>CM066328.1:210326123-212893181 GCA_033807585.1 Hydrophis major
GCTCACATTGCAGCACTGGTCAAAAGGGCCCAGCAGAGATTATACTGTCTGAGACTTCTCAGAAAACAACTGAATGAAAAACTGCTGGTGACCTTGTACTGCTGCACCATAGAGAGTATCTTAACTTACTGCACCTCTGTATGATTTGCCAATTGCACAGTGGCAGATAGAAAAGCACTCCAGAGGGTTAATGTCATTGCTCAGAAGATCATTGGTTGCCCTCTCCCCACTATGGAAGAGCTTTATAGCTCCTGCTGCCTTAAGAAAGTTCAAAACATTCTCAAAGATCCATCTCATCCTGGGAACCCTTTTTTTGAACTATTACCATCTGGCAGATGGTACACAATAATAAAAACAAGGAAAAATGGGCTGAAATACAGCTATTTCCAGGGTAGTAGCTCTTTTGAATTCTGCTGTATAGTGCAGTGTTGGTGTGGTGCTGGGGGTTTTCGGTTCAATGTGTGAAGGGTGAAGGATTTGTGTTTATTTTCATGGTCATGATGTGCACTGAAGATGGTGTTTGATTTCCTTGTGCAATGGCAATAAAGTAAAGTGCAATGGCAATAAAGTAAACTAAACTTATTTGCCATGGTGGTTAAACAAATCACTGCAGGTGTTAAGTGAATTATGCGGTTGTTAAATGAATCTGGCTTCCCCCATTGTCTTTGTTTGTCTGAAGCTGGCTGCAAGGTCATATATAACGATCATATGATTCCGATGGTGCAGCCATCATAAATAAATGCCAGTTCCCAGCACCCAAATTTTGAACACATGATCATAGGAGAGCTGCAATGGTCCTAAGTATGAGGATCAGTTATAAGTCATTTTTTCAGTGCCATTGTAACTTGGAACAGTGACTAAACAAATGGTTATAAGTTGTGTACTGCCTGTATGACTTTCATAATTAATGAAGTGCTCATTTGAAAAAAAGTAATAGTGGTGGGAACATAAGAATTTTAATTGCTGCCTAATTATAAGTGCCGATTTCACAAATCCCATTTCCTATGCAACTCTGTTTGGTTCTGTGAAGATTAATTTTGAACTGAAAACATTTGGAGTGAATCTCTAGTAAAGGAGTAAATTGCAAGATAATCATTGTAGCTTCAAAACATGTTTTTTTTCTGGTAGCTGCCTCATTAAAGAGCTCTATTAAATGAAGTGGTGATTACAGCTGAAGTAATGGAAAATTATATGAAGGCTTGTGAATATAGCTGTGAGGATTCTGATTAGAGGCCCCAAGCTATAAATAGTAGCATCAGGTGTTAGAGAACATGTGGTTAAATGGTGAAGACATCAGGCTGGAAATTGGGAGATGGTGAGCTCTAGTCCTGCCTTAGACATGAAAAACTTGCCAGATGACTTTGGCCCAGTCACTCTCTTTCTGCCCAGTTCACCTCACAGGATTGCTATGGGGAGGAAAATAGGAGGAGGGAATATTAAGTATGTTTGTGCCTTGAGTTATGTATAAAAATAATAAAGATGGAATATAAATTAAATAAAAAACAAATGATCGTTCTTAGAGGAAAAATAGGAATACTGTATAGTTTTTGTTTGAACATACTTTATTCTAAGATGGAAGGCTCTTTGAGGCAATTCTCCCTCTCTCATCTGTTCGCACATACTCCAACCCATGTTTTTCCAGGAAACAATAAACGCCTGGAGATACCTTTTGACTAAGTGATGATGAATCTAAAGAGAAGAAGGGTATATAATTGCAATAATTTACTCAATTTTCAGGTATACTTAATTCTGTATATGTAAGTTAAATTGGTGGGCTAAAAGGTAAAGTTGCAAAATTGTGTAATTTTTCATCTTATGTCTGTTCTTTCTCTAGCAATGAAGCATGGAGATTCTCAGGTGGCTTTGCAAAACCAGTCACTTTCCTGGACACAATCACCAAAGGATTCAAATGGGGTTTTGCCGCTTTTGTTGTGGCACTTGCAGTTGAATATACATTTTTCCCCCCAGAAAAAAATAAGGGACATCACTGAAGATTTGTTTGTGTCTTCTGGGTCTTGAGTCCATTGTATAGTCTGACTTTTCATGGAATGGAGCACATTAAAGTTCCTCAAAGAAGAATATATGTGTAGTCTCTCTTTCCTCCACAATTATGGGAAGAAACGTAGATATATATCAAAATAGTCCATTATTACTTAAAGAGAATGGAAAGGCCGCCATTTGTTTATTTTTGTCCAAATATTTTTCTGTTCTGATAGAACATCTAGGAGAACACCATAAGCCTAAGTTAAACAGATTCCCATGCATCATGACCTCATCCCTTTTTTCAAATGGATGCGTAACTTTTATTAAGATTTGCATTTATATCATATCTTTTTTTCTCCACACATTTAAGAGTGAAATATATGGATGTTGTTAAATCCATCTTCTCTCAATTTTATCCCATTAATACCACTATGAAGCAAGTTAGATCGAGAGAGAGCCATTTGATCTAGACCACGGGTGTCAAACTCGCAGCATCACATCACATGACATATCACAACTTTTTCCCCTTCGCTTAACCAGGGTGGGTGTGTGCAAGTTTGACACCCCTGATCTAGACCAAAAGTGTGGTTTAAATACCAACATGCCAATTAATAAATCCAGCACAATAAAATCCAGATGTAGCTAAGCAACCTCTATAGATGTGGGCCAGGTAACTGGAGTACAGTCAGAATGGATCCAATTGATTGATTTGAAAAAAAATGAAAATTGTCACCGTGAGTCTCTGAGGGTTACATTTTAGCTCCCTCCCTCCAGCATTTTGGTTGCATAGGATGAATCCCTGCTCTCCATCCAAGTTCAAATGGCCCTCGCTATATCATAACATCCTTCCAAACCTAACTTATTTGACATCTCATCCATCATCACTCTCTCTCCCTTGGAAACCAATAGCCTGATTTGGCATTGAGAGAGTAAAGAGGAAGTTTAGGAGCAACAGTGCCAACTGCTCATGCTTTCTCCATTCAACAGTTCAGCTGGACATTGACAAATTGGCAACGAATGTTGTGAGATATTGCCTGTTAAGAACCATGGCCACCTTCAGAACCAATTCTGTCCAGACCATCAATGCTATAGGTCAGGGGTCCCCAAACTTAGCAACTTTAAGACTTGTGGACTTCAACTCCCAGAATTCTCCAGCCAGCTGCTATAAGTTATCAAATAGGCTTAGGTTTTCGGTAAGTCCAAAATAATAAACTACCAGTAATAATTATTATAAATAATAGCCAACAGTCATAGCATTCAAGACAATCAAACTTCCTTGGTACTCAATAGTTACACGGGGTTAACTATGGGGGAATGTAATGTTCTCAGTGGCAGAGATAGAAGAGTTCAAATAAGTGTAGGGGAAGCAGTGGATTGAATGGTATAGCTATGGAAAGAGCATCAAAATAAAACTAAAATATGCAAATTCAAATCTGCCATAACAAAGGACAAGACTTTAGCTTTGTTACTACAGTAAAATTGCAATTAAGAAATAAAATGTGCATATTCTCATATACGTTAGGTGGAACACTTGAACAAGTTGTGGGGTTCAGCTTAATTTTTGAAAATAAAATAAAGTGGTTCAGACTTCTGATTGAGGAGGGAGAGACAAAGAGAGTGAGAAAAAAAATATTTGTTGGTTTGATATGATAAAAAATGGCTAAGCCAAAAATGGGAAGAGAGACAGCATTTGCCCCACTGATCAGGAATTGATTTTCTTCTCTGCTGACTTCACTGAGTGGTAGAAGAGCATTTTTATAATTTGGGTAAGAGATTTAGGAAATTATTTATTTATTGAATTTATATGCTGCCAATCTCACTATTAAGGCAATGCATAAATTGCTGTAAAAATCCAAAACCAAATGCTCATTACAGGATTTGGGAAATTATCAATATTGTATCAGATAGGAAAAACATTTGCATTTTATTTTGTCTTCCTAAACTGTGGAGGGAGACAAAAAAGCAAAAAGATTGTGTAGCATGAACGTTACTGGCACAAGTATTCTAACAGCCCAACATTGACACCAATATAATGAAATGGGTTGTGATATCAGAGCACTGTATCTATCCATTATATTTGCATCTCATTGTATTGAACAACAATAAGAGGCAGACTTTCCAACATTAGACTGAGTTTATCAAACTGGTAATTTCAGTTTGTACCAAATTTTCAAGCTAACTGATTTGTTTACATTTATTATCAGAGAAATTGTCTCTGAGTTTATTTTTTAAAGTTAAATTGTAAAAAATAACCTTTAACTTTTGTCTTAAAAAAGAAGATTCATACCAGCATTAATCTTACTTGAGGACTACTTACCTTCAAGCCATGTCTGCTGATTGAAGAGTATTAATCAAAAAATGGATTGTGGTGGGGGATGGGAAAAATATCGGAAGAAATCCACATTTCTGGTGGGAGTCCTTTGCTCAAGTTTTAATCATGAAAAAGTTTCCTCGGTGCTTTTGCCAAACTGAGATAGAGTTTCCTTTTCAACTCTAGGCTTCTTTTACCCAACATATGTGAAAACTACCCGATGCTTACCTTTGTTGCTGAGACATAGGCATCATGCAGTAAAACCATTTAGGTCAAAGTTGTTCCATCCTATTGTCACTCATTTTAGTCCATGAGCCAAGACCTGAATTTTCACATATTGGTACCACCCGAGGTGACTAATAATCTTAGGTGTTTTTGGCTTCTTTTATGTCTCTAGTTTATGTTTTGATGTGATAGCCCTTGTTAACTCGTAGCTTAATCGAGGTTATCACTCTTAGAATAGATGCACCCTATGTACACGGAAAGAAAGGGTGAACACATACTTTGACAATATTCTCTATTCTGAACATCACCACGTTTATGCTAATGACCAAATATACTATCCAAAATATCTCCAGAACCCTTTCATTGTTAGTATGCATGAACAGTCTAGTCATGGGCGTCCGGAGGGAGGGTGGGGGGCAAGGGGGGTCATTTGCCACCCCCACCCCCCCACGTGGAAAACATCAGCTTCATCTCTTCTTGGCAGCTGTAGGTCTGGATGATGGAAGTCAGTGTCATGCTGACCTACCATGTTCCTCAGTTGCCTCAAGTATCTACTGCGGTACTCAGATGTCAGATAGTACCTTGCCACAGCTCCACCTTTCAGGCTGAAGCCCTTGGTGCCTCCTGGTGTCTGCGTGTCTTTGTTAACCGTCTCCTCAATTGTCTGGTCCACAGGTATCCGCCCAAATGGGTTCTGACTCCCAATCTGGACAGAAAAACCTCCCTGCATGAAGTGGGCATGCACTTCAGGGTGTTCTATTGGCAGTCGAGACATTTTGGCATAGTAGTAGGTCAAGAAGCGGGCATAGTTCACCTTGTCATAGGCAAAGCACCATGGGATCATCTGCCTGATTGCTGCCAGGTGAAGCATCCAGTTTCCCTCTCTGGATGCTCGGATCAGGCACAGCATGATCTCTGCCATGTCCAAGTAGGACATCCAGAATGCAGAGAGGTTATCTGCATTTCTGAGAGACTCCAGGTAGACTTTAAACAGCTTTATTGTGTGCACACATGACTCGTTATTAAGCAGGTCTTGCAGTGCAGCCTGAGAGACACCGTCGTGGAAGCTGGCAATCTTCTTCAGGGTTTCATCAAGGTGGTGAATGTCTCTTGCATGGTGTTCCTCCAGCCATCGGAGGAATCCTTTCCAGGCAAGCCTCAATAGTGCTTCATAAACCAGCTTGTGACATCTTACTGCTCTGTTGTACTTGCGACCATCCATCACACCATTCACTGAGCCTTCTGCAATGACACCAGCTTCAACACAGAGATCCCTGAGCCCTGCATCTTGAAATCGCTTCCCTATGATGGAGAGCATATTGCAGATTGTGTGGAAGTCTCCCATCCTGACGACGATGCTGTTGAACTTGTCATGTTTCCATACTATCTCAACAGCCTTCGCATAAAGCGCCTGGTCAAAGACACAGACAATCTGGTTCAGCTGAAGGGCCTGCATGATGTGTAGGGTCCGCTCCAGCACTTCATTGACCGTGGACATGTCTGTTGCAGGAGCATTGATAGTGGGCAGGTAGCCCACAATGTCTTGGTTCACCGTGACATCATTGCGGACCATGATGTTGAACCCAGTCCAGCTGCTGACAGTCTGGTTCTCAGGGTCTGACAGTCGAGTCAGTAACCAGATAAAATTCTTCATCTTGGCTTCGTGGACCTCCTTCATGCTGTCAACATCTACAGTCTCGGTCTTTGGAGGCTGGGCTCGCTTACCAACATTGTAGGTTGGTAACATTGTTGGGGCTGGACTGATGCTCCTTTTCTTGGACTTGCTGACAGATGGGAAGAGATTCTGTGGCTTGGGGCCTGCAATCTTGGGCTGGACAGCAATGCCATTGACTCTGTGAGAAGTACCTTCTCCGCTGAGTGTCTCCTCAAGTCGGTCAATGTTATCCCATGCCAGGGTTGTGAACACACCTTGGCAGATGTCTGCTGGCAGTGGGATGTCTTCCTGTGCACGCTCCAGCTTCTGAATGCACAGTGCTGTATCGATCTCCTCAATCTGTGAATAAGAAATGCAGTGGCCCAGGCGATTGAGTGTGCGTACAAGTTCTGTATTGCCTGTCAAGGTCTTCACAGCAAATGACAAAAGTACGTGCTTGGATGGCTTTGTCTTGCCACATGTGACAGCAAATATCAGATCACTGGCAAGAGAAGTGGCAAGCCTTTGGACTCTGTCAGAAGGATCTGCACACTCACACTCTCCAGTGAGCACGGTATACAGGAATTCAGTGACAGATTCAGGAATGACATTCTGCTCTGTGTCAGGGGGCCATGTTTGGCTTACATCTTGCTTCTTAATCTGATTCCTCAGCTGCATTGCTGCTTTGGCTAGGATATCCCCAGAGTTGGCAGCCCTTGCTTCGTGGAGTTCTTTCCCTAGTCTGTAGGCATGCTTGACAAGCTCATCAAATGACAAGCTCTCTGGATATATGAGAAGCTTCCCTTTCTCATCAGAAACGAAGCAAAGCGATCCTCCTATCTCACTTTCAAGTTTACGACGGACATGTTTCTTGGTTGATGGTCTGATCTGAGAAATTCCGCGAGAGTGCATGGCTTTCTCAAGTCTAGCTGTCAGATCTGTCATAGGCAGCACCTCAGGGTTGAGAATGAGTTCATTCCTGATATATAGGAATAGCTCTTCGTAGGATTGTTTCTCGGCTTCCTCGTATACTGCCTGCTCAGACTGCTCCTGCTCATCGCATGCACCAGAACTGGTGGATGCCCCTTCCTTTGTATACACTTTGTAGCACGACTTGTGGTAGTGCCCCTCTGCGGCAACAAGGTCTCTGCTTAACAACGCGAGGATTCGCTGGTCCATTTTTTGGGTTGCTGCACTGCGGATTCTGTCATCTGCACGTAACTCAACACACTGGATGATAGGTTCCCTTGTCTGTCTTCCTTTCAGGTACTTGCTTGACTTGCAGCAGAAGATGGATGTCTTGTCATACACTCTTGATGTACTCGGTGCATCCCTAGATGATCTTCTGACACCATGGACACCAGTCTGTTCTTCTGCACTCGGCCTGTCTTTAGAAAGGATGGAGTCGAGAGTCTTCTTCATGGTAAAGATGCTGCGACATTTGCGATGATACTGGATCTGCGGTATTTGGCCTTCTTCCAAGTCTTTTGCAATGTCCAGAAGTGGAGCATGTTGTCTAATCTCTGCTGCTCTTAGCAGTGTCTTCCATGAGTCCAAGTCTTTTAGTAACACGAAGGTAGACGTGTCTTCACCAGAACAGTGAATAATGCAGCCTGGCCGCACTCCTTTCTTTGGCAATGCAGTGGCCTTGTCTCCACTTGAATCCATCATGTGGGCCTTAGTAGTTTGTCACAATATAACAGAGAACTGCAATTATTCAACAGTAGTCCGCATTGAGAAATTGAGTTCAAAACTCTTTGTAACGATGTTGGAAGAGAAAAAAAAAACATATTAGCAATTTACGAAATACATTTTAATTTGCTATGATGCTCTACATTTACCACAAAAAGTCTCTGCACATGATTTTAATAAATTATCAACATCAATTAGGTTTAATTCTAATGATTTACAGCTTCATTTCGCAAATATATGTGTTATCATGTGATATCACAAGGCCGCTATTCAGTCAAATTGATGGTTTCTTAAAAAACATACAAAGCTACATATCTGAAAAGGCTATCACATCTTAATGTACTTGATATGGACCCATAAACATTTTAGTACCATTAAGATTTGGTCACCCAAGATGGTACCGATATCTGGCCTGGCCCATGGACTATTTGTATGGCTAACTAGGATTAAGATAGAGTAACTGCAACAGAAAGTCAGGCTGCTGCTAAGAGTATTTTCCACTGAAAAAATGTAACTTGTTTCTGTTTGGGCTATATTGTGATTGATTAATATTTGATCAGCATGATAAATTTCCAGTGTTTGAATATATTATTTTGGAAGGATCAAGGATGAAGAGGGCAGAGACAGGACAACTGGAAACATGGGAAGGGTAAAAAAATGCATAGTTGTGGGGGGAACTTCTAGTATGGAATTAAATACAAAAACATTGATCAATAAAAGAAAAACATAAAATGGTTGCAGTCTGTAACTTGCTTGGCTTTTGCAAAGCCATTTGAACAAATTGTTCCCAAGGGCCTTTGGTGCAACTGATGAATCTGCTTTTGTAATTATTTGATGGTTTTGTTCCTATTACTCTGTAAAGCATTTTGAGTCATTAGAAGTATGACAAATGTTTGTAGAAAATTATAAAAGTTGGATGCGGGGATATTCATGATACTGTTCATGGCTGATAAGGTTAATGGCTTTTCCTCCAAGTAAGAATGAAAATTACTAAAATATCTGCTTATTTGGCAGCAGGAATTGCCATTTAATGCAATATCCTTCCCTTTGAAGTGTCATTATTTTGCTAAAATTCATACTCTTAACACACTGAAAAAATGCTGGAACAGTTTTATTGAAAATTATTCTTAGATCTTTGGCCTCCTAGCCTTGACCAAAATACAGACAATCCTTGCTTATTGAAAACACTGAAAAGGAGACATATGCGCCAGTGTTTGCAGCTGTTGTAGTGACCCTACAATCACATGATTACAATTTGGGTGCTTGGCAATTGGTGCATATGAAGGCGAACATACATGTCCCCAGATAATGTTGCAGGAACCAAGGTGGGTAGGTCACCGGGACAAGAGGTTTTGTCTTTTGAGCTTTCGGACTCCGGTCCCAGTGACCGACCCAGATTGGTTCCTGGAATTGATGCATAATGTATAAAGGTTGTAGCATCCCACAGTCATGTAAGTATCATTTGCAATCTTCATAGTTTGCTTCCGAGATATCAACACTAAAACCAATAGGAAGTTATGACCACATATCACAAGTAACGGCCTGTAATGATTTGCTTAATAACTGCAGCAGGAACTGAAGGAATGACACCATAAATTAGGCACATCATGTGACTTTTCATTTTATGACTGATGCTTAATGACAATTGCTTGTTCTCATGGAGCCAATTAGGGCAAACGGAGGGGGGAGAACAAATCGGGTAACATGCTGAGGCATATTCAAAACAACACTCAGATCTATCAGGCAAATGGATCAAGATAATTTTAAGCAGCTTAACATCAGATGTGGCCACTACATAACACAGGTAGTTCTTGACTTAACTGTTTAGAGACTAAAGTTACAATAGAACTGAAGAAATGACTTATGACTGGTTTTGCAGCATCCCCATGGTCACATAAATATTCAGGCAACTGGCATGTATTTATAACAGTTACACTGCCCCAAGGTCATGTGATCACAATTTGTAACCTTTCCAGTTGGCTTTTTACAAACAAAGTCAAAGGGGGAAGCCAGGTTTGCTTAACCACCAAATAGTTCACTTAACAACAATAGTGATTTGTGTAACAACTGCAAAAAGGTTGTAAATGAGACAAAACTCACTTAAATCTTGCTTAGCAATGGAAATTTTGGGCTCAGTTGTGATAGTAAGTCAAGGACTACCTGTATAGTATCCATTCTGATTTAAGGCAAATAATGTTTAAAGTCCTAAATATCTAAATTGACCTGATTGATAGGTTTCTTAAAGCCATTTTGTAACTCTATTGATTAACATAATCTTATCAAAACAATTTCTATAGATTCTAATACATGCAATTCTATCTTTTGTTATTTTGGATTATTTTTTCTCATTGGTTGCTAGAGTTACTGTTGCCAAATGCTGAAACTAGAGATAAATTGATAAAATTTATCAAACCTAATGAAAATGCTGATTTTCTTAAGATTAACACCTACCCCTTAGAATTTGAAAATAACCAAAAACACTTTCACTTTTTAAAAAAAGCTTTAAAAAAGCTTTTAAAAAAGGACCCAGGATATAGGTCAGTCAGCTTTAATAATTGTTCTGGATAAAATAGTAAAAGTATTATGAAACATACAATTGGATAATAAAGAAACAAGTGTTTTGAAGAGAAACATGGCGTCGGTAAGGGTAAGTCTTCATACTTGCTGTTCTGCAAAGACTTAAGTAATTTGTTGTGAAAGTCAATCTCCAATTAAAAGTCATATTGAATAGAGAAGCAAGGAAGTAGATAACCATAGCTACAAGGTAAGCTGATATAAAGTTAAAACTCTAGTGAATGAGAGAGTTGGACAGGATTACAAGATAAACTATCAAATAAGTCCAGGGATCCAAAAATTTAAGAAAAACTAGATATTTGACAAAATATTAGAACGGTAGCATCAAAACTGATGTATTTGATTCCTTTCAGATTCCTTGCTTTAATGTCTCTTTCTAAAGAAAAATGGGGATCATCTTTGCTGTTCTTTTCAAATTCCTTCCAAGTTTTAGGATTTGGCATCATCATTACCAGACTGACTGACAGTATTGCAGGATTGTATTAATTAGAAGTATGTACTATCATCTGAGATCAAGTCTGCTTTCCCAAAACACATTGGTCATCTGCCTTCTTCTGAGAAAACAATGGCATTAGCCATCTAATTAATACTTGCCTTTCTCAAGAATAAATGTTTGCCATTGTTGGAGCAGTCTTCTCCTTAGCCTAAACAAAAACATAAAATAATAAGCAAGAACTAACGGCACAGCGGTAACTGAAATTGTTTAGTGCAAATGACAAAATAATGTTTTCTATGATAGAAAAAAAGATATATTCTGTAATTCTGTATTCAATGCTTTGTCTAGATGCTGGCTATTTCAGATAGTTGCATGTTGATTATTAATAAAGTATAGTGTATATTAATTATCTTGGCTTTTGTTAAAGCCTTGAGGAAAAATACAGTATATTAGCCATACTAAAGAATCATTTTCTCTTTAGAAAGATATAAAGTATTAAAATTTACCATAGTACTTCCAAAGTAGGATTCCCTTACCAATTCTTATAACCTGCTTCTGTGAAGATTTCCAATTTGTGTAAACATTTTACAGTCAGCATTAGTAGCATAATGGTGAGAGAACTGAGTGAACATAAATCCAAATCTGTATTTTGAGCAAAGGTGAAGTAATAACAAGGCTTTCAAATTTAAAACTGCTAAAGTGGAGCAAAATAAAACAGGTGAAGGCTAGTTTTGGATTTCCCTTTTTTAATCAGTATTCCTTCAGGTAGTCTTTAACTTACGACCATAACTGAACCCAAAATGTATGATGTTAAGTGAAATTTGATTTTTGCCCCATTTTACAACCTTTCTTGCCACAATTTTGAAGTGAATCACTGCAGTTGTAAAGTTAGTAAAAGGGTTGTTACATGAATCTGGCTTCCCCATTGACTTTGCATGTCACACAGTGATCACTTGATTCTTGGACACTGCAACTGTCATAAATATGAACCAGTTGCCAAGCATCTGATTTTTGATCATGTGACCAAGGAGATGCCAGACAATTGTGTGAAAAATGGACATGTCACTTTTTTTCAGTGCAGTTGTAACTTTGAATGGTCACTAAATGCATTATTGTTTAGTGGAGGACCTGTACTTTTTTCCTGAAACATGTTGTATATTATAATCAAAAAAATTTTCAGGCAGTTGTTTCAGTTTACCATGTATTAAAAGCTATGCCATCAGAAATAATTACCACAAAAATTAACAATTGAAGTATATAATCTTTCTTGAAAAATAGTTTGATAAAGTTAAAATCTGATCACCATTCTGCCTAATAAAAGTCTAAAAATTAAAATGTTTAAACAAGGAAGGTGGGTAACTGTTATTTTATGGAATGTGCAGAATTTTGTTTCATAATTGAGAAAATGAGTACTCATTATGACACATAGAACATTCCGAAGACTTGAAATAAGATTACTTAATCTAGAAAGTACTGTGTAGTGTAATGTAATGCAAATATTTTATAACAAACTAAAATGAATAAAATAAATCACAGAATTAAATGTCACCTATCTCTACCAATATGACTAGAGAACCTTTGATTTGCGACTTTTATTTTTGTTTCTTTTAAATATCTTTTTAAGTAGTTTGTGATAAAATACATTGATAATACTGTAGATTGTTAACTTCTGTGGATACACGATAGGAAAAGCAGGACAAGAGGTATCTTCTTGTGAAGAAAAAGCTTTTATTTAGGACATCACACTGGAGGGGAGCTGCGATGATATAGTCCACTTAAGTCTTATCGACCCCCTGCCAAACTGAATGCCATCATAAGTATAAAACAGCATATTCATATATTCCGGTTGTAGAACCAAAACAAACTCTAGCAACAAACTTCAACGCGAATTGTAATTACAAATATAATTACAACGTATCTTCTCCAGTTCCCCCCAAAATAGTAATATTTTGTTGGTCCTTTCATTCGTCAGTCGAACGCAGGCCGCGTTATTTCGAGCTGGGCGGCTCCAAAGCTTAACGTCACCTTCAACCAACTGCGTGTAGTAGTTTCGGGTTGCTTCCCGAAATGGCGAGCCTGTCGTATTGAGGAGTTGCAGAGCAGAGCGGAGAGGGCGCCCTGGCTGTGAGTAGAGCTGGCTGCGAAGTGGGGACTCCGCTTCAGGAGTTTCGTTGCGCACACATCTCTGCCTGAAAAGGAAAGGGGCGCTTGACCTTTGGATGCCAGTTTCTCCGGAGTAAGCGCCGCCGCATTCAATAAGGGTGTTGTCTCAAGGGAGCACCACTTAGAAAGTTGCGTTTAGACTAGCCCTTTGCGCTTTGGCTGAGCGCAAAGGGATGAACGCGGGGAGTTTACTCCTGAGTAAAGTTCATTACGTTCGCTGCCTTTGAGAAGCGGCGGAAAAGAGACGGCCTTATTATCCATGCGCTTTAAACAAAAGCTTATGGCAGTGTAAGTCCATAGTGGCGGAGAGGGAAGCTTTGTCGCCAAGGAAAAAGCTCCACGATTCTCATCCTCATACGAACGCGCAGGGCGTTTGTGTTACGGAAAAGCTTGGCGTATAGTCTGATTTAGTTGGAAGAGAGAAGAATGCAGGGCCCAAAGTCTTCGTTTCGGTTTAAGCTGAAGGTTCGTTTCGCTGCCGGTTCTCCTTCCCGACGGCGTTTTTTCATTTTTTTATTATGGATCTGCGTAACAGTTTATTCAGAAATTACTTAATACATTTAATAAACTATATTCATTGATTGTAAGCACCAATGTAAGATTATAAAAGGAAAACAAAACTTGTTTCGGCAGAGCTTTGCTGGTGACTTCACCGACAACCTCCAGGAAGTTTTCTTGGCCATAATACAGGAGATGTTTGTGGGATTTTTATTTATTTGAAAGCTCTGGGATTTCTGGTGCTCTCTGGTCAGAATATGAAGTCAGATCTTCCTGAGTTTTTTCAAAAGAGGACAAAATAAGGACAGATGGATTCCTTTCATTTTAGTTTTCTTTTTTTGTCACAAAAGATTTTAAATAGAACTGCATGAGACAATAATTATTCTAAATGTAGATTGGAGTAGGATTGTTTCCTCTGCTTTTGATGGTATCCATTAAATTATTATGATTAAAAGAATAGCTTTCACTTTAACAACAAGGTGTTTTTGACAGTATTTGAGGGAAAATCCTAATTATTTGGAGCTCTAGTCTGGACTTTCCTTAACTAACCATCAGACTGATATCTGAAGCCTTCTATTTTAGCCATTGTTATGTTCCATCATGTCTTTGTGACTCTTAAGAAGGAAGTAGTCCTTTTTATTTACTGGCATTTGTGAATTTCCTCAAGAAAACTTCTTAAAATGTTTAATGTTCAGTGATAAATTCAAGGAGGATTTATCAAATTCTGATAATATATAATCCTTTTAAATGATAACGTGAAATTGTATTACAATACACACCCCTTCTGATTAGATGGAAGCATTGAAGCAATGAACATGAATTTGGGTAAACTGAGAGATAGTGGAGGAGAAGGGGGCATGGCATACTAGAGTCCATAACATACAAAAAGTCAGAGGGGACTTATTGATTGAGCACCTCACCCTCTCATTATCAAGGCTTATTTGTGCAAGAAATAAATGTACACCTTTAATCTTTATATCAAACAAAAAAGTGATAGAACCACCTAGCGTTAGAAAATAAAACCTTATTGGAAATTTAAAAATTGAAGAAAATGTGAAGAAAAAGTTTAAAATCACATTTTAATAGAAGGATGAACTGGCTTATTTTTGTATCATTCTGAAATCTGAATTTCATTTTGAAGACAGCCAGTTTCTTTCACTAGTCAGGTATTTCTTTGCCTTAAATCAATTTCTCTTGAAATACTATTGTTTGCAAAATCTTTTTTTTTTGTATGATTACTTTTGCTGCTTTTGATGATCTCTTCCCAATAATCTCAATTCTTCACTTCCTATTTGTAATTCTATCTGCAGAGTGAAGATCAGAGTTAAATTTTTGTGCTCTCCAACCTTGATTGCTCCCTTTGAAAAGAAAAGTAGCATACAAAAACAAAAAAGGCTTCTTAGTTTGCATTAAACTGGTAAGCCTGCTCATAGAAAGCAGCCTCTTGGCAGCTCTTTGTGTTCTGACCACCCACTTTGAGATAACCTAATTTACAATGCAGGAAATACATAACATTTTGTGTGAAAATGGAAAATCTGAAAATGGAAAGTCAATCTTTTCTTTCCAGAACCACCTTACTTCAATAGAGAAACAACCACAGCTAGATTGTAAAAGTATATATTTTAAGATGAATATAAATGGACTGTATTAAAATGAATCAAGGGAAAATAATAATATTGACTATTGTAAAAGCATAGGCCCCAAGTGTTTTCTGGATCCTGACCTAAAAAGTAGTTTTATTCCCTCTTTCTGTTGCAGTACACAGAACTGAGGCCTTTTTCCAGGGGAGGGTAGACAGAATCATACTTTCAATAGAACCTTAGGGAAATCTCCCAGTTTGTAAAAGTTCAGTCATTTTTTAGAAAGGAACCTGAAAATACTGAAAGGGATACAGTATAAAATTTGCTTAGTAACAGCATAACATTGACTAATTGGGGGGGGGGGGGGGAGAGAGAGAGATGACATGTACATGGTTTGAAATTAGTCACCAATTATACTTTATTGTATATCTTACTGCTAATCCAATTTGCAATTGCTGAAATAGTAAGCTTATTTTTTATTTATTTAAGCCTCTATGAAAGGATAAAAATATACCAGAACTGATTGCACAATATGGAGACCACAATTTTCAAGCCTCAGCCCCATGCACTCTTTATCTTCCTTCTGGTTGGCTGCTTTACACATGATTCCTGGTTTCATCCAGTTTAAGAATATGGAACAGGCCTAATCCAAAGAATTTGCTTACTTATCTGTGGCTGTATTGTAATTTGCTTGGTTTTGATTTACAACTGGATTGTGTTAACTCACCCATAATGGTTTGTAAAAAATAAAGTGAGCATCAAAAGTTAAAATACAGAACATGGTTGGATGTAGGATATGGTAGTATGCACAAGCTATAAGATTTTTTTTAATGCAGTATGTCATGTGAATAGGTCCAATGGTTATTTCTAAATTGTGATTTACTGTGTAAAGCACAACTGGCTGAATTTACAGAACACAGTCAAAATCATATTATGACTGGGTAGTGTGCAAATCTGGCAGAAAGAAGGCAGCTTTTGTCATGTGTGCTTAAAACTCAGTGAAGATTTATTTGTGTATCCAGTTGCAGTCTAAATGGGCCTGGAAATGTTTCCACACAGCATGCATATTTTCTGAATCTTTCTAGTGTATTTCATTCATTATTAGAAATATCTTGTTATTTAGAAGAATGCAGATTTTGTAGCTAATCCTTGGCTTGCAAAACTGAAAGGCTGTAACTGCCCTTATCTGGTAGGCTTGCAATTCCTGGAATGTTAAGGATGTGATTTGTCCTTCATTCCTTCCTCAGTACAAACAGGAATTTTCTGTGTAGCTGTGGGGGGGAGTTGACCTAGTTTTCTGTTCTCTCCCTTTTATGTATGTTCTTAATTTCATAGGGACTCATTTCAGTCTTGAAAACTAAACTAAACTTGAAAACTAAATCTGAACCATACACAGTGATTGTGAGTTATGAAAAAAAAAAAACAGTCTCTGCGTATAAATCAGTCTTAAATTTATAGGAATAATAGGCTTTTGGTAATTGGTGAATATCTGTAGTATTTTCAGTATCAGAATGCAGATGTTTCGATGTTTAAATCCTGGCGGTGTAAATTCTATGCACTTTTACTCTAAAGTTATTACTATAGATTTATTTTCATATTTAGAAGCATGGAATTGCAGCTTTGGTATCTTTGTTAATGTTTTTCAAATGTTGATTATGAATATTTTCCTATAAAAATTATGCTTCCTCTCTTCCAAGCTCTAATAGTGCTATGAATGTATGTACATATGTCAGTTTATTATTGATTATGACAATTAGACATCTTAATCATGGGATTTTTAGTCCTGCCTTAGGTATGAAAGCTAGCTGGGTGACTTGGGGCCAGTTACTCACTCTCAGCCAACTCACCTCACAGGGTGGTGGTTATGGAGAAAATCGAAAGAGGAAGTAGTATTAGATATGTTCACTGCCTTGAGTTAAAAATGATATAAAAATAAATGATTGCTGGATGGGAGGCATTGTGGAATCTATAGAGGTAATACTTAATGAACTCTATGTCTTTTATTCAGAGATCATTAAGAATTTGTCTAAAACAATTGTCAAGGTATGTCTTAGGGGTTAAGTGATTTAAATTGGTGTTTGTAAATTGGTAGAATCCTAATCTGATGTATTTCTGCTCTAACTAATCCTTCTGTGGCCTGACCCAAAACATTGTCTGTCAGCCTCTATGAGAATGAAAAAAAAGTACAGGTAGTCCTTGACTTATAACCATTTGTTTAGTAACCGTTGGAAGTTACAGTGGCATTGTAAAAAGTGACTTATGACTGTTTTTGGCATTTATGACCATTGCAGCATCCCCATGGTCATGTGATCAGAATTCAGATGCTTGGCAACTGGCATGTATTGCCATGAGAGTTCTCATGTCTGCCATCGTGTGATAACTTTTTATGACTTGCTGACAAGCAAAGACAATGTGGAAGCCAGATTCACTTAAACGAGCGTGTTACTAAAAACCTTGGGGATTCATATAACAACTGTAGCAAGAAAAGTCAGAATATTGGGCAAAACTCATTTAACAACTGGCTTGCTTAGCAACAGAAATTGTGGGCTCAGTGGTGGATCTAAGTCAAGGACTATCTGTATACTAGCTTAACTCTTAGTTAGTTACAAGATTGGGCTGAAGCAAAATGAAGTACTGAATGTGGAGTAGTTTAAATAATTGAAACAGCTAAAAAAAATTATTTTGAAAATACCAAAGTAGGAGACCAACTTCCCTCATCTCCTTCATCCCTAAGTAGATTGCAGAAACTGACCTTACATTTGATGAGAAAAGGAATAGAAGATTATATTATAAATAAGTGATCAGGAGGTGGAAATTACTAGGGTGCATTCTATTGAGACGCTCTTGGGAAGAATCTGTTTAGTGAACTCATACAAGGACTGATCTTGACTCCTTTTCCGTCCTTCCTTCCCTTTTAATTATGTCTTCCTGATTGTCCTCTCATGCCTTCTCCAAGGCAGCTGCTCAGAACACTGTCTTCCTTCTGATGCCTTCTCTGTCCCTGTTTCTCCTAGAACAGGTGTGTCAAACTTGTGTCATCATGGTGTCATGTCATGTCTTGGGACTTTTTCCCTCTTTGCTAAACCGGACAGAGACAAGGCCTTCACAGGTCGAGAGTTTGACACCCATGTGCTAGAAAGAAGGAGGGGAATGTGTGTATTTGTGTTTTTCTATAGTGTTTCTATGTAAAAAGTATCTGTGTGGTTACTAGAGGTTCATACATACAGTATGAACAAGTATCTATGCTGATACAAGGAAAAAAAGTTAATTTTTATATAATAAACCTCCTTCTACATAACAGTAGAAAGGGAATCAGTTATAAGCAGGGGCACTTACAATACTTTAAGCTTTTCCATGAGACAGACATGAATATCTGTTCATATGTATATGCATTTTTAGGGATCTACACACACACACACCACACACGCATACTTTTTTTTTAAATGAGGCATAAGGGTATCTGGATTGGTTAACAATTCTTGTTTGATCACTGGAAAAACTGAGTATTGCACAGAATTTTTGCATATAAATCATTTTTTCTGACCTGTGAAGTTTTTTTTTTTTATTTATTTATTTATTTTGTCAAGCAATTATAAGATAACAGATATAAATATAAACATAGTTATGGATACATGAAATGGATACATATAAAAAAAATAAAAAAATAATAGGACAGGGATGGTAGGCACGTTGGTGCGCTTATGCACGCCCCCTACAGAGACTTAAAACTCATAGTCGTTTTCCATTAAATATAGTAAAATAAACACTGTAAATATTTTAAATGCTCTGTAAATATTCTAAATGGAGCGTGATACAAAACCTACTGTTAGAATTTGAAGTTAGGAACAGAGGAAGCTGCTGTATAAGAACTAAGTCAGCCCATCCTATTCAGTAATGTTCACAATGTTAGTTCCCCAGGACTTCAAGTGACAGTTTTTCCAGTTCTCTGTGGAAATGCCCAAAGATTGTTCAGATATCCTGTTTGTATGCAAAACACGTGTTTTCCTGAAGAGTTAAATCTCTTTTTCATAAAGCATAATTTTACTGAAAGAGACATTTTATGGACATCAATGGCATATTGTGATTTCCCATTTTCATTCTGTACCTTTTGCTTAATTTCAGTTTCAGTTCCTCTGGGCATTCTAAGTGGTGTGATAGTGAGAAGTTTGTTGAAAACTGGATATTCCGTTTTGATTCATCCTCAGCATTATTTAATTTGAAAAGGTTCATACTGTTCCCAACCTGAGCAAATGAACAAATGTAGCAGCAGATGAGATGGCAGAAGGAATGCCATCAGTGAACTTAATCATTGTGTGTGATTAAAACGATTTGGGTTTCTCTAGGTCTTCTCTTCTTGTCAATGGTCTTTTGATATATATATGTATAAAGCATAAATTGAAGCCTGGATACTGAAGATCAACAAGCAAGGCAGACTCTGCATTAAGTAGCAAGCCTCATGACGTGGCTTTTCTTGTTTAAAACATACACAGAGAACTATAAAGGGATAGTGGCCTGTGATGACATTTTGCAGTATGCCAGCATCCCTCCTTTACCAGCTTGAACAGGAACTGGATACAGATGAAAAGGAAACCATGCTCTTCTTGTGCAGCGATCTCATGCCTGATGTACCTATGTCTGATGTCCTACAACTCTTGACAACTTTGAATGAAAAGGAGATGCTGTCCACCATCAACTTATCTGAACTATTATACAGGCTGAAAAGATTTGACTTGTTAAGGAAGTTCCTGGGGACTGGAAAAGCAGCTGTGGAAGCCAATTTAGCCAAGCATTCTCAGATGTTGTCAAAATACAGGTGAGCTAAGTTGAAGAGCATTCTGGGCTTTTGAAAAACCTACACCTCTATATTGGACAGTTTATTTTCACTGGTTTCTGTTTCTAAGAATTGCTTCTCTTGAAAACACCAGAATTGTAAAATTCTGTGAGATCTTAATTCTATTTCCATAAACTGAAAAATGATTTTGGGAGAATAGTGATCCAGTATTAGGTTATAAATAATGTTAGTGATCCATAAATTATCAACTATGATGGGTGGCTATAGAAATTTAATAAAAATCTTTTAAAATAAAAAATAAACATACCATTCATGCAACTTGATCATTCAGGCCACCATAGGTATCAGAAATCACAATTATTTACACAAATTATTTGTTCAAGGGAGCGAGTAAACAACTGAAACCCAAACCAAAGTTAACTTGTATGTAAACATTTTATACAGGGGTGGGATTCAACCAGTGCTACTACTGGTTCTGTGATTATGTTTTACACGCTGCGCATGCATGTAATACACCTAAAGCTATGCTTCCTGGACAGCTGATAAGTGCTGCGCGCGGGTGCGCAGCGTTTGAAAAACCATTTTTTCCTACTTTTTCAACATCACCTGTGCCATGCAAAGGAGCTGAGGTTGAAAAAGCAAGAAATAAAGGTCAGGTAAGAGCGCGGGCAGGTGGGCCACGCAAAGCAGCAGACACAGAACTACCGGTTCTATAGAGCTGGACAGAACCAGTAGCATCCCACCCCTGATTTTATAATGAAATATAAAATTGCTCTGATATCCTTCTTTATTTTTTATTTTACCACAACCAATGTGAGGACTGTTTTCATCTTAAGGATTTTCAACAATCCTACATGAGATGCAGGGTGAATTACAGCCCATTGCAGGTGTTGGAGCATCCCAAATAAGTCAGAACTAGCATTTTATGAGAACTTTGGTCTCAATCTGAAAGGCTCTAGAATGGGGAATCTATCCTAGTATAAAAACCTGAAATTCAGGTAATAAGCCATCAGTATGTCAGAAGAGTCATCAAAATCTGTAGAGTTGGAATTTAGCAGGCTATCCAAAATATCCCTATCTTCATTCATATCCATACATGAACTGACCTTCAGCAATGAATATATTTATGTTGTACAAAGGATGTGCAAAAGGAAAATTGATATATTATTGTTATGGGAAGCTGCTGTGCACTGTTAGATTACTAGCCCAATTAATACAATATTGCCCACACCAGTATTATTCTCCGTGGACAGCAGAGCGCAAAGTGAAGTGCATACCTCACTATTCTGTGTAGGACTGATAAGAATTATAGTCCAAAATAACTATAATAACTTTCAAATATCAATTTGTTCCTGAATACCTTTTCCTGATTTTATTAAGCCATGTTCTCTATTTTCACTCTTGGTATTTTTTTGTTTGGGTGGGGTTCTTCTTATTCATTTGGTCTTGCTCCAGGGGTGGGATCTGACCGGTGTAACTACCGGTTCAGTGATTTGCGCACATGTGTGAAACATCGTCAGCTTGCTGTCTGGATAGCTGAGCAGCGCTGTGCACAACATTTGAAAAAGCCCTAATTTTCCTGCCTTCTCAATTACAGTTGTGCCTCGCAAAGCAGCTAAGGTTGAAAAACCAGGAAATAAAGGTCACATAAGAGCCTGGGCGGGCAGGTGGGCCAAAACAGCAGCAGACATAGAACCGGTTCTATGTCAGCTGCTCTTCAGAGCTACCGGTTCTACAGGGCTGGACATAACCAGTAGAATCCCACCCCTGTCTTGCTCTTAACTATTAATACTTGTTGGTTGAAAAATACATATGTGGTTAAAATATAGTTTAAGAAAGGAATATTGTATAAGAATATGTAACACACACAGCCCCTAGGTAGGAGAGCAAAACCTTTTTAAAATTAATTTACTTTTAAATTGATTACAAATTGGGTTTGCGTGCAGGGTGTTGATGACTGAAATCAATGAAGATCTGGAAAAAGAAGACTTGAGGTCTCTCTCTTTCCTTCTGAAAAATCATCTTGGTACATCGCACAAGGAGAAGGTAAACTTAACATGAGCATGATAGTAATTCATCACAGTTCTCTGTGTGTTTACAGTGAATGAACACAGAGAAAGGAACAAGGATGTCCTGGTTTTTATCTGTTGGCTCTGCCTCCTTCCCATATGCAGGTGTAACAGGGCACCATGCACGATGCAGCTATGATGTGTGCTTTATAAATCAAACTTTGGAAAGATAGTGCTAAATCAATAAGTGGGATAGAAAGCAGTAAACTTAATGGGATAGAAAGCTGGCTTCTGTTATAATCAGGCCACTTCAAATTATAAATGAAAGAATGAATAAATAGCTCCTCAGCATAATAGGTACAGTATAATAGCATTTTTTCTTTCTCTTTCCATAAAGTCCACTTAACAGTACAGTTGTTCCTGCATTAAGATACTGAGAATATTGATTTCTATCTAGGTGGTCAGTGATAATAAAATACTGAAACTGCAAGCAAGTTAATTTGGGAATTACCAGTGCTACTAATGACTTCCAGTTGTTGTCTTTATTGTCACTTTTTTTTTTTTTGTCTTTATTGTCACTTCACTGCATGAAGCAGAATTTTAGCTGGTAGATTAATTTAATCCAGAACTGTTTTTATTTCATTTTACTTGATACTGACAACTGCTCAGCAGTCCCTTTCACCAATTGTATGTTTCTTAGAATGATTTGTAATAAAAGTATATTCCATTCTGGGCCTTCCAGGTGATTTGGACAAAAATTCCTGTCATCCTAACTATGAGCCAATCTGGTATGGTGCTCTAAAATATATAGAGAGGTATTGGGATGTGTTGGAGTGAAACATCCTGGTTCCAGCTTGCTCACTGAAATGCTAGTTTCAAGTTCAAACTACTGTGTTGTGTAATCCCTTCCTCATTAGTAAAACTGGAAATTCCAAAAACTCCCTTGCAGGATTAGTATAGGGTATAGTTTGTAAAGTAATATATTGACCTAAGTAGGGGAGACAGATACTGTACTATCAATCTTTCTATATTCCATGAATGTTTAATATATAACTCAGGGCTGCCAACTCTCACGCAATCAGCGTGAGACTCACGCAATTCAATCAATTTTGACTGTCTCACTCTGATAAACAAAATCTCACGCTAAACCCCCAAAATCATGGAATGTACAAAAATATCCCTACATTCTCTGATTATATTCCGAATATTCCCCTTAGCTTAGGAGAAGGATGAGCTCCCAGCGCCGCCCCGCCCTGCCCAGCCACCCCGCCCTGCCCAGCCACCCCACCGCGCCTCTTTTCCCGCCTTAATCCTTCTGCCGGCGTCCCGTAACTGTCACGATGCCGATCATTATCGCTTCAGGAAAGCGAAGAGCAGGAGGCTTCTTCGCCGCCCGGGGCGCTCGCAGCCACTTTGCCCCGCCCTCTCCCTCTCTGCAATGTCCTCTGGGACAAGCCAGCTGCCCTATCCAAAGAAGGACACGAGGGGGCTGGCAAAGCCTCTTTCCAGCCTCGGCCAGTAATAACAATGGTAAGCAAAGCCAACGGAGTGGCTTCCATTTAACCCTTTGGTGTTTAAATCTTTGGTGATGTTTCTTTATTTTCTCTGGCTGGATTTCTGACCCAGGGGAGAAAGACCATTTAAAAAAGCAAAAAGGACAGAAAGAACACCAAGAAAGAATGGGACAACCCCCCCCCCCCAAAAAAGAGATCCAACACAACTCTGAATAAAATTATTATTATTTTAAATTTTATTATTATTATAATTATTATTACCACCCCTTTACACGCCTTATGCTCTCTTTTAGCTGATCCAAAAGAGTCTTCCCAAACCAGCAAGGCGAGAAGCGCGCCAGGCTGATCTATAAAGGGGCTGGGCAGCTTTTTTGCAAAATACTTAATAGAAAGGTTGGAGGACTGACAGGATTACATCTCTGGCAGTGGATGAAGGAATCACTTTTTCTCTTTCTCCTTTGAGTTTAAATCCTAGGTCTCCATGCACCAGATCGACAGGACTGTACTACATTATTATCATATTTTCAAACCCTTAGATAAGGACTCAATAAGGACTTTTTTTGATGCCAGTAGGCTTCTCAGCCCCAAATTGGGATAGCCCTGACTCAACTAGAACATATTCTAATCTTAACACAATTTACCATCCAAAGAGCAGTAAGACCATTAAGTTCAGAATCTAAACTTACCCAATAAATAATATACTGTTTCCTCACTGTGCTCAAGCTTCAGAATACAGTAGATGAGTTTTACAGTTAACAATATGTATATTTATATGAAGCACTCATTATTTGATTAAATGTTTAGTTTATACATGTCTGAAATTATGAACCCCTATTTCAGTCAACAAGTTAGTATATAATTAAAGACTGAGACTATAGCATTTGATATTGGCATGTAGTATGGTATTTGATACAGAAAGAAGAATACCCATTGATGTATTTGCATTATCTCTGTAGTTGTTTCGGGTTTTTGTCTTTTTGTTGCACATTGAATTCATCCTATAGTGGTCTATAGTACATCACTAAGCTAATAAAGTCAGTTGAGGTAGAATACTGCAGTTACAAGTCAGGAACTTCAATTATTCATGGTCAGTGAACTGCATTATTAATATCTTACAAATCCGGTTCAAGTACATTGGTGCTGCTTGCATGTATGTATGTATGTATATGTCCAAATCATGACTAAAGTATGCATCAGATTGCACCATTTAAAATGTAAAATTGTCAAAGCTCCCTACCGTGGAAGGGGGGACACCCCCCTTCCACACCATCCCCCCCTCGGTCGCTCCGCTCCCTCGCAGTGTCTCACTCCGAACTATCACTCAAGGTTGGCAGCCCTGTATAACTACAATTTATCATGAGAATGTTGGTTTCTCCTTTACAATTATTGTCTGATTTTTCTAGAGTTTTCTGGCAATTATTACTGACCTGGAAAAGCTAGACCTGATAGCTCCCATGCATCTGGATTTAATAGAAAATTGCTTCCTGACCATTCACAGGAGAGACTTGGCAAAAAAGATTCAAAAGTACAAACTAGAAGGTAAGATTTGCTCTGTCTTGCCATTCAGCTTTAGAGGCTAATTCTCATAGTTTGCTGTCTTCACTGACAAAGAGAGTTCTGCATTACCTACCTACCGTAGTTGGAGGAATCTCTGGGACTACTTGGATGAAAATTGTACCAAACTCAGTGAGGCTTATTGATATGTAAACATACATAGGAATGCTGCTAATAGTAAATATCTAAACAAGTTGTTGAGTCCAGAAATGTGGAAACAATACAAAACCAATAATTTCATCTTCTCATCAACTCATTTAAGTCTTAACTGAAAATGGTAATATTAGCAGTACAATAATATATATAAAAAATATTTGTCACGTAATGAGAATTTGGGAAGGGAGAATGCAGGAATGTTCCTTGGGATTTTGGTTACCTCTATGAACAATCCTCCAGACATCAAGTAGAGCTTAGAGCTTTCTGTTCTAATATTCTGTGCCTTGGTTTTTCCCTCATTCTAAATCTTGAGCATCTACAAACATATGGAACATGTACTACCCATCCTTCCAAGCATTGGCCTTTATAGTTTAGCAGGTAATGAGGATATGTTAGAAGATCTCTCTGCTTATCCTCACATATGTGAGCAGCAATCAGTCTATACAGGGCTATTAGCTTACCATGCAGAGCAGTGAAATAGTGGATAGCTTTGATCACAATACTTGAACAATGTTGTGTATCTATTCTTACTCCTTTCCTATTTTTTAAGAGGCTGAAAATTTTGTAAAGAGTAAGTTTATGATTGCCAAATAAATTAAAAGAAGGAAAAAAAGAAACTAGCACCATGGGCTTTGTGCTTTTCTTAATGAAATTATTAAGAAATAGCCATTTTGGTCTACACTGAGAGCCAGTTTGGTTTGTGGATAAGGCGCTAGGCTAGAAAGCAAGGGCTCTGAGTTCAAGTCCTGCGTTAGGCATGAAAGCCAACTGGGTGACCTAGGGCTAGTCACTCCTTCTCAGCTCAACTCACTTCATAGGGTTGTTGTGGGAAAAATAGGAAGAGGAAGATATGTTAAATATGTTTGCTTTCTTGAGTTATTTGTAAAAATAATAAAGGCAGGATCTTTCCACATATGGAGGGGAAATAGCATTCTTCTCTAGACATTACTTTTGCTCTGTCTATCTAACAATTCACATGGTTGCTTAAAATACTGCAACTAGGAGAGCCAGGAGTTACTGAATGAAGCAGTAATGTGAGTGACTCAGTTGATGCTCAACAACCAAGATTCTGATCCAGTTGTGGTTGTAAATCAATGTCTAGCTGTATTATTTCTATTTTTCATCTACTTACAGGCTGTTAAATGCATTGATTTATGCCATCAAAATGTTGACTCTTACCACCATATAGATTTAACAACTCCCATAATTCAAATATCAAGAACTTTTTCTTATAAATACTAGAAATATAAACATTCTTTGATGCAAATGGTAGGATTTCCTTCATAGGGTAGTGTAGTGATGGGATTTTAAATAAAACTACATTCAGCATGTAGAGGTAGAAGAGACTTGAGCAGAACAGTTGTTTTACAAAATAACCACTGTTGATGTAATTTCTGAGATCTCTTCCATTTTCAGTTCCAGTGCGCTTTCCGACTATGAATACAAACACTCTTCAGATGTCCTTACCTAAGTTATCCCTAGCTGACCCTCCAGAGGTAAGTGCATTATAAGATTACAGACAAATTGCAACCTTAACCACTGAAAAGAAGGAGTTTATTGCATGGGATTGATCATTTTCTAATATCAGCTGTGACCTTAATGAGTTGGCCTAAAAGCTGTGCTTTCTTGTTTTCAGCATTAGAGGACTTGTGTTGATGAAATTAGTAGAGAACTCTCTTCCCCCTTTGTATCTTTTTGTATAGTGTATTAGAGATGTTTTAAACAATTTTAAAAAGGGGGACAGCATTTAAGCCAAATTAAAATTAGTTCCATCATTATCTTTGTTTCCCAGAAAGTTTTTTGATACAATGTTTTGTTTTGAAATTTGCCCATTTGACCAGGAGAAACAAGGGGGTGGAAAACCTGCTCAGTGGCGAGTTAAGGAGCATTTCAAGTTGTTTTGTTAAATGGCTAATTTGAAAAGGCCTTTACCTGCTAGGACAGCTATTTTAATAAGGACACTTTCCCTTTCCCAGTAGTAACCATTTTGGGAGATTAAGTGATCTCCCAAAATTCCAGAATTTTGTATCTGGAGCTCTCAGAATTCCATATATACCCACTGGACTTGAAAGATGGAGGATTCAGGCCATCCTTTGGGATGCACAGACACCCCTCCATTCTTAGCTGCCTCTCCAAAAGCCCACTTCTTGCCATGCTGGAAAAAAAAATTCTTTAAGAAGAGTGACCAGGACAGATGTCAGAATGCCCCAGAGTAGCATTTTCTTCTTTTTCGGATTGTATTTGTGGTGCACTTTTAGTTACCATAGTAAAAAAAAATGCCATTGCAAGATGGGCAGCTATATAAATCGGTGTGATTGATAAATCAACCAGTCGTCTAAAAACTGCAGTGATGAGATTAAATTTGTGAGCTTAACTCTCATACCAAATCCCCAAAACTTTTGATCAATATACTCCAGTGTACTGTTTTTTGTTAAATGTATATAACCTATTTCTACACCCCCATGAAGGATCATAACAAATGTATCTGAAATGCTGTATGAACCCAGCACCTTATCCCTATGGAGAGTATGTGGGTTTACCCCCTCTCCACTAGCCATTCACTGAGTCAGTAACTAGTTCTGTGCTACTTGATTTTCCTTTTCAGCTAATGGCAATTTTGTGTTTTTTGTTTTTCCCTAAAAGAGGATGGGCAGAAACTAAGCTATAGAAGCACCTTCTTCATGGAGGAAAGCTTAACTGGGATAAAAAGAGAGGGTTGGAATTATCAGTGAATAGAACCATAAGAATGAGGATCACAAACTCAGAGCAGTCGGACTCGGTCTGTCCTAGCCTAATGGGAGGATGCAAAATGTTTGCAGAAACAGATTCTTATTTCTGAGTTATTTTTCCTCAGTCAGAAACCCTGCTATGCGCTGCATAGGTGTGCTTCAAGTGCAGGTCAGATAATATCCCTTTTACAAAAGAGCAAGCAGATATGTATGAACTGTATCTTCCTGGGCAAAACATACCATAGGATAAGGAATAAAAAATGATCTGCCAGATTAGAGGACGGTCTAGTCAGTCTAGCCTTATATTTCTTACCTAATTAGTCAAATATTTCAATCAGCTTATGGAGGCTGTACAAAACTGATGCTAAGAAATACTATATGGTAGCTGTGAAAAAGACTGTTCCATTAGTTCTTAGAGCAGGGTGTCAAACTGGCGGCCCGCAGGCTGGATACATCACATGCAGGCCACACCCACCTCAGCTCTACGAAGGCAAAAATGGTTGCAATACGTGATGTTATGTGACACGATCGAGTTTGACACCCATATCTTAGAGATATTAGCCATTGATTGATTTACTCTGAATGGATTTGTGTAATCATATTTAAAAGCCAAAATTATTATTAAGCAGTTTATATTTTAGATGTTTTTTTCCTAATTACCTGTCTAGAATATGCTTTTTCTGCTATCACAACCAAGCAAATATAAAAGTTTTCCACCAGGAACAAAAAGTGATTTGATATTTAATTTTTACAGCCTGTGAACAAGGAAAGAGTAATGAATGGAGCCTGTGCTGTCCAGGGTAAGTCCTGTTATATCTTTATAACCATTCCATCCCTGGTTACTTGGTAATAATACATCTTGCATTTTGTGTTTTTTGAATATTTGTAAAAAAATCAAAACCTTAATTAAGTATTTGAACTGGGTTTTTTTTTCTAAACCCAACTCTACTCACTGCCTATCTTTTTTGGATAAATTGTTACTATCCCGTTACAATCCCCAGTTATCACATCAGAATACCTTTTTCTAGTATATGCTCAATATGGTTTAAAAATCTCATTTAAGAGACATAGATCATGAACTCCTTTTCAGTCACTGGTGCCTTCCTGGGTGTTTTATTTTCATCTGACAACGATAAAGAGTTGGCAAGATAGTTTGGCTAGTTAAAATGTTGTGATCCTAAAGCTTTGCAACCTGCTGTCCTTTAAATATGTGAACTTTGATTCCTGTTCCTGTTTAGCATGGCCAATAGATACCGGTATGAAAGGCATTATGCAGACTAACAGTTTGGAGGAGATTGTTACTTTATATAAACTTGCATGAGTTTTCACTAGGTTTCATATTCTGAAGAATGTAGGCAGAATGCAACTAACAGGCATTTTTATTATATCTACAGCAGAACAGATTCACATATCCATTCCAGAAACAGAAGTACAGGTATTGTGCAAAATTATGATAAGCAGTACACATCTTTTTGTTTAGTTTGGAAGCATTTTAGGAATTAAAAGAGTGATATAGCATTAGGAAACAACAATGCACTTTCAGTTTCTGCCTTATTTGGTCTGTTAAAATTAAGTTGTATTTCCCATGCCTTTTTAAATAATGGAATGCATTGCAACATGTTCCCACTATGGAGAGGGAAAATGAAAACAAACTGGAATGCAAAATAGAATACAGTAAGTAGCAGTAAACACCGAAAAACATGAAAGCTAATGATAAGAAATCCAGCCTCCTTAAATCCCTTTATGCTGGCTTCTGCAATTGGCTTCTTGTTTGCATGACAATTTATTTTTATACTAGTCTGTGAGTATTTGGTGGCTGGAGTCCAATCTATAACCCTTCATTCCAAGTTTGCATACACTTCATACTGTACTTGGGTGTTGCCTGTGGACTTCCCAAATTATTCATAGTGAGAAAATTTCTGACTCAAATCACTCTGAATTGAATTGACAGCTGGGGAAGAAAAAGTCAACCCTTCCTCATATTGAGAGGGCAAAGGTTGGAGAAAACTGTCCTGGGACAGATTATTGGAGAAAAATTCTGCAATTCTGAGCTGTCCCATCAACAGGAAAGTTCCTTCCTTGACAATTTTCTTGTTGTTCTGGAGAATCTTCCAAATTTCCAGAACAAATTTAAAAAAAAATAATTGGGAGAATTAGTGAAATTTCTTTCTGTTTTTATGTGTCAGGATCCCATGGGCAGAATACTGCTTATAGAGTCAAAGATTGATCATCTCGTGTGTGTATTCATAGATATGCATTCACACACACACAAAAGTATGTGTCTTTGTACATGTAACATGTCTTGGTACTGTATTGATCAGTATAGAATTGAGCCCAGGTAGAGTTACACAAAGGAAGCAGTCAGCATAGAACACCTTGGTTCAAGGCAAAATGTTAGAATTGTGTTGTGCTTCAAATGCAAAGGCAGAAATTTTTTTTTTGCTGAATGTGAACAATGTGTAAATAGCTACCTGCAACAACTTGATGGCTATTGCATCTTTTCTCAGTGTGCTCACTACAGCTGGTATAATTCTGGAAACATCTTTATTTGGTTTCAAGTTTGGCAAACACACACTACCCCTTGTCTTTTTTGCCTTTGAATTTGAAGTACTGCAAAGCTCTCCAGAATGTAATGCTTCTCCCAAGACCCATGTTTTAGAAAGGACTCTGAGAAGCCATTATTCCTTGCTGTTTTCTGCCACACAAAGGCAAAACTAATTAGATGATGCAAAATAGACAGGAAGTGCTGTGCTGATGATTTAGAGTAAGAGGCTTCATTCATGATGTTATTTTTGCAGGGTTGTAACAAGTACAGAATGCAAAGCAAACCTTTAGGAGTCTGCCTGATTATTGACTGCATTGGCAATGATGCAGGTAAGTGCAATGGAAATCAAGTTGCTCCTTCCTGCCAGAATTGCTACACTACATTCATTTGGTCACTTCGGTATGCATAATTTGTCACAACAGCATAATGTCTAAAAATAAACAGTAGGGTGTGCAAAATATACTTTTCTGGGAAACATGGGAACATTTGGTTTTCCTTCTAAGTCTTGATCCCCTGCTTTTGATAGACAGTTACCAGTCTCATTGGTATCAAATTGATATGGAGGAATTATGTAGTCTTGCCCTTTCTTCTGGATATTTACCTTTGAGAAATGTTGAGAAAGCCAAATCTATCTTTAAAAGCGAAATACCACTCACGCAGCATCACGAAATCTCCAGAACTATAAAGTCTACAAACTTGAAATTTGGCATGTATGGTCCTCTTGGGTACTAGGTGCTTGCTAAGAAACCATGTTTCAAAATGACCATCAGATCATTAATATTTCTTAATGCCGTAATTAACACGCTCTGATGCTAAGGAGTTCTACTCCCCTCCCCACCTGAAAAGAAGTCTGTTCCAACTGCCAGTTGCCTCACATTGCGTTACCTTAGTAATGGAAGATAGATAGATAGATAGATAGATAGATAGATAGATAGATAGATAGATAGATAGATAGATAGATAGATAGATAGGAGATAGGAGAAAGGTGGAAAGAAAAAAAAGGAAAGGAGGAAACAAGGAAAGGAATCCCTTACAGTATGTGTTTCAATCACTGACCACCACTGAGCCAACGGATTATGAACCGAATTTCTCTTGCATAGCCTGATCACAGTTTCTTTGCGAAGCACAGGTATCCAGCTAGTTAATGATAAAAGTACAAATTAGGGACATTGATTATAAGACCAGTTTTCTTGAATTTTATTGCCAAATGTTAGATTGCTGCAGCCCTCAATTATGGGTATTTACAGAATCTTACACTGGGTAACATGGGCTTTTCCTGAGCTTGTTGTAATGGTTTTCTTTCTGCACTATTCATGTGTAGATTTCATTATCTTCAAAGAGTTTTTCCTTATAGCTCTAAAAATTCTTGCCTATGTATTTCCATAGTATCCTTAATATTCCAAGATACAGTTTGCTGTCCCCAATTATTTTCATATTTGAGGGCCATACAGGTAAATTTTACATTCACTAACCTACTAACTGGCGTGGTATTCTTGCTCCTGCTTCTTTCTCTCTAGGCTTGTTGATGAAAACCTTTAAATCACTACACTTTGAAGTTCACTGTCGATTGTTTCTGAATATGGATGCAGTGGTGCATGATTTATATGAAACAGCAAGGCTAAGAGCTCACAAAGATGCAGATTGTTTTGTTTGTATACTTGTCAGTCGAGGAGACGATCAACATATATTCTGCACAGACCATATTGTTCCAGGATTTCAATTGGAAAGGCTGAAGGATTTCTTTACTGGCGAAAAGTGTCCTGATCTCTTAGGAAAACCAAAGCTCTTTTTTATCCAAAACTATGTTGAGCCCCCAAATTGGCAAGGAAATGCCAGCCTGACAGAGGCAGATGGAGATCTATGCACAATCCCACAAGTAGCAGACGTTTTCTGGAGCCACTGCACATTGGATGCCTCTGTATTGGAGAGATCCCCATGCTCATCGTCCTATTATCTCTCCACTTTGGCTGGCCTTCTGATGGATCCTCAGAAGAGGTAGGTGTTTATGTCAGATACTATAGCCATGCAGGAGCCATGCTGTTCTTTGGGAGAATGGAAAATAGATAGGAATATGAAAACAGCATTCCGACAGTGCTTGGTTTGCAGCAATAAGGTAAGCATTGGTATTGGTTCCTGCAGAAAGAGTGAGTGACAGAAGTGAGACAATTTTGACACAGGTCAAAAATACGCCATAGAAATGTAGTGGTCTCCCTCTAACTGAGCAATGTCCTCCATATACATTTCTTTATAAAAGAGAACTGAGGGGCTTCTGATGGTTAATAAACACATAAGGCCTCTATTCCAGACAAGTGATGGAAACACTAATACAAACACATCCTTCTTGTCCCATGAGCAGGGAAAACATCTTGAAGAATTCATCAACGAATAAATGTTACCCTGTTATATCCTCCAGGTAATACAAGGAGTGGCTCTTACTTGGGAGAAGCCATGCAAAACACAAAGCCTCAAGTTCTCCTAAACATAATCGCTCCGGTTCTCTCCATGGAACCAGTCCCTGGTGCCCAAAAGGTTGGGAGCCACTGCCTTATAAGTAGTTGAATAACCTTCAGCTGAAGGGTAGAACTGGACATGTTTGCAAAATCTGGAGCTGTTCACCTGCAGCTTTTACTTATAAAATGTATGTATCTCATGCTGAAGGTATTTATTTTTCTCTCTCCCTTCTTTTTCCTTGCAGAAAGCTGTCTCTGTTGGATATTTTTGTGGAGTTGAACAACAGAGTTTATGAATGGAATAGAATTAATTCTACAGAACAGTACTTACTCTTATTGAAGCACACCCTGAGGAAAAAACTTTTCCTGACTGACAAGTAAAGTCCTTTGTGAAGACTTTCTGAGATTTATCAGTTTCTCTTGGAGTGAAGTACAGCATATGTGATAGCATTCAGAAACATTTGTACTTTTAAACAAGTAATTCTTGTAAACAAGAAATAGAGGGGGAAAGTTCTTACAATGTATTAAGATCTTATTGCACACCATATGTGCCTTATTTATATAACTTGTCATCTTTCTCAGAACTTCGCTCAGAGAATTATATTACTTTCTGCCTTGCTTATGAATATAAATTAAAATAAAAGCCAAGGTGGATTATTGTGAGACAACATAATTGTCTCAGCATACAAGTATAATCAAAAGTAATAGGTAATACTATGAGTAAAGAAGTATCAGTGCTTGGTTGGAAGAATCTTCTTGCAGAAATGGCATTGAAAAGGTTAGAAATTGGGGAGCGTCTGAGCTTTGCCAGTATATATACTTGCTTTATTATCTTGTTCACAGGTTTTGAAGGTCTTCCCTAATCTCAGCCCTCCAGTGTGCAATTCTTAGTCCCATCATCTCTATAAAAGCTCACCTACTAGCCAAGAGTGTCTGAGAACAAGGGAGGCTATGGTTAAATGTAGCTAGTGGGACAATGTGATTATTTTGGTGCTTAATTCAGCAACAAGGATAGAATATTGAGTTCCAAGAAATCCTATGAACACAGAAATATAGGGGAACAGAAACTTGTTTCTAGCCCAGTCAAGACAACTAGCAGAACTTGGTTGACATAGGGATGATACTACTCTAACAAGGGGCTCATTGAATTTAAGCAAATGCTTGGGGATTTGACAAGGAGAAAAAAGAACGTGCAGGAAGTTATATGAGAAGAGAACAGTCTTGATAAAATAATTTTTAAGACATTATTAGTAATACTAGTAATTTTGTCTAAAATACAACAGTATGTATTTCATCTGAATATCTTGAGATGTGTATTGTGCATTTGCATTTTAAAATTTGTTTCAATACTTTGGATATTTTGGTGTTGGTTTATACTTTTCCTTTCTGTGGAAGCTGGTCAGAAACATTTCAGTCTTTGTCAGGTGCCCAGAACTAGAATGACACCGTGAACTGATCAAAATTGGGGGGAAAGGGTGGTTGTTTTTGCCTACCAGACTAACTGCATTCTCTTTACAGCTCTTCAGATAAAGCCTTCAAAGTTCTTAAGGGGCCTCCATTATTTCCTCCACTGGAGGGATTTCAAGCTCGCTAGTTTATTTTTTCCATCTCCTTTTTAAGCTGGAACTGTACCACAATCTTATACATTTATATGTATCCTGGGGAAAATTTTCCCTTTTTAAATTTAAATCTAGTTATTTTGTTAATTGCTTGATTGCTGATTTTATTATTTTAGTAGATTACCTTTAAGCCTTGTACTATGCTTTTTTGTTAAGAGTAAATTTCCAGTGTTGTTTCAGCTAGATTTGTCTACCTTCAATATCACTGTAATTACCTCACAATCTGTTTTAAAGTACTAGGGAAGAATTTGGTGGATGCAGAGGATCCAGTGAAAGGGAGTGATTTAGTTGTTGCTGGAAAATTGTTACTGTGGGACTCTCAGCTGAAGCAGCTATAGCTAAAGAAGCACATAAGCAGGGTAGACCAGGAAAGCCAGGAATCTTCATTCCTCAACATACAACTGCATTTGAGCCCAAATTTGTTTGCTAAGCAAGTTAAGTGAATTTTGTCCCATTTTATGACATTTCTTGACACAGTTGTTAAATGAATCACTGGAACTGTTAAATTAGCAATGCGGTTGTTAAGTTACTCTGTCTTCCCCATTGACTTTGTTGGCCAGAAGGTTGCAAAAGATGATCAAGTAATCCTGGCACACTGCAACAGTCAGTTGCCAAGTGTCTGACAAATTTTGATCATCTGACCATGGGATGCTACAATAGTCGCAAGCATGAAAAATGGTCATGTCACTTTTTTCAATGCCGCTGCAACTTCAAAGGGTCACTAAATGAATTGTTGTAAGTTGGGGACCACCTGTAGTTAACAAAGAACCAAGTTGTTGGGGGAACAGAGGAAAAAAATGTCACCCAAATCAGATAGAAGTTGGGTCTGAGCACAAGGAACCCTTCCCTCCACCAAGTCCCATCAACAGCTACCAGACTGTTAACAAGGCAATAGTAGTTGCCAGTCTTGTGAAAGCAAAGAAATCTGCCCACTGAAGCCTGCCCACTCTTTGTAGTCTTTAGAAGCAGATTTAAATTGCTCTAGCTGGTGAAGGATATGGGTAAGTGTGGATTAGTGTGTGCATGTGTATGCATGTGTATGCACAGGGGGGAAGAATAGCAGATGTGCATTGTAACCAGGAAAGTTCTGCTGTACTTTAAATTCACTGGTTTTCCATGTATTCCAAAGAACCTGTTGTGCCTCAATGTTCAATTGAAAGTGGTTTGAGTATGACCCGAATCATTCCCCAACTGTTGACCAGGGCTGTGAGTGTCCATAAAACAAACCTGGGAATGTGTGCAATACTTTTATTGGTGTCAGAATGAAATACACAGATTAAAAAGTTTAAATTTACTATTTATCAGTTATGCCTTTGTGGAAATCTGGGATGACTGACAAAAAGATACTTTATCACTGCCCAGGCTACAGCTCCACTAGAGAATTCTGAGGAGGGGAAATGGATTTGGTATTTTGTGAAGTGATGGAGAAACTGCTTGAGAAGTTGGAATTGCCTACTGATGACTTCCAGGAGAAAATGAAATCAGTATATTCAGGGAGAAATATTAAGATAGAATTTGGGAAACTGTACAAATTAAGCGGAAAGAAACAGAAATATTTACTTGGAGTGTTAGCAGTACTATTGGGAATTGGGCTGACCCAAATGGATAAGCTCTTCAGGCAATTACAGTCAAGAAAACTGCTCTTTAAAAAGAGACTTTGAAAAACTGAAAAATGACTACCATGTTTCGCTAGCTGATTACCACCTGCAAAAGAGCCAAATGGTGGAACTAAATGAGACTTTGGCTTAACAGAAGGATGTTGTAAAGGGAATTGCACCAAAATTGAAATTTTGAAGGGCTTTCTACAGACATCTGATAAAACTAATCACACAGCCTATGGAGAATGTAATTAGGTAGGGGAGCTGTGCAGACAAATAAGACAATAGCCTTACAAAATTGTCTGCTTAACAGGCTCAGATCTTGATGAACCTCCTCCCCTGCACATCCACTTTCCCTTTAATGGGAAGGAATTTTTTGAGAACGTAAGCGCTTAACAACCTCCCTAGGACATCAATAGCAATAGTAGAAATAAGCACAAACATGGCATAGAAATGCCCCAAACCAGCAAAGGGAATGCTCCTAAACAGTCATTCATACCTCTTTATTGGGAGAAAAGGTGAAACAGATAGTTACAAATCTGGGGGTCTTGAGCCCTGATCCCCCTCAAATGGACCTGAGGCTACAAGCAATTCAGACCCCAGTTCAATGATCTGACCATGAGATTGAAGAACCAGAAAATAACTTTTGTAACCATAAATGATGGTTTCTTGTGAACAAAGCTAGGATTTGTAAAGTTAGTACAGTCTATTCTGATCAGTGATCAAAAACAAGCTTGAGTTTTGAATTGAAAAAAAAAAAGTCCAGCCAATCAAAAACAGTACTGTTAAAAGACAGATTAGGAATACAGATCAAAATGGGCAAGAAAATGATAAAGAGAACACCTACCTACCCCAGATGAGTGAAAATCTCCAGGTCCAGATGGATTACATCCCAAAATTTTGAAGGAGCTGGCAGATGTGATCTCAGAACCACTGTATTATAACTTCCAAAGATCCTGGAGCACCAGGAAACTACCAGGGGACTGGAAAAGAGTAACTTGAAAAAGTATCATGAAAAAGGGAAAAAGGGGGGAAAATGGACTCAGGAAACTATAGACCATCAGCCTGACATCAATATTTGGGAGAATTCTGTAAAAGATATCTACAATTAATCTGCAAACACCTAGAAGCAAGCAAAGTTATAACCAGAAGCCAAAATGCAATCTTTTTGACTAAATCAGTGGACCAGTGAAATGTGGTGGACATAATTTACTTGGGCTTAAGTAAGACATCTGAAAAAGTAGACCATAAAGTAGTACGTAAGTCAGAAAGATGATAGCATCACCACCAGATGGATTCGTTGGTTGTGTGTGGCTGACCACAGTCAACATGTAGCCCTCAATGGATACATACACATGGTGGGAAGTATGCGTCCTCATAAATTATTTAGATGAAGGTAAAAACCTTCCTGACACCAAGCTGAAGAGAAGAGAAATGAAGAGAGCAAAGAAATAAAATCTTTCCTGCAGCCTTCTCTCCTGAATTACAGAGGGGGTGGGGGTGATTAATCTCTAAAAAAACAAACTTTTAAGTCTAAAAGTTGTGTGACAAAATGGAGGCCACTCTTGGCAAGCTTTAGCTGCTTGGCTGACTGCCTGTAGAGTGCAGTCTACAATCTACCTTTAAATCCTAGCTGGACTCTACAGGTAGTCAGGAGAGCTAAAGGTTGCAAAGACCCAGTTCCTTCATTTTGTTACACAACTTTTATAGATAATTTATTTTTTTAGTTCAGGGCAAAAGCCTGCAGGAAGCTTTTGTTTCTTTGCTCATTTCATTCCTTTACTTTTCAGCCTGGAGTCAAGGTAAGTTTTTTTAAAAAAGAGTAGAGTTTGAAAGCAAGGGGGAAGTTTAATTTTATCACCTAATGGGGTAGCAACTATTCTACTACCTTGGTCATATTTCTTCCTAATTCAGTACCATGAAAACTATCAGTATCTGCTGCTGTGCTAGCCGCCGAGGTACCCCCGATCCAGATGGGTCAGGGGGATATGGCTGCCCTGTAGGGACAACCAAAGAGAGAGGGGAGCCGGACAGGGGGTTGGGGGTGTTGCAGACCCCCTCCTCGTCCTGAAAAACCCCTTTTTCCCAAGGCGGTAGAACGGCGGTCAGCAATGGCTGCCACGAAGAAGCCAGCAACCGGGTAAGATTGCGCTGGAGGAAGCAAGAAGAGTGAAAGTGCTGTCTGAGCTGGGTCAATCAACATCTTTCAAATTTGTTGGAACTGAGCTGTTTGAATTGCTGGAGGATACATTGTATCCCTAAGAAGATCGAAAGTGGCGGAGAAGCTGTTAAAGGGAACTTTTTTCTTCTTCTTCACTCTCCCACCCCATGGAAACAGCAGATATGAAATATGTTTGGACATTGAAGGTGAATTATTCTGAAAGTTGAAGCTAAGGGACAAAAGGGTTCCTGGACATTGAAAAACTTAAGAAATTGGAAAACCCTTATTAGAGGTATGGATTTCTGATTATTTAAAATTGATGTTGCAAGTGGGAAGGGAGAGGAAAAAAAATTGGAGCAGAAGCTGAAAAGGAGGAGATTGCCTAGAATCCCAAAGAAAGGTATATGGTAATTGGACCTCTTTGATTAAACATTAACCCCAGAAAGAGAAAGAGAAGAAGGAAGAAAAGTATTAATTTTTGGAACTTTTTTTGAATTATTTTTGATTAAAAATACTTGTGGTTGTTTTGGGAAAAGTTTCTCTTTTCATGATGGCATCGCTTGTGGATGAACTAAAGACTGAATATCAAAAATATAAAAAGGAAGATACTTTGGGCACTTTGTTTCAATTTTTAGAAATGGCGTTATGTACTTATGAAAAGTTGACTACGCAGCAGAAGGACTGGGACAAAGAAGAAGAGGAAGAAGAAGCCATCTTTGATGAACAATGGGTTCTTTCCGGGGAGGAGGAGAAAAAGGATAAGAAAAAGGGGATTTTAAGAATTGAAAAAACAACCAAAAAAGAGAAAAATGAGCGGAAAGGTGGAGGCAAGGTTAGAAAGCAAAGGAAAGGGAATAAGAAAAGGGAGGAGGAGAGACAAAGGGGTAAAAAGGGCAAGGAGAAGAATAAGCAAGAGAGAAAGGGGGGGAGGAGAAGCCTCAATGGTGGGAAGCAAGATTTAAAGAAAAAAAGTTTATTCAGAGACAATGGGTGAATTTAATTTAGGATAAAAGAGGGATTCTGGAGGGTACATAAGAGTGTGTTTTTATATGTGTATTTAGAGTATAAAATTCATTGTGTAATTTTAGAATCTATTAAACAGAATCCCAAGAAAAATTGTTATATGAAGTACTTTTAAGTTAGGGTAATGAGTTAAAGACGTTACTCCAATTGGTGTATAGGAGAAGTATAGTGAAAGAAAAAAGATGAATGGATAGTTGGAAATAGAACAGACAAAGAATGTTATTGAAAATGGTAATAAGATATGAAAGGATATGTAAAGGTTTTGTTATGTCTTTTTGGGTTTTGTATATTGATAAAAGGCAATAAAATTTTAATTAACAAGAAATAATTTGGATGAAAAGGAGAACCTGGGATAAGATATGAAGTTAAATAGATAAAGTATTGATACTATAATTTGGAATTATTATGTTCTATTGGTTTTCTTCTTTTATTATTTTTTCTTAGAAAAGAATTTATAAGCTGTTATGCCTTGATTATTTGTGCATTGTTTTTATAAAATTGATAAAATTGGTTTATAAAAAAAAGAAAAGAAAATGATAATAAGATATGGAAGGATATATAAAGTGAATATGATGTTTGAATTTGTGTCTGTGTGAAGAGTTTCAACCTGGGATCAGACAGCCTTCAGAAAAGATCTTTTGTTTATGTTTTGTGTTTTGTATGTTTATGAAAGGCAATAAAATTTTATTAAGCAAGAAATATAATTTGGATAAAAGGAGAAGTCTGGATAAGATATAAAGTTAAATAGATAATGTAAAATTATTTTATATGTTCTATTGGCTTTCTTCTTTAATTATTATTAATTTTTCTTTTAGAAAAGACTTTTCAAGTTGGTATGCCTGGATTGTGTATTGTGTTTTCTGTAAAATTAATAAAATTTGTTTAAAAAAAAAAACCAAAAAATTATCAGTATCTAATCTCGGGGTAAATAGTATTAAAATATTTTGATCTGGAAAGGCCACATGGATCTTAAAGGGGGAGAGGATTTTAATCAGTTGGATGGGGGGAGTGAAAAGCCCTCCGGGGAGTTTTTTTCTTTTTTTCAAAAAAGCACTCAGAAATCAAGAGTGGAAATAGGGCCCTGCAACGATAGACGTCGATTTCTGCCCGTCCCCCCACCCCCACCCCACCCCCACTTTTCAGGCAAAAAAGGAGGGGATCCACGCCATTCTCCGCGCCCATCAGGAGCGCGCAGATTTCGGCCACACGAGGGCTCCCCCTCCTCACTTCAGTCGCCACCTCTTTTTCACTCCCTCACCCCTTAAAGACTGCAAGTGGACTCCTTTCCACATGAAACGTGTGTGGCGCAACTATCCGGAAGACGAGAAAAATGCCGTGGAGGTGGCTTCCTTCTTTATATTTGCACCCCCTTTAAAACCGTGGAAAAGGGAAGGGAGGGGAAGGACGTCTGGCCTCGCTAAAACTACTTTAAACCCGCGGACCAGGTCTGGGGTAAACCATGAGGGCAGCGTGTACCCGGCGCTGCAAGACGCCACCACCACAAACGGGGAGCTTATTTCCCGCCAGGTCGCTGTGAGGGGAGGAGCAATAACTACGTAAATCCTGTAAGTTCTCAAGCCGGAAATTCAAAACACGAACTTCGTGATCAGAATTTCGTGAGCTTTTTTTGTTTGTTTGTGAAACTCGCTCCACCTTGCTCGGACGGGACTTCTCCGATCGCGCAGTATCCGTCGGTATCATAGCGTTCCCTGCGCGCTTTCGTAATCCCGGCTGCTTCTAATGAATGAATTCGGGAAAAGGACTTGGAAGTTTTGGTGCGTTTTAAACTATCGCTTCGCCATAGCTACTATCCCTACATCTCAACTCCAGCGATTTTTTTCGGGAGCCGGAATCGAGGTAGTAAGCAAGTTTGGGGGTCTTAATAAGCCGGGGGATCCATTTTCCTGGATCTCGCTATTGGCGCCCTTCTTTTTCCAACCTTGACTGCCCCTCCCCCCCCCCCGAAAAAAAAAATTCCGCCCAGGCGAAAGCCGAACAAGTGGCAAAGTTGCTGCACGAACTTTGGAAAAGTTTTGCTCGGGCTGCAGAAAAGGCGCACGGAAATCAGTTAAATCGTGCGCGTTGCGGGGGAAACACGGGCAGAAAGTTCTTTAAAATGGCAATGGCGTTTCGGGAAAGGGAGTGGCTGTTGTGATAAAGTGAGGTTGTGGGTGGGTGGAGAAAGATATGAAAGTAAAGACATTGGCCCTGTAACGGGAAGGATCCTTCCTGGGCTGCCATTGCAGTTAATGAACGAGGCACACCGTTTTCATTAGTCCAAGCTGAAAAAAGCCTTTCCCCAAATAAGGGCGCAGCCTCGGGAGGGGAGAAGTTTCCTTCTGTGGTTTTAGGGTGCCGGCGCATCAACTGGACAAATTCAAGGAGATTCGGTATATTTTTGTTATCTGGACAGCTACCTTGATTTCATTGCTCAAAGGAATTTGTGTGTTAGGAAAATAAATAGATGGTCAGGAAGTCTGGAAAGCCCCAAAGAAAATGGATGAGGGACGTTTATGGCCACGGTTGCCATGTGATCTAACTTCAACTGTAAATTACAAATTTCGTATTTTTGTATAGAAAATGATGAATTTCTCTCACTTAAGAATTCTCCAGGCCCTGTTTTTGTGATAAGGAAGGATAGAGTGTTGGAAGTACAATGATATAAAATCCCTTACTTCCTCCTGAAGGACTACTCTCAGATGATACTTGACTTATAATTTATGGTGTTCCAGAAAATGGCCTGTTATCCCCCATGCTTGAATCAGTGCTGTTTAGAATTTGGATTAGAGTATGATATGAATAACCTTCAGCTCTTATTATTATATCCATCTACTTATCCCAAAGTCTTGTAAAGAGGCCTGCAGAAAATTGGAGAATTGATCAGGGTGAAAAAAATAGAAATGTAAGCCCCAAAAAAGGTGAAAAGCATTTGTTATGAATGGAGGTTTACAACTGATCTTAAATGAGGCTGCATTCATTGTGAAGGTTCAAATGAGTAAACCAGGACTTTACCTCAAACAGGAAAATGTAATTTTGTAGCAGTCTTTTTATCTGTTAGAAAATCATAGGTGCTACACTATGTTGTGCTTTGGGGAGAGGACAGCACCTTACTTGGTGACTCATGCACTACTGCTGTGAAGGGTGAGCAAGTGTGACACAGACAGACAGATACACATATATACCTTGGAGACATTTATCTTTTAAATTAGTAATTTCAGTAGATGCAAGGTGAAGCTATAGAGAGAGTACTTATAGTTTCACCTTGCACCTTGCACCTGCTGAAATTACTTCCTAAAATAATGAAATTGCTTGCTTACTAAATTTAGACTGATGATTGACAACTGTATTGAATAAGTTCTGTTGGTTAGTGATGCATTTCCGGCCCCCATGGTGAGCTGTGATTTTTCACTTTTATCTGATTTCTTGCCTTCATAGGGATGGGTGTTCCTATCCTGCTGGGACTTGAAGCCATAGTACTGCTTAATGTTTAGCTCTTTTGATAAATGGATTATGTCATAGAATGTTATGTATTGTGTATTGATTACCTTTGACAATAACATTTTAACCAAATAGATGCCAAACTCTGTTTCAGTGAAATACCGGTAGAAGGAAAGGTCTGATCATGGAACAGTTGATATATTTGACTTCTTTAGTGTGTTTATATGAATGCATGGCAAAACCAAAAAAAAAAAAAGTTCTAGCTTTTGGTGATATTACCACATTACAAAAGTTTATCTGTGGCTTATCTGTCCTCTCCCCCCAGAGTGATCATTGGCCAAATTATTTAACTTCATTTTATGTTGATATTTTTCCTATAACTGCTGTTATTACAGTAATTGTTTTGTGTAAAAATATTTGCTTTCAGTTGATTAGGAGACAATTTGTGAGTGTTTATCTTCCAGGGAGGTTTTTTCTTTTTCCACTACCTTCTAAATGCTTAGTATTATTTTTTTTCCTCCCTTTTTAGATATTTTAGCTCCTAAGAAAACTTTTCTTCATGGCTGACAACGACAATGTGGTATTTCACCAGCAGCTACTATCAATTGATGAAAACTTAGGGAAGGACGATGTAGAAGATCTGAAATTTCTCTGTTCTGATTTCATCTCATTAAAGAAGCTGGAAACAGTGAAATCAGCCCTGGATATTTTCCAGTTTCTCATCAATGAGGACTTAATTAATAAGGATGATACTTTTCTCATAGCAGAGCTTCTCTACATTATCGGGTGTAACTCTCTGCTCCAGAAACTTGGTTATACTAAAGTGATTGTTCAAGAAGAACTGCCTAAGAGAGGAAAGGTATCTGGTTATCGGTGAGTTTTCCAAACCAAAATGTAACTTCCACATTGATTATTTTCTCTTCTGAATGGGTACCAAGCACTTTCATTATTTATTTTGATTCTGTATATCTAAATATTTGCCATCAGAGTTCATTGTCCAAAATTTCAGAAGCTTAAATTGAGATGGTAGGCAAGGTGCTAAGGATGAATATCTTATAATCTTATATAAAAAGAACTAGCTTACATGTTTAGCCTTATCACCCAGACAGTTGCTGTATAAAATAACACAAGACCTCACAAAGGATAATGTGGAAAATGCTGCGTTTCTTCTGAAGATCCACCTCCCAAAGAAGCAACCCATTAAGGTGAGTAGAACCAAAGACTAATAAAGCAAGAAACATAAAACATATTTAAAAATGCCTGCCAAAAATCTAAATAAAGCAGGAATTATTTTTAAAAAATTCTAATAAGTTAAATGAGTTTAACATCAAATCCACTTCCCTAAGGAAAGAGTACTACAGTTGTGTTGTCAAGAGCAGGAAGTCCTTAGTCCTGATCATGAGATGGCTTTAACATAGCCTTTCCCCTGAAGGTACACGTTTTGAGGAAAACATGGAAGGTAGAAATTTTCTGAAATGCATTTTACATGTCCAGAAAATCTATGTTTGCCCAGTCCTAGAGATTGACTTCGCCCTATGCAGTTTAGAAGATTTTCAATTTGTTGAAGAAACATTGGAAGTTGTTCTTATGTTGCTGACAGAATTCAATTGAAGATGTGGAAAGACTTGGTTACTCAACGCAGTATGGGAAGCACATTTAAAGTATAACTACTGCATTGATTTTTCTTTCCCAGTCAGCTTTGGAGTTGCTGACTTCCCTGGAGAAAAAAGGCCTTCTACTGGAGTCTGACCTGAGCGTTATTGAACGTATCTGCCAGAAAATAGCACCTCATCTCCTGAAGAAAATACATATGTACAAACAAGCAAAAGGTGTCTAATTTTGAAAAATATTGCTTATCAAATATTTGTGGTCATCATTCTGTGCCAGTCTCATGGTACCAGATTAAGACTTAAGTGTCAAGCAAACATGGGTTTATTAAGTATATTCTTTGAAGGGGGAGGCAGGTGGCAAATGTGGAACATAACCTCTTTCATTGCCTTCCCTTTTCTTCCTTAAACCCTGTTCTCTGTATCTGCTAGAGATGTCTTTCTTATGTAGACTCACTTTGCATGTTTCAGGAGAAAAGAGCAAACAGAAACAGAGAAAGTAAAGGGAGGCAAGGGAAATGCTTGGGCTTCATCCCATCCCTCCCAATGTTCTGTATCATGTAATAAATAGGCAAGAGTATATTTATTTAACACAAAAATATATTTAGTGTGTGACTTGGGACATTTTGTGGTTTACCCTCAATTTCAAATATACCAGCTAACCTGCAATTCCAATTGACTGTGGATTTCCTAAGTGGCTTTGGAGTACTTCCAAGCATATGCAAAAGAAACATTGATCTGTAATTAAAGTTCCCATTAAAATTTTCTGATTGCTACAAAAAAAAAGTACCTTTATGTGAAGTAAAAAAATCTTTAGGGGTAGTACTAATTGAGAGGGTAGAAGAGATGTTTCTATAGCCAAGATGCTTAAGAACTGCATCTGCCTGGATGGAATATCATTGCCAGGAGAAGAGATGGAAGGAAAAGTGATGGCAAGAAAGGAACCTCACTTTTCTTTCTCTTTCATGCAGCATCCTGTCCCCACCTGGCTGCTCTTTTGGCCTGACCTAGTTGGCTTTTGCTGTCTTCCCCCTTGTAGCCTGATGAATCTCCTAAGCTGATCGATGCTGAATTTCTCCAATTAGTCTTTCTTAAGGCATCTTGAGGATTGTTTGGATAAAACATGTAACATTTCTATTATTTTGTGAAGTTGTTCATTTATTCAATCATCACATTGATAGAGCAACCCGTCTCACATGCGTGACTCTGGGTAGCATACAAAAACACCATAGACTGTAAAAAAACAAATTTTAAAATTATACCATAGTAGAAAAATTTATTTAGTAAAATCATTAAGAAAATATTAATTAAAAAGACTAGGAGAGACCCTCTTGACATTAAGTACAATAGAGGCATCTCACCATCATCCCCAAGCCCACAGACACAGATGGGCCAATCTCACTTCAGGGATGAATGATGTTGGGTGAAATTATGTTAGATGAAACAGGGAAGAGTGCCATTAATAGGTACTCCTTGATGGACCTCTAAAAAGAGTAAACAGGATTCAAAATTCTGACATTAAACCCCTTCTCCCCCCCCCCCAAATGGTTTTGCATTAGTGCCCTTGGCAGCCACCCTGCATTTTTGGCCACTTGCAGTACTTTGCGGTAATTTGTTAAGTTGAGATAGTTGTTAAGTGAGTTTTGCCCCATTTTACAACCTTTTTTGCACAGTTCTTAAGTTAGTAACATGATTGCTAAGTATCTGGTTCCCCCATTGACTTTGCTTGAAAGAGGATCACAAAGGGTGATCACATGACCCCAGGACTTTGCAACTGTGATAAATATGAATCAGTTGCCAAGCATTTGTATTTTGATCACATAACCATGGGGATGTGGCAATAGTCAAATGTTTTACAGATGGCACCTCCCTCCAACAAGATTAGCTAAAATAAATAAAAATGTATCACCGCAATGTTGGAAATGCAGCATGGTAATAGGGACCTACTATCACATGTGGTGGAAATGTGCAAAAGAGTATTGGTGGCAGATAAAGGTAGGGAAGAGAGAGTTAGCCAAAAAATAGAATTTAGACCAGAAATCTTCCTGTTGGGAATTATAGATGAGAAATATAGTAAAGGAACAATATATTTAAAGTTGTACCTAATAACAGCTGGGAGATTGGTGTATGCCTAAAACTGGAAAAATGAAGACACCCCTATCGAAAGCGAAATAGTAAGGAAATTATTAGTGCAGAGATGGACAGACTAACTCTAAAAATTAAGGATATGGGTGAGACAGAGTACTATAAAGTCTGGAGTAAAATGTATCAATGATTTCAGTCGAGGAAGAAATTGTTGACGCTTTATAGGATTGAAAGTTAAAGTCAGCTAAACATTCCCTTACCTGGCAAAAGTCATGAAAAGTAGCAGAATTCTTATATCTGTTAATGTGGTAGAATTGACAGCTAAAGGAGAGGGGGGAGTAAAGGAGCATTCCAGCATGGAGTCGCTCCATCGATGGATTAAAAAGAATCCAGATGATTTAGGATCTTCAAAGCACCAGACCTCATGAGAAAGGAGGGAAAACATTCCATTACTTACAAAGTCCCTGGTCTGCGCGACTGTATCCCAGAAGTGCCGTCATTTCAAGCGTGGTCACAATTCCTTGTGAAAAAGAGATTGATTATGTGATATGACTGTGCAGCCCACCAACGAAATGTGAGGGAGATCCTTCTTTCCCAATGTGAGGTCCTGAAGTTGGATATCTTCAAACGATAAGTGGGAGATAGAGAGGAAGGATTTGGCGGGGGGAGAGAGGCCCAAGACCTGAGGTTGCGGTTTGGGGGAAAGATAGGCAAGTGACTGGTGGTGCTGCAGCAGCCATAACTTCAAAACCAGGTCGTAAGCAGCTTTTGGGGGAAGGTCTTTTATAATTTCAAACACTTGCTAAGTGACTAGTTGTAAGTCAAGGACTACCTGTACCAGTTAGCTCTGGAAGTTTTAGCCACTGCAGCACCAGTGCAATCCCATGAACAAAATTTGCATGCTTAGCAAGTAGCTTGCACTTATGACTGGCTGCAGAATCCTGTAGTTACATAATCATCATTACAGACCTCCTCTGCTAGCTTTCAACAAGCTAGCAGAGGAGTCAATGAGAAAGTCAGCAAGGCAGATCACAACTCAAGGACTACCTCTATTGTCTGCAGTATTCTACTCTCAAATGATTAGATTGAGATAAGAGCAATCTTTTAAATCTACTTATTTCTTTGTAATTTTTTTTAGACCTCAAGGCAGAACCTGTGTTTGATTCCTTGGGACAGGGGTTGCAACAAACTGCCAAGGATACGAATGCTGTGGTTTGTATCTTCTGAATTGTTTCTGGATTATCCCAATCAATCAATATATGTATTGGAGTTATATTTATCCCAAATCTAGCTGTTTAGTATATGTTCTTCACTTTTAAAAGTCCTTTTACAACATGGTGGACATGGAGTCCTTCAAATACTATTGACCTTCAATTCTCATTAGATCCAGCAAGCAAGTCTAATAGCCAGGGTTCGTGAGAATTATAATACAACATCAACAGACCATCTATGTCAAGACTGACTCGAACGTTTACCTATATTCCTCTTCACTCGCAGCTTGAATAGGGTGGTGGTGGATTGGAATGCAAGGGTAGGAGGAATGGCCTCCAAGCATCGTTGGTTCCCATGAGACATTGCTTCCACACACCCAGAACACCCAGAGCAGGTAGCACAGCGTGGTTGTCTGGTTCTCATAACAAAATGAATAGAAGTGATTGGTGGACATAATAGATGGCCCAAGGGGAATGAACTATGCGTGCATTTGTGCAGGAAGCCCAGAGCTGGTTTCGCTTCTTCTGTGCCAATGTGAATTTATTCAGTAAAGTTTATACTCTTGGAAGAATAATGTCCCTGTTCTTACCAAGGCTTCCAAGACCATAATTACGCACACACTTATTTTAAAAACAAGTCTTGTTTTATTGCAGCGCTGGGAATTATTTTCATTCCCAGCCAGTAATGAATCTCAAACAGTCCCTTGAGATAAGCACCCACCTTTCTTTTCTGGGAAGTGCTGCCAAATACAGAAGTGTCAAATAAACTAAAACAAACCAACCGAAGTACAAAGAGCTTCAAGAATGAATCTGAACCAAACGAACCACTGCTTTTTGCAAAGGTTTTGTCATCTTAGCCTGTCCTTTATATCTTATGGGAGGGGCAATTACCTCCCAGCCTTACTTGCAAGTTGCTCCTTTTGTTTCAGCTGCTCTCACCTTCTTGCAGCTCTGCACGCACACGTACAGGAACAGGCTTCCCTGGGTCCTCTGCCTTGCTGCTGCCAGGCTCCAGAGGCTGCACCCCACTCCCGGATAGTCCTGGCCCCATCTCTGTATCAGACGCAGGACCCTCATCCGAGTCCTCTCCAGACTCCCAGACTGATCTCCTTTCTTCCCCTCTATCCACTGTTCTGCTGCCATCTTCACAGGCTGCCAGTGAACCACAACAGTCCCAGGAGTTTCTTTTTCTATATTCTTCAACTGGACAGTTGACAATCTGTTGCTCTCCCCACCTTGTGTATTTTTGTTCATTTGCTTCATCTGAGGAACTGACACCAGTGTAGTTGTTTTTCAGCTCAGGCCTTATTTCTAGAAGCAATTAAAGGAAGCCAGATTTATTAGAGAACTGATCTGGATGACTCAGATGGTTTGTCCTTTACACACAAAATAACGTCCAGTTTACAGGTTGTAATAGTGATGTTGATTTTAAAGGCAATGAATTTTGTGTGCTAGATGTTTGTGACAAATATTGGAGTGCAAAGCCTGCAATTAACAGCAGACAATTGAAAGTCACCAATATTAAGATATATTGGACGAGAAAGATCTTTGGTGTGACTTAGCAGGATTGCTGTTAAATCCTACTTGGTTTTCCAACAATTGAAGAATGAAGTTTGCATAGACCAGACTGTCTCAATCAAAGAATATTTTGTTAGGATTCCAAACACTGTTGCAAAATAACTGAAATTCATTTATGTTTAAATGAGTCTATAGCCATCAACCCTATAAGGTAGTTCAGATCAAGAGAGCAATGCCATATAAATCTAAAACTCTTTGTTGGAACAACTATAGTAACAGAATCTTGCTGGGCTGAATATGCTTCTCCCTTCCCTCCCTTTATCTTTGAGTGAATGAGAGAGAGGCCTAATGTGAGGTTTTCTCACATTAGTTTCCTGGAATGGACACAGGCTATGCTGGTCATCTTGCTAAGAAGCTGTCCCTCCTGTCCTTCAAAGGTATCCCCTGTGCCCTCCACAATCGCTTTTGGTAATGCTAATGTTATCAAGATCTCACAAACCAAAGTCTGATACTCTCCTGTCCTTCATTCTGCAGATGTTATCTCAGTATAAAATGGATGGGGAGTGCAGAGGATATTGTCTTATTATTAACAATGTCAATTTTGAAGGTGATCTCATAAAAAGGAAAGGATCTGATAAAGATGCCAGTAAGTGGCTTAAATAAGTGCTTATATTGGGATGCGCTCCCTTTTCTTAAATTGCTTCCATATCTTTCTGTACAGTGCTTTCGCATCACAGAACTAATGTGTACCTTTTATGTGGTTTCAAGCTGTAAAATAGTCTTTTAGTTATTGTTGCTGCCTGCGTCTAGATTTTTTTTAATCTCCCACTTTATTCCACAGAAGGTGCCAGGCTAGGGTTTTATCACTAGAGACAATTAGTTTAATGAAAGTAAGTAGAATTGACATGTGCAAATAGAAATAAGTTTCAGTTTTCGTGGATTGGAACATTCACACTGTAGCTTCCATTAACCTTGGGAAATCAACTTTCTCATATAAGATAGTACAGATAACCTTGACTCACCAATCGTAATTGTGACCAGCAGCTCTGTCACTAAATGATGTGGTTATTAAGTGAAAAATTAAATGACTTCCTGACTTACAGTTTGTTGGTTCCAGCTGTGGTTGTTAAGCGAATCATCACAAGTCATTAAACACAATGTCATGTGACTACAACTTGTGACATCTTGCCGACTTTGAAACACATTTAGTCAATTATTTGACTAAGGGACATTGTGACCATCATAAGTGTACATTGATTGCCAAGTGCTCAAATCCTAATCACATGACCATAGGGATGCTGCAGTGGCCACAGCTTTGAGGACCAGTTGAAGTCTCCTTGTTCAGCACTGCTGTAACTTTGAATGGTTGATAAGAGAAGATTGCTTGCTCCTAATGTTGAGCATAAGCAAAATGTCTGCTGCATGATTAAGAGAGGAAAATAGCCATTAGATGACATTTAGTTTGTACATTTTTTTCACATGGCTGTCTACTTTTTTAAGTACTTCCTGCTCAGTGAAGAAAGGTCAGAGATGTAAGGGACCATGCTGGTGTTTGCAATTCCAAAGCTCCTCTGCAAATTCTATCAGCCTATTGAAATGGGGTAATAGGCTCTCCTGTTAAATTCCAACATAGATTATTCATTTTCTGCATTTATAACATGTTAGAAGAAGTGAACAGGTCACAGACATAGGCCTAGTAGATTATCAAGAAAGACCATTTTGTTACTAATTTTCAAATCTGTTTTATCCTAAAAATGCAGGAATAGAAACCGTTGGCATATCTTTTCTGTGTAATTTAGATCCATGTAAATGGCACATTCACTGACATTGTTTTGTATTAAACTCTTTGCCTTATTTCTTTGTAACAGTGGAGTTGAAACACGTGTTCACTTGGCTTGGATTCAAAGTGAAAAAGTATGACGACCAGACTTCCACAGAAATTCAAAACCTTTTGCGGTTCTGGCAGTCTTCTATGGATTGGAAAGACGGTGACTGTCTGGTATGCTGTATTCTATCTCATGGAAAGTCTGGGCAAATTTTTGGGACAGATGAATGTCTGATTCCAATCCGTACCATCACATCATACTTCAAAGCCAACAATTGCCCATTGTTGGCTCAGAAACCTAAGCTATTCTTCATCCAGGCCTGTCAAGGTGAAAAGACACAGCAGCCAGCCCTCCTTGAAGAAGACACCGGCCATGCTACCTCATTTGAACCAGATGCACAAAGTTCAGGATTTGTGTCTTCCCGGCAGCTGACCTCAAGTATTCCAGATGAAGCAGATTTCCTGCTTGGCATGGCCACTGTAGATGGCTATCTCTCTTTCCGGCATGTACATGAAGGGACTTGGTATATTCAGGCTCTTTGCAGTAAATTGCAGCTCCTGGTGCCAAGGTAGGATTCATGTTAGGTAGAAGTCTTCTGTTTAATGTGACTGTTCTGAATGAACTACCAAGTATAGATTTGTATATAGGCCACTTAGCCCATTCCAAATGGATTTCACACAATTTTCGATCGTTTTTTTCATAGGCTTCATGCACCGGCTCAAAATCTTGCTAGCACAGGCTTGCCTAAGTTAGGAATTTCCCTTCCATCATAATCCTGTGAGGGAGAGTGAGCTGGGAAAATGTGACTAGTCCAAGGAACTACAGTAGCCTCAGCCTGGGTCTACCAGTCTTCTCCAACATCTTAACCACGACACCATCCTGGCTCTGGTAACCTTTGTGCCAAATAGGTAGAGGGGAGACAAACAATATAAATTCTTGATTGCATAGAAGCTGGGGCTCTAAGGAATTTCTAACATACTAAATAATTTGTCTCCAGGCTTAAACATACAGTTGATTTTGTGCTTTCTGATGTTCAATTATGTTAGTTTATAGTCCAGTGATAATATAAAGGGAAGTAAGTGCAAAGCAAGAATTGATATTTCGTTGATGTTTGTTTTCTTTTCTTTAGAGGTGAAGATATATTATCCATTCTTACAGAAGTCAATGAAGAAGTGAGCAAACGTGCAGATGCTCAAGGTGAAAAGAAACAAATGCCCCAACCAGCTTATACTCTCAGGAAAAAATTGATCTTTCCTGTGCCTAAAGAACCTTTTGTATCATCAGAGCAGAGTTCAGACATGCAATAATTTAGATTGCTGGGGATATAGAGAGAAAAGATTGTTGAGTTCAAAAAGGACTCTCTTGTTTTCATTAATTCTTTGCTGTGCTTTGAACAGGAGTGCCTGTTGTCTTCTCAAAGCTATTTGATGTTTAAGAAGATGAAGAGGCATGCACTTTCTCCATCCGCCATTCATTGCATATGTAAAAAATGATTTGTATGATCAGCACATTTCTTAAGCAAGGCTTCTTTTCTAGAACTGAAGGATATCAGATATGGTCTAACTATGTTTGCTTCATTGGGAAGGACTAGACTGCAGAATCATTGATACTCAGCAATATATCTCCAAGCCCAGGAGCAACCTTTGTGTGTTAAATGAGATCTTTTTTATTATTACCACAATAAATAAATTAATATGTCCTTCAGCTATTAAATACAGTGTATATTCTGCTATATTTATTTAATGTTTATAGAGGCAGGGAAGATGCATTTTGCAGAAGCCTTGATTGTACATTTTGCCTAAGTTCCAACTCTCTTGCAAGAAGTTAATGAAATCCAGAAGCCATATTAAAGACAGAACATAGTAGTTCTGTTCCCCCGTTCAATGGGAAAATGTTTCCTCTAATCCACAGCAGATATGGACTGTACATTGTAAATTGTACATGTACAGTTGCAAATTGAACATCTGAACAGATGCATTAGGGTGAGGAGGAAATATAGTGAAATGATAAATTACAATGCAGAGTTTCAGAGCAGAGAGATAAGACTTCAACAAAGAATTGATGGATAACTAATGATACATTGTTGCAAAGACTGGCAAAGGAGGACACAAAGAGGCCAATCTCAAGCCAATAAAAATTGTATCAGCAAAGAAATAACAGAAGTCTTGATTTGCTATATATTTTGAAATATTCTTACATATATCCTCTAGAAAATAGGCAGAACCTCATACACAGAGTCACATTCCAGGAATAAAGTAGGGATGTGCCGAATTTTGGATTTAGAGTCAAATTGGAGATTGGAGCAAGTCTGGGGCCGTGTACACACCTTGAAGAAACTGTGCTTTCCTGGGTGTGCCCAGTAAGTACCATGAACAATCCCATGAACCTGTGGGTTACAGAAGCACCAACAATGCCTTTTGGCTTCAGATCTGAAGTGCTGTACATCTCTAAAATTCAGCTCTTTTTCATTGAAGATCACTTTTAAGTACACAGTGCAACAGTTGCCAAACAAAATGACAACAGTTCTAGATAAGTGGTTCTACATCCTCAAGTGGGCCTCCAAGGAAATATAGGAGCCAGTTCATTAAAAAAAAATCAGCACAGAACCTTGGGTTCCTGATATTTAAGGTACTAACGAATAGTATTTTAATTATAATTTGACATAGGGTCCTTTTTTTTTTTTTTTCAAGAGGCAATTGGGACTTTCTGGGTTTTCTTTGAAGATGTTTTACTTCTCATCCAAGAAGTTTCTTTAGCTCTGACTGGATGGTGACGAATTTCTCACCATCCAGTCAGAGCTGAAGAAGCATCTTGGATAAGAAGCAAAATGTCTTCAAATAAAACCCAGAAAGTCCCAATTGCCTCTTGAAAAAGCACCTTTGGAACAACCATGACCTGGATGACTTTGAATCTCCATAGACATTTACAATTTGACCGTTTGTGTTTCACTTTATGTCTAATCATTTAAATATGGATTTTAATCTACAAGACCAAGTTATGCCCTTTTGATAAAATGTATGTTATAACATGTCCACCATCTGGCTAAGAAACATTTATTTTATTTCTAAGCTAGTAAGGGAAGAAAACATGGCACAAAACTATTAGGTGTAGCTGATAAAAATAAAATAAAAAACATAATGATACATATATGTAAGTAATCCTTTGACACTTCTGATGTTCCAGCTTCAGCCTGTTCTGAAGAAATAGATTCACACAATCTCCCATAAGCCAATTCTTCATGCATAGTTCTAATCAAACAATCCAAAAATACTACTTTTTTGGGCACGTTCATTAAATATCTCTTCATTCTTCTCAATAAGCTTGTGCCTGAGGGAGGAAAAAAAGCAAAGGTATTTTTTTTTCTACCTTTGTACAAGGAGGCTACAGAGCCTATAAGATACCAAATGTTGGAAACCATTTCCCTGAATCGCAGTTAGCACTGGGGAGTGACATCCCCCGCAATTCCCCACTCACTTGTGTCACTCATTGCGCAATCAAGTGAACGTGATTTATAAGAAGCTAGTTGAAATTCTGTGCTAAAACAACTAGAAGTATTGAATGTTTGTTTGGCAAAGTTATAACCATGTGTAACAAGGGCACCCACGTGCTAAAGCACAAGATATGCACCTTGAATTGATTTATGAATTCAAATTGGGTTTTGCAAAAAGTCAGTTTTTAGCCTTGATTCTCTACAATGAAGTTAAAATTTCTTTTGTATATGGTCCAGCATGCTACAAAAGCATGTTCGATCTTGTCAATATTTTTTTAAAAGTTCGTTTGGGGACTGTATGATTAGATAAAAGTGCTTGGAAGATATAGGAACTGTTATATTTTGGAAGAAAAGTCTAAAAGCATAATTCCAGTGCAGCTCTTTCAAAGCTCTCACTCTCAGATATGGCTATTATCCTTAGTGGAGTCATTAACCTGAGAGTAATTCCTCTTGAAACAATGGGACTTACTTTTGACAAATCTGTGTATATGGGTGGCTGTTAACTCATCCGGACAGTCATGGAATCAGATCTCATCATGAATATTGTTACTGATACAAGTGAAACTCCCAACCAACTCTCTCATTTTCTCAAAAGCAAATTCAATTGTCTTACCGACATAAAATATTGCAACTGGAATTTTAGCTATTCAATCAGTTATGTTATTACTGAATGCTACTGCATGCTTTTGGCATGTGTATCTTTTTTTCAAACAGTTCTAACGATCATTTTAAATGATTATTTTAATGGCAAATATTTTCAAAGACAAGAAGACATTCAGCTTCAAACTCATTAAGATTTCCTGATATCTGTCCATGCCTCCATACACCTTTGCCCTTGTCACTCCTAAGCTAAAAATGCTTCCAAATAATCTCACCAGGCTAATAAAATGCAAGTATTCAGAATGAACATCTAATCTTCATAGATGTTCTCCCACAGGTATTCTCCATATGCCATCTCCCACCCACACAAAGCCAAATAATTTAATTCAAGAATATGTAAGTCACCACATAGTGAGATAGGCAGCAAACAATTCTAACAAATAAATAAATAAATTGGAAATGTTATCGTTTGTTTCACAAACCTCAGTCAATCTGCACTGCTTAAAAAAACTTTTTCAAAAGACTTACTGTTTTGGGTTTTACTAGATTTTTCCCCCACCTCAAAATGTTGTTTTCTTCTGACAAAGAAGCTATATTAATTCGATATTTCTCTTCAACAGCTACTGTTTTTTGTTGGAAAGATCTCTCCATGTCTGCCATTTTGGCTTTCTGTGGTGGAGATAACAAATTGGGTTTTGGAAAAGTGGGAAGTAACATACATATTTCTATCATCAATGAAATCTTTTTTTTTCCTATTGCTGGAAGAGCAGTGGTATCCGAGTACTCTTTAAATTAGCACTAAACTAGAGAATTTTTAACTTAATATTAGGCACCTTATGGCCATTTCTTTTTAGAGGTAGTCATTTGCTTGGTCACTAAGCAAGAAAGGATGGAATTTTAACTGATTGTTCCACAAAATCACTGTAGCTTAAAACTACTGCTGGTTGATCTTATCTTAGTTGGTATTTAACTACCCAGATTTTAACTATTTTTATTTCCTAATGAGCTTTTCAATGAGCTTGTTTTTTGGCTATAAAATGATGGCATCTGCAAATTTCACATGAATGTTCTATCTCCAGTTTTAATTCCAGCTGTCATCTCTACTAATCCTGCCATTCTTGTATGCTCTGTATATAGCATGCATTCTCTTCTTCAGATTCAGATTCAGTGTCAGTATCTGTTCATTTAACAGTTCCTCAGAATAATAATCTGGTATGATTGCACAATCAACACATTTTGCTCTGTTCAATAAAGATCTTACAGTTTTTGCTCTCACCTATGTGTTATTTAGCTAACTAATATTATCTTATTTATGTTGGTTAGCTATTCTCGTGTCCTCTCCCCATATGTTTTGCCTCTCCTTAAACACACAAAATTAATGCATTGGCTCAGTGATTTGCACAATCTCTTGCCTCTGCCTTGTTCAGGGGACAGAGTAATAAACAAGTAAAAGAGAGTTGCAGAAGTAAGGTTCCATGGCAAGGGAGGCTGCCAATGAGGACTATAGCAGTGGGATTCAAAGAAAACCAGAGGCAATTGAAAGCAATGACAGCAACCGTTAAACAGAGCACATTTCATAATTTTCAGTGATGTATGTAGCAAATGGCACATTATCAGAGCAGAAAATCAGTCTCTAAGATGCAGAGTCGAAGTTTCTGTTTGGTTTGATAGGGAGAAGAAAAAATATGTTAATGCCCATTTCAAGAGAATCTGTGGAGCAGTAGCTGAACTTGGGACATGCTGCACAACCACACATGATGTTTCTCTTCACCTAAAGCCACAGGATTTATTGGAATTAAAAAGGATATACATTGAATATTGATGCAAATGAAAGCTCTCTCTTGCAGGGGTAAAGAAAAACTAGCATGTGAGCAAGGCTGATTGGATGGTTATGCCTCTGGCCTTTGAGGAACAGCGTTACAGGCAAAAGGGAGGAGATTCACCCATTCCCAGGGTAGCAGGAGAAACAAGGGGCTTGCTATCCTCAAGAATAAAACTATGGAATTGCAGAGTGACAATATTTGGATACCAGTCACTGGGAAGGGGCCAATGTTACTGGATACATGAAGATGTAGAATTACTCTATTCTGAGCTATTTGGAGGATTATTAAGAAAAAATGCAGGGCTACCTTTTTAAAAAAAAAAATCATCTACCACCAGTAACAGACCAATTTCAAAAGGGTAGTCATTTCACAAATCTCACCTCCTTCTGAAGTTCCAACTCTGTTTTGTGAAGAGATGAAGCAATAACATTAAAAGATTCGTTCTTCTCATTCAATTCATTCTCCAATGTCTTTTATTGGATAAAAACATTTTTAAAAAATAATTTCAAGCATTTGCATCACATTTCCAGAGTTATTCCATGAAAATGTACAACTTTATTTTTAGTAAAATAAATAAAGCACCCCTTATTAGAGATATCTTTCTGGACAGTACCAATACTCTTCTTGTGAGTGATTGAAAATGTCCCAAATCTCACAAGATTTCATCCCAAAAGCTACAATGATTTTTAAATTATATTGAGATTTAGTGAGCATCATAGTCTCCAGCAAATTACCTAGCAGTACTTCCCTTTCTTTAACTCAAGCAAGATTTTAGGCAATTTACTGTTTTATGTTTGAACTACAGTTCTCACAAGCTCTTGGAGCTGATGGAACTGAAAATTTGAATTACCTATTCAACCAAATAAAACTTATAGAAATTATTTATGCAGAAAACAAAGGATTGTATTGGCCAGATGAGCCTTACTCATCTGAAATCGTTGGGTAGACCTCAGGCTCCTTCCTAATTTTTTTAAATTATTATTCGACTTATTGAATTGTATAGCTTCCTGTCTCAACAGGTTACTCTATCTTTTTTAAAAAATCATATTTACCAGTGCTTTGGTGAAGATCAGTTACACCCTTCACCACACCTTAGGAGCTATGGTTTATTCCATTCCTTGTTTTATCTGACACGAATACTTCTGCCGTCCAAATAGACTTGTTCTACTACTCTTCATCTATCATGGACAAGCTTTTCATTTAGATCTTGATACCATCATCTTATAGCTTATAATTCATTTTTACAAGCCATTTGAGACAAGGTGAAGCAATTTTTGTTAGTTTTTCAGATGTCTTTGTCATGGACTTCCTATGTATTTAAATGGAAAGTATTTCGATTTTATGGTAGCAATCACATTTTAGCTCTTTGACTCATATTTAAAATACCTAGGAATAGCTTTCTCTTCAATAAAATTATGCTTTGTAGTTATCTCCTTTTTTTCTAATCCATCAATAAACCATGAAAGACCTAGCAAAGGAATTTTCTGGGCACTTTTTCTGACCGACAACTTTTACTGAAAGGCATAAGCTTTCACTTTATCATATGCACAAAGTGGCTAGACTGATGTAAGATTTAAATTGGAATGAGACGGAGAGAAAAGGAGAGGGAGATTATACAGATGCAGGTTACATGTGAGATAGATTACAAGTTCCCTGCCTTCTCCCTTTGTGTCTCTGTTAAAGTCTGCAGTGAATAGGCAAACACCCATTCACTTACACAAGGCATAGCAAGCCCTTTGCTCTCCCACATTCATTTATCTTCTCGAAGATTGAAGCTGATTCCCAAGCATGGATTAATATATTCATCCAAGCATACATGCAAAGGCATGAGTGGGTTAGGGAATCGAGTTCAGATTTCCACAGCTAAAACCAAATGTCCAATCCTCAACTAGTGGGACTAAGGAAAAAAGCCTAGATTTGTTCACCCCAGCCCCACCCTTGCTAGGAAAAAAAAAGGCTTTGTCTTGGAACAAAATAAAAGTCTTAATGGAAGGTACTGAATAGGATTCAGACAGGAGCTTGAAGGCTGCAATTGCAGAAATCGGTTAATCAGGACCAGGCAGCTGAAGTAAGCTGGGTGGAAAAATCCCTCCACTTAGAGATAAAATAGAGCTCTTGGCTTCCATACAGAATAAAACAGAATAAACCGGAAGGGATCTTGGAAGTCCAGCCCAAGCAGGAGAACCTATACCATTTCAGATAAGTGACTGTCTAGTCTTCTTAAAAACTTCCAATGATGGAGCACCCACAATTTCTGAAGGTAAGCTGTTCCACTGGTTAATTGTCCTCACTGTTAATTTATCCTTAATTCCAGATGGTTTCTGTCTTTGATTAGTTTCCAACCATTGTTTCCTGTCCTGCCCTCTGGTGCTTTGGAGAATAATTTGACCCGCTCTTCTGTGTGGCAAATAGTCAAATACTGGAATACTGTTATCATGTTACCTCTAATTCTTCTTTTCTTTAGACTAGCCAAACCACAAACCTGCAGCCATTCTTCATATGGTGTAGTCTCCAGGCTACATCTTAGTTGCTCTTCTCTGAACTTTTTCCAAAGTCTCAACATCTTTTTTGTAATATGGTGACCAAAATTGGTTGTAGTATTCTAGATGTGGTCTTATAAGGTTTTATAAAGCAGCACTAGTTCTACTTTCTGCTTTAAGATATGCTAATCTACTATATGAGTTCTAGCCTCATCTTAAAGCACAAAGCTATCTCAGTAACCTTGGACCAGACATTCACTCTCAGCCTTACAAAAGAGCCAGTGGCAAACTATTTCCCAAGAAAACTGCCAAGAAAACTGCAGGAACTTAACCAGGCAGTTAGGAATCAACACAAAACAAAGAAAAATCTGCTGCATAGTCTTTGGTATTTTGAATGTGTCTAATTGTTCTTTAAACATGCCTCTGGTTTTTGTATCAGAGATTTATCATTTTTATTGAAACTTCATTCTTGTAGGCTGCATTCCATCTTAACATTCTTTGCACTTTGAATCTTGTCCACCTGGATCTGTATCCAACCTGCACCTTGGATACCATGGGAGATTCACCTGGGAGATACTGGATTTTCATCAGCAATAAATGCCTTATTCCAACTCATTGAAATTGTTTGGACATTTGGCTAAAAGGAAGTTTCACTTTATTTTTAATAAAACTGATTTTAAATCACAAGACTGATGCTTTAATTGTCTCCTCAAAAGGAGACAGGATTGCTATTCTCTGGCCAAAACCCTCAAAGTTACTGTGGTAAGAAGAATGTAATACAGAGTTGGGTTTCCATGTCATTTGTACAGTTAATATCACAATTGTTAGCATAACCATTATTATTAGGGTTATAGACTGTGACAGTCCCTTCTCTCACTTAACCTTGGGTTAAACAGGAGGAGCCTGAACAAGGCTTTTTTCCCTCCAGGAAGATTGGAATGGGCAACAGTGCAGTAACCAGAAGCTGCATCCGCTCTATCCACCCAGACTGGCAGTGGGGAGGGCCAAGAGGCACAGTGGAAAGGGGCCTCTCCCATGTATCTTCACATCATGTTCTCATCCTTTTTACATCAATGAAAATACTCATTTGTTCTTTGGATTTCCCTCATGCAAATATTCATTTGTTCTTTGGATTTTCTGCATGCTTTTCTTCCTCATCTAAAGTTTGTTGTATTCCCTCCCCTCCAGTGGCAGTGTTCAAGTGGTGATATAATTTAGCCAAAAAACAGTGCCCCGTTTCTGTTCCCACATATAGCACAAGGTAATATTGATAGCTTTCCTCAGAGGAATTCCCTACTAGAACTTTTGGCAGCTCAGCCTATAATCAAGCCTTATAGGTGGGACCAATAACTAAGTAATCCAACTTTTGGAAGAACTACCTTCTGTTTGGTCATTTTAAGGTAGCTAGGTCTTCTCCATGTATCTGAATCATAGAGATCACAATAAAGAGTGCTTATCTCCCTTGCATGGAGTTCAGATGATAATCTGTTACTTCACAACATTTTATCCTCTGAGCCCCACTTGGTCTCATGTGATCTCAGATATTCCCTTCAAATCCACTATGATGGTCTTAGGAACTGAAGACATTCTGTGGGAGCTTCACCTGTGGCTTAGTATGCAGGGAGAGGGGAGTTCCTATGAAACAACTCTGTATACTCTAGAAGGTTCAAAACTAGACTGCATAGATGCCTTGTGCAGGAATTCACAGATTGTCACTTGAAACAGTAGCAGGAAATAAACCAATTCTTGATTTGTATATACTTACACTGAACTTATAATTTAATGGTCAACAGAAGGTTATATAAAAAAAGAACGTATCAGCAAACTTGCCATATTATCCATTAAAAGAAATAGAATTGTTTGAAGGCAAAGCTTCCATTGCAAAAAAAAGAAAAAAAAGCCAGTAAGGATTGACCATATTTAAAAGGTGCCGAAGACAGAAAATTATCTAATCAATTGATCATCTATCCAAAATGCCAAAGCAATTCTGGGTGATGAAATCAAAAGTTTAAAAGAAAAAAGAAAAACAATACAAATGATATTCAACCATCATATCAAAGGAAGAAAATGCCAAAACATGAGAGAGTAAATAACAGCAGTGAAGGTTTTCCACGGGCTTGCTAAAAAAGCCAACTTTTTAATTGTTGTTTTGCTGTTGTTTTTGAGAGAGGGAGGGAGGGAGGGGATGATATGAATTAAAATATCCTGAAAAATAATTTGGCCAGCAGACTGAGCATTTTATGGCACATCCCATTTATGGCTATGGCTATTGATATTTATATTCCAGTTACACATTCCAATATATTCCAATATTAGAAATTATCCTCTAACCTTGTTCTTCACAGATTTGCTTAATGGTTGATTAGGGTTGCTGGACCTAATCAAAATACTAAAGCAAATATTAGTTTAATAAATTGTGATTTCCACTAATAACTTTTTTTTCCCCAACTAGTAGGTGGAATGTTGGGAAAGCTACATCTAAGATGATAGATAGATAGATAGATAGATAGATAGATAGATAGATAGATAGATAGATAGATAGATATAGATATAGATATAGATATAGATATAGATATAGATATAGATATAGATATAGATAGATAGATAGATATATTAGATGTAGCTATATATATAAAGGAAGTCTACAATAGACCACACTGCTGCTACTTATTAAATAGATGCCTCAATTGCACATTCTTTTTAAAAAACCAATACACATGCCTTAATTTTGGCATTTAACACTTCTATATTTTCCAAGGCAATTTGTTGCTGTTTCTGAAATTCCTGGGAAAGAAAAAAATAGGAAGTTAATAGAAAAATATACCTGAAAATGAACTTTCAATTCTTAATTATCTGTGGGCTCCCAATGAAGTCTTGGTGTACATCTCCCCTTATGGAGCTCAGTTCACACTCTGATTAGCTATGCACTAGATGAGGCTACCATAACTTGTATAATAATTCTATTGATAATAGAAAAACAGCAGGCCTACTAGTAAGTTTCAGTAAGTTTACATCTTATGAAAACTTCCATTCAGATTGAAACTTGGAGACTTAAGTTGCTTCCCAATTGGGCTCATTAATGCCATAGTGTTAATCTTTCTCCATTACTGAAAGGAGAATGAAGCAAGCAGTTGGGAATGACCCAATGAAGTACTGCAGTATTGACGTTCTTTACATGCAAGATATCTGCCCAATCATAAAATCTCATGCAGTAAAGCCATTTTACAATATCAGTTCAAAATTCAACACTTTATTGCTTCCTGTTTGGAGTTGTTTGCTTCATGAATTTCTTTATTTAATTTCTATGCCTGCCCATCTCAATCAATGATTCTAGGTGACTTACGATTCCAAAATTATAAACATCCCAAATAACATCTAAAAACATCCAAAATAAATATAGACAGCAGCCTAGATAATTAACCAGTTAAAAATAAAACCAGGAAATGGGGGTTTTAACAACTTCAGTGTCTAAGCTTGAAAACACAGCCATGTTTTTAAAGCCTTACGAAAGGCAAAGAGGGTTGGGGGCATTCTAATCTCCAAGAACTGAATGGATGGATGGACATAATTTCTGATTAATTATTCCTGAAGAAATTTTGTTCCACTCAGGAGCAAGCTTTAATGGTTTGTGATGTTTTTTTTAAAATTATTCTTTTAGTGCTAAATAAAAATGAGAGTAATAAGTCAGGCTATTATAAGAATACAAGTTCATACCGGAACACCACCACACATCATCCAAGCAATGCCTATTTGCAAAAGTCATACTGGCTGAGATTTATAGGAAAAAGCTTTAATTCAAGTTACAATAGTCTTCTCTACAAAGTAAAGCAACTTCTGATAAATAGGAAATACACTTACTTCTCTCTCTTGTTCATAAACTCTGCCAAGCAAAAAACTGTTATTCTGAATAATCTTCTTCTGCTCCTCTAATTCCATCTCAAATCTCTTTGTTAAAGATTGCTCTGAGGAAAGGATAAAGGTTTTTTTAATCTATTATTTAATTGTATTGTGCCCGAGTCCTGGAAACTCTTATATGAATTTAGCATGGTAATTTGATAGAAATAACCATGAATGCAGCATCCATATCATACCCTCACTAATACATTTCCCAAGACACCCAAACATATGCTGTTTCTATTGTATGATAAGTCTCCAACCGTAAATACAATGTGGCAAAATTCTGTGTGCAGAATTTTGTATATAACATTAGGAAGATGCCTGCAACTTGTTAGCAAAATACTTTCTCTTGTAGCTTTGTGTTTATTCCATACTGCTAATGTATTTGCTTCCTTCTGCCTTTGACATCTGATTTTCTACCGATTTTTTTTATGTGTTTATATTTACTTGAGTGATGTAGTATTTATTTATTTTAGGGCAATTTTTGTAAAAATATAATATATAACTGTTCTGTCCCCTCATTTGAATTCTTGAGATCCCCGCGTTTTGATTGGCCAAAGCGCGGGGCGATCGGATTGGCTAGGCGAGCCGCGACAATTGGCTTGCTGAGAATCTCCCACGATTGGTCAATTTGAATCGCGGGAGATTCAAAGCGGTGCCATTGGCTGCGGCTGCCGCGGCCGCCGCAGCTTGGAAATAAAAAGCCGCAAAGTTTTCCTTTAGCCCCAGTTCGGTTCCTGACTAAATAAAAGAGCTTGATACACAGTCACCGACTCCTGGCTTCCTTTCACGCGGACTTAACACTGGCGACGAAGGTGGGATACCTTTCCTGAACCGAAGCACGTGTCTGACAGAAGCCAGCCAACCGACGAGATGGCCAGCATCACACCACCAACCCCCTTCAACCCCGCTACCAAGGACTGGGAATCTTACATGGACAGATTCCACATGTTACTCGAATGCAACGATCTGAAGGATGCCACGGGACCGAAGAAATGAACCATCTTCCTAACACACTGCAGGCCCGCAGTGTTTAAGATGGCAAAAGCGCGAGCCAAGCCCGCCGACGTTACCGCGATGGATTGGGCAGACCTCGAACCATTGCTCCGGAAACACTACGCTCCAGCCGTGCCCATCCTCATCCGACGACACGAATTTTATTGGCGGGACCAGCGGTCAGGCGAGAGTTTCAGTGATTTCGTTGCAGCGCTGCAGCGCCTGGGAGGACTATGGGAGTTCTCCAACATGAACAAGGCCCTTCGGGACCGAATCGTGCTCGGCCTTTGGGACCCCATTCTCCAAAGTTGGTTGATGGCTAAGGGCAACATCGCTCTCGCCGACGCCATCTCCGAAGCTGCGGCCGCCGAAGCAACCCGACAATCAGCAGACTGCATGCGGAGACCGAACACCGGGGACCGCACCAAAAACAACAACCCTGCAAGGTCAACCGAAGCCCAACCTGCAACTACCACCCACCAGGGCGAACTCCACTCCACCTCGGGCACGTCAGATGAGGAGGAAGACATCCACCGTCTCCAGGCAGGCCGCAACCAGCGCAGCCGACGGAGTCGTAAGTAGAGGACTGTGTGTGCCAGTTGCGGAGGCGACCACCCCAGATCCGAATGCCAGTTCTTCGACTCCGTTTGCTGGCACTGCGACAAGAAGGGCCACATCACACGCGTCTGCCGCCTCAAGAAGACCCACAGCTCCAGACGATGGGACCTGAGCGAGCGGAGACAAGAGAGCACACCCCCCAGGACCAGAGACCGGCCAACAGACAACCGCTGGGAGCGAAACATACGAGCCCAACGAGGTGGCGAGACCAGGCGGAGAGAAGAGACACATCAGACAGTCACCATCAGCCACGCCACAACCACAGACGCCAGAAAGGTCTACGTGGAGGTAGGCATCGAAAGCGAACCCTGTAAAATGGAGGTGGACTCCGGGTCCTACCTCTCAATGGTAGCCTGGCAAGAAATTAAACGCTTGGTGCCTACCATCCAGAGAAGGCAACTAGAAAACCAGAGACTAATCCTCAAGGACTACCAGGGAAACCGCATCCCTGTAGTCGGAACAGGACAGTTTACAGTGACCTACAAGGGACACGCCGAAAGACTTCCCTTAACCATCGTCGATCGAGACCGACCTAGCCTACTGGGACTTCAATGGTTCGCACCGCTAGGCATCGCAGTCACGGGCATCGACCACATCGTTGAAGCCGACTGGGAGCAGCAACTGGCCCGGGACTTCAAGGAAGTGTTCGATGGCACCCTAGGTAAGTACCGAGGGCCCCCTATATCCTTCAGCCTAGATCAAACGTTCCCCCGAAATGCCTAAAACCAAGGCGGGTACCGTTCGCACTCAAACCGAAGATAGACGAGCAAATTGACAAGCTCGTCAAGCAAGGGGTATTACAACCCATAGACCACACCCAGTGGGAGACCCACATAGTCACCCCAATTAAGCCTGATGGGTCAGTGAGAATCTGCGGGGACTATAAGGCCACCCTAAATGGCGCCTTGCAGCAAAGCACTTACCCCGTCCCAGTAGTGCAGCATCTCCTACACTCACTGGGAGGGGGCAAAGTTTTCACGAAACTCGACCTGGCCCAAGCATACCAGCAACTGCCGGTCGACGAGGAAACTGCAGAGGCGCAAACCATAATCACCCACCGGGGAGCCTTTAGATGCAACTGCCTCCAATTTGGAGTCAGCGTGGCACCTGGAATTTTCCAGAGCCTCATGGAAAGACTCTTACAGGGCATCAAGGGGGTGGTCTCATACTTCGATGATGTACTAGTATCGGCAACCAACCAGGCCGAACTAGAGACTCGCCTAAGGGAGGTGCTCACGAGGTTCAAAGAAACCGAGCTTAAAGTGAAAAGGGAAAAATGCCAGCTGTACACAGAGCGGGTCAAATTCCTAGGATACCTCCTAGACCGACATGGCATTCACCCCACCAACAAGAAAATTAAAGCCATCAAGGAAGCCCCCACACCCAAGTCCAAAACAGAACTGCAGGCGTTTCTGGGGCTACTTAACTTTTATAATGTCTTCCTGCCCCAAAAGGCGACCGCGACGGAGCCTTTGCATAGGCTTTTGGATAAGGTGGCTACCTGGACTTGGGGGAAACGCGAGGAAGCTGCCTTCAGAAAAACCAAGGACCTGCTCACTTCGGATGCCGTCCTCATCCAGTACAACGAGACCCTACCACTAGCCGTCACATGTGACGCATCACCCTTCGGCGTCGGCGCTGTCCTCAGCCACACTCTCCCCGATGGAAAAGAAGCACCCATCGCGTTTTTTTCAAGGACCCTCACCAAACCGGAGCGGAACTACAGCCAGCTGGACAAAGAGGCTTTGGCTATCGTTGCCGCAGTAAAAAGGTTTCACGAGTACCTCTACGGCCGGACGTTTACCATCATCACCGACCACAAACCGCTGCTGGGAATCCTTGCAGAGAATAGGGCCACCCCGAACATTCTGTCTCCCCGAATGACAAGGTGGTCCAAATTCCTGGCTGCCTACAACTACGGACTCACACACTGACCTGGTAAGACTATCTCCCATGCAGACGCCTTAAGCCGCTCACCGTTACCTGAACCAGACACTGACCCAGCACCCACGACGACCACCCTCAGCATAGAGACTCTACCCAACCTACCCATAACCGCGTCAGACATTGCCCGAGAAACTAATAAAGACAAACGTCTGGCGTGGGTTTTGCATTGGGTAGAGAAAGGGTGGCCGGAAAAGGACAACGACGAGTCCGTCAGGACATTCCGGAACCGGCAAACGGAACTCTCATTACTAAAAGGGTGTATACTATGGGGGGATAGGGTGGTCATCCCGGAAAAACTACAAGGGAAGGTTTTGGAACTGTTACACGAGGGGCACCCGGACATCGTTAGGACAAAAGCCCTGGCCAGAAGTTACGCTTGGTGGCCAGGGATGGACAAACAGATCGAGGCCTGGGTAGCAAGGTGTCAACGATGCCAGGAAACTAGGCCAAGCCCACCCACAGCACCCATCCTAGAGTGGGAAACCCCCAGGGGACCGTGGTCTAGGATCCACATAGATTTTGCCGGGCCCACAAAAGGACACACTTTCTTAATAACCGTAGATGCTTACTCCAACTGGCTGGAGGTAAGCAACATGAGAACAACCACCACGGAGGCCGTGACCAAAGAACTCTGCAAACTTTTCGCAACACACGGCCTCCCAGACGTCCTCGTTTCCGACAACGGGCCCCAATTCACCTCGCTAGAATTCAAAAAATTCCTAGAGGAGAGGGGCATACGACACGCACTGACAGCCCCGGCGCATCCAGCAGCGAATGGTAGGGCGGAACGGATGGTTCAATTCACAAAAAAACCATCCAGAAAATAGACCACGGGGAGATTCAGGACAAAATAAATAAATTACTTTTCATACAGCACATAACCCCGAACACCACAACAAATAAAAGCCCAGCAGAACTGCTAATGGGGAGGAAAATAAGGTCCCCACTTGATAGATTACACCCCACTTACAACCCAGAGAAACCTCCAGACTCGACCAGCAAACACCAAACCTTCACACCAGGCGACGCCGTCTACGCGAAGAACCTAACCGGAGACCCATTATGGGTACCAGCAATCATAACACAACTAACAGGCCCACACTCGTACCGGCTACAAACAACCAACGGACAAGTGTGGAAATGCCACATCGACCAGTTAAGATCGAGGACGACCACACAAGACACCACCGACACGCAACCAAGCAAAACCAACCCCGCAACACAAACCAAGAGGGGAGGGAATACCCAGGGAACCAAAACCCAGAAAAAATAAACCAGCCATACTCACCTGAAAGCAGCCAGCACGAAACCTCGCCAGGAAGAGACAGCCAGGCCAGCTCAACCAACCCGGGAAGACCGAGTGGGAGCGGCGAAACCCGCAGCTCAACCAACCCGGGTAGCCCAGGAGGGAGCTGCGGAGAGTGGCCCGGCCAGACAGACCAGGCGGTTCCCACGACGGAGTCCGGAGAAACAGAGACCCCGACCGAACCGGCCGGATCCAACCTACGACTGACCTGCGCAGGTCCAGTAGGCAGAGACGGAGCCTCGCCTACCTACAGGACTATGCGACATTAGGACTGAACCAAGAGGGGAGGGGTGTTCTGTCCCCTCATTTGAATTCTTGAGATCCCCGCGTTTTGATTGGCCAAAGCGTGGGGCGATCAGATTGGCTAGGTGAGCCGCGCCGATTGGCTCGCTGAGAATCTCCCGCGATTGGTCAATTCGAATCACGGGAGATTCAAAGTGGTGTCATTGGCCGCGGCCGCCGCAGCTTGGAAATAAAAAGCTGCAAAGTTTTCCTTAAGCCCCAGTTCGGTTCCTGACTAAATAAAAGAGCTTGATACACAGTCACCAACTCCTGGCTTCCTTCCACGTGGACTTAACAATAACCATATTTTAAGTTTATTCTTACTTAGGCCTGGATAGTCTAGGATAGTGCTATATGCCTGTTTTTCCCCACATTGTTCAATTTTGTTCACCATTTTACAAGTGACTCCTCTTCCCCCATCCCTTCACACTATTCCCAACTCCAAAGCTGGTAAAACTGTTTTCTTAAACCAAAGTGTTCTAAGTCTTTATGCTTGGTCTCAGAATACTCTTAATAATTTTATAGTTAGTATTATATTTTTATAATATTAACTATATTAATTATATAATTATCATTACTAATTTTATAGGAGCCATGGTGGTGCAGTGGTTGGAATGCAGTATTGCAGGTTAATTCTGCTGACTGGCAGGAGTTCGACCCTGACCGGGGTTGGTAAAATGAGGACTCAGATTCTTGAGGGCTATAGGCTGACACTGTAAAAACCACTTAGAAGAGGGCTGGAAAGCACTGTAATATAAGTCTAAGTGCTTTACTATTATAACCTGGATCATTTTAGATGAAATTATACTATATATTACTGTATAAACTTGTAAAACAAGGCAAAACATCTGCAGCATTTGAATGTCCTTACTTATTTTCCTGAAAACTTGCTATGGGATAATAAAATGCTGAGGAAACAGAAAATAGTGCTTTGATTACAGTAGTACAAGACTAGTACATTCCTTTTACCTACTTTGTTGTAATAATGCCTTTTCTCGCTCAGTCCTCTCACTTTTTTTCCATTCAGCCTGTCTTCTCAGCCATTTTTCTTCCATTTCATCAGAAATGCTATCCTACCAAAACAAGCAAGCAAACAGAACCACCAATCAGCTTGAAACATATATAGGCAACAGTTCTGCCTATCAATGCATTAAAATATGTCATTCATATCAAACAGGATATTGTCCAATTAAAAAAAATATTTCAAAAGTCATCATGAGTTTATGTTCACTCAGTTGTATGGATTAACTATAATTTCATCAGCACACAAAAGGCTTTAAAGTTGACTTATTTTCTCCTATTTGAAACATTGCATATATGACTTTTTAAATCATGAATGCCATGGGATATTGAGAAGACACAAGAGCTTTTCACCAAAGACACATAATGTCTTTTTCCAGATTGGGAGAGAAGAATTATAAACTACAGGTAGTCCTTGGCTTACAAACATTCATTTAGTGACTGTTTGGAGTTACAATGGTACTGGAAAAAGTGACTTATGACCATTTTTCACAATTACAACCATTGCAGCATCCCCATGGTCATGTGATCAGAATTTGGATGCTTCGCTGCTATATTCATATTTATGACAGTTGTAGTGTCTCAAGGTCATGTGATCACCTTTTGTGACCTTCTGACAAGCAAAGTCAATGGGAAAGCCAGATTCACTTCACAATTGTGTTACTAACTTTAACAACTGCAGTGATTCACTTAATAACAGTGCCAAGAAAGGTTGTAAAATGGGGCAAAACTCACTTAACAACTCTCTCACTTAGCAACATAAATGTTGAGCTTAATTGTAAGTCAAGGACTACCCATACCACATTCTGCAAAATATGAAGAACTTGTAGTTCTTGCTTGCACATTTGCATACTAAAATAACAAGATTTTTAAAAGCCAAGATTTAAAAATACACTTGTGGATAAAGGTTGTTTTTTTTTTAAAGGGAGGGAAACCCACTGTTTTTTTCAATAAAAATAATAAGTTCTAAGTAAGAAAGGAGTTTAATTTCTGCTTTCAAGTAAGTTTTGAGAATAAAAATTGCTCTGCATATTAAAAAGTTTTTGACCGGAGCCAACCACTAAAGCCCTGTAGAGATAGATAGGCAAATAGGTGGTACATAGCTAAATAAAGGAGGGGGAGTAGAGTGAGGTTAGCTCCTGAACACTGTCTCCTCACTGCAGCAGCTCATTTACATCAAGTGCAATCAGCTGAACAGCATTATTCTCCACATTGCAAAAGGAATTTCAAGTGGATGAAACCATTCACTAATTGCTTTCACAAAGATATCCAGTAATACAATTTGTTTCCCATTAGAGTTTTTCAAAAGGACAGCTCTCACAAATAATTCCTGTTCTTGATGTTTATGGGATAGTCCTTAGGAATCAGGGATAATATTTTACAGTATGGATAACCTCCATAATTTCGTCCACTTGAGATTCCATCACGAGAAAGACCAAATGAAATGGAGAAAAGCTGCACCTCCAGTAAGGATGAGATAATTTTGGAGGATGCCAAAAAATGTTTAAACATATTTCAAAGTCCATCCTGTACTTTGCCACATGTAATTTTTGGATGCTTTACAAGGGTATCCCCATATGGACTGCCTTGCAGTGGTCACACACTGTGAGAAAGCCATAGCCAACTGAAGGCTCATGTGAAAAAGGTGTCTCTATTGTATCTTCAAATTCTAAATATGGCCCCTGAATCCATGAGTTTGAGACAACCCTACTTCATCAATTCTTAGATGGCAATTTAAATATTTACCTGGTACATACGAAATGTATTCTTCAGGTATTTGTACTCCTTCTGCATTGTAGCTGAGGGTGGATAAAAGGGAAGAAGTAATGTATTCCATGCATCCAAGTCAAAATAGTCCAAACTATTGACTCAAACTTGTTTTATGTTTTTGGGTTTGATTTGTCTTCATGATAGTGATGTTTCTTTCAGTATTTTTTTCCCCTGGCCCACTTCTCAGCATAGACAGAAGAGAATTAATGAAGCAAGAAGTGCTTCAAGAGAATTGCTTAATTGTCCCAGTCACCGATGATATTTTTGCTAGGAGAATATTTCCTAATTGTTGCTAGGAATGGCCTGTTCCAAAACAGGGGTGTCAAACTGGATTTTTTGGAGGGCCAGATCAGCATTCTAGTTGTCCTTCATGGGCCGATTGGAGGGGTAGGAGACGGGACAGACACCTTCCTGCATCACCCTGCCGGTCAAAACGGGGCACGAGGGGGCCACAGGCAGCCCCCACATGGCCCATTTTTGGCTTGGACGGCCTCATGCAATACCCTGCCATTCAAAACAGGGCATGGGAGGGGAGCATTTTGGCTGGCAGGGTCCTGCAGGTGGCCATCCAATCTGAAAATGGGCCATGCGGAGGCTGGCCATGGCTCCTCTGCATCCCGTTTTTGCTAGCAGACACTGCGGGCCAGTCTTTTTCTATTTCCATGCTGGCACCGTGGGCTGGATTTAAGCACCCTGCAGGCCGGATCTAGTCCGTGGGCCTTGAATTTGACACCCCTGTATTAGGAAGTAACTGACAGGGAAGCATTTTCCCCTTAATTGTAGTTAAGAAGAAGAAGATTGGGTACAGTTTAAGAAAGCTATGGAGAGTGGACTTAGAGATTTGGAATGTCTTAAGCTGTGATTGTTTTCCTAGAGATCCAACTAGATAAGCCAATAAGATGGGTTCAGTCATCTCATCTTCAAGCATCCTATTTGCCACCTCCCAGCATCTCAAAACTACACCAATTAACTTCAGCATCAAAGTAAATCAAAAGTGGGAGCTCCTTTCAGATCCTGGTTGGAGGATTGAGAGGCTCAGATCTGAAGCCAAGGAAAAGCTTGGGGGGGAGGGGGCTCTTCCAGCCTCACCTGGAGACAGGCAAGGAAAGGTGTCCCTGGGGGCACTTCGCTCGCTTTAGCACTTCGCTGCCAAACCCAGCCACAGCCAGTGGTTATTTGGGGGTGGGGGGAAGAGAGAAAGCATCTCTCGCATTACCAGGGGAGGAAAGGAGACAAAACAAAGCTCACTCTTTCATTGAGATCTACAAAACGCCAATCTACCGTGTTCCAGGAGTTCTTCGAAATCATCAAACGCTCCTACTTGCAGTTCTCGCGCCTCCCGGCTCAGGTCCCTGAGATGCACACTCCCACACACGGCGGCGGTGGCAACAGCAGTCCCCTCTCCCAGCGCCCACTGTCAGCTCTCCCCATTCCGTTCCTATAGCCTTGAATTGCTCCCGGCTCTCTCTCTTTCCTCCCCCCAACCCAGACGGAGCCTTGCACAGCTCTCTGCTTTTTCAGCCCTCACTGCCTCTCCCAACATCGAAGCCTCGGAAACGCAGGCAAAGCCGCCGCAGCGGTAGCGTCCTGAGTTGCCTTAGCATGCTCGGTTAGTTAAGAATCTCCCTACCCAGAGGAGGAAGTGGTGCTGGAGGAGGAGGAGGAGGCAGTAGTGGAGTAGGAAGCAACTCAGGGCGCTACTGCTGTGGTGGTTTTGCTTGCGTTTCCGAGGCTTCGATGTTGGGAGAGGCAGTGAGGGCTGGAAAAGGGGAGAGCTGTGCAAGGCTCCGTCTGGGTGGGGGGGAGGAAAGAGAGAGAGCCGGGAGCAATTCAAAGCTAGAGAACGAATGGGGAAGACCTGGCAGCGGGCGCTGGGGGGGGGGGGGACGACTGCTGCTGCCGCTGCTGCCAGGTGTAGGAGCTGGCATGGTGCGGGCATCTCAGGGGCCTGACTCCGGGGTCCCTCGGAGAGCTGGGAGGCGCAAGAACTGCATGGCCCAGATTAATTGCTTTAGGGGGCCATTTCTTCCGCTGCCCACCAGTGGGCCAGGGCCCACCAGTTGGCAAATGCTGTTCTAAAGCATGGTTAGGTGTTCTACCTCACCAAAGAAATCAATGCTGCATTCAAAGTTATCCAAGTAAACTGTTAAGTTACAATATGAAGTTATTTTATATGTGGAGTTTGCCCACATGGTCCTATATAAGTGGACCTTTGACCTCAACAGAGAAAAATGAAAATAAAGCTGTACTGATACAGAACATTTTGCTTCTCAAAACCTTAACAGTTTCTGCCTGAAACATCCTGCAATGCCACAGAGCATCCTTGTAAAATAAAAATGAGATGACTAGGTGATCTTTTTTTAAAAAAAATTGAATATTGGGAATCCCTCAGTGAAATCAGGTGAAATATTTTAACCTTGTTTTTCTTCAGTTCTTTTCTAGTTAAGGCTTTCAACAACTAGTCAATATTTGTTATTGTTGATAGGTTTCTATTTTATTTTTACTATTTTAAGATTGTTGACTTTCCTGTGATTTCTTAACTTCTCTTCAGTGTGTATTTTGCTACCATTCACCATGCTAGGGATGAATGTTAGCTGCAAAGGAGAGTTTGATGCATCTGAATGGCAGCAGGTTGGAAAGATTGGCCCAATATTTCTACTGAGTCTGTCACTGATCTATTTTCAGCTAGGATTTTTAACAAATTATACTTAGTGAAATACAACAGATCACAATTTCTAGTTTAACAATTTTGTCCCTTTCTGTAGATGTTAAGACCAGAATTTATTGTGCCTCATTGATTAAAATTGCCTTGCAAGGATTCCTATACTGGCTTTAAGACAACCAATACCTGCAGTTCCACATAACTCATATATTTCCTTCCTTTATGGAAGCTCAATTTATACATATGAGTTTTGCAGTAACAACAAGCATTAACAGAAAACAAAGACCATGGCTACACAACAGTAAAAGATGCTTATAGGTCTTTACCACAAGCATCTGTGGGACACTCTGATCACTGCATGATTCACCTTGTACCTGCCTACAGACAAAGACTTAAAACCATGAAACCAACAATTAATTAAATCAGTGAGGACTTGGTCTGATGAGGCAAAGCTGAAGCTCCAGGCTTGCCTTGATTGCATTGATTGGAATGTTTGCAGACCTAGATGAGTTCACAGATACTGTAACATCATATGTTAGCTTCTGTGAAGACTTATGTGTACCAACAAGGAACCTGCAAATATATAGTAACAATAAACCTTGGTTCACAACTAAACTTAAGCAGCTACGTTGTTCCAAAGAGGAAGCCTACAGAAAAGGTGACAGAATGCTATACAACCAGGCCAGAAACATAGTAACGAGAAGTCAGAGCAGCAAAAAGCAGCTACTCTGAAAAGTTAAGGAATCAGTTCTCAACAAATGAACCAGCAAACATGTGGAAAACTCTTTAAAACATCACTGGCTACAGCAAACCTCCTTTCCAGGCAGAAGGAAATCAACAACTAGCAGATGACCTGAATGTATTTTACTGCAGGTTGAAAGGAAACTACAGCCACCTATCTCCACAATCCCCATCTCAAACACACCAACAACAGCCAACTGGCCCCAACCCATTGGGTTCACAACCTCTGGTGATCACAGAAAAAAAAGTGTAAGATCTATTTCACAGACAAAAGCCAGGAGAAGCACCAGGGCCAGACAAGATCTTCTTGCTTAAAGGTCTGTGCTGACCAATTGGCCCCCATCTTCACCCGAATCTTCAATAGATCACTAGAGATGTGCTATATTCCTTCTTGCTTCTAATGCTCTACTATCATCCCAGTGCCAAAGAAGCCCTCCATCAAGGAACTGAATGACTGCAGACTAGTTGCTCTAACATCTGTAGTTATGAAAATATTTGAAAGGCTTGTGCTGCCCCACCTGAAAACCATCACGGATCCACTGTTAAATCCCATGCAGTTTGCATACCAAGCAAATAGATTGAAAGTTGATGCTGTTAATATGGTTCTGGATTACATCTTACAATGCCTTGAATCTCCAAATACCTACGCAAGGGTCCTCTTTGTAGACTTCAGTTCAGCATTCAATACATCAGTCCAGACATTCTTCTAAGTAAATTAAACCAACTAGCAGTACCTGAACACACTTGTAAGTGGATCATAAGCTTCCTAACAGACAGGAAGCATCAGATGAAGCTAGGCAGAATCACATTCGATACCTGTACAATCAGCACAGGGGCCCGCCAAAGCTGTGTGCTATCTCCACTTCTCTTCTCCCTATATACCAATGACTGCATCTCAAATGATCCATCTGTTAAAATACCGAAGTTTGCTGATGACACAACAGTGATTGGTCTCATTTGAGACAACAATGAATCTGCATACAGACAGGAGGTTATACAACTTGCCTCGTGATGTAACTGGAACAATCAGGAACTGAACATACTCAAAACTGTAGAAATGGTGGTACACTTTAGAAGAAACCCTCCCATACTATAACCTCTTACAATACCAGACAACATAGTATCAACAGTAAAGACCTTCAAATTTCTAGCTTCTACTATATCACATGACCTAAAATGGACACTTAACATCAAAAACATCATCAAAAAAAGCACAACAAAGAATGTTCTTTCTGCGCCAACTCAGACAGCTCAAACTGCCCAAAGAGCTGCTGATACAGTTCTACAGAGGAATTACTGAGTCTATCATCTGCACCTCTATAACTGTCTGGTTTGGCTCTGCAACCAAACAGGACAGACACAGACTTCAGCAGATAATTAGGACTCCAGAAAAAACAGTTACTACCAACCTGCCTTCAGTCGAGGACCTGTATACTGCACGCGTCAAAAAGAGGGCTGTGAAAATATTTACAGACCCCTCACATCCCGGACACAAACTGTTTCTACTCCTTCCCTCAAAATGACACTATAGAGCACTGCACACCAGAACAATTAGACAAAAGAACAGTTTTTTTTCAAACACCCACCACCACCACCAATCAAATAGTTTACAAATTTCTATGGGTTTGTAAAAAAAAAAAAAGAGCAGTTTTGTTCCTTGTGTAGTTTTAAATGCAACAGCAACAAATGATGGAAATACGTGTGTGCGCGCATGCGCGTTTAAGTCAACACTGGCTTCTGGCAACTCCCTGTAGTTTTCTTGGCAAGATTTTAGAAGTGATTTACCATTGCATTCTTCCTAGGGATGAGAGAGAATAACTAACCTAAGATCACCCAGCTAGCCTTATGTCCAAAGCAGGGCTAGAATTCACAGTCCCCCAGTGTCTAGCCTTGTGTCTTAGCCGCTACAACAAACTGGTGTATTAATCATCCCATTGTCCCTGGCTACTTATCTATTTCTAATTTCCTTTGTGAAACAACTCTGTGCGCTGTGAAGTTCCCGTACACATGTAGGCATGAGACAAATCGATAACCCTGCATCATACCCAATTTTTCTTGTGCAGTTGCCCTCTCATTCCGCAACTCTTTCGTATACTGTTCTTCCAGGTTATTCACTTGTATTATGTGAAATCCTTGAATCTCCCTGCCAAGACAATGTAACAGCAAAGTAAGATAAAAGAAGCACTTCTGCACTTGTGGTCTGTTAAGTCCTCTAGTTAGTATGTCTTCATGATAAACTTGCAGAGCTACACACAGAGTGGTAATGTTGCCTTGGTGAGAAGCTGTTCTCTTGTACAAATCACAGCACCTGATTTTTGCCAATTTGCACGGTCTTTAATCATATCTAAAATCATATGCAATCTGTTTATAAAATATCCTTTACATTTCAGGAAGAGCTCTTTAGGAAAAAATCAGAAGGACTCAAATACTCTGTGGGGGAAGGGAAATCTACAAAAAGCTGTGCATTATTTCGAGAGACAATAGCAAAGCAGCATTAAAAGTACAGAAGAAACATCCACAAGCATGTCTTAGGCTGAAGAGATCAAGTAAGGAAGATCATTCTCTTTGTGGTATTGTCAAAAGGACCTAAATCATGAGATCAACTCAATGTAGATAGTCCTTGACTTACAATCTTTCAGCCCAGCTAACAGATGACTAGAGCTGGTAGAGAACTCCACAAGGAAGCAGGAAAGTCCACAGCATCTGTCAGCTGTTGACCAGGCTTCTTTTGAATGCAACCACACAAAGCACCAGGAGCAAATATTTACTCTTCAGGCCATCTATCAGAATCCATCTCTTCTCAAAGCCAATCCCATCTGATGTTTGGTGGGATGTAAAAGAAAGAAACCAAAATAAGTCAGCAATTCCTTTCATTAATGCTTTGCATATAGTAACTAAGGATATAGCTTCAGTTGAATGAAAAATCTCCATAAGCAAAGTCTTGAAATTATTGGCTCTCTTGAACTTGGGAAAATGGATAACTCCATCCTGTTCTGAAAAGCTCTGGACTGCTTGTAACTTGCACAGGAGATGAACATAGGATTTTAGAATACGTTTTCTTACTACAGTGGTACCTCAATGCTCAACATTAATTGGTTCCAGGAGCTACAACGAGTACCAAAAATGATGAGTATCAAACAATTTTCCCATAAGGAATAATGTAGTGAATCACAAGGCAGAAAAGTTCTAGTTTGTGCATTGAGTACCAAACAAATGATGAGTTTAGGAACAAAATTTTCACGTAAAAAGTGTTCACTACCAAAGCAGTTGAGTACCAAGGGACATTCAAAACCAATGTTCAATTATATTTATACATTATTTTTATTGTATGTTTGAAATCTGTATGGAGAACAACTAGTGTGATTATTTTTATTATTCTTATTATACTACATCATCATCATCATTATCATTACTACTATTACTATTATTATTGTTGCTGCTTTTATTCACAGAATTTCTTCTGAGTGAAAGCATGCCATGCCCATACCAATTGGTACTGTACTTTATTAAGGAACAATTCTAATCACAATGTAGACAAGTAAGTCGGAAACTGGAACTAATGAGAAGAGAATGACTTTTTAAGGGCTCAAAGCTACATCTGATGTATAGGTAAAGTAGCAGGCAATGATGGGAAAGGAAAGCTGCTAAGTATTTGTGTTCCAGCAGTAAGGTAAGGAAGATTAACTCTATTCTCTTGTGCTTATACTTGCTTAGGAAGAGAGTCTATCATGGTATCAATAGGGAGCTTTCCCACAGAGTAAGTAACAGAAGAAGGATTTTCAACAGGACCAAATCCTCAGAAGGAATTGTTCAGTACTTCAGATAGAGTAGCCGCACTATTTAACATGGTGAATGTGACTCTAAACTTCTAGATATACTTGTAAGAAAATTTCACCAAACTTGTATGGAATTAATTCTGAATAACTTTGAGTTTTCTTTGTTGGCCATTTTCAATCACACAAAAAGTAACTTTAAAGATAAAAATCACAGTGTGCAAAAATTCAATATTTTAATAATAATTTATTCTGTATGCTCTATTTGTGCTATATATTCAAAAGAATTTTAGGTGACTGAAAATGACCAATGACACAGATTGAAATAAGATTAATCAGTAGTCAAAATATTTTGTTCATTATTACTTCTGAGTTTGTCTCCACAGAACAATGCTAAAAAGTCACATGCTGCTTTCTTTCCAAGGATGGGGGGAATGGAAGCTGTTTCCTTAATGTGTTGTTATTTCTCTTTTGATCCTATAACTATGGAAAAAGAAAAGTTACTTCAAGACTTCCAAACAAGGAGAGCCAGACCTCATTTTATTATCATGTTCCTCTTGCATTTCATTGCATTTTTCTTCCATATCTTTCTCCATCTAGAAAAAAAGATAATTACATTTAATAAATACTTCCCTAATGGCTTTTTTTAGCAGTGTAACTGTATATATAGATAGCCAGGGCACTGTTTAAAGACACTAGGCTAGACTTCAGGAGACTGAATTCTAGTTCTGTTTTAGTCATAAAGCCAGCTGGTCAGTCTCCCTCAGCCTTGGAAGAAGGCAATAGCAAACCACTTTGCCAAAGAAACTGCAAGAACATGGCTGGAATCAAGATTGGAACCAAGACTAAATCAAAGGTACACAGCTCAACTGCTCATAGAAGTTTATCTACAACCAAGAGGCTAAATACATTCCTCTTCATATCATCTCCACACTAATTCTTCCCATTAATATATTTGCTTTGAAATGTCTTTTAAATTCAATTCACCTAACTTGATAGTAATTGGTTTACAGGTCTAAATAATTTCCTCCAACCTGTGGTCTCTCTCTAAATATAGCAAATTCTCTGAAATATCTACAAGGAAGATTTTCTCCAAGACCAATATGATTTACCTGTTTATGTGTCACTTGATGATCTCGGCGCAATTGTTCTATAATAGCTGTCAGCTCAGAAATCTGTTCCACTAAATCAGCAACAATGTCTTCCCTACAAAATATAATGTACAAATTGTTCCAGAGAAATAATAATTATTACAGCGGCACAGTAGTTAGAGTGCAATACTGCAGGCTACTTCTGCTGACTGCCAGCTGACTGCAATTTGGCAGTTTAAATCTCACCTGGCTCAAGGTTGACTCTGCTTTCCATCCTTCCAAGGTCAATAAAATGAAGACACAGACTGTTGTGGGCAATACGCTGACTCTGTAAACAGCTTAGAGAGAGCTGTAAAGCACTGTAAAGCAGTATATAAGTCTAAGTGCTACTGCTAAGTGCTATTGCTATTACTTTGGAATGAAAAATTGTTTGAATTTAATGGATACAACTGAATTATTGCAATGTGCTCTACTAGGGGCTGCTCTTGAAGACCAATCAGAATTTACAGCTGGTACAAAATGCGGAGGTGCAAAAGAGTAATGAGTGCCTTTGGGTATGTGCATATGTAACCACTGTTTGTGAGCTGTATTGATTGCTAGTTCAAGTGCAATTCAAGATGCTATTTATTAACTATAAAGTTCTTGGCATAGAGTCTGGATCCTCAGAGAGCATCTATCACCAACTGATTCTGCCCTCCCTGTTCATTCTAGAAATGGGTACACTCCAAATCTCTTCTATTAAATCAATGATTCACTGATTCACTCACTCATTCATTCATTTAATTTGTATGGCCACTCATCTCAACCATGAGAGATAAAGATCTGTCAATTTCAAATGGCCATACTGCTTGGATATTACAACATCCTAGGTTCTTCATTGCATATGAAATTATAGAACTGTCAGCTGTGACTTCACATTGTTGTGAACAAGTAATAATTCATTAAATTTATATATTACCCAAGTCCCAGCATCTCTGGGGAGTTTACAGTCATTAAAACATTTAAAAGCAAAGAATAATAGAAAAAAATCCATATAGAAAAGCTACATATAGACGAAAACAGTACAAGACCAATGACAGCAAAGAAAATGAACCCAGAAGGGAACAAAAAAAGGGAAAGAGGCATCAGTCATGGGTGAAGAACCAGATCTTTAGGGCCCTTTGAAACACCAGCAAAAGGGAGCCATTAACATTTTGGGCAATTTCTTTCAGAGGACAGGTGCTGTTACAGAGAAGATGGGCTTCCAAACATAATCAATATTTTGGACACATTATACAAATGCAAATATTCTTGGAGAAGATTCTGCTGCTTGGAAAAATTAAAGTAATTTGAAAAAATAGGTTTACATAAGATAGACTAGCTAGATACTATCATTGATAACCCAAGCAGGAGTTTAAAAGAACCCAAATAGTTACTGACAATCCTGCCAAATGATACTATGAAAAATCAGAAGTCCTGTAACTGAACAGCAGAATAGGACAGAGAGCTGGTTCCTACATGTAAACATCATATTGGATTTTTCATCATTTCTCCCAGTGAGCTCATTAAAAAAAAAATGACTTGGGAGATTTGGAAATCTAGTTTGTGTCATTAAATCTGTAAAAATCTCTCCAGATTACACCATTGTCACATGAATGTATAACTCAACTTGGACTTATATTGGAAGCAAATGCAATGTACAACTTGGATTACTAAAGTTATTGAATGAATAACAAATAACTCCCAAGAGGAAATAAATATAAGAAATAGTAGGAAATACCTCCCAATGGCAGTTTAGATAGATAAGTGTAGTAAGACATAGCTCTTCTGACATTCTTATCTGAATTTACTAATAAGTAGTAATACATTCTATAGGAATAATTCTATCAATCTGATACAGTCAAAATGAAATGGAAATGGAAGTTTCCCATTTCAATATAAACTTTAAAAACAAAAACAAAGATCATAACAACAAATGCTCTGAGAATAGCTATATCCAGGTAGGCAGTCTGATGTCCGCCCCAGGTTCCATAACACCCACTACTGGCCATTTCAGCAAGGTTGGTGTCCAAGCATCTGCAGAATATCAGATTGCCTATCAAAATGTCATGCTACATCTGAAACAAACAGAATCAAAGTGGCTAGCAGTCCAATTCAGACATTTTATGTTAATGTGGTTTCCTTTTAAAAACCTCTCTTCTGAGGTCAACAGCAATGCAACCTTGGTATCTGAAATGTTTTAATAATTGTTTTACAATTGTCTCTTCAGTTCAGGAGGTTCTTTTGAATACCCCTGAAAATGAGGCTTTCAAACATAAATGTTTGTAACTACAAAAGAATTTACTACAGGAAGAATTTCAACTAATTCAGCAGACTAGCCAGTTGATGTCCTCCAATTTATTTGGCCTAGGACTCATAAATCTTGTACCAGGTGGCCACATCTTAGGGAAAGATTGCTGTATTATAATTTATATGATCTTCCTTGCCTTTTTTTGGAAAAAAGGCAGCAGGCAGTGATAAAGCTGATTAAACTGTGCATCTCACTCCAGAGCAAAGCAATACACATGAGAAAAGTCAAATAAGTGCACCAGTGCTTAACTCAGCAACACCTCAGATTCTTTTGCAGAACAAAAAAATGTTTTTTTTCCAGGGCAACAGATTTGGTACACTTCCTCAAAACATGTTGTAAACTGAGATTAAAATAGACAATAAAGAAATGAGATTAACTCAGATTAACAAAATATAGGATTATAGAGGAGCAAACAGAACAGAGGACACATTTAGGCCCTATTGATTGCAATCCAAGAAAACTATAAGAAGCAAAAGACTGTATCAGTGCTTACGTTTCAAGCTTAGGTGGAGTGCTGCAAGGAATGACAAAGGGAAAGGGAGGGAGAGAGAGAAGCAGTATAAATCTCCATTGCATTCTATTAAATACAGTCATTTTATAAAGTCATTATATTCAAGATCTAATCTATAATTATATGTGTATATGGAAACTATGGGCTGGATTTTGTGGATTACAATATTTTGCAAATTCTGCAGCCTGCAGGCATAATGTAATTACAACAATTATAAGCATCATGTCTATATGCAATGCAGGAATTTGGGGATGTTATTAGAGCTTTCAGATTGAGACTCATATCTGTAAAGGAGCATAAAACAAGCTGAATGTGATGATCAAATGATTGAGACAAAGAATTAAATGAATCCCATTATAGTGGAAAAGTATAACAGAAAACCATTCAGTTGAATCAAACATTGAATCAAAATATCATCTGTAAATATATTCAAGCTAATCTTGAGAGTCAAAAACGACAGGGGGAACTAATTAAAGGTTTGCACAAAGGTTTGCTTTCAGGAGCATACATTATCCCAACAATATGATGCAAGAAATATACCAAGCAGATGTAAAAACAGTTTAAGAGTTTTGTAAGCTAGGAAATGTTTGTTTCCTTTTTCTGGGGAGTGGGGGGCGGGGGGAGTGGAAGAGAAAATTAACTGGTGTCTAGTCATATCCACAGCTAAATTCTAGATTTCTTCATAGAATTCTATAGGCAGTTCTCACTTTTACTGTAGGACAGAAAAAAGCATTTATTTTGAACTTGATTCTTTTGTATTTATCTAAATAAGACCTAAGCTATAAACCACCATGATGCCAAAATGGTAAGACATTGACACTGATGGAGACATGCGCATACTTTTATGACTCACTTCTACAAAGATCTCTGATGCAGATTTGTAAATTGTGAGATAATATACATCATCATGCACATTTTTTTCCCTTGTCCCTCTGCACATACCCTTGAACTTAAGATGTCCTTCTGCAGCCTAAAAGCTATTGCTTTCCAGATGTGCAAGTCTTCATGATGGTTCCCAGCCAATATGGTCTTTCGTTGTAAGTATTTGGAGATTACAGAGGTGGTGAAATCTTAACACATTAGAAAAGCAGGCTGTGGATGGCAGCTGTATTTGACCCTTGCCCTCTTCATCCATTAAAATAGTTTTCTGGGAATGTTTGGATAGCGAAATCATCTGCAAAAAAACACCTCTGAATTCTCTCTCAAAATTTACTGGGAATCCATATAAAGATGTGGAAGCTTAACTGGTTGCATTGTTCCCACAAACATGAAATAACAAAACATTGATAACATATCACACAGCAAGAAGTTAGGAATTATATATGCAAATACATCATCTGGCCACTATGTAATTTTACCCAAGCGCAGTAGTTTTGATGGGTTCTTCTGTAGGCTTTTGTTTTTCAAAGAATTCTTCCCCCAATGTGACATCAATATGTTCCTTACTGTGGGTCAAGGTAAAACCAGGTGTGATCTCTTCTTCAAGCACTTTGGATATCTGGGATGAAAAACAAAGTAACTTTAGAAGAATAGTTTCAAAATCCAAATCAATTATACACTTCTTGAAATTGAATGTATTAAAGCATTTTGATCTGGCTCTTTAGTCTTAAGTGCTGTTTTATAAAAGAAGCCAGAATTATGTGCTTTTGGTTCTCCTTCCAAACTGGAAAGCTGATGTGTGTGCTCCTTTAGTTTTCTAATCTTAGGAAACCTCAGGCCAACTGATAAATATTTATTCCCAAATACTGAATATTTTGACTATCTCATTCAAACAATCTGAAGGAAAGAAGGTATACAAAATAGATAAAAGTCTGCATTTTCCAGAAAAATTTCATAGTCATACAAATATTTGCCAGGAAAGGATCATCCTGCCTGTTCAGACACAGAGTCATCCAATATGGAATCATTCAGAACATTATTGCAAGGTCCAAAAGAAAAACCAAAATTCCAAACTGCTCACATAACAAAATTTAAATATTAACAAATGAAAACAAATGGTCACTTAGTTAAAAATTAGATAACAATGAAATTGTGATAAAATAAAAATGAAACCAATAGAATAGAATAGAATTGTGATTAGACATATGAGGAATTTGTTTCCAGTGCATAAGCTCTCAGTGTACATACAGCAATAGCGATAGATAATTACCATAGCCATTGTAAAAATATATTCATCATAAAACATTAGATACAACACTGTGATGGCATGTGATGGTGTCCTCCACCACCTCTGGAGCCACACTTCCACTCCCTGTTGGCTGTTCCTCCTCTTCCTCAGAGTCAGTCTCCACCAGAGGCATGACACTATCCCCCCGCAGGGCCCCTCCCCCAGGACCAGGCGGACGAGGACGTTGAGGAAACCAAGCATGGAAGTTATGGACCAAATGAGGAGCATGAACATCAGTGGCATCAACCCAGGTGAAGTCCTCTGGTCCATAATCTTTCCATGCCACCAAATACTGAAATCGGCCCCGCGACTGGCATGAATCTTGGGTGCTATCCACTTCGTACTTTGCCTCTCCCTGAGGGGCTACTGGGTTCAGTGGTAGTGGAGCTGTGGAGTGGGCTATGTGGGCTGTCGCCCGATATAGGGAGCGATGAAAAAGAGGATGGATATGCATGGTCTGTGGCAGGGAGAAACGAAAAGCCACAGGATTGATCACCGCCTTGACCGGAAAAGGTTCCAAGTAATGGTGATTGAGCTTTTTTGATGGCTGCGTCGTCAGTAAGTATCACGATGATGTCGGTCTGCATAGCATTTGTAGTCCTTCTTGGCTCTCTCTAGTTGGTCTCGGACCATGTGGTGCATGGCTTTAACTCCTGCAAGAACGTATCTACTGCCGGAACTGGGGAGTCAGACAGGGCTAAAGGAAAAAGTCGTGGATGAAAACCATAGTTGGCAAAGAACGGGGACACATGGGTGGATGCATGTTGAGCATTGTTGTAAGCAAATTCTGCTACCAGCAGCACTTCTGCCCAATGGTCTTGTTAAGTATTGCTGAAACAGCAGTGAAATGGTTTCAGGCATGGGTGAAATGAATGGAGACAGTCTTAGTTGGTGAACTTTCAGCTCTTTATTACATAGTGACTTAAGACTTTAATAACAACAACTCTGCCTTATATAGGCAACCTTAATGCGAAATAACCAATAGGGAGCTGTAAGACGCTAGCTCCAAAACCAATAAGAGTCCTTCGTTAAGGGCCAATCGGATTCTCTGAACCCAACCAATCCGATCAAGCCGCTTAACCAATCAGAAGTGCAGGGCCAGAACCCTGCACTTTACCCCAAGCTCGCTTTTATTTTAACTATTTACATACATAACACCCCTTCCCCCTGGCTCCTCAATTATGGTGTGATTATATAGTCCTTCAAATAGAACAGTTGTCTTTTGGGTCTATCAGATTTTCTTTGGACTGGCTGCGTGCAGTCCTGTTGAGGTGGAATGTTGTTTGGCAGTGGCTCAGCTTCTCGTTCTGGTGTGATTTCCCTTGGAGCGTACGATTCTTCCTCCTGCTCCATTTCCTGAGTTTCACTTGATTCATCGCTCTCTTGAAACAGGTTCCCTGGAATGTCATCTTCTTCCATTCCTTCCCCCCCCCTCAGTTTGGTCGTAGGGGAGTTGTTGGCTGGCCGATATGAGTTGTGACCGTAATTGGTCAATATGTCGTTTCCACAGTCTTTCATCAACACATCTTACAATATAGGATTTGGGCCCAGTCTCGCGTATTATCGTTGCTTCAATCCAAACCGGGTCGCCCGATAAATTTCTTGCATAAACGGGGTCGCCTACTTTGGAGGTACGGTAGCGTCCGCTGGATCCTGCAGGCTTTTCTGGCTCGTAAGTAGGGTGCAGTCGGTCGAGGCGGGAACGGAGTTTTCGCCCCATGAGAAGTTCTGCGGGAGTTCTGTCGGTTACGCTGTGCGGAATGATGTGTTGTAGAAGTAGAATGCGGTTTATTTTTTCGTCAATATTATCATAGTCCACTTTTTGCAAAGTCTCTTTTACAAATTGGACCATGCGTTCCACTCGGCCATTGGTAGCAGGATGCACCGGCGAGGTGAGCGCATGGCGGATGCCATTTTCAGCAAGGTACTGTTCAAACATTAGCGCTGTAAAGTGTAGTCCGTTGTCGGACACCAGGACGTCCGGCAATCCATGAGTTGCAAAGAGTCTGTTAAGGAGTTTAATGACTGCTTCGGAGGTTGTATTGGTCATTCGATGAATTTCTAACCAATTAGAGTATGCATCGACAGTCAACAGCAATGTATGTCCTTTAATCGGCCCTGCGAAATCCAGGTGGATTCTGGACCAGGGTCCGCGTGGCGTCTCCCATTCGGTCGGTGCAGCTTTTGGCGGTGCGTTGCTGGTTTGTTGGCACTTAGTGCAGGCCTTGACCTATTGCTTGATGTGTCGGTCCATGCCTGGCCACCAAGCGTAGCTCCGTGCGAGTGCTTTCATCCACACGATCCCGGGATGTCCTTCGTGCAAAATTTGTAACAGCGTCTTTTGGAGTCGTTCTGGAACGACGACTCTATCGCCCCAGATGACACAGCCTTTTTGCGAAAAAAGTTCAGTCTGCCTTGTTTTAAATGGCGCGAAGTCATCTGGGACCTGGTCCAATGGCCATCCACATTCTACCCAGCCTAGGACTCGAGCTAGGGTGTGGTCTCGTCTGGTCTCTCTCGCGATATCTCAAGTGGTCATAGGGGGCGAGTTGAGCGTCTCGATTTGTAACACCGATACTGTTGGTGCCGGATCGTCGAGAGTCTCTGGTAGCGGTGCTCTGCTGAGTGTGTCGGCGTGGGGAATGGCTTTCCCCGGGCGATATAACAATCGATAATTATAAGCAGCTAGGAACTCTGACCATCGAGTCATTCTTGGGGACAATATATAGGGGGTTGGTTTGTCCCCAGTGATTATCCCCAGTAAAGGTTTGTGGTCAGTTACAATGGTAAATGTCCTTCCATATACATACTCATGGAATTTTTTTACGGCTGACACAATTGCAAGAGCTTCCTTATATATTTGTCCATAGTTACGTTCTTCATGGGAAAGAGTCTTCGAAAAGTATGCAACGGGGGCCTCGTTTCCATTAGGCAGCACATGGCTCAAAATGGCGCTCACCCCAAACGGTGAGGCATCACAAGTTATAACCAATGGTAATGTTTCATTATGTTGCATAAGTATAGAATCAGATGTAAGTAAATCTTTTACATTTCGAAATGCTTTTTCCTCCCGGAAACCCCAAACCCACAATGCTTTCTTATCTAATAACCGGTGTAACGGTTCAGCCACAGTCGCCTTATGCGGTAAAAACACATTATAGAAATTGATAAGGCCTAAAAATGCCTGGAGATCTGTTTTGTTACGGGGTCTGGGAGCATTTTTTATCGGCCTTAATTTCCGCTAAGTAGGGTGAATACCCTGACTAATAATGCGATAACCTAGAAATTCAACACTGTCGGTATACAGATGACATTTATCCCTTTTTACTTTCAGTCCTGCTTCTTGGAATTTTTTAAAAACACATTTTAAACAATTCTGCAGAATTTTTTTACTAGGAGCTGCAATTAACACGTCATCAAAATACGGAACCACGCCCTTGATTCCCTGCAATAATCGTTCCATTGAACTTTGGAATATTCCCGGGGCTACACTTACCCCGAATTGCAATCGGGTACATTTAAAAGCACCTCTGTGCGTTACTATCGTTTGAGCTTGGGCTGTTTTATCGTCCACGGGAAATTGTTGATAGGCTTGAGCTAAATCTAATTTAGCAAAAACCTTTCCGCCTCCCAGGGAATGAAGGAGGTGCTGCACCACCAGCACTGGATACGCGTTCTGCTGGAGGGCGTGGTTTAGAGTGGCCCGGTAGTCCCCACAGATTCGGATTGACCCATCTGGCTTAATGGGGGTTACAATAGGAGTTTCCCATGGAGAATGATCAATGGGTTGCAATACCCCTTGTTTAATTAGTTTGACAAGTTGTTCATCTATCTTGGCCTTAAGGGCGAACGGAACTCGACGGGGCTTTAAATGGATCGGAGCGACCTTAGGGTCGAGGCTAAACGAAATTGGGGTCCCCTTATACTCGCCCAGACGATCTGCGAAGACATCGCTGAATTCAGAAATAAGGTCCTCCTCCCACTTGCAATCACCGACTCGGTTCACGCCGGCTACTTCAATGCCGAGTGGCGCAAACCATTGGAGGCCCAACAAACTAGGCCTGTCCCTATCGATGATCGTTAGAGGTAAGTATGCCGTATGCTTTTTAAACGAGACGCGGACTCGACAAGACCCAACCACAGGGATCCGATTCCCTTGGTAGTCTTTAAGGAAGAGACGTTGCATTCGAAGGTCTTGGCGTTGGATGGTAGGAATGAGTTGCTTTAATGTCTTCCACGACACCATCGAGAGGGATGATTCTGAATCGACCTCCATGTGGCAAGGTTGGTTCTCTATGGCTACTGTAACTCGAATCTTCTTAGCGTCCATGGCTGAGGCGTGACCTATAGTGATAGTATGGTGAGCCTCTTCTTTCTGCAACGCTCGATATCTGTAGGAGTGGTTTGCTGGATCTCGCCTTACAGGACAGTTTCCTGCCGATTGGCGAAAGTTGGTTCCCTTTGAGGCCTGACTTGGTCCCGGTAAACTGCAACAGACTCGACTGATGTGGCCTCGTTTTCCGCACTCATGGCAGAGTGTGTCGCGGAATTTGCATTCGGCCCTGGCATGGTTTGCTCCACAGCCAGCGCAAGGGCGTAAGGGCTTAGGGCGAGGATCCCAGTCGGACCGCATTCGATGGACCCCTTCTTCGTCGCTGTCTGACGACGAAGAGAGGTCCTCGTGGTGCGTCGTAATGAGCTGCTCTTCTGATTTGGATAAAATGTTGCCTGTCGGTGGGGTCGTTGGGTTTCGGCTTCGCCGTAGTTGCGCCGTGGACTTTTTGGTCGCCTCAGCAGCAGTGGCTTCGGCGATGGCGTCAGCAAGGCCGATGTCGCCTTTCGCCATCAGCTTGCTTTGCACGCCTAGCGCATCTAATCCCAGAATTAACTGGTCTCTCAGTGCTTCATCTAAGTCTGTGAACCCGCAGAGGCCTCCTAAGTGTCGGAGGTCTGCCACAAAGTCAGCCACACTCTCTCCTTTTCACTGGCTTCTTTGATAGAACTCGTGGCGTCTCACAAGTGTGGGTACGGTTGGCGCATAATGGTCTCTCAGGAGAGGTTCGAGGTTGTCCCAGCTCATTGCTTTCACTTCTCGAGGTTTCGCGAGTGCTTTCGCCATTTTAAAGACAGCCAGGCCGCAGTACGTCAGGAACAGTGCCCGCTTCTTGGCTGGTGTGGCGTCCTTCAAATTATTTGTTTCGAGAAACATTTGGAAGCGATCCATGTAGGATTCCCAATCCTCTTAGTTTGGATCGAACGGAGCGGGTGGTACGATGCCGCTGGACATGGTTTCCGTTGGTGGTGTCGTCTTAACATGTGCTCTGTTTTTCTTCCAAGTTCCTTAAGATCAGATGTCTCCAAATCCCATCCTCGTCGCCAGTGAAATGGTTTCAGGCATGGGTGAAATGAATGGAGACAATCTTAGTTGGTGAACTTTCAGCTCTTTATTACATAGTGACTTAAGACTTTAATAACAACAACTCTGCCTTATATAGGCAACCTTAATGCGAAATAACCAATAGGGAGCTGTAAGACACTAGCTCCAAAACCAATAAGAGTCCTTCGTTAAGGGCCAATCGGATTCTCTGAACCCAACCAATCTGATCAAGCTGCTTAACAACCAATCAGAAGTGCAGGGCCAGAACCCCGCACTTTACCCCAAGCTCGCTTTTATTTTAACTATTTACATACATAACAAGCAGAGGTACTGCTCCAAAATAGCATTCATCTCTCTGTCCCCCCATCAATTTCGGGGTGATGGATGGACGACAGACATGCCTGAACCTGCAGTTTCGTGAGTAGTGTCTGCCAGAGGCATGCCATAAATTGTACCCCCTGATCTGATATTATTCGGTTTGGTAACCCATGCAACCGGAATACATGGGAGATAAACAACTGGGCCATTATCTGGGCTATAGGAAGGCCCTGCAAACGGAATAAAGTGGGCCATTTTACTCAACACATTCACCACCAAAATGGTTGTTGCACCCTTCAATGGTGGCAATTCAGTGATGAAGTCCAATGGAACTGCCCCCCAAGGTCTTTCTGGCATGGGTAATGGCTGCGAAAGACAAGGAGCATACTTGGCTTGTCGACAGATCCCACAGGAGGGCACCTATCTCGACACATCATGCTTAAGTCTCGGCCACCAAAATGTCCTTGAGATGAGGTACAGTGTTTTGAACACCCCAAAGTGTCCTGCCACTTTGGACTATCATGATATTGACATAAATAAGGCCACGAAGAGGACCTCCAGGCACATAAATGTGATCACGGAACTGCAACAGGTCCCCAATATATGTCCAAGGAATCTCTTGTCTTCCATTCTCATCCAATTCACAACACCGAGTGGCCACAAATGGATCCTGTCGCTGTGCCTCCTGAATCCTCACTCAAATGTCCACAGGTTCCTCTGTGGCCACAAACCGCTACAAAGGAATCACTGTCTGGAGCAAGATTTTGTCCTCCCTTTGGGTATACTCAAGCTTCTGGGACAATGCATCAGCATGTTGATTCCCCCCACTTGGAACATAGGTCACCAACTCTGCAGGTCTATCCAAGTCCATGGCCGTAATCACACCCCCTACATAGGAACACAAGCAATGGTTGGCACACTTCCTATCAAGGAATTGCACAGTTCCAGATGACCAGACAATCTGTGGATCATGGGCCTGTAATCACTCCAAACCCAGCACCACCTGAAAATGAGGTATTGCGACAACATAGAACACAGCTTCCTCCACATGCTGCTCAATACACATGCGAAGGGGTTTGGTTGCAGCAACCACAAGTCCTGAACAAAGGGGTTGACCATCAATCATCTCCACCATTACTGGTGGGGACACCTGTTGCTAGGGAATGAACCCCTGCTCGACAAAATGAGCATCCATTAAATTGGCTATGGCCCCTGAGTCGACCAAGGCTTGGATCTCCACCGTTCCATGACCAGGTGCAAACATACTCACTGTCAGCACAAGATGCTTCACCAATGATGACTGGGGCAGAGATGTCAAAGATGGCAAGGATGGCAAGGATGGCAAGGATGGTGAAGATGGTGGGCATAGGGACTTTGAAACCTGATCTACAAACCCCTGTAGGCTGGGCAATACTTGTTTCCCGCCACCACTGACATCACTGCTGTGAATGTCTTAACAGGATACTTGGCTGCAAAATGGCTTTGATTGCCACAATAGAGGCATAACCCATCACAACAACGCCTATCCTTTTCTACTTGGGTAAGGTGAAGGTGGGCAGCCCCAAACTGCATGGACTTTTCCAAAGGCATTTCCACCAGGGGTGCTGTCTTACTGGGAACAGATGCAGTCTCCATCTGTCGTCGCACCCATCACTGCTGAAGCCTAGCATCAATACAAAGACACAGATGCATGAGCTCCTGAAGGGTGTGAGGGCATTCAGTGCCCGCCAACTTGTCCAGGAGCTCCAATGACAAACCCTCCTGGAATTGGTCTAACAGTGCTGCCTCATTCCATTGTACATCCTGGGTGACCACCTGAAAGCTATCAATATAATCCATGAGCGAGCCACACCCCTGCTTCAACTCTCTCAAATGTCTGTTTGCTGTTTGGCTCTGAAGAGGGTCTTCAAACATGGCCTGAACTGACAGCAAAACTTGGCATAATTGTCCAACACCTGCTTGGGCTGGGTCAACAGAGGTGCTGCCTAACGTGCTGCAGAGCCTGACAATAAACTAATCAAAAACCCCACCTTATCCCGGTCAGTGGAGAAGTCCTCTGGCTGAAGGCTCATATAAAGTTGGCACTGCCCAAAAAATGCTGGAAATTGGGCCAGTGATCCATCAAATTTATCTGGCCCCGCTACTGGACATTTACGGCGTGCCAGACAGTTTGCATCTGCACAACCTGTGCAGTCAAAAGAGCCACTTGCTGGCTTAACTGGATGATGTCTGCTCTGAGCTGATCCATGGTCACCCCACAAAAAGCAGAAACAAGTTGAAGGTGTGGCTGGAGACAAAATGTGATGACCCAGAGTATATCAGAAATATACAACAAAACCCAAAACGTAACTAAAAGTCCTTTAATGCCTTCAACTTGGCTTCACTGTTTAATTGTTCACAGTGGAGGAGTAAACTATTTTCAAAATAACATTTCAAAAGAAAGAAACAATTCAAATTCAAAGAGCCGATAACAAAGCAAAAACCAAAAACAAACCGCACTGAATAAAGTTCCCTGACAGACCAGGATAGATAATTGCCAACTTCAGGAAGATAACCAAGTACAGTCCGTTGGAAGAATGCCAACCAAGGTAAACCTTCTTTAGGAATAAAACACTAATTTGTTTCCAGCATCTGTTAGCATGTAGGTCCTTATTCTTATGCAAATTTCACACCTGCAACCCATGAAGAGGATCATGGCCCTCTCCTCCTGAGTAGACCACATTTTTACCCTGATCCTCTCCTCCCTGCATGCCCTAGGATGGATAGGGGATGGGCCTGGGTCCTCCTCTGACTGCTCAGCTGGCCTCTGCCCTTCCCCAGCCTCCACCACCACCTGTGGAGCCATACTTCCACTCCCTGTTGGCTGTTCCTTCTCTTCCTTAGAGTCAATCTCCAACAGGGGCATGACACAACACTTAGTGATAGTCATGAATACTAAAAAAGCGATCAACATACTAGGATACTAATTGAACAATTTAAATTGTAAGATACAAGCAACAAGTTATACTGTAGTCATGCAGTAAGAAGATAAGGTGATAGGTAACAAATAACAACAACAACAACAATAATAACTATTATCATTGTACGTATTTACACAGTATACATACAACAAAATTCACATAACACCCAGAGACCAGACCCAACATGCACACACACATGACAATCCCCAAACACATCCACACCTGCCAAAGTTCCCCACCCCCTAAAAACTCACAAGCATCCATACAACAGACTAAGTAATACTACCCAACAGCCCACTCATGGTGGTCCTTAAGTTCATTGTTAAGTGCAATTATAGCTCTGGGATAAAAACTGTTCAGAAAACATGTGGTCTGAGTTTTAATTGTTCTGTGTCTTCTGCCAGAAGGCAACAGTTCATAAATATTGTAAGCAGGATGGGAAGAGTCTCTGAGAGTGTTGTGCAACTTCCTCAAACAGCGAGATGCGAAGATGTCATCCAGGGTTGGTAGCTGGAACCCAATGATTCTGGGCGGTTTAATGATTCTCTGTAGAGCTTTTTTATCTGCTACAGAGCTTCCCCCATACCATACAAGAATGCCGTATGTCAGGACACTCTCAATGGTGCTGCGGTAGTAGGACAGAAATAGATGCTGAGATAGATTTATCTTCCTGAGCATTCTCAGGAAGTACAGCCTCTGTGCTTTCTTTACAAGCATGTTAGTATTCATAGTCCATGAGAGGTCCTCCGAGATATAAGTCCCCGGAAAATTAAAACTACCAACCCTCTCCACCTCCTTGCCATTTATGTACAATGGTAAATGTACATTTCTCTTCCTCCTGAAGTCAATTATAAGTTCTTTAGTTTTTTTGGTATTAAATATGAGATTATTTTCTTTGCACCACAGTGTCACCCTTATACTTCCTTTCTATAAGCAGACTCATTATTCTTATTAATGAGCCCATCACTGTCTTGTCATCCGAAAATTTGATAATTGCATTGGCATTATACAATGGGATGCAATCATGTGTGTACAAAGAATAAACTCTGCAGCGCAGTCTCTAACAACTCGTCCCATGATTCTATCTGGTCCAGCTGCCTTCCAGGTGTTAATATGCTGGAAAGCACATCTCACATCATAAATCTGCAGTAGAAGTGGTTGACTATCAATGGTAGATGTTAGTGGTGTACTATCAGTGGTAGATGCTGGAATGATGGTGGTTCCTGTTTCCACCTCAAAGCGGCTGAAGAATTTATTTAGCTGTTGAGCCAAAGAATCACTACTGCTACACAAACTATTTTTGTTTCTCTGCCCTGTAATTTGTCTCTGACCTTGCCATATCCGATTAGAGTCCGAGCTCTCAAAAAGATGTTCAATCCTCCATCTGTACGTAGCTTTAGCATCCCTGATGCCCTTTTTCAATTTAGCTCTTGCCTTGCTGTACTGTAGCACAAGTAATCGGGAAGATGAGAATAAGGATGGTAATACTGCCTTTCTAGATAGTTAGACAGTGTTGTGGGAATTAGTTGTTTAGCAGAGTGATGGCACGGGAGAAATATCTATCTTGTATCTAGTATGTTGAGAAAGTGAAGGAGGGAAAGACTGGAATGTTAATTTGAGAAATAAATATCTGCAGCAGGATTAGATAAGAATGGGAATAAGGATGAGAAATTAAGAAATAAAAGGGCATTATAATTATTAATAATACCATCATTAGCCCATGCCACAAGATCTTAGGATCTGAGAACCAGACCAGAACATTATTGGATGAAAGACTTCATTCTGATTATCAAAGAAGGAGCTATATAGTCAGAAGCAAAGTAGATATCTGACCTTAATCATTAAATTCTTATTCTGTGGGATAAGGAATTTTTACCTTATGTTTCTACTTTACAAGGGTTTTACTTTTCAAGACAAGGATGTTGCAAGGATGGAGGAAAGAGAATGATTAAAATAGCCTTCCTTAACTTGGCAACCTCCAGATATGTAAAAGTATGACTGCCATAATCACATTCTGACTGATCATTTTGAAATGTACAAAACCCACACATCTAGAGGGCATTAGTTTGGAAAAAGCTGGGTTAAAGCATTCATATTCCAAGTACCATCATAATGCATACAAAAATAACAAGTAATATATTTTACTTACATCTTGAGGCTCTCTGCTTCTTAATGGTTGCACATAAGTTTTGGCGGAAAATTTCACTCTGGAAGGAAAAAATAGGATTATTTAGACTACCAAGGAGATAAAGGCATGTGTCAAAAATTTGATCTCAATTATACTTTGGTAAGCACTTTTTGTATCCTCTACAAATGCAAACTTGGTATGTAAACTTTAAAAGGACATACTATGAAAAATATATACTGTAGTGCTTCATTATTTTTCCTAATGATAAGAAATCTATTTTCTCTCATCCTACCATAAATGTGTCATTCTTGAATTGCAACATAATCCGTCAGAAAATTGCATAAGAATTTGCTTAACACTTTTGTTGAAGATGTTTTTTTTCTGATTTTAGAGTCCAGTCATTATTAACGAATGCTTTCTTCAACATTGCAGGAAACTAATTTAATTTTACACTTTATAAGGACAAGCAAGAGCATACGAAGGTTGCTGGAATAATTTGAGAGAGAGTTAGCATCTTGTTTAGAACATCCGTTCATCTTAAGCATTGTACAAAAGGCTTTGGCTAGTGGCCCTCTGAGGATTGTGAAGCTGAACTAATAGTTTTATTTTGATGTGAAAATCTCATTCTGGAAAGAAAATGTAAGGTTATTTAAAATACTATGGCAACAAAACTGTTTTACTTAGGGACTCCTGTCAAAACCAGGACCTTCTGCATAAAAATAGAAAGAACATGTATTTCAGAAATTCATGAGAAAATGCTTACAAAGATTTCAGCATAGAAAAATCAAGGAATCATGGAAGCTTCCTTCAAAGAAATTAAAAGAATTAATACATAATAATTCAAGTACAATCGGTACTACCTATAAAAAAGCTCGGTATTTTATCCTTTTCTCTTTAACAGACCTTTTTATGAAGAAAAGAATGAAATAGCATTAAAAAATATAGAAAGATTATGGTGTCCAGATCAGTGGTGGTATTCAGAGGTGGTGTTCTGACCAGTTCTGGAGAACTGGTCAGCAATGGAAGTTTTGAGTCGTCAGAGAACTGGCAAATACCACCTCTGACTGGCCCTGCCCCTATTTATTCTCTGCCTCCCAAGTCCCAGCTGATCGGCTGGGTTTTCTTTTGTTGTCCTGTACAGGAGAACAGAGCTGGAAAGCAGGTTAATAGGGTGAGTAGGGAATGGGGATTTTACAGTATCCTTCCCCTGCCATGCCCAACCAAGCCATGCCCACCAAGCCACACCCACAGAACTGATGGTAAAAATATTTGAATCCCACCACTGGTCCATATCCTTCTTAAAATTCCCAATGTGCCAGCAATAACACAAAAAGAAATTCTCATCCACAACCACTTCTGCAGAAACAATTAAGAGCATATTGAAGGACTCTGTCATTACTTTGTTGCTTTTACAATTAAATTTGTTCCTCCAAGACAAGACAAATTCCTTGTGTGTCTTATCACACTTGGCCAATAAAGAAATCATTCATTCATTCAATTGGCCTCCAAGCTAGGACCAGCAAATTTAAAAATGGATCCTGAATAGGGGGACAAATTGGCCTGGCTTCAATTAATATAGTATCAGATCTGAGTAAAATGGGAAAAAACTCTGATAAAATATTAAGAGCAATAGTACCATCAGGATTTGTCAAAAATTAAAATATTCTGCACTACAATTCTGTACATATCATTGGTCTGACATAGTAAACGCAGCATACTGGAACACGTTTGCAGAGAGTAAATTACCCTGAATTTCTATACTGGAATCAGTGTTTGGAATGAGCAGCGTAATAGACAATTTTGTAAATGGTAATATATTTTTCAGCAACTGGTCATCTCCTCCACGTGCATGCATCTTTTATATGTAATTGACTTCAGATTGATTGTGGCATCACATCCTTTCTGGACATACAGACTGACACAGATGTGTCAAGAATGGCAGAAAGAGTATCTTGTTTGATTATGTGCTCTGAAGAATACTGATGAAAAACAATTTAATATTCCCAGCATACAGATAAGGTTTTATATCTTGCACATTCCTTACTTTTGCATTTATCTCCAAGCACAAGAGACTTACCTAGAAGTGTTTGAAGGATTTAACTGGACTTTGGACTGGTCTTTAAGGATCCCTCCTGCTGATGTTTTTCTAATGTGGAAAAAAACACTGTTTAGAAAATCAATACTTTATTCAAATGTCAAGTCTAAAATGCAATTGGTTTTTAAATCTTACCAGTATTTCTGAGTGTTTTTGACTTGAATAGATAACATCTATTACTAAATTATAGATTTGTTCTCTCGAGCACACAGCAATATTACATTGTTCATTACAATTTTGCAAATCTTATGATAGTCCCCTACAGGGGCCTGGGAACATGTGACAGTAAGTGTAGTAATAGGTTGTGTGTCTGGCTGAGCACTTGAAGCTTTTCTTTAGATTAAATTGTAGTTGAAATGAGCAATATATGCAGAGCTACAGTGTGTGTAAGAGCTGGGGCATCAAGTAGAATGAAAAGTTCAGCAAAAGAGATTGGGGAAAAATTAGCTGTCATGAAGTGATACACAGCACAATATTATATATGCTGCTTTAGAGAGACACACAATGAAGTGGTACAGACTTGTTAGCATAAATAGTGATTTGTGATCCAAATTTGCACATCGCTGAAAGAGTGTATTCTCCTCACTTCTGTCTGCCGGACACATGCAAGGAAGGGCAAATAACAATACCGAAGGAGAAATTGTGAATTAACAAAGTAACATTCAGGTATGCCTGAATCTAATTTTTACCATTTTCTCCTAAAATCTAGATGTATCGGTGTAAGTTCATGCCCCTTTGTCATAGCAATACATATTACTTTAAAGTCATTGATAAGAAACCTAGCATGGAAATGAGGTTCTAGGAATGAATGCACTGTTTATTAGTTCTTTGTTATTTTACATACTGTTAAATATCTAAACACTATTTAACAACATATTAATATGACTATTATTTAAAATGAAGTGAACTATTGAATGAAGAGTCAACTACAGTTGAATCTTTAGTTCATCTTGCAAGCCATAGTAATTGATCTCATTCCACTAATGATTTTTATTTAATGTTTAGACATTAGGAAATAAAGCAGAATAACAAAACAGAATAACAGAATTGGAAGCGACCTTGGAGATCTCTAATCCAACTCTCTGCTCAAGCAGGAGACCCTATAGCAGGAGACCTTATACCATTTCAGACAAATGGCTTGTTCAAACTCTTCTTAAAAAGCCTCCACCGATGGAGCACTGACAGGAAAGCTGTTCCACTGGTTTTAACAGTTCTAACTGTCAGGAAATTTCTCCTTAGTTCTAGGTTGCCTCTCTCCTTGATTAGTTTCCATCCATTGTTTCTTGTCTTACCTTCTAGTGCTTTGAAAATTAGGTTGAACACTTCTTCTTTGTGGTAGCCCCTCAAATACTGGAATACAGCTGTCACAAGACCCCTTGTCCATCTTTTCTCTATACTAGATATGCCCAATTCCTGCAACTCTTCTTCATATGTTTTAGCCTCCAGCCCCCTAATCATCTTTATTGCTCTTTTATGCACTCTTTCCAGAGTCTCTACATCTTTTTTTATAATATGGTTAAAACTGGATGCAGTATTCTAAATGTGGTCTTACTAAGCTTTATAAAACAGTACTAAACTTCACATGAATGTGGTTATATCCTTCTGTTAATGCAAGCTAGATTGCATTGACTTTTTTGGCTGCTGCCACACACTATTGGCTCATATTTAAGTGATTGTCCACTTGGACTCCAAAATCCCCCTACAGTTACTGCTATTGAGTCAGGTATCACCTAATCTGCACCTATTCATTTGGTTTTTCTTACCTAAGTAAGAAAACCTTACTTTTCTCTATACTCAAAATTCATTTTGTTAGATAGGATCCAGTTCAAGTCTGCCAGGGGGATTGACTATCCCTGCCAGTTTATTATCACCTACAAACTTGATGAGTTCCCCTTCTATTCCTCCCTCTAAATCATTTATAAAGATGTTGAAGATCATTGGGCTAAAACGGAACCTTGAATACCCTACTGCTCACTTCCCTCAATGTTATGTAGTTCCATAAAAGACTATACCTTGAGTGCAGTTTGTCAGTCAGTTATAAATCCATCTGCTGGTGACAGCAATAGCAATAATACTTAGACTTATATACCATTTTACAGTGCTTTACAGCTCTCTCTAAGTGGTTTTACAGAGTCAACATATTGCCTCCAACAATTTGGGTCCTCATTTTACCCACTTCGGAAGGATGGAAGGCTGAGTCAACCTTGAGCCTTGTGTGAGTTTAACTGCCAAATTGCAGTCAGCCAGCAGTCAGCAGAAGTAGCCTGCAGTTCTGCATTATAACCACTGTGCTACCACAGCTGTCTGTCCCACTTTTTTTTTTAGCTTACCAAGAAATAGGTTGTGGTCTACTTTGTCAAATGCCTTACTGAAATCCAATGTCCACTGCATTTTACTGGTCCATGAATTTAGTCACTTTGTCAAAGATAACATTTGTTTGGCATGATTTGTTTTTGACAAAGCCATGTTGGGTTCTTTCTATAGCTTTGCTTGCTTCTAGGTGTTCTGTTGCTTGATTATCTTCCCAGGTGTTGCTGTCAGACTGATTGGTCTGTAGTTTCCTGGATTGTTCCCCCCCCCTTTTGTTTTAAAGATGGGAACCACATCAGTTGTTTTCCAGTCCTCTTGTATTTCCCCAGTATTTCAGGATTTATGAAAGAACATGGTTCAGTGGTTCCGAGATCACGTGTGCCAACTTCGGTCTCAAAAACTTCAGTCTCAACATTAATATGTTGTTAAACTGAGGGACACTCCTTTTAAACTTTGTTTTATATTTTAAAGTTATAATTACACAAAATATTTTATTTATTATTTATTAATATAATTTTATTAGATTTTATATGTAATCATTGTCACTTTTTGTAATTGACTTTGAATATTAGAATAGATTCAGAATCACTTGGAATCAGAAGCATATAAACTTAATATATTATAGTTGTTCATACAGCCAATTAAATGTTTAGATGGGATTTGATATCAAGTCTTTCCCAAGGACTTGGGATAGGCAAATATTGATGGTTGATGGTGTTAAAGCTATTGTCACAGGAAGTAAACTATTCCAAGTATAGATGCTTTTTGCAATTGATTGATGGTGATTTTGTGAATGCCAATGGTTTTTAAGTAGTATTCCATAGGTTTTGAATAATATATCTGAATTCCAAAATTCAGAATTACAGAAACAATTAATTTGATAGTTACATACATTCTATAAACTTCTACAAAGTTTATATCAGGAATCAATAATTTTTCCAGGCTCCATGTAAATCAAAAGGAACTCAATGAAGTCCTTGACATTTATCTTGCTTAAAATTTATCAGGGGACGGGGTTCCTTGATGTTCTTATGAATCATGAAGCTAACAATTTATGTTTTATATGGCAATACTCTTTAATAGCTTTTTAGTGGTTCTGTTATGTGTGTATTTCTGTCAGGATCTTACGCAACAGTGTTGCTCTCAGCTTCCGTAAAATCCAAATTTTCATATACTCTGTGGATGAAATGCTTCTTCCCCCTCACAAACTTTTCTATCAATTGTATATTATTTCTTCTCCCTCATAATCCAGTATTTAGTTACTCCTTAGTGAATGTCTGGAGAGATGCCCTTGTGTCACTCTTAAACACATGGTGACTTTTCTGATTTGGAAGTTGGGTTGTTTTGGATTTCCCCAAACCAAAATTATGGCATGGAGGCCCCCAAAACCCTCTCAGCCATTAACAAAAACACAAGAACACTATGGTTGTTCAAATGTTCATTGATAGTCCAGCAACTGAAAAATTATTGACCTTTACAAGTATACAACTCCAACCCTCTACTTTTACTTACTTGGACTTCTGATTCAGTGAGCCTGCTTTAGTTTTTACAAGTTTTTTACCCTTTCCTTTCCAAGGATCCCAACAAGGGCAGTATAACAAGGGAGTTTGGGACATAATCTTCTGATCTTGAAAGTTGTATGTCAAGAAACCTGCAAGATGGAAGACAAAATACATGTTCATAATTTGAAGACTTATCCTCTCAACATGTGCATCTAAGGATGACAATGTATTTCCCTGATTTTAAATGATTAGATAAATAAACAAATAGTTAAAAGTAGTATTTTCTTTTTTCTTTTCCCCCACTAAATTTGAAGGTTGCACCAAATTCCAGCTCATCTTCCTTTAAGGCACAGAGTGATTGAACTCTATGGGAATTGCATTTGGAAAGAGATCATGAAAAGATTTTCAGCAGCAACTATTTTTTTTAATGCTGAAATCAGAATCTTTTCTATTGGGACTTATGGATAGCGAATTAGAAAAAAAATGCTCTGAAAAGGTTGGTTTTGTATATGATTATTGCAGCAAGGTTATTATATGGACAAAGATAGAAAATACTGAACTATCATAATGGAGGAATGGACTATGAAGATGATGGAATTTTCAGAAATAACAACTAACCTGTTTGATCAGGATAATACAACAAGTACTTTTATTAGAGACTGGAAACCTTTTATGGATATTTACTGAAAATGTAAAAAAATAATTTATGATTTTCTGATTAAAAACAGTTGAATATGGGAAAAAGGAAACATAATGTAATTTTAAGGAGGGAGGTGTGAGGATCTGCTTGCTTGTAACTTCAGTGAAGAAGCTTGGAAGTTGTTTTTATATATCTTTTTCTCTCATATTTTTCTTACTTTTTCACTTCACTTTATTTTCTTTAATCTTTATATTATGTTAAACTTTTATATACGAGTTTAAAAAAATAATTATAATTTTCATTGAATTCCTTTTACAAATTTTTTTATACTGAACCTTTAGAAAAGGTCATCCATTCCAGAGGTGGCTTACAATATTTAATATACACAACAGAGTTCATTAGTTTTAAGTAAGAAAGCTTCCAAACATCAATTTAAAATACTGTGAGACTTTAGAAGCCTAAGCAAACTTTTAAATAGCTTTTGGAAACAGAAGAGGGTGTATGAAACCAATTATTTTAATTATAGATATGTAAATCCACACCCACAGTGACCTGAATTCACCATTTCAGTGTCTGGAAACTTTGTGGAGCTGTGGGCACAAAAATATTATGTGCAGTTGCATAAAATGGCTACATTCTCACCTCCAGCCTGCTACTTTAACAATAAATACATAAAAGAATTTTTAATATTAAATAGTTTAAAGAACAGAGAAACTGGCAGATTCCAACTGAAAAAATAGTATTGGAAATCAGTCTGTTATTTTTGTTGCATTAGGAAATGACTAAATAATAGAAACAAGCCTCAAAATTGCAAGTTGGTCAGATAGTAGCAACAGATGAATCTTTGCCCACCATCATTTCAGATTGAAGAGGGAGGTTTACTGGCACTTAGACTGAGATCACCTGGGATGTCCCATTTAGTGGCTGGTTAATACAGAACATTTAAAACCAGTCCAGAGAAACTTACAATTGAACAGATTTTACTGCGTGAGGATGGCGTCCATTAAGGCTTGGAACTTCAGCATCCTTAGGGGATTTTAAGCTCTTCCTCGCCATGGAAACAGGTTTTCTGCCTACTGCCTTTCATTCTATTTTTAAAGGTACAGTACACAAAGCAATTTAGTCACGCTTGTTTTTAAATTATTCCAAAGTAAAGAGGGTGCTCGCTCTAATATTGGATTTCCTGAACCATCTGCAGGTCAATCAGAATATGCAATGAATTAAAAATAAGGGGGAGCATTCTTAGTAAGTCATATGTCATATTCTGGCTTTTAAAACTCTGAAAAAGATAGTTTGTCATGTGATATCTTCAAAACCTATATAACTTGTACTGAGTATCATGTTGCACAGTATTAAATTTACTGCCAAAATTTAGGAAGCAAAATTGCACGAAGAATGTGGATAGTACAGAATGGTTGCCTAACCTTTTTTTGGCAATTCAATTCTGTAACATGCATTTGGTCTCTTCCAGGATAGCACTGAAGAGTATAATATACCTCGCAATCATTTAATTGTTCCAATTCTTTTCTTCCTTGCCAGTTTCACATAAATAAAGTGATCAGAGTTACTTCTCCCCATTATGGCCCATTTTGTCATTCCTCAATGCTTTTCAGTCTGTTCACTGGCACTTCAGCTTTGAGACAGATCAGCAAACAAGCCATGTATCAGTTTTGTACCACACAATATAAACTATGAAAACTTGCTGGAGTATTCACCCTTACAATGAATACCAATAACTTATTTTCTTCTTTTTGTCTTAAGCTTGTTTTGATTTTCAAAGAGGCAGGTTGGAAGAGACAGGTTTGACTATGGCACTGTTAAAACAGAGTTGACATCTTTTTTGTTTCCCGCTGTGTAAGAACATTTAATCAGGCATGTAAGGAAACAGAACAAATCAGTGAAGAGACATCATTCAATTGTACAGCTTCTGATTAATTCAGTAATGTAAGTAAGGTCCAGAAATAATTCTGTGAAATCCAGCACATTATGCATCTTTAATAAATATTTTATGTTCATTAATATTCCTTTGTAAAAAAAATAAGCTGGCATCATTTATAAGGCATAAAGAAGATACTGAATGACTTGTATCTGAGCAAAGTATAGTGAATACACACTCACTGTATGTAGACAATATAGTGCTGTTTCTGATATCTTGAGTTTCTACTTTCTGTTATAGTCATATGGTTGGTTTTTGCAGATAGTAGTCCAAAGCACCTGAAAATTACCAGTGTTCTTATTCAATTTCTCCCAAATAACTATTTTTGATAGATGAGGAAAATGGAACACTGTTGATTCCTCCAGAATTTCTGAGCAGGCCATTATGCTATGCTTCTTGAAGGAATGGAAACCATTGGTACCTATTGAGGTATTCCCCATTAGGAGATGAGCGCACTCAGGAAAACATAGTGAGAGTGGTGATGAATAACACACAACCAGCACACAGATACACTGAATAATAAAATGTACTTTTTACTTCCTGTAAATGGGTAAACAAAGTCCAACAAACAGTCCAAATCATATGTGGTTAAAGCAGTTAGTATTCAAAATAATCAGTCCAGGGATAATCCATAAATTAAGTCCTTTTCTTTACCAGTATCATAAACAAAGTTCAGGAAATGGAGTTTGTGAATAGTTGCAAGACTCACAGCAATTCAAGCAGAATGACGATCAGGCAAAAGGCAAAAGGAAAGCAAAGGAAATGCAAAAAAGAACAAACCAGGTTTCTGGCTCCTTCTTATGGCCATTGGAGGAACCTCAGCCAATCACAGTTACAACATTCTCTTAAAGATACAACAGTATTAAATGACTATCCTGATTTATATATTGCCAACCCAACTGTTAGGTGACTATCATTGCTAACATTCTCCCCTTTGGGTAGGACAATATATAAAAACTTACAGTTTAAGTTCATATTCCTCACAGCAAGCCTTATGTTTTACAGTGCCTTGGGCTTTCGTAAAATGATCTGCAATGTTATTCTCTGACATGCAGTTTAATCATTTTACTTTGAACACATTGTCTCACATTCAGATATCGTAGATCTGTGTTTTGATCTTGTTTTTAGGCGAGATTGGAAGCCATCTGAATTGCTGATTGGTTGTCTTCATATATAACAATAGGTTCCTTTACATTACTTCCCATGTCTATCATTAGTTGTTTATAACATACTAAGTCCATACATAATAGAGGCAAACATGAGAATTCATCCTCCATTGTTGATAAGTTTAAATGTTTTTGTTGAATAGACCGCCATCCAATTAACTCCTTTCCTAATAACACTACAGTACCTGACATTGATTTACATGTAGGTACACCTATAGAGAAACCTGCATCGACATATGCAGTTAAACTTAGTTCATCCTTAGGCTCCAAATATAACGCATAATGCATCGTTTGTTTAAGATATCTCAACACATGCTTAGCAGTTTGCCAATACCTTTCAGTAGGCTCAGGGTTAAACCAGCTAATTGGTTGATCCTATATGCTATGTCTGGCCTAGACCAATTATTAAGATAGGATAAACTACCAATTAATGATTGATAAATGTCTTTATTAAAAACAGGACTTTGCACATCACTATGGCTAAACTCCTGGCTCATTAGTGTCTTAGCCGGTTTACAAAGTTCCATTTTAAAGTTCTTCAGTAACTGGTTAACTTTATCTGCAGGTGAGATTTTGTAGCCTCCCTTAGTTTTATCTATTTTCAAACCAAGATATTGTTTAATCTCACCTAAATGTTTGATTTTAAATTTCTTCTCTAACAGTGAAATAAACCCAGTAGCTTCTTGTTCAGTTTTAGTGATTAATGCTATGTCATCAGTGAACAATAGCAAAAATGAAAATACACCATCACTTTTCTTTTTGAATAAACATGGATCAGCCATGCCAGCTACAAAACCTATCTTTGTTAATTCCTTCACTATGCACTGGTTCCATTCATAGCCTGATTGCTTCACGCCATAAAGATTCTTTTTTAATCTCCAGCAATCAGCTTTGTTATCAGTTTTGATCCCAAAGGCTTCTTTAAATATATAGTATGTTGCAACAGTGCATGTAGATATGCCATCTCAACATCTAAATGGTTTATTGTGTATTTCTTCTTAGCTGCCCACACTAATGCTGCTTGTAATGTGGTAGCCTTCAGACTAGGTGCAGTCATTGGCTGACTGATCAAACCCTTGTTCTACTAACCTGGCTTTATGGGTAACAGTCCCATCCATACCTGTCTTAATTTTATAAATCCACTTACACCCTATGGCATGCTTACCTGGTGGTAACCTGATATTTTCATATATCTCCAACCTTTGTAAGGATTTTAGTTCCTTATCCATTGCTTCCTGCCAATCATCCTGAACCTTAGAAGGATACAGTTTCAGTTCATTATAGTTAGTAGGAACTATATTTACTTGGCATGCTATACTAGCCTGATATCTATCTGGTGGTCATGTTACATGGGTTGAATGTCTTGGCAACTCAGGGCTTACTGGTGGACTCTCATGTTCCACCTGCTCCTGTTCTTGTTCCTCCTCTTGTGCCTGTTCTTCCTTTCTAATGGCTATTGATGGTTTAACTATCTCATTGTTAGGGACTACTTGGGTGTCAATAACATCATCAATGTTGGATTCCTGTTCTAGTTTATGCCACCCAACGTGCTCAAGAAATTTAGCACCAGCGCTAAAGTAAACATTAGCTTTGCCTGGAGCCCAGAATCTAAACGATCTATGGTTGGCCTCGTAACCTACAAAAAATAATTTCCTAGCTCTATGTTACCCTTTCAGTCTTACTTGTGAAGGAATATGCACCCATGCTGGAGCTCCAAATGTGTGTAGATAACTTAAATTTGGTTTTCTGCCATGCCAACAAGTGAATGGCAATTCACCAGTTGTGTTCACCACATTATTTAAAACATGGTTGGTACACATTATGGCTTCACCCCACAGTTTTTCAGGCAAATCTGAATCAGATAACATAATGTGAGTCGTGACTTGTAACGTTTGCTCTCTTCGTTCTATAAACAAGTTATGTTGTGGCCTGTAAGGGGCAGAATGCTTATGCTTGACACCAGCCATATTTCAACATCGTTTGGAATCTAGTGTTAATATACTCAGTCCCATTATGTAACTAAGGTAATTACCTTATTATCTCATTTTCCTTTCAGCAAATCTTAGCCAGTTAAAGAAATGTTGAAATGTTTCTGTTTTGTTTTTCATTAGGTAGCAGAAACTGTACCATTATACTCAAAATATAGCAGGCATGTGGTGGACTCTCATGGAAAGGATAAGACACAAGCAAGTGTTCTCGGGATGAGAGCCCAGAGCAAAATCCAGCACTCCCTTTTATTGAGATTTTAGCACATGGTAAACATAGCAAGCATGACCCCCTGATGGGTTACAATAATTAAATATAGTACAGAATTGTTTACAATAGTCCGAGCTGCTTCCTTAATCCTTGTGTTTGTTTTTTACCATTCTCATTATGAGATTTCCTTGCACTATCTCAGTGACCTTTAAACAAGCATGTGTGTATAAAGCATTAGATTAATCATTACTCAAACTCAAGCCAAAGTTTATTCTCACATCTCCCCTGTTTTAGTTTTTTGATGATCGCGGATGCCTCGATAGCTTTTCGCCATCTGCAACAGCAGTTCTCCTTCCGGAGGGTTCCCCCGACACATTCCTAAAAGTCCAGGGAGACATTGGATAATACAGCATGCACAGAGAGAAAGTATAAAAAGCAATATCACTCCAACAATTAGGTGATGAATCCATGAACCATTTGGCAACCAGGACCAAAGTGCAGACCACACATCCAGTCCCTCACCCTCCAATTGTAATGGATTCTTCTTCAAGTTTTGTTCCATATGCTGTATAGTAGCTGTAATGTTTGGAGAATAATCAGAGATATACATGCAACAATGTGTATGAATCACAGTGCACACTCCCCCTTGCGCAGCCAGAATAGTATCCACCGCATATCTGGTTTGCAGGACAAAGTCACGAATTTTTCCTTGCTCTTCTTCAAGCAGCCTTAGCGTTTTAATGATGTCATTAAACATAGTCATTGTCCAATTGTTTAAACGACGCAAATCTCTATAGTTCATCATGATTCCTAAAGGGGGACTAACTCCCCTTGATATTTGTGTCCAGTAGTCATGGGTCAAAACAGAGTTTACTTCCGTTGCAGAACGTGCAAGATTTTAAAATGACATGAGATGGGATTACTTTCCCAAAGGTGCAGACCCCTTTCCATCATGTTGGCATGCGATCATAGGCCATCCAGCCACACAGCAACCATAAATTTGCTCCCAGGAGATGACCAACCTTACCTGGCTCAGCATAGATTAGTTTTGCAAAGGACTCCATTAACATAGCCAAATAAGTGGACGATGGTGCGTTAGTCCCATCCGCACATTTAGACAACTGGTTTTCTTTTGTGATGGGACAACATGTGGCAGGAATATATGGACACCCATTTTCATTGATCAAAGATGTGATATCAAATCTAGAAATGTTATGTACAAAGTAAGTGAGATTTTTTGTTTTCATGTCATCCGAATAAACCCGACTTCCATTGCCAATAACAATTGTTTTGTTGCAAAATGGATATGCTCCCAAGTAAGTCATATTCTCTACCATCTCATTGTGGGTCCAACAGATATCTGCCACCTCTTGGATCCGGCTTCCAAGGTGTAAGGTAGTTATGTTACTTGGAGTCCAACTGTAAGACCACGTTCCCGAACAGCCATAGCATTGTCCCTTATACCAGTCGCCTTCGGCCAGAGGTACTGCAACCATTGGAAGTCCTGATGTTTTGTGAGTTGGCATGTGCATACATACCCAACAATCAGTTTTGTTAAGAAGGTTTGCTATCTTCCCCATGTCCTGGATCAACGTGTTTCTTTTCCATTCCTCCAAATCCACCCCCTTGCCCCTTTGGCTGATGATAAGGATGCACACAGCGAGCAGGAACCCAAACAACTGTCCCCTCATCTTCAACAACAGCGTATCCTCGGCCCCAAGTTATCAGCGGAACAGGTCCTTTCCACGTTGGATCTGGCAGTGTCCTATACCAAACTTTCGGTCTTGGTGATCCTGCAGAAGGGGGGGAAGCAAAATGACTATTGGCTGCCGTAGCAGCAGGAGATCCTGTCATGTTTAGAAAATTTAAAGTATATTAGGTAATATTAAGAATGTTTTGTATGTAAGGCAAACCATATCCATCCACTTCCCCTGTTTTTTTTTTTATATGAAGGAGCGCTTGTTTGAGTGTCTGATTAGGTCGTTCCACAATGGCCTGACCAATGGAGTTATAGGGAATGCCAAATTTATGTATAATTGACCATCAATGACAAAATTCCGCAAAGCCGCTGCTGACATAAGCAGGGCCATTATCGGTTTTTATCTCCATTGGTGGCTCCACATGTGTGAAGGTATGGAGACAATGGTTGACTACATGTTTTGTAGCCTCTCCTCGTTGAGGTGTTGCCATAATAAATCCTGAATAGGTATCAACGGTGACATGCAGATGGTGCCATGGTTTGAAAGGAGGGTGTTGTGTGACATCCATCTGCCATGGCTGACAAGCAGATGTCCCCCAAGGATTTACTCCTTGAGGAAGAGCAGTGGATTGGGCACTGCAACTAGGACATTGCTGGATAATAGCTGCTGCTTCTGCAGCAGTGAGTCCGAATTGTTTATGAAGAGCTTTGGCATTTTGATGAAAATAGCTATGTGAGTCCCACGGAGTAACATGGGAAAGCAAGAGACAGAACATGGCTGAGGTGGCCGCGTCGGCCACATCATTCCCTTCCTGGAGCTCCCCAGGAAGTGGCTGGTGGCTGCGAATATGTGCGACATGCAAAGAATGTATGCGAGAATGAAGACAGCTTTGCAGGGCTAAAAACAAACTCAGAAGATTAGCACCAACAGATTCAATGTTAGGTATCAATTGATAAATGTAAAGAGAATCCACAATTAGGTTTAGCGGTTCTTGCGCAAATTCCTGTAAGGCCAAAATAGCAGCAGCTAATTCAGCCCTTTGTGCTGATTGCTGAGGAGAGGTAATTTTTGTTTTCCATACCCCTTCCTGTCTCCATGCACAAGCGCCATAGGTCTTACCACTGTCCGCATAAATGGTCACGCCCTCAACTGGCTGCTTAGCAATAATTGAATTAAAATTTACAGATATGTTTCGAAGCAACTGGAAACGGGGGTCACTGGGGGTATAGCAAGAAATCTTCCCTAGCCAATTTTCAAGAGCAATTTGCAATTCAATGGATTGACTATACCAAGTTTCCCACAAAGTGAGGGAGATAGGTAAAAATAACTGAACTAGATCTATGTCATATAAATGCATACTGCAATTCCGGCCTTTGATGATTAACTCACTATAAAGCATAGCCATAATAGAAACTGTTTTTCTGGGAGTATTCTGCAAATGCAACCATTCAATGATATAAACCTGCGCCTCATGTAATTGAAATAAAGCTGCTGTAGGCAAGGCTAGAGTTTGTAAAATTGCCAAAGCAAATGGGATATCAGGAATGCATCGATCAACTCAACGCTGTGCTAAAGCCCCATTTACATGTGTCAGTATCTCCCTTTGTTCTGTTGATAAGGTTATAGCAGAATCCGGCCTTGTGAAGCCCTTTAGGGCCAAGAACAAGGGCTGGAGTACCGCTGTAGTTAACCCCAGGTAGGGTCTAACCCAGTTAATTGTCCCTAGTATTTGTTGTAATTTTACTAGAGAAATCTTTTCCTCAATTTTGATTTCCGGAATGACCGGATTGGCATAGGTTGCAAGGACCTTATACCCTAGGTAGGCATATGGCGTTTGACTTTGATTTTTTTCTGGGGCAATATGAAGTCCAAATCGCAATAATACCTCTTTAAAGCAGGGTAATGCTGCCTTAACCATTCCCGGTGGTCCGGGAGCTGCAATTAAAATATCATCCATGTAATGGTAAACCTTCCACCCAGGATGGGAGGTTCTGAACGGAACCAGAGCCATTCGAATATATGATTGACACATCGTTGGGCTGTTTAGCATTCCTTGTGGCAAAACCTTCCATTGATAACAAAAGATGGGTGCATTGTTATTTAACTCAGGTACAGTAAAGGCAAATAATTGCTTGTCATCTGCATGCAAAGGGATAGAAAAGAAGCAATCCCGCAAATCTACTACAACTAGATCCCAATTGCACGGGATCAAGTTTGGGTTAGGCAAACCACATTGTAATGCTTCCATTGGCTGAAGGATGGCATTGACAGCTCTCAAATCATGTAAAAATCTCCATTTTCCACTTTTCTTTTTGATAACAAACACTGGAGTGTTATACTGACTAGAAGTTGGCTCAATGTGTCCTAATTGTAGCTGCTCAGCTACCAATTGATGTAAAGCTATAAGCTTTTCCTATGGAAGTGGCCATTGGTCAATCCAAACTGGCTGAGAGTTTAACAATTGTAATTTTTCCATTATCCAATAACAATTTTTGTGCAGAACTGTGACAGTAAATCTCTGCCCACACGTTTATATGCAGGGGCAACACAAGAGGCTAAATCTTTGCGGTCTCGCCAGTTGCTCTATGCAATGCCATCAACCAATGTACACTACTTCTTGCAAACTGCATACTACCTACTCCACGAACAGCTGGAGAATCCTCAAGCATCCATTCATTTGGCCATTCCTTCTGGCGTATCACAGAGACATCTGCTCCGGAATCTATAAGGCCAGAAAATGATTTTCCCTGAATTTCAATTGTCATTTTAGGTTGGTCTGTAGTCAAATTTTTTGTCAGTGCTAGCAATTCTGCAGCAACTGGAGAACTTGCCATTTCAGTGGACCCAAAACCGCCAGTTCGTGGGATCCCAATTAAAGGATTCATAGGAATGTATGGAAGCAATAATAACTGGGCAATAGTCACCGGCCCTTAATGATGCAGGAGTATCAGTGTACAATTGTACCCTAATAACCCCTTTATAATTTTGATCAATAACCCCTGGAATAACAAAGAACCCTTTTTTTGATGCAGAAGACTTGGGAAGTACCAATCCTACTGTTTTTTCTGGCAGTGGCCCATGCAAATGAGTGTCCTCAATGTACACTTGATTAGGAAAGGTCACATCAATTGAGTTCAACATTTTTAAACCCAAACCTGCTCTCCCGGTAGTTGCAGATGATGCTTTTGTGACAGCCTTGGGAGCGGGGCTAGCTGCACACCCCAAATTTAGTTTCCTGAATTTTGGTTCTGATCAGAGCGACATTGATTTGCCCAATGAAACCCTTTTTTGCATTTCGGACAGACCGACTTTGGGCGGACGTCCTTATTTTTGTTTTTGTTAAATGCCATTCCCCCCCCCCAGGGGCTTGGCACTGGGCTTTAAAATGGCCAGGCTTCCCACAATTAAAACAATTCCCTGAAGGTTTCATCCCTTTTTGTAATGCCATAGCCAAAGTCTCCATGTTGTAAGCCTGAGAACCCACCACTGCACATGCCTTTAACAGATCAGCCAGAGTAACCTCAACTCTAGTCATCAAAGGCTGTAAGATACGCTTGCAGTCAGCGTTCGCATTTTCAACTGCCAATTTTAGCAAAAGTTCCTTTGCCGCTTCCTCATTAGAGATTTGCCAGGTAATAGCCAATTGTAACCTTTCCACAAAATCGTTATAGGGCTCAGATGCTGTTTGCTTAATTTGAGAAAAAGACCGTGCTGGGGTTCCCACATCCTGGATGCGGGACAGCGCCCCAAGGACAGCCACCATAATGACGGGAAATACGTGATCAGGCAAATTAGTAGCTTGATCAGCAGTGGATTCAAAAAAGCTTGCCCCATAGATTTGGTCTGGCGTATACAGCCCCCCCGAATTCCGTCCCCTAGTGATAGCTTCCCTTTGGTACTCTGAATCAAAAACTACATATTGAATAGAGCTCAATATCATTCTCATTCAATCTTTCCAGTCATTAGGAATCATGCATGAGGTAGCCAAACTTGTCAGGAGACCTTTTGTAAAAGGACTTTGAATACCATAATCTTTAAAGGCTTTCTTGATTTCCCTAAGTACTGCCAACAGAATCGGAACCCATTCCGCTTGCAGGTTGCCTTGAACATCCACTTGCCTATTAACTGGAAACAAATTTATCTGGGGAATCTCATCAGGCTCTAACTTCCCTTCATTGAAAGCCTGATGCATCATTGCTTGAACTTTTCCCATTTGTGGCTGGGGTTTCCCCTCCACAGGCGTAGGCGCTGTTGGGGGTGAGAAAACATACTCCAGTTTTGGAGTTGGAGGGTGCAACACAACTCCTTTATAAGGAGGAGGTTCCACTAAAGATTTTAAAAGAGGTTGTTGCTGGTTCTCTAAAGCAGTCATAACAACCCTCCAATATGTCAAAATTTCAGCTGTTGCCTGTGGTTCCTCATAAAGGATAGTTCCAATTTTCCTCCACGTGTCTAACTTTAAAGAGCCCCTCTCTGAGTACCAGGGGCATTGCTGCCAGATCTCTCGCAGCAGACTTTTCACATTACCTTTTGAAAGAACTATATGCTCCCCTGCAGAGGATTTAAAGATAAGGAAATTTGTCCTGACTAACTTCAGCAGCTCACTAACATGACGTTCCTGTGGCTGAGAAAGTTTTTCCCCCATGTTCCCTGAAAAATCCTATTGTCCAGCAATAGTTAAGTACGTACTTTACCTATTCCAGGCGAGGAAACACGGAGGTCCGGACACGTACCACCTGCAATGGATCACGTTGGGGTCACCACTTGTGGTGGTCTCTCATGGAAAGGATAAGACACAAGCAAGTTTTCTCAGGATGAGAGCCCAGAGCAAAATCCAGCGCTCCCTTTTATTGAGATTTTAGTACATGGTAAACATAGCAAGCATGACCCCCTGATGGGTTACAATAATTAGATATAGTACAGAATTGTTTACAATAGTCCGAGCTGCTTCCTTAATCCTTGTGTTTGTCTTTTACCGTTCTCATGATGAGATTTCCTTGCACTATCTCAGTGACCTTTAAACAAGCATGTGTGTATAAAGCATTAGATTAATCATTACTCAAACCCAAGCCAAAGTTTATTCCCACACAGGCACCTCCCAAACTGGGTGTCTTAGGAACAATTATGTCAGCAAAAAGAACCTCTAAAGGTTCTTTGGTCTTAAACCCATTCAGTCTGTTTGCTGGAGTAACCTTGCTTTTCTCCTGATTACAGGCATTACAGTTTAAGTACTTGCTACAGGGTTTTAATTTTACTCTGACAATTCAGCAGTTTGTTTCAGCATTTTGAAATTAATGTGCCCCAGACATCTATGCAGTAAAATATATACATTTGTCATGTGGCTTAACATTGTTATAAACTGAGTTAGCCATCTGCAATTGGTCATCATGTATAACATATAAATCTTTCTCTAAAGTAGCAGTAACACCTTTACCCTCTTTCTCTATTAACCCCTAAAGGTTACTACATAACCAATATAAAGCCCTTATTGATATCAAATTAAATTTCATTTTAGGAACATACAACATAGTTAAATGCTCATTTACACATGAACAATATGCAGTATCTTCACCAGATGCTTTCATCTTCCATCCATTTGCCAATGATACATGTTGCTTACTCTGGGCATCTTTACAAACCTCTATATGCACTGCCATGCTCCACTATCAACTACCCACAAATCATGGTTTACAGTTGAATTGCTAGATATAGCTAAATTAACATTCTTCTTAGCCTTCTGACAATTACCAGTATTCTGTCATTTTCCCTTCTTACAGAATCTAGCTATATGTCCCCTAGCTCCACAAAAAAAAAAACATTTCCTAACAGTTTAGGCCAGGGGTGTCCAACCTTTCACCTTCCCTGGGCCACATTAGAAGATGAAAATTTGGTTTGGGCCACACATAAAATAAAATAACAGTAACGATACCTGATCATCCAAAAAAACCATAGAAAACATAGTTAACATATTAAATTTATTTGGAAATGAAGTTAGTGAGATGTTTGACATTGTTTCTCAGCCACCAATGCATCCATATTTGCTTCGATGGAACTTGTTGCAATTCTCAATGAGTGCTCAAGGTGCTCATCATATATTTTGGTTCTAGTTTTATTCTTTGTGTGCTTCATCCTTGAAAATAGCTGCTCACAAATGTAGGTGCTTCCAAATAGCGATGACATGAATAAGGCATGATTGTGAAGTGAAGGATATTTTTCTCTGGGAAGATATATCTTGTAGAAGTCCATTAAAGAGACACGGTCAAATTTTTCTTTCAGTTGAATGTCAGATTGGAGCTCTATGCATTCCATTTGCAAATTGGCAGGTAATATATTAATGTCCACTGAAAATGGAGTTGCAAATATCAGAAAAGATGGCTGATTTTTTCTAAAATCTTGAAACCTGTTCTGAAATTCCTGTACCAAATTGAAAAGCAAGGCTGCATATTTTTCCCTGTTCACAGAGGCGTGTTTAGCCAATGTGCTAAAATGCATCAAATTTTTTGCCTTCATTTGAGAATGCCATAGTTTCAGTTTCATTTCAAACGCTGTTATAGTTTGAAACATTGTGCTGATCAATTGGTTTTCACCTTGAAGACGCATGTTTAACTCATTTAAATGAGTGGTCAAGTCCACTAAAAATGCCAAATCTGTGAGCCAGTTTTCCTCTTCAAGTTCTGGCATACATTTTGCTTTAGATTCCATAAATGACTTGATTTCATTTCTCAGATCATAAAATCTTGCCAGCATTTTCCCTCGACTTAACCATCTTACTTCAGAAAAGTAAATGATGTCCCCATACTCAGCATCCATAAATTTAAGGAATTCCTGGAATTGGCGATGATTCAATCCCTTAGACCTTATGAAATTTACAGCCTTGATGACAATCTGCAAGACATTAGCCATCTTTAAAGCTTTTGCACATAAATTTTCTTGGTGTATTATGCGGTGATATTTAATCATACTGAAATTTTGGGAGGCAATTGCATCATCTTCTATCAATTTTACAAGTCCATCTCTGTTACCTGTCATTGCAGGGGCACCATCAGTAGCTACGCCAGATATGTTAGCAAATGACAAAGAAAATCGCTGTGATGTATTTTTCACAGCTTCATATACATCTCTTGCTTTAGTTGTGTCTTTCAGTGGAACTAAAGCAGCCATTTATTCAGTGATATTATAGTTGTCATCAATGCCTCTAATAAAAATTGCCAATTGAGCTGTATCTGTAGCATCTGTACTTTCCTCTATTGTCATAGCATAACATTTAAAATGAGCAGCTCTACTCTTCACAACTTTTTCGATGGAGTTTCCTATATGTTCAATTCGCCTGGCTACAGTCTGGTGAGACAAACTGATTTTTGAAAAGTCCCCTTTTTTATCCGGGCAAATTATATCAGCCACGGTTTCCATGCATTCCTTAATAAACTTACCATCGCAATACGGTTTTGATTTTTTGGCTATCAGGTTTGCAACCACATAACTGGCTTTGACAATAGAATCTGATTGAATCAATACTTTTTAAAAATAATTTTGTTGAGATATTTTTTTTCAGTTCAGCAATTTTGTCTTTATGACACATTCCTTCATACACAGCAAATTTCTCAGCATGTCTTGTCATGTAATGCCTTTTCAAATTGTAGTCTTTGAAAACTGGCACTGATTCTTTGCAAATTAAGCAGATTGCCTTACTATTGGACTCAACAAAAAAGTATTCATCTGTCCACTTTTCTTGGAACAGTCTTCCTTCATCTGTAATTTTTCTTTTTTTGTGCTTGTTTTTATTTTTTGAGATTTCAGAAGTCATGCTGGAATGTAAAAATAAAGGACTTTTAGAAAGCTTGGTTTAATAATCAATGTGATTACTATGTGCATTATGCTACAGATTTCCCTTTCAAATTAATGGGAAGGGGAATGCAATTGGATTTTGATGCAGAATTCCACAGCCAATTTTGTGTCAAAATCCGTTGTGTGAACCCAGCCTCCTGACTACCAGAAAGTGGCACAGGCCGCAAGATGGTGGAGCTAATATAGGATGGCGGAGCTAATATAATGGATGGGGCGCAGGGTTGCCAGATCGCACTTTGGCTCTGCAGCCAAACTCAAGCCAAAATACGGCCAAATTATTTTTATTATTTATTATTAATTATTTATTGAAACATATTTATTTTTTTATTAATTTTCTGGCCAAATTTTGCAGGGGGGGGGAAAGCTTGCCCGCCTCGTGCCTACCTCTCCTCCTGCAAATGCGGCAGCAGTGGCAGGGGCAGAAGCGGCAGCAGCAGCGGGAGCAGAAGCGGCAATGGCGGCGGGGGCAGCGGCAGGGGCAGAAGCGGCAGCAGCGGCAGAAGCAGCAGCGGTGGCCGCGGTGGTGGCAACAGGTGGCGGGGTGGGACTTTTGGGCTGCAGCTTCCCGCCTTTTCTGTTGCTCGCCTTGCCCCGTCTCGTGCCTGCCTCTCCTCCTCCTCGCTGGATCTTTCATGAAAGTTGGGGTGGGCGTTGGGCTGCATTACGAGGCGACCTGGGCTGCATGTGACCCGCAGGCCGCGGGTTGGACAAGCCTGGTATAGGCAGTTGAAAACAAATCCTCTTCTTGTGGTTGTTTCTCTCTCAGTTGGTCTCTATCCTGCCTTCTTCTTGCCTCTTCTAACAATCATCCGGTTATGTCAGTCAATGTCAGTTCATTTCTGGTCAGGACTTCCAGTGAAGATACATAATCATCATAACTTTCATCCAATGAGGAAAGAATGATGTAAACCTGATGCAGCTCTGAAAAAATCAGTTCCTTTTCATGTTGCTCTTGAAAAGTTCTTTTCATAAAGTTCAAATGAGCTAACTTATCTCCACCTTTCAGAAGACGTGCTCTAAACAGTTTATGTGTAAGATGTATGTGTGCACCTACACTGTCACGAACATAAATCCTCTTCAAATTCTCTCAATACCTAGCAGCAGTCTCTTCTCCACGAATATGGACTAGCTGCTGGTCACTCAGTGTTAGCCCAATTATACAAAGAGCTCATTCATTGTTCTGTTTAAAGTCAGCTAACTTTTTGGCATCATCCTCATCACCTGGATCCCAAGCATTTACATCCAGTGGATCCTCAACTGCAACCCATAACTTTTCCCTATGCAGAAGTAGACTGCACTTCATAAACCAGAAAACACAGTTTGTTCCATCCAACCAGGTTATCAGTGATTTACTTGTTGATGGGTCTTGTGCCATCTTTACCAGGACAGTAACCCATGATTAAACAATAGACAGCCATCTGTATATGGTACTGTGTATTCACACTAACTCTAGTGTGTATTCACACTAACTCTCAGTTATCTGAGCCTAGGCCCATAACCAGTGTTGAGGTATTCCCTGTTAGAAGAATGAGTGCACTCAGGGAATCATAGTGGGAATGGTGATAACATAAAACCAGCACACGGATACACTGAATAGTAAAATGTATGTTTTACTTCCTGTAAATAGGTAAACAACGTCCAACAAACAGTCCAAATCATACGTGGTTAAAGCAGTTAGTATTCAAAATAATCAGTCCAGGGATAATCCATAAACGGTCCTTTTCGTTACCAGTATCATAAACAAAGTTCAGTAAACGGAGTTTGCGAATAGTTGCAAGACTCACAGCAATTCAAGCAGAATGACGATCAGGCAAAAGGCAAAAGGAAAGCAAAGGAAATGCAAAAAAGAACTAGGTTTCTGGCTCTGTCTTATGGCCATTGGAGGAACCTCAGCCAATCACAATTACAACATTCTCTTCAAGATACAACAGTATTAAATGACGATCCTGGTTTATATATTGCCAACCCAACTGTTAGGTGAATATCATTCCTAACAGTACCCAAATACAGAAAAATGGATTCCATTCACTGCTGGAAGATAGAACGTGCTGGTGGTGCAGGACAACTGCTGGTGGCTAATAGCATTCTATGTGGCACAGTCTTGCCCCCCGCCCCCATCCTATTATTGTCCAAAGGAAGTAAACTCTGCAAAGGATACTTCCTTCTCTGTGTGATTACATTAGGTTGCATTCTAGTAGAAAGGCAATTGTGATAAGATTACTAAAACATCATGAATGTTTATCTTAACAAAAAAAAAGTTCTTTTAGAATGCAAATAATTTTATTCAAAATATTTCCTATTAGTTTTGCAAGTTGGAATTGGATTAAAAGAATATTTCCAGTTTGGACTGATCAACCCACATTACTTTTCCAAAAATAGGCCTTTCTAAATTCATTCATGCTTTAGTTATCTCCAGATTGTAAATTGTACTATGTTCAATATAAAGATGGCTACCCAAATACCCAGAAATTGCAACTGGAACTGGAACCAAATGCAGCAGCATTTCCCCAGGTTGCACCAGGTTATTTGAATACTAAATGTAATGGCTGCCACCATATCTCTAATAATCTACACCAGGGGTGTCAAACTCACGTTGTCATGGCAATGTTACGTGATGTATTAGGGTTCCCCCCCCTTTGCTAAACCAGGCGTGAGCATGGCCAGAATGTGACACATCTGGCTGGCTTGCCCGGAGTTTGACAGCCCTGATCTGATGGTGCTTATTCTGCATTCCCCAATTCCATGAAGTTTGACCCATAAAGTCTAATTCTTCAGTCATTTTTGCCACTATGTAGAATAGTCTACTAACTAATAATTAATATTCTATTGTATTTAGACAGTATACATAAATCTGGCGCTTCAAGAAACTGGTTCAAATTGAATAGTCTTACTTTTAATTACTATTAATCTGTTATGATCAAGATTGCTTGTCTAGACTAGGAGTGTCAAACTGGCAGCCTGCAGGCCGGATTCATCACGCACAGTCCATGCCCACCCCAGCTCCACAAAGGCAAGAAATTTTACCATATGTAATGTGATACGAATGAGTTTGACACCCATGGTCTCTCTAGACTATTAAAGACTGTCACAATATTTTACTTACCGTATATACTCGAGTATAAGTCGACCCGAATATAAGCCGAGGCACCTAATTTAACCACAAAAAACTGGGAAAACTTATTGACTCGAGTATAAGTCGAGGGTGGGAAATGCAGCAGCTACTGGTAAATTTCAAAAATAAAAACAGATGCCAATAAAAACTTTCACTAGGACAGTTGAGAATAAGTTTGATGTTCACAATTTCCTCTTTGAAAGAGACCAGTAAATAGGGAACAAGAAGATGAAGAAAAAGAAGTGTGTTTTTTCACACTTTTCACACTGAAGTGAACAAAAATGGCATCATAGGAACAAGCTTATTCTCAGCCCAAAGGTTTGTTTCTGATTTCTTCCCTGATTTAAGGGAAATTTGGGAAACGATCTCACTATCATGAAAGGTTTGATTGATTCACTAACCCAAAATATGATGATGATGACAGTGGTAGGCAAGAGTCACTCTCTCCCTTGCAAGAAAAAACCAAGAGCCGTTCTTATGATATCTCTCTCTCTCTCTCTCCCCCTCCTCCCGAGTGGACTGAAAGCAGCTGGAGCTGAGGAAATGAAACTGAGTGGAGCGAGCTCCGCTCGCGTTGCTTTTTCAGCCTAGAGCTCAGAAAAGCCTCCCCCTCCCATGCTTAAAAGTTGCAAAGGAAACACGGAAGCAGGGAAGCGGCTGCCCAGCTTCGGAGCTCCACACCATTTTTTTTTCAGAGGGGAATCTGACTCGAGTATAAGCCGAGGGGGGTTTTTTCAGCACAAAAAATGTGCTGAAAAACTCGGCTTATACTCGAGTATATACGGTACTGTGTTAGTTTAAATATATTTAAATATTGGTAGTCCCCTCTAGGAACAGAGGCATACATTTTAAAATAAATAAATATTTATGCATAGAAGAAAACACCATGCCACCATACACCATACACATGAAATATGTAAAAAAATGGGTTTTATTATGTTTATTATCAAGCTTCAATTTGACTATAATATGCAAAAACAACCTGTCACAGATTATAACTTAAAGAAATGCACATTCTAATGGGAAAGGCAAAAAGAAATAATATCCTTTATTATGTAAATTGAATTACAGTTGAAGTAATATCTCAAATGAAATGTTTCAAGTTTTGTCTGCAGAAAAAATGACATCTATATTTGCATATTAAAATAGATATATTTGGTTTTTTTTAAAAAAGCATTTGTTTCATTCAAGCAGACTGAAGCATAAATATTGTTATGAAACATGTAAAGAATTCAGATAATAATGAAATATTTAACAATATGGTTTTAAATCACGAGCATCTATTTCTTCATGAAAAATTGGCACTCAAATATGGTAAACAAAGTACCGTACATATGAAAGTGATCATGATAATTCTTCTAAGGATCCTATAGGGTTATTATTGTTAGTTGTATCCATCCCACAAGATGGGTCATTCATTATAATACCAGCTATGTGCGATGTTCCATTGTAATGTAATTTCTTGTAACTATACTGATTGTTATTTCTTCATCTGTTTGCTATTTCCAAGGCTCATTTTTTAAAAGAGCTTTGGCACAAAAGTACTGCTCCTCTAGCTTCCAGCTATTTTTTTTTTAACAGGAGGATCTTCAGGCATGCTATTTAATTAGCATTTTAACATTGGACTTAAGTAGATTTTGATTTTTCTGCTACTGGTTGCACACTCATTATTAATACAGAAGGTAAAAAATGTAAGTCAGCCCCAAGTAAAAAAAAAATCAGAATATGGCATCTTAGATAAAGTCATACTTGGAAAAATAAAAAAGAACTTTTCAAATAAACCTGTATTTACTGAATAGTTTTACAAAATTTTATAGGATATGGTTGAAAAGAAAGAAGTCTGATTTACGAGATCTTATCAGCGGCAGAAGAAAACTTAACAGTGGCAGAAGAAAATCTTTTAAGATCAGACTTTCTTTTAAATCATTCCAATGCAAATAATTTAAGAAGACAAAGATATGAAATCCAATTAGGAATGCTCATTCAAAATTACTATGATGTAAAAAGAATTTACATAGTATATAAAACTGACATGCATCAAATCCACAGTAGTTGAAATATTGTGCTTGGTTCCCTGTAGTTACTGCGGATGATCTTGAATGCTTCTGTTTCATTAGTCAGGTTTTTCTCTGTTTATATAAAAGTATGGTAGGCTGCTTTGGAACCCAACTTAAATATTCCCTTTTATTTATCTTGCCAAGGAAAGCAAATTTTTAAACATCACAAAGGAAATGCATTTTACAAGCTTAAAAACAAATTAAAATATACTTATAATTTAAATAGAATTAACCCGTTTATAGAGGCTTAAAATAAATACATTTTTATTATTTACAAGCACCATTTACAATTTAGTAGCTGCAACCAATGGTGCCAAGCTCACTGATTGATACTGAGACTGAATTGATAAGCTATTTGCATGGCTGTTTGCAACTTTGAAAATATTTGCTTAAAGGAATCTTTCCAAATCTTCACCTATTTAAGGGGGGAAAGCCCTTATTTTTGATTCATTGATAAAGCTACCTGAATTGTTTACATCCAGTCCATTTAGTATTTCTGAATGCACCATATGATGTCTTTAATATATAGAATAGCCTTATAAAACCCACAGGTAAATCATATAGTCATTTTCTGTGCTTAATTTTCAAACTATTCAACTTTTATCTTCATTATCTCCTGCTTGATCTATGGCAAGAAGGCTATATTTGTTCATCATAACCATAAATCAAGCAGCTTAGTGCGGTCATGACATTATTTACAAGTATTTTTGATTAGCAATTAATTGAGCAAATGAGATGTGCATATTTTAAAAATCTCTTGCTTGGGTTATCCAAGTATAAAAGAAAAATCTGAGCCACTTGTGCCTTTTCTCCTTCCTGTTTCTGCTTCATTCACAGCTATCCCACTGTGCTCATTTTGTGAAACACAAAATTTGCCATTCCAAAATTGCTTCAGAAACATTAAGCTTGGAATTTATCTTAGACTTAATTATGAATGGCAATTCTTTGTCTACTGCAGCTTCAATAGCTGTCATTCTGTTTCACATTAATACAATTAGCTGTGCCTATTATTTTGTAAATATCACGAAGTTTCTCCCTGAAAGCTGGCCCTTAGCTTTCCAAGAATCAGAAAATTGTCAGTTTTATATTGTATTTTAAAGAGATAATTTTTATTAACTACTGATTGTGTTTCAAATATATGGAATTTTCTCCAAGATTATTCCAACATTAATATGCCAAACATCTTCCAAATAAAGCTACAAATAGAATAACAAATACTTTCTTGCTTGCCAAATATATCCTTCCCAAATGTATATAGAACTTCCACAAAGCACATAAACTTGACCCCTTTTTTAAATGTTGAGGTTTTTGTTTGTACAACATAGTACATAGTAATTTTGCACTCCTAGATTTCTCCTAATGTGTAAGATTGCTTAAGTAAAAGAATATTTCACCTGATCTTTCTACATTACAATAAATCTGATTTCACCTCTATAAACAGATTGCACCTGTTATTTGAAGAATGTACTTCCTTACAATCATATATAATTTTAGATGGTCTATTTATGCATACAGATCTCTTGGATGACATCCAATAAAACATTTTAAAATAAAGTTGCATAGACATTTGCTTGTTCTTTTAATATCAATGATAGAAAATATCTTTGTTTGCATTATTTCCTTTTAATGAGTTTTTTTCAATCGTCTCAAGACTGAATTTTGTTTTCTCTATTTTTTTTGCTTTCTTAATTTTTACGATTTCTTATGCTGAGACTCTCATATCCCATTTAGCCACATACCTTTATCATTCAACAACCTTGTATTTAATGCTTCCATTTTTATTATCTTTCCATTTCAAAGCCTTTGTTTCCCAACTAAGAGTGTCTGGTGCTAAATAGCTTAGTCTTCTTTCAAGACCCCCATTGTTGTGGAGGATGTGCTGACTGGTCCTGCAAGTGCTCCAATCAAGACCGGAAGACTATGGTTTCTTCTCAAGCCCCCCATCAAATTGCTGCCTGCACTAACATACACTCCTGAGCCTTGTCTTTGGAGACAGCCACTTTCCCTTTGACTTTTTCTATCACCCACTGCCTCAGGCTGTTTGACAGCTCTAGCAATCCCCAGTTTTTTTAGCCTCTCTACTAGATTCATCTTCAGCTGTCCTGCATCAGAAGGATTTGAGGGTTTTTGTCCATACAGCTCATGTAATAATGTTTCAGCTGGTCGAGAGGCCAAGAAATTTTCAGACACACATGCTCGAGACTCAAAAGGGTGAGGAGAAGAACAAGGGGAATGCAAAGGAGAATTTGGAGGTGTTGAGGGTACAGCAGGTATCTTGGAATGACAAAACAGTGGTGCTTCAACTTGGACTGGACTATTGTAAACTGTGGCTGAGATGCCTCGTTCTTGCAAAAGCTTTGCTAAACTTCTAGTACTACTGAAGGTGGTCGTTGAATCTCTTCTGGTAGTAAGGAATTCTCCAGTACTAAGCTTATACAACATGGGTGGAGAGCTTATAATTACACTGCTTGTACTGCTACAACTTCCCGAGCACAAGGGAGAATACAAAGTACTGGAAAACAAAGCAAGAAGATAAAACACATTAAATACGGAAATGCTGCTAATTTAATTAGTACATCAGGTGGATAATCAGAGTTGGAAGAGACCTTGTAGGTCATCTAGTCCAACCCCCCAAGCATGAGATCCTACACCATTTCTGACAAAAGTCCAATCTCTTCTTGAAAGTCTCAACTGATGGCACTCCCACAACTTCCGAGGGAAAGCTGTTCCACTGATTGATTGTTCTCACTGTCAGAAAGTTTCTCCTTGTTTCCAGGTTAAATCTCTCCTTGTTCAGTTTCCATCCATTATTCCTTGTCTGGCCTATAGGAACTTTAGCTTGACCCCTTCCTCCCTGTGGCAGCCCCTCAAATATTGGAAGACTGCTATCATGTCTCCCTGGTCCTTCTCTTTCCTAGACTAGCTAAGCCCAGTTCCTGCAACCGTTCATTGTATGTTTTAGCCTCCAGTCCCCTAACCATCCTGGATGCTCTTCTCTGTACTATTTCCAGAGTCTCAACATCTTTTTTATAATGTGGTGACCAAAACTGGATACAGTACTCTAGGTGTGGTCTTACTAAGGCTTTATAGAGTGGTATTAGTACTTTCCTTGATCTTGACTGTATTCCTCTGTTAATACAACGTAGATGTTCAATTCCATATTGCCTGAATATAACCAATTTTTAAGAGTAATGGTAAACCTCCTTACCTGGGTGTAACTTGTGTAATATCAGATGGGTGAAGTATTCTACAAGTAGTAAAAGTAAATGTAGAGTTTGTAGATGAAAGACATTTTCCTGGATTGGAAGCTACAATGCAAATGATAACATATATGATGAAAATGAGATGGGAAACATACTAGAAGGCTAATGAAAATCTGAATTAATGTGTAATTAAGGTAGTAATTCAATGTAAATAGATGAAGGAAAACATGATCTACATTGCTTTAAGTAATCTTTCTAAGATAATGCCTAAGGCAGATAAATTATGACTTTTAAAAACATTTTGCACATTTTAGAATGGGCTACTGTGAATATGGCAACTAGGAAACAGTTAAAATATTCTTTCCCATTTGTTAATCATAGTTAAAAATGTGGCACATGTTCAAGCATTCTACAGCTCTTCTTTGATCCAAAGTCCACTTTTGCAATTAATAGCATTTAAGGATTCTATTCAAATTAATATCAAGAATTAGATTAATTCTATTTGTTAATGTTAAACGATGGGTAAGTACCATGCCAAGATAAGCCCTAGCTGTAATTAAATCAAGTACAGGTAGTTCTCAGCCTATGACAGTAGAGCCCCAAAATTTATGTTGCAAGATAGTTGTTAAGTGAGTATTGCCCCATTTTATGACCTTTCTGGCCAGTTAAGTGAATCACCGCAGTAACATGTTTGTTAAGTGAATCTGGCTTCCCACTGATTTTGCTTATCAGAGGATCGCAAAAGGAGGTCACATAACCCTGGGACACTGCAATAGTTATAAATATGAGACAATTTCCAAGCTCCTGAATTTTGATCACACAACCACAGGGGTACTGTAATGGTTGCAAGTGTGAAAAATGATCGTAAAGTCACCTAAACAAATATTTATAAGTTGATAACTACTGTACTTGAGTGGTGTGATGGGCTAGAGGTGGAGTTCTCACCTCACAGTCAGTAGGCTATGAGTTCGATTCTAGGTAAAGGCAGATATTTCTCTCTCTGGGCACGATGAGAATTTATCTGCTGAATATAACTCCGCATTGGCAACAGGAAGGGCATCTGGTCAGTAAACATTCAATTGCCCGGACTCCACCCCGCAAGAGATTATGGGGTCATTCAAAGATGATGAATAACTACTGTACTTGTAGAGAGAAATCAAGGGAGGAAGTAGTCAATCCCATGGCCACACTATACAATTATTATTATTTGAGCACTAGTTCAAAAATGTCTTTGTCAACATCTACTTTACTGTATTAGTCATTATCCTTGACTGAATATAATTTAATCTTTTACTGTTTCTACGAAAGTATATATAAAATCACTTTTTCAATAAAATAGTGAATAAAAGATGATTCAAACTTTAAAACTGTCAAGTGTAATTATACATAAGCCTTGTTATATTAATGGAAGAGAGTTACTACAATAAGCTTGTTCATTGATAGTATTTGCCTAATTTGGAAGGAATCCTTCCAAGCTCCTCCTCACACAACAGTGTATCCTGAATTTTCTGAATTTTTTCTCTCTCTCTCCCTCCCTCTCTTTATCTTAAGAGAGTGGGAAGTATGTTTCTAGAGCCACCCTTTTGCAAGTGGGATTCTACAGATTTTTCAAGAATATATAGCTTCCAGAGAGAACTGAACTGCTTTAATAGGTCTGATCACACACCATAATAGAATGAGTAAACAATTGATCTTCAGCAGATCTATAACAGATGGTACTTAGAATATTCAACAAAAATTGTAATGGTCATGCCACAAATCCTTACCTGTATGAGGAACTGTCACTAATTTAACAGGTGGGAGGAAAATTCCTGGCACTGACTTTGGCACTGCCTGTTTACTTTCCTCCTGTGAAAAGGGCTGTGCTTGGAAGGTTATACCTTCATCCCTTTCTTCTTCATCTTCTTCCAAATCGGAAAGGTAATAAACATCCTCCTGAGACAGTGGTGCAAAATCTTTTGTGAGAACACCAGGGCGAGGGTCAAGAATTGTACCTAGGTTGGGCTGAGCCAGCTGTTGCCAATGAAATAGGGTCTGAGAACCTGGAGAAGTACAAATCACAAAAGGCCTTCAAACACTGCATACACCTTAATACTTAGCAGCCAAATAAAGAAGTATTAACTGAAAGCTTGAGGCTGCTGCATATAATGCAAATTGATAGGATTTTGTAAAATAGTAAATTTAGAAATGATTTTTCCACTTGTGGGTCCTTCAAATTTTAAATTCAAGAAGTTTTACTTTGAAGCAGAAAATTATGATTTGGGTTAAACAAACACTCATTTATTTTCTTTCAGTGAATATTTAGATAACATTTTCATGGACTAAACAAGAAGCCTAGCAGTGATGAAAACTTTCGTCTCTAACTCAGTAGGTTGAAAGTTCAATTCTAGGTAGCAGCACATGTTTCTTTCTCAAGAAAAAATATCTGTTGCAAACTCCATGTAGGTGTCAGGAAGAACAGCCAGCCAGTAAACACTCAACTCCATTCAGTCACCCTGATTCTATCCCAAATTAGGGGATTACAGGGTCATATAAAGAAAAAAATGGACTAAGAAGCAGGAATTTATTTGCTTCCAACAGTTTTTGTTCCATTGTAAAAACTTGCTTGGATATGGATTATTTTCAGTAATATAGAGTTGGGGTGTGAGACACAGAGATCTGTAAGAAGGCTTAATAGCTGAGGTAAGTCAGGCAGAGAAACCAAAATGTGTACAATTGCATTCAATGGTTTTCCTCTAATATATAATTTGGTTGCAAAATAACAAGAAACAGAACCAAACAGCCATATGTGGGACAACACAAACATATCTGAAAGTAATCTGTGAGATAATGATCAAGTAACTGATCCTGAGGCCAGATCATTGACTAGATATAAAGTAGCCAATGAAAGGTAACCTTATTAGGCTTACAATGAACTGTAATTGAAAACAGAACTTCAATCACCTTACCTTCAAGGGGTTTGACAATTTGCAATTTATCTGGGAGAAGAGACCGCATGCTGCCAGAAGATCCAGAGAAATCAACACGTTCTGAACTGCTATTCAATGAAAGACAGTTCTCTAACGGTGTGGCGCAGCCAGTGAGTTCTTCCTTTTGGTCAGCCAGCAAAAGTATCTTACGCTTCCATTCTTCTTCGAAAAACCATTTTTCACTTAGGTAATTCTGACAACGGAGATTAAGTTTATGTAATGCAGTGGCTACATCATCTTCTGAAGAGATATCTGGATGGCTCACCTTCTGAATTTCCCTATCAAAACAGAATTAAATATTGCAGCAATAGGACATATACATTACTCCCTTTCCCGAAGGCAGTTGCAGCGGTGGTCAGAAATGGCCACTTCAAAGAAGAACCCGACCGGAAAAGATTGTGCAGGAGGAAGATGAGAAAGTTTTGACTGACCGGGTTGAAGTGAAAGAGCAACAACATAAGGTACCTTGGAATTTGAACTATAAAGAATAACTTGTTCCCAAAGAAGATTTTTGAAGCAGCGAAGGAGAGAGGGAAACTTTAACTAGATTCCTAAAAGATACATTCTGACTGAAACTTTGTAACAAGATAAATAAAACCCCAGGAAGAGAAAGTGGAAAAAAGAAGCAAGAAGAAACAGCTTTGGATTATTTGGATTATTTGGTGATTTTTGGTTATTGGATTTAAATGACTAAAATCTATCAGGTGGTTGTTTAAAAGTGTTTAAAATGGCATCACTCTTTTGAAGAATTGAAAATGGAACTTAAAAAACAGAAAGAAGATACAAAAGAAGGAAGAGGTTTTTTGGCTTCGTATTTCAATTCTTAGAAATGGAGATCTTCAACTATGAGAAACAACAAGAAATGCTTCCAGAACAAGAAGGGCAGGACAAAGAAGAAGCCATCTTTAATGGTAATTATAAGTAATTCTATGTGGGGGAAAAAAGGAAAGTGGGGAAAGAGAGTGAAGAATTTAAGATCTGAAAAAACAACCAAAAAAAGAGAACAGTTTGAAAAGCAATTACAATATTAGAGAGAAACAGAAGACAGGATTACAGAAGAGAGAATTAGAATTAGAGAGACAAGGGGTCAAAAAGTGGAGGGGGAAGAAGAGGGGGAAGAAGGAAAGGAAAAGAAGTTATAAAGGACAGAAACAAAATATAGAGAAACGGAAAATGTACAAGGATTAAAGGTATAAGCCTATTTAAAAGACATAGAGACAATGGGTGAAAATTTAATTGAAAGAGAGGATTCTGCAAAAATACATAAGATAGCATTATTATTTCAGAAATAGAAATGAATATAGAAAATATGAAACAAGTGTGATTAAAGTGATAGATAAAATACTTATTGTAATGTAATGGAATGTTTGTTAATAAATGAATGAAATAAAGAGAATGAGAGAATGAAATTAGGAAAGGATGGGAACATTTTAATTATTAATGATTTATAAAAAATTAAGTGAAGAGAAATATGAAAGAAATAAAATGAAAAAAATATGGAAATATTATAAGTGCTCCTAAGGAAGTATATTTAATTGAAAAGAAATGTTAAAGATGTTAATTAATATTAATGGAAGATTGTAATTAAGAATGGTTGAGCTGAATTGGAATAGAATAAGTATTTTATGTACTATTGTTATACACATATTTCTCTTTAAGAACTTAATATGTATTTCAAGAATGTACCAAGCAGAATTCGATTGGCAAAAGTTATGTGTTATAAAATAGAGCTTAGATATTGAATGTTATAATTGTAAAGGCATAAATTGAAGTTTTAAATAAGATTTGAATGGACAAAAATTAAAAGATACAAAGGTGTCATACTCCAATCAGTAACTACAGGGGAAAACTTGTTTATTGAGAAAAGAAAATATGAAATTAAAACAGGACAGACAAAAATATAAATATAATGATTTGAAAGATATTGAAACTTAGAAAAAGATATATAATTGAATTTAGAAAGGAATGAGATAACTAAAAACAAGATTGAGAAAACTAAGGGAAGGGAAAAATCACTGAGAAAATGCTAAAATAGTAATAAGATATGGAATAGAATACAAAGATGAATATGAAATTGAGTTTGTGTCTGTATGGAAAAGTGATAATCCTGGATCATGCTATTCTCAAAAAAAGATATTTTATTTGTATTATGTTTTGTGAAAACCCAAATAATTTTTTTTTACAAAAAAAATGGAACATATACTGGCATTGTCTAATTTTTAGCACAATTTTTATTTTTATGAATGATTCAGAATGATTTATAATGTTACATGTTACTGGAGGCAATAACAAGAACAAGAAACAAAAACAACAATGTACTCCTCTGGTAGTTACTGTAAATGATTTGTACTAAGCTCCATTCTGTTAGTTGTCGCCTAATTGTTTGTGTTGTCTCTACTCACAATGAACAGAGTTGGGTGAAAACTCCATGAAGGAAATCTATACAACAGAAGTAAAGCTACCTTTTCTTTATTCCTTGTTCATATTCTAAATTGATGTTACTATACTACTTGAATGATACAAAAAAGTTTTCCGTGGCATGTGTAACATTAAGTTACTGATAGGAAAAATGATTATATGCAGCTTTCTATTTGATATTACTCAACCTATATGTTGAATAAAGCCTACAAGAAAAAAGCAGAATTTGGCTTAAAAACTGCTGTCAATCCCCCCTCCCCCCCATGGAAAGGCAGTTGTACAGAATATAACATAGCCAATTAAGGCTCAAACAATGCTGTTTCCTTACTTGGAAACATCCTCTGTGCTAGCCTTTAGAGATTGAGGTCCTTTTCCTTCCACATATTGCAAGCCAGAATGAAAAGGCTTTGCTGTCATGACAACACTTGAACGATTGGATCCTGGAATGGACAGTGAAACAGGACACGAAGCAGAACGGCCACGCATATCATTAGCAAGTTTGACAGTATCAAATATACGTTTCTGTTGAACCCTAGGAGGAAAAAAGGGAAAGGGACAATGTATACATAAAGGTTTTGCAAACCTCTTCTGCATGATAAAAACCTCTCCCCAGTTACTAAAACAACACCCATATCAGAAGAGATGGATGAGTAACTGACTGGGTGGTGCCAAATATCCTGCATGCTTTTGAAAGCAGAACAGGAGCAATGCATACAAAGCAATGCATGTATTTCTTCTTTCACTGCTTCATTTTGATAGACAGGCTTTATATCACCCATTTGTTTACACTAGGGGAGTTACAGAAACAAGTTCACTTTGTGCACTGAGAGATAAGGGGTTCTATGTGGAAGGGATTTATGTTGGAGCTCCTTCCACTTGACCTTTTTAAAGTTAACCTGTGAACCAAGAAGTTATTGGGTAATATATAATATAATAAAATAATATAACTAGTAATATAACTAGACACAAGAACAGTTTCCCCCTGAAAGCCATCACTCTGCTAAACAAATAATTCCCTCAACCCTGTTCAACTATTACAAAGTCTGCACTACTATTACTGTTAAATCTTGTCATGACTCCTTACCACCCATCCTTTCCCACTTGTGACAGTATGACTGTAACTTTGTCGCTTGTATACTTACGATTTATATTGACTGTTTCCTAGTATGATTGATTGTTTATTCTATCCTATGATTATCATTAAGCGTCGAACCTTATGATTCTCGACTCCTGACGAATGTATCTTTTCTTTTATGTATACTGAAAGTATTTACACCAAGACAAATTCCTTGTGTGTCCAATCACACTTGGCCAATAAAGTATTCTATTCTATTCTATTCTATTCTATTCTATTCTATTCTATTCTATTCTATTCTATTCCATGCTATGCTATCCAAATGCCAAGAAAGCTTAAGAACATTATTACAAATGTTTTTCTAATATGCAGTAAAATATACCAAAAATGACTTCACAATTTTCTAATGGGATTCCTATAGAAGGCAATTATCTTTGAAAAAAGTTGTGAAAATAAAAATGTAGCTGGTAGCTTTTCTAATGAAAGAAAACTAGCCTTGTGATTATTGGAAATGTATATGTTCTTAGAATATTATGGAATAATCTTTCAGAGTTTAGCATGAATTAAACATAAAAGTCCTGAAGCGTTTTTCAAGGATTTAATTTTAGCTTTCATTCAGCAAGTTATACATTAAAGAGTGTAATTAATAAATTGTGTAATAGCTTTAAAATACTTGAATATGTCTACAAAATTATCTATATGGAACTACATTAACTTCCCTTAATATTATATTGATAGCAGGGAAGAAGCCCTGTAGAACCACCCACAAAGCAGGTTAAGGGAAAAAAAACAAGAACTGCACTTACTTCTGTTTACACAGTGATTCCTCATCCAGACTTAGCACTTTCCGCATTGTTCCCTCAATTTCTGCTGCCAGAGATTCCTTCAAATTTAAGAGGGTGAAAATTAATACGTTTCTTAAGCTCAGTTTACAAAATAATTAAGGAGCTACCACAATTATTACTTCTTTTGAGGAATTTCCAATTAGGACAAAACAAGTACCTAATTTGGAATAATTAGGAAAATCAGTACATTCATATCTAAAAGTTTCTTCATCTTCCATTATCCTATTAATGTGGTAGGTCCATGTCTAAAATTGCCAGAGGACTCCTTGAAAAGTTACAAGCAAAATATGTTAACAAAATGTAAAGGGTACCAAAGAAATTGACAATTATAATTCAGAACAAAGACATTTTCTAAAGGGGTATTTAAAAAATGAAGTACAATAGAAACTCTGTCTTGAGTTTCACTATTTAGCCTCGTCTTGAGTTTCACTATTTTTTGGCATCTTAAGTGACTCGAGGAAACTGCTGGGACCTTGCAATAGGAACCAATAAGAAGTTATTAAAAACCATTCAGAAGTTATTTTGACAGCCTGTCTGCAGCACTACTTTGACAATTCATTGCTTAATTTCTATAGTGCAGTCATACTGATATTTTTTTCTACAGTAATGAAAGAATGAGGTAATTCTAAGTATCCACAAGAACTGATTGTTCATTAGGATGGCATTCTTGACATAAGCCTATCCCTGTTAGGTAGGTGTGGAATGTCACAACACGCTGAGAAAAGGGGCAGAGCTTTTGCCACTGCAATGTTACTGGTATTACTTTGACTATCCTGCTTAAGAGTAAATTTGCTGTTTAATATATTTATGTAGGAAGAAAATGTTTCATGCAATATTTCTTTAAAATAAATGCTTGAAGTATTTAATTCTAAGCCAAAAGAAATTCGCTGGTATTACAAGCAGACAACTACACAGAAAAATTGCAAGTAATGTTATAAGGATGAGGAAGTGTCATTTGTATAGTTCTTTTTAAAGAGTTATATCAAAATTTACATGTCCTAATGTCATGGCAAACCATATGTTCAAATAAAACATAGCTTCCAAAGACTAGTGTGTTCCCAATATTGTTTTTTTCTTAAAATAAGGGGAAAAACCAGCAACTATTATAGACATTGTTAACAAGCAGATAATTAAAGATCTGTCCAAAAAATCTATTCCTTCCTTTCCCCTCAATATTCAGAAATTGAAACAAAACAGAAAAAAAAATGATTGAGAAGGTTATAGAAGAGTCTGTTATAATGAGAGTAAAGTCAGAAAGAGGTGGTGGACACAAATCTTGCAACTCTAGCACATGCAGCATAATGTTTTTTCCACTACTCACAAATTTATAACAATAAAATTAAGAGAGAAAGTAGCATCAAACAAGAAGAGTGTCAGTCCTTGTTTTAAATACTGTCTTCTTTGTTCTCCAAATGAACAAGTTACTCAGCCAATATGGAATAAAATGGGATGTAGATAAAGAAGCTAAATTTAGAAAGGATCACTGGTGCCAACTTTCTCTTCTGAAGATCAGTTTGAGTTTGACCTTGAAATTTTATTGGCAGGATGAAAGAGCTTAACTAATGAAATCTGCTACAGTTAGAAAGCTTATATTACCACAGGAAATGCTCCACACAACTGGGGTCGACAGAGAAGCGCAGCTTGGCTAGTTTTACTGCGCAATCCTTTCACTTCTTCTTGGGACTCATGCAGCATCCCCAGACATTCCACATTCCGCTCTTGGACCTCATGTAGCTTAAAACAATATAAAAGGTCAATCATTTACTCAGCCTTGAGAACAAAAGGTACTGAAGAAGCTATTTACATGTAATTCAAAGAAATTATCACTGGGACTTTTCTGAAGTCACACATTAATCAATTGCTGATACAGGTTGTTCTTGACTTACAACAGTTCATTTAATGATCGTTCAAAGTTACAACGACACTGAAAAATATGACTTAAAACCATTTTTCACTGTTACAACCTTCACAGCATCCCCATGGTTATGTGTTCAAAATTCAGAAGCTCGGCAACTGGTTAATATTTATGTCCATTGCTGTGTCCCAAGGACATACAATCAACTTTGGGACCTTCTGACAAGTAAAATCAATAGCAAAGTGAGATTCACTTAACAACCAGGTTACTAACTTATCAACTGCAGTGATTCATTTAACAACTGTGGCAAGGAAGGTCATAAAATGAGGCAAAATTCACTTAAAAACAGAAATGTTGGGATCAATTGTGATTGTAAGTTAAAGACTACCTGTATAATAAACGGAAGACAGACCAACTACAATGAGTCATAGTAGTGCAGCAGTTAGAATGCAGTACTGCAGGCTACTTCTGCTGACTGCCAGCTGCTGGCAGTTTGGCAGTTCGAATCTCACTGGTTCAAGGCTGACTCATCCTTCCATCCTTCCGAGGTGGGTAAAATGAGGACCCAGACTGTTGGGGGCAATATGCTGACTCTGTAAACCGCTTAGAGAGGGCTGTAAAGTGGTATATAAGTCTAAGTGCTGTTGCAATTACAAAAATGACAATTCTACTAATCAAATACTTATTTTGCTGGAATATGTTTACAGCTGCTAACAATTTAATAAAATAAATGCTATGTAAATTATAGAAACTTCTTCCCCTCCTCCCAAAAAACCCCAACACCCAGCATTGCACAGGGGCTTTCTTTTATCAAGTGCATTTCTTTTCTGCTTGAATAGATTTGAGTAGAGCATAAGAAGCTGCCAGAGAGAAGAGGAATCTGTTTTAGTAAAACCAGGACTGATAACATTAGATGCAATCTTACTTTTTAAGTAATGCTTTAAATTTATTTGCGTGTAATATATAAGGCCAGAAACCTTTAACTACTATAGTAAAGATTGGGTCTAGGTGCCAGATTCATGGCGTCAAGTACAGTTTAGCCACAGTCTCCTGAAGGCTTAATGCTGCCTTAAGAGGTCTTCTGGCCATGCTTCTCTCAAGGTCTTTTGGCCCTATTTCAGGGACAACCAAAAGCTTTTCCAGGAAGAGAGAAAAGGAGACATGTTGAGCCCTTTAGCAACGGAGGAGCAACACATCAGTTTTGCAGAAGTCTGGTGTTCTGTCTCAACATAAACATATACAGAATTGCATCATGAACCATTTGATATATGTTTCACGGCTTCTTTCTCCTTCCAATATTTTGGCCACAATATTCTGGCAGAGGGAAACATTTAAACAATGAATAAAAACAAATGTGGATTCTTTTTTAAAGATTCTGTTTTTTCTTCATTTGTTAAACCAAAACAAAGTGAATGGAATCCGAATCAAAGTGGTGCACCAGAAATCCTCCATCAATATTCAGGAAAAATATAAATATTCTCATGTAAAATGTTTACATTTTATTCTTTTCCATATTAGTTCTCTACATCAAAAACTGGAAAGTAGGTGGCATAAATACCTCTGCTGTCAACTGTTTCTGGGCATCTTTAGAAGCTTGCAGATGCAGCTTCAATTCTTCTTTTTCGATTACATGCTGAGGATATACAAAATATAGTTATTTAATCCTGTATGAGCTCTGTTAGAAGTGCTAATTTCTTGGTACAGGTAACAATTTGACTTTCAACATTTCCCTTCTCTGAACTTTCTGCACACCTACCTCTTTGATCTTATGCTGAAGATCAACAATCTGAGATAAGAGGGATGAGATTTCCTCCTGGTAGTGAATCAGCTCTTCATCCTTCCTCATCAGTTCTTCACTCATTCTTGCAATCTGAGCATTTGTTTCCTCTAAGATACACAGCAGGATACATGCTTTGTTAAGAAACCAGAAGTATATCATCCTTTCTGAAAAACAAACTTCTTAAAGCCTTTCATACAATAGTTATTTTAAGCAAAATCCAAGAAAATGCAAACCAAATAACTGTGCCTGCTTGAATCGTAGGTCTCTACAACAAGGATTCTCCATTAATCAAGTTTTTAAAGCCAGTTCAACAATCTCAATTTTAATACCCTGCTTAATAGCAAGGTTTCTTAATACTTAATTTGAAGGTTAGTGGATTCACAATACCAATATTTAAAGATTGACAAATAAAAGGTTAGAGGAATTGGGGGACTTCCGGTTTGCAGGGCTTCGGTGGCAGGCAGAAATCCGCGATTGTGCGTGGTTTCTGCCTGGGCTCGCTGCTGGAGCGTCCCGAGCCAGCTGGCTTTGGGGCTAAGCCACCCCGTAGAGGTGGTGAAGAGGGGGGAGATTCCAGCAGGGTTGAGGAAAGCTGCATCTTTCCTCCTCAGCTGGCTAAACTCCCTTTCCCAAAGGCGGTAAGAGCGGTAGTCAGAAATGGCCGCCTCAAAGAAGCACTCATCTGGAAAAGAAAGTGCAGGAGGAAGTTAAGAAGTGAAAGTTTTGGCTGACCGGGATAAGAAGCAACAACTAAGGTATCCTGGAATTTAAATTTTATAAAAGATACATCGCTCTCAAAGAAGATTTGGGAGCAGCGAATGAAAGTGAAAAGGAAAAGGTTTTTTTTCACTCTCCTTCTTTACGATGACAGTGAAGAGAGATGAATGAGAAATTGGAAAAATCCGCGTTGGCACCAATAGTTAATTAAACTGGAAAATTAAATGCCAAGGGGACAATAAAGATTTCTGAACACTAAAAAAATTTTTTTTTTGCTGTAAGTAGGAAGGGAGAGGAAAAGAATAAGAACAGGATTTGGAAGGAGGAGGCTGCCTGGAATCCAAGGACTCTAAAGTTAAATCTTAATAAGACTTCTAAAAGATACATTTTAACTGGAATTTCGTAACTAATAGTAACCCCAGGAAGAGAAAGTGAAAAAAGAAGAAAGTGTTAAAAGAAACAGCTTGTGTGTATTTGGGTTGCTTGATGACTTTGGGACTTCTGGAAATTATATTTGAATGATTAAAAACAATTGGGTGGTTGTTTAAATTTTTTTTACAATGGCATCACTTGTGGATGAATTGAAAATGGAATTTAAGGACTTCCGGTTTGCAAGGCTTCGGCAGCGGCAGGGATTCGCAATACTGCGCGATCCCTGCTGCGCTTGCTGCCAAGGTTCCCCCGATCCACTTGGATTTGGGAGATATAGCTGCCCCGTAGAGGCAGCTGAAGATAGGGGGGATCTGGATAGGGGTTTGGGGGTGTCGCAGACCCCCTCCCCAGCCAGCAAACCCCCCTTTTCCCAAGGCAGAGGAGCAGCGGTCAGCAATGGCCACTACAAAGAAACCTGAAACCGGACAAGATCGTGCAGGAGGAAGAAAGTCGGAAGAGTCGTGAAGGTTTTTTTTTTGACCGGGATAAAGCAAGAGAAAGTAACCTGGAATTTGAAAGTTGTTAAAGATAAATTGTTTCCAGAGACAGTTACAAGCGGCGAATGGAATTCTAAAAGGGAAAGTTTTTTTTTCTTTTTTCACTCTCCTTCCTATTGTGACAGCAGATGGAACTATAAGAAAAATCGGAAAATCTGCATTGGAGGTAATTAAATGCTGAAAGAAAAGATTTCTGAACATTTTATGAAAAAAAAATCTTTTTTGCTGTGAGTGAGAAAGGAGAGGAAAAAAAAATTGGAGCAGAATTTGAAAATAAGGAGAAGATTGCCTAGAACTCTAAAGAGCTATTAAACATTAATAAGACTTCTAAAAGATATATCTTAAATGGAACTTTGTGATTAAACTTTAACCCCAGAAAGAGAAAGTGAAGGAGAAAGTATTTAAAAGAAACAGTTTGTTTGGATTGTTTGGTGATTTTGGAACTTCTGAGAATTATCTCTGATTAAAAGCACTTGGGTGGTTGTTTGGAAACCCTTTTTCTCTCTACAATGGCATCACTTGTGGATGGATTGAAACTTGTATACCAAAAATATGAAAAAGAAAAGAAAGAAGGGAAGGATGCTCTTGGCACTCTTTTTCAATTTTTAGAAATGGCAGTTTGTACTTATGTAAAGCTGAATGCGCAACAGGATGACTGGGACAAAGAAGAAGCCATTTTTGATGAACAAGTGACTTTGGTTGGGGAAGGAAAGGAGAAAGAGAAAAAGGAAAAGAAGACTTTAAGACTTGGAAAAACAACCAAAAAAGAGAAGAATAAGGTAAAAAGGAGATACTATGTTAGAAAACAACAGAAAGGAGGAAAGCAGAATAAAAGGGAGGTGGAGAGACAAAGGGGTAAAGAGGACAAGGCGAAGAATAAGCAAGGGAGAAAGGAAGGGACGAGAAGCCTCAATGGTGGAGAGCAAGATGCAAAGAAACAAAAGTCTTTTAGAGATAATGGGTAAACTTTATTGAAAAAGGGATTCTGGAAAGGTACATTAGATTGTATTTTTACATTTGCACTTAGAAATAACCTTAGAAAATTGGAAACAATATGCAATTTAAAATGTGATAAAATATTTAGTATAATTAAGTGAAATCTTTGTCAAGAAAAGGGGAATACTTTAATGAAACAAAGTCAAATGATTTAAGATACGTGATGTGGGGGGGGGGAAATAATTATGGAAAGCATAAGTGTTCCCATAAAGGCATGATATTTAACTGAAATGGGTAAAATGTTTAAGATATAAATGATTGTTAATATTAATGATTAGACTATGTTATCCTAGTGAATTTTTTTGTGAAATGAGAGATTTGAAGTAGGAGAAGGGGGAACATTCTAATGAAATAATGATCTATAATATGTGAAGTGGGGGGGGAATAACTATGGAAAGTAGGTGCTCCCATAAAAGTATGTGATTTAACTGAAAAGTAATGTGCTAAGTGTTTAAGATATAAATGAATATTAATATTAATGAATAGATTTGTATTGATATTGATAATATTGTATAATTTTAGAATGTACCAAACAGAATCCCAATGTAAGCTATGTATTCTATATTAAGTATTGTAAATGTAGGGGAAAGATAAAGGCATCATACTCCAATTAATGTGCAGGAGAAGTTTTCTTTAAAGAAGAAAGATAAATGGATAGCTGCAAATAGAACAGACAAAGAATAATAAATACTATGATTCGAATTGAGATGAGATAAATAAAATAAAATTAAGAAAATTTAAAAGAGAAGAGAAGCGATATAGAAAATTGAAAATGCTAATAAGATATGGAATGGTATATAAAATGAATATGAATTTGAATTTGTGTTTGTGTGAAGAGTTTTAACCAGGGACTAAGCAACTTTCAGAAAAGAGGTTTTTTATGTTTCTATGTTTTGTGTTTTTGTGTGTTTAGGTTTGATTGAACTAATAAAACCTTGGAGGAATGTTAGAAAAGGACAATGGAGAATAAAAGATAGAAGAGAATAAAGCAAGCCAGAAAGGAAAAATAAGTATAGTGAATAAAAACATATAAAATAGATAAATATAGAAAAGAAATATAATTGAATAAAAGTATAGGGAGAAATAATGAGGAATTTGAAAGGATATCTATGTGTTTATAAGGAAATGTGTCAATGATGTATAAAATGTTTTATTTGTTTAAAATTTATAAATAACTTTCAGAAAAGAGGTTTTATGTTCCTAAGTTTTATGTTTTATGTCTTTAAAAACTAATAAAATTTGTTCAAAAAAAAAAAGAAAATGGAATTTAAAAAATATAAAGAAGAGGAACAAGAAGGGAAGGGCTCTTTTGGCTCTGTTTTTCAATTCTTAGAAATGGCGATCTGTACCTACGAGAAACTACAAGAAAAGACTGCGCAACAAGAAGATTGGGACAAAGAAGAAGCCATCTTTAATGAACAAGTAACTTTATCTGGGGAAGAAAGGGAAAAGGGGGGAAAGAGAATAGAGAATTTAAGACCTAAAAAAACAACCAAAAAAGGGAAAAATAAGATGAAAAGTGAATATAATGTTAGAAAGCAACAGAAAAGGGGAACACAGAAGAGGGAAATGGAGGTGGAGAGACAAAGGGGTAAAAAGGGTAGAGAGAAGAAGCAAGGGAGGAAGGAAGGGAAGAGAAGCTACAAAGGTTTGGAGCAAGATGTAAAGAAACAGGACTTATTCAGAGATAATGGGTAAAAATTTAACTGAAAAAGCGATTCTGCAAAGGTACATAAGATTGTATTGTTATATTTGTATTAGAAATAATGTTAGAAAATTGGAAACAACATACGATTAAAAAGTGGGATAAAATACTCAGTGTAATTCAGTGAAATTTTTGTGAACAAAATAAATGAAATGAAATAAATGAGAGAATTGAATTAGGAAGGAATGGTAACATTTTAATTACACAATGTTTTAAAATATAAGTGAAGTGGGGGGGAAGTAACTATGGAAAGTTTATAAGTGTTCCCATAGAAGCATGATACCTATTTGAAAAGTAATGTGTAAAATGTTTAAGATTTAAATGAATATTAATATTAACGATAGAATTGAATTGGTATGGATTGTTGTTTTATTTATATTATATATTTATAATTTTTTCTGTTTTTAAAATATAGTGTGTAGCTTTAGAATGTACTAAGCAGAATCCGAATGGAAGTTATGTATTATATTAAGTGTTATAAATTTAGGGGAAAGATATAAAAGCGTCATACTCCAATCAGTGATTACAGGAGAAATTTTGTTTAATGAGAAAAGATAATAGACAGCTGAAACAGGACAGACAAAGAATATAAGTATAATAATCTGAATTGAGATGAAATAAATAAAATAAAATTAAGTTAAAAGAGGGGAGAAGCTATATAGAAAATGTAGAATGGTAATAAGATATGGAATGGTATATAAAAATGAGCATGAACTTGAATTTGTGTCTGTACGAAGAGATGTAACCCGGGATCAAGCTGCTTTCAAAAAAGATGTTTTATGTTTTTATGTTTTGTTTATGTTTGTTTTTAAAAATCAATTAAATTTTTAAAAAAAAAAGGTTAGAGGAATTGAACTTGATAGGAAAAACGTAATTAAAATGTTTACACATTTCTATTCAAGTATAAAGTTTTAATTTGGGGGATTTATTATCTGCTAATTATTTGAATTACAGCCCATTGCACTCAAAGAAGTATGGTCAATTATGGGGGATTGATATAAATTGCAATTTAATTATAGCTGGATGGACCCTGAAATACTGCCTTTTAAAGGACCGAATTAAGTTAAGAATAGTACAGAGCTCAAACCTGGAGGAATGAAGATGAACTGAATTTGTATCTAAAGGCCTATTCTCTGTGGAAGACATGATCAGAATACTCACTTATTTCTTTAACACAGTCAGTGACTAGCTGATGCTCCTTATCTTCATATGTCATAGTTTCAGTCTTCAAATGGCATGCCTTCAAAAATTTAAGTGTTTCATTAATTTTAAGAGGAAAGCTATCTGTAAATATATTATTTTTTCCCATTGTCTTTATAACAAAATGTACATTCTGGAATATATTCAATGTTCGGGGAGTATTTATAATCCAACTCCAATAGAAGGTTCTTCAGAAGGATCTGAAGAAACATTCTGAGAGAGAAAGAATATTTCCACTAATGGATGTCATTGGATCTACACCATTGGATGTAGCCCTATGTTAGAATTACAAATAGAATTCATTATGACACTTGTTTCACTTAAACCCAATTACAATATTGCTAATTTTATTTTCAATTTGTAATGAATGACCCAAGTAAGAGAGTTCACCTTTTTTATAGCAGTCACACTGTAGAAAATTTTCCACTGAAGCATCCAATGTCAGCTTACATTTCTGTTCTAATCAGTCACTTGTCATCTCAGATCTCATAGCCTCCATGTGAAGTTAAAATTGTATTTGGGTCATTTGCATCCTTTTTTGGTTGAACAATCCTACTTATCACTTCTTCTATAAGCATGACCGTAGCCATGTTAATATATCCTTTTTTAATGCTTGGATTTATCTTAAATTAATTATACTCAAAAGGAATAAGAATGTAAGTTACCTTTGTTCGAAGTAATAGGTTTTCCTCTTCCAGTTCCCTGAGTTTATCTTGTAAGATATCCAACTGTAAGAAACCTTGTGACAAGTTGAAGGACTCATTGAAGCGAAGTGGTGTGGAGCAGCTAGAGTCAGTCTCACTTTCTTCAGAAGCAGTGGATACCACACGAAGCAGTTCATCTTTTTTTGTTAGTTCATGTTGTAGCTGATGAATCTGATTTTACAGCATTTTTGTTTACTAAACATAACCATTTACTCAAAACAATGCAATTTATGCTAGTGAATCAACAGACAAGTTAAAAAACAATTGTATTGCTATCTCCATTACCACTTCTTCAGAATATGCTAATCTCCCCCACTTTAAAAAAATAGTACTAAATATGGATTTCCTCCAAATTACACTTTTATAAGAAGGTTTAGAAATATTAATGGAAGATATCTTTGCTCATTCCATGTTCCAATTATCATATTTTCTTTCCTAGACTGTCATTATCCAAAATTCAATAATGTGAAAATACATTATTTTCCTTGGCAGAAGTCCCTTTTTAAAAGCCAACAGTCTAAAGGCTAAATAAATATTTATCAGTCCATCATTCAGTGTTTTTTTTTAATTCTAGGAAAATAAAGAGCTATTTTCTATATTCAACAAACAGCAGAGTTCTTTACATATGGTTCTTTACACATGGTGTAATATATACATGGTACAGCTGCTTCCTGTATCTAGTGAGATTAAAATGCATTACAATCATAGGTAAATTTTATTTATTTCAATTATATCTCAATGCTTTTCCCTGGGACCTAAATTAAATGACCAGCAGTCTAAACATTATATGGACCTAGACTTCAGTAAAGTTGCTGAATCAAATTCTGGGATTCTTTGTTCTTTTTAACCTTTTTCTATTTTAAAAGGTTAAAATAGAAAAATCCTGAGAATTGGGAATATTGTACATATATTCTACATACAAGCAAATATTAGACTCAAATTTTATGTATATGGAATGTAATTCCTATTTATACTCTTTATTAAAGATGCAGCACACATAAACAATAGTTTGAAACAGTACAAAAATTTAAGTACATAAAGCAAGAGTTCAGCTCTGCGTAATAATATAATATATGCTTCCACATTTGAAATAAAGAAAATAGCCTTCAAAATTCTTGCATCTTTTTTCATTAAACAAAGACTAACTTGAAACTTTGTGGAAAAGAAAGCTTCTAACTTCAATAGATTAAAAGTTTTCATCTGATATAACTAATATAACTTCACCAGATGCTTACACAATACATTAACCTCTTAAAATTCCCAAAGCTAAAATTTTTTTCACTTACTTTGTCAAAGGCTTGACCCAACTGATCTTCCAGAACGTCATTTTGCTCTGTTAGGCTATGGTTTCGTCTAAGAAGGGCTTGTCCAATCCGTGCTGCTAGTTCTAGATCTCGATCTTTCTGCTCAGAAAACCATTAAAAATTGTATTATTTTTCCCTCAAGAAGTTATTCAAATGTTAGCATTTTTTTCATTTGTGCATAAAATTGGAGAAAAGAGACAGAGTTTTGAGTTTGATAAAGTAGCGGCATTCAGGTAAACCCAGGATCTTTTTCAAATATTTGGCACTGAAAAACAGACAGAAATCAAAAGCAACATAAAAGCCATTAAAACCTCTGAACCAGACCTTTAGGTGGGAAAAAATCTAGAATCAGCTGCACCAGAAACACAAGTCATTTCTTTTCCTGAGATCTCTAATCTTCAACTTCCAAACTCTTTTGAATTCTGTACCTTGGTTATACCTGTTCCCCAAATAATAAAGTTCCACCCAAATCTGGAGTTAAGCTATCACCTGCTACTGAATGGCAAGACATCCTTCTCCACTTTACTTAGAATCTGAATCAAACATAAACTGACAACTAAACTTTTAAATAAACAGCTTCAGCTTCTTTTGTAAATGGGTTTTTTTTTATCAATGTCTAAGTTATTTTTGAGTATGTGGCCATGGTTCTCATATAAATCTGACACTGGAATTTCAAAGAATTAATAATTTAAAACTTCCTTTTTATGACCCTCTAATCCCTTAATTTGGAGGAGAGTCAGTGTGATTGGATGGAGCTGAGCATTTACTGGTTGGATGCCCTTCCTGATGCCAGGTGAAATTTGCAGCAGATATTTTTCTTTTTACCCTAGAAGAGAAACATCTTTCGCTACATATGATTAAACTCTCAACCTTCCAAGTGGAAGGCAAGTTCCTTCACCACTAGGCCACCTAATGTCTTGATCAAAGAATAAATAACTGTAATCAAGAAAACGAAGTCTTGGAAAATAAGATAACTATGCCAATCACAAAAAGCCCAGATATACATACCAACGCTGGCAATCATTAACACAGGAAAGAAAGAGGCAATGGAGAAATGGAGGATAGAAGCACAAACTACTAAGCACGTAACTCTGAAAAAGGATAACTGTCACCCTTACAAAATAATCCAGGCAAATACACCCAGGAGCATTACACTCTATCTTTATTTGAAGATTACATTAACAGAATCTTGCAAATCTAAAAGTATATCTCCCCTCCCCCCTTGCCTTTACAATCCAGGAAAGAAAGAAAGAATCCTTTCTGAGGCATTTGCCAGGTCCCCATTCCTTCTGTGGACTCAGCTGTCTCTTATTTGATTGCTGGCCAGTCTGAACTCTTACTCCTGTCTCTCAAAGTCATTTCCAATAATTCTGGTCGTTCAGGCAATACTTTTCTGCTGATTTCATCGTACTAGTTCCTATTCTCCTAGGGTAGGTCCTATCCTCCTCCATTGGTTATTGTTTCAGTTTTAAAATCAGACTGAAATTTGGACTGTAAAAGAACAGTGTTGACCAGCAATGGCTTTACTATTTATTCTACCAGTAACATTTTGTATGAGATTCTACCATATTTTATGTGAAGTCTGAACCACACGAATCAGTGAAAGATTGTGGTGTTGGAATTTGAGCACCCTAACACCACCACTATTAAAATGTCTATTCTTAAAGTTATCTGTTTCTTTCTCAAATTTAAAATATTTATTTCAATTTGTAAAACTATGTTTAGTTATAAAACAACAATAATTTTACCTCAGCCAACAGATGAGTGATTACTTCAATATCATTGCAATTTTTTGGTACATGATCTCCTCTACCTGTGCCAGCAACTGAAAAACAAAACAAATCCTTAACACAATTTAAACAAATGAAAATATAATATACTCTAAGAATAACATGCTTGAGAATGTAAAAAAATGTGAAGATCAGTAATTAAAGAACAAGAACAGGAAAAAAAGACATTTAGACTTTGCTGCATTATATTTTTGTGGAATAAATACTAATTAAAGAAAATTAAGGAAAAAAGGTTTCACAGAAAAAATAAATTTTGGTATATAAAGATCTTGCAGTTCAAGTCATGAAGTATTATATCTATTATGGATAGCAATGGGAGTCTGTTTCTGTGTTATTTCGAAGAAAAATTACAGATTGGAGTACAGTAATCACCAGAAGTTTTGGAGCTTCTTCGGCGACAGACCGAAATCCACACTCGTGCATGGTTTCGATCTGTGCTTGCTGCTGGAGTGCCCTGAACTGGCTGGTTTCGGGGCTAAGCCACCCCATAGAGGTGGTGAAGAAGGGGGAGACTGCCAGCAGGGTCGAGGAGAGTCGCATCTCTCCTCCCCAGCTGGCCATTACTCCCTTTACCGAAGGCAGTTACAGCGGTGGTCAGAAATGGCCACCTCAAAGAAGAACACGACTGGAAAAGAATGTGCAGGAGGAAGATAAGAAGAGAAAGTTTTGGCTGTCCGGGTAGAACTGAAAAAGCAACAATATAAGGTACCTTGGAACTTGAATTATAAAAAATAACATTGCTCCCAAAGAAGACTTTGAAGCGGCGAGTGAGAGAGGGAAGGGAAAGGATTTGGTTTTTTTTCTTTTCTTCTCTATATTGACAATTAAGAGATCTAAGCAAGAAACCAGCAAAAATCCACTTTGACATTAAGAGGTATTTAAGCTGAAAATAAAATGTCAAAGGGATAATAGAGATTTCTGGATTCTCAAAAACTTTTTAAAAAAGGGAAAAAAGGGTGGGATCTGGAAAAAAGGGCATTGGTCCTACCTGAACTCTTCTTCTCGGGGAGCTGAAAGGAGAATAAAGGATGGGTGGTCTCTAGTCTCATAGCTCTGCAGACCGAGTTGAAATACTGAGGACACACCCCCTGGTAACAGTCCCCAGTTCTGAACGACGTCGAAGCAAATCCAGCTGCTCCTCATCCTCTAAAGCCTATTTGATATTTGAGAAAAAAACATTTCCTCCCTACTCCGACCAAACAGAATACAGGATGGGACTGGATTCTCCCTTCGGCTCCCCGAGAAGAAGCATTCAGGTAGGACCAACGCCCCTTCTCCACTGAGCCGAAGGGAGAATCCAGGATGGGACATACCAAAGCTGGCTGATGGCTGCCCTATAGGAGGGAACTGGATTGATTGGAGGTCGCTACTTCTACATGAACGCCCTGCAGGACTCGTCTTCCAAAGGACGCCTCTGCTGAGGCAAAGGAGTTAATGTTATAATGTCTTATGAATGGGGTCACAGATGACCAAGTCTTAGTTCTACAAAAGTCCACAACCAAAGCCTGCATTGCCCAGGCTGCAGTGGTCACTGCACTCCTGGTTGAGTGCGCAGTGATTCTCCTGGGCACAGGAAGAGCCAGTAACTCATAGGCCTTCGCAATATAGGCTCTAAGCCAGTGACCCATGGCGGATGGTGTCATCCTGCGACCCAAAGTTGACGGCTGAAAGGAAACGAACAGGGCTTCAGTCCTCCTAAAAGAGGAGGTCCTTTTGATGTATATACGGAGGGCCCTCCTAACGTCCAAGGTGCACCATTTTCTCTCCAGTGCATGGGTAGGCCCTGGACAGAAGTCAGGCAAAATCAACTCCTGTGAGTGATGGAATAAGGAGTTCACCCTGGGCAGAAAGGTAGGGTCCAACTGCAGAACCACCCTGTTTGTATGGAAAATGCACAGGTCCTTTCTGATGGATGAGGCTGTCAACTCCGAGATACGCCTGGCCGAAATAATGGCCACTAAGAATGACACTTTGCATGTGAGTAGGCAAAGACTGACTTCACGCAAGGGTTCAAATGAGGGAGAAGTCAGTGCCTGCAGGACCCTAGACAAATCCCAGGTGGGGAAATGGTGGACCACCGGTGGCTTCAAATTAGTGGCTCCCCTAAGGAAGACTTTCATTCTGGGGTGTTGGGCCAGAGTGGTTGAGTCCTTGACTGAAAAAACGAGGTCAAGGCAGCCACCTGTCTCTTCAAGGTACTGGGGGGGGGGGCGAGACCTCTGTCCAACCCATCCTGCAGGAACTCTAACACATTTGTCACAGACACAGAAGTATGTTCTAATAGATGACTGGCATACCAGCCGTAGAAAATCCTCCATGATGCGTCGTATATCCTGGTCGTGGAAGGTCTGGCCGCCTGGATGGTCTGAATGACCCTTCTGGAAAACTACTCCTGTTTCAGGAGCACCTGCTCAAGCGCCAGAAACCAGGCTGGATCTGGGTGCTCAATCGGGCCCTGGCTGAGGGAGATCCTGTGCAGGGGAATTCTCCAGGGTCTGGTGAACCATGGGCACCTGGGCCAGTAAGGGGCTACCAACAGAACCTCTGCCCTCTCTGTCAGTACCTTTCTGATTGTTCCAGGAATCAGGGGAAGGGAGGAAGGCATACAATATCCTTGGGGTCACCTGCACCGGAGACTGTTGACCCCTTCTGCTCCCGGTGCTGGGAACCGTGCAAAGAACTCCGGGAGCTGCGAGTTCTCTGGAGATGCAAAGAGATCCAGAATCGGATGGCTGAATCATTTCATCATCTCCTGGAACAGACTGGGATGCAGTCGCCATTTCAACTGGTCGACTGTGGGCCTGCTCAACCAGTCTGCTTGCACATTGGAAACTCCCAAGATGTTTTCTGCTCGCAGGGACAACAGGTGTCTCTCCACCCACCTGCACAACTGAGTCGCTTCCTGCATTAGAGATCTGGAGCGAGTGCCCCCCTGCCGGTTTATGTGGGTCTTGGTGGCCACATTGTCTGTGAGGAGAAACACCTGTCTCCCCATCACCTCCTACCTTAGATCCTTGAGAGTTAAGCAGGTAGCCCTGAGCTCTAGTCAATTTATGTTGTGGGCGAGCTCCTCCCGTGACCACCTAACCTGGACTCCCAGGTGGGCCCCCCAACCATACAGACTTGCATTGGTGGGGATGGTAATGCTCTGGGGCTCCCTGTACAAGTAACCCTGATCCATGGCTCGGGACTACCACCAATGGAGAGAATGAAGAACCAGCAAGGGGACGTGAACCCTCCTTGGAGAGTTGCCCCTGCCCGCCTTCTGGTAGGGGAGCAGGAATCACTGCTGGGTTCGGGCAGGAAGCAGGCCCTTGGCTGATCCCGATGCATGATATCACCTTGCTGAGAAGTTGAGACAGCAAGATGATAGGCGCCTCTCTGTTAGACAGGATCTGTGATGTGATGTCTCTTATACTGTCTCGAAACTCCTGTGAGAGAAAGACCTGGCCAGTTAAGATGTCTATGATAGTCCCCAAATGCAAGAGATGGTTTGATAGTACTAGGTTGCATTTGTCCAGGTTTATTGAGAACCCATGCTCTCAAAGGATCCTGATTGTTGACATCATATCCTCCTCCGCCTGGGGTCTGGAAGAGGATGCTATCAGGATGTCATTCAAATAGCATAGGATCCTTATGGGTAAGGATCTGAGGTATGTCGCTACAGCCGCCAGAAGCTTGGTAAAAGTCCATGGGGCTGATGACTGGCCGAACGGGAAACCCCTGTATTGAAAATGGTGGCTGCCATAGCAAAACCTCAGGAACTGACGGTGGTTGGGGTCTATGGGCACATGAGGTAGGCCTTTGTCAGGTCTACCGAAACCCAAAAAATCTCCCCCCTGCAGGCCCTGTAGGATAGAGTAGAGGGAGTGCACCTTGAATCTTCGGTACATTAGATGCCTGTTGAGCCCTTTCAAGTTGAGGATTGCTCGCCACCTCCCCGGCCTTTGGAATCACAAACCAAATTGAATAGAACCTCTGTCTCTTCTGGTCTCCAGGAACCGGCTGGATGGCCCAAATGTCCAGCAGATGGTGGATCGCCAATTTCATGAGATCCCTCTTTGAGGGGTCCCTTGAGATGGGGCAGCACACAAAGGCACTGTGGGGGGAGGAAATAAACTCCCAAGAGAGACCTGACCATAAAGTTGTCAGGATCCAAGCGTCCGTTGTGATCTGTTCCCACCTCTGCCAGAACAGCCCCAGACGGCCCCCTGTGGGAGGGGAGGCTTGGGTGTCACTTGTTGCATCTAAAAGGTCTGTTGGAACCCCGAAAGGACCTTCTGTCATCTTGCCTCTGGTGCCCTCTGGTGGCAAAGGCCGGTCTACTGGCCTGAAATGAGGATCTTTGGAAGAAAGGCCTACTTTGATGGGGAAAGCATGCCCCAGCTTCCCCCTGTTTAAAGGAGGGCTTTCTGTAGTAGGGTGGAAACCTGTAATCAAAACGCCTCCCCTGGGAGGGCAGGATCTTTCACTTGTCCCTGGTTTCCATCAAAAAAAGGGATCCAGGGCCTTTCCAAAAAGCCTCTCTCCCTTGAGGGTAGCAAACACCAGCTTCCATTTGTTTCTGGAATCCGCCTGCCAATTTCTTAGCCAGATGAGCCTACGTGCTGTTACAGATGAGGCCATGGCTCTGGAAGAAGTTTTGGCTGACATGAGGGTGGCATTAGCTGTCGATTAAGCTGCGGCTACTATCTTATTTAAGTCCTGATGCACCCTGAGGTCCTCAGGTGGTATTCTACCCTGCAGCTTCTGCAGCCACCCATTAAATAAGGTAGACTCAGACCCACTGAGGCGAGTGTACTCCCCAGGGGATTCCCACTGCTTTTTAATCACATTCATAAACGTCTGGGGCACAGGTACAGCGCCCACTATAGATGCTTTCTCAGTGAATAGGTAATCTTCCTGATCCTCCCCCTCTGGAGTAAGATCCCGGGTGACCTTGTCCCTTTTTTTAAAATGAGCCGTGCTCTTAGCCTTAACCAGCGGAGTCTTGGAGAGAGCCAGCTGGAAAAGGTCCTTAAAGGAGGGGGGACCTGCTACCTCCAACTCCCTGTTTGAAAAGCCCTCTCTGGAAGGAGGTCCCTCTCAGAAACATAAGACTGGCTTCTTTCCAAAGGGGATGCAGAACGATTTCTGAAGTAGATCGAGCTGGCATTTTCATTTTCAGGTGCAGGTCTGGTTCTGCTGGAGGCTTGGTTTCCAGTTGCAGCAATCAAAACTCCTTGCTCAGAATTATTATGAGTGGCTTTTGCCTTGATTTGGAGAATTCCCTGCAAATCCTGAGTACTTGAGCTACCAGGATATCAGGCAGTCAAATATTGTCTGTCTGCCAATTGGTTTTGCTGCTTGTCATCTTGTGGGAGCAGAGGAGAGATGGCCCTGTTTTCAGTCTCTCACCACCTTATCAAACTCCTTATCTAAGGGCTTTTTGTCTATGCCTGGCCTGCCTATCCTCTGCCCTAGAGGGTCTTTTAGGGGCTAGGGTCCTAGTTCTGATCCTAGCTGCTTCCTCCAGCCCAGTAGACTAGGACTTAGTTGATCCCCTTGCAGCTCTCTCCCGACTCTGCTGAGGAGCTGATAATTCTTGGCCAGTTCTCCTGGTGGCCATTTTGAGCCCGCCAAAAATAACTGTCACTAGCAGGGAGAGAGAAAAGAAAAAAATGGGCAAAATAAAAATAAAAACAAAATTTGATCTAAAGCTGTCTGCTTTGGTCACAGCAACCCAGAAGTGCTCAGCACAGCTCCGCAATTTAAGGCAAGAGTCAAAGCAAAAAGGAAAAAAATATGGCTGAATCTTTAAAATTGCTCCAAGCCCTGACAGATCAGAGGCTTGCAAGCCAGTGCTGGCTGCACCACAATCAATTTGGCAGTTTCAAGCGTCTCACAGCTGCCACAGTGCTCTGGTGACTGGACAGGGGGGTCAGGATTCAATCCAGATGGCCAGTACCCCTCCAAGGGACAATCTTGGAGATGAACTTCAAAATTGTCCTGAAACATCTGAAATGTCTGCTGACGCCAAAAAGGGGCAGAAGCGCCTCGCAGTTTTCGCGGCTAGCACAGATCAATAAGAACAGACTGGGAGAAAGTGAGTTGAATAAGACACTGACTCCCACCCCCCTCAGCCCGGGCCACACGGGCTCTCGGGGGCACCTCCAACCAAATTTACAATCACAATTCCAAAAACCAGTCTACCAGCAAAGAATTTTTTTAAAAGGCAGTCAAAAAAACGTGAAAAACAAAAGTGCTAACTGGCAAGCAAGCTAGCTATTCAAACCTGCTCTAAGCCTCTTGAAGAAAAAAAAAACCTCAATCCAGGGGGTGGAGATTCTTCTACAATCTGAAATATTCAGAGCCCCCAAAGGGTGGTCTGAACTCACTGAGACCGAACGAAGAACTGGGGACTGTTACCAGGGGGTGTGTCCTCAGTTTTTCAACTCGGTCTGCAGAGCTATGAGACTAGAGACTACCCATCCTGGATTCTCCCTTCAGCTCAATGGAGAATGAAGTATTATATTTATTATAAAAATCCACTTTGACATTAACAGGTATTTAAGCTGAAAATAAAATGTCAAAGGGATAATAAAGATTTCTGGATTCTCAAAAACTTTTAAAAGAAGGGAAAAAAAGGGTGGGATCTGAAAAAATGGAGGAGACCACCTGGAAGTGAAAGGAATTAACAGTGAAACTTTAACAAGGTTCCTAAAAGATACATTTTAATTGAAACTTTGTAACAAGGTAATAGAATCCCAGGAAGAGAAAGTGGAAAAAAGAAGCAAGAAAAAAGAAGCTTTGGATTATTTGGATTACTTGGTGATTTTTGGATTTTTGGCTATTGGATCTAAAGGACTAAAATTAATCAGGTAGTTGTTTAAAAGTTTTTAAAATGGCATCACTTTTGGAAGAATTGAGAATGGAACTTAAAAAACAGAAAGAAGGAAGAGGTTTTTTTGGCTTCGTATTTCAATTCTTAGAAATGGAGATCTTCAACTATGAGAAACAACAAGAAATGCTTCCAGAACAAGAAGGGCGGGACAAAGAAGAAGCCATCTTCAATGACCAAGTATTTCTATGCGGGAAAAAGAAAGGAAAAGGGGGAAGAGAGTGAAAAATTTAAGATTTGAAAAAACAACCCCAAAAAAGAATAGTCTGAAAAGTAATTACAATATTAGGAAGAAACAGAAGAGAGGATTACAGAAGAGAGAATCAGAATTAGAGAGAGAAGGGGTCAAAAAGGGAAGGGAGAAGAAGAGGGGGAAGAGGGAGAGGAAAAGAAATTATGAAGGACAGAAACAGGACATAGAGAACCAGGGAAAACGTACAAGGATTAAGGGTATAAGCCTATTTAGAAGACAAAGAGATAATGAGTAAAAACTTAATTGAAAAGGGGATTCTGCAAGGGTACATAAGATTATATTGTTATATTAGAAATAGAAATGAACTTTGAAAATATGAAACAAGTGTGATTAAAATGATAGATAAAATACTCATTGTAATGGAATGGAATGTTTAATAAAATAAATGAAATAAAGAAAAGGAGAGAATGAAATTAGGAAAGGAGGGGAACATTTTAATTATTATTGATGTGTTATGAAAATTTAAGTGAAGAGGAATATGAAAGAAATATGAAAAAAATATGGAAATATTATAAGTGTTCCTAGGAGTATGATATTCTATTGAAAAGAAATGTTAAAGATTATAATTAACATTAATGATAGAGCTGAAATGGAATAAAATAAGTATTTTATTTATTATTGTTATATATATATATACTTTCTTTTTAAGAACTTAGTGTGTATTTTAAGAATGTACCAAGCAGAATTCGATTGGAAGTTATGTGTTATATTAAATGTTATAATTGTAAATTAAAAGATGCAAAGGTGTCATGGTCCAATCAGTAACTACAGAGGAAAATTTTGTTTAATGAGAAAATAAAATATGAAATTCAAACAGGACAGACAAAAGTATAAATATAATGATTAGAAAGTTATTGAAACTTAGAAATATATATAATTGAATTTAGAAAGGAATGAGATAATTAAAAGTAAGATTGAAAAACTTAAGGGAAGGGAAAAATTAAGGAGAAAATGTTAAAACAGTAATAAGATATGGAATAGAACACAAAGATGAATATGAAATTGAATTTGTGTCTGTATGGAGAAGTGATAACCCGGGACCATACTATTCTCAAAAAAAGAAATTTACTCGTATCATGTTTTGTGAAAACCCAAATAAAAGTTTTATTTAAAAAAAAAAGTATTCACCAGAAGTTTTTATTTTTTAACTTAGAACTATTGTTAAAAATTTAGAGAAGAAAAACATGCAGAGAATGGCTTTTGGATTTTTCTTCTCTAAATTTTTAATAATAGTTCTCTTTTGAACTAAGGACTAAGGGGAAGAGGAGAGGATAGAGTAGAGTAGAGAAGTCAGCAAAATTTTGAATCATAGAGCACTAGTCTTTTAGTCATTTCCAACCCTACAAGATCAAATTTAGTTAAACAGAATTCTCTTTAAAAGTTGGTGCTATCCAGCTGAAGGACAAATAGTCAAGACAGGCAGATAGACACAATCCCAATCTTTTTTACTATACTTCTTTTATTCTTCTTTGGGTTGGAAAGAAAAAAAGTTAGCCGAGATACAATTTATTATTCTGTGCAGTAATATCCTCTGTACCACACAAACAGGAAGTAGACGTATGACAAATCTTTAACTATTTATATCCTAACAATTTATAATTTATTAGAGAAAGACAGACCCAGTTATCAAAGTACCCATTTTTATTAAAAGGAAAAGTCAAAAGCCTGCTCAGCTTAATCAGTAAGTCAAAGATAAGAAATATAACTTCGGTTTTCTTAAATAGTAAACAACAATGTCAAAAATCTACTAACAAAAATATCCAAAATCAAATTGCACAGGTATAAATACATGGGTTCCTTCTACTTTCAGAAGTAACGTACAAATCATTCTTCTGTCCATAAGAAAGGAGGAGCCATTTTAATACACATTCTTCCTCACTGCAGCAATCTGTGATCCAAATGATCTCCCAAGCCTTTGGGAGGGTTTTTTAGTGACAATAGATGGAAACAAATAATAGAAAAATGGCAATCAGTGAAAATACTCTCTTTCTTACAATCTTTTGCCTATCTGAAGTTTACAGTATTTTACTTTACATAACTGCGTATTCAGTTGTGGATTGTATTCAGTTTGTCCAAGACAGAAAGACCTTATTAAAATTGCTTAGCTTTTGAAGAAGTTGAATCTCAGGACTTTCTGATTTGTAATCAGGTAACAAACATCAAAAATCCAAACGTTAATTATAAATTTTATAAAAATTCATTTTTATAAGCTCTCAGGTTTTCTGGAAAATGTGTGTGTGTGTGTGTGTGTACACACACTAATGTTTATGTGTACACTTACCTTGTACAGTAAAACCCCTGAGTAGCTCTTCATTTTGGTTCACATTCTTTTTGTTTAGGGCCATATCTAACAGACAACTTATATACTAGGAATAGTTAGAAGAACTGGATCCAAGCTGAAGTCATGGATAGCCTTTACTTCATATTCTGCAGTATATATATCCTGCTGAACCTGCAAGCAACACTCCCTAGTATTTACTCAGCTATCAAATAAACACCTCTCCAAGCAGAAGTATCATAAAATAGGAGGAGCTATACTGCAATATTGGCTATTGCAGTTTTGAATACAGAAGTCAACTAGCTTTCTAGTTTTGGAATTATAAAGGGTATTCATTGAGGAATATCACAATCATAGTTTTGGAATTATAAAGGACATAAAATCCAGATTATCATAATCATATTAGGAGTTCAGCTTTGCTGACCAATCTATTTTTCTACCATAAGGATTAGCGCACTAATATAATATAAAATTAGAGGAATCCAATATTTCAATCTGAAGTGGAAAAGTGCTTTGGATCTAGCAGAAGCATAATTGCTACAGTGTATATTTGCCAGCAGCTCCTTAAAGAAACTGCACTAATTTGTTTAGTCAATATTGAATTTCACTTTACTTTACAGGGTGGATTGAAAGTTCAATCCTAAAGATCAAAAAGTGAAACACACCCACACTGCATATAAGATGATCAAAAATAATAAAAATTGTATAAGCTAATATTTAACCAACAGGTACATTGTTTTTGATAACAGGAAGAGATTTTAACAGGCTTGTTTTGTAGGGCTTGATATAGGCTGATGTTATTGCCTTATGCATAATCTGCAATCAGTGCCATTTTAACAACTCTGTTCACTGTTGTTTATTCCCATGTTTAACAGTGCATTTAACAAGAGCAATGTTCATAGGACATTCCACTATTTTTTTTAAAAAAGGACAATCTATGACCCCTTGGGTCCCTACTAGATTCTTTAATGCCTTCAACAATGGCAGAACTTCTAATGTGCTGGAAAAGTTCTTAAAAATTTAGAGAAATAGTAAGGGATATATCTGCCTTGAAAGTAACACATGTTGAACCATGTAGCACAGTCAAATATTAGCAGTTGACCACAGGAAATGATTTATGGCATTTTGTATTATGTCAAAAATGTTTCATAATAACTTTTATGTCATAAAATGTTCATAAAATTTGCCAAATTTTAATTCCATGGGCATGATGGCTCCTGGATTTTGGACACATTCTGTAAATTAGCCTACTTGAGGTATTGGTTCAAAACATATTGCTCTATGATGGACTGTTTAACACAGATAAATGTTACAGACTCTCAAGTATATATATGTAGGTCTAGGTGTGTTCTGGTCTTTTCCCGTGTAAGATTAAGAGTATCTTGGTGATGTTTCGGCAAGGTCCCACTCGCCAACCTCAGGCTGGTGCTTTCGGCTTCGTGCCAGTGCAAGCAGTGTGTGATCGGAGCTGCCGTTTCTCTATAAATACTGGTGGTGGGGCTGGTGTGCTGGGCTGGTTGGCTGCGCTGCTGCCTCTTGATTGGTTGATAGAGTTGATGTTGGTATAATGGGCTGTGTGATGGCCTTGTGAGTTTTGTTGTGGAGATATCCTGGATCTTGTCCTGGGTCGTTTGTTTTGTAGTGATCTTTTTTCCATTAGCCTCTCGTGTTTTAACGGCTTGGGTAATGGGTTGTGTGGGCTTGCGAGTAATGGGTAATGGGCTTGCGAGTTCTTTTGTTGTGGTATTCTGGGTCCTGCGTTGTAATCTCCTGGGTCGTTTGTGTTTTGATCTATTTTCCATTAGCCTCCTGTGTAGTAACGGCTTGGGTAATGGGTTGTGTGATGACCTTGTGAGATTTATTGTTGTGGTATCCTTGGTCTTCTGCTGTGATATCCTGGGTCATTTGCTGTGTTGCAACTTCTTGAGTTCTTGTGGTGTAATTTCCTGAGTTTTCTGATGTGATATCCTGAGCGGGTGGTTGTAATGTAGCATTCTGGGTTTTAGTCTGGCTTCGAGTTTGGGGTCTGGGTCTGTGTTCTTGGTGTGTGTCAGCTTGTTTGGTTTTGGGGTCAGGGAGTGCAACAGCTGGCGAAGCAGCCGTGGTCTGTTTTCTGGATGGTGGTTGTCCTTCGTTTATAGGATGGGCTTGGGATATATGGTATTCAGCTTTGTTCGGGTATTTTCCCACGTCATTATAGTTGTGCTTTTAAAGTTGTAGCAACATTTCGGCCATCATCAGGCTTCTGTATAGTGTTTGTCTGTGAGTCAGACTTTCACAGCCATTTCTGTTTTAAATTTGGTGCTAGCCGCCTACTGTGCCAGAATGGTTTTTTCTTCATCCTGATTTTTTCTTCATCCTGATTGGTTGGGGGTCTTGGTCTGTGTTTATTGGACTTGGAGTTTGCTGTGTTCTGCTTGATTGGTGTTTCTAATATCTTCTGTTTTGTAGCTTTTTTTTGTCTTAATTGGCTGGCAACATTGTGTTTCCTGTATTGGAGGCTTTTAGTGCAGCTTGGCTCCTAGTAAACAGACGGCTATCATTTATTGGGAAGCTCGGTTTCATCTGGGTGCCTGGTTGGGGTGTATTTGAACTGGAGGTATGGGGGAGAGTCTGCTTGTGCCTGAAAATACCCGAACAAAGCTGAATACCATACATATAAATACCCGGGAAAACTTAAGAAAACAAATATCAGACCTCTACGAGGAGGAAATAAACACCCCGACCAAAACTTACAAGAAGCTGGAAGTTAAAAGAGCAGGAATACTATGTGACTTCAAATTCCTACGCGGTTGCAGAGACAACAATGCAACACTGATCTGCTTCAAATTAACATTTCATCACAGCACAGCAGCTACTAAACGTATCCTGAAAAGAACTGAAATGTCTCTACTCAGGAATAAGCTCCACAGAAAGAGATTCCAACTCGATCAGTTAAACAAAGATCTCCTGATTCTACACCTGGAATTGAGCAACAAAATCCACCCTCTACTTTGGGACAAGATAAAACAACTTACAGAGAGTTGGGGAGCTGAACCTGAAACCACTTAGAAAAATGACAAACTCCTGAAGAAACCACAGAAATTAGAACATGACAAGAAGGCCCCCAACAACTCACAACACCTGAAACAATTAGGATACAACATTTCCAACAGAGAACTCACCAAAACAGAAACAGATGTCCTAACCAAAGGATTCAATTATGCTATAGCACCCAAAAAAATCCCCACAGAATCCATCATATGTGGAGTGGAATCCAGCCTAATTAAATTAAATACAGATGAAGCTGATAGAATAAGACACCAAGTCACTAACATCCTATGCACAAGCAAACCATCCAAAAGCAACTTGCACAAAGAGGAACTAAAAGCCCTGCAAGCCCTAAGGAACGACAGCAGCATAATCATACTTCCAGCAGATAAGAGTAATGCCCCAGTAGTAATGGATAGAAAAGACTACGAAACAAAATTGACAGACCTACTCCAAGACTCCACATACAAACCCATAAACACAGACCCAACCACATATCTGGGAAAAATAACCAAGAAGAAAATTATAACCAGCCACATAAGCAAAGAGATCCAACACACGATCATCCCAAGAGAAAATCTTCCAGATGCCCCAAACTATATGGCCTCCCAAAAATACACAAAGAAGGCATACCTCTCAGACCCATAGTCAGCTCCAGAGGAGCACCAGTACAAAACCTAGTCAAATACCTAGCAAAGCAGCTACGGTCACATGCTGAAGCAGCAGCTTCACATGTACAAAACTCATACCACCTCTTGGAAATGATTAAAGATCTACACGTGGAACAAGAAGATCTTCTTGTAAGTTTCGATATGGTTTCACTATTCACTCAAGTCCCGATAAAAGAAACCCTACAAATCATCAAAAATAAATACCAACCACCCAAACACCTCATGGAACTAACAGAACACTGCTTAACCAACACATATTTCATCTACAAAGGACAAAGATACAAGCAAATTGAAGGAGCCCCAATGGGATCACAACTGTCACCCATCATTGCAAACCTGTTCATGGAAGAATTCCAATCCAGAGCCCTAGTCAATGCCACCCACAAACCCAAACTATGGTTAAGATACATCGATGACACATTTGTTATTTGGCCCCATGGAAAAGAAAACCTAAACAATTTCCTAACACACCTAAACAGCATACACCCCAAAATCAAATTCACCATGGAAATGGAAACAAACAAACAACTACCATTCCTAGATGTACTAATCTACAAAAAAACAGATGGCACACTAGGACAAACCATATACCAGAAGAAAACACACACTAACCTCTACCTCAACGCCCAATCCCACCACCACCCAGCACAGATAAACTCTGTGGCCAAAACACTAATTGCCAGAACCAAACGCCTGGCAGACAAGACACACATAAAGATTGAACTGTGCACCCTGACTAAAGTACTGACAGCCAATGGCTTCCACAAAAGCACAATAACTGGCTTGATCCACAAAAACACACTGAGAGATAATGGAGACCTAGAAGATGAACAGACCTATGGAACAGCTGTCCTGCCCTACATAAGAGGTACTACAGACAAAATCAGTAAGATACTACACAGACATCACATCAAGACTGCCTTCAAAACAGACAGAAAAATAGCAGCCAACCTAAGAAACCCCAACGATAAAATTGACCTGGAAAACTAAGGCATATATGAAGTTGTCTGCGCAATCATGCCCTGCCACATACATTGGACAGACCAATAGAAGAATAAGTACCCACCTTGATGAATACAAAAATGCAGTAAAAAAGCTGGAACACACTTCCTCACTAGTCCAACACATGAAAGCCACAGGTCATAGCATCGACTTCAATGGCACCAAAACCCTAGCCACTACAGAAAACCCCAGCTATAGAATTATCAGAGAAGCCACAGAGATTGAAAAAAGACCTGAAAGCATGAATAGAAGAGATGACTCCACCAGACTGTCAATTATCTGGAAGCCTGCACTCTCAAACAAAAAAATCTCCACACCACAAGCCAAGCAAACACCTGGGGACAGACCCCCCAATACCTCCAGCTAAAACACACCCCAACCCAGATGAAACCTAGCTTCCTAATAAATGATAGCTGTCTGTTTACTCGGAACCAAACCGCACTAAAAGTCTCCAATACAGCAAACACAATGTTGCCAGCCAATCAAGACAAAAAAAGCTACGAAACAGACAGAAGATATTAGAAACACCAATCAAGCCGAACACAGCAAACTCCAAGACCAATAAACCAAGACTCCCAACCAATCAGGATGAAGAAAAACCATTCTGGCACAGCAGTAGGCTAGCACCAAATTTAAAACAGAAACGGCTGTGAAAGTCTGACTCACAGACAAACACAATACAGAAGCCTGATGATGGCAGATAAGATTATGCCGAAACATTGCTACAACTTTAAAAGCACAACTACAATGATGTGGGAAAATACCCGAACAAAGCTGAATGCCATACATACATACATATATGTTTTCTTATGTATCTATGTATGTATGTGTGTATGTGTGTGTGTATGGTATTCAGCTTTGTTTGGGTATTTTCCCACGTCATTGTAGTTGTGCTTTTAAAGTTGTAGCAACGTTTCGGCAGAATCTCATCTACCATCATCAGGCTTCTGTATAGTGTTTGTCTGGGAGTCAGACTTTTATTATATATATATATTTTCAAGCTTTGTTCTTTGTATCAATTTTGGAAAATAGAATTCTCCAAATCTGGAGGTACTTCAGTTGTTTTTGCAAGTTGACTGAATCTTGAATGCTTATATTTATATTGGGATACTTACTCATATAATGGAGTGCCTCCTCAGCAAGAACAGGAGAAGAAATTTCAGGACCATGACTGTGAGAACTTCTTGACTGGATCCAGTCATCGTTTACAGGAAGATATAAAGAATCCACATGTAATTTGTACTGAGGCAGCTGTTCTTCTAGCATGCTCACTAGTTCCACTTCCGGAAGGTCTTCATTAGGGCAATCGTCTAAAGATATATGCGGACAACATATCAACTTTGGAAGAAAACCATTATTTTCTTGTTAAATAAATGCTTTTCAACATTCTGAAAAAAAAATGACTAATGTTATCCATTCTGAACTAAGGACAGTGAGAAACAACACAAGTCTTAAATGTTTACCTGCTAGAAATTAATTATCACTAACTAAAAAAGAGCAATAGTTTTTAATCTATTGCACTGATTTTAAGACAGATTTCTCTTTTACTCCAGCTTTTATTAGCATTTTATTTTATCCTTCATTCAAAAAGGCAGCATTCCCTTTTAAAGGAGCTGGTTTAGATGCTTTTCTTTCTTTCCCTCCCCAAACTTTTTTTCTATTTTTTATATGATCTGCCTGCTCAAGCATTTTGGAAAAAATTACATGCCATTTAATCTACCTTGAGTTTGGCATAATAAAGGCATTGCTTTACTGTAAATTTGAGACAGTTCTAAAGTTCAATATAAAGTAGCCTTGAAGCAGTTATAATTTTCAAAACATCTACCAGCACCTTTTAATTTACTCATCAGCTTACCAGTGATGCTCTCTGAATTGCTGTGGTTGAAATTCATGAGGGTTGCTTCAGGCTTCAATTCTTTGAAAACCACATCCTCTTTCCATTTTATATCTTGCTCCTTCTCATTTGAGTTGAATGATTGTTTGGCAATAATTTATTGCTGGCATTCATTTCATATCAACTAGACAGACAGGAGGATAATTTAGACCAAAGGAAGATTCATTTTAAGCTGCCAGTTCACTACCTTTATATCGCAATCTTGTCCAATTCATTCACCATCTTGAGAAAAAGAAGAGGAAAACAAGGATTAAAATTCAATTTCAGACATTGTTAAACAATTCTTCTCTTAACTACTACTCTCTAATGAGTAATTGTATCCCTTCCCCATCTTAAACAAAATAGGAGCTTTCTAATTCATTTTCTGCCATTCTTTCTTGCTTTATCCTTGCATATGAAAATTTAGAATGAAAAAAAAATCTTAATATATAGCCAAGTTATCTTTTGATATAAATCCAGTTATAACATTTGAATAAATTTTCCTTTGAGAGGGCCCATTGCATGAAAGTATATTGTATTAAATACATGTGTAAATTGCAGGGTTCCAAATGCCAAACATTTGTGCTTAAAATTATATGTCTCATAGACAAGTTTAAATATCAGTTGCAAGAATGTCAAACTTAATTCAAATACTCTGTTTCATTTCCAACCTCTATATTGTTTTATTTAATTAAATAAAATGGGAAAGATTACTTTCCTTCAATAAAGATAACATTAGTAATATAGTGTTATAAAATGTGTTGCAATATATAATTTTGTATCTGTATTAATCATTTTGAATTGCCACAAGTCCTTGGCTAAAAATAGAAATAAATTGGGTGTTGGTACCTACCTGACACGCCCTTTCTCGTCGAGCTGCGTAGAGCATCCAGAGTGGGAGATGCTCCAGTCTTCACTCTTACAGGCTGAGCTATAATTGAGGAACGCTCCTCCTCCTCCACGTGACTCCTCCATGCGTTCCCCAGTTTTACGAAGACGAGAAGACAGCAACTATCCTCTCATATCAACTATTATACAAGTCTCAACTATAAACTATATACATCATTGGCCGAAACAGGATTCCCCCATCAGACAGACCAATTAGGGTGGGGCTGGATGCTCTATGCAGCTCGACAAGAAAGGGCGCATCAGGTAGGTACCAACGCCCATTCTCCATAGAGCTGCTGCGAGCATCCAGAGTGGGACATACCAAAGCATGGCCTGTCCTACGGGAGGGACTCCGTCTGGTCCGGAATCTCCTCTGGTTCTCTCGCCACTTGCTGAAGGACTCTTCTGCCGAAGGACGCTTCTGCTGAAGCATAAACATCAATCTTATAGTGGCGCATAAAGGGAGATGGAGACGCCCAGGTGGCTGCTCGACAGATATCATGAATTGATGCCTGAGTCACCCAGGCTGCTGAGATAGCTGCACTCCTTGTAGAGTGAGCGGTTATCCTTTTAGGAACAGGAAGGGCCTGGGATAAGTAGGCCATGGCTAGGGTAGCTCTGATCCAACGACCAACCGTAGACGGAGATACCTAGCAGCCCATCGTCTTTGGTTGGAATGACAAGAACAATGACTCTGACTTCCTGATCGCCTGAGTGCGATGGATGTAAATACGAAGTGCCCTTCGGACATCGAGAGAATGTCACTGCCTTTTCCTTTCTCGAGAAGGTTTGGGGCAAAAATTGGGAAGAACCAATTCTTGTAACCTGTGAAAAGCTGAGTTGATCTTAGGCAAAAATGCCGAGTCTGGTGTCAGAACCACACAGTCAGCGTGAAAGACACATAGATCCTTTCTAACGGACAGAGCTGCTATCTCAGATATCCATTGAGCAGACGTGATTGCTACCAGAAACACCACTTTGAACGTGAGAAACTGAAGTGACGCCTCCCTGAGAGGCTCAAAGGGAGGCCTAGTCAACGCCATAGGAACCTTATTAAGATCCCAAGTCGGGTATCTATGAACTACTGGCAGGTGTAAATTAGTGGCACCTCTGAGGAATGACCAAATGCGAGGGTGGTGCGAAAGCAAGTCAGAAGAGCTACCAGTGACAACGGTTGCTAAGGCCGCCACTTGCCTTCTCAAGGTGTTGGGGGAGAGACCCCTGTCCAGCCCGTCTAGAAGGCCAAAATTAGTGCAATTGATGAGAGAGCGGATTGATAAGCGACTTGTGGCACCATTTACAAAAAAGGATCCAGGTCGCATTGTATATGCAAGTGGTCAAAGGCCGTCTCGCCGCCAGAATGGTGTTGATGACCTGCACAGACAGGCCTTCATTTCTTAGACGTTCCCGCTCAACCTCCAAACGGCTAACTGAAGCCACTGCGGATCTGGGTACTGAAGAGGTCCCTGGGACAGCGAGACGGAATCCTCCAAGGAGGGGCCACTGACAGATTGCGAAGATCCGCAAACCATGGTCTCCTGGGCCAATATGGAGCCACCAGGAGAACTTCCGCCCTCTCAAGGATCAACTTTTTGATCACCTTGGGAATCAATGGAATGGGGGGAAATGCGTATAGGAGCCCTAAGGGCTAGGGGCAACGTAGGGTGTCATGGTTCTCCGCCTCCTTGGTGGGATATCGAGAGAAGAATCTCGGTGTTTGGGCGTTGTGCGGTGACGCAAATAGGACCAGCAGTGGCAGACCGAATATCGCTGAGGCCTCCTTGAACAGGGAGGGATGCAGGCGCCATTCCGACTGGTCCAAGGTGGCCCTGCTCAACCAGTCTGCTTGGATGTTTGAGACCCCCGAGATGTGTTCTGCCCTGATAGATAAAAGGTTGGCCTCTGCCCAACGACAGAGCTGCTTGGCCTCCCTCATGAGGCGGATGGAATGACTGCCCCTTTGACGGTTGATGTGAGCCTTGGTCGTGGTGTTGTCCATCAGGACCAGAACGTGTCACCCTAGCGCCTGAGGTAGGAAGGAGCGTAATGCCAGGTACACTGCGTGGAGCTCCAGCCAATTGATGCTGCAGCGACGCTCGGTCGCTAACCAAGTTCCTTGCGCTGAAAGTGACTGAGTGTGGGGCCCCCACATGGATAGGCTGGCGTCTGTTGTGAGAGTGATCCTTTGGGGCTCCTTGAAAAGATGTCCCTTGAACTTCCGGTTTGTCAGCTTCGGCAGCGGCAGGGATTCGCAATCCTGCGCGATCCCTGCAGCGCTAGCCATCTTGCTGCCTCCGATCCTGACGGGTCTGGAGGCTAAGGCTGCCCCACAGAGGCAGCCAAAGACAGGGGGGAGCCAGAGAGGGGTTTGGGGGTGTTGCAGACCCCCTCCCCAGCCGGCAAAACCCCCTTTTCTCAAGACGGTGGAGCGGCGGTCTGCAATGGCCGCCACAAAGAAGCCGGCAGCTGGGTAAGACTGAGCAGGAGGAAGAGGGGAGAAAGTTTACAAGAGAAAGTTTTTTGGCTGACCCAGGACTTTAAGAGATGCCTAACATCCTGAAAACTATGACTATTTTTGAACGATACTTTGTTTCCAAAGGAGAATCTCAAGCGGCAAATTTGAGGTGCTGAAAGCGAAAGTTTACTCTCCTTTCCTATGGAATCAACAAATGGCCATTGAGAAACCTGTCTTTTTATAAAAGGTAAAAACTTGGCTTCTTGTTATAAGTGGGAAGGGAGAGGACAAAAAAAAGAAGAAAATATTAAGATCTTGCTGGAGGAGATACCTTGAAGATTTTGAGACTAGAAATTAATTGCAATAAGGCTTTAAAATATAGATTGGGCTTTTTTTCTTTTCCCTTCTATTGATATTACCCCAGGAAGAGAAAGTGAGAACTTTGTGCTTTGTTTGGACTGATTGATGTCTCTGGGACTTTGGGGAACTGTTCTAACTTTTGAAATATCTTGGTTGTTTTAAGAAGAAGAATAAAGAAAAATTTACAATGGCTTTACCTGTTGATGAACTTAGAAAGGAATATGGAAAAATAAAAAAAGAAGGCAAGGACGCTGTGAAAGAAGCCTTCCTTTTTTTAGAAATGGCGCTTGCTATTTATCAGCAAACACAACAACAGATGGAGGAAACAGAAGAAGAAGAAGATGCCATCTTCAATGAATCTCAAAACTTAATTAAGAAAGAAAGGAGAAAAAGAGGAAGGAAAATGAAGGACTTAAGACTTAAAAAACCACCCAAAAAAGAGAAAAATAAGATGCAAAATCAACATAATGTTAGTAAGCAAAAGAAAAAAGGAATACAGCAGAGAGGGGAAGCTAAAAAGGCGGAAGGTGGGGGGGGGGGGTAAAAAGGCCAGGTGGGATAAGAAAGAAAGGGAAAAGGGGGGGGAAAGCCACAAAGGTATGAAACAAAATGGGAAAAAAATTTTTTTAGGGATAAAGGGTAATGTAATATTGAAATGTTTTGTAATGACAGATTTTAAAATTTAATAAAATTGTAGCACTTGTTTTTTTAGACAATCGGAATGTTATAAGAGTTAATATTTAGATTTATTATCTGATTATATTAATTATTATGAATTTATTATTTTTTCTCTTTGAAGGTTAGTAGGTAGATTAGTAGGTTTGTAAGCAGAATCAGATTGGGTATCAGGCATTATTTTAAATATTAATTTAGGGGGAGGATAGAAAGGCATCATACTCTGATCAGTGATTTCAGGAGAAATTCTTTTATTTTTCTTACTATAGGGAATGAGATAAATCGATAATTTGGAAAGAATGGACAAAAATATAAATACAATGATTTAAATTAAAATGAATTAAATAAAATAGAAATAAGAAGAATGAAAAGCGGGGAGAAGTCATATAGAAGATATAGAATGGTAAATAAGATAGGTAATGGTATATAAGATGAGCACGAATTTAATTGAAGTCCATACAAAGAGAGGTAATCTGGGGCCAAACTACTTTCTTAAAAGAAATTTTATATTTTTGTGTGTTGTGTATTTATGTTTTGTTTGAGAATTAATAAAACCTCGGAGGAATGTTGGATGAGAATAATGGTAATGTCAGAGAGGAATGAAGATGATGACCATAAACTGGATAAATATAGAAAATAATAATAGTAACAATGAAATTGAATACAAAAAGAGAAATAATGAGAAATTTGTTAAGAGATATTTATATGTTTATATTGAAATGGTGTAAAACAGAATTATGTTGCATAAAATAATATTCTACTTGACTTGTAAAATTAATAATGGAAAGAGATTTTATGTATTTAATGGTTAATGATGGTTTGTTTGTCTTTAAAATTAATAAAATTTGTTCAAAAAAAAAAAAAAGTTTTATTATTGTGTGTTTTGTGTGTTCATGTTTGTTTGAGAATTAATAAAACCTCGGAGGAATGTTGGATGAGAATAATGGTAACCAAGTCAGAGAGAAATGTAGATGACGATTATAAATTGGATAAATATAGGAAAATAATAATAATAATAATGAAATTGAATAAGAGTAAAGAGAAATAATGAGAAATTTGCTAAGAGATATTTATATATTTATTTGGAAATGGTGTAAAACAGAACTATGTTGTATAAAATAATGTCTTATTCGACTTGTAAAATTTATACTGGAAAGAGGGTTTATGTATTTAATGGTTAATGATGGTTTGTTTGTCTTTAAAATTAATAAAATTTGTTTCAAAAAAAAAGAAAGAAAAGAAAAGATGTCCCTTGTTGGTAGCAGGCCTGGTCCACCAGAGGAGGGAGGCGAGGACCTTTGGAGGAACCTTCACCACAGTTCTTGAATTGCTCCTTCCGGAGCGTTGATAAGGTAGCAGGAACCACTGCAGCGATCTGGAATGTAAGCAAGCCCAGGGAACAATGAGTATGCATGATATCAATTTGCCAAGTAATTTGGATAAATCCAGTTATGAAGCTTTCCTTGCCCGCCTAATGACCTTGATCGATTTCTGAATGCTGCCAAACCTTTCGGGGGAAAGGAAGACCTTCTCCTCAGCTGAGTCAATTACTGCCCCTAAATGAGCTATTTGAGTGGAGGGGGTAAGCTGACTCTTTTCCCAGTTAACGAGCAGACCATGGCTTGCAGCACCGAGAGTGTAGCCTTTGGGTCCTCTTCGGATTGGCGCTGGGTGGGAGAGAGGATGAGGATATCATCCAGATAGCAGTGGATGCGGATGGGGAAATGTCTGAGGTGAGCCGCCAGAGCTGCCAGCACCTTAGTCAAGGTCCTCAGCCGAGGCTAGGCCAAATGGAAGGGCCACATACTGAAAATGCTGGCCAATGTAGCAAAACCTCAGGTATCTAAACAATGAAGGATGAATGGGAATGTGAAGGTATGCCTCTGAAAGGTCAATGGAAGTGAGCCAGTCTCCTTTCCTGGTACCCTGCAAGATGGACTGAAGTGTATGCATTTTGAATTTCCGGTGGACAAGGAAACGGTTGAGTCTCTTTAAGTCTAGAATGGGCCTCCAACCTCTGGAGTGTTTAGGGACTAGAAAAAGGAGGGAGTAGAACCCTTGTCCTCGCTGTGAGGACAGCACTGGCTGTATAGCTCTGATGTCAGAGAGATGTTTGATAGCGGCTTCTACGAGAGTACGTTTGGCGGGGTCTCTGGATAAAGGAGAAACCATGAAATGATCTGGAGGGGAAGAACAAAACTGAAGAGAAAGGCCAAATTTGACAGTGTCCCTGACCCAAGAATCAGAAGTGGATGATGCCCATTGGTTGGCAAAGTATTTTAGCCAACCACCAACGGGATAAGCGACCAAAGGCCTATCTGGGACGCCGAGAAGCCTTGCTCCCTGCTCCCCAGAAGGGTCTCCTGTAGCCGGCCCCCCTCCTGTTCCTGTCCCCCGAATCGCCCCGGTCCTGATAGACCGGTCGAAATGGCGGGGACCTCTGAAATCTGGGGGTAAAGGGTGTCTGAAAGGAGGTCTGAAAGGATCCCCTACGAAAAGACTGGGGGAATCTGGACTCTTGCCTACGAAAGAGAGATGGGAGGCACTTCTTTTTATTCCGACTCTCCATCAACAATGGTTCCAGGGCCGGGCCAAATAATTTTCCCCCCGAAAATTATGGGGGCGGAGGCCAACTTAGCTTTATTTTTGATGTCGGCCTGCCAATGTTTAAGCCACAGCAAGCGCCGGGCTGTCACATGCAAGGAGATAGCCCGAGAGGAGAATTTTACAGAATGAAAGGTGGCATCGGCCGCAAACTCCGCTGCTGCCGTTAACTTGGCAATGTCCTGGTGGGCCCTAATGTTAGATGGGGGGACATGCTGCTTCAACTGTTGAAGCCATCTGATGGATGATCGGGTGAAAAATGATGCTGCCGTGGCCGATCGAATTGCCCAGGCATCAGCTTGGTGCGCCCATCGCAGCGCCATCTTGGCCCGTTTGTCCTCTGGCTTCAGCGCTTCCAGAGCATCAGTGGGGTTAGAGGATGATGCGAGGCATACTATGGGGTCATCCACCTCAGGCATATCTAGCATGGCAGCGAATTCCGGGTCGAGGTTAAAAAACCTCGTCTTGGCTGGAAGGAGCGGGGGGGGGGGCTGATGAGGCCAACTGTCTCGTCACTAAGTCAGAGAAAATTGGTGGTGTAGGAATGACCTCAGCCTCAATGACTGGCTGCCTGAAAATAGAATCCTCTGGGACCCCAGAGGCTGCTGGAGGGGGATCAGAATGCAGCTGAGAAGTCAGCCCCGATATATTTTTTGCTTTAAATAGCAAAGACTTGAACATGTGAGGCTTGAACAGGCCTACAAAGATGGGTTGCTCAGGAGATATGCCCTCGTCCTCGGACATCTCTCCTTCCATTGGGTCTACCTCGAAAGGGGCTTCAGAGTAGTGAAGAGACTCTCTCTCTAACCCTTCCTCGTCCCTGAAGGGTTCAAAGCCCACCTCCTCTTCCTCCTCCTCTTCCTCCCCTTCTGGATAGGGGAGCTCCCTTGGGGACGGTACCTGACCATGATGAGGTTCTGGCCTGGAGAGGGATCTTCCGGAGACGGATTCCACTTCAGGTGTCCTTGCTTGAAAACCTGGTCTGGAGAAATGTTGGATACCTTCCGCAATCCCTTGGCGGATGGCCAGCTGCATCCATTCTCTGACACTGTCTGGGATGATGTCTGTAGGTGGACCCTCTGGGCGTAAACCTGCAGCGGTCGGTGTGAATGTCACTTCAGGCCGGGCTGCTGGGAGGCTCCGGGCAGGTGAACTGCGCCTAGAGAGAGAAGTTTGTTCTGGCAAAGGAAGAGGTTGAATAGAAGTAGAGGGGGTGGGAGGAGTTGGTGGTACCAACTGAGAGTCCCTAGAGCGTTTGTCAAACTCCCTCTCCAAAGCCTTGTGCCGCTTTAGGGCATCCCTTTGCAAGGCTTTGGATGTTTCCTCGGTCCGCTTGCGCAGATGGTGCGTCTTTGACTTAGCCTTCAAGGAAGGACCTCTGGGATTGTCTTCTGCCATAATAAAGCCTGTATAAGACAATATTGCATACAAAGGCGGTTGGCACGCCTAGGATTTTGGCCTAAATGTGGGCTGGATACCTTAATGTTGGGCCGTGCCCCCCTTTTGATAAAATTTTTTTTCTTTTTTTTTCTTTCTTTTCTTCTTTTTTTGGGTTGTAAAGTGATATATATATGACTAATTGGAATTATCTGTGTTGTTTCATTTTATTTTATTTTTTATTTTTTTATTTTTATTTTTTTGAAACAAAAAAAGGCCAAAAATGGACCTAACTGAACTGCAAAGTAATGAAAACAAAAAAAGTATGCAAAGCCAATAGATCGAATGAACGCTGAGGCCAGAAAAAACCAACAATGAAAAAATTAAGAAAAAATATATATATGCAGATATAGGCCTCCTGAGACAGCCTCCCAAACAACATGGGAAGTAGGTGCCTCTCCTTCGCCTCTGAGTGAGCCGCGGTAACCAACCAACAGATTTTAAATGGAACAACAGGGCACTGAGCCACAATATCCCTTCAACAATAAAGGAAACTCCAAACAGGCCAGCCGGTCCTGTTATAAGCTTCCCGGAACGTCGCAGCAAAATGGAAAGAAAACAAAATGGTGGCTGGCCATGAGGTGCACCCGAAATGGCCACCGGAACCAGCGCGAGACTCAGAGGAAAGGAAAAGCCCCTCAACAATAACAAAAAACTGCCGAAAAAAACGCAGGCAGAAACGAGGGGCCTGAGAGAGGAAAGCTCGCCCTTTCTCTTGCATTCGTGGAGGGAAGGCACAATGGAAGCGCTAACCAACGCGCAAGCACAAGCCGCTGTTAAAAACAGAACGGCTTAAAGCGGCAGGCACCAGAGTAGGGGGATGGGGGGGCGAAAAGACTCTAAACCCCCCAATCTCCCCCCTGAGGGGCGAAAATGAACATCCCCTTCACTATCCCAAGACAAGCCAAATGCACAGGGACTAAGGAAATAAAGAAAAATCAAACCTGATGTGATATCAATAAGGAATCCTAAATCGGCCAAGGAGCAAACTGTTAAGCTGCCTGTCTCTAGCGAGGCTGAGCTAAAACTGGGGAACGCTATGGTGGAGTCACGTGGAGGAGGCGGAGCATTCCTCAATTATAGCTCAGCCTGTAAGAGTGAAGACTGGAGCACCTCCCACTCTGGATGCTCGCAGCAGCTCTATGGAGAATTCCGTAAATTAAAGCCTTCAGCTATCTTAAGTATGCAATAGTGCATGTTTTCTTAGTGCAAAGTCATTTAGGAAAAATATATATATCTCTCTCTCCCTCCCTCTAAAATTTAAAAGTACTGTAGCTTCCTTTCTTACATGTAGTTATGTCAACATTAAAGGATTGTACACTATTTTTTAACATTTCAATTAAGATAACTTAGCTTGATTAAGGATCATGCCCAGGCTTCTGAGGCTACAGACCCTTAAGATAACATTTTCTATTTTGTGTTTAAGTTAGTCTTTGACTCCAGGGGTAAGTCCTAACAAATTTTGGCAATATTTTCATAAGTGGATTCCATAGCATCTCTTGGTTAGAAACTCTAGGTGTCCCTCAGAAATATGTTTATTTGAATCTGCAATTGCTTGATTATTTCTTGATATATTTTAATCCACTATCCATAAAATTCTTACATAGCTCTTCAAGATGCATTAGAGGAGAAGGGAAACTTCTTTCACAAATGATTATTTAAATCAGGAAAAAATAACATTTTTAAATAAAAACTTTTAAATTAAAAATTTTTAACAATAAAATTATAATTTTATAACAATTATTCATCAATTATTCACAAAAAGAGGTTCCTCTATGTTCCTCTACCATCAAGAGTTCAAAATACGAGAAATACACAGAAATACCTTTATAAGGATTATTTAAAACTCTCCAAATATTTGATTATTTTTACTTCTGTTTATCAGCATACCAGAACACTCATACTTTATGTCAGACAACAACCATTCATAGATAAAAGGTTCTCCACCTTGGAAAAACATTACTGTGATTTAGTTAAACACAGTTTCTTAGAATGAAACAAATCTGAACAATTTCCATATAACTTATAACCCAATTAAGCTTTCCAAAATCACAAATATAATTTAATTAACTATATGATTTTTCAGTTAGGAATATATCCAGCATATTAACCTAAAAAGAACCATCTGCCTGGGTTTTTCTAGTGCCATTATTCAGATACTGACATTCAATGATAGGTTTATTGTTACCTGAATATAACTATTTTGAAAACATGTGAACATTAAACCTTTTTGAAAATCTAAATGATGGAAAATTAAAAGATTACAGTATTAAACAAAAAAAAAATAAGTTAATTTTATTTTATCTCCTGCCTATAAAATCAACTGTACAATAATGCTATTTTTCTAGCAATTCTGTTTTCAGATAGTTTGTGAAATCACAGATGATTCTGCCATTTCATCCTATTAGGAAATTTTGACTATTTTAATTTGGGGAGTTTCATTGAAGTGTATATTAATGCAAATTTTTGAAAGTAAAAAAATAAGAAATAATTAAGCATTTTTATTCACAATGAATTCCTCCCAAGGAGCTAAGACAGGCAAATGTTATTTGATGATGCTAAAAGTATCATTGCAGGATGTAAGTTGTCCCAAGTAAAGTTAACTTTTGCAAGTGACTGGTAATTTTGTCAATGCCAATGATGTTCATGTGGTGCTTCTTGTTTTGGGACTGTACCCAAGGCCCTCATTACTATTGATAGTATTTTTGCTTTCTTTTGACAGAGTTGTGCTACTTCTATTTGCAGCTCTTTATATTTTGTGATTTTTTCTAATTCTTTCTCTTCTCTTCTGCTGCTTCCATTATTATCATTATTTTATAAATAAATCAAAGTGACAAAGATATCTAATACTCCTTCTTTCTTCTATTTCTCCATAACAACAACCCTTTGAAGTGAGTTGGGCTAAGAAAGAACGACTAGCCCGAAGTCACTCAACCAGCTTTCATGCCTAAGGTGAGACTCAACAGTCTCAGGACTAGAACTTATGGTCTTCTGGTTTCTAGCCTGATGCCTTAACCATCATATCAAACTGGCTTTCTGTTAAAAGAAGGCCTGTCTGGAAATGTATTAAAAAGAAATAGGCATAACAAACTATTCCAATATCATTTTAAAACAAAATGAATATATGGAATCCTAGGGCTCTGCAGCACTTTGGATGACCTCTCCAAGCATTCCACTGGAGCATATGGGAGATGACTGCACAGTAGCACCATTTAGGGAAGGTGTTTCCCAGCCGTGTTGTATGACATTATTTAAAATAATCTAATTTGGCAAAATACCAGTCAAAATATATCCTGCTTTAAGATCAATATTTAGGTTGGTTCACATTAAACCATGACCTGCTGAAGCATCTTTAATGAATAAAACACAATTGGTTGGATCATACAACACACTACATCAAACAAACAAAACACAATGCTTGTACCACAATGAGTGAATCCAATCAGTTTAAATTGCAATATTTACTGTCTTAAATGAGCTCACAAGGAATCGAGTTCCACTTTGAATTTACCTAGTTTGACTTACATTATACTAAATATAGGGAAGGTTTTCTCATCATTTATTATTATTACCTTTATTGTCAGAGTACAACATGTGTACAATGAGATTGGCTGAGCCTCCTTTTGTGCAATAGTCCCCCCACAACACAACTCACAGTGAGGACAGAAGTTCCCACTTCACAACTATGGCAAGAAATATCATAAAATGAGGCAAAATTCACTTAACTGTCTTGCTTAACAACAGAAATTTTGGGCTCAAATGTGGTTGTAAATTAAATACCTGTAAATCCTTGCCAGTCTTACTCTTCTTACAGATATTACCCATATTTGCTTTGTTATACCAATTTTACAATGGAAGAAGTTTGCTCCACCTGAATGACACTGAGTAACATCTGCTTTCACTCAGAGGTCGCCAACCATGGTCTGTGAGAAAATTTTGGTGGTCTGCAGTGCACCCGCGTCTGCAACAGGTGTGATACTGGCGGTGGATGGACTGATGTGCATGGAAAGGGAGGAAGGTGCACAGGAGATTGTGGCATCGGAGCCCTTCCTGGGTGTTCCTTGACCTGCAAAGGGAGGGCGCGATCTCCTGCCCCCCTTCCCTCAGGAGCCACAAAGCACTTGCTGCCCTTCCGGCAGCTCCCAAGCCTCCTCCCACTGTGCTTCTCTTCCTCCTCACCAGAAGCGCACACATGCCCAGTGGGAAGGAGGTTTGGCGGGTGCCAGAGGGGCGGCGAGCACTTTGTGGCTCCTGAGGGGAGGGGTCGAGCCTCCCACTTGCAACATCTTCACCTGAGGGCATTATTGGCAGCCACTTCCTGCGGCTCAGGAAGTCTGTGCTCTTCCCGCTGCTGCTCCGCCTCCTCAATGTACGGAGGCAGGAGGCAGCAGCCACGACACGGATTTGCTAGGAAGCCTGCAGGATTGCCCCATCTGGTCTTCAGCATGTGGCTCGTTGGCCTCCGAGCATCAGATTCTCATCATCCAGCACCAGTTCAGAGATTCCTTTCTCCCCACCCCTGGGGACAGAGGGAAGGGGGGAAGAGAGAGAGAGGAAGACAGAAGGAGAGAGGCAAGACACAGAGAGAGACAGTGAAGAGAGAGGGAAAGAAAGAGAGACAAGACACAGAGAGAGAAAGAGAGAAAGAAGGAGGGAGGGAGGGAGAGAAAGAGGGAGGGAGGAGAGATCCTGGTGTTTTGTTTTCTGGGGGAAACAGGTCCAAATGACTCTTTAAGGTTGCAGAAACAGGCAAAGCTAAGTGCCTGAAGGACCCCATCCCATCAGTGGGAGTCCAGGCACTTCAGCAAGCAGGATGCTGGATTCATATTCATGGTCCGATCTAAAATTAATATTATTAATAATACTTAACTTAATAATATTAAGTCATAAAGTAGTTGGTTTTGGTGTTGTGTAGTATATGAATTAACTTCTATAATTTGTAACCTATGGATTATTTCTTGGGATGGATTTGCATGTCATACTATCTCAAAAACAAATAAACCACATTGTACAGTCGCCTTATGCAAAACCAGGCAAAACTATCATTGAAGACTGTCATTAGAAACATAGAAAACTGACAACAGAAAAAGACCTAGTGGTCCATCAACATTTTTGTTTTCTTTTTTACTTATCTATTTTTTAAAAATATTTTTATTATTGTCAGTAGATTGACTCCCACTAGAATTCAGATTGGCCCCCTTTAGCTTTCATTTTTGTAGTCTTTGAAAGATGAATTAACATCACTCACTTAATCTTTACTTTTATTTTATACTTCAAAATTTATATTATGGTAACTATATGTATTTGTATTGTAATTCATTGAATTGTTGATCAAAATATGTCTACTATTAAATGCCAAGAGACTGCAGTGAGGAGTGGTTATAAAACTAAACACTCAGTACATATGTTTTAATAAGTGCCTTGCTGATACTTAAAATCAATCTGATTATAGTAATCCACAGACATGGCTACCCTCTTTGATTGCCCATCTCAATAGGCAACGGTACCAGCTTCTGAGCTCATAATGATTTCTCTTTATTTCTTGACTACTGATTCAAGCGAGCTAATCCCGAAAAAGAGAAAGAGCCGATTGTTATAATTTCCTTAAAGAACGGTGGGAGGGAGAAACAGGCACGGAGTAATCTCGACTGTCCCTAGGCAAGACGTCAATGACAAAAAATATCAACATCATCAGCAGCTGCTTCGTGCTTGGGATGGATTTATATGAGGCACTCATACAAAATGTGCAAACCGGTTGCGCACGGAACAGCCACCTCTTTTTCCACCTTCGCTTTTGATTCTTTAAAAAAAACATTCCTCTTCCCCCTTCGCCTTTGAACATTTTTTGTTACGGCTACAAGAAGAGAAGAGCCTCTTCAAGAGATGGAACAGCCTGCAGGTGAAATAGGAGAGGCGCGGGGGGGGGGGGAAATCAGGAAACCTTTTGCAAAAAGGAGGCGAGGATCTGGCAATACTGGAGGAAGGGAAGGAGGGAAGAGAGTGAGAATGCAATCGTTGTCATGCTCAACACTCTCCAGCCCTAATAATGGATACAGGTCAGATTTTCTAATCCCTTGGAAGGAAAACATCTCGCGGTCGTTTTTGGAGTTCAGATCAAATGCTGAAAGACCCATCACAGTACTAAATTCTTGGTCCAGTCAGTGCTTCTTCTTAAGGTATATCCAACTAATATGGAATTGGGGGAAAGGGACGGGGGAACCGACTGTACAGATGGAAGAAAAAGAGAAGGACAGAAGACAGCAATGGGCGGGTGCATAAAACCAGGGAAAACGCGGAGCCATGATCTCGGCTCTTGCTCCTTACCGCTTCCCGGGTTTGACTTTTTTTCGACCTGGGCGCTTCCACCTCACTTCATTCAAGCTACGCGCTGCAGCAGCCGCTCTACCGCAAGAGCCTCCCCGGCTCCCTCTTGGAGCACCGGACGGAGTGAGGCAACATGGGAGGGGTAGGGATAGAGGAGGCGGTCACGCTGGACTACAAGATGGCGGCCCCCGAAAGGAGGTCGAGTTGCCCCGCCTCCTCCCGCTTTGCGAGAGAACTGTCCCGTAAGGAGCTAGCCAAACTGCTTTTGCCACCCGTTGGCTTTGGAACTACGATTCCCATCGTGCAACAGTGGGGCGGGAACAGCTCCTTTCATTCCTCCTCCCCCCTTTGGACCCCCCCATGCAAATATGAATCGCAGAGCATTATGGAGCTCGTAGTCCCTTAGGTGAGAGGCGCTTTTTCTCCGCCGGTTTGGACTTCTTCGCAGTTTTTCTCGAGGACGGGACCTGAAGTTTGAGGGGCCTGAGGACCATCGTCGGTCGCTGTGTCTTTAAAAAAGAGCTGGCGGAGAGAGGGCGGCTCTCTGTCTGCCTCACGGTACTGGGGGCCTTTGCCCTCCCCCGGGCCTCCGACGGTTCCCGCCGCTATTCAATGAGAAGCGGACAAGCAAGGCACACGCGACTCGGATCAACCTAATCCCCTCGGGGGTGATTCTGGACTGGAGGAAGCCCAACGAGGCGCGATGGGGCAGAGTTCCTGGTAACTTTGGGGAAGGTAACACACACGCAAGTTAAAGTCGGGTGGGAAGAAATGAGCGTTCATGTGGCATATAAAGGCGGGACGCCCAAAGTCACCTTCCTGCACAGTTCCTGTAAGAGGGAAAAGATGAAAACTTTCCTAGTTGCTTATTATTCCGGCTGAATTAGTTTTGACTCAGTTGGATGATTAAAGTTGTTGCGACAGAACTTTGGAGATGGAATCTCGCAATGTTTATGTTGCTTCTTCTCCAGAAGAAAGAGAGAAAGGGCTGGCTATGCAAGCAAGTATCAAATACTTAAGGGCTTTGAGTGGATTTTGAAGGTTCTACGTTCATAGTCCTTACTGGAAGGTTAGCGCTAGTATTTGTTAACGTTAAGATGCCTAGATCACTATATGCAGCTTGATTGCAAGTATTTTTATCCTTCGTCCCTATTTTCTGGTAGTTTGTATTTGTAATTAATTTTTATTTCTGGGGATGGTCAATTGTTCATGATTAATTTTCCCACTGTCTTCTTTTGTTATACTTGTGTTTTGGTCTGTGCCCACATATAAAGTATTATTATTTTGGGGGGGGATATCTATCAGTGTTTGTTAAATAATCTTTTGATGGCTATAATTCCTGACTATTGCTTTTGTTAGCTAAAATGGATGATGTAGTACAGATTGGGAAAAACTTGTAAAATTAACATTTTCATCTTTAAGGCATAAATATTTCTTTTCTTCTGTTCAGTTATATCTGATTCTCAGACTAGTTCCTGCAATTTTGTTTGCAAGATTTTTTGGAAGTAGTTTACCATTGCCTTTTTCATAGGTTTGAGTGAAAATGATAGCCCAAAGTCACCTAAGGCGAATCTCCTGATTTCTAGCCTGATGCCTTAACCATTTCACCAAGCTGGCTCTCAAGGCATATGTACACAACTCTTTTTTAATGGAAGAATCTGTGATCTTACAAAGGGAACAATATGGATAAGTTGTAGTCAAAAAGCATGTCAGGATTAAAAACCATGCTTTCTAATACCCTCTCAATTTTTTATACATTGATGGTTTCCAACTACCAGTATTCATTTACTCCCATCTTAGCTAATATTAAAACAATAACTTACAAAAAATCTTTGGCATTTGAGATGATGACTTTGGCATATGTGTGCAAACTGAGTTTAAAATCTTTCATAATTTCAAAATCTTAGCGTACTCTTATCGTTGTTTAAAGGGAAACCCATTGAAAGAACTGCAAGTCTCTTTGAGAAGAATATTATTGTGTTGTTTGTGATGAAAACAAGTCAATTGATGTAAAAAAATCACAAAATGATTTTCCTAGAATTCATTTCTGGACATGTTTTATAAAATATGTGTCTAGAAAGAAATAATACATTTTTTTAAAAAAATGGTTACTCAATATGTTTGTATGACATGTTAATTTGATGTGCAATCATGAATATACAGTAATTATTCATTCAGTATGTCAAATCACAACCAAATGTACTTCATTTGTTAAGGTTGAGAGAGCGTTACATTTTAGTAAAAATAAATGTAATATCAGATCATTATCAGCACTAGAATTAGAAGGGGTGGTGACCAGCTCTCAGTGGTGTTAATTTCCCTACTCCCAAAATGTACTTATTTCCAGTTTTTGTCTCATATTCAAAAGTAGCAGAAGAAAGAAACCTTTCTCAATTTAGTTCAGACAAGTGGTGCTATGGTTAAGTTTTGTAAACGTTATAAATTATGGGTACCAATTGTGGTTAAGTCACATGGACTGATTTCAGAAATGTGATAGATCAATCTTAATACAGCTCATGTAAAGAAATCAAAACCCAATATTCTTTGTTTATGTCCTGAAAAGTTTTCTGATATAGCTCTAATAATGCTTGAATATGATTTCAAATATTTTTGATGAATTGTGCTTGGGACCATTAATTTTATCCAGAGCACTATATGTTAGAAGGTTTCTGTGGAGGTTTATAGTTGAAGAGGAAAAGAGACATCTTTGGTTGATACCTGGATGTTGAATGTACTGTAATATTTAATATCTTAATGTTCTATTTCAGAGTAAATGGATTAGCATGATATTTTCCATGAACTAAACAGTTCCATGTCTTGTTTGGTAAGAACATATTTGTTTTAATTTTTGAAATCTAGCAGGTGTTAATACACACACATATTGTATTGTGTTTATTATATTATATTATATATTATTATATTATATGCATGTTGAAAATAGAATAAAATTATTTTGTCCATTTATGGAGCTTTGCAGAAAGAGAGTTATAATTCTGGTTCATTTTCCAGAGTGAAAGCTTTTAAACAGAATGTTCTTTGAACTGTAAAATATAGCCCAAAATCATGGTTTAATGCCTCTTCTTACATCTTAATGTACATTAAAATTTATAATATATCTTAATATAATGTTCAGGTTCAGGCTTCACAAGCAAGTTGATATCCCCAACTAAAGTTTATAGGGATAAAATTAAGAATTGGAAGAGCCAATTTTTACAGGGTCATAAAAAGGGGTTACTTGGATGACTAAGTCTAGCATCTGTCTTATTTATGTAGATTTGATTTCAGAGAACTATACTGTACTTAAGTTTTGAAAAAGTGAATTTAATCATGATTTTTCAGAACGGACTCTTTTTTTTTTTTGAAACAAATTTTATTAATTTTAAAGACAAACAAACCATCATTAACCATTGAATATATAAACCCTCTTTCCATTATAAATTTTACAAGTCGAATAAGACATTATTTTATACAACATAGTTCTGTTTTACACCATTTCCATATGAATATATAAATATCTCTTAGCAAATTTCTCATTATTTCTCTTTACTCTTATTCAATTTCATTATTATTATTTTTTCCTATATTTATCCAATTTATAATCGTCATCTACATTTCTCTCTGACTTGGTTACCATTATTCTCATCCAACATTCCTCCGAGGTTTTATTAATTCTCAAACAAACATGAACACACAAAACACACAATAATAAAACTTCTTTTAAGAAAGTAGTTTGGACCCAGATTACCTCTCTTTATATGGACTTCAATTAGCTTCGTGCTCATCTTATATATCATTACCTATTTTATTTACCATTCTATATCTTCTATATAACTTCTCCCCACTTTTCACTCTTCTTAATTCTATTTTATTTAATTCATTTTAATTTAAATCATTGTGTTTGTAGCTTTTGTCCATTCTTTCCAAATTATCCATTTATCTCATTCCCTACAAAAAAAAAAAAGATTTCTCCTGAAATCACTGATCAGAGTATGATACCTTTCTATCCTCCCCCTAAATTAATATTTAAAATAATGCCCATTACCCAATCTGGTTCTGCTTAGTACATTCTACCAGCTAACTTTTAAAAAGAGAAAAGAATAATAAATCCAAAATGATTAATATAGTTAAATAATAAATCTAAATGTTAAATCTTGTAACATTCCAATTGTCTATTTCAAAAACAAACGCTGCAATAGTAAGTTTATAGTAACATCAATTCAACAATCAATTAAACTCTTCAATTAAACTCAATATTTTAAACATTCCTTTTAATATTTTGTTAAATTTTAAAGTCTATCATTACTAAACATTTCAATATTTTAATCTTTTATTAATTCTTATAACATTCTAGTTTTCTATTTCTAATACAAATACTACAATACCATCTTATGTAACTTGCAGAATCTTCTTTTTGAAAGAAATTATACATTACCCTTTATCCCTAAAAAAACATTCCTTTTTTCCCATTTTGTTTCACACCTTTGTGGCTTTTCCCTCCCTTTTCCCTCCCTTTCTTATCCCACCTGGCCTTTTTACCCCCCCCCACCTTCCACCTTTTTAGCTTCCCCTCTCTGCTATATTCCTTTTTTCTTTTGCTTACTAACATTATGTTGATTTTGCATCTTATTTTTCTCTTTCTTGGGTGGTTTTTTAAGTCTTAAGTCCTTCATTTTCCTTCCTCTTTTTCTCCTTTCTTTCTTAAGTTTTGAGATTCATTGAAGATAGCGTCTTCTTCTTCTTCTTCTGTTTCCTCCATCTGTTGTTGTGTTTGCTGATAAATAGCAAGCGCCATTTCTAAAAAAAGGAAGGCTTCTTTCACAGCGTCCTTGCCTTCTTTTTTTATTTTTCCATATTCCTTTCTAAGTTCATCAACAGGTAAAGCCATTGTAAATCTTTTCTTTATTCTTCTTCTTAAAACAACCAAGATGTTTCAAAAGTTAGAACAGTTCCCCAAAGTCCCAGAGACATCAATCAGTCCAAACAAAGCACTCACTTTTTCACTTTTTCTTCCTGGGGTAATATCAATAGAAGGGAAAAGAAAAAAAGCCCAATCTATATTTTAAAGCCTTATTGCAATTAATTTCTAGTCTCAAAATCTTCAAGGTATCTCCTCCAGCAAGATCTTAATATTTTCTTCTTTTTTTTGTCCTCTCCCTTCCCACTTATAACAAGAAGCCAAGTTTTTACCTTTTATAAAAAGACAGGTTTCTCAATGGCCATTTGTTGATTCCATAGGGAAGGAGAGTAAACTTTCGCTTTCAGCACCTCAAATTTGCCGCTTGAGATTCTCCTTTGGAAACAAAGTATCGTTCAAAAATAGTCATAGTTTTCAGGATGTTAGGCGTCTCTTAAAGTCCTGGGTCAGCCAAAAAACTTTCTCTTGTAAACTTTCTCCCCTCTTCCTCCTGCTCAGTCTTACCCAGCTGCCAGCTTCTTTGTGGTGGCCATTGCAGACCGCCGCTCCACCGTCTTGAGAAAAGGGGGTTTTGCCGGCTGGGGAGGGGGTCTGCAACACCCCCAAACCCCTCTCCGGCTCCCCCGTCTTCGGCTGCCTCTGCGGGGCAGCCTTAGCCTCCAGACCCGTCAGGATCGGAGGCACCAAGATGCCGCTGCCGAAGCCGACAAACTGGAAGTTCAAGGGACATCTTTTCAAAGAGCCCCAAAGGATTACTCTCACAACAGACGCCAGCCTATCCGTGTGGGGGGCCCACACTCAGTCACTTTCAGCGTAAGGAACTTGGTCAGCGACCGAGCGTCGGTGCAGCATCAATTGGCTGGAGCTCCACGCAGTGTACCTGGCATTATGCTCCTTCCTACCTCAGGTGCTAGGATGACACGTTCTGGTCCTGATGGACAACACCACGACCAAGGCTCACATCAACCGTCAAGGGGGCAGTCATTCTATCCGCCTCATGAGGGAGGCCAAGCGGCTCTGTCGTTGGGCAGAGGCCAACCTCTTATCTATCAGGGCAGAACACATCTCGGGGGTCTCAAACGTCCAAGCAGACTGGTTGAGCAGGGCCACCTTGGACCAGTCGGAATGGCGCCTGCACCCCTCCCTGTTCAAGGAGGCCTCAGCGATATTCGGTCTGCCACTGCTGGACCTATTTGCGTCACCGCACAATGCCCAAACATCGAGATTCTTCTCTCGATATCCCACCAAGGAGGCGGAGAACCACGACGCCCTACGTTGCCCCTGGCCCTTAGGGCTCCTATACGCATTTCCCCCCCTTCCATTGATTCCCAAGGTGATCAAAAAGTTGATCCTTGAGAGGGCGGAAGTTCTCCTGGTGGCTCCATATTGGCCCAGGAGACCGTGGTTTATGGATCTTTGCAATCTGTCAGTGACCCCTCCTTGGAGGATTCCGTCTCGCTGTCCCAGGGACCTCTTCAGCACCCAGATCCGCAGTGGCTTCAGTTAGCCATTTGGAGGTTGAGCGAGAACATCTAAGAAACGACGGCCTGTCTGTGCAGGTCATCAACACCATTCTGGCGGCGAGACGGCCTTTGACCACTCGCATATACAATGCGACCTGGACCTTTTTTGTAAATGGTGCCACAAGTCGCTTATCAATCCGCTCTCTCCATCAATTGCACAAATTTTGGCCTTCCTTCAAGACGGGCTGGACAGGGGTCTCTCCCCCAACATCTTGAGAAGGCAAGTGGCGGACTTAGCAACCGTTGTCACTGACGGTTGATGTGAGCCTTGGTCGTGGTGTTGTCCATCAGGACCAGAACGTGTCGCCCTTGCACCTGAGGTAGGAAGGAGCGTAATGCCAGGTATACTGTGTGGAGCTCCAGCCAATTGATGCTGCAGTGACGCTCGGTTGCTGACCAAGTTCGTTGCGCTGAAAGTGACTGAGTGTGGGCCCCCCACACGGATAGGCTGGCGTCTGTTGTGAGAGTAATCCTTTGGGGCTGCTTGAAAAGATGTCCCTCGAACTTCCGGTTTGTCAGCTTTGGCAGCGGCAGGAATTCGCGATCCTGCGCGATCCCTGCGGCGCTAGCCATCTTGGTGCCTCCGATCCTGACGGGTATGGAGGCTAAGGCTGCCCCGCAGAGGCAGCCGAAGACAGGGGGGAGCCGGAGAGGGGTTTGGGGGTGCTGCAGACCCCCTCCCCAGCCGGCAAAACCCCCTTTTCTCAAGACGGTGGAGCGGCGGTCTGTAATGGCTGTCACAAAGAAGCCGGCAGCTGGGTAAGACTGAGCAGGAGGAAGAGGGGAGAAAGTTTTTTTGGCTGACCCAGGACTTTAAAAGACGCCTAACATCCTGAAAACTATGACTATTTTTGAACGATACTTTGTTTCCAAAGGAGAATCTCAAGTGGCAAATTTGAGGTGCTGAAAGCGAAAGTTTACTCTCGTTCCCTATGGAATCAACAAATGGCCATTGAGAAACCTGTCTTTTTATAAAAGGTAAAAGCTTGGCTTCTTGTTATAAGTGGGAAGGGAGAGGACAAAAAAAAGAAGAAAATATTAAGATCTTGCTGGAGGAGATACCTTGAAGATTTTGAGACTAGAAATTAATTGCAATAAGGCTTTAAAATATAGATTGGGCTTTTTTTCTTTTCCCTTCTATTGATATTACCCCAGGAAGAGAAAATAACTTTGTGCTTTGTTTGGACTGATTGATGTCTCTGGGACTTTGGGGAACTGTTCTAACTTTTGAAACATCTTAGTTGTTTTAAGAAGAAGAATAAAGAAAAGATTTACAATGGCTTTACCTGTTGATGAACTTAGAAAGGAATATGGAAAAATAAAAAAAGAAGGCAAGGACGCTGTGAAAGAAGCCTTCCTTTTTTTAGAAATGGCACTTGCTATTTATCAGCAAACACAACAACAGATGGAGGAAACAGAAGAAGAAGAAGAAGAAGAAGACGCTATCTTCAATGAATCTCAAAACTTGATTAAGAAAGAAAGGAGAAAGAGAGGAAGGAAAATGAAGGACTTAAGACTTAAAAAACCACCCAAGAAAGAGAAAAATAAGATGTATAATCAACACAATGTTAGTAAGCAAAAGAAAAAAGGAATACAGCAGAGAGGGGAAGCTAAAAAGGCGGAAGGTAGGACAAGGGGGGATAAAAAGGCCAGGTGGGATTAGAAAGAAAGGGAAAAGGGGGGGAAAAGCCACAAAGGTATGAAACAAAATGGGAAAAAAGGAATTTTTTTTAGGGATAAAGGGTAATGTATAATTTCTTTTAAAAAGAAGATTCTGCAAGGTACATAAGATGGTATTGTAGTATTTGTATTAGAAATAGAAAACTAGAATGTTATAAGAATTAATAAAAGATTAAAATATTGAAATGTTTAGTAATGATAGACTTTAAAATTTAACAAAATATTAAAAGGAATGTTTAAAATATTGAGTTTAATTGAAGAGTTTAATTGATTGTTGTATTGATGTTACTATAAACTTATTGTAGCGTTTGTTTTTGAAATAGACAATTGGAATGTTACAAGATTTAACATTTAGATTTATTATTTAACTATATTAATCATTTTGGATTTATTATTCTTTCCTCTTTTTAAAAGTTAGCTGGTAGAATGTACTAAGCAGAATCAGATTGGGCAATGGGCGTTGTTCTAAATATTAATTTAGGGGGAGGATAGAAAGGTATCATACTCTGATCAGTGATTTCAGGAGAAATCTTTTTTTTGTAGGGAATGAGATAAATGGATAATTTGGAAAGAATGGACAAAAGCTACAAACACAATGATTTAAATTAAAATGAATTAAATAAAATAGAATTAAGAAGAGTGAAAAGCGGGGAGAAGTTATGCAGAAGATATAGAATGGTAAATAAAATAGGTAATGGTATATAAGATGAGCACGAAGCTAATTGAAGAACGGACTCTTAGATGTCCCTAAACCCACCGAGATGACCACATTTCTTACTGTGTACAGTATCGGCATTAATTTATTACTATGAACTGAGGTTGCCATTTCTTATCATAACAGATGAGTATAGATTAGTGAGTTACATTTTAAAGGCTTTATTTTTCTACTTTCAAATATTTTTGCAGGACTGTTCCTGTATTCTACGGACACGAGTTGAATCCATTAGAGTAGAAAAGCAATTGGAAAACATCAGTAGTCAAGACTTGGTAAGAGAAAAGTCACCTTCCCTTAGCAGAACCAGTATTATGTTTCCTATCACAATCAAGTTTTATACCAGTGGTTCCCAAAGTGGGCAGTACCGTCCCCTGGGGGGTGGGGTGGGATGCTTTAGGGGGTTGCTAAGAGGCAAGGGGGGGATGCTAAGAGGCGGCAGGGGGCGCTCGAGGTAGACCCCTCTTGGTGCAATTCAGGGGTGGGATTTTGCAGGTAGCTTGGCCGAACTCCTGCCCCTGGGAGTCAAAGCACTGAAGCGCAAGTGGCATGGGAAACTTTGGCCGGGCTCTCAAGAGATGAGAGTGACTCTGGCTGCTTCTCTCCACTAACAGGTGGCCATGATATCTGCAAACTGTCAAGCACTCCTCAAGAGAAATGATTTTGCAGATAGCTTGGCCGAACTCCTGTGCAAAGGGGAGCACAACGGTGTTGCACCTCGCTAACACAGGGTGGAGGGAGGTGGCTCGACCCCGAAGTGCCAGAATTGCTTCAGCAGCACAGCCCCGAGGACGCTACTTTGCCTGTACCTGTCACCAAAGAGTGGCAGCCAGAGAAGCACTCCATTCGCAGGCTGGAGGCAGTGCTGGAAGGAAAGAGGCGGCACCCAAAGGGCCTTCCACAAAGGGGGAAGAAAACTCTCCCTCTGCTGCTGCCGCTGCTTTTGTCCCTCTCATAAACCCTGCCAGCTCCAGACTATCCTGTTTGCAATCCCGCCCAAGGATGCGCCCCCTGCCCCCCATTACGTGTCTATTGGGACCAACCAAGCCCAGTTTCTGGAGTCCTTTGGGGCACCGGGTGTGAAACTGCATCCAGCTGGCCAGCCACTCTTTTGTCTGAAGGGGAGATTTCTGGTTCCTTGTGTTGCCATGTTTTTTTTCTCCCATGGACAGTGGAGGAATCAAGAGTTTTATGTATTTGTGGTGTGGGTCCCTGTCACAAAACTGGAGCCTTTTGGCAAGGCTGTTGTATTTTATGTTACTGGCCCATTGCAGGCTGATAAATATAATAGTTGTGGTAGAGAGAGGTTGTTGAGAGAAAGAGAAATTGTAATATCATGGTAAAATAGTCCATTTTATTATATTGGTTGGAGAATGGCTTCTGATAATCAAGAAATGCAAAACAGTAAGTGTTTTCCCCTCCTAATCAAGGTGACAGTATTTAATACCTGGGGCAATAAGCAGTAGAAATTCAACAATACAGAATGAACCATTTTATGTGACACCTCACTGTTGATACTTAGAGACAATTTTGCCTGTTAGCGGAGAGAAGCAGCCGGAGTCACTCTCATCTCTTGAGAGCCTGGCCAAAGTTTGCTGCACCACCGTCAGTCAAAATTCATATTAGTGGTCCACAGGATTTAAAATTATGAGTTTGGTGGTCCCTGAGGTCCAAAAGGTTGGCAACCCTTGGATTAGGCCACACCTTCCTGGGCAGAAAATAGGTAGATAGGTTAAGGAAGAGATAGAGAGAGAAAGAGAGAGAGAGAGAGGGAATGAGAGAAAGAAAGAAAGGGAGGGAAGGAGAGAGAGAAAGAGGGAAAGAAAGAAGGAAGAGACAAGAAAGAAAAGAAACAGAAAAGGAAAAGAGAAATGAAGAAAAAGGATAGACAAAGAAAGAGGGCCGGTGGAAGGAAAGGATAGAAAGAAAGAGAAAGAAAGAAAGAAAAAAGAACGAAAGTGAGGAGAAAGTGAGTGAGATATCTAGTCCAACCACTTGCTCCAGCAGCGTTAGAAGGGAGAGAGAGAGAGAGTGTGTGTGCCAGTGGTGCCTCTGTGTGCGCGCGCGTGTAAATAGCTGTCAAAACTCCCAAAACAGGGCAAATAGCTCTGGGGAGGTCAGTCATAAATTAGAACATCTACTGAGCAACCGGCTATTAAATGAGGACCTCTTATATTTGGTTTGCCAGTCACATGGCCACCTGGCCACACCCATCCAGTCACATGACCACTAAGCCATGCCCACAAATTAGGCCATACCCACAGAACCAGTTGGTAAGAAATTTGAATCCCACCCCTGGGTGGGGGGGCACTGATGGTGAGTTTGTAGCACCAAGGGGCAGTGGACTGACAAAGTTTGGGAACCACAGTTTTATACTGTAATAAAATGTATACTGCCTATTTTCTGTTCATTTTCAGCGATATATGACAAAATATGACTTTCTCCATTTTTGCAAGGAATTGCCTATTTTATTGCAAAAAAAGGAGCAGATCCTTTAAGAATGTGTAAAGCCATTAAACATCTATCCAGTGCAGCTGTATAAATTAATTTAGAGGCTCTCATTCTCATCCCTTTTGCTGAATACAGATTAGTTGGTCCTTGCTTAACAATAGCAATCAGGACCGGAATTTCCATTGCTGTTCTTAAGTGAGAATTGCAGGCCATTATGAAAAGACCTCCTCGCAACTTGCTGCTGGCTTCCAAAAACCTAAATCACTGGGGAACCCAGCAGGAAGATGCAAGTCCAAGGCAATTCGCAAGCAGACTGTCAGGCAGGTAAGTTGTTGTTGCCAGGTGGAAGAGGATGTGTGGGTGATAGCAGCAGCATACTCAAATAATTTGGGGCCTGGGATTGGTTGTTACAGGATGGGGAAGACTTACTCGACTGACTTGTGACCTTTTCTCCTGACTTCCCCATTGATTTTGCTTGTGGGAAGCCAGCAGGGAAGGTCATAAATAGTGATCTCATGACTGCTGGGCACTGCAACAACACTGCAAGTGCAAGCAGGTTGCTAGATTTCAATCCTATGACTGTGTGGATGGTATGGCCGCTATAACTTTGAGAACCAGTTGTAAATGCCACGTATTTAGCACCGTTGCAACTTCAAACAATCACTGAATGAATGGTCAGTATGTGAGAACTATCTGTATATATTAGAGAATTGGAATTAATATATATTTTGTCTTCTAGAGTATATAGTAGCACTTTAGATAGGATATATTTGTTAGTATTTTGGTTTTAATGCGCTTACATTATATAATATTTTGAGTGAAAATGAATGCCTGGCTTTTTCATGGATTAATTGATGGAGAGAAAGGTGTACCTTAATCTGATCTAGGGTTCTTTAGAAATTAAATACATTGAACTCAATAAAAAAATCACACCCCAATTAAAGAAGTTCTTACCATCAAAAACCAGGCAAAATTAAAAACTAGTTGGTGCTTTTGGAATGATAACATAGACAGGAATGTTGGGAGATTTTCAAAATGTATGTGAAATGACACCATTTTAAACAATAAAACTTAATAGATATTTTTGCTATTCAGACAGAGGAACTTGCTGTATGTTGGGGACAATCAACTCAAAGAGATGAACAGATACCATTGTCCTCTGATGTATCACACTATGATCTCCAGGTGGAGATAGGTAATTGTTTTGTGATGGAAAGACGTTCCTATTTTGTCTTAAGTGAGAGATCTTTAGTCTTTACTTAAACCGAAGATATGGACTAGAAATTTTATCCTTTGCCATATCCTGCCTGAAATATATATTAGTTCTATCTTTATTAATATTTGCTTGTATTTTACAACCTATTTCCATTTAACTTGTCTTGCCTTTGATTTAGTAAGTCTTTATATTGGTCTTTTTTTTAATTTATGGTAGCTTCGTAGTATAAGGATATTATCAAATTGTGCATGAATAATTGTTTTTCAGTTGCAATATCTAACACTTCTTTTTTAACCAGAAGAAAATACATGTTTGCATTCTTCTCTGTTGCCTCAGATCCTACATCAGTGAATAAGATGGGAATACTGTCTGTTCATGATGGTATTACAGAAGCATCTTTGTATGTAACAAGCACATGGTGCTGGTAATTGGTGTGAAGATATTTATTATGCAGATGAGCTGTTTAAGATTTATTTTAAATGAACAACTGGTAATCCCTATTAAAATACCAGTTTCAATTCTTATTTCATTTTTTGTACACTATTGCCTTAAACATTTAACGTGCTATACCAATATTCATTGATCTGTTCTGAATATTTTATAAATTTGTAAATTGATAGTCTATCATTTGATAGTCACCAGAGCATAAAATAGGTCATCCTTGGTTAAGAACAGCTTTGTTCAGTGACCATTGAAACTTATAAAGGTGCTGGAAAAAGTGAATTTTTGATTGGCCCTCAAACTTATGCCCATCATAGTATCTCCACAGTCACATGATCACAGTTTGGGTGCTTCACAATTGGCTTGCATTTATAACATCCCATGAGCTTCAAAGCTGGTTTCTGGGAAGCAGACTCAATGGGAAAGCCAGCAGTAAGTTGCAATTTGCATTCACATCACACTGTGTTTAATTACTGGGGATGATTCACTTAACAATTGCAGTGGAATTAACATAATAACTCTTATGTGGCCATGTGAAGTTTCACTTAATGACTATTACTTAGCAACAGTTGCCAGTCTCAATTATGATAATTAAATGAGGACTACCTGTAATCCTCTTTTTAAAACAAAAAAAATGTTTCAACTAGGAAATAGCTTTCAGAATCAGATTGTTGTCTTCTAGTTCAAGTCAGATATTTATGCTTGTTTTGAAAGGTGTCCTTTTTCACAATTGTCCTAGGAATATTTTATTTATTTATATATCATCCATTATTGTATTATTTTATAAATTAATTTGAATGTTAAGTGGTATATGCCTGTTTCTTTGTAGGAAAAGGATGCAACAGCTTAACTTCAATCTACCTCGCCCGTCATATCCCAACAGGAACACTAGTGGCTGTAAGAATTACAGATCTGGAAAGATGTTCTGAAGAACTCTTAAAAGCTTTACAAGTAAACATAATTTTAAATTTGATGTATAATGCTTGCAAGGTTATATAAGCTCTATGTAAGGTGATATATAATATCCCCATATTTGTAGTAATTCTAGATATGCAAAGAAATTCGGAAATATGCTCATGCAGAATTAGTTATAGCTTTCTCAAGTAATTTCAGTTTTATATTTCTGACATTATAATGAGTCATCTATTTTTTTTTTCTGATTCAGGAATTGTTTTCAGAACATGAGTGCCTTATGATGAGCTAGGCTAAGAAGAAAGCTAACTGGGTGACCTTGGGCCAGTCACTCTCAGCCCTAGGAAACAGGCAAGATTAAACCACTTTCAAAAAACCTTGCCAAGAAACATCAGGGACTAGTTCAGGCAGTCATCAGGAGTCAACTGACTTGAAGGCACACACATAGTCTCCCATGGCTAAAACAGTATGGAGTATTTCCCGTCTTTTAGATTATTAAAACATTTATTTATTTTTCTAGAATGAGGTGATATTATCCCACTTTTTCCGACATCCACATATCTTGACTTTTTGGGCAGTGTTTACTGCTGGAAGATGGCTTTGGGTTATTTCTCCTTTTATGGCTTACAGTAAGTAACTCTGTTTACAAAAATATATCCTTATTTATTAAATTCCTTCTGCCCATGCAGAGCAATTCAGCTTATTGGTACCTAGTTTGTGGAATAGTTATACTTCCAAGTGAGATATTTACTTAAAGAGGACTATTGGGAGTATTTTTTGAAACAGGGAATTGCTTCAGTTGTGGGCTTTAGAGGCCAGTGCTAATATGATCATGTACATCTGTAATTTTTGCCCAGGAGCTCCTGAGCTTTTTTTGAAACATTGCAAAAGATCAATTAATTTGATCATTCTGATTATGGTAGAAAATATCTGGGCCAGCCCTGACCTTCCTATATTTATAAGGATATTATGAGGAGTTACTACTAAACCTTGGACTCTCTCTCTTTTTTTTTTTTTTAAGATTCAGCCAGTTGTCTCTTGAGGACTTACTTCCCTGAAGGCATGAGTGAAGCTTTGATAGGAAATATCCTCTTTGGTGCAATTAGTGGATTGAACTATATGCATCAACATGGTTATATTCACAGGTAATATGAAAGAACTTCATTGGAATCCATCCAATGATTTCAGCTAAAGCTTAAAAAGTTATGTGATTATTTTATTTTATTTATTTTCTTTTAGTAGCATTCTCTGATTAAGATGTATATTATTACCAAGTATAACCATTTATATTTTCATTTCTCATTCTCAGATGGAATTCCAAAATGCTTTAATATATATTAAACTTCCACAAATATTCCAATTATTTTAATATATTGTGTTGAGTATATTAAAATATGAATCTTGAATTGTTAGTCCATGGAATTTTCTGATGAGATGCATGAGCTCGTTGAGTTCCTTCCCTTGGCCTCTAATTGTTAACTTTTAAATTTTAAAAAATATTTGAAATTTCTAAATATATTTTGAAGAAATGGTACAACAAAAGATAGGTCAAAAGGAAAACTTGAGCCATCTGTAAGAGCAATAGCCATAGCACATAGACTTATGTACTGTTTCACAGTCCTTTACAGCCCTCTCTAAGCTATTTACAGAGTTGGAGTATAGCTAAATGATCTCTTTGAATTGTACAGTTGTTTACAGTGAAGTAATTTGGACGTGTTAAAATATGTAATTTCTGCTTTATAAGGTCTTACATTATAGAGTTCTTCTAGTAGGTACCCTCAGATGTAAAATGAATATGTTGAGAAGCGAGATCCCTATATGTGGAAAACAAATGTACAAATAAAAAGCATATAATACAATTCTTATAGCCTTATTAAAATTAGAACTCATGCAATACTGTTTAAACTTGCATTTTTTTTAAAAAGGGAGGATCACCAAACTCATTTTGCTATCAAATATTTAGACTCAAAATCTGATTTGCGGGGGGGAGAGAAGAGAATTAGGAAAAAATGTGAAAAATGGGTCACATTAAATTGGAACAATTCCCTTATGTTGCACTGACCAAGGGATAACTCACATTGTGGGCTTTTTAAAAATCTTCCTCAGTCCTAGAAACATTGAGGGCTATAAGCTGGCTACCATACAGTAACTCACGAACCTTTTCTATTTCACTCTAGCCTAGCCCACAGAGGAAGCTGTTATGGACTAAGCCAACGCATCAGTAAAAACCCTAATAGCTTTACTTTAACAGCAGGCTCGTAATCCTGCACTTCTCATTGGCCCGCGAACAGCGAGTCGTGATTGGTCATTTCTGGCCAATATGATTGGCTGTTAGCGGGTCTCTCTGATTGGACGCTTGTTAGAGCGGTAAACTCAAATCATTGGTTGTTTTGACAGCAGCCAGCTCTATAAAAGAGCTGCTGCTGCCCAAGTATTTTGCTCTGTTCTGAAGTCACGAATAAAGAGTTGAAGTCACAGTTTGATGTCTCGTCTCCGTTCCTTGCGCCCATGCTCAGGACTTAACACTGGCGACGAGGGTGGGATACGGAGATGATAGAGCTGACTAAATACTCATCGAACAAGACAGAGCACGTGACTGAGAGCACACGCAACAAACGGCACAATGACCAGCGGCGCTATACCACCCGCTCCATTTTACCCGGCAAACGAAGACTGGGACTCGTATATAGACCGTTTCCAGATGTTCCTGGAGACCAGCAATCTGAAAGATGCTACGCCTGGCAAGAAACGAGCGGTGTTCCTGACTCACTGCGGCCCCGCTGTTTTTAAAATGGCTAAAGCACTTGCCAAACCGGCGGAAGTGAAGACCATGGATTGGGATAACCTTTCGCCGATCTTCCGGGCCCATTACGCACCCGCAGTACCTACACTGATACGAAGACACAAGTTTTACCAGAGGGACCAACGGAAGAATGAGAGTGTTGGGGACTTCGTAGCTGACCTCCAGAACCTGGGAGGACTCTGTGGTTTTGCAAACCTCGAGGAAGCCCTGAGAGACCGCATAGTTCTGGGATTAGATGACCACACATCGCAGAGTAAAATCATGGCGAAAGGAGACATCAGCCTTGCAGATGTCATCGCCGACGCTACTGCCGCAGAAGCAACCAGGAAGTCAGCCGCTCGAATGCGCCGAGCGAATGCACTGCACCGCCAACTCACTAGCGATAGTCCGCTCTCCTCTGAGAAGCACGCTATTACCGCCCATCATGAAGACCTCGAGTCATCCTCAGACAGTGAGGAAGAGGAGGTCAATCGGTTCCACTCGGAACGAGAGCAAAGGAATCAGAGACTTCCGCGCCAATGTGCTGGTTGCGGGGCAAACCACCCGCGATCGGACTGCAAATTCCTTGACGCACTCTGCCGTTCCTGGGGGAAAAGAGGCCACATCGCAAAGGTCTGCAGAAGCAAGCGAGAGTCCAGTCTAAGCCGGAGGGAGAATAACCTCCACCGGGAGACAGGCAAACCACCTGGAAATCGGGACCGCCTGAACCACCAATGGAACAACCACTACTACAGAAATCGAGCACCTGCCGTTTCAACGAGACAAGAAGAGGCACACCAAACTATTACTATCGGCCACGCTTCATCGCTAGATGCAAGAAAGATCCGCGTAAGGGTCACTATTGAGAATCGACCATGCGTGATGGAAATCGATTCGGGGTCATCCTTATCGATGGTCTCCTGGAAAACCCTCAAACAGCTGATCCCTGCCATCTGTCGCCAGGACCTCATCACTCAAAGAATCATCCTAAAAGACTACCAGGGAAACAGAATTCCGGTTGTCGGTTCCAGCCACGTCGAAAGTATCCTTCAAGGACCGCACCACGACGCTTCCCCTGACTGTCGTCGATCGTGACCGGCCCAGTTTGTTAGGGCTACAGTGGTTCGCCCCACTCAGAATTGAACTAGCTGGCATACACCAAACCGGAAGCGACTACTGGGAAGAGGCCCTCATCCAGGAATTCCAGGATGTGTTCACAGGAACATTAGGCAAGTACAAGGAGACCCCTATATCGTTTAATCTCAGTCCCGATGTAGCTCCCATTCGTCTTAAGCCTCATCGGGTGCCTTTTGCCCTCAAGCCAAAGATCGACGAGCAACTAGACAAATTGATAGCCCAGGGTGTGTTGGAACCGATTGACCATGCCCGATGGGAAACTCCAATAGTAACACCCATAAAGCCAGATGGCTCGTTAAGAATTTGTGGGGATTACCGGGCCACCCTAAATCATGCACTTCAGCAGAGCGCTTACCCAGTACCGGTGGTCCAACACCTTCTTCACTCCTGGATGGTGGAAAAATATTTGCGAAATTGGACTTAGCTCAGGCGTACCAACAGCTACCCGTAGATGCGACGACTGTAGAAGCCCAGACAGTAGTTACACATAGAGTTGCCTTCAAGTGCAACAGACTCCAATTTGGAGTAAGCTTGGCACCAGGCATTTTCCAAAGTTTGATGGAGAGGCTATTACAAGGCATAAAAGGCATCGTGCCTTATTTTGACGATGTCTTAATAGCCGCCCCTACTAAAGAGTTATTAGGACAACAACTCAGAAGGGTTCTTCAAAAATTTAAAGACGCTGGCCTGAAGGTAAAAAGGGACAAGTGTCAACTTTGTACAGAGAGAGAGAAGTTCCTGGGATACCTTCTTGACAGACAGGGAATCCACCCCACCGAAAAAAAAACTAACTGCAATCAAAAATGCCCCAAGGCCTAGAAACAAGACAGACCTCCAAGCCTTCCTGGGACTCATTAACTTTTATAACATCTTCTTGCCCCAGAAGGCGACCGTAGCCAAGCCCCTACATAAACTTCTTGACAAAAAGGCTTCCTGGGTCTGGGGATGGCATGAAGAACGAGCATTTCAACAAGTAAAAGACCTCTTAACTTCTGATGCTGTATTGATACAATACAACGAGACTCTACCCTTAACGGTTACCTGTGACGCCTCACGATTCGGAGTAGGAGCCATTTTAAGCCATATCCTGCCAAACGGTAATGAGGCACCTATTGCGTTCTTTTCAAGAATTTTGTCTAAAACTGAAAGGAACTATAGCCAACTTGATAAAGAGACTCTCGCCATTGTATCCGCAATTAAACGTTTCCATGAGTATGTGTATGGGAGACCCTTTGCCATAATTACAGACCACAAGCTGCTACATGGCATTTTAGCGGGAAACAAACCAACTCCCCACATCTTATCACCAAGAATGACACGTTGGTCGGAGTTTTTAGCCGCATACGATTACCAACTGCAACACTGCCCAGGGAAAGCCATTCCCCACGCTGACGCTTTGAGCCACTCTCTACTACCAGACGTCATAGATGACTCAGCTCCAACCCTAGCTGTATTGCAAATCGAAACTCTTAAATCACCGCCGCTGACCGCTTGAGACATCACCTCAGAAACAAAGAAGGACCCTTCTTTGGCACGAGTTCTCAGCTGGGTGGAACAGGGTTGGCCGGACAGCGCACCCAACGACACTTTCAGGCCATTCAGGAATCGACAGACAGAACTATTCTCTCAAAAGGGCTGCATCTTGTGGGGAGACAGAGTTGTCATCCCGGAGAAATTGCAACATAAAGTTTTAAAAATGTTGCGCGATGAACATCCAGGCATCGTGTGGATGAAGGCATTGGCAAGGAGTTACACATGGTGGCCAGGTTTAGACAAGCAGATAGAGACCTGGGTGGCGACGTGCAGCAAATGCCAGGAGATTCGCTCTGCTCCTCCAAAAACACCCCCAACTCAGTGGGAAACGCCTCGAGGTCCCTGGTCCGTATCCACATCGATTTTGCAGGACCCACAAGAGGACACACTTTCCTTCTAACCGTGGATGCCTATTCAAACTGGCTCGAGGTCCACAAAATGAAAAGCACCACCACGGAGGCGGTCATTAAAAAACTGAATAAGCTATTTGCTACCCACGGATTGCTGGATTTCTTGGTCTCCAATAATGGCCCTCAATTCACTGCCCTGGCATTCGAACAGTACCTAGCAGACCGGGGCATCCACCATGCCTTAACATCACCAGCTCACCCTGCGGCCAATGGTACGGCTGAGTTAATGGTTCAATTTGTAAAGAAGACTTTACACAAAATGGACCACGGTGACGTTGACGACAAGATAACCTGGATGGTTCTCCTCCAACATATTACCCCAAGCAGCACCACAAACAGAACCCCAGCTGAACTCCTGATGGGCCGGAAACTTCACTCACATCTCGATTGCCTCCACCCTGCTTACACACCTGAACAACCCCTGGGATCCAGCAGCAAGTGTCGATCATTCCAGGAAGGTGACCCCGTTTTTGCGAAAAACTTCTCGGGTGACCCATTGTGGGTCCCCGCTACCATAACACAACTTACGGGACCCCGATCCTATCGTCTACAAACTGCAGATGGCAAAATGTGGAAGTGCCATGTAGACCAGCTTCGATCCAGACTAGCACCTACTCCCATCTCATCCCCTGAATCTCCAACTGGGGGGGGGAAGGGACATTGAGGGGGCCGAAAAAGAAATAACAGATGATTTAACAATCGAAACCCAGCAGTCTACACAACCAACTATGGGATACTCACCACCAGAAGGAGAACCAAGCCGGGGAGTGGCCTCGCCACGTGACAGCACCATGATGGAAACAGATCCAGGGAACCCGGAGGACAGCATTGGCGAGAGCAGAGAGAACAGCCCAAAGCCATTCAATGAAACAGCGGGACCGTTTTCGCCACTCAGCTCAGCAAGCAGCCCACTGGAACCAGAGCCAGGACAGAAACCGGTGGAACAGCACAGATCAAGCAGACAGGTGAAGCGACCTGCCTACTTATGAGAATACATCACCCCACCCCTCAGACGGAACCTAGGGGGGAGGGGTGTTATGGACTAAGCCAACGCATCAGTAACAACCCTAATAGCTTTACTTTAACAGCAGGCTCGTAATCCTGCACTTCTCATTGGCCCGCGAACAGCGAGTCGTGATTGGTCATTTCTGACCAATATGATTGGCTGTTAGAGGGTCTCTCTGATTGGACGCTTGTTAGAGCGGTAAACTCAAATCATTGGTTGTTTTGACAGCAGCCAGCTCTATAAAAGAGCTGCTGCTGCCCAAGTATTTTGCTCTGTTCTGAAGTCACGAATAAAGAGTTGAAGTCACAGTTCAATGTCACGTCTCCGTTCCTTGCACCCATGCTCAGGACTTAACAGAAGCCATCTAGTCTCTCTCCATTTTCTCTCTATGCACGTAACTGTAAGTTGAATCTTTGGGTGTTTAGCTAGGAAGGCTTTGTGGGATGAATTCAGCCCCCAAGCCACTTTATAACCCCAGGCTTGCAGAGAAGTAGAATGAGAAAGAGTTGGTACCTTCTTGGGCTGAGGCCTATTTAATGGATCATTTGAAATTGTCACTTCAAATCAAGGCATCTTTTATATTGTGAGCATTTTTTTCTAGATATATCTTCACAGACTGAAATCTGCTATATTTTATTAATCAAGAGTAATTCTTAACTAAATTCAAGAATAACAAGAACATAAGCAGTATGCCTCAATTCTCTTTCTGATGCAATAAAGAACAGTATAACCTTTAAGCTATCAAAAATATTATAGCTATTGAAAAGAAACAAACCAACGTATGTGATATATCAGAATCTTAATATGTATTTAATAGGATAGTCTTTCTAGCAAGACAATTGGGTTTTATTAATTTGTTTGTTTGCATTTCAGAAGTATTAAAGCTAGCCACATATTGATTTCAGGGGATGGCCTAGTTTATTTGTCCGGCTTAAATCACCTCTATAGTTTAGTCAACAGTGGACAACAGTTAAAAGCTGTGTATGACTTCCCCCAGTTCAGTACATCTATGCTTCCTTGGCTGAGTCCTGAACTACTAAGGCAGGTCAGTATATATTAGGTTGCATTGTCAATGTGCTTTCCTGCTATATATACTGCCTCAGAAATTCATTAAGTATTCTGCACCCGAAAAATAATCTTAATTACGTTGTTTACATTCTTTATAATTTTTTAAACATTAGCATTTAATGTTTTATCTCAAACTATGTATGCACTATGAATTTTGATGCACTACAGATATATTGTGATTCCAAGATGTATATTCCATATTGTTTAGAATGGTATCTCTGAATCCGTATATTCCCATGTATCGCTGAAAATTAGGAAGCCTATTGTTATATGTACATAGTAAAACAGTTGTTTTTAATTCCTCTATTTCTGTTGACAAATATATTTTAGCATTTATTTCCAGCAGAATTTAATTTCCAGTATTCTGAGAAACAAATAAATTTATTGTAGTAATTGAGATGGTCATAAAACCCTTAACATAGTTAAGCACTATCATCATCATATTAAGATTTTTCTGTCCAAAGACTTAAAATATATTTCCATATTTCTTTTTCCTTTTCATCATATATATGGAAGAAATTTCCATTTAAAATAGGTGCTTTCCATAGGATCTGTGTATATTCATTTATACATTTTAAATACCTAATATAAGATCCATATACATTGTATGGGTACAATCATGTACACACACATCTAAATGTAAAATACTCTGAATCAATTCACTTCTGGATGAAGTCCTCTTCACTGAAAGTTTTACATTGCAATATAGTATATCAGTCCAGTTATGGATCGATATTTTTTACTTTTTTCTGTATATACCGTATATACGCGAGTATAAGTCGACCCGAATATAAGTCGAGGCACCCAATTTTACCACAAAAAACTGGGAAAACTTATTGACTCGAGTATAAGTCGAGGATGGGAAATGCAGCAGTTACTGGTAAATTTCAAAAATAAAAATAGATACCAATAAAATTACATGAATTGAGGCATCAGTAGGTTAAATGTTTTTGAATATTTATTTCAAAGAAAAACAGTAAACTAGCTCTGTAAGTGGAAAAGAGAGCCAACAAAACCAATATGGTATCAACAATAACTTTAAAAGTACAAAAACCTTAGCTCAATCAGCAACCAAGCTAAAACACAAGAGTTAAAATCCTTCAAAACTGGATTCCTCATCATCATCTGTATGTCCAAATAGAGTCACTCTCTCCCTTGCAAGAAAAAAGCATGTGTATGTGCTGCATGTACATCCTGTTTTGGAGAGCCACCATCTCTTTCACAGCTCTCCCTCATGCCTCCATTGCATGTGCACACATGCCACGGCTCAGTAGTAGGTCAACATACAGATGTCACACTAGGTTCCCTCCTCAAAAGGAACATCCAACCTTTCTTGAGAAGTACAAACTTCATCTGTTCAGGATTGTGGTGACAAAGGTGAAGGAGGATGGCGCTGAGAGAAGGGAAGGGAAGAAAAGATCATTGACAGGGAGAAAGACAGGGAGAAACACCTGGAAGTGTGAGCCCTCGAGTTTCCTTAGGGAAGACCAGACAACAAGGGGAGAGGAGAGGAGGAGGAGGAAGAGGAGAGTTAAAAAAAAAAGAGTGGGAAGCCAACTCACGCGTGCCATCAAAGCCAGGGGGAAGTGGGGCTTTCTCCGCCTGCTGCCGCCAGAGGAGTGCGGGGGCGGAGTGCGGGGAAAGGGGGTTCGTGCCGAGGCTCCGCAAGCGATTACCAGATTTGCAGCTCCGTTTGTTGGTGAAGCTGGAAGCGCGCAACGCAGGAGCTCGCGGGGGGCCCGGGGGCCCGTTAATGGGGAAGGAGAGGCCGCTTGGGGTTGCCAGGCTCAGGCAGCCACCCCCTCCCCTAGCAGCGAAGAGCTGCTCCGGGGGCTCCCGCAACGGCGCAGCCAGGCACTTTGTCTCGCTGCCCCCGGAGCAGCTCTTCGCTGCTAGGCTAGGGGGTGGGGGAGCCTGGCAGTTTCTTTGCGAAGCTGGAAGCGCGCAATGCAGGAGCTCGCGGGGGCCCCGGGGGCCCGTTAATGGGGAAGAAGAGGCCGCTTGGGGTCGCCAGGCTCAGGCAGCCTCCCCCCCCCAGCAGCGAAGAGCTACTTCGGTGGCTCCCACCATGGCGCAGCCAGGCACTTTGTCTCGCTGCCCCCGGAGCAGCTCTTCGCTGCTAGGCTAGGGGGTGGGGGAGCCTGGCGGTTTCTTTGCGAAGCTGGAAGCGCGCAACACAGGAGCTCGCGGGGGCCCCGGGCGCCCGTTAATGGGGAAGAAGAGGCCGCTTGGGGTCACCTGTGTGTCCCTCAGTGGGTAGACAGCCGCGGCGGCGATGCTGCCCTGGAGGCGCGATCGGTTGCAGCCACGCCAGCGCAGGCCAGGCATGGTGCCGTAGCGGCTGACTCGAGTATAAGCCGAGGGCGGTTTTTTCAGCACAAAAAATGGGCTGAAAAACTCGGCTTATACTCGAGTATATACGGTAATTGTATTATTAAGAGATATTTTAAAATATTTTCCTATTTATGGAAATACTTCATTTTCATTTTCCTAATTGTAGCCCAACGCACATTGTCAACATTTGTTCCAGATTTGGGAGAAAGACTATTATTTGGAAAGACCAAATGAAACCAAAAAAATATTAAAAAGTTATGATATTTATGTAGTTACTTACCAAGCACATCTAAATTAAAGTAACCAAAATATCTTTACAGTCCCCAAGGCACGTCACAATTTTGGAGCATTGCTAATGATTGGAACTGAATGTTGAAAAATTTGGCACTCCCTTTCTGTGTTAAGAATTCTTTTTTAAAAAATTAATTTTCAATTGTTTTATTTGATTCATCTTGAGAAAGCAGTATAAAACTAATTTTATTTCTTTATATCGAGAATGTAAAGTACTCAAAAACAGTTTTTTCATCTGTATTGATATCAAATATTTTGACGGAAATACAAGAACAAATACATGAATATTTTAAATTAAAATGGCTTTAATGATAATTTGATTTATTGTGGTACTGATATAGTTTACAACTGAAATCATGAATTCCTTGAACACAGCAAAGATAACTTTTGTGAAGTTGTATGTCATTGATATTTAAAATAGTTGAATAGTGTACAGCCTAATTGTATACTGTTTTATTTAAGTTAGACTAACTTATTCTATATGTACAAATAATAGAATTGTACAGGACATGTTTAAATATTTCTCATCCATTTCCTATATGCATTGACAACCTTTGAACAATTGAATTTGCCTGATAAGTGTTTTCTTCTATAGGATACGCATGGATATAATGTGAAATCTGACATCTATAGTGTGGGCATTACAGCTTGTGAACTAGCTAATGGGCATGTACCTTTTCAGGAAATGCCTCGCACACAGGTAAAGCACAAAATCCCTAGATTAGGTTCTTAAGAACCAATTGAATAACTGTTACTGTCAAGAGCATAAGACAGTGATGGCTAACTTTTTTACCACTGTGTGCCCAAAGCATCTGAGCACAAACCTCCAAAATGCAATGTGCGTGCATCCCCCACACATGCGCCCCCCACGTGAACGCATCCCCACGTATTCCCCCTGCTCCCCCACTTGCACCCCCTGCATGTGCAGTAGAGACCTGAAGACCAGCTGGCCAATGAAAAGCACACGCACATGCCCGGCAGAGCTGAGCTGGGACGACAGCTCGCATGCCCGCAGAGAGGGCTCTGTGTGCCACTTCTGGCATGCATGCCATAGGTTCACCATTACAGGCATAAGACATCTCTTAATTTTGAAATTTTATGTCCCTAAAGTTTCAATTCTCTCTTAAGAAGTTTAATTCTGAGTAAATTTGGTTTGGTTGTAATGATTTCTCTTTTAAGTTGACTGTTTACTTGGTTCATGCAAAGACGAGTCCATTAAGCATTGCTCTTGAACATTTGTTAAACTGCCCTTCCTTGGCAGCAAAGTAGTAGGTCATCTACCAATGGAATACCAGTGGAACAGTCTGCCTTCAGAAGTTGTGGGTGCTTCATGACTGGAGGTCTAAGAAGAGACTGGGTATCCACTTGTCTGAAATGGTATAGGATCTGCTGCTTGAGCAGGGGGTTCAACTAGAAGATCTCCAAGGTCCCTTCTATTCTGACTGACTTGAGTTTAATTCCCAATGAATGCTAAATTGTAGGAAAGGACAAAGCGGCATGTTTTATAACTTTCTGATAAATACTTTTGCAAAACCTTATTATTTAATGCAGCCACAATGTACTATTTTTATGTAAACTAAGACATTGGACATTTTGCATTCATTTAGTCATGGTATTTCTCTGCCACTGTTGCAAAATGACTCCAGTATTTTCTGTCTCTTTCTATCAGATGCTGCTGCAAAAACTTAAAGGTCCATCTTACTGTCCTTGGGCTATAAACACTTTTTCATGTGGAGAATCTAGGATAAAAAATTCTCAGTCGGGAATTGATTCTGGAATTGGGGAAAGCATGACACACACGATGACAAGTGAGAGACTACAGACTCCATCTAAAACTTTCTCTCCTGCTTTCCATAATTTGATAGAATTGTGTTTGCATCAGGACCCAGAACAAAGGTAATGCTTTAAAATAATGTACAAATTTGAGTTTAATTATTTTAAACTGAAATTAGAGCTGTTTTGAAAACCTAATTTATATATGAATATCATATAGTATTATCAAATTATAATTGTCAACAGGACATCCATGATTATCCATGATTATCAGATGACCCATAGTATCTCCAGATGGCAACCAAATAATAATAATAATAATAATAATAATAATAATAATAATAATAATAATAATAACAACAATAACAACAACAACAACAAAAACAACAACATTTAAAACAAGAATTTAAAATATCTGAAATTTCATGAAATTATCAATTTTTGAAATATTTTACTATTCTCATGTAAGTGTTCAGACATTTTAAAAGTCATTTTTACATATGTAGTCTCAGGTTGTTTTTTATGCTAAGATTGCTGAGCCCTTAAGGAGTAATATATGAAAAAATATATGAGTAAATGATTTAACCTACATCTTTCATTCTCCATGCTGAGAGAAATTAATGAGAGCTGGAAAAAATAGATGAACATTTAGAGAGGAACATTTTTTTCTACCCATGACAAATGTAGCACCTTAAGTATTTTAAACTATTTTTATTGAGACAGTAATATTTATGTTTTAGTATGTACTGCTGTGTCAGTTAAAAGGTGTTGATAAAACTATTCATTTTTAATTAGTGTTACAAATTTGAAACTTCATACCGTATATACTCGAGTATAAGCCGAGTTTTTCAGCCCATTCTTTGTGCTGAAAAAACCGCCCTCGGCTTATACTCGAGTCAGATTCCCCTCTGAAAAAAAAAATGGTGTGGAGCTCCGGAGCTGGGCAGCCGCTTTCCTGCAGGCAAGCCCCACTTCATGGACTCCGTCCATCCTCGCTCCCATCCACCCACCCACCCAAAGCGACGAAGTCCCCCAATCGCGCAGCCCAGAATTGCCCTCCCCTCAGGGGGCAGCAACGACGCCCGGTGTTTCCCGAGACAAGAAGCTCCACCGTGCAATGAAAGCGCACTGGCTCTAGGCTCAGAAAATAACGCGAGGCGAGGTCGCTTCAGCTCCACTGAGCTTCGTTTCCTAGCTGCTTTCAGTCCGCTCGGGAGGAGGGGGAGGAGGTGGTGGCCTAGAGCTCAGAAAACAATGCAAGCTGCCGCCACCACCTCCTCCCCCTCCTCCCGAGCGGACTGAAAGCAGCTAGGAAACGAAGCTGAGCGGAGCCTAGAGCTCAGAAAACAACGCGAGGCGAGGTCGCTTCGGCTCCGCTGAGCTTCGTTTCCTAGCTGCTTTCAGTCCGCTCGGGAGGAGGGGGAGGAGGTGGTGGCCTAGAGCTCAGAAAACAACGCAAGCTGTTGCCACCACCTCCTCCCCCTCCTCCCGAGCGGACTGAAAGCAGCTAGGAAACGAAGCTGAGCGGAGCCTAGAGCTCAGAAAACAACGCGAGGCGAGGTCGCTTCGGCTCCGCTGAGCTTCGTTTCCTAGCTGCTTTCAGTCCGCTCGTGAGGAGGGGGAGGAGGTGGTGGCCTAGAGCTCAGAAAACAACGCAAGCTGCCGCCACCACCTCCTCCCCCTCCTCCCAAGCGGACTGAAAGCAGCTAGGAAACGAAGCTGAGCGGAGCCGAAGTGACCTCACCTCGCGTTGTTTTCTGAACCTGCGAGCCTAGAGCCAGGGCGCTTTCATTGCATGGCGGAGCTTCATCTTGGGAAATACCGGGCGTCGTTGCTGCCCCGAGGGGAGGGCGATTCTGGGCTGCGCAATTGGGGGACTTCGTGGCTTTGGGTAGGTGGGAGCGAGGACGTTGACTTTAAGCGCTGCCGACCAAGTGTTTCACAAATACCAGTGGGACCTCCGTCCAACACCACCCCTCCTTCTTTTGCCTCCTTCCTTCTGATCAATCAGGTTTTCCTAGTATTTGCTCACAGCTGCGTTTTCTCTTCTGCTGTGCTAAGCATTGAACGCGGGGATTTCTGATTCCCCTTACACGCGCGTGGATATGCCACGGGGCATTTTCTTCCAAATGCCCCACTGGCAGAGAACACTGACTTTCATAATAGTGAGATCATTTCCCAAATTAATTGATTCACTAACCCAAAAGAAGATGTCGATGACAGTGGGAGGCAGGAGTCACTCTCTCCCTTGCAATAAAAAAGCAAGAGCCGTTCTTATGATTTCTCTCTCTCTCCCCGTAATACAGTCAAGCCCTTTCCAGCACGCGGGATCCGCCCCCGCCGCTTTGCACCTTGCAAATGCAAAACCCCCGGGATTTTGCATTTGCAGGGTGTAAAGCAGCAGCGGCAGATCGCGCGTGCTGGAAAGGGCTTGACTGTATTACGGGGAGAGAGAGAGAGAGAGAGAGATCATAAGAACGGCTCTTGCTTTTTTCTTGCAAGGGAGAGAGTGACTCCTGCCTCCCACTGTCATCGTCATCTTCTTTTGGGTTAGTGAATCAATTAAACCTTTAATGATAGTGAGATCGTTTCCCAAATTGATTAATCTGTTTTTCTTTGAAATAAATATTCAAAAACATTTAATCTACTGATGCCTCAATTAATGTAATTTTATTAGTATCTATTTTTATTTTTGAAATTTACCAGTAGCTGCTGCATTTCCCACCCTCGACTTATACTCGAGTCAATAAGTTTTCCCAGTTTTTTGTGGTAAAATTAGATGACTCGGCTTATATTCGGGTCGACTTATACTCGAGTATATACGGTATTTAAAGACCTTGAAAAATATATTTTGTAGTATTTTATTTTTAAACTATTAAACATTGTAGCAAAGATATGTGGGTGGAATAATTAAAATGGGGAAAATACTGATTCTTCTTTTAATCAACTGATTTTGTAAAAATTGCAAGAGAGGGGAAGTAATTACCAGCTGTTTTGCAAAAGTTAAAAATCTGTTTCTTCCTTCTGCGATATAGGCCATCAGCAAGAGGCCTTCTGTCACATGCTTTTTTCAAGCAGGTGAGTTTTGTTAGATATGCTAGCTGCATAAAATCACTAAGGCTTTGGGTCTAGAAAACAGGTCAGGTGCTGGAAGCTGCAACATCTTTGACTTGAACAGGAGATATTGGTGTGGAGCAGTTTGAGTTTAATATAAAAAATTATACACTGGTGAAATAACTTATTATGCCAAGTGTGATTTGTGTAATAGGTGGTGTCCACTTGTGAATCCTGTTTAAAATTAAGGTGTTGGCTTTCTGATTTTGATTGGTGATTTTGATTGGTTATAGAATTGCAATTTAGAGTCTGCAACTTATTTGTTCCAGCTCTTAGTTTTATTTTAAAGAATCATATCCGTGGTAGTTATATTTATATTTGCTTGCCTTGCCCCATCTGCAGAACTGAGAAAGCTGTTGGCACAGCTATTCTATAGAACCAGCAATGCTTCTTTCTTTTGAAACACATACCGTAGTTAGGTACAGAGGTGGGTTTGGACCAGGTTGGGCCAACCAGATGTTAAATTTATATCTGGTTCGCCGAACCGGTAGTTAAACCGTCTGGCCCTGCCTACCTCACCCCTCTCCTCCCATGAGTCTCCATATAGCTTGTTTTGGATGCAGGTAAGTGCAGGATCTGTGAGGAGGCTCTGGGAGAGCAAGAAACTAGCCTTCTGGAAGTCCAGAAATAGGCCTTTTTTTGGCTTCCGGATGGTCTCTGGACCCAGGGGGAGGCCATATTCGCCCTCCCAGAGGCCCGAGGGAAGCTTCCGGACCCTGGGGAAGGTAAAAAATGGCCTTCCCAGGTCTGGAAATGGGTCTGTTTCTGGTTTCTGAGCCTCTGGACCCCAGGGGAGATCGTTTTCCCCCTCCCAGAGGCCCGAGGGAAGCCTCCAGATCCTGGGGGAAGGTAAAAAAACAGCTGTCCCAGATGTTTCAGTAGGCCATGCCCACCATGGCCATGCCCACTCAACAACCAGGCAGCAAACCGGTTGCTGGGATTTTTGAATCCCACCCCTTGTTGGGATTATACAGAATGTTAATGACAAGTATGCCTATTTTATAAAATGTGTTTACATTGGAATTCCACTACCATAAAATGATTCTTCATTACAAATATGCAATTATTCTGGGAAAGGGGAAATGGGAAAGGAGAGGGCTTATAGCCTAATTCTGGACATACACAATATTACTATATTGCTAATTATAAAAATGCAAGCACCATGAATAATATTCAGTATCACAAGAGCTCAACTGTGATTGTGCAACATAGTATTTAAATTCCTTTTTCTTGCCTAGTCCCCACCCTAGTATGGGGTCATTCACATATCTACTGTTAGGATGTTACTCCATACATTTTGTTCGACATAAGAGTTTCCTTTTCACCTCAACCTTTGTTAGCAATTAAGGACAATATAGTTTGCATATATTCTGCAGTATGGATTTTTTGTATCTTTTTGCATAAATGAATTATAATTAATATTCTGTCTTTCACTTCAGGGATCAAGGTAGCCTATGTAACACTCTTACCTCTATTTTTCATTAAATGCAATTATTTACATTCAGGGGAAGGGAAGTAAGCATAAACGTTGGCTAAAGCAGTGATTCTTAAATTATTCGATCCAATTACTGATTTTTCTTGTCTTAAATGTCATTACCTCCACAAAAAATGCCATACTCCATGGTTTTACACAAGAATCTTGGCAGTGGCAGCCCAAGATTCATCCTTGATTCAAAAAAAGTAATTACAAATTTCCTTATTGAAGATATATGCAAATTATCCCCCAGTTTAAGAACCACTGAATTAAAGAATGGCCATTCTTTAATTGAATTTATTTGAATTTATAATGAAATTGCCATCTTTAATAGGGCCTATTGAACGACCTATCTGTAAGAAGCCCTTGATTTTCATAGTCTTTATTAGGAATCACTGTTTCTATGAGCTTTGGGCAACAAGAACTTGAATTATATTTCCATAAACCTCTGAGAAGGTATTCATAATTGTTTTAATAGATGTGTAATGTAAAGTCATTCTAATGACTGCCTTCTCAATTTTCAGGTGAAAGAAGAAACAAAGGGTTCATTACTTTCACTCTTGCCTCCTACCATCCAACATAGTCAGTCACAAATACCAATGGTGCATTCAGCTGCTATCTGGAATAAATCTGAATGTAGGTTGCCAAATGAGAAAAAGATATACTGGGAATTTTAGGAATACTAAGACCACACACAGGTGGTCCTTAATTTTAAAACCATTCATTCAATGACCATTCAAAATTACAACAGAACTGAAAAAATTGACTTATGGTCCTTGCACTTGCAATTGTTGCATCCGCCTCCTGGTCATGTGATTGCCATTTGTGACCTTCCCAATGAGCTTCTGACAGAGTCAGTGGGGAAGCCAGATAACTATAGTTGTTCATTTAACAACCATAGCAAAAAAAAGGTCATTAAATTGGGCATTTGACTTAACAACTGCCTTGCTTAGCAGTGAAAATTCTGGTCCTAATTGTGGTCAAGGATTCCTATACTTCTTTGGAAGATAATGTGATTTACCTGCTGCTTTTGTTTTGTTTTGGTATACTTGAAAATGCTAAAGGTTTATACAGATGATGTTATACAGAGGTTTTTTTTCAAAGTGGTATGAGAATCTAACTGAATTGCAGAAATATCTATACAATTCTTTATATCTTTTTTATATCTGAACTGTAATAGTAAAACTTTGCTTGCAGTGGCATATGCTATTACAGTACTTACATGCTATTACTACCTTTCCAATATTAATCTGAAATATTGTTTCCATTCTTGATTTAATACATTGTATTAATCATCTCTTTATCATCAAGTTTATATCAACTATATAGCTTCTTTAAAATATAGTGTCTTTTCCTACTTGCAAAAGTATCAATGTGGAAATCTCTGAGACTGCTGGATATCTACTACATAATTTTCGGTGGTTGTTGAAGTAGCCAACACTGTAACTTGAAAAAAAAAGCTGCTTTTAACAGAACATATGTCTTTGAGAAATCAAATTAAGGAAAAAATAACTTGCCAAATAAAATCTTGAAATTACTTGACTATATACTTAAGAATATTGCTTAATTTTCATAGCTTTAATTGTGGTCTGCTGTTCAGGAAATATATACATCCTTTGAATAAGTAGCCAAAATTTGAACCAAAATTTGTAGGACTAATATAAAAGAGATCTCTATTATTTAGGCAAAGTGACTATTAGCACACTATGACAAACTATATTTGAGTTGTGTTCAGTGGTGTCATTCCACTGAAATACAAGCATCTATCAATGGATTGTGATTCATAGCCCATTTCCTTTCCAGTTCTTAGTTCCAGGGTCAGTGAAAGAAAGAGAGGCCTGGTTAATATTACTTATAGCTGTGATGGCGAACCTATGGCACATGTGCAGAGGTGACACACAGAGCCCTCTGCAGGCATGCAAGCTGTCTCCCCAGCTCAGCTCCGCTACACATGTGCCTCCCGCTGGCCAGCTGGTCTTTGGGTCTCTGCTGTGCATGCGGGGGGGCGGAGTGCAAGTGGCACGGGGCACATGTGTGGTGGGCACGGGGGTAGAGTGCATGTGTGGGGAATGTGTAAACATTCATGGGGTAGGGAGCGTGCGTGGGAGATGCACGTGCATTGCACTTTGAGGGTTTGTGCATGCTTTGGGCACTCAGTACTGAAAAGCTTAGCCGTCACTGGCTCAGACATTTGGTGGGGGAAAGATGACTTCTAACTCATCATTTTGTCTTCGTAGCTTTTCTCTTCTGGAGAAGTTCAGTCCTAATTACAATATAAAGGAACGGGGAAATTTCTGTGAATAGTACTGTGAATAATTGAATAAAGTAAAACTAAATTCTTATTACCTGTACAGCATACTTTTGGAGATTAATATTATTTTATTAATGATTTTTCAATCATGTACATTCTATTTACTCGTGTAAAAATAGAAATTAGTTTTAAGTATACAACCTTATTTAGCATCGCAGTTGACCTTTTAACTAGGAAACTACTGAAGGAAAATTATGTATTGTCAACCTAATTCTGACAAATTTAATTGTAATAAAATATTATTTAACAAAGATAATTGGAGTGAATGGCACCTTATTTCATGCTCATCAATAGGAGAATATACAATACCTAGCACTGTAATTTGGAAGCCCTATTGTACTTCTGGAGAAAACTGTGCTGTATTTGTCAGGGAGTTCTAAAACAAAGAATACATATAGAATTTAGTGAAAAAAATTACCAATGTTTTGCTCTATCAAGAAATGTTTATCTTTGTGAGGAATAATCATGATAATTTGTACCATAAGGATACTTTGAAACTTTGAACTTTATGCTAAATCATGTATTTTGTATGTGTGGTCCTTGATTTATGACTAGTCACTTAGCAATTGTTTGCAGTTACAAGAATGCCTCCAAAGCTGCTTACAATCCAATTTTGAAGTTATGATGGTACAACTCACACACACTCATATATCCACAGAGTCATGTGATAGCATTTTGGGTGCTTAGCAATTGGTTCATCTTTACTGCCATTACTGACAGTATCTTGCTGTCACACGACTAGGATTTTTGATGGTTTTTGCCAATTTCCAGTGTTTATTTCAAATTCCAGCAAAAAAGCTCACTAGGGAAAAAATAAGGCTTCAAAGCAGGGTTTACAGTTGTAGTATTTGCTTAACAATTGCCAAAGAACATGCTGAAAAATCAGGTTCAATGCTTCAATTTACAACTACCATTTTACAATTCTGCATTCAGTTATGCTTTTAAATTGAGTAGATATTTTTGTCTTAAATGGTTACATTTAATTAATTAAACGAGCTTACAGCAAAAAATTTAAATCTGTTTCCAACTTCAAAATTGGAATTAGTACATTATTTCTTATTTCTTCATTCATGATCAATCTGGATCAATCAGCATTTTTAACAATTTTCCCCCTACGTGTTCAATACTTTGTATTAAAATACTTTTTTGTGAAAAACAGGTTTGCTCCTAAAAGTACACTATCTTGTCAATTTGTAAATATATCATAAAAGTCACCGTTTTCATTTATCACTTCAACATGATACACAAATTCCTCCTTGAAGTCATAAATAACTGAAAACTAAACTAGTTTTAGTTCACTAAAACTAAACTAGTTTTGTTCTAAATCTAACCATATATTTCAGTCACAAACAACTATTTTAGGAGTAACTAAATTGATTTTTATGATGACCCCTTTGCAGAATAGGAAACAAATTTGGTGTTCACTTTTGGGACATAAAGAGTGTCTAAAACCTTTCCTGGTAGCTTCTTTTCTTGTTACATTTAGTTTGACTTATAGGTTATTTTAATTCTTTTATGTAGTTTAAAGTCTTTTTAATGGTGTGAATTGTTATGGATTAACTTCCATTTCATTATAGATCTTTAAAGAATATGCATACAATTTAATCAAGATGAGGGAAGAGAAAATAGAGGAAAGGGGAGTCAGCGAGAAATTACATGCAATAAACTGCCAATTATATAGAACCACACAGGAAAAGTCATTTCAGTGAACATTAACAACTTGTTAATCTTAACTGAGTTAACATTCAGCACATAGGCTTTGAGTCTATAGATTAACCTTCAAAAACTTTGGTGAGCTTCCTCCACTCCACCCCACCTTTCTATTCAGGCATAGCAATAGCAATAGCACTTATATAGTTTCTTGGTGCTGTACAGCCCCTAAGCAGTTTACAATGTCAGTATACTGACAATCTAGGTTCTCATTTTAATCTCAGATGAATGGAAGGCTGCGTCAACCTCATGCCTCATCAGGATTAAACTCCTGGCAGTGGGCTGAGTTAGCCTGCAACATTACATTCTAACCACTGCGTAACCACAGCGTGTTCCTACTGAATACAACTGTCAATCCTTGATTCTCAGGCCACATTGTGACTTATTAAGAGTAGTGAGAAGGTGTTGTGGCAGAGAGAAAGAAGTAATGCACAACAAAAACCATCTGAAGAATCAGATGATACATGTGCTGTCCTGTGTGATTGGGGATGGCATACCGTATATACTCGAGTATAAGTCGACCCGAATATAAGCCGAGGCACCTAATTTAACCACAAAAAACTGGGAAAACTTATTGACTCGAGTATAAGCCAAGGGTGGGAAATGCAGCAGCTACTGGTAAATTTCAAAAAGAAAAATAGATACCAATAAAAACTTTCACTAGGACAGTTGAGAATAAGTTTGATGTTCACAATTTCCTCTTTGAAAGAGACCAGTAAATAGGGAACAAGAAGATGAAGAAAAAGAAGTGTGCTTTTTCACACTTTTCACACTGCAGTGAACAAAAATGGCATCATAGGAACAGGCTTATTCTCAGTCCAAAGGTTTGTTTCTGATTTCTTCCCTGATTTAAGGGAAATTTGGGAAACGATCTCACTATCATGAAAGGTTTAATTGATTCACTAACCCAAAAAATGATGATGATGACAGTGGGAGGCAGGAGTCACTCTCTCCCTTGCAAGAAAAAAGCAAGAGCCGTTCTTATGATCTCTCCCTCTCTCTCTCTCTCCCCATAATACAGTCAAGCCCTTTCCAGCACGCGCGATCTGCCTTCACCATTTTGCACCTTGCAAATGCAAAATCCTGGGGTTTTTGCATTTGCAAGGTGCAAAGCGGCGGGGGCGGATCCCGCATGCTGGAAAGGGCTTGACTGTATTACGGGGAGAGAGAGAGAGAGGGAGAGATCATAAGAACGGCTCTTGCTTTTTTCTTGCAAGGGAGAGAGTGACTCCTGCCTCCCACTGTCATCAACATCTTATTTTGGGTTAGTGAATCAATTAATTTGGGAAATGATCTCACTATCAGAAAACAACGCGAGCCGCCACCACCACCTCCTCCTCCCCCTCCTCCCGAGTGGACTGAAAGCAGCTGGAGCTGAGGAAATGAAGCTGAGTGGAGCCGAAGCAACCTTGGCTCGCATTGTTTTCTCAGCCTAGAGAAAGGGGAAGGGGGCTCATCTGGACCAAGGGTGAGTCTCCCCCTGTTTCCCCTGAAGGATCTTCCGTCGCTTTTGCCTTCTCCCTACATCTTCCCTCCGTTAAAATCCCGCCCCACACACACAAACTTATTTTCGGTCGGATAGATTTCGTGTCTGAGCATTCTCACATGGCGGTGGGTCTCCCCCCCCCTAAAAACAGTTAAAAAAAGAAAAAACAATATATCCTCAAGCAAGAACTTTTCTGCTTCCGATTACCCCCATGCTTAAAAGTTGCAAAGGAAACACGGAAGCAGGGAAGTGGCTGCCCAGCTTCGGAGCTCCACACCATTTTTTTTTCAGAGGGGAATCTGACTCGAGTATAAGCCGAGGGGGTTTTTTTCAGCACAAAAAATGTGCTGAAAAACTCGGCTTATACTCTAGTATATACGGTATATTATATGATGCTTTCCAATCAGTCTTGATTTCTGGTGAGTACAAGTACATACATTTTTCTGGGCAATATTTTGCACAACTGGTTTGCCTTACCTTCTTTCCAGGGCTGAGAGTGACTGGCCCCAAGTCATCCACTTGGTTTTTTATTTAAGCCAGGAGTAGAACAGTCTTCTACTGGTAGTGTCTATCCCAATGCTTTTAACCATTATATGAAATAAACTCTCGAATGACAAATACTCTCAAGCAAATAAGTAAATAAGCAGCTTCTATTTTTTTTATAGTTTCTGTGCATCGAACTTAAGAGGACAACAGCAAACTTAGCTGCTGGAGATAAAATTTAAGAATTGCCACTCTTAGGAAGGTATCTCCTTTAGTTCACATATTTTTATTTATTAGATTTTTACCCTGCTTTCATTATTTTATAAATAACTCAAGGAAACAAATATACCTAATACTCCTCCCTCCTCTTTCCCCCCCACAACAATTCCTCACAGGATTCTTCTGGAGAAAAAGGAGGAAGGAATATTGGGTATGTTCACCACTTTGATTATAAAAGCAGGGGAGAGGGGAGCATTCATTACCATGGAGTCAGATATAATCAGTATTTTAATATTGAACATTTTACAACTTGGGCTTGAATAGGTGATGTGAAAGTCCTGGAGATTTTTAGAATCTGAATGAGGAGGAATCCTAGTCAGATGGTTTTGAACTAATTTTGTTTTGGAGCACATCCAATTCCAAGAATATTCCATCTTTGATTCTGACCATCAGGAGATTATGCTTTCGCATACTAAGTTACCTCATAGTGCAAACTTGCAGTTTCTACTCAGACAGTAGGTGTGAATGTGGCCAAGGGGGGGTGATGTATACATCCATCTGATATGCCATATAGACACATTTATAGATAGTGCTTATGTAATTTCCTTAGTGCCAGCAACAATTGGAATGGCATATTGCAGAATTAAAAACCGATTATCTTGATTCAAACAATAACTGAGCAAATAAAATTTGATTAAAGACCATAATATAGGAGTTCCATGTTGGAATCTTAAAACAAAAATGTTTTAGCATCCTGAATCAATGAAAAGATTCATAAAAGTTACTCTTTCACTAAATTCTGGACTGTTTAATTCAACTGCATTCAGCAGAGCAAGAAATCATGTTTCAGTCCAGTCATTGATTAGTATGAGTATTGTAGTCCAATAAGTTTCAAAGGCATCAGGCTGGGACAAGAAGGAGAATGGCCTTTTTATTAAAAAAAAAAGAATAAAAACATAAGGTTGCTTTAGTAATAATTCAAATAAGTTTTCAAGCTTTCTGAACTAAAATGTACTAAGAGCGTTTTATTTTTTATTATGACCAGGGGAAAATAACCCAAAAGCACACTCATAGCTGGTTGGGGATCAGAAGGCTAAGATTCATCCATTATTTGGGGGTCTGGAGTTCTGTCTCAATATTTTGTGGAGAATCTTAAGAACAACTTCCAACTGCTCAGGTGTCATTTTTAAGATTTGATCCTGGTTGTTGAGCATGTCAAATATCATGCCCGCTTGATTTCTTGGAGTCTCTAGTGCAGAAGGAAACAGTCGAGGTGCATCTTTAGACACGAGACCAGCAACATTTGGAGCAGAATTTGATCTTGCTTGGCTGCAGCTCCCTTCTTCAACACCTTGTAAATCAACAAGTGCTCTTTCAATTGCTTTTTCAAGATGCTTATAAGCTTCCAAATCTAAATCTTCAATGGCAATGGAATTCTAAACATTCAAATAAAAATATATATGCATGTATCATCATGATGATAAATCATACAAAGGCCTTTACATAAACTAGGAAGTATCCTTACTGTATCAGCAAATTGTGCTATTTTTGTCTTTTCATGTACCATTATCTATCAAATTTATCATATACTAAATACTTGCCTTAGATTAGCTAGGAAAAGCATAATCTTGCATCCTATCTGTGGCAGTACAGTTTCTAGTCTGATAATTTCTAATTCTGAAAGTTTGTCTCCATGGCATTCTTTCAAAAGTCTGCTACAGAGAGATTTAGATTTTGCAGTTCTTCAGATTATAAATTTAATAAACAGAATTGTTTTGACTAGAACAATTATAAAAGGCACCCATTCTGTAAGAAAACATACTGTCAATTTGCCTGAGAAAACCTTATACAAGTTTTCCTTGTACAAGGAAGTGCTTCCCAACTTGTATTGGAAGAATTCCCAGAATTCCTATCAAGGATCCTTATATTATAGTAGTTCTAACAGAACTAGCAGGACCAAGTGTGTTTTTAAAAGTTAAAACTCCAATATTATGGAGATATTCTAGAACACTAGAAATGATCACTTGTTATTTTTTGAGAAAAAGAATTCTGATCTCACAAGTCAAAAGTTCTGTTCAAATTTTGTTTTTAAATGGTGGCCTGCAGGCCTCACTTACTCTGATACAATGTCTTGTACAATGTATAATCTTATACAATGCATTAAAGAATATAATTAATCATCTTCAAGAACAAAATTGATTATGTTCTTACCAATGAATTTGCTTTTGTATGTCCAGTAGTAGGAAATTTAATTGTAGATTTTTCTTGAACAGTTTTTGCTAGTTGTGAATCAGATAAGGCAGCTGTCTTGCTAAATGATTTTTTTTGCTTGATGTCATTATCACGTTTCTTCTCAGGCTTCAGTTTCATGCTTTCCTTTTTTACACCACCCCCAGATAATAGAGTTTTTGAATCCTTCCTGGTTTCTGTCGTGCTCGATTTTTTAGAAGACAACTCACCATGTTTTTTTCCATGTTTTTCTTTTAAAACATCCTTAGATGATCGGCGATGTGCTTTTTCCTTTTTGGCTGAAGGGTTCATCCCTCCTTGCTGTGAGTGATGTAATGCAGCATCCTTCTTTCTGTCAGTCTTCTTGGTTTTGGTTTTGTGATGATGCTTGCAAGTTGGCTTTGCTTCTTCCTCAGACTCTGGGTGTAAAAAGAGAAACGTCTGAGGGTTCACTGGAAAGGGAGGCTTGGAAGGATAATTAGGAGATTTGGAAAGATAATTTTTAATTTCAGTTTGGGCTCCAATGTCATGTGCACTCAAAAAAGAGGAAAAGGCAAATGGTTCAGATATTTTCCTCAAGGATTCTTTCTGAGGCTTATTTTGTGATATTTCTTCATAGGACCGTCTCTTCAAATCTGATATCTCTAGATTATCAGGGTAACCTGGCAATCTGTAACGTTCTTTTTTACAAGTGTGTTTCACTTTTTTGCACCCAGATGTTTGGGTTTCTTGGTTTTTTGTTTGTACTTCAAAAATACTGTTTATAAGACCACCTAGATTTTCCTTTTTAAATTTTTCACTTGCAGTTGATGTATGAGGAAGGTTTTCATATGAAGGATGTTTTGCTTTGTCGGATAAATCGACATCACTAACTTTTGAAATGCTTTCAATACTTGAAACAGATGCATCATGATCCATATCCTTATCTATTTCTTTGCTAGTTTTGGGATTGATTGGTACAGGAAGCTCTTCAAAGCTTTTTTGCAAAACAGATGCTAAGCCTTTTACTTCTAGTTCCGAAAGTTGTTCTCTTTGGCCTTCTTTCAAGAGTCTGCTGCAGAGAGACTTTAAATTTTGCAATTCTTTTTCAGAAAACCTATCTTGTAGAGCATGAGTTATATGAGATACTTGCTGTACACTTTGTTCTTCTTTAGCTAAATCTGGTCCTTTCTCTGCCCTGAGTGCTGTTTCTTTGGCTACAACTGGAAATACCATTTCGAGTATTTTTTTTAACTCTTCCTGTGTGATCAGTCCAATTTCTGAAATTCTTTCCAAGAGATGGTTTTGGATTTTCCTGTTCAATGCAGACTTTAAATTGGAAATTTCATTCTCTGAAAGGGCCTCAAAAAGATTTTGAATACTTTTGCTTAACACACTGTCATCAAAGCCCTCATTAGATTTCTCCTTCAAGTTCAAGGACAACTTCTGACACACAGTTTCCAGGTCTTCTTTGCTTAATCCAGTTTCTGAAAGTTTATCCTTAAGGTGGTCCTGAATACTTTTGCTTAAAAATGATTTTAAACTTTTTATTTCTGCTTTTAAAATTTTCTGAAGGAGGGTATCATGGAGGGAAACATGTTTTTTTATATTAGCTGTTTCGGTGCTGAACGGTAACTTTACTCTAATGATTTCTAATGATGTATTTGAGGGTAAGTTTTTTAAATCAAATTTTGGTTCGTTCTCTGGACTAGGTTGGCTTTTAAGAGGAAATAAAATAGGCTCGTGATCATCTTTTCTGCTTTCATATAAATCTGCTTCTGTAGATACTGGCTTGCTTTTGTGACTTTCTTTATTATCTAAGGATTCAGATTTGGAAAGTTCTCTTATATCACTCTCACTTAATGGTTTTATGGTTATTATTTCAGTTTGTGAAGTTACTTCTTTTGATAAAGCTTTCCTGAGCAAATCACTAGAACTCTGGAGAGATATCTGGGTCTCTGCTATCACCATATCTGGAATTATCCCTTTTTCAGACAATTTTCCAATAAGTTGAGCCTGCAAATGTTGACTTACAACATCTTTCAGTTCACTAATGTCTGGTTCTGAAAATGCATCTGTAGTACTAGTTGTTATTTCCTTCAGAGAACATTTCTCTCTGTCATCTAATGGGCTGCTGTCTTCCAATTCTTGGGGTAACTCTGGTCCTGAAAATCTCTCTGCAACTAGGTTTTCAATGTTTTTGCTCAAAAGTGATTTAAGTGCTACCACTTTTACAACTTTATCAACAAGAAAAGTTTCGAGAGAGTTTTTGAAGTAAACATTAACCTGTTTTATTTCTGCTTCTGATAGTTTATCTCCTTGTGGCTTTGATTCAGAAGTTATAATTGATGGATTTGTTTCTCTTTCAGTTTCCACCGCAATTTTTTTATCTTCCTGTTGCAAATCCATTTTTTTTTCAAGGAGTCTTAATATTGACAATTGCTCACCACTTCTGATTAATTTGGGATCTAAGCCATTATCTAATTTTGTCAAAGGCAGACCTGGAGGTGGATCCTGGTCTTCTTGTTCTTTGAAATCAACAGTTGTGTATGCTTTTTCTAAAAGAACAGAATAGTCTATTGTGCCTTTACGAAGCTCCGGTGGTTGTACTTTACAAACACGTCTCAAGAAGGGTTCAAACTTGTTTCTACTAAAAAATGCATCTTGGAACTGCAATTTAAAGACAGAATGGTAGAACTAAGATGCTTTGAAATATTGATTATAAATAATGGGATATATAAAATATTCTTCTATGCCATAATTTAAAATACATTTACAAATAACTTTGTACCATATGGTATCAACCTTGTTAACTCTCAATACCCTTTTTCTGCTATGTTCAAGATGGACTGTGATTAACATATGTGTGATATCTCAGTGTATAGTATATGTGATATCTCAGTGTACTGAACTAGAAAATGAGAGTGCGTTCTGTATTCATAGACCACCATTTGAAGAACCACAGGTCAAGGTAAGTCTTGTCTTCATCAAGATTTTTGTGATCCGTACACTGATGGAGGAAAGAACCGATTTCTCAAATACTACATCCCTCTGGACATGAAGGTCCAACAAATAGTATTGAATGAAAGAGGAGGATGTGACCATGTAGCTTCTCTACCAAGTTGTGGCAATTGGATGTGCTGAAAGAAAACAGTGGTGGTTGGATATCATGATGGTAGGATATGTTTAGATGGGAAGCAGAAGTATTGCTTTAAAAATCAAAGCAATCTTATAGTGGCCACAGTCCACTTTGAGAAGTATTATAAAAATACTCGAAGCCTGCTTTCTTGCTCTTGGAATCAGAAAAACAGATGTGAATCTCTGAAGAAGACCATGAATGATGTTAGGTAAATCAACTGAGCAAATCAAGCCCTTTGTGCAACAACAATTGAACAGTAGCATTTTGCTATATGAAACTGAGAAAGATTTTACATACACACACACACACACACACACACACACACACAGAGAGAGAGAGAGAGAGAGAGAGAGAAACTTCCTGAAGTGGAATAGGCCCTGTTTCTTCTTTATCAAACTACATACATATCCTCCACCGAATAGTTGTTCCATAATTTGTTCAGTGATGATTAGTTCAAAATTTAATGTAGGCTGCCCTTCCTGATAAGTGAAAATAGCCGTGTATCTGTAATCATGGAGAAATAAGTACACTGAAAATGGACCAAATAGCATAAGTGGGAGAAAGAGAATGGCACTGAAGTAAAACTGGGCAGCTGGATCTCTGGAATTATTCTCTGCAGTGATATGTTAGTTTGAAATCCAAGAATATATTTCCCATTCTCAAGATTGTCAGGCTCTTTGCCAGCTGCCTGAAGATGGCAGTGAATCTTTCCAAGCATAATTTTCATAGAGCTCAAAATGGTTGAAAGAACTGATATTACATTAGAAGTTATTAAATTAAAGCAAATATTTTGAAAAATTGCTCATCTTCTGTAGGATAAGACTAGTGAGCTTCAAGGCCTAAGATACCAGTCATGTGTAAGCTGCTCTATTTTCTCTGACAGGGTGGTGAACTGGTTATCCCTGCTGGGTCTAGAGAAAGAGGAATTCCTCAACAATCAAAATTTCAAAATTGTGGTCATGGATCACAATTCTGCACTAAATGTTAAATGAATTTTTTTAAATTTAATACATAAAGGAGGAATGCATACTAGTTGCTTTTTATGGAAACAGGAAAACTTAATTATACCCAGTTTCCTTGCAAGAACCACGGTTGAACAATATTTTGCTTTTTTTGAGGATATATTCAGTGACCCAGAACAGCGATTTACAAGAACTGATTTACAGAAACGGATGATATTCAAAGCATCAGGAATGGTAAAAATTGAGTGCTGAGGAAAGAGGTTGATGTTTACAATGTAATCATGCCAAAGTCAAGTAAAAATCCTCATTGTCTTAGAGACCAGAACTACAGCAAGGAACTAATGCCAGACTATATTTCAAAGTAGTCTTGCCAGGAGTGGCATCCCAGGACATTAAGACTTCCACAGAAATTAGGAAAACCACAGGAAATGAAGCAAATTTAAATCCTGTTGTAGTCAAGATAGCAGTTAATGGTGCTGCATGAGGACATGTTGATATGGAAGGCACATCTGAGGTATTTGAGGATGGCATCTGGTGGGAAAGCAACAGTAAAAAAAAGGGATGTATTAATAAGCTCGTAAATATGTGTGGGTCCTTCCTAATCAGGCACAATAGGTAACACAAAGACTTTGATATTGAATAAGTGCTGAAGAAAAAATTCCCAGTACCAAGGTAGATGTTCAGGACGGCAACAATAGCAAGAAACTTTATTGAAAGAGAAATTGTAAAGATTCTGCTAACGTCCTGGCAGAGACAAGATGTGAGCTTACTGGTTGCTAAGCAGCTAACCTAAGGAATGTCGGGAAGGTGTACTATCTAATTCCTTCTCCCTCTCTCTTACACTCACACCCACCCACACACACACCTTTAACAACTAAATGCTAGGTAGCCAGATCAATATTTCTCAGGGCTGGCAAAATTGGTGATATCAATAACTGGCTAGGTCATGACAAGAAAGGTGAACAGAGGAAATGGAAGGCAGATGGATGATACAAGTTCCAACTTGCACTAAAAAGTTCTGGTCCTTCTAGGAAATAATTGGAAGAAGAAGTGTTTGAACTCTTCTTCCATTTTTTGGGCAATGGAACCTTTCAAATAATGCTACTTGTCCACTTGGTTAGTGTCAAAAACAGTGACTATATGCCTATTTTGTTAACTTTTGACAATGATGGCAGATTCGAAAGCAAGACATATGAAATAAAGGCAGTGACCATATGTTGGCAATAACTTGCTCTTATAATCCAAATATGTGTGAAATAAAGCCTGCCAGTTTATAGGCATAAAATCCTACTAGGATTGCTAGTCTAGATTTAGCAACCAAACTACTCTCCTATAGAAAGAATAAATATTTTTTATGCAAACTTATTTTGAGATTTCTATAAAGTGTGAAGAATCATTGTAAGAATCATAAGAACAGGGTAGAAATGAAGCCAAAGACTACTGTACTGTCCACCTAAAAACTTCCTTCATGTACAAGTACCAGAGATCCATGAAGGCCTCTATAAAGGTGCCTTAGTCCTATGTAGGATGACCAGAAAAACTGAAAAGTTTTGTAGTTCTATGGTTTCTTTAATGATATGTATTAATAATAATGCAGTGACAAGATACCTTCTAAGTGAACTTTATTTATCCTTTAGTATGTAATTTTAGACTTTTATTTTACTTTATTACTCAGTTTTAATACTGCAAAACTAATTATTTCTTACCGTAACCTCTTTCCATGGCCATTGCTGTTCTGGTTCAACAACTGAATCTGGAAATGATTAATTAGAATATTTAAAATATAAGCGCAATTAAATATGCATTTTATAGCTACAGTATAAAGTTCTATTCAATGTCTGTGAAATTAACTCACATAGAAAAGGAAGTGGCTTATCAGAAAACTATACCCCTAAGAAACGGAATCAATTTTGAGACTGGCTTCCTCAAATTTAAGCCACAAAGACTGGCTTAATGTGGAAGTATTAGTTAAAGTTCTGAAGGTGTCTTGAATTAGCTGCTTCACTAATTGAGTTTGGAAATGGCATGCATGCATGAGTGTATTTGTGAATAACATTTGTGTGATAGGGGAAATGAATATAGTAGTATATGTACTCCAGAATTATTCAGCGTAATATAGTCTTGGGCAATTCCTTGCCCCCCAAATCTACAGAAGGCACATAGCAAACTGTTTTGGGTTAGAGGAAATATTTGGAATTTTGGGAGTATGTTGTGGATGCTCCTTCAAAAAGGAAAGTCTAAAGTCACCCTCTCAGTTGCTCTCTGTTTGACCCTTTACATCCTACTCTTAGGAAACAGGAACTTCAGCCTTGTAATGGCAGTAAAGTTCCTTAAGGGATGGCAGAGTTGCATATTCAGAACATTTCTTATTGCAAAGAATATATACATACACGAGCTTTTAGTCAGACCTCAAACAAACAGCACTCAGCTGTTACAGGAGAGAAGCACACATGGAGAGAGAGATACGCTGCAAAAGGGCCTCTTCTTATTACAGGCTCTAAAAGTGATATCAGCCCAAACACCTTGCTGACTTATTCCCAGCATTACGTCATTGTGGCAGCGGGTCAGCTGTTAAATCATTACCCTGACACTCCTCCCATTTAAAGCTGAACAGCTGTTAATCAAAATTCTTTAACATATTCTGAATGTTTGTCTACATTTACAGGCTTTGTTAATATATCAGCTATATTATGGTCAGTGGAACATTGCTGTTATCTTCTCAATATATCCTCTACAGCCTCCCTAACATTATAATATTTGATGTCTACATGTTTGCTCCTGCTTCCGATTATTCTCCTGTTGCCATCTTTATACATGTAACATTGTCTTCAAATACTGGTACTGCTTCCTTTACATTTGTCCTGTTCTGCCTTAGGCAATGATAACATCTCTTGGTAATTATGGGGTTCATACTGAACACTATATACTCTAATCCTAGATGCAGTGAACTGATCATGAGGTATATCTTTATTACTTCTTTCAGATCTCCTTGGTATCATCTGTTCCTGCGTTTCTCTGCCTTTTTTTTATATCTCAGATCTATCCTCTTCTACGTCTACTTCTAACCTGCTTTCTGTCACTCCCTCATCAGACTTTGCATAGCTTCTCCTTCCGGAGAACTCATGCTATGCATTGGATGAACACCTCAGAATTATTGTGAAACCTATTCCAATTATTTTCTTCTGCAAAACTAGCAGAGCATGAAATCACCACCTTTCTGATTCCATCTGTGAACCTGGCTCATAACCAACAAACCTAAGCTTCCTGGCCTTTTTCTGTCCTTTTCTCCTGGTGGACATAACTACCAAATGTTATTTGGTAAGCCAATGAAGGTTTTCTTCCATATAATAGAAAATATGGAGTTTCATTTATAGCAACACTCCATATTCTGTTTATTATATAATTCGCTGTGTCTTTCCCCCTGCATGTGCTAGCATTGAATCTTTCATTGTTTGCAGTATGCCATTCCATCTTTCAGCCAATCAATTTTCAGCTGGTGAGTACAGATTCGTACGTTTATGCTTTATGCCTAAACTCCTTAACCATCTTTGGAAATTATCAGACATGAACTCTGTTCCCTTTACAGCCATACCTGCACTCTACAAGTCTTACCCATTGCTTGAACTGTTGCAATATCTCTGTCCTGCTTTTCAGCAGATAATAAAACCCATATCTCGTGTAGTCATCCACTATGACTAGGGTATACTTAGCTCCTCCTAGAGGGGGTGCTATAGGGCCAATCAAGTTAGCATTAACTGCATGACTCTGTTTGCCTTGAACTTTTCTTACTTACAGGATACACCCTGGATTTTGACTCTTTACAAATAGTGCAATCTAAGTATATCTTGCATTGGTTTAATTTAAGTCCCTCAGCTAGATCTGGTATCTGCTGCAGTACTCTAAAACTTGCATGCTCCAATCTTCTGTGCAATAAATGTACACAATTGTCATGTGTGGAGTGTTTGTAAGTGTTCATGCACAACCATTCTCTTGCTTTCCTAATATGTATAGATTATCCTGCTTAACACCTCGTGCACGAATTCTTCCACCTTTCCTTATGGTGTATTGTCCTTTAGCAAACAGTATTTCATACCCATGGCTAACTAAACTGGAAATACTCAACAGAGTATGATCTAATTCAGGTACATACATTGTCTAATGTTTCCCCTATCTCAGGTACATAGACTTTACCTTCCCCTTTAACAGCAGACTGTTGTCCATTAGCCAAACTAACTAATCTTTGCTTAGCTGGTCTAAAGCAAGAAAACATTTGTCAATCATTTGCAATATGCTGACTCGCCCCACTGTCCAACAACCAGGTGTTTCTAGTGTTTTCAGATGCTGTTGCTGCCAGGGAAAAAGATGATGATGAAGAACCACTCCTCATGTGTTGAGTAGCTAAGTAGCCCTATGCCCTTGTCTTGTTGATCCTGTTTCTCCTCTCAGGGCAGTCTGGAGATGCTCTGTAGAACCACATGTGAAGCAATGTTTCACTATATAAACAGTCTCAGCTGCTCTACTTGCATCTTGGGATGTTGCACATGTTGGCCTATGCAGAGCATTGTTTCCTTCCTTTTCTAGTTGCCTTTCAAGCTGTTTCTGTTCTTCCTCCAACAATTGGCCAGTCAAACATACCATAGTTAAGTCCCTCTCTTGCATAGACTCTAGGCTAGTCATGAGAATGTCCCATGCAGTGTCTAATGAACTGAGCACCACATATACCTTGTGTGCCTCAGTAAATGTAATTCCTCTTTCCTTTAACTCCAGGAATGTCTTTCTCATAGCCTGCAGATGTTTAGACATGCTCTCCTCCAGCTTCAGTTGTGCTTTACTGCCTGCAGTCTCTCTAACATACACACTGTGCAACGCCTCCCAGCACTCTTTCACAGACTGGAGACCCCTAATGTGTATCTGCTGACTACCCTCTAAAGCCAGAATTATGTTGGCGAATGCCTTTTCATTTCTTCTCTAGTCCCCATCATGCAGGACTGCTGGTGGATTAGTAACTATTGTCCACAACTCCCCCCTTTGCAGGTACATCACCATCTTTACACTCCACAAGAGGTAGTTTGTCTTATTTAGCCGAGACACCACCAAACCTCCTCCTATTACGCTGATGGAAGCCATGTTGCTTGTTTCAGTTACAAGCACTAACCACTAACAAACCACGATGCACAACTCCTCTGGCTCTGGTGCAAGCTCTTACTGAGTTTCTCTTCTTTCTGGTCTCTCTAGTTACTCTGGCCTTCTCTCTGGTCTGGAGTGCACACAATGTGACTGTGTGAGACAACCCAGGACAGAGCAAATACAGTAAACAGAGGTTTGTATTTAAATAGTGGTTTTATCTACAAAATATACATGTACATACTTTTAGTCAGACCTCAAACAAACAGCACTCAACTATTACAGCATGGAAGCACACACACAAAGGGAGAAATACGCCCCAAAAGGGCCTCTTCTTATTACAGTGTCTTAAAGTGATATCAGACCAAAAACTTTGCTGACTCATTCCCAGCATTACATCATTGTAGCAGCTGGTCAAATGTTAAATCATTATCCTGACACCTATACCAAGAGATTCATTGCCTCCTTTATTCTCCTTCCCACATTATGGTTTCAGGATTAAAATTGCTGCCCCAGCAAAATGTCTGAGCAACTTTTTTTGGCCTGGAGCTGCCACCCTGTTCACTCCTTGTCTGGAAGCCACATTTCATAATACTTTGATATAACCCAAAGGGCAGATTAAAATTTGGGTCTATTTTTTAACTCTACCCAGATAATCTGGTAGGGAAAAAATAACAGCATCATACCGATTACATCTTTCCCATATTTTTTTTAATTCCAAGCACCATTGCTTTGAGTTAAAAAAAAAAAAAAGTTCTGCGTAAATTTTTCTGGAATACTGAACATATTGTGATCTGATTGGAAAGACATATATTTGTTTCATTAAGAATTTAGGTACATAGCCTTACCTGAGATTCTCACAGGAATTTCAGAAACAGAAAATGATTCCTTTGAAGTCTTAGAAGGCAACTAATCAAGAAGAAAGGAATAGTTACTTTCAGTATGCAAAATCAGTATGCAAAATATACCAAAGAGAGAAATATATTTAATGAAGTTTTTCTTTTCATAGATCCAACTTGCAAGTGATTTGTCTACATAACACTAGAGTTGTCACATATAAGGATGTGTTTTTTCACTTTCTGCAAAGAGAAAACTACAATTTCTCAGCTATTGCATTAAACCTCTATCCATCCTGAGGATTACTCAGGATGAGGTCTGACCCCACTGACCCATTCTGGAGAACTGCATTTCTGGCATTACATTTGCTATACCTTGCTTTAACCAGTTTCTACTACTACTTTCGTGTTGGAAGCACTTTTGTGCTTCCATGGTGAAAGGATTTGCCGGTGATATCACTGTTGCTTGGCGAGAATCTTCAGTTATCGACTCCAATGAAACTCACCAAAGCCAACCCAGGTCTTGCCTGAGCTTTTCCTCACAATATGAGATAATAGGTGCCAGTAACAGACACAGCCAATAGTGAGCAGCGTTTGGGATAATGCTACATGAAGTTTGATTTTCCTAACCTTCACATCTGGAATAAAGTCCTGTGGTCTGATCCCACTGTAGGATGCTTTGTTGCCTACAGGTCCCCTATAGAAACCAAATGAATGTTCTTCTTAGCAGCCTGTTTTAATTTCTCTAACATGTCTACATCTAGCTATGAAACCCAACAAACTGTGAGCAGAGGGAGACAAAGTTGTTTTTACTAGTCCTGGTTGATACACTAAAAATGGAACAAGTATTGTTTTAAGCTCATCCATTTGGTAATCCAGAAGTAACAGAAGAGGACAAACTTCTTAGTTTTGTTGAAAGAGGAGATAAAATGTCCTATATAATTTTTCTTCCCTGCTCTTTAAAAGTGTAATGGGTTAACCAGCAGAAAAGCCCTATGTTTCTCTTATAGGCAGCAAACCTATTTGTCTGGATGAAATTCCAGTGATCAGATGATGTCAACGCTGATCAAAAACTGGTTAATAGGAGCACGGTGGCTCACAGGATTAGAACGCTGGCTAACAATTGGTAGGCTTGTGTTTGAGATCTATTGCTGCTGAAGGGCAGGTTGAACTCTTGTCACAGGCTCCAGCTCCTGCTGACCCAGCAGTTTGAAAACGGGTGACCACGAGTAGATAAATGGGTATTACTTCAGTGGGCAACTTCATGGGCACACAAAAGTAGTCCATAACTGAACATTCCCCCCAAGCAATGGTGATATCACCGGCAAATCCTTTCCCCATGGAAGCACTTTTCTGCTTCCAACACGATAGTAGTAGTAGAAACTGGTTAAAGCAATGCTGGTACAGCTGTTTTAAAAATATATCTGCTCTTGCTTTTTAATTCCTTATGGAAGGACACTTTGCATGTTCCCAGTGAGGTGACTGGGAACTAGTTTAAGTTCATAATGTAGACATGTTGTATGAATAATGCATGAATTTCAAAACAGAAAGGACAGGAATATAAAACTCCTATGTACAGAAAGGGATGAAGAAGAGAGAATGTACATCATAATTATATGTTAGCAACAACTACCTCTATTGGTTTTGGTAAATAGTCTAAGGCTGGTGCTTCTGCTACAGATCTTTCTTTAAGCAGTATTTTGCTTCTAGGACCAAGAAAAGGAGGGGGTTCAGAATCACCGCTCTCTGAAAACTCGGCTACGATTCCTCCAGAACTAGATAGAGATGTTTCAGACACATGAGAAATTTGTCGTCTTGTAATCTTCTGTTCCAGATTCTCTCTGTCAGATGAAGATCCTGATGAATGGGGCCTGCTAGATACTACTGTCAGTGCTGGTAGTTCAATTTGTTCAACAGGTGTATAAATTTCACTTTTCTCTGATTCTTCTGAGTCACTTCCCACACGGGATGGTACTGGTGCAGGAATTTGTAAATGCATATTAGATAAGTCAGGTGGAATACCTGGAAATTTCTAAAATAAATAATTTCAGTAATAAATCATCATGATACTCATCATATAATCATCATCATCATGATAATCATCAGAAAAACTGCAATTTATTTAATGAAATATATGCATTGTTTGGCAAATGAATAGCCTTGCCTATGCATTCTTTCATTTCATAATAAACCCAGTAATTTTTATCTTTCAAGAATTTAGAAAATCAGCCTGAAAATGGTCATAGTAATTCAGAATTCATCTACCTATCAAATATGGTAAAATTCTTCAGAAAAATTATTTTTACCTACTTGCATGTAGAAAAGCATAATATCAGGAAGTGGAATACAGAATGCCTTAATAAATTAGCATTTATTGAGACAATTGAGACAATTAAAATTGAAATCTCTTCTCTGGAATGTATCTTTGCTGTTGCATAGGTTTGTTTAGCCTCAAAAGAGGACCAAGTTAGAAAATACTACACATTATGGGAAAAAACCCCCCACTACTATGGCAATAATAAAAACCTCATTGAGTTTAATGGAGATTGACTTGTAATTTAGTGTTTGTATTAGAGGAGTCAGAAGAGTTAATCTGCTTTGTTCCTCACTAAAAGTTTGCCTACACAGGTGGGTTAATGCAAGTTCTTCCTTTGTGAGGAGGGGAGATCAACTGAAAACCCATTATTCTCTTAGCCTATCTTTTACCGAGTCTCAGGTTTGAGGCTGCTGTTGTAGTTGAGCTGCCCTTATAGAAAGTAATGTGGATAACTTTAAGGACAGGGACTAGTTTTTCTCTTCCAAGCCTGGGTTAGAAAAATGTAGTTCCATGAATGCACAGGTTTTCCTTATTAGCCAACCTGAACTATAATTGCTTATTATTACCTATATACTACTAATGCTCTCATTTCTGTAGCCTTTAATTGGGCAAAATGGTAACAATTAAGGCAACAATTTTTGAAGCAAGGTAGCTCAAATGGACTAACATACAGAATGCATCCAAAGTCCAGGACCTTTGACTCCTATGGAATTGAAAGTTGGCAAATTTTATAAAACATTTTATGACATAACCTTATTATAAAACCATTTATGACATACTACATTATGTCATAAAACATTTCCTGTGCTGTTGCTTTGACTGTATTATTCTTTGGAAAATGGGCGATATTCAAGGCAATTATATCCTGTATCTGGATTTATCTCAACTTTTCCAGTGACAATAGTATATTGGAAGCTCTGTCACTGTTGAAGGCATTCATGAATCTGGGAAGGAAATATGTCCAAAAGGATGGCCCAAAGGGTCATGGGTTATCTAGTTGTTTATTATTATTATTATTATTATTATTATTATTATTATTATTATTATTATTATTATTATTATTATTATCATTGTTGTTGTTGTTATTGTTGTTGCAATCTCATTTTATCACGATTTAACTATGAACCTCATACCTGAAAATCAGATACTTGTTTTACTGCCTTAACTTCTTGTTCTACAGAAACAGGGGGGAAAAAGGGTGGTTACATTTTGACACATGAGGGGAAAAATCCTGGTCACCAAATTCACAACGCTATATAATTTTACTTCTGATTTTGATGGTATATAAGTTTAAATCACATTCCTGCTGATTGCATTGTGGATTTTTTTTTACAAAAAAACCCACACTGAAATTATGAACAATTATTCAGTTTGAAATTTTGAAACAGTCAGTTACCTTAAATGATAAAGAGTAAATAAATTAGTATTACCGGTATACACCCCCTGCTTTAACATTTTAACATAACAGACATAGCACTTTTACAGATGTTGAAGTTTAATTAAACTCCAAAACCACAATCAAGAGATAGGACATCCACCGGTATACCTCTCCTATCCACTGAATCATAAAATAGCACTTGTGGACCCCTGCTTTAAATTAAAAAAATAATTTGAGATGTTGCAATCTTGTGAATTCATAAAAATTGTTCAGGATGCCTGAATTTAAAAATTATATAACTTGTTAAATTGTAAATTTTGATTTCACAAGCGGGACACTTGCAGAAAGAACCCTTTAAAATGCTATGAAGAAGGCTGGAAGACAAAGAGAGAAAGGGTGAAACGCTTCCAACTCAACTGGTAAGAAAGAGAAAATAATAAAGGAAAAGGAAAAAAAATAGAGAAATGAGATAGAATAATAATGTGCTATGCAGTATCTACAGTGATTAGCAACCAACAGGGAACTCAGCTTGAGTTTCATGTAGTTGTGGGTGTGATGTATGGAGAATTCTTAGGTTTTAAGGTTCTACACAGGACTGTACCAGGGGTACCGCCAACTATGTGAACAGACACCAGATGAAGAACAAAATGTATCTTCAATGTCAGAATTTTCTGTTGAAAAGCCGGTTTTTGATAAAATACATTTACATTTTTATAGAGATGTGAATATTAATTGTTTTCAAAGACTGAACTTATACATCACACGCATTAGAACAAAGCCTCAAAGTTGCTTCTGTAAGGGCAAAGCAACATTGAGTCCAGGCACCTTGGATAACTTTCTTAAAAAGTTGTTTGTCTTAGTTTCTTTCAGCTTTCCTTCTAAAAAATAGGAATACTATGTATTATATCCAGCAAAATACTTCCTTTGGCACTAAGGAAAAGATAGTCAGTGTGTTGTATTTAAGTTGGTAAAAAAGGAATGTGTTAGAATAGGATTACATGATAGGCACTTTGCAGTGAAGATTAAGACAATTATACACCAGAAAGATTGGGATAACCTCCTTTCATTTGATAAATTGTTTAAAACAAGCAGCATTTTTGTTAGAGTAGCTAACATCTTGTCAACTAACTGAAAAATTTAAGCTGTAAATTTCCATGCTGCAACTGGAAACTGCAAACAAACAAAATATATTGTCATTTTACTTAGGCCAATTTCTCTTCCTGTTTTCATTCAGAATAATATTTGATTTTAATGGTGCAAATATCAGTATATGGTATTTGCTAACAGCCATGGTGGCGTAGTGGTTAGAATGCAATACTGCAGGCTACTTCTGCTGACCTCTGGCTGATTGCAATTGGGCAGTTCGAATCTCACCAGGCTCAGCTGACTCAGGCCTACATCCTTCCAAGATCAGTAAAATGAGGACCCAGATTGTTGGGGGCACTATGCTGACTCTGAAAAATTGCTTAGAAAAGGCTGTAAAGCACTGTGAAGTGGTATATAAGTATAAGCACTATTGTTATATGCAGCTATACTATATATGTGGATTCTAATCTCTACTTATGAAATTAATACAAAAATAAAAATATTTACTAAACCTGAAGGAGGGTAAAATGCTGATTCTTGAGGGATAGGGGCTTCTTGAGGAACAGGGGTATGAATCTTCCCAACAATTTCTTTGAAGCGAGACAGCTTGGGAGGAAAAAGCAATTACAATTAATTTTGATTCATAGTATTTGCAAGAATAACTTGCATTAATAATAATTTGTATTGGAACTGCATACTAAATGTTTTTTTTCTTTTTCTGGGAATTGTTATAGCTTTTAATGATTAGATAGAATGTACCGTCTCATGCTAGGGTAACTCAAAAGGACTGAAAGCATTGCTCCAAGTGTGCAAAAGGAGAATGGAGACATACTAATTTCTCATTAAATGTTTACTTTTACTTCTACAAATATAAAGTTGTTTATTCTATTATTCTGCTAACTAACAATGTGTATAGTAGCCAATGGATTTATATTATACAACTGAAACAAAATAAAAAAAGAATATGAATAGAATAGAATTCTTTATTGGCCAGGTGTGATTGGACACACAAGGAATTTGTCTTGGTGAAAATGCTCTCAGTGTACATAAAAGAAAAGATACATTCATCAAGAGACAAGAATCATCAGTTACAACACTTAATAATAGTCACAGGGTACAATAAGCAATCAAATCATACTAGGAAACAGTCAATAAAAATTGTTAAGATACAAGCAACAAGGTTGCATACAGTCATAAGTGGGAGGAGAAGGGTAAAAGAAAGGATGGGAGGATAAATATTAATACTAATAGTAATATTTATTCTTTATACGTAGGCATTAGTGCAGATGCCACATTATCAAATCCCTGGTTTTGACAGTAACAAGTCTAAGTCTCATAGGCAGTTGCACAGTTGGAAAAGAATGATAAATACAAGTAAGGTCTTACTAGTGGTAGCCATTCTATGCCCCTTCATGGATTACTGCCTTGTTGTGGCAAAGGGGCTTCCATAGCTCAATGAAGCTATGAGCTATGCTGTGCAGGGCCACCCAAGATGGACAGGTCATAGTAGAGAGTTCTGACAAAATGTGATCCACTGGAGAAGGAAATGGCAACCCACTCCAGTATCTTTGCCATGAAAACTCCATGGACAGTACCAAAAGGCAAAAAGATATGATGCTGGAAGATGAACCCCTGAGATTGGAAGGTGTGCAATCTGCTACTTCCCCAGACTAGTAGCGCCAGAAAGAGTGCAGCAACTGGGCCAAAGCTGAAAGGACGCTCAGCTGTGGATGCATCTGGTGGTGAAAGGAAAGTCCGATGCTGTAAAAATCTATTCTCCATAGGAACCTGGAATGTAAGATCCATGAATCAAGGCAAGCTGGACGTGCTCAAACAAGAGATGACAAGACTGAACATTGACATCTTAGGAATCAGCAAATTAAAATGGACAGGAATGAGTGAATTTAATTCAGATGGCCATCAGGTATACTACTGCAGGCAAGAATCCCTCAGAAGAAATGGAGTAGCCTTCATCGACAATAAAAGAGTAGGAAAATGAATACTGGGATACAATCCTCAAAATGACAGAATGATCTCAGTTTGAATCCAAGGCAAACCATTCAATATCACAAGTATATGCCCCAATCATTGGTGCTGAAGAGGATGAAATTGACCGATTCTATGAAGCCCTACAGCATCTTATAGAATTAACACCAAAAGATATGATGGTCATAGCACTCTTTTCCAACAAACCAAGAGACCGCTCTACACATGGACATCACCAGACGGTCAACACAGAAATCAGATTGACTATGTGGTCTGCAGCCAAATATGAAGAAGCTCTATATAGTCAGTAAAAACAAAACCAGAAACTGTGATCATGAACTTCTCATTGCAAAATTTAGACTTACATTGAAGAAAGTAGGGAAAAGCACTAGGCCACTCAGGTATGAACTAAATCATATCCCTGATGAATATACCATAGAGGTGACAAATAGATTTAAGGAATTAGATCTGATAGACAGAGTGCCTGAACAATTATGGATAGAGGTTTGCAACATTGTACAAGAGGTAGCAATTAAAACCATCCCAAAGAAAAATAAATGCAAGAAAGCAAAATAGCTGTCTGAGGAAGCTTTGCAAATACCTGAGGAAAGAAGGGAAGTGAAAAGTAAGGGAGAAAGAGAAAGACACCCAATTGAATGCAGAATTCCAGAGAATAGCTAGAAGAGATAAGAATGCCTTCTTAAATGAACTGTGCAAAGAAATAGAAGAAAACAATAGAATAGGGAGGACCAGAGATCTCTTCAAGAAAATTGGAGATATGAAGGGTAGAATGTTTCATGCAAAGATGGGCATGATAGAGGACCAAAATGACAAGGACCTAACAGAGGCAGAATCGATTCAGAAGAGGTGGCAAAATTACAAAGAAGAACTATACAAGAACGAGCTTACCGTCCCTGATAACCACTATGGGGTGGTCACTGACCTTGAGCCAGACATCCTAGAATGTGAAGTGAGATGGGCCTTAGGAAATCTGACCAACAACAAAGCTTGTGGAATTGACAGTATTCCACTGAGCTATTCAAAATCTTAAAAGACGATGCAGTAAAAATGCTCCACTCAATTTGCCAGCAAATTTGGAAAACTCAATAGTGGCCACAGGATTGGAAAAGGTCAATTTACATTCCAATTCCAAAGAAAGGCAATGCCAAAGAATGTTCAAACTGTTGCACCATTGCACTCATTTCACATGCTAGTAAAGTTATGCTTAAAAACCTACAAGCTAAGCTCCAGCAGTATGTGGATCAATAACTATCAGAAGTACAGGCAGGGTTTCGAAGAGGTGGGGGAACTAGAGATCAAATTGCCAGTATATGCTGGATCATGGAGAAACCTAGGGAGTTCCAGAAAAACATCTATTTCTGCTTCATTGACTATGCTAAAGCCTTTGACTATGTGGATCACAACAAATTGTGGCAAGTTTTTAAAGACATGGGAGTACCAGACCATCTTATTTGTTTCTTGAGAAACTTATATGCGGGTCAAGAAGAAAAGTGAAAACTGAACACAGAACCATTGATTGGTTCAAAATTGGAAAAGGAATCCGGCAAAGCTGTATACTGTTGCCCTGCCGATTTAACTTATATGCAGAGCACATCTTGAGAAAGACAGGGCTAGATGAATCAAAAGTTGGAATTAAGATTGCCAGGAGAAATATCAACAACCACAGATACGCAGATGATACCACTCTAACAGCAGAATGTGAAGAGGAACTAAATAGCCTCTTGGTGCGGGTGAAGGAGAGTGCGAAAGTTGGCTTGAGACTCAACATTAAGAAAACTAAGATCATGGCAGCCAACCCTCTCAATTCCTGGCAAATAGATGAGGAAGAAATGGAGGTAGTGATAGATTTTCTTTTCCTTGGCTCCAAGATCACTGCAGATGGGGACTGCAGCCAAGAAATTAAAAGACGCTTGCTCCTGGGGAGGAAAGCTATGGGAAATATAGACAGCATACTAAAAAGCAGAAACATCACCCTGCCAACAAAAGTGTGTATAATCAAGGTTATGGTTTTCCCAGTTGCAATGTATGGCTGTTAAAGTTGGACCATAAGGCTGAGCACCAAAGAATTGAGGCCTATGGTGCTGGAGAAGACTCTTGCACTGCACTCCCTTGAACTGCAAGGTGATCAAACCAGTCAGTCCTACATGAGATCAACCCTGACTGCTCTTTAGAAGGCCAGATTCTGAAGATGAAACTCAAATACTTTGGCCACCTAATGAGAAGGAAGGACTCACTGGAAAAGAGCCTAATGCTGGGAAAGATTGAGGGCAATAAAAGAAGGGGACGACAGAGAATGAGGGGGCTGGATGGAGTCACTGAAACAGTAGGCGTGAGCTTAAATGATCTCTGGAGGTTGGTAGAGGACAGGAAGGCCTGGAGGAACGTTGTCCATGCGGTCGCGATGGATTGGACATGACTTCACAACTAACAACAACAACAACAATCTATGCCAGTGCTTTGCAATTTAGAAACATACAGGTAGTCCTCAAGAAATGATAGACCATTTAATAATGGTTCAAAGTTATGACCGACACCCAAAACTACATATGACTCTCTTTCAAACTCATAACAGCTGTCATTCCTCTTTACAATAGACCATGGAGACACTGCAGTGCCCCTGCCTCTTCCCCTCCCCATCCCCTCCAGAAGGTATAACAATACACCCTCACTGTCTATTGGACATTATTTCATGAGAAGAGAACTCCACTCCTCTACTCACAATAGAATTCCCTATGCCTCCAGGCTTGAAATTTTGGGCTTGAACAATTTGGAACTACGCTGCCTGCAGTCCAATCTAAGCATAGTACACAAAATTGTCTGCTACAATGTCTTGCCTGTCAACAACTTCTTCAGCTTCAACCAAAATAATACACAGGCAAACAACTGATACAAGCTCAAGGTAAACTGCTCCAAACTCAATTGCAGAAAATCCGACTTCAGCAACAGAGTGGTCAACACCTGGAATGCTCCACCCGACTCCATTGTTACAGCCTCAAACCCTCAGAGTTCAACCTCAAACTATCTAACGTGGACCTCATCCCATTCTTAAGAGGTCCTTAAAGTGAGCATGCATAAGTGCACCTGCATGCCTACCGTCCCTTTCTTACTGCCCCCATTTACCTGTATTTACTTTCTTTGTTCATATTTATGTTCATACCTACACTTGTTATCCTGTACATATTTGACAAACAAATAAAATAAATCAATAAATACTCGAGCCTGCTCCTCATGCCTCTTGGAAACAGCTATCATTTTCAAGGTCCCACAATTCCTCATAAAAATGGCAGCTATTTTCACACACCTTTCTGACCAATCAGTTGGCCACTAGCAGGTTGTAAAGCTCTCCTGTCTCTTGCTGGGCTTCGGCTTCAGCCTTTTCTCCTGAACTAAAGAAAATAAAAATCATTTCCAAAAGTTAGCCAACTAGAGGCTTGTACAACAGAATGGAGGACTTTGCATCTTTGCAAGCTTTAGCTATCTGACTAACTACCTGTAGAGCCCAGCTAGGACTTAAAAGGCACTAGACAGTAGACTGCCTCTACAGGCAGTTAAACAAACAGCTAAAGCTTGCAAAGACTCAATGTCCTCCATTTTGCTGCACAAGTCAGCTAACTTTTTGAGGTAATTTTTTTTCTGCAATTCAAGAGGAAAAAACTGAAGAAAATTTTTCTTTCCTTCTTGCTTCCCTCCACCGACTCTTCAGCCTGGAGTCACAGTAAGGTTTTTTTTTTAAGGGACAGAGATTGAGGAGCAGACGTGAAATTTTGGCACCTAATATTTTATTTATTTTTTATTTATTTATTTATTTAGTCAAACAATTATTAGATAATAGGTATAAATATAAACATGGTTATGAATACATGAAATGGATACGTATAAGAAAAAAACAACAACAATAGGACAGGGAGGCACGTTGGTGCGCTTATGCATGCCCCCTACAGACCTCTTAGGAAAGAGGCGAGGTCAATAGTTTAAGGTTAAAGCTTTTGGGGTTTGGGGAAGAAACCACAAAGTCAGGTAGATTATTCCAAACATTGACCACTCTGTTGCTGAAGTTGAATTTCCTGCAATCAAGTTTGGTGCGATTAACCTTTTTTTTTTTTAAATAAAGTTTTATTTGGGTTTTCACACATACAAAATACAAGTAAAACATCTTTTTTGAAAATAGCATGGTCCCGGGTTGAATTTCTTTATACAGACACAAAACTCAATTTCATGCTCCTTTTTGTGTTCTATTTCATATCTTATATTGTTACATTTTCAACATAGCTTTTCCCTTCTTTTAATTTTCTCAATTTTATTTTGATTATCTCATCTCAATTCAACTCATTATATTTATACTTTTGTCTGTTCTGTTTCAATTTCATATTATCTTTTCTCATTAAACAAATTTTGTCCTGTAGTTACTAATTGGAGTATGACCCCTTTATATCTTTTAATTACATCCATTCAACTCTTAAACTTCAATATATACCTAAAGGTTATGACCTTCAATATAATACATAATACATAATTTCCAATCGAATTCTGCTTGATACATTCTTATAATACACACTATATTCTTTTTTTAAAAAAAGATTATAAATATATGTAATTTTAAACCCTCATTCCATTCCAATTCAGTTCTATCATTAACAATCATTAAAATCTTAACATCTTTAACACTTCTTTTCAATTAAATATCATATTTCCTTAAAGACACATATAATCTCCATAATTAATTTTTCCCTTATTTCTCTTCACATATGTTTTATAAATCATTAAATATTCATTTTGTTACATTTATTTATTGACCAGTATTCCACTGAATTACGACAGCTATTTTATCAAACATTTTAATCATACATTGTTCCATATTTTCTAAAATTATTTGTTTCTAATATAACAATACTATCTTATGTATCTTTGCAGAATCCCTTTTTCCATTAAATTTTCACCCATTATCTCTAAATAGGCCCTGTTTCTCTATATTTTGTTTCTGTCATTTATAACTTATTTTCCTTTCTTTCTTCCCTCTCATCTTCTCCCTCCCCTTTTTACCGCCTTGTCTCTCCAGTTCTAATTCTCTCTTCTGCATTTCCCTCTTCTGTTGCTTTCTGATTTTATACTTATTTTTCACTCTAATTTTTTTGGAGTTGTTTTTCCCAATCTTAAACTTTCCATTCTCTTTCCCTCCTTTCCTTTTTTCCCTCCACCTAAGATTACTTGTTCATTAAAGATGGCTTCTTCTTTGTCGCAGTCTTCTTGTTCTGCAGACACTTCTTGTTGTTTCTCATAATTTCAAATCTCCATTTCTAAAAACTGAAATATGAAGCCAAAAGAACCTCTCCCTTCTTGTGCATCTTCTTTGTACTTTTTAAGTTCCATTTTCAGTCCTTCTAAAAGTGGAGCCATTTTAAACAACCATCCGATTGATTTTAGTCATTCAAATCCAATAACCAAAAATCCAGAAATCATCAAGTAATCCAAATAGTCCCAAGTTATTTCTTCTTATTTCTTTTTCCACTTTCTCTTCCTGGGGTTTTTGTTGCGATATTTCAGTTAAAATGTATCTTTTGGAAGTCTTGTTGAGATTTTGCTGTAAGTTCTTTTTAATTCCAGGCAGTCTCCTCCCTTCCAGATCCTGCCCTTTTTTTCTTTTTCTCTCCTTCCTTGTTTTCAAAAGCTTTTGATTATCCAGAAATTTTTATTATCCCGTTGACTTTTTATTTTCATCATTAAATGCCTATTGATGTCAAAGTGGATTTTTTTCCAATTTCTTGCTTAAGTCTCTTAGCTGTCAGTATAGGAAAAGGAGAAAAAACACCCCAAATCTTTTCCCTTTTCTCTCTCCTTTGCAGCTTAAAAATCTTCTTAGGGAACAATGTTATTGGGTTTTTTTTAATAGCTTCAATTCCAGGGTACCTTATTTGTTGCTTTTGCTGTTTGACCCGGTCAACCAAAACTTTCTCTTCCTATCTTCCTCCTGCACATTCTTTTCCAGTTGAGTTCTTCTTTGTGGTGGCTATTTCTGACCACTGCTACAACCGCCTTCGGGAAAGGGAGCAATGGCCAGCTGGGAAGGAGAGATGCGGCTCTCCTCAATCCTGCAAGCAGTCTCCCCTTTCTTCACCACCTGTACAGGGTGGCTTAGCCCTGAAACCAGCCAGCTCGGGGCACTCCAGCAGCGAGCACAGATCGAAGCCTCGCAGAGATGAGGTTTCGGTCTGTCGCCCAAGAAGCTCAAACCGGAAGTCCAAGTTTGGTGCGATTAACCTTGAGTTTATATCTATTGTGTGCTCTAGTGTTGTTATGGTTGAAGCTGAAGTATTCATTGACAGGTAGGACATTGCAATGTATATACTATATTTAGATCGGACCGATTATATACTATATTTAGATAGGACCGAAGGTGGCGTAGTTCTAGGTTATCTAGAGCTAATATTTCAAGTCTGGTGGCATAAGGTATTCTGCAACAAGTAGAGGAGTGGAGAACTCTTCTTGTGAAGTATTTCTGGGCTTTCTCAACTGTATTAATATCAGATATGTAATGCGGGTTTCAGACTGATGAGCTGTATTCAAGTATTGGTCTAGCAAATGTTTTGATGATCTAGTTAATAGTGTGATATTACAGGAAAAAAAGCTACACAGAATTAGGTTAACAACTCTTAATGCCTTTTTGGCTATGTAGTTACAGTGGGCTCTAGCACTTAGATAATTAGAGATGAGTACTCCAAGGTCCTTGACAGAGTTTGGATCATCAACAAGGTCTTGACTATTCAGCTTGTATTTTATTTTCTGATTTTTTTGGGGGCCAATATGTAAGACAGAGCATTTATTTGTTGAGATTTGAAGTTGCCATTTGTTTGACCATTCTGATACATAGTCGAGGTCTTTTTGAAGGGTAGCAGTATTGTCTGTGGTGTTGAATAGCTTTACATAATCAGCGAAGAGAACACAGTTGCTCTTAATATGATCACAGAGGACATTTATGTATGAGTATGAAGAGAGTTGGTCCCCTGAGGGACACTACTGTTGACAGGTACAGGATTTGATAGGATGCTCCCAATTTTGACCATTTGTTGTCTGTTCACCAGGAAAGCTTCTATCCAGTTATGCAGGTGTCCAGAGATACTATACAATTTTAGTTTTAAGAGTAGTTTGTCGTGTACCACTGAATCAAAGGCTTTACAGAAGTCTATGTAAATTGTGTCTATTGCTTTGCCCTGATTGAGTCCATATGTTTTGCAGTATAAGAGTTGCAGATTCCAGGATAGTTTTTTTCTGAAACCAAATTGTTTGTTAGAGAGTAAGTTGTTTGTCTCTGTGCTGTCCAGACAGTATATAGGTAATGGGAATTGAGATAGTTAAGTTAGAATTGGGAGCTGTCCCCTTAAGGGAATGCCTCATGGTAAATGTAGTTAATGCATCCTGGGAAACTTAGTCCATGTCATGTGGTCACATCTGTAATCCTGATTGGTCACTGAATTGACCATTGGTTGGGTTAGGGGAGGTCTCTTCACTCTTGCTTTATCCCAGCAGTGTGCCTCACCCCCTTGCTCCTTTGTTATGGGATGAAAAGATCACTATTCACCATTCAAGGGAGAATCCTACTGTGCACGCTCTCCCAAAACACCAAAGATTGGGATGATCTAGAACAGAAGCAAGAATGGGAGACATGGTGCAACTCTCTATGCTGTCTCCAAGATGTTCACCTACAGCACACATATATTCCTATCTCTCCCACCACGGCACAAAGAAAGGAACTCCATGTTTTTTCAGATGCATCAACAAAGGCAGTTGTGGCCGTGGCATACCTCAGGGTCAATGGCGGGAAGAGCAACATTTATGTCGGATTTGTCATGGGAAAAGCAAAACTAGTACCACAACAAGGTCATACTATACCACAGCTGGAACTTTGCAGAGCTGCGCTGGCTGAGGAACTAGCATACACGATAACAAAGATGATAGACCAGTGATGGCAAACCATTTTTGGCTTCTGTGCTAATAATTGTGCACGCACTAGTGCACTCGCGTGCCACCCCCACACCTCCTGTGCATGTGTGCACAATCCCCTTGCCATGTGCCGCATACCTGCGCATGCGTGCACGATTCCCCCGCTGTGCGCCATGTGTCTCTGTGCATGCACCCGCGATCCCCAGTGCACCCTGCGCATCTCCATACCACAATCTAGCCCATTTCTGAGATTGAACCCATACCTCGACAGCCAAGAGTTACTTTGAGTAGGTGGATGCCTACACAAAGCTGAAATGGCCTTACACAGCAAACACCCCATCATCCTTCCTGCACACCAACATGTAATGAGCCTGTTAGTATGACGCTACCACAAAGCAGTCCACAATCAAGGCTGTCACTTCATAGAAGGTGCCATCAGAGCGAATAGACTCTGGATCATAGGCGCCAAAAGATGCATTATGACTGTTTTGCAGAGATGCTTACATTGTCGCAAACAACAGGGCATGACTCTACACCAGAAGATAGCTGACCTACCACTCAAGCATCTGAGTCCTGAGCCACCATTCACCATTCACCATTCGCCTAGATGTATTTGGCCCTTGGTCAGTGTCTGCCCGATGGATCGGGGGCAGTCAAGCTAACAGCAAATGATGGGCAGTGCTCTTCACATGTCTCAGTATCCAAGCTGTCCATATCAAAGTCATCGAATCTATGGACTCCTATTGCTTCATCAACGCCCTAAGAAGGTTTCAAGCCTGCAGAGGCCCAGTCAAGGTATTCATATTTGACTGTGGAATGAACTTTGTAGGAGCTTGTAAAGAATTACAGATTGAGTGGTTTTCCGGTTCCGCATGGCTTTGGTGGCAGCAGGAATTTGCAACTGTTCGCAATTCCTACTGCGCTTGCCGCCAAGGTACCCCTGATCCAAATGGTCAGGGGGATATGGCTGCCCTGTAGGGACAGCCGAAGAGAGAGGGGAGCCGGACAGGGGGTTGGGGGTGTCGCAGACCCCCTCCTTGTCCAGAAAAACCCCTTTTTCCCGAGATGGTGGAGCGGCGGTCAGCAATGGCCACCACGAAGAAGCCTGCAACCGGGTAAGATCGTGCTGGAGGAAGCAAGAAAAGTGAAAGTGCTGGCTGAGCTGGGTCAATCAACATCTTTTAAACTCGCTGGAACTGAACTGTCTGAATTGCTGGAGGATACATTGTATCCCTAAGAAGATCAGAAAGCGGCGGAGAAGCTTTTAAAGGGAACTTTTTTTTTCTTCACTCTCCCACCCCATAGAAACAGCAGATGAAGATTTGAAATTTATTTGGGCACTGAAGGTGAACTATTTTGAAAGTTGAAGTCAAGGGATAAAAGATTTCTTGGACACTGGACTTAAAAATTTAAGAAATTGGAAAACCCTTATTAGAGGTATGGATTTCTGATCATTTAAAAATTGATGTTGCACGTGGGAAGGGAGAGGAAAAAAATTGGAGCAGAAGTGGAAAAAGGAGGAGATTGCCTAGAATCCCAAAGAAAGATATATGGTAATTGGACCTCTTTGATTAAACTGTAACCCCAGAAAGAGAAATAGAAGAAGGAAGAAAAGTATTAATCTTTGGAACTTCTTTTGAACTATTTTTGATTAAAAATACTTGGGTGATTGTTTTGGGAAAAGTTTCTCTTTTTATGATGGCATCGCTTGTGGATGAACTAAAGACTGAATATCAAAAATATAAAAAGGAAGAACAAGATGGAAAAGATACTTTGGGCACTTTATTTCAATTTTTAGAAATGGCGTTATGTACTTATGAAAAGTTGACTATGCAGCAAAATGACTGGGACAAAGAAGAAGAGGAACAAGAAGCCATCTTTGACTTTGACTTGTGCATCAAATCTCCCAATGGAAACCATCAAATCCTACTCAGGTTGTGTGACTTACTTTTGATACAATCAGCATGGTAGTCAATATATAGATCCTTCTCTCCATTGTCTGGACATTTTTTGAGTTCCTTGCGGAGTTCACAGGAGCGGATACTTTGCAGTATGGATAAGTCTGGTTGTGAGTGAAGTTTGTTATAGTTGGGATTGGTTTTAGCAATGGCGTTTATTGTATGAATGAACATCCGTTTGCTAGACTCATTTTTGCAAACAACTATACAGAATCTTGGGGACACCGAGCCCTCATTGTATTTGAACTCGGGGCCATCTCTGGTTATTTCAATATCTTCAGGAGAGATGTTTGTTGTATTTGAGTTGCTTATGATATTTGGTGATATCATCAGATTCGTTGGTGTCTTCAAGACCAAATAAGATGGCATTTGGACATTTCTGATCATGTTCCGTGAAGTCTCTGATGAGTAAGGGGATATCATTTGTGGTATTATTTGATAAGATAGTGATTATTTGTGGCTGGAGTTTGATGGTTATTTTTGGTTGTAGTTGTGATTGTAGTTGAGGTAGCAGTTGTGGTAGTGGTTGTTGAGTTGGGATTTGATTTTGAGCTGTAAAGTATTTGCTTATCTGTGCTGTATTTTTTTTTTTTAAGAGAGATAAGGCTTGATTGTATAGTTGTTTCAAAACATATTACTAAGCATTCTTCTATCGAGTGAATGAATGATTCTATGCTTTCAACTCTATCAGACAGGGTACTTAGTTTGTTTAGCTTAGGTAAACATGATGGAAATAGATAAGGAAATGTATCTGATGTTTGTGGGAGATCAGCTAGGTTTTTGGTTAAGTTTAAGCAGGTGAGGTGGGCTTGATTGTCACATAGGTGGCATTTAATGTTATTTTCACTTTCCTTGATGGTTTCAAGACGTTTGAAGCATGTGCAGGAGTTTGGAAGGTCATTGGTAGAGATATCATTCTTTTGTTGGTGTTTGGTAGCGGAGGGTTTGGAGTTTTTGGCTGGCATAGTCAATGACAATAGTGCATTAAACAATTACAATAGCTAATTAATGTGATAGGTATTACTTAATGAATGTTGGTAATTAATAAATGTTAATTGACAAGTTAGAGAACAAATCAAAAGTAAGGTTATTTATTACTAAAAAAATCAAACAATCAATCAACCAACTAGATTATCAATGATACAGTATTAAACCACTATCAATCAATACATCAGTAAATTAGTGGTCATTTAATAATTATTATACTATTAAATGATAAACCAATTATTTTAGACAAAGCATTATCTATCAATAATTGGTCTTGAGGTAATGAAATAGTGGAGGTAGTGAAGTATTGGAGGTTGGTAGTGTAAAGTTCCTTTGTTTTTCCTTAAAGCCACTTTGTTTTGTTTTTGTTTTGTTTTGTTTTTGTTTTTAAAGAGGAAGTGTTGCTTGAGGGAGCTTTGTTAGTGTTCCATGGAAGACTCTTTTATCAGTTACGTATTATTAGATTGTGGAGATTTTTCAATCAGCTGCTTGATAGATTTGAATGGAGAAGATTTGAATGAATTCTCCAATCATCTACTTGGGAGTTTGGAATGGATGAGATTTGGGTGGGATTAAGTGGAGGTTGTCCAATCAGCTGATTGGGGATTTAAATGGAGGCTGACTAATCAGCTGGGTGATTTAAATGGTGACTGTTAGGAGATTATTCCTCTCAAGTAGGATATATCGATTCTCCGTGATCTCCTCAGATCTCCACAATTCTCGGCCATTCAGAATCACATTCTCCTGCTCTTCTCCAGTTCTGGCTCTTTTTCAGATGTTTAGGATCATCCTCTCTGTCAGTTTTGTCTTTCACTGCAGTTCAGAATCACACTCTCCACCAGTCACAGCTCATTCCATGCCGCTCATTCCATGCCACTCAGAATGGCTCACTCTCAGAATCACTCTCTCTGTAAGTATCAGAATCACACTCTCATCTAATCCCAGTTCGTCCTGGCTCTTTGCATTATCTGCTCTCCATTCTCTGCATGCTCTTTGCACTATCCGCACTATTTGCTATTCGCCAGCTCCAGTTCTTTACAAGTCTCACCCATTCGGAATGGCGTCCTACGGAATAGAATCCTGGACTCTTTGCTCGGGATGGTGTCCTGGCCTCTCCACTCTCTCTTGGGATGACCGGCAAGTTCTCTGTTCTCGGAACCTTCTGAAACCTTCTGACATTCCTGGTTGAGGTAGATTGCGGCTCCATTGGCCCCAGACCCCACTCTCCATCTCTAGCAATGCGGTTAGGCATTCGTCTCAATCGCCATCTTGAATCTTGTCTCATGTGGGGGGACGGGGAGGCAGATCAACAAGTCTGTCCCTTCCAACTGTTTTTGTTTTGTTTATTGAAGAAATGTGGGATTTTGGAGGGAGAGAGGGGGAAGATTAAGCAAGGAAAATGTTTTGGGAAGCTGATCTTTTATGCAGAGTCCGGCTTCCCAAAGCCCAGCAAGAGGCAGGAGAGCTTTGCAACCTCTGCCCCAGAAAGGAAGGGCTCCTTGGCAGAAGGAAAGACAGGGCCAGAATTAGGAAAGACAGATAGGCCCAGCATTTCCCTTCCTAGTTGTTTCTTTGGCTGGCAAGACAGACAGCAGTGTAGAGGGTGAGGGGAAGCAAGCATGGGATATCTTGGGGTGGGGAGGCCTTGCGAAACTTGAAGTAGGTGGGCTTGTGCCTGCACTAGCCTCCCAGGATCTCTCCCACTCCTGTTCCACTTAATGACCTGTGTATTTGTTTAACAAATGCACCGGGGAAGAGAAGGGATGGTTGGTCATTATTTGAAGTTATGCCATTTAATGCTGTCCCAACTTCTGATCCTAATGGGCAGGCTTCATAAGGTCATAACTTGAGGATTACCTGTATTTTCTAAACCTATATTTGTGGATAGATGAATCAGCATATATATTCCATTTTCAAATAACCTGAAGCTTGATTTATTTCCTTATATTCAATTGTGCAAATTTATTTGTATTTATTTTTTATTATAACTGCCCATATAAGTTGGTATGGTCACATTACAACTATGTCACTTAGCAGTGAAGTTCCAACTGCCATCAGTGAAGACTATCTGTATATCTCATAGTTAAATTATCTATAAAAATAATTTCTCCAATACTGAAAAAAGCTCTACCATCTCTATACAATTTTAATCAATAGAACATATTGCAAAATTGTAAACAGATCATGACTGGAACAAGATCAGACTCCCAAGATCAAGATGAATGCTTATTGGATCGAATAAAGTGATAGCAACCTAATTTTAACACTTTATTCTCTGCGTTTATCCCATATTTTATGAGGATGGTGTCGTAGCTAGTGTATTAACTCTTGAATGGTTCTGTGTTTATTTCTCCAATTATAACCTATAGCATCTTGGCTGAGGCTTTTTCACTGAAAGACAAGCACAGGAGTCTAAACTTTAATATCTTTGGACAGAATCTAAGTCCAGAAAGCCTTGAATACTGAGAAACCTGAACCCTCACAAGATGTTGATCAGAATCTCCATGGGCCTCAGGTTCCTAGTATGAATTAAAAGACAAGGCCAAAGAAACACCCTCAAACAGTGATGGAATTCAAATTTCTTCACTACCAGTTCTGTGGGCATGGCAGGGGAAGAATACTGTAAAATCTCCAGAGGTGGCATTTGCCAGTTCTCCGAACTACTCAAAATTTTTGTTACCGGTTCTCCAGAACTGGTCAGAACCTGCTGAATACCACCTCTGTTTCCAAGGAACACAGGTTATTAAGTTCTATATCAAGATATAAACAGAGTCCCTTGGCAGTTAAGAGCTTACTCAGAAGCAGATTCTACTTAATGCAAAGATTATGTCCTATATTATTTACAGCTCCTTTCTGGCTGTGGATTTAGGGACTGTAATTTAAACACATTCCATATCCAACAAATTCTGATCTCAATAGGATTAGATGATTGGGCATTTCTCCTTGAATTTAGGTATGTTTATCAGATCATGAAAGCATCTTTTCCAAGAATACCACTGGACATAATTAAACTGATGCATTCAAAAATCTTGCTACAAGAGGATTATATTTCATATCTTCTGAGCCATCACACAACCAGGATGTAAAGGAGCATCCCTGTCCTGTTATCTAGACATGATATTTGGAAGAGAAAGATGAGAAAAACTCTTGGATTCTGAGAAGACAAATAATGGAAGGGAAAAGAGTAACTGATCTTGCATATTCAGTTTTCAGTTGCCTTTTTTCACTTTTTGTAAATATCAGAGATTAAAGAATCGTCATTCACAGGTACTTTGGCCTTTTATCAATTGCACACTATTTGCCTATTTTATAATATAAAATTACCTTTGTTAAAGGTTTTGATTTTGGTCCTCTTTTTAAAATCAGCTGGTCCAAATACTCAGCCTTTTCACGCCATGTTCTTAAGGTCCGGTATTCTTTTTTCATTTTTTCCAATCTAAAAAGCAACATACATACATATATACAAATAGGATTAACATTTTTTGCTATCAGATAGAGAAAGACAAGGTTGAATTCTGATTCAGTCAAGGACAATATTAGGCTGCAATATCAGGGATCAACTCAAAATTATATAAGTCCAATCTGCAATTGTTATTAGCTAAATCAGTTTTTCTGAAGCAAACAGAATTAACAACCACCCAAGACCACCACATTGGGAAACTTCATATTCAAACTGATTCCTAATTTCTATATTTTTTTTCTGTTCATTTACTGAATTGCTTAAATTACATTTAATAATAAATTAGTAAGTGGTCTTAATGGTCTTTATAAGATGCGCAATAGAATATTCTTAATTGGAATCATATATTCTTTTATGTTGGTCAAGGAATTTGCTTCTGGTGCCTAAGCTGTCAGTGTACATACAAGCAACAAACTATATTAGTAAGATACCAATAGGAATAGGTAATAGGATCGATGAGAAGGATAACAGCAATACAGCCCTACTACATGGTTAGATAACCTTAGGCATAAGACAGTGCTGTTGGAATTAGGTGTTCAGCAGAGTTTTTGCAATTGGGGGAGGGGGAACTGTCTTTGTGTCTAGTTGTTTTGATATGCAATGTCTTATAGTGGCATCCCAAGGGGAGGAGATGAAACAATTTATGTCTATGATGTGAGTGGTCTGTAGGTATTTTCTCAGCCCTCTTTTTAATCTATGCAGTATACAGATTCTCAATAGTTGTTGCAATTGTTTTTCCTGCAGTCCTATCAGTTGAAGTCTGTACCTGTCCTGTTTAGTTGCTGTGCTAAACCAGACAGTTATAGAAGTATAGATGACAGACCCAATAATTTCTCTGAAGCAACATATCAGCAGTTGCTTGGGCAGTCTGAGCGTCCTGGTTTGGTGCAAGAAGAAAAAAATTTGTTGTTACTTTTTAATGGCGGTTCTAATATTGAGTATCTATTTCAAGTTCTAGGAGATTATGGACACCCAGAAACCCGAAGGTCTCTACTGCTGATAATATGTATCTAATATTATAAGAGTGGTAGAACAAGAGAGCTCCTCCTAAAATCTACTGAGATCTCTTAAGTGTGTTCAGTTCTAGATTGTTCTGGCTGCACCATGGGATCAGTTGTTCAACCTCCTATCTCTATGCAGATTCATCACCATCTTGAATGAGATCAATGACTATTGTATCTACAAGGTTCCATACTTTAACAGAGAGATCTTTTGAGATACACCCATTGGTATAGAGAGAATCAGATAAAAATCAAATAAACAATCAGAAAAGTAACAATCAGATAAGAATACATAAAACCCCATGTACACTTCTAATTAGCATAGAGATATAATGTAAAGATGCCTAACTCTTCTGGGTGCCTTTTGGAAGCTGGTATACATCTGCTGATTCTCCCCTGCTACATAGACTGTAATTAAACTGTGTGAAAAAATTAATTTTATAACATGTAATCTAAAATGAAGTAAAATGGACAGTTCATATCATGTTTCACTTTGCATGTAATTGGCATAAAGTTCTCTTTTTTCTTAATATCAAATAGTTATGGTGCTAGAATATCCTTTTGATGCCTAAAAAAAAGAACAGACTTGAGAATAAATGATGTTAAAATGATATAGTCAACCATTCCTCAGCATCACAAAACACGTTAAAGCCTTGGAAAGTTTCTATGTACCCATATTGTTCTAGGTTTGTTGATGGGTGATTTATTTTAGCAAATAATACTTGGGATCCAAACTTACCACACAGGGTCAAGCCTGGAATCCCTTCTGCAGGCTCTTCATCTGTCCCCAACCATAGTATCAGATGTCCTAGCAACAGTTGTTTTCTTGCCATGTTTCCATGTCATAGCTTTCATCATCGCCAGCTCATAAAAGATAGGTTTAAGTCATCCTAAGTTATACCAGTATTAAAGTAGCATTTGCTTTCTCACTGGCCTCCTAAGGGCAGCCTCAAAGTGTTAGGCTTTGTCACCCATTAATTACTGCATCCAGGAGAAAGTCAGGCAACAATCTTGATACAGAGGGAAGCTAGGGAGCAACAATGGGACAGGGAATTTAATGCCAGTACAGTTTTATGCTGATTCAAAGATGGATGGAAAGAAAACATCAGATGGAGGTGATGTCTTTTATTCTGAGAAGGAAAAGGCACATAACCTTGACTGGATATTGCCACATACAGATTTTCAAAGCCCAAGCCACTCCCGCAAAAAAGGATACTTTCAAATCCAACCTGTTTCCTCACAGTCAGCTGATTTTTTTTTAATAAACAAAAAAGGAAGTCTATATTGAATGCATGACTGAATTTAGAGAACATAAGAAGAGCTAACATATAAAAGAAAAATGTGTTTTCCTCAGTTTTCTTACCTTGCTCGGGCTGGCTCTTTCAAAGCTTTCTGAAGAGTTTTGTACTGTTCTGCACTTTCTCTAGGAATTTCCAATTCAGAGCTTCCAAGTGTGACCTTCAGATCTGGGGATAAGAAAGCAGGGTAATCCATGTGTCGTGGTTTGATGACATTGCTGCAAAATAAACAAACAAAAGCAGTGCCTTCAAAGTTTGTTCCTGGTAGAAGTAATCACAAAAGAACCCTTCCCTTCTCTCTATTATCCTTCTCTGTTGGATACCATTTTTAATCAAGGGAAAGCAGTCTATACATCTTCAATGAAAAAATACTTTCAGAAGCAAATAATGTTTAAAATAAAATTAATTTAAGCACAAGGACTCATTATACTTAAACAGATAATTTCAGTTTTAAAAAACCAACCAACATGATCATGTTTTCTCAGCTAAAGTAAGTACCTTATAAAGATTATATTTAAATGTTCAGGAAAACTAGAGACATCAATTATAGTGAATTTTGCAGGTATAAATATCCTGATAATCTAGCAGCCATGGCAATGGGTCAAAGTTTACAAGAACTTGCCTAAAAATATTTGCAGCAATGTTTAGACATTCTAGAGCAGTGTTATATAGATGCTGCTTGTACTTCTGTCAGCCAGATACATAAAAGTTTCTCACACATTTCTATAAATTAGGTCAAAAATATTTCATGTTAAATAGTCCAGACAATGAAATTTGCTCTCCCACTGTTCATTTCCCAATGAGTTTTAAAGGGAAAGAAGTGGAACTTTGTTGTGAAATTTGACATCTGAAATTTGATACTCCTTGCTGTTTACTTCTTTACAAACTGAAGCTGAGCAAGAACACAGGAAGCATTCCCTTTGAGCATTAATATATCAATATGGAGAATGGCATGCACACCAAAATTCTAGCTTAGCCATCACTAATCTGTATCTTCTAATCTTCAGCTAGTTCCAGAATTCTCCAGCCACTGTGACCATGAAATCACAATACCATAATTTTGAACCCATTTAGCCTAGAAAGAATACTGTATATACTCAGAACTCATACGTTGGACTCCACAAGAACCATAAACAATCATTAATGAAAGCTGGAAATAATAAACAAATTCACCCTGAAGAACAGAAAATTTGCTGGTAAAAAGTTGTTGACTTAACCCAATTTAGGAGATCCAATATTCATGCAGGCTATCGTTACATTAGATATTTAAGAAATGAATCATGTCTTCATATAGAAATGTCCAAGCAAAATTCGAGGATAACAACTGTCTTTAATGCATTCTTTGAAAAGAAGCAACTAATAAAAGTATCTGCCTTTGATCATCAAGATGGTGCCATTGATAGCAGCTACAGTGAAATGCTTGCTAGTGTATTTGACATTCTTTTTTATTTTTTGTAACTCATTGCAGATTACATTAAGTATCTAATTTTAATTAAGTATTTATGGTCTTCTGTAATTGGCTGAATAGTTGCAACTTATCTACATGGAATAAGAGCTGAGCTGGTATTTTTGTAGCATAACTAATAAAAATATTTGAGGCATTTAATTTGTAAAATATGAGGGTATATGAGAATAATGCTTCATGTGAATGCTACATTCTAAAATCACTATGTTCTGGGAAGATAGAACAACGTTATAATATAATTCTGAGACAGGTTTTAATATTTTGAGATGCTGATATTATTCTGAATTACACAGCTACCACATGGAAAATGAAATCTGGACAACAGAAATGGATGGATTCTTTGTATCTGTCTGGTCACTAAGAAATTTGTTCTTCAACCAATGACATCTGTGGGATATAAGGAGGTCACTTATATCATGACCTCATAACCCAAAAGTATCATGACCTCATAACCCAAGCTCTAGCCCTTTTCTATATCCACCCATTTAAAAAGGACAGAGCTTCCAAAGATATATCAATTTCATCATTCTGATAAATGCAGCAAAATTGCACAAATTCCACTAAATAAATTAAATTAAATTAAATTAATATTAGAAAAATAAATTTATGGGCAAGTTACTCAATAGATTGAAGATTTGATGTTATCTACAGCTTACTTACACACAGAGATATGTATGGAAAATTATAGCAAAATATTGTCATATTTTCTTGAACTTCTTTACACTTATATACATGCATGAGATATCTTACATTGATGTACACTGATATATGTGTGCGCCCCAAGTATCTGTAACTTTTCTTTTTTCTTTGTTCCACTTAATTAAATTGGAAATTGCAAAAGAAAAAAAAATGATAAACTTTCATATTAAAAAGAAAATACAATTCTCCAGTATGCTGAGGAGAATCCAAGAATGGGTTAACTCTGCCTTTCTGCTCTGAGACTGAGTCCTGTCAAACTTCTGTAGCTACGCCTCCCTTGACTGGGTCCCAGTTTTGACTCAGTCTTGGCTCAAGAGAAATGTTTGGAAAATACCTCTTCAGAGACTCAGACCTTAGAGCAAACAGAGTGAGTTCATTTCTTGGATTCTTGCTCTTCTTTACAGTAAGGATATTTGGACTTGCGTAACTGTTTACAAGGAAAGAGAACGATTTGTCTGGCTCCCCGATCCGTCCGGCACAGTGCCTCGACACAGCTGGCTCCCTGGTCCATCTGGCATAGCTGCCATGATCCAACTCATCCAGATAGAGTTAAGGTCTCTGGCATCTATTCACAACCAGTGGAGGGGACTGGAGTCACTGCCCAGTTAACTCCAGGTGTATACTCTGTTGTGGCAAAACAGAAAAAGCTGCAGCAGCAATGTTCTGATTCTGTTCTGGAATGAGCCTGCCTGTCAAAAGGGCCAAGAAATTCAAAATGGAGGATTCCGTGGCATCAGGGAACCGCAACGTGACAGAAATGAGTGAGGAATACTGCCAGCTACCCAGGTTTTACTCCAGGTTTGCAGCACTGGGAGCGGAAGGGGTCAATGCACTCCGCAGTCCGTAGCCCTGAGGGCTACAATGTCTTTCCTCCTCTTCCTGATTCCAGGGTAATCAGGAAGGTGCTGGCAGAGAGGGCAGAGGTCCTACTCCTGGCTCCCCACTGGCCCAGATGGCCATGGTTCACAGATCTGGTCAGCCTGTCGATATCCTAGCCCTGGAGGATTCCTCAAGATAGAATCTCCCTCAGTCATGGGGCCCTAGTCCATCCAGAACCATAGTGGTTCCAACTGACCGTCTGGCATTTGAGTGGAGAGTTCTGAGACAGGGCAAATTTTCCAGCAAAGTAATAAAGACAATCCAGGCCTCTAGGAGGCCATCTACTAACAGAATTTATGACTCAACTTGGAAAGCATTTTGTGGCTGGTGCTCCAAAGGTCACATTGATTCCATCTCTGTATTGGTGGTCCAGATCTTGGAATTCCTTCAGAAAGAGCTGGACAAGTGGCAGCTCTGTCCTCAGTGTTATCATGCGGGGATCTGGAGTCCCTCGCTCAACACCCTATTGTGCACAGTTTCATTAGAGGCATAACCAACTTAAAGCCTCTGGTGGTACATAGGTATCCTATCTGGAATCTGCCCAAAGTCCTGCAAGCTTTCTCTTCTATGCTCTTCGAGCCATTATGGTCAGAGAGCCTGCATTTCCTCACCTGCAAGGTAACCTTCCTTGTGGCCATTACCTCAGCCAGATGAATATCTGAACTGGCGGCCCTCTCCATAAGGGAGGACCTGTGCGTATTTCATTCAAACAGGGTAATTCTGCACTTGGATCCCTCCTTTCTTCCCAAGGTAAATTCCTTATTCTATAGAACAGAGGAGATAATCTTGCCAGACTTCTGTCTGAGTCCGACCCATGCCCTAGAAAAGAAGTGGCACACCTTGGACATTAGGAGGGCCCTCCACATCTACATCAAGAGAACAGCTTCTCTTAGGAAAACAGGGTCTCTGTATCCTTCCAGCCCTCTACACTGGGTAACAAGGTTACAGCATCAACCGTAGGCCAGTGGATACGGGCATGCATCGCCAAAGTCTATGAGCTTCATGCTCTCCCGTTGCCTTGGCAAATGACAGCCCACTCTAGCAGAAATGCAGCCATGATGGCTGCGTGGGCATCACAGGCCTCTATCGATGAAATCTGTAGGGTAGCAACATGGTCCTCTCCATCCCCATTCATAAGATGCTACAAACTGGACACCTTTGCTTTGGCTGAAGTGGCCTTCGTCAGGCGAATTCTCCAGAGAGTGCACATGAACCAGGGGATTCGGGATCAGACCACTGCCCACCCTTAGGACAAGCTTGCTTTGGTATGGCCCATTCTTGGATTCTCCTCAGCACACTGGAGAAGAGGTGTTGGTCTTACCTGATACACTTCTTCTAGGTGTGCTGAGAGAGAATCCAATCCCACCCTGGCGACTGTCTGGTCCAGAGTCCAGGAGTGGACAAATCACAACAAAAGTATGTCAAGTCAATTGCTACACCTTCATCAAAACTGGGACATAGTCAAGAGAGGCGTGGCTATAGAAGTTTGACAGGACTCAGTCTCAGAGCAGAGTTAACCCATTACTTGGATTCTCTCTCAGAACACCGAGAAGAAGCATATCAGGTAAGACCAGCACCCCTTCTGAATTTCATTCATGCGTTGCTGACCAATAACTGAAATAAAAACAGATTTTAGGGAAGATTTTATATTGCCAAAAATTGGGATCTTCAATTTGAGGTAAGATTTACATGTGTTCTAACACATAATTGAAGTTTATATAAGACAATTTTTGATATAATTATGCATCTATAAGTATACAATTTCACACACACACACACACACATTCATACACTCAAAGTCTATGAGTGTATATATCCACAGTCCAATTGGGAGAAAAGCCTTTGTATAAATCAGGTTCTGTTGTATTTTTAGTAAAAATTAGAACCTAGGTGCCTAAATAATAGTCTCAAACTTTGAATTGACAAATCCAAGATTTGCAAAACCTGTTTTAATGCCAATTTCTGATAATTTTTTTTTAAAAGATTTTGAATTCTCATGACACAGTATATGTTAACACCGGGTTATCTAATATTGGAATGAGAGACAAAATCATTCTCTCCCAATTCTTCATATATCTTTTCCCAAGAATAGGAAAAGACAAAGAATATATTTGTAACTGGAATAAAAATTTTATTTCCTAGGCAAGAGGCACTCATGGATGAGAGTTTTCATTTTAATCTCTAAAGTTCTAATTCATTTAAAAATAATTTATTTCTAAAACTACATGACATACTGTATGTATGCTATTAATTAAATTATCAGAACAATTTAATGTCTGGTATAAGTGCCTTGAATAATCTTTTCTATCTTCTGGTGGTGGAACCCGTAGAAACATGGAATATGCCACAGCCTGGGCAGGATCTGCTCCTGGCAGTTTCAACTGCAAAAAAACCACCATGTTATTAAATAAATAACAATATAATTTTGGTTTATTAATATATATTTTATGAAATAGCATAAAGAATAAAGCCCCAAACTAGCTGAAGTTTTAGAGATTATGTACCACAATCTTATTAGTCTTTCATTACAGAATCCATGGGAGAGCAAACTGGTAAGGTATTACTATATTTGTTTTTCTTACTCCAAATACTATCTGTAATTCTATTTCTATTTCCAATCTGGAATTATTTGGATATGATCTGGCTACTTCTACTAAAATATTTTCCAGACCTATCATTGCCTAATTGGAAGATATGAATTGTAGCTCAAAACAACTAAATTGTTGTGGTATTATGTACTTAGCTGACTCTTCTATTTTATGGATTGACTTATAAATCTATAGAATCTTCATGGATTATTCATTTGGATATCTATATATGTCTTGATTAGAACAATCCATTAACATTTTTCTTGCTCTAGTTTAGAGCTTGATTTTTTGGTTTTGCTAAACCATTTTATAATATTTTCACTTTCCTATTCCTTGTCCTGTCAGTGTGACAGATCCTTCTTGTCCTCCATCATGCATATTTGCACCTGTTTTCATTTCTTCTGCTCATGACAGCAAATAATATTGATACCTGTGGTTTTCAGGTGTCCCCTTTCTGAATATTTCTTGGGATAAAGGGAGAATTGAGAAAGAGACTTTTGTCCTTTTTTGCTTTTCCTGCAAAATCATTTTAGATTTTACAAGGTTCTGAGTGGAAATTTTGATATTATTCAAGAAGCTATAAAACCAGATTCAGTTTGGTTCATTTTCATGTTCATTTTCCCTGGTCTGAATATATTGACTGGAGGACCTATCTCAGTGCAAGTTGCTTTTATTTCTTCTGTCTCTGCAGGGGAAACCATATACTATAATGCAGATAACTAAGGCTACAGAGTTAACGTCATTGCCCAGAAGATCATTGGTTGCCCTCTCGCCTCTTTGGAAGAACTTTATAGCTCCCGCTGCCTTAAGAAAGTTCAAAACATTTTTAAACATCCATCTCATCCTGGGCACCTTTTTTTTTGAATTATTACTATCTGGCAGATGGTACAGAATAATAAAAACAAGCACAAATAGGCTGAAAAACAGCTTCTATCCCAGAACATTAGCTCTGTTGAATTCTACTGTACAGTGCAGTGTTGGTGTGATGTCGGGGTTTTCAATTCAATGTGTGGAGTGTGAAGGATGTGTGTTTGTGTTTATTTTCATGGTCATGATGTGCATTGAAAATGGTGTTTGATTTCATTGTACGAAGTGCAATGACAATAAAGTAAACTAACTAACATACTGTAGGTCAGCACACGCTTCATTGGATTGCAATTTCTCTTGTTTATGTCTGCATGTTTCATCTTTATCCAAAAACCCCAGTTAGTTAGTTGGAAAAACTAATTCATTTCCTGCTTTGGGTTATGGAAGGCTGTTCTATTATATATGTGGATAAGAGATTTAGCATAAGATTAAAGCCCTGCCTTAAACTGCATATCACATAATTCATCTGGTCCATTCATCTTCTTTAACAATTCATTACATGGTGAGTGTGAATCATCTCTCCCTTCAATATCTGATTAAAATTTAAATAATCTACTTTAAGAAGGAGATAGCAACCTGATGTGAATATCCATATCCAAGACATCCATAACAGAACATAAATTGCACCTCTGCTGTGCAGAAAATCTGAAAAGTGTAAACATACTGCTTTTAGTTTGCAATGTATATTATATATTCTAAAAATCTAATAAAATCCTTTTAATCCTTTTAAGTATGAGATGCAACAATTTTTCTGAGTATATGTATGATGTATAAATAAAAAAGGCTACCTAAGCAATAATTAAAAAAAACTTCTGCATTTCATAACTGGCTTCCAAAGAAAACATTTACATGACAGAAGAAAACATACTCATGATGTTTCTTAACTGAAGGTAGGCCTGCAATCAAATCCTGATGGGAGTAATCCTTTGTATACAGCTATTGCTTAGAAAAGAAAAGTACTTATTGGCTAGTATCTATCTTTTTTGCAAGTTCCTAATCATGTTCTTATGATGTTGTGAGAGGTAAAGGATGGTAAAAGAGAGGTAAAGGAGAAATTTCCTGTCAGTGAGATTAAACTATGGGATGGCTTGCCTTAGAAGTTGTAGGTGTTCCTTCACTGGACATTTAAAAGAAGAGGTTGGGTAGCCATTTGTCTGGGAAAGTATTGGGTCTCCTGTTTGAGCAGAAAGTTGAACTAGAAGGCCTTCAGGTCCCTTCCAACTCCGTTATTCTGTATTCTATAACTTGCCATGATAAGGCTGGTGAACTGTTCTCATTTCTCATTATTACATGACAGATAACTGCCCAGCGGTCCTATTTCAGATGACCAAAAGGAGCCAGGGTTTCTTCTACAGGACTGCTGTGAAAATTGTTCTCAACATCTGATAAACAAAGTTGCTTGATTTGACTCAGAACTGGACTAGATGGGCAACTCCATTGGAAGCAACTGAGAGACATCTGAGCTCTATTATTTGGGAGAAGTTTGAGTCGATTGGTCTAAGGAACTAGATAGGGTCTTTGTGGCTGTGATTTCAGCCACCTGTGTTCTGGACTTATGCCCCTCTTGGTTAAGGATTCCTTGGAGGTGGTATTTCAAGGAGGTAACAGTTTTAGAAAATGACAGTTCAAGCTATGGTTAATGTCTTTTTGAAGGAAGGGTATACCATATGCCTTGAAGGAGGCAGTGGTGTACCCCCTTCTCAAGAGGTCACTGGACCCAACAATTCTTGACAACTTTTGTCCAGACTCCAATCTGCCTTCCTTAGGAAAGATTGTTAGGAGGGTGGTTGGTGCTCAGCAATAGTGGTCCTTGGTATTCAATAGGCCCCTATCTGTCTATCCTTCTGGACAGCACTTAAACCTTGAGTCTTCCCCCAACATTGAGATAATGCAAGGTCAGAGTTGGGTGAGAATGTGGGTGCATTAAGCAATGCGGTTACGGAACAGGTTTTTCTATTTTTTTCTATTATTGCTATTGATTGTTTAATTGTAAGCTGTCCAGGGTTGTTTAAATAAATAAATAAATCAGATCGATCAATCTTAGAAATGTTTTACACTAGAATCAAAAAGTTTGTAAGGTGGTCATTTGGTAGTGGAAATCACCATATGATTGAACAATTTACAAGAAAAAGCTTTCTAAATATATATGGGTGTGATATCAGTCTTTATTTATTGAAAAATCGCTTCCACTGGGTCTTTGTTACTATCTACACATTTGTACTAAAGAAAGCATAAGAATTCATTACTAACTCTGTTATTTTATACCAATTTCATTTGCAGAAAAAAGAAAGAAAAGTGAATATTTCCTTAGGATTGAAATAAACTTTCTTGACAAGAATATGATCATTTTTATCCTCTGTTGATATATTCCTGAATGTATTGGAATTTATTGTATTTATAAACTATAGTTCATAAACTATCCTTTGTTATGCCAACAACACAAATGGAGCTTACAAAATTTAGTTGTATGCAATGACAATAAAAAGTACTGTTTACATATAAATGTAATATTATTTAAAAAAAAATTTTTTTAAAGTCTTACCATGTTTCTAATCCTCATAGGACATGTTTCAATGAAGGACTGCTTCTAAATATGGGGGCCAAAACAAAAATTTAAGTTGCTTTTCTGTGTTTACTTCATCAAAGCAATAAAAGCTTTTCTGTTTACTTCATAAAAACAATAAAAGCTTCAGTCCAACAGAAAGATTTCAAAGACTTTAGAAAATGCATGAAATTACAACAATAAATTTGATTCATCCACCATATTAAATAAAAACCAAAGCCTCTTGCAGCTAAATGGGGATTTTTAACCCATCTGATACAAGTAAACACCAGATTTGATTTTGATCCTTAGCTTTTGTTGATTATGAATTAGTATGAGTTACAGAAAGGCTTTGAAGCCTTGAGGATGGAATGGATCCTTCCTGTAGTTAATTTGGTTTGTTATTATACCAGGACTAAGATTTTTTTGTTCTTATCAACCCTAATCCTAACTTCTTTAGCAATTAATGATTGGCCTTGAAAGGGACTTCCACTATCCATACTACAAAAGCTCAGCCAGACATCAGTAAATAGTGGAGGAAGATAGCCAATCATGCATGGAAGAGTTGAAATTAAAACAGTTTGCTGGAGTGAACAATAAAACTGAAGCTACTAAAGCTAAATAAGGATTAGTAGAGCTTTACAGCCTCACAAGCAGTGGTGGGATTCAAATGATTTTACTACCAGTTCTGTGGGCGTGGCTTGGTGGTCATGTGAGTGGGTGGGCATGGTCAACTCAATGTCACTCCTATCCAGTCACATGATATACACCCCCAGCCACACCTCTCCAGGTTTTGTGGCTCCCGGTGTTTTCTGTGGGAAATGGGTCATGCAATTGAGTGGGCATGGCCAACTTGATTGGTCTCACCCTTAGGAAATTTCTCCTTAATCCAACTCACAATAAAATAGCACTGTTCCAATATTTAGAATAGAATAGAATAACAGAATTGGAACGGACCTTGGAGGTCTTCTAGTCCAACCTCCTGCTTAGGCAGGAAACCCTACACCACTTGAGACAAATAATTATCCAATCTCTTCTTAAAAACGTCCAGTGTTAGAACATTTACACCTTCTGGAGGCAAGTTGTTCCACTGATTAATGTTCTGTCAGGAAATTTGAGGGGCTCCTACAAAATGAGGGAGTCAACCTATTTTCCAAATCACCAAAAGGCACAACAAGAAACAATGGGTGGAAACTAACCAAAAAGAGAAGCAACTTAGGACTAAGGATAAATTTCCTAAGGGTGAGACCAATCAACCAATGGAATAGCTTGCCTTCAGAAGTTGTGGGTGCTCCATCACTAGAGGCTTTCAAAAAGAGTGAGGGAAGTACACTCCAAAAGGACAGTGCAAGGAACCACTAAAACAATGCAGAAAACTTAAAACAGCCATTCCCTTTTTTTAAAAAAAAGTCAACCCCAAAGCAAGTGCAGCAGCTGAGAGGGAAACTAAGAGCAGCTGCTCAGGCTAATTGAAAGCCTGGGCATGCTGCCAAAAGTCATTAACCCTTCCAACTTTATTGTTCTATGTTCTCTATGTTCAAAATTGAGTGCTTCACCACAGAAGCAATACAGCTGGCTGGACCACGCATGCATTAAATTCACGACTTGTATGATCAAGCTGCATCATTTTCCCCTCCTGTATCTTTTCCCCCCAGGAAAAAACAAAAAGTAGCCAACACTGCAGCAGCTATAAAAGCTCTTGGGGAACTCCAGGGAGTATCAGCTGATCACAGAAGTGTTACTTAATATTCTTTATAATGAAAATGTTTGTAATCGTGTCCTTCTTCCTGAAGGGAAGAGGTTAATTCCATCCTTAGATGGGTGGTTTCCCTGCCCTAATCCTGTCAGTTTCTGTTGTTTATTGACTTGATTCGTGTGTATCAGCTGCATCCCAGCTGCAACTGTTAAGTGGTTCTTGGCTATCTGTCTGGAGTTATTAACTGATTAACTGAAGCGCAAGAGAGGGGAAAAAAACTCTCTTGCACTTTATTTTTAACTGGTTCTCCAAACTGCATAAGCAATTAACTAATGGTTCGGGTGGACCAGTGAGATACGACTGAATCCCACCTGTGCTCACAAACCTTCCAAAAACCTAGCCAGGTCTTTAATATTTAATAACCTATCTTCCTTTATTTACAGATGGATTAAATTACCTTCATTGATATGTAGGAAATTAGTTTACTATGTTATCATCCTACAAGGGGGTATGAGTTACAGTATAAGATAGTGATAAGAAATTACTAAAAATTTTAACAAAGAATTTTCTTGTTTTCTTTAATAGCATAAACATTCATGTAAATTTTTCTCCAAAAATCCCAACGTGAGAAATGATACATCTACTTACTTATGAAGCAGTCAAACTTTATAAAGGCAAAGTGATGTCTCAATTGTTTGAGACTTTCAAGGTGAACAGACTGACACAATAATTTTCTGAACACTTGTGGTAATAGAGTTACTATTGGCAATTTACCTTAAGCCTATAAAAAGCAAAAACGGAACTTTGGAATCATGAAAGACAGCTGAATTTATGGGCATATAATGGTGCACTTAAGCAAATACTGGTTAGTTCCAACAATATAAGTACTGTAAAGGTGTAATTAGGAGAACTGTTAGAAAGGTTACAATAAATAGCTGGAGATAATTTTGTGGAAAATTTCTGTGGGCACATTACTCAGTTTACAGAAAGAAAGAATTTGAGTGAAATTAGAAAAATTCAACCTGATACTAGATGATTGATCTTTATGCTTCACTAATAAAGCTGAACTTTGGCAGATGCTTTCTGGCTTTAACAGTCCATAAAAATGTTCAGAAAGTCCCATTTTCAAGCTCCCTTGCATGATAAATTATTGGGAATATAATTGTCTCGAATGTGGATTTTTCTGTGTGGGAAATGAAACAATGTAATGTTTGTGGACTGGAAGAAACAGCCATGTTCCTTGGAATTGTTTACTATTAGACCTCTAACCTGTCTCTTGATTCTGCTCTATGTGTGTTCCTTTTATAGATAGTTCTCAACTGTCACAAAGCATTGCACCATCAGTCTAGTCATATGATCACAATTTGGGTGCTTAGTAACTGGCTCATATTGATTGGATGGAGTGTCATGCAGTCACATGATTGTGTTTTGCTATGTTTTTTTGTCAGCTTCTGGTAAAAATTGTCCATTGAAGAAGATGGATTTACTTAACAACCATGTGGTTTGTTTAATGAATATGATTTGTCTAACAACTGCAGTAACTCATGACAATCATACAAATAGTCATAAAACTGGGTCTGGTCACATGGTGACCCAACTTACCACTACACCAACTTATCATCATCAATTGCAAGTTAATTTCTCCAAAGCCACTTATTATGATATATGTTTTACAACTCTTTGTCTTGCAGCATAATTATATAGAACAGCTTTTATATTAAACCTACCTGAATAACTTCATAAAGGTGCATAGTTACATTCCCAAACAACCTTGGAAATTCTTTTGTACCTTCAAAGCCCACCAACTCTAAAACAATCCTGTTCCTAGGATCACTTTTCTGTTTTGGAACCTGAAAATCAAAATATGTAGCAAACATATTTACTATGAAAAAAAAAGAAAACATCAATCAATATTGCCAACTGGCAGCAGTTGATTGCAACAGATATCAGTTTATTAATTTGATTGACAACCACCTGTTCTTGGAGCTCTCTTTGGGCTCTGCTTAAAATATATTAATATATTAACCCCTGGTGTTATTTCTCCAGATAGCTGGTTTTGAATCAGGAAAGCAATGTGCTGTGACACTTCAGGGAACTGTTTTCTCCCTAACCCATTCTCCCTAAAAAGGGCATTTTGGAGAATTTCTGTTGTCCACAACTCTAGTAAGTCCTGATGTATCAGGTGTAGAGAAACTATTGCTGATTGTTCTCAAGGAGTCGGTTCAACTTTGTCCAGGCAGGAGCTAAAGAATAAGATAAGGCTGTGCTTCTGAACCCCAAAATTTTAGGTTTGTCTCCAAAGAAAAGAATGAATGAAAATCTGCAAATCATTATTCTTGCAAAAGGCAGGTGGGCTCCAAAAAAAAGAAAAAAAATGGGGGATTCAGTTGTGGAAGACTTAAATAGTAATAAATACAGTAAAAATGGCAATATTACTGCAAATTATATGCCACTCATCTATTTTTCTAGCACATTATATTACTATAGTTCAGATATTACTTCTTTACTATTAGCTAAAGGCAAATTTATTTTTTTCATATAGGCATTTAATAGAGCATTGTAGTAGCCAACAAGATCCTCCTGTAATTATTCAATAGAAATCCAATTTAGTAAAGCGCCTAGCAACATTATTTCTTTCCTGCAGTTGAGGGCATTTCATTGATTCATGATAAGTATGGATTCATAGAAGAAGAATTAGATGGACAGATTATCTAGACCAAGTGTGAACAGACTCACAGTTGCTCACCAACTCTTCTCCTTTATTTCTATAATGAAATTTCACTATAGTCTCATATCCACTAGATATTTCTGCAACAGTCTCCAATCTCTTACCATTACCCAAACTGGCCAAAACTAGTCCAAATTAAAATCCAGTGAATATAAGGGGGAGAAGATAATAAGTGACAAATAGATGTTATAATGCCACAAAGTAATATCTATGACTGATAAGCTTGTATATGACACTGGACTGCAAATAGGAAAGAGTCAATTTGGCATCTTGTCATCATGCTGCAATTTCATTGTATTATTATTATTATTATTATTATTATTATTATTATTATTATTATTATTATTATTATTATTGCAATTAGTAAAGTCCATATGCAGGGCATGAGGGTATCTGTTCCTGTTAGCATTAAAAAGAAAGAAAACAGGAACAATAACTTCACTTACAGGAACATAAATTTGTAGTGGAGCAATTGAAAAATATCTGTTCAAATAATACTTAATTCAAACGATTACATCTTCTATGAAAAAAATGCACATCACCAGATTGCTACCAAAGTAAATGTAGAAGATTTTCATATAAAGTATTTTATGGCCATGATGTAAAAGATAATTGTATAAGAAAAGAATAAACATACAAATATAAAAGAAAAGAACAAACAAACATACCTTTACAGAAAAATATCTCACATCTCCAAAATAGATTGTATTCATCTTTCTGGTCCTGAAGTGTGCTCTGTACAATTGGGGATTTGTGCATTTCATGATTTTATCAATACTAATACGAATCAATAAGTAGGTGTCACGTTTAACATTGACTGTGAGAGTTCTATGTTAAGGAAGCCTAGATCTTTCTGGTCAGAAAATTACAATAAAGCAAGTTGACTGCCTAAGAGTCTTCGAAGATTTTAGAGCATGCTATAAAACATAATTAGATTTCTATACATTCAATTCTGACTTACAGGAATGTAAAATTCAGTCTAAAAAGAAAACAAATAAAGAGATTTGTAGTGTTATGTGGCGCAGCATGTAAGGAGTAACCCCAAATTTGGTTGAAACAATAGCTGTATTTGTTAAGCCTGTGTTTCCCAACCAGGGTTAAGGAGACAAGCTAAACAGAATGTGCAGCGTTAGTCAGATAGGCACACAGATAAATGAGTGAGATAAGTTTGTATGTTTGTTAACATACAGTAAAAATAACAGATACACTTGTGCTATCAAAAATATAGTTTATTCCATTTAGAGATTATAGCATAGTCAAAATAACAGTCCATTAGTCATGGATCGTTTTAGTCAGTCCATTCAAGGATATTCAAGTAGCAAAGTCCGTGTAGAATATCCAGTGTCAGTTCACTTACAATAAATCAGTCCTTTCTCTCTCCTTTTCCAGTAGGAGAAAAACGCAGTCTTGAATCCATCCAGTAATTAGGGATCATTAAGCCAGAGAGAGCAAGCTGCCGTTGTCTTGCTTCTTTTATGGTGATATTACAACCACTCTCTTAATTACATTCCTACAGTTAAAGTTGCAGACACTTTAACTAATAAACCATGATATCATATTTATTATTTTACCTAAACCAGTTAGGGTAAACAATGTTATCCCTAACATTCTCCCCTTTTAGGTAATAATAATAATATAACTATTTACATCTTTAAATCATATTTGTTACAACTTTCTTTAAACTTAATTACTCCTTGAGCTTTTGTAAATTGGTCTGCAATGTTTTCTTCTGTCATGCAGTATTCCAATTTAATTAGCCCATTTTTTACAGATTCTCTAACATTTAAGTATCTTAAATCAGTATGCTTTGATCTAATTTTTACAGCAATACTAGTAGCTAACTTTATGGCTGCCTGGTTGTCCTCGTACACAATAATGGAATCTTTAACAGTTATACCCATGTTTAATAATAACTGTTTGTACAAAATTAAGTCAGTGCATAGTAATGACAGATATGAAAATTCTGCTTCCATCGTGGACAAGCTAATATGCTGTTGTCTGATTGACCTCCACCCTATTAGTGTCTTACCAAATAATATAGCCATCCCAGATGTTGATTTTCTAGTGTTTATGTCAGTTGCAAAACTTGCATCTGCATAGGCACTAAGACTCAAATCACCCTTTGGTTCTATATACAATGCATGGTTCATTGTTCCTTTAAGATATCTTAAAATTCTCTTTAATGATTGCCAATGACATTGATGTGGATCTGAATTAAAACATGCCAGCTGATTAACACTATAAGCTATATCTGGCCTTGACCAATTGCTTATATATGATAAGCTACCAATCAAAGATTGATATATAGACATATCAAATTTGGGACTTTGATCATCAGTTTGGCAAACTTCCTGACTCATTGGAGTCTTTGCCGGTTTACAAAGTTCCATTTTAAACGTTTTAATTAATTGGCAAATTTTATCTTCTTGAGATATCTTAAATCCATTTTTTGTTTTGTTAATTGTCAATCCTAGATACCTTTTAATTTCACCTAAATGTTTTAATTTTATCTTTTTGGCTAATAATGATATAATCTCATTAGCTTCATTATTAGTCTTAGTTATCAAAGCAATATCATCTGTAAATAATAACAATAATGACACCGTTCCATTATTTTCTCTTTTTTTAACACACATGGATCTGCTAAACCAGATTTAAAACCTATATTGTTTAATTCTTTCACAATATATTGGTTCCATAGATAGCCAGATTGTTTCAACCCGTAAAGACTCTTTTTCCAACAATCATTACTACCGTATTTACTTTATTGTCTTTTATAATAACTGGCTTTTTCAAATATATAGTGTGCTGCAATGGTGCATGCAAATAAGCAGTTTCTACATCTAAATGGTTAATGACATAGTTTTTCTTAGTTGCCCACACTAAAGCTGCTCTCAAAGATGTTGCTTTAAGACTTGGTGCAAAAACTTCATCGTAATCAGATGCAGTTTGATTAAATCCTTGAGCTACCAACCTAGCCTTATGGGTAACAGTCCCATCATTTCCTGTTTTTACTTTAAAAATCCATTTGCACCCAATGGATTTTTCTCCTGGAGGTAATTTGGCATCTTCATATACTTTCATTACGTTTAATGAATTTAGTTCTTTTTCCATTGCCTTTTGCCAATTCTCTTGATCCTTAGCAGGATACATCCTAAGTTCATCTACACTAGTTGGAACTTTAGTTACTTGGCAAACTATACTTGCTTGATACCTATCAGGTGGTCTAGTTACACGTGTAGTACGTCTAGGTATTACAGGACTTACAGGTGGACTTTCATTAACTAACTCTTCTTGATTATCTAACTCTTCCTGATCAACAGTTTCCTCTTGTTCTGATTCTATTTGTTCTTCATGGACTTCTTCTTTAATTGGACTCTTCTTATAACTAGTCTGTTCTTTCTGCCTTTTGTAGGGTTCAATAATTACATCATTATTTAAATCTTGCTCTAATCTATTCCATCCTACATGTTCTAGAAATTTAGCACTAGCACTGTTGTAAACTCTAGATGTACCTGGTTCCCAGAATCTATAAGATCTGTGATTAGATTCATATCCAACAAAAAATAATCTTTTAGCTCTATGCTGTCCTTTATGTCTAAGTTGTGAAGGGATATGCACCCATGCTGGTGCTCCAAATGTGTGCATATAACTTAAATCAGGTTTTCTACCATGCCACAATGTGAATGATAATTCACCTGTTGAATTAACAACATTATTTAATATATGATTACCACACATTATTGCTTCTCCCCATAAATTGTCAAGTAATCCTGAATCAGACAACATAGTACGTGCCATTGACTGTAGTGTTTGGCCTCGTCTCTCTATAAAGGCATTATGTTGTGGCCTATATGGTGCAGACTTTTTATGTTGAATACCTAACATCTTAAGTCTACTTTGGAATTTATTATTTGTAGATTCCGCACCATTATCTGTTATAAGAGTTATTAATTTCTTTTTAGTTTTCCTTTCTGCAAATTTAATCCAATTAAAGAGATTTAGATATGTTTCAGTTTTGCTCTTCATTAAATAGCAAAACCCATATCTAGAATAGTGGTCCATTATACTTAGTATGTATCGAGCACCTCCTACACTTGGTTTTTTTGGACCTATTAAATCGGCAAATACTACTTCTAAAGGCTCTTTGGTAGTAAATCCATCAACTCTATTAGCCGGTATGACCTTGCTTTGATTGCAAGCATAACATTGCAAATACTTATTGCAAGGTTTCAAACTTATTCCTTTAGATAATTCAACAGTTCTCTTAAGCATTTTAAAATTTAAATGCCTAGCCATTGGTGTAACAAGTGAATACATTCATCATGAGGTTTCTTATTATCATAAACCGTGTTAGCCACCTCTAAACCATTATCATTTAACACATATAATTCACCTCTTAAAGATGCAGTAATTTTCTTATCTTCTTTTTCAATTGTGCAGTTATCTCCTTTAAAGGTAACTACATATCCTAGTTTAACTAAAATTCTAACTGAAATTGAATTAAACTTAAGTTGTGGTGCACATAACATTTTTACATTCTCTTTTATGAAAGAACAATATGCTATACCTTGACCTTTAGCTTTCAGTTTCCAGCCATTGGCTAATGAAAGCTGCTGTGTACTCTGGGACATTTTAATAAATTTTTTGTTATCATTTGTTATACAGTGGGATGCTCCACTGTCAACCATCCATAAATTATTTTTTACAGCTCCGTTAATATACATGGCTAACTCTAAATTTTTATTTTTATTTTGATGATTTTTAGTATTCTTGCCAGCGTTCTGGCGCTTTGCTTTTTTAGAAAATCTTGCCAAATGTCCTCTTCCTCCACAATTAAAACACTTTTTAATTGCGTATGCAGTAGGAGATTCATTATCTTCTTTTTGAGGTTGCTCCCTCCTTAACTGATCTCTTTCAAGTCTTCTTCTTGCCTCTTCAATCAATCAAGTTAAACTTTCCTTAGGCAAAATTTCAAGGGAAGTGACGTAGTTATCATAACTTTCATTTAGTGATGATAGAATTATGTATACTTGGTGTAGTTCAGAGTAAATAAGTTCTTTCTCGTGCAGTTCTTGAAAAATGCTTTTCATAGAATTCAAATGACTAAGCATATCACCATTCGTCTGGAGATGCATCCTGAAAAGCTTCCGTGTTAGATTTATGTGAGCACGAACGTTATCTCGGACATAAATCTTCTTCAGCTTCTGCCAACACCCAACAGCCGTTTGCTCTCCACGGATATGAACAAGTTGCTGGTCAGTCAGTGTTAGTCCTATTATGCAAAGAGCTTGCTCATTCTTCTGCATAAAGTCTTTTATCTTTTGTCTATCTTCCTCAATCTCTGGATCCCATTCCTCTACGTTTGGTGGGTTTTCTATTATGTTCCACAGACCTTCTCTTCGTAGAAGTAGACTACATTTCATAGACCATGATACATAGTTTGTTCCATCCAACCTGGATATAAGGGACAAACTTTGTAGATTGACTTGTGCCATGTTTTCTTATATGGATATAAAACTATAATTAATAAAACATAGCTGTCTGTTTACTGTAACGTATAACAACACAAACTCTCACTTTTACATAAATCTGTTTTATCCTAGTTAAACTGACTTTGCAGCCTCTGGGCCCATAACCAGTGTTAAGCCTGTGTTCCCCAACCAGGGTTAAGGAGACAAGCTAAACAGAATGTGCAGCGTTAGTCAGATAGGCACACAGATAAATGAGTGAGATAAGTTTGTATGTTTGTTAACATACAGTAAAAATAACAGATACGCTTGTGCTATCAAAAATATAGTTTATTCCATTTAGAGATTATAGCATAGTCAAAATAACAGTCCATTAGTCATGGATCGTTTTAGTCAGTCCATTCAAGGATATTCAAGTAGCAAAGTCCGTGTAGAATATCCAATGTCAGTTCACTTACAATAAATCAGTCCTTTCTCTCTCCTTTTCCAGTAGGAGAAAAACGCAGTCTTGAATCCATCCAGTAATTAGGGATCATTAAGTCAGAGAGAGCAAGCTGCCGTTGTCTTGCTTCTTTTATGGTGATATTACAACCACTCTCTTAATTACATTCCTACAGTTAAAGTTGCAGACACTTTAACTAATAAACCATGATATCATATTTATTATTTTACCTAAACCAGTTAGGGTAAACAATGTTATCCCTAACAGTATTCACTGATCATACTAAGTACTAAGCCATGATTTACTGAACAAGTGGGAAACCTAGGACTGTCATGTATCTGGGTTGTAAAAATCCAGATAAAATCTATCTTGGCAGAAAAGAGAAATAGGAAACTTTAGTACTTTGCTGCCATCTAATGGTTGTCTGCATTGATTGTCTGCTGCCTTAAACAAACTATTGTCAGTATTCTCACATAAGAAAGCTGAATGAAGTAAATTCCTAGTTTTGTTGCATTGCACATTTTGCATTAACAAGAAGTTTTGATAACATGCTAAATAATCCAGGAAACCACAGAAACCACAATCAGAATCAGCCACAGTTGTGATTAATGAGCAACAAACATCAAAACTAAACCATGGTTACTTAATGTATTTTCAGCAATTAAATTACTGATGTTTGAAAATACTGATATTTTTAAATACTGTCAGAAGAATAATTTGGGGTTCCAACTCAAGCCGGAGTTGCTCAAGAATAAATAAAAATGAGATCCAGATAGTTGTGAAGAAAAAAATAAATATTTATTCCTAAAAAGCAAAAAAAAATGCCTTTGGGGCAGCTGCAGAGAAATGGGGTACAGCGACATAGTTAAACAGGGAAGCTTGTCCTGGGTGTGGAAGTATCTATGTGCTGAATCTAGGGTGACCCTTATGGTGCATGGTGTGTAGGTATGTGTCATCTATGATGCTTATTCTTGTGAAAATGCAATTCCCTGGGAGTCCTAATTTAATTAACTCTATTCCTGCTTTTAGACCTTATCTTTTAATATGTGGATTAGATCTGCATAACTTATTTTGGGATTTGAGGAAGTCTGAGTAAAAGATTTCCCCCTATTTACTTAATTTAGTTTCAGACTATCAATTATCTATTGGAAACACTGATTCTTAATCCATTGTGAATTTTGTCATGCTTCAAGGGAAGATGGAAACTGTGTAAAGTATAAAATATATTTTATATAAAATTTCTCACAGTACATTAAACAATAAGGCTATGTAGTATCTTACGAAGACAGGAAAAGGTGTGAATTGTGCAGGAAAATACAGTATGTGCATGTGTGTTTATCAAAGCTGCTTTTAAAAATGCCTCATGGATACTCTATATTCACCACAATGCTGTGAGCTTGTCAACAATGATATGTATAACTTATAGTCTAATCTTAACTGCCTTTCAAGTATCCTGCTGCTTCTATTTCACCATATTTGTCTAGAACTACAGCTACATTGATACCAAATTCATGAACTTTTTACATCATATCTTATTCTATTCTAAGAAAGTGTAGTTTATTAATCAGCTGCTATACAACCACCAGGGGTAAAAAGATACATTTGGAGGTAAAATCTTTGCACTGTTTCACATTAATTGCCAGCAAGCCTGCCTGTTGAAATAGGAAATATATTCATTTCATTATAAAATCACATATAAATCTGAAGTGTATTTAGCTGTCAACACTTTGAGTTAGGAAATTGCTATTGTAGTTAGTACTGTACTAATAAAATATCAGCATAGGTTTTGAACCTATTTAGCATAGATTAGAATATTTTGACTTAGAATCATAGGGTTGGACATCTCCTTGTCTAACCCTCTGTGGGGCAAGAATCCTCATAACATCCCAGACAGATAGCTGTCCAATGTTTTCTCAAAAATCTTGCAGCTTCAGCTATTCATTCCTTAATAGTTCTTATAGCCAGAAACCCCTCCTTATTTCCAGACTTCCTGTACCAGAAAGCACAGGTCATAATGGAATACTAAGACTGCAGTACATAAGTAATATCTCCAGCATAGGCAAATATGCTAAGCTAGTATATGGAACAATACAACTTTGTTTGGGTTGGCTTAACACTTGGGGATTTTGAACATATCATGTAGTTTTCTTGGCAACTTTGCAGAAGTGGTTGGCCACTGCCACCTTCAGGGATCTGTTTTAGACTTCACACTCTGGCATCTAACTGTGATATTCCCATATTTAGGAAACCTGACTGTGCAGAATTTTTATAGAACTCATAGTCTCCTGGCTCCTAGCCTGGTGCCTTAACCAAACTGGCTTTTTGGAACCCAAATAACATTAGCTGAGTGCTGCTAGTTACTGAGGTCCAATGCACAGGCCACCAATGTTTGTAATCAATTCTAGCACAAAATAAGTTTTAAAATTTTAAGATAAGAATAGGTTCATACAACAGATATTTACAATCTTAAAGCATCTGATTAGCAATAAAATGCAATGCATGACAAAGAATAAATATTTAATTACATACCACATCACCACAAGGAATTAAATTATGGATGTCAGCAGACATGTGAAGTGTTGAATCTTCATTTACCTTCTGATTTCTCATTAACATCTATGAAAAAGGGTAAATTAGGCTCTGTAAGCTGGATAAATCATAGCTACTAGAACCTGAAAACAAAACATAAAAAGGAAAAGTGCTAAAAATCAGGCTGAAAAGCCATGACTTGTAAGGAAACTCTTTGCAGCTTGTCTGTCGTAATGCATCTGAATTTTCATGCTGAATGTAATTCTCGAAAGAAAAAGACAATGCAATTTGCTTTGATGAAACGTTTTATAAATGTGCAGTGTCTTTGTCCTTCCTTCCCCCAAACTGTGAACGCTATAGTACAGTGCTGTTGCAGGAATAGTACATTATTAACTATTAAGAGATTACTTAATAATTCCGTCAAAGCATAAAGATTCTTCATTGCCTTCTCAGCAGAACAAAATCCAGAAGTGCTTTGAATAACATCTCTGGATTTTGTTCTGCTGGGAATAATTTGCTTCGTAGAGGCCAATCACATTTCCTATTTGCTTCCACAAAAAGAATCAGATGAGATCCATGGTGCATATCTCTTGTTTGAGGTGAATCGAAGTCATCTTACATAGGCCTGGTAGATAATTCAGTAAAAATATCAGCCAAGTATACTGCAGGAAAAAAGAAAGATCAATTTCGTGTTTGGGACCACAAGGAAGTAGCCCTCCTCAAAAACTACTAATCCACAATTCTCTACAAAATATATGGAATAATCACAGTTCTAATACTGGAAACTTTTTAATTATTGCACTTTAAAAAGAATTTTAAAAAGATGTGCAATCAGAACATGGAATGTTAGAAGTATGAACTAAGGAAAACTTCAACTTGTCAAAGTGCATTAGGAAAATAGGAAAAGTACATTAAATGGAATGTTTTAGGAATGAACAAATTAAGTAGATTAGGCTGGACCATATAATTACATGCTTAAATTGGAATATAGTTGACTATATGATTCAGGCATGAGACCATAAAAAGGAAGGGAATATAATGATATCTCAAAGGGCACAGCTGAATATATGCCTTGCTAAACCCAGTAAATAATAGAATCATACCTATTAGAATGAATGAATATCCAGTGAATATGCATTCTCTGTATAATCTAGTTTCCCTTAGATCGGGGTGTCAAACTTGCAGCGTCATGGCAGAGTCATGTGATGTAGCAAAACTTTTTCCCCCTTCGCTAAACCTAGTGTGGGTATGGCCAGTGTGTGATGCATCTGGCCCGTGGGCCAGGAGTTTGACAGCCCTGCCTTAGATGGCTCATCTTCTAACACACACACACACGCACGGAGGAAGGGAGGGAGAGATTTTCAATATCTATTCCAATTTTAATGCTTTCTGCAATGGTGAAAAACTGGAATCAATGCTTGCCATAATTTTCAATTAGCTGAATTTTAAATGAGAGCCATAAGGAACATGGCTTATTTCCAGATTGTAAATTGCCCAAATGCAGAAGTTGATTTTACTATTTTCATCATAATTTCTCCAAGATCCAAACTAAAGTGCATTTTAAATAGAACTGCAGCTTTATGGTCTGACATGTTTGTACTTTAAGTATAGGGTATTATTAATGAGAGAAGCAAAGATATAATTGGTAATATATTGTGCTGAGCAATTTGCATGTTATTAAAATGTTCAACCTGTATGCTAAGCCAGATTTTATTGGCAATTTGCACTTGCAATATATTATAAAAGCTATTTAATAATGGTTTTAAAGAATTTAAAATAACCAAATAAAGGACACTTTCCTCCCCACTAAATGTATCATAATAACACATAAAAAGGATAAATTCTCCTCATAAATGCTCTTAACCTTTAGGCTAAATCTATAGAAATGAGTGACTTTAATATAAATCAAATTGGAACTCCTAATTCTAGGGATGAATACATCTAAAGCAACAGATTCACACAACAAAATCACTTACAAATAAAAAAAGCAGAAGATAATCTGACCATGAATATATCAAATGTTCATTCGGTAGCACAGAATCAGTTTTGGCATTTGTACTGAGAACAGCAGAATATTAAATGTAACCTCAGAAGAACAATTTGCTTGTACTTACAAAGTATGTAGAGTTAGATAACAACAGTTCATACCATAAACTGGTGCTCAACTGGATTTAAAATGTAATGGAAATTAGATTTATTAATCTTTTCCCAGAAATAGGGACACGATGAAGTATAGTCATCATGGTGCAGTACTAGGATATCCAGAATCATCTTTATCTGTAGTCATGGAAACTCACAGGATGAAATTGGGGTAGATATCATCTCTTAATTTAATCTACCTCGTAGAACAGCGAGTATAATAACTGGAGTAATGGGTACTACATGTGTTGCCTTGAGCTTCTGGAAGGAAACTAATTGAATAGATGGATGAATAAAAAAGGTACTTCTAGGTCATCCCCTAACTTGGAACTTGGCACATTTGTAATCCAAAGTTTAGTTATAATTGGAAAAGATGGGAATTAGATATTTTGTGCCTACCAGTCAAATCCTGGAGAGGAAAGGTTACCTCATAATAGAAGCCAGCATTCTAGCTGAGGGAAAACCAAGTCTCAGCTAGTATGGAATGCTGGACTGTGGAAATTCTGCTTCCATTTAACACAGCCCTAATCTCACCTTCTTAAGCATGTTGGCTGAATGCAAGAAGGGAGCAGGTTTGTGTCCTTCAGTTAGTCCTTAATTGGAGTGTGGGAAATAACAACTGTACAATGGGAATGCTGTACATTGGCAGCCCTCCCCTCCCCTTGAATAGGACAGTTTCTCTATTGATATATACATCTTGATGAAGCAATTAGAATAGTTCATACTTGCTCATTTTTTATTTATTTTATCTTATAAAGGATATGTGAGCAAGTAATTCATCGAACTTACCTATCAAAGGCAAAAGCATGTTGATGTACATTTAAATTGTATTAGGATCTGAGAAAGGGGATTCTCTTTGCTATCCAAGAGTATTCACCTATGCTTGTAGAGTCTACATTTCAGGTACTAGAAAAATTAACCCAGAATAGAATTACTGAGATGGTTTTGAATGGAATGTGAAATTTTGGGAAGATCATAATTAGAAATTCATTTCGTCATCTACTTATTGAATTGGTAGACTGTATTTACTCTAAAAAGGCATGAGGGAACAATGCATAGCCAAGCACCTCACAAAAAAACTATGAAACAATGCTTACTTTATTTTGATTAAGAAACCACATAGAATTGTCCTTTCATTAACCCAGGCTTCTTCACTATGGTGCCCTGCAGTTTGACAAGACTACAGCTCCCAGAATTCCAGTGTTCTCTGACCTGGAATTCTGGGAGTTGTATTCTCATCCATTCATCAGCTCTCCAGTGGGGGAAGATTCAACTACAGGTAGTCCTTGACTTAGAACCATTCATTTAGTGACCATTCAAAATCACAATGGCATTGAAAAAAAATTACTTATGACTGTTTTTCATACTTAAAACTGTTGCAGCATCCCCATCATGTTTATGTGATCAAAATTTGGATGCTTGGCAACTGGCATGTATTTATGTTTGTAGTATCTTGGGGTCATATGATTGATTACCTTTTGCAACCTTTTGAAAAGCAAAGTCAATGGTAGCCAGATTCATTAATAGCCATGTTACTAACTTAACTGTTAATAAAAAAGGTCTTAAAATGGGGCAAAACTCACTTAAGAACTGTCTTGCTTAGCAATGGAAATTTTGGGATCAATTTTGGTTGTAAGTCAAGGACTACTTATATTCCTTGATGTGTGTGTCTTTCAGAAGATTGACAGGTATGTAGTGCCCTAAGGCTTGTTGGCATTTAATGTACCATGATCTCTTATTTGGATGTGCCCAGTTCCCAAGGCAAACCTGGTTATCGAAGCCTTGGATGTGTTCCAGAGAAATTGTCTAGAATGTATACATGCACTTCCAGTTCATGCTGTAAATGTGAACAAAGAAGGGGCATTTTATCATGCTTGGTGGACATGTGAAAAAGCTAGAAAATTTTGGACAAATACATACATTTATTGATGTACAGCAGGGGAGTCAAACTGGTGGCCCGCGAGCCAGATGTGTCAAGTGTACATCACGTCCACCTCATCTCCACAAAGGGAAAAAAACATCACGAAACATCACATGACAGCAACATGACACCCATGATGTATAATATTTTAAAGATCAATATAAAATTAGGACCAGTGATCTTTCTTTTGAGACTGATGGACAAACAGCTGAAAAATAGTATTGGAACTTTGATTTTTCTGATTAGAGAAAAGACAATATCTATGTTTATTGTTGTCTGGAAATGCCTAATGGACATTTTGTGGAAAACAGAAAAAAATGAACTTTATGGATTTGATGATTAGACAGAGTAGATTATACAGGTAGTCCTCGATTTACAACAGTTCATTTAGTGACCATTCAGTTACAAAGGCACTAAAAAGTGATTTTTGACTGTTTTTCACCACTTATAACCGCTGCAGCATCCCCATGGTCACATGATCAAAATTCAGACGCTTTTGGCAACTGACTCATATTTATGACAATTGCGGGGTCATGTGATCACTTTTTGTAACCTTCTTACAAGCAAAGTCAATGGAGAAGCCAGATTCACTTGACTATTATTACTAACTTAACTACAGTGATTCACTTAACAACTGTGGCAAACAGTTCTAAAAGGGGGCAAAATTAATTTAACAAATGTTTCTGCTGTGTTCAAAGACTAGCAGCAGTCCTCCCTCCGGTCCGCCGCCAACGCGGGAGCGCCGATCGCTCCCATTGGCTGATGCCGTTTGACAGCCGGCTATAAAAGGGAGCTATCAAACGGCATCAGCTGTCGCCACCAGCTGGCTGTCAGATAGCCCTGGCAGCCGCGGCGACCCTTTATTCGGTAGAATAAAGTTGTTAGCCTTTAGCCTGGCTCCGTCTCTCTTTGTAACCGCCGCTCTACAACACTGGCGACGAGGGCGGGATACAGCAAAGACAACCAGGCAAGAAATTGAGCCGAAGTCACAACAAGAAAGAGCTGAAGCCGCTACGAGCTGATCGAGTCACCGCCACTGACGCTCTCCAAAGAGCGCAGCTGAGGAGCCAAACGCCGCTGACAGGCGCAGCCAGAAACGCTTTTCTAAAAGCGAAAATTCGAACTTTCCTCAGCTGAGGAAACCAACGCTGCCACTCTAATGGCCTCAAATCCGACATTCCCGCACTTCCAACCGGGGGAAGAAACATGGGAATCATATATGAATAGATTTGAATGCTTTTTAAATGCCATTGATCTGACTGAAGCTACGGATCTAAGGAAAAGGTCCTATTTTTTAAGTTTCTGTGGGGCTACAGTTTTTGACACAGCCTCTGCGCTAGTGTCCCCACGTTCCATAAAGGCTATTCCCTGGGATGGGCTGAGAGAAATCTTGTCAAATCACTACTCCCCCAGACCCTCTCAGATAGCCAGGAGACTGGCTTTTAGAAGGAGAACTCAGGCTGAAGGGGAAACTGTGAGTCAGTACATGGCAGCATTAAGATCAGCTGCCATACACTGCGGTTTTAGGGACTACCTTGAGGACATGCTGCTCGACCAAATTGTGGTAGGAGTAAGGGACCTAAAACTGCAGAGGCGGTTACTGGCTAAAAAAGATTTAACCCTAGCCTTAGCTATTGAGGAAGCTCAGGCTGCTGAATTGTCAGAATTATCAGCAGCTGAAATTCAGGGAAACACCTCTAAGCAAGGGCAGGCTACAATCCACTATAATGAGGTCTCCCAAGAAGTGGAAGAAGAACCTCTGGAGGTAAACCGCCTCACTTGTCCAAGACCCCCCCCCCCAGGGCCACCTAAGAAATACAACAGTCAGACAACCAAACAGCAAACCCCTTGCGTGAGCTACGGGGGTAACCACCATAGATCAACTTGCAGGTTCAGAAACGTTATCTGTCTGAACTGCCAGAAGAGAGGGCACATAGCCAGGATTTGCCAAGCTGAGCAGGCCTCCATACAAAGACCTCAAGTTTCTGCCTCCTACTAAAGGCAAGTGGAACATTTGTTATACTTGTTACCATGCAAACACCACCACCTCTAAGTCTAACAAAATAAGCATTTCTCTTTTTATAGAAGGTAAACCCTGCCGGAGGGAGGTAGACACCGGGTCAGCTCTCTCCATCATTTCGTGGGCCTCCCTGAAGAAATTGCTGCCTTCGCTCTCAAAGAAGAAGCTGACCAACTGCCACCTGACTCTTTGGGACTATCAGGGGAAGACCATTCCAGTCCTGAGTAAGGGAAAATTCTTCATTCAATTCCAAAACTTTAGAGGTTACTTGCCACTGGTGGTTGTAGATGGTGCCCTTCCTAGCTTGCTAGGACTAGATTGGTTCCCTGCCATAGGCCTCAACGTTACAGGAATTCACTCTGTGGTAAATTCTGAAGTAGATGCCCTTTTTAGGGACTACTCTGATGTTTTCAGCAGTGAACTGGGCTGTTATTCAGGCACCCCCATATCTTTCGATGTGGGTCCACAAGCCACCCAATTCATTTGAAACCTCGGAGGGTACTTTTCGCCATTAGGCCTAAATTAGATGCTGAATTAGACAAACTTATCAAACAGGGAGTGCTAGAACAGGTAGACTTCGCCAAGTGGGAGACCCCCATAGTCACCCCTTTAAAAAAAGATGGCAGCGTAAGAATTTGCGCTGACTATAAAACGTCCCTCAACCGTTTCCTACAAATTAGTGCATATCCAGTACCTGTAATCCAACACCTGCTCCACTCTTTTGAGCCAGGCATAATTTTTGCAAAGTTAGACATGTCCCAGGCATACCAGCAATTTCCCGTTGACCAACACACTGCTGACCTACAAACTATAGTTACACACAGGGGCGCGTTTAGATGTAAACGCTTACAATTTGGAGTTAGCACAGCCCCTGGCATTTTTCAATCACTCATGGAAAGAATCCTCCAGGGCCTACCTGGGGTCGTTCCATACTTCGATGACATTTTAGTTTCTGCCACCAACAAAACACAACTATTACTCAGAGTGAGATCTGTCCTTGACAGATTTAGGCAAAACGGGCTTAAATTGAAAAAAGACAAATGCACCATTGCCACCAAACAGATAAGACTTCCTTGGTTATCGAATTGATGCATCTGGAATTCACCCCATAGAGAGTAAAGTTAGAGCTATTCACGAGGCACCCACTCCTTCTAACAAAACTGAATTGCAGGCCCTTTTAGGACTCCTTAATTTTTATGCTTCTTTTTTGCCTCACAAGGCCTCTGTAGCTGAACCCCTACATAGGCTCCTAGATAAGAAAGCCCCATGGCAATGGGGACAGAGGGAAGCCAACACTTTCCAAGCAGTGAAGTCTCTCTTAACTTCAAACTCTGTGTTAGTTCAATTTAACCAAAACCTGCCCCTAGTGTTAGCCTCTGATACCTCACCCTTTGGTATAGGAGCAGTATTGAGCCATAGGCTCTCAAATGGATCAGAGGCACCCATTGCTATTTTTCAAGAACTTTCTCTGCTGCAGAGAGGAACTATAGTCAGATCGATAAGGAGGCCTTACAGCTGTGGCTGCTGTAAAAAAATTCCATGAGTTTCTTTATGGCCATAGTTTTGAACTTGTAACGGATCACAAACCTCTATTAGGACTGCTAGCTGGTGATAAGCAAACCCCACAGGTGTTATCCCCAAGAATGACCAGATGGACGCTGTTTCTGGCCGCCTACTCTTACACACTGGTACATCGCTCGGGGAGGAACCTGTGCCACGCAGATGCCCTCAGCAGATGCCCCCTGCCAACACCAGTCGAGGACCCAGCTCCCATCCACGCAATCTTCAACTGCAATGAACTTAACCTACCAGTCTCAGCTGGGGATATTGCTGCACACTCCAAGAGGGACCGTGTTATTTCCCAAGTCCTGGACTGGGTAGGGAGGGGGTGGCCTGACATTCAGTTTACCCCTGAATTCATGCCATTTAAGACCCACAGGCAGGAGCTTTCTTCACTATAGGGCTGTCTGTTATAGGGGACAAGGGTGGTGATACCACCCACCTTGCAAGAACCAGTTTTAAGGGCACTGCACGAGGGTCACCCTGGCATCGTAAGGATGAAGGCCTTGGCCCACAGCTACATCTGGTGGCCAGGATTGGATGCCCGTATTGCCAACTGGGTTAACACGTGCCAGCCCTGCCAGGCAACAAGAGCAGCCCCACCAACAGCTGCCCCAACCAAATGGCAAGATTCGGGGGCCCCTTGGGCCAGGCTGCATATAGACCTGGCTGGTCCCATACAGGGGAGGACATTCCTGGTTGTTGTAGACTCATTCTCCAAATGGACTGAAGTGGCCTTGTTACCCTCCACCACAACACTGGCTGTCACAAGGGCCTTGACCAGACTGTTTGTTACTCATGGACTTCCTGACACATTAGTTTCAGATAATGGCCCCCAATTCAGTTCTAACGAGTTTGCCATCTTCGCAGCTAACCTGGGCATCAGACACGCTCTCACAGCCCCCTTTCACCCTGCAAGCAACGGAATGGCAGAAAGAGTTGTCAGGTCTGCCAAGGAAGTTCTGGCCAAGCTAGGCCAGGCAGACTGGCACTCCAAACTGTCAACTTACCTACTTACGCAACATGCCACCCCGTGCCCTTCCACCAAGTCCCCTGCTGAACTTTTAATGGGCAGACGCCTCAGGACCACCCTTGATAGGTTGCACCCCCACTACACTCCCAGCATGCCACTGACCTCTGACAGCCATGCCAGGGAATTCGCCCTGCAAGACCTGGTGTATGCCAGGAACTATGCAAGGCACCCCTTATGGCTGCCAGGGCAGATAGTCTTTGTTACAGGACCCAGGTCATACAGAGTCCTCCTGGAAGATGGCCGGATCTGGAGAAGGCACGTGGACCAGCTAAGGAGGCGTTGGAGCAAGCCTGCCACCGAAATCCCGGTCTACCCACTGCTGGATGACCCGGTCTACTCACCGCCTACCGCAGCCAACCCGCAGAAGGACCCAGTCTACCCGCCACCCGACAACGTGACCAACCGACCGCCGCGAGAAGACTCACCTGAGCAGCCAGCAGACAGTAGTCCAAGGATGGCCAACGACCCTCTGCAGGTTCCTGTCACCGCCTGGAACAGGACGCGCCAGTCGCTGACAAGCCTCGGGAACTACGACGATCGGGCCATGAGCGAAAGAGCCGTCCTGGCTGCAGGACTATGCATGCTCGTGGCCAGGGGGAAGGAGTGCTGTGTTCAAAGACTAGCAGCAGTCCTCCCTCCGGTCCGCCGCCAACGCGGGAGCGCCGATCGCTCCCATTGGCTGATGCCGTTTGACAGCCAGCTATAAAAGGGAGCTGTCAAATGGCATCAGCTGTCGCCGCCAGCTGGCTGTCAGATAGCCCTGGCAGCCACGGCAACCCTTTATTCGGTAGAATAAAGTTGTTAGCCTTTAGCCTGGCTCTGTCTCTCTTTGTAACCGCCCCTCTACAACAGTTTCACTTAGCACAGGGCCATCTAACAACATTATGGGCCGTGGGCAAAGCAGTATACTGGGGCCCCCAAGACAACTGAGCCATATATTTGCTGTATTTATATGATACAAGGTGCACTGAAGGGTTAACGTACATTAGCATGGGGTCCTTATGCTTGTGGGGCCCATCATGGGCAAGTGCCCAACAGGCTCATGCGTTAAGATAGCCCTGATTTAGCAAAGAAACCTTGGGCTCAGCTGTGGTTGTAAATTGAGGATTACCTGTAGAATGAAGTTTCAACTTTAGAGAAAAGGATTAATTTATAATTGTAGTTATAACTTATAACGAAGAGGTTGGAAACCTTTTTTCCTCTTTCCTCTTTTTTCCTTTGTTGCGCTTTCAGTTTTTTTTTCCTGATTCTTTCTTACTTTATAGTAGTTTGCATTGATTTTTAAATTCCCTTTTTAAAACTTTCAGTAAAGTTATTTTGAAAAGGTGAACTCTTGTGTTCAGAGGGTGAGCGAAGGTAAAACCCGGTGCCAAAAAAAGACAAGTCTCCGGCTTCAGCCCCAATCCGGGAAGCCTCGCATCGAGTACTGCACCTTGAGGAGGGAGCGAGCCTTTTCCCCTTTGAGTTTGTTAGTCGTGGCGGCAGGGACGTTGAGAGTGGAGGAGGAGCTGATGCCCCGCAGACCAAGGATAGTCGACACCGAGAATTGCGAGATGCCCGAGTCTCCTTCCATCGAGCCATGGGTGGTCGTGCTGGTGGAGCTGACGCTGCGGGCGTGTGAGGAAGTGGTGGAAGTAACACCCTCGTCCGTCGAGTCCAGCAGCTGCGGCAACTGGGCGTTGGGCCGCAGTGGCGGCAGCTCCACGGGGGTACTCATATTGCGGCGCCCAGGCATGGCCATGGCGAGGGCGGCTGGAGTTGCGGCTGCGACTGCGGGGGCTCAGGCTCAGACGTCGGCTGTTCGGGAGGCTTTTGAGCGCGTACTTTTCACATCTCCCGCCTCACCGGGAGCCTTTCTACGAGAGGCGGAGAATTTCTGGCGAACCGCCTGCTCCTCCCTCTCGGCTTTCTTGCCCTCCCCTTTCCCGCTCAGGCGTCGTCACAATTTGGATACCTGATGGCGGCGGGCGGCGGATACCCGAAGTTATTATTAAAACCCACATCTCTGCTCAGCCTGGAGACGCGGATCTTTCGCGTCTGTCGTCTCCTCTGCAGACCGACGCCCGACGGTGTTCTAAAGTGACATAGACGCAACCTGGTAAGAAGATTTTACTGAAACCAAATGTGTTCCTCTCAGAAAATCATAGTGACTAACCAGATAACCAAGACACTCAAATCGAAACTTTCCTTAAGTTGCCCTTTTGCAAGTTGGAGTAGACTCGATGCTCATTTGACGTTCATGGCTAATTTACTGATAGATCCATCGTTCTATCAAACGCCTTTAAAAAAAATTTGAGTTCACCTCCTCAATCTACAGGGCTGGCCTCATTCACATAGCATACTAAACCAGAATCAAATTAACCACATTAAGACTCAAGCAGAAAGAGTTAAGACCCACTTATCATAGTGAAGCATGGTGTCATGAATCATTTCCTTACTTGTCAAATATATTGTCCTATAATGTAAGAATTGCAGTATGATCCTATGGATAATGTACACTTCAGTATATTAAAAATATTTTATGTTTGTTACTTTGGATTCATTTAGTTATCCTGTATTCAAGTAGCTTCCATAATAAAAAAAACTAGGTTCCAATGCAAGCCAATCTACCAACATGTCTATTCCAATTGTTTATACAATTTAGTATATTAAAAATATTTTTGTATTTTACTTTGTCACTTTAGCTAAGCCTATTACCTCAGATTCATTTAGTTATTCATGTACCTCCTTCAATAATAAAAAAAAATTGTTCCAATGCAAGATGTCTTGTGAGTGTTCATATCATTTACTTCAAATTAATTCATGAATTTTATACCACACTGAATACCAAATACTAGTATGTTATTTAGTTTATAAAAGTATATCATCAAAGTATATTAAGACATTTGTGTAGTTTCCTGTAAAAAAAAACAAAACTCAAACACTGCATTATTCCTTAAATATAGCAAAAGCTGATTTAACACAGTATTTAAATTATTAGACAAAGATATGAACCTTGTTTTGCTTTTAATTCTTAAATATATAAAACATAAAAAACCCAGCATTTTTAATTTGATGTTTTTAACAATCTGTATAATTTACAGAGCACTTTCATGTATGCACATAAATTATCCAAATCTGATAGGTTCACATCAGAACAAATCCTAGCAGAAAATTACTCTTTAGAAGACATTCCATTTTGGGCGGATAGGTTCACAAACTTTCATAATTTAGAACATCTGTGGAAGTATTTTTCAGAAGTTTCTATATGGGGATCATGTGTAATGAATGGACTGTCCTTAAATTAGTGAAATGTGCAAAAATTATTTATTAAATCTTCAACCTGTAGTTTCTGAATTTTCTTTTTGTGGCACTTGAAGCTAATTTACCTGCCAAAAACCAAAAGCAGTTTCCTACTATTCCAAAGTTGAAATTCAATGGAAGCAGTAATATAATAATTCTGCAAAATGCTTCAAAAGTTTTACAAAAATCTATAGTCTGAGCAAAAATATAAAATCCTAGCCTAAACTAGGTACATAGCACAATCCAGGCTGTTTTGCATTATGTCCCATATTAACTCCTTTTTTAACATTAGATTGTTTATTCCTATTTTAGGAGGTAAAATGAACTATATTTTAGCATTCTTTCTGAAAAGTTGGTTTTAATATTTAAAGTTAATATTGTCTGTCCATAATTGAATCCAAATCCTAAAATTAATACTATATATATGCAGTTCACACATATCCTTTAAAAAATGGGAATATTACGGAAAACTGCTTTTTAAAAATCCAGAAAATTTTTAAAATTCATACTTTTAAATGAATTTGAATTTTTAAAATAATTTCATAGTCTAACTGCACAATATTGAAAGCATAAGACTTTTTATAAAATGTCCGTGTTTTTATGCCTCTGATGTAATCTAGTCTGTACTACTAAAACTCTTGTTCTGGGTGAAATGTGCATCACAGAGTACAATTTTTGAATCAGATATCTCAAATCAACTACCTTAGAGAAAGTGATCAAAATCTCTAATCCATGACTCCTGTAGATTTGAAATTTGGCAAATGGTATAAAATATTTTATGAAATAAAAATTAACATAAAATAGTTTATGACATAGGACAAAATGTCATAAAACATTTCCTGTGTTGATGTTTGTACTATGTTCATCAAGGAAGATACATTTCTGAATATATTCCAACTTTCCAGTGAAGGCAGTACATTCACTGTTGAAGTTACTGAGGAATCTGGTGAAGAAATATTTCTGAAAGGATGAGCCAATGGGCCATAGGTTGTCTAGTTTCCAATAAAAGTTTTACAGACACATTATATCGCAAAAAACCTACATAACAAGCATCCTCATACAGAATATACTAGCCTTTTACTACGTATTACATGGTACACCAGACTGTTGTCCTAGCAAAAGAACAAGATAGCTAATGAATCAAAATATCCCCTTGATGTAATCTCCCTGCATGTCTATTACAAAGGATTCAAGGATATTTCTGCAAAGACAGGGAAGAAAATGATACTAGACGAATAAAAGGATAAATTCTTGTTGGACAAATCCACTTTTGTAACAGTGGATGTAAGTGCACCATTACATGCATACTACATGAGTTTAAATACTATATGAATTTGTGAATAAATGAAACCTTAATATGACACAATAAAACAGCAAAAATTGATAAATTTATCGAACTAAATTTTACAAAGTTCAATTAGGTGTTTCTACAAAAACTTTTAGCAGTTTATTTTTTAAAAAACCCTGAATTTAATTATTCAAAGAGAAATTAGCCTCTGACAAGTATCCAAGGCATTCAATTACTTTTGAATATCAAAATATAGACAATCAGGAATGAACAAATACAATGTCTTTTCTTTTTATCTTCTTCACTGAAAGTTGCATAAAATTCATAGAAAATAACTTGATAACTGAGAAAAATGATTTTATATTGTATTATTGTAACATATAAATAGCACAATTACAAAATTCATTCAAATTAAATGTTTAAAAAGTGTAAAAAATATTACATGCAAGTATAAATGACTCATGAAATTGAAGAAGTTGCCTATACTAAGATGACACTTTAGCTTCTTTGTCCGGGAGGGGATATTCTTCCACTTCACCATTAAACATCAGTTCTACAAGAAAACAACAAAGTATCATAGGATATTAAAATATGAAAATATATTTACAATAAAGTCCATAAAAATAATTCCTCCATTTCTTCCTTCCACACGGACACAGGGAGTCCTTGACTTACAACTGTTCATTTTGTGACAGTTCAAAGTTACACCATTGAAAAAGTGACTTTTTCAAACTTATAACCCTAGGGTCACATGATCAAAATTCAGATGCTTTGGAACTGACTCATATTTATGATGGTAGCAGTGTCCTAGGGTCACATGATCACCTTTTGCAATTTTCTGACAAGCAAAGTCAATGGGGAGGGCAAATTCACTTAATAACCATGTTACTAACTTAATAACTGCAATGATTTACTTAACTGTGACAAAAAAAATCATAAATTCACTAAGCATCAGAAATTTTGGGCTCTATTGTCGAAAGTGGAGGACTATCTAATAAGTGGTTCCCAAACTTTTTAAGTCCACCGCCCCCTTGGTGCTACAAACTCATCCTTGGTGCCCCCCACCCGGGGGTGGGATTCAAATTTCTGTGGGAGTGACCTAATTTGAGGGTGTGGCTTGCTGGTCATGTGACTGGGTGGGCATGGCTTGCTGGTCAAGTGACTGGGTGGGCGTGGCCACGTGACTGGCAAACCAAATACAAGTGGTCCTCACTTAATGGCTGGTTGTTTAGCAAGTGTTCTAATTTATGACTGGCCTCCCCAGAGCTTCTTGACCTGTTTTTGGAGTTTTGACAGCTTTAGATCAGGGGTCTAAATCCCATCCCTGCCTGTGTGTGTGAGAGAGATCTGATCCAATCTCTCTCTCTCCCACCAACGCCAGGAAGCCACTGTCAGTCAAAATTCATATTAGTGGTCTCCAGGATTTAAAATTATGAGTTTGGTGGTCCCTGAGGTCCAAAAGTTTGGCGAACCCTGATCTAAAGGGGTGAGCCTGAGAGAGGGAAAGAGAGAGAGAAAAGAGAGAGAGGGGAAGAAAATAAAGAGAAAAGGGAAAGAAAAACGGACAGACAAGGAAGGGGGGATGAAAGGAAGGGACAGAAAGAAAAAGAAATAAAGGAGGGAGGGAGGAGAAAGAAAATGAGATATCTATTCTAGTCCAATCACCTGCTCCAGCAGGGTTAGAAGGGAGTGTGTGTGTGTGTGTGTTCTTGTAATTTACCAGTACATTTTGGTTTTGCCTTCTTCAGAATTGGCACTGTAATACATTGGGGAAAAGTAATTTTAGGGTGGTCCGATGGATCCTGTTTAAAGCCCCACCAAAATGTGAGAGTTTCCTGATAGTCTTGACCGTGTTTCGTCCACAAAACCTTTAATAGAAGCCAAAGAGGTTTCAATGTGCTGGCAAAGATGTTTCAATGTGGATATTTAATTGGAGGCTCCGGCTCCGGGAGTGTTACTATAGTCAATGGGTGAACCTGCAGGGCTGGCACATCAAATGCCCCCTGCTGAATCTTAGCGTCCCCAAAGGGGCCAGCAGAGGGGTGCGAAGAGACGGCAGGGGCGTTGCATTGTAATGTGCCATCGCTTCTGCATTGGAGGGGCCGGTTCTAGAGCGGTGCTAGTCAATGGGTGAACCTGTAGGGCTGGCTGGCACCTCAAACGCTCCCCTGCCGCCTCTTAGCATCCACAAAGGAGCCGGCAGTGGGGCACTAAGAGGTGGAAGGGGGGCAGCGCTTCCGCATTGGAGGCACCGGCTCCAGAGCGATGCTATAGTCAATGAGTGACCCTGCAGGGCCAGTGCCTTGAATGCCCCCCCTGCCGCCTCTTAGCACCCCCTAAGGCATCCCACTGCCCCCCAGGGGCAGTACCGCCCACTTTGGGAACCACTAATCTACAGCTGGGGAATAGGTTGCAAGCTTGTGGGAAGCAGGAAAGAAAACCTTAGCATCAGGATTCCCTATTTGTAACTCCTTCAGATTATTGACATATAACATTTTCTTCTGCAAGCTGATAAAGATATTATTCAGCATTCTAAGGTTCCTATCTGCCAGTACTATTAACAAGGGAATGACACGTTAAATGTTTTAAGTGTCAGAAGCATCACAATTAAAATATGTTTACTATACAACATAAAATATAAAATATAAAATTCAAGATTAAAGTATATACTTGTTAAATACATTTATCAGAACAGTCATGCTGAGATATTGAATTCTATTTATTGCTGGGCAATCCCTTAATTTCTCTAGTCATTTTGCAATATTGCTGTCTCTTTAAATATATTCCCTTATTCTTCTCTAAACACTGTTATCTGCTGTTCCTTTCCGTGTGACTAATTATTAAAATTACAGCCATACTATCTCCCTTTCCTTACTAACTTCCTTGATCTAAAATTGTTTATGAAAGAATCAGTAATTTGCCATTTAGATAATCTATTAAGGAGATGCCCGTATTCTAATGGAATACAATCAATCTACTTCGGTCTATACCTTCATTATGATCCAATTGTGGCCAGTATGACAGAAAGAACCAGGAGATCCCAACAAGAATAGCTATCACAAGATTAACCACAATCCAAGGCTGAAGAATCTGTTTTTCTTCATCTGAAACCCTGGGTGGGGATGGGTAGTGGGAGAGAGGAGAATCATATGTATTTGTTAGTTATAAACATATATAGTAAAGATATGCTTAAGTCTTAAATATTCTTTTAAAAAGAAAAAGGTCCATAATTCTTACCAAAGGCTACCATTTTCTAAAGGTGATATGTACAGGTTGATCCTGTCACTTGTCATTTGTTGGCTCAGAGACAAGATAAGAGCAACAAAATACACTGGAAGAAAACAATAATGTTTATTACTGAGATACTCCAGATTTTAGGAATAGAGTTAACAACACATTAATCTGTCTGATCCTTATGTTTCTTCCATGAATTTTATTCATCAGAGAACAGGTAGTCTTCAACTTACAACCACAATTGAGCTCATTTATGCTGTTAAGTGAGACATTTGTTGAATGAGTTTTGCCCCATTTTCCTTTCTTGTCATAATTGTTTAAGTGAATCACTGCAGTTGGTAAGTTGTTAAGTGATCTGGCTTCCCATTGACTTTGCTTGTCAAAAGTTGCAACAGATAAACCTTGGGACACAGCAATGGTCATATGTATGAGTGCCAAGCATCTGAATTTTGATCACATGATCATTGGGATGCTACAAAGGTTATAAATGTGAAAAATGGTCATAGGTCACTTTTTTCAGTGCCATTGTAATTTTTAACAGTCATTAAATGAACTGTCTACCTATAATAATAGCTAATTACATATCATTAATTTACTTTAATATTGCTTCAAATTCATTACTTTTCCAGCACAGAAAATATCCCAGCCAACTTTCTTTAAATATTCAGGCAGAAGAAGCAGTAAATCCATACAAGTTAGCATTGCTGAAGGAACCAAGTTTTTCAAAACTTTAAAAACGATTACATTATTGTCACAATCTCCCAAATTCACTGCCTAGATTTTCCCTTTCAGGAATTCCAAAAAAGCAAAACATTTTGATAGCATTCAGTCTGTTTTTTTTCTGTATATGTCAGAAAATAACCTTGCTGCTATTTAGTCTCTTCAAAGCACAGACACAGAAGAGAAGTGTGAGATACAAATCTGCAGAATTAGTTTATCACTTATCAAATTATTGATAAATTACCTGTATAATCAGCTTAGAACCTCCTAGCATTTCTTTTATTTATTGTGGTAGTCTTTAATGGAAATGGTTGCCTTTTTACATTACACAATAAGAACAGTTATATGAAAACCAAAGAACAAGGCTGTAAGATCATGAATGAAAATATAATTAAGACATAAACTTGAGCAATTAGCTAATGCTTATTGGTCAGCTAATGCTGCTTACTCACTGAAAGAGGCAATTGCTGCTGGGTCCAATCTAAGAAAACTGCGTACTGCCGCTGCTGCTTTAGCCAAATCGATTCTGAACAATGAGTATGAAATGGGTTTAATTAAAAGTAGCCAATAAATGGTTGACTTTGCTCTGCTATATCTAGTAAGAAATTATGCACAGATGTTAAGGAAATAAGATATCCTCTAAAACCTTGATTTAGTGGGCCAATTATTTCATCAGATTAATTAACCTGTATTGGTATCATTGGTTAAACTAATGTCTCCAGTTCAGAAATATTGATAATAAAAGTTTATAATAAAAGAATAAAGAATTTCAAACGTAAGAAGTATAAGCAACTAACAGAACACAATGCAAATCTTTCTGGCTTGAGAGTAGTTTTCATACTTACCATCTTAAAATTCATCAGAAAAACATCTGATGGACCAACTTAAACTGCACTACTACAATTATAAATATCAAGACTTTAAGCTATTAATCATTTTTTTCCAATTAGTAGAATAACTTCACAATGAATCATAGCACTGTCACCAAGGCAGTGGAATGCATAAATACTTATACCTGTCAAAAGCTGAAATGGTACTAAGAGTAAGTAGAAAATAAAGGAGGCATTGAGCAGGATATGCCAAAGTCTTGTACTGTTGTAGTAAGTTTGAAAGGGTTGAAAACTGATTTCCTGCCAGAACATAAATCACTATGATGTTCCACACAGCATAGCCAGCGAGAAAGCCATGAGTAAAAAATCCAATTACCCTAATAAAAGAAAGCATATTCATAAAAAATTAAACTTGTACAAATCTTACAGTTAAATGTTCAGAATGTCAGATTTACAGGAACTTTTATGTCCACCATCTTAAATTCAGTTTCTACTTAATCAGAAAGTGAGAATTCCCTAAATTCAGAATTTAGTAAATTAAATTCAAAGTCTAGCCTCCGAATTTGCCAAGTCAGTAGGTCAGTAGTTACCTATGCAATAGGGACTTTTGAATGCAGGTTCCTAGTTATTAATCTGTATTCAAGTTATTCAAAGTAATAGAGGGGAATGCTCAAAATCAAAAGATTTTAGTTAATCTTTATTCAAATATTTTTTGTGGGTGGCAAGTAACATTTATAAGAATGTTATATTTCTAATTAAAAGTGGAGGCCAATCATAACAATTACTGTCATTCTCCGAAAGAATTACCAGGAAGTTAATTGTTGAGGAAGACCATTTATTTGATGTGACTGAACTCACTGTGTAGAATATTACAGTGATTATGCAAGCATCACACATTAAAACTTTCAGACAAATATCCCAAGATGGACAAATGGGAATAATTAAGATGCAATGGAAGTGTGCTTCTGATGGAGGGATTCTATTAATATATCCTGAAACAGTACTTCTTATAAATAATCTTAAACTTATCAGATATTTTGGCTCACTAAAGGCTATATTGGCTAAGAGTCATTAGGCACATTCACCATAGTAGTTTGAAACATTATATTCTACAGTATATGAATAAAAAAAGCTTTGTGGTGAAGTGCTGAGTTGCAAACTTCACGTATATCTCTATGTTTTAAACCTTAGAACAGAGCTTTTATTACCAAGTCAAAATAATAAACTTAAACTAAAAACTGTCTGCAGCATCTTACCTTGGGCTATAATGATAGGGGGGGACTTTTGGGGAAATCTATTTTCTCCACACAGCTCTAAAGCAAAGTTAATTGATTGCTAAGCAGATGCTCACCTGCATTATGGAGTGAAATCTTAGGGAGTTTGGTAAACAATTGCATCTTAGTGAACCAACATTTCACATATGCATGAGACCAAGACAGAGAGTGAGATGGTGGAAAGGAAGAGAATCTGATTCTAAAGTCAGGAGTAGGCAGAAATGGACATTTTATTCATTTTAATCACTGGTTCATTTTTAATGTCATTAGTGGAAATAATTTCATACCTAAAACCACGATGGACTGAAAGTGCCACATCCTTAGTAGTCCAGGAAGCCTTTACATCCATAAACACTTGAACATGTTCAGTGGTTTTAATCAAATCCTTGCGGTCTGCAGCCTGAAAACGCCCTTAGGAAAAAAAAACACAAATGTAAGCGCTTGCAAGAAAAATATTTTTTCAGCTTCCTATTACTATACTTGTTCATAAAAAATCATGATAATTTTTAGTGAGAATGTAAGTTGAGACTGCATACATAATATTACATATGCATATTTTTCTATTACAAACTCATTGCTGCTCTTACTGTATATCAGGAATGTCATCTGAAAGCAAATCCCACTGATTTCAGTGAAACAAGACTATTTACAAGATGACTATTTAATGGTAGAGTATTTAATTTGCTACAGTCACCAGAAGCCTAATAGCCAAATTTTTAACACTTTGATTCTTCTAATCTCAGCCAAATAGATCTGAATGGAGTGTGAAAATTACTGTATCAACTTCTGAGACAAATGGAAGTTCAAACACCTTTCCCCCATTTGAGAAAATTAGGATTCTTTGGTTAAGGCACAAAGAATATCAAGAAATGTTAGAAAGCTTTTAATTAGCAGCTCTACATGATTATTTTTACTTATTATATTACATTTCTATACCATCTATCTCATTTATGGAAGAATCCTAAATATGAGATATTATTTCTCTATATAAATAAAAATAAGCAGCTCTGAGTGATTTACAAAAACCACTGGTGATATGGCATGCGATCTTGGAGGTCTGAGATCACTGCCAATAGCTTTGTTCCTGGATGGTCCTATTGGATCTAAACCGTCCCGAAGAGACGGTGAAAGTGAAGAGCGCATCCTGTCGATCCCACGGATACCGCAAAGTCCCTGGTAGATCCAGGAGCTCTTCTTGCCAGCGGCAAAGAGGCAGCCATTAAAGCTGCTGAAGTTGGGACAGCTCCGAAACGGAAGTGAGCAGAAAGAGAGTATGCCGGTTTGGTGAGAATTTTTTTTTTTAAGATCTGAAAGGACATCCTAAGGAAAAGAAAGAATCTGTAAAAGTTTTGACAGAAGTGATTAAGCGGCGATTTTAAACAGGAATGTCAAAGTAATGTTTTGGGTTTTTTTTCTCATTGCTGGATTTTCTATATATGATCTTGTATTTTGAAACTGGACTGTTTTTTTCATTTATATCTATTTTTTTCTTCTCCTTTTTGATTTTGTAATATTTTAGGCCAGAGGCTCCCTTTAGTTATTTCTTTTTAAAAAAATATCTTTTCTTTTTTTATTAATTCTTATTATATCCTGCTTGGAAAAGGAGGGGGAAAGTGAGAGCAAAGAAACTTCTTAAAACTGCCAACTAGAGGCTTGAAAATATTCAATTTCCCTGTGACCAGACAAAGCTGAGAAAGAAAGAACTGAGACACTGCTATTTGATAAAATAGAGGGAGAGCATGGGAGAGTATTATTGCAGGTGCTCTTCTGGGTTTCTATCAATAGCTGGAGTTGTTGTTGAAATGTAGGGGAGGAAAAGGTGATACGTTTTTGGAGAAGAGAGTTATAAGAGCCTTGGATAATCAAACAAAGTGCAGTGCGCCCTTTTTACTTTTCCTAAGTTGTGCTATCCCTCCTCACCAGCTTTATTGTATTTTTTTAATCTTTTTTTTATAATAACTATTTGGGTTTTTGGCTTTGTTGGAGCTTGTCTTTGTTTTTCTTTTTTGGAAGTTCAATCTCTACGTTTGCTTTTTATTTTAAAGGGAAAGCCTTAAAAGCCTTTTTTTTCCTTTCCTGGTATTTTGGTTTTTTCATCTCCCTTTCTGGTTTATTTTTATGCACTTTTTTCTATTTGAGACCTTTCAATTGGATTAAGGTGTTGAAGAACCTGAAGAATTTTTCCTTTTCCTTTTTTTTTCTTAAGTCTTTTTCTTTATCTAGCTATTGATTGGATTAAGGTATACAAGAACCTGAATAAATTTTGTCCTCCTTTTTTTTTTCTTTTTTTTAATTATTATTATTGGGCTTCTTTTTTCTACTATTTTATTTTGAACTATAATTGGTTACTTCACAATTGGATTAAGGTTTAGAAGAACCTGAAGATTTTGAATTGCTTAAAATGAGTAGGAAATTTATAACTCCTGGTTCTTCAACTTCTACTTCTTCCTCTCCACCATCCGGCAGACAACGTTCAATACAAACAATGTTAAAGCAAGAAAAAGAACAAAAAGTGACTCTGCAGATGATTATGCAAGGAATTCAAAATATTCAAGCAAGATCAGAGAATATTGAAAAGAGAATAGAGAACATCGAACAAAGAACAGGGAACATTGAACAAGGAACAGAGAACATTGAACAAAGAGCAGGGAAAACCAATTAAAAAGTGGAGAACACCCAACAAATGATGTTGAAGTATGATGAGAGATTCCAAAAAATTGAAGAAGATAAACAAAGAGACAAGAAGATTGGAGATATTGATAATAGATTAATGGTCATTGAACAAGATAATAGTGGTATGTTGAGATGAGAGATGGATAGATCAGAATTCTATATTAGATTCCAAAATGTAGAGGAAGAAAAAGGACAAAACCTAGTTGAGATAATGATAGAAATACTGGCTGAAGCTTTGGAAATAACTCAAGAGAAGATGATGGATGGAATAGATGAGGTTTATCGAGTTTTCACAAGATATGCGATGAGAAATAGCTTACCAAGAGAAGTTCACATTAGATTTACAAAGAAAGCCATTAAAATGCAAATATATTGCAAGTGGCAAAAGAGAAAACATTGAAATACAAAGACAAGGAGATTGTGGTCTTGAAACAAATACCCAGAGGAGTAAGAGAGATGAGAAGAGAATATCGATTCCTGACTAAAATGCTACTGAAAAAAGAGGTGAATTATAGATGGCTGATTCCAGAAGGTTTAATGTTCACATGGCAAGAACAGAGACATAGAATTGACTCAATTGAGAAAGCGGAATTATTTTATACAGAATTTTTTGGAAGGAAAGAGGAAGAGGCAGAAAAAGAGATCTCACTAATTGAATTCCAAGAGGACTGCCAAATGGTGACTGAAAAAGAAGAAGGCGCAATAGGTGGAAAGGTGGAAGCCAAAGAACAACGTGAACTAAGATCTATGAGAGGTGATAAACTTAACTATAAAATATAACCATGGAAGAGAAAAAATTGATTACAATTAATATAAATGGACTTAACTCAGCCGTTAAAAGAAGGAAAACCTTTCATAAATTAGAGAAATTAAAATTTGATATAATTTGTCTACAAGAAGTACCTATTAAAAAACAATATGAACAATTGTTGGTACAGCCAAAATTAGGGAAAATATTTACTTCCTTGACCCAATGTAAGAAAAGAGGAGTGGTTTTATATATTAAAGAGACCACCCCAGCAAAAATGATCTATACCGATGATGATGGAAGAATACTAATGGTGGAAATAATGTACAATAATATGAAAACACTCCTGATTGCAATTTATGCTCCGAATGACAAACAAGAAGAATTCTACAAAAAATTACATGTGAAAATAATTGAACTGGACTATGCTAATGTAGTTATGATGGGAGGTTTTAATGGAATTGTAGACAATAAATTGGACTATACAGCACAGAAAACAATAAAGCAAAACAGAAAGACTCTCCCTAAATCTTTTTTTAAATTGGGAGATGAAATAAACTTAAAAGATACATGGAGACAAAGAAATGCTAAAACTAAACAATACACCTTCTATTCAAATAGACATTTATCATGGTCCAGAATAGATATGATATGGGTGTCAACAGAATTAATATCTAACATTCAAGAAATAAATATTGAAACAAGTACTTGGGCAGATCACAATCCAATGACAATTAAATAGAAAGGACAAAAAAAGATCTAGATGGACGTTAAATAATACTATATTAAAGGAAAAAGACTTCACACAGTGGATGGAGAAAGAATTGCCTTTTTTCTTTAGAGAAAACAAAAAAGAAGATACATCAATTCAGAATGTATGGGATACAATGAAGGCATATGTTAGAGGCTTGATAATAGACTATACAAGGAAAAGGAATACTATAAAAAGGCTAGCCTCAAAGGCATTAGAGGATGAGTATAAAGGACTTGAAAAAGAGCTACAGAAAATGCCACAGAAAAAGGACATCAAGCTAAAAATGGATATTATTAAACACAAAATGGGTCAAATAGAAAAAGAAGAATTAGCACAGAAAATTAGAGGTGCTAAACAGAACTACTTTGAAGACGCAAACAAACCAAGTAGATGGTTAGCATACAAATTGAGAAAGGAGAAAGAATCAAGGAAAATATTGCAATTAATAGATGACCAAGGCCAAGTTTGCCATGGTAGCAAAGAGAAGGAAATCATTCAAGACTTCGATGGGAAAGTATATATGCAAGAGAATATTGATGAGGAAAAAGTTAAGCAGTACTTACAGAATGCTAATTTACCTCAGATACCTAAAGAGACTGAAAAAATGTTAGAAAGCAATATAACGATGATGGAGTTAACTGAAACACTCAAGAAGCAAAATAATGGAAAGGCATCAGGCCCAGATGGACTTCCGGCAGAATTTTATAAAACATTACAAGAATCGTTGAATCTTCCATTGCTAGAAGTTATGAATGAAGTTATGTTAAAGAAGATACCTAAATCATGGTCAGAAGCCTATATTACACTTATTCCAAAAGAGGAGGCCGACCCATTACAAATTAAGAACTGTAGACCCATTCTTTACTAAATGCAGATTATAAAATCTTTGCTTCAATATTGGCAGAAAGACTTAAAAAATATTTAAATAATTTTATCCATCCTGATCAAAATGGATTTCTGCCAAAGAGACAAATTAAAGACATTATGAGAGTAATCTTGGATACTTTGGAATACTATGAGGCAAATCCTGAAAAACAAATGGCTCTGATATTTTTAGATGCACAGAAGGCATTTGATAATGCGAATTGGCAATTCATGTTATTACTGTTGGAACAGATGGGTTTTGCTAGAAAATTTATTCAAGCAATAGAAGCTATATACTATAAGCAAACGGCAAAGGTAATGATAGAGGGAGAACTGACAGACTCTATTAATATAAGAAAAGGAACAAGACAACGGTGCCCACTATCACCTTTGTTGTTTGTGTTAACTTTGGAAGTGTTAAACAGAAATATTAGAGATGAAAAGAATATAAAAGGAATGAAAAACAAAAAGGAAGAATTTAAGCTGCAAGCATTTGCGGATGATCTGGTTTTCATCTTAGAAGACCCTTTAGAAACAGCATCAAAATTGATAGAAAAGATAGAGACATATGGGAAGGTGGCTGGTTTGAAAATAAATAAAGATAAAACAAAGATTTTGACAAAGAATATGCTATTAAGACAAAAGGAAGAACTGGCAGATTTATTGAAAATTCAGGTCACGAATAAGATCAAGTACTTGGGGATATATTTGACAGCAAGATGTAGTACATTAAAAGAGAATAATTATATTAAACTTATACAGCAGATAGCGCTAGATTTGGCAAAATGGGAAAACTTACAACTTATTACTGTCAGTAATAGAGAGAATTTCAACAATTAAGATGAATATATTACCCAGAATTTTATATTTGTTTCAAACAATTCCAATTAGGCTTGGAAAAGACTACTTTGAAGATTTAAATAAAATTATGTTGAAATATATATGGCAAGGTAAGAAAGCGAGAATAAAGTTAAAACTTTTGCAAGATGCTAGAATTAGAGGAGGATTTGGTTTGCCTAATTGGGAGTTGTACTACCAAGCTACAAATTTGATGTGGGTTAAGGAATGGATAACACTAAGAAATACTAGATTGTTGACATCAGAAGGACATGATTTGTTGTTGGGGTGGAATGCTTTTTTATGGTACAAAGGAACTAAAACACAGGTGTATTTTAGAAGACATTATATACGGGAGTCTCTGTGGTTAAACTGGGAGAAGATTAAAAGACAATATTATTTGAAAATTCCAGTGTGGTTATCGACTATTGAAGCATTTTCGTATCCTATGATATAGAAAAAGGAACAAACAGATAGATATGGTGAAATATTGAATGAAAAGAGTGAACTTAAATCTATGCAAAAACTAGATGAACAAGGTATAAAGATGAATTGGTTTTCATATGCGCAAATACATTCAAGGTATGATAAAGATTCTAAAACAGAAGGTTTCTATGATAAACTGACTGATTTAGATAAGATTTTGACAGGTACTGATGAAAAGGTGATTAAAAAATTGTATGGATATTTATTAGAAATTAAACTAGAAGAAGAACAAGTTAAAGAAACTATGATTGCTTGGGGGAAGAATTTTGGATATGGGATTGATTTAGAGAAATGGCAAAAATGGTGGTCTCAAAATTATAAAATGACAATGTCAACAGCATATAAAGAAAATTTGTGTAAGATATTTTACAGGTGGCATTTTCCCCCGACAAGAATAGCAAAAATGTTCAAGAATAAATCCAAAAAATGTTGGAAATGTCATCAGACACCTGGCTGATATTACCATATGTGGTGGACTTGTGCAGATGCTAAAAAATACTGGACTAAAATCCACATGTGGTTGGAAAAAATGACAAAAAAAAACATATAGACTTGAAACCAGAGATATTTTTATTGGGAATTTTACCTGAAATATATAATAAAGATTTGAAATACCTGATTGTAAATGTATTAGCAGCTAGGATTGTATTTGCTAAAAACTGGAAAAATGAGAAAACACCATCACAGGAGGAAATCATTAAGAAAATATTGGAATGTGCTGAAATGAGTAGATTGACATTTGAAATTAGAGAACAAGAGGATAAACAATTTTATAAAATTTGGGATCTTTTCTATCAATGGTCTTTTCTATCAATAAAGTACAGTAATGAAATTTGTAGACTTTTAGAAAATAATAAATATATAAAGATGTACTTCTTTCTTATTATATCTAAAAATGATTTTAGGATAGATTTGGGATAATAATATGAACTGTTATAAAATAAACTAAGTAAATTATGGTTATCTTGTAAAGCATGAATGAATAAAAGTATAGTCAAATGATTGATTAATAATGATACTAAGGTATTTAATTTTTGATTGACAATATGAGATTATATGTAATGTAATTGTAATTGAAGACTACGAAATGGAAGCACAAAACAATTTGTAAACCAACCAGCACACTGTATGTACACCAATGGTAGATAGCTTGATGTTTTTATGTTTTGTTTGTTTATGTTTTTTTAAAAAAATAAAATTAAAAACAAAAACAAAAAACAATATACTCTTCAATGTTTCTTAGAGCTTCATGTCAGACTATACTATTTCTAAGAGCAGCAACATTATAATGCATTAGGTGGAAAAGGATATGCCTCAAGAATTCTGCGAATTTTTTCAAAAGAAAATGAAATGGCACAAAAGCACATTCTTGAAATCAGAGTTTTAAACTTTCTTTCCACAATGACTTTTAGGATGAGTTCCTGCATTTTAAAATCAAGTGATGCTGAGGGTTGTCTGATGGCACAGATACCTCATGTAAACTTTGTATGAGTTTAAATATGATATGTTTTTTGATCAGCCAATTGACCATATCAAAGCATGAGCGTCAGCCACAATAAAATACAATAAAATGAAATAAAACACAGTGAAGTGACATGAGTTTCAAATCAGTGATTCTTAGTATAATGTGCTTGCACATTTTGAAGTACTATAAATTCAACTTAAAGGATGTAATTCATGTAATCCCCATATGATGTTCTAGAAATTACTAAAAATCACTAAGCATTGCTTGTTTTATTCTTCTGGTCGGCCATGATCTCTTTTATATATTTTTTTAAAATTATAGATGCCAGAGTTACTAAGTGGCCTTGAAATTGATAAAATAAATAGATATAATCTGGATAAAGTAAATAATTCCTACAAGGTTAGATGGGAGTCATCATTTATTTATACAAACATTTTGCTGTAAAACAAATTACTTACGATTTTTTTCAATGAACACTTTGCTAATAGGTTGGCTAACCCCAGTTGGAACAGAAAACACAGAACGTTGTTCTGTGCCTTTTACTTGCTCATTCTCAATTATATCTTCATCCTCCACACACAATTCACCAGAACTTTCTGCAGGCCGGGCTTTTCTAGCATTATAGTAGCAAAGAAAAAGGACAGTCATTTTCTTTTTTAATGTTAGTGTCTCAGGGTATATCAGCAATATATTTGCTAGGATTGTTGCAGAATCTGCATTCAAAGAGGAGGTGAATACATTACATCTTCTGGCACCTGCTTAAATCAAGTGCATCTTTTCCTAAATTTGCAAACTGCTGATTCAGAAAAAGATGCAGTAGTTCTAAGGAACTGTTGAATCCTTCAAATCTTTCCCCTTTCAAATCCACAGAGCTATTATGTTTCTCAAAGAATAATCTGTGCTCTTCTACTGTAATGGAATAGAGTAAGAAGGTGGATTCATAGAGGGTGCATTCCAGAGAAGTAAAAAGCAACTTAGACGAGATTGGTGTGAGAGGAAGAAGGTTCACTTTTTAGATGCAAGTAATAGAGTGCTTAATCTGACAAGAAACAATAAAGAAAGCTTGGAAAAATCATGTGATATTCTTGGTTTGGGCCTGGTAACTACAGTGAACTAGAAGTTGATCCAAAGTATATGCTCACAGATCAGAAACTTATAGGAATCAGTGTAAACATTGTTTACATTGTTAAGTATGGCATATTGCATTTCACCCTGGCACCGTAAAAGAAAGAATGAAAAATTATGGTTAACAATAGAGACAGGGCTTGGCTACTTGAGCAACTGCCTATCTTAGCATCTGCCTGGCCAATTTCATCTTGCAGAGTTGGCATGCTTTGAATAAATCTGTCAGATTCCTCCAAAAGCAAATGTAGGTAACTGAGATAAAAGATCACCAGCTTACTGTCAAACAACATAAATTGCTTGTTACTTCAGAAGTAATATAGAAGTCAAAATGGAATGTCTCACTTTACTCTTTTCCATTGTTTATGAGTTACTGTTTCTTCCACTGGTGAAGGATCCATGTCATTTCCATTCTGTTCAGTAAATGATGTTTCAGATTCTGAAAATTTCAAATGGAAAACCAGGAAATTTGTACTGAATAAAAATATTATTTGTACCCTTAGTTACAGAAGAGATGGCTAAGGGAGCAAGCACTTCCTTTGCCAATAAGGTTTTATATAAATGGAGCACCTTTTCTTCTTCAAAAGAATAACCATGTAAAGAAGATATACATGTAGAATCCTTAAATCAAAGGCAGGAAATAAATATACTAAACATGTGTCTGGAATGCTAGAAACCACATAAAAAGTATTTGGTATATTTATTTCCTACTTTTCTATTAAGGAGCAGTACATGCATCTCTTCCTGAAGAAATTTTGTCATGAATAAATCCGGCAGGAACCCCACATGTATCACCTTGAGTTCCAAATGAAATGTGAGGTATAATATAAATAACTCTGTAAGGTAGATTGTGCTAAGAGGTAATGATAAACAAAGTCATGTTTACAAAACAGTATGTTTTATGAGTGAATTTGGATTGGAGAGGTATCTTCCTAGTCATAATTCAACTGGGAAAACACAATGGCAGTCTTGCTGTATTAAAAATTATTTCCAAAATACTACAGCTGTAGTGAATTTCATAATAAAAATCATAAAACAATTTTGCTATAAACCAGGATCTTTATTTTCATTGTCATAAGATCAGGCACTTCAAGAGTGCCCAGCAACTAAAAATGTATTATTGCTGATTTTATTATTTTTTACTATGAGATACAGTATTGTAAGAAACTATGAGAAACCATAAAGTATTGTGAGTACTTCCAGAACCAGGTCATGCAAAAATTGGCAAGGGAGCCATATAGTTGTACCTGTTTTGCTGGTTGCCTTTCCTTTTATTTTTAACATTCAATGAAAACTAATAACACTGGTAATGTAAGCATGGGCATCTCATCAGCAATGAGCTGCAATCACCATCATGTGCTTCTCTTCTAGTAATCAGAACATTCAGCTTTATAATTCTTTAAGCCAAGAGAGCCTGAGACACTGACTTGTACCAAATTATATTATGCCTGAGCAGAGAAGTGACTGTTACATTAAATCTGTTCTTCTAATCACTGCACTCTAATGGACATGACCAATGTCCATTAAAGGCTGGTTTGTATCTCATATGAGTCTGAAAGATGATCAGCAGAACAGCAGCTTCTCAATTTTTCAACTGCTGCAAGGAGCCCTCCCTAGTTTAAGCAGATTATTTTGACTGGTTTCAGGGGAAGCTGCAGGTTTAAGTCTGCCTTGGTAAACAAAACGATCTTTGGTTGGGGAAGAGAGCCCCAAATTTACCATCCTTGACTTCTCATCAACTTTCACCACCATCAACCATGACTTCCTTCAAAATTACTTTAAAGGTATTATTTATTCAAATAATTTTCTATGATTTCATTCCTGTCTAACATGCGCTTAAAACAATGTTGCTTTGGACATAGTTGCACCATGAAAACTAGAATTCATGATGTTCCTTGGGTTTCATATTATCTCCAGTGCTTTTAGTGTCTACACAATGAAAGATCATTAGGCATTTTAGATCAGTATATCCAATTTATTTCATTGCAACATCTTTAGCTAAGGGTGGAACACACCTGAATGATTGCCTACAGTCAATAATAGGCTGTATGTAAGGCAGGGGTATCAAACTCACAGCCCACTGGCCGGATGTGTCACGTGTTGGCTCCGCCCAGTTTAGTGAAGGGGAAGAAAGTCCCAATATGTCACATGATGTGACGATACCATGACAACGCAAGTTTGACACCTCTGCTGTAAAGGATAACAAACCAAAACAAGATAACCAGAATTCCTCAGTATAAATGAGTCACAGTTTATGGTTTTAGATGTGCTTCACATTTCTAGAAGATGATCTTTTGTCAGAGTGCTTCTGAATCTAGAGTGTATTTTATCAATTTTGGCTGATCCTTCAATTTTAATTTTACTTAGGGAAAATTTACGTAAGAAGGTATTGCATACATTGATATTGTTCAGTCTTTACTATGGACAAGCTCTGGACACTTCAGTTAATATAGAAGTCAAGGATATAAAATTTAGATCATATTGTATCTATGTGGAAAGTTTTATATTGGCTGCTATTTCATTTCCAGATGTGTTACAAAGTGTTGGTTATTATCTTTCAAGCCTTCTATGATTTTTAGTTTACTAAATCTAAAAACATCTCTTTGAAAAGACCACATTTTAATATTCTTAGACTGAAATTTCATTTTTATTATAAACCATTTAAAAATATTTTTAACTAGCAGCATATGCAGCCTAATTAATAACAAATATGCATTGGCTTGTATTCTCTGCTGAAATTATTGTTCAAAATTCTTTACTTACCTAGAGGCACCTTCTTTTTCCTACGCTTCTTCTGAGGTGGAACATCCTGTACTTCAGAAGTCAGAGGCTCATTGCTTTCAGACACAGCAACTTGACCCATGCCATCTAAAATGGATTATATGCCATCAAGTCAGTGTCGACTGGTAGTAACCATAAAGACAGACAGAAGTTATCTAAGAAGCACTGCTGAAAGGTACTTTCAGTGCATCACAAGATGCTTCCAAGCCTTTGAAGACCTGCACGAAAAATCTTTGATCCTAGTTAGCTCTTGCTTTTATTGGAACATTTTATATTTCACAAAGTATTTACCAGCAAGTATAAACTGTATTTAAAGTTAGGCTGTTGTCAATTGCAGGTTAGTTCAATGGTTATGATGGTAATTGGGACTGCAACTGCTATTGCTAAGTGACATGGTTGTAAAGTATGACATAACACAACTGCTTTGCTAAGTCATTAAGCAAGGAACATGCAGGTTGTTAAGAGACCAGAACTTGGGACCTCTTGCCAATCTATCCATTGATTTTATTTGTTGGAAGCTTGCAGGGAATGTCAGAAATCACAAGCATGTGATCCAGTAATCATTAGAATTTTGTACTACCTTTAGCTGATCGTATGCTAACTGCCTATAGATGGATCCTGACAGGCCCCAAAATTGACTTAGCTTTCCATCCTTCCAAGGTTAGTAAAATAAGGACCCAGATTGTTGGGGACAATATGCAAAAAATGCTTGTACATTGTAAAGTGCCCAGAGAGTGCTATAAAGAGGGCAGTATATTTCTAAGTGCTATTGCTGTGATATAAACTGTCTCAGTAAACATGAAATTACTATTATTTATGAAACAATATTTGAAGATGTGAAGCATCTTTCATAGAGTACCTGGAGCTCAAGTAATAGCTATAATCCAGAATTACGAAGCCAACAGGTATAATGTCATTCATAAATTGCACCTTTACATTCTCTATGATCTCTTCCTCTAAACTTACCTGCATGATTGGTAACTTTTATTGGAACTTTTCTTACCTAATGAATTTTTCTTGATTTTTTTCTTCTTGGGCCGACTAAGAGGAATTTCATCTGTAAAAGCAAAAGCAAAGAATTAGTTGGTCCCATAATAGTAAGCATATGTTTTTATTATATGTATAAATGCTTTAAGTACATTATTCAAACTATTTCATGTACATTATCGAGTTGAGTATTTACAACAGTCCAATCACTTTAATGCTCACTCCCAGTCTGGAGATATGATTTGGGAATTCCATGCTGCCTCTTTTCATTTCAACCACCCAAATATTTTATAATCTTGGCTAACTCACTATCTCAAACTCTAAGTTATTTATGAATAAGTTAAAAGCATTAAGTCCTAATGCAGTCCCTTGTGGAATGTCACTAGTTATATTACTCTTATTCTGTTACCTTATCTTTATTCCTAGGCAGCTTCCAGATTTAGGGTTGAACTGTAGAGTCCTTGGAGCTATCTGTGCTTGCAGATGCTTCATTAGCTGACTAGGTAACACCATTATAGGTAGCCCTTACAATTGGGACCAGGACATCCATTTCTAAGCAAAGCAGTTGTTAAGTGAGTGACATCCAATTTTATTACTGTTTTGTTGTGGTCATTAATTGAATCATATGGTCATTAAGCAAATCTTTGACTTTGGCTGGGTCATAAATGATGATCCCATGACCCCAGGATGGTGCAACTATCATACCTGTTAATTGCCTAGTCTTTGAAGTATGTGATGGCTGGTTATCACTTTTTTCAACACTGTTGTAACTTTGAATGGTTATTACATGAATAGTTGTAAATCTAGGACTTACCTGTACAGCTAGTGAGGGTGAGGTTTGTTCCCTGTTTATATATAATAGCTTTCCCTGCCAGGGTTTATAAGGTATGGTTTTCTCTTGGTAGTTCCTTGAATAGGTATTGCTTTCTGGTTGATTGTCTGATATTTATCATTACTTATCTGGGTGTAGGCTGATGTAGACAATGTGTTCTGGTCTTTTTGTTTCCTTCTTAGCTTTTTTACTGTCCTCTTTGAATGGTGTATAAATATAGTTCACCTGTATATGCCTATTTATTGCTGCTTTGTCTCAATGCCAAGCTTCCAGGAATTCCTTAGTGTTTCTGAATTCAGCTTTGCCTAGGATGCTAATAGTTTCCTTGTTGAAACTATGGTTGAATGAGTCTCTCAATTTTTCTGAGAGTAAATTGTTTTCATTGTGTCTTCTGACACAATTGGTATTCATGGATGCACTGTGCTAGTCTTCTGCTTACTGATCCTACATAGTAACATACAGTTCTCACACTTTCTACTTGGGCTACTGGGACTATAGTTTTCTTAAGATATTTTAGAGGCTTTTATTTGTTTGTGTGCTAGTGATGCCATGTGGTTGTCACAGTCTGTTGCTTGTTTCTGAGATGGTTTTAGTGTATGACAGTGTTATCCTTTTCATAGCTTGTGTTGATTGCTATAGTGGGTTGAGTGGTCAAGACACTCTTTGATAAAAACACTAGAGTATTCCTGGAAGCTTGACATTCAGACAATATATCCAATATATATATATAAGATAACCATATTTACATACCATTCAAAAGAGACAATAAGAAAGCTAAGAAGGTGTGCGGGAGGCTCTTCTTCATAGAAGCTAATGAAACAGTGGAACTTGGAATGTCTGGGCAGGTTGGACCCTCCCTAGCAATTCATGCAGTATATTTATAGTTATTACATATAATTGCTTGAGTCTGGCAAGATTCTGTTTGTAGGCAAGTAACAATAAGGGAAAACAAAATTCTTGACTTATGATCACAATTGAGCCCCAAATTTTTGTTGCTAAATGAGACAGTTGTTAAGTGAGTTTTGCCCCATTTTATGATCTTTCTTTTCACAGTTGTTAAGTGAATAATGCAGTTGTTAAATTAGTAACAAGGCTAAGTGAATCTGACTTCCCCATTGACTGTCAGAAGGTCACAAAAGGGGATCACATGACCCCAGGATACTGCAACTGCCATAAATATGAGTCAGTTGCCAAGTATCTGAATTCTAATCACGTAATCGTGGGGATGCTGCAATGGTCTTAAGTGTGAAAAACTGTCATAATTCACTTTCTTCAGCTTTGTTGTAACTTCGAACAGTTACTAAACTGTTGTAAGTTGAAAACTACCTGTAGTGATAAATAACTCCTTGTGTTGTTCTTGGTAGTTTGGTTCTGACAGAAAGTAAACAAAAAGACCAGAACACATCCTCTTCAGCAGCCAATGTCCTGATAAGCAGGGATTAACAACAGATAAACAATCAAGCAGAAAATAATACCTTGATCATAGCACTATTAAGGAGAAAACCATTCTCCCACCAACATTGGCAGGGCAAGTTACTGTATATAATCAAGGGGCACACCCCACACTCACTAGCACTGATGATATTTTACATAGTTAATGAAATATCTGCAAATAAAGTACTAAAGACTCTACAAACAAATACTCTACAAGTATAAGTAATTATAAATTCTGTCCATACATCTAAAAGTCTATTTTAAAAGTACGATCAAGTTGTAATAATAAAGACAACCATTTTTGTTTGAAAACTATACTACTTTTAGTCACTGAAAACCAACTATATTGGATGACTTCATTTTATTAAATTCTTATAGTTGCCCATCTCATGTCACTCTGGAATACTCACAAATTATAACAGCAAACTAATCAATGAATACATTAAAAAAATGGGGAAAATAAATAGTACTCACCTTGTTCTCCACTTTGGATTAATATTTTCCAAATCAAGGTTACGTGAAATTAGAAATATAAAATAAAATAATTGATATTAATATTGAAATATACAATCCAATACATAATACTAAATTTGGAAAACATAATAAAATCCACTCACATAATAGTAACAGCTACAAAAAAAAGTTAACTAAAAGCTTCCTTGAAATTTCTTAATCTGCCCATTGTATTTTTGCAGAAAATTGTAATTTTACCTTGGTACTGGAGGAAGAATCCGGGGTGGACGCTGCAATATATAAAAATATGCAAATATATATATATATTCAAATATTATATAATTATATATATATATAATTTTCAAATATTGGCAGATGTATATAAGACTGTAAAACCTTGTTTAAAGTGAGTCACTAAACTTTTATTTAAACTGATGTATAGATTTCATTATATTACTGGAAGAATACCAAAATGATTACTTTTAACTTTCTGCAACTAATCTAGCGAAGTATATAAGATAATGCATAGTAACCGAAACCAGCAAAGTAATTAAAAAAAAAACTACAAACATCAATTTTAGAGCAGTAGCACTATTCATAATTAAGGTAGTCTTTTAGAAAAGCCTACCTAATCACAATAATTTTCTTTGCTCCACTGAAATAAACAATACAATTGAATCAATGTGTAACTACCGTGGATATCTCACAAGATTTTAAAAAGAAGTAAAAAATTCATTCCTTTTCCTCTTGTAAAATGAACTGTGTTCTCTACTCATGAAAACAATGCGACAATTCTGAAATCTGATCTTTCATGGTGTAAACGAAATCAAAAGATGAATGAACCAAAAATGAAGCTAGAGACTCAGGCATAGTTTTTATTTTAATTTCTTTTAAAAACAAACACAAATGTATGACCATTCAAAACAGGACTCACCACTTGCTTCTTCCCCATATCCCTTAGTGAGGTTACATATGAACTAAGCCAACCAGTACATATACCTATAATGACTCCTGTTAATTCTGTACTGTGCTAAAAATAAACTGCAGTACCCAGGATTAACTAGAAATGAACTTTTGCCCCACCTAGTTTAAAGCTGGAAGGTGCACTCATTAAAAAACATTATTTTATTATAGATTGCCCTACAGAAGTTGTTTAAAATTAATGGCACCTGCTACACAAACCTATCATTCTCTGAAAAGTAAGGGATCTGTTATTCTACTCTTAGTGAAAGATAGGGAATAAGTATGTAAAAATTGAGTTTTAACATATCTCTTCAGATGTCTTTTGGTAAAAAAAAAAGTAATAATTCTGAAATGAAGTTTCATGGGGGTTAGTTTGCACTGACATGGAATTCTACACTACACTGAACTTGCTATCAGATTTATACATGCTCTGTTGAATTATCTGATAGCCAAAGGTAATTAGCAATTCCACTTAAGTAGTAATTCCTAAAAGACAGCGAGAGAAATTAAAGCCTAAAGCGGATGAGTACTAAAACTCCTATGGGGCAACCTTCTTCAAGGTAAAGAAAGGAGAAAGCACAAGAATAAAATCTGCCCGCCAACCTTTTGGACTTCAGGGACCACCAAATTCATAATTTAAACCCCACAGACCAGAGACCTTGGGAAAAGCCCCCAAAAAGTCTGCAGAAAAATTCCCCATCCCATTTTTCTACCAATTGATCATTCTTCATTTGGGATTGCAGGATACTGTCTCCAGCTCCGTTCTCAGGAAGCAGGGAGAGAGACTTTTGGCTTCATGCAAAGGAAGCAGCAGAAGCAGCAAAAGTCTGTCTTTCTCTCCTCCAAATTCTGCCAGAAATGAGTCTTTGCCAGCTCAGCCTCTTGGAGCAGGATGCCTTGCAGGGTCCCAAAGACTCATTTCTTGCAGAGTTTGGGGGAGAGAAAGAAAGACTTTTGCTGCTTTCCTTGCATGCAGTCAAAAGCAGAAGAAACAAGTAGAAAGAAACAGCCTGGTGGCCAGGCCTGATGCATGGAGGTGAGTTTTCCCCCTCCGCCCTTTCCACCCTCTCCTCACTACCTCATCTTGTTTGCAATGCAAGCAACGCAAGCCTTGTGTTCCCGCGCAGCCTGGATTAATTGTTTTGGTGGTGACATTTCTGAGGACCACCAAAATTTTCTCAGTTGGTGACCACCAACCACTTTAGACAGGTGACCACTTTAGAACAGCAATTCACCCTAGTTCTAAATACTTCTAGCTTCTGGAGAGTGGTGGAAGTTTTCTCCTTCCAAAGGTGATATGACACTAAATGGCCCCGATGTGAGGTGCACCCTGAATTCAGGGTGTATCTTCGGATTAAATAGGCATAGAATTGGATTGCTGGAGGCCCAAAGGAGAAACTCAAGATTGGGTAACTAAAGAAACTGAAGGAGAACAAAGGATGCTTTAAGGTGTGCACAATTTTTCCCTCCCGGCTCCCTTGTAACAAATCCGAATTATTTTAAAAACACCGTAAAATGGGCTATTGGGGCATTACAAGTATGAACCTTTAACAGCCATGTGCGGATTATCCAGGGTGGATTTCTTCATCGAACAACGAACGTTTCAAAACGAATCCTACGTTGGAAAAAAATAATTCCCAGTCGAGAACAACGGGCGGCCAGCTTCGCAAACAAAGCACGCGACGTTTCCAAATAATACCAAAAAACTTTACGATGGAAACGCTGCCGTGCATTTATTTCGAAGAGGACCTAAACAGGGACTATTGTGAGCATCAGCAACAACTTAAAAGGAGGGGGGGGGGGTTGCCATGAAACTGCCAGTTTAAGAAAACCACAAATCTGAGCGATGCTAAAATCACACTTTCTGCCAAGCCCGATTTTAACAGGAATGCATCTTCAGGAACTACACCGCGAACAGCACGATCGCCATAGCGCTCGGGACTCCGACGGCAAAAGAGTCTCCCTTCCCTCCCTCACCGGGCGGACCCCTTCCATCCTCTCCCGTAGCCTAGGCGTCCAGGGCAACCTCCTCACAGCAACCGAAAGCGCGCCCTTCTCCCACAGGCTCCTGCTGCAGACGCCCAGGGAAGAGGAGGGGAGCCGGTGGCGCCATTTCCGGGTGGAGAGGCTGCGTTTGTCTCATCGTTCCCGCTGCTGACCTCTTCATGTTCCCGGCTTTCTGGAACTCTTCAGAGCATTGCGGTGGTTGATGAGCTGTGCGAGGAAAATTAATTGTTTTCTTTTCACTAGGATTTATATACTGTATCGAACTGATGATCCCAGCCCTTACCTTGCATCTTGTGAGATTACCTGATTTTGTGCAAACTGTCCCCTCTGACAAAATGAAGCTGTTGTAGGCCACACAGTGAACCTGACTAGCTGTGTCTATATGTGCGATAATATAATTATATCGAATTTCAATAGGTTTACACGCAATAAGCTTATTTTTTTTAAAAAAGTATTGGTTTTAACTAATCTTACAGAACTTTGGATTTGCTGATGTCTTATATTTAGAATGTCAGCCACTCGAAGACCATTTTGAGTAGGCTTCATTAAGAAGAGTACAAATATTTTGTTAGGTGAAATATTTGCAAACTGGATGGGAGGCACTCTTCCTGGCAGAATGTGCACTGGACAAAGAAATTTGAAGTTACATATTTCTTTATGTCCTTTACACCGGTACAAAAATTGAATGTTAAATCAGTTTTATATTGATGTTTCTCATTTGTAAATTTTATTGTTTATGTGCCTTTCTCAGCTTGACCGAAGGGCAGTTTATGCACAAGCTTATAAGCAGTAATTTCTAAATTAAATTAAACTTCGGTGATTAATGCAAATCTATTTCCACGTGAGTTCAGGACACCTCTAAGTATGGAGACTACAATTTGTACAGCTGAGAAGTCGACTCACTGAATGTAGTGAAACTGCATTCTAGATAGAGATAGAATTGTACTATAAATTCTGAGTCTATACAGCAATTATCCCAATTTAAGAGGGTATTTAAATGTGGACTATTTGACACAATCATATACGTTTATGAAAATAATAGATAACCTGACTTCCAAATGGAGTCTTTCCAAGGTCGCTAGTAAGCAATTTAATTCAAATCAATGTAATTACAATACAATAATTTTTTTTCTGAAAAGAAAATTCTAAAAAGCTTATAAGCTGGGCACTGAGCAGACAAATACTTGCTTACTTTTTATTTATCTTCCATTACTAGTATATTACCAGGGTTGACATTTCTAGTTCACAAACCTACAAAAATCAGTAAAAACATCATAACTCTCATTATAAACTATAAAATCTAGGATGGCAGGCAAAGTGAATATTAATCCCCAAGACTTGTTGAAAAGTCATATTTTAACAGTTTTCAAGATGATTTAAACTTCCTTATCGATATTTTTTGTTCAAGTTTTATTTATACAGTTTTTAGCTTTGGAGGTTTATTTAAAACTAATAACAAAATGAAACAAATTACTAAAACAATATTAACAATCCATTAAACTATAAGAAATTAAATATAGCTAATAGTTTAATGTTTTGTCACTAAGGGTCATTGTTCACTGACAACCTCTATATATCTTAAACACTTAATGGAATAATAAATCAAGCTTGAAGCCCTAATTATAGACTAAATTTGAGAAGTGATATATTCCCAAAATCTTCATCCTTCATAATATAAAGTTAATTATATTAATTATAATTAATTATATTAATTTTAAACAGTTCTGTCTTAGTCATTTTGAACAAGCACACTTTTCTTGACATTTAAAGGACAAGGTGCACTTTCAAGTCTTTTTTGAATGGTGCCTTTTGCTATCAAAGATAGAGAGTGCTGGAGGAATTTTTAAATAATATCACAGTAATTATGATATGATTGCTGCTAGAAGTGTGCTGTTTGCTAATTGGAAAGTTCAGTGGAAGATAAAAACAATTCTTTTATCCAGATTTCATTCTTGTTGGAGGAATGTGCTATAAATCAAAAAGTAGGTCAAAAACTGCCACAATTCCCTCAACACCTCCTGTGCTTAAGAAGGAAAAAATATCCAAAATTTCATTTCCAATTATACCATCAGAATGATATTTTTGATCTAGAATTACTTAATAAATAATAGTGAAAAATATCACATAAGTGTGGCTGCATTTATGATACAGTAAACCGTGTATTTTGATTTAACAAATTAGTATTAACCAAGAATTGATGCTGGTTCATAAATCCTAGCTCTTTGGGATCATAACGAATCATAATCCTGGTTTATTTGCTTTATTTGCTCACATGAATTAGCAAGGAATTAAAATAAATTATGTGCTCTGTGATTTATTAAACAACTGTTCATAGCTTAATTCAGGAGAGACCTATTCTTAGCTTTTTAAAGTTTTCTGCAGGCAAGTTTACTTTAAGGATGTTGTAACGTTCCCTGGAATGTCTGTCCTAGATGGAAAAAAGGGAAAGAAATGATCTTACCATTTTAATATCTGGCCTACTCCCAGAATTGGGTACCCCCATAAAATTATTCTTTAAAACAATAATATAGTCTATGCCCTAGTTTAAGTGACAGGCAAATGCAACCAATATACTTGTATCTTGTAATAGCTTTTGTTAATCTTCTGTTGGTATCTTCAGCAACCCCAGCCTTAAAACCCAATGAAAGTTCCAAAAGATTATTGCCACCCCTAGGATGGCTGGATTGATCCCTCTGGAAGAAAAGCAGGATCTTCCACAGAATGCTGGATTTTGCACACAATTAGCCTGCTGTCATCCTATGAAACAGGCTAGTCCTGGGAGCCTGAGCATATCCATGTGGCTGGAACCCACTGTGGCTCATTCTGGGCTTGGTGCACCGCAGAGACTAGCTGCAGACAAGCTTCCTGTAAATTGTCATTCACAATCAATTGATCAAAGAATTGTCCAAACTGAGTTTCCATTTTTTTAGCTGACTCTTCCATTTCCTGCAGATCTTCTTCCTGGAGGGAGATCACAATAAATAATGAGCTGGCATAATTGTACCTACTGCTTCATTTCTCCATCTTGTATTTTCTTGCTAGCAGGCATGAAAGAAGACAATTTGAGCCAGTTTGTTTACACATCATGAAAGAACTCCAGTTTGCTGCTACTTTTGTTTTTGATAAGCCATGCTCTGCAGCTATTAAAGAAGTCATAATTAATTTATTGTTGAGCACTACCTAGAAAACTGCTAATTCCTGATTTTGACTCCCATAAAAGAGAACGAAAGACTTGAAAAGCATCAATGAAATTGGAATCAAAATACTCTTAAGTGGATGAAGAAAAGGATTACCGTGTTTCTCCAACAATACGGCCTCTACCAATAGGAAGCCCCACCATTTTATTGGCATAAAATCAAATTAAGCCCCTCCCCCCAAATTAAGGCTCATATTGAACATGCGAAATGGGGGGGGGAATGGCGGGGGGGGGGCTTGCTGTTAGGAAGTACTTTTGTTGCATGCCCGGATATGGTGCTGCCTTCATTGGTGGGGCACTTCATATCAGGAGACCTTCCGCCACCATTGCTTTCCCTTCTCCCTTGCTGCCACTGCGTTAGAGCAATGCCGCAGCATTTGGCGCAGCCACAAAGGTAAAGCGAATTATTTTAAAAACGATACCCTACTACAACAAAGACTCCCCTGCCCGAGAGGGCAGGCCAACCCCACGTGGGGAGGCGAATCTCCTGGGGCCACAGTGCAGGATCGGCCCACCTCGGAAGAAGCGTCCAGCCGCCATCCCTGCCTGGCGCCGGGCAGAGCGCGAAGAGCTTCGCCTGGGGCGCCTAGCACAGCTGACAGGTGGGCCCTCCTGCCTAGTGGCAGAGCTCTCACCAAGGCAGCGAGTGCCTCCCCGCTGGGCCCTCCGCTCATTCCACCAGAGCCGTGCCAGAGCCTCTCGGGCAGGGGAGGCTTTGTTGTAGTAGGGTGTCATTTTTAAAATAATTCGCTTTACCTTTGAAGGCAAAGGGAAGGCGGTGACAGGAGCACCTGAAGCCAAGTGTCTCCTCAGGGCTCCGGTTGCAGGGAGAAGCCCTGGCTGGCCGCACGTGGCTGTGCCAAACGCTGCGGCGTTGCTCTAATGCCACGACAGCAAGGGAGAAGGGAAAGCAATAGTGATGGAAGGTCTCCCGAACATCCAAGCTGTCGCCGCCCGCCCACCCGAGGATGCAAGGGGGGGAATTAAGTCACCCCGAAAAGACGGCCTAGCTGTTTTTTCGGGGGTCAAAAAAAAAAAAGGCCCGCCCTTATTTTGTGAGAAACACGGTATTTATACTTAATAACAAAGATCTGTTGTTCTTTGACTTTAGAGATGAATTCTCAATTCATTCTCAAAGAGATATAGGCTTCTTCCTCATGGTTAGTTAAAAGACTACTGTAAGCTCATGAGGGAACAGAAAAATCTCATTGATAATACCAATCCTTTTACAGACACAATACTGGTAAATAATGGTGTCATTTATTTATTTGGAATGCATATAGGAAACAGGTCATGTTAAGGGTAGGGATTGGTGGATCCTATATTTTCCCCCCTCCCATTCTATTGAAAGTTACCAGCTAGTAAAAAAACATTTACCAATCATTCCCCTAAATGGGGGCTGGTGTTTGGGGCAGGAGACAAGCATTGACAAATGCTTTTACTGGCAGGCTGTTAAAATTACTCTGGTTTTGCAGAAATGTCAATATGTTCAAAACAGCCTAATTATCAACTGATTGAGTTTCTTTGAGACCTGGATTTTATGCTATTGTGGGGGAGTGCTAAACTTGTGTTGCAAAACAGCCTTGACAACTGATGGGTATGAAGAAAGTTAAGCAGTGAAGCAGTCAGGTAGGAGATAGCTCCATGTAGCTCCCATCCTATAATCTGTAGTTGGATGCTACTCAGGCTAGTCCAGATTTCAAGCTGTAGATTGATCCAGAGATGTGGCACGTGCAAGAAATAGTAAAAGTAGACTATTTTGCTGGTTGAAGCTAAATAGCCCTGGTTCTCAGAGACTGGAGGTGAGGTTGTATGGCTGCACCACCTAAAGTAGCCAATAAAGATAGGCTTCATTCATTACAACCATTCAGCATCTATCTGAAGTTAAAACGGCTGAATGAAGGAGACCTTTGACAGATACTAATTGTTCAGCCACTGTAATGTCCCGATTATTATCATGGATCACAGTTCAGATACTTGGCAATTGGCTTGCTATTAAAACAGTCACAGCATCCTTGTTTACATGATTACCATTTGTGACCTTCACTGTTGGCTTCCAACAAGTGAAGTCTATGGGGAAGCTGGCAGTGGTCACAATGGTGATCAAATGACCGTGAACCTCTATGATTCCAGGATTCACCTAGCAGTGGCAACTGGTATTGCTTCAGCTACCACTGTAAATTAATCCAGTCATATGTCACCATTTATGATCCCATTACTTAGCAAAGGAATTGCTGGTCTTAAATACCAATGTAAAGAAAGGAGTACCTGAAAGCACTGGTAATCTCATTTCCTAAGAGTCATCTTACTGGACCAATGGTTGGTGAAGCATGTCAGATTGATACAAAATTGTCACTAAGGGAAAACATGAATGCACTTTGGAATATCAGGAGGACGTAGCAGAGAAAATAGTTACAGGTAATAGTTGTGCTGCAGTTAGATGCAAAAGAGAAGGGCTCATAGACTGATTCTCCATAGAGCTGCTGCGAGCATCCAGAGTGGGAGGTGCTCCAGTCTTCACTCTTGCAGGCTGAGCTATAATTGAGGAACTCTCCGCCTCCTCCATGTGACTCTACCATAGCGTTCCCAGTTTTAGCTCAGCCTCACTAAGAGTCAGGCAGCTTAGCAGTTTGCTCCTTGGCCGATCTAGGATTCTTATTGATTCACACCAGGTTTGAATTCTTTCTTACCTTTTCTCGGTCCCTGTGTATTTGGATTGCCTTGAGAGAGTAAAGGGGTCGTTTGTTTATGCCCCTCAGGGGAGAGTTTGGGGGGTTTAGAGCCTTTTCGCCGCCCCCACTCTGGTGCCTGCCGTTTTAAGCCGTGCTGTTTTTTTAACAGTGGCTTGTGTTTGCACGCTTTAGCACTTCCGTTGCGCCTTCCCTCCACAAACGCAAGAGAGAGGGCGAGTTTTCTTCTCTCAGGCCCCTCGTTTTTTGCCTGCTTTTTGTTTTTTCGGCAGCCTTTGTTATCGAGGGGTTTTGTTTCCTTCCCTCTGTGTTTTACGCTGGTTCTGGTGGCCATTTTGATTGCGCCTCGTGGCCGGCCACCATTTTGTTTTTCCTTTCTTTTCGCTGCAAAGCTCCTGGAGGCTTGTAACAGGACCGGCTGGCCTGTTTGGAATTCTCCTTGTTAAAGGGATACTGTGGCTCTGTGCCCTGTTGTTCCTTTAAATATCTGTTGGCTGGTTACCGCGGCTTAACCAGAGGCGAAGGAGAGGCACCTACTTCTCATGTTGTTGGGAGGCTGTCTCAGGAGGCCTATTTCTCTATATTTTTATCCTAATTTTTTCATTGTTGGTTCTCTTTCTGGCCCCAGTGTTCATTCAATCCATTGGCTTGTATATTTTTTTTCTTTTTTCATTTTTTTATTATTCTGCAGTTTTTTTGTTAGGGCCCTTTTTTGACCCTTTTTGTTCAAAGTACATAAATAAATAAATAAAAATTAAAAATAAATAAATAAAAAAAAGAAAAGAAAAGAAAAGAAAAAAGTTTTTTATCAAAAGGGGGACACGGCCCAACGTTAAGGTATCCGGCCCACTTTAGGCCGAAAGCCTAGGTGTGCCAACTGCCCTTATAGGCCATATTGTATTATACAGGCCTTATCATGGCAGATGATAATCCCAGAGGTCTTTCTTTGAAGGCTAAGGCCAAGACGCACCACCTGCGCAAGCGGACCAAGGAAACGTCCAAAGCTTCTCAAAGGGATGCCCTAAGGGATGCCCTAAGGCGGCACAAAGCTTTGGAAAGGGAGTTTGACAAGCGTTCTAGGGACTCTCAGTTGGTACCACCAGTTCCTCCCACCCCTTCTACTGTACTAACCCTATTTCTTTGCCAGAACAAGCTTCTTTCTCTAGGCGCAGTTCTCCCGCACGGAGTCTCCCAGCAGCCCGGCCTGAAGCAACATTTACACCGACCGCTGCAGGGTTACGCCCAGAGGGCCTACCTACCGACATCATCCCCGACAGTGTCAGAGAATGGATGCAGCTGGCCATTCGCCAAGGGATCGCCGAAGGGATCCAACAGTTCTCCAGACCAAGCGAGGACACCTGAAGCGGAGTCCATTTCCGTAAGATCCCTCCCCAGGCCGGAACCTCCCCAGAGTCAGGTACCATCTCCAAGGGAACTTCCCTATCCAGAAGGGGAAGAAGAGGAGGAAGAAGAAGAGGTGGGCTTTGAGCCTTTCAGGGATGAGGAAGGGTTAGAGAGAGAGTCTCTGCACTACTCTGACGCCCCTTTCGAGTTAGATCCAATGGAAGGAGAGATGTCCGAGGACGAGGGCTTATCTCCTGACCAGCCCACCTTTGTAGGCCTATTCAAGCCTCACATGTTCAAGTCCTTGCTATTTAAAGCAAAGAACGTATCGGTGCTGACTTCTCAGCCGCATTCTGACCCTCTTCCAGCAGTCTCTGGGGTTCCTGAGGATTCTATTTTCAGGCAGCCAGTCATTGAGGCTGAGGTCATTCCTACACCACCAATCTTCTCAGACAATTGGCCGCATCAGCCCCCCCCCACTCCTTCCAGTCAAGACAAGAGGTTTTTTAACCTTGACCCGGAATTCGCGGCCATACTTGATACGCCCGAGGTGGATGACCCCATAGTTCACCTTGCATCTTCCTCTAACCCCACTGTTGCTGTGGAAGTACTGAAGCCAGAGGACAAGCGGGCCAAGATGGCGTTGTGACGAGCGCACCAAGCTGATGCCTGGGCAATTCGCTCGGCCACGGCGGCATCATTTTTCACCCGATCATCCAATCAGATGGCTTCGACAGTTGAAGCAGCATGTCCCCCCATCTAACACCAGGGCCCATCAGGACATTGCCAAGTTAACGGCAGCAGTGGAGTTTGCGGCTGACGCCACTTTTCCTCTCGGGCTATCTCCTCGCATGTGACAGCCCACCGCTTGCTGTGGCTTAAACATTGGCAGGCTGACATTAAAAACAAAACTAAGTTGGCCTCTGCCCCCATATTGGGGGGAAAATTATTTGGCCCAGCCCTGGAACCATTGTTGATGGAGAGTCGAAATAAAAAGAAGTTCCTTCCATCTCTTTTTCGTAGGCAAGAGTCCAGATCCCCCCAGTCCTTTCATAGGGGATCCTTTCAGACCTCCTTCCAGACACCCTTTACCCCAAGATTTCAGAGGTCTCCCCCATTTCGCCTGGTCTATCAGGACCGGGGCGATTCGGGGGACAGGAATAGGAGGGGGGCTGGCTACAGGAGACCCTTCCAGGGAGCAGGAAGCAAGGCTTCTCGACACCCCAGATAGATCTACAGTCGTTTACCCCGTTGGTGGTCAGCTAAAATATTTTGCCGACCAATGGGCATCATCCACTTCTGATGCCTGGGTCAGAGACACAGTAACTTTGAGTCTTCCTCTTCAGTTTTGTTCCCCCCCTCGGGTCATTTCATGGTTTCTCCTTTATCCAGAGACCCCTCCAAACATAAACTCATAGAAGCCGCTATCAAACACCTCTCTGACATCAGAGCTATACAGCCAGTGCCCTCCCCTCAGCGAGGACAAGGTTTCTACTCCCTCCTTTTTCTAGTCCCTAAACACTCCGGAGGTTGGAGGCCCATTCTGGACCTAAAGAGACTCAACCTTGTCTACCGGAAATTCAAAATGCATACACTTCAGTCAATCTTGCAGGGCACCAGGAAAGGGGACTGGCTCACCTCCATTGACCTTTCAGAGGCTTACCTTCACATTCCCATTCATCCTTCCTTTTTTAAATATCTGAGGTTTTGCTACAATGGCCAGCATTTTCAGTACGTGACCCTTCCATTTGGCCTAGTCTCAGCTCCGAGGGCCTTTACTAAGGTACTGGCAGCTTTGGCGGCACATCTCAGGCATTTCTCCATCCGTATACACTGCTATCTGGATGATATCCTCATCCTCTCTCCCACCCAGCGCCAATCCGAGAAGGACACAAGGACTACACTCTCGGTGCTGCAGGCCCATGGTCTGCTTGTCAACTGGGAAAAGAGCCAGCTTACCCCCTCCATCCGAATAGCTTATTTAGGAGCAGTAATTGACTCAGTTAAGGAAAAGGTCTATCTTTCCTCCGAAAGGTTTGGCAGCATCCAGAAATTGATCAAGGTCATTAGGCGGGCAAGGAAAGCTTCTTTACTGGATTTATCCAAATTACTTGGCAAATTGATATCATGCATATCCATTGTTCCCTGGGCTCGTTTACATTCCAGATCTCTGCAATGGTTCCTGCTTCCTTATCAACGCTCCGCCAGGAGCAATTCAAATGCCGTGGTGAAGGTTCCTCAAAAGGTTCTTGTCCTCTTCTCTGGTGGACCAGGCCCACCTCCAACAAGGGACATCTTTTCAAGGAGCCCCAAAGGGTCACTCTCACAACAGATGCCAGCCTGTCCGGGTGGGGGGCCCACACTCAGTCACTTTCAGCGCAAGGATTTTGGTCAGCAACCGAATGTCGCTGCAGTATCAATTGGCTGGAGCTCCACGCAGTGTACCTGGCATTACGCTCCTTCCTACCCCAGGTACGAGGGCGGCACGTTCTGGTTCTGATGGATAATACTACAACCAAGGCCCACAACCGTCAAGGGGGCACTCATTCCATCCGACTCATGAGGGAGGCTGAGTGGCTCTGTCATTGGGCGGAGGCCAATCTCTTATCTATCACAGCAGAACACATTTCGGGGGCCTCAAATGTCCAGGCAGACTGGTTGAGCAGGGCCACCTTGGACCAGTCAGAATGGCGTCTGCATCCCTCCCTATTCAGGGAGGCCTCAGTGATATTCGGTCTTCCACTGCTGGACCTCTTTGCGTCCCCGCTCAACGCCCAAACACCGTGATTCTTCTCTCGATACCCCACCAAGGAGGCAGAGAACCACGACACCCTACGTTGCCCCTGGCCCATAGGGCTCCGATACGCATTCCCTCCCCTTCCATTGATCCCCAAAGTGATCCGGAAGATGATCCTCAAGAGGGCGGAAGTCCTCCTGGTGGCTCCATATTGGCCCAGGAGACCATGGTTTGCGGATCTGCGCAACCTGTCAGTGGCCCCTCCTTGGGGGATTCCGTCAGACAAGGTCTCACTGTCCCAGGGACCTCTTCAGCACCCGGATCCGCAGTGGCTTCAGTTAGCCGTTTGGAGGATGAGCGGGAACGTCTAAGAAATGAAGGCCTGTCTGTGCAGGTCATCAACACCATTCTGGCAGCGAGACGGCCTTCGACCACTGGCATATACAACGCGACCTGGAACCTTTTTTGTAAATGGTGCCACAAGTCATTTGTCAATCCGCTCTCTCCATCCATTGCACAAATTTTGGCTTTCCTTCAAGACGGGCTGGACAGGGGCCTTTCCCCCAACACCTTAAAAAGGCAAGTGGCGGCATTAGCAACTGTGGTCACCGGCATCTCTTCTGGCTCGCTTTCACATCACCCTCGCATTCGTTCATTTCTCAGAGGTGCCACTAATTTACACCCACCAGTGGTTCATAGTTACCCGACTTGGGATCTTAATAAGGTCCTTATGGCATTGGCTAGACCTCCCTTTGAGCCCCTCAGGGAGGTGTCACTTCAGTTTCTCATGTTTAAAGTGGTGTTTCTGGTAGCAATCACATCTGCCAGACGGATATCTGAGATAGCAGCTCTGTCCGTTAGAAAGGATCTATGTGTCTTCCATGCTGACCGTGTGGTTCTGAGGCCAGACCTGGCTTTTTTGCCTAAGATCAACTTGGCCTTTCACAGGTCCCAAGAATTGGTTCTTCCAAATTTTTGTCCCAGGCCTTCTCGAGAAAGGGAAAGGCAGTGGCATTCTCTCGATGTCCGAAGGGCACTTCGTATTTACATTCATCGCACTCAGGTGATCAGGAAATCAGAGTCATTGTTCTTGTCTTTCCAACCAAAGACGATAGGATGTAAAGTATCTCCGTCCACAGTTGGGCATTGGATCAGAGCTACCATAGCCAAGGCCTACTTATCCCAGGCCCTTCCTGTTCCTAAAGGGATAACCGCTCACTCTACAAGGAGTGCAGCTACCTCAGCAGCCTGGGCGACCCAGGCATCAATCCATGATATCTGTCGAGCGGCCACTTGTGCGTCTCCATCTCCTTTTATACGCCACTATAAGATTGATGTTTATGCTTCAGCAGAAGCGTCCTTCGGCAGACGAGTTCCTCAGCAAGTGGCGAGAGAACCAGAGGAGATTCTGAACCAGACGGAGTCCCTCCCGTAGGACAGGCCATGCTTTGGTATGTTCCACTCTGGATGCTCGCAGCAGCTCTATGGAGAATGGGCGTTGGTACCTACCTGACACACCCTTTCTCGTCGAGCTGCGTAGAGCATCCAGCTCCACCCTAATTGTTCCGTCTGGTGGGGGAATCCTGTTTTGGCCAAGGACTTAATCAGTTTACAGTTGTCAAAGGTTAAGATGAGATGATTGTTGTTGTTGTCTTCTCGTCTTCATAAAACTGGGAACGCTATGGTGGAGTCACGTGGAGGAGGGGGAGCGTTCCTCAATTATAGCTCAGCCTGCAAGAGTGAAGACTGGAGCACCTCCCACTCTGGATGCTCTGCGCAGCTTGACGAGAAAGGGCGTGTCAGGTAGGTACCAATGCCCATTTTGATATGTTATACAACTAAATCAGGTCAAAATTAGCTCTTAAAATTAGTGCATTATTCTGAATCCATGCTTACTTATTAAAGTAATAATTCAATGTTGCAATTACTTTCCCTTCATAACAGTGAAATGACAGTATTTACTCCCAGAAATATGATGAAGAAATCAAAGTAGTGAGTATAGCTAACCTAAAGTCATGTAAATCTCACTGCTAATTTCCTCCTCTCAAATCTTACCTTAAATTTCATGTTCACATAATAGTCAGTGATTATCCTAGCATTTTTCCGAGTCTGCTTCATGCAGCTCACACTTGGTGGTTTAATAAATATCATGTAGGGTTTCAGGTCATGAGTACGAACAAACTGAATACTCTGCAAGATGAAATAAAAAATAAAAACAATTGTACAAATTATATTTATTCTGCCCTGTTTTTGCATCAAAAATAAAAAAATGATTAAAAGGTAACATCTATAATTCAGAAATAACTTAGTGTATCAACTTAGTAGGGCTAGTTTTAGAATTTATAATAATTCCAGAATATCTAGGATAAAATGGTATCACTAATAATTTTTAGCTCATATTTTGTTGGGAAACTATTCTAATTATGTTAGAAATATTGTATACATTGAAATATTTAAATAAATTATTATTTCTATTCCTGACATATTGACAGTATACATTTATTTACCCAATCAGGTAAATAAATGTACTTAGAAAACTATCAAGCAAACAAACAATTGCCAGAAAAAAAATAAAGAAAAAAACTGTTTTTTAGGATACACTCAAGATTGATCGCTGAAACCTTCAACGTTAGGGGTTTTCTGTGACTCACGTAAGGCTCTAAATCCATTATGCAGATCTTCCCTTCATCAAGCACCGCATGTACTGCATCAATACTTGTCCCATAGAGGTGTCCCTTGTACTCTCCATACTCCAACATTCTGCAAATGTGGTAAGTAGAGAGGGAGAGGAGCATATTTCAAAGCAAGGACTTCTGAAAGAGATTGCACAATGAATATCTTTCTAATAATGCCAGGAGAAACTATGCACCTCAATTCAAGCAGAATATGAAGGGGCAGCAGTCTTGTTTACGTATTTAGGGAGACAAGAAAAGTCCTACCATACTCTTACTTGGAATCAGTGCTGTCACTTTTTTTCTACCTCTTATTGCAGCAACGTCTGCATATATGTATGTGGGATAGATGTAAGAAAACAGCTCTGTCTACTGCAAACATACACTATTTTTGCTTGCTTTTTAATGCAGATTTTTGCATGCTTTTTAATGGAGATTATGAATATGCAAATTGCTGTGTTTTCAACAAGGTGAGATAAAGAGTAAACGCCTATCCAATGAACCTTGTAGCAACTTCTTGGGTTTCTATTGTGAAACACTGAATATATATATATAAGGGGAAGTGATTTATTTGTTTAGGGAAGAAACAGACAATCCTCAGTTGACTTAAATTCTAGCAATAATGAGATTTTCAATTCCAAGCTGGAAGATTATGTTAGCATTGTTTCAATATTTGAGGGGCTCCTACAAAGATGTGGGGGTCAAACTATTTTCCAAAGCACTGTAGGGCAAGACAAGAAACAGTGGGTGGAAACTAGCCAAGGAGAGAAGCAACCTAGAACTAAGGAGAAATTTCCTAACAGTGAGAGCAATCAACCAGTGGAATAGCTTGCCTTCAGAAGTTGTGGATGCTCCATCCAAGCTTTCAAAAAGAGACTGGACAACCATTTGTCTAAAATGGCACAGGGTCTTCTGCTCGAGAGGATTGGATTAGAAGACCTCTGAGGAACCTTCCAACTCTATTATTTGATATTCTATGTTTTCCAATTCCTAGCATGTTCACTGCTCAATTTTGTCTTTCTCATTACATATTTACCACAGTGAATGCTAGCACAACATTAATTCAGGGCTGCCAACTCTCACGCAATCAGCGTGAGACTCACGCAATTCAATCAATTTTGACTGTCTCACTCTGATAAACAAAATCTCACGCTAAACCCCCAAAATCATGGAATGTACAAAAATATCCCTACATTCTCTGATTATATTCCGAATATTCCCCTTAGCTTAAGAGAAGGATGAGCTCCCAGCGCCGCCCCGCCCTGCCCAGCCACCCCACCGCGCCTCTTTTCCCGCCTTAATCCTTCTGCCGGCGTCCCGTAACTGTCACAATGCCGATCATTATCGCTTCAGGAAAGCGAAGAGCAGGAGGCTTCTTCGCCGCCCGGGGCGCTCGCAGCCACTTTGCCCCGCCCTCTCCCTCTCTGCAATGTCCTCTGGGACAAGCCAGCTGCCCTAGGCTTTCCAAAGAAGGACACGAGGGGGCTGGCAAAGCCTCTTTACAGCCTCGGCCAGTAATAACAATGGTAAGCAAAGCCAACGGAGTGGCTTCCATTTAACCCTTTGGTGTTTAAATCTTTGGTGATGTTTCTTTATTTTCTCTGGCTGGATTTCTGACCCAGGGGAGAAAGACCATTTAAAAAAGCAAAAAGGACAGAAAGAACACCAAGAAAGAATGGGACCCCCCCCCCCCAAAAAAAAGAGATCCAACACAACTCTGAATAAAATTATTATTATTTTAAATTTTATTATTATTATAATTATTATTATCACCCTTTTACACGCCTTATGCTCTCTTTTAGCTGATCCAAAAGAGTCTTCCCAAACCAGCAAGGCGAGAAGCGCGCCAGGCTGATCTATAAAGGGGCTGGGCAGCTTTTTTGCAAAATACTTAATAGAAAGGTTGGAGGACTGACAGGATTACATCTCTGGCAGTGGATGAAGGAATCACTTTTTCCTGTTTCTCCTTTGAGTTTAAATCCTAGGTCTCCATGCACCAGATCGACAGGACTGTACTACATTATTATCCTATTTTCAAACCCTTAGATAAGGACTCAATAAGGACTTTTTTTGATGCCAGTAGGCTTCTCAGCCCCAAATTGGGATAGCCCTGACTCAACTAGAACATATTCTAATCTTAACACAATTTACCATCCAAAGAGCAGTAAGACCATTAAGTTCAGAATCTAAACTTACCCAATAAATAATATACTGTTTCCTCACTGTGCTCAAGCTTCAGAATACAGTAGATGAGTTTTACAGTTAACAATATGTATATTTATATGAAGCACTCATTATTTGATTAAATGTTTAGTTTATACATGTCTGAAATTATGAACCCCTATTTCAGTCAACAAGTTAGTATATAATTAAAGACTGAGACTATAGCATTTGATATTGGCATGTAGTATGGTATTTGATACAGAAAGAAGAATACCCATTGATGTATTTGCATTATCTCTGTAGTTGTTTCGGGTTTTTGTCTTTTTGTTGCACATTGAATTCATCCTATAGTGGTCTATAGTACATCACTAAGCTAATAAAGTCAGTTGAGGTAGAATACTGCAGTTACAAGTCAGGAACTTCAATTATTCATGGTCAGTGAACTGCATTATTAATATCTTACAAATCCGGTTCAAGTACATTGGTGCTGCTTGCATGTATGTATGTATGTATATGTCCAAATCATGACTAAAGTATGCATCAGATTGCACCATTTAAAATGTAAAATTGTCAAAGCTCCCTACCGTGGAAGGGGGGACACCCCCCTTCCACACCATCCTCCCCTCGGTCGCTTCGCTCCCTCACAGTGTCTCACTCCGAACTATCACTCAAGGTTGGCAGCCCTGTTAATTAAATAAATAATATTTCATGTATAAAAGGACATTTTTATTTATAAAATAATAAAAATAAAACAGTGGCAGAAATAAATTTTGAATTCTGCTGACTGGCTATCCTGCTATCTGGGCACAGAATTTTGAAATTTGATGAAAGAAAAAATGTGAATCTAAATACAAATTACCTGTAATTATATACCATATTTTCAAATGTTTCCTTTGGTACATAATGATATTCTCGACCATTCTCTTCATAGCTCTTTTGAGCACGGGTTGTATCTATTTTTAAAAAGGACACATGGTTATTGCAATACTTTTAAATACTTTTAAATAGAACATACTTTTAGTGTAAAGCTAAGTACTTAACGTTATATTGGGCTGTTTATTTGGTATATGCATAGATAAAAAACATTCCTTTCCAGAGGGTCCTCTTTTTGTAAAATCCAAATCCATGGATCCTGATGTGCATACCTGAGAAAGCTGCCCCCCAGAATCAGAATCTCCAGAAGTTACTCTACATACGACCACCAAGGAAAAAAAAGATGAAGACTCCTTTTAAGCTAATTTATTTATTAAATTATAACTTTATGACAGATCAGTGTTCACATTTGTCCTGTTTTAAGTGTAAGACAGTGAACATGTTGTTGTACTTGTAACTGATTCCACCTGAGCAATTCTGAAAGATGTACTGATTGTATTTGCTTCCAATTTTGAAAGTGTAATAAGAAGTAATTACATCATGCTATTGTAGAATTAATAGTACTGGTAGGGAAAATTGCAAGACCATTAGTTTCCTCTTTATTTAGGTAGCAATTATAACTATCTAATCTCGTAATGAGAAAGATTTTGACTTTAGGGTGTATTAAGAAACTTCTTTTACACAAAAATCTTATTTAAACTGGTTGGGGTACTGAGAACGATGGTATGTGAAGGTGTCCTCAGATTTCCAAATCTGTCTTAAAGTGAGAGATACACCCTTCTCAATCCTCTCTTAATTTGTGAAAAAGTCTGCTAACTATAAATAATGAAAGGCTAATACAAAGACCACAATTAATGAAATTCCATTTCCTTCTATGCTTTAAGATTTAAAGTATCACATACGTGGCACTGCATTTCGAAACAAGTGAGGATTTATACCAATAAGTTGTCTCCGTAGTTCATTCACTCCAACACCTGAAGGACCTAAGTATGAAAGAAATGATTGAATAAAAATGCACTGAATAAAAATTCTATACCACAATTACATACAATAGAATAATGACATTTTCCATAGAAGAAATTTAGACAAAGATTACAAATCAAAGTCACTGAATTATGACCCAGTTCTGCAAAGATGTGATACACTTGCATTTTAAAATAATAACTATACTATGATGAGATTATTTTTCCTTGAACTAATGCAAGTTTTCTTTCTTTTATGCATTCTTTTTTTGGCCACAGTAATCACTTTTTAAACAAGGAACAGTTTAATTGTTGCTACTTACCTATAAGTACAATTAATCTGTTTCGATCACCTGGTTGTCTTTGATATCTCACCACCTCTTCATAAGGTACTGCCGCAGCACAGTAGCAACTGTTGAGACAATGTGTGTGACATGCCAGGTGACTGTAGTTGCATTTCCTACGGCATAGACGCATACTTCTTCGGAACCCAGCTGAAAAATAGAAACAACTACAGATCTTTAGAAACTGATCACTGAACTAAATGGCTAGCCTGCAATGTTTGGGGCATTTCAGATGTTCCCTTTCGGAGTTCATTCCAAATTTTTGGATTTCTAATCCTCCCTAAAACCCCAAAATTCCCTTATTCTGTCCACTTGGTTAACAGCAAAAAACAAAAAAAAACAAACAAACACAGATTCTCTGGAGGAGATAAGGAACACAAGTACCATGTTTGCTATTTGGGCGTATTAAGTAAAATAAGTTTATTTATTTTTATTTATTTATTTTGTCAAACAATTATTAGATAACAGGTATAAGTATAAACATGGTTATAAATACATGAAATGGATACGAATAAGAAAAAAAAGAAACAATAGGACAGGGACAGTAGGCACGTTTTGGTGTGCTTATGCATACCCCCTACAGACCTTTTAGGAAAGGGGTGAGGTCAATACTAGACAGTCTAATGTTGAAGATTTTGGGGTTTGGGGAAGAAACCAAAGAGTCAGGTAGAGTATTCCAGACATTGACTTCTCTATTGCTGAAGTCGTATTTCCTGCAATCAAGTTTGGTGTAGTTTATTTTTAGTTTGTATCTATTTTGTGCTCTTGTATTGTTTTGGTTGAAGCTGAAGTATTCATTGATAGGTAGGACATTGCAATCTGTAATTTTATAGACTATACTTAGATCGGACCGAAGGTGGCATAGTTCTAGGTTGTCTAGGTCTAAAATTTCAAGTCTGGTGGCATAAGGTATTCTGCTACAACTACAGGAGTGGAGGATTTTTCTCGTAAAATATTTCTGGGCTTTCTCAATTGTATTAATATCAGATATGTAATGCAGGTTCGAGACTGATGAGCTGTATTCAAGTATTGGTCTAGCAAATGTTTTATATGCTCTAGTTAGTAGAGTGCTATTACCGGAGAAAAAGCTACGTAGGGTTAAGTTAACAACTCATAATGCCTTTTTGGCTATGTAGTTACAGTGGGCTGTAGCACTTAGATCATTAGAGATGAATACTCCAAGGTCCTTGACAAAGTTTTTGTCATCAACAAGGTCTTGACTATTCAGCTTGTATTTTATTTTTTGATTTTTTTTGCCAATATGTAAGATAGAGCATTTATTTGTTGAGATTTGAAGTTGCCATTTGTTTGACCATTCTGACACATAGTCGAGGTCTTTTTGAAGAGTAGCAGCATTGTCTGTGATGTTGAATAGCTTTACATCATCAGCGGAAAGAACGCAGTTGCTTTTAATATGATCACAGAGGTCATTTATGTAGAGTATGAAGAGAGTTGGTCCTAGAACACTGCCTTGGGGGACACCACTGTTGACAGGTACAAGATTTGATAGGACTCTCCCAATTTTGACCATTTGTTGTCTGTTTGACAGGAATGCTTCTATCCAGTTATGCAGGTATCCAGAGATACCATAAGACCTTAGTTTTAGGAGTAGTTTGTCGTGTACCACTGAATCAAAGGCTTTACAGAAGTCTATGTAAATTGCGTCTATTGCTTTGCCCTGATCGAGTTGTATAGTCCATATGTTTTGCAGTGCAAGAGTTGCAGGTTACAGGACAGTTTACTTCTAAAACCAAACTGTTTGTTAGAGAGAAGGTTGTTTGTCTCTAAGTGGAGGATCATGGATTGGTTAATAATTGATTCCATAACTTTACAGGTGACGCAGCATAAAGAGATTGGTCTGTAATTTTCAACTAGGCTGGGGTTTCCCTTTTTAAAGATGGGAATGACTGTGGCTAGTGACCATAGATTTGGCAAGGAGCTGCTCCTGAAAGATTTTTCAAAGATTATGCTTAGAGGTTCAGCTATGGCAGTGGATAGCTATTTTAAGAAGTAGGCACAAACTCCGTCTGGTCCATAAAGATGGTTTTAGATTGCATAGTGCTTTTTCAACATTGTCTTCTGTAAAATCGATATGTATTACATCATTGCAGTTGGCTGTGGTTCGACTAGGAAATACTGGGCATGATCCATTGCTGTTTACAAATACTGAGCCAAATAATGTATTAAAGAGATTGGCTTTAATGATGTCATCGTTGCAGTCTTTACCATTTGGTTCTTTTAGGGGTGGGATGGACCTTGAGTCTTTTAGTTTGTTGTTTACAAAATTGTAGAAAGCATGGGTGGAATTGGTGTGTAGAAGGTTTTCCTCTTGTTTAGTGTGATAATTGGTACATTCAGTCTTTTATCTGGGAGCATTAATTTTTTGTATTGGCTTTTAAAGTTGACAACGTGTTGTTTTTCCACCAAAGGGATTTCTTTTTGTATTGGAGCTTCCTTATTGTTATGGGTAATTTGTTTTTCCTGGTTTTGGGAGTTGTTATTGGTACATATAGTTTGATGACTCTTTTGACTTCAAGTAAAAATATGTTGTAGTACTCTTCAATAGTATTGCATCCAGTGAATAGAATTTGCCAATCAAGAGATGAGAGATCGTTGTCTACAAGATCATAGTTGCCTTTTTTGAAGTTATAATTGGGGATCCTGTCGTTATGGTGATTTTTGTGAAGACATATGTTGAGACTAAAGTCAATCATGCTCTGGTCACTGTTGGAAAAGGGTTCATTAATTTGTATTCCGTAAATTGAATTCAAACTGTTGCAAAAGATGAGATCAAGGCAGTTGTCAAGTCTAGTGTTGTTGGTTACTAGTTGTTCCAGTCCTAGTGTGGTAACGGCATTGTACAGGGTTGTATGAATGGGTTCAGATGTACATTCATTTAGTGCCCAATTTATACGAGGTAAGTTGAGATCACCAAGAAAAATGAGAGGGTGTGGGCAAGAGGCAGCCCATGTCAGTAGTGAAGTTAGCTTGTTTGCATGAATTATATCATAGTCAGGGGCACGATAGCAAAGTAAGAAGCGGATTGAAATGTTTAAGGACAGTTCACAGCTGATGGCCTCGGGAAGAGCAAGCTCTTGTATAATTTGGATCTCTTTTAGAGTTAGAGACTTTTTATAGAATATAGCAACTCCACCACCTCTATGAATTTCATGATCTGACCGAAAAACTTGATATTCTCTTGTAGTGGTAATGGAGTCTGGGAAAGATGCATTTAACCGTGTCTCACAGACAAATATAATGTCAAATGTGGTTGAGCTTAGAAGGATGAGGAATTCATGCATTTTATTTGCGAGGCTTCTTGCATTAACTAGTTTGCATCCCTAAGGTTGGATGTTTGGGTGATGGATATTGTGACGTGGGTTGAGGCTCTTGCTTTTGATATAGTCAGCATGGTAATCAATGTATAGATTTGTATTACTTAATTCATGTAATCTTTTGAGCTCAGAACGTAGCTCCTGGGATCGTACAGGTTGCTATAAGGTTAGATCCGGGCAAGAATGAAGGTCGTTGTTGTTCTTTGCGAGTGAATTTATTGAGAAAATGAATTTGTGTTTGCTTGTTTCGTTTTTGCAAACAACCCTGCAGAGGCATGGGATCATTAAGCTGTCTTTGTTTTTAAGCTCAGAACCAACACGGGTAATATCAAGTATTTCTTCTGGGGAGATGGTTGATGCTTGATTTTCTCTGATGATGTTTCGAACATTAGAGATGTCATCATTGTCATTGACCTCTAGATCAAATAAGATGGCATTTGGTCACTTCCGTTCATGCTCAACAGCTTCTTTGATGAGGATGGGGACATCAATATTTGTAGGATTTGTTGCTTTTTGTGGATTGGGTTTTGGTTGCGGTTGCTGAGTAGAGATATGGTTTGTAGATGTTTGATGTTCATTTTTTAGTGCAGTCTCTTTTTTTTCAAAGTTTGCAAATCTACTTTGTATAGTGTCCAGGGATGCTACAGTGGTGTTAAGGGATGTTCTACGTGTTTCAATGGTATCGACTCTTTCAAACAGGGTAATGTATTTTTCTAGTTTGGGTCTGCATGGCAAACAGAAATATGGAAAAAGCATTGGCAGATGTTTTTAGGAATAGAGCCGTTTGCTTGGGTAATCCTAAGCAATTTATGGTGAGCGTAATTGTTATAAAGAGAACATTTGATGTAATCTTCATTCTCCTTTAAAGATTCCTTATAGATAAGGCAAGAGCAAGAGTCTTGTGGTTCTTTAGTAGGGGTTTCTTTCTTTTTAGGTTGAGGTTTGACATTGGATTGTTTTCCTGGCATGGTGGGTTTGTTGAGATGGTTTGTTGATTAGGTTGTTCAATCAAACAATGTATTATGGTAATCAGTAAAGTAATATCGTGCCAACAGTCTATTATACTAATCACACTAGTCAATTAATTTAAGTAATCAATAATCATCCTAATAATTAATTACACTAATCAATAAACACACTAGTCAATTAATTGTCCTAATCATTAATTTGCACTAAACATACTAATCATACTACCGGTAATATTCAAAATAGTTAACCAAACTAATCAATAACCACTAGTCTATGATAATCTATAATAATACATTACTCACTAATGATAAATAATTGTAAAAATTAATCATTTAGTAAGATCAGTTCATCAATTAAACAGAGTTATTTGGGAAAAATTAGGGCAGGAAGAGAATAATGGGAGGAAGAGGAGAAGATTTGGTTTGGATGGTCCTGGGGGGTTGGTGGCAGATTAAGGCAGCAGCTTTTTGGTTCCATGAATGGGTTGCAAAATGTTATATGTTAAATATTTTTATTGTTGGAAAGAAGCCAGATATACTTGTGAGTTGTATTTTGCAATCGATTGGTTTTTTCTGAACTAATAAACCTTTCTGTGGGGGAAGGTTTATGCACGATCATTCAATCATGGAAGTTTCCACTTACTTTGTTGTGAGTGGATGTTTTTGGATTTTATTGCTTATTTCAACAAGTGTAATGGAATTATACTGCTATGAAAATACAGAATCCCAACATCATAAAAATTACATATCATTAATAAATTGGTCCAGATAAAAAACCTCATGTGCAGAAGCCTAATTTTAGTTCTGTGTTAGCACCAAGTGACTCAGTTTAGGAAATGCCCTATGGGGAAAGGGCAGCAAAAGATTACCATTTCAGTCAGGTCAAGGCCATAGTTCAAACAATTGTCTGTAAGTCTGTCTAAGCCACTACATTTAGTAAACCTATCCCTCATCCTCAATCATTCCTTTGGACATTCTGTCTATTGCCCAATTTTTTTTCGCTGCTAAAGCTGTTTTGGAACAACAGAAATGTACAACACAAGCAAGGGATTTTGTTACATCTATCCATGGTTATTACCAACCACTTCACTTCATAAGGAATGACTTATTTTTGGACCATTTGATACTAACTAAAAGACTGAAGTTGTAAAACGAGATACAGAATGCATTTGTCTGATTCTTATGGTTTTTCAGAATCCCTGGCCTCTATTAAATTTATCTAACTAAGATCTAGCAATTCAGCTAATGTATTTTGCAACAGCTCTGTTTTCACATGTCCATTGTTTTTATTTGAGAAATCAACCAGTAATAAAATTCTCTTGATTTATCAGTGGCTTCCCTTGAACTCATATGTCTTTCTAACTAAGCTGTTAGTCACAAATGTTTTAGTGGATATGTAGGGCTTCAAAAGAGTACTTCATTTGGCTTTTTTGAAGCCTACATAACAATAACAAAGCAGAAGTAAGTAAAGGAATACAGTAATCAAGAAGAAAGCACCAATACAATGCATTAGATATAAACTATTTAGTAGCTCGGTGTCCCTGAACATAATTCTCCAATTGCAGAACTGGCTACGTACTAATGAACACTGGCTGACCAGATCCAATGAATTCTTCTTCTGAAATGAGAGATAGAGATACAAAATAAAAAATAAGAAATGGAGCAATATCCTTAAGACTTTCATATACAAGAAATATAATTTTAATTTGTAATATTACCAGCAAAAGGAAGAGAATAATTTATGAGCTCTGTGTTCAAAATAGGTCTTTAAAAAAAGGTGAAAGCAACAGAAGTCCTTCAATTATAAAACTTAAGCATTTGATTTTTAAAATATTGTCAAATTATTCAGTGATATCAAATAAAGATAACGCCCTCTTTTGATTTTTCTTTAGGTTTGTTATTCATAGTGAACAATAGTTTTCTAAAGTATACATTGGATCAACATATATGAAACACAATATATAGGATCCATTTGCAGTAAGCATGTCTATAGACATCCTCAATCATCAGGTAATGATTGTCCTAAAGGTGCTTTTCCAAAAGGCAACTGGACTTTATTGGGATTTTTCCCGCAGAAAATATTTAGCTTCTCATCCAAGAATTGAACTGAAGAAGCTTCTTGAATGAGACTGATTTCCAAAGCCATAAACGTGCCAGTTCCATCAGGGTTAACACTGCCTGGTGGTTCACTAATTTTCACCCTGTGTAATTTGTTATTATATAGAGCTTTGTTTATTAATATTTTCCCTGTAGGGACTCAAACTCCATAGCTTGGCCTTGAATGAAAGCCAGAAATGACCTGGAGGAAAACAGGCATGTCAAGAAAGTCGATTAATCATATGATTATATCATTTCTGGGCAGTGGAGAGATTTAATCTATTACGTATAGTTCCTGCTTAATGACCATGATTGGAACTGCTACTCTGCTTATGATCTTACTTCAGTTTTCCTTTGTTTTACAGACTTTCAAAGGTAATCAATATTGTATTGATTATCTTTGCAGGTGTGTAAAACAAAAGCTGAAATAAGAGCATAAGTACAGTCCTCACTCTATAATTAATGGACAAAGCAAGAAATCTTTCTGATATATTAAAAGAAGTGCAGCATCTCAACACATATGAAGAATATTACATTCAGTTTATAAATAAACTAGAATAGAATTCTTTATAAATGATCAAATAGGGTTTCATTTCCAAATGTGCCTTAATGTCCACACTATAATGTAAGTTATTTGCATATATTCATCTGTCTTTGCTTGGAGGAGCATATTAATTAATCAATGTACACAAGCCCTCAATATTTTTAGCAGGATGTGATAATTAAGGATATCACTTTTTCATGAAGTGATCAGTTGCCTCTAATTTAAAGTCTAAAATAAAAAGCTAAACTACCTTCTTTAAGTTCCTCTGTTATGTTGCGTAAAATGAAACAATAGGAAACGTCAAATTAAAAGAGTTCAGTCCACTCATGATATAAAGCAGAAAAGCATGCAAATTATTCAGTATGATCAGACCAGCATAACTTTGGCAATTTGTACAAAAAGCACACACAAATAACTAGCAGCAGCAAGAGGCATGAGAACATAAAATCTATATAGATAAAACCCTTATTGGGGGAATTGCACAAAATCAGTGTCAGGTTTTGAGTAGCAAAGAGACCCCAAGAAGGGAAATCTCTAATTATGCAGCAGCCATGTCTACTCTACTGTACAGTTTGTGTTACTTCTAAGAATATAATATTTTCACACATGCAATCCTTGCCAAGGTCCCCATTTACAGGTTTGAAGGTCTCTGTCACATCAGTCTATTGCAGACATGGCTCTTCAATCAATCACTCAAAAAACTTCCCTATTGTCAGGCTACAGAACTTTTTCCCATTCAATTAACAAGAATGAACTTCTGAAAACCAAACATATCAAAAGGAATCCTTTATTGAGATGAGACAATTCATGTAGGAGTTCAAAGCAGCGTCGGAGGTCCCTCAGGCATACAGGGATAGATAAAGGAGTTTAGAACTCTTCCCCTTATCTCGAAGTGTATTTAATGAAACAAAAGCCAGTATGTTAATTCCCCTCCCCACCCCTTTTGTAAGGAATGATCTTTTTCACAGTTTCCCAGGGCATACCTAATTTTCCCCCCCACCCCCTTCCAGAACGAACTTTTCCAGTGGTTCCCAGGAATTGTTGAATTTTAAGGTCTTCTCATCTCCTGGCTGTGCCTCTCAGAGGTGATAGGTTCAGGCCATCTGGGTTTCCTCCCTCCATTGAATCGTGTGGGTTATACAAATTCAATATAAGATTAAATATATTCAGGTTACATCAAGAAAAGATTTCTTTATCAGTCTCCCCCCCCCCTTTTCTTCTTCCACCGAAGAAATGACAGATATATGGATCTGACATCCTGCCCTCCTTAAAAAACAGATAGGTCTACCTGGAAAAAACAAGCATTACATTTGCAATTCAGGATGGTTTATCAGGGTATTTTAGGTGGAACTTTTGTAGTAATATGGGTGCTTTTATGTGTTGTTTGGCTACCCACTCATTTTCTGAGGAAGGAAGGTGTTTCCAAGCTACTCAGTATTGTGTGGATCCACGGTGAGTGCGTGAGTCAAAGATATCTTTAATTTCAAAATATTGTTCCCCATATAACATGATGGGGGTTGGAGGTGTGGGAAGGGGGGGTATGAGGTTTGAAGTGATCTGCGTTTGAGCAAGCTACAGTAAAATACTGGATGAATCTGGCTAAGTGTTTTTGGAAGTTGAAGCTCTACCATCATGGGGTTAATAATTCTGGAGATGGGAATGAGCCAATTCACGGAATAATATTGGGGCAGCTATTTTTGGTCAGGTGGGTTTGATGAAGCCCCTTTTTAAATTTTTATCGATAAATGCTCTGAGTTCTTTCAGTTCTCTGGGAGACATGCAGTACATTTGTGGTTTTGGGAGTTTAGCCCCTGGTAGGATTTTGATAGCGCAGTCTGTGGCTCGATGGGGTGGGAATTCATCATAAGCTTCCTCACTAAATGCTTGAGATCAGGTCCTGGTACTCATTGGGGATGTTAATGGATTCAGCCAACTGTCCGGTCATGGCTGATTCTCTATTCTCTGCTCCTTTCTTTATCCTTTCCTCTGAGCTATTTGCAAATACTACGTCTCTCTGGAATTGTATAGTTCCTCTCCTCCAATTTATTTTTGGATTCCATGTGAGACCTAGGACCAGCGGCTCTTCCATTCCTGGGGTTACAATGAATGTGAGCTTCTCACTATGGTTCCCTAGTCTTATTTTCAATGGTTCTGTGGTAAACCTGGCTGGCTCCCCCCCTCCCACGATAGTTCCATCTAATTGGCAGAAAACGATGGGATTTTCCATTTCTTTCAGTTGGATTCCCAATTTATCTGCAAGGGAGGGTTTTATTAGGCATCGGGTGTATCCTGAATCCAGCAACGCAGCAACTTCTTCCCCCTTCTCTCGGCTGGGGATAGTCTCAGGGGTAGGGTGATTGGTTCAATTGGATTGCTTACCAGCGAGCCTTCCGGATAGCTTTCAGACTGGCTCAAGTCCCCTTGGAGCATTTGGGATTCTTCCTCAGAGTTGGGGGGGGATCAGAATCTCACAGCTATTTGGCCCCTCAGGCCAGTCTCCTTTCTTCGAGGGCTGGAGGTTCCAGGTTTCCCCCCAATGGGTGGTCTAGCTTTCTGGCAGGGGTCTTCAAACGGCATTCTGCTGCACGGTGTCCCTCCTTTCCACACCTCAAGCAATCAGATGTTCTTGGAATCATGGTGGATTGGGTTTGAAGACTTCCCATTTCCCCTGGGGTGGGGATCTTTTCCAAAACTTGCCAGTGCTGTACCGGTTTCAAGTCATGTCTATGTCTGCCTCCTCTGCCATCATGTACCATTCATGCAGGAGGTTTGGGGCCCCATGGGCCAGGCAGGCAGCATATAGGTCATCATTTAGATAATCTTTGAACCAACAGACTAGGATATCCCCTGCCCAGTCTACCCAGCCGGCCAAGTCACGAAATTCCTCAGTGTATTCCGCTACCGGGCAACAGCCTTGTTTTACTACTCTAATGCAGTCACGGGCTTTTCTATCGGCGAGGGGGTCCTCAACGTGGTGGCGTAATGCTGTCATGAAGCGATTGAGGTTCCTTAATTCTGGGGCATTGACGTTGTGGAGCGTCACCATCCATCTGGCTGCTGTACCTTCAAGGACCAGGGTGATGACTTGTACTCGTGACCCCTGGGTTGGAAATTCTGCCCATATTCTTGCATGTAGGTGAGCACTTGCGCCAGGAAAAATCCCAGTTTCTGGGGGTCTCCATCAAATTTTACCCCCAAGGGCGAGATCTTCCTCTGCAGTTGTATGTCTCTGGGTTGGCCAGGGTTAATCCCCTGATCTGGGGCGTTTAAGGGTTGGGTACCTGGTATGGTTGCTGGTTCTTCGGCTTGTCCCTCTGCCCAATCAATCTCCACTGGATCCGGGGTGGCGGCAATTTTCTGATTCCTTTGCTCTCCTGCGTTGTCATCCTGGTGCATCCCTCACTTCGAGGTTCTCCAGGGCTTCCTTCATGAGGCAATATTTATGTACTGTCTCATTCGGTCGTCGGCTGGTGGCTCCTCGCCCCATTCTTCCTGAGCCATAGGGCCTCCAGCTCCAATTTCCACCCGGATTTACGATTACCCCGGGTGAGGGTTACTCCTCTGGTTCTTCCATCCCAGCTGTCTCTTTTTCCTACACCTGTAGACCACCGGGGCTTGGTGGAGTTTTCGCAGGCAGCCTCGCTGTCTTCGATGGGGGGCACCGAGTCAGTATCTGGCTGGGTAACTGTCGACGTTTCACCCCAGCATTCGGCTTCCCCTTGGTCCTTGCTGTACTCAGACATTTTCCTTCCTTGCAGGGTCCCCTCAGTAGAGGGAAGGGTTTTGTTTTTTTCTTTAATTTTGTCTCTGGGCTGACCTCTATTGCAGACGCTGCTTTATGTTAGGCTACAGAATTTTTTCCCATTCTTAATTGAATGAACTTCTGAAATCCAAATATATCAAAAGGAATCCTTTATTGAGATAAGACAATTCATGTAGGAGTTCAAAGCAGTGTCTAAAGTCTCTCAGGCATACAGGGATATATAAGGGAGTTTAGAACCCCTCCCCTTATTTTGATGTCTATTTAGTGAAACAAAAGCCAGTATGTTAATTCCCCCCACCCCTTTTGTAAGGAATGATCTTTTTCACAGTTTCCCAGGACATACCTAATTTCCCCCCCACCCCCTTTCAGAACAAACTTTTCCAGAGGTTCCCAGGACACATCTCACTGTGGAATTTTTATGGTCTTCTCATCTCCTGGCTGTGCCTCTCAGAGGTGATAGGTTCAGGTCACCTGGGTTTCCTCCCTCCATTGTATCATGTGCAGGTTATTCAAATTCGATATAAGATTAAATATATTCAGGTTACATCAAGAAAGGATTTCTTTATCAGTCTTCTTCCCCCCCCCCACTTTTCTTCTTCCACCAAAGAAATTACAGATACACGGATCTGACGCCTATTTCTTTTTCTAATCAATTTGATGAAGGGTTTCTGAAACTTAAAAGCTTGCAATATTTTCAGTAGAGCCTTCAACACATGTTTATAAGTGCCTGCAAAACTAGTGCATGCATCCATCTTTGGTTTCCCTATGACTTCAACTTAGCTTCAGCATAAGCCCAAACAGACCTTCTCAACTTACATTCCTTTGGTTCCAGATTTCACTTCATTCTTTGCCCATGGTCTGCTCATTTAAAAAATAACTTCATTACCAAGAGTCAGACTTTTTATCTTAACTTTCCCCACAAGTCCTTTAAAATTGGCCCAGGTTAATCATTTCCCAGGCCAGCTAGCAACATGCATTTTAATCTTCTGGCATTTCAAAGCTGGTATGAAATTTAGAGTTTCCTTTGTGCTAGCCCTTTGGAGGTTTTTGTACACAAACTCTGGAAACCCACAAGAATGACTGAAATACATCACTTCAATCTACCTGCACAATGTGAAGGGGAAAAAAACCTTCAAGAGATGCTTCACAACAGAAAGACAGTTGCTTTTTAAAGAATGTATTAGAAAAGGTAATTATTGCTGATATTTCAAACCATTTTAAGGCTAATTTCTCAGTGTGCAGACAGATATGCTTCTGGTCTGTACTATTTTGGATTTTAACCTACAAAAATACCTTGGTAAGGAAGTATCAACATGCATATTCCTTTATCATCAAGAATAATAAAGTAGATTAGCTGCTCAATTACGCTTATGCAATGTAATCTCATTAGCTGCCAGATGTCTTCTCTATCTCTTGCATAGCACTACAATTTTTATTGTAATTCAAATTTGAATGATTATTTGGGAAAAAGAAGCCAATTTGTTTCACATTTTCTAGACCTGGTTATAAAAATACCCAGACAGTCTGAGAAAATATCTATCATAAGTACACACCTATCATATAGACACAAAAATGGAGCATTTATTTAATCCCTATGTTACATAATTCTGATATTCTTATCATTAGCAGATGACATTGCAGGAACTTACCAGACTCAAAAGTCTCCTCATCTTTTAAGATCATCCAGGCAGCAAAAATAGCAAATGAATTTTATTTTAGTGCTACCTTTGCAAAACATAATCACAACCCAACACACCAGAAACAATTTCCCATTGCGGCAGCAATAGGAAGGTACAGTGAGATCCTCTTATAATCTTTTGTGAAATCAAATTACACATCCATGAGGCAAATCCATGATTGTTTTGGGTATTTATTTAAAAACATTTATACTATGGAATAAGTTCCAAAGTGGATGATGGGAGAGGCATCTGATACAAGGGGGAGATGTAATTCACTTCTTCCACATTTCTTATTTCAGATTTTTCTTGCAACATGAAAAATAGGATTGTATTTACAAACATGGCTTTATTATTAGCTCAAGAGCATACTTTGTGCAACAAAAGTATCACAACATCACAATACAAGATTTTAAATGTTTTTGTTTATATCTTATTGTAGCCTTTCCATTATAAAATCCTAACATCAAGCAATAAAATAGTTCAAAATTACAAAAGTAAAAACCATAAATCATGATCAAGAAAATCTGCAAGACATGGCCTCATGAATTAGGTCAAAATGTGACAAATAGTGAGCTCTCTAAAATCAGCATCAAATGTGTCTAAAGAAGGAACTGCATAACTAGGCTACACAAATACAGATTTCTACACTGACGATTCTCTCTAGTCATGGGTGTCCAACCTTGGCAACTTTAAGACTTGTGGACTTCAACTCCCAGAATTCCTCAGCCAGCTGGCTGAGGAATTCTGGGAGTTGAAGTCCACAAGTCTTAAAGTTGCCAAGGTTGGAGACCCCTGCTCTAGACCCCTGCTCTAGACCCCTGCTCTAGACCCCTGAACCAACGGTTGACAGGACTGGACTTGTGGCTCTGATTATAGCTCTCTCAACATACACATACTTTTAACATTTTTTCATTGTTACTAGAAGTCATTTTGTTTAATGTTTCTTAGAAATGGGTTACACATATTGGGATTTTGACCAATTTAAACTGCAGTAATGAAATACATAAATACATGCATCCAAACTAGAAGTGATTACCTGTTTCTACACATTTCTCATCAATCTGCATGTCATCTTCTAGTATGTTGTAGACAAGGAAAAGGAAATATATGTCAGCCTCTCATAATTTCCAGAGAACTCATAGCTAGAAACATTAACTTATCTACCCCATGACTTTTAAAATCATATTTTATCTACTATTTCATAGAGTACCATGATGTACAACATTCTATGATGATTTTATTTTTATTAAAGCATAGATTACTGTATACTGTAGTCAGCTGGAATATAAGTGGAAGAAAAAGATCAACAACAGAATGAAGATTATTGGAATGCCCATTTGAAAACTCCAACACTGAAAGGAGCAAATCATATTAACTACTCTGCCCTCCTTGCATTTTTTGCACTTTCACCAAGATGTTGAAAGAAGAACCAGAACAGTTTATTGATTACGAGCTTGGATGTGATTATAGTAACCTCATAATTGAGATTGGTACCTCCTTGCAGTGCCGCAATGGAATCCCTGAGGTGATTATAAAACCTCTTTCAATCTCTACAATTATAAGCCACTCTCAGTTTCTCCTTTTCTAAAAAAGGGATTTATCTTGCCCTCTATTCATGGTCTCTTTCAGTGGAAGCGTCAGAGCAGATGGGTCGACAGAATGGTGCAGGTGGAAGACAGCAAGAGGGAATCTTGTTATCAAAGAAGACTTGCTAAATGCAATCTTATGGGTGAATAAATAAGCTACTCAGGAAAAAAACCATAAGGATGGCTTGGCCTGCTTGGTTGTTTCATTTCACGGACAATATTGTCCAAGAGTGCTTTTTTGTGGGAAAAAGGTAGTCCTGGTTTAACAACCACAATTGGGACTAGCAACTCCACTGTTAAGCAACAGAATTGTTCAGTGAGATATCCTGTGACCATACAACCTCACTTCCACTCTGGTTAAGTGATTATTCACAGTTATATGATGTTTTACATGATTGCACCATGAAATTTTACTGTTGGCTTCTTCATTGAATCTGCTTGATGAGATGTGCAAATGGTGACCTCAAACCACAAGATGCTATGATTAGTCATAGGTGCATGAACCAGTTATAAAGTTAGTTTTTCAGCTCTGGCATAACTTTGAATAGTTACTAAACAGAGTAGTCATTAAGCAATGACTACCTGCATATGGAGGACAGATCCATCTGCTCTTGAAAAAGCTAGCGAAGATAATGCATTCATACATTTTTTGTACTTCGTATTTCTAAAACTGCTTGATGAAGCATTTAATTTAATGGTGGATATGTGTTTGCGAACTGTTATGAAATTATGTCATGTGTCTGTAAAATTATTATTGAAATCAATCTTTTGGGTTTGAATTTGCATTCTGCTCAGTTTCAGAGATGTTAAGACACTATAGAACAGGTAATGTACAGAGAGCAAGGTTACTTATTTTGTGCATATATTAATAAAATAAACATTCAGTAGTTCATACGCAGACACACAGACACATAAATGCCATACATTAAAATGGATTATAGACAGGGAGAAGATGATTAGTATATAGCACACAGGGGTTTAGCAGAAAATAGATTGGGATCAACTGGTAAACCCAGGATATTGCAGGAAGAAAGCCGTGTTAGTGTAGGTTACAAAAAAATCACAAGAGTGGCAGCATCTTTTCTGACTAACACATTTTATTAAAAGGCATAAGCATCACCTTCTAAGTTAATGTATTCTAAGTCTCTATTCAAAGTCAAAGTGGAATCTGAAATCTCTCCATACCGGCTGTTTTTTAAAATATAGTTTTAAAAAATATCTGTCATAGAAGTCATGGAAATGATGCAAAAAGAACAATTCTTTTCTTTCTTAATTGTGCTTCATTCTTTTGAAATCATATGGTTGCCACTGTATGTTTACCATTTAGACAGCAAAGAATGTATAGAATATTCCTCCAAGTAGTATACAGGTAGCCCTCGACTTATAACAGTTCATTTAGTGACTGTTCAAAGTTACAACAGCACTAAAAATTTATGACATTTTTCACACTTATGACCCTTACAGCATCCCTGTGGTCAGTTAATCAAAATTCAGATGATTGGCAACCATCATGTTTTTATGATGGTTGCTATGTCCTGGGGTCATGCTTTTGTCCGTTTGTTGACTTGCAAGCTCAATGAGAAAGCCAGATTCACTTAAGGACTGTCTTGCTAATTTAATTGCAGTGATTCACTTAACAGCTATAGCAAGAAAGGTCCTAAAATTTGGCAAAACTCATGTAACAACTGTCTTGCTTAGCAACAGAAATTTTGGGCTTAATTGTGGACATAAGTTGAAAACTACCTGTACCTAAACAGAGACCATTCAATTATGAGATAAATTCTTTCCCAACATTCTTATAGGATTCTGAGTAGTATATCTCAGAGAGAGATTAACAATCTTAGACAGACTAGTTTGGAGACCTTGGCTAATGTGATATACACACAGACAGACACACACACACACACATTTATGGAATCCAATTAGCATTACTGACCTTCTTCCGCAATATTCACTATCATGGGAAAATCATTTTAAAAAAAGAATATATACATATAATCAGGGACATGAATGAACAATTCTAAGTAAATGAAATAGAGATTATTCTGATAACCTTTACACCTTTGTACACTAAAGCATAGTAAATGATTTCCCAACAGTTCTCCCTTGTGTTACTAAATTGTTTTAGGTAATCCTGTTTCTAGATTGACAGGATTGCTAGTAGGTTTAAAATTCAAACTACAAGAATTTTTGTTCCAAAATCTATGCTGTCTAATTTGTATTCTATAGAAATAATTGAGTAAAAACATAATATTAATTACAGAAATAGTTCCATGCACACCTCATCATCAGGAATGTATTATACTCACAGATTGTTGATTTGAGGCAAGAATGGGGATGGAAGGGATGAGTCCACCAGAATTCTCGCTGTTTCCTAGACAGAGGAAGGGAACATTTTCTAAAATTACAGAATTAGAAAAAGATTTCAACAGAATTTGGAATTCCTATGGTCTTATGATGAATTTCATGACTGGAGAGGAATTCAAAACCAAATTTCCATTACATGTATATTCTTAACTAGGGCACAAACCTTAGAAGAGAAATTCTTTCCTGGAGAAAAAAAGACTGTCTCTTCTAAAATTTGACTGTCTCCCTTTTTACATCACCATCATACGTCTCCCTTTTTACATCACCATCACTACCACCACATCCCCATTTTCCATACCTCTTCATAAGATGATTGGAAGGGATGAGTCCAGCACAAACTTTGAGGTTGGAGACTTTCCTTGCCTGCCACCACAGAATGTCCTTTTGGTCTACAATCTGAAGAATCTCTCCTTTTTTAAATGGCAGTCCTGCATCAACACATGGAATGAGTGGGTCCTGACGAGGGCAGTAATCCCACATTGCACGCACATAGAGCTGGAAGGACATTGAAAATTTATTTTTAATCACAGAAGTTACACTCCAAAGACAAGGAAATACATTTGTAAAAGTTTAATAATTGCAAACAATAAAAAGTCAGCTTTAAAAAGCCAAGATACAACTGCAGTCAAAACATGGCAATAGGTAATGGCAATTCATAAACAGTAATAAGAGCATAAAATGATATTAAAGAACAGTGGGCTAGGTAAGCAAGAAGCTGCACAGCAAAAAGAAATTATAAATCTTCAGGGAAAAACAATTATTTCTGAGGAGAGTTTTGGCTAGCTAGGCAGTGATAGAAGACTATTTTTTCTCTTCTTATTCCTGTCTGATATTGTGCTGGTTAGACAGTATATAATGTGCTGGTTAGACAGCATAGTTACTTTGGGAATGGGAGCTGTCCCCTTAAGGGAATGCCTCATGGGATATGTAGTTAATGCCTCATGGGAGATGTAGTTTATGTCATGATCTATAATCCTAATTGGTCACTGAATTGACCTCTGGTTGGGCTGGGGGAGTTTTGGTCATTCTTACCTGGACCCAGCATCGTGCTGGAGTCTTCCCTTGCTATATCGTTAAGGGGTGAAGATAACTATCTTTTCACACTATGAAGATGACAATGCAAAGATTGGACATTAGATGAATCTCAGCATAACTGTGAGTTATACATTGAGGATGCCTGATATAATCCAATAATGTAACTTTGTATAGAAGGCTTTGTAGTATTGAACTGCCTGTCTCAATATTCAGCCAGAAAATTAGAGACTTGATTGATATATCTCAACAATTTAGTGGAGTGGTCCAAATTGATCCTAGCACTGATGATGTTACTTAGTTTGGGTAATGAAACATCTGCAAGAAAAAAAAACAGCCAAGCTCAGAGAGCACCGAGGACCCCTCACTTCAACCCTGAGCTACAAATATTTTCCTTTATTAGAATCTTATTGATCCTTACTTGTCAATTATTACAAGCTATTGTGAAATAGGGGCCCTAACATCTTTCTTGTATCATCTTACTGATCACTATGGAAATAAAGTGAATCTTTGATTTGATCCAACCGATATAAGAGAATGATTAAAGTCAAAAAACTCTTTCCTTATGAAGAAACTTAATGCTAACTAAACACTAACTCTGAGGGATTCTTGCATTAGCCTTCTGAAGCAAAGGAATGTATCCATGTATTGCATCTTACTGTTGTTTGATTGCTGATGATTCGATCAGAACCTGGAATCAGCTTGAACATGATGATGCTTTGTGATAGAGCCTGCAAGAATTCAGAAAAACAGTATCTAAGGCACTTTGCCTACTTTTGTTGCAAACTTAATTTGATCATCAATACATTTATAACTCTATGAGTATATATCTTTTGACAGGAAGGATAAAATTCACAATGATATTGTTTTTGGTATACAGATAGTTCTTGATATTACCACAATTGAGCCTAAAATTTTATTTTTTTTTTGAAAAAGATTTTATTAATTTTCTACAAACAAACAAGACAAACAAAACATAAAAACATCAACTCTCATATGTACATCCAGTGTGTCAGTTGGTTCATCATTTTTGTGCATTCATTCTGTAGTCTCAATTACAATTATGTTACATAATAACTCATATTGTCAATCCAAACTTATATATCCTAATATCACTAAAAAAAGAAGTTTTTGACTATATTTTTAATCATTCATGCTTTATGAGCTAACAATATTTTAAACCAGTTTACTCTATAACAAATCATATAATCATATCAAATCAATCCTAAAAAACCTTTTATAAATATAATGTCAAATAACAAAATAATAGCAAAATAAAGATATTCCTTACTGTCTAGCATTCTAAATATTCTATTATCGTATTTTATCATCTAGCCATTGATAAAAAAGATCCCAAATTTCATAAAATTGTTTATCCTCTTGCTCTCTAATTTCAAATGTCATTCTACTCATCTCAGCACATTCCAATATTTTCTTAATAATTTCTTCCTATAATGGTATTTTCTCATTCTTCCAATTTTTAGCAAATACAATCCTAGCCGCTGTTAATACATTTACAATCAGGTACTTCAAATCTTTACTATATATATCAGGTAAAATTCCCAATAAGAAGATCTCTGGTTTCAAGTCTATGTGTTTCTTTGTCATTTTTTCCAACCACATGCGAATTATAGTCCAATATTTTCTAGCGTCCTCACAAGTCCACCACATATGGTAATACGAGCCGGGTATCTGATGACATTTCCAGCATTTTTCAGATTTGTTCTTAAACATTCTTACTATTCTTGTCGGGGGAAAGTGCCACCTGTAAAACATCTTATACAAGTTTTCTTTATATGCTGTTGATATTGTCATTTTATAATTTTGAGACCACAATTTCTGCCATTTCTCTAGATCAATCCCATATCCAAAATTCTTCCCCCAAACAATCATAGTTTCTTTGACTTGTTCTTCCTCTAATTTCATTCCCAGTAAATAACCATATAATTTTTTAATCACCTTCTCATCAGTACCCATCAAGATCTTATCTAAATCAGTCTGCTTATCATAGAATCCCTCCATTTTAGAATCTTCATCATACCTTGAATGTATTTGCGCGTATGAAAACCAATTCATCCTTATACCTTGTTCCTCTAAGTTTTGGATCGATTTAAGTTCACCCTTTTCATCCAAGAGTTCCCCATATCTAACTGTTTGTTCCTTCTTATAAATTATAGGATAGGAAAATGCTTCAATAGTCGATAACGAAACTGGAATTTTAAAATAACATTGTCTTTTTATCTTCTCCCAGTTTAACCACAAAGACTCCCGCATATAATGTCTTCTAAAATAATCCTGTGTTTTAGTTCCCTTATACCATAAAAAAGCATGCCAACCCAACAGCAAATCATGCCCTTCTAATGTCAACAACCTATGCTTTCTTAATGTTATCCATTCTTTGACCCACATTAAATTTGCAGCTTGATAATACAATTCCCAATTAGGCAGGCCAAAACCTCCTCTAATTCTAGCGTCTTGCAAAAGCTTTAGCTTTATTCTCGCTTTTTTACCTTGCCATATAAACTTCAACATGATTTTATTTAAATCTTCAAAATAGTCTTTTCCAAGCCTAATTGGTATTGTTTGGAACAAAAATAAAATTCTAGGTAAAATATTCATCTTGATTGTTGAAATTCTCCCTATTAATGACAATTGCAAGTTTTCCCACTTCTTCAAATCTGTAGCTATCTGTTGTTTGAATTTAATATAATTATTCTCTTTTAATGTGCTACATCTTGCTGTCAAATATATCCCCAGATACTTAACCTTATTTGTAATTTGGATTTTCAAAAGATCTGCCAGTTCTTCTCTTTGTCTCAATAGCATGTTCTTTGTCAAAATCTTTGTTTTATCTTTATTTATTTTCAAACCAGCCATCTCACCATATGTCTCTATCTTTTCCAATAACCTTGGAGCTGTTTCTAATGGGTCTTCCAGAATAAAAGCTAAATCATCAGCAAAAGCTTCTAGCTTAAATTCTTCCTTCTTAATTTTCATTCCTTTTATGCTTTTATCATCATTAATATTTCTATTCAACACTTCCAAGGTCAACACAAATAGCAAAGGAGATAGGGGACACCCTTGTCTTGTGCCTTTTCTTATATTAATAAAATCTGTAAGTTCCCCCTCCATCATTATCTTTGCTGTTTATTATATATGGCTTCGATTGCTTGAATAAATTTTTTTAGCAAAACCCATCTGTTCCAATAGTAATAACATAAATCTCCAGTTCACGTTGTCAAATGCCTTTTGAGCATCTAAAAATATCAAAGCCATTTGCTTTTCAGGATGAGCCTCATAGTATTCCAAAGTATTCAAGATTACTCTCATATTGTCTCTGATTTGTCTCTTTGGCAGAAATCCATTTTGATCTGGGTGAATAAAATTATTTTAATATTTTTTAAGTCTTTCTGCTAAAATTGAAGCAAAGATTTTATAGTCTGCATTCAATAAGGAGATGGGTCTGTAGTTCTTAATTTGCAGTGGGTCAGCCTCTTCTTTTGGAATAAGTATGATATAAGCCTCTGACCATGTTTTGGGTATCATCTTCTTTAACATAACTTCATTCATGACTTCTAACAATGATTCTTGAAATGTTTTATAGAATTCTGCCAGAAGCCCATCTGGACCCGGTGCTTTCCCATTGTTTTGTCTCTTAAATGCTTCATTTAATTCCATCATTGTTATATTGCTTTCTAACATTTCTTCAGTCTCTTTAGGTATCTTCGATAAGTTAGCATTCTGTAGATACTGTTTGACTTTTTCCTCATCAATATTCTCTTGTTTATATAGTTGCCCATAAAAATCTCGAATAATTTCCTTTTTCTCCTTATTACCATAACAAACTTGGCCTTGATCATCTATTAACTTCAATATTTTTCTTGATTCCTTCTCCTTTCTCAATTTGTATGCTAGCCATCTACCTGGTTTATTCGCATCTTCAAAGTAATTCTGTTTAGAATTTCTGATTTTCTGTGCCAATTCTTCTTTCTCTATTAATTCCATTTTATGTTTAATTACATCCAGCTTCAATTTAATATCTTTTTTCTGTGGCATTTTCTGTAATTCTTTTTCAAGTCTTTTATACTCATCTTCCAAGGCCTTAGAAGCTTGCCTTTTCCTAATATTCTTTTTTCTTGTATAATCTATTATCAGACCTCTAGCGTATGCCTTCATTGTATCCCAAACGTTCTGCGTTGAAGTATCTTCTTTTTTATTTTCTCTGAAAAAAAAAGCCAATTCCTTCTCCATCCATTGTATAAAATCTTTCTCCTTTAAAATAGTATTATTTAATGTCCATCTCGATCTTTTTTTTTGTCCCTTCCATTTAATTGTCATTGGGCTATGATCTGCCCAAGTACTTGTTTCAATATTTGTTTCTTGAATATTGGATATTAATTCTGTTGATATCCAAATCATATCTAATCTGGACCATGATAAATGTCTATTTGAATAAAAAGTATATTGTTTAGCTTTAACATTTCTTTTTCTCCAAATATCTTTTAAAGATCGTTCGTCTGTAATTTTAAAAAAAGATTTAGGGAGAGCCTTTCTATTTTGCTTGGTTGTTGTTGCTATATAGTCCAATTTATTGTCCACAATTCCATTAAAGTCTCCCATCATAATTATATTAACATAGTCCAGTCCAGTTATTTTCATGTGTTATTTTTATATTTTATATTTCCAGTTATTTTTATAGAACTCTTCTTGTTTTTCATTCGGAGAATAAATTGCAATCAAGAGTATTTTTATATTATTGTCCATTATTTCCACCATTAATACTCTTCCATCTTCATCAGTGTAGATTGGTTTTGCTGGGATAGCCTCTTTAATGTATAGAACCACTCCTCTTTTCTTACATTGAGTCAAAGAAGTAAATATTTTCACCAATTTTGGCTGTACTAACAATTGTTCATGTTGTTTTTTAATATGAACTTCTTGTAGACAAATTATATCAAATTTTAATTTCTCTAATTTATGAAAAGTTTTCCTTCTTTTAACAGCTGAATTAAGTCCATTTATATTCATTGTAATCAGTTTTCTTTCTTCCATGATTATGCTTTATATTTAGGTCTAACAGCTCTCGTGGATCTCACTTCACGCTGTTCTTTACTGTCCACCTGTCCACCTACAGCTCCTTTCTCTTTTTCAGTCTCCAGTTGTTCCTCTTGAAACTCAATTAATGAGACCTCTTTCTCTGCCTCCTCTCTTCTTCTTCCAAAAAATTCTGCATGGAAAAGTTCTGCTTTCTCAATTGAGTCAATTCTATGTCTCTGCTCTTGCCACGTAAACATTAATCCTTCTGGAATCAGCCATCTATAATTCACTTCGTTTTCCAGAAGCATTTTGGTCAGAAATCGATATTCTCTTCTCATCTCTCTCACTCTTCTGGGTATTTGTTTTAAAACCACAATCTCTTTACCTTTGTATTTCAATGTTTTCTCTCTTACCACTTGTAATATTTGTGTTTTGATGGATTTTTTGGTAAATCTAATGTGGACTTCCTTTGGTAATTTATTTCTCATCGCATATCTTGTATAAACTCGATATACCTCATCTACTCCATCCATCATCTTTTCCTCTGTAATTTCCAAAGCATCTGCCAAAATTTCTATCATTATCGCAGCCAAATTTTCTCCTTTTTCCTCTTCTATATTTTGAAATCTGAGATAAAATTCTGACCTTTCCATCTCCCACCTCAACATCCCATTTTTTTCTTGTTCAACCACTGTTAATCTACTATCAATATTTCCAATCTTCTCCTCTCTTTGTTTTCCTTCTTCCTCAATTTTTTGGAATCTCTCCTCATACTTCCCCATCATTTGTTTAATATTTTCCACTTTTTCATCAGTCTTCTCTATTCTTTGTTCAATGATGTCTGATTTTATCTTGAGATCTTGGATTCCTTGCATAATCATCTGTAAAGTTACTATTTCTTGTTCTTTATTTTGCTTCAACATTGTCTGAATTAAACGTTGTCCTCCAGCTGGTGGGGAAGCAGACGTAGAAGTAGAAATGCCAACTGGTATTGGTTTCCTGCTCATTTTAATGCTTCCAAAGCTTCAAATTCTTTTTGACTTTTACTCACTGGTAGAATAGTCAATTATAATCCAAAATGGAAAAATCCAATAGTAAAAGACCCAAAACCAAAGAAGAAAAAGGAAAAAAGAAAGAAGAAAAATCTTCAGGTTCTTCTTGACCCTAATCCAATTACAAAGTAGTCCACCATAAAAAAGGAAAAATAGAAAGGAAAAAAACAAACAAACCCAAAAATGATATTATTGATTAAGAGCAAAAAAAGAAAAAAAGAAAAAAAGAAATTCCTTCAGGTTCTTCACACCTTAATCTCAATAATCAAAAAAGAAAAACAAAGTGGTCCAAAAACATGGATAGAAAAAGCAAAGAAGTCCCAATAAAAATAAAGAGAAAAAAAGAAAACTAAAGAAAAAACTCTGAGACTTTCCCTTTAAAATAAAAGGCAAAAATAAGAATATAACTAGAATTGAAATTTACAAAAAGGCTGGCGAATGGGGTATATATATATATATAAGAGAGCACACTGCACTTTATTTATTTATCCAAGGCTCTTATTATGACTCTCTTCTCCAGCAGCTTCAAAGCTAAGCCTCAAGTGTTGAAATATTGATAAGAAAAACACCTGTAATAATATTTTGCTGTGCTCTCCCTCTATCTTATCACGTTGAAATGTCCTTACAATTCTTTCCAATTCAAATAAAGTATTTTCAAGCCTCTAGTTGGCAGTGTTGCAGTGTTTCTTAATGCTCTTCCCCCCCCAGCCAGAAAAAATGAATAATGTATACAAAAAAAAAAAAGAAAAAGAAAATAGCTAAAGGGAGCCTCTATCCTAGAGAAAATTAAAAAATCAAAAGGAGCATAAATATATATATAAGAGAAAATTCAATCCGGTTACCTACAAAGTCACACTTAAGTCCCCCCCAAAAAAGTAAGAAAAAAAAAAAAAAATCCAAGCCTCAATTTGACCTCACTTTAAAAAACGCCGCTCAAACAGTTTTGGTCAAAAAAAAAAAAAAGTCTCACAGGTTTCTTCTTTGTTCAGGATGCCCTTTCAAACCTCAGCGAATTTACAACACAAAAGGAATTTCTCACCCAGCCGACACACTTCTTTCCAGCCACTTTCTTTCCGGAGCTGTCCCGACTTCAGCAGCTATGGGGGCTGCCTCTCCGCCGCCAGCAAAAGGGCTTCTCCCAGATCAAACCAGAGATTTTGCGATATCTCTGGGATCCTGGGACAGTGCCCTTCTCAATCCCCGTCTCTACAGGACGGTTTAGGTCCGTTGGGACCGACCAGGGGCGAAAATATCGGCTGCGATCTCAGAGCCCCAAGATCGCAGCTGTATCGCCAAAACGAAACTCTGCCTTCTCCACAATTGAGCCTAAAATTTTTGTTGCTAAGTAAAACAGTTGTTAAGTGAGCTTAGATTTTATGATCTTTCTTGCCACAGTTGTTAAGCGAATCACTGAAATTGTTAAGTTAGTAACATGGTTGTTAAGTGAATCTGGCTTCTCCATTGACTTTGCTTGTCAGAAGGTCACACAAGGTGATCACCTGTCCCTAGGACACTGCAACAGTCATAAATATGGATCAGTTGCCAAATGTTTGAATTGTGATTGCGGGACCATGAGAATGTTGCAGTGGTTGTTCACTTGAAAAGTGCCATTGTAACCTAAAGCAGTAATTAAATGAACAGTTGTAAGTCAATGAATATGCCTGCCCACCTGTAAATTTTAGCTATCAAATTGTGCAAAAATAAGGAAAAGAATTGTGCAAAAGTAAAAAACAAAGCAGCAGCTGTTAGTCGCAACTGAGGAAGGAATTAGATTGCACAGCCCCTACTTCTGATTGCTTTGGAACTGCCACAAGGGTTTTCTTTTTCCCTAAGTTAACATGCAAGCAACAGACAGAAGCAGAAGATGGGGAAAGTGATGGTGATGGGAACAATATTCACACACACATTGAAATAAAAACAAAGTATTTCCTACAAAAATAGAAATATGAATATTTGCCTCCTGGCTCTTTGGTACAGTTGAAACAAAAATCTGCAGGAAGGAAAATAGGATTGACAAACTTGTGGGCACTACATTGCACGTAGTGAGAGGGTCTATGAAAAATGGTAGAAAATGCTCAGCCCCTCTTTAAAAGCTTTTTTCTTCAGGCCATTCAAATCATAACTTTGGAGGATGACTTTATGTTCCAAGCATGCACTTTTACATGGATCACATGTAAAATATCATTAAGTGGCATTTAAAGAGTAGAAGGCTGATTGTGATTACCAGAATGTGTATGACTTGCTCTGGTTCCAGGCCCTCCACTGGGATTCCATTCACTTCTACAAGTTTGTCTCCAGCATATAACAACCCTATGAAAAAAATGTAATTAATCAGAGAACTGGAGAAGAAAAATAGTCTGGATTTCTAAAGAACACCTAGAGTTTATTTCCCCTCCTAAATTTAAAGCGATTCATTACAGCCAGTTGTGCATCTGATTATCCTAATCTCATTTCAGCTAAGGTTATCTTAAGGAGGAAGAGCAGATTTTAGCTCAATAGCTTCTCCTCTGCATTTTGGCCTCATAGGGGCAGCTGACAGGAGACCATGTGATATTTTGGGTTTCTCCTGAATGTGATGAGCATAACAAACTGACTTCTACAGTTGGCCTAATCAATGCATCTGCCTGTCTGTGGAACAAGATCTCCAATAGAAGTGCTTCCAAGCCTTTTATACTATCTCCCAACCCCTGCCTCCTAAAATCAAATATGGGATAAGCAGAAGGAAGTTGATCGTAATAAAACAATTTAGAATACCTTCACTAAGATTTACTAAGAAACATGTTCAGAACATTCAAGAACCTGTACAGAACTTTCCAAAGCATGTACTGAAATTTATTCCCTGCCCTTCCCCAGTGATTTCTTAACTTTTAGATGCATTAAATTCACCTTACCACTTTTATCTGCCAGACCTCCATGGATTACTCTTGCTACTGTAATATCACCTGTCAGCTCATGGCGTTTAATTGTGGCACCCTGAAGAAGAGGAAGAAAAAGAAGAGTTGCTTCCTACTAAACAAATGAATAAAAAGGGAAAAAGGTGCACACTTGGTGAGTAGTGGTTTGCAGGAAGTCTACAGCCTGCTAGAGATATTAAAATTATACCTTCCACTTCATGTACCTCCCTGCATTCATGCCCCATAAAGTTAAACTTGACTCTGGGAACTTAGTAGACCATCAATATCAATTTCAGTACATGTAGTTTTTGACTTAAAACTGTAACTGAGCCCAGAATTTTTGTGATAACTTCTTTTACTTTATTCTTGTAGATTGTAAGTTGAAGCACCCACATGACTAGATCTGATTTTACACCTTTTTTTTGTGACAATTGTTAAGCAATCTCCATGGTTATGTAAATGTGATAGCCTTGAAGCAAACTCCATGTTTGTTGAATGAATCCACAGATTCTATGTGTATTTTTGCCAGAAACCATCCAAAAGGTCAGAAGCTGGCAAAAAATTGTTATAAATTATGGTCGCATAACCATGGAACATTCAAACTGGCCATAAAGGTGAGCCAGTGGCCAAGTGCCTGAAATGCAGTCATGTGGCTACCCAATTGTATGCAGCTGTTGGAACTCTAGAACTGGATCATTAGTAGCTCTTGAAGGGTCTGTTGTAATTTTGAACAGTCACTAAGAGACAGGTCATTAAGCAAAGCAAAGACATAAGCAAATGATATAATCTGACTAATTAGTTTATTATGCAAGTCTGCTTAGGTGTGTTTGGATGTATGGCCTTAGTCTCAGATAACAAAATGCTAGCCATAATTATTTTTTCCTCAAAAAAAGAATTACACTAAACATCAAACAGGGCAAACTGCTTTTTAAATGTTTTCTTCTTGTGAATTCAATAATGCATCCTGTTTGTGTCCTATAGTTTTTCATATTTTAAAACAAACATAAATGAGTAAAATAAAAATTCTAAGATGAGAGGAATGGCCTGTGAGCTCTGTGGAGTGGTAAACTTGCCCTACTCTATCTAAGATAGCCAGTTGACCTTAAGGAGTAGGAAGATATGATACAAAGGGAAACACAGATAACAAATTGAATGAATATAATTAAAATTAAAGTGAAATTGAACATTACAAGAGGTTGATTGTTTTTCACCAGACAGACAATCCTCATGGCCTCTTCATTTTCAGGGAGGTTTTCTGTCAGAGGTGGAAGCATAGGTTCAAAATCTTTCTGGGCCACAGTATCATGAGCTAATAACAATGCCTATGAGAAAGATTAAACACAGATATGGGGTAAATAAATGCTAGGTCATTTTTAATGAGGATGCTTGGGTGTAAGTTACAAGATAAATTCAGTCTAACAATTAGTTTTGATTTTTATTTCTGTGTGTATGTCCATTTAACCCCAAAAAAGATTTTTTTTTGGTCTAGCATATAATCATCACAAAATATTAGACCACTTGAATTGGAATATGAAGCCAGATCTCCCAGCTTTATTGTATTATTTCCTTTTTCAAATGTCAATATGATGGATTTGTGTTAGAAAAAAATATTCCTTGTACTCAAAAGAGACCCTCACATTTTATAACAGGCAATGATAGATCTTCATAGCCACTTCTAAATCAACTTCTGCAACATACACAGCTTGAAAAAGCTTTTTTTTTAAAATACTAGAAAGCATAGAACTCTATAATTTTAAAGGGCAGATGGAAAAAATATGGATTCTCCTTTCTGAAATCTTCTTACATAGAAAAATGTAGATTGGCAAGAAGAAGGAAAGCTGAACTTTTTTCTTTCAAAAGCTTTGTGGATGATCTTTGTATCTTTGAATATGCAGGATACACTTAAATGCAGGTGAAGGATAATATATACTATTTAAAATTCTGGATGTTTTCCCTTCTTGTACCTGAAATTATTCTAATCTATGATTTAACTTTTTGTTGTTGTTGTTGAAAAGGGAGACAGAATTTGTAAGTTAAAATAAAGACACACAAGTGTTGGGGGAGAACAGAGATTTCTTTGTCAAAACTAGAAGAAGCTTCTGAGCAATAACCTAGCACTGATATGCTATTCTAAAGCAATAGTACAAGAGTTCTGGCAGCTACTGTAACTTCCAGATACAAAACCTACAGCTACACAAATTAGGGACAGAAGATTTTGCTTCTCTTTCTTGCATGCTTTCTTTATAAAAGAGAGAAAACTTGTTTCTTTTCTGAGGGAAGTGCAGATTTCTCCTGTTGATTGTTTTGAAAAATGGCTTTTGGATTTTATCAGTCTCTCGATTTATGGCTCTGCTTCTTTTGGTTGATGGATGGGGCTAGTGTTTCCATAGAAGATGAGAACAGAGTGTGTTGCAATTCAGCTCCTCAGGACCATGGGAAAAGTCAGTAATAATCCAAGGTTCCTTTTGCAAAGGAAGGACAAATATGCCTTCCTGCAACTGTTTCTTCCCTGACCAATAAAACTAGCCAGTTTGGATTCTACTTTGCTAAAATGTTTTTCAAGAATGGAGAGAAACATGGCGCCCGGATGTATCTCAAAGTGATAAAATTATTGGTCTGTGCCAATACTTAAGAGTTCAACAATGCATCTTAATAATAAAGAATCTTCTACTGGAGAACTTTCTCTTCCTTGCTGAAGAATTTCAGGGGCCAATACACACCTTGAAGTGAGGACCTTGTAGAAGTTGTCTTAGTTCTTTAATTTCTGGAGATTGTTGACCTCTATGCAGCAACTCCACTACCTATGAACAAGAGAAGCACGCTTCATTTTGATAATATATAACTTACGGTAACCTATTGTTTAAATAGCACATTGATGTTTATAAAATACAATTATATAAAACATAAAGGACAATTTGGTGCAGTGGTTAAGGCATCAGGTAGAAACCAGAAGACCATGAGTTCTAGTTCCGCCTTAGGCACAAAACCAGCTGGGAGACTTCATGTTAGTAAACTTTTTTTTAGTCCTAAAAAGTAGGAAAGGGCAATCCATTTCTAAAAAAGAATTTTGCCAAGAAAACTTCAAGGAGTAGTCCAAGCAGTTAGAAGGAGTCAAAATCAACTCGAAGCAATTTTATTTCAGTGGAACTTGTAATATTGAAAGCAAAAACTAGGGAAATTGCATTTAACCTCAACTCAAGCAATCTTACCTCATGCATCAATTCTTGTGCCTGGGATATGAATGAAACTGGCCTTCTCTTGATATACTGATGAAGGCATTCATATACCTAGAAACAGACGAAGTTAAAGATGTTGCTGCCACTATGCAATGTCACAATATTACAAACTTGGTACATAATGCAAAAGCCTGGCTCTCTCTTCATACAAAGCAATGTGAGTGGTCCAGAAATCAAGCCCAATTTTCTTCAGTACAAATTCTACAAGATTTATATGTGTAATGATATATGAGATTGACCTTTTGGAGAAAGAAACACAGACTAGATAATGGTCAGATAAGAAAAGCTTAGTCTGCAGAAGTAATGGGATATAGTAAAGGTCTAAGAAGGAACCTTTCCTAATTTAGGAGCTGCCATGGCGCAAGTGGTTAGAATGCAATATTGCAGGCTACTTTTGTTGCCTGTAATTTGGCAGATAACATCTCATGAGGCTCAAAGTTGACCCATCCTTCCATTCTTCCAAGGTCAGTAAAATGAGGACCCAGACTGTTGGGGGCAATATGCTGACTCTGTAAACCGCTTAGAGAGGGCTGCACTGTGAAGCGGTATATAAGTCCAAGTGCTACTGCTAATTGCTATTATTGGACTGTTAAAGTTGCCGGGGAGGGAAAAATGTACTTTCAGAGTTGCAATTTTCTGTTAATGTAACCTTATAATAAAGCCAGAGTTAATAATTCTGGATGTGCCTCTTATCTGGACTACCTCATAAAGCTGACAATGTGCTTCTGTGACATATACTGGCATTGAGCCACTGAAGTGACTTCAATGAATTCTGTTCTCTGTCCTAAACTGTTACCATAGTATGCTTCGTGCATCACTTGTAAAGCAAAGTAGAAAGTTTTTAAAAATTATGATAGGAACAATGCACTAAGAAACATTTATGGTACCAAACCTTATAAATGCAAAAGGTTGGAAAGGAAGTGAAAATCTGAGAATTAGGTGTCTTATTTTAATACTGTTTTGTGTAAAACCATGGAAACACATGGATTTAACAAATGCAAAAAAAAAATTGTTCCTGCCTGGTTTATTACCAAACTATCCATACATATTTTAGTTCTAAAATTTGAGTTAGGGAAAAATTAAAATGGGTTTATAGTATGGAATTGTAACAATTACTAGTTTCTGAAGAATAGAATAAGCCTTTTATCATTTGTCTCAGCCCATTCAATAATTAAATAAAGTTAAAATTTCTTAAATGCACAGAAGCCTGTTTTTGTGCACAACCAAGGGAAGGCACAAAATTTGCAGTTCTGCTTATTGGAAGATATTTTACCTTTAGGAGAGCCTGCAGCCATGGAGATCTGAGAAGTTCGTATAATACACCATCAGTATCCTTCTTGTCAAAAAAGCTCATTTCGTGCTGGATCAAAGACAGAATGTGTCATAAACCTAGCCCCAAAAGACACATCAGTGATATGGCTCATTGTTGCACTCCTCTAAATACAGGTATTTATACAAATATCTTTTATTTTTTAGACAAAAGATAAATTAAAAATTATAGCATGACAGAGAATTCCTCATTCCTATAAAATTTATTTATAATAATTTATTATCTCATTTATTATTATTTATTTGTATAATTTATGATTTGATTCAAAGATATATGTATCCTGTTATGAACTAATAAAGGCGCTTAAATAAAGTTTTAACAAACCTTAAGAAAATCAGGGTTCTAATCTTGCACTTCTGATTGGCCGATAATAACGATATCGGATTGGTCCGTTCTGGGGAATCTGATTGGCTGTTAATGAGCCATTCTCATTGGTTTAAGGGTTTAACACTTCCATGTTTCTCATTGGCTAATAGGTCAGCCGCCTACCCTATAAAAGGGCTAGGGTTTTGCTCTGTTCAGAATGATTAATAAAGAGTTGAAGTTCACTGTTCACTGCCTCGTCTCCGTTCCTTGCACCCATGCGCAGAACTTAACACTGGCGACAAGGATGGGATGCAGAGACATCAGAGCTGACTGAACACTACAGAGCACCAAACAGAGCACGTGGCTGAAGGCGCATCGACAACGGAAACCATGTCCGGCAGCGCCATACCACCTGCTCCATTTGACCCGGCACAAGAAGACTGGGACTCATACATAGACCGGTTCCAGATGTTTCTGGAGACCAACAACTTGAAGGATGCCACTATGGGGAAAAAGCGAGCAGTGTTCCTGACCCATTGTGGCCAAGGCACTAGCGAAACCGGCTGAGGTGAAAACCATGGACTGGGACGTCCTTGCGCCCCTTCTACGGGCCCACTATGCACCCGCCGTACCAACGCTTGTCCGAAGACATGAATTTTACCAAAGGGACCAGCGGAAAGGAGAGAGCATTGCAGATTTCATCGCAGATCTCCAGAACCTGGGAGGCCTCTGTGGGTTTACAGACCTCGAAGAAGCTCTGAGAGACCGAATAATTCTGGGATTAGATGACCACACTATGCAGAGCAAGATCATGGCCAAAGGGGACATCAACCTTGCTGATGTCATCAAAGACGCAACTGCAGCAGAAGCAACCAGGAAGTCGGCCGCCCGAATGTGCCGCACCAACGCACTGCTCCGCCAACTCGCCAGCGATACCTCACCTCGTTTAGAGAGGCACGCAACAGCGACCCACCACAAGGACCTCGAAATGCCATCAGAAAGTGACAAGGAGGAGGTCAGCCGGCTCCGGTCTGAACGTGACCAACGCCACCAGCGGAATCAAAGACTGCCGCACCAATGCGCGGGTTGTGGGGCAAACCACCCATGATCAGACTGCAAATTTCTCGACGCGCTCTGCCATTTCTGTGGGAAAAGAGGCCACATCGGGAAGGTCTGTAGAAGCAAGCAAGGATCCAGCCCACTTCAGAGGGGAAACAACTACCGCCAGACCACAGGGAATCGTCCTGTGAGTCGGGAACATTTGAACCACCAATGGAACAACCACTCCTACAGAAATAAAACACTGGCCACTTCAACGAGACGAGAAGAGGCACACCAAACCATTACAATCAGTCACGCCTCATCGCTAGATGCAAAGAAGATCCAAGTGAAGGTCGCCATCGAAAACCAGCCTTGCGTGATGGAAGTCGATTCAGGATCATCCCTCTGGAAGACCCTTAAACAATTAATCCCTGCCATCCAGCATCAAGACCTCAGAGCCCAAAGAATCATACTCAAAGATTATCAGGAGAACCGAATTCTGGTCGTTGGATCCAGCCAAGTCCAAGTATCATTCAAAAATCGTACTGCGTCATTACCACTGACCGTAGGCGACCATGACCGGCCTAGCTTGTTAGGCCTTCAATGGTTCGCCCCACTCGGGATCGAGGTAGCCGGCATTCACCAACCAGAAGCGACGACTGGGAGGAGGCCCTCGTCCAGGAATTCCAGGATGTCTTTGCAGACAAACTAGGTGAGTACAAGGGGATCCCGATATCATTTAACCTTAACCCTGAAGTAGCCCCCATCCGCCTTAAGCCTCGTCGGGTACCTTTTGCCCTTAAACCAAAGATTGACGAGCAGCTCGATAAATTAATAGCCCAGGGTGTTTTAGAACCAACTGACCATGCTCGTTGGGAAACCCCAATCGTAACACTCATCAAACTGGATGGATCGTTAAGGATTTGTGGGGACTACCAGGCCACCCTTAATCACGCCCTTCAACAGAACGCTTACCCGGTGCCGGTGGTACAACACCTTCTCCATTCCCTGGGTGGCGGAAAAGTCTTCGCTAAATTGGATTTAGCACAGGCGTATCAGCAACTGCCTGTAGATAAAAAAACTGCAGAGGCACAGACGATCGTTACGCACCGAGGCGCCTTTAAATGCAACCGACTCCAATTCGGAGTGAGTGTAGCCCCAGGGATTTTTCAAAGTCTGATGGAGAGACTCTTGCAAGGGATCAAGGGGGTCGTGCCATACTTTGATGACATTTTAATTGCAGCCCCGAATAGAGAAATATTAGAAAAGCGTCTTAAATTAGTTCTCCAGAAATTTAAAGAAATTTAAAAAAAATAAATGTCAACTATGTACAGATATTCCTGGGGTACCTAATTGATAAACAAGGCATTCACCCCACTAATAGCAAACTAAAAGCAATCAAAAATGCCCAAAGACCCAGAAATAAGACTGATCTCCAAGCTTTCCTGGGGCTCATTAACTTCTACATCTTCTTGCCCCAGAAAGCGACCGTAACTGAGCCCCTACATAGACTTCTCGACAAAAAAGCAACCTGGGTCTGGGGACACCGAGAGGAGCACGCATTCCGACAAGTGAAAAACTTACTAACCTCAGATGCTGTTTAAATGCAGTATAACGAGACTTTGCCTTTAACAATTACATGTGATGCGTCACCGTTTGGAGTAGGAGCCATTTTGAGTCATGTGTTACCAAATGGTAGTGAGGCCCCTATTGCCTATTTTTCAAGGACCCTATCAAAGGCTGAACGTAACTATAGCCAAATCGACAAAGAGGCTCTTGCTGTTGTATCTGCTGTGAAACGGTTTCATGAATATGTGTATGGACGAGTTTTTACTATTGTTACCAATCACAAACCTTTGCTAGGGATTATAGCGGGAGACAAGCCAACCCCCTATATATTGTCACCTACAATGACTCGCTGGTCGGAGTTCTTAGCTGCGTACAACTATAAATTACAACACCGCCCAGGGAAAGCCATTCCCCATGCTGATGCATTGAGCCGTGCCCCACTTCTGGAAACTGTTGATGACCAAGCTCCAACCCTTACAACACTCCAGATTGAAACACTACATTCACCGCCACTAACAGCCAGAGACATTGCAATCGAAACAAAACGAGATCCTGTCCTGGCGCGAGTTCTTAGCTGGGTCGAACGAGGATGGCCAGTAGAACAAACCCCTGATGACTTCACCCCTTTCAGAAACCGGCAAACAGAACTTTTTTCGCAAAAAGGCTGCATCCTATGGGGAGATACAGTCGTCCCCCCAGAGCGGTTGTAACGAGCAGTATTGAAAACATTGCATGACAGTCACCCCGGCATCGTGCGTATGAAAGCGCTCGCTCAAAACTACACATGGTGGCCGGGCATCGACAGGCAGATCGAAGCCTGGGTAAAGACTTGTCTAAAGTGCCAAGAAGTCAGCAGTGCCCCACCTAGAGCAACTCCAACAGAGTGGGAAACCGCCCGGGGGCCATGGTCCCGCATCCACGTTGACTTTGCGGGACCTATTAAGGGACATACGTTCCTCCTAATAGTGGATGCTATTCCAACTGGCTCGAGATCCACGAAATGAAGAATACTACAACCGAGTCCGTCATCCGAAAATTGAATAGGCTATTCGCAACGCATGGGCTGCCAGACATCCTGGTCTCCGACAACGGACCCCAGTTCACTGCCCTGGCGTTTGAACAATATTTAGCGGACCGGGGTATCCGCCATGCGCTAACTTTGCCAGTACACCCTGTGGCTTACGGCAGGGCCGAGCGCATGGTACAATTTGTTAAAAAAACTCTCCACAAAATGGACTATGGGGACATTGACAACAAACTAAACAGAATACTCCTACTCCAACACATCACTCCGCACAGCATCATCAACAAGACTCCAGCTGAACTGTTGATGGGACGCAAGCTCCGTTCCCACCTCGACTGGATCCATCCGTCCTACGAGCCAGACAAACCCTGTGGATCTAGCGGAAAATGCTGCGAGTTCAAGGTAGGCGACTTAGTTTTCGCTAAAAACCTCTCCGGCGAACCATTATGGGTCGAAGCAACTGTAATTCAAACCACCGGGCCCAGATCGTACCGTGTGCAAACCTGGGACGGAAAAATATGGAAACGCCATATAGATCAGCTTCGCTCTAGGCTACAACCCAGTTCCCGCGACTCCTGTGACTCCCAAACTGAGGGGGGAGGGGATGTCGAAGAAACCGAATTCGAGATGGTGGAAAGCAGAAGCGAAGGAAGTCAGCAATCGGGCGTGATACATGAAGAAGAATCAGGGAGGGGATTGGCCTCGCCACAAAGGAATACCTCAATGGAGGCAAGCCCGCAAAGATCGGAGGACAACAACAACAGAATTAGCGGCACCGAGTCGTCCAGTGAGGATGCGGAACCGCCTGTACCAGATATGCCCAAAAATGTCCTGCCGAAACCGGACTACAGACAGGAACCGGTGGGACAGCGCAAATCTAATAGACAGTTAAAACAACCTACATATCTTAGGGATTACGTCACCGCACCCCTCAAACGGAATCCGGGGGGGAAGGGGTGTTATGAACTAATAAAGGCGCTTAAATAAAGTTTTAACAAACCTTAAGAAAAGCAGGGTTCTAATCCTGCACTTCTGATTGGCCGATAATAGCGATATCAGATTGGTCCGTGCTGGGGAATCTGACTGGCTGTTAACGAGCCACTCTCATTGGTTCAAGGGTTTAACACTTCCATGTTTCTCATTGGCTAATAGGTCAGCAGCCTACCCTATAAAAGGGCTGCTGCTGCCCTAGGGTTTTGCTCTGTTCAGAATGATTAATAAAGAGTTGAAGTTCACTGTTCACTGCCTCGTCTCCGTTCCTTGCACCCATGCACAGAACTTAACATATCCTTTATGTGTATGTGAAGCCTGCAGTTTTTTTCAAGTCAAAACCAGAATTGGGAGACTACAATATCTTGTAAATCCCTTTCCCCCGCCTTAGTTTTATATTTATTTACAAGCCTAGCCACAATTAAAACAGACATAACGGTGTGATAAGCAGCTGGTTTCCCAGCTATGTAAATTGTCACTTTATTCTACTATCCTACATGGTGCAGGTGGCAGTTGTGCTCCAGTTGCACCCATTGCTGAATTGGAAGGCTCTGCTCTCAGGCATTCCAACTTGGTCACCTCCTGAATGGACTGCTGTAATGTGGTCTTTATGGGGCTGCCCCTGAAGAGTATTCAAAGGTTTCAATTGGTGCTAAATGCTGCAGTGAATAGTTATGCGTGCCCATAGAGTAACACACCTCTAATTTGTAACCTGCATTGGCTGCCAGTTTGCTTCTGGGTCCAATCTGAGGTGCAGATTTTGTCCTTTATAGTCCTACATAGCCTGGAACCAGGTGATTTGTGGAACTGCCTCTTCCGAATTACCTCTACCCATTCCAACAAATCTGGCAGGAGTGAAGTAGGTTATGGGTCATGATTCTTAAGGGTTCCATCTGCTTCCATCACATTTTGCTGTGACTCCCGCCCTCTGGTCTATCATCCCCACTCCCTGAGGAGAGATTAATCCCATCCCTAACAGCCTTCTGAAAAGCCTTAAAACATGGTTTTTCCAGCAGGCCTGGCATTCTTTTGAGACAGGGAGGTTGCAAAATGCCTTTTAAACATTCTTCCGTGGTCTTGTTACATGCATGGTTTTTTTATGTGTTTTATTCTTTTGTTTTTACTATATACCACCCAGAGTCACATTCTTGAAAAAGATAGCTATATGAATTTGATAACTGGCCAGCTACATACATCTGAATAGGGAAAAGAATAGCTGCTGTTATAATGATTTCTCTCTCCCTGTTTTTAAAAAGAGGCATTTATGTTAAAAAATCAAATAAATGAGTGGAATGTACCCTTTTCCTTGCTGTGCAAGGCTGCAACTCTGTGCATCTCATTCATTCTTGGAAATTCTGCTGGTTTCTCTGGATGGATCATCTGCTATATAATTATTAGAAGCCTAATTAGAAAGAAAAGATCGCGCAGTTAGAAGTATCCATGGGGGATCCCCAACAGTCAAAATGGCTACCATGACTTTGTGATCCAAAGTCTTTTTAAGCATATATAAAAAGGGGAGGAGGTTTGACCACACAGCTGTCATCTTGCCTTTTTTGGCTTCTCTGTTGACTTCCCTGGCTGAACAATTCAGTTGCATACACAAGGGGAACTAAGCATATCAGCAGTATTTCCTAGAGCTCAAATCAGAGCAGCTTTTTGGTCTGCTTAGCTCAAAGTTGTGATAAGTGAACTAATGTAATGCTACTCTCGCTTCTGTAAATTTGCTTACGCTTAAAATTGTTTACAAAGTATGTATCTTGTAACCTTCCGGAGGATAAGGATTAGAACAATATGAACCATTTTGTATATGTGTGTGTTTCAAAAGCAGCGTCAGTACTGATAAGCGAACCATTAACAAACAGTTGGTGGTCTGGGGAATGTTGATAAGCGGACCATTAATGGTCATTTGGTGGTCTGGGGAATGTTGATGGGCGATGAGTGTCCCTGAAAGGGTGAGGTCTGATGACGTCTGTGAACCAAGCCCTCGTACGATGGGGAAGGGGAATTAGGGTATAAGTATGTTGTGCAAAGTGTGCTCGGGGTTCCATCCTGCTGCCTTGGATGTGAACCCGCTTCTGCAGAACCGCAATAAATCAGAGAAAACTCAGATCCGTGTCGTGTCAGTCTCTCGTGCGAGTGCAATCTCACAAAGTTAAAAGTAAATGTATTTTTTTCTTGGCAAGATGAAGGCTCTTTTCTATAATACTGTATGTATGATATAAAAGATGGAGAAATATTTTAGATTATTAGATAGCCTTTAGTTCTCTTCTGATTATAATTAGTGAACATTTAATTTAATATTTAACATTTAATTAGTTCTCAAACTGTAATTCCAAGAGAACTAAAGAAAAGAACCTAAAATAATTCTTAATCTTTTATATTTAAGTATTTAATAATTTAATTTAATATTTTAACTGAAGTTCAGTATATAGCTATGCATATGCAACTTTTCATAGAGATCTCTTTATATTTAATAACCTTGATTAAAAATGGTTGTCATGCCTTTCTACGTTAGACAACTTTGCATTTAATAAGAGTTCTTAAAAATCTTAAAGTGAGTTCACCTGAAATCTGATTTCTCTTGTGTTATACTTGCATTAACCTTAATCTTGCATGCCTTTGCCATAAGAAGAAAGCTTTCTCTTTTTAATTATGCCAGAAAATGGCAGATGTACCAATCAAATGGACAATTGTGTCAATTCACAATAGCAAAGTTTCATATATTATGCTATAGAAGCACAATTTTCAAAGTAAAATTACCACAAAATTACAAATAAAAAATTATGACAGGTAATATCAAAGGAAAGGTTTGCATTTTCAAAAGGAAAAAAAGCTGATGTTTTCATGACTTAAACACAATCTCTGCCTTCTGGAATCTTCTGCAAGCACAGAAACTAACAGCTGAGCAATTACATTAAAAAAGAAAATAGGATTTCCTGTTTTAGTCACATAGAGCTTACATTGTCTAGATATTTAGAAAAAAAATTATGTACCTCAACATTTCTGAATAAAATGTGTATATATGAGTCCATGTTTGTGTATTATTTGAAAATAAAGAGCAGCAAACAAAAGGCTACATCAATATTACCTCAAAAGGTATGACGCAATGTTTTATTGCACATAGAAAATCTCAGCCACATATTTTTTCTATTTTCTTTTCTTTTTCTTTAAATTCAAGATATTTCTTTTGAATATCTCTGTGCTATATATGTAAAATCTCCCTATTTAAATATGGAAGGTTGTAAAAAACATTTGAGATTCAGTTTGTAAATCCTACAAATCAAAACTCATACAGAACAAAATAAAAAACTCTGGTGGGATTCTTCATTCATCAAATAATAGTACCAAAACTAATTTGTGTGTGTGCGTAGGAATTATAGTCTCTGGAGAAAAGTTTAGCTGATTTCTTGGTGCTCAGTTTGCTAAAATGGGTTTGTTTCTAGACAGAATCTGCTAACAATTAAATAAGCCTCTGGTCTAAAATCCTTTTATCCAACAAAACAAAAAACTGTTGCTGCATAAATTAATTGTGATGTAAACAAGATACCATTCTAATTAATCAGCCAACAGTAGGAAAGATATTCAACTGTGCTAGAAAACCCCAGTAAACAGTACCCAATCAGCAAAAATAATGCCAACCTGGAATAAAATACGTTGTCCCATGTCTTCAGATTTTTCAATTCAAGGTAGCAGCCCTTTTCCCTGGACTGTTCTGTTGACTGAAAACTTTAGGAGTACAGCAGGATATATATTAATCTTCTTACAAGAAAGGAAGTATGATCATTTTTACTGTCCCTTTTTGAAACTTTTAGAACATTCTTCCTTTTTTTCCTTGTTGAATTGGATGCTACCACGGAAAAGGTAGCTGAGAAAAATAGAGTGGAGGAAATGCACTAAGAGTGCCTGATTAAGACTAGCTGTTCAGTGTCTAAGAGCTAATACCATAAGATGACAAATCACTACCGAAAGAAGATCAGTGAAGGGGACCATCTGACAAAGACTAGCAATTTGAATGCTTGAAGCTGAAAGGAAGTGCAAGGATTTAAGTATACAGGTGAAACTCGAAAAATTAGAATATAGTGCAAAAGTTCATTTATTTTAGTAATGCAACTTAAAAGGTGAACCTAATATATGAGATAGACTCATTACATGCAAAGCAAGGTAGTTCAAGTCGTGATTTATCATAATTGAGATGATTATGGCTTACAGCTCATGAAAACTCCAAATCCACAATCTCAGAAAATTAGAATATTGTGAAAAGGTTCTAGGCTCAAAGTGTCCCATTCTAATCAGCTAATGAAGCCATAATACCTGCAAAGGGTTCCTGAGCCTTTAAATGGTCTCTCAGTCTAGTTCAGTAGGAATCACAATCATGGGAAAGACTACTGACCTGACAGTTGTGCAGAAAACCATCATTGACATCCTCCACAAGGAGGGAAAGCCTTAAAAGGTAATTGCAAAGGAAGTTGGATATTCCCAAAGTGCTGTATCAAAGCACATTAATAGAAAATTATGTGGAGGGGAAAAGGGTGGAAGAAAAAGGTGCACAAGCCGCAGGGATGACCGCAGCCTGGAGAGGATTGTCAGGAAAAGGCCATTCAAAAGTGTTGGAGACTTTCACAAGGAGTGGACTGAGGCTGGAGTCAGTGCATCAAGAGCCACCACACAGAGACGGATCCTGGACATGGGCTTCAAATGTCATATTCCTCTTGTCAAGCCACTCCTGAACAAGCGTCAGAAGCGTCTTACCTGGGCTAAAGAAAAACAGACTGGTCTGTTGCTCAGTGGTCCAAAGTCCTCTTTTCTGATGAGAGCAACTTTTGCATCTCATTTGGAAACCAAGGACCCAGAGTCTGGAGGAAGAATGGAGAGGCACACACTGCAAGATGCTTGAAGTCCAGTGTGACGTCTTCACAGTCTGTGTTGATTTGGGGAGCCATGTCATCTGCTGGTGTTGGTCCACTGTGCTTCATTAAGTCCAGGGTCAATGCAGCCGTCTACCAGGAGATTTTGGAGCACTTCATGGTTGTTTCTGAAGATGAGCTGACTTCATTTTCCAGGACTTGGCACCTGCCCACACTGCCAAAAACACCAAAACCTGGTTCAATGACCGTGGGATTACTGTGCTTGATTGGCCAGCAAACTTGCCTGACCTGAACCCCATAGAGAATCTATGGGGCATTGCCAAGAGAAAGATGAGAGAGATGAGACCGAACAATGCAGGAGAGCTGAAGGCCACTATTGAAGCATCCTGGTCTTCCATAACACCTCAGCAGTGCCACAGGTGATAGCTTCCATGCCACGCCACATTGAAGCAGTAATTGCTGCAAAAGAGGACCAAACCAAGTACTGAGTACATATGCATGCTCATACTTTTCAGAGGTCCAATATTGTTCTATGCACAATCCTTGTTTTATTGATTGCATGTAATATTTTAATTTTCTGAGATTGTGGATTTAGGGTTTCCATGAGCTATAAGCCATCATCACAATTATGACAAATCACAGCTTGAACTATCTTGCTTTGCATGTAATAAATCTATCTGATATATTAGTTTCCCCTTTTAAGTTGCATTACTGAAATAAATGAACTTTTGCATGATATTCTAATTTTTTGAGTTTCACCTGTAGAAATTATGTAACTCAGATTATTAGCACTCAGCTCCTTGCTTCCCTAAAGAATACAAGGAGAGGAGTTTTTCAAGTAAAAAGACATTTTTCTCAACAAGTGAGAAAGGCATAGATTTTTAGATGTATCAGTTAGATACAGTCTAACTGTACAGTACAAACTTTAGTCTGATATTAGACAAACTCCCATCAGTCCCTAGAAACATGAAGTCTGGAGGATTTCTATTTGCACTTTAAGATTATATCAGCAAAATTGGCTGGTATTGGAATTCAGTTTAAAAGTATTATGTACCGTACAATGTAGTCAACTACATTGTACACTGTTGTACAACAGTGTACATGTTGTTCAATCTAAACAAGCCTCTCAGATTACCCATCCCTGTTCTATATACAAACACTTAACATTCAAACATTTCCCTGCTCACTAAATTTCAATGTATTCAGGCTGAAAATCTGCATTGGAGAGACGGATTCATATGTATGTAACAGCTAACATAACACATAGTAAGTATTATTTTATACAACTACAGGATTCTGCACTTCCAAAAATAGATTTTCTGACAGAATTCACAAATTTACAGCTTTTAATAAAATTCACTGGATTAAAGCCTCAAAACTCAATACTCCCCCCCCCCCGCATACCTAGTCCCATTTTAGACATGAAAAGCAAGCCGGGTGACTTTGGGCCAGTCCAGGGATGGGATTCAACTGGTGTTACTACCGTTTTGGTGATGTTTTGCATGCGCATGCACGCTTCTTGTGCACACATACCAGACGCGTCCTGTGGGCATGTGCAAAGCATTAAGCTGTGCTGCCCAGACAGCTGAAAAGCGCTGTGCGCAGGTGCGCAGCATTTGAAAAGCCACTTTTTTCCTGCTTTTCCAACCTCAGCTGTGCCAAGTAAAGCAGCTGAGGTTGACAAAGCAGTAAATAAAGGACAGGTAAGAACCTGGGCAGGTGGGTGGGCCAACAGCAGCAAACACAGAACCAGTTCAGTGTCTGCTGCTCTTCAGAGCTACCAGTTCTATAGAGCCAGGCAGAACTGGTAGCATCCCACCCCTGGGCCAGTCCCTCTTCGTCCAACTCACTTTATGGCAGGTCTCCAAACTTAGCTGGCTGGAGAATTCTGGGAGTTGAAGTCCACAAGTCTTAAAGTTGCCAAGTTTGGGGACCCTTGCTTTATGGGGTTGTTGTTGTGAGGAAAATAAGGAGGGAGGAGTATTAGGTATATTCACAAACTTGAGATTTAGAAGAATAAAGGTGACATATACATAAATACATTTTAAAAAAATACTGAAGCACAAATATTAGCACTTAGGCCAGAACTCTTGACAATGTGCTTGCTCATAATCAAAACATGTTACAAATAACAGCTAGGTTAATTGCATATGATTCTTTTTTGCAGCTTTTTAAATTTTTGTGAGTCCATGCCCTTAAATGGCTCAAAAATCTAATGGTCAGTGGCTACATATATTGATTCTTAAAGTTCATAGTATATCTGGTAGTGCGATAATGTAACAGGCAGCTGGTAGACATTTTTTGAGGCCTTAGGAGATCCTATGATGGGGATGAACCAACATGGGTTGTGTTCCTTTGTGGGTATCCCACAAAGAGCCTCAAAACGGAAAACAATAGTTTAGGATCGATTTTATTTACTTTAGTGATTGGATAGCAAATTATGCTGTTAATGCAGAAAACTCACATTGAAATTATTATAAAAGAATTCCAAAAAGCAATTTATATATTATAAAAGAATGACAGAATTAGTATTTTTATTATGAAAATTGCTTCATTTATAATTACAGTTTGATGAAAATGTATTTTTAATAAAAGAAGTTAACACACAAGCATGATTCTGATGTCCAGAGGTTATTTGTATTGAATATTATTTACTGAATTTAACCAGGGAAGTATTTCTGATATAGTAAAGAACAGCACCTGTTTTATCCAGAACGAGAGCTACCCATACAAGGCAAAGAAAAAGTAACAAGAACAATGACATAGAGTTGCTGGTAACAAGATATCTGTCTGTCAAATGACATTGCAGATATAGCAGTTCAACATCAGATAATGATATTTCAATCCTGGGAGCACATCTTTAATAAGATTGCCGTTTTATCATTCTGTAACATGAAGTCCACCATTGTCAAGTAAACCATTCCAACTATAGCATATAAAGTTTGTTCATCAAGGCTTAGAAGAAATAAGAGTTCTGTAAACATTTTTAATTTTAAACTCAGTGCTGACATTTACAATGATCAATGTTCCTTGATGTTAAATACTAAATTCCCTTTAACACCTCCCACATATTTAACATTTTGGAATTAATAAATCCAACAGATCTTGATTTTTTGCAAGCACTTGTACTTCTATTTATAACTTTAGAGAGGATTTTTTTCACAAACTATTTCTTTTAGTAAGAAGGTTATTTGTGTCAACTCCCCCCCCCCCAAATGACACACAAACCTAGGCAGCTTCATTTAAAAATAATACAGTAGTTCCCTAGTGCATTTCAGTCATTCAAAATCACAACATCACAAATTTCCAACTTCTTCTGTGTCAAAGGCATCACGTGGAGGATGATCTTTTTCTTTCTTGAGATCCATGTGATTCTAACATTTTAAAATAATTGCTTTCTGAATCTTATATTTTTCTTTGATCTGACATCTTTGCTTTTTTTCTGACCGTAAAGCTTTAGAAATTACATCCACAGATTAAAGTCGCTGTTTTCATTTTAAGTATTTCAGGGAGGACGAGTAAAAATTCAGATGAATCTTCCACATAAGGCAAATGTGTTAGGTAAGCTTTTCATGCTGAATCTGGTAATAGCATGCCTAAAAACAAATTTTTGAAAAATAATAAGCAAATACATATGATTCATTAAACATACTTAATTTGTCAATAGTAAGAGGATATAAAATTACTATTAAAATGAGTACAGAATAGCAGTCACGCATGCCATAAGAAACAACTCAGAGAGTCCAACAATTAAAATGGGGGGGGGGGCTCTACTTTTTATTTACCCTCTAAAGACCATGCAAAGTATTCAGAAAAGGTCCTTTAGCAGAATACATTTGTTCAAACAAACAAACAAGCTTCCTAAAATGCAGATATTCAAGCCTTATGCTGTCCAGGACTTAAAAAATAGTATGTGGAACCTAGCATAGTTGATTAAACAATAGCATTATAAATTGTCCTAATTAATAACTTCTAATTAATATATTCTATTTTGGACTGACTGACATTTCGAAGTAGTCTTCAAAGACAACCTCGTATCCAATACACTGCAGTAATCTAATTATCACCAAAGCAGCATGTGTATATGTGCGTATATGTATGTGTGTGTTTATCTGCAGAATTATTCCTGTATACTGGATTTCTGGTGAAATACCAACCAAACTGGTAAAAAGGTATCAGTAAGATCACTGATGACTTCCAGTAACAATGAGTTCAGGAGCACCATCAATTATGAACCTGATCTTTAACAAACTAACCCTCTCCAAAAGAGATTGAACACATCATAGATGACCTTCCCATGAACCAGCAGATGCTTAATCTCAACTAAATTCTTTCTTGGCCTTTATCTAATTCATTATAATGCTCAAATACTTATTTAGGATATGTACTTCCTTCAAATGAGCTAAATGAAAAAGAGAAGAGGAGCGATAGCAGCTCAGCCCTCACTTTTGAAGTGGTTTCAGGCAGATGTTAATAAAAGAGGATAAAATAATATTCCCCCCAAAGAAATCCCCTGATAAAGGCTCTGCATAAGGCATAATCTACAATTTAGCCAGTGCACTGTGAGACTGCCAAATGATTGCATTTTCTGCTGTCTTCTTAGGCAAAGTTTATTGCCATGGCCATTTCTTAAATAAAAATAAAAATAAAGCCATATCGAAGTAGATTTAGAGAGTAAACTTTATCCAGATCCATACAAGAGTTTGTCAGGAAATACTTTCAGATCCATCTTCATCAGAAAGTAAATATTACTAGCTCTAGTAACATTTCTTAATCAAGGTAATTGTTCAGGTTACATTCAGTTAGGATTAACCTAATTACTGCTGTTTCAAAGGGGCCTCTTTTTAAAATAACAATAATAATGATTATAATCGGCTATTTTTTCCTTGTTAGTAGCAATGAGCCAAGAAAGGCAAAGAATAATTGGACATGTAAAAAACATTATTTTCTCTATATTTGATCCAGGTCAGATTAGGTGAATTTAGTACCAATTAAATCAAGTCTACAATTCTTATAGTACCAAAAGAAAATGACACAGAAGCCATTACAAGATGACTTTGAATAATCAACAAAACTAAGACATGCCTTTAGAGTAGTGAACATAATGCCTTGCTCCCCGTGTTGAAGATAGGGATCCATGAGGTCCTCAATCAAGTGCACTTCAGACCCCAAATTTCTTATCCTGCCACAAAAAGGAAAAATAATCACACTAATCGACATTTATTAATCATCAGATGCATTACTATGAGTGTGACCCCCCTCAAAACAAATGAGCTGAAAAAGGATGTTTTGAGTTTGAAATGTGTTATACTGATTTTATACGCAATTTTCCAACACTGTTTTGCCTATTCCAGAATGTTGTTTTGAGCCTCCAGTTAGTTTGGAACAGTTCTCAACTCAAAATAGGATGCTTGGAATATAAAAGGGGCCATTTTAACCCAAGACATTTCAAATTCAAAATATTTGCACACCATTGCACATGTTATTCCTTTCTTTTTATGCAAATATATTATTGTACATTTCTTATGGAATCAATCACAAAGCAAATTTTCAGGAATAACTCCCAAACTATAAATACCTAAACCTCAATATTATAATCACATAAAGTTATTTACTGTAACTGTATTTCTTCCTAATCCATTTTACAATAATTGCATTTTTTAGCCTAAGAGTCTTTCACTGAAACTAACTTTCTGCTGGAAGATTATCACAGGTGTTCAATAATTACTATATTTTATTCTATGTGTGGGAAAAGCATCACATTTCTTCTCAAAAGAAAAGACACAGCTTTAAGTTTCATTGCACAATTTCAGTTCCAGAGAGGTCTATGACTTCTTTTTAGAAAATGCAATTACCTTATTTAAATAAGAATTATATTTTCAAACTAGCCCATTCAGAAGAGGATCAATAAAAGTATGTTATGCTAGAATTCCAACAGTATCAGAGTTAATTAATAAAACACAATTGGGTCCCATGACTTGTATCAGTTAGTGATGGAATAATTATAGCTATAATTAAAAGATTTAGTTCAGAATTTTACCTACCGGGCTCGTAGCACTACATACAGAAAAACAGGAAACAGATCATCCATTGACCAAAGGAAATCTTCATGAAGAGACTCAAGAACGTTCTGCGAGATCTCCTCAAATGTCTGCTGGATCACCTTCAACTTGTCAGTAGGCGTAAATGTTGTGCTGTTAGGAAGATTATTTTTTGATATTGAGCAAAAAAATTAGAATTTTGTTCAATCTCTCAATATTAAATTGAACCTCTCCTCTGATTATTTCATGTCCCTCAGACATGAGGGACTACAATATCAAATGAAACTCAAGAACAGATCCAAAGTTCTAGACATAGAAGCCTTCATTTGTACTGGGTGAGTTTCCTTCTTCTTGAAAGAAATTTTAGGACTTAAACATTCTTATTTTGGAATAAATAACAAAAGAATGGTTAGAATACAGGGTTTTGGAAAGTTATAAATGGACTAAGTGGCCAGATGGATTTGAAGTAAGAATCAGTCTGAATTTTTTTTTAAATTTATAAAAAGACAATGTATCTTTTTTATTTTAAAACTAAATGTCAGAAATCTTTTTATGGGAAAATGTTAGAAAAAGAAACATGATGACAGGGAACATTGAAAGTTGGACACTACAGGAAATAAGGATGAATCGGATTATTACAAAATATGGGATAAGTTTTATTGTTGGTTAGAAAAAAGGAAGGATCAAGAAAATAAGAAATGATTCTCCATAGAGCTGCTGTGAGCATCCAGAGTGGGAGGTGCTCCAGTCTTCACTTTTACAGGCTGAGCTATAATTGAGGCACGCTCCTCCTCCACGTGACTCCTCCATGCGTTCCCCAGTTTTAGCTCAGCCTCGCTAGAGACAGGCAGCTTTGACGATTACTCCTTGGCCGATCCAGGTTTTTTTCTCCTATTGCAGATTCAGGTTTGATCTCTCCTTTCTCCTTGATCCCTGCACATTTGGTTTTGTCCCAAATTTAGTGAGGGAGCAATTTTTTCGCCCCTTAGGGGGGAGATAGGGGGATTTGGAGCCTTTTGCCCCCCCGCACCTCTCCTTCCTTTTCCTCTGCCGCTTTTCAAGCCGTGCTACATCTAAACAGCGGCTTTTGCTTGCGCTCTCTTTAGCGCTCCGTTGCGCCTTCCCCCCACAAACGCCTTGGAAGAAGGAAAGCTTCTTCTTACAGCACTTGTTTTCAACAGCATTCTGGCTTGTCTTTGTTGTTTTTGAGGACTTGTGTCATCTCTGAGCTCTTCGTGCTGGGCCTGGTGGCCATTTTGGGCGCGCCTCGTGGCCGCCCGCCATTTTGAATTTTTTGTTTTTTGCTGTGTTGTTCTGATTGTGCTGCGACGTTATTGAAGGCCAATACCGGGACCGGCAGGCTGTGTGGTGTCTAGATATTAGAGGGTAGTGTGGTTCCATGTCCTGTTGCCCTTCTTTTCAATTTGAGTTGGCTTTTTCTCCGCAGCTCGCTCAGAGGCGCAGGCACCTACTTCCCATCTTTGTTGGGAGGCTGCCTCAGGAGGCCTTTTCCTGTGTTTTTTTGTTGATATTTATCTTTTTCCTGGCCTCAGCGTTCATTTGGCCTATTGGATGTTTAGAGTTTAGTCCCAAATTTTTTTCATTTTATTATTTGAAAGGAATAAATAAACAATAAGTTAAAACAGTTTGTTATTAATCTTTTTGTTTGGACTCGATTGGCACCTTTGGGTTCCGCCCTAAAAAAAAAAAAAAAGGAAAGAAAACAAAAAAAATTTATCCAAAAGGGGGACGTGGCCCAACTTTAGGGAAACCGGCCTGCGTTGTAGGTCGAACTCCCAGGCATGCCAACCGCCTTTTTGTTGTCTAATATCTTTCTTGGCTCCTTTTTGATATCATGGCAGAGGATAATCCCAGCGGTCCTTCTTTGAAGGCTAAGTCAAAGACGCACTATTTGCGCAAACGGGACAAGGACTCATCCAAGGCCTCTCAAATGGATGCCTTAAGGCGTCATAAGGCCTTGGAGAAGGAGTTTGACAAACGGTCTAAAGACTCACATTCTGTAACCCTTGCTCTTCCCACCCCCTCTACCTCTACTCAGCCCCCTCCCCTGGGGCAACCTTCTCTTTCCAGGTGTAGCTCACCCACCCGGAGCCGCCAGGCCTCTCGCATGCCTGAAGCGACATTCACACCAACCGCTGCAGACCTACGCCCAGAAGACCCGTCCACAATCATCATTCCAGACAGTATTAGGGAGTGGATGCAGCTAGCTATCCGTCACGGAATAGCAGAAGGGATTCAACAGCTGTCCAGACCAGGTTCCCAAATGATGGCGCCCGAGGTCGACTCTATGTCCAAAAGATCCCTCTCAAGACCGGCATCACAACACAGTCAGGTATCTTCCCAAATGGAGGCTCCTTTCCCAGAAGGGAAGGAGGCTCAGGAAGAGGAGGAAATGGTTTTTGAACCCTTCAGGGAAGAGGAAGGGTCAGATAGGGGGTCTCTACATTATTCCGAACCCTTTTTTGAGGTAGACCCTATGGAAGGAGAGATGTCAGAGGACGAGGGCATTCCTCCTGACCAACCTGTATTCGTAGGTCTGTTTAGGCCTCATTTGTTTAAGTCCTTGCTATTTAAGGCAAAGAATATTTCGGGCCTGACTTCCCAGTCTCCCTCTGAACCATCTCTAGCAACCCCGGGGGCCCCAGAAGATTCGATATTCAGACAGCCGGTTGTCGAAACCGAAGTCATTCCTACCCCTCCAATCTTCTCCGACTTGGTCGCGAGACAATTGGCCTCTTTGCCCCCCCCGCCCCTTCCAGCCAGGACAAGAGATTGTTTAATCTCGACCCGGAATTCTCTGTCATGTTAAACATTCCTGAGATGGACGACCCCATAGTGAGACTAGAATCATCCTCTAATCCCACTGACGCTCTGGAAGCACTGAAGCCAGAGGACAAGCGGGCAGAGATGGCGCTACAGCGGGTGCACCAGTCGGATGCTTGGGCCATTCGGTCTGCCACAGCTGCGTCATTTTTCACCTGATCTTCCATCAGGTGGCTCAGACAGTTGAAACAGCATGTCCCCCCGTCAAACACGAGGGCCCATCAGGATATTGCCAAACTCACGGCCGCAGCGGAATTTGCGGCCGATGCCACCTTTCATTCTGTGAAATTTTCTTCTCGGGCCATCTCCTCGCACGTTACTGCCCGAAGGCTGCTTTGGCTTAGACATTGGCAGGCCGACATTAAGAATAAAACTAAATTGGCCTCAGCTCCCATATCAGGGGGAAAATTGTTTGGCCCGGCACTAGAGCCAGTGTTGATGGAGAGCTGGAATAAAAAGAAGTTCCTCCCATCACTTTTTCACAGGCAAGAGTCCAGAGGGTCCCAGCCCTTTCGGAGGGGCTCATTTCGCACCTCTTTCCAACCATCCTTCACCCCTAGGTACCAGAGTTCCCCGACGTTCCGGCCGGCCTATCAGGACCGGAGCGACTCTGGAGACAGGAACAGAAGGGGGAGCAGCTACAGGAGGCCCTTCCGGGTGCAGGGAATAAAGCGTCCCGCCGTCCCAGGTAGGCTTTCAGCCTCTTATCCCATTGGAGGTTGCCTCAGGTATTTTGCCGACCAGTGGGAATCATCCACTTCGGATGCCTGCGTTCGGAACACTGTAAGATCTGGCCTCTCCCTTCAGTTTCAGTCTGCTCCTCCGGAGCACTTCATGGTTTCTCCCCTTTCCAGAGACCCGACTAAGCGTACTCTCATAGAAGCCGCTATCAAACACCTTTCTGATATCAAGGCCACCCAGCCCGAGCCACCTTCACAGCAGGGAGGGGGGTTCTATTCCCTCCTTTTCTTGGTTCCTAAGCACTCTGGGGGTTGGAGGCCCATTTTAGACCTAAAGAGGCTCAATCGCTACATTGTCCGTCATAAGTTCAAAATGCATACACTTCAGTCAATCTTACAGGGCACCAGGAAGGGAGACTGGCTTACATCCATTGACCTCTCCGAGGCATATCTTCATATCCCCATTCACCCCTCGTGTTTCAAATATTTGAGATTTTGCTACAACAATCAGCATTTTCAATATTCCCTTTGGTCTCATCTCAGCCCCGAGGAACTTCACCAAGGTATTGGCCGCCCTGGTGGCTCACCTCAGGCATTTCCCTATCCGCATTCACTGCTACCTTGACGACATTCTTATTCTATCCCCTATCCGACATCAAGCCGAGATTGACACTAAGACCACCCTCTCGGTGCTTCAGGCTCACAGTTTCCTCGTTAAACTGGGAAAAGAGTCAGCTTAACCCTACCACCCGAATAGCTCACTTAGGGGCAGTGATTGATTTGGTTGAAGGGAGGGTCTTCCTTTCTCACGAAAGGTTCAGCAGTATCCAAAAAGCTATCAGGGCCATTAGACGAGCTAGAAAGGCCTCATTGCTGGACTTATCCAAGTTACTTGGAAAATTAGTTTCATGCATATCTATTGTCCCCTGGGCACGCTTACATTCCAGATCCCTGCAGTGGTTCCTCCTGCCTTATCAGTGTTCCGGAAGGAGCAACTCAGGTCTCGTGGTGAAAGTTCCTCCAAGGGTTCTCGCCCCCCTCTTCTGGTAGACAAGACCCACTACCAACAGAGGTCATCTCTTCAAGGAGCCCCAAGGGGTCACTCTCACAACAGACGCCAGCCTATCCGGGTGGGGGGCCGACATGCAGTCACTTTCAGCTCAGGAAACTTGGTCAGTAACCGAGCGGTGCTGCAGCATCAACTGGCTGAAGTTTCATGCAGTATATCTGGCCTTGTGTGCCTTTCTCCCTCAGGTGTGAGGGCGCCACATACTAGTTTTGACAGACAACACTACAACCAAGGCCCACATCAACCGTCAAGGGGGCACTCATTCCATCCACCTCATGAGGGAGGCCGAGCGGCTCTGTCGGTGGGCAGAGGTACATCTCTTATCCATCAGGTTGGAACACATCTCGGGAGTCTCGAATGTCCAAGCAGACTGGCTGAGCAGGGCCACGCTGGACCAATCGGAATGGCGCCTACACCCCTCACTGTTCAGGGAGGCAGCAGCGACATTTGGTCAACCTCTGGTGGACCTGTTCGCATCTCCACTCAACGCCCAGACACCGAGATTCTTCTCACGATACCCCACCAACGGGGCAGAGAACCACGATGCCCTGCATTGCCCCTGGCCCAAGGGGCTTCTATACGCCTTTCCTCCCCTCCCGTTGATTCCCAAGGTGATTCAGAAGTTGATACTCGAAAGGGTGGAAGTTCTCCTGGTGGCCCCTTATTGGCCCAGGAGACCATGGTTTGTGGATCTTCGCAATCTGTCAGTGGCCCCACCGTGGAGGATTCCCCCAGACAGGATCTCACTGTCCCAGAGACCTCTTCAGCATCCAGATCCACAGTGGCTTCAGTTAGCCATCTGGAGGTTGAGCGTGAAAGACTAAAAGATGAGGGCCTGTCAGTCCAGGTCATCAATACCATCCTGGCAGCAAGGCGGCCTTCGACTACACGCATTTATAATGCAACCTGGACCATCTTTTGTAAGTAGTGCCATAAGTCCTCCATCAACCCGATCTTCCCTTCAATTGCACAAATCCTGGCCTTCCTACAAGACGGGCTAGATAGGGGCCTCTCCCCCAACACCCTGAGAAGACAGGTCGCAGCCCTGTCAACGGTGGTCGCTGGCAGCTCTTCTGGCCCTCTTTCCCACCACCCTCGCATCAGGGCATTCCTTAGAGGGGCTTCCAATTTGCACCCTCCAGTGATTCACAGATACCCTACCTGGGATCTTAATAAGGTTCTTATGGCTTTGACTAAACCTCTCTTCAAGCCTCTCAGCGAGGTGTCACTTCAGTTTCTCACATTCAAAGTGGTGTTTCTTGTGGCGATAACATCAGCGAGAAGGATATCTGAAATAGCAGCTCTATCCGTGAGATAGGACCTATGTGTTTTCTACACTGATCGGGTGGTTTTGCGACCAGACCCCGCCTTTATGCCTAAAATCAACTCGGCATTTCACAGGGCACAGGAATTGGTCCTGCCTAATTTTTGTCCCAAGCCTTCTCGAGAAAGGGAAAGGCAGTGGCACACTCTCGATGTCCGAAGGGCACTTCGTATCTATATCTATCATACACAGTCTATCAGGAAGTCAGAGTCATTGTTCCTGTCATTTCAGCCAAAGATGCTGGGCTGCAAAGTCTACTGTTGGCTGCTGGATTAGAGCTACCATATCCAAGGCCTATTTGGCTCAGGCCCTTCCTGTTCCTAGTAGGATAACCGCTCACTCTACCAGGAGTGCAGCCACCTCGGCAGCCTGGGCTACTCAGGCATCGATTCAGGATATCTGTCGAGCGGCCACCTGGGCATCTCCATCTCCCTTTATACGCCACTATAAAATCAATGTTTACGCCTCAGCTGAGGCATCCTTTGGCAGGCAAGTCCTACAACAGGTGGCAAGAGAACCAGAGGTGATTCCAGACCAGACGGAGTCCCTCCCATAGGACATGCTTTGGTATGTCCCACTCTGGATGCTCGCAGCAGCTCTATGGAGAATGGGCGTTGGTGCTTACCTGATACGCCCTTTCTCGTCAAGCTGCGTAGAGCATCCAGCCCCACCCTAATTGGTCTGTCTGGTGGGGAATCCTGTTTCGGCCAATGATGTATATAGTTTATAGTTGAGACTTGTATAATAGTTAACATGAGAGGATAGTTGCTGTCTTCTCGTCTTCGTAAAACTGGGGAACGCATGGAGGAGTCACGTGGAGGAAGAGGAGCGTTCCTCAATTATAGCTCGGCCTGTAAGAGTGAAGACTGGAGCACTTCTCACTCTAGATGCTCTACGCAGCTCGACGAGAAAGGGCGTATCAGGTAAGCACCAACGCCCATTATATATATATATTATGTATAAAGAATGTAAATACGTACTATTTTTATATGACTTAGCGATATAAGACAACTATGTGGGTTAGGATGATTGCATCATGTCAATTGTTTTTGATGTTCTTTTTTTCCCCTTTTTGTGTTTGTTCAATAAAAAAAAGAAAAAAAGAAAGTTGGTCACTATAGGGAAGCAGAAATAACTATAATAATACAAAATAATGCAAATGATCACTGTCTGCAAGGAGTCCTTCCATTCCCCACCATCCAGTCAGCACTGAAGAAGTTTCTTGGATGAGAAGCAAAATGTCTTCAAAGAAAAACAAGAAAGTCCAGTTGTCTCTTGTAAAAGCACCTTTAGGACAACTATGACCTGGATGACTGTGAATCTCTATAGACAGTTAATGATAGTAATTAAAGAAGAAGAGACCTACAAATATAGAATAGTCTAACTTTGGAAGAATTCAAGGATATTTAGGATGGAATTAGATTTAAGATGGTCTGTTATAAAAATATTCTAACTGGAAAAATTCAGGATATTTGGGAACAAGGCATACAGAAATTACTTTTCAGACACTGCTATCATAAAAATGGATTTATAAGAGGTGACAAAAGAGGACATCATAGATATTGAGGCTGCTGTGAATGTAGAATTAAAAAGGACAAATTACAAGAACAAAATGGAAAAAGATGTAACATTGGATTTTCAAATGAAATGGCTGTTATCTTAATAATTAAAAGGGACATACAATTAACAAATCAGAGGAGTGGATTGGATAACTTTTTTATTTCAGATTTATAAAAGACACATTATATTTATGAAGTAGTTTCTGAGAATAAATAAAGAGAAAATGAAAAGAAATAACTTTTGGGACGCTAAAAAGATTAAAGATCAAGATTCTTAAAAGCAAAAGGAAGGAATATAAAGTTAGCTTATTTATCAAGGTTAAATGTATATATGTTGCTGTTTCTGGCAATTCTTAATGGACTTCTGCTAGTTAGGAATGAAAAGATGTTAACACTTATTTATAGATAAGGAATAAGATACAGAATTGTTGTTAATACCAGAAAGGAAAATAAATTGTTAAAATTATTGGTACGTGTCTTGATGAAGGGATAAATAATTTGTTTATATATCTCTTTTAATTATTGTTTTTTATTTTTCTTTGCATCTGCTTTAATTTATATATTTTTTTTCTTAGTTTGTATTAAGTTTTTTACCTTTGTTAATTGTGAACTTTAATAAAAAGTAATTTTTTTTAAAAAATTTGTTCCTTGGATAGAGAATGCCACAAATTTGTTTTGGAAAAAACAGCAGAAGAGGAATAAATTTTAACTGACAGTTGCATAGTTGACATTAAAAGTAGATTTATAAATGACAGCTTATAGCAATGACATAGAAAGAAGATGACTCATTGGACATACCAAAGTAATTGGTTAATGCTTTAAAAATCAAAAGGGAATTACAAATAATAACCAAGAGATTGGCCTGGATAATTTTTTTATACTGGATTGACAAGAGAGGTTTGTCAAAGCTTGGTGTCAACTCATAAAACATTTTGTATACACGTTTAATAGTTGTCAACAGAAAGAGGGGGGGAACTTTCAAAGAGCAGGCAGCAGAATGTGGAATCGAAAGTACATTCTAGTCATATTTTCTTCAGACTGATTAGATGACTGAAGCAAAAATGTAATTGGAGAGCATGATTGATGACTTTTGGCTATGGACGTGTTTCGTTGGATGATGCACCCAGAGAGGTGGGGGGTGGGGGGAAGCAGGATCAAGGGTGACAGTGAATTATGTATCTCAGAATTGGATACACCCAGACTAATGCCAGAATGTTAACTTCTAATAAGTCCTTTTTAGTTTTGGGAGTGTGGCTCGAGACTTATGATTTAATTGGAGTAACTGCTGGAATCCTGACACTTGGATGAATCTTATGAGAAAGAGCAAAAAAGAGATGAAAAGAAATTAAAGTTCTATGACATTGTTTAAATGGATTAAAAGTCAATATTGTTATAAGTAAAAAGAAGGCATATAAACTTATTTATTTAATGAAGATTAAAATGTTATTTCTGGCGTCCTTAATGGACTTTTGCTGAGACCAGGATTGAAATTGGTATTGGTAGAATTACCTGAGAATGCCCTTTCTATATACACTGCAAGAGAGTCCAGGAATGGGATATGACTCCTCCTACTGATGTCACAGAGCTGGGTCTGCCACTATAAAAACCATCAGCCTTGGCTGCTCGCCATCTTTTAGGTGAAGATTCTTGACAGACATAACGTGTCTCTGGAAGGTAAACAAGTAAACATAACAAAACACCTCCTCCCAGATGAACTAGGGTGGGGCTGGACTCTCTTGCAGCATATACAGAAAGGACGTTTTCAGGTAATTCTACCAATGCCCTTTCTCATACACGTTGCTAAGAGAGTCCAGGAATGGGACATACCAAAGCTTGCATGTCCATGGGAGGCTCAATGTCCGGGTAGGTCACTCTGACTGTGGTACCACCTGTTGAAGCACCCTCTTTCCGAAAGAGGCGTCTGCCGAAGGAAAGGAGTCCAACCTATGTCGTATAAATGGCAACGGAGATGCCCAGGTAGCAGCCCTGCAAATATCCTCCAGCAAAGCCTGAGAAGACCAGGCAGCCAAAGTAGCTGCACTCCTAGTGGAGTGAGCTGTGATGTTCATAGGAACTGACAGGGACAAAGCTTGGTAGACCTTGGAGATGCAAGTCCGAATCCACCTCCCAATCATAGAAGGAGCTACCTTGGTCCCCAAGGAGGTGGGATGAAATGACACAAACATAGCCTCCAATCTCCTAAATTTAGCAGTCCTCTTGATGTAGATCTTGAGGGCCCACCTTATATCCAACTTATGCCATCTGTGCTTTAACTCATGTTGTGGTCCTGGGCAGAAATTTGGCAAAACAACTTCTTGTGCCTGATGAAACCAGGAGTTTATCTTAGGAACAAATGAGTATCTAACCTCAAAACCACCCTATCCTCATGGAACACACAACGGTCCTGTCTAATGGAGAGGGCCGCCAACTCCAACAATCTCTTGGCCGAAGTGATGGCCACCAAAAATGCCACCTTAAAAGTCATGTGCTGTAGAGACACTGATCTGTTCAAAGGGAGGACCCGTGAGAGCCCGTAGAATTTTAGGGAGATCCCACATAGGAAATCTGTGAACCACGGGAGGGCGAAGGTTAGCAGCCCCGCATAGAAAACTGCGTACAGAGGGATGATGAGATAATCAAAACCCTCAACAGACAAAAGATCCGCAACTTGGCGGCGAAGAGTATTAGAGGCGAGGCCTTTATCAAGCCCGTCCTGGAGGAACATTAACACCTTTGCCACAGAAGCTGAGGAAGATACAATTTCCAACTTAACAGCCCATGAACAGAAGAACTTCCAGGTAGTATCGTAGATGTGTGAGGTGGACAGCTTGCAGGAGGCCTGAATGGTGTCTATCACCCTATCAGAAAAATTGGCCTCCCTCACAGATTGCCGCTCAAGTGCCAAGCAGCTAACCGGAACCACTGAGGGTCCAAGTGAAACAAGGCCCCTTGCTGCAGGGAAATCCTGTCGTCTGGGATCCTCCATGGCTGGTCTACAGACAGATTCACCAGATATTCAAACCAGGGTGTCCTGGGCCAATGGGGGGCCAGGAGAATCAGCTCTGCCTTCTCCTCCAACAACTTCCGGATTACAGCCAGAATTATCGGAAGAGGGGGAAAGGAGTAAAGGAGACCTGGAGGCCAGCAATTCTGAAGTGCGTTGGTCCCCTCTGCTCCCTGGGTTGGAAAACTGGTGAAGAATCTGCTTACCTGAGTGTTGAGGGGAGTGGTGAAGAGATCCACTGCCGTGGTACCGAACCTGTGGGACAAATCCAGAAATAATGAGGGATGGAGACTCCATTCTGCATGATCGACCTGGGACCAACTCAACCAGTCAGCCTGGACACTGTCAACCTCCGATATGTGATCCGCCTTGATTGACAGAAGCTGTCCCCCTGCCCATATCCCCAGGCGTCTGTTTCTCTCATGAGGGCCCTGGACCTGGTCCCCCCCATCTGTTGACATAGGCCTTTGCGGCCCCATTGTCCGTCATGACTAGAACGTGACAACCCGCCACCCTGTGCTGGATATGTTTCAGGGCCAAGAAAAAGGCCCTGAGTTCGAGCCAATTTATAGGGCAAGCTTTGTCTCCCTGAGACCAGCATCTTTGAGCAATCTGGGCCTCTAGATGGGCTTCCCAGCCTTGAAGACTGGCATCTGTAGTGAGCAGGACCCTGTCTGGCTCCTTGAAGGGGAGGCCCCACCATACTGTCTGAAATTGCCACCACCTGAAGGACCTGCGGTGGAACCTGCACATTGATGGACGAATGGCTGGTGCCTGCCCATTGGAATGGCAGCAGGAACTACTGGAGTGCATGGGCATGAAAATGGGTCCATGGGACAATGCCAATGCAGGAGATCATCTTCCCCAGGAGCTGAGACAGGAAAGACAGGGGAACAGTGTGCTGGCATCGGATCTGGGGATGACAAGGGCATTGAGGCTCTCCCCACGGTCTGGAGAGAGAAAAACTTGGCAGCGGGAAGTATCGATGATTGCCCTGAGATGCAACAGCCTGGTCGTAGGGAAGAAGTGGCTTTTCTTTAGGTTGATCAAGAAGCTGTGGTCTCACAGGCACTGTAGTGTGATGTGACGGTCCCGATGAGCAGATCGGACCGACTGTGACTGGATTAGGATGTCGTCCAGATAACACTGGACCCTTACCGGAATAGACCTCAGCGAAGCTGCCAGAGCTGCCAGCATCTTCGTAAAGACCCCGGGTGCCGATGAAAGACCAAAGGGAAGAGCCCAGTACTGGAAATGGACGTTCTGGTTACAGAAACAGAGAAACTGATGGTGATGAGACCAGATAGGAATATGGAGGTAAGCCTCCGTGAGATCAATGGAGGAAAGGAAGTCGCTCTCTCGAACACTCTCTAAAATGGAATGCAGAGTTTGCATTTTAAAATGTCTGTACAGAATAAATTTGTTTAGGAGTTTTAGGTCGAATATGGCCCTCCACCCCCGAGGCCTTCGGGATCATGAAGAGATGATAGTAGAAACCCAGTCCTTGTTGCTCCATCAGAACCGGCTCAATGGCCTGAATATCAACCAGATGTTGAATGGCCAATTCCACGAGGGCCCGTTTAGAGCTGTCCCTTGACGTAGGACATCGAACAAAATATTGTGGGTGGAGACACAAACTCAAGCTGCAAGCCAAATATCACTGTTTTAAGTACCCAGGCGTCTGATGTTGACTCCTCCCATCTAGAGGCAAAAAAAGCCAAACAGCCTCCAATGGCGGGAGTCCAACCGGGTCTTTACTTTGAGAGTCAGAACAAACAACCTCCTCCCCCTCAAAGGGGCCGTTTACCAGAGACCTGTTGCTGCCTGCCTGAAGCCTCAGGATGTTGTTCTTGGAGATGCGGGAAAGATCTCTAGCCTCTGGAGAATTGCAATACAGATTCAGACCTGAAGGAAGGGGGCTGGTAGTACGGACTGGGATGATAATCCGATCTCTTCCCTGCTATAGATAGAATCTTGCGTTTGTCCTTGGTTTCGACCAAGTAAAGCTCCAGAGTGTTGCCAAACAGCTTTTCTCCAGAGCAAGAGGCTGACGCCAACTTCCATTTATGATGCACATCCGACTGCCAATTCTGCAACCAAAGGAACCGTCTGGCGCTACAGAGGAAGCCATGGCCCTGGAGGTGAACTTGGCAGAATTCAAGGTTGCGTCTGCTGTAAATTCCGCAGCAGCAATTATCTTGTTAAGATCTTGATGTGCCCTGAAATCAGTCGCCAGGAGCTTCTCTTGTCACTGCCGGAGCCAGTGGAGTGAGGTTCTTGTGAAAAATGAGGCTGCTGTAGATGCCCCAATAGCCCAAGCCACAGCCTGGTGGGCGCGCCTGAGGGTTTGCTCAGACCTTCTATCTTCTGCTTTCAGCACATCCTCAGGTTCAGTGGGTGTGCCTGATGAGGAGAAGGAGGCAGCCACTGGGGCATCTACTGAAGGGACAATCAGGGCATTGGCTAAGGCCGGGCCCACATTGTAAAAACTCCTATCATGCAAAGAAGGCTGAGGGCCAGACCCAGGGGAGGATCCCTGTTCCTTAACTAAATCAAGGAATATAGTGGGGGAAGGGAGAATCTCAGTATGAACTACTGGTTTGGTGAATAGAGAATCATTGTGTCCTGTAGGGGCCATCTGAGGTTCTGGGGCCACTTCCTCAGGTATCAATTGTGCCATAACCAAGGCTTTGTGCAAGAGAGGTTTGAAGAGAGGTTTGCAAAGCCCAGAATAGGAAAGTTGATCAGCTCTAAACTCTTCCTCCTCAGACATATTGTGATTCACTATTCCCCCCTCCTCCTCCTCAGAGTGAGAGGAACGGTTGTGATCAGAAGGGTTAGCATAATCTCCTTCTTCCTCTTCCCCCCAATCTGAGTAAGCTAGCCGCTGACTAGGGTAGCTTCTATAAGATGAAGAAATCCCCTGGGATAAGAAAAGCAAGGACTGCCCCCCTTGGGGTTGCAAGAGTTGATGAAACCCCTCAGTTATGCCCTGTCTGATGGCAACAGCCACCATATCCTTGATGTCATCAGGCCTGTGCCGAGGGGTGGGCAAAGCGTATATGAAGTATATGAACTTCAGGCCTAGGCCTGTGATCCCTATGGGCCAAGTGACCTATGGGAAAAGATGGACCTGGGCCCCAGGCTGCCTGTCTGGAGGAAGAGCCTGTCCTACTGAAATCCTGTGGCATAAGCTCCTCCTCCACCCTCTCAGGGGACCAAGCTAAATGGTGACTAGCAGGTGGAAGCTATTCCCCTCCTCTTGCAGACATATCAGAGCCAACCTGCAGTTCCCCAGGTTTGGAAGCCTGTTGCATTCTTCTCAAGCTGCTTTTCTAAAGCAGCATGCCTTTTCTTCTCAGCCCTTAGCTCTGATTTGGAAGTCTTTTTGGAGCTAGGGCTTTGGCTTTAACCTTGGCAGCCATTTCTCTGTTGGTCAAATGCTCCTTTTTCTTACTCTTTTTTTAGCAGGGGCTTGAGGTTCTTCTGGCCCCTTAGAGCCTGTCTGTGCTGCTTCCTTTTCCATCATGTCAACAGGGCAGGCACAAGAGGCGCGGTGAGCTTCCTCAGGTTAAGTGTAGCCTGTAGTGAGGGCCAAATGAGCCTTAGAGCTGTGAGACCCAATCAACACTCCACTCCTGTGAGACAAAATGGCCGCCTGGTCTTCCAAAATGGCTGCCCGCCACGTGTGGCAGCCTAGAAACAGCCTCAGAGCATTCCCAGCTCAATAAGTCCTTGCAGGCTCCGAGCTACCTTTTTCTTGCCGAAACAGCTACAAAGCTGTGATAACGATCTCCAGCCTCAGCTGTGAAGCAGGGAAGATCAGCTTTCAGGCTGCCTGGGAGGGTCAATGGAACGCTCCCTGTAGCTGCAACCCCTCAACAAGGCAACGCCGAAGCCTCAACGCTATCAGAGGGCAGGTCCCTGCCCTCCTGAAGCTGTGCTCTAACTGGATACCCAGGAGCAGCAGCAAGCCACAAAAGCAAAGGAAATGCTTCTGCAAGTACTTTTAAAACTCTTTCCAACTTGTTTTAAGCTCAGACAATCTTCCAAAGACAAAGCTCTAAGTCAAGAGCTGAGTCAAAAAGATGGTGAGCAAACAAGGCTGATGGTTTTTATAGTGGCAGACCCAGCTCTATGATGTCAGTAGGAGGAGTCATATCCCATTCCTGGACTCTCTTAGCAGCGTGATGTTTTATGGACTGATTTATAGACAAGAGATGAGACATAGGATGAAGAGATCATTTGTTGTAAATTTACTAAAAATTTGTTGTAAAGTTACTAAAATTATTTATTCTTATTGTGATGAAGGCTGGATCTATCTATCTATCTATCTATCTATCTATTTATCTATCATAAAATTATTTTTTTTAAAAGAGAATGTGACAATTGTTGTAACTATGTATCATTCATATTGCAACTTGTATCAGTGCAATTCTGTACCATCCTAGCATTGTAACGATTTAGCTTTCTTGTATAAACATTAGACTCCTGTCTGCATTGTATCTTTCTCATGTAAACATTAGACTCCTGTCTCTTCAGTGATCTTTGCCAGGCATGCAAAAGAGAAGAGGAGTTAAGCAGCTGTCAATACAGAATGATGTTCTAATTGACCTGGATCGTTATAACTCACACACATCCTATTAACCTGTAATTCTAACTGACCTGGATTGTTATAAATCACACTTTCTGATACCCTGTTGTCTTTACTAACCTGAGCTATTATAAATCATATGTATTCCTGCTGACCTAAGCTATTATAATTCATGAATGTCTTGTTTACCCTGGGCTTTGAAGAATTTCACCCCCCTGTGAAAAAGCATAATAAAAGAGCCTGTGCCAAGGCATTCGGCGCGCGCTCATCCCGAGAAACCTCATCTCGTGTCGTTTCTTCCTCCTTTGCTCCCTCTCATGAGGCGCCCATCTAATGCGGGATGGCAGATACCGCAGACAATCTCTGTTTAGCCTCTATTTTCTTTTTTCTATATTAAACAATTAACCCAACTTCTCTCAAATCCTTATTTAGAATTGATAACAGATATCAAAACTAAAATGTATAAGTGATGAAAGTGTGAGATAAATTTATTAAAACTGTGAATGAGGCAGCTTGAGTATATGACGCAAAATCACTAATCACAAGTCAACTTATCTCCCATTGAAAGGTGGGAAGGTAAGTATGCTAATTTCGAAATTACCTGATCTGTTGTAGGCATTCCACAGCAGAAGCAAAACAGACATCTTTTGTATTTGGTAATACCTAGGCATAAGAATAAAAATTATAATTATGGCTAGCTTTAGTCTTAAGAATTAAACTGGATTGGAATAAATGATTTTGTATATTGATTTTCCCCCAAAAACTTTATTAAATATCAGAAAAATATGAAATGCAAAAAACAAAGAAAAAAAGAGATTAAAAAGGGAGGGATCGGGGTGGAAAAAAGTAAAACTAGGAATTGCAAACCAAAATGGAAAAAACCAATAGAAAAAAGTAACTTTCAATCTTTTTTTTGGTACAGATAAAAGCCTAAAGATAATGACCCTTTGAATTAGAATAAACCACAGCAAACAGTACTTCTATCATTATAAATAAGTCTAAGCATCAAACTCAAGTGAAAATTTCATTTCTTTCAGTTTCAAGCAAAAAGATATGGTGGTTTCCAAGTAGAAACAAAGCAACACAATGATTTAAACAGAGGTACTGCATCAGATCAACAAACAAGGAAACAATATACCAATCAAAGAACTGCTAAAGAAGCCAACAGTAAGCAGCCCAACCAAAGAACCTCTAAGACCACCCCTCACCAATACTGACAGGGCAAGCCACTAAAATATAAATTGAGATCAAGCCCCACTCCTTACTAGCACTGACAATATTACCTAATTTGGGTAATGAAATGTCTACAATAAAACAACCAAGCTCAGAAAGCATCAAGGACCTATACTTTTAATATATTCCTTTCATAAAAAGCATATGATTGATCTAAATATTATTTAGCTGCTGGTTTAACATAACTGTTACAAGACTTTATGATGTGAAAGTGACATCTCACTGTCACATCATTCATAGGATATTTGTACTTTATAAAAATCACAAAATGCAGTTTCTAAAAGAAAACATCCTTCAACCTGTTGTGACTGAAAGGATCGATCCTGCTGTGAGTTTTGACTCTGATGATTCTGAAAATGAAAGGGTGGAGCCTGCTGTGAATGTGGAGTCTGAATTATCAGAGGACACAGATGTGAGCCAGGAGGATGAGAGTATCGGACAGACAATCCTCGCCAGAGCCTTCAAATTCACTCATGCCAGCAACTGATCCACAAAATGAGTCAGAGGCTTCTAATGGGGAAACTGACAGATCGTGGATTGATGCTAGAATCAGGAGAAGAATGAAATGCCAAGTTGAAGGGAGGTCAAGCCAGACATTGATTAGAGAGACTGACACGCCCATCCGGGTGATTTAAGGAGGATTGCTGATTCTCAAACTTTGCTTGGAAGCAAAGTGTTTGATGTATGGAGCGGCTTTTGTAATTTATGGACATTCTGAATTACCAGACAGATTCCGGGAAGTCTGCCAAGGACTGGAATATAATTCTGTTAACCCTTTTTTAGTCTGGCTCTGTTTTGTTTGAATATTTTGAACTGTGGAGCTCCTTGTTCTCACTTGTGAATATAGGTGAGACATAACATAATAGAGAATCTGAATATCTTGGGAATAGTAAGCTCTCTGCCAAAATAATTAAATATTCTAAGAAACCAAAAATGTAGAAATTGTTTAATAATGATAAAAAATATGTGAGAAATGTTTCCTGAAAATATTACGATGTTGTTGCAGCAGGAAATATGAATTGTTCCTGGAAGACTTAAATGTTGTAGACGAACCATTAAGTGTAAAAAAGATATATGATTTGATCCTTTTAAATATTAACTGAAAGATACTGATAGCATATTCTCCAATTCTCTTTCAACCAGGATAAAAATTCAGAGGAACAATAAACACAAATTGTACAATTAAAATTCCTGTAAATAAAACATACCTTTTTATTTTCACCAAGAGCAGATGCTGTTGTTGGCCAAAATTTCCTGCAAATAGTAGCATAAAATAAATATGCCGCAGAAGAAAGATTCTTAAATATAGAATTAGTCATTTAGAAAATGTCCAAACCTCTAGTGTAAAAGATGCAGGCCTAGAATTTTAGAGGCAGCAGAGGCATCTGTATTATTTACAGATACAAAGATCTCCCAAATCAATAAAGCCCTAATTATCACCGAGGTCCAATTTCTGGGTACATAAATGTTCTTCTCAATATAAAGTGTAACCAATGAAAGAGAATAAATAGTGGATTTACCTTACCTATAAAATTTTAAGCACTTCTAGGTTAGACTACTTATATTATCTAGATATGAGGTAGTCTTTCAAAGTTTCTTTTGGTACTCAAAGTAAGCCTATTTGAATGTCAAGAAATTCAAATAATTAATATGACATACAGGAACTTCTTAAGATCATAATTATTTGTTTCCTACTAGGAATCCTTTGAGGATTGAAGGTACTTAATCAAATAAAACTTTATCTATATGGAAGGCACAAAAAAGGAATTAAATCTCCTGCTTAAAGCAATAATTAAAATATCTAGCTCACAAGAAAAATTAGCTTTTAACATTTTTTCAACATGTGGAAGCATGCTTACATTTGCACTCCCAAAAAGCTCAATAGTGCTTTGTCTGGTTGTTTGTTCAAACGCAGAACACATTCCCAGTAAACATCTTCCTCTCGTTCATTGTCCAAGGCATACAGCATAAATAGAGGAGGGTAAAGTCGTGGGAGCAGCACAGGAAGTAATAAGCCAGAGCTTGTAACCACATAGCTTAAACACATAAGAAACAAGAAAACAAAACATTTGGGGTATTATTTTGAGGAATTGGTATTCTATGAACATTAGCAGAATTCATTTGATCCAGACCAACTATTCTTAATCAATAAAACATGTTTAAGAAGCAAAAGGGAATGGAAGAGCTGAATTTCACTTCCTCCTACCTACTTCAATTATCTTTCAAGCAAGAAAAAATATTCCTTAAGTCCTTTTTCTCAGCTATTCCTGAAAAGTTGCAATATTTGCACATACTGCAAGATATTCCAGCACAGAACAAGAAGTATGAAGATTTCTACGCATAGAGGACATGATGTACACTATGAAGAGCCTCCGTGGCACAGTGTTTACAGTGTAGTACTGCAGACTACTTCTGCTGACAGCTGGCTGCCTGCAATTTGGCAAATCGAATCCCATCAGGCTCAAGGTTGACTCAGCCTTCCATCCTTCCAAGGTGGGTAAAACGAGGACCTAAATTGTTGAGGTAAATATGCTGACTCTGTAAACCACTTAGAGAGGGCTGTAAAGCACTATAAAGAGATATATAAGTTTAAGTGCTATTGCTAACCAATGGTACAACAAAAGGGCTCCTCTGGCAGAATGAAAAAGATGATACTTCTGTGGTTAATATTCCTTGAAGCAGTGTAAGAAAGACTAACAGAGGCAAATCAATCTCAGTCTATTCATTAGTTAGGTAACCTGGGCATGTCATCAAAAAGGCTAAATATTGGAAAAATCTATTAAATCAGATTTCAAAATCAAATCTATTGAATCAGACTTCTCCATATAGAACCCACTGAAACATAAACATTAAATAGCTGAAATTCACAGAATTAAATCTATAACAATGTTTTAGCATTATGCATTTATAGTTAGCTTTTCATTTGGAATACATGTAGGATTTTTTTTAAAAAGGTATAGTATGCTAAATGACATCACCTATATTCCAATCAAAAGGAAAAGAAAAGGAAGCCTGAAGCTTTTCTAAATCAGATTTAATGCTAGTTCTTGTTTCTAGATATATTTCCAAAAACCTTAGTGCTTCCTTGTGATCAAATTACCCTGGCTCTGGAGAGTCAGGTTCGGAGTCCCTTTTTCCAGTACAGAAAGATCTGGTTCCTTTCATCTCAGTCATCAGCGAGGGAATTACACTGCCCTCTTCAGGAAGATCAGGGAACAGGAATCTTAAAAGCAATATAAAGGCATTACTATCAAAATGTGTAGTCTAATTGAAAAGTACCCATGCATTTTGAAACAAAATTTTCTTCATCTACTCTTTCTGCAAAACAAATCAACAATTCCAAAGTTGCCTAGTAGCAGCTTCTTACCTGATCAACTGGAAGATGCGTTTCAAATAGGATTTAATTTCTTTCACTGCCTCCTTCAAAAGTCGTCGATTGGCTCCCACTCCCACATATGTCATGCGGTATACAGCAACCAGGGTTTCAACAAGTTTTCCCAAAGGGTGCAAAGGAGTATCACATGCCTTAAAAAGATGGAGATGAGAAAACCAGAAAGGTACAAAAAACAGCTAAAGAGCTGGAACGCAAGGTCTTTTAAACTAGGGGTCCCCAACCACCGGTCCGCGGACCGGTACCGGTCCGTGGATCACTTTGTACCGGGCCGCAAAGAAAAAAAAAATGGCAGCTTTCTTCACCTTCAGTGAATGCTGCTGGGATCAGGGATCAAGGACACAAATGAAAGAAGGGGAGGGAGGAAGCAACCAAAGCCTGTCCTGCTCTCTGGCTCAGCGGCTTCGGTTTCCTCCCGCCTCGTTCCTCTCTCAGTCGCTCTCTCGCTCCTTCACCAGCCCAGGAAGAAACTGCTTCAAAGAAGCCGGCAGGGTGGCTTTTCCTGTCGGCGCAGCTCCATCGAAGCGCCTGTTCACCCCCACCCAGCCGCCCGTGGTTCAATCCAGTGCTCCGTTCTGCCTGCCTGCCTGCCTGCCTTCGTTTCTGGTTGTTTTGGAGCAGCTTCGGCTGAGAATAATAACTATTCACCTCTTTTTATCAGCCGAAGCTGTTCCGAAACAACCAGAAACGAAGGCAGGCAGCAGGCAGGCAGAACGGAGCACTGGATTGAACCGCGCGCGGGCAGCGGGGTGGGGGTGAACGGGCGTTTCGGAGGAGCTGCGGCGACAGGAAAAGCCACCCTGCTGGCTTCTTTGAAGCAGTTTCTTCCTGGGCTGGTGGAGGAGCGAGAGAGCGACTGAGAGAGGAACGAGGCAGACACCTGAGGGATGGGGCTGAGGAAGGCAGGGCCGAGAGCCGTGGGCCGCCGCCGCCCAGCGGTCAGTTTTGAAGGCGCTCCTCAGCCCGGCGCAGTTCCTGAATCTGCAGCTGAAACCCTCCGTTTTAAATGTCCCAATAGAAGAGAATATCTGTCGCTCAGGGTTGCAATGGGGAGGCATTGGCGCTCCCTGAACTTGGTGATTTGCTGGCAGACGTTTTGTTACCCGACTAGGTAACAACATCAGATGTTACCTAGTCAGGTAATGAAATGTCTGCCAGCAAACCACCAAACTCGGATTCTTCCCCCTCCCACCCCCCACCCCGGTCCTTGAAAAAGTGTTTCTGCTTGAAACTGGTCCCTGGTGCAAAAAAGGTTGGGGACCACTGTTTTAAACAAAAAAAGTATAAATAAATTAAAATCTAAAAATGTATGACCTGTGTATCTCACAGAAACCGGTCCTAAGTTTAAGATTAATATTTGTGCATATTACCCAAAATTCATATGAAATACTTGTAGACAGAGTTAGGGAAGGAAAAGTTTTCTTAGAAAACCTTTACTTAACTGAAATTCATGTTTTTAGTAAGCTATGATTCTCAAAGTTACTATTTTGTATGTAACTTGTCTTAGAGATGGGACCTTAATATCTTTTTCTGTAGTCACTAGAATTCTTCTGGCTGGAATTGCTGATAAAATGGTGGCCTTAACTTGGATGTTGATGATGATGTACAAACTCAAAACTCTAAAATCCCAAGAAAATTCCAAATCTCATCCACTTTACATTGTCAACCTCCCAACTGCCATCCCCCATATGTTGTTGTTCCTGTGCAACCAAACTTCTTTTCCAAGGAAACCCAAATAATCATGGGAACTTTTTCTTTGTATTTGTTAATTAGAAAAGTATATTATAGATATCATTAAAGATAGCAGTCCTTATTTTACTCTGCTTAAGAGATTAGTGAACATCAGCAAGCTGTAAATGCATATTATATAGATATTGGCTTGCATATACCTTTATGAGATACTTCTTAATGTTGTCGTATTTTTCCAATGAGAAGGCACCAACATGTTGTGGAATGAACTCCAAGCTTTCCAGGGTTTGTGCATGTGATCTGCTCAAGAGTTCTGGACTGCAAGAATAGATGGCTATGGTTAGAACCAATACAGAAAAGGGTTGAGAGCTAATAAACACAACAATTTTTCATCTGGTAAAATCTGGTAGCTATTAAAAACTGTTTTTTTTTCACAGCCAAAAATATTTTTCTCTGCAAATTAACTATGAAGCTAAAAATGTAGTGGAAAACCACAAACACATCAGCATAATCAACTATTAATGTTAAACATTTTGGTTCTACTGTCTTGTAATTTCACAACATGAATGAGATTTGTCACGTTTCAACCCAGTTTCACATCCTCAAATGGATGATTATTTTTTAAATCCCATTATTACTGATTTTAGGTGCACAAGTTATATTTCTTTCCTGTATCATTTGCAAGGGTTTTTTTTACCCAAAACTCTTTAATAGGTAAGTAATTATAAATAGAACACAACAAATATCTGAAAAATAGTTCCACTATAGAGCCTCTCATTAATAGCAACAGCTCATAGACTTTACAGTGCATAATGTATTTACTCTGTCAATACCAAAAGAATTTAGAATGTGCCAGACTGAAGAATGCTGTAGTAAGGATTAAAAAAGGGATTAAGAAACACTTTTCATATCACTTATCCATAAATACAAATTGCTTATATTCCAAGGTGTTTACAGATTAACTTTTCTTTTAGCACTTTAGAGTGTTTTCATCTTTACAAGAAAACAAATGGCAACTGATCTTTGCATTAGAACTGTTGTATTGAATAAAATACATCTACCCCACCTACTAACCTGTCTTTCTGTTGCCTTCGATTGGTTGTCAGGGCAACAGCAATGTTATCCCAAGCTTTCCACCTATCTCCTTGGCCTGGCAGCTCACAGCCGAGCTGGTGCCAGCAGTCCTTGAACACTGCTCTCCACTTCTCGTCCGCTGGGACAGAAAGGTTTCCTAACTTCCGCCTACATTTGACAACATTAAACAACAGTAACTACAGATTTAACCAAACCAAACAAAATGAGATTCCACTTCTGAAAAGTTTCTCCCCAAAGCAGACTTTTTGATATCATGAATGAAAGTAACTCTCAATCCTAAAAATCTTTAAACACGATGAATCAGCATATCTTATTTTGCACCCAGCAAGACAGTTTTCCTCACTCCAATCCCTTCTTCCCCATCCCAGCTTTTGAGGCTTGACTAGTTCTGTGGTACTAATGAAAATATTTAAGCTCTTTCCTTATGCAGTTTGTATTAAGAACCATAACAATTAAATTAACCATTTCAAGAAGAATAGTCAGAAGAATAGCAGAAGAGTAGCAAAAAAACCATATTGTTATGTAAGTTTTTGTGGATCCATTTCAGTAGTATCTATTATTACTGAAAACCTGTCAATCATAATGTACAGCTGTGGGAAAAAGTCCTGCACGCCTTATCGTTTATGACATTTTTTGGATAAATCACTGATTTTATGATATTTTTTGCTAACTGCTATGCAAATATTGTTATATTTAAATAAATACTGGTGGTTTTTAAGTGAAAAGCATAAGCTTTTTGCAACCTGGTGCTGTTTGGATGGGATTGTGAATTTTCTTGCATGTTTACAATGACTATGAAAACAGATTACCTGATGCATACCCAGTGGCATACGTGTTGCAATTACTAAGGCCATGCTAGTGTTTTGTTAACATTTTTATTGTTTGTGACCCTGAAAAGGACCGTTTGGTTACTAATATGAAATTGGTCAGCCCTTATTGCGGCATCGCTTCAGCATAGACTGTATAAGCCTTTGTACGTGATCTTTGGTGACAATATGGTGCCAGGCTGCAATAATGGATTCAATCAGCTCCTGCTTGTTGCTTATTTTGGATGCTTCTTGCTTATTTTAGCCCACAAGTTCTCAATTGGGTCCAAATTCAGGCTCTGAGTTGGCCAATCCAGGAGTTGAACACCATGTTTCTTCATCCACTGCTGGACGGACTTGGCTCAATGACAAGGAGTGTTGTCATCCTGGAAGTAAAAGTCCTTCCCTACAAGTTGCTGAGCTGAAGGAAGCATTGTCTTTTCCAGGACTTCCACATACTGCTTGGAATTCATGATTCCCTGCACGATTTGTATCCGACCAATAGCAGAAGCAGAGATACAGCCCCAGATCATCACGTGCAATGGATGCTTTACAGATAGATTCAGGCAGTATGGCCTAAATTCTTCAGCTGGAAATCTTCTGACGTACTTATTGCACTGATTCCCAGTCAAGTAGAAATTGCTCTCGTCTCTGAAGATGACCTTGGCCCATTGTTCGTTGGTCCACTTGGCATATTTTTTGGCCCATGCACATCGACGAGAGCGATGAGCATCTGTGAGCAAAGGTTTACTTTGAGTCCTGCAGCCTTTGAGCCCTCTGGCAAGCAGTCTATGACGCACTGTGCTTGTGCACAATTTTACATCATATGTTTTACCCCAACTTCTTGTAATACAGCCATCAAAATGCGTTGCAGAGCCTGATCTTGCCATTTTGTCGATTTTCTTGGTCTTCCAAAACAGAGCCTGTCATCAACTGAACCAGTTATTTGGTATTTTTCAACCACTCTGTTCACTGTGGTGCAACGGCATTTCACTCTCTTGGCTATTTCTGTACAGGAGTAACCCTCTTCATGAAGCACAATGATGCCGCTGCTCAGTACTGGTGAAAGCAAAGGCCTTCATCCTTGCCTGCAGCCAGAGCTAAATTAAATTTCTTGATGTTTTTCATGCCTATTTATAGTCAGAGAGTATGACAACATTGATTGGCTCATAAATTTAGCCTCTGTGCATTTTGATTGGTCAGCCAAAGCTCCTTGCTGATTGGCTACTTTAGATCCTAACATTCTTGAAAATGCAAGTTGTGTTTGTTTTAGCACATAAACTCTCTCAAAACCTTAAAAAGACTTTGGTTATATTAATAAAAATTATGCATCTCAATCCAACTACAGAAATGTTCATCAAAGTACTAATTTTGTGTGGTTTCTATGAGTGAAAAGTTGATTAAACATGTAAATACAGCTTAAAATTGAAAGCGTGCAGGACTTTTTCACACAGCTGTAAATGGGCTTCCTAAATATTTCAAATAATCATCTGATTCAAGAGTATTACAGATAGCTGCATTTTTAAAATTTTAATTGAATTAACATTCCTGCAAATACATTTTTCCTAAATCCTGCACAAAGACAAGACAGTAGCCTTGATTCTGCTGGTACTGCAACCAAACTGAGGTTGTAGGAGTAGAAGCTTCCTCAGAATCATGGAATAGATGGGCAGCTTTACATCCACAAAGGGGTTCTCTAAAATAAAGATCCCAGGCTGCTTATGTCTTTATGCTACTGCTAAATTGCAATAACCACCAAATATTATATCAGATGCTAATCAGTGCAATTTCTCCAGCAATGTGCCCTACATGATATTACCATGGCACAGTAACAGGAGATTTTTTATTGGAATTTAAAAGTTTGAAATGTCTTTAAGAAGACATTTCAGTGAAGGGCCTTGCTGGAAACAATCTTGGAAATTTTAAGCACACAGGATATTGGAGTAACAGGTCATATAGAACTAATAAAAGTCTCCTTCAGTCCTATTCATGATCTGATTTTAAAAGTCATATTAGATACAGATACTTCTCCCAAATTGTCCTCCTCATTCTCTGGTCCAATCATCTTAGTTAATTAAGTCAACTAGATTGATTGGAAAAGCACTTGGCATCTGAGTTAATGCCAGTATTCAATTACAATAGTTAATTACCTACAATGATAGAACCATCTGATGAGAAGCCCATCCACTCACAGTGTTTTAGGCCGATCCTTCTCATGATCATATAACGTGGGTTTGAAGTAGGTTCCTGTAATCTTTATTCCAGATCCCCATTCACCACTGAAAGTGCCTTCAATAGTGTCTCCATTTGGCAAAGTCAGTGTTCCCTTAGAGGAAAAAGGGGATAGAGGAAAAAATATATAATGAACTTATTTTCAATGAACTGTTCTGCTTATGGAAAGCTGGTGTTTTAAATTACCTTTCCATTAAGAGTCCAATTATCTGAAAATTCTCCTTCGTATACCGTGTCATCTTCAGAAAGCAATACACCAGTCCCCTGTGGAGAATATAGTATTGCAATCACTGCAGAACATGTTTAGAATGATTCTCATATTATCATTGTCCATTATTTAAAATTTACATCTTATTTTTTCAGATATTTTAGATAAAAGCATTTTTTAAAAAAATGTTAAATGGTATGTTAGGTACGTTATTTATTATCACTAGATTCTATTTAATATGAACAGTTTTAGTCACATCTTAATACACTTCACTTTAAATTCTCTGAATGAAAAAAATGGCTATTATTATTACAGATGGCATTTTATAAAGTTCCAAAAATAAATCAATGTATTCAATTAACTTTCTGCAGAGAAAAGAGCCACTTAATAGCACTGAAAACTCCAGAAAAATAACTGGGATGGGGAAAGAACAAAATTTCCCCTATTTTTCTTTTCATCTGGTAGATCTTGTAAATTCAAATAAACACATAAAATCTTCCACCTATACATAACCTGGGTCATTTGAAAGACAAAAGTTTCACTGCAGCATATGGAAACAATTTCTTACTTTAAAATAGAACTATTTGGGAATAGAACACGCTGATTGGAAATATGACTCCAAACTACCTTTAAAAAATAAGTGCAATAATATTAGCAAATATACATATATTGTCTTAAGCAAAATTGGCCATAGGTAAAAGTGTTTCCCCATTATACAACACTTATTTATATGAAACTCACCATCATTTTATTGTTGTTAAAGGCTCCTTCATAATACAATCCAAACTGTGTGACCACAACACCATTGCCTTGGCAAAAATCATCTTGCCACATCCCCATGTATTTTTCTCCCCTAAAGATACAGAAACACATTACTGCCTCTAAAATCTGAAAAATTAGAAATGAGATCAATTGGATTAGATACAGTCTAAGTAATACTTATTATAGTTGAACAATTGTTTCAACAACTAAGATCACATCAAATATCTATTGCCTTCCTTTCAAATTTAAAAACTTGTATTAGGAGGCACAGAATTTCTCATTCTTAAATACAAGACTGGTTATTAGGTGTCTAAATGGTCACTAAATGTCATCATGCCACTGAAATTTTATTTCAATGAATTAGAACTAGTATTATATCTCATTCTGAGGATTATTTAGGTTCTCTGCTTAAGAATAAACATTTCTTAGCAATTCTTTTTCCTGTTACAATGTAGTAGTACTATATTATTAATATAATAATTAAAATGGTCAGATCTATTTACCTTGTAATATCATCAAATACTCCATACCCAGCCTTCTTATCCATCACCCATTGGCCAATGAACATGCTAGGTGAAGAAGAAGTCAGTTTCCCACTGCGTAGAAGGCCATGGCCATGACGCATATTATCCTGGAAGCTTCCTTCATAAACCTCCCCAGTTGCATACCTAGAAGGAAAAATAAGTCAGCCTTAATACGAAGAAGCTGAGGATTTTTCTCCAATATATTTTACCATCATAATGTGTTTTTTCTCTCTCGAATCAAGAGAGATGAATGATTATTATGTGGGCAATACCATTTTGATCGGAATGTGGAAACAGATTACGAGATTAAGGAAAATATTTCTGGCAATGGATGTTCCCACCACGGTGGCACGAGAAATCTGGTCTGTTTTTGTTACTTTCTATATCAAAACAGTGTGAAAGTCTGGGTACTCCCTGCTCATCTATCTAAAACAATGTGGGAGTGGCAGGTAGATTATAAAGAGCTGGTTTAAAACCTGGATTACATATAGAATCATAGAATAACATCTATGTCCAACCCCTTGCTCGAGCAGGAGAGTCTATTCCAAATATTAGCCTGAACCTAGGATCAAAGTCACAGCCTCCTGATTGTGAGGCAAGAGCTCCACCTCTAAGCCACCGCAGACAGACAGACAGACAGACAGACAGATATCTATATCTATTACCTGTAGATACCGTGTCCACACATTTTGCTTTCCTTCCAAAATCCAATATAATGGTCACTCTTCTTCATTGTTTTATTTGGTACTTTATATTCACCATATCTGCCAATATAAAAAACCCACACCAATTTATAATACATATTTATATTCATCATATCTACCAATATATATATATAAAAACCCACACCAATTTACAATATATTTAAACATTAATTTGCAAAACCATGCATGCTTCAAAGAATGATTTAGAAGACAAACTTTGAATTTTATGTAAGCATAGAATTTTTCTTCTATTCAACAGGCAATTGAAGTTTCTCATGAGCTTAAACAAGATCCCACTGCTTTAAGGTGTTCTCCTAAAACATTTCTGCTTTTGTGAAAGTCTGAAAAGGGTTTTTTTTTTGTCAAGTTTTTTTATTTTATATTACATATACATATCAATGTGTGAACAGTGTGACACCTGGGTGCCATACATTTTGGTACAAATAAAAACAATATTATTACTCATGATTATTATATTTATCCAGCTTATATATTTCTAATGATAATACTTATTTATAATAGATTATAATCTTTCATTATTTCATATTGTTTGAACATATCTGATGCTACCACCATAAAAATGTGTCTACTGTTATTCCCCTTTTCTTTATTTCTGTCTCTATTCCAACTTTTACTCATTTCACCATTATAAAAGATGTTTCCTTTCTATCTTTCATCTCTCATTCGCTTTAATACTTTATTCATATTCAACTCCTACCCTTAAAACGACTCTATAGAACACTGCACACCAGAACTAGACACAAGAACAGTTTTCCCCGAACTCCATCACTCTGCTAAACAAATAATTCCCTCAACACTATCAAACTATTTACTAAGTCTACTTAGTAGACTTAGTAGACTACTTATATCTATTTCTATATATACATCTATATATCTATATATACATCTATTTCTATTAAAATTTCATCCTTTAGTATTTCATTGTTCAATGTTTCAGTATCCAATTCTGATACCAATCACAATATTATTCAAACATATGGAATAATTCTATTCATATTCTATACATTCATCCAGTCTATGTGATTCTGCTATTAATACACCCATTTATATTAAAATATATTATTTCACTCTTTCATTCTGCTCACTGTTTGACTTTATTTCACTGCTTATTATATTATTTAAGCATATTTAATAGTACTATCGTTCAATCTCTAATTTTCCCATTCTTAATACTTAATTCTTATTCATATGTCCCATATTCCACTCTTCACATCTATCTGTATTAAAATATTGTCCTTCATTATTTCATCATTATTTCATTGTTCAATATTCCAATAGCAGGGGGGTGGACTAGATTACTCTAAGGTCTCTTTCAACTCTGTTATTCTATGAATCTATAAATATACTATTCTAGTAAACCTATCACAATACATACAAAAGAATTCTATACATCTTCTTTGTTTTCATCCAGTCTATATAACTCTAATATTAATACACATGTTTGTGTTAAAATATATTCTTAAAGAAGGATCTCTCTCTCTCTATCCATTATCTCTTGTCCACATCAATATTTTAAGTCTTATTCTTTTTTTGACTTGCCTCCCATATTCTTCTCTTGGACCTTTGTCTCTATCTACATCTACGTCTATATCCTGACAGTTCAATCTAAATATTTCTCCCATCCCTACCCTCTTCCACTAACTTTGTTACTATGTTCTCTGATCCCTATATCCATTCCCAAAGCATCTTCTTGCTTCTCCAATTCTGTTTTTAGATCTCTTGAAGTGTTTTCCTCCTGATTAGATTCATCATTGTTAATGTTATTGGTACCTCCTCCTTGTTGTCTTCTTATCGCTGATTTTTCAGTTCTGCTTTTCCCTCCATTTCTTCTGCTGGCTCCTTCTTTTCCTGAGCATCTTGGTCTTTACTCATTATCCCTTGTACAATATTTTCCAGTTATTGGTCTATCATCTATTAATTCCATAGTTGTTGTGTTCTTTCTGTATCATGTCTTTTATGCTTTGAAACATCAGCTCCATCTTGTTTAAATTTCCGCTCCTTTCTTCCTTATATTGCATTGTAAATCTCACTTTTGGCCAATAGCTCAAGAACCCTTTATTCAAAGCTGAGGTTACTCTTCAGAATGCACACCAGTCACAGTCCTTTTATGTCCCACAGATAATCAGTCAGTTCCATTTCAATAGTCCAGGGAGTTATCCAAGCCTCAAGTCACTTTTATAAGTTCAATCATATAACATAACATTTAGGGGTCATTTTAATTAAGAATCTTAATTGTTCTCATATTTAAATCTCCAGTGATTTTTGGGCAGGTGAATGTAACCCAGTAAGTATTTTCACAGCCCTTCAAATAAATGTTCCCAGGCTTGTATATTTTCCTCTCATTAGCAGATGTTGCTCTCTGCATAACAATATTGTTGCGGTATATCTGATTTTAATTATTTTGAATTGTAGTTCAAGTATAAAAGCAGTGTTAATTTTTTAAATTTGAAATTCTAGCATTTTAAAATGCTTTCTCAATACCACGTCTTCCACTTTGAGAGTCCAATTTCCTGTATTTTTGAAAAAGAAAGAAGTTTTTTCTCTCTCTCTCTTTAATTATTTTCCTTCTGGTTTGATAATCAAGGTGCTTACTCGCCGCTTTAACAGATAATTCTGAGTAAATAGTTCCCCTAAACTTTCTCTTGGGGTTGAGTTTTAATAATGAAGAATCCTCCCACCCAGTTCCACACTGTTCACTGAAATCCGCTCCAGCACAAATTTTAGATGGTCTTCAGCTGTCCCGACTTCATGACAGCGATCTTTGGGTTGCCTCTTCTCTTTGTCATGGCTGAGAGGGAAAGAAAGCCCCGAGTCAGGCAGGAGAGATGTGGCTCTCATTGGGTGCCCCTCTTTGCTTCGTGGGGGCTTTGGCTCCTGTTGGAGCCCACCAATGGGGAGAACTCGGCACAGCAACACGGAGACTCACTCCATGTGTCCGATCTTTCCACAATGTCAGCTGGAAGTCCTGAAAGTCTAAAAAGTTGAGCTTCTCTACCAAGCAGAGAAGAATTGCTGTGCTTACAGAGCCCAACCCCCGCTTCCAAATAATGTTTAAGCCTGCCCAGCCCTAGTAATCCTAATTTAGCAGTATTTTTAAAAAAAGATTATTTGTGAACAGCAGGTTTTCCCTCTCCCTCAGCTTAGTCTATTATACCTACCCATCCTCCATGCCATTTCTGAACATGCCAGAATACATCTTTCCATCTGCCCACTTCAAGACTCCTCTGAAATATATGGAATACTTTAATTATATCGGTTCTATATTTAAATTATCACAATACAGTTTATGCAGAATTTTTACAACTTCCAAAAGCAACTGGGCTATGCCAGATTAAGTTTTAATTCTCAGAGTTATGACAATGTAGGCTAAGGGGCTTTCAATATATATTACTACATCTATTTCAGTGTAAATACAGCTTTTTACATCTTCACTTGTGATCTACTATAAACATTTAGGTAAATGGCTTCTGATATGATCGGGAAAAAATTCAGTTTCACCTGCCATGTGGCTTTCCAGAAAGCCATCGACCATTGTAAATAGCATCCTTAAGCCGAGGGTCTTTATAAAAGGTATATCTTGCGTTCCTTGAAATAGGGGGCTCCTGCCTCTGAAGGCTTCCAGTACCACCATAGGGAGGCAAATCAGATGTCCCTTTTAAGGCCTGGTCTATAGCTTGGCTTATAGATTTCAGCCACTTAGTCTGAAACAGAATGAAAAACAGTCAAAGGCTTTCTGCTGCCTACCACTCCTCTTCCTTCTCTCATTCTACATCTCTTGCAGGAATTCCTTGGAACTGATATGACACATCTAGTGATGTCATGGAATTCATACATAATAACAATGGTGGATTGTAGAATACTGTATAAACATTCCAGTACTCTGACTCCTTTTAAAAATCAGAATTGAAATTTAACATTACCAGTTAAATAGGTCCAATATACATTGGTATCACAGACATTTCTTCCTAAATAAATTAGTTAAAGGATAACCATTAACAAACTGTAATGTAATTTGTTCCTGGCCTATATGGTACAGAGCTCAGTCCAGCTATGAGCTGTGGATTATCATTTTAAAATAAATGCTGAAAGATAGGCAACATATTATTTAATGTTAGCAGTTCTGAAAGTATATAGATTCACACTTCTAAACTTGTCAATGTTCAACAATATAATTTCTGTCTCCTTGCTTTAAAAATTAAAGGATAAAATGGACATGTTTAATATGCAACAGGCTTAACCCAGTTGTTTAGTCTTTAACCACCACTAAAAATAAGTTATGAGGACCTTCTGAAGATGTAATTTCATCTCTATCAAATCCCACCTCAAAAAAATGTTGAAAAAGGTGAGATCCCTGTATGCTAAGCAGTTACCTCTCCTGAGCTTATCTACTATTTACCAAAAATGGAATGCTGGCCATTTAGACTGTACATTGATTCTAGAGGAAATCTATACAATATAATGATTTTTGTTACTGTAGGTTGATCTGAAATATGCATAGATCATAAATATGAGCTTCATACCAATTTCAAAGAATGGAACAGAAAAAATATTAGATAGATTCTAGAAAGCAAGCCACTCTAGAAAATGGAAGTCATTCATGCATCTGATAAACTGAATAGAGGGAAGGGGCAAAAAAGTCCTACCTTTTCTTGTGGATTTGATGAAATGAGAATAAATTGTTCTTCAGGTGTTGTGATTCTCAAACCATTCCTAGCGCAAAAAAAAATAAAGAGTGTTGTAAATGTTAATCCAGAGAAATGACTATGTTACATTGTTTTCATATACATTTGTGCTCATAAGTTTACATACCCTGGCAGAATTTATGATTTCTTGGCCATTTTTCAGAGAATATGAATGATAACACAAAAACTTTTCTTTCACTCATGGTTAGTGGTTGGCTGAAGCCATTTATTATCAATCAACTGTGTTTACTCTTTTTAAATCATAATGACAACAGAAACTACCCAAATAACCCTGATCAAAAGTTTACATGCCCTGGTGATTTTGGCCTGATAACATGCACACAGATTGCCACAAAGGGGTTTAATGGCTATTAAAGGTAACCATCCTCACCTGTGACCTATTTGCTTGTAATTAGTGTGTGTGTATAAAAGGTCAGTGAGTTCCTGGACTCCTGACAGACCCTTGCATCTTTCATCCAGTGCTGCATTGACATTTCTGGCTTCTGAGTCATGGGGAAAGCAAAAGAATTGTCAAAGGGGTTCTGTTGAAACCAAACCTTGGTCAGGTAGACCAACTAAAATTTCAGCCACAACCACCAGGAAAATTGTCCGGGATGCAAAGAAAACCCACACAAAACATCAGGTGAAATACAGGACTCTCTGAAAACATGTGGTGTGTTTGTTTTAAGATGTACAATAAGGAAACACTGGAAGAAAGATGGGCTGCATGGTTGAGTTGCCAGAAGAAAGCTATTACTATGCAAATGCCACAAAGTATCCTGCTTACAACACACCAAACAACACAGAGACATTTGGAGTTATGAGACCAAAATTGAGCTTTTCGGCCACAACCATAAACGCTACATTTGGAGAGGAATCAACAAGGCCTATGATGAAAAGTACACCATTCCTACTGTGAAACGGAGGTGGATTGCTGATGTTTTGGGGATGGTGTGAGCTACAAAGGCACAGGAAATTTGGTCAGAATTGATGACAAGTTGAATGCAGTATGTTATCAAAAGATACTGGAGGAAAATTTGCATTCATCAGCCTGGAAGCTGCACATGGGATGTACTTGGACATTCCAACATGACAATGGTCCCAAACACAAGGCCAAGTCAACCTGTCATTGGCTACAGCAGAATAAAGTGAAGGTTCTTTCCTCTCCATCCCACACCTGCTCCATGGGGCTATCAACATGATGTGTGACTTCTACTATGATCTATGACTTCTACTATGGTCATTAAAAATGTACTGTCTACATGATTGTTTATTTTGATTGACAGGATTTGCATCCTGAAAAACAAGATGCAGTAAATAAATATTTTTTCTTAAACAATTACATGAGCAATGAAGTATAGAGTCTGCAAATACAGGTAGCCCTTGACTTATGACCCAATAAAGCCAAATATTTCTGTTTCTAAGCAAGACAGTTGTTAAATGAGTTTTGCTCCCTTTTATGATCTTTTACCATAGTTAAGTGAATCACTGTATTGTTAAGTTAGGAACATAGGCGTTACATTCATCTATCTTTCCCATTGACTTTGCTTGTCAGAAAGTCGCAAAAGGAGATCACATGACTCCAGGAACACTGCAACCATCATAAATGTGAGTTGCTAAGCACCTGAATTTTGATCATGTAACCATGGGAATGCGGCAATGGCCGTTAAGTGTGAAAAATGGTCATAAATCATTTTTTCAGTGCCATTGTAATTTTGAACGGTTACTAAATAAACAACTGTAAGTCAAGGACTATCTGTAGACTACATAAATCATCTGAAGTGTACATTAGACTGTTTCATAGATTTAGCATGTTTACACTTAAAAGCCCATATTAACAGTTGTGTGTCAGTTGATACAAGCCTAAAAAGGGACAGATCCATAACCAAAAGAATTTAAATGAGTATGAAAACAGGTTCAACGGCAACAGGGATGGGCTGCAAAATAAGTTGTAAAACAACCAATAATTTGTTAACCAGTTGAAATTTAAAATAAGGCAGCTGAAAAATACTTACATATTACCAAACTCTTCTGAAACAGGTTCCACCCACAGGGTAGACAAGGAAAAAATATGGTGAGTTGAGAACTATAAGAGAAAAAAAAGAAAAGGTCAATCTTCGTATTATGATTATGTCCATAACGTAAGGTTCAGTTTATGGTCTTTGCTTGGCCCTAGCTTTCAAAAATGTCAACAATTCAAGGCACTGGTTGTTACTACCTATAAAATCCTTTGTGGTATGGGATCAGGATGTCTGAAGACCTGCTTCTCTCTAGCAGCCCTCCTACATGCATAGGAGAGTATGCTCTGGGTCCCTTTGATTAAAAAATGCCATCTTATTGGATCCAAAAAGTGGCACCTTCCTCCCTAAGATTAGACCATCCCTTCACTACTGGCCTTTTGGAAAGCAGTCAAGACCTGGTTCATTGCTCAGGCAGTAACTGCTTTGAAGTTTTATTCTCAGCTGTCTTTTCCTGTTTTAAAATTATTTGGGGGATTTTTTCTGAAATATTTTTTAATTGTTGGTTTAATTTTAAATTCTGTTTGTTGCCAAAATTCCTCAGGTGAGAGAGACAGCCATATTAAACAAACAAACTCTAGTCTGACTGCAACATTCAAGTTGCATTGCAACCCATGTGTTACCATATCTGTACAAAGAAAAACTCTGATACATGGTGTCCTCTATTCTTAACATGCCTGATTAGCAGCAATTGACAAAGGCTGAAAAAGAAGCAGCAGCAGCATTTGGTTTCTCGTTTGTGATAAATTACTCACAATTTAGAAGATCCGAATAACTGGACTGGATGATAATAAAAAAGAATTCAAAGGGAAGAGAGTGGTGGAAGGAAAACAAAATCTATTTTTGAACTGTGTTTGGAAATCTACAAACTACTGAATTAGCCTATATTCATTTTATATTATTTCAGAAAATAGAAAAATCTTACATGTCAGACAGAATAATTTTAGTGATCATAACACAGAAGACTGACTGCCCAATTACTTTCCTGTATATTCTTCTACAATGTTTCTCTTTTGGGGATACAGATACATTTAGTTTGCCAGGAGGAGCATGTTGTGGGTTCCATCTGCTAAGAAGTTTCATCTCGCAGCTAAGAGAATCTTTCCTGCTATGTTCCCATGGAACAAGGTGAAATTGGCCCTGACCTTACTGACCTTCTGGAAGCCCTTAAAACCTGGTTGTGACATCAGGCCAGAGGATGTGAAAGGTTTGAAATTCAATCTTCTGTGTTTTTTGTTTTATTATAGTCTTAATTGTATTTTAATAGTTTTATTTTAATTTTGATTGTTGAGTTTTTATTATTATAACTATGTGCACTGCCCAGATTCAGATAAGCAAGACGAGTATCTATAAGTATAGATGAAATTAGCATATAAATAAGCATGCTTTTAATCTTAATGCTTCCTTGACCTAGGAAGAGATGACTGCCCCATCCTTCAAGTACAGACCTGAGCATGGACTAAGGCATCATTGAAGAGGATAAACCAATTCACTGAAAATCTGCCAGCATGTTGCAACGACAATCCTCGATTGCTGCTTTCACAGATTAATCGTCGCTCTGGTTTCCTCAAGGAATCCTATCATTGAAAAGAAATACAAGGCAATTTAACAACAGGTAAAGCAATTCATGCTAGGAATTTGCAATGCAGTGTTGGTGAAGTTTGAATTTATTTGCATTTAAACATTAATATAATGTAATGTAATGTGATATAATGTAATGGAACAAAATAGAATAGAATGATAAATCATAATTAACAAAATTCCATTTTCTAAAACTAGAAGAATTATTTTCATTAAAGTAGAAATAGAAAGTATTACAATTTGTGATAGTAAATAACATCAGCTCCTAACACACACACACACACACACACACACACATAAACACGTACTGTCATTTTCCCAGGAAATGTTTTCCAGAAACCCAGTGTATATTCAGCATCTTTTCTTTTCCTACTGAGATGGACAGCCAGAGATTCATAAGAAGAGCTGGAATCCTGAAGGCTTTGATATTCTGGAGATGTCTACAGAGAAAGAGAAAGAATGGAGACCGACTAATGTTCCACAAGACCATCCCAATATTTTGATATAAATCACCATATTTAATATATCAATGAAATTAGAATAGCTGGATAAGTAAATTTACCTTCCATAGTACTGAAGCAATAGTTACATAATAGATAAATTAATGAAAGGCTTTCAATCTACTAAAGCAGCGGTTGCCAACCGGTGGGTCACGGCCCACTGGTGGGCCATAAGAATATTTTGGTGGGCTGCAGCATGCTGAGGCAGGGCAATCCTGCAGTCTCCCGTGTTGTGGCTTCTGCCTCCTGCCCCAGCGCATTGAGGAGGCCAAGCAGCAGGGGGAAGAGCACGGACCTCCTGAGCTGCAGGAAGCAGCTGCCCTCAGGTGAAGATGTTGCAAGGGGGAGGCTCAACCCCATCTTCCTCCTCACCAGAAGCGCTCACACGCTCAGCGGGAAGGAGGCAGCTTGTCGGGGGCCAGAGGGGCAGTGAGTGCTTTGCGTGTGAGCACTTCTGGCGAGGAGGAAAAGAAGCTCCTGGTGGGGCGCAGTAGATCGTGCCTTCCCCCCTCAGGCCAGGAAATACTGGGAAGAGCTCTGATGCTGTGATCTCCCATGCCCCAGCCCTCAAGAGCTTCTCTTCCTCCTTGCCAGAAGCGCTCATACGCTCAGCGGGAAGGAGGCAGCTTGTCAGAGGGCAGAGAGGCGGTGAGTGCTTTGTGCTTGAGTGCTTCTGTCGAGGAGGAAGAGAAGTTTTGGGGGGGGGTTCGAGTCTCCCCCTTGCAACATCTTCCCTTGAGGGCATCGCTGGCAGCTGCTCAACCTCCTCGATGTACGGATACTTTCCCCTAATCCCCACCCCTTCGCTAATGCCGTGCAAATGCGAGTAGTATTTGTTCTCTAATCTCTAAGTCAGAGGAGGGATGTGGCTCACTGGCCTCCAGATTGGTTCCCAGCGGTCTGGGACAGCATTCAGATGAGGGGAGTGGGGAGGCTTATAATCAAAACCATGATTATAAGCCTCCCCCTGCTTCACTCCCCTCGTTTGAAGCCTCTGAAGCAGTGGTGAAATTCAACTACCTCGCACCAGGTGGTAGGGACGGTTCAGTTTGCCGAACTGAAAAATCACCCTGGTTGGCTCTGCCCACACCCACCCGGTCACACCCATGTCAGCAACAGGGGTGGTACCGGCAGCAGGAGAGAGAGAAAGAGAGAGAGAACAAAGCAAAAATCCCTGCAAAGTTGACACATCAACATGCCAAAGGTCGCAATCCAGGAGAGAAAAGCCTCTTGTCACCCTTTTCCCTGACAGCCCTTCTCTAACCTGGCGATCTTTCCTCCAAGAGTTTCTCCCTTCCACAACTTTGTGATACAATTCGGCCATTTCTGCAAGTGCCAGCGGAATCAATGAAGCTTGTCCCATGAGGCCAGTTCCTTAGGAATTTCCCCCTCTCCTTTTCACTCCCCAAACGGCTGAGGCGGCGCTCAAAACAACCTGGAGCTTTTCCCACCTTATTTTGCTCTTTCACAGCAAAGTCAAGACGACCAACTATGTCAGATTCCCCCCACCTTTCCCCCCCCCCGACTCCCGGGGACTGAGAGAGAGAAAGAGAAGAGAGAGAAATGAGAGAGAGAGAACAACAAGGGCAAAGAAGTGATGTCGGCTTGGCCATGCCCACCCACCTATATGACCACCAGACCATTTTTATATTAAAAATTATATATTAAAATTAAGTTTTAATATTAAATTTATATTTAATATAAAAATTAAAAATTTTGTCTTAAATATATTATCTTTTTTTATATATTAGTGGTCCTCGGGATTTAAAATTATGAGTTTGGTGGTCCCTGAGGTCTAAAAGGTTGGTGACCCCTGTACTAAAGCCAGAATGTTAGCAGTATTTATATTTTAAAAATTTATACACCACACAATTTTTGCCCCAGCAGGTGGCAGCATCCAGCAGTCTTGTCTAGAATCAGAAGAAAACAGCAGAGCAGCCAATTAGCACTTGGAAGGGAGATTTCCAGGAATCCTAGGGATGTAAACAAATCTAAAATTTTTGGGGGTAGGGGTGGGGAAGGGTAGGCAGTGAAAAGTCATTTTTTTAAACTGCTGCCAAGAAAACCACATAATATATCTGTGAAATCACTAGGGGTTGACTTCAGCTTTACAGAAATTTTATAATTACCATTTATAATATTCTAGAAACAGTCTTGGGGTTCATAAAGTCTGCTGGTGTCAGCATGATTCACACCAAAGTAATTTTTAAACTGCTACCTAAGAAGATCAACTCTATTTTCTAAAGTGGCTTAGGGGTAACCTAAACATTGCAACCCTTGTTTCAAGTTCCAGGTAGCAAATCTATATGCAACCTGTAGAGAGTCAATGAAGCCTGCAATTCTGCTAAAATTCCAAAAGTTTCCTCTCCTCCAGGAAATCCACCACAAAGAGAAACATTTATTTTGGGAATCAAATGAACTGAGGAAGGCAGATCTCTCAGGGATTCTATTACCACTATTAGTATTAGGTATTAGGATGCTGAATTGTTCAGTCAAAGGACAATTTGACCAAAGAACAATTTGTTGGGGGTTAAGAACCAGTAGGGGAAAGGAAATGTGGCTTATAGCACCAATGCATATTCCATTACTCTGATCAGTCTTTGCAATATCTTCCTTTCATCTTCCCTGTGCCTTGTTTTCCTATCTCTTCTTTCTATGAGAAACTCAAACATGAATTCAACACATGTGAAGAAACTTATCCACTTTTTAGAGGAAATAGCAAATGCTGTTTGGATCCCTTTCCCAAATAATAGGTAAATTCATTCAGAATTTATCCACACAAGAATTTGTCTACTTTATCATAAGTCTACTAACCATGGTCTGCTAATCTTAACTTTTACTGGATTTGATCCTAACCCTAAGTGTAATACATATTTAATACTTCAATTACCAGAAATTCCCAGTCAGAATGCCAGCTAAAGAATTTTGAAAGTTGAAGTCCATGCATCTTAAAGTTGCTATGGTTGCTCTGCTCTTAAACACTGCTCTTATACTTTTGCTAAGAGTCCTCATTTTGCTGATGGAAAGACTTTGATATATATATGACAACAGCTGCCATGCAGCTGCCAATATTATTAATAGCTTCCATCCTGTAATAAGCATGCAAATCAATTGTTGGAATGCAAGCTTCCACTCTGTAAAGGGGATTATTTCGTGGAATATTGGACAATATTCCATGATCTCATACTGAACTCTTACACAACATAAAGAAATTCCCGGAATGTTTCAATGATAAGCCTTCTTTGAGTGTATAGGCAATTCCACAGCTAGGAATAGATTTAATGAAGATTAACTGTCCTATTTATCATGGCTAAACTAAAGAACGCAGAACCATGCAAACAAGTACCTACCGTATATACTCGAGTATAAGCTGAGTTTTTCAGCCCATTTTTTGTGCTGAAAAACCCGCCCTCGGCTTATACTCGAGTCAGATTCCCCTCTGAAAAAATAATGGTGTGGAGCTCCGGAGCTGGGCAGCTGCTTCCCTGCTTCCGTGTTTCCTTTGCAACTTTTAAGCACGGGGGTAATCGGAAGCAGAAAAGTTCTTGCATGAGGATATATTGTTTTTTCTTTTTTTAACTGTTTTTAGGGGGGGAAAGACCCACCGCCATGTGAGAATGCTCAGACACGAAATCTATCCGACCGAAAATAAGTTTGTGTGTGTGGGGCGGGATTTTAACAGAGGGAAGATGTAGGGAGAAGGCAAAAGCGACGCAAGATCCTTCAGGGGAAACCGAGGGGGAGACTCACCCTTGGTCCAGATGAGCCCCCTTCCCTGCTCCTAAGGAAGCAGAGGCGGCCAGCAAGGGCAGGCAAGCCCCATTTCATGGACTCCATCCATCCTCGCTCCCACCTACCCACCCACCCAACCAAAGCGACGAAGTCCCCCAATCGTGCAGCCCAGAATTGCCCTCCCCTCAGGGGACAGTAATGACGCCCGGTGTTTCCCGAGACAAGAAGCTTCACCGTACAATGAAAGCGCCCTGGCTCTAGGCTCAGAAAACAATGCTGAGGTTGCTTCGGCTCCGCTTAGCTTCGTTTCCTCAGCTCCAGCTGCTTTCAGTCCACTTGGGAGGGGGGAGGTGGTGGTGGCTGCTTGCGTTGTTTTCTGAACCCGCGAGCTTAGAGCTCAGAAAACAACACAAACCGCTGCCACCACCTCCTCCCCTCCTCCCGAGCGGACTGAAAGCAGGTAGGACTGAGGAAACGAAGCTGAGCGGAGCCGAAGCGACCTTGCCTTGCGTTGTTTTCTGAACCCGCGAGCCTAGAGCTCAGAAAATAATGCAAGCCACCGCCACCACCTCCTCCCCCTCCTCCTGAGCGGACTGAAAGCAGCTGGGGCTGAGGAAACAAAGCTGAGCGAAGCCGAAGCGACCTCGCCTCGCGTTGTTTTCTGAGCCCGCGAGCCTAGAGCTCAGAAAACAACGCAAGCCGCCGCCACCACCTCCCCCTCCTCCCGAATGGACTGAAAGCAGCTGGAGTTGAGGAAACGAAGCTGAGCAGAGCCGAAGCGACCTCGCCTCGCATTGTTTTCTGAGCCTGCGAGCCTAGAGCACACAAAACAATGCAAGCCACCGCCACCACCTCCTCCCCCTCCTCCTGAGCGGACTGAAAGCAGCTGGGGCTGAGGAAACGAAGCTGAGCGGAGCCGAAGCAACTTCGCCTCGCATTGTTTTCTGAGCCTGCGAGCCTAGAGCACACAAAATAATGCAAGCCACCGCCACCACCTCCTCCCCCTCCTCCTGAGCGGACTGAAAGCAGCTGGGGCTGAGGAAACGAAGCTGAGCGAAGCCGAAGCGACCTCGCCTCGCGTTGTTTTCTGAGCCCGCGAGCCTAGAGCTCAGAAAACAACGCAAGCCGCCACCACCTCCCCCTCCTCCCGAATGGACTGAAAGCAGCTGGAGTTGAGGAAACGAAGCTGAGCAGAGCCGAAGCAACCTCGCCTCGCATTGTTTTCTGAGCCTGCGAGCCTAGAGCACACAAAACAATGCAAGCCACCGCCACCACCTCCTCCCCTCCTCCTGAGCGGACTGAAAGCACCTAGGGCTGAGGAAATGAAGCTGAGCGGAGCCGAAGCAACCTCGGCTCGCATTGTTTTCTGAGCCCGCGAGCCTAGAGCCAGGGCGCTTTCATTGCACAGTGGAGCTTTGTCTTGGGAAATACCGGGCATCGTTGCTGCCCCGAGGGGAGGGCGATTCTGGGCTGTGCAATTGGGGGACTTCGTAGCTTTGGATGGGTAGGAGCGAGGATGTTGACTTTAAGTGCTGCCGACCAAGTGTTTCACAAATACTAGTGGGACCTCCGTCCACCACCACCCCTCCCTCTTTTGCCTCCTTCCTTCTGATCAATCAGGTTTTCCCAGTATTTGCTCACAGCTGCGTTTTCTCTTCTGCTGTGCTAGGCATTGAACGCGGGGATTTCTGATTCCCCTTACATGCGCGTGGATATGCCGCGGGGCATTTTCTTCCAAATGCCCCACTGGCAGAGAACACTGACTTTCATGATAGTGAGATCATTTCCCAAATTAATTGATTCACTAACCCAAAAGAAGATGTTGATGACAGTGGGAGGCAGGAGTCACTCTCTCCCTTGCAAGAAAAAAAGCAAGAGCCGTTCTTATGATCTCTCTCTCTCTCTCCCCATAATACAGTCAAGCCCTTTCCAGCACGCGGGATCCGCCCCCGCCGCTTTGCACCTTGCAAATGCAAAAAGGATTTTGCATTTGCAAGGTGCAAAGCGGCGGCAGCAGATCGCGCATGCTGGAAAGGGCTTGACTGTATTACGGGGAGAGAGAGAGAGACAGAGAGAGAGATCATAAGAATGGCTCTTGCTTTTTTCTTGCAAAGGGAGAGAGTGACTCCTGCCTCCCACTGTCATCATCATCTTCTTTTGGGTTAGTGAATCAATTAAACCTTTCATGATAGTGAGATCGTTTCCCAAATTTCCCTTAAATCAGGGAAGAAATCAGAAACAAACTTTTGGACTGAGAATAAGCCTGTTCCTATGATGCCATTTTTGTTCACTGCAGTGTGAAAAGTGTGAAAAAACACACTTCTTTTTCTTCATCTTCTTGTTCCGTTTACTGGTCTCTTTCAAAGAGGAAATTGTGAACATCAAACTTATTCTCAACTGTCCTAGTGAAAGTTTTTATTGGTATCTATTTTTCTTTTTGAAATTTACCAGTAGCTGCTGCATTTCCCACTCTCGGCTTATACTTGAGTCAATAAGTTTTCCCAATTTTTGTGGTAAAATTAGGTGCCTCGGCTTATATTCGGGTCGACTTATACTCGAGTATATACGGTAATTGCAATAATATGTTTTAAGTATTCTAACATCAGAAAACTTTTCTTACTGTCTGATAAAATACTATAAAAGCTAAAGCATTGCTTTAAAAAAGAATGCAGTTTTACTATTTGTTTATTTGCACATTCACCAACACACAGTAAAAGATAAACAATTTAATTATAAAGGATGTATTTACATGCATGCTTTAGCTATCGTGAGGCAGATTATAGAATTAAAAACAAATAGTAAATTATAACCTATTTTAAAAAAAACTTTTACACTAAACAACTTACCACTTCAAAACAGGTAGCAAGCTTCAGTAAAACTCTCGCATAATTATGAAGTCGTCTGATTGGCAAGAAAAACAGACTATTTAGCATCTCCATTAATGGATAAATCTCGTTTGTCTCTGACAGATCTTGAAGTAATGCTTGGTTTTTGCCTAAGAAATCCCTACAGATAAAGGTAAATATGTATTATGCCTCAACAGTACTCAGTATTTAAAGAAAAGAAATGAAATTGATTATATAGGGAAATAATTTTTTTTAAAAATGTTTAGAAATACCATTGCAAACATGATTAAAAAAAATAAGATGCATACAAGTTTAATGTTTATGTAACATTTCACTGAAATATTTTTTAAAAGATAAAGAAAAGCTTGCATTTATCAATAAAGAAATGATTTCCATACACTTCAGATCAAATTTAGTTAGCTCAATTATATTAGAAATGAAATGCAGAGCTTATCTGCTTTTTAATTTCAAACTACATTGTCAATTAATATAAAGATACATATATTCTACTATTTTAAGAGATATTTTTTCAAGAGAGGAATTCATATGATCAAGCCTCCCCCATTCCCCATAAATGGAAAAAAGCTATCAAATTTTGAGTGACATTTTTAAAATGAATTAATTCAAAAAAATATGTGCTGATATAGTATTCAACAAAAATATAGGAAAGACCTCATAAGAATGACTGGCTCTCTATTTTTATAGAATATTATAGAATCTTGAAAGCCTGACAGATTTTCTCTCTCTCCTTCCCTTTTATACACAAGAAAGTCAAGGTGAGGCCATCATGAGTTTCTGCCTTGACATTTCCTGATTTTCTGAATTAGGATAATGTTCACCTAATTGCAGCCACTAAGCTTCCTGAAGTATATATTGATTTTATCTATAATGATAAGTGAAGGTTAAATATGTACTTATTAGTTTTCTTAACTTTTTAAAATGGTATTTTTATTTCTAAGTTGTTTAGGAATATTTTAAGCAGAAAGGTAAAAGACGTGTATTTTATTTAACCAGTGTCCTATTAACACAAAATACACATAAGTATGGCATCATCTGAGTAATCAAAAAAATACCCTACAGGATACAAGCTTGACTTTACTATGCTTTTAAACATTCATTAGTGCAACAATAAATCAAACGACTCTGCACATGAAAATGTACACTTACACTGCTGGCTTGGAGAGGACTGAAAATCCTCCCATTACTAAAAAGCTTGTCAAGGAAGCACAGTACCTAAAATAGAACATTGGAAGAAAAGTGAATGTTCTTGTGGATTTAAAATATCATCATGAATCTGTCTAATAGAAAATGTAAGAAGTGAAACTCTTTCTGCCTAATACCCAACCGCCTAACTTTTAGCATTTCAATACATTTATATCACTAGACTCTGGTAGTAGAGTTTCCTCTCATTTTGCTTTAACAAGGAACTCCATGTCCAAATTTTGATACCACTACATGTCATTCCCGCCCCCCCGCCCCCCGTACAGCAGTACAACATTACTATTCTAATTCAAACTCTCCCATCTGGAGTATCCCACATCACAAGCACTGTGCAGATTAGGAAGCAAAGCAGCATTGATTCCTGCCATACAACATTTATATGAAAATACCCAAAGTAACGGGTTAGGTAATAAGGATGTATTTTTCCTTGTAGTTATTCTGTCTGAGGCATATGTCAATAGGATAGCATAGTAGCCTTTTATATGTCACATTAAAATGAAAGTTATCTTTCATGTGATAGCATGAATCTATGAACTGTATTCGTAAAGGTTATTGATTAACATATAACGGTATACCTTACATTTGATCATTGAAAATGCCCCAATACTAGTATTTCAGTATTAATACGGTCATGAAAGTAGTCAATTAAGGACAGTTTCAAGTATTCTGCTTCTCGCCGGCCAATCTAAAGGAGTAGTTGGTGATTTTTCCAATCATTCTTCAACTTAATCTTACAGTGCAAGTCAGCAATTCAGAAAACAGTAAGCATAATGTTTGAAAACTTTTCTGTATGTCAGTTTTTCTTTAGAATTCATTCAGATGCAGTTTTACCCAGTGTAATAAAGACACATAAATTTAAACTAAAATTTTTAAAAAATTCCTTACTCAGTATAACTTTCCAAAAACAGATTTGAATGCTTCAGGATCACCAGATTCTTTGCTTCTTTTAATCCTTGAAGAAAGCTGGTCAAAGAGGCTCCATGCTGACCAATCAGGTAACACAGTTTGCTGAATGTGCTTGCCATTTCCTGCAGCAATTGGATGGTAGATGCGGTACCTAAATTATCTGTAACCATCAAGTGCATATAGTTGATAAAGTTGAAATGCATGGTGGAAACTTTGCCAATTCAGTATATCAGAAAGAATAATTAATTTAAGCTCTCAAAACTATACATTTAAAACTGTTTTCAAAGATTCTCATGAACTAGTCAATATAAATCCATCTTTATTTAATTACAGTTATGAGCTCTTAATCATCAAGGGCCTTTTACAACACCACGGGAATTTATCTCCTTATACATATAAGTCAGGACCCAAATAATTTGTTGGGTATGAGGATAGGAGGCAAAATTTGGAAGGAGTATTTTGCAAGATTGGCCATGAATGGGGACACAAGAATCTGAGTATTGAAGCTAGCTATGGAGTGAGATGAAAAATAAGAATGTCAGCTGAATAACAAAGCTCATCTGAAAGAACTGAACATTTTAAATAATTCATAGAGTAGGACTTATTTACTGCAATGGGAAATTCAGGCTGTTTTCCTTTTCTATGGAGATGAATGAATAACTTTGATGAAGGTAGGCAGGAGCTGTTAAGGGAAGAGAAATGACAATTTTGACATATGAAGACTAAAAAGCCCCTAACCCAATACATTTTCCTATGGAAAAGGAAGCATTGGTTCAGTTGTTTCATGCCAAAATGAGCACCTGTCCATACTACAAAAACACTTTTTCAAGTTATCTAAAAAGTCAGCTTAGGCACAAGGACATTTAGAAAGCCTAATCCATTATAATAAGCTGAGAAAAGATTCTGAAAGGTAAACAAGGCTCTGGGAAAGAAAACAAGAAGGAATTCCCCAGAAGGAATTATGTTAATAGACACTACACCTTTGGTTATTTCAAAACCTCACTGTCTTTGCAGTCCTGCCTCATTGTCATAGACATCCTAATAGTCTTACTGAATTCACTAGGCACATAATGTGCTATAATCAATAACATTTCTGGCTGCTACATCCAATCAAATCATATTTTGTCTAAACTGTAACCCCACCCCTCTTTAGACTTATCTTGTTGGGTCACTGAGAACTGGATGCTAAATAAATTTAATACATATTGTCTTTTGTACTGTGAATAAACCAATGTATACATTCAGTGCAATATGTTTTAATCTCTTATACCAACAAAGGAAATATCGGCATAAAATACTGCTACAAATTGGCAAAAGAACCAAGATACTCCATATATAAAGAAACTAGATTTGGGCTTTTGCAGCAAAGACCAAATACCTCACACTGAGGAGCTTGTCTAACTGACAAGATTGTTACCCTTTTCTTGTGGGTTTGTGCAGATATTTTGGATGCTATTCCAGAAGACCCCAGTAGCAAGACTTGACTGTGAATCTGGGTGGTTGAGAGATACCTCTGGAGATACCATCACACGGTCCTTGAGAAGATGAGGTCAAGAATGCCTCTACGGGAGATAGCTGCCTTGCAATTTGCGTGTATCAGTGGTGGATATGCCACTTTTTAGTCCCACAGATGCAAGATGAGACTCTGAGGGAATGCACCCCTGACCATCAGCGTAAGACATATATACTTTCCATAGTTTATTATATTAATTTGGAAAATAGAAACATTGGTCAGGTTATGTGATGGAAAATGAGGAAGGAGAGACCGTGAGGAATTATGGGACTTCAGCATTCAAAAATGTTGTACATGGGACTCTATCATGAATCTTCCAAATTTTCCAGCAGCTGGGAAAGAGAAAAATGTGAGAAGAAAAATAAAAAAAATCTCTGTCTCACTTCTGCTTGGTGTAAGGGGAAACTCAGGCAAGCTTTCAAGTTTCAGTTATTTATACCCTGCAACAATAATGTAGCATTCCTGTATTCTTTGCACTGTTTGTTTCTTGCTCAGAGGCAGACAGTCTTTCATGTAGCATAATATACAACTGAGGTGTGTGGAGCAAAACAGAAGACAGAAACACAATGGCACTCCTGCCCAATTAAAGAAACAAAAACAAAAAATTACATCTAGTGATTTTTAGAAGCCAGAAACTGAAACCAGTGGAATAAAAACACTTCTTACCAAATCCCAAGAGTGGTTGGAGAACTTGAGATTTTACAGAACTCAGTTTAGAATAGAATTGTCTCTCTGTCGAAGCCAACTCATGAAGACTTGCAATGTATCCCATAATGTTCTTGTCCACTACAGCCAAACACTTATTTCCACCTGTTGTCATATGGCTAATATACCCTAGCTGGAAGGAAATACATTATTTTGATAAAATCTCTGAAGACAAGACTCAAGGTTACTTGATATTTTGGTGGATATTTTACTCTTCTATTTAGTAAAACCAATCTTCAAAGTGCACACATCACATTAACATGATACTATATGTAGCCTTGTTTCTAAATCATGGTATGTGTATCATATGCAATATTAATATTGAGGCATTTACTTGATCAGATTCAGCAATAATAGTCTTAGATCCAATAAACTGTATCTGCATTCTTTTTCTTTGATCATATTGTTAAATACCCAGGTTTGGCATAGATAGTGTGAAATCAGATTCAAGTGATATTCATGAATATGAGTATGAATATTGGCAGGAATAGCCAACACCCTAGATGATAGGCTCAAGATCCTGGTGGATCCTGACAGACTTGAACACTGGGCCTTAACTAATAAAATGAAATTCAATGTAGAGAAAAGTAAAGACTTAGGCAAAAAAATGAAAAGTACACATACAGACTTGGTGAAACCAGGCTTAATACCAGTAACTGTGAAAGGGATCTTGGAATCTTAGTGGACAACCAATTAAATATGAACCAAGAGTATGCAGCGGCAGCCAAAAAAGCCAATGCAATCCTAAATTGCATTAACAGAGGGATTAAATCAAGATCACATGAGGTATTAATAAGACTCTATAAAGCCAGGGGGCTTCCGGTTTGCAAGGTTTCGGCGGCGGCAGGGATTCGCAATACTGTGCGATCCCTGCTGTGTTTGCCGCCAAGGTTCCCCCGATCCGTTTGGATCTGGGGGATATAGCTGCCCTATAGGGGCAGCTGAAGACGGGGGAACCGGACAGGGGTTTGGGGGTGTCGCAGACCCCCTCCCCAGCCGGCAGAACCCCCTTTTCCCAAGGCGGAGGAGTGGCAGTCAGCAATGGCCGCCACTAAGAAATCTGCAGCCGGACAAGCAGGTGCAGGAGGGAGAAAGTTGGAAGAAATATGAAAGTTGCTTTCAACCGGGACAAGGCAAGAGAAAGTGCCCTGGAATCTTGAAGGCAGATGCTAAGGATACATTGTTTCCAGTGAGTATTACAAGCTGCGAATATTCTAAAAGGGATAGGTTTTTTTTTTATTGTTGTTTCACTCTCCTTCCTTGACAGTGGATGGAAAAAATCTTTTTGGCTGTGAATGGGAAGGGAGAGGGAAAAAAAAGTTGGAGCAAAATTTGAAAATAAGGAGAAGATTGCCTATAATTTTAAAGAGTTGCTAAACATCAATAAGACCTTTAAAAGATATATTTTAAAGGGAACTTTGTGACTAAACTTTAACCCCAGAAAGAGAAAGTGAAGATGGAGAAGGTATCTAAAAGAAAAAGCTTGTTTGGATTGTTTGGTGATTTTGGAACTTCTGAGAACTATTTCTGATTAAAAGCACTTGGGTGGTTGTTTGGAAAAACTTTTTCTCTACACAATGGCATCACTTGTGGATGGATTGAAACTTGTATATCAAAAATATGAAAAAGAAAAGCAAGAAAGGAAGGACGTTTTTGGCACTCTTTTTCAATTTTTAGAAATGGCGGTTTGCACTTATGTAAAGCTGAATGAGCAGCAGGATGACTGGGACAAAGAAGAAGCCATCTTTGATGAACAAGTGACTTTGGTCGGGGAAGGAAAGGAGGAAGAGAAAAGGGAAAAGAAGACTTTAAGATTTGGAAAAATAATCAAAAAAGGGAAGAATAAGGTGAAAAGGAGATATTATGTTAGAAAACAACAGAAAGGAGGAAAGCAGAATAAAAGGGAGGTGGAGAGACAAAGGGTTAAAGAGGATAAGGAGAAGAATAAGCGAGGGAGAAAGGAAGGGATGAGAAATCTTAATAGTGGGGAGCAAGATGCAAAGAAACAAAAGCTTTTTAGAGATAATGGGTAAATTTTACTGAAAAAGGGATTCTAGAAAGGTACATAAGATTGTATTTTTACATTTGTACTTAGAAATAACTTCAGAAAATTGGAAATAATATGCAATTTTAAATGTGATAAAATATTTAGTATAATTTAGTGAAATTTTTGTTAAGAAAAGGGGAGCAATCCAATGAAACAATGATTTATGATATGTGATGTGGGGGGGAGGGAATAACTTTGGAAAGCATAAGTGTTCCCATAAAGGCATGATATTTAATTGAAATGGGTAAAATGCTTAAGATATAAATGATTGTTAATATTAATGATTAGGTTATGTTATCTTAGTGAAATTTTTCTGAAATGAGAGATTTGAAATAGGAGAGTGGGAACATTTTAATGAAATAATGATTTACAATACGTGATGTGGGGGGGGAGAATAATGGAAAATAGGTGCTTCTATAAAAGTATGTGATTTAATTGAAAAGTAATGTGCTAAATGTTTAAGATATAGATGAATATTAATATTAATGAATAGATTTGTATTGGTATTGATAATATTGTATAATTTTAGAATGTACCAGACAGAATCCCAATGTAAGTTATGCATTCTATATTAAGTATTATAAATATAAGGGGAAGAGATAAAGGCATCATACTCCAATTAGTGTACAGGAGAAGTTTTTTTTTTTAAAAAAGAAAGATAAATGGATAGCTGGAAATAGAACAGACAAAGAATAATAAATATTATGATTCAAATTGAGATGAGATAAATAAAATAAAATTAAGAAAATTTAAAAGAGAGGAGAAGCTATATAGAAAATTGAAAATGTTAATAAGATATGGAATGGTATGCAAAATGAATATGAATTTGAATTTGTGTCTGTACCAAGAGTTTTAACCCGGGACTAAGCAACTTTCAGAAAAGAGATTTTTTATGTTTTTATGTTGTGTGTTTCTATGTGTTTGTGTGTTGTATGTCTTTAAAAATTAATAAAGTTTATTTTAAAAAAAAAGACTCTATAAAGCCTTAGTAAGACCACACCTACAATACTACATTCCGTTTTGGTCACCACACACTAAAAAAGATGTTGAGATTCTACAAAAAGTGCAGAGAAGAGCAACAAAGATGATTAGGGGACTGGTTGCAGGAACTAGGCATGGCTAGTCTAGTGAAGAGAAGGACCAGGGGAGACATGATAGCAGTGTTCCAATATTTGAGGGGCTCTTTTTTCCAAAACACCTGAAAGCCAGACAATAATGGATGGAAACTGATCAGGGAGATATTCAACCTGGTAATAAGGAGAAATTTTCTGACAGCAAGAACAATCAACCAATGGAACATCTTGCATTCAGAAGTTGTGGGAGCTTCATCACTGGAAGCTTTCAAGAAGAGACTGGACTGCCATCTGTCAGAAATGGTGTAGGGTCTCCTGCTTGGGCGGGGGGGGTTGAATTAGATGGCAGTGGGGGCCGGTTATACACCTATTTTTTTAGCACTGCCACAACTCTGAACAGTCACTAAATGAATGGACATAATCGGAAAATTATCTGTAGTAATGACTTGAAACTACAAATTTAATTTACTGGCTTGTTCTTTATGTAGTATACCAGTAAATGGAAACAGAATGCCTTACACAACATGAATGTATATTGGATTTTTGTTAGAATGTATTTCATTTTTTAAAATTAGGATGAGAAAATGAAGGGCCGCAGGAAACAGTTCATAGTAACAGTGACTTCACTGTTAACATTATATACTACTGACAGTATTTCTCATCACTATAGCATCTCAGTTGAAAACAATAATAGAAAATGTGATGTTTCTTCTAGCTGACAAAACCTGAACATGAAGTATGAGGATGCAGCTGTGGCACAGAGGATTATTTTGCAATTACAGTAGAAGTATGATTTTTGCTGGGAGCTGGGTTCCACTGGAAATAATTTTCCATGGTCAATGGAATGAGAGATTATACATCATATTCCTGAGACTACATATCACATACACGTTCTAAAGCTTTTTAGGAAATCAACCAGAAGGTAATACATACCTTACTACAGTTTAGAAGCAATGCTGGATTCTTTAGGCAGTTGTTTTCAGATGAAACATCATCCTCTTCTTTTTCTTCTCGGCCACTATAATATAATGAAGGCTGAAAATCTTCTCCATCTGCTAGGAATAGGGAATAATCTGGACCTGCTGCTATATTCCAAATTCTGTTGTCATCACATATCTAGCAAGATATAAAAACAAAACTTAGGAACTTAAGAACAGCTTTGCTAAATCAGGGCAAGACCACTTTTAATCTACAAGATTCAGACAGAGGTCTCTTGCATTAAACTATTTAACTGCTAGCTTCATCCCTACAACTGGCATGTGGAAAAATGCCACTCTCAACCTAATATCCATTTTTTTCTTTAAACCCATTCAAATTAATTGCCATTGCCACATACTAAGGTAATGAACACAAAGTAGAATTATGCATAGAATGAACAAGTGCCTCCTTTCATCTATTTCTCCTTCCAATCTGTTTCACTGAATGATTCCCATTTTAGATTTTGCATACTTCAATCATAGCCCTTCAATCATTTTTTAAGCCAGAGTTCCAATCATTTTGTCTTTTTCTCCTACAACGTGTTTGTGCTCCTGATCCCTCTGGTTCTGTACGATCACTCTGGATCATACGGACTATAAGAAAAAAATTACAAGGTAAATCAAACATCATTCCTCAGCTGCAGATGGGAAGTATAGCTTTGGATTGTTTTCGCCTTATTAAGAGAAACCTAAGATACCAGGAAGATTCTCTCTCTCTTTTTATAATAAACTTTATTCAGTTTTTTCCAACAGTTTAAAAACATATAAAAAACAATTACTACAATATTGAAGACATCATTAACATTTCTTAATCATATTCCTATACTTAATTTCTATTATATTATATTATATTATGGTTATTACATATTAATTTTCTTATTAATTCTCTATTCCTTACTTCTTACTTATACCACTTGTTGCATAATACATTTTCTGTTAATTCTACATTCAGTACATATAGCTTCATATTCTTTAATTAGTTACAGTATTACTTTTCTTTCTATTATCAAATCATTTATATCAGGCGTCCCAGACTAAATAGTATATCGATTCCTCTTTATCCTTTAACTCTAGAGTCAGCCTGTCCATTTCTGCACAGTCTAGGATTTTCCTTATCGCTGCTCCCTCTTGTGGTTTGTCTCCCTGTTTCCAATGTTGTGCGTATGTAATCCTAGCAGCAGTTGTTATATGTAAAATAATATACCTGTCTGTCTTGCTATATTTTCCCTTAATTATACCTAATAGGAACAGTTCTGGTTGAAATTCAATTTTTTGCTTTGTTATTTCCTCTAACCATTTTCGGATCTTACTCCAATATTTTTTGCTTCTGAGCAGGTCCACCACATATGAAAGAATGTACCCTGTTTGCTCTTACATTTCCAACATTCTGGGTTTTGGGTTGCAAACATTTTTGCCAATCTGGTGGGGGGGGGGGTAAATGTCACCTATAAAACATTTTATACATATTTTCTTTATATGTTGCAGATAATGTTAATCTATAATTCTTCCTCCACATTTTTTCCCAATATTCCAATTCTATATTGTACCCCACATTTTTCATCCAGGCTATCACTGTTTCTTTGACTACCTCTTCTTCCATTTTGAAGCTCAAGAGAAAATTATATAATTTAGATATATCATCTTTTTCTCTGTTCCTTGAATAATTTTATCTAATTGTTGTTGGTCTATGTAAAATCCATATTCTTCCTATCTTTTTTGTACCTTGCCTGTATCCGCATAAAGGGCCGCATACAATAGTCAATGTCTATATTTTGCTGTTTTAATTCCTGTAATATTTTTAATCTTCCATGTTTATCAAGCAAATCTTTTTATTTCCTCATTTTAGCCAGATCCATTGCATTCTGGTATATTAATGCCTCCATCGTTGACAGCTAACTTGGTATTTTGGTATAGTGATCTTTCTTGATTTTATCCCATACTTGAATAAGTGCATCCCTGATCTGATGCCTTTGAAAATAGGTGTGTTGTTTATTTTTCTCTTCCTGCAGAAAATTATGCCACCCTCTTTGCAGGTAGTGTCCTTCTATTAGTAGTATCCTTTTATTCTCTAGGTTGATCTAATCTCTTATCCATACCATAGCTGCTGCTTGATGGTAAAGAAGTGGACAAGAGATTTGGAGAGAAATAAATGAGGTGTACAGAATACACACCAATTATGTGAGATGCTATAAGTTGCCACGTGAAGTCCACATAAGATTCTCGAAGAAAACAATAAGGGATGAAATATACAAAATAACAAGAGATGATCCATTGGTCTTTGAGGGGAAAGAAATTGTAACACTGAAGCAAATCCCAAGGAGAATAAGAGAGCAAAGAAAGAACTATCGTTTCTTGATGCCACACTTGAATAAACATAACGTTCTTTTTAGATGGCTCATCCTAGAAGGGATATTGATATTATGGCAGGACAAGAAATTTAAAATAGACAGTATACAGAAAGCACGGGAATTCTTCGACTTTTATATAAGATCATCAGAGGAAGATCAAGGGAGCAAGGAAGAAATTGAGACTAGAAGGCAAGAACAACAACAGTCTGGAGAGAGAGAAATAGAACAAGAAGAAAGAGAACAAGAGGAAATTGAACGGCACAAAAGAGAAGGCGTAAAACAAGACATCAGTAAGAAGTAAGGGAAACAGACGCCAATAGGTAACACACTAAAAATAGTATGGAAGAGAAATTAAGCCAATTTCCACAAACGTCAATAGATTATATTCTCCAGAAAAAAGGATAAAAATACTAACTAAACTACAGAAAAAAATATAGATACCATATGCCTTCAGGAAACACATATACACTATGGCAAAATTGGGAAATTTATATTTATCTTTGGCCCAACAAAAAGAGAGGGATAGCGGTATATGTTAGAAAACAGTTACAGTCCAAATAAGTCTTTCAGATGATGGCAGAACTGTAATGCTTAAAATAATAATACATTATAAAAAAGTGCTACTTACAGTTATAGACGAACCAAATGAAAAACAGAAGGGATTTTATTGTAAACTATATAGGAAATTGATAGAGATGGCGTATAGAAATATATGTCTGGTAGGTGATTTTAGCGCAGTAGTGAACCCCCCCAAAATTATGTTAGTAATAGTGTAGACAAGAAAAAAGGGAAAACATTACTGAAGGTATTTTATGAAATGACAGATGAATTAGGATTGAGATATCTCTGGAGGGAAATGAACCCAGATAAAAAGCAATTTACATTTTACTTGGCACCACAAAAGTCATGGTCAAGAATAGATATGATCTGGATGAAGGTGGAATTAGAATAAAACATAAAGGAAGCAGAAATTGAGATAAACACATAGGCAAATCATAACCCTATTAAAATAAGTTGGAAAGGACAAAAAAGTAAAGATGGATGGTAAACCAAGGAATCCTGAAAGAAAAAGAATATGCCTAAATCATGAAAAAGGAATTACATCAGTTCAGAATCTATGGGACACTACAAAGGCTTAACAATATCATATACAGCACAAAGAAACAAAGAAAAAAAAGGAACAAAATACACTTACAAATCTGGAAATACTGTGTTTCTCACAAAATAAGGCCAGGCCTTTTCTTTTTTTGACCCCCGAAAAAACAGCTAGGCCGTCTTTTCGGGGGTGACTTAATTCCCCCTCCTTGCATCTTCAGGTGGGCGGGCAGCGATAGCTTGGATGTTGACCTTGGTGTTGGAGGGGCACTTCGTATCGGGAGACCTTCTGCCACTGTTGCTTTTCCTTCTCCCTTGCTGCCGTGGCGTTTAGAGCAATGCTGTGGCATTTGGCGCAGCCACGTGCAGCCAACCAGGGCTCCTCCCTGCAACCAGAGCCTGGCAGAGGCACTTGGCTTCAGGCACTCCTGTCACCGCCTTCCCTTTGCCTTCGAAGGTAAAACCAATTATTTTAAAAATGACGCCCTACAACAATAAAAACTTCCCTGCCCGAGAGGGCAACCCAATCCCATGTGGGGAGGCGAATCTCCCAGGGCTGCAGCGCAAGATTGGCCCACCTCGGGAGAAGCGCCCAGCCGCCATCCTTGCCTGGTGCCGGGCAGAGTGCGAAGAGCTTCGCCTGGGGCACCCAGTGCAGCTGACAGGCGGGCCCTCCTTCCCGGCAGCAGAGCTCTCATCAAGGCAGCGAGCGCCTCCCCGCCGGACCCTCCACTCATCCCGCCAGGGCCATGCCAGAGCCGTGCGGGCTGGGCAGAGCCAGGAAAGCAAGTCGCGGGTGCACGCCCACTTACCAAGCAAAAGAGCCAGGCCGACCTGAGCTTGGCTTCCTTCCCAAGTCCCTCCAACCCTTTTAATTTATTTATTTCTTTTAATGTTTGTTAATAACATTTCTAAAGAGAGGGTAAAGAGTAGGGGTGACAGTGGACATCCTTGTCTCACTCCTTTGTTTATATTGGATATTTCTGTTCGATCCCCATTAAGTAGCACACTAGCTGTCTGAGTTGAGTAGATTGCTGATATCATCCTAATAAAATTGTTCCCGAAATCCATGACTTTTAGTTGATTTATAAAAAATTGCCAATTTACATTATCAAACACTTTTTGTGCATCCAAGAACACCAGTGCTGCTTGTTTTCCAAAGTGAGTCTCATAATATTCTAGGACATCTATTACTGTTCTGGTATTGTTTTTAATTTGTCTGTTTGGTAGAAATCCATTTTGATCAGTATGGATAATTTTGTTCAATATTCTCTTGAGTCTTTCTGCAATTGTGGTCACAAGTATTTTGTAATCAGCATTCAGCAATGATATGGGCCTATAATTTTGAAATTGCTGATTGTCTGTATTTTCTTTTGGGATTAATGTAATGTAAGTTTCCTCCCATGATTTTAGTAGTTTTGCTATTGCTAAGCCTTCGTTGTATACTTCTAACATTTGTGTTTATAATATTTCTTGCAATGTTTTATATAATTCCCCCTGGAGCTCGTCTGGTCCTGGCATCTTGTTATTTTTGTCTTTCTGGATTGCCTCCTTTAGTTCTTTTAGTGTTATTTCCTTGTTCATCATTTCTTTGTTTTCTTCTGAAATTGTAGCTAATCCTTTCCTTTTAAAATATTGTTGGATGTTTTCTTCTATTATAGTTTTAACAATAGTTTTTTTCTTTTCCATCTGGTGTTGTAATATGCCATTAACATCTTTCAATTGCTGTATTGATCTCTCTTTCTCTTTCTATTACTTGTATGATAACAATCTTCCCGGCTTGTTTGCATGCTCAAAATAATTTTGTTTCACCCTTTCATATTTTGTGCCCATTCTTCCTGTATCAGCATGTTCAATTTATGTCTGACCATAGGTCTTTCTTAATTTATTGTCTTATTTTGTGGTTCTTTTTGTAATGCTACTGTGTTTCTCCAACAATACGGCCTCCACCAATAGGAAGGCCCAACATGTTTTATCGGCATAAAATCAAATTAAGCCTCTCCCCCCAAATTAAGACTTATATTAAACATGCAAAATGGGGGGAAATGGCGGGGGGAGCTTGTCATTAGGAAGTAGTTTTGTTGCATATCCGGATATGGTGCTGCCTGCGTTGACTTTGGCATTGGTGGGGCACTTTGTATCAGGATACCTTCTTCCACCATTGCTTTCCCTTCTCTCTTGCTGCTGCGATGTTTAGAGCAACGCTGCAGCGTTTGGCACAGCCACACGCAGCCAGCCAGGGCTCCTCCCTGCAACCAGAGCCCTGTGGAGACACTCAGCTTCAGGAGCTCCTCAAAGGCAAAGCCAATTCTTTTAAAAATGATGCCCTACTACCGGTATGACAAAGCCGAGTAAAATACAAGCATTTGCCAATGATATAGTATTTTTTCTAGAGAAACCAGATGAAACCGGGACTGCTTTAATAAGAGAAATTGAAGAATTTGGTGAAGTAGCGGGTAAGAGAGACTTCCAGTTTGAGCTTCTTTGGTAATAGACTGAAACCTCATTTCTCTGAGGCTTCGATCCATGCTCGCCGCTGGAGTGCCCTAAGCCAGCTGGTTTCGGGGCTAAGCCACCCCGTAGAGGTGGTGAAGATGGGGGAGACTGCCTGCAGGGTTGAGGAGAGCCACATCTCTCCTCCCCATTATTCCCTTTCCCAAAGGCGGTTGTAGTGGTGGTCAGAAATGGCCACCACAAAGAAGAACTCGACCAGAAAAGAATGTGCAGGAGGAAGATAAGAAGAGAAAGTTTTGGTTGACCGGGTCAAACAGCAAAAGCAACAAATAAGGTACCCTGGAATTGAAACTATTAAAAAAAACCAATAACATTGTTCCCTAAGAAGATTTTTAAGCTGCGAAGGAAAGAGAACAGGGAAAAGATTTGGGTTTTTTTCCTCCTTTTCTATACTGACAGTTAAGAGACTTAAGCAAGAAATTGGAAAAAAATCCACTTTGACATAGGCATTTAATGATGAAAATAAAAAGTCAAAGGGATAATAAAGATTTCTGGATAATCAAAAGCTTTTGAAAACAGGAAAGGAGAGAAAAAGAATAAAAGGGCAGGATCTGGAAGGGAGGAGACTGCCTGGAATTAAAAAGAACTTACAGCAAAATCTCAACAAGACTTCCAAAAGATACATTTTAACTGAAATATCGCAACAAAAACCCCAGGAAGAGAAAATGGAAAAAGAAATAAGAAGAAATAATTTGAGACTATTTGGATTACTTGATGATTTCTGGATTTTTGGTTATTGTATTTGAATGACTAAAATCAATCGGATGGTTGTTTAAAACTGTTTAAAATGGCTCCACTTTTAGAAGAACTGAAAATGGAACTTAAAAAGTATAAAGAAGATGCACAAGAAGGGAGAGGTTCTTTTGGCTTCGTATTTCAGTTTTTAAAAATGGAGATTTGGAATGATGAGAAAAAACAAGAAATGCCTGCAGAACAAGAACATTGCGACAAAGAAGAAGCCATCTTTAATGAATAAGCAATCAGGTGGGGGGGAAAAAGGAAAGGGGGGAAAGAGAATGGAAAATTTAAGATTGGGAAAAACAACTCCAAAAAAAAAAAAATAGAGTGAAAAATAAGCATAAAATCAGAAAGCAACAGAAGAGGGAAATGCAGAAGAGAGAATTAGAACTAGAGAGACAAGGGGGTAAAAAGGAGAGGGAGAAGATGAGAGGAAAGAAAGAAAGGAAAAGAAGTTATAAAGGACAGAAACAAAATATAGAGAAACAGGGCCTATTTAGAGATAATGCGTGAAAATTTAATGGAAAAAGGAATTCTGCAAAGATACATAAGAGAGTATTGTTATATTAGAAACAGAAATAATTTTAGAAAATATGAAACAATGTATGATTAAAATGTTTGATAAAATAGCTATCGTAATTCAGTGGAATGCTTGTCAATAAATAAATGTAACAAAATGAATATTTAATGATTTACAAAACATATGTGAAGAGAAAAGGGAAAAATTAATTATGGAGATTATATGTGTCTTTAAGGAAGTATGATATTTAATTGAAAAGAAGTGTTAAAGTTGTTAAGATTTTAATGATTAACGATAGAACTGAATTGGAATGGAATGAGGGTTTATAATTACATATATTTATATATTTTTTAAGAATATAGGGTGTATTATAAGAATGTACCAGCAGAATTCGATTGGAAGTTATGTATTATGTATTATATTGAAGGTCATAACCTTAAGGTATATATTGAAGTTTAAATAAGAGTTGAATGGATGTAATTTAAAAGATATAAAGGTGTCATTCTCCAATTAGTAACTACAGGAGAAAATTTGTTTAATGAGAAAAGATAATATGAAATTGAAACAGAACAGACAAAAGTATAAATATAATGATTTGAATTGAGATGCGATAATCAAAATAAAATTGAGAAAATTAAAAGAGGGGAAAAACTACATAGAAAATATCCAATAGTATAAGATATGGAATAGAATACAAAAAGGAGCACGAAATTGAGTTTTGTGTTTGTATAAAGAAGTTCAACCCGGGACCATGCTATTTTCAAAAAAAGATGTTTTACTTGTATTTTGCATGTGTGAAAACCCAAATAAAACTTTTTTTTTTTTTTTTTAAAGAATTTGGTGAAGTAGCGGGACTTTAAATTTAAAAAAAAAATGAAGATATTAACCAAAAATATGATGGATAAACAAAAAAAAGGAATTAGAGGAAAATTTGGGAATGCAGGTGATCAAAAAAGCAAAATATCTTGGTATTTGGCTAACATCAAGATGTTCCTCAATTAAAGAAAATAATTATAATAGATTAATGACACAGATACAAAAGGAATTGGAAACATGGAAGAAACTCCAAATTTCATTAATGGGAAGAATTGCAACAGTTAAAATGACTGTACTACCAAAAACACTATATCTATTCCAAATTATACCAGTGAAATTAGACAAAACATTTTGGGGGGAATTAAATAAAATAATAGCTAAATTTGTTTGGGCCAGGGAAAAATCTAGAATTAAAATGAAATTGTTGCAGGACAAAAGAAAAAGCAATAGCTTTGGACTTCCAGACTGGGAGACATACTATCAAGATACCAGAAAGATTCTCTTAAGCCAAGATTTCTATATTTGGGGAAGCAGCAGGATCTTTGAAACCATGAAAAGCCCAGCTGAAATGTCTTTACAATTGTCTTCTTTGGAATCAAGGTATTGGCAATTTTTTTAAAAAGCAAATGTAGTGATGTAAGTTGTAAAATACAAATAATTATTCTGAAAATAAGTTCATGACAATCAAAATTACCTTTGCCAGACGAGGGATTGTGGTTGGAGAATTCAAATGACTTAGCTGTCCATAAATATTACTGCCCCATGCATATACCTGCAGAAAAGTAGAGATAAAAGCCAGTTTAAAGTAACCTATGTAAAATAAAATAAGAGTGTAGTAAGATAAGAAAAAGTCCATCTAAAATATCCTTCCACAGTGGCAACTTCCAGATGTGTTGTATTACAATCCCTCTCTGGATTTCTCAATCTCACATCTGGGATTTTGGTTGATTCCTTGTAGTTTCTGCTCTGGGGGGGATTTCAACTTCCATGTCCTTGTGTGGCTGGCAGTAGCCCAGCAATTCAAGATTAGCATAGACTTTTCCCATGCCATAACTATTGGCAGTGTAACTCACAAAATGGTGGCCATTAATTGGATCTACATTACTCTCATAATTTATTATTTATTTATATCCCACCTTAATTATTTTTACAAATAACTCAAGGTGGAGAACACATCCAACATATTCCTCCTATTTTTCCCAAAACAACAACCACAACCCTGTGAGGTGAATGGGACTGAGACAGAATAACTGGCCCAAAGTCACCCAGCTGGCTTTCATGGCTAAGGCAGGACTTGAACTCAAGTTCTCCTGCTGCCATGACTCTGTTCAGGATGACCTGTCCCTTTGGGGAATTAAGAGGCAGATTAATCTGTTTTTAAGCATTGTTCAAAACTTTACAAATAAAGTCCCTCTCTCAGCCCAAGGCTCTCTCATATTACTGTGGCAAAAAATAAAAGGAGGGTCTTTCGTATGCTACCTTATGCTCCTGAAAAAAAGGAAGGATATAAATACAGAAATAAATACATAATTTCACTCTTATAGTCCCCATCAATGCTTAATCATTCAGAGAAGAAGATTTAAACCCTAACTGGCCCAGGCCAGAATCTGTATGAACACGTACTTCTCATACATTGGAAAGGACAAACTAGAATGAGAAGCACCACTCAGATTCTGGGCATCAATGGACGTGCTTTCAGTCTCAGTTCACATAAACATTTATAAATGTATCTATACAAAAGGTATCAATACTAAAAACATAATGTTGAAAGAAAATCTGAATATGGAGTGAGGCACAGAAAACACATAGTTTGATCTAATGAGTGAAGTTCCAGATCTGAGATAAGCAAGCAGCATTTATTTTCCTACCTGCGATTTAGCTGTGAGTGCCAAGGAATGATGGCCACCAGCAGACAAATGAATTACTTCCTTACCATCAAGACTTTTTACACACAATGGTTGGAGCCTGCAAACCCACAAAATGAAATCAAGATCCTCAACTTACAGAAGAAATCTGCACAAAGTATTTTTCATAGGAATGCAATGATCAATTTTCACAATGCCAATACGGAAGACAAATTGTTTTGTTATGATCAAGATGGCACATATATATTGAACCAGTCATTACAGAGTGAAAACATATGGAGATAATTCCAATTAGATTATAGTTAGCGTTGTGTGAGCAAACATTAAGCAATGGATAGAGAGAGATTTCTCCTGCTTTCTCCCTGTGGCATCTCCAATAAGCCCCACACATTATATTCCATCACAGATGAACAAAGAGAACTGTTTAAGAGGGAATTACTGTTTCCTAACAAAGCTTTCTCTGTATATATACTCTTACCGTGGCAAGATATCACCATGTCCCAGTTGCCCATCTTTTCCTTTCCCCCAGCTCCACACCTCAGTTCGCAGAGACGGAAGAAGCGCATCAGCTTCACCACTGTATGTAGGTGTCAGGGCAACTGTCCTCATTTTGACTTGTCCTACCTTCCTCAAAAGCCCTGGAGAAACTTTAGTAAGAGAAGCAAGAATAAGCTGTTAGAGCATGATTATCTATATCTTTTGTTCAACTAAATATATTATTTGCTGATCCTTAAAAGGCAGATTCACACAGTCTTTTTAGCAGGTCTAAATGCTAAGTATTAAACTGAGAATGTCACCTAGGTAATTTGTTATAAGTACGATATATCTTTTTAATTGACTTTAAAATAAAAGAGAAATGATGTACCCTCATGATGTTAATTAATTCTGCCCATTATCAAAAATTCTTAAAATTTGTAGTACTAGCCATCATTCAGAGTACATAAGGTAGCTATTTTCTATAAAGTTACTCATGCTTTTTTGAGGAACAAAATTCTTATCTCAAAGAAGACATCATATTCCTTTTTAAAAAGCATTCATAATTAGTCTGCACCTTATACCTATTTGACCCTAAACTGGAATCCAGTTAGCTAGTCTAAAAACAAAAATAACTCCACCCACCAAAAAAGGAATGGTGGATGTTTTCATTAGATGTCTATATGCAAGTTTAGGGCTATGAGGTTTGAGCTACATAAAAATGATTAGATGGCAGCAAAAAGATACAGAAAATTCTTTCTTGCTCTCTAGAACTTTGCACTAAGACCTGGTAGCTGCTGAAAGACAAACTGTATCTGTTAAGTTCTGAGCGTGGGTGCAAGGAACGGAGACGAGGCAGTGAACAGTGAACTTCAACTCTTTATTAATCATACTGAACAGAGCAACACCTAGGGCAGCAGCAGCCCTTTTATAGGGTTGGCTGCTGTCCTATTAGCCAATGAAAAGCATGGAAGTATTTAACCCTTGAACCAATGAGAGTCGGCCCGTTAGCAGCCAATCAGATTTCCCAGAAGGGACCAATCCTATGTCGCTATTTTCGGGCCAATCAGAAGTGCAGGATTAGAACCCTGCTTTTTACTTAAGGTTGTTTAAAACTCTATGAAACGCCTTTATTAGTTCATAACAGTATCAACAGCTTTATTTCCATACAGGCAGTATTTTGGAATGTGTAGTATAACTGGGAGGAGTTTGCCCATCCACTGGTAGGAATGGCCAGTCACAAGACACCTATTTACCAGAGGACAAACTGATGAGTTAGTTCCCTGACATTTGTTCTAGCCCTCTAAATTCTATCACTTCAAGGTACATCTATTCTTTTAGGATAGCTGTACACAATCCTACAAAAGCAGCTACAGCAATCCATTTTAATTTTTTTGGGTGCCCAACTATTTTTGAAATAAAAATGATGCTGGAGGTTAGGATACAGCCATGCCAATTTTCTATGATTCTTTTAATTAAAATATTTATATCTATTTACAATATGGAATATAATATGGTTACCATCTGATAGATGATGCCTATATGCACACTGTTATCTACTGGACAATTTGCCTAATGATGGCTTGTTTTTGAAATCTCCTTTTTGCGAACAGAAAGGAAACCTGTGCCTAGTGGTAGAATTATTAGTTGAACGATTTATTAAAATGTCTGCTCATGCTTACTAAATTGTAACAGAAGGTTCCCGCCTATATACTTGAGAATAATGGAAAACATTAGGGAATGTAGTAAACTCACAATGAACATATTTTATCAAAAAATATCTTGGTGTGAGTATCAGAATATTCATATTAAGAGGTATTACTTAATTGAATCTGGACCTGACCAATTTTTAGTTAAAACATAGTTGGGCACTGTACAAACATAATAAGAGATTGTTTGCCTCTCTGCCTTAAGACTACAGTACATCAATTTCCAGAAAAATCAGTCACCAGGGCAAATAATACTTTTCTAAGAAGTCACAATCAAGGATTCTAGCATTACATAAGAGGCAACTATAAAGTGGCAGGGCTACCATGTTAAATGATAAAAATCATTCATGTTCTCTTTGACTCAAAAGGACACAGCTGTGTTTCTGGAGACATGGATTGTACAACTGATGAATTAAAAAGAGAGATTTAAGACAGAACTTATTTTTAAATGGGATGGATCCCTGCAGATAGGTAAGCATATACATATAAACAATAGAGAAAGTAATTTGAGAAAATGATTTTTAAAAATATAAATTTAAACAGCTTGAAAATATTTATTCCGCTGAAGAATAACACTTTTATTACATATGAGCTTCAAAAACATTTACAAAATAAAAGGTCTAAAAAGAATTATTTGTATTAACAGTGCTAATAGTCTATCTTCAAAATCACATACACAGAGGTAACAACATCTTTTAGAGTTTTCCAAATCTTCTAATCTTAGGATCTGCTTCTAAAACAAGGTGTTATACTGAAGGGCTGACATTTAATACAATCTGCCATTAGAAGCCTGTACATGCTTTACACTTTGGTGAAATTGGATGATAACATCCAGGAAGGAAAATCCTGGAAATCGACTGAGCATCTCACCTTGGGAGAGCAAACCAGGCAAAGAAAGTCTTCGACATATTCCTTCAGATTCCTCTTCTCTAATATCTACCAAGCTGGAACTTTTTTTGCCTTGCATTGATTCCAGCTTGACTTGCTCTTCCCGGCTGTCTTTCATTCCATCAAGGACTGGAGAACTTCCACTAGTTGGGGATGCTGTGCAACCTGGAACTGGGCCATAGAAGTTCATTACCTTCTTCAGAGATGAGGCTCCGGCTTCATAAGTAGCAGCTACTCTTACACCAACTGCAGATGCACAAGAAACCACTAGGCTATTAAGGGCAGATGTATCTGGGAGAGGTGGGCCAGGGAGACAAACGAGATGATCCTCTTCTTGAGACTGCTAGAAATACAGTAAGCAAATCCAAGAATCTATTACAGCACATATGCCAACTTTATAGATAGTTCAAGACTTGTTTTATTACAAATATACACAACTGATACTGAAGATGAGTTGTTTAAGCGTCTTAGCTTTGTTTTAAAAAAGTGACCTATAACCAGATTTTTTTTTAAGAGATAGCAGAAAACTGTTCATTCATATTCAAAAAAATTGTCCAAGGGCATTGAAATACTTGTTGTCTTCTGTATGGAAAGCTTGTTATATTTCCATAAGTGCAACTCGAAGTCTACATGTTAGACTTGATCAAAGTACTAAGTCTGGATAAATAGCCTAAAGTGGTCACCCTCCCAATTAACTGCTTTCTACTTCTGTTTATTTCAGTAATAAAGTGGTCACTTATTAAGTAACCAGCACATGCTGCATTCCAACAGTACTGCACCTTTCTCTTTACCCAAACAATAAACCATACAACATCTATGATAAAGTATATGCAAATACAACTGCCATTTTAAAATTTAGATCTGCATACTTTTATTTCAGTGTTTTCCTAAGCCAATTCAAATCATGGTTTGTCCTGCCCACTTTCCCCTACATTGTTTAATTGCACACTCAGCTCCTGCTAGAAAAAAAAATCAAGTTTTTAAAAGATAAAGCAATAAATAGGGTATCTTTCATAAAATGGTGCAGTTCTGAACACATTATAATTGGAAAAATCACTTCGATTTTATGGACTAGTTGATGAATATTATTAACATAGGTGTACACTATAATTGAATGTCTTTGTTGTTTTAATCATTTAGTCATGTCTGACTCATCGACTTTATAGGCAAGTGTTCTCTCCATGCTATGCTGTCTGTTAATCCTAGACTGTTAATCACAGAAAAAAACCTCCCCAATATTAACTTAGTTCCTAATTGTAAAATTTAGCAACAATAAGTTTTTTTCAAACAGTACCAAAGTTTTTGATTTTTGAATTCATCATAAAATATAAATTAAGTACTAACCACATTAAGATACTGTTCTAGTGGCTGCATCTATACATTGCAGTTAGAATTCTTTCAGAAATCTGGTTCTTTCAGAATTTTGGTTTTACGGTGAATGGGTAGCCTACTGATACACAACACCTGGCTTCTACTAGCAGATGTGAATAAATAAGTTATTTTACTTAATGTTTGTTCAATAAGAAGTTTTGTTGGATGTGGAAGAAACCAATTTCCTGCCTGCATGAAGCTAAACAAGTCATGAAGAAAACCATCCTGAACTTCAGAAGCTCCCATGTGAAAGAATAGTTGATACAAATGCATCAAACATGCTTACCCTGACAATTGAGGGCAGTTAACAAGCAGTACCAACCTTACAAAAAGGACAATGAATTCAGATGAGCAAGCATATGATATGGACCATATTTTACATTTATATAATCCTCTCCATATCCCATTGCCATTAAACGCTTCTATCATAACAATGAAGGAACAGAGAATTACAATGTTGATCAGAAACTGGGGGTGGGTGAGAGAATCTGAAGTCCTTTATTCATTCTTCTACTGCACTGCTATATGGTTTTGGTAATTTTAAGAGAAAAGTGAAATATCTGTAACAAGCATGTCTCTGCATAAACGATACATCTGAAGAGAACTTGGCTAATAGCAAAAAGCACACATTCAACATTGTTAGTTCCTGATAAGCTGAGATCACAGTTCAGTTGTAGGCATTGCTTGGCATTGATTAGAGTTTAGCAGTTTTCAAAATCTGAAGCATAAAAATTACAGGGAAGATTCCATCTACCGTACTAAAACTAGGTTTTGCTTATAACAGAAAGTTTAAACTAAGCTATTTAACAGCCCAGTCAATGTTTTACAACAAAACTATAGTAAACTATGGTAATATAAACCCATGAAACTTTCTTGTTAATTGTACATACTTAGATTGTAATAAAAGAATCATAAAGAAAGTGTTGATATTATTCCAATAACCTACTCAAATATGGCTAGGAACTTTCTGATAAGGTTTTACCCAAAGCTGGGGAAGCATGGTGATTATAAATGTGCTATCCAACACAGCTCACTTGAAATTTATGTTTTTAAAGGCCATGTGAAACCCGTCCCTGATTTTACTAGGTTGGGTAATGAAATTTCTGCAAGAAAACAACCAAACTCAGAGAGTACCAAGGACCCCATGTGAAATTCTTTTCTTACAGCCATTTTGACCTTTAGCTTTTATGAGAAGTTTTAAGATTTTTGCATGCACATAACACAACATAGAAAGGAAAAAAAAGTATGACCAAATAAATGCAGATAGATACCTGTTCAGGTTGAGAGCTGCTTGCATTTAATGAATTATCTGAAAGGTTCGTCAAGTGTTGCTTTACTGCTGTTTTGTCAGTGATCAAAGGCTTTCCTGGACTAGAAATGCCACTGTCTTCCTGTCCATCATTGTTCAAAAATATACTTGCTACATCATACTCTGCCCCAGGCAACATCTGATCTTCTGAAAGGGTTTTCTGACAATCCTCACCTTGGCTGCTTGTTAAACTCTTTCTTTCCAAAGTTTCTAGTGATGAACAAGACATGCGATTCTCTGACTGAGACTCAGTCAGTACAACACCCAGCGGGCAGCAGTGGCTATCAGAGATGATGACGTGGTCTTCTTTATCAGTCATGGTAATGAGAAGTTGGCTGCAGTGATTGCATCTCTCTGGGAGAGGTTTTAAGTCTTGAATGGGGAGGCACTGTACCAGGGCCAAGCTGTGATGGGTCCCACAAGCAATCTGAAGCACCACACGCCCTGCCAGGTATTCAACTTTTTGAGGCTGGGTCACTGGAAAAGTATTGGTTATAAGGCCTAGTTGACAGCCACTTCCCCATGCCCATATCTCTCTGCTTTGTGAAAGTGCCAATGTGTGCTCCTCTCCACATGACAATTGCAAAATCCGAATTGGCAAGAAAGGTCCAGCTTCGCCATCAGAAATGCTGATGGGGGTGGGTTCTTGCACAGTAGTCTTATTGGCCACAGCACACTGACCAGCAGAATTCTCCCCCCACATATATACCACTCCTCCTTCAGTTACTGCTCCACTGTGAAAGCTGCCAGCTGCCACTGTAACAACATGTTGTCCACTCAAAGTGTTTTCCAGTGTGGGACAATTAATAAGAGACTCTTCTAGCCCAGGTCTCCAAGATAGTTTTCCAAAACTATAGACTTTGCCATCTAAAAGAAAAGAAAGTTATTCACGTTAACTTCAAGTTTCATTACATATAGTCGGAGAAAAAAAGAATTAAGTGGTAACACACCTTGAACATGGTGCAACAGCTCCATAATTAGATGAGTTAGTTATTTGAGAAGACAAACTTATAGGAACAAAGCTGCCCACAAATCAAGGTCCTATCAGTAAACAAAATAAACACAGAACTGAAGCTGTGTTTTGTCACATTCTAACACTTACATTATACATTTTATACCACAAGGAGTCCATGAGAGCATTGCAGTATAAAAATTAAACTTTATTGTTTTTTAAAAAAGAAGGTATTAACATATTTCTGACTTGCTCTTGTCAACTAAGAATAGAGATACAGGTACAGACATTAGAACCTTGTCTAAATGAACTAATATTTTGAATCAAATTAAAACTTTTTCAAATATATCTAGTTGAAAAATTATCTTGGTAGAATTTTAAAACTGGCTATTTTCCTCTAAAAACAAACGTTTCTTTAAAATCCAACATCCATACCATCAGACAAAAGTACGCCATGGTTTTCTCCAAGTGCTGCCTGCAACACTCTTTTTCCAGTCCAACCAGGAAGTCTTTCAGGAGTAGGACAATAGGAACCAGCTTGCCACACATAGACCAGGCCTCTCTCTCTTGCTCCTTCTTGGGCTGCTAATCTAGCATAAATAGGAAACAGTGACACATTTAAAATCCGGGCATACCAGAACTGATACAAGTGATGTATTGCACGTGTCATAAGTGTTTTGAATTTATTTACTTAGGTCAGGGGTGTCAAATTGGTAGTCCACAGGCCGGATGCAGCATGCACAGGCCATGCTCACCCCAGCTCCGCGAAGGGGGAAAAAAGTTGTGATACATCAGATGACGTCAATGTGATGCAGTGAGTTTGACACCCATGACTTAGATGCAAATCTACCCCAAAAAGCAGTTGGGTTCTCAATGTTCTGATATTGGAAAGAAGTTTAAGGAAATCTAAGGACACATTTATAAAATCTTAGAAAAATTTAAGATATCTAGAATACTTGTTCCTAAGATCTCTGCCACTTGTAGAGATAGAATATGAAAACTTGTGGGCGTAGCTGTCCCACAAGGCAGGTTAATATTGGGGATATAGGCCAGGAATTTCAGGCTCAAATCCCTACTCAACCCTAAAGATCCCTATGATACTAGGCAAGCCATTTTCTATATCTCAACTTATTTATAAGATTTGTTGTATATCTTGCCTAGAGATAACTTATCAATAAGCTAACAGAAGATTATTTTGAAAATAAATTTGATGAAACAGAGCACAAGTAAAAATAAATAAAGTTTTCTATTTAAAAAAAAATCCTCTGAACTAGACAATCCTACTGTTCTCCTTCCTGGTTGGTTTTAATGTATTTATTTATTAATTCATTTAAATTCTATAGCTTATATTTCTCTATTATATAATGTCTCCAATTCTAACAATAATCTTCCTTGCCCTTTGATCTGAAATTCATTATAATTTTAAAAAGTACATATAATAACTAATATTAGTTTTATTATGCAACAAACTTTAAATTTATTACTCAGCAAAATACTATTTCAGTACTCATACAGCCAAACATATACATATACAAACTGATAGGGAACAATTTAAAAAAATCTCAATTCAGTACCCCAGGTAGTTGGGTGCAGAATTAATACATTACACAATGTAATTCCAATGGTAGTTATAGCAATAGCAATAGCACTTAGACTTATATACCACTTTACAGTGCTTTACAGCACTCTTTAAACAGTTTACAGAATCAGCATATTGGCTCCAATAATCGGGGTCATTTTACCGACCTCAAAAGGATAGAAAGCTGAGTCAACCTTGAGATGGTGAGTTTTGAACTGCTGGCAGCCAGGAGTCAGCAGGAGTAGCCTGTATTGCATTCGAACCACTGTGCCACCATGGCTCATGTTATGAATTATGAGACTTTTATATATGAAGTGTAAAATTACCTTTCTTCTTTTGAGTCCATCAGTCACTGAGAATGCTCCATCACCAAGTTATTCTCCTTTGAAATAATAAAGGGCCTGTGTAACAAATTGTTAAAAACAAAACAAGCCCAAGTGAAATTCAGGCAGAATGGAGCTACATACCACAAAGTCTAATACAGTCAGTAAAGAACTACACAAAAGTGTAATGATAAAAATATCCATTCTATGATATTCTGTTAAAAAAGCAATTTACAAATAAAGGTTCATTATACCGATAGTTATCTCATCTACTTTGAAGAAATGCTTCAAAGCCTGTTGTCTTCAAGGCAGCTGACAACTTCAACCAAACCTGCTAGCACTGCTAGGAGGTGTGAAAAATATATATTTGGCCTGCTACAACAAACGATTAAACAGTAAATTTGTGAGCATTCCAAAAACGGTGCATTGCTGGGAAAGAACCAATCCCTAAATACAATGGCAGCAACAGCTTATTTACATTTCCATGGACTAAAAATTTAAAACAGGTGAAGTGAAGGAAACTCTCAGAGAATCAAATTTACATCATGGCATTTATGAAAGTATGAAATTGTCATATTTTATTTCAATTAACATGTATACCAATATCCCTCACTATATACCCGTATTTATATATAGAAGCTCCAATTGGCTAGCGTATCAGAAGTAACATGACTTCCCTACACTTCAGGATGCAGGTCTTCTTAATTACAAGCTTAATGCTTACAGATATTATGCAAGGTGTATTATTAGCTAGGTGTAAAAAAATGTAGATAGACGCATACAATTCTTTGAAGTATTTACTTACATATCACCAATCAGTGACACATGAAACATATAGTATACTTTAACAATTAAATACAGACTCACTTTTAATACATATAAAATACCTACCATAATGTCATGTTTATGCTTTTTCAATTCTCCAAGGCCTATTTAAACATCAGCCTCACTCCCCATCCAAGTCAGAGAGTTCACTCAAGAGGATGGATCAGACTCAGTAGGCTGAGAACTTCTGATTCCATGCAGAATTCCACAGGAGCAAAAGACAATATGATATTTGTCCATTTCTCCTCTAGTTTCCAAGACAACCTCCCCCCACTCCTTTAAATCTACCCAGGAACACTGGGGGAAGTGCTACTAAGAACTGTAAAGATCTATGCACATTAGCATTCATTCCACTTTCCACAGGCTGCAGTGCTGAGCTAAATGTCACTGAGGGAATTCTCTTGCTGGCAAAAAAACAGCTGGATCCAACTTAGCAATTCCTTGGTACATTGGAGGTTGGCACGAGGAATGTATGCACTACTATGAACCTTCTTGCTAGCATTTTAGGAGTCTAAGGCTTTTGTAGTGCATGTTGTTTCTCTGTTTGCCATTGCTGAAGCAGAGATCTTCCCCATTTCATTATTTAGTTATAGTATTAAGGTCCTGAGATTTAATACTCAAACTGAATAACTATAATGTCAATTTACCTGACACAACAAATACTTTTGAATAGATTAAGGAAAAGTGGGATAAACACCCCTCTCCCTTCACTCTTTGACTAATTTACGTTGACTCACTAATAAGATGGATTAAATATTTCTCTTAAATAGATGCAATTCTGATTTTTACAACTTGGCAGCTCTCTGCTTCACTGAAACGTGTTTTTAGGAGGTAGGGAAGTTTGGCGGATGGGGAGGTGTTTGGGGATTGTCATGTGTGTATGTACATTGAGTCTGGTCTCTGGGTGTCATGTGAATTTCGTTGTATGTATACTGTATATATACATACAATGACAATAAATAATTCAATTCAATTCAATTATATAATCAAATAAAGCTATAATTGAAAGTAAAAACATGAATCTCAAATCACAGCATATTGCAATGAGTTAATGCAGGCACTCTCTACACTTTACCAAGATAAGTCTCATCTTGTGCCAAGACTATGTCACAGAAATAACTAACATTTTTTTAAAAAAGCATTTAAATTACAACTGTGGCGTCTCCCAGTTACTAAAAACCCAAAAATATTATTTTCTGCATGAAACCGAAGCATTAATGGAAAATACCAGAGGAAATGCTCCCTTCTTTAAAGGTTAGGGATTATAAATAGTAGCCTATCTTCATTTCATAGCGACCTATTTCTAAAATGACAGATATCCAACCATATATAAATAAGAATGTCAGTACAGGGAAGGCGGAGCTTCGTGCCGGCGTTACAGCTGCGATCTCGGGGCTCTGAGATCGCAGCTGATATTTTCGCCCCTGGTCGGTCCTAACGGACCTAAATCGTCCCGGAGAGACGGTGATCGTGAAGGGCACTGTTCCAGGATCCCAGAGACATCGCAAAGTCTCTGGTTAGATTCGGAAGAAGCCCTTTTGCTGGCGGCGGAGAGGCAGCCTCCATAGCTGCTGAAGTCGGGACAGCTCCGAAAAGAAAGTGACTGGATTGAAGTGTGTCGGTTGGGTGAGAAAAACTCTTTGTGTTGAAAATTCGCTGAGGTTGGAAAGTTCATTCTGAAGAGAGGAGGAAGCTGTGAGATTTTTTTTTGATTGAAATTGTTTGAGCGGCGTTTTTAAAGTGCTGTCAAATTGAGGCTTGGGGTGTTTTTTTTTTTTTTTTCTATATTCCATGGGAAAGATTTTATTGTGACTTAGGTAACCGGACTGAATTTTCTTTTATATATACTTTTAGGCTCCCTTTGACTTTTTTATTTTTTTTAGGATAGAGGCTTCCTTTGGCTATTTTTTTTTCCCTTTTTTTTTGTATATATTAATTCTTTTTTCCGGTTGGGGCTGAGAAAGAGCATTAAGAAACTTTGTAACACTGCCAACTAGAGGCTTGAAAGTATTCTATTTGAATTGGAGAGAATTGCAAAAAGACCTCATCTCAAGGACTTTGGAACGTGATAAGATAGAGGGAGAGCACAGCAAAATATTATTGCAGGTGCTTTCCTGGACTGTTATCAACACTTGAGGTTTGGCTTTGAAGCTGCTGGAGAAGAGAGTCATAACAAGAGCCTTGGATAAATAACAAAGTGCAGTGTGTTTTCTTATATGTACCCCATTCGCTAGCTTTTTTTTTTTAAATCTTAATTTCTAGTAATATTTTTATTTTTGCCTTTTACTTTAAAGGGAAAGCCTCAGAGTCTTTTCTCTTTTCTTCTTTATTTTTTTTTTCCTTTTTATTGGGACTTTTTTGCTTTTCATATTTATCTTTTTGGATTATTCTGTTGTTGTGGTTGATTTTTTTTTTTTTTAATTTTTCTTCTTCCTTTTTTGGATTATTTTTTGGATTATTGAGATTTTTTAATTGGATTAAGGTGTGAAGATCCTGAAGGAACTTTTTGTTTTTTGTTTTTGTTTCTTCTCTTTTTGCTTTTTCCTTTTTCTTTTGCTCTTAATTAATATTATTATCTTTTGGATTTGTTGGTTTTTTCCTTTCTATTTTTTCCTTTTTTATGGTGGACTATTTCGTAATTGGATTAGGGTCTAGAAGAACCTGAAGATCTTTCTTCTTCCTTTTTTTCTGTTTCTTCTTTGGTTTCGTGTTTTTTACTATTGGAGTTTTCCATTTTGGATTATAATTGGCTGCTCTACCAGTTGGGTTAAAAGTTAAGAAGAATTTGAAGTTTTGGAAACATTGAAATGAGCAAGAAATCAATACCATCTAGCATTGCTGCTTCTACCTCTGCTTCCCCACCAGCTGGAGGACAACGTTTAATTCAGACAATGTTGAAGCAAGATAAGGAACAAGAAAAAATAACTTTACAGTTACAGATGATTATGCAAGGAATTCAAGAACTTAAGACAAAATCAGATATTATTGAACAAAGAACAGGAAATATTGAACAAAGAACAGAAAATATTGAACAAAGAATAGAAAATATTGAACAAAGAACAGAAAATATTGAACAAAGAATAGAGAAGACTGATGAAAAAGTGGAAAATATTAAACAAATGATGGTTAAGTATGAGGAGAGATTCCAAAAAATTGAGGAAGAAGGAAAACAAAGAGAGAAGAAGATTGGAAATATTGATAGCAGATTAACAGCGGTTGAACAAGAAAAAGGTGGGATGTTGAGGTGGGAGATGGAAAGGTCAGAATTTTACCTTAGATTTCAAAATATAGAGGAGGAAAAAGGAGAAAATTTGGCAGTGGTAATGATAGAAATTTTGGCAGATGCTTTGGAAATTACAGAGGAAAAGATGATGGATGGAATAGATGAGATATATCGAGTCTATACAAGATATGCGATGAGAAATAAATTACCCAGGGAAGTCCATATTAGATTTACCAAAAAATCCATTAAAATGCAAATATTACAAGTAGCAAGAGAGAAAACACTGAAATACAAGGGTAAAGAGGTTGTGGTTTTAAAACAAATACCTAGAAGAGTGAGAGAGATGAGAAGAGAATATCGATTTCTGACCAAAATACTATTGGAAAACGAAGTGAATTATAGATGGCTGATTCCAGAAGGATTAATGTTTACGTGGCAAGAGCAGAGACATAGAATTGACTCAATTGAGAAAGCAGAACTTTTTCATGCAGAATTTTTTGGAGGAAGAAAAGAGGAAGCAGAGAAAGAGGTTTCATTAATTGAGTTTCAAGATGAACAACTGGAGACTGAAAAAGAGAAAGGAGCAATAGGGGGACAGATTGATAGTAAAGAACAGCGTGAAGTGAGATCCACGAGAGCTGTTAGACCTAAATATAAAGCATAATCATGGAGGAAAAAAAACTGATTACAATGAATATAAACGGACTTAATTCAGCTGTTAAAAGAAGGAAAACTTTTCATAAATTAGAGAAATTAAAATTTGATATAATTTGTTTACAAGAAGTTCACATTAAAAAACAACATGAACAATTGTTATTACAGCCAAAATTAGGGAAAACATTTACCTCTTTGACCCAATGTAAGAAAAGAGGTGTGGTTTTATACATTAAAGAGGCTATTCCAGCAAAATTGATTTACTCGGATGATGATGGAAGAGTATTAATGGTAGAAATAATGGATAATAATATAAAAATACTCTTGATTGCAATTTATTCTCCGAATGATAAACAAGAAGAGTTTTATAAAAAACTGCACATGAAAATAATTGGACTGGACTATGTTAATATAATTATGATGGGAGATTTTAATGGAATTGTGGACAATAAACTGGACTATATAGCAACAACAACAAAGCAAAATAGAAAGGTTCTCCCAAGGTCTTTTTTTAAAATGACAGATGAATTAACTTTAAAAGATATTTGGAGAGAAAGAAACGTTAAAGCTAAACAATATACTTTTTATTCAAATAGACATTTATCATGGTCCAGATTAGATATGATTTGGATCTCAACAGAACTAATATCTAATATTAAAGAAACAAGCATTGAAACAAGTACCTGGGCAGATCATAGCCCAATGACAATTAAATGGAAGGGACAAAAAAAAAGATCGAGATGGACATTAAATAATACTATTTTAAAGGAGAAAGATTTTACACAATGGATGGAGAAGGAATTGGCTTTTTTCTTTAGAGAAAATAAAAAAGAAGATACTTCAACGCAAAATGTGTGGGATACTATGAAGGCATACGCTAGAGGTTTGATAATAGATTATACAAGAAAAAAGAATATTAGGAAAAGGCAAGCTTCTAAGGCCTTGGAAAATGAGTATAAAACTCTTGAAAAAGAATTACAGAAAATGCCACAGAAAAAGGATATTAAATTGAAGCTGGATGTAATCAAACATAAAATGGAATTAATAGAGAAAGAAGAATTGGCACAGAAAATTAGAAACTCTAAACAGAATTATTTTGAAGATGCAAATAAACCAGGTAGATGGCTAGCATATAAATTGAGAAAAGAGAAGGAATCAAGAAAAATATTGAAGTTAATAGATGAACAAGGCCAAGTTTGTTATGGGAACAAGGAGAAAAAAGAAATTATCCGAGATTTTTATGGGCAATTATATAAACAAGAGAATATTGATGAAGGAAAAGTCAAACAGTATTTACAGGAAGCTAATTTACCAAAGATACCTAAAGAGACTGAAGAAATGCTAGAAAGCAATATAACAATGATGGAACTAAATGAAGCATTTAAGAGACAAAATAATGGGAAAGCTCAGGGCCCAGATGGGCTTCCAGTAGAATTTTATAAAACATTTCAAGAATTATTGAGCATCCCATTGTTAGAAGTTATGAATGAAGTTATGTTAAAAAAGATGATACCTAAAACATGGTCAGAGGCCTATATCACACTTATACCAAAGGAAGAGACTGACCCATTGCAAATTAAGAATTATAGACCTATTTCTTTATTGAATGCAGACTATAAAATTTTTGCTTCAATTTTAGCAGAAAGACTTAAAAAATATTTAAATAATTTTATTCACTCAGATCAAAATGGATTTCTGCCAAAGAGACAAATTAGAGACAATATGAGAGTAATCTTGGACACTTTGGAATATTATGAGGCTCATCCTGAAAAGCAAATGGCTTTGATATTCCTAGATGCTCAAAAAGCATTTGACAACGTCAACTGGAGATTTATGTTATTATTATTGGAGCAGATGGGTTTTGCTAAAAAATTTATTCAAGCAATAGAAGCTATATACAATAAACAGACAGCAAGGGTAATGATGGAGGGGGAACTTACAGATTTTATTAATATAAGGAAAGGCACAAGACAAGGATGCCCCCTATCTCCTTTGCTATTTGTGTTGACCTTGGAAGTGTTGAATAGAAATATTAGGGATGATAAAAGCATAAAAGGAATGAAAATTAAGAAGGAAGAATTTAAGCTACAAGCTTTTGCTGATGATTTAGCTTTTATTTTGGAAGATCCGATTGAAACAGCTCCAAAGTTATTGGAAAGCATAGAGTCATATGGAGAGGTGGCTGGTTTGAAAATAAACAAAGATAAAACAAAGATTTTGACAAAGAATATGTTATTGAGACAGAGAGAAGAATTGGCAGATCTTTTGAAAATTCAAGTTACAAATAAGGTTAAGTATTTGGGGATATATTTGACAACAAGATGTAGCACATTAAAGGAGAATAATTATATTAAACTTAAACAACAGATAACTACAGATTTGAAGAAGTGGGAAAACTTGCAATTGTCATTAATAGGGAGAATTTCAACAATTAAGATGAATATCTTACCTAGAATTTTATTTTTGTTTCAAACAATACCAATTAGGCTTGGAAAAGACTATTTTGAAGATCTAAATAAAATTATGTTGAAGTTTATATGGCAAGGTAAAAAAGCGAGAATAAAGTTAAAGCTTTTGCAAGATGCTAGAATTAGAGGAGGTTTTGGTCTGCCTAATTGGGAATTGTATTATCAAGCTGCAAGTTTGATGTGGGTCAAAGAATGGATAACATTAAGGAAACATAGGTTGTTGACACTAGAAGGGCATGACTTGCTGTTGGGTTGGCATGCTTTTTTATGGTATAAGGGAACTAAAACACAGGGTTATTTTAGAAGACATTATGTACGGGAGTCTTTGTGGTTAAATTGGGAGAAGATAAAAAGACAATGTTATTTGAAAATTCCAGTTTGGTTATCGACCATTGAAGCATTTTCCTATCCTATAATTTACAAGAAGGAACAAACAGTTAGATATGGGGAACTTTTGGATGAAAAGGGTGAACTTAAATCGATCCAAAACTTAGAAGAACAAGGTATAAGGATGAATTGGTTTTCATATGCACAAATACACTCAAGGTATGATGAAGATTCTAAAACGGAGGGATTTTATGATAAACAGACTGATTTAGACAAGATCTTGATGGGTACTGATGAGAAGGTGATTAAAAAATTATATGGTTATTTACTGGGAATGAAATTAGAGGAAGAACAAGTTAAAGAAACTATGATTGTTTGGGGGAAGAATTTTGGATATGGGATTGATTTGGAGAAATGGCAGAAATTGTGGTCTCAAAATTATAAAATGACAATGTCAACAGCATATAAAGAAAACTTGTATAAGATGTTTTACAGGTGGCACTTTCCTCCGACAAGAATAGCAAGAATGTTTAAGAACAAATCTGAAAAATGTTGGAAATGTCATCAGATACCCGGCTCGTATTACCATATGTGGTGGACTTGTGAGGATGCTAGAAAATATTGGACTATAATTCGCATGTGGTTGGAAAAAATGACAAAGAAACATATAGATTTGAAACCAGAGATCTTCTTATTGGGAATTTTACCTGATATATATAATAAAGATTTGAAATACCTGATTGTAAATGTATTAACAGCGGCCAGGATTGTATTTGCTAAAAATTGGAAGAATGAGAAAATACCATTACAGGAAGAAATTATTAAGAAAATATTGGAATGTGCTGAGATGAGCAGATTGACATTTGAAATTAGAGAGCAAGAGGATAAGCAATTTTACGAAATTTGGGATCTTTTTTATAAATGGCTAGATGATAAAATACGATAATAGAATATTTAGAATGCTAGAGAGTAAGGATTATCTTTATTTTGTCATTATTTTGCTATTTGCTATTATATTTATAAAGGATTTTTTAGGATTGATTTGATATGATTAGATGATTTGTTATAGAGTAAACTGGTTTAAAGTATTGTTAGCTCATTAAGCAAAAATGATTAAAAATATAGTCAAAAATTTCTTTTTTTAGTGATATTAGGATATATAATTTTGGATTGACAATATGAGTTGTTATGTAATATAATTGTAATTGAGACTACAGAATGAATGCACAAAAATGATGAACCAACTGACACACTGGATGTACATATAAGATTTGATGTTTTTATGTTTTGTTTGTCTTGTTTGTTTGTAGAAAATTAATAAAAACTTTTTCAAAAAAAAAAAAAAAAAGAATGTCAGTACTATGTATCTAGTTTAGAATAATTTTATCTTTTTGTAAGAGCTGGTGCCGTTGGAGGAGGAGATGGTGTGATGGGACTACAGTGAAGCAGCAATTTTCCAGGAAGGAGGGATAACATTCTAGAAAGGGGGTTGAGGCAGGCCAGGCCAAAGATGAATAGGAAACAGAGAAAAAAAGGATAGCAACTGCCTAGAATTCTCCCAATACACTGAGGTGAAAGTAATAAGGATTTAACCTGGCAAGTGTAAGCAAATAAAGAACTGAATTCTGGCTGAATTGTTACATGCTGGTTTTGGCTTGCCTGCCACATATTTTCCTATAAGAATTCTAAAACTTGATTACTTCAATCTCTTTTCATAGGACTTAATTTCTAAGTTCTTAATTATTCTTACTATTATTCTCAGAACCTGTCCATTTACTTGAAACTGTTTTTTTTTTTTTTTAGTAAATGCAGTTTTCAAAGTAAAGTTAATTTAGTCCCAGAGTTCTGGATCTTAAAATCCATACATCTTAAAATTGTCAGGGCTGAGAAACCCATATTTAGTGCTTAGGGCTGAAACTTATCTCATCCCATGTGAGGCTACCCTCAAGCTTGATAAGGAATAACTGATGAGCACTCTTAAAACAGGGCTCTTCAGCCAGTTACTTATCCAACTTAATGGCCACACCATCTTGTCAGCATTTAACTACTAATGAGACAACTTAAAGTAGCTGGCTTTTCGTAAGTGCTGCAGTGCAGATCACTCTTCTTTGTGGTTCCAAACAGCTGCCTCTTTGTTCCAAATACTTCATTCATTCAAGCACCTTGGAAAACATAGCCCAATTTTCCATAGGTATTCAATCAAAAGCCAAATCTGGACTATTTCAGAGTTTAGGACTTCTTAGGGTTCTTCTCCCCAAAGAGAGATCCTGAAATTCCTCAACTCAGGCAGTAACTCTCATGTGGGTTGATGGTGCCATGTAAGAAACTCTCATGTGGGTTGGCTATGTAAGAAAGAGAAAATAAGTCAGCTGGGTGATTTTGGGCCACTCCCTCTCTCTTCAGCCCAACCCACTTCCCAAGGTAGGTTGTTGAGAAGACAGGAGGCAGGATTTTAAATCCCACCTTTATTTTTTATAAGGGCTCATGGCATCACATTTACAACACCTTCCTCCAATTTACCTGTGGCATTTACCATCCATTTCCCCCTCTTAAACCTATGGCCTGACATTTTCCAGACAATGGTCAAGAGCAGCTTATAGATTTTTAACATGTATGGGAGAGAATAGAGAGCAGTATCAAATAGGTATCGTATTTTCCCCAACAATCTCATGGGAATATTTTCCTTAGGATTGGGAAAGAGCTGAATCATACGCTAGGAGATTAAACCCTCCTGCCCTTCCCAATACAAGTTCAGTTAGGAAACAAACAAAAAAGAGATTTGGCGCGCTCTCAGCTTAGTGGCTTTCTTGCAGACGTTTCATTACCCAAACTAGATAGCACTGACGACGTTACCGAGTTTGGGTAATGAAACGTCTGCAAGAAAACAAGCAAGCTCAGAGAGCACCAAGCATGTCAACCCTGAACTACAAAAATTATCCTTTATCGGGAGCGAGGAAACTGGCTCCGGTGCCAAGCTAAAGGGGTAGAAAGCCGGGGCTTCGTGTGAGCAACAGGCAGGCGAGGCCTCACAACTGAGAAGGGTTTCGGGATGCTCCTCCCTCCCGCTTCCTAACACGCGACTGAAGTTTTAACAGTCCAGCCGGACGAAAACCTAGCGCGCCGCCTCGCTCTCTCTGTTCCGAAGGTTTCAGGAAGGGGGGAGCGAAGGGATTCCCACGCGCTAACGACCCGCGCGCTCCACCCCCGCCTTCTCCCATACCGAGCAGCACCCCCCCCCCCCCCCCGCCTCTCACCTGAAGTCTCGCGGCCGCGCTTTAATTGCCCAAATCACCGGTGGCTTCCCAGGCACGCTGGAACCAGCTGATTCACGTAAAGAGAAAGAGGCGGGCTTTGCTGGGCCGAAGGGGCGGAGCTGACCTGGAGAATTAGGAGGGAAAGCTGCAGGAACAGAAGATGGGGACGGGATCTTGAATGGGACAAACTAACGCAGAAGCATAAGCTAGACAATGACTAGAAAGGGGTATTAATATGGCTGAAAGTGGCTAGACGGTAGAGGTTGGAAAGAAAAGAAGCGAACAAAAGAAGAATTTTCGTATGATCTGAAGAAATGACTGCATCTCAGAATGGCATACACTCCTTTTTTGCCCCTTTCCATTTCAGAGAACACGAGTAAAGCGACCAAGCCTGGCTTGGGAAACTGCGACCACTAATGGGCATCAAAGAGAATACAGACAATTCTACTTCGTTGCTGCCCTCTGGCCATAATGTCACTTTTTAGTAGATTCTGCTCAGCGTTGGTGCCTCTTTTGTTTTATTTATTTTATTTGTCAAGCAAGTATTAGATAACAGGTATAAGCATGGTTATGAATATATGAAATGGATACGAATGAAAAAGAAATAGGACAGGAACGGTAGGCACGTTGGTGCGCTTATGCACACCCCCTACAGACCTCGGTTAAAATTTTTGGGGTTTGGGGAAGAAACCAGAGTCAGGTAGAGTATTCCAGACATTGACTACTCTGTTGAAAAGTCGTATTTCCTGCAATCAAGTTTGGTGCGGTTTACCTTGAGTTTGTATCTATTGTGTGCTCTTGTATTGTGGTTGAAGCTGAAGTATTCATTGACAGGACATTGCAGTAGATAATTTTATGTACTATACTTAGATCACCCCGAAGCTTGTGTTTGTTTTCAAAATACCATCAGTGTGGGCAGGAGTTAATGAATACACTCCATTGTGCATGCTTTAGTACTGTTATCAATGCTGAAATTATAATTGCAACAGAAATTGGCAGGAAGTTGGAAAGGTGCCAGGGTGCTAACTTGTGCTTAAAACCTGAGGATATGTTATAAGCTGTGTGTAGCACAGTCAATGTTACCTAAAATATAGAAGGCTTGTTTTTTAAAAAAAATGTAAATTCAGATTTGCACTGTTCAGGAATGCCAGTTCAATCCAGTACATTCAGAAGCCCAGTGAATTTACAGTTTTCTTTGCTTTCATGTTGGAAGTGGAAGCATTTTGTAGATTCTGTGAGCCTTCCTGTGAGCAGGAATTTGATATGAGTAATTACTGGAGAAACAGTAACTAACAGAAAAGAGATTTACTGTAGTTACAGGAAATACATTATAGGATGAGCAAAGCTTACCACCTAGATAACTACATCTATCAGAAGGAGAATCAAGAGTCAAAGCATGTGAAGCTGGGAATAAAAGCAGAAGGAACTGACCTGAGATTAATCGTCTTGTAATATAAAACAAAGCAGGAACTGTGATAGACAAAGAGGGGACACAGAATAAACCCTTAATTGTCTACACTCCCTCAAGCTGTGCTGCCAGATGTGTAAATCATAAGCACACATAATTATAACTTGCTGTGTTAGGGGAAGTAAACAGTAAAATGAGACCAGCATGCACAAACCAGTCTGCATTTAATCAAGATTTACCAGCTGGAGGGATGGGATAGGATATCTCAGGTTTTTTTGAAATAAACCACAGAAGTTGCATGCTATAACACTTCAAGCAAGCACAAAAAACATGGGAAAATAATACTGTAATATGTGTATATGCGCCTTCAAGTCAGTGTTGATTCCTGTGATTACCTCACTAAGTCCCTGAAATTTATTTGGCAAGCTTCCCGAGACTGAGAAAGTGTGACTGACCCAAGGTCACCAACTTTACTTCATGCCTAAAGCAGAACTAGAACTCAGTGTCCCAGTTTTAGCCCAGTATCTCAACCTAATTGTATCTCAATCTGTACACCAATAGGCAAAAAAATTATGCCATTGTTTCAGATCTTGTTATTTTACCATAAGCCCCCAAATAGTTGAACATACATTTTAAACACTTCCCACCAACTCCCTCAAGATAGTCAGTCCCCAATATCCTGAGTTTTCATTATTGCCTTGTCCCCATTGGTCACTAGGTAAATGGTTTGTGCAGCTCTCATTTAAAGGTTCGAATAATTAAAAGAAGGGTTGCCCCTGCCTGAACACAGGCTAAGTTCTGGAGCAGCAAAGTTAGTTTGTTCCATAAGTATCAGCTGTGAAAATGAAGCCCACAAACTGCAGAACATACGTTCTCCTATATATTCATACTTTTCCTATTGATAATTTGTGCTGGGAGTTAAGATAATATAGACTTGAGTCTAGATGTTTTATTTTGTGTTCAGGTTGATGATTAAGTTGTTCATTTGGAAATATGCACATTATCTGGAGTAATATTTGGTAAACTGAAAAAGTTACACAAGAAATAAATGTGAAATGTTGGCCTAAAACTGTAGAAGAAAGGGAGTTCTTATGAGTCACAAGAGACCTCGTGCAAGTCATATGAACATTCATACATTTCCAATCTTTGGTAAACAAAAAAGGATATGAAAGATAGAAAATCAAGCAGTTTGAGGGCTGAAGAAAATGGGTGACATTTTATGTGGAAATTTTTCCAGCCCTAGGTGCCTATGCTGCCTTTGTGAAGAGAAAGATTCATCACAGCAAGACAACAGACCACCAAAAGGAGAACTGAAAGTAAGCAGTTTCTTACCTATGATAGGGAGAGGCATGGGCTAAATCTCATGAAGTAAAGGAAATTTCTTGATTGGGCTGCATGTTAGGTTCGCAAAATAAAAAACATTAGAGAAAATAAGGTTATAATAAAATTAATTCATCTGGACCTTTACCATATCAAAGTATAAACTACTGTATTCTCATACTGTAATATAATTCTATCATTAATCAGCTAAAAAAAAACACATTATGTGAAGATCTGATCAATAAGCACATTTCTGTTATTGAAATGTTACTAATTCACCCAGAGCTCTAAGAAGGATGTCAAGGAAAGTGTTGCATCCACAATCGTTCCATACTTTTCAGAAGCCAAATCTGGAAGAGCCTATCAATTCTTTTTCATCCAGAACATGAATTTTAGTGATGAATTCTTGTGGGAAAGAATGTCATGCTTTACATGAAAGGAAGTGTAGAAGATGTTCATCAAATCTGTGTTTGAATATGCAGCTTAACCTATTCTATTTTAACCTCCTATTAAGACCTATTAATTTTAATTTTTCTGCTGAATACTCTTGCTGGGCCTACTAGGGAGGATATTTCTTCTGGCACATTGAACATTCCACTATTCCACTATTAGAAAAGCATAATCAGTGTAGACATGTTTCAGAAGTGACAATGACAGATCTCATAAGTGAGCAATTGTAACCTGCAGTCACTGGTTCAAGTGAGACAGGAAATGTCATCTGAGACCTGGTTTTGAGCTTGGACTCAGACTTGGAAAATATGTAAAAGGGATACTTCTTGCAATCATCATAAAGTATAATATTCCTACATTAATTGATTCACAGATAGTGAACTGTTGGTCAAAAACATTTAAGAAATCTTAGAACTGAATGCATGTGTTCTCTATCTCTCTCCCATTGATATTTAAGCCAAGAAAAAGTATCCCGTTTGGGTACGCCTCATCCTACTTGACTCTTGAAACACTGAGTGAAGGCCCTCACTCCATGGTATGCCAAGGAATCAGCAGGTGAGTGTTCTACAACGAATAAAAAGCTTTATAGGAAGCATTCTGGAATGAAAACATTTGAAAAGCTAACTACTAAGGTACAATATGATCATCCTAGCTATAAAAAGTAACTTTGTTAAAATTATAGCATTCTTTGCACTTATTGCAAATCCAAAAATATTATTTGGAAAGTTGTTATACTACTATGTGAAAAAAATACAGTTTCACAGGTGATGCACAATGTATCTAGCAACTATAAATGCCTCTCAAAAGTTTTGACTCTGTATCCACATGATTGCAGAAATAAAAATTAAATCTTCAATCAAAGTAGGTTTCTAGATTATATGCCATGCCATGTTTCACTGCAGAAAAGGGAAGGAACAGGGGTGGGATTCTACCAGTTCGCACCTATTCACTAGAACTGGTTAACATTCTAAGCAGTTCGGAGAATCGGTTGTTAGAAGAAATTACTGGCCTAATCCTGTAAGAAAGACAGGAAGGAAACATTCTGGTGTTGCTTACAGAAATTGCCTCTCTGTTAACCCTTATTACATTCTTGGATAGGACTAGACTTCCTGTCTCAGGAACTTCTCTAGAGTTTTTTTCCCTCCTTTGCTGGTACTTTGCTTGTGTGGAGGGACCATTTAAAGTTACAATGACACTGAAAAAAGTGACTTATGACCATTTTTCATACTTACGACTGTTGCAGCATCCCCACAGTCATGAGAGGCAAGGCGAGGAGATGTGTGCCTCGATGTAATATTGAGTTGGCCACATCTAGCCAATAACATGACCACCAAGCCATGTCCACCCAGTCACATGACTACCAAACTATGCCCACCACCTAAGCCACGCCCACAGAACTGGTTGTTAAAAATTTTGAATCCTACCCCAGGAAGGAAGACTTTGTTTTTGTTATTTGAAGAAAGCAAATATTAGCACGTTTTATCCTTGACGGCACCATTTGGAGACATGCCTCCTGTCTTCACATATTTGGTAGATTGACTACATAAACTATACTATTATTATATATATGAATAAGCCATTCTAGCTTGTGCATTTTTACGGTACTGAATTACTTCAGTTGTGGTAGATTTATAGATTTGGTTTGTGAATTTAATTATTAGGTATAGTGAAGAGACAAATATTATATTCTGTCCCAATAGAATATACAATCAGCTGGTAGCTTTGAAAGTCATCAGCCTGAATACTGAGGAGGGAATCCCTTTTACAGCCATAAGAGAAGGTAATAAATATTAATATAGCATTCAGTCTGTGTGATGAATCATGACCTGAATATTTTGACCAATTAGGTTGAACTAGGTATTATTATTACAGTATTGAGTTGTTATTTTGAGCCTTTGACTCAGTGGTGACTCCTGGTAGCCTGGATGAATCCCTGCAGGTCTCATGATTTCAGAAATGGTTTGCCATTGCCTTTTTCCTGCGGCTATGAGACAATGATTGGTCCAAGGTCACCTAGCTGGTTTTGTACCTAAGGTACTCATGGTCCCCTAGTTTCTAACCTGCTGTCTTAACCACTACACCAAACTGGATCTCTTTTGTATTAGGCTGAATTTATTAAAAGCAATAGTATTGGGATTCAAACAGAATCAGTTGTCTACATTTCTGAATATTTAGCTCTTCCCATCCCAGACTTACAATCAAATGCTAATAGGGCTGTGTGTGTATACGTGAATGAGAAATATTTATATGGTGTTTATTACCCCTGAGTAGAAGTTTATGCTACTGCTGTAAAGTACCTGCAGATGCTCCAGGCTATATGTCCCTACGTGCACCTAACAAATCTGCCTAGGCAACTTCTTTTTTTCTTGCATGTTCTGATGTTACTTTCATCACATTCCAGCCCATCAAGGAAACAGCTTGTAGTTGTCCTTAGTTGTGTTAAGTTCAAAATATTCCCCGTGTCCCTGTCATACACACACTAATTAATTTTGACACTATCCAAGGACAGCCCCACGATGTGCAAAATCTGCTAGGTTTTGTTATCTCTAGCATTGGAAGGAAGTCAGTGAAATGATTGCAGTTAATGAAAATGCTACTTCTAGTTTCTTTTGTTTTGTTTTTGGCTGATTCAAGAATTGGTAAAGAGCCCTGTAATTCAATGGTAGAGACAGACTTACTTTTGCTGTGTTGAAAGGAAGGCTTCTGAAGACATGTTTATATGCTATATTCAGCCAAGCTTTGTGCCAACTGTAGCTGAACTTATTTGTTGAAAGGAAAGCTTCTGAAGGCATGTTTATATAATATATTCAGCCAAGCTTTGTGCCAACTGTAGCTGAACTCATTTGATCTAATGCCAGTCATTATTACAAACTGAGGCAAACTCCTGCTAAGGAATAAACAAAACCTTGGCCGGTGACCCACCCACCTACACAGGGATGGTGCAGCTTAAATATTTCCTTTTTAAAATTTTAACATTGAAATTAAAAGCAAACAAAGAAACAAACAATGGAATAGCCCAGTCAGTACATATCTTACATGAATAGAGTTACTTATGGAGTGTATGTGTCTACATAACCCCTATTTTGCAATCACTCTTTCTTTCCTTCTCTGTTTTCAATTGCTAGAAGGATGAGATAACTACAACATAATTCTGGCTTCTTGGTCCTGAAGACCATAGCTGATGGCTAAAAAGTGGCAGGAGACATTCTACAATGAATTCTGGTACTTCCTATTTCAAACAAAGATCACAATGCTTAGTCAAAAGTTCATCTAGACAATATTTAGCTAATAGGTTCAGAAACCACTGTTTAATTCTGGATGGCAAAAGCAGGGAAGGAGGTTGAGCCAGGGGAAGAAGTTTGTTACTGTTGTGAGGGATTGTGTAGAATAAAAGCTAGAGACATCTGATCTGAAGGAAAACCTGAGAAGTAAGCCAACCATACATAGTAATTTCATTGTGATTATTCCAGTATGATTCTTTCTGATTATTCCTGTGCTGCAGCCTAAGCAATCCAAATAATTTACAAGCATCCCTCCCCCGAAAAAAGGCTCTACAGATCTGCAAAGGGGTGGCAGTTGAGGTTTTAACCATCTGTAAGCATCCACAGGCAAAGGGGAAGCAAGTTCAAATAAGTAAACTTGTGTTCTTCCTTTGATTGCTGAAACATAGCTTTAGACATCCAACAAACCCTTTGTCAGTGCAAAAAGGAAGGAGCTTCTGAAAGTCCACTGATCATAACCTCTGTCATGGCATAACTGCCTGTTGAGAGTTTATTTAACTCAGATAAGATTTTAAGAAACTTAAATTTCATTTAACAACCCCCCACCCAATTTTAAGCAATTTTAATTTAACAAGAATGTATTTCAGCAATAGAATAGCAACACTTTTCCAAGTGTTTGCTGTAGGAAGAAAACCATATTAGTTTGTCATGGCAAAAAAATTGTGAGAGTCTGGTAGCACCATTTCTAGCTAACCAACTTATGAAAAGGCTTAAACTTTCATAAGATATAGCTCACTTTATCAGATGGCTAAATTGATATAATGTGTTAAAAACCTCTACTTTGCTCTTTGTTCTACCACTGAGAAAAGCCAGCAAGGCTATGGGTTGAAATGATCATTTAAACCGTTCTGGAGCATTCATTCTATAATTAGAATGACCCAATTTGATAATCTCTTGTTCCAAATTCTATGGGTGGAAACATCCCACAGATATACAGTTCAGAGTGACTGCTGGAAGGTTGGGACAATTTCACTGATCAATCAGAACTATGTCTGACAAATCAGATATGCTGAGATTGAGAAATTTGACTAGTTGAAGAAGATAGGAATGCAAGAGAAAAGCCCACTGTGTTCAGAAGAACCAACTGAGCAGTCGAAGCAAGCAAATGAATTGTAATGAAATGGTCCCTTCTAAATTATGCACTGTACATTCCCCAAGCATTGTCTTCTTATTTTACTTCTTTTAGCTGCTTTAACTTTGTAGAATGCAAAGAATTGGATAGTTTAAATGATTGTACTGACCCTTTCACATACACCCCACCCCACCCCAAAAAACCCAGAGCAAACTATTAACACTGAACAAAGGCACTTTCCTTTCCATCTGCCTGTCCACCTTCTGGTTTGGTAGCACAAAAGCTTGCATGTTTCTTCAAAGAAGATACTTTTTTTAAAATATAAATTTTATTTGGGTTTTCACAAAAACTTAATACAAATAAAACATCTTTTTTTGAGAATAGCATGATCCCGGGTTATCACTTCTCCATACAATTTCATGTTCATCTTTGTGTTCTATTCCATATCTTATTACTATTTTAACATTTTCTCCATAATTTTTCCCCTCCCTTGGTTTTCTCAACTTTAATTATCTCATATCTAAATTCAATTATATATCTTTTTCTAAATTTCAATGTCTTTCTAATCATTAAATTTATACTTTTGTCTGGCCTGTTTCAATTTCATATTATTTTTTCTCATTAAACAAATTTTCCCCTGTAGTTACTAATTGGAGTATGACACCTTTATATCTTTTAATTTTATCCATTCAACTCTTATTTAAACTTCAATTTATGCCTTTAAAATTATAACATGCCTTTAAAATTATAACATTCAATATAGTATATAACTTCCAGTTGAATTCTGCTTGGTACATTCTTAAAATACACACTATGTTCTTAAATATGTGTGTGTGTGTATGTGTATGTATGTATGTATGTATGAATGAATATATGTGGGATTCAGCTTTGTTCGGGTATTTTCCCATGTAATTGTAGTTGTGCTTTTAAAGTTGTAGCAACGTTTTGGCAGAATCTCATCTGCCATCAGGCTTCTGTATAGTGTTCGTCTGTGATGAAGAAGTCATCTTTAATGAACAATAATGGTTAAAGACATTAACAATTCTTTTCAATTGAATATCATCCTTCCTTGGGAACACTTATAAAGTTTCCATAATTCTTTTTTTTCATATTTCTCTTCACTTATATTTTTATAAATCATTAATAATAATTAAAATGTTCCCATCCTTTCCTAATTTCATTCTCTCATTCTCTTTATTTCATTTATTTATTAACAAACATTCCACTGCATTACCTAAGTATTTTATCCATCATTTTAATCATACATTGTTTCATATTTTCTAGAATTATTTCTATTTCTAATATAACAATACTATTTTATGTACCTTTGCAGAATCCCTTTTTCAATAATTTTTCACCCATTATCTTATACTTTCAATCCTTATACATTTTCCCTGTTTCTGTATATCTTGTTTCTTTTATAACTTCTTTTCCTTTCCTTCTTCCCGCTCTTCTTCTCCCTCCCCTTTTTGCCCCCTTGTCTCTCTACTTCTAATTCTCTCTTCTGTAATCCTCTCTTCTGTTACTTCCTAATATTGTAATTATTTTTCAAACTATTCTTCTTTTTGGTTGTTTTTTCAAATCTTAAACTTTTCACTCTCTTTCCCCTCTTTTCCTTTTTTCCCCCCACATAAAGTTACTTGATCATTAAAGATGGCTTCTTTGTCCCGACCTTCTTTTTTTTCCACATTTCTATAATTGAATATATATATTTGTCTTATCGAATCAACTTCATATCTTTTCCAAACTTCTCTTTGTTACTCCTTTTCCTTCTATTTAATCATATTTCTTCTGCCTTGAAGTTATATACTCATTGAATATAATTTCATTGTGTTCTTCCACATCCTGTCAAACTTAAACATTACACAAAACATAAATACATAAAACTTCTTCTTGGAAAGCGGCTTACCCCGGGTTAACTCTTCTTCTACAGACATCAATCAAAGTTTATACTCACTTAATATACTATTTCATATCTTATTTAACATTCTCTATTTTCCATATATTTTCTCTCTCCTACTCATTCTTTTAATTCTATTTTACTTATTCCATCTCGATTAAATAATTATGTTTGCATCTTTGGTCCGTTTTCTTTCAATCACCTACTTATCCTTTCTATCTAATACAATATTTCTTCCGTAAACCCAGATTGAATTATGACAACTTTTTATCTTTCTCCTAAATAACACTTAAAATAATGCATATTTTCTCTACTGATTCTGCTCCATACATTCTAAGTATTATATTTCAAAATAATAATACAAACAAATAATATTGAATTTAATAAGTAATAATAAAACTGAAAAAAAAATTAAAAAGGAATATTAAATTTATAATATAATAAGAACAATGTTTCATAGGAAATTAGATTCTATTATTAATTCTTAAACAATAAAAATAATATTTCATAATAAATTGAATATAATTAAATCATGGCTTCCCTTTAATACATTTTAAATCATATAATATTCCTATTTTCTAACTCAGCTTCAAATACTAATGTCTACAATACATTCTTATGTACTTTTGCAGAATCATTTTTATAAAATTATCTTACCCCTTATCTCTGAAAAAAAAAATCATTTTTTAGCATCTTGTTTAAAGCCTTTATGACTTCTTTTTCCTTTTCCCCTTTCTTTCTCATCCATTCTAACTTTTTGACCCCCCATCTCTCCAATTTCACTCTATTAGTCTTCCCTCTCTGTTGTATTTCTCTTTTCTGTTGCTTTCTGACATCATATCGCTTTTTCATCTCATTTTTTCATCTCATTTTCTTGATTGCTTTTTTAAGTTCTAAGTTCACCTTTTCCTTGCCCCTCTTCCGCTTTTCTTCCTCCACTAAGTGTGTTTGTCCATTAAAGATGGCTTCTTCTCCTTCATCCCAGCCTTCCTGTCATTGTAGTATTTCTTGATAAGTAGAAATCGCCATTTCTAAAAATTGAAAAATAGATCCAGAAGAGCCCTTATCTTCTTCTTTCAGTTTTTGAAATTCAATTTGTAGTCCTTCAAAAGGTAATGCCATTTTTTCTTTCTTTCTTTTTTGAAACAACCCTAATGTCTTTAATCCCCCCCCTTTTTTAAAAAAAAATTCACAGAAATCTCAAAGTCACAAAGCAAACCAAATCAGAGCAAACAGTTTCATTTAGCACTTTCTTTCTATATTTTCACCTCCTAGGGTAGAATTCAAATGCACAGTTCCAAGGTGATCTTCTAGAAGTCTTAATGTCTTTTATTCCTGTTCTTATAGGCTCAAAGCAGTCTCCTTCAGTACAATCTTATAATAAGTCTTTATCTCTTCCCTTCCCCTTATAAAAAATAGAATTTTAAGTTTTTAAATCCAATGTCCAGAAATCCTTTATCCCTTGGCTTTAAATTTCAAATTGAATTACCTTTGGTGCCCAAGTAGATTTTCCAGACCTCCGTCTGCTATTTCTATGGGAAGGGAGAGTGAAGAAAAAAAAACCTTTCCCTTGACAGCTTTCTTCGCCGCTTTCCAATATTCTTTGGGAAACAATGTATCCTTCAAGCAATTCAAGCAATTCAGTTTCCAGGGTATTTAAGAGTCTCTTATTGTCTCGGTTCAGCCAGCTTCTTTCACTTCTCCTGCTTCCTCCAGCACAAATCTTACCCGGCTGCAGGCTTCTTTGTGGCGGCCATTACTGACCGCCACTCCACCACCTTGGGAAAAAGGGGGTTTTCCAGCTGAGGAGGGGTTCTGCGACACCCCCAAACCCCTGTCTGGATCCCCTCTCTCTTCAGCTGCCTCTACAGGGCAGCCATATCCCCCAGACCCATTTGGATCGAGGGCACCTTGGCGGCGAGTGCAGCAGGAATCGCGGAGAGTCGTGAATTCCTGCTGCCGCCGAAGCCACGCAAAACCGGAAGCTTTTGTCCCAACCTTCTTGTTTTACAAGCGTTTCTTGTTGTTTCTCATAGTTCCAGATCTCCATTTCTAAAAATTGAAATACGAAGCCAAAATAACCTCTTCCTTCTTGTGCATCTTCTTTCTGTTTTTTAAGTTCCATTTTCAGTTCTTCTAAAAGTGATGCCATTTTAAACACTTTTAAACAACCACCTGATTGATTTTAGTCATTTAAATCCAGTAGCCAAAAATCCAAAAATCACCAAGTAATCCAATAATCCAAAACTGTTTCTTCTTGCTTCTTTTTTCCACTTTCTCTTCCTGGGGTTCTATTATTTTGTTACAAAGTTTCAGTTAGAATGTATCTTTTAGGAATCTTGTTAAGGTTTCACTATAAGTTCCCTTTAGTACCGGGCAGTCTCCTCTATTTTTCCAGATCCTGCCCTTTTATTCTTTGCTTTTCTCTCTTTTCCTGCTTTTAAAAGTTTTTGAGTATCCAAAAATCTTTATTATCCCTTTGACATTTTATTTTCAGCTTAAATGCCTATTGATGTGAAAGTGGATTTTTGTCAATTTCTTACTTAAATCTCTTAGCTGTCAGTATAAGGAAGGAAAGAAAAAAAAAAAGCCAAATCCTTTCCCTTCCCTCTCTCCTTCACTGCTTCAAAGTCTTCTTTGGGAACAATGTTATTTTTTATAGTTCAAATTCCAGGGTATCTTACGTTGTTGCTTTTTCAGTTCAAACTGGTCAACCAAAAACTTTCTCTTCTTATCTTCCTCCTGCACATTATTTTCCGGTCGAGTTCTTCTTTGAGGTGGCCATTTCTGACCACCGCTGCAACCGCCTTCAGGAAAGGGAGTAATGGCCAGCTGAGGAGGAGAGATGCAGCTCTCCTCAACCCTGCTGGCGGTCTCCCCCCTCTTCACCACCTCTAAGGGATGGCTTAGCCCTGAATCCAGCCGGCTCGAGGCACTCCGGCGGCGAGCACGGATCGAAACCGTGCATGATCACGGATTCAGTCCATCGCTGAAGAAACTCAAACTGAAAGTGAGCCTTCAAAGAAGATTCTATGAGGGAATAGTCTAATAACAAGATGAATAAGTACACAAAACTGTACCAGGGTCCGGTGACATATAAAATGCATTTCAATCAAGTGCCATTTTTTGTTTAAACAATTTTAATTATTGGAATGCACATTTTTTAAAGATGTAAATGTTTTAAAACCTAGTGGGAAAAAGGAAATGTTCCAACCACTCAAAACTGCCTTGGTGTCATCTAAGTTGTTCAACTGTTTTCTTTGTCCTTGCACCAGTCTGATTGTTGTATCTGTGGTCCTAGTTTCTCTCCTCAAGAGCCTGAAACATGCCAATATTGTGCTCCTTCATGACATCTTCCAGACCAAAGAGAGCCTGACTTTAGTCTTTGAGTACATGGTGAGTGGCTTTTCATCAGATTTATTCATTTGCTTATTGAAGAAAGCAAACCCCCTCATTTTTCAGTGCTTCACAGGATTTTACAGCAGTATGGAATGAATCCATTACAGTGAATGTTGCTTTCTGCATACTTCTGACTCTTCTCCTTGAGATTGGCCAGATTCCATTTATATTTTAAGGTCTGCTTTATGTGACCTGTAGCAGTAGGAGCTGATTGTTTTTGCAAACCCAATCAATGCATGCAAGGTGCTGTTTTCAACTATTTGTTTCCTAAGTTCAGTTTACTGCCTTTCCCTCTCTTCTCAGGATTTTCACCCATATCTTTTTATGTGCCATTATCTTAATTTTTTTAAAAAAAATTTTTAATATTTCTCAGTCCCTACCCATTACATGTAGATCATATGGTGCTCTTGGGAGAATATTATACAAAGATTTAGTCCAGAAATGGACAATAAAGGAAGCAGATTGAGGTTTTCTTCACCTGGTTTTCCAGCAGAGGGTTTCATTGGGTTGATTAAGAAGAGGTCACTTTCTATTCAGTGATTTTTTTTTTCAAATGTAGTTGAGTTATACTTTGATGAAGAACCTGCAGAAAATCTCTGGTCTTGATAAATAATTCTTTATTTCTTCTACATCTATTTAGCACACAGACTTGGCTCAGTACATGTCTCAGCATCCTGGGGGCCTTCATCCTCATAATGTTATGGTATGTTTTTGAGGAAATATGTATATTAAAAGCATGTATTATGAGCAAACATTATTAATAGGTTTAGCATATTAGGGTTCACCTATTTATTTTAAATTTATATTTTCTCTTTCTTGCATCTAGGTCTAACTGTGTGATTATGTTGTATTAACAAGTATGAAACAGAAACCAAGATTTATTATATAGTTGAAGTGCTCTTTCTTGAGTCAGTCAGCAGAAAACTGCAACTGTCCCCATTGTTGATCCCTATTCTGCGTCATCTGATTTCACTCCAAAGAATGGATGACAAAGCCTCACAGATTTAAAAACCTTGAGGCTGCTTTTGGATGGTGTGGGAATCTGCTTTCTTTATGGTTTCAGACAAGATTAAGGAAATGTGATGAGGACATGACAGAACAAACCTGTTGCCAAAACATGCTTCTGCAGTTATATGCAAGCAGGAAAGACTGTATTAATCTCCAGAATGCCTTCATAATATGGAAGATGGATAACCTGTCATATGCATACAGCCTTTCACCCTCCATGTTATAGCCTTAGCCACTGATTCTCTAGCTAGACTATATTCTCTCCTTCCTGCCCCCAAAGATGTCAAATGATTTCATTAAATGTTTGTGAAGTGTAATGCTCCTATATTACACTTTTAAGCTTCCTTAAGTCCTTAAGTCCTGAAGTTACACATATTGCTGGCCATTCATTTATGATTCCAGAATCCAAAATCAAGGGAAAAAAGTGTATTCTTCTTAATATAAAGATCCTTCACCATGGAAATCTACAAAATAAATTTCCACCAAGATACAGATCCTCGACTTATCACCATGATGAGCCCAAAATTTCTGTTACAAACCAAGACATTTCTAAAATGAGTTTTTATGAACTTTCTTGGCACAGTTGTTAAGTGAATCACTGCAGTTGCTAAGTTAACAAGGTTCTTGAGTGAATCTGGCTTTCCCATTGACTTTGTATATTAGAGCAGGGGTCACCAACCTTTTAGACCTCAGGGACTACCAAACTCATAATTTTAAATCCTGAGGCCCACTAATATAAATTTCAAAAAAAGATAATGTATTTAATATAAACATTTTAATTTTATATTAAATATACATTTAATGTTATAAATTAATTTTAATATATAAATGTATATGAATATTTGTTTTCTGAGGTTCTCGCGGGTACTTGTATGTGGATCTTTGGTTATTCGGGTTTTCTCCCGTGTAAGATTGGAAGTATCTAGGCAACGTTTCGATGAAGTCTCATTCATCATCTTCAGGCTTGGTCTTCAGTTCTGTGCTTCTCAGAGTGATGTGAGCTTGCAGCTGCTTCTTCCTTTTAACTGCTCCTGGGGTTGTGACTTGATTGGCTGGGGGCTTGGCTGTGTTCTGATTGGATGGGGGGGTGTTCTCATTGGTTGGGGGTTTGGCTGTGTTCTGATTGGTTGGGGGGTTGGCTGTGTTCTGATTGGCTGGAGCCGTGTTCTGTTCAGGTGGGGGTTTGATTGTGCTCAGGTTAGTCTTAGTTGCTGGAAGGTTTGAGCTGGTGAGCTGTGATCTTGCTGTTTGGCTTCGAGTTCGTGGTCGTGCTGCATCTTCATGGTGGGGGTCAGTTCGCTTCATGTATGGCTCAGAGGGGTTTGAGGTGGGTAGTGATGCAGCTGCAGTGCAGCTTCTGGTCCGTGGTCGTGTTTCATCTTCTGTGTGGGTGTGAGTCTGCTTTCTACGTGGAAGTGTGGTGGTGGCATCTTGTGTGGCTATCAGGGGTGTGGGTCTGGTGTCATTCTTCATGTTAGGGACGCGTCTGTTCATGAGGGTGGGTTTCCAAATGGCTGGTAGGCGGGAGGCATCATCTCGTTTATTCATGCTGTGTGGGCGTTTTTCTATCTCTATGGCTTCTCTGATGATTCTGCTGCTGAAGTGTTCGGTTTTGGCGATAGTTCTGGTATTTTTAAAGTCAATCTCATGTCCTGTGGCTTTGAGGTGTTGGACCAGGGAAGAGGTCAGTTCTTCCTTTTTGACTGAGTTCTTATGTTCTTCAATGCGTGCACCTATTCTTCTGTTAGTCTGTCCAATGTATGTGGTGGGGCAGGCAGTGCAAGGGATTTCGTATACTCCTTGATTTTCTAACTCGATTCTGTCCTTAGGGTTTCTTAGGATGGTGGATATCTTTCTGTTTGTGCAGAATGCTGTCTTAATGTTGTGTTTTTGGAGGATCTTGCTGATTTTGTCCGTAATGCCTTTTATATATGAGAGGAGGGCTTTGCCATTCTCTTGTTCTTTGTCTTGGATTTTGGTTGGGGTTTCTTTTTGGATTAGGTGGGTGATCTTCTTTCTTTGGAATCCATTGGCTGTCAGCACGCCGGTGAGAGTGTGTAGTTCGGTCTCTAGGTGTTGTTCATTGGCTAAGCATTTTGTTCTGGAGATGAGTGTCTCAGCTACGGAATTGATCTGTGCTGGGTGGTGGTGTGAGAGTGCGTTTAGATAGCGGTTTGTATGTGTTTTCTTCTGATAGATGGTGTGTCCTAGGGAGCCATTGGATTTTTTGTTTTCCAAGACATCTAGGAAGGGAAGTTGGTTGTTAGCTTCTGTTTCCATGGTGAATTGTATTTTGGGGTGTTGGCTGTTGAGGTGTGTGAGGAAGTTGTTCAGTTTTTCTTTCCCGTGTGGCCAGATTATGAAGGTGTCATCTACGTATCTGAGCCAGAGTTTGGGTTTGTGATCATATTTTTCTAGAGCTTGTGTTTCAAAGTGTTCCATGTAGAGGTTAGCGATGACAGGTGAGAGGGGTAATCCCATGGGTGCTCCTTCTATTTGTTTGTATTTTTGTCCGTTGTAGGTGAAGTATGTATTGGATAGGCAGTGGTTGGTCAGATCTAGGATGTGCTTGGGGGGGTTGTATTTGTTTTGGATGGCTGTCAAGGCTTCTTTTATTGGCACTTGGGTGAAGAGGGATATGACATCGAAGCTCACTAGTAGGTCAGTGGGTTGTAAGTTTTGTTTCTTTATGATCTCGATGAACTGGAATGAGTTTCTTACCTGTGAGTTGATGGATTCTGCATAGGGCTGTAGTTGTTTGGTGAGAAATTTGGCTAGGTTTTATAGAGGTGAGCCTATGGAGCTGACTATAGGTCTAAGTGGGGTTCCTTCTTTGTGTATCTTGGGGAGACCATAAAGTTTAGGGCATCTGGATGATTTCTCTCTGGGTATGATTCTTTGCTGGATTTCTTCACTGATGGGGGAGGCTTTTATTTTGGATCTGGTGGTTTTTTCTAGGTAGGTGGTGGGGTCTGTCTTTAGGGGTTTGTATGTGGGGTCTTGGAGTAGGTTGGTTAACTTGGATTGGTAGTCAGATGTGTTCATAACCACTGTCGTGTTTCCCTTGTCTGCTGGTAGGATTATTATGCTAGTGTCTTCTTTCAGGTTAAGTAGTGCAGTTTGTTCTTCTTTGGATAAGTTGCTTTTGGGTGGTTTACTAGTGCAGAGGATGTTGGTGATTTCGAGTCTGATTCTATTAGCATCATCAGGGTTGGTTTTGGTCAGGCTGGTTTCAACTCCGCATATGATGGTTTCTGTGGGGATGTGTTTGGGAGCGACAGCAAAGTTGAATCCTTTAGAAAGGACCTTGGTTTCGGCTTCGGTGAGGATCTTGTCTGAGATGTTGTGCACTGTTTGTTTCATGTGTGGCTGTGAGGGGGGAGGAGTTGGTTTCTGGCGTTGTTGTAGTTTTCTGAGTTTGTTGGTGTGTGTGTCTGTCTTGAGGGTGGTCTGTGTTTCGGCTCTCCAGACAGCGAGCTGTTTGGATTTGTCCCAAAGTAAGGACTTGTTGCTGAGGTGAAGTGTGAGAAGATCTTTGTTGATTTGGTCTAGGAGAAATCTTTTTGTGTGAAGTTCATTTCTAATTAGGGCCAATTCTGTTCTTTTTAGGATGCGTTTGGTAGCTGCTGTGTTGGTGTGGAATTTCAATTGGAAGCTTGTGGGAATTAAATTTTGATCTCGGCAGTTGCATAGGAATGCGAGGTCACATAAAATGGAAGCTCTTTGGACTTCAAGTTTTTCATAAGTCCTGGTCAGATGGTGGGTTTCCTCCCCGTAGAGGTGCAATATTTGTTTTCTGAGGTTCTCGTGGGTACTTGTATGTAGATCTTTGGTTATTCGGGTTTTCTCCCGCGTAAGATTGGAAGTATCTAGGCAACGTTTCGATGAAGTCTCATTCATCATCTTCAGGCTTGGTATATGAATATATACATACTGCTCAAAAAAATAAAGGGAACACTTAAACAACACAATGTAACTCCAAGTCAATCACACTTCTGTGAAATCAAACTGTCCCCTTAGGTAGCAACACTGATTGACAATCAATTTCATATGCTGTTGTGCAAATGGAATAGACAACAGGTGGAAAGCATAGGCAGTTAGCAAGACATCCCCAATAAAGGAGTGGTTCTGCAGGTGGTGACCACAGACCACTTCTCAATTCCTATGCTTTCTGGCTGATGGTTTGGTCACTTTTGAATGCTGGCGGTGCTTTCACTCTAGTGGTAGCATGAGACGGAGTCTACAACCCACACAAGTGGCTCAGGTAGTGCAGCTCATCCAGGATGGCACATCAGTGTGAGCTGTGGCAAGAAGGTTTGCTGTGTCTGTCAATGTAGTGTCCAGAGCATGGAGGCACTACCAGGAGACAGGCCAGTGCATCAGGAGACGTGGAGGAGGCTGTAGGAGGGCAACAACCCAGCATCAGGACCGCTACCTCTGCCTTTGTGCAAGGAGGGACAGGAGGAGCACTGCCAGAGCCCTGCAAAATGACCCCCAGCGGGCCACAAATGTGCATGTGGCTGCTCAAACGGTCAGAAACAGACTTCATGAGGGTGGTATGAGGACCTGACGTCCACAGGTGGGGGTTGTGCTTACAGCCCAACACCATGCAGGACGTTTGGCATTTGCCAGAGAACACCAAGATTGGCAAATTCGCCACTGGTGCCCTGTGCTCCTCACAGATGAAAGCAGGTTCACACTGAGCACACGTGACAGACATGACAGGGTCTGGAGATGCCGTGGAGAACATTCTGCTGCCTGCAACATCCTTCAGCATGACTGGTTTGGCAGTGGGTCAGTAATGGTGTGGGGTGGCATTTCTTTAGGGGGCTGCACAGCCCTCTATGTGCTTACCAGAGGTAGCTTGACTGCCATTAGGTACCAAGATGAGATCCTCAGGCCCCTTGTGAGACCATATGCTGGTGCGGTTGGCCCTGGGTTCCTCCTAATGCACGACAGTGCTAGACCTCATGTGGCTGGAGTGTGTTAGCAATTCCTGCAAGATGAAGGCATTGATGCTATAGAGTGGCCCACCCGTTCCCCAGACCTGAATCCAATTGAGCACATCTGGGACATCATGTCTCACTCCATTCACCAACACCACATTGTACCACAGACTGTCCAGGAGTTGGGGGATGCTTTAGTCCAGGTGGGGGAGGAGATCCCTCAGGAGACCATCTGCCACCTCATCAGGAGCATGCCCAGGCATTGTAAGGAGGTCATACAGGCATGTGGAGGCCACACACACTACTGAGCCTCATTTTGACTTGTTTTAAGGACATTACATCAAAGTTGGATCAGCCTCTAGTGTTTTTTTCCACTTTAATTTTCAGTGTAACTCCAAATCCAGACCTCCATGGGTTGCTAAATTTGATTTCCATTGATAATTTTTGTGTGATTTTGTTGTCAGCACATTCAACTATGTAATGAACAAAATGTTTAATAAGAATATTTCATTTATTTAGATCTAAGATGTCTTATTTTTGTGTTCCTGTTATTTTTTTGAGCTGTGTGTGTTTGTGTGTGTCTATATATACACATATATATATGTTATGTCTCACTTATATTCTCAAGTGAGCATACAGAGTTCCAGAGTTCAAAATATTCAAACAAAAACAGAACCAGACTAAAAAGGGTTAAAAGAACTATTTTTCCAGTCCTTGGCAGACTTCCCGGAATCTGTCTGGTAATTCAGAATTGTTCATCAATCACAGAGGCCGCTCCACACATATGCTTTCGACTCATCTAACACTATCCCTCACCGCAGGGCCCTTCCCCCGAGTCTGACGATCAGGATGTGGTTTTGAAGGGAATTGTGCATGATATATGCGAATAAGATCTGGGGCATGCACCTTGGATACATCCTGCCAAGAGCGAATCTCCGTTTCATTTTCCAGTCTTCCCACGAAGTACTGGAATCGTCCCTTCAGCCATCGTGAATCATAAATTCCGACCACTGTAGTATCCGTAACAGGTTCACTGCTGAGCCTGGATGGAAAACTTGTATCTTCTGGAGAGCGGAGAGTACATGATGGAGTGTCAGGTACTAAGAGGGAGCGATGAAAAACAGGGTGAATGCGCATGGAGCGTGATAAAGTGAGTCGATAAGCCACAGGATTAATAACTGCCTCAATAGGGAAGGGACTAATGAAGCAATGATCCAACTTCCTAATCGGACGATCGACCCAAAGATGTTTCGTTGACAACCACACCTTGTCCCCAACAGCCAACGGAGGCGTCGCTCTACGCGAACGATCTGCAAAACGCTTATAATCTGTTTTCACTCGTTCCAATTGTCTTGGAAATTAATTGATGCACTACATATAACTCCGACAAAAAATCTCGTGCCTCTGGAACTGGAGAATCTGCGATCGACAGGGGGAAAAACCTCAGATAACAACCCACATTGGCATAAAAAGGTGGAGGTGTGCCGAGAATTATTAAAGGCAAACTCTGCCAATGGAAGATAAGTCACCCAGTCGTTTTGTCGTTGATTTACAAAACATCTGAGGTATTGGGCGAGGATGCCAATTATCTTCTCAGTTCCGCCATCGGTTTCCAGATGGTGCGCCGAACATACTTGTACTCGTGGTCATTCATTAGACTTTTCCAGAATTGAGCAGTGAACTGAACACCGTGATCTGAAACAACTCTGTCCGGTAAGCCATGTAAATGGAGCACGTGTTGTATGAAAAGCCGGGTAGTAACACGAGCCGAGGGTAATCTCCTACATGGGATGAAATGGGCCATTTTAGTGAGCATGTCAACCACCACGAGTACCATCATATAACCCGACGAAAGGGGCAAGTGCATTAGAAAGTCCATGGAGATCGCTCCCCATGGTCTGCTCGGAGTTGGCAGTGGTTGAAGAAGTCCAGGAGGTGCACCCGACGCCGCTTTCGCTTGTCGACATTGTACGCACGAAGCGACATAGGAAGACACATCGTGGCGAACCCGAGGCCACCAAAAAGTCCAGGTGACCAAGTGCAGAGTTTTGTGAAAACCAAAATGGCCAGCAGCGGGGTTGTCATGACATTGCATCATGATGAGGGCTCTAAGCATCCTGGTGGGTACGTACAATAAATCCCGATGTCTTAGCAAGCCCTCTTCAAAGGACCATGGGGAATTGGGTCCAACTTCCCCCCTTCTCTGCTGCGTCCACGCGTCCAATCGCTGCGCCTCCCATATGCGAGCCCACAAATCTACTGGATCTTGAAGTATGGCCAAGGATTCCGGTGGTAACACCGTTCATAGAGAAAGAGGATCCTCAGGACCGATATACTTGGGCTTCTGAGACGACGCGTTTCCCCTCCGATTCTGTCCACTTGGAACATAAGTGACGGAGAAATTGAACCTTGTGAAAAACGACCACCGAATCTGGCGTTGGTTCAACTTCTTAGCGGTAGACAAATGTTCCAAGTTGTGATGATCTGTCCGAACCTCTACCTTGTGCCGAGCCCCCTCTAAATGATGTCTCCAGGTCTCAAATGCAGCCTGTGGGAATAAACTTTGACTTCAATATTGGGTAATGATTAGTCTAAGACCTTATACATACATGTCTACCTAAGGATCACTGAGATAAAGCAAGGAAATTAAAAGCAAACACCAGAAACATTTAAGCAGCTCAGAGGACTGCAAACAATTCTATGTAATTATTTTAATCCACAATGTGAATGCTTACTATGTACAAAATTCTCAATAAAAGGGAGCACTAGAATTTGCTTTGGACTCCCATCCCGAGTACACCAGCCTGTGTCTCATTCTTTCCATGGGAGACCACTACAAGAGGTGATCCCGACGTGATCCACTGCAGGTGGTACGTGTCCGGATCTCCGTGTTTCCTCGCCTGGAATAGGTAAAGTACGTACTTAACTATTGCTGGACAATAGGATTTTTTCAGGGAACATGGGGGGAAAACTCTCTCAGCCACAGGAATGGCATGTTAGTGAGCTGCTGAAGTTAGTCAGGACAAACTTCTTTATCTTTAAACCCTCTGGGGGAGAGCAAATAGTTATTTCAAAAGATAATGTGAGAGAGCTGCTGCAAGAGATCTGGCAGCAATGTCCCTGGTATCCAGAGAAAGGCTCTTTAAAGTTAGACACATGGAGGAGAATTGGAACTATCCTTCATGAAGAGCCACGGGCAACAGCTGAAATTTTGATATATTGGAGGGTTGTTATAACTGCTTTAGAGACCCAGCAACAACCTCTTTTAAAAACTTTAGTAGAACCTCCTCCTTATAAAGGAATTGTATTGCACCCTCCTACTCCAAAACTGGAGTGTGCTTTATCATTTCCACAGCCTATGCCTGTGAATGATAAAATCCAACCAAAAATGGGAAAAGTTCAAGCAATGATGCATCAGGCTTTCAATGAGGGGAAATTAGAGCCTGATGAGATTCCCCAGATGAATTTGTTTCCAGTCAATAGGCAAGTGGATGCTCAAGGCAATCTGCAGACTGAATGGGTTCCGATTCCTTTAGCAGTTCTTAGGGAAATTAAAAAAGCAATTAAAGATTATGGTATTCAAAGTCCTTTTACAAAGTGACTTCTGACAAGTTTGGCTACCTCACGCATGATTCCTAGAGACTGGAAAGATTTAATGAGAATGATATTGAGCTCTACTCAGTATGTGGTTTTTGATTCAGAATATCAAAGGGAAGCTGTCACTAGGGGAAGGAATTCGGGGGGGCTGTATACGCCAGACCAAATCTATGGGGCAGGCTTGTTTGAATCCACTGCTGATCAAGCTGCTAATTTGCCTGATCACGTATTTCCAGTGGTTATGGCAGCTATCCTTGGGGCGTTGTCCCGCATCCAGGATGTGGGAACCCCGGCACGGTCTTTTTCTCAAATTAAGCAAACAGCATCTGAGTCTTATAATGATTTTGTGCAAAGGCTACAATTGGCTATTACCAGGCAAATCTCTAATGAGGAAGCAGCAAAGGAACTTTTGCTGAAATTGGTAGTTGAAAATGCAAACGCTGACTGCAAGCGTATCTTACAGCCCTTGGTGGCTAGAGGTGAGGTTACTCTGGCTGATCTGTTAAAGGCATGTGCAGTGGTGGGTTCTCAGGCTTACAACATGGAGACTTTGGCTATGGCATTGCAAAAAGGGATGAAACCTACAGGGAATTGTTTTAATTGTGGAAAGCCTGGCCATTTTAAAGCCTAGTGCCGTGCCCCGGGAGGGGGGTGGTGGCATTTAACAAAAACAAAATTAAGGACGTCTGTCCAAAATGCAAAAAAGGGTTTCATTGGGCAAATCAATGTCGCTCTGATCAGAACCAAAATCCGGGAAACTAAATTTTGGGCGTGCAGCTAGCCCTGCTCCCAAGGCTGTCACAAAAGCATCACATGCAATTACTGGGAGTGCAGGTTTGGGTTTAAAAATGTTGAACTCAATGTGACCTTTCCTAATCAAGTGTATATTGAGGACACTCATTTGCATGGGCCACTGCCAGAAAAAACAGTGGGATTAGTACTTCCCATGTCTTCTGCATCAGAAAAAGGGTTTTTTGTTATTCCAGGAGTTATTGATCAAGATTATAAAGGGGTTATTAAGATACAATTGTACACTGATACTCCTGCATCATTAATGGCTGGTGACTCTATTGCCCAGTTATTATTGCTTCCATACATCCCTATAAATCCTTTAATTGGGATCCCACGAACTGGTGGTTTTGGGTCCACTGAAATGGCAAGTTCTCCAGTTGCTGCAGAATTGCTAGCGCTGACAAAAAATTTGACTACAGACCAACCAAAAATGACAATTGAAATTCAGGGAAAATCATTTTCTGGCCTTATAGATTCCGGAGCAGATGTCTCTGTGATAGGCCAAAAGGAATGGCCAAATGAATGGGCGCTTGAAGACTCTCCGGCTGTTCGTGGAGTGGGTGGTATGCAGTTTGCAAGAAGTAGTGCACATTGGTTGAAGGCATTGCATAGAGAAACTGGTGAGACTGCAAGGATTCAACCTCTTGTGTTGCCCCTGCATATAAACTTGTGGGGTAGATATTTGCTGTCACAATTTCGCACAAAAATTGTTATTGGATAATGGAAAAATTACAATTGTTAACCTCTCAGCCAGTCTGGATTGACCAATGGCCACTTCCAAAAGAAAAGCTTACAACTTTACATCAATTGGTAGCTGAGCAGCTACAATTAAGACACATGATTTGAGAGCTGTCAACTCCATCCTTCAACCAATGGGAGCGTTACAATATGGCTTGCCTTACATACAAAACATTCTTAATATTACTTTAAATTTTTTAAACATGACAGGATCTCCTGCTGCCAGGGCAGCCAGTAGGCATTTTGCTTCCTCCCCTTCTGCAGGTACGCCAAGACCGAAAGTTCAATATAAGAGACTACCAGATCCAACGTAGAAAGGACCTGTCCCGCTGATAACTTGGGGCCAAGGATACGCTGCTATTGAAGATGAGGGGACAGTTGTTTGGGTTCCTGCTCACTGTGTGTGTCCTTATCATCAGCCAAAGGGGCAAGGGGATGGATTTGGGGAATGGAAAAGAAACACGTTGATCCAGGACATGGGGAAGCTAGCAAACCTTCATAATAAAATTGATTGTTGGATATGTATGCACATGCCAACTCACAAAACATCAGGGCTTCCAATGGTTGCAGTACCTCTGGCCGAAGGTGACTGGTATAAGGGACAATGCTATGGTTGTTCAGGAATGTGGTCTAGCAGTTGGACTACAAGTAACATAAATACATTGCATCTTGGAAGCCGAATCCAAGAGGTGGCGGGTATCTGCTGGACCCACAATGAGATAGTAGAGAATATGACTTACTTGGGAACATATCCATTTTATAACAAAACTATTATTATTGGCAATGGAAGTCGGGTTTATCCGGATGACATGAAAACTAAAAATCTCACTTACTTTGTACATAATATTTCTAAATTTGATATCGTATCTTTGATCAATGAAAATGGGTGTCCATTTATCCCTGCCACATGTTGTCCCACCATAAGAGAAAACCAGCTGCCCAAATGTGCAAATGGGAAATACGCACTTATTTGGCTATGTTAATGAAATAGAAGAGATGATTCCACCAGACTGCCAATTATTTGGAAGCCTGCACTCACAAACAAAAAAATCTCCACACCACTAGCCAGGCAAACACCTGGGCACAAACAGATCCCCCATGATACCTCCAGCTCAAACACACCCCAACCAGGCACCCAAATGAAATCTAGCTTCCTAATAAATGATAGCCATCCATTTACTCAGAGCCAACCTGCACTAAAAGCCTCCAATACAGGAAACACAATGTTGCCAGCCAATCAAGACAAAAAAAGTTACAAAACAGACAGAAGATATTAGAAACACCAATCAAGCAGAACACAGCAAACTCCAAGACCAATAAACACAGACCAAGACTCCAACCAATCAGGATGAAGAAAAAAACATTCTGGCACAGCAGGAGGCTAGTACCAAATTTAAAACAGAAACGGCTGTGAAAGTCTGACTCACAGACGAACACTATACAGAAGCCTGATGATGGCAGATGAGATTCTGCCGAAACATTGCTAAAACTTTAAAAGCACAACTGTAATGACGTGGGAAAATACCCAAACAAAGCTGAATACTATATGTATGTATGTATGTATGTATGTATGTATACATATATACATATATATGTTCTATGTATGTATGTATATGTAATGTATATATATATGTATATATGTTTTCTTAAGTTTTCACGGGTACTTACATGTATGGCATTCAGCTTTGTTTGGGTATTTTACCACATCATTGTAGTTGTGCTTTTAAAGTTGTAGCTGCTTTTAAAGTTGTAGCAATGTTTCGGCAGAATCTCATCTGCCATCATCAGGCTTCTGGTTGTGTCCGTCTGTGAGTCAGGGCCCCACAGTTTTTTCAGTTTTAAATTTGGGGCAGCCTATTGCTGTGCCAGAATGGTTTTTTCTTCATCCTGATTGGTTGGGAATCTAGGTCTGTGTTTATTGGTCTTGGAATTTGCTTTGTTCTGCTTGATTGGTGTTTCTAATATCTTCTGTCTGTTTAGTGGCTCTTTTTGTGTCTTGATTGGTTGGCAACATTGTGTTCCTTTATTGGAGGCCTTTTGTGCAGCTTGGTTCCGGGTAAATGGACAGCTATCATTTGTTAGGAAGCTAGGTTTCATCTGGGTGCCTGGTTGAGGTGTGTTTGAGCTGGAGGTATCAGGGGGGATCTGTTTCTGCCCAGGTGTTTGCCTGGCTAGTGGTGTGGAGATTTTTTTGTTTGTGAGTGCAGGTTTCCAAATGATTGACAGTCTGGTGGAATCATCTCTTCTATTCATGCTTTCAGGTCTTTTTTCAATCTCTATGGCTTCTCTGATAATTCTGTGGCTGTGGTTTCGATGGGAATTGTGCATGATATAGCCGGATAAGGTCCGGGGCATGCACCTTGGACGCATCCTCCCAGGAACGAATCTCTGTTTCATTTTCCAGCCTCCCTATGAAGTACTGATTGTCCCTTCAGCCATCGTGAATCATAAATGCCAACCACCGTGCTATCAACAACAGGATCAGTGCTGGGCCCAGATGGAGGACCCATATCGTCAGGAGAATGGAGAGTACATGATGGGGTGTCAGGTACCAAAAGGGAGCAGTGGAAGACAGGGTGTATGCGCATGGAGCGCGGTAGGGTGAGCCAATAAATCACGAGATTGATAACTGCCTCGATAGGGAAGGGACCAATAAAGCAATGATCCAACTTCCTAATCGGACGATCGACCTGGAGATGCTTCGTGGACAACCACACCTTGTCTCCCACAGCCAGCAGAGGCGTCGCTCGATGTGAACGATCCGCGAAACGTTTATAGTCTGCTTTCGCTCGTTCCAATTGTCTGGAAATCAATTGGTGCACTGCATGTAATTCAGACAAAAAGTCTTGTGTCTCTGGAACCGAAGAATCCAAGATCATCAGGGGGAAAAACCTCGGATGGTAACCCACATTTGCGTAAAAAGGCGTCGTGGGTGGAGGTATGCTAAGAATTATTAAAAGCAAACTCTACCAACAGAAGATAGGTTACCCAGTTGTTTTGCCATTGATTAACAAAACACCTGAGGTATTGGGCAAGGATGCCAATTACTTTCTCAGTGCCGCCATCGGTTTCCAGGTGGTGTGCCGATGCTAAACATACTTGCACCCGTAATGCATTCATTAGGCTTTTCCAGAATTGAGTGGTGAACTGGACACCGCGATCTGACACAACTCTGTCCGGTAAGCCATGCAAACAGAATACATGTTGTATAAAAAGCCGGGCAGTAACACGAGCCAATGGTAACCTTCTACATGGGATCAAATGGGCCATCTTGGTAAGCATGTCAACCAACCACCACAAGTACCGTTGTATAACCCGACGAAGAGGGCAAACGTGTTAAAAAGTCCATGGAGATTGCCCCCCAGGGTCGGTTCAGAGTCGGTAGTGGTTGCAGAAGGCAAGGAGACGCACCCAATGCAGTTTTTGCTTGCCGACATGGTATACAAGAGGCAACATAAGCGAAGACATCGTGCCGGACTCTAGGCCACCAAAAAGCCCTTTTGACCAGGTGAAGGGTTTTTAAGAACCCAAAATGACCCGCAGCTGGGTTGTCATGACATTGGGTCATGATGAGTGCTCTAAGTGTTTTGGTGGGCACATACAATCGACCCCAATGTTGTAATAAACCCTCTTCCAGAGTCCATGGAGAATCAGGACCAATTTCCCCCATTCGTTGCTGCGACCAATCATCCAAATGCTGCACCTCTTGTACACGAGCCCACAAATCCACTGGTTCCTGGATCATGGCCAAAGATTCTGGTGGTAGCACCGTACGTGGAGAAAGAGGTTCTTCAGGACACAGATATTCCGGTTTACGGGATAGGGCGTCGGCTCTTTTATTTTGACCACTGAGGATGTACGTGACCGAAAAATTGAACCTAGCAAAGAACAACGACCACCAGATCTGTCATTGGTTCAATTTCCAAGCAGTGGTCAAGTGCTCCAGATTACGGTGATCTGTCCTAACCTTGTGCCGAGCCCCCTCAAGATGATGTTGCCAGACCTCAAACGCAGTCTTGATGGCCAGTAACTCTTTCTCCCAGATTGTATAATTACGCTCGGAAGTAGTAAGTTTCCTTGAGTAATATGCGCATGGAAAAAGAGGTGCGCCATCCACTGGGGCTTGTAATAACACCGCTCCAATGGCCACATTGGATGCATCCATCTCCACCACAAATGGACGATGGGGGTCAGGATGCCTCAAGATTGTTTCCGCAACGAAGGCCTGTTGCTGTGGAGGTCCCCACTGGAATGGAATCTTCTTGCGAAGGAGCTGGGTGATGGGATCCGTCAGTTTGGCAAAACCCGGGATGAAGGATCTGTAATAATTAGTGAACCCCAAGAGACATTGCACATCTTTTACTCGACGAGGGGGTTCCCAATTACACAGAGCCTCCACCTTATGCGGGTCCATGGCGATGCCTTCAGGAGAAATGATATGTCCCAAGAACTCTATGGAAGTCTGGAAAAAGAAACACTTCTCCAGCTTCGCATAGAGTCTATGCTCCTGAAGACGTTGTAATACCTGGTGGATTTGGCGAAGGTGGCTTTCCCTGGAATTGGAATAGATCAAAATGTCGTCCAGGTACACCACCATGAACTGATCAAGCATGTCCCTAAAAATATCATTTATGAAATGTTGAAAGACCGCGGGGGCGTTGGTCAGTCCAAAAGACATTACCGTATATTCGAAGTGGCCATAACTAGTACCAAATGCCGTCTTCCACTTGTCTCCTTTGCGCATCCGCACCAGGTTATAAGCCCCTTGAAGATCGAGCTTGGTGAAAATAGTGGCCTCTCGTCGTTCCATCAACTCGGGAATGAGCAGCAAAGGATAACTATTTTTCACCGTAATGGCGTTTAACCTGTGGTAGTCACAACATAAGCACAAATCCCCTGTCTTCTTTTTCACAAAAAGGACAGGAGCAGAAAGAGGAGACGATGATGGTCTGATAAACCCCCGGGCCAAGTTCTTGTCCAGAGAATCTTGCAGAACGACCAATTCGGGTTCAAACAGTGAATACAAACAACCCTTTGGTCGCGGAGCATTGGGCAGGAGGTCCACAGGACAGTCATAAGGTTGATGTGGGGGTAACCGATCCACCTCATTCTCACTAAAAACATCTGAAAAGTCAGATAGTTCAGGAGGTACAGAGATGGCGGGGACTGCGATGTCTTGACCAGTACAGATGTGTCTTAGATGGTCCACACACTGGAGACTCGGGAACAAAATAGCGTTCTGTGCCCCTGCTACCCGAGTATCGTGCAACCGTAGCCAAGCCATTCCGAGAACCAAGGGGAGATGGAGGTCCAAAGTGATATAAAAGCTAATCGCCTCCTCATGGTCCAGGTGTAACGGCTGAGTAGCAAAACGAATAGACCCAGACTGCAGTTCCCACCCATCAATGGTTTCCACTTTAATGGGAGGCTCCACAGTAACCAAGGGAATTTTATAATGTGTGGCAAAAACCCAGTCCATGAAATTGGTAGTAGCCCCCGAGTTCACCAACCGCAGGAATCCCCTCCGACTGGGACTGCAAGAAAACCTGCATGTCCAAAAGCAAATGCCAGGGAGGACCAGAGTTCACCTCCGCTACTTCGGGAGGTTGTATGGTATGTGCCTGACCTAGGGTTTCCCCAAGGCCGGGTCTGCCCCGTTTCTCCGACAGTACAGGATGAAATTCGGGTACTGGCTTTCATGCCCCCCTTCTTTTACCAGGATAGGAAGTGGCAAAATGTCCCGCCCCCCCCACAGTACAGGCACAGGCCTCCCTGAAATCTCTGCATGCATTCTTGTGCCGTCAACCGAGGGCAGAGTGCACCCAACTCCATTGGTTCCTTGGCCTTGGTCACAGCATTATGGGATACCAGGGGTGCTGGTTGTACAGGAGGTTGCAGCCGTGAGTGGGAGGGCGGCTCCAGAACTGGGCGTCTGGTCTTGCGCCGTTAAAGTCAATGCGCAAACATTGCACCACTAGCACACTGGCTCCACATGCACCAATTCATCTTGAATTTCTTCTGCCAAACCCTCCTGAAAAGCATGCATGTGGGCTGCCTCATTCCAAGCAGAGTCCATGCAGAGCAGACAAAACCCTGCAATAAACTCTTGAAAAGGGCGTTTCCCCTGACGAATGTCTTTTAAACGTTTGGCTACAGTTTGAGTTTTTATGGGGTCCTCATACATAACAATGGTGCCAAAAGCCCTGATAGTCATTTAATAAAGGACTATTTTGCAACAACAGAGGAGTGGCCCATCTTGTAGCCAAACCAGACAAAAGACTGATAACAAACCCCACCTGTGCCTGGTCATCAGGGAAATCTTCTGGCTGTAAAGACATAAACAGTTGATACTGCCCCATAAAAGCCAGGAACATTTCAGGGTGTCCAGAGAATTTATCTGGCACAGCTACCGGGCATTTCCTACGGGGGGGGGGGGTGAGCAGGAGGATTAACTGGAGCTTGCATCAGCATTAGATGATAAACCAGCTGGGTGACTTGGTTCTGCAATACCTGGTGGTTCTGCAGGAGTTGGTTAATCTGCTGTTGTTGTTGCTCAAGCTGTGTTTGGTCCATCTTGGTTAGAAGATGGGATGAAGGTCTGGATCAAAAAATGTTCTATCTCACTTGTAGCCAACAAGTGAGAGTCCAAATGTCACAAAGAAATAAACACGAACAAATAATACCAGAAACCACAGAGTTAACTTTTCTCTGTAATCGTCATTGGCAGCTTTCCCAGAAATTGTCTTCAAACCGAGATAACAAGCTGCAAGATAAATCAGGAACAGGAACAGAGGCTTCTTCAAAGCTGCACAGTAATTAACGAAGTTTGATCCAGACAAGGACTGTTAACTAGCATGCCTCCTTATATTCCTTGAAGGGGCATGTCAGTCTCTCTAATAAGTCTCTGACTTGATGTTTCTTTTCAAATTGTGCTTGACTTCTCAGCCTGCGTCTAGTCCTTGCATCAACCCAGCATTCGTCATCACTCAAGGACTCTGGTATGTTCTGTGGATCAGCTGCTGACACCTGAGGCATGATTGAAATGGAAGGTTCTGGAGAGGATGGTATTTCCAACACTCCCTCATCCTCCTGGCTCACACCTGCATCTCTCATTAGAGCAGGCTCCAATTCCAATGCCAAACCTTCCTCATCACTCAAACCTGTGTCTTCTGATACATCAGACTCAAAACTCACAGCAGGCTCAAACCTTCCAGTCACAACATATATATATATAAAGTTTTCACGGGTACTTACATGTATGGTATTCAGCTTTCTTCGGGTATTTATATGTGTGTGTGTGTGTTTGTGTATTTTCTGAGGTTCTCGCGGGTATTTGTATGTGGATCTTTGGTTATTCGGCTTTTCTCCCGCGTAAGATTGGAAGTATCTAGGCAACGTTTCGATGAAGTCTCATTCATCATCTTCAGGCTTGTGTCTTCAGCTTTGTGCTTCTTACGTGGGAGAAAACCCGAATAACCAAATATATATGTTTTCTGAGGTTCTCGTGGGTATTTGTATGTGGATCTTTGGTTATTTGGGTTTTCTCCTGTGTATACTTCCAATCTTACGTGGGAGAAAACCTAAATAACCAAAGATCCATATATATACATATATACATATACATATACATATACATACACATACATACATACATACATACATATATATATATATATATACACATACATATACATATATATATATATGGCATTCAGTTTTGTTCGGGTATTTTCCCACGTCATGTAAGTACCCGCGAAAACTTAAGAAAACATATATTTGTATATATATTTACATTTACGTATACACACACACGCACATACATACATACATACATACATATAAATATATGTTTTCTTAAGTTTTCGCGGGTACTTACATGTATGGCATTCAGCTTTGTTCGGGTATTTTCCCACATCATAGTAGTGGTGCTTTTAAAGTTGTAGCAACGTTTCAGCAGAATCTCATCTGTCATCATCGTCGACGAACACTATACAGAAGCCTGATGATGGCAGATGAGATTCTGATGAAACATTGCTACAACTTTAAAAGCACCACTACTATGACATGGGAAAATATCCGAACAAAGCTGAATGCCATATATATCTTTGGTTATTCAGGTTTTCTCCCGCATAAGATTGGAAGTATCTAGGCAACGTTTCGATGAAGTCTCATTCATCATCTTCAGGCTTGGTCTTCAGCTCTGTGCTTCTCAGAGTGATGTGAGCTTGCAGCTGCTTCTTCCTTTTAACTGCTAGTGGGGGTTTGACTTACAGCTGCTTCTTCCTTTTAACTGCTAGTGGGGGTGTGACTTGATTGGGTGAGGGCTTGGCTGTGTTCTGATTGGTTGGGGGGTTGGCTGTGTTCTGATTGGCTGGAGCCGTGTTCTGTTCAGGTGGGGGCTTGATTGTGCTCAGGTTAGTCTTAGTTGCTGGAGGGTTTGAGTTGGTGAGCTGTGATCTTGCTGTTTGGCTTCGAGTTCGTCGTTGTGCTGCATTTTCATGGTGGGGGTCAGTTCGCTTCATGTATGGCTCAGAGGGGTTTGAAGTGGGTAGTGATGCAGCTGCAGTGTGGCTTCTGGTCCGTGTTTCATCTTCTGTGTGGGTGTGAGTCTGCTTTCTACATGGAAGTGTGGTGGTGGCATCTTGTGTGGCTCTCAGGGGTGTGGGTCTGGTGTCATTCTTCATGTTAGGTACTCGTCTGTTCATGAGGGCGGGTTTCCAAATGGCTGGTAGGCGGGAGGTATCATCTCGTTTATTCATGCTGTGTGGGCGTTTTTCTATCTCTATGGCTTCTCTGATGATTCTGCTGCTGAAGTGTTCGGTTTTGGCGATAGTTCTGGTATTTTTAAAGTCAATCTCATGTCCTGTGGCTTTGAGGTGTTGGACCAGGGAAGAGGTCGGTTCTTCCTTTTTGATTGAGTTCTTATGTTCTTCAATGCGTGCACTTATTCTTCTGTTAGTTTGTCCAATGTATGTGGTGGGGCAGGCAGTGCAAGGGATTTTGTATACTCCTTGATTTTCTAACTCGATTTTGTCCTTAGGGTTTCTTAGGATGGTGGATATCTTTCTGTTTGTGCAGAATCTGTCTTAATGTTGTGTTTTTGGAGGATCCATAGGTTCCATAGGCTCACCTCTACAAAACCTAGCCAAATTTCTCGCCAAACAACTACAGCCCTATGCAGAATCCATCAACTCACACGTAAGATCATAAAGAAACAAAACTTACAACCCAGTGACCTACTAGTGAGCTTCAATATCATATCCCTCTTCACCCAAGTGCCAATAAAAGAAGCCTTGACAGCCATCCAAAACAATACAACCCCCCCAAGCACATCCTAGATCTGACCAACCACTGCCTATCCAATACATACTTCACCTACAACGGACAAAAATACAAACAAATAGAAGGAGTACCCATAGGATCACCCCTCTCACCTGTCATCGCTAACCTCTACATGGAACACTTTGAAACACAAGCTCTAGAAAAATATGATCACAAACCCAAACTCTGGCTCAGATATGTAGATGACACCTTCATAATCTGGCCACACGGGAAAGAAAAACTGAACAACTTCCTCACACACCTCAACAGCCTACACCCCAAAATACAATTCACCATGGAAACAGAAGCTAACAACCAACTTCCCTTCCTAGATGTCTTGGTATACAAAAAATCCAATGGCTCCCTAGGACACACCATCTACCAGAAGAAAACACATACAAACTGCTATCTACACGCATTCTCACACCACCACCCAGCACAGATCAATTCCGTAGCCGAGACACTCATCTCCAGAACAAAATGCTTAGCCGACGAACAACACCTAGAGACCGAACTACACACTCTCACCGGCGTGCTGACAGCCAATGGATTCCAAAGAAAGAAAATCACCCACCTAATCCAACAAGAAACCCCAACCAAAATCCAAGACAAAGAACAAGAGAATGGCAAAGCCCTCCTCCCATATATAAAAGGCACTACAGACAAAATCAGCAAGATCCTCCAAAAACACAACATTAAGACAGCATTCTGCACAAACAGAAAGATATCCACCATCCTAAGAAACCCTAAGGACAAAATCGAGTTAGAAAATCAAGGAGTATACGAAATCTCTTGCACTGCCTGCCCCACCACATACATTGGACAAACTAACAGAAGAATAAGTGCACGCATTGAAGAACATAAGAACTCAGTCAAAAAGGAAGAACTGACCTCTTCCCTGGTCCAACACCTCAAAGCCACAGGACATGAGATTGACTTTAAAAATACCAGAACTATCGCCAAAACCGAACACTTCAGCAGCAGAATCATCAGAGAAGCCATAGAGATAGAAAAATGCCCACACAGCATGAATAAACGAGATGATGCCTCCCGCCTACCAGCCATTTGGAAACCCACCCTCATGAACAGACGAGTACCTAACATGAAGAATGACACCAGACCCACACCCCTGAGAGCCACACAAGATGCCACCACCACACTTCCACGTAGAAAGCAGACTCACACCCACACAGAAGATGAAACACAGACCAGAAGCCGCACTGCAGCTGCATCACTACCCACTTCAAACCCCTCTGAGCCATACATGAAGCGAACTGACCCCCACCATGAAGATGCAGCACGACCACGAACTCGAAGCCAAACAGCAAGATCACAGCTCACCAACTCAAACCCTGCAGCAACTAAGACTAACCTGAGCACAATCAAGCCCCCACCTGAACAGAACACGGCTCCAGCCAATCAGAACACAGCCAACCCCCCAACCAATCAGAACACAGCCAAGCCCCCACCCAATCAAGTCACACCCCCACTAGCAGTTAAAAGGAAGAAGCAGCTGCAAGCTGACATCACTCTGAGAAGCATAGAGCTGAAGACCAAGCCTGAAGATGATGAATGAGACTTCATCGAAATGTTGCCTAGATACTTCCAATCTTATGCGGGAGAAAACCCGAATAACCAAAGATCCACATACAAATACCCGCGAGAACCTCAGAAAACATATATATATACATACATTATATATATATATATATATATATATATATACATACATACATACATACATACATACATTATATATATATATATATATATATATATATATATATATATATATATATATATATATATATATATATATATATATATATATATATATATATATATAAATGGCCTGGTAGTCATATGAGTAGGTGGGCGTGACCAAGCCGACATCACTACTTTGCCCTTGTTCTCTCTCATTTCTCTCCTCTTTCTCTCTCTTTCTCAGTCCCTGGCGGGGGAAGGTGGTGGGAATCTGACATGGTTGGTCATCTTGATTTTGCTGCAGAAGGCAAGCCGAAAGAGCAAAATAAGGCAGGAAAAGCTCCAGGTTGTTTTGAGTGCCTCCTCAGCTTTCTGGGAAGTGAAGAGGAGAGGGGAAAATTCCTAAGGAACTGGCCCCGTGGGACAAGCTTCATTGATTTCGCTGGCACTTGCAGAAGCCGCCAACTCGTGCCACAAAGTTGTGGAAGGGAGAAACTCTTGGAAAGTTCATCAAAAGTTGCAGTCCTTCACATGCACCCCTCACCTCCCTCCCCAAATCCTGAAGATCAGCAGGTTAGAGAAGGGCTGCCAGGGAAAAGGGTGACAAGAGGTTTTTCTCTCCTGGATTGCGACCTTTGGCATCTCGGGGTGTCAACTTTGCAGAGATTTTTGCTTTGTTCTCTCTCTCCTGCTGCTGGTACTACCTCTGTTGCCAACATGGGTGTGACTGGGTGGGTGTGGGCAGAGCCAACCAGGGTGATTTTTCAGTTTGGCAAACTGAACCGTCCCTACCACCTGGTGCGAGGTAGTCAAATTTCACCACTGTTTCAGAGGCTTCAAACAAGAGGAGTGAAGGAGGGGAAGGCTTATAATCAAAGCTTTGATTATAAGCCTCCCCACTCCCCTCATTTGAATGCTGACCCAGGCTGGCTGGGAACCAATTTGGAGGCCAGTGTGCCCCGACCCCTCTTGCCTTGGAGAAGTCCTTTCCTAGCCTTCGAAATTGGTTCCAAAGGAAGCGAGGAAGCTGCAGGGGGCTGCTGCCAGCCACATTTGAATGTTGCTCCTCTAACTTGGAGATTGGAAAACAAATGCTACTCCCATTTGCACAGCATTAGCAAAAGGATGGGGATAAGGGGAAAGGATCCGCACATCGTGGAGGTTGAGCAGCTGCCAGCAATGCCCTCAAGGGAAAATGTTGCAAGGGGGAGGCTCAACCCCCCCCCCCCAGAAGCTTCTCTTCCTCCTCAACAGAAGCACTCAAGCCCAAAGCTCTCACTGCCCCTCTGGCCCCCGACAAGCTGCCTCCTTCCCACTGAGCGTGTGAGTGCTTCTGGTGAGGAGGAAGAGGGGGTTGAGCCTCCCCCTTGCAACATCTTCACCTGAGGGCAGCTGTTTCCTGTGGCTCAGGAGGTCCGTGCTCTTCCCATTACTGCTCGGCCTCCTCGATGCGCTGAGGCAGGAGGCAGAAGCCACAACACGGGAGACTGCAGGATTGCCCTGCTTCCCTGCCTCAGCATGCTGTGGCCCACCAAAATTTTCTCACGCAGCCCACTGATTGGTGACCGCTGTTATAAGCCCTTCACATCACTTTTAATATGCTTCTTTAATTGTTCTTAAACAGAACCCACATGAGATTTAATTGGGATGAAAATTCAATTCATAAAGAGAAAGTTTTTTTTAACTCTCTTCTCATTATCAGATCTTCACAATTCCTATTTTATAACAGTTACAATATTTGTGAAATATTTTATTCATGTAATATGTCCTGTAGTCTGGCACGAATGCTTTAGCATCTAACATTCATTAGAATCCCCCTTTTTACATTTCTCTTCTATCCTTCACCTATTATTATTTTTATAAAAATCTACATATTTAAGTCCTGCAGAATTTTGCTTTCAATAGCTTGAATTAATATCAGGAGAGTAGTGTTTGTTTTATTCTGTGGCAGTCACGTAATTAGCAACCCAAATTATCTTGGAGTTGAATATAGAAATAGAAGAAACGAATACATCATTCAGTTACCAAACAGACAAAAGAATAGAGCCAAATCTTTTGAAAGAGTGTGGGATTTTTAAACCATGAAAAGAATGCTTACAAATGGATGCATTTTGCCATTTTCCTTATAGGAGTCCTATATTTTGAAACAACTTCCAAAGCAGCCATAACCAACCATAATCTAATCCCTTTACCAGGAGGGAAACTGATGAAATGGTTCCCAGCTATCTTATCTAGCCTTCTAAATTCTTTCTATGATTTTTAGCAAGCCTCACGTTATTCTATGTAGCATCTGGGGCACCTACTGATGTTTGCCATCATTGAGAAAGATGTCTCCAAATTGTTTTTCCCCAGTTGAGGCCTTTGGGGTATAAGGGTAAAAATAGAAATGAGAGACCTCTGCTAGACAAACTGCTTCCACTTCTAATATCACTCTATCAAACACCCTGAATTTAAGCTATTCTGTTGATTTATTGTAACTTACATCACCTTTGTTTAGCTCTTGAGTGAAAGATGGGATATAAATCTAATAAATGAAATAAAACAGTCCATAATAGTCCCCCTCTAATGTTGAGCTAATTAATGTTACAATTTCTTTTTGCATTTTATCTGTTCATATTTTTTGAAAAGCTTTATCCCAACATTCTGAAATGTATTCATGCTCCCCATCCTATTCCAGATTGTTTTTTCTCAATATTCTGCTCTTCCCCTCACCCCTAAGTTGCTTTTATGACTCCTCTCTTGGGGAATCCTGGCTTCTGTTTGACTATGGAGGAAAATAAAACGAGAAGCAAATAATTCATCCAGCACAACTTCTATCAGCAAGAGAATAGTTATCTAACAGAAGAGTTACTAGGAACGTGTGTTGTGGGCTTTAAACACGTAACCAACTTATAAGGAAGAGTCATTTCATTCATTCTTTCACTCCCTTCCTTCCCCCTGGAAGTTCCCCTGGAAGTAAGACACTATCTTACACTACCATGGCTCTGTTTTTGCCTTTTGTTTCCAGCTTTTCATGTTCCAGCTTCTGAGAGGGTTGGTTCACATCCATAAGTGCCATATCCTTCATCGAGATCTGAAACCTCAGAATTTGCTCCTAAATTGCTACGGAGAGCTTAAATTAGCTGATTTTGGTGAGTCATCATCACCTGGTCTCCATCAGACAGTTATTCAGTAGATGAGTTTCTTGGGTCTATACATTCACCACCAAAATGATCAATCTGACAGATTTAAAAATCCTGACTTTTTCCCCCTCTGTCTTGACAGGTCTTGCTCGTGCTAAATCTCTCCCCAATCAAACATACTCTGCTGAGGTGGTGACACTTGGTTATCGCCCTCCTGATGTTCTGCTTGGAGCCACTGATTATTCATCAGATGTGGATATTTGGTGAGAAGAGGTTTGGACCATTAAGAGGAAGGAAATGAAGCTCAACACATTCATCCTTTCCCTTCTTAGGGAAAGATGGAAGACACAACAAGAGAATTTTAAAATATGAAATAATGGTCTGATTATCAAAAATACATGGGCTTGAGTTGGAAGTTAAATCTATTTTATTTTTTTCTTCTGAACCCTCAATTGCTTAAAGATTTAAATATTTAATATCAATTGCGTCCCCAAATAAAATGACATATTTTAATTTGAGTAGTCCATAATAGACTGCTTGCAAAGTGGTAACTAGAGCATTTTAGGAGAAAAATGAAACTAAATCCAAAGATTTGATTCTAGTCACCCAACCTTTTCCATGTTAGTTGTGAAGTTGTGTCCGATCCATCGTGACCCCATGAACAAGATTCCTCCAGGCCTTCCTGTCCTCTATCATCTTCTGGAGTCCATTTAAGCTCATGCCTACTGTTTCAGTGACTCCATCCAGTCCCCTCATTCTCTGTCGTCCCCTTCTTTTATTGTCCTCAATCTTTCCTAGCATTAGGCTCTTCTCCAGTGAGACCTTCCTTCTCATTAGGTGGTCAAAGTATTTGAGTTTCATCTTTGGGATCTGGCCTTCTAAAGAGCAGTCAGGGTTGATCTCCTCTAGGACTGACTGGTTTGATCGCCTTGCAATCCAAGGGACTCGCAGGACCACTTCAGGGATGGGATTCAAATTTTTTAACAATTGGTTCTGTGGGTGTGGCTTAATTTGTGGGTGTGGCTTGTTGGTCACATGACTGGCTGGGCGTGGCCAGGTGGCCATGTCACTGGCAAACCAAATACAAGTGATCCTTGCTTAATGGCCGGTTGCTTAGCAAATGTTCTAATTTACGATTGATCTCCCCAGAGATACTTGACCTGTTTTTTGAGTTTTGACAGCCACGCGCGCGTACGCGCGCGCACACACACACACACATCCTTCTAATCCTGCTATTCTATGATTCTGAAAGGATCTCCTGCAGGGGGTTGGACTAGAAGATGACCTCTGAGATCCCTTTTAGCCCTAGATTTCTGTGCTGTTTCAAAGAGTCTTCTGAAGCCAGGGTTTGTGTCCTTCCTTCCTCTTCTTTTTTCTCCCTCCATGTATCCATCCATCCATATATCTCATTCACTTTCTCCTCCCTCTCTCTTTCTCTTTCTGTCCCTTCCTTCCATCCCTCTCTCTTTGCTATTCCTTTTCTTCCTTTCTCTTCCTTGCTCTCTCCCTTTTTCTTTCTTTCCTTTTTCTTTCTTTTCTTTCTTGTCTCTTCCTTCTCTCTCTCTCTCTTTCCTTCTCTCTCTTTCTCTCTGTCTTTCTCTCTCTCTCTCTCTCCCTTCCTCCTTCCCTCTCTCTTCTAAAGCTAGGAGACCCACCTGAAACAAACATACACACCTACACACCTACACACACTTCCAATGAAGTACTGTCCAAGCCCCAGCAATGTCATTCATGATGAGGGTTCTTCCCGGCCAGTTTCCCAGAGTCTCAGGGACTGGGCACAGATGGACGATTGCTCCTGGTCCTGTGTTACCCGGAAAGGCCAGCAGGCAAGGCATTTGGGTCCCACAAAGGGGCCGCAGGTGGGACTTCCTCCCCTCCTTCTTTTGGGGAAAGGGCTGGGAACTTCAAGTGAGCAGCCTCGCCCACCCCACTGGGAGCTCTGGGCTAGGCAGTGGTTTGGATTTTCCGACTACCTGCAACCTTACCTTCCACATCTGATGGCAGAGGGAAAGGCAAGCTAGCCAGGGCAGAGATATCACCACTCGGCTCCCTGCCAACCCGCATCTCTTTCCCTGCCCAAATTCTTGCCAACCCGCATCTCGTTCCCTGCCCAAATTCTAAGCAGCTGCTGGGGCTTGTGGTTGCCAGGGGGTGCGGGAGGCAACCAGGAAGCATGAGGCTATGCAGCCCACTGAGAACAGTGTGACGTCCATGGGCTGGAAGGTAAAACTGACAGCAGGGAAGGAAGATCCGCTTTGGTGAGGCTTGACTTGCACCATTCTCACAGTGGCAGCCCGCACTCTGTTAAAAAGCGTGGGCCAGCTGGTAGGAGAGGGAAGGGGCAGCAGGCAAAGGGGCAATGCAGGCAGCATAGTGTCATGCTCCCTGTTCACACACCCCCACAACACACCCTGCCCCCAGCTGGCAAGACGCAGCATCTGTGGAGAATCCGGGGGGGAGTGAGATGCAGGCTGGTGGGAACCCAAACAGCAATGGGTCAGCCCTGGGTTGCCTTCCTCTCTGTAACCAGCAAGCCAGGCAAGCTGGAGGCCAGGGACATTGGGGGGTGGGGAGCTAGCTAGGTCACAAATGTTGCATGGGATGGAGCCATGGTGCTGGTGGCAAAGCAAGCCAGGCAAGAACCGTGTGTGTGGGGGGGGGGGCAGCTAACTAGGCTGAAAGCACTGAGGGCGGCAGCATGGCAGTGGCAGCCTAGGCTGGCCCAGGAGTTGGGATTCAACTGGGGCTGGTGGCAGCAGTGGCAGGTAGGTACTGGGGCTTGCAGAGCCTCGCTTACCCAGGGATGACAGATCAGATCAGGCAGGGCCGTGACGGAAGGCAGACAGTGATGGCTGGTGGGCGGGTGAAGGCAGACTGCAGGCAGCGATGGTGTGTGGACAATATAAGGAGGAGTGGAGTGGGCGGGGAGGGGCCACCCAGTGGCACGATTTACCAGTTATCCGAAATGCACAGAATCGTAACAACCAGTTCTATAGAACCAGTATGAATCAGTAAAATCCCACTCCTGTTTGAAAGATATAATTTTGCCTATTCCTAATAAAAGCTAAAACTGCAAGGTTTACTTCCTTCTTCCTCCTCAACTTGGTTTCTCTTATCAGAGATTTTGATATTTAGACAGTATGAAAAGCAGTTCAGATCTAGTGTTTCTCATATTGTAGTAATAAAGAAATCTGTTGTGACAATACTGTGCTACCTGAGCTTTTGTGTGTTATATCAAGAATGGAGCCTAGGAGATAAGCTGCAAGCTGAGCTTAAGAGCCACCACATAATTGAAGGAATTAAGGAAACAATCTGATAAACTGCAGAAGTTCTGCTCCATTTAATTCCTGATCTAGATATTAGCTATTTATCATATATATAGCCTCAAACATGCTAGATTAGCCATATACATTTTCAAGTGTATAAGCATACATATTTAGATTAAATGTTGCTCATTTAGTTAGTAATATTGGATTCAGTGTAAATCCAAACCAGTTTCACAGTGGTAGTTTCTCATGGATTCTTTCTTTCTTTTAGTAGAGAAAGATGAACCTCTGGAAAGTCCATATTAAATTGTATATAATTTACTTTAATATGCAGAATTTTGTATCTAGTTTTCTCTATTATATGCTTTAATGCAACTGCCTTAATTTATGCTTTAAAATGTTTGATTCTAGTTTACATTGTATCTTACAAAAATTCCCAAATATTTTTCTTTTTTGAATCAATATTTCAAGTATCTACTACCTTATTTAAATTTTGTCATGAAAAATTAAAGTATTTTAAAAATATGTTGCTTGTAGAAAGCATGATGAAAATTATACTTTATATTATATTTTGATTTAGATTACACTTATTTGTAACATGTATAAAAACAGCACTGGATGGCTAAATTGTCAGAATATATTCAATAACTGGCAGACACAAGGTTTAACAAAGTCAGCAAGTGAGTAAGCATGGTAACAGACCAGCCAATGGGAGCTGACAGCCTGGGTATGGTTTGCTCTGTGTGCTTTGCTGAGAATTGAAACTGAAACTGATGTCTGCTCTGAGCTGCTGCTGCTTGTGTTTTTGCTTATGTTACCTTGAAAGAATCTACAAATGGTATTGTAAACTTTTATCATATTATTATGTTTATAAAGAAGTTAATGATCCTGCTGAATCAGTTCATCTGTGTGTTTTCTGGACTTGGATTTCTGCTGCAAACTCTAACATAAATAACTTAATATTATTTTTCTCCAGGAGTGCAGGCTGCATATTTGTGGAGATGCTTCATGGTCAACCACTGTTTCCAGATGTTAGCAATATCTTTGACCAATTAGAGAAAATCTGGATCGTGAGTATAATAATATATCTGAGAAATTCATAGTAAAATCATCAGCACTTCAAAATGTTACCTTATCAATACAGATATGAATGTGCAGCATTGTTAGATGTTCAGAAGTATCTTTCTGTCTCTCCCTTTGCCTTGTGAATTTGTTGTAAAATGAATATAAGAGATTCAACAAAGGAGGGAAAAAAAGTTTCAGTTTTTGTGTGTTTGATCTTCAAAAACAAAAGCTAAAAGGAGATGCCTTGATACATAATAAATAAATTCAGTGTATTCAGTTTTCCAAGCATGTAAAAAAACAGACATACTGAAATTTTAAACCCCACCATTACGCAGGAGAACTCAGTTTGGGTTCTTAATTCAATCCATAGCTAAATGCTTGCTTTGAGGTATTTTATCTTAATTGGCATGGATTTATTTGCTTGAGGAATGAGTCCTAGGACTTGAGCTTTCAAATTAAGTTTCTGTGGTTCTAAGGCCCACAATGTCAGCAAACAATGCTGTGAAATGAAGTTTTGAATCCCTGTCAGAAGATCTGCTTACTGCCTTTTCCCTTTTATCTCAAAGCAGTGGGATCTTTCTCATCCTGATAATCTGCAGCTTCTGAATGCTTTCTCTTATAGAGACACTACAGATAAGTTTTTAGAAAACTGCAGATAAGTTTTTAGAAAATACATTCAGTTTTGTTTCTCATTTGAAAGGTATTGGGGATCCCAACTGAAGAAACGTGGCCAGAAGTTTCCAAACTTTGCTACTATAAACCAGGTATGATTTCATACCTGTATATAAGAATGTTATATATCTTCAGCCTATTTGCTGATGCATGGATGTACTGCTACTGTGAAAGTTCATTATCGTTTGACCACTTTCTCCATTTCTATGTGCAATCAACATGCTTACAATGGCTGTCTTCCTGAGGAATAGTCTGCAAAATAGTTGCTGGGGAGAGTGGGGAGACTCTCTTCTTGCAAGATCTAATCTGGGTCGGTCACCAGGACCAGAAGTTTAGTCTCCTGAGTTTTGGGGCTCATTTTGGAGCCCATCCTCAGGGAACTTCTCTCCACCAGAATGGATAAACCACCCAGATTGGGTCCTGCAACATTATCCTGGGATACGTATATTTGCCTTCAGTTGTGAGAGTCTTCTTGCTTCCCCATTCCCTTCCTGTAGTTCTACCCAGAATCAGTGAAAAGAAAGGAATCAGAGAGTAATAGACCTTTCCTTCCCATCCATCATGTGGGAAACTTTATCTCCAGAACTTCAATGGGCCAGTTTCTCTTCGTTGGATATGGGCATTTTTTTTTTAAAAGGAGCCTTCCTTTCCCTTCTATTTGATGTTTTCTCTTAAGACATCTTTCAGAACAGCATAACACAAGTGTTGTGGTATAGAGCAGCAGTGATCAACACCAATGCAAAGAAAAGTGAAATATAAAAACCCTGAAACATGAATTCTCTCCTATGCATTGAGGGAGAAAGGACAGAGTCTGTGTGAAAGCCAGGAGGGCAACTGGGAGAAACACTTTCAGTCTTTCAGGCCTAGCAAAGCATCGTAATGTTTCTTCAAAGGGGAGGATGTTGTTCAGATGAGCTTCAGAGGCCCTGGTTTCCCTCCCCTGCTTGAAAACTAAACATCCCTCATTTTGACATGCTGGCTGGTTTTGAATTGGTGGAAACTTTCACACCATTAGCCAAGATTCATAGTGGCATGAAATGGGAATGTGCTGGCTTCTGTTATGTTCTGTGCATGGGCGCTAAGGAGGAGACGAGCCGGTGAACAGTGAACTTCAAACTCTTTATTTACATGTGTAACAGCTCAGCTCTATGGCCGCAATGGCCCCCTTTATATAGGCAAGCTCTTGAGTATTTAACCAATGAAAACACAGAGAGTGCTAGCTCCGTTAACCAATGGGAAAGGCTCGTTAATAGCCAATCAGATTCTTCTGAACGGACCAATCCGATGTCGCTATTATTGGCCAATCAGAAGTGCAGGGCCAGAACCCTGCACTTTACTTCAAGCTCTTAATAATCTTTATTCAAGTACTTTTATTAATTCACCATACCCCTTCCCCCCGGGTTCTGTTTAAGGGGTGCGGTCACATAGTCTTTGAGGTAGGCAGGTTGTTTTGATTGTCTATTTGATTTACATTGTTCTCCCGGTATTTGGCTACAGTCTTGTTGGGGTAGGACGTTATCTGGTGAAGAGGGTGCCTCCAGTTCTGTATTCAAATTTTCGTTGCCCCTAATGTTCTCGGCATCTCCTTGAGGCGAGCTCACCCCCATCCCTGATCCTTCTTCACGTGTTGCCTCTGAGCGGTCATTACTTCCGCTTAAGCTTTCTGCCGTTTCAAATTCAGTTTCCTCGGTATCTCCTCCCCCCTCGGTTTGGAAGTCAGGGGACTCGGAGATCCCCGACTGTAGCCTTGAACGCAGCTGATCAATATGGCGCTTCCATATTCTATCATCGCGACATCTCACACGGTACGATCTGGAGCCGGTTACTTGGACTACAGTTGCCTCGACCCACAACGGATCGCCCGAAAAGTTCCTAGTGAAAACCAAGTCGCCTACCTGGAAGTTACGGCATTTCCCGCTGGATCCGTGTGGTTTTTCAAGTTCATATGATAGGTGCAGACGGTTGAGGTGGGAGCGGAGCTTCCGCCCCATCAATAACTCGGCGGGAGTTTTGTTGGTGACGCTGTGCAGAGTGATATGCTGCAAAAGGAGTTTCCGGTTAATCTTGTCTTCTATATCGCCATAGTCCATTTTATGCAAGGTTTTCTTGACGAATTGTACCATGTACTCGGCCCTTCCATTGGCCGCAGGATACGCCGGTGAAGTCAGCGCATGGCGAATACTGTGGTCTGCCAGGTACTGTTCAAAGGACAGCGCGGTAAATTGGGGCCCGTTGTCGGATACCAGAACGTCTGGTAATCCGTGTGTTGCAAATAGTCTGTCTAGTTTCCTGATGACTGATTCGGTTGTTGTATTTCTCATCTCATGGATTTCAAGCCAGTTCGAGTAGGCATCCACCGTTAATAAAAATGTGTGTCCTTTGGTAGGTCCCGCAAAGTCCAGATGAATACGGGACCATGGTCCCCTCGGTGTTTCCCATTCAGTCGGGGTTGCTTTCGGAGGGGCATTGCTTACTTCCTGGCATTTGTGACAAGCTTTTACCCATGTCTCGATCTGCTTGTTGATACCCGGCCATCACGTGTAGCTTCGTGCGAGGGCTTTCATGCGCACGATGCCGGGGTGGCCATCGTGTAAGGTTCTATCACTTGTCGTAACCGCTCTGAGACAACGACTCTATCACCCCAGATAATGCAGCCCTTCTGGGAAAATAGTTCCGTTTGTCGATTCTTGAATGGGACGTAGTCGTCAGGTATCTGGTCCAATGGCCATCCGCGCTCGACCCAACTGAGGACTCGTGCTAAAATGGGGTCGCGTTTCGTTTCAATCGCGATATCTCGGGCTGTTAGTGGCGGTGTTCGAAGTGTCTCGATCTGCAGTGTTGTAACTGTCGGAGCGGGGTCATCAATGGTCTCCGGAAGTGGTGCACGGCTCAATGCTTTCCCCAGGCGGTGTTGCAACTTGTAATTATATGCAGCCAAGAATTCTGACCAGCGAGTCATTCTGGGAGATAATATATAAGGTGTTAGCCTATCTCCTGCAATTATTCCCAGTAAAGGTTTGTGGTCAGTCACTATAGTAAAAGCTTGGCCATACACATATTCATGAAATCTCTTAACAGCAGACACAATAGCAAGGGCCTCTTTATCAATTTGACTGTAATTGCGTTCTGCTTTTGATAAAATCTTTGAGAAATAGGCAACAGGGGCTTCATTACCGTTTGGCAAAAAGTGGCTCAAAATAGCACCCACTCCGAATGGTGATCCATCACACGTGATCGTTAAAGGCAAAGTCTCGTTATACTGCATCAAAACAGCATCAGAAGCCAATAAATTTTTCACATGTCGAAACGCCTGTTCCTCTCTGTGTCCCCATACCCAGGTTGTTTTTTTGTCCAACAAACGATGTAGGGGTTCGGCTACGGTTGCTTTGTGAGGCAGGAAAACATTATAAAAATTGATAAGGCCTAGAAAAGCCTGGAGGTCGGCCTTATTTCAGGGTTTTGGGGCGTTTTTGATTGCCCTAAGTTTGCTATCGGTGGGGTGAATGCCTTGACTATCAATTAAATATCCTAAAAATTCTACACGATCCATACATAGTTGGCACTTGTTTTTTTTAATTTTGAGACCTGAGTCTTTAAATCTCTGGAGAACCAACCCCAGGCGATCCTTTAGTATTTTCCGAGTCGGGGCAGCAATTAACACATCATCAAAATATGGGACAACGCCTTTTATCCCTTGTAACAGTCTTTCCATCAAACTTTGAAAGATTCCCGGGTCTACGCTTACTCCGAACTGGAGTCAGTTACATTTAAACGCACCTCGGTTTGGGCCTCTGTCATTTTTTTTTTCTACAGGAAGTTGTTGGTATGCCTGGGCTAAGTCTAGTTTAGCGAAGACTTTTCCGCCCCCCAAGGAATGGAGGAGGTGTTGCACCACCGGTACTGGGTAAGCGTTTTGTTGAAGGGCGTGGTTCAGGGTGGCTCGGTAGTCCCCACAAATTCTTAGCGATCCATCCGGCTTGATGGGTGTTACGATTGGGGTTTCCCAGGGAGAGTGATCGGTTTGTTCTAACACACCCTGGGCTATTAATTTATCAAGCTGCTCGTCAATCTTTGGTTTAAGGGCAAATGGAACTCGACGAGACTTAAGGCGGATAGGAGCTATTTCGGGATTGAGGTTAAATGATATCGGGGTCCCCTTGTACTCGCCTAGTTTTTCTGCAAAGACGTCCTGGAATTCTTGGACGAGGTCTTCTTCCCAGTCGCTGCTGCAGGTTCGGTGAATGCCGGCTACTTCAATTCCGAGTGGAGCGAACCATTGGAGGCCTAACAAACTAGGCCGATCCCTGTTGATTACAGTCAGGGGTAGGAATGCTGTACGGTTCTTAAACGATACCCGGACTCGGCTGGATCCAACGACCAGAATTCGATTTCCTTGATAGTCTTTGAGTATGAGTCTTTGGGATCTGAGGTCTTGCCGCCGGACAGTAGGGATGAACTGCTTGAGGGTCTTCCAGGAAACCATCGAGAGGGACGATCCTGAATCGACTTCCATCAGGCAGGGCTGGTTTTCGATGGCCACTTTCACTCGGATCTTCTTGGCATCAAGAGATGAGGCATGACCGATTGTGATAGTTTGGTGAGTCTCTTCTCGCTTCGTTGAGTGGTTTAGGGTTTTGTTTCTGTAGGAGTGGTTGTTCCATTGGTGGTTCACGGGTTCTCGCTTTACAGGATGGCTTCCTGTCGGTTGGTGATAATTAGCCCCCCTCGAGGGCTGGCTGGGTCCTAGCTTGCTTCTACAGACCCGTCCGATATGGCCTCTTTTCCCACACACATGTCAGAGTGCGTCGAGGAATTTGCATTCTGACCGGGGGTGGCTTGCTCCACAACCAGCGCATTGGTACTGCGATCTCTGGCATTGGTCTCGTTCGGACCGAAGTTGGTGGACCTCTTCTTCATCGCTTTCTGATGACGATTCGAGGTCCTCGTGGTGGGTTGTCATATGCTGTCCTTCTGACTGGGGTGAAACTTCGCGGGCGAGTTGGCGAAGTGGGGCGTGGGTACGGTGCATTCGGGCAGCCGACTTCCTGGTTGCTTCTGCTGCAGTAGCTTCAGCGATGGCATCTTTAAGGCTAATGTCGCCTTTTGCCATCAGCTTACTCTGTGTTCCTGGAGCATCTAATCCCAGAACTATTCGGTCTCTCAGGGCTTCTTCTAGGTCGGCAAACTCTCATAGGCCTCCCAGATTCCGGAGATCCGCTATGAAATCTGCAACACTTTCGCCCTTCCGCTGACTTCTCTGGTAAAATTCATGCCTTCTAACGAGCGTTGGCACAGTCGGTGCATCGTGGGCCCTCAGCAGGGGTTCGAGGACGTCCCAGTCCATAGACTTTACTTCTGCCGGTTTTGCTAGTGCCTTGGCCATCTTGAATACGGTCGGCCCGCAATGAGTTAGGAATACCGCCCGTTTCTTTCCTTCAAATTGTTGGTCTCCAGAAACATCTGGAAACGATCCATATATGAGTCCCAGTCTTCTTGCGCTGGGTCGAATGGAGCGGGTGGTATGACGCCGCCGGACATGGTTCCACTGTTGGTGCGTTTCAGCCACGTGCTCTGTTATCGTTCTTCATCGTTCAGTCAGCTCTGAAATCTCCACATCCCATCCTCGTCGCCAGTGTTATGTTCTGTGCATGGGCGCTAAGGAGGAGACGAGCCGGTGAACAGTGAACTTCAAAACTTCTTTATTTACATGTGTAACAGCTCAGCTCTATGGCCGCAACAGCCCCCTTTATATAGGCAAGCTCTTGAGTATTTAACCAATGAAAACACAGGGAGCGCTAGCTCCGTTAACCAATGGGAGAGGCTCGTTAATAGCCAATCAGATTGTCCTGAATGGACCAATCTGATGTCGCTATTATCGGCCAATCAGAAGTACAGGGCCAGAACCCTGCACTTTACTTCAAGCTCTTAATAATCTTTATTCAAGTACTTTTATTAATTCACAACAGCTTCCTCAGCAGACTAGAGTTTGTGCCCCATCCTGCCTTCCCTAACATAGTAATTGGGGGTTAGGGAATTAGGTTGACTGCTTTGAATGAGATTTCCTGGGGAGTGGGAGAAGGGCAGGGGAAGGGCATAGCCTCAAACCACTCAATTCCCTATTGCTTTTGAAAGGAAAAACATCACAACCCCAGAGAAATCCTTGCTGTGGGAAGGACAGTAGTGAAGCAGTGACACACTAATAAAAAGTCTCTTCTTATGCTTTTTTTAAAGTAGAGGAAATACTAGTTAATTAACAACTGTTTTTTATAACTTAACAAAATATTGTAGTTTTGTAATGCAATTTAGTTTCTATTTGTTAATTTTTGATATTTTAAAATGGTACTCTGAAAGCTATCAGTTCAAGGCATTTATTAAGTTCTGTCCTTTCCTTCTTAATGTTGCTTCTAGTTAAACAGTGAAGAAAATCAAAGTAGCATTATCAATGAAAGACATTGGTTAGATTCCCAAAGCCCACAGAACATTTTGTGAATTCTGATTGAGAAAGTGCTTCATCTGGAATTGATTATAATCTCTTGTGCTAGTCAATAGATACCCATAATTTAAATGTATTTTTCACAGTGTTGGGAGAAAATTTGTACTGTTAAATTGTAACTTAGCACTGAAGCAACAATAAAACAAATCAATTAAAAATATTATAATGCCAGATTAAAAATATGATTTGGATCATTATGGAAAGGCAATAACATAATTCTGATGGAAAATCTCTGGATCTTATATAGCACAAATTGACAATCCAGCTGGATGCTGAAACACATGGAAGAATGGTTGCAGCAGCTGGATATATTCAATTCAACAAAAAGGAGTAGGGGTAACACAATAGCAGTCTTCCAATACTGTCACAAAGAAGAGAGGGACAACCTATTCTCCAGATCACTTGAGAGCAATGCAAGAAGTAACAGATGGAAACTTATCAAAAAAATCCAACCTAGACTTAAGGAGAAATTTCCTGACAATGAGAACAAATAAACAGTGGAATGGCTTGCCTTGAGAAGTTGTGAGTGCTTCAGTGCTGGAGGTTTTTTAAGAAGAGATAGGACAACCATTTGTTCAGAATTGTATAGGATCTCATGCTCAAATAGAGGGTTGGACTAGAAAACCTCTAAGGTCCCTTCCAACTCTGTCATTCTATATTTCTAGAAGGTCCTCTTGCTGTCTTATGATTATGGTCAAATTGATACAGGAAAATACTGATAGCAAGGTCTTTTCTCCATTACTCAGTTAAAGTGCTGTTTGCATATCCTTGAGTCACTACAAAACAATGCCAGCATAACATTTACTGTTTGCATTATGAATCGTGGATTGTACTTTGTCAAGGGATGTTGTCTTGCTTTGTGATTTTTTCCGTTGGCATTGCCAAGGCCATTGTTTTTCTTTTTTGGTCTTGTTGCTGCTCCTTTGAAAGTTTGCTTATCTTCTGTGTCTGCCTCCTGTTACATATTCACAGTGTGCATCTAATAAAAATAAAGGGTTTATAATTTATTATTCAGTCAATCATGGGAAGGAGGAGAAAAGAAACTGAAGTTCAGGGTGATGATTAGTATCTAACCTGTTTAAAAATAGATTAAATATACAACAAAGGAATAAATAATAGATTGTCATACTAGGAATTGCTGCAGTCACAGGAAGATATTTACTTATTGTAGTTTTTTTAGACAATTGTCTTCTAAAGCAGAGTTTCCCAATATTTCTGGCTTTGTGGACAGCAGGTGAGGGGGAAAGGGGATGGTTTCATGCAAGCAGCCATCAAAGCCATGCGCATACATGCAGCCCCATTTCCACAAGGCGTGTGCATGTGTGCCTGCCACACACGCAAATGGAGTATGCCCACATGCTCTCGCCCGCTGCTCATGCAATTATGAGAATGCACATGCACTTGCCAGCTGTTTCTGCGGCCCAGTTGCTGTCCCCTCATAACCCACTAGTGGACCACAGCCCACTGATTGTGGACCTCTCTTTTAAAGCATCCTTAATTAAAACTATTTCCATTATTTCATTAATTTGTGCCAATCTTAGTTTTGCAATGTGCAAAGCAGCTCATCTCCAGACAAATTCCTTTATTCTCAAAGAAGGAAATAACTTGATCTTTTACTAGACGTGTTAACATTTGATAAGTTGGAATCCAGATACCTGAGGTCACAGGCAGGAAGACATTAGGGATAACAGCCTGTTTTGTTGCGCCAAACAAATTAAAATACATTCTTGGTATGATTAGATTTTTCAGTTTCTTTGCTTTAAAATTTGCAATATGTTAATGCTACAGCCAATAATGCATTATAGCTGCATGACCTCCCCAACTGTAAGAATTATTTCTTTTATTTGATTGGATATGACAACAGATTCAGCTTTAACTTCAATGAGATGAATTGCAACAAGAAATCTCATGTTAACATATGTACTGTACAGATGAAACTCGAAAAATTAGAATATCATGCAAAAGTTCATTTATTTCAGTAATGCAACTTAAAAGGTGAAACTAATATATGAGATGGACTCATTACATGCAAAGCAAGATAATTCAAGCTGTGATGTGTCATAATTGCGATGATTATGGCTTACAGCTCATGAAAACCCCAAATCCACAATCTCAGAAAATTAGAATATTACATGCAATCAATAAAACAAGGATTGTACATAGAACAATATTGGACCTCTGAAAAGTAGAAGCATGCATATGTACTCAGTACTTGGTTTGGGCCCCTTTTGCAGCAATTACTGCCTCAATGCGGCGTGGCATGAAAGCTATCAGCCTGTGGCACTGCTGAGGTGTTATGGAAGACCAGGATGTTCAATAGTGGCTTTCAGCTCTTCTGCATTGTTTGGTCTCATATCTCTCATCTTTCTCTTGACAATGCCCCATAGATTCTCCATAGGGTTCAGGTCAGGCATGTTTGTTGGCCAATCAAGCACAGTAATCCCACGGTCATTGAACCAGGTTTTGGTGCTTTTGGCAGTGTGGGCAGGTGCCAAGTCCTGCTGGAAAATGAAGTCAGCATCCCCATAAAGTTCATCTGCGAAAGGAAGCATGAAGTGCTCCAAAATCTCCTGGTAGACGGCTGCGTTGACCCTGGACTTAATGAAGCACAGTGGACCAACACCAGCAGATGACATGGCTCCCCAAATCAACACAGACTGTGGAAACTTCACACTGGACTTCAAGCATTTTGCAGTGTGTGCCTCTCCATTCTTCCTCAAGACTCTGGGCCTTTGGTTTCCAAATGAGATGCAAAAGTTGCTCTCATCAGAAAAGAGGACTTTGGACCACTGAGCAACAGACCAGTCTGTTTTTCTTTAGCCCAGGTAAGACACTTCCGACATTGCTTGTTGGTCGGGAGCAGCTTGACAAGAGGAATATAATATTTGAATATAACATTTGAAGCCCATGTCCAGGATCCATCTGTGTGTGGTGGCTCTTGATGCACTGACTCCAGCCTCAGTCCACTCCTTGTGAGAATCCCCAACACTTTTGAATGACCTTTTCCTGACAATCCTCTCCAGGCTGCAGTCATCCCTGCTGCTTGTGCACCTTTTTCTTCCACCCTTTTCCCTTCTACATAACTTTCTATTAATGTGCTTTGATAGAGCACTTTGGGAACATCCAACTTCTTTTGCAATTACCTTTTGAGGCTTTCCCTCCTTATGGATGGTGTCGATGATGGTTTTCTGAACAACTGTCAGGTCAGCAGTCTTTTCCATGATTGTGATTCCTACTGAACCAGACTGAGAGACCATTTAAAGGCTCAGGAACTCTTTGCAGGTGTTCTGGCTTAATTAGCTGATTAGAGTGGGATACTTTGAGCCTAGAATATTGAACCTTTTCACAATATTCTAATTTTCTGAGATTGTGGATTTGGGGTTTTCATGAACTGTAAGCCATAATCATCTCAATTATGACACATTGAATTATCTTGCTTTGCATGTAATGAGTTTATCTCATATATTAGTTTCACCTTTAAGTTGCATTTTTGAAATAAATGAATTTTTGCAGGATATTCTATTTTTTCAAGTTTCACCTGTATATACACAGAGCTTTGTAGAAAGACTGCCTAATTAGAACTGCCTTTATGACAAATATTGCAAGCAAATATAACAAATTCCTCTTTAAAATATCAGTATATTAATATCTTGATTGATTATTTTAATCCCAGCAGAGATTATACTACCTGAGATTTCTAGAAAACAACAACTGAATGAAAAACTGCTGGTGACCTTTTATCGCTGCACTCTCTATACTGCACCTCTGTATGGTTTGCCAGTTGCACAGTGGCAGATAGGAAAGCACTCCAGAGGGTTAATGTCATTGCCCAGAAGATCATTGGTTGCCCTCTCCCCTCTTTGGAAGAGCTTTATAGCTCCCGCTACCTTAACCAAGTTGAAAACATTCTCAAAGATCCATCTCACCCTGGGCACCTTTTGTTGAACTATTACCCTCTGGCAGACTGTACAGAATAATAAAAGCAAGGACAAATAGCCTGTAAAACAGCTTCTATCTCAGGGCAGTAACTCTTTTGAATTCTGCTGTATAGTGCAGTGTTGGTGTGGTGTCAGGGGTTTCCAGTTCAATGTGTGAAGGGAGAAGGATGTGTGTTTGTGTTTATTTTCATGATCATGGTCATGATGTGCACTGAAGATGGTGTTTGATTTCGTTGTACGAGGCGCAATGACAATAAAGTAAACTAAACTAAACTATTGTAATGTTAAGCATGTAATCTTTGGAGGAATAAAACACTGAAACAATCATAGAATAGTAGAATTGAAAGAGAACCCAAGGATCATCAACTCTCTGAAATACACAGGGAAACCAATTAAATATTGGTAAAATGGTGACCCTCCAGCCTCTTATGAAAAACCTCCAGAGACTCAGAACTTAGTCTCTATAGGTAAACAACTTCATATGTTGAAGACTTGGCTAAGGCATTTGGCTAAGGCACTTGGCTAAGGCACTTGGCCAAGGCATAAGAAGACCTGGCTAAGGCATTTGCATCTGATCGGGGTACAAGCATGTATTTTTGTATTGTCCTCTATGACCCCATGACCTGATCTTTATCTTATCTCTACATGATTATGTTGTTTGACACAAGACTGTTTTTGCCCTGGTTTTTTTTTTAAGTTGTCATTGATGCTTTACTATGTTTATATTTTGGTTTTTAACTTGTTTTTATTGGATTGTTGTTTTTGTCATCAGCCCAGTGTCACTTGAGTGAGATTGGTGCAGTGGTGGGATTCAGCTGGTTCTCACTGGTTCACTAGAACCAGTTAACTATTTGCTCAGTTCGCCAAACTGGCTGAAACCTCGCCCTGTTTGGGCCTCTGGAGGCCTCCCCCGACCTGTTACAGTCTGAAATAGAGCCTCCATGGACCCACTTATTCCTCCCCACCCCATTTCCCATGGCTTTACAGTACTTAGTTTTCAAAGAGCTGCAGAAGAGGCTGACCCATATGGCAGAGAAGCCAAAGTCTTTTATTAGAAGCCAGTGAAACTGTAAGAATGTGAGATGTAAGGAAAACTGCTTGCCCCATCTGAATAAAAGACCAGCTTCTCTGCCATGAGGACCTGCAGGTTTAGTTTGAGTCCAGTTGGCCGTCATGGAGCAGCCTTCTGCTTACTTCTGACTGGCTACTTCAAATGAGCAGCTTCAGTGATTGGGGTGTGGCAGCCAATCAACAAGGGGCTTGCAGTTCAGCCCAATGAGACAAAGCAAGCAAGCTCCTCATTTATTGGCTGCTGTTGCTACCTCAATCCCTGAAGCTACCCTAAAGCAGGAGGCCTGCTGGACACATGGCCCTAAGCAAAAGCCTTTTACTCAGAAGCTGGTGAAAATGTTTTCCTTAGATTTCATGTACTTACAGCTTTTCCATCAGCTGAATAAAACACTTCTCTGCCATGGGTCAGCCTCTTCTGGACCTCTGGAAATTTTCAAAAAGTGAGTAATCCATGGGAAATGGGGTGGGGAGGAGGAAGTGGAATCTGGGATGCCAGCAAAGCAGGCCCAGTCTGTGAAGACCCAGTGGGGCAGGATAGAGGGAAAGCAATTGTGGGGATCCCTGGGGAGCATGAGATATCTCAGTAGATTGGGGGAGGCTTTGGATGGCCTGCTCCAAACTAGGCCTCACATGCTGTTCCCCAGCCTGAAATATCATATGTGCACTGAATGACCTGTGCATTCGATTAACAAATGCATTGAGGAAAGCACGGAGTGATCACGTTCATTTAAACAAATCCCCAGGTTACAAATGTAATTGGCAGGCTCTATTACATTTATAACTGGAGCATTACCTAAATAATGAGAGTGAGGTTAGTACCACATGAGTCCTGTGTCACGGCCACCCTGACCACACCCATCCCAGCCATGCCCACCCAGTTACATGCCCACCCAGCCACACCTACCCAACCATTCATTAGCACAGAGAACTGGTTGTTAAATATTTGAATCCCACCACTGGATTGGTGGCCATACAAATCAAATCAATAAATAAAATCCCCAGTCCCTGAATGAAACAAAGTTAAATCTTTTTTAGCTTTATTGCTATTAAAGTAGCACTTCCTCCTTTATTCCAGGAGTTGGTCAAGCTATATAAAATTCATCTCACTTTTTCAAGAAATCTTGTTGCATTTTAGGACATACAAAGGTTTTAGCAGCTCTTCCAATTGGAGGAGGATTTCATGTAATAAATACTAAATTGGTGTAAGTATCCATTTGCTTGGATTCACCACAATCCAGATTATAATAATAATTGTCCAGTGACCCTCTTTAAGAGCCTCCTCCTCCTGGGGAAGGAGGAGAATGAGGTCCACCTGAAGGCACAGTTGAAAAAGTCCAGAAATATTTCACAAGAAGATTTCTCCGCTCCTCTACTCGTTGTAGAATAACTTATGCCACCAGACTCGAAATTCTAGACCTAGAAAACCTTGAATTACACCATCTTTGGTCTGATCTAAGTATGATATATAAAATCATACATTGCAATGACTTACCTGTCAATGAATATGTCAGCTTCAACCATAACAACACGAACCCACAATAGATACAAACTCAAGATTAACCGCACCAAACTTGATTGCAGGAAATACGACTTCAGCAACAGAGTGGTCAGTGTCTGGAATACTCTACCTGACTCTGTGTTTCTTCCCCAAACCCCAAAAACTTTAACCTTAAGACTGTCTACTATTGACTTCACCCTTTCCTAAGAGATCTGTAGAGGGCGTGCATAAGCCACCAACATGCCTACCGTCCCTGTCCTGTTGTTTCTTTTATTTTTCTGATATGTACCCATTTCATGTATTCATAACTATGTATATACTTATACCTATTATCTTGTAAGCGATTGACAAATCAAAATAAATAAATAAAAAATAAAGGGGCACGCTGAGGAATATGCAGATTTTCTGGAAGACAAAATCGCTTGACTTCATTCCCAGTTAGATGCTGGGTAGTTGTTGATCAGATGGAAGCCCCGAAAGCAAGTTCTTGCCCTGTTATCTGGGAACAGTTTCACCCTGTTGCTCCCTAGGACAGGATCCTAGGGAGTATGCACACAAGCACCTGTGTTTTAGACCCATGTCCCTCCTGGCTTATGAAAGCTTCCCAGGAGGTAACAGGCAGGTGGACTTTGGCAGTGATTAATGCTTCTCTACAGGAAAGGGCAGTGCCCCAGCACTTAATGGAGGCTGTGGTCTGCCCTCTTCTTAAGAAGACATCGCTGGACTCCACCCAGTTGGATAATTTCCAACCTGCCTCCAATCTTCCTGTTTTGGGGAAGGTTGTTGAGAAGGTGGTTGTGCAGCAACTGCAGAGGTTTCTGGATGAAACGGATTGTCTCAACCCCTACCAGTCAGGATTCAGGCCTGGATTTGGGAGAGAAACTGCATTGGTCACACTTTTAGATGATCTCTGGCAGGAGCGGGATAGGGTAGTGCATCCATCCTTGTTGTACTTGACATCTCAGCGGCTTTTGATACCATCAACCAAGGTATTCTCCTGGGGTGGCTTTTGGGGATAGGAGTGGGAGGCCTTGTGCTGTCCTGGTTCACTTCCTTCCTCTGGGGCCACTCTCAGTCAGTGTTGATAGGAGAGGAGAGACCTAGCCCTTACCCACTACTTTCTGGGGCTCCGCAGGGCTTGGTATTCTCTCTGCTCCTGTTCAACATTTATATGAAGCCACTGGGTGAGATCATCTATCACCATGGACTGAAGTATCGCCAATATGGTGATGATACTCAACTGTATGTCTTAGCCCATGATGAGTTAAGTGATGCCATGTCCTCCCTCTTGCAGTGCCTGGAGGCTGTTAGGGACTGGATGGGGAGCAACGGGTTAAAACTAAACCCTTGCAAGACCGAGTGGCTCTGGGTTTGGGGTTTGTTGGCTTAGGGAGAATTGCCATCTTTGGTCTTGGATGGGGTGGCACTACCTCAAACAGATTCTATGCATAACTAGGGGTTTTCCTGGACTTATGACTCCTGCTCAAAGAGCAGGTAGCGGTTGTGGCCAGGAGGGCCTTTGCACAGCTGCAGATTGTGCACCAGTTATGCCCTTTCCTGGACCAACAGTCCCTATTCAGTCACTCATGCCCTAGTCACTTCCTGTCTTGACTATTGCAATGCCCTCTACATGGGGCTGCCCTTGAAGAGCATCTAGAAGCTCCAGTTGGTGGAAAATGCAGCAGCCCACATGGTTTTGTGCAGATCCCGGTGTGCACATGTATCACCTCTCCTTCGGGAGCTGCATTCGTTGCCAATTTGCTTCTGGGTGCAATTCAAGGTGCTGGTTGTCACCTTTAAAGCCCTTCATGGCTTGGGACCAGGTTATCTGAGGGAACGTCTCCTGCCGGTCACATCTACCCAACCCATCAGAGCGGGGAGGCAGGGGATGTTGCAGGTCCCATTCCTGAGGGAGATACATCTGGTGGGATCCAGAAAAAGGGCCTTCTCTGTGGTGACCCCCCTCTTTGGAACATCATTCTCCCAGAGATTAGAATGTCCCACTCTAGTACTCTTCCAAAAGGCATTGAAGATCTGGTTCTACCAGCAGGCCTGGGGAACCCAGAACAGGATGGAGCCCATTAAATGGCTTGTGTGATCTACTGTTGCTGGGGCAGGGGGTGGGAGTTGAGGGATGATTTTCTTATATTGTACTGTATTGATTTATTTGATTCTTGTTGTTAGTTTTTATTGTTTTAAATGTGGTTTTATATTCTGTAAGCCACCTTGAGTCACCATGGGCAACCGTAGGTTCGCTTTCATTTACTCAAATGACTCAAATGTTGGTCAGTACACCCAAATCTTAAACTTCCTGCTAGCCACAGACCATCAGGGTAAAATGAACCAGAGTAGTATTATTTCTGCCTTTTCAAAGATCCTTGGGAGGAGTACAGAGGATAATTTTTTGCATTTAAAAAAAATGTGCTATCTACTAGGCCGGTTGCAGATATATCATGGAGCATCACTTTTTACATGCCCCCTCTCCTGACCCCCAGCCTCTGCTGCCTGCACCCTTTGGGGAGTGTTCCAATATCTGGAATTGCTGATCTTGGAAATTCTTGCCTTGAAGACTCTGGGAAGGTGGGAGGGGACCCTTGGGCAAAGACTTTATTTGCCTTGTAGAATTTGGAAGTCTTTCAAACTGGACTTTGTTTATTAGGCGACTGCCCTGACTCCTTCATGAAAATTTATGGGAAGAGGCGATTGGTTTCCGAACATCCTCATTCTTCACTTGTTACCCTCCAATGTTTTCCCACCAATTCTTCCTTTTTCTTTAGGCAGACATTTTTGTTACAAAGAAACAGACTGCATAATGTCTGGTGATTAACTTTGCTAGGAGCCTTTTGTCTGGAGGCACTCATCTATCTGATTGCACTATGTTTGCTCTGTTAAAATCAAATTCAAACATTTGTGCCAGCATTTTCTACCAAGCAAGTTAACAGATCTATAGTACAGCTGTGATAAATATAAGGACAAGAATAGGAACTCCAAGTATATATGACTTGAATTTGTTGTGTTTAACCCTGTGATTGCATATTAATTTTCCAGACAGATTCCTTGGCAGTTGGCCTCAGGGGCTCCAGATCATCTGTGACAGGTAAGCTATCTACAATCATCAAATGAGCCCTTAAAATCAGTCTATTCTTTGTGCTTAGTCTAAGATAAATCCAAAATAATAATAGTAATAAATAACAAAGCAATAAAGTGAGGATATGAGAGACTAATTTCATGTTACCTGAGAGTGAGAATTGCAGACCAAAGCTGGCATAATAATATGTAAACAATGATCAAACAAGGAGTGTATTCAATCAAATGTGGCACTTGAAAACAAATATGACCCTGCTCCTCACTAAACAAATGTTCCCTGCTAGATTTACTTCCTGGTTCTAGTTCTTGCAAGACTTTTTAGGCTTTGTACAACTTCTTGGGAATTCTCCCTTCCTCCCTCTCTCTTTCTCTCTCTTTTGAGTCCTTGCTTCCTCTAGGACCTTCCAGGCAAGACTTCCTAAGCTAAACAGAACTTCTTCTCTTCCTAGATCCCACCTGCCTACCTTTCCTTTGAGAAGTTTGTTTAGAGTCGCTAAGAGACTTTTGCTAGTCAGAAGGCAGCTAAAAATGAAAAACCTGCTAGTTAGACTGTTGGTGCTTTAATGCTTTGACTATACACTTCCTTCTGTCAGATCAGAGCACTACCACTAAAACAAATACCCATACACAAATTCCCCACATATGGTTCTAGGATTCAGATCACCATTGGTTTTGACCTTGACAAACAAACTCAGCACTAGATTAATAAAGATAAATATTGTGGATTTGGAACTACATAAGGCACAGATCCCAGATACATGTCATTCAAAATATTCCATATTGTTTTGAGGCCTTTTTTTCATAGCTGAAGTTTAGGCTATGTCCCAGCTTGTACCTAACCACATAATTAAGCATGTCCTGGCAATAGCTTTCTTGCCAATGTAATCACATGGTGTTTCCTTCCTTTTGCATATCAGTTTAAGTTGTCCCTGATTTTATCAAGTAAAAGAGTAAATATTTTCCCCATTATTCTGACACTACAAATGACAATCTCAAAGTCTGGACCGGAGAAAGAGTCATCAAGCTCTCCATTTATTCTTGGTCAGCAGAAAAATATACTGGCATGAGATGTGCTATTCCTATCCCAATTCTGTCCTGTTTTATTTCTCAGTCACTGAAGTTTTTTCACTTTCCTTTGGGTTGAGCTAATATTAAAGTATATGAGTGTCATGTATATTCTTAACTCTTCCATTGCAACTGAGCTACAGTTCGAATTCTGCTTTCAGTTTTGAATATGTTACTCTTTTGATTATTTCCTCTCTTGTGAAAAAAAAACAGTCACAGACTTCAAATGCAGTTAGGGCCATATGTATGTTTTTGTTGGGAGGGTAATGAAAGAAGAGGAGGGAGCCGGTACAGGTGATGCTGTTTCAAAGTGAAATGCCTGCTGGGATGGGTTGAGGAGAAATCCTTCTGGCTGAGTTCCCATGAGCCACTTGATTCTTTGAAGAAAGAAATAAACTCATTAAAAATTATAAAATACAAATGTTTTGTTTCCTTGCTTCCTCCTTTCCTTCTAGTTTATTTGTAGGCTTTGCCACATATAGATACATATACCTATTTGTTTATCTATTTATATCCTTAAAAACCTTGAATCTTAAAGGAATCTGGGAACTGTTTGAATCAATAAATAACTACAACCTTTCCTAGTGGCTACTAAAGGACAAGAGATTCTGTGCAGGGTTGCTTACAAAATGAGACATTGTAATTACTGGTTGAGTGAACTTCTGGAGAACATTCTTCATAATTAATTAACAATGATTGGCATAGTGACTTAAAACTTGACTTTTTATTCTAATGATGCAATGAAGATTCTGGTTTTACCTTTTGTGATGAATTTGGAGGGATTGACCAACTGTGCCATTCTTATATACAGTTTTTATTAAAATGAGCTTTTACATAAGAATAAAAAAACTACAGAGACATAAAATAAAAAGTAGAAGTAAGGAGATATGAAAGAAAAAAAAAGAAAAAAATGGAAGTTGAGAAAAAGAGAAATAAAGAGAAAAAAATTAAGGAAGAGATTTCCAATTTTCTTTGCAGCAATTACAAACATAGTAATTACAATATGCACCCTCCAAAATAATATATCATGGTTTCTACGTCTCATAAGCATATCTTTTAAAATCAATAAATCCCAAAAGCATCAATTCAGTTTTATCCAAGCTATTTAATCACCTGTATACATTTCTTTGCATAAAACTGAACATTCTATTAACTCATTTTTTAAAAAAAAAAACAGATATGTCAAACTAATTTCATTCAACCATACAAATTTTAAATAAAACAGCAAGAAGGATTATATTACTTTGCTTTTGGTCTTGTTTTACAAATAATGATTTCTTTTCCAGACTGATGATATTGAAAATAAATTCCACCGAGAGAACATATACATATGTCTCCAACCTTTAAATATAATTACTTCTCAATTTAAAACAATTTAGAAATTATTTGATTTATCTGTAAATATTTAATTGAATACTAAATGTAAGGATAAACTTTCTTTTTCTTTCTCTCTTTCCTGTTCTATCTTTTTCTTTGGATACTTCTGATACTGGCTTATATATTAAATTAATATTTTTGAAAGCTAACAGAGTTTGAATTCCTAGAATTTGGTTTTCCTCTGTTTTTGTCTTCTAGGCTGATCAAGGTGCCTGAGGCTGAAGACTTGGCAGGAAGAATGCTAAAAGTACATCCACAAAATAGGATTTCTGCCCAACAGGCACTTTTTCATCAGTTCTTCAATCCCCTGTCCTCTCAACTGAGCCAACTTTCTGATGGTATGTCAATCCCTGTTCCCTATCCACTCTCAGGATATCAGAATGATTGTATTTATTTCAATAATTTTTGGTGGAACATAAAACACAGTCATGCATAAATGTGGTTAACTTTATTACAGCCTGTAGCCAGCAAATAAAACAGATCTTAAAAAGAAAAAAAAGCATCAAAAACACAAACAAGCACAAACAGTTTGGGCATGCCTTGTTTACTAAGAACATACACCAAAAAACTCCAGTGAAAGGAACCAGGAAAGGCTATAAAAACCACATTCAGCCATTAAATCAAGAATAGACAATATTTTGAGGGCCTGGGTAATTCTGGAATGTTTAGACCATTTTGCAATCAGGTATAAAGCATTCACTTTATACATTGCAATGTCCTACCTGTCAGTGAATACTTCAGCTTCAACCAAAACAACACAAGAGCAAACAATTGATACAAACTCAAGGTTAATCACACCAAACTTGATTGTAGGAAATACGACTTCAGCAACAGACTGGTCAATGTCTGGAATACTCTACCTGACTCTGTGTTTTTTTCCCCAAACCCTAAAAACTAACCTTAGACTGTCTACTATTGACCTCACCCCTTTCCTAAGAGGTCTGTAGGGGTGTGCATAAATGCACCAACGTGCCTACCATCCCTGTCCTATTGTTTCTTTTATATATATTTTTATTTTTCTTATATGTATCCTATCCATATATTCATAACTATGTTTTTACTTCTACCTATTATCTTGTAAGGCAAATGGGTAAGACCATAATCACCTCTTGTGATATTACCTGAGAAACTATTGAGCCAATAAGTAAGTCTTGAGGAAATGATGGTGGCATTTACTGGAGGTTGTTCAAACAACAGGCAAGGCACTCACTAAGAAATTCTTCCCTACCAAAAGGCAGAGTATTGGACAGGAACACTTGTCTTCCAAGGCAGCAGTGTATACTTTACCTTTGTTTTTGTTTTTCTTTCTTCATAGCACAGTCCATCTTCTCAGTACCTGGAGTGATGCTCAAACAAGAAATGTGTGACCTCTTTCTTTCCTCTCAGAAGGGCCATCAGGAAAATAGTTCAAGCCAGTTTTGGTGAAGGAAATGAAGGACTTTTTTTTTCAAGAGAGAAAAGAGGCAAAGAAATAAAACCATATTGTTTATTATCACTAACTAAGACAAATGGGGATAAACTATATACATATTTTACGAATCTGGATTTCAAGTTTTATGCCCAGTAATTGGATTAGCAATGGGTGGCAGTGGAAGAGATGTGGATATAATACAAACCCAGAACTTTTATTTCTGCAGTTCTAGGAGGAAATGCAACTCTTAACATTACCAAACTTTCCAAATGTGGGGAATGGAACACAGTGTACTACAGCATGTTTTATTTTCATCAGTTTGACTCTAAATTGTCCAGAACTACTATGCTACGCTGACCTTCTGCCATTGTTAATGGAATTATTCTAGTTTACAGGTTCCGCGTTAATGGGACCTTTTAAAATGTGCATTGTGGGTAACTGATTTAACATTTGGCTGAATTCTCTGCTTCCAAATTGCCTCATTCAATCCCATAATTCCTACCTTACCACCCCATAACATCAATAGCAGAAGATTCAATAGTAACCTAGCCTTATGCAGGTGCTGTTTTATCTTTGTAGAGGGAAATATTTTTCCAGGCACCCAAACATGACTCTCACACTTTATATTTCCAAGACTGTGCTCACCAATTCTTGTAAAGCAAAGAGGGAGTTTCTGGGGTAATTTGATTCAGTAGTATTTGAAGGCTGAAGATTATTGTAATATTTAAGGTTCAAGTGATGTTATCCAATTTCATAGGAGATGTTTGTGAAAGCCATGCAACTAAATCTCTTGACTCCTACATTCACTAGGTATGTTCCATAAGTGCATGGTGTTTTTTTAAAAAAACCCGAGGCATAAACTTTTTTCATTTTTGTGGGCCAGAAAGAAGACATTATATTAATTCACACCTGTTGCAGCAATACATTTAACCCTTTCGGACACAAATTGAAGAGTTCAAACATTTCAGTTTCCACTTTGTCCAGTGTTAAGTTTGATTCACCACATTTTCATATTAATCTGATAAGTTTAAAAAATCATTCAAAAACCATACATATTTCTCTTTAATATAACCATAACCATATTGTTTACAACTTTGTCATGCATACATTTTTGCAATATGTTTTTCACAAACAGTGTACATTTTTATATATTATTTTCATTAGTATAAGCAATTGTATATACCATTCCCTATTATAAATGTTTGTGCATATTTAATTGGAGGAATGGAAGATTTTTTTTAAAAAAATGCTTATGTCAAACAATACTTGAGTTTTGTTGTGACTTGGTCTGAACATGCAAAATTTAAGTAATATTAAATGCAAGTGGAACTGGCTATACCTACTCTTTAATAATTTTAATTCCCTTTATTTTCTAACTGAAACAAATATTCAACACTGCTTCCCCTCTGTGGATATAGAACTTACTCAGTTTGAGCTGGCCTGTATCTTTAAAAAAAACCCATTAATTTTGAAAGTTGTACATTTGTAAAGAATTTTCTAGCAAATGAAAACAGTTACCTAATTTGTGGGATACCTTATTTCATTTCCAAAAATACACTCTGTCTCTGAGATTAGCAGCAATTAATACTGACTTTTTTTGCTTAAACATGTAGACATTTGTCTCCAAAATTTGCATTCAAAGGTGATACATAGATCTTTCATAATGCATTGCCACAAGACATTTACAAGTCCAGCTATTCTGTTCCATTCTTCTTCTCCATCCAGGTTTCCATTGTTCTTCAACACTGTAATGATTTGGGACTCCTGTTTTAGAGTATAGTCCTCTGAAGGATCTTAGCATTAATAACATTTCAGGTGTCTCTAAGTTTGTTGCTTACCTCCCAACTGAATTATCATGTAGGTTTGGCTACAGAGGCAATGCATTTCTCTCTCAAAGACTGTAGTATGAAGAGAGATCTCTCTCCCACCTCTAAGTCATTCCTTCAGAAGCTCTATGTATTTCTCTCAACTACAATCTAACACCTACCAAATTATTTGCGATATTTGCTCTCTGGAGGGACAGACCCATCCAATACTAAGATAGCATTCTTCCCAATGCAAATAGGAAGACACAGAGTGCTGTTTTCTTCTCCTGGGAAGGTGTTAGTCTTCTTGCCAAGGATTGCTAATTGGCAAATCTTTGGATAAGATGTAGAATCTTTATTTTCCTTGCTGCTTCTTTCTTCCCATGGTCCCACCTTGAAATGCCTTTTCAGCAACAATTTCCGCAGGTTTGAAAGCCTACAGAAATATGTGATTAAAAGATTCAGATTAAAATACAATTTTCAGTTTTTTAATCTATATGTTGAAGACCTGAAGATATTTTTACAATGTTGTTTATGTAAAATACTTAGTGCAACAATTACTGGGAAAATTTCTGAACATTAAATTTCATAATGAACCAGAGAATATAACGGTAATTATATATTCTTCCTTTGCTATTACAAAGCTGTATAGGGAGTTCCACAGATTCCTGCTGAAGTATTTCTGTTAATGGAAAGCAGTAGTTTGGGAGAGAAAAAAGTGAGTATTGTTAAATAAATGCTAAAAACACTGAGAAGATTTACTTACATGTTTCCCTCTTTCTTTCTAAACAAGTGTTGGAAGTGTTCAGTTGCTAGAATAGCTGTCATAATGGAAGACATGAGGTCACAGATGTTTAAGGAACATCACTTTGAAAGTAGTCAACATTCTTTTCAGTTGCAATATTTTTCAAAAAATACTTATTTGAATTTGGCATTCTGTTTCTTTTATGAACCTCCTTTCTGAGGGGCGGCCTTTAAAAAATTATATATTACAGTATTGATTTCCTTTTTTTTGGTGGTCTCTATGATGATAAATAAAGCCGTGACAGTGATTATGACAATAGCATCAGCTTCCATGGCTTTTCTTCCCGACCATTTCCTAGCTCAAATAAAACTAGTTGATGCATTTATCTCTTGGCCACGGATTTGTTGATACAAGATTAAGAAGATTAACATCATCTAAATCTTCTGGCGAGAGATTTTTCCACCCTGTTCTAAAATCTGCAACAGTTTTAATTTGCAGAAACTTTTCCCCAGGAGCTTGCAATTCATCCTTAACAAACGTTTATATTTTGACAGCCCACAAATAGAAGAAATGAACATAAAGAATTGTAGTCCCTTCTGGATTTTTGTGCCAACATTTAATATTTTATATAAATTAAAGAGAAAAAGCATAGAAGATAAGGTTTTACTCATAATTGTAGTTACACGTTCTATTTCACAGACTTAGTATCAGCTGTCATAAATTGCTGTTAATCTTTAAAATGTATTGTTTATAGTGCTTTGGATGCTCGAGAAATAGAATGGGATACCTTAAAGATGTACAATCCTCTGATACCTAATATTTTCCCACTTTTGTCTCTGTCTCAGCCCATGTTTTATTGCAGATGCATAAATTTTAAACTCTGGCTCTATCCATAGCTAATTCGTACAATTGAATGACTTTTCCTATGTGTCAAAAGTCCTCCAAAAAATTTCTATCGCTTTCATAAGATGGCATTTGTTGAAGAGTAATAGCATATTTGGGGTTGATTTAATTGTTTGGGACAGAATTTCAACCCCAAAAGAAATCTTACCTATTCAAAGATAACAGATATTCAGAAAGATAGATGAGATGAATGACATGGGTTTTTTTGAACTGTAGCCTTGTTGTACAATATCTCACTTTCTATCTGGTTCTTCACTGTTCATTGTCTGGAACCTGTTCCTGACTCTCTCTTGGTATTCCAATATACATCTCTCATCCAGAAATGGATGTCATAAGGCACCAACCTTTGTATGCAATGCAGCGGTGGAGGGGAGTTATATCTTTGGAAATCTGAATCATTTGAGGCACATCATTGATATTATATTTTTATTGTGCAGATTGAGAACTATGAACCATCAGAAATATTAAATAAAAACTAATAATGATTAAGCAATTTAAACAGGAGGAAAATAATTTAAAGGACTTAAAAAAAGAATGGGAGAAACAGGAAGATATTTTGGGAAAGGAGACGGGTTAGAACAGATAGCTTTAAAATTAGTGGAAAAGAGTAGGGAGGGGAGAAAAAGTTGGATTGAATAGTCAGGATGCAGATGTAGATAGAGTTAAAGATCCAAGAGAAGAATTTGGAAGGCAAGTTAAAAAAAGGATAACATTTTAAGTATTGATGAGGCCAAGAGACAATGGATAGAAAAAAAAGGGGGAGGGGATTATTTAAGAACATACTTAAGCAAAAACATTATATATTATATAGACCTATATATTATATAGAATTATATAGACTGCATAATTATTTTGTATATACTGTGATAGGCACTAGGATAATATTTTAATACAAATAGATATGAAGAGTGAAATATGGGAATTATGAATAAGAACTAAGCATTAATTGGAAAATTAGACAATGAATGATGGCTATTATTAACATACCGAAATAATATAATAGATTGCATGAATGGAAGAAATATGGATAGATCTATCTAATGTTTAAATGATATTGTAATTGTTATAAGAACTGTAAATTGAAACACTGAACAATGAAAGAATGAAGGATGAAACTTTAATATATACAGATGTGAAGAGTTAAATAAGGGAAATATGAATAATAAAGCAGGTGAAAGATGGAAGACAGAAAAGAAACGTCTTTGAATAGTACGGTGACGTGAATAAAAGTTAGAATAGAAATAGAAATAAGAGGGGAACAACAATATACATATGTTAATATAATGATATATGTAATAAAAAGAGGGAGGTTTAGAAATTGAATGGTGGTAGTATTAGATATGTTTAAACAATATGAAACAATGAAAGCGAAATGTAATAACTATGAGTAATAATATTATGTTCATTTGTACTAAAATGTGTGACACCCATGTATCACACTGTTCACACATTGATATGTATAAGCAATATAAAATAAAAAACTTGACCAAAAAAGAAATATTATTGCAAAAGCAATGTAATCATAGAAACATCACCAATGATGAGCTTTGGGGCTAGCCTTTAGATTATAGAATAATTAAGTGCTGTTTTATACAGTGGAAATCCAGTGTATTAAAATGCTGGAATTTGGGATTAATAGTAGCAGGACTATGAGAAGATTTCTGAGTCATCCATAACATGTTAAAGGCATAACTTTTTTTATTGGCAATATTCTAGTATTTGGAATGTTATCAAGTATTTCTGGTTTTTGGAGCATGGGCTTTGCTAAAAGAATGAATGTACAAATCTGGATGGAGAAAGCTTTCAAGCAACATGGCCAATGTTTTTGGAGATGTTCTGTTTATATCATAAGTGATATGCTTATCAGTTTGAAGTTGTTTTATCTTTTAATAAAGCCAGTTTGCCACAGTGGTTAAGGCATCAGGCCAGAAACTGGAAGTCTATGAGTTCTAGTTCCATCTTATGCATAAAGCCAGCTGGGTAACTTTGGGCCAGGCTTGCTCTGTCTTAGCCCTTGGAAGAAGATCATTTCCAAATAACCTTGCCAAGAAAACTGTAGGCACTTGTCCAAGCAGTCACCAAGAGTTTAACTGACTCCAGAATTGTTCCCTTCTCATTAGTCTCTATGTCATTCTATTGCTTTCCTGGATGTATGCATACATAGATGCCTTCACTCCGCTACCACTTTCCCACACATCTCCTTTGACCCTAAAGCAGACCATTTCTTTTTCTACTTTCTACTTGTAGTATCATTGTTGCTCTGACACTACTTTAGTTCAAGCAACAGCAAACAGGCTGTTCTTTCATTCCTACATTCCTTTGTAGATTCATGGAAACTTGTAACAAGGAAGAACTAATGGTTCATGTACAGTATTAGCATACTCAGAACCCCTCGCACCCGATTGGTTCGGACCAGCAGAGACCTGATTGGTCAACAGGTCAGCCGTGATTGGAGCACTAGGAATCTACTGCGATTGGCTGTGCCGATCGCGGGAAATTCAAAGTGCTGTCATTAGCTGCCGAGCCGCGAGCCAGCCCTATATGAAGGGCTGCCGCGGCTCGCATCCCCAGACCTGTACCTATACCTAATAAGGAGTTGAACTCACGAAATGGTCTCGCATCTCTGTCGAACTGATCCGCCTCTGATCTAACACTGGCGACGAGGGTGGGATCGTGAGACAAAGAGACCATCCAGCACGTGGCGAAGCGGCACTCAGCAACCAGCAACATGGCCGGAATCAACTCGCCACCCGCTCCAACCCGCTTCAACCCTGCTACTGAGGACTGGGAATCCTATACTGATAGGTTCCAAATGTTCCTCGAGAGTAGCAACCTCAAAGACGCCAATGGCCACAAGAAACGAGCCGTGTTCCTCACGCACTGCGAGCCCGCAGTCTTCAAAATGGCCAAAGCCTTGGCCAAACCGATGGACGTCAGGCGACGGAGTGGGATGATCTCGAGCCCCTGCTGCGGAGCCACTACGCCCCTGTCGTACCCATTCTCATCCGGCGGCACAACTTCTACAGGCGGGATCAATGCGAGGGCGAAGGGCTGGCCAACTTCATAGCGGCGCTATGGGACCTGGGGGGTCTGTGCGAATTCACCAACCTGGATGAGGCCCTGCGAGACCGCGTCATCCTGGGACTCCGAGACCCCGTCCTCCAGAGCCGCATCATGGCAAAGGGAGACATCTCCCTCGCCGATGCCCTCACCGAAGCCGCTGCAGCGGAAGCGGCGAAGAAATCAGTGGCTCGGATGCAACAATCGAGCATCATGCCGCGAGCGGTGACCAGCGACGCAACATCGACCCCCGAGAGGAGGCCCACGACAGACCACACAACCACACACCATGGTGACATCGACTCCTCAGAAACCGAAGACGAGGAGGAGGAGATCCACCGTCTCCAATCAGCGCGGGAGTGGCAGGAACCACGAGGTCGTAAGTCGAGGTTCCAGTGTGCCGGCTGCGGCGGCGATCACCCCCAAGCGGACTGTCGTTTTCTCGAAGCCATTTGCAGGCATTGTGAGAAACGGGGGCACATCGCCAAAGTGTGCCGGAATAAGAAGCACTACAGCCCGCGGCGACGAGATGCCAGCCCCCGACAGAGAGACAGCACCCCCACCAGGACCCGAGATTGACAGACGGAGAACCGCTGGAGCCAGGAAGGTCGGAACAGGCGACTCCAGGAGACGAGACAGAGAGAGGAAACGCACCAGACTGTCGTCATCGGTCATTCCTCCACCAGCGACGCAAGAAAGATATACATGACGGGATAGAAGACCAGCAATGTGACATGGAGGTGGACTCAGGGTCTTTCTTCTCAATGGTCTCCTGGCGCACACTCAAGCACTTGGTCCCCACTATCCGTCATCAAGAACTGGAAGACCAAACACTAACCCTCAAAGACTATCAGGGAAACCGAATCCCTGTAGTCGGTAGAGGCCATTTTAAAGTCATCTTCAAGGGCCACACAGAAGTGCTACCCCTGACGATCGTCGATCGAGATCGGCCGAGCCTGTTGGGACTACAGTGGTTTGCACCCTGGGCATCGAAGTAACAGGCATACACCACATCGCAGAGGCAGACTGGGAAGTGGCGCTCGTGAGGGACTTCCGAGAAGTCTTCGATGACTGTTTAGGCAAGTACCAGGGGTCCCCTATTGCCTTTAACATAGACCCAAGCATCGCGCCAATCCGCCTTAAGCCCAGGTGAGTGCCATTTGCACTCAAGCCCAAGATTGATGAGCAACTCGATAAGCTCATCGCGCAAGAGGTGCTGGAACCGATCGATCATGCCCGGTGGGAGACCCCAATTGTCACCCCCATCAAGCCAGATGGGTCAGTGAGAATTTGTGGTGACTACAAGGCCACCCTAAACCATGCGCTCCAACGAAGCGCATATCCCGTCCCAGTAGTCCAGCATCTTCTGCACTCACTGGGGGGAGGCCGGATCTTCGCAAAGCTCGACCTGGCGCAAGCCTACCAGCAACTGCCGGTCGACGCCACAACAGCAGAAGCCCAAACCATCGTAATGCACCGAGGGGCTTTCCGCTGCAACCGGCTCCAGTTTGGAATCAGCGTGGCACCTGGGGTCTTCCAAAGCCTTATGGAAAGACTCCTCCAGGGAATAGAAGGGGTGGTGCCCTACTTTGATGACGTCTTGGTGGCCGCGAAAAATGAGAAACAACTAGAAGCCAGCTTGAGGGAGGTACTGCAGAAGTTCAGAGACTCGGGACTTAAAGTCAAGAAAGGGAAATGCCAGCTACGGGCCGAAAGGGTCAAATTTCTGGGGTACCTCCTAGACAAACAAGAGATCCACCCCACAGAAAAGAAACTGAGAGCCATAAGGGAAGCACCGCGACCCAAAAACAAAACGGAATTACAGGCTTTCTTGGGACTGTTAAACTTTTACAATGTCTTCCTACCTCAAAAGGCGACCATAGCAGAACCACTACATAGGCTGTTAGATAAAACAGCCACCTGGACCTGGGGAGCACGGGAGGAGAGCACTTTCAAGAATACAAAGAACCTGCTAACATCTGATGTGGTACTAATCCAGTACAGCGAGACTCTGCCATTGATGGTAACTTGTGACGCGTCACCATTTGGAATCGGCGCCATCCTTAGCCACCAGCTACCAGACAGGAGGGAAGCACCCATCGCTTTCTCATCAAGGACACTTTCAAAGCCAGAGCGGAACTACAGCCAGCTCGACAAAGAGGCCCTAGCAGTCGTCGCCGGTGTCAAGAAATTCCACGAATACCTTTACGGTAGGACTTTTACAATCATCACGGATCACAAGCCGCTGCTAGGAATCCTGGTGGGGGACAGGGCACACCGAACATTCTATCGCCAAGAATGATGAGGTGGTCCGAATTCCTAGTAGCATACAATTGCCAGCTGATACACCGGCCCGGCAACGACATCGCCCATGCAGACGCCCTAAACCGGTCACACTTACCGGACTGGGAAGACGACCCAGCACCCACAACAGAGGTGCTCCAAATAGAGACAATATCCAACCCACTCGTGACATTGCCAGAGAAACAAATAAAGACAAATGGCTGGCGCGAGTCTTGAGCTGGGTGGGAAAAGGGTGGCCGGAAGGGGACATAGATGAACTATTCAGACACTTCTGGAACAGATAAACCGAACTCGTTATCTAAAAGGGCTGCATACTTTGGGGGGACAGAGTGGTAATTCCTGAAAAATTACAGGAAAAGGTATTGGGAATGTTGCATGAGGGGCACCCGGGGATGGTTAAGATGAAAAGCCTGGCCAGAAGCTACACCTGGTGGCCAGGAATGGATAAACAGATCGAAACCTGGGTTGCCAAATGTAAACAATGCCAAGAGTCCAGAGCCAATCCACCCGCCGCCCCAACCCAAGAATGGGAAAAACCAAGAGGTCCGTGGTCCAGAATTCATATAGATTTCACGGGGCCAACTAAGGGACACATGTACCTTATCACAGTAGATGCTTACTCCAACTGGCTGGAGGTAAGCACTATGAAATCAACCACGACTGAAGTGGTGATAAGGAAACTGAGCAAACTCTTTGCTACGCACGGCCTGCCAGATGTAATAGTGTCAGACAACGGGTCCCAGTTCACCGCACTGGCGTTTGAACAATTTCTGGCAGGCCAAGGGATACTCCATGCATTAACCGCACCGGCAAACCCGGCGGCGAACGGACGGGCAGAACGCATGGTCCAATACACCAAGAAAGCTATCCAGAAAATAGAAACAGCCAATATACAGGACAAAATCAATAAAATGCTCCTCATTCAACACATTACACCCAGCGCAACCACAAATAAAACCCCGGCGGAACTAATGATGGGCCGGAAACTATGCTCTACACTAGACAGAATGCACCCAACATATAACCCAGAGAAACCCCCAGGTTCCTCCAGCAAACACAGAACATTCAACATAGGGGACCCAGTATACGCCAAAAATTTCACAGAAGAACCACTCTGGGTGCCAGCAGCAATCACCCAGATAACCGGGCCCCTATCATACCGACTGGAAACTAGCGACGGGAAAAACTGGAAACGGCACATAAACCAACTTACGTCAAGAATAGCCGCCACAAACAGCCAAACACCCGAACAAGAAACTAGAAGGGGGGGGAACCAATAAGCGATAGAGAAGGAACCGAAGAAAACCAACTAACACAAACAGAACACCCCCCACCGAGAGTAAATAAACAAATAAACCAACGCTACTCACCCGTAGATGCAGGACCAATTGAGCACGAAACCCCGGGGTCTTCACCTGGAAGGAGCAGCCAAACCAGCTCACCCGGCCAGGAAAAGCGCACCGGGAGCAGAAGCAGCAGCTCAACCAGCCCAGGAGAACCGGGAGGGAGCTACCAAGAAAGGCCCAGCTCAACGTTCCAGGCGGTTCCATCCCAAGGAACCAGAGCGAGAGAGGAGGCATCCGAACCGGTCAACGACCACACCAGAACTGAACCGCACAGGTCAAGGAGGCAGGGAAAAAGCCCCACCTACCTATGCGACTACATCACTACGCACCGCAGGACGAAACCAAGAGGGGAGGGGTGTACAGTATTAGCATACTCAGAAACCCTCGCACCCGATTGGTACGGACCAGCAGAGACCTGATTGGTCAACAGGTCAGCCGTGATTGGAGCACTAGGAATCTACCGCGATTGGCTGTGCCGATCGTGGGAAATTCAAAGTGCTGTCATTGGCTGCTGAGCCGCGAGCCAGCCCAATATGAAGGGCTGCCGCGGCTCGCATCCCCAGACCTGTACCTATACCTAATAAAGAGCTGAACTCACAAAATGGTCTCACGTCTCTGTCGAACCGATCTGCCTCCGATCTAACAGTTCAGCTTCATAAAAACAAAATGATGATGATGAAAGAAGAGAAGTTTGAAAAGATTGGAAAAGAATGCTTCATTCAGCCTGGGCAGAAATTGAAAAGTTGCTTACTGGAGATGTAAGGGCTAAATTGAGTATGAGTTTCTAGGATTGAGTTAGTGGGCCATTGTTGGATAAACTGCAACATTACACTTTAAAAAATAACTGTTAACCAATAGAATACATACCAAACTAGTGGTCCCAAGATGAAATGCCTGGGTAACGACCAGCCACGGGAAGGAAAGGGCATGAAAAGCACTACTCTGCAAGCATCTGCTAGGATGGAATGAGATGCTGGAGATCAAGACAACACTTTTGAATCAAAGCTGGAAAATACAGCCATAAAGTTCCTTGATGGGGAGGGAGGGAGAAGGAGGACGGAGAGATCATCTGTTCCAATGCTGAGGAACCAGAGAGCGGAATGGCATATAAAATATACATGGTGCTAGTATTCTCCTATAGAAAGTTTTATTTCTATATACATCTGGATTCCCTGTGAATGTTGTTCCATGTGAATACAATACCTATTTTTAGCAGAAATTTTAAATATTCCCTTATTAAAGTGGTCAGATTCTAGGATGACATGCTATAATTTATACATGATGCTGGATTAAGATATTCCTTTTGATCGTAGGAACACTATGAATTAACAACTTAATACTGTAGCAGTATCAGTACTGTATATGCTTTCATGTAATGCTACATGTATTAAGTATTAAGGTTTTATGAGTAAACAGAATTTTGTAAAAATCTCTCATTCTCTGAAAGTATCAAAGATGCTTTTTCAAAAGGCAATTGGACTGCATTTTCCTTGAGGAAATTTTCCATTTTCCACTTTGCTTCTCAAGGAAAAAACATAGTCCAGTTGCCATTGGAACAAAGCACCTTTGAAACAATCATTTGGATGACTGAGTTTTGGGTGAGGAATATAAAGCTTCATCTGAGAAAATATGTAGAAAAAACAATTAGCTTTGCATGTCTCTTTCTCTCACTTTCTCCTGAGTGTAGCAAAATAGAGCATTTCTGTTTAAAAGAAATACTTTAATATTGAATTCCAGTGTATTAAATTTAAAATTATATTTAGCACATTAATATATATCTGATAATTATCCCACAAATACTAAAGTAAAATCATCAGGAATTCCCTTTGATGCTTGGCTTATTTCATCAAAACTTTTAAGCTAATTTAGCTGATAATAGGTTGAAAGAAATCCACAAAAGTTACTTAAAAAAAAAAAAATCTTTGATTTCACTTTACTATCTTGTTCAATTCTTTATTTTTAATTAAGTTCCAGTCCAGTGAACTATCAAAAGAGCACAAAGAAATCCATTCTTTCATTCTAACGAATGGAATTCTAAAGATTGAGAGCACTACTCTCTACTACTAAGTGGATAGAAAATTAAAACTCATCCTGCCCTAGACTTCCAGAGGCCAAATAGATTCGTCCCACCATTAGTTGCTGGAGGGCAGTCAGCCATGTCAAGTTGGCAGAAGATCAGAAATAGTTGCTGCTTCCATTGCTTTTTTGCCCATTCTTCACCATTCTGTTTCTCTGTTTAGGTAAGGAAACATTCATCCAACAGGTTACTTGTTGTCTAGTTCAGTTAATATCAACTAAGGACAATTTTAGACTGTCTCAACTATGGAACAGTGAAAAGGTGAAGAAGGCAAGATCATGGAACATAATAGAAATGGCCAGGCACATGTTTGTGCCATGGTTTGGTGCAAATGGGGAAAAAGCACATGAAGGATGAAATCTGATATTTGTGGTCCTTTCCCAACTCCAGGTGATACTGCTAATATCAGGCCTCCAAAGTCAGAGGTCCAGAATCATTACACATACCAAGTGTACATATTCAGAAAAAAGGATTATGTAGGTTTTGAATCCACAGGATTCAAACTCCTCATAGTTGTGAAATGACTGAGTTCCAATGAAGAAGTAGGGGTAGAAGAATCATCAAAAGAAAAAAATGCATACAATGAAGATAAAAATGTTGTTTTCTCCTCCATTCTCTTCTGTCATATTTTGACCTTCCTATTGCAATTGTTCTCTTCATACAGGTACTGCTGTTCTGACAAAGATTGTCCAAAGCAGCTTGCAGCACAATGTCAATAATCAATAAAATTATTTGACAAAATGAATGCGTTGAAAATGATCAGGCTGCATCCAACATCAATAAAACATTCAAAAGGAGATTCCTTTTAGAAAGTAGTTTAAGAAACATGTCTGCCTGGGATAAACAAATAGTATGCTTCACTTTAAAAATTATTCAGGTAGAAGGTACCCTGATATATTCATATCTTAACTGAGCATTTTCTGCTGCTGTTTGATTGTAGGGACTAAAAATTTAACTAAAACAATTTTACTACAGTCTATTCATATTGAAAAATATGAAATTCCACCAGCTTCTGCTAGATTGGCATCTGCTGTGAATTTGTTGTAGCTAAAAACTGGAAAATTATGTATAATAAGATATATATTTATTTAGCATTTAGCACTTCTTAGCCAGGGATCACCAAGGTGTTTTCAGTTTAGAAACATGCCTGACTCAAAATAAGATGTTTGAATACATCATAATTAAATTAATTTTATTCAGCTTTGTGAATATTTTCTTTAAAAAAAATCAATCAATCTACCAATCTACACCAGCTGCAATTTTAAAAGTCACCAGTACAAGGGAGAACATAGTTTGCTTTCTGAATTCAGTCCAAATATTTGGTTTGGGGTATCATCTTCCAATGAGGCCTCAAATAATGTTGTGAAATAAGGTTTCTGAACATCTGTCAGAAGATCTGCTTACTGCCTTTTCCCTTTCACCTCAGAGCAGTGGGATCTCTCTCATCCTGACAGTCTGTAGCATCTGAATGCTTTCTCTTGTAGAGATGCAATCTTAATTTATGAAAGAGAACTTTGACTGGCCATCCTGACAACTGTCAGAGTCTTTTTGCCTCCCCATTCCCTTCCCACAATTCTGCTCAGAAGCAGTGGGAAGAAAGGGATTAGACAGGGACAGGCCTTTCCTTCCTATCCATTCTGGTGAGAACTTTGTTCTTGTACTTCAAGGGGCCACCTGTCTCTCAGTGGGATATGTTTTTTTTTTTTTAATGAACCTTCCTTTCCCTTTTTATTTTGTTTTGTCATCAGATGTCTTTCAGAACAGCATTACCCAAATGTGGTGTGGGGAAGCAATGATCAAAACCAATGCATGGGCAAATGAAAGAAAAGTGAAGACACAAGCCCCTCCTCTGCATCTTGTCAAACTGGGAGAAGGAGCAAGGTCTGTTCATAGGAAGTCAAGTGAGGGAACACTTTTAGTCCAAGATTTTCAGGCCTGGCAGAGCATAGTAATGTCTTTTTGAAGAGGAGGGTGCCACTCGAATGAACTGCGCTTCCCTCCCCTGCATGAAAAAAAAATCCCTCCTTTTCATGTGCTGGTTGTGATGGCTAAACAGGAATTCAGGCTTGTTTTGTAAAGGTGGGGAAGCTCAAATTAGCCCAGGCTCATTAATCACAGTGGTGTGATTAATGTGAGAATGTGTCAGCTTCCTCTTCAGACTTAAGAGTTTGTGTCCCATCCAACCTGTTCTGATGTAGCAGCTGATGGTCAACCAGGTTTCTGCAGCACATACAAGACAGACCTGGAATATGCCAACATTTGATCTTTATATTCAATTTCTGCTTTATTCAATCTATTTGTGTTAATCTGTGTATATTTCTTGTCTCAAATCCTATGAATAGGTATAGGTTCATCTACCAATTAATGATATATTTATTGTTTTTCCAATAAAGCTTTCATGAAAACATACCATTTTACTTTTGGATAATACAGCAGATATATTTACTGTTGTTTCCTGTGACGGTCTGAATTATTGGTATTTTATACAAGCATCCTGACATTTTTGGTCATGACAACATCTGGAATTTCTAGGCACCATAATGGCCATGAGGGAGAACTTTCACATTCATAAAATGTCATGGTAACAAAACAAAAAACAACAGATGGGAAATGGAGTCCCACAGCCACTGTGGGATGTTTTTTATCATGATATTTAGTTTTTTTTGAGGTTTTTTATGCTTTCAATAAATCTTTTCTATCTTAATTCTCTTGAAATATCTGGATATTTCTACTACAAAAAGCGAGGCTTTTCAGGCATTAGCATTTTATTATCTGGGTTTCATCTGGTCAGCTTTTGGTGTTCAAAAATTAATTAAAGACTAATCTGGATGTCTTGTTTGTGTCAATACACAGATGGGCTAGATATTTAAAGCTGACTCATGTTCAGTCAATTTACCCACAGATAGCAAGCATCCAAAGATTTAAGTCTGTGACTATTTCTGGACTTATGGTTTAAAAATGCAGTAAATACGTTTTATATACAGCTCTGGAAGAATTTCATCATCTCACTGCCACTAGCACATAACAAGAAACAAGGAATAATAACCAAGAAAGTAAGAGTGGGCATATTACATGGCAATCAAGAATATAGCATCTATGAGTTTCAGTGTTGTACGTGAACAGCAAATTACAACATATTACAACAAATTACAACATATTACAACCAGCACACATCTGGTTTCTTTTGAACTTTTACACAATGCAGTGATGGAAGTGTGAAAAGTTGAAAATAGTGCACATTTCATCACTTTGGTTTTATTATGCTTAAGAAAGGATACCTATAATAACACTCAGTGCCTATCTCCAATAATTTTAAAATTTGACATCTTTGTTATTAATCTTTATTAGTGAAAGATTAAATGAAATGACATGCTAGGCATCAGCAAATTGAAATGGACATTCACAGTGTTTATTACTCAGATTAGAACATCATAATGTTTATTACTGGTCATGAAAAATAATGAAAGAATGGCATTTGTATAGTTTAGGAACGGTAAAGCCATACGATTGCTCCACCAGCTATTTACTTCCAGGTGCAATTCAAGGTATTGGTTATTACTTTTAAAACTGCAAGGCATGGATCCAGATTAGTAGAGGAATCGTCTTACCCTGATGGGACTGGCCCAGCACATCCCACCCAAACTAGCAGAGGGGGCATACTGGGGATCCCATCAATCAAGGAATTTTGGCTGGTGGGATCCAGGAGATGAGCCTTCTCTATTATAGCACCTGCCCCTTGAAATATCTTACCCCCTGAGGTGAGACCGACTCCCACTCTTCTGATTTTCCACAAGAATGTTAAAACTTGGTTTTGCCAAATGGCCAAAGGACTCCAATGGAGAAATATCACACTGGAGGTGGTTGACTAATTAAGGGACAATCCCACCTCCCCCTTTCTCTGCTCCCTCCTTTTCCTCCTTGTGACCGTGATTTTATTTTGATTGTATTGTCCTTTTATTGGGTTTATTTATTTCTGATGATTTAAACATTTTTGTGCTGTAAGCCTCCCAGAGGCTCTTTGAAGCAAGATGGACAACAAATAAATGTAAAAATAACAATAACAATAATAATGAAAAGCAAAATCCAGCATAGTTATCTTGTTTGCTGTGTATACTGTCATTTTTGTGTCAAATAATAATGAAAAGCAAGAACAGTTTTGGGATACAGTTCAAGGAATGACTGAATAATATCAATTAGACTTCATGGATAAGCCCTCTAATATGATGGTTATGCTCCAGCCACTGATGAACAATAGAAAAGGAGGTTTTATAATCAAATTCAATTTGAAGTCAACAGATTGTGCAAACAAGATGTGCTGCTTGTGACTGGAGACTGGGATGCCAAAGCTGAAAACATTAAGATAGTAAATGTGTTTGGTCTTTGGAGATTCTCCATCATCCAGGTCATGGTTGTCCCAAAGCTGCTTTTTCAAGAGGCAACTGGACTTTCTGGATTTTCTTTGAAGACATTTCACTTCTTATCCAAGAAGCTTCTGACCTAAATGTATTTGGATTATAAGTTTAGGAAATTGAAATGGCTTGTGCATTTCTGCCAATCCAATTGTTTCTTCATGGCTAACACTTCCTTGAATAACTAAATTGATACCTCAATACATGGATATGACCAGATAGAATATACAAAAATTAAAGTGACTTATATTATTGTTAAAAGGAAGGTCTGCTATACCATCAAACATGACCAGGTAAATGATGACTGGAACTGCTCATGAACTGCTCATGTGCAAGCTGAAGAAGTCAGCCAATCAGTCCCCACAAAACAAACTTGAACATATATCCATTATTTTTAAGGAGAACCTCAGGAATCACCCTGAAGTGCTCAGTCAGTAGAGAACCAGAGGAATTGTGGAATGAACTTAAAGAAGTTGTTAAGGTTGAATGTGAAACAAGACTCTAAGAATAAAGAAACAAAGCAAAAAGGATGTCAGAACAAATAGTGGAAATTGCCAAGAAAAGCCAAGAAAGACAAATATCTCAGGAAAATTTTTCTAGATGTTCTACTAAAAGGAAATAATAGCCTGATTAGGAGAAGCTTCTTCCCCTCTCCTCAAATGCCCCCTAGATATGGAACATTTTCCTAGGAGAGTTCAGAGCAGAGAATATTGGCCACCAGGTGGCACCATTCTGACACAGTAGGTTTTTTTTTTTTTAAATTCCCCAAACTTCCTCAACTCAAAGAAAGTTATTTTTTTATTTTGCATCCCTAGTTTTGATAAACTTCCTTTCTGTCAGTACTAAACCTCTTTTTAAAGAATCCCTTGTTTCACTTTTTTCCAGCAGATGGAAGAAAGAAGCAATAAGTAAGCGTTTATATTATATACTAAAGAAATTTAGTAAATTTTTGCTGTTTTGTTATCCCTTCCAGTGTTGATGCTTCAAGTTAAAGAGAGTCCTTGGACTTTTCTTCATATTTCTTGTAACCCTAGCATAAGCATAAGCATACTCCACTAGTTGCTTTTTTGTCTTGTGCCTTCCTGACATTGCCTTCACAGCATCTCCCCAGCCTATAGCGGGAAAAGAATTAAAGCTGTCTTTAGCTGTTCCAGTTTTAAAGGGGTACAAAAATTTTTCCCCATGGATCCAATCTAGCAAAAGATGATGAGATCAGTGATCCCAGCCCCTTTTAGCCACTGTAAGTTACTACAGGAAGGACCTGTCTTCTTCTGGGCCTGGTTACTTCTTACTATGACCTGGGCTGCTCTATAGCATAGAAACAGCTGCCCAATTCCTTGAAACTTGAGGAGTTCAACCATGCTGGACTCCAGACTCTAGTAGTACTAATTATGCAAAGAGCACATAAGCTTTGGGGTTGGGGGTTAATCAGCATGCCTTTTAAGGCTGTTGTGGATGCTGTCACAAAGTGGCAGCCATCTGAGAGGAATCTTGTTTATTCACCAAACAGCTTCTATGATGGATAGGGCCAATAATTAAAAAAACCCCACCTACTAAAGGTGTTCCATACTACCCTGTTATCTTTGCTTGCTAGGAAAGTGAGCACTTTTCTAAGCAAAAGTTTGAGCTACTAATTCTAATCAATTTTATTTTGAAGACTCCATTTGATCTATAGCAGTCTCAATATATATTTATTCTTATAAATAAAGATGATGCTCTAGAAGCTAATTTTTTGCTTGGCAATGTACCAGCATCTTCTGCAATTATTGTAATTATTTTTAAACTAATCTAACAAAAATAGAGATGAGCCAACGAGACTAGCAAGATACCATTGACAATATCCATAAATACACTGATATTTAAAGACACCATATTGGAGTATACATGTGATTAACCTCAGACACAATGCTAATGGGATTATTAATGCTATGAACAGGTTTTTTCCCTTACCAATTTATTTTTAGAATAGAACAGGATGGCTCCATTAGCTTGTTAAAATCCAAATCAAAAGCATTTTAATAGATGGAAAATGTGTATTTAAAAATTCAGTGAAATGCTTAAACTCCTCTTGACTTATCTCTCTCTCTTAAAGTTTATTTATTGCTTATAAAAGATAGAAACCAACCCAGATCATGGATAATAATGACTGGATCTGCGTCTTACAGATGTCTGCCTGTAGGTCTGCCCCAATATACCCTTTCTCTCTCTCCCTCCCACGCTCTCATACAAATGCACACATACACAGACTACAGACTCTACCTTACTTCAGTTATTATTTACAAATCCCAGAGGTATAATGTGCTTTTCACATACAAAGAATTTAAAATGTGTGCAATTAATTCAGCTCATCCACCCAGTCTGGGCACTCCTTTCTCTAGCCTTATCTCAAATCAGCAGCCAGATTGTCTTGCACTCTGGCAGTTGGGAAAGAGTGACTCCAGTTACTGGAGAGATCTCCCAGGAAATGTTGCAGTCATTAGAATAAAAACAGCAGGAGGAGCAGCTGTTACCTCATCTTCTCCTGTATGGAAACATATGTGTTTCTGCTAGTAGATCCGTGTGTGTCAGCCCCAGCCAACCTCATCTGGCCTCGGAAACAGAGTGGGGCCTGTTGCATTTGGATGGAAACCTCTAAGGCAGGTTAGTCTGTGAGAGAATAATTCCCAGAAGGAAACATTGGCAACTGCTCCCATGCTGTTGCCAAGAAGATAATATGCTTGTGAAGTCACTTCAAGCTTGACTTGAAGGAGACTTTTCATTCCATAGGTTTGTATTATGGATACTTACATTCAATATCAACAATTTGATGTAAACTGAAATTACAATGAAAACAAAAACTGACAGGCTGAAAATCATTATGAATATAATTACTAGTGAAAAATTAAAGTTTGGGGACATCCACAGGAAGTGGGAAAATAACAAAAGTGCAATAATAAATGCAAGCTCTGGCCCACATTGACATAAGAGGCAAAGGGGCTTGCAATGCGACAAGATGCTGCTGCTTTAGCATTTGACCAAAGCAGTGGATTCTGCAGGCCTCTTTGCCAGAGTAGGAAAAATGTTAGGCTATAAGGCCAATTATACAATTGAGTAGATTATTACCTAATGTACTGTATGTGGGTGCTTATATTTGTGGGAAGTATTGGAAGCCAGAGCAAACTGTGTTCCTAAACTATAATCTGCCCTCCAACTACTATCTACAAAGTTGAAACATTCAAGTGTGTAAATCTAGTTCATTTTCCGCCGAGCATATCCTAAGACCAGATGCCATCTGGTCTCCCTCAAGCATTAGAATAATGCAATCAGAGGCTTATAGCTAAAATGTCAAAAGAAGGATGAAGAAGAGGATGCAGATTTTGGCAAGGGAGAAAGACCAAAGGCTGAGAAACGTTTTAAGTCCTCCATGCAGACCAATGGTAAAAGTTGTACATCTTTCATCAGCTCTTGAAGACATCCTAAAAAATGGACAGATTTCCATATGTGATAAGAGAACCCAGGGCAGTAGATGGTGTGTATTTGTGGCTCTGTGTGGAATAAGCTAGTCTTATGACTCCTAGTAGGTCTTCCTGTCTGACTATTTATAATTATATTTTATGCACTATTTTATAAGCTGCAACATTTGCTTTTTTAGTAATCAACAGAGATATATTCATACATGGCTTTGCACTCCCACACACATGAACACACATCTGCCCCAAAAGCATAAAGATGGAGTAATTTACTTCAGATATAGAATTGGGGAGTGGGAGGTGGGGGTGGGATTAGTTTATTATGTGACTAATCTCCTTCGTTCATGGAATTCTAACCATCAAACTGATTGCTTTTTTGATTTCTTCCTTTTCTTCTTTTCACACAAAAAAAATTCATTTGGCATAAAATCTCCACATAATCTCTTTTGACTGATAATACTAGAAGCCATATATCTGGAAATATCCCCCACTGCTGAATTTTGATTGCTGCTGTTATGCTGCAAAGGGCTAAAAGGTTTTGCAAAATCATTATGGACTAGTCTTAATATTTACAGTGGTCTTACACGTCTTTAAAAATGCTATCAGATCCAATCAAAGGAATGGAAATTCCAAATGTGTTGCTTAGGATATGACTTCATGGTTTATGTTTGATGAGGTGTTTGTAGTTGAATTTTCTGGTGGGATCCTTTGCTATCCAACTTTGGAAATTCCAAATGATTTGTGTCAGGTAAACTACTTATGAGATCATTATCAAATACTCAAAAACTTTGTTTATTTTTAGGCACAGATTTTTCAAGTTTCTTTTTCTTAGTCTCAATAAGATAATTCCAGAATGGTGGAATTAGAACAGAAGTGCTAGCAGTTTTTCAATGGATCAACACAAAAATGGAAGCAGCAGATTCCAAGAAAGGCATTTTGCACTTACAAGTTTATCATTAGCCTTGGGACAATTTGTATCAGCAGCTTGAATTACTACAGATTAATCATTTCACAAGTGATCAATACTAGGCAAGATGTCCCTCAGCTTGCTGTTTTTTATAATGAAGGTTCATCATCCAGCTTGTTTGCTAAGTTTGTCTAGCTTACTTAAACATATGTTTCATAGCAGAAGTCCTGACATGCCACATTAAAAATAAATAACATCCTCTATATTACAATTTAGATGACAATAAGCAGAAGTTGTGGAGATTATTAAGGAAACTGGTCACCCTCTATTTTTTCAAACTTTGATGATTGGCCTTTTTAATCAACCATAATATCAGCTTCCTGCTTAGCCATTCAAGTTCACAGCCATATGTCATACTCTCCCATATTTAACCATTAGGGTGAATGGTCATTTAGTCCATCAAATTGGACCCTTTTCCTTTGGGAGGACCTTATAATTAAAAGAATTCATGATGGGTGGCTATTCATCTACATCCAATAGGGGAGGTTTACCACCATCCTTGATTGCTTAAATTGCTTAAACCACTATTGAATCATTGGACAATTTCCCACTTAGTGGAAATGTAGATTGTTGGAAATACAGACTGTTTCTCTGTGCTTCCCACAAAAGAGTTCTCATGTATGCAATATAATTATCATTTAAATATTGCTTAATAGTTTGATAGAGTTTTAAACTGTAGCAAAACATCTCCAAGGAATGGACTTGGTACCTTCTGCTGTTACGGCAGAAATGAATTTTGGTATTCTACTGATTGCTATTTAAGTACTGATATCTAAAATATTTCATTCAAGCCTAGCCTGGGAGATTTGTCTTTCTAGGTTTTTGTTCCAAGTTGATGTTCTCCTGAGAAAAATTGCATTCTCTTTATCTCTGTTTAAGCTCTTCATTAGCTGGCTATTTCAACAGGAAACTGAAAAATCCAGGCTGTCCTACAGTGTAATGATATCTACATATCTTCTGATATGTCAGTAGAATACTGAGAGATGCCCAAAATGATTTCTAAGAATGTGGGCCAAAATCTGTAACCACTAAGACAACATCAGCTCAGTCATCCCAAAGAATGCATATCTCATTAAACACTATCCTGATCTGGCAAGTCAGGACCTAGGTCAGGGCTCTGTTTTGATGTATTGTCTGGGTTCCCAAACCTCATAACTCTTTAAGATTTGTTTTTCAGGACCTCACTGAAGGGAAATTTCAGTTGCCCTGAAGCAGCCTGGAAAGACAAAAACAAAATATGCATTTACCAGAAATCCTCTGACCCCTTATCTTGCTTCTTATAGAAATATTGTGCAAAACCATGAAATTGCTGAACTAAGGAACTGGAAGCAAGCATGTTTCAGTGAATAAGGATGGGTCTGGAAAATAACAGATATGTACTTCTCCTTTTTGGTATAGTTTAACATAAGAAACGCCCCGGGCTAGGCTGAGGTTATGAAATGTATAAAAGTGATGCCTCAGGAAGAGCCAGGGGTTCAGAATTTGCCATGCTAATGCTCTGAACCTTTGTGCACAAATAAAAACCTGTATTCTCCAACCTTTCGTGGTCTTGCGTCCTGATTTGGAAACAGGATCTGCTGCAACAGCCCAAACAATCATCTTGATAAAGAGATATAAGTTAGGGGAGCTATGCTATGTTCCTTCTCAAAGCAATGTCACAACATCATTTGTTTCAACATTTCACTTTAGAACAATTTGAAAAGAAAGTTGAAAGACTTGAAAATGTTCATCATTTTCCCCCCTTTACTCTCCTAATTGTACCATCTCTTTTCTTCAATTATCCACCTGAAGCATATCAGAATGAGCAAATGAATTCATTTCAAGTTATTTGTCATTAAGACACAGTAACACAGGCTTCTGACTATATTAGCAAAATAATTCTTGGTAGGAAGCATCTACACAAGCTTCAAAAAGTTGCACAGTTCAGCCATTAAATGTTGACATGCAGATAATTTCCATCCATTTGTTTAACCCTTGTAGCATTGTTGTTATAATGAAGTTTTTCCAATTATGGTTTTGGAATAATTATAAAAATAGGATCCCATTTATATGTATAGGTAAGAAGGAACACACTGTATCACCTGGTATAACATCGATAGGGGCTAGTTTAGGAAGTGTCCAGATTTTAAATCTTTTTATACAGAAATTTATAAGGAAAACAGTAACAAGCTTCTAAGACTAGATCAGACACCCTTCTATTTTAAACCATCCTCAATTATAAGTATTAGAACCACTCAGAGTAAGATATTGGATAAGGACATCAGGTTCAAGTTTCCTCTCAACAATAGAAGTTCATTGGATGACTTTGTTCTGAAGAAAATTACATGGAAGGAACAATGCAGGTGTTACCTTGAACTCCAGAATGAAAGGTGAGATACAGGTCTAAAAAATAAATGAGACATTTTTAAGATAAATTGAAGCCCAGTACTTCAAACAAAGATATGATATTCTTACACAGGAAACCAGATTCTTTTGGAACTTTGGAAGTTTTTTTCTGTCAGATCTCCTTGCACCTGGCATGTGAATCTTAATTGAGATTTTTTTTTATTAAGCATGCTAGCAAACAATTGCAATTGCTCTGATTGCCACATAGAATTTTATCCAAGAGGCAAATTCATGCAATATTACCTTTAACTTACAAACTATGCCCATCAGGTCTTCAGTCTTTTTAGCTGTCCAGGTGAAAGTCCAGTTCCAGTAGAAAGGCAAAATAAATTTAATCTATATTTTGTAACAGGGGCTTTGCCACTGCAAGAAATTTTGGTGTCACTGTGGCAGTGGTGGATGGGATATGGAATTTCAAGATGGTAAATGACGATGTTTGGGAGAAAAACAACTCTTATGGTGAAAGAAGCACTTGTACTTTAACAGGAGAGGGTTTTTCACTCATAAGCATGATGAATTAAAGAGATGAGATGTTTGGAGCAATATCAAACAGAGAAGCATGGGAAAACATTGTCTACATGTTCTTTTTTCTTTTGTGAAGAATGGAAGGGATCTATGTTTCAACTTAAGCCAGAGGACAGGAGAGTATGCTCAGTTACTGGACGATAACACCAAATTAATTGACTGGGACCATTTAAGGGTAAAAAATAGCAGCAAAAGTTTGTTTGTTTATTTAATTTATATTGCTGCCGATTCACCCATGGCAACTCGAGGCAGCTTACAGAATGTAAAAACATATTTAAAATAAAAAACAATAAAACTAGCAAATAAATTAATAAAGTACAATAGAACAAAATCTAGAAAAAGATAAATTAAAAATAAATCACCTGCCACCACCCCAACGACAGCAGGTCACACAAGCCATTTGATGGGCTCCATCCTGCTCTGGGTTCCCCAGGCCCTCTGGCAGAACCAGGTCTTCAGCGCCTTCTGGAAGAGTATTAGTGAGAGGGCTATTCGAATCTCTGGGGAAATAATAGTCTAGACAGAGGGAGCCACTATGGAGAATTCTCCCTGAGCCAACGAACCCCAAACCCAGAGCCACTCAGTCTTGCAAAGGTTTAGTTTCAACCCGTTGCTCCCCATCCAGCCCCTAACAGCCTCCAGGCATTGTGAAAGGGAGGACATGGTGTCACTTAACTCACCACATGCCAAGACATACAGCTGAGTATCATCAGCATATTGGTGATACCTCAGTCCATGGTGATGGATGATCTCACCCAGCGGCTTCATATAAATGTTGAACAGGAGTGGAGACGGTACCGAGCCCTCTGGAACACCGTAAAGCAGTGGGCGAGGCCTTTATCTCTCCCCTCCTATCAACACTGACAGAGAGTGGAAAGAAGTGAACTAGGACAGCACAAGGCCTCCCACTCCCATCCCCCGAAGCCGCCCCAGGAGAATCCCATGATCAGTGGTATCAAAAGTCGCTGAGAGGTCAAGCAAAGCAAGGATGGATGCACTACCCTCATCCAACTCCCACCAGAGATCATCCAAAGGTGTGATCAATGCCGTTTCTGTTCCAAATCCAGGTCCGAATCCTGACTGATAGGGTCAAGAAAAGTTGTTGGTTTGTTTGTCTTCTGCAGTCTTTAGATTTATAAGTATCAAAACAGATGTTCCCTTGGTTCCCTGTTTCTCTCCTCCTGTCCCACATCACAACCCATATCAGGCACAACTTCAAGAATATGTTAAAAGGGGAGGCAAAAAAAAAAAAAGTCTGAAAAAGAGACTGGTCATGAGCAAGTCTCCACACCTTTGTTAAGAGGAAAGACAGCCTTGCAACTGTTCCATGCCTCTTACCTGGAAAAATTAGTCCCCTGTCAAATTATAGATGATAGCTGGATTTCTCTGTACATTAACTGCAGAGCAAACATATGAAAAGGAAGCAAAGGGTCCAGTTTAACCATTCCAAGGCAGATGGGGACAAAGTGATGCCCAAGTCCCTACATTTTCATTTATTTTATTTTATTTATTTATTTGGTTTATCAATTGCTTACAAGATAATAGGTATAAGTAAAAACATAGTTATGAATACATGGATACATATAAGAAAAATAAAAGAAACAATAGGACAGGGACGGTAGGCACGTTGGTGCACTTATGCACTCTTAGGAAAGGGGTGAGGTCAATAGTAGAAAGTTTTGGGGGTTTGGGGAAGAAACCACAGAGTTAGGTAGAGTATTCCAGACATTGACCACTCTGTTGCTGAAGTTGTATTTCCTGCAATCAAATTTGGTGCGATTAACCTTGAGTTTGTATCTATTGTTTGCTCTTGTATTGTTATGGCTGAAGCTGAAGTATTCATTGACAGGTAGGACATTGTAATGTATGATTTTATATACTATACTTAGATCGGACCGAAGGCGGCATAGTTCTAGGTTTTCTAGGTCTAGAATTTCAAGTCTGGTGGCATAAGGTATTCTGCAACGAGTAGAGGAATGGAGAACTCTTCTTGTGAAATATTTCTGGACTTTCTCAACTGTGTTAATATCAGATACGTGGGTTCCAGACTGATGAGCTGTATTTGAGTATTGGTCTAGCAAATGTTTTGTATGTTCTAGTTAGTAGTGTAATATTATCAGAGAAAAAGCTACGTAAGATTAGGTTAACAACTCTTAATGCCTTTTTGGCTATGTAGTTACAATGGGCTCTAGCACTTAGATCATTAGAGATGAGACTCCAAGATCCTTGACAGAGTTTGGATAATCAACAAGGTCTTGACTATTTAGCTTGTATTTTATTTTCTGATTTTTTTTTGCCAATATGTAAGACAGAGCATTTATTTGTTGAGATTTGAAGTTGCCATTTGTTTGACCATTCTGATACATTGAAGGATAGCAGTATTGTCTGTGGTGTTGAATAGCTTTACATCATCAGCAAAGAGAATGCAGTTGCTTTTAATATGATCACAGAGGTCATTTATGTAGAGTATGAAGAGAGTTGGTCCTAAAACACTGCCTTGGGGGACACAACTGTTGACAGGTACAGAATTTGATAGGACGCTCCCAATTTTGACCATTTGTTGTCTGTTTGACAGGAATGCTTCTATCCAGTTATGCAGGTGCCCAGAGATACCGTAAGATTTTAGTTTTAGGAGTAGTTTGTTGTGTACCACTGAATCAAAGGCTTTACAGAAGTCTATGTAGATTGTGTCTATTGCATATTGCATATAACTATATTACATATAGTTACTGTTCTTCACCGTTTGTTGCCCAGGCACACCTATCCTCCTAGCCCACTGCAGGGAAGTGGGCTTCCCTGCAGTGGGCAAGAGGCACATCAGAAATAGCAGAAGAGGGTTCAGCACATTTTCTCTCCCCAAAGTCCCATTTTCTCTGTAAGAGACTCCCAAGGCCCTCTCAGAGGACATAACTGTAAGTTTTTAAACCCATGGATATGCTAGCACCCATTTTCTGATGCAGTCTTCCAGGTTTACACATTGTGTGTGTGTGTGTGTGTGTGTGGTGTAGGGGGGGAGTATATAGGCATGTAAGAGAAGAGACACTTGCCTTCTTTTCTACCCTGCCTCTTATAGAATACAAATGTACTTTCCCACTTTCAGAAAACTGAAGCAAGGGAATCTACCGGTGCTGCCTTTGCCAGCGGATGGGGCCGCTAAGGAGGAGGTGGAGGGGAGAACTTGCAGCAAGGGGGGAAGTTGACTTTTCTTTATACATACAGGATTTTTTCCATGCAGAGTTCAAATTATGGCTGATAAAAGGAGTTTTGTGGCTGTTTCAGTTCTTTCCGAACCTCCTGGCTTCCTCCCAATTAAATGAGGTTTGTCAAAGCCATAGGGCTCTGCTGCTGCCTGAGAGGCAGACAAGCGTTTCCTGCAGTGACATCTTAAATCCCCGAAGGAGGAGATGAAAGTGCTCCTGCCAAAAGGCAGGAAAGGAAGGAACTGGAGAAGGTGGGGGGGGGAAAAGAGGTAGGGAGACAGAAAGGCAGAAGCGGAAAGGTGGGGAAGGGATGGAGGTGACAGAGTGGCCCACCACACGTTGGCTCTCCTGGACGAGGCTGATCATTTCCATAGTGTTAGGTTTGGAGCATGGGTGAGAAAGAATGGAGATGAGCCTCTAGAATGGTGAACTTCAACTCTTTATTTACATGTTGACAGCTCAAACTCAATGGCAGTTATAGCCCTCCTTATATAGGCAACCCAATAACTATTTAACCAATAACAATCCAGGAGTGCTAGCTCCCTTAACCAATATGAACGCTCCGTTAATGGCCAATCAGATCCCCTGGAACGGGCCAATCCGATCCTGCCATTAACAGCCAATCAGAAGTGCAGGACCAGAACCCTGCACTTGACTCCAAGCTCAAGATAACTTTATTAAACTTTATGCATTCACAACACCCTTCCCCTTAGCCTCTGTTTACAGGGCGCAGTTACATAGTCCTTAAGGTAGGACGGTTGCTTTATTAGTCTTTTTGATTTTCGCTGTGCGTTTTGCATTTGGCTGCAATCTCGCTGAGGTAGATCGTTGTTTGGCGAAGGGGTTGCCTCTGGTTCAGAGTTCACGTTTCCGTCATCACCAATATCTTCAGCAACTCCCTGAGGTGAACCTATTCCCATCTCTGGTTCCAGTTCCTGTGTCTCTATTCCGCTATCGTTCCCTTCGAACGGGTTTTCTTCTAGTTGAAATTCGTCTTCTTCTGTATCTCCCCCCCCCTCAGTTTGGTTATAAGGAAGTTCAGAAATGCCCGACCGGAGCCGTGATCGTAATTGATCGATATGGCGTTTCCATAGTTTATCATCAAGACATTGTACAAGGTAGGATCTCGGGCCGGTTACACGAACTACTGTCGCCTCTACCCACAGCGGATTGCCCGATAGTTTTTTAGCGTATACCAAATCGCCTACCTGGAAGGTACGACATCGGCCGCTGGATCCTAGTGGTTTTTCTGGTTCATAAGCTGGGTGTAACCGGTCGAGGTGGGAGCGGAGCTTTTGTCCCATTAGCAGTTCAGCGGGAGTTTTGTTGGTGACGCTATGAGGTGTGATGTGTTGTAGAAAAAGGATTCGGTTGATTTTGTCGTCGATGTTATCGTAGTCTAATTTCTGCAAAGTTTTCTTAACAAATTGGACCATGCGCTCAGCCCTGCCATTGGTCGCAGGGTGCGCAGGTGAGGTGAGTGCATGTCGGATGCCGCGGTCAGCCAGGTACTGCTCGAAGGACAGCGCGGTAAATTGGAGCCCGTTGTCGGATACCAGAACGTCTGGTAATCCGTGGGTTGCAAACAGTCTTTCCAATCTTTTGATAACCGCTTCGGTGGTCGTGTTCGTCATGCGGTGAATCTCGAGCCAATTCGAGTAGGCGTCGATGGTTAGGAGAAAGGTGTGGCCTTTGGTCGGCCCCGCAAAGTCCAGGTGAATACGGGACCAGGATCCCCGTGGTGTTTCCCATTCGGTAGGGATGGCTTTTGGTGGGGCGTTGCTCACTTCCTGGCATCTATGACAAGCTTTAACCCAGTTCTCGATTTGCTTGTCAATGCCCGGCCACCATGCGTAGCTGCGTGCAAGGGCTTTCATTCGCACGATACCGGGGTGGCCATCGTGCAAGGTTCCCAGTACTGCTTTTTGGAGTCATTCTGGGATAATGACTCTATCACCCCAGATGACACAGCCTTTTTGAGAAAACAACTCCGTTTGTCGAGTCTTGAATGGTGTGAAGTCATCCGATATTTGGTCCAATGGCCATCTGCGTTCTACCCAGCCTAGGACTTGCGCTAAGGTGGGGTCATGTCTGGTTTCTCTCGCGATATCTCGGGCGGTTAATGGTGGCGTGTGGAGTGTTTCAATCTGTAATGTGGTTACCGTTGGTGCGGGATCATCGAGAGTCTCTGGAAGCGGTGCTCGGCTCAATGCGTCGGCGTGGGGAATGGCTTTCCCTGGGCGGTATTGCAGCCGATAATTATAAGCAGCCAAGAATTCTGACCAGCGAGTCATCCTGGGGGATAATATGTAGGGAGTCAGCTTATCTCCAGCTATTATCCCCAATAACGGTTTGTGGTCAGTCACGATAGTAAAAGCCCGGCCATACACGTACTCGTGAAATCTTTTAACAGCAGATACAATTGCGAGGGCTTCTTTATCGATTTGGCTATAATTTCGCTCAGTTTTTGAAAGTGTCTTTGAAAAATATGCAACAGGGTCTTCGTTACCATTAGGCAGTACATGGCTCAAAATGGCGCCCACTTTGAAAGGTGAAGCATCACATGTGATATTTAACAGCAAAGTCTCATTGTAGTGCATGAGTACAGCATCAGAAGTCAGTAGTTTTTTTACATTACGGAACGCCTGTTCTTCTTTATGACCCCATAACCAAATTGCTTTTTTGTCTAGCAAACGATGTAATGGCTCAGCAACAGTTGCTTTATGTAGTAGAAATACATTATAAAAGTTGATGAGGCCTAGGAACGCCTGGAGATCGGCCTTGTTCCGAGGCCTGGGAGTGTTTTTTATTGCTCTTAATTTACTGTCGGTAGGGTGAATACCCTGACTGTCAATTAGGTACCCTAAAAACTCGACACGATCTGTACACAATTTACACTTATTCTTTTTCACTTTAAGACTGGCATCTTGGAATTTTTGTAGAACTAATTTTAAACGATTCCTTAAGATTTTTTTTGTAGGTGCAGCAATTAATACATCATCAAAGTAGGGGACCACGCCTTTAATCCCTTGTAGTAGTCTCTCCATAAGGCTCTGAAAAATTCCCAGGGCTACACTGACTCCGAATTGGAGCCGGGTACATTTAAAGGCACCTCGGTGCGTCACAATCGTTTGTGCCTGTGCCGTCTTTTCATCAACAGGCAATTGCTGATATGCCTGAGCTAAGTCTAATTTAGCGAAGACTTTTCCGCCCCCCAGGGAATGGAGGAGATGCTGCACCACCGGCACCGGATATGCATTTTGCTGTAGGGCGTGGTTCAGGGTGGCCCGGTAGTCCCCACAAATTCGAATTGAACCATCCGGCTTAATTAGTGTTACGATTGGGGTCTCCCAGGGGGAGTGATCGGTAGGTTCTAGCACCCCCTGAGCTATTAATTTATCGAGTTGTTCATCGATTTTCAGCTTTAAGGCAAATGGAACTCGACGGGGCTTAAGGCGGATGGGAGCTATCTTTGGATTAAGGCTGAACGATATTGGGGTCCCCTTGTACTCGCCTAAATTTTCTGCGAAGATGTCCCTGAATTCATGGATGAGGTCCTCCTCCCAGTCACTTCCGCTGACTCGGTTTATGCCTGCCACTTCAATGCCAAGTGGCGCGAACCATTGGAGACCTAGCAGACTAGGCCGATCTTTGTCGATCACAGTTAGCGGTAAGTATGCTCTGTGCTTCTTGAATGAGACCCGGACTCGGCTGGATCCAATGACAGGGATTCGATTCCCTTGATAGTCCTTAAGAATAAGTCTTTGGGAACGGAGGTCTTGGCGCTGGATCGTGGGGATGAGTTGCTTGAGGGTCTTCGAGGACACCATCGAGAGGGACGATCCCAAGTTGACTTCCATTTGGCAAGGCTGGTTCTCGATGGCCACTGTAATTCGGATTTTCTTGGCATCCAAGGCAGAGGCATGACCGATAGTGATAGTATGGTGAGCCTCTTCTCGCTTCGTGGGGCAATTCAAAACTCGGTTTCTGTCGGAATGGTTTACTGGTTCTCGCCTTACAGGATGGTTTCCTGTCAATTGGCGATAGTTAGCCCCTTTTGAGGCCTGGCCGGGTCCTTGGAAACTTTGGCAGACCCGTCCGATGTGGCCTCTCTTCCCACACTCATGGCAGAGCGCGTCACAGAATTTGCATTCGGACCTGGCATGGTTGGCTCCACAGCCAGTGCAAGGGTGTAGGGACTTCAGGTAGGGGTCCCGGTCGGACCGCAGTCAATGGACCTCTTCTTCGTCGCTGTCTGACGACGAAGAGAGGTCCTCGTGGTGGGCCGTTGTAAGCTGCCCTTCTGACTTGGGTAAAATGTCACCTGTCGGTTGGTGTACCGGAGCGCAGTTGCGGCGTAATTGTGCAGCCGACTTCCTGGTTGCTTCTGCTACAGTAGCATCGGCGATGGCATTGGCAAGGCTGATGTTGCTTTTTGCCATCAGCTTGCTCTGCACACCTGGCACATCTAGTCCCAGAACTATTCGATCTCTCAGTGCCTCTTCTAAATCGGTGAATCCGCAGAGGCCTCCCAGATTTCGGAGGTCTGCTATGAAGTCGGCGACGCTTTCTCCTTTTCGCTGGTTTCTTTGATAGAACTTGTGCCGTCTCACGAGCGTGGGCAAGGTCAGTGCGTAATGAGCTCTTAGTAGGGGTTCGAGGACATTCTAGTCCATTGCCTTCACTTCTGCAGGTTTGGCTAGTGCTTTAGCCATCTTAAATACGGTTGGTCCGCAATGCGTTAGGAATACCGCCCGTTTCTTCCCGTCCTCTTGCACTGGATCGAACGGAGCGGGTGGTACGACGACGCCGGACATGGTTCCATCGTGTAGCGCTGTCAGCCACGTGCTTGGTGTTTCTTCTTAGTTCAGTCAGCTCTGACGTCTCCACATCCCATCCTCGTCGCCAGTGTTAGGTTTGGAGCATAGGCGAGAAAGAATGGAGACGAGCCTCTGGAACGGTGAACTTCAACTCTTTATTTACATTGTGACAGCTCAAACTCAATAGCAGTTATAGCCCTCCTTATATAGGCAACCCAATAACTATTTAACCAATAACAATCCAGGAGCGCTAGCTCCCTTAACCAATATGAATGCTCCGTTAATGACCAATCAGATATCCCGGAATGGGCCAATCCGATCCTGCCGTTAACAGCCAATCAGAAGTGCAGAGCCAGAACCCTGCACTTGACTCCAAGCTCAAGATAACTTTATTAAACCTTATGCATTCACAACACATAGGAGGAAAGTATTCCCGATCCTGCCCACGTCAGTCTGTTAGCGGGCCTTTCCGGTGGCTGTCACCCCTAGGATCAGAAGATGGCAACCAATCTATAGAGGAGTAAATCAAAATCACCAAGACAGAAACGTTGTTCCAATTCAATGAATTTACATTCCTGGATGATTCAGCAGGATTGCAACAGTACAGATGGTCCTCAACTTATGACTGTAATTGAGCCTACGGTTTGGCTTGTATGTTGAGTTTGTCATAAAGCAAGTCATGATTTTGTGATTTTATGACCTTTTTACAGTAGTTATTAAGCAAATGTGGCAGTCAGTCATTAAGTGAATCGTAAAGTGAAGGAAGTTGTAAAGTGAAGAAAGAAAACGCCATAGTCATTAAGTGAATACTACAGTCATTAAGCAAAGCCATTGTTCATTATAGGATAAGAAACCAGAAGTAAATGCCTGTTTCCAGTAAAAAGATCATAAATTACAGTCACGTGACGGTGAGATGCTGCAAAGGTGCTGATTGCCAAGTGCCTAAAAATGAAGGCATGTGACTGCAGGGGAAGGGGCAGATATCAGAGCTTCGGATCTGCATTGTAAGTAGCTTTTTTGAGGCCCATTGTGTCTTCTAACAATTGGTAAGTGACCAGTAGTAATAACAGCAGCAACAGCAACAAAAATAATAACATTTCTAGATTATTTTTAAAGTTATGAAAGTCATTCCAGAGTTCCTGGAGCAAATATAAACTACTGACACTCAAACAAAAAAAGCCTTTGCTACATCTAATGGGATCCTGCCAATAAACTTCTGCATATTAAAAAAAAACATTTTAGAAGGAGGAAAGGGGACAGGGTGACAGAATTATCCTATTATCTTCATCTAAAGAGAATAACTGGATTGTGAAGTGGAAAAAAATATGTTAAAAAGCATTTTTGTGTAGCTCCCCTCCCCCAATTCAAACCATAGATTTCTATGGAGTCCCCTGCCAAAGCAATGCCTGTTATGCTCTTTGCAAAGGGCCACTCAGACATGACGTGGGCAATCCATCTATTATACCCTCCCTGGTGATGCTGGTTTTCTGGAAGACCATTAGACATCCGATTCAATGTGCATTCGGTTCCCTTTGAAAGAAAAACTCAGTTAATATGATAAAGGGATCTGTTGCTGGTTCTACTCCAAGTGAGTGCATGAAAGACTTTATTCTGCTTTGCATGGCTGTGTTTATAACTTTGGAAGTAGGCAGTGTTATAGGGATTACACTTCATACCTGTTTTGCACCCTCCCTTTGGGGAAAAGAGCTCTGAATTGCAACCACTCTTTGACCACTCTGCATTCCCTTGCAGCACTTGGGGAAATTTAGGACCTGGGTCCAATTGGCAAGTATGCTGCCCTTCCAGCCCAGGTGACAGACAGAAAAGTAAAAGTTTAGAATCCACCAGACCTTTGGAAGACTGGTAAACCTCAGTTTAAAAATAGCCCAGGTGACAAATTGGTGGGTTGTAAGTCAGAGAATTTTATTCCCCACCTCCTCTCTGTCATACCAATCTGTCACCTAGGTTGGATTTTTGAACAGCTTTGTGTTTTCCCTGTCACTTGAACTTCCAGAAGAATGGTTAATCTGTGTGTTCAGAAATCGCCATTTGGGCCATACTTTAGAGAGAATGTATGTTGATGTTTTTTCCCTTCCAGCAGCTGATACCAAGGGTGGGATTCTACTGGTTCTATCCTGTTCTGTTCTAAGCAGAAAGTTAACTTTTTTTTTAATAAAAAAAGTTACAATACAGCTATTTTAACCTGGAAGAAAATAACTACAGAGCTGAAGAGAGCATAGTGAGGATACTGTCCTTTAAGCTGATTGTTTCCAGCTGAGGCAGCTGGCTGTTTCTTAAGCAACCGTAGAAATTTCTGCCTGGGTCTGTAGGTTGGCAATGGGACTTGGCTAGTGCTTTGTTCAGATTATAGCTTGTAAAACCTGATTGGTCAGTCCCACACTTCTTGTCCTTCCTATTTATGCAGGGAAGAAAAATCTCATTGGACAGATCTATCAGTGCCTACCTTTACTATTTAGGCATTGTTCCATCATCATTTGAATACATCAGGAGGATCAAACTTGCATCATCACAGCATCACATGACGTATTGGAACTTTTCCCCCTTCCACTTAACAGGTGGGGGTAGAGCCAGCAGGTGACACATCTGGTCCGCAGGCTGTGAGTTTGACATCTCTGGTATACCTGAATGCCTTAGAGTCCCTTCCTACAACACTACTGCTACGGCCCAGGACTCAGACTCTGACTCAGAAGAAGCTGCTCCGGGTGAATTCATGAAATGTGAGTCTCATGAGACTCCAAGCTTACCTGAGATTGAGCAAACACAGGCACCATCAGAATAGCTGAAGTGGTCAGAGGATGGCGAACCTTTTTGCTGTGGTGTGCTGAAAGCATGCATGCATACACCCACAATGCAATGCGCTTCACCCCTCCTGGGCATGCACGTGCAACGTCCCATCCCCTTATCTGCACTGCACATGCACACGCCTTCCAGATGATTTTTGGCCTGTTTAAGGCCATTTTCGCTCTCCCAGAGGCTTGAGGGAAGCCTCTGGAGCCTCAGGAGGCTAAAATCGGGCCCCTTTTGGCATTTCCAGTATTTCCAGAAAACCCATTTTTTTGGCCTCCCGAGGCTGCAGAGGCTTCCCTCGAGACTCCAGGAGGGTGAAAATGGCCTCAAATGGGGCAAAAATCAGCTGGGAGGTGTGCGCACATGCGCAGTGCAGGTAAGTTTGGCTGGGGTGTGCCATAGGCTCGCCATCACGGATATACAGTCTTAAAGTCCTCATACTTGGAGAGTAGAGCAAAGAGACTCAATGAGACTTCTTGCCAGGCAGGTCTCTTGATTAAAGGCAACTGGCTGCAACCTGATTTAAGAGGAAGCCCTGATCTATGAGATGCTTCTCCATATGGTATTGGGGCAGTACTAAGCCACAGGATGCCAGATGGTAGAGAGGCCTCCATCACATACTATTCTAAAACATTATCATCAGCTATGCCCAGATAGGCAAGGAAGCCGTCGCCATAGTGGCTGGCATTGAGAAGTTCCCATTACTTCTTATATTGACGAATCTTCATCATCTGTACAGACCAGAAACCTATGCCTGGTCTCTTCACATTTTCCAAATGGACACCGCAGATCCTGTCACTGCGAATGCTACGATGGTCCATTTTCATAGCTGCATACTCATACCAGCTAGTCCACAAGCCAGGCAAGGAAGTGGACCACTGTGATGCTCTCAGCCAATTGCCTCTACCACGAAATGAACCAGATCCAGGCTTCAGTAGGCAAGAAACAGACCATAGCATAGCTACAACAGCATTCATTCATTTAAAACTAGAACTGAGGAGAGGTGCGACTCCCCTCAACCCTGCCAGGTCTCCCCTATCTTCACCACCTCTACCCCCCCCCCGAAGCCGGCTGGCTAGGGGCACTCCAGCGGCAAGCGCAGGCAGAAACTGCGCAGGATTGCAGATTCCTGTCTGCCCCAAAGCGCTGCAAACCGGAACTCCTCCCCAAAAAACAACTTCTTGAAAACAGTAACTGAATTGTTGAGGTTATGGGGCTCCATCTCAGGGTGCCTACAAATTAGGCTTTAGCCATGTTATTGTTGCTAGGTCTCTCAACCACCAATCTATCTGTCAGTCTATCCATCTAATAATTATATGTCTGTCTGTGTGTGTGTGTCTGTGTCTGTCAAGTTTATATTGATTTAACATTAACTCTCTCTCTCTTTCTCAATTTATCATCACTCCTTTCTCTTTCTCTCTCTCTCCCTCCTCTTGTCCTCTGCATCAGATGGGAAGAGTAAAATGAGCTGTATAAAGAGGTTTCCTGAGGAGCAAAAGTTTAAAAGGTGAAGACAGAGATGGAGATGAGCAAAACCCCCACAAAATGAGGAACTCAGTTACCCTGCAGACAATCATCTTATTATCTTGTCTCCCAAACAGTCTAAACTGATGCTGCAGATATCCACATTTAAAACCCACTATCTGTGTAGACTGCTTGGATGACAGCATTTCCCTTCTCATTTTCTTTAAATAACCATTTTTTTTTGCATTTATTTATTCCAAGGGCAAAGCAACGGCAATAATTAGACTGTCAGATTTGGGAACTTAATGAGGAGTCAGTAGAGTGGAAATGTTTGCCTTTTGTGAAGGAGAGAAACTTGGTGCTTTCAGCCTGTCTTCTCTCTCTCTCTCTCTCTCTCTCTCTCTCTCTCTCTCTCTTTCTCTCTTTCTCTCTCTCTCTACCCCAGCCCACCGCAACACTCCCCCGTCCAATGAGTGGGAAGAAAAAACCTTGGCAGCGCATAGAAAGATTTGAATCCTTTTGATCAGAGGACTGCAGTCCCACTACGGCAATACCAGGAAGTGGGGTTTTTTGCTTTTATTTTTTCTCCCTTTCCTTTCCTTTCTTTTCCTAGAGCTCCTGGTTTTTAGACAGAATTTTCAGATAAGAATTCTATCAGGACTACAGAAAAAAGCTAGGTTAGACTTTCCAAATGATGATCTTCTACTTATGGGAAAGGGAAATGGGAAACATTTTCCAATGCTTTCATGTCATGAATATTTGAAAAATAATAGTACCTTTTAATTACATAATGTTGGAATGTTATATATAAATAGTATTGATATTGAGATAATTGGATTTGGAGGCATAACTCTAGAATAACTCTGGCAAAGTATTTTCAAAAAAATAAAAAATAGTAAAAAGAAAATCCTCCCTTGTCCATATAGCCATGTTACACACACACACATACACACACAGGTGTGTGTGTGTGTATGTATGTATGCATATATGTATGGTATTCAGCTTTGTTCGGTTATTTTCCCACGTCATTATAGTTGTGCTTTTAAAGTTGTAGCAACGTTTTGGCAGAATCTTATCTGCCATCATCAGGCTTCTGTATTGTGTTCGTCGGATGAACATAATAGAGAAGCCTGATGATGACAAAACTTAAGAAAACACACACACACACACACATATTCAGCTTTGTTTGGGTATTTTCCCACGTCATTATAGTTGTGCTTTTAAAGTTGTAGCAACTTTTTGGCAGAATCTCATCTGCCATCATCAGGCTTCCTTTTTTTTTTTTATAACAAACTTTATTAATTTTTTTAACACACACAAACAAAACATAGGATGTAGTAACATAAAATATCTTTTCTAGAAGAAACAAATAAACCATCTTATTTAAAAAGAAGATAATTCCAAATTATCACACTTCTATATATATATTTATCTTATCTAATCAACTTCATATCTTTTCAAAACTTTTCTTTATTACTCCCTTTCATTCTATTTAATCATATTTCTTCTGCCTTAAAAATATATACCCATTGAATATATTTTCATTAGTATTCTTCCACATCCTGTCAGACTTAAATAAACATTACACAAAACATAAATACATAAAACTTCTTTTTGGAAGGCGGCTTACCCCGAGTTAACTCTTTTTATATAGACATCAATCAAAATTTATACTCACTTAATATACTATCTCATATCTTATGTAGCATTCACTATTTTCCATATATTTTCTCTCTCCTACTCATTCTTTTAATTCAATTTTATTTATTCCATCTCAATTAAATAATTATATTTGCATCTTTGGTCTGTTTTCTTTCAATCACCTACTTATCCTTTCTATCTAATACAATATTTCTCCTGTAAACCCAGATTGAAGTATGACAACTTTTTATCTTCCCCCTAAATAACACTTAAAATAATACATATTTTCCGTGCTGATTCTGCTCCGTACATTCAAAGTATTACATTTCAAAATAGTAAAACAAACAAATAATATTGAGTTTAATAAGTAATAATAAAACTAAAAACAAGTAAAAAAGAAATATTAAATTTATAATATAGTAAAAACAATGTTTCATAAGAAATTAAATTCTATCATTAATTCTTAAACAATAAAAATACTATTTCATAAGAAATTAAACTCTATAATTAAATCATGACTTCGCTTTAATACATTTTTAAATCATATAATATTCTAATTTTCTAACTCAACTTCAAATACTAATGTCTACAATGCATTTTTATGTACTTTTGCAGAATCATTTTTTTAAAAAAATTATCTCACCCCTTATCTCTGAAAAAAGAATCATTTTTTTGCATCTTGTTTAAAGCCTTCATGACTTCTCTTTCCTTTCCCCCTTTCTTTCTTCTCCATTCTAACTATTTGACCCACCCCCATCTCTCCAATTTCACTCTCTTAATCTTCCCTCTCTGTTGTATTTCTCTTTTCTGTTGCTTTCTGACATCATTTTGCTTTTTTATCTCCTTTTTCTTTTTCTTGGTTGCTTTTTTAAATTCTAAATTCATCTTTTCCTTGCCCCCCTTCCACTTTTCTTCCTCCACTAAGTGTGTTTGTCCATTAAAGATGGCTTCTTCTCCTTCATCCCAGCCTTCCTGTCGTATTTCTTGGTTGGTAGAAATTGCCATTTCCAAAAAGCGAAAGATAGATCCAAACGAACCCTTATCTTCTTTTTTCAGTTTTTGAAATTCCATTTGTAGTCCTTCAAAAGATAATGCCATTTTTTCTTTCTTTCTTTTTTAACGCAACCCTAATGTCTTTAGTCCCTTTTTTTAAAAAAAAAACAAAATTTCACAGAGATCTCAAAGTCACAAAGCAAACCAAATCAAAACAGTTTCATTTACCACTTTCTTCTTTCTATATTTTCACCTCTTGGGGTAGAATTCAAATACACACTTCCAAGATGATCTTCTAAAAGTCTTAATGTTTTTTAATCCTGTTCTTATAGGCTCAAAGCAACCTCCTCATTACAATCTTATAATAAGTCTTTATCTCTCCCCTTCCCCATGTAAAAAATAAAAAGAATTTGAGGTTGTTGTTTTTTTAAATCCAATGTCCAGAAATCCTTTATCCCTTGGCTTTAAATTTCAAATTGAGTTACCTTCCCTGCCCAAGTAGATTTTCCAGATCTCCGTCTGCTATGTCTATGGGGAGGGAGAGTTAAGAAAAAAATTTTTTTCCCCTTAACAGCTTTCCAGTCTTCCAGTCTTCTTTGGGAAACAATGTATCCTCAGGCAATTCAAACAGTTCAGTTTCCAGGGTAATTAAGAGTTATTATTGTCTCGGCTCAGCCAAATTTTCACTTCCTCCTGCATCCTCCAGCACAAATCTTACCCGGCTGCAGGCTTCTTTGTGACGGCCATCACTGACCGCCGCTCCACCACCTTGGGAAAAAGGGTTTTTTCCGGCTGGGGAGGGGGTCTGCGACACCCCCAAACCCCTGTCCGGATCCCCTCTCTCTTCGGCTGCCTCTACAGGGCAGCCATATCCCCCAGACCCATTTGAATCGGGAGCACCTTGGCAGCAAGCACAGCAGGAATTGCAGACAAGTGAATTCCTGCTGCTGCCAAAGCCACACAAAACCGGAAGCCCCATCATCAGGCTTCTGTATAGTGTTTGTCTGTATAGTGTTCAAACACTATACAGAAGCCTGATGATGGCAGATGAGATTCTGCCGAAACGTTGCTACAACTTTAAAAGCACAACTACAATGACCTGGGAAAATACCCGAACAAAGCTGAATGCCATACATGTAAGTACCCGCGAAAACTTAAGAATATATATATATATGTGTGTGTGTGTGTGTATGTCCTGGCATGTTCGGGTCTTTTCCCATGTAAGATTGAGAGTATCTTGGTGACGTTTCAATGAGGTCCCACTCGCCATCTTCAGGCTGGTGCTTTCGGCTTCATGCTTGTGCAAGCAAATCGTGATCGGAGCTGCCATCTCTCTATAAATACTGGTGGGGAGTTTGGCTGTGTTGTCATTTCTTGATTGGTTGATGGAATTGATGTTTGCAGATTGGCTGGCTTTTTCATAAGAACATGTGTGGCTGAGGTATTGGCTGTGTGGCTATCAGCCTCCTGTGTTGTAACGACTTGGGTAATGGGCTGTGTGATGAACTTCTGAGTTCTATTGTTTTGACATCCTGGGTCTTGTGCTGTAATCTCCTGGGTCATTGGCTGTGTTGTAACATCCTGAGGTTTTGTGGTGTAACCTCCCGATTTCCGTGATGTGATATCCTGAGTGGGTGGCTGTGATGTGACATTCCAGGTTTTGGTTTGGCTCCTGTTTGAGGCCTGGCTATGTGTTCATGGCGTGTATTAGTTTGTTTGGTTTGGGGGTCCAGGTGTGTGGCAGCTGGTGATGCAGCTGTGGTCTGGTTTCTGGATAGTGGTTGCCTTTCATCTATGGGGTGGGTTTGAGTTTGAGTCTGGTGAGGGGAGATTGGTGGTGACATCATGTGTTGTTTTGGGTCTGGTGTTGATTTTCGTGGCTGGGACTTGTTTGTTGATAAGGGCTAGTTTCCAGATGTCTGGTAGGTGGGAGGTATTGTCCCGTTTATTCATGTTATGGGTGTGTTTCTCTATTTCAATGGCTTCCCTGATTATTCTCTTGTTGAAGTGTTCAGTATTGGAGATTAATTTGGTTCCCTCAAAATTAATTTCATGTCCTGTGGCTTTAAAGTGCTGGGAAAGGGAGGAAGTATTTTCTTCTTTTCTGACTGCGTTCTTATGTTCTGAGATGCGTGCATTTATTTTCCTGTTGGTTTGTCCAATGTATGTGGCTGGGCAATTGTTGCATGGTATTTCATAAACTCTGTGGTTTTCTAGCTGGATCTTGTCTTTGGGGTTTCTTAGGATGTTGGCTATTTTCTGGTCAGTGCCAAAGGCTGTCCTGATATTGTGTTTGTGGAGAATTTTACTGATTTTATCTGTGGTGCCTTTGATGTAGGGGAGGAGGGTGATACCGTTGTCCTGTTCTGTGTCTTGGTTTCTGGGGGGTGTCTCCTTTAGGATTAGGTTGGTAATTGTGTTTCTTTGGAATCCGTTGGAAATTAATACATGAGGGTATGTAATTCTGTTCTCAGGTGGTCTTTGTCAGCTAGGTGTTTGGTTCTGGAGATGAGGGTCTTGGCTATGGGGTTGATCTGTGCAGGGTGGTGATGGGATTGTGCATTTAAGTAGCGGTTGGTGTGTGTTTTCTCCCGGTGGATGATGTATCCTAGGGAGCCATTGGTTTTTTTGTAAATTAGGACATCCAGGAAGGGAAGTTGGTTGTTGGCTTCTGTTTCCATGGTGAATTGTATTTTGGGATGTAGGCTGTTGATGTGTGTGAGGAAATTGTCCAGTTTTTCTTTCCCGTGTGGTCAAATTACGAAAGTGTCATCCACATATCTAAGCCACATTTTGGGTTTGTGTTCAGATTTGTCTAGAGCATTGGTTTCAAAGTGTTCCATGTATAGGTTAGCGATGACGGGTGAGAGGGGTGATTCCATGGGTGCTCCTTCTATCAATTTGTATCTTTGTCCATTGTGGATGAAGTATGTGTTGGTTAGGCAGTGGTTGGTCAGATCTAGGATATGCTTATGGGGTTGCATTTGTTTTGGGTGGTTGTCAAGGCTTCTTTAATAGGTACTTAGGTGAAGAGGGATATGACATCAAAGCTCACGAGTAGGCCGCCAGGTTGTAGGTTTGTTTGTTTATTTTGTAGGTTTGTTTGTTTATTGTTTCTATGAAGTGGAAAGAGTTTTGTACATGTGAGGTGATGGATTCTGTGTAGGGCTGGAGTTGTTTGGTGAGAAATTTGGTAAGATTCTGTAGAGGTGAGCCTATGGAGCTGACTATGGGTCTGAGTGGTGTTTCTTCTTTGTGTATCTTGGGGAGGCCATAGAGTTTAGGGCATCTGGATTATTTTTCTCTGGGGATGATTCTTTGCTGGATCTCTTCACTGATGGGGGAGGTTTTCTTGCCAAACAACTCGCCAAACAACTCCAGCCCTATACAGAATCCATCACCTCACACATACAAAACTCAAATATATATAAAAATCTTGAATCTTATCTTGCATTTTTCTCCAGGAGCTAAAGGCAATGTACAACATAGCAGTCTCTCTCCAATTTTTCACTACTGTAAGAAAGGGTGGAATGAGACAGAAGCTGAACCAAACCTGATCTGGATTTGAGGTACACCAAGATTTGAAAGTAAATTTCTAGACTTTATGCCTAAAAGATGGAATGGTACTGTGAGAATTGAAACAATGTAACGCTATTTCTGCTTCTGTTAATCCGCTTACGCTCAGAATTCGTTACAAAAGCCTGCATCTTGTAACCTTTCGGGAGATAAGAATCAGGATAAAACATTACAAAAGCCTGCATCTTGTAACCTTTCGGGAGATAAGAATCAGGATAAAACAAATATTGTTGCATGCATGTATGTTTCAAAAGCAGTGTCTAGACCTATAGAGGAACCATCAGCAAACAGCTGGAGGTCTAGGAAATACCAATAACTAAAACAATCAAAAAGCCACTTGATGGACCGGGGGAATGTTAATGGGCAATAAAGTATCCCCTGAAGGTATGAATTCCAATGACAAACCGCGAATCAAGCCCTCATACAATGAGGCATTTAGGGTATAAATATACTGTGTAAAATATGCTCTGGGTTCCATCCTGCTGCCTTGGATGTGAACCCGCTTCTGCAGAACCGAAATAAACTCAGAGAGAGAAAACTCAGCTCCGTGTCGTGTCAGTCTCTCGTGCGAACGCAATCTGACAGTTGAGCGCAATCTGACAGCTGGCGAGCCAGGCAGGAGATTCCACGGCGATCCTCGGTGTTTTGGGGACTGGTGAGTAGTGGCCACTCCGTCTCGTTTGGAGACACCCCCACTCCCCATTGATCGAGAGATCCCAGGAATCTCCGATCCAAAACGAAGCCTCAGAGAGAACGAGAGAGAGCGAACGGACTGAGTGAAGGTACCTTGCGAGTGATCTGGGATCACGGGAAAGCCTGAGTCAGGGACGCCCGCACATCCGCATACCTGGACTGACGACAGGTCCCCGGAGTGATCAGGTAAATTTGTTCCTTTTCCAAGAGAATAGGGTTTTTGATAGAAAGGTGTCCTTAAATTTTCTCTGGGAGAAAGTCCAGCGCCTGCTGGAGGATGGGTCTGGTGACGAGAATGGGGAAAGGACAAAGTAAGAGGTTATTGGAAGCCTCAAGGGGAGAGAAGATAGAGGAGGAAGAAGGCAGAAAACCTATTCCGGTAGATTCGCCCTTGGGACAACTACTAAACCAGTGGTTCTCCCCGAATCTAAAGCATTTTACCCGGAATCTGGAGAAAAAGCACATGATTTATTTGTGCAAATACAGGTGGCCAAAATATCCCCTTTCCGATCCAAAATTCCCTTATCATTGGGCACCGGAGGGAGAAACCAGTACCTACTGGATGAACCAATTAAAAATTTACCAATTGGCTCACAAATTAACCGCAGAGATACCGTACCTGGAAGTATGGTATCACGTTGAATTTGAAGGACCCAGCCTGCCACCGGCTGATCAATTTGTGTCCAAAATTAAAAATCCGGAGTCTGACGATGAATTCTATCGTCCTCCACCAACAGTTCCTCTGCATAATCAGCAGGATTTATTAGCAGCAGCGGCAGCGGCTCCATTGCCTCCCTCCCCGCCGCCTACACTCCATGCACGCTTGCGGAGAGAGTTAAGGGGTTTAGAACAAAGCGTTCAGAACTTTCCCTTTCCACCGGCCCAGTCAGCGCACGCTTATCCCTTGCGCGAAGTGCCAAACGGTCTGAATGCTCAGGGACAGCCCGTGGCTATGTATGCCGTTCAACCTATGAGACCTGGGGAACTGAGAGAGTTAAAGCAATCACTTCCCCAGCTTCATGAGGATCCACAAAAAGTAAGCCTAGAATTGGAACTGTTTCTGGGACCAAATGATTATACTTATGAAGAGCTGATGTACGTTTTGGGGCATCTATTCAGCAGGGAGGAAAGAGATTTGATTAGGCAGGGAGCAATAGAACATTGGCGAGTGTTACAATTGGGAAATGACCAAGCAGTTGCTGGGGATGTTAAGTTCCCTTTGGCACCTCCTAATTGGAATATCCAAAATGCAGAACATAGACAAAATATGAAAGATCTGAAGACCATGATACTTGAGGGAATTAAAAGTGCAATCCCTCAGGGTCGGAACTTAACAAGAGCTTTTGAGATAACCCAGGGAAAAGATGAATCCCCAGGGGATTATTGTGCCAGGCTAAGACAAAGCTTAGAAAAATATTCAGGAGTAAAATCAGACACTCCTGCATTTGAATTCATGTTAAAGATGCAGTTTGTGGCAGGAGCCTGGCTGGATATTCAAAAGAAGATCCAGAAGATAGATAACTGGGGGGCGCAGGGAATTACTGAATTGATCCGAAATGCCCAACAGACCTTTGTAAACAGGGATGAGATCAAGACCAGGCAGAAGTCTCAAATGATGCTGGCAGCGGTACAGAGCGCTGCTAAAAATGAAGTGAGGAAAACGGGAGAAAGTGATCAGCCAAGGAAAGAGATGTCTGGAGGAAGGGGGAGAGGATTCCCTCCCAGAGGGAGACCTTTTAGAGGGAGAGGGATGAGCACTAATAGAGTAGGTATAGATCGTAACTGTTTCAGGTGTGGCAAGCATGGTCACTTTGCGCGCGAGTGCCAGAACAGCCACCCTGAGAGAAGTTACGCTCTATATGAAGACTAGGGAATTTCCGGCTCCTTTAAGAGGACCTACGGGGAGCCACTGGTAAATATAAAAGTAGGTCCAGACCGTCAGGAGTTAACTTTCCTGATAGACACAGGGGCAAGTCGTACCTCAGTATGCGAGCCCATAAATAAAATCAGATGGGAAACAGATAGAGCAACTCCAGCTAGTAGAAGAAGTGTTGGAGGCTTTACAATTACCACAGCAGGTAGCCATTGTTCATGTGAACGCACACCAAAAGGGGAATAGCCTGGAAGTTGTTGGGAATAGATGGGCAGATAGGTGGGCAAAAGAGGCAGCTGGGGAGGTAACTCTACAAATGGTATCAGTACCCATGTTGCCTGAAGAGCCCGAAGACAACTGGGAACCAGATGGAACTGTAATAGAAAGATTAGAGAAGGAGGGGTGCAGAAAAACAGAGAAAGGATGGGTGACTGGGGATGGAGAAAAGGTTTTGTCAGAAACGCAAATGAGAAATGTAATGCAGTATTTACATGAGGGGAGCCATTGGGGGACTGAAGCATTGGTACAAGCTGTCAAACCAGTGTATTGGAGTCTAAACATGTGGACCATTGCCCATTCCATTTGCTGGAAGTGTTTGATATGTCTGAAAGTTAATAAAGGTGCATCCAGAAAAACAGAGAAAGGGGGGCGGCCCTTAGCAGCTTGGCCGTTCCAGAAGATACAAATTGATTACACCGAGCTGCCACCCAGTGGTGGATGGAAATATCTGTTAGTAATTAAAGATCACTTGACAGGGTGGATGGAAGCTTTTCCCACTAAACAAGCCACCGCTTCCATGGTAACAAAAATTCTGCTAGAACAAATAATATCTAGATATGGCATGTTTGAAGTGATAGACTCTGATAGAGGCACACACTTTACACAGAAAATTCTTCAAGAAGTAATGAGGGCTATAGGGGTGAGATGGGACTTACACACCCCTTGGCATCCTCAGTCTTCAGGGAAGGTTGAAAGGGGCAACTCAGAAATTAAGAAACACTTAACAAAATTGCAGTTGGAAAATGGATTACCTTGGACTAAGAACTTACCCCTAGCTCTGTTGGGAGTTAGGACTTGTCCAAGAAAGGACGTGGGGGTTTCACCTTTTGAAATGTTAATGGGTCGCCCCTACTTGACAACTTTTGGGGGACCTATACCTGAATTCAGGGATATGTTTGTAAGGAAGTATTTGCAGACGCTGTCCAGGTCTTTATTATCTCTTCGTAAACAGGGACTTTTAGCACAACGACCACCACTAGTAGGAAGTCAACATCCCTATGAAGTTGGTGATTGGGTGCTTGTGAAAACTTGGAGGACTGAGAAACTGCAACCTAGCTGGGAAGGACCATACCAAGTACTTCTGACGACTGAGTCTGCTGTCCGGACAAAGGAAAGTGGATGGACTCATCATAGTCGTGTGAAAGCAACTCCAGAACCTGAGAAGCCTTGGAGAAGCCACCCAGTGGAAGGACAACCTTTGAAACTGACTCTTAAAAGATAAAATCATGCGTCTGTTCCTGTGTACTTCAACTGTACTTGTAAGTATTTTCATCTTACAACAGGTTAAAGAAGCAGGAACCGAACAATCTCGACATGTGCAGAGAGCAGGAGACCTTGGGGAAGAGCTCTGGACAGACAATTGCTACATCAAGAATATAAGAATAACGGCGAAAGATCTAAACATCACTAACTGTTGGTTATGTATGCATTTGCCTGGGAGAGCTGAAAGAGGGGTCATTTTACATGGAGTGCCTTTGACAAGACAAATGATGGGAAGGAAATAAAAGAGAGTTTGGGAGAAACATGACCGGGAGGGTATTCCTCCAATTGCGAGAGACAGCTCATGTTTGTTTTAAAAGGAATGTTACTGGGGGAGTCTTCCTGGGAGATTGGGAAAGGTGTAATAAAACATTTATAATGCCTGCAACATGTTTCAATACCAGCAAACCAAATTCAGGTGACTGTACAAATGATCTTTTACCATTCCCTACATATTATTGTCAAATGTGTATGTATTTTGAGGGGATAATCAATTGGACAAGGCTTTCTAATGCTACTTGGGCAATGGATGACAGCAGGTGGATGTTATGTGGAAAATATGCCTATAGAGAAGTACCAAAATTGTGGTCAGGGACTTGTACCATGGGGTTTGTGCTACCAGTAATATATAAATTAGATAAACTACCCAACACCCGGATCAGAAATAAAAGAGAGCTAGATTCCGGAGTAAGTGAAGGAGCCTGGTGGGAAGGTATGGGAAGAGCTCTAATCGCGCCTATAGGCATTGGGTTAAATTACCAAGACATCAAACGATTGAATAATTTTATCATCACAATGTTTAATGACACCATAAAAAGCATAAAAATGATTAACGAAGAATTGTCTGAAATTAGACAAATTGCATTACAGAATCGCTATGTTTTAGACATAGTGCTTGCCGCAAAAGGAGGTGTCTGTGCCTTAATACATTCTCATTGCTGTACATATATTCACAATTATGAGCCAAATATAACCAAAACTGTACATGAAATGGAAACCAGGATAGATGAATACCAGAAACAGTGGGATAGCGGTTCAGGATCATTGTGGGATATGTTATGGTCTTGGCTTCCTGATGGATCTTGGTGGAAATCGATAGTGACCACTCTAACAATCATAGCAGTAATTTTGATTAGTCTATGCTGTTGTATCCAATGTATTCCCAACATAATCAATATATGTATACAATCTTTAAGGAAAATTAGGTTCACAAACAAAAAGAAAGAACTCATTTTATACAATCAATCAGAGGAAATGTTAATACAAGTTAGTAAAGATCTTTGTGCTTTTGAAACAGAATGTAACCAGAAGAGGAGGGATTGTGAGAATTGAAACAATGTAACGCTATTTCTGCTTCTGTTAATCCGCTTACGCTCAGAATTCGTTACAAAAGCCTGCATCTTGTAACCTTTCGGGAGATAAGAATCAGGATAAAACATTACAAAAGCCTGCATCTTGTAACCTTTCGGGAGATAAGAATCAGGATAAAACAAACATTGTTGCATGCATGTATGTTTCAAAAGCAGTGTCTAGACCTATAGAGGAACCATCAGCAAACAGCTGGAGGTCTAGGAAATACCAATAACTAAAACAATCAAAAAGCCACTTGATGGACCGGGGGAATGTTAATGGGCAATAAAGTATCCCCTGAAGGTATGAATTCCAATGACAAACCGCGAATCAAGCCCTCATACAATGAGGCATTTAGGGTATAAATATACTGTGTAAAATATGCTCTGGGTTCCATCCTGCTGCCTTGGATGTGAACCCGCTTCTGCAGAACCGAAATAAACTCAGAGAGAGAAAACTCAGCTCCGTGTTGTGTCAGTCTCTCGTGCGAACGCAATCTGACAGTTGAGCGCAATCTGACAGTACCGAATTGCCTTTATGTTTTAAAAGCTGAATGTTGGGGGTGGGGTTAACCTTTTGCTTTTGTCTCTGAATATGAGGGTAACCTGAGACCAGTGAAACCTGACACCAGCAGTCTGCAGTCTCCAGTTTGAAATCACTTTGCAGCAAAAATCATGGCTGAAATATGTCATCCAGTTGTTTTTTTAAAAAATACAGTCTTCTTCTTCTTCCCTATTTTTGTCACAGAGTAAAAAAATTCCAATTGTTTTTTTTTATTCAGAAAATCATGCTGCTACATCACAAGTATTCACAAACTGCATCCATCAATTGAAACAGATTTGCTGCATCTGTTTCGGCATAGAAACTGCCTAGATTGCTTTGTTGAGTGAATTTTACCAGGAGAGGTGATCTCACCACGAATTACAGGATTCTTCAGGGGACTTTGTCCCAGCTAGGTGCGAACATAAGACACCTGAAAGATTCCACAAGTTTATGTTTTACCTACAATATGGATCAACATCCAGATGCAATCACTGAATGAACTCATTTGGTTTAAGATAGCCTTTTCTGTTACTGCCTCTGCATCATGGAACATTTTGCCCTCAGAAGTGAGGAACGCCCGCAATCTCTTGGTTTTCTGCCAAGGGGGCAAAACTTGGCTGTATAGTCTTGCGTGGGGGACACAGGGGCCCACACAACTATTGGGCTGATTGGCCCCATAAGAACCCACACCCACATCTTTATTAACAACTGCTAATCCCCCATCTTGGAATTCTTCATATTTTGAAATTTTTATAATGTTTTATCATTTAAAAATTTTTTAATCTTAAATTATTCTGATTTTAATGTTTAATTTTATTGACTATATTGTACACTGCCCAGAATTCCTCTCCGAGTATATAGGTGGTTAAGAAGTATGAAATATAAATAAATAACAAATTTATTTGGAGTTTTAGAATTAAATGCTGTCAGCATGCTCTGTGTTTGCTTTTTTTTTTTTTTTTTTTAACCTAGGAGAGGCAGTAAAGTTGCCGAACTAGTGTGTCTGCTATGATAATGGGAAAAAAGGCCAACCAACTGATAGTCAGTTCACATAAAAGGAAAACAAAGTTGGATATGTTTGGGATGGGGCTGTTGCCCTCTCCACAAAACCAATCACATCCTTATCATTAGGGGCACAATTTGCTTCTATGCCAACTTATTTGATATGCCTGCTATGGCCTTTTTTTTGTTAGATTACTTTGGCACTGCATCCTTGGCATTTTCTTGGCAGTATCATGTATTATTATGTGGAAGTACTATGTTGCATCCATTTTCTAAGATTCCCCTCCCCCACTTTCTAGCCTAGCCAATTATAACAATAAAAAGGCTAGTTAGGAACCAGATATGCTAGTTAAAATGGCATGCATCAAGGCAAATTGCAGTCAGACTCATCTCCTGGCAATCATCCAGGGAAAAAAATGATTGGGAAGGAGCTAAAAGCAGTTTAAGGTGGAGACAATTAGATGGAAATATAAGCTGAGTTGAGTGTCAAGTCAAGGCGGTGACTGCTCAGTGTTCTTTTTAGACCTAGAATTGTTGTTACTGTCCCATCAGAAACAGCCTGAAAAGAGATTAGAACAGGGTGAAGTCTTAAGAAAAACAAATCCCTCATCACAGTCTGACAAACATTTGGCTATAGGAGTTAAGGATAATGATTCAACCACATCTTGTTGTTCAGTGAGTCAGTCACTTCCGATTCTTCCTGACCTGATGGATATCATTTCCCAGGATATTCTGTTAGGTACTAAGTTCTTGTAAACTCCTGTTTGGGTCAAAACTGATAGTGTCAAGCTGCCTATTGGTGCCTTTGTTTTCAATTGTCTTTAATTTTTCCAAGCAACAAATTCTCTCTCACTCTAGGCTCACTCACTATTAATCTTGCACATCTCATTACAAGGAAGGTTTGAATTTTCCCCTTCACAATTTACCTTAGTTTTAGGAGTCACTCCTGTCATTGCCTTTAAGTACTTCTTGTGACTTACGCCATTCTGTGTTTACTTGTATATACAGTATTTTTGACAATGGTGGTGCTGAGACTTTGCTAATGAATTAAAAGTAAACCGGCACTTCCTTTCCATATATTCTAAAATTTGCCGGACTTCACATTATTTAACAATGTTCAGTAGATTTTTTTTTTACACAGCAAATGGAGTTATTGATATAAGCTGCAGCAAAAGCTGTGGACTACCTGCCTGCACAGCATAACTACAGCAGAAGGTATCAAGCTTCAAATTAATTCAGAAAACTAAAGGAAATATATTTTTGATTATACAAAAGTACCGTAATTGAATCTGGCTATGTTAGAATGATTAAATGAACTGATGAAATATATTTCAGCAGAGAAACTAGCGACAGAGTACCTGGTGAAGAGACATGTTATTCTTCCTCAGTAGTACATCACAGCAATGATACAAAAAGAATGCATTGTATTGTTTTTCTGTTTAGAAAGCAGTGTAAGAAAGATTGACTTGATAATCCAGAAGTTAACAGTCTGATTACTGAACCTTCAGGATAATCCAAACTCTTCTTTGTAGAGGGGTTCTTGGAACAGGACATGGATGGACAAAAAAATGGGGATGAAAGGCTCATAATGTTGAGACTGCAATAACCAAGTTTAGATAGACTCATCATTTCAAGGGTTTGTTTTCAATCTTTCCCAACAAAAAGGCTCAGAAGGGGATTAATCAAAAGTTGAGCAAAGCCCCAGGGAAGATAGCTTCCTTGGGTAAAGTCAACAAAAGGATTTGTTTAATATTTGTTATACTTTCTTAAAAGGACCTTCTGCCACTACTAACAAGATTATCAGTACACTGGTTCCACCCCAGTGGAACATTAGAAATGTGGAAAGCAGACAGGTGATTTAGCAACATTCTGATGATTTTTTCCTCTTCTATCTGGTAGGCTCTTGAGTGGCAGAAATTTCCACTGTGAGTCAGCAGTGTGTCAGAAGTGGGCTTTCTTAGAAATAAGCAGCTCTTCAGTGATCTCTAGGTTATGGTGAGGACTGGTGCATGAATCTGTGTTCTATCCTAGACACCACATTCTTAAAGTTCTTTAAGAATTTAAGAATATATCTACTGTGAACTGGAAAAATCCCACTCAGGCTGCCTGGCTCAGCGTGCATCATTCAGTCAGTCAAAGCAGACTTCTTCTCTTCAAATAATGAGACTATAGAAAAGGGAAATATAAAGAACTCACAATGAAGTCAGTAATTATTATTATTGCAATAAACAACAAAGGTCCTTTGGTCAACTACCATCACATACACATGCCCTTCCATGTCCAAAGGCAGGATATAAAAAACAAGCCCCAGGCTACCTCAACTTCTCCAAACCTCTTTTGTGCCTCAACAGCCCCCAGAATAGATATGAAGAAATACATACTTTTTTGCATGTTTTGAGATTGAGAGTTTGTTCTGAAGCACTAGGTGCTTTTGGCTTTGCAGATACTTAAGACCCTCATTTTACCCTTTTAAATTCCTAAAACTCCTTCCTAAAGTGAACCCTGGCTTAATCCATAATATATCAAGCAAAGTCTCAAGTCTCTCCCCCCCCCAAAGCTACCCATTTCTGTCCTAAAAGTAGGCAACTTTTGTATAGTTAATTCAATAGCATATCTCTGACCTCACTAACCTTGTATCCTCCAGAGACATTTGGCTAAAATTAAATTAGACCAAGCTGGCTGGGGATTAAGAATCCAAATGTTGAGACAGCTTTAACTAGAGTGTTATGAGATGGACAAGTTTCTTTCAGTTCACACATCCACTCCCCTCATCCCATTTGGGTCTGCACATTGGAACCCAAGATAAAAAGGCTTGACTTGAATTTTGTGGAGGTGTCACTTTGATAATGTTTCCAGGGACCCAGATAAAGGTCCTCTCCCTGGATTCAGGAGACACAATTTTATTACTCTCACAATGGGTGGGCTGTGGCTCTCTATGCCAGCTTGCCTTATTTATTTTTTCGCTTGTTTAGTATGCGCTGATAATGAGAAATTTTTAAATTCCCATCCCAATGTTTAAACACTTCTTCCTGCTGACAGCAGCAGGGGCAACAACCTTGATCAGCTGTCAGCCTAAAAAGTGATTTGTTCCCTCCCTCCCTTCAGGAAAGTATGTGGCATATTTGCTAGTGGAAATAATTTTCTGTTTGTTTGGTGCTGGGAGTGACGGAGCCATGTCCAAGTAGTTGATTGATTTGGGCGTGGGAATAATAATTGGGTTGGAAGTAAAGGCCTCTGGTAGAAAGTGGATGTGATGTCTGACACTGCATCATGAGTCAAGTCCTTCTATCAGTACATCCTTCTGCTGAGCTTTTGAATAGGGGAGAAAACAAAAACAAAAATAATGGGAAGAATATTGTATGTAAAAACTCCTGAATTAGGAACACCTGACAAATAACTTGCCTTTTTCTCTATGACTAATTAGATAGGTGGAAGTACTTCAGGAAAGAAAATGAGCTAGGACTCTACCTTATTTCTCGCTGTCTCTTGCCCTATGGGTTCACCCCAAATATTGCATTTGGGATAGGCTAATGTGGCACATGCCCCTCACCCCAGCAGAGTAGTAACTTCAGTTCAGTTCTAAAGGTTCTATTCCTCTTATTCATGGAGCGTGCTTGCTTGGCAGGGGTGGGTGGATGCCTGAAATTGGATGTTGGCAACATAAGCTCAATAAAGGGCCTGGGAGCAATGCCATTCCTGTAATGCAACCCCAGAGGAAATGTAATTGACACTCATTTCTAACCTTCTGATTTCACACACACAATTTTGGGAGAAAGTTTCTGCTCTCTTTCTGTTTTGCTGAAATTCTGCACATCTTTGCCACTAAATGTTATCATAGCGTCAAGTAGATCCTACCGATACTTAAAACCAATCTCAGTAAAAAAGAAAGAAAAAAACCAGAAGATTTTGCACTTGTTTCCTTTACTTCATAAAAAAGTCACCAATAGCAATATATCTGACTTTGTCCTCTACAGAGAGTGAAGCCCTGATTTGCTTTCAGTTTTGTCTTCTGGCATTTTCCAGGTAAGAAAATGAGAGGCATGTGACTGTAAGACAAATTAAGCTTGGTTGATCTCATCGCAGATGGCTTCTTAGGTCTAGCTGCTTATATGGGAAATCAGCAAAGATGAAAAGGCATATTTAGTGCAGACCAGATAAATCTGAGTAATGTCTTTTATTATGGTATGTGTCTCTATTTCCCTTTTTAATGAAAGAAGTTCCTGCAAGGGCATAAATAATGCAGAAGAAAATTATGAGTGAGTTTTAGATGGCCGAAAAATATAGAAAGAGACTAAAAATGAACACTTCCTGATTTCAATTCCCCCAAAAGCTATTAATTTTCCAAAAAGATCCAGGTATTATTTGTGCCTACTGATGAATACTGAGAGATCTTTCCTTTGATATTGATCATGAAGAGAAAGAGCCAAGTGCAGATCCTGCCCAGGCTGATGTGGAAATAAACAGGCAAACTGCTGTCTCTCTCTCTCTCTCTCTCTCTCTGTGTGTGTGTGAGAGAGAGAGAGAGGGAGAGGAAGAGAGAGAGAGATTATCAGTATCTTTTGATCAAAGACAATCTGAAAATCTCATACTAATTATGAATGCTTAATTTGGATGCTGGAATAGGAGTCAACACATTCTTCTCATCTTTTTTTCCACATTTCATTCTTCTGACAATTCGTGCTTCATTGGATCAATAATGTAGATACCAAGGTAGAACAGCACACTTAATATTTTGCATTCTCTTGTTAAAACATTTGTGCACAAATAGTATGAGTAAGGTTGTGCATGGTACAAATAGTATGAGTAAGGTTGTTACAAAACTTATTTTTAAGTTAGAAGCTGACATGTACAAAAGATCAAATGCCTAGCATTGGTGAAAACAGTGGCAACTTCAATTCAGAAAGCAACACAAGATTTTCAGATTAAAATGGGCATTATTTGGATTGATTTATTTGCCCTTTATTTTTTATATCTTTAATTTGCATTAGCTTTTTCTCGTATTTGTAAACTTTAATAAAAGTATTGGGTGGGAATAATGCACTTTGAAGTAGATGAACTCATGACATCTTAATGAAACAGACTCCCTTCAGACTTCCCTCTAACAGATCCCCTCCAAGGCTGTCTTCTGTGTTTAGAGTAGTCTCATAGGAGGAGTGATGTCTGTGTAAGTCCAATAGATAGCTTGAGATTTGATTCCTAGCTAGGAGAAATTATTCTTTCCAAAATGACATGAAAAATGTAGTGGAATGACAGACAAAGTTAAGCAAAAGTAAGGAAGAGGTGAGATGTGTACCTTTTTAGTTTTGTAGTATGGAGGCATGATGAGGAATCCAGCTGTGAGCTTCCTCCAATATGCATTTTGACAGCATGGCATGTGGAGTTTGATTCTGTTCCAGGAAGGCTTCACAGGGAATATCTGTTCAAAGTAATTATTCTCTTGAACCATCTAAGTACTAATTTATGGCAGTGGAGAAAAGCGCAACTATGGATATTGCTAAGAACAGATTTCAAAGCTAATTCACCACTATCCACATGGCCCAAGAATTCTAGACAGTTTTTGTGACAAGCAGATGACAAGCTGATAAAACATATACAAAAAGGGAGAAAGAGGGAGAACAAAGTAATCCAAAAGAGCAAAGTAGATATTATTGATATAGCAAGCATAATGTTCCAAAGATAGCAAAGCTGGAATTCATTACTGTGCAATTACAAATTCTTGTTGATCACATTGCAGGAAAAGCAATAACATGCAACTTGTAAGGAAGACAAAGGAATATGCATTTACTGTGTTTCTCCAATAATACGGCTTCCACCAATAGGAAGGCCCAGCATGATTTCTAGGCATGAGGTGAAATTAAGCCCCGCCCCCCAAATTTAGGCCTATTTAAACCATGCGTTTCCCCGCTATTTCTCACATCGTTCGTTAGAACTACACGAGGTGAAGAGAAATGAGGGGGAAGGGTGGGGAGATGGGAAGAATACTTGCCTTTAGGAGTGCTCTGCAGGTAGCCTAGGCTAGAATACCCCGAGAGCCGATAGAAGCTCCCCAAAGGCAGAGTCCCCAGCTGCTTCAGGGCGTGGCATGGCTGCCCATGTCCCCTCGCCTTTAAGTAGTCTCTTTCGGGCAATGGAAGCTCCCCAAATGCAGTAGCAGCCACTTCAATCGGCTGGTAGAAGCGACCTCGGTGTGAGTGCACACACACACACACACTCCCCTTGCCCCGAGGCCGCTTCTACCGGCCAGTCGAAATGGCTGGTGACTGCATTTGGGGAGCTTCCATCACCCAGAAGAGACTGCCTAAAGGCGAGGGGACATGGGCAGCCATGCCATGCCCTGAAGCAGCTGGGGACTCTGCCTTCGGGGAGCTTTTGTCGGCCAATAGAAGCAGCCTCGCGGCGAGGTACGTGCCTATGGGTCGCTCTAGGTTGGGGAGAAAATTAAGTCACCCCCGAAAAGATGGCCTAGCCGTTTTTTCAGGGGTCAAAAAAAAATAAGGCCTGGCCTTATTTTGTGAGAAACACGGTAGGTGTAGACCAAAGGGAGCAGGAAAAGTCACTCAGTTCCTAGTTGCTAGTCAAACACAACTTGGTGGACACCAAGGGGCGGAGTGGGCAGGGCTAGGCCAGTCAGGAGTGGGATTTGGGGATTCTTCGAACTGCACAGAATCTTAGCTAGGGCTCTCCCAAATCGCTGTGAACCCCCAGCAGCCCACCCCTGGGAATAAAGGCATAAGGAGCAAAAGGCTGCATATGAGACAATGTGTGGATAAAGCGGAAATAAGAATTATTTTCTTCTTTCTTTCCTCCTCCTCCTCCTCCTCCTCCTCCTCCTCCTCCTCCTCCTCCTCCTCCTCCTCCTCCTCCTCCTCCTTCTTTCTGCTCCCTCCTTCTCCCTTCTCCTTTCCAAATGACATATAAGAGTACAAGGGAGGATGTTAACTAGACATGGTTATGCTTTTGATTTGTAGTTTGCTTTCATTACTATTTCTTACTCTTTTTCTGTGCTCTGGCTAATACTGCTTATCCTGAAAGGGAATAGTGTGATGCATATGTAAAATAGTAAATTACATTGATGCTGCATACCCAGATAAGAATGTCCTCCCCATCTTATTGAGCTCAAGGAAAGCTAGAGGAGGGCACTCCTCAGGGTTTTGGAGAAACTTAAAAGGCAACAGTGATAATAGAATTTTAATAAATGTATCAATTTTTGGAATGATGCTTTATGCTTTCATAACCCTGAGCCATTTAGGGTGGGGTGAGAAGGTGGCAGACAAATGCTTGCAAATAGGTTATATGAGCTGAGATTGTAGCAGGATTATTGAAACAGAGATAGGTCAAGATAGAAAGCTTTTGTTATGCAATCACTCTGCTTCATCCACAAAATTTTGCTCAGAGATGCATAAATCTTCATCTTCCATTTCTGTATCCCTGTCACTCTCTTTGAAAAAGCAACACGCAGAGGAGCAACGGATCCCCTTTTCTGGGTAGAATTTGAAACAAGCTTGCCAACAGAATGTTCATTTTGATAGGATTTTCTCAACCTGGTTCTTTCCAGATGAGATTCCTTCCAGATGTGATGGATTATTATTCTCATGATTTATATTCAATACATCTTAACATTAAAATAGGGAAGGCTGCTGTACAGGTAACACCAAGAGCCAAGTTTTTAAAATTAAAGTGGAACATTTTAGGCATTAATATTCTGTGCCAGGATGCACCACTCCTATTGCACAGGTTTGGGAATCCTAAAAAGTACCCAGTCCTTCTCTCAGATTTTGCCAGGCAATGATGCAGTTATCAGTATTTCCTTGTGACTCAGGCAGCCAGTGAGAAAAAAATTGCACAGAAAAAAATTGCACAAAAAAATTGAACTCTGGCAGCAAAGCTGGGATTTGCTGCATCAGTGCAAATATGATGGCAGGATCCACCCCTTCAGCTCTTTATCCAGTGCAGCAAAATGGCAGCACGACAGCAAAAGTGTGATGCACACCAACTTTGGGAGACCCTGGAAGGGTTAATTGGATTTTTCCCATCTTTTCTCTTGAATTCATTGATTGGGTTTTCTTCCTTCCCCTCCCATTTTTTCTTTGACTTTCTTCTTTTTCTTGCAGCTGATTAAAAACTCTTTTGAGTGTGAAGGTTTCTGAATCAAAACAGCTCAGCTGCCAGCTTGGTGCCAGGCAGTGAATATTCATGATATTTAAATGTGGCATTGGGCAGGGAGATGGACTAGTCAACTCTTTTTAGATGGAGATGAGCCACAATTTTGCTCCTTGCTTTGTTAATCACAAAGATTGTGGAAATATTGTTTCCTCTCTTGCAGCTCCTGATGCCCCTCATAAAATGGTCACCTCTTCTCTTTGCTTTGGGGAATGGAATGATATAATTCTATCTAGTCTATTTCTGGGCTAGAAGGAAGTGCTACTGTCTCAAGCCATGCTCTACAAGGCAATTCTATGCAGGCTTTACTCAGAACTCAACCTGGATTTGATTAATATTTCTCTTTAGTAACACTTTTTTTAAAGGTACCATCATTGAAGATTTCATTGCATTCACTACACCACTAGGCAACCACTAATGCAAAAGGTAAACATGATATTGATCCTGTATTTATCAGCCTACCTTTATGCATAACATGTGGTATTGATATAGTATGATTCTTTTACTGATCTTGAAAAAAATGCAATTTTACTTCCCTCCAAAGAATGCCCAATAATTTAATCAATGTGTGCAAAGGTAGAGTTCTCACATATTCATACTTTTTTTTAAATTTTTATTGGTTTTTAAAAACAAACATAAACAAACAAAACATAGAAACATCAAGCTATCTTCCATAGGTGTACAATACCGTGCGCTGGTTGGTTTACAAATTGTTTTGTGCTTCCATTTCGTAGCCTTCAATTACAATTACATTGCATATAATCTCATATTTTCAATCAAAAATTAAATACCTTAGTATCATTATTAATCAATCATTTCATATATTCATATTTTTATTGATTGCTTCACATTGTAAGAATTTTGCATGTAATGCATAGAGTATTTGCAACAGTAGCTGGAATTTCTCCAGAATTCTTGCTGTCCTAGAATCCAGTCTGATCTTTCCCAAAAATTAAATCTCCAGTGAATAACTATACCTTTCATGCAGTTATTCAGTCATGGGGGATACATTTGTTGCTATAATACTTTGATATTAGACTTCCTCTGCCAATAACATTCAACCTCCTTTCAATGGCTGGTAGATTCTAGTTGATCTTGGCTGATTTCCAAAAGAGCAAGGTCAGATCTCCTTACTATTGGAACAGGAAAGCAGCAGGAAATCCAACGGATGTAGATTGCACTAGGAATTAAAAAAAAAAAAGGGGGGGGGGGCGCGGCAGGGAAAGAAACAACATCCAGAAGAAAGTGTAGCAAGAAAATTACTAAAGCATAACTCAAATGAAAGCTTGAAAAAGCAAATCTCTCTCTCTCTCTCTCTCTCATTCACTCTCTCTCTCCCTCCCTCCCTCCCTCCCTCCCTCTTTTCTCTCATCTATCTATCCATCCATCTCATCTTGAAAGCCAAAAATGCAAAAGTAGTAATAAAACTCAAGGAGCACAGTGAAAAAAATGGGACTAAAATTAAATATAAAGAAGAACAAACTAATAACAATAAATAGCCTTAGAAGTGACAGAAAAGATATAGTTTGTGCCTTTTAGAATCAACCATCAACAGTAACAGAACAAGCACACAAGAAATATTCCATAGACTAACATTTGGTAGAGCAGATACTGTTGTGTCCGCGAAATGATGCCAGGAGTCGGTGACTTCAAATCATGCTCTTTATTTGAGGTTGGAACCGAACTGGGGAAAAGGGAAAAGGATCACGGCTTTTATTTTTTTAGCCACGGCAGCCGCAGCCAATGGCACCACTTTGAATCTCCCGCGATCCGAATGGACCAATCGCGGGAAATTCTTAGCGAGCCAATCGGCGCAGCTCGCCTGACCAATCAGAGTGCCCCGCGCTTTGGCCAATCAAAGCGCGGGGATCTCAAGAATGCTAATAAAGGACAGAACACCCCTCCCCTCTTGGTTCAGTCCTTACGTCGCGTAGTCACGTAGGTAGGCGGGGCTCCGTCTGAGCCTACTGGACCTGCGCAGCTCAGTCGTAGGTTGGATCCCGGCCGGTTCGGTCGGGATCTCTGCTGCTCCTGCTGCCGTCGTGGGAACCGGCTGGTCGATTGGGCCGGGCCGCTCTCCGTAGCTCCCTCCTGGGCCTCCCGGGTTGGTTGAGCTGCGGGTTTCGCCGCTCCCGCTCGGTCTTCCCGGGTCGGTCGAGCTGGACTGGCTGTTTCTTCCTGGCGAGGGGTCGTGATGGCTGCTTTCCGGTAAGTACGGCTGGTTTATTATTCTTTGGTTTTGGTTCCCTCGGTATTCCCTCCCCCCTTGGTTTGTGTTGTGGGGGTTGGTTTCGCCTGTTTGTGCGTCGGTGGTCCCTTGGTTGGCAGTCCTCGACCTTAGTTAGTCAATGTGGCGTTTCCACGCTCGTCCGTCTGCTGTTTGTAGCCGGTACGAGTGTGGGCCTGTTATTTGTGTGATGACGGCTGGTATCCATAATGGGTCTCCCGTCAGGTTTCTTGCGTATACGGGGTCGCCGGGTGCGAAGGTTCGGTGTTTGCTGTTTGAGTGTGGGGGCTTCTCCGGGTTATACGTGGGGTGTAACCTGTCGAGTGGGGACCTTAGTTTCCTGCCCATTAATAGTTCGGCTGGGCTTTTATTGGTTGTGGTATTTGGGGTTATGTGTTGGGTGAAGAGTAGTTTGTTTATTTTCTCCTGGATCTCCCCGTGGTCTATTTTCCGGATGGTCTTCTTAGTGAATTGAACCATCCGTTCCGCCCTACCGTTTGCCGCCAGGTGCGCCGGTGCTGTCAGCGCGTGGCGGATGCTCCTTTCCGCTAGGAATTTTTCGAATTCCAGCGAGGTGAATTGGGGCCCGTTGTCGGAAACGATGACGTCTGGGAGGCCGTGTGTTGCAAAGAGTTTGCAGAGTTCCTTGATCACGGCCTCCGTGGTTGTCGTCTTCATGTTGCTTACCTCCAGCCAGTTGGAGTAAGCGTCAACTGTTATGAGGAAGGTGTGCCCTTTTGTGGGCCCGGCGAAGTCTATGTGAATCCTAAACCAAGGTCCCCTTGGGGTTTCCCACTCTAGGACGGGTGCTGTGGGTGGGCTTGGCCTAGTTTCCTGGCATCGTTGGCACCTAGCTACCCAGGCCTCTATTTGTTTGTCCATCCCTGGCCACCAAGCGTAACTTCTGGCCAGGGATTTAGTCCTAATGATGCCAGGGTGCCCCTCGTGTAGCAGTTCCAGAACCTTCCCCTGTAGCTTTTCTGGAATGACCACCCTATCCCCCCATAGTATGCACCCTTTTAATAACGAGAGTTCCTTTTGGCGGTTTCGGAATGTTTTGACGGACTCGTCGTTGTCCCTTTCCGGCCACCCTTTCTCTACCCAATGCAACACCCGCGCCAGACGTTTGTCTTTATTAGTCTCTTGGGCAATGTCTGACGCAGTTATGGGCAGGTTGGGTAGAGTCTCTATGCTGAGGGTGGTCGTCGTGGGTGCTGGGTCGGTGTCAGGTTCCGGTAGCGGCGAGCGGCTTAAGGCGTCTGCATGGGAGATCGTCTTACCCGGTCTGTGTATGAGTCTGTAGTTGTAGGCCGCCAGGAACTCGGACCACCTTGTCATTCGGGGAGACAGAATGTTCGGGGTGGCCCGGTTTCCTGCAAGGATTCCCAGCAGCGGCTTGTGGTTGGTTATGATGGTGAAAGTCCGGCCGTAGAGATACTCGTGGAATCGTTTTACGGCGGCAACGATAGCCAGAGCCTCTTTGTCCAGCTGGCTATAGTTCCGCTCTGGTTTGGTGAGGGTCCTTGAAAAGAACGCGATGGGCGCTTCTTTTCCGTCGGGGAGGGTATTGCTGAGGACAGCGCCGATGCCGAAGGGTGATGCGTTGCATGTGACGGCCAGAGGTAGGGTCTCGTTATATTGTATGAGGACGGCGTCCGAAGTGAGGAGGTCCTTTGTTCTTTGGAAAGCGGCTTGCTCGCGTTTCCCCCAAGTCCAGGTCGCCGCCTTGTCCAGGAGCCTATGCAAGGGCTCCGCCGCCGTCGCCTTTTGGGGCAGGAAAACATTGTAAAAGTTCAGTAGCCCCAGGAATGCCTGTAGTTCCATCTTGGACTTGGGTGTGGGGGCTTCTCTGATCGCCTTGATTTTTTTGTTTGTGGGGTGAATGCCGTGACGGTCTAGGAGGTATCCTAGGAATTCGACCCGTTCCGTGCATAGCTGGCATTTCTCCCTCTTGACTTTTAGCCCGGTCTCTTTAAATTTGGTTAGGACCTCCCTTAGGCGACCCTCTAGTTCGGCTTGGTTGGTTGCCGACACTAGGACGTCGTCGAAGTAAGGTACCACCCCCTTGATGCCTTGCAGTAGTCTTTCCATTAGGCTTTGGAATATCCCCGGTGCCACACTGACTCCGAATTGGAGTCGGTTGCATTTAAATGCCCCCGGTGGGTGACTATGGTTTGCGCTTCTGCTGTTTGCTCGTCGACTGGCAATTGTTGGTATGCCTGGGCGAGGTCGAGCTTGGCGAAAACCTTGCCCCCTCCCAGTGAGTGCAGTAGGTGTTGCACTACTGGGGCGGGGTAGGCGCTTTGTTGTAGTGCACCATTTAGGGTGGCCTTATAGTCCCCATAGATCCTCACCGATCCATCAGGCTTGATCGGGGTGACTATGAGGGTCTCCCACCGGGCGTGGTCTATGGGCTGTAGAACCCCTTGCTTGACGAGCTTGTCAATTTGCTCGTCTATCTTGGGTTTAAGTGCGAATGGCATCCGCCTTGGTTTCAGGCGTTTTGGGGGGACGTTTGGGTCTAGGTTGAAAGATATAAGGGGCCCTCGGTACTTGCCTAGGTTTCCGTCGAAGACCTCTTGGAATTCCCAGGCCAGTTGCTGCTCCCAGCTGTCGTCGGTGACGTGGTCGACTCCCGTGAGTGCGATGTCGAGCGGGGCGAACCATTGCAGTCCCAGTAGGCTTGGGCGGTCGCGGTTGACGATTGTCAGGGGAAGTCTTTCGGTGTGCCCTTTATAGGTGATATTGAAGTGTTTGGTTCCGACTACCGGGATGCGGTTTCCCTGGTAGTCCTTTACAATGAGTCTCTGGCTGTCTATGTTCCTCCTTTGGAGGGTAGGCACCAAGCGCTTTATTTCATGCCATGCAATCATGGAGAGGTAGGACCCGGAGTCCACCTCCATTTTGCATGGCTGGCCCTCGATGCCTACCTCCACGTGGACCTTCCGGGCGTCATTGGTTATGGCGTGGCCGATGGTGACCGTTTGATGGGTCTCCTCTCTTCGCCGGTTATCGCCGCCTCGCAGGGATCGTCCGTTCCGGTCCCATCTGTTGTCCGAGGGGCGATCTCTGGTCCGGGGTGGTGTGCTTTCTCTCTTCCGGTCGCTCTGGTCCCATCGTGCCGGGCTGCGATTCTTCTTTAGGCGGCAGACACGGGCGATGTGTCCCTTCTTGTCGCAAGGCCGGCAGATCGATTCGAAAAACCGGCATTCCGACCTGGGGTGGTCGCCGCCGCAACCGGCACAGTTGTTCCTCGACTTACGACCCCGCCGGTTCCGTGGGTCGCGGCCTGTCTGGAGGCGATGGATGTCCTCCTCGTCTTCGGAAGTGCCCGATGCCGAGTGGAAGTCGCCCTGGTGGGTGGTCGTCTCGGGTTGGGCCTCGGTCGACCTTGCTGGGTTGTTGTTTCCGCTGCGGTCCCCAGTGTTCGGTCTGCGCATGCAGTCGGCGGAAGTTCGGGTTGCTTCGGCGGCTGCGGCTGCGATGAGGGTGTCTGCTAGGCTGATGTTGCCCTTGGCCATCAGCCGGCTCTGGAGGACGGGGTCCCACAAACCGAGCACAATTCGGTCTCGCAGGGCGTTGTTCAGGTTGTCGAATTCGCAGAGCCCCCCTAGACGCCGCAGCTCGGCGACGAAGTCGCTGAAGCTCTCACCCGACCTCTGGTCCCAACGGTAGAATTCGTTGCATCGGATCAGGATGGGTACCTCTGGAGTGTAGTGCCGCCGAAGTATTGGCTCGATGATGTCCCAGTCCATCGTGGTCGCATCGGCGGGTTTGGCAAGTGCCTTGGCCATCTTGAAGACCTCGGTCTCGCAGTGGGTCAGGAAGACGGCGCGCTTCATGGGGCCGGTGGCATCCTTCAGGTCGCTGCACTCGAGGAACATGCGGAATTGGTTGGAGTACGATTCCCAGTCCTCGGTGGCGGGATTGAAGGGTGCGGGGGGTGCGATTTTCACCATCGCGGTGGTTCGTCTGGCTTCCGTCGGACACGTGGTTCGGTTCAGGGTCTGGATCCCATCCTCGTCGCCAGTGTTGTGTCCGCGAAATGATGCCAGGAGTCGGTGACTTCAAATCATGCTCTTTATTTGAGGTTGGAACCGAACTGGGGAAAAGGGAAAAGGATCGCGGCTTTTATTCTTTTAGCTGCGGCGGCCGCGGCCAATGGCACCGCTTTGAATCTCCCGCGATCCGAATGGACCAATCGCGGGAAATTCTTAGCGAGCCAATCGGCGCGGTTTCGCCTGTTTGTGCGTCGGTGGTCCCTTGGTTGGCAGTCCTCGACCTTAGTTAGTCAATGTGGCGTTTCCACGCTCGTCCGTCTGCTGTTTGTAGCCGGTACGAGTGTGGGCCTGTTATTTGTGTGATGACGGCTGGTATCCATAATGGGTCTCCCGTCAGGTTTCTCGCGTATACGGGGTCGCCGGGTGCGAAGGTTCGGTGTTTGCTGTTTGAGTGTGGGGGCTTCTCCGGGTTATACGTGGGGTGTAACCTGTCGAGTGGGGACCTTAGTTTCCTGCCCATTAATAGTTCGGCTGGGCTTTTATTGGTTGTGGTATTTGGGGTTATGTGTTGGGTGAAGAGTAGTTTGTTTATTTTCTCCTGGATCTCCCCGTGGTCTATTTTCCGGATGGTCTTCTTAGTGAATTGAACCATCCGTTCCGCCCTACCGTTTGCCGCCAGGTGCGCCGGTGCTGTCAGCGCGTGGCGGATGTTCCTTTCCGCTAGGAATTTTTCGAATTCCAGCGAGGTGAATTGGGGCCCGTTGTCAGAAACGATGACGTCTGGGAGGCCGTGTGTTGCAAAGAGTTTGCAGAGTTCCTTGATCACGGCCTCCGTGGTTGTCGTCTTCATGTTGCTTACCTCCAGCCAGTTGGAGTAAGCGTCAACTGTTATGAGGAAGGTGTGCCCTTTTGTGGGCCCGGCGAAGTCTATGTGAATCCTAAACCAAGGTCCCCTTGGGGTTTCCCACTCTAGGACGGGTGCTGTGGGTGGGCTTGGCCTAGTTTCCTGGCATCGTTGGCACCTAGCTACCCAGGCCTCTATTTGTTTGTCCATCCCTGGCCACCAAGCGTAACTTCTGGCCAGGGATTTAGTCCTAATGATGCCAGGGTGCCCCTCGTGTAGCAGTTCCAGAACCTTCCCCTGTAGCTTTTCTGGAATGACCACCCTATCCCCCCATAGTATGCACCCTTTTAATAACGAGAGTTCCTTTTGGCGGTTTCGGAATGTTTTGACGGACTCGTCGTTGTCCCTTTCCGGCCACCCTTTCTCTACCCAATGCAACACCCGCGCCAGACGTTTGTCTTTATTAGTCTCTTGGGCAATGTCTGACGCAGTTATGGGCAGGTTGGGTAGAATCTCTATGCTGAGGGTGGTCGTCGTGGGTGCTGGGTCGGTGTCAGGTTCCGGTAGCGGCGAGCGGCTTAAGGCGTCTGCATGGGAGATCGTCTTACCCAGTCTGTGTATGAGTCTGTAGTTGTAGGCCGCCAGGAACTCGGACCACCTTGTCATTCGGGGAGACAGAATGTTCGGGGTGGCCCGGTTTCCTGCAAGGATTCCCAGCAGCGGCTTGTGGTTGGTTATGATGGTGAAAGTCCGGCCGTAGAGATACTCGTGGAATCGTTTTACGGCGGCAACGATAGCCAGAGCCTCTTTGTCCAGCTGGCTATAGTTCCACTCTGGTTTGGTGAGGGTCCTTGAAAAGAACGCGATGGGCGCTTCTTTTCCGTCGGGGAGGGTATTGCTGAGGACAGCGCCGATGCCGAAGGGTGATGCGTTGCATGTGACGGCCAGAGGTAGGGTCTCGTTATATTGTATGAGGACGGCGTCCGAAGTGAGGAGGTCCTTTGTTCTTTGGAAAGCGGCTTGCTCGCGTTTCCCCCAAGTCCAGGTCGCCGCCTTGTCCAGGAGCCTATGCAAGGGCTCCGCCGCCGTCGCCTGACCAATCAGAGTGCCCCGCGCTTTGGCCAATCAAAGCGCGGGGATCTCAAGAATGCTAATTAAGGACAGAACAGATACGAAGGCTTTGGAAATAATATTAGGATGCCATGATGTATCTACAAAGATCAGAATAGTGCATGACAGGATATTCCCTTTGATACTCTATTGAAACAGAAGTTGGACTTTGAAGAAGCAGGGTAGAAAGAGCATTGATGCTTTTGAACTTTGGTGTTGGAGAAAACTCCTGAGAATACTGTGGACAGCCAAGAAAAGAAATATGGATCTTTGAACAAATCAACACAGAATTTTCATTCACAAATGACCAAGCTTCAATTATCCTACTTTGGAATATTATGGAGAAATCTAGCTCTCTGGAGGTGTCTGTAATGCTGGTAAAGGTGGAAGGAAAGGGAAAAGAAAAACCAGTAGCAATATGAGTGGAGGGAATTATACTGGCAATGGTGCAAAATTGGAAGTCCACAAAGGCCAGATTAGTGTTTGCAAAGAGTTGACACTGACTTCATGCCCCCCCACCCATCTATCTATCCTTACAAGGAAGCAACTCCAGTTAAGGTCAGCAAATATTTAATATAATCTTATAATAGCAAATTAATTAAAACAACTTGACTAGTAAACCAAATATGTACAGTAACCTTTATACAACCATAGTTTAATGCAGGGGTGGGATTCTACTAGTTCAGCCTGGTTCTATAGAATCAGTAGCTCCGAAGAGCAGCTAACATCAAACCGGTTCTCTTCTTTACTTTGGTTGGCCCCACCTACCCACCGGGGCTGTAGGCTGTCCTTTATTCTTACTTTAGTTGCTTTGCGTGGCACAGCTGAGTGCTGTGTGTCAACAAGAGATAGTGATTGTTTGCAGGAAAAGTTAATTTACAAGTACTGTGCACGTGCACTCACTGAACTGGTTGTTATGCTGGTAGGATCCCACCCCTGGTTTAATGTTGGTTTACTTATAGCATTTTAATAAATGTAAATCCAGGGGTGGGTTTCTACTGGTTGGCACCTATTTTCAAGAACCCGTTGTTAGAAGAAATTACTGACCTAATCCTGTAAGGAAGGCAGGAAGGAAACTGTTAAGTACTTGGACATGGGTCGGAGTAAATGGAGACAGCCTCTGAATAGTGACTTTCAGCTCTTTATTAGCATAGCGACTTCTCAAAACAACAACAGTGAACCCTGCCTTATATAGGCAACCTTTGTGAGAATTGTCCAATAGCGAGCTATGAACGCAAGTACTTTAAACCAATAATAATCCTCTGTTAAGGGCCAATTGGATTCCTAAGAACTAGCCAATCCGATCTGGCCGCCTAACAGCCAATCAGAAGTGCAGGGCCAGAACCCTGCACTTAACCTCAAGCTCATACTTTATTAACTATGGTACATACATAACACCCCTTCCCCCTGGCTTCTTAATTATGGTGTAGTTATATAATCCTTTAAGTAGGATGGTTGTCTTTTAAGTCTTTCGGATTTTCGTTGGACTGGTTGATTGCAATCCTGTTGAGGTAGATTGTTCTTTGGCAGTGTCTCTGCTTCTTGCTCAGGTGCAATTTCTTGTGGTGCAAACAATTCTCCTTCCTGCTCCATTTCTTGAGTCTCACTTGATTTGTCGCTCTCTTCGAGCAGGTTCCCTGGAACGTCATCTTCTTCTTCTGTACCTCCCCCCCCTCGGTTTGGTCATGGGGGAGTTGTTGACTGGCCGTTATGAGTCGTGACCGTAATTGGTCGATATGCCGTTTCCACAGTCTATTGTCACAGCATTTCACTACGTAGGATTTGGGGCCGATCACTCGTACTACCGTTGCCTCTATCCATGACGGGTCGCCTGATAAGTTCCGTGCGTAAACGCGGTCTCCTACCTGGAACGTGCGACAGCGGCCACTGGATCCTATTGGCTTTTCCGGTTCGTAAGCAGGGTGCAACCGGTCGAGGTGGGAACGGAGTCTTCGTCCCATCAGTAGTTCTGCGGGAGTTCTGCCGGTGACGCTATGTGGAGTTATGTGTTGCAAAAAGAGAATTTGGTTGACTTTGTCATCGATATTGTCATAGTCCATTTTTTGCAAAGTCTTTTTAACAAATTGGACCATGCGTTCCGCTCGGCCATTGGTCGCAGGGTACGCAGGCGAGGTGAGCGCATGGCAGATGCCGCGGTCAGCGAGGTACTGCTCGAACATCAATGCCGTGAACTGTGGCCCATTATCGGACACCAGGACGTCAGGCAATCCATGGGTTGCAAAGAGTCTATTTAGGATCTCAATCACTGCCTCAGAAGATGTGGCCATCATACGATGAACTTCTAACCAATTGGAATATGCGTCGACTGTCAGCAGGAAGGTATATCCTTTGGTTGGCCCCGCGAAATCCAGGTGGATTCTGGACCAGGGTCCACGTGGCATTTCCCATTCAGTAGGCATGGCTTTTGGTGGGGCGTTGCTGGCTTGTTGGCAACTGGTACACACTTTGACCCACTGCTCGATTTGCCGGTCCATGCCCGGCCACCATGCGTAGCTTCGTGCGAGTGCTTTCATCCGCACGATGCCGGGGTGGCCCTCGTGCAGGGTTTGTAGTAGCGTCTTCAGGAGTCGTTCTGGGACAACGACTCTATCGCCCCAGATGACACAGCCTTTTTGTGAAAAAAGTTCAGTCTGTCTTGCTTTAAATGGCGCGAAGTCATCTGGGACTTGGTCCAATGGCCATCCGCAGGTTATAACTAATGGTAAAGTCTCGTTATACTGCATATATTAACATTCCAGAATGCTTGTTCTTCCCGGTAACCCCATACCCACAATGCTTTTTTATCTAACAACCGGTGTAACGGTTCAGCAACAGTCACCTTATGCGGTAAAAATATATTATAAAAATTAATGAGGCCTAAGAATGCCTGGAGATCGGTCTTGTTACGTGGCCTGGGGGCATTTTTTATCGCCTTTAATTTACTTTTGGTAGGGTGGATGCCCTGGCTATCAATCCTATACCCTAGAAACTCAACACTGTCAGTATATAAGTGACATTTGTTTTTTTTCACCTTAAGTCCTGCCTCTTGGAATTTTTTAAGAACACTTTTCAAACGATCCTGCAAGATTTTTTTGGTAGGGGCTGCAATTAATACGTCATCAAAATACAGAACCATGCCCTTGATTCCCTGTAACAACCTTTCCATGAGGCTTTGGAATATCCCCGGGGCTACACTAACCCCAAATTGCAATCGAGTACATTTAAAAGCATCTCTGTGCATTACAATTGTTTGGGCCTGAGCCATCTTTTCATCCACTGGTAGTTGTTGATAAGCTTGAGCTAAATCTAATTTAGCGAAAACCTTTCCGCCCCCCAAGGAGTGGAGGAGGTGCTGCACCACCGGAACTGGATACGCATTTTGCTGTAGGGCGTGGTTTAAAGTGGCCCAGTAGTCCCCACAAATTCGGATTGACCCGTCTGGCTTAATGGGCGTTACAATAGGGGTTTCCCATGGAGAGTGATCGATGGGCTTCAACACCCCTTGAGCAATTAACTTATCGAGTTGTTCATCGATCTTAGCTTTAAGAGTGAATGGAATTCGACGGGGCTTCAAGCGAATTGGGGCTACTTTTGGATCTAAACTAAATGAGATTGGGGTCCCCTTATACTCGCCTAAATGGTCCGCGAAGACGTCGCTGAACTCAGAAATAAGGTCTTCCTCCCACTCACAACCACCGACTCAGTTCACGCCGGACACTTCGATGCCGAGTGGCGCGAACCATTGGAGGCCTAATAGACTAGGCCTATCTCTGTCGATGATCGTTAGAGGTAAGTACGCTGTATGTTTTTTGAAGGAGACTCGGACTCGGCAGGACCTGACCACAGGGATTCGATTTCCTTGGTAGTCCTTGAGGATGAGGCGTTGAAATTGGAGGTCTTGGCGTTGGATTGTGGGGATAAGTTGCTTGAGTGTCTTCCAAGACACCATCGAGAGGGACGATCCCAAGTCGACCTCCATGTGGCAAGGCTGGTTCTCGATTGCTACTGTGACTCGAATTTTCTTAGTGTCCATGACTGAGGCGTGACCTATAGTGATAGTATGGTGAGCCTCTTCTTTTTGCAAAGCACGATTTCTGTAGGAGTGGTTTACTGGTTCTCACCTTACAGGACGGTTTCCTGTTGATTGGCAATAGTTGGCCCCTTTTGAAGCCTGGCTGGGTCCTGGTAAGCTGCGGCAGACCCGGCTGATGTGGCCTCGTTTCCCGCACTCATGGCAGAGTGCGTCGCGGAATTTGTATTCGGCCCTGGCATGGTTTGCTCCACAGGCAGTGCAAGGGCGTAAGGGCTTAGGGTGAGGGTCCCGGTTGGACTGCAGTTGATGGACCCCTTCTTCATCGCTGTCTGACGACGAAGAGAGGTCCTCGTGGTGCATCATTAGTAGCTGCCCTTCTGAGTTGGGTGAGATGTCGCCGGTCGGTTGTGTTGCCGTAGTGCGGCTTCGCCGTAATTGTGCAGCCAATTTTTTGGTCACCTCCGCAGCTGTGGCTTCGGCGATGGCGTCAGCAAGGCTGATGTCGCCTTTCGCCATCAGCTTGCTTTGCACGCCTAGTGCATCTAATCCCAGAATTACTCGATCTCTTAGTGCTTCTTCTAAATCGGTGAACCCGCAGAGGCCCCCTAAATTCCGGAGGTCCGCCACGAAGTCAGCCACGCTCTCTCCTTTTCGCTGGTTCCTCTGCTAAAACTCGTGGCGTCTCACGAGTGTAGGCACGGTTGGCGCGTAATGGTCTCTCAGGATGGGTTCGAGGTCGTCCCAGCTCATGGCTTTCACTTCTCGAGGTTTGGCAAGTGCTTTAGCCATTTTAAATACAGCTGGGCCGCAGTGCGTCAGGAACAATGCCCACTTCTTTGCTGGTGTGGCGTCCTTCAAATTATTCGTCTCAAGAAACATTTGGAAGCGATCCATGTAGGATTCCCAATTCTCTTGGTTTGGATCGAACGGAGCGGGTGGTATGATGCCGCTGGACATGGTTCCATTGTTGGCGTCGTCTTATCACGTGCTCGGTATTGCTTCCTGGCTTCTTAGGTTCAGATGTCTCCAAATCCCACCTTCGTCGCCAGTGTTAAGTACTTGGACATGGTTCGGAGTAAATGGAGACAGCCTCTGAATAGTGACTTTCAGCTCTTTATTAGCATAGTGACTTCTCAAAACAACAACAGTGAACCCTGCCTTATATAGGCAACCTTTGTGAGAATTGTCCAAAAGCGAGCTATGAACGCAAGTACTTTAAACCAATAATAATCCTCTGTTAAGGGCCAATTGGATTCCTAAGAACTAGCCAATCCGATCTGTCCGCCTAACAGCCAATCAGAAGTGCAGGGCCAGAACCCTGCACTTAACCTCAAGCTCATACTTTATTAACTATGGTACATACATAACAGAAACATTCTGGTGTTGTTTGCAGAAACTGCCTCTCCATTAACCCTTATTACATTTTTGGCAGGGCTAGACTTCCTGTCTCTGGAAATTCTCTGGAGTTTTTTTTTTCCTCCTTTGCTGGTACTTTGCTTGTGTGGAGTGATCATTCAAAGTTACAAAGGCACTGAAAAAAGTGACTTATGACCGTTTTTCACACTTACAACTGTTGCAGCATCCTCACAGTCATGAGAGGCCAGGCGAGGAGATGAGTGCCTCGATGTGAGTGATATTGAGTTGGCCGTGCCCAGCCAGTCACATGGGCCAGGATGTTAGATGAACCCAATATAAGATGTTTTGTGCTGTGAGTTGTTATCCAGGGCTATTGTTATTGTGCCATTATTGTTTTAATGCTTTCCTTTATTTGGGGAGGTTTCATTACATCAGCTTTTTGTTTGTTTTGGGGCTGTTAAGCGCTGAGTGCTCTTTATGTACGATGGGCAGCTATATAGAAATTCTAAATAAATAAATGTGTTTACAAGCCATAGAATCTTTACAATTGTTAATCTGTTTCTCCCAATAAAAACTCTTCCTTCCCAGCTAACTCTTGCTTCTTCCCTGTCCTCTGTCAAGAACTGGCTCCTCCTCTTCCTTGATTGGGATCACTTGCAAAACAGCCCTCCAGTTGAGGACAGACTTTTGAAATACTGAGAGATTATCCCTATGTTTTGCTACTGAATTATAGCAAATAAGGTCTTTCCATTTGGGCTACCACATCTGTGTGAAATAAAATGGGTGACCACAAAGGGAAGTACTATCTCTTTGGTTCCTCTAGTGCAGGGATCGCCAACCTTTTGGATCTCAGGGACCACCAAACTCATAATTTTAAATCCCACGGACCACTAATATGAATTTAGTCTGACTGTGGCTTGCTGATATTGATGGGAAAGTCGGTCCCATATTCCAGAGCTGCAGTAGTCACAGGACTGGCCCTTTGGTCATCCCAGAGCTGCCAGTCCTGTGCTTCTGCTTTTTCTGCAGAGACTCTGGGAAAATCCCCCAAAAAAGGCTGCAGGAAAATTACCCACCCCATTTTCCTACTGATCAATCATTCTTTATTTGGGATTGCAGGATACCGTCTCCAACTCTGTTCTTGGGGGTGGGGGGAGACTTTTGGCTTCATGCAAGGAAAACAGCAGAAGCAGCAGAAGTCTTTCTCTCCCCCAAACTTTGCCAGAAATGAATCTTTGTGAGACTTCTTGTGCTGGCACAGCCTCTTGGAGAAAGATGCCTTGCAGGGTCCCAAAGACATTTTCTGTAGATCACCAAAATTTTCTTGCGGACTACCAGTGGTCCCCTGCCCCCCGTTGGCAACCAGTGGTCATCAGAGTTTTGCAATTAGGATCTGGAACCCTGATTTTCATGATTCTCTTTTGATATTTGCTGCTTTGCTGGGCTTAGTTAGGACAATGCAAATTATTCTGAGACAAACTATGGTACCATTTGGATTTTGTCAGGAAAAAGAAAGGAATGCTTTCTGCATTCTGCAGCAACAGGCCCAATTAAAACCTCACATGCAGTTATGAAATAGGGGCCTCAGCCAGAACTTTTAAAGCATGAATGAACCTACAAGGTCATTCCCACTTTGAAAAATGGGCATTGTATGGTTTTAGAAAATTAAGGGAAAGGTGAATGGTAGGGAGAAGAATCCGATTATATTGTGTTCTCAACACTTTTGAAATTTAAGGAACAAGAAAACAGATGGCTCTGGCTCCTGGCAAGCTGCAGCTTAAAACACATCATTAGGCACATTGGGAGCATTTCATCAGCCCCTGCAGGGGTTTTCCCCCCCCCAGAAATCTAGGTGTTTACAAAATAACAGCAACAGTCAATATCTCAAGCTGGGCATCTCAAAACTCAGTGAAATTCAGGTATACCATTTATAAAACAAGCAGCTGTTCAAAAATTTTAATGTGACATTAACTGAAAATCAGTAATAGCATCCTATAAATTGGCACCAGCTGGTTTTCAGAACAGTAACTGCTTCCCATGATCATCCTGATCATCAAAGCCTGCTGTGGTTGACATGGGGACACAAAAATGTCACAACAGAGGCAAAAGTAAGATTTTCATACATTTATTGTAATTTGGGCAGTTAAGTGGATTATTTATTTAATTTCAACCATGTTAAGCCAATCTGAAGACTACTGTACTTTTGCTTTTATTTTAAAAAATAGCCAGAAATCATGTCTTTTGCAAATTTGCAACATGGTACTCAGTTTAGATGGGCCAATTGCCAGGGGCTGCAGAAACGTGTTCAGGAACCACGGATCTAAACAACTTTCCTGCTGTACATCGGTGTTATTGTTCCTCAGAATAATCTGAGAACACACATTCGTTTGTCACAATGTCTGTGCACAATAAGAACATTGGCTTCATTAGTGACTGTGAATGAAGAAAAAGAAAACCAGCATCCCACCCTCCACTACTCTGAAATATGGTTGATGTTAACCAGTGTATTCATGTTGAAATAATATTCTTTATTTATTGAAAATAAGGTATATTACAATTGCAAAACTTATTTACTGCTTGCCTTGTGGGTTTTGCTTGGTCAATATTCTGTAGATGCAAATAGTTCCTTTAGCTTTTTTGAAAAGTAGGGAAATGCCCTCCCATATCAATTGACCTGCAGAATTGTTGGCCTCTTAAGAAGGCTATGCATGCCAAAACATGGACACAATCAGGCATAATTATTTTAACAATTATACATATGCACATTATATTAAAAATAGTCTCGAGTCTTCAAATGCTGACCCAAACACAAGCAAAAAGACATCTTCCATGAACAAGGCTGAAATATTAACAGGCTCAATTGTAAGAGTTCATTTATAGTGGTGAAAATAAAATGAAAGTCTCCTAAAAACTGCCCAGTAAAAACTGAATGTATTCAGTTGGTCATGAGTAAGGTGAGTGACATGCTGAACAGACTGGCAAAATCCTAAACATTAGGCTATCTTCTTCAACACTTTGATGCAATCTCACTTATGTTCCATTTATGACCAAAGAATAGAATAGAATTCTTTATTGGCCAAGTGTGATTGGACACACAAGGAATTTGTCTTGGTGTAAATGCTCTCAGTATACATAAAGAAAAGATACATTCATTAAGAATCAAGAATTATAACATACAACACTTAATGATAGTCATAGGGTACAATCAACAATCAAATCAGAATAGGAAACAGTCAATATAAATTGTAAGGATACAAGCAACAAAGTTAGAGTCCTACAATCACAAGTGGGAGGGGATGGGTGATAAGGAGTGATGAGAAGATTAACAGTAATAGTAGTGTACACTTTGTAAATAGTTGAACAATGTTGAGGGAATTATTTGTTTAGCAGAGTGATGGCTTTCGGGGAAAAAAACTGTTCTTGTGTCTAGTTCGGGTGTGCTCTATTGTGTCATTTTGAGGGAAGGAGTTGAAACAGTTTATGTCTGGGATGTGAGGGGTCTGTAAATATTTTCACAGCCCTCTTTTTGACTCGTGCAATATATAGGTCCTCAATTGAAGGCAGATGGGTAGTAATTGTTTTTTCTGCAGTCCTAATTATCCTCTGAAGTCTGTGTCTGTCCTGTTGGGTTGCAGAACCAAACAGACAGTTATAGAGGTGCAGATGATAGATTCAATGATTCCTCTGTAGAACTGCATCAGCAGCTCCTTGGGCAGTTTGAGCTTTCTGAGTTGGCACAGAAAGAACATTCTTTGTTGTGCTTTTTTGATGATATTTTTTGATGTTAGGTGTCCATTTTAGGTCATGTGATATAGTAGAGCCTAGAAATTTGAAGGTCTCTACTGTTGATACTGTGTTGTCTAGTATTGTAAGAGGTGGTAGTATGGGAGGGTTTCTTCTAAAGTCTACCACCATTTCTATGGTTTTGAGTGTGTTCAGTTCCAGATTGTTCTGGTTACACCACAAGGCAAGTTGTATAACCTCCTGTCTTTATGCAGATTCATCGTTGTCTCGAAGGAGACCAATCACTGTTGTGTCATTAGCAAACTTCAATATTTTAACAGATGGATCATTGCGATGCAGTCATTGGAATATAGGGAGAAGAGAAGTGGAGATAGCACACAGCTTTGGTGGGCCCCTGTGCTGATTGTACAGGTATCGGATGATTCTGCCTACCTTCACCTGCTGCTTCCTGTCTGTTAGGAAGTTTATGATCCACTTATAAGTGTGTTCAGGTACCACTAGTTGGTTTAATTTACTTAGAAGAGTGTCTGGAATAATGGTATTGAATGCTGAACTGAAGTCTACAAAGAGGACCATTGCATAGGTATTTGGATATTCAACGTGTTATAGGATGTAATGCAGAGCCATGTTAACAGCATCATCTGTTGATCTATATGCTTGGTATGCAAACTGCATGGGATCTAACAGTGGATCCGTGATGGTTTTCAGGTTGGGACAGCACAAGCCTTTCAAATATTTTCATAACTACAGATGTTAGAGCAACTAGTCTATAGTCATTCAGTTCCTTGATGGAGGGCTTCTTTGGCACTGGGATGATAGTAGAGTGTTTAAAGCAGGAAGGAACATACCACATCTCCAGTGATCTATTGAAGATTCAGGTGAAGATGGGGGCTTATTGGTCAGCACAGATTTTTAAGCAAGAAGGAGTTATCTTGTCTGGCCCTGGTGCTTTTCCTGGCTTCTGTCTGTGTAATAGATCTTGCGCTTCTTTTTCTGTGATCACCAGAGGTTGTGAGCCCATGGTTTGGAGCCAGTTGTAGGAGGCTTGGCTGTTTTGGGTGTGTTTGAGATGTGGGTTGTGGAGATAGGTAGCTTCTTTTCAAACCTGCAGTAAAACACATTCAGGTAATCTGTAATTGTTGATTTCCTTCTGCCTGGGAAGGAGGTTTGCTGAAGCCAGTGATGTTTTAAAGAGTTTTCCACATGTTTGCTGGTTCATTTGTTGAGAACTGATTCTTTAACTTTTCAGAGTAGCTTCTTTTTGCTGCTCTGATCTCTTGTTAATATGTTTCTGGCCTGGTTGTATAGCATTCTGTCACCTTTTCTGTAGGCTTCCTCTTTGGAACGACATAGCTACTTAAGTTTAGCTGTGAACCAAGGTTTATTGTTACTATATATTTGCAGGTTTCTTGTTGGTACACATAAGTCTTTGCAGAAGCTAACATATGATGTTACAGTATCTGTGAGCTCATCTAGGTCTGCAGAGGCATCTTCAAAAACATTCCAATCAGTGCAATCAAGGCAGGCCTGGAGTTTCAGCTTTGCCTCATCTGACCAGGTCTTCACTGATTTAATTGTTGGTTTAATGGTTTTAAGTTTTTGTCTGTAGCTAAGAACTGCTAATCTTGTAGAAGGCACTTACTCCACTATCCATAAAAAAATATCCTGTCTGACAAATCACTGGAGTACAGTCGAAGAGAATGGGTGAGACTTTCTAGGCACCCTGATAAAGCTCCTTCATGTATCACCTCATTTACCACTGTATCTCACAATTTGGATTTTATACACACAGCGACACACATAAACATGTGTGCCCACACACACATGGTCTTCTGGAAGATGAGTATACCTATGTCAGCATCACTATTCTCATTTAAAAAGTAATGGGTTCCTTTTGTTTCATTTTTTTCTCCCCATTTATATCGAATGTAGTAACATTGATGAAGGAATTTTGGTTACTCCAATGAAGTGGAGACAGTGATAAGTGTCCTTACTATGAGTTCTAGTTCCTGCAGTCCAAGAATTTTCACCCCCCCCACCTCAATTTATAGGCTCTTTTCTCCCAGTCTCTGCAGCCTACAACCATGGTGTTGGGTCCGCGAAATGATGCCAGGAGTCGGTGATTTCGTGCAAAAACTCTTTATTGGCTAGTTGGAACCGAACTGGCGAAAGGAAAAAAGCCCGCGGCTTTTATTCCTTTTGCCGCGGCGGCCGCGGCCAATGGTACCGCTTTGAATCTCCCGCGGTCTGAATGGACCAATCGCGGGAGATTCTTAGCGAGCCAATCGGCGCGGCTCGCCTGACCAATCGGAGAGCCCCGCGCTTTGGCCAATCAAAGCGCGGGGATCTCGAGTATGTTAATGAAGGACAGAACACCCCTCCCCTCTTGGTTCAGTCCTTACGTTGCGTAGTCACGTAGGTAGGCGGGGCTCCGTCTGGTCCGACTTGACCTGCGCAACTCAGTCGTAGGCTGGATCCCGGCCGGTTCGGTCGGGATCTCCGCTGCTCCTGCTGCCGTCGTGGGAACTGGCTGGTCGATCGGGCCGGTCCCTTCTCCGTAGCTCCCTCCTGGGCCTTCCGGGTTGGTTGAGCTACGGGTTTCGCCACTCCCGCTCGGTCTTTCCGGGTCGGTCGAGCTGGCTTGGCTGTTCCTTCCTGGCGAGGGGTCGTGATGGCTGCGTTCCGGTGAGTACTGCTGGTTTATTTTTCTTTGGATTCGGTCCCCTGGGTATTCCCTCCCCCCTTGGCTTGCGTTGTGGGGGTTGGTTTCGGCGGTTTGTTGGTTTGCAGTTCTCGACCTAAGTTGGTTGATGTGGCGTTTCCACGCTCGTCCGTCTGTTGTTTGTAGCCGGTACGAGTGTGGGCCTGTTGCTTGTGTGATGACGGCTGGGATCCATAGAGGGTCTCCCGTCAGGTTCTTTGCCTATACGGGGTCCCCGGGTGCGAAGGTTCGGTGTTTGGTGCTTGAATCTGGGGGCCTCTCGGGGTTATACGTGGGGTGTAACCTGTCGAGTGGGGACCTTAGCTTTCTGCCCATTAGTAGTTCGGCTGGGCTTTTATTAGTTGTGGTATTTGGGGTTATGTGTTGGGTGAAGAGTAGTCTGTTGATTTTCTCTTGGATCTCCCCGTGGTCTATTTTCCGGATGGTCTTTTTAGTGAATTGGACCATCCGTTCCGCCCTACCATTCGCCGCCAGGTGCACCGGTGCTGTCAGCGCGTGGCAGATGCCCCTTTCCGCTAGGAATTTTTCGAATTCCAGCGAGGTGAACTGGGGCCCATTGTCGGAGACGACGACGTCTGGGAGGCCGCGTGTTGCAAAGAGTTTGCAGAGTTCCTTGATCACGGCCTCCGTGGTTGTCATTTTCATGTTGCTTACCTCCAGCCAGTTGGAGTAAGCGTCAACTGTTATGAGGAAGGTGTGTCCTTTTGTGGGCCCGGCGAAGTCTATATGGATACTAGACCAAGGTCCCCTTGGGGTTTCCCACTCTAGGACGGGTGCTGTGGGTGGGCTTGGCCTAGTTTCCTGGCATCGTTGGCACCTAGCTACCCAGGCCTCTATTTGTTTGTCCATCCCTGGCCACCAAGCGTAACTTCTGGCCAGGGCTTTAGTCCTTACGATGCCAGGGTGCCCCTCATGTAGCAATTCCAAAACCTTCCCCTGTAGCTTTTCCGGAATGACCACCCTGTCCCCCCATAGTATACACCCTTTTAACAACGAGAGTTCCGTTTGGCGGTTTCGGAACGTTTTGACGGACTCGTCGTTGTCCCTTTCCGGCCACCCTTTCTCCACCCAATGCAACACCCGCACCAGACGTTTGTCTTTATTAGTCTCTCGGGCAATGTCTGACGCGGTTATGGGCAGGTTGGCTAGAGTCTCTATGCTGAGGGTGGTCGTCGTGGGTGCTGGGTCGGTGTCGGGTTCCGGTAGCGGCGAGCGGCTTAAGGCGTCTGCATGGGAGATCGTCTTACCCGGTCTGTGTATGAGTTCGTAGTTGTAGGCTGCCAGTAACTCGGACCACCTTGTCATTCGGGGAGACAGAATGTTCGGGGTGGCCCGGTTTCCTGCAAGGATTCCCAGCAGCGGCTTGTGGTCCGTTATGATGGTGAAAGTCTGGCTGTAGAGGTACTCGTGGAATTGTTTTACGGCGGCAACTATAGCCAGAGCCTCTTTGTCCAGTTGGCTATAGTTCCTCTCCGGTTTGGTGAGGTTCCTTGAAAAGAACGCGATGGGCGCTTCTTTTCTGTCGGGAAGGGTATGGCTGAGGACAGCGCCGACACCGAAGGGTGATGCGTCGCATGTGACAGCCAGAGGTAGGGTCTCGTTGAATTGTATGAGGACGGCGTCGGAGGTGAGGAGGTCCTTCGTTCTTTGGAAGGCGGCTTGCTCCCATTTCCCCCAAGTCCAGGTCGCCGCCTTGTCCAGGAGCCTATGCAAGGGCTCCGCCGCCGTCGCCTTTTGGGGTAGGAAAACATTGTAAAAGTTCAGTAACCCCAAGAATGCCTGTAGCTCAGTCTTTGACTTGGGGATGGGGGCTTCTTTGATGGCCTTGATTTTTTTGCTTGTTGGGTGAATGCCGTGCCGGTCTAGGAGGTAGCCCAGGAATTCCACTCATTCCGTGCAAAGCTGGCATTTTTCCCTCTTTACTTTTAGTCCGGTCTCTTTAAATTTAGTTAGGACCTCCCTTAATCGACCTTCTAGTTCGGCTTGGTTGGCTGCCGACACTAGGACGTCGTCGAAATAAGGTACCACCCCCTTGATACCCTGCAATAGCCTCTCCATTAGGCTTTGGAATATGCCCGGTGCCACGCTGACTCCGAATTGGAGTCGGTTGCATTTGAATGCTCCCCGGTGGGTGACAATGGTCTGCTTCTGCCGTTTGCTCATCGACCGGCAACTGTTGGTATGCCTGGGCGAGGTCGAGCTTGGCGAAAACCTTGCCCCCTCCCAGTGAGTGCAGTAGGTGTTGTACTACTGGGACGGGGTAGGCGCTTTGTTGCAGCGCGCCATTTAGGGTGGCCTTATAGTCCCCACAGATCCTCACCGACCCATCGGGCTTGATTGGGGTGACTATGGGGGTCTCCCACCGGGCGTGGTCTATGGGCTGCAGGACCCCTTGTTTGACGAGCTTGTCAATTTGCTCGTCTATCTTGGGTTTCAGTGCGAATGGCACCCGCCTTGGTTTCAGGCGTTTGGGGGGGACGTCAGGGTCTAGGTCGAACGATATAAGGGGTCCTCGGTACTTGCCTAGGTTTCCGTCGAAGACCTCTTGGAACTCCCGGGCTAGTTGCTGCTCCCAGCCGTCGTCGGTGACGTGGTCGACTCCCGTGAGGGCGATGTCGAGCGGGGCGAACCATTGCAGTCCCAGTAGGCTTAGGCGGTCGCGGTCGACGATCGTTAGGGGGAGTCGTTCGGTGCGCCCCTTATAAGTGATGTTAAAGCTTTTGGTGCCGACTACCGGGATGTGGTTTCCCTGGTAGTCCTTTACTATGAGTCTCTGGCTGTCTACATTCCTCCTTTGGAGGGTAGGCACCAACCGCTTTATCTCATGCCATGCAATCATGGAGAGGTAGGACCCGGAGTCCACCTCCATTTTGCACGGCTGGCCCTCGATGCATACCTCGACGTGGACCTTCCGGGCGTCATTGGTGATGGCGTGGCCGATGGTGACCGTCTGGTGGGTCTCCTCTCTCCGCCGGTTGTCGCCGCCTCGCGAGGATCGCCCGTTCCGGTCCCATCGGCTGTCCGAGGGGCGATCTCTGGTCCGGGGTGGTGTGCTTTCTCTCCTCCGGTCGCTCTGGTCCCATCGTGCTGGGCTGCGATTTTTTTTCAGGCGGCAGACACGGGCGATGTGTCCCTTCTTGTCGCAATGCCGGCAGATCGATTCGAAGAACCGGCATTCTGACCTGGGGTGGTCGCCGCCGCAGCCGGCACAGTTGGTCCTCGACTTACGACCTCGTCGGTTCCGTGGGTCGCGCCCTGCCTGTAGTCGATGGATATCCTCCTCGTCATCGGAAGTGTCCGATGCCGAGTGGAAATCGCCCTGGTGGGTGGTCGTCTCGGTTTTGGGCTCGGTCGACCTCGCCGGGTTGTTGTTTCCGCTGCGGTCCCCAGCGTTCGGTCTGCGCATGCGGTCGGCGGAAGTTCGGGTTGCTTCGGCGGCTGCGGCTGCAGCTGCGGTGAGGGTGTCTGCTAGGCTGATGTTGCCCTTGGCCATCAGCCGGCTCTGGAGGACGGGGTCCCACAAACCGAGCACGATTCGGTCTCGCAGGGTGTTGTTTAGGTTATCGAATTCGCAGAGCCCCCCTAAACGCCGCAGCTCGGCGACGAAGTCGCTGAAGCTCTCACCCGACCTCTGGTCCCGCTGGTAAAACTCGTTGCACCGGATCAGGATGGGTACCTCTGGAGCGTAGTGCCGCCGCAGTATGGGTTCGAGGATGTCCCAGTCCATCGCGGTGGCATCGGCGGGTTTGGCCAGTGCTTTGGCCATCTGGAAGACCTCGGTCCCGCAGTGGGTCAAGAAGACGGCGCGTTTCATTGGGCCGGAGGCGTCCTTCATGCCGGTGCACTCGAGGTACATGCGGAATCGATCGGCAAACGATTCCCAGTCCTCGGTGGCGGGGTTGAAGGGTGCTGGTGGTGCGATCTTTGCCATCTCGGTGGTTTGTCTGGCTTCCGTCGGACACGTGGTTCGGTTCAGGGTCTGGATCCCACCTTCGTCGCCAGTGTTGGGTCCGCGAAATGATGCCAGGAGTCGGTGATTTCGTGCAAAAGCTCTTTATTGGCTAGTTGGAACCGAACTGGCGAAAGGAAAAAAGCCCGCGGCTTTTATTCCTTTCGCCGCAGCGGCCGCGGCCAATGGCACTGCTTTGAATCTCCCGCGGTCTGAATGGATCAATCGCGGGAGATTCTTAGCGAGCCAATCGGCGCAGCTCGCCTGACCAATCGGAGAGCCCCGCGCTTTGGCCAATCAAAGCGCGGGGATCTCGAGTATGTTAATGAAGGACAGAACACATGGTTAAGGCTCATTGAGAGAAAAAAACTTGTTAGCATATTATGCAGTTCGTGTCATCTCCACACCTATCAATAGGATTGATAACACGTAGCTCTCAATGGGTTATTGAATCTTGCTTTTTACAGATTATTATTGCTCAGCTGGGAGCAGAGCAGTGATGGATATTCCGCGTTCTTGGCATGTTTTCAGTGTTCAATTGGCAGAAGTAAAAACAATTGGCAAGTTTATTCCAATAGTGGCTTTGGAGGGATTATGGGGGGGGGGGGAACAATGACATGCAGAAATGTCCCCATTGTTAGACCAATTAAAGGATGAAATGCTCAGTTTTCTAAAATCAAAGACCACATGCAAAAATGAGCACATTTGAAATGTAGAAATTTCATATTTGAATAATGTACTGTAGTCAGAAAAAACAATGAACTCTTCCAGATGGCCATAAAATCTTCTAGTCAGTGAGAAAAAGAAGTTGGCATAATGTATACTGCTCCCATTCTGCATAGTAAAAAGGCTGGTGACTGGAATTGCCTTTAATTATTGGGGCAAATTAAGGAGAATGATTGGTGAGTTCCTTTGGCTTGGTTTTCTTGTAGTGTCTGAATTGATCTTCTGTTCAGCATGCAGAAACATAGATCTAGTGCTGTGTTGAAAGAACTGGCCTAAATCCATGTTTATACAAGCCCTGTCTGAGACCTCACAAGTACTATGGAAAATGCTGATCAGACATTATGTGGGAAGAAGTCCCTGTGGAAACCAGCTGCCCAGTCTCTCCTTCAGTCCTGGCCAAAATGCTTATGGGCAGCAGCACCCATTGATTGGAGAGATGTATGTGTGCCCAAAGCCATCTATGGCGGCCATTAGGAAGCTGGGCAGATCCCAATATTTGACCACAGCACAACCACATTGTTGGTGAAATGTGCCAGACTGTCTGTATTCATGGCAAAAAAAAAAAAATGTGGGGAAATAAATGAAAAGACTACTTTAAAGCTGGATCAGCCAAAGATCACTTTGAGCTTTCTCAGGCTATGGCAATGGGGATGAATAAAGACAACAGGACATGGCAGAATAAAGTAGCTTCTTGCTTTAGATAGGGGACCATGAAGATAAAACCCTTGTGCAATTCAAGTTTCACTTGTAACAAATGGAAAAAGAATGATTCTGCTGCAGGGAAGCAGAAAAAGCAGGTACTATTAAATATTTGCTTACCAAAGGACAACTTTTGTCACCTGAAATATTTCACTTAAATTACTAAAATATATAACAAAAGAATTGCAAAGTGCTGAAATTCTTATCATTGCAATGGTCTAAAAATAAATACACAAAAAAGTGGCTACAACTAATTTAAAAGCAGAGTTACATCATTGATCCAATTTAAAAGCACAAGAAAGAAGATAGCAGAGCAGAGGTGGTATTCAGCAGGTTCTGACCAGTTCTGGAGAACTGGTAGCAGAAATTTTGATTAGTTCGAAGAACCGGGGGTAACCTTCCCTCTGGAGTGGGGTGGGAATGGAGATTATCCTTCCCCTGCCACCCCCACCAAACCACCCCCACCAAGCCATGCCCACAGAACCGGTAGTAAAAAAATTTGAATCCTATACCACCATAGCAGAGCATGTGAAAAATTAAAATGAGGAATCTAACCATACTTTCTAGAAAAGGAGCTGCTTAATTTAATAGAAAAGGCTTTCTCAGCTCTAAAATTGATAAGACAATAGGTTGACATGCCAATATTAAGTCTGTTGAAAAAACGTTTGGGAGATGGTTGTTCTTCTGAAATGTTGATGCTAAACATTTAAAAGTTTTATGAGAATTAGACCTAAAAACTAGTTCCAAAACTATGACCTGGGGAAGAAATGGCAAACTGAAGATGGCACCATTAAAAACTGAGCCAAAAATTGTGGTGGAATAAAAAGATAAGAGAGTTCATAATTTATCTTCATAATTTCTCTCTGGACAGAGGATTTAAGATGGTCCACAAGTGATCCACACAGTTACTCCTCATTAAAAGATCACAAGGCAGTAATCCCTAAGTGGGTCAGCGGCTTCGAAAAGGACACTGGGTTCACATGGTTCCTTTTCTAATCACTTTTGGACATTGCTTGTTAACTGCTTTTAAGCTATTAGAATTTTTGGATCTAAACGATTTATAGCATTGGATGAATTTCCATCAACCTTAATGAGAGAACTTTTAAATACAAGTTTAAAGACTTTTCAAAAATTCTTTTGGAATAAACAGCCAAAAGATTATTAGAACTTTGATTTTAGAAAGTTACAAATGGGCTATGGATTCAGGTGGATTTGAAATAAAGTTTTGGAATTAATCATAAGAATTATTCCCATGTTTGGGTTTTGAATTCTCTTTTAAAAAATGATAGGGTAAGACTTTGAAGATTGGATGCCAGAGAGAATCAGAAAGAACTAAGATTATAATTAAAGGAGAACAGTTAAATTTGACTTACTTATATAGAGAATAAAGCAAAATATTTTAATATTGGCCATCATATTGAAATATATTTTTGAGTATTGGACTCAGAAGTTAATAAGAATGTCTGCCTCTATAGATGGACAGTTTAAAATATATTATGAAACAGAAACAAGTTATGTCTAATAATATTGAGACTAATCTGAAAGTGAATTTAAAAATAACAGTCTCCAAGAATTATATGGAAAAAGATGCTACACTAAACTACAAAAGAAGCTGGCTGATTTCTTACTATGGTAATTGAAAAGGATATACAAATAATAAGCAAAGAGAGTGACCTATTTTTCTGTATGGGATTTACAAAAAAAGAATTGTTAAACAGTTAAAGAATTTTGTGAAAAGAGACAAAGAAAAAGAAAAGAAATCAAGTTTTAGGACATCATTTGAACAGACTAAAGATCAAAATTGTTAAAAGTAAAAAAAGAATATAAAGATGATTTATTTGATCAACCTTAAAATAGATTAATGGGCTTTTGCTGATCAGTGCTGAAATGACAAGCCTTTAACATTTGTTTATAGATATGTGATATAGGAAGAAGAGATAATTTGTTTTCAGTTATTAAATTTGTTTATACTTTTCTTGTTTTTTCCATACTGTTATATTTTTTTCTTTTTTTCTTTTTCTTTCATTTTAGTTCCTATTAGTTTTATCTTTTTAATTAGAATTTTCAATAAAAAAGAAATTAGTAGATGTGATCTAATCTAGATTTCAACACTAATCTAGTTGCCACCTGATCATATGTGTGTTACATTAATCAAATCCAGATATGAGGTAGGCATGGGTCACAGTGACCAAATGTACATTAACTAGGGAAGGTGGGTTATTCACAGAACTCCATCTGCTTATGGATGCCACTTAAGCATTTTCAAGCAAAGCCCAAACCTGAAGCAATCTGAGGCCATGTACCTAATCTTTCAGAGATGTTTCTAGCTAACAAAGCCACAATGCAACTTCACCTCATCTATTCTATTAACTCACAATATCTTTGCCTCAGCTTCTACATCCACATCTAATAGTTTATTCCTCTCCATTGATTCTCCATTGATTCATCCATCTGATGGGTAAGGGTGTAATCACTTTGATAATTCAATGACAGCCATCTGCAAATGTTTGGGTCTCAGCAGAAGTTAATTTGTAAAGCCGCACCGTGCTTTAATTTCAGTTTGGAAAAAGAATGTGGGATTTATGGAACATGAATATAGTGCTTGTCTGAAACTTACTCAACAAAAGTCTCCCTGCAGCAGCAGTGCTACCTGGAAATTTGAAGTTATGGCACAGATGCTTTAATGAGTCAAAAATGCAAATTCTATGCATTCCAAATCAAATCAAATGTAAAATATTCCACCGCCCTTGTAATCAAGGCACCTGTATTCCCCCCACCTTAACTTCTTTATCTAAACAGAAACTCCAGGAACAAATGGCTTTTCCAGATCTTCTTCTTTTTCTGGCTCCTCTGTGGGTGACATGCTGTCTCTGCTATGCAATTTTGCTCCCATCTCATTATTTCCCATTTTCTATCTCAAGATTCATTAACTTTCATTAAGCTTCTCATTATGATAACAATGTGTGTGTATATGCAGAATTTTAGGGACTTTGTTGACAACTCACAAGATTGCTTTACCACAATAGTTTGGTACCAAAAAACAGCAAGGGTTGGGAATAACCAAATATTGGGATTCTAGGTGCCTTTTCCACAAAACTATTTCCTGATTTTTTTTTATATACAAAGCAATATTTTTATACAAATATTTCAACTGAAGCCATTCGGAGCTATTCCAGAATCTTCAAAGAGTTTGGACTGAAGCAGTTTTTGGCTTCCAAAATTCATAGAAAAAACCCCCACCAAATAAAGGAGCATGCCGTGAAAGCACTTTCAGCTCAGGAATCCAAACTTTTGAATTGGATTAATTACCTTGAAAAGCAGCTTTTTAGATGCAGTGTCAATAAGCAGATAAGGAGGGCTGAAATAGAGCTATCCAATTACCCAGGCAACATTATTGAACTAAAGTTGACCTCTTCATTAATTGTGAAAGTTGTTTCTCAGCAGCTTCTCTTTGTGTTGAGTTTTTGGGTGAACATGAAAGTAAAAAACAGGGGTGGAAAAGAGAGGGAGCAGAGGAAAGTTCACCTAATTTATTTCTCCTTATAAAGCAGAGATTATCTATTTAAAAATGTGAAAAAAATAGCATATAGTAGAATAGTTTATTTTTATGCTTTTCCCAAGGAAAAATAATAATGATCCATCAGAGTTCTACTCATTAAATGAAGTACAGCAAATTTTGGACAGATACAGCTTGTTATAGAGGGATAAGAAAGGGGGAGCTTTTTGAAATGGCCTGACCTCTCAAAATCCACAGAAATTTGACCGGAAAGATAGAAGAACAGGCAGTCCTGCTCCAAGTGAATAGGTTGTTGGTGATCAGTGTTTTATTTCACCAGGGGAATGCACTGGAGCTGCTAAGTTAATGAATGTAACAAGCATATCTCCAAGCTAGAGGAGGTGGAGTTGCACAGTATGTAAAAGACCACACTATATTGCTACAGAAATGCATGAAACCAAAGATGAAAACCTCCTAGAATGCATATGGGTCAATATAAAAGAAAAAAAGAATGACATGGCCATAGGTGTATATTATAGGCCACCCAATCAAGCAGAAAAAATAGATGTCCTTTTTGCCAGCCAACTAGCAAACATATGCAGGAAACACACAACAATAGTAATGGGAGACTTCAATTATCCTGATATCAATTGGAAAACTAATTCTGCACCAAGTGAGAAATCAAATAAGTTCCTAACCAACCTAGCTGACAACTTTGTTGTCCAAAAGGTAGAGGGTGAAACTAGAGGGACAGCCATACTGGACTTAATTCTTATAAACAGAGAAGAAGTGATAGACTGAGTTGAAACTGCAGGAACCTTGGGTGAGAGTGACCATGTCATACTAGAATTCAACATAGCACAAACACAAGCAATAGAACATAATGACACCAGAGTCTTGGATTTTAAAAGAGCTGATTTTAATAAACTCAGAGAGAACTTGGGTAAGATTCCATGGGTGAAAATCCTAAAGGGGAAAACAACTCAAGAATCTTGGGAAACTGAAAAGTGCAATCATAGAAGCCCAGACCAGCACAATACCACTGAGAAAGAAAAACAAGAAATCCAAGATGAAACCAGCATGGCTGCACAAAGATCTCTCTGGCAAATTGAAAGAAAAAAAGGACAAGTACAAAAAATGGAAAGAAGGACATACAACTAAGGCAGAATATCAGCAGATAACCAGAAACTGTAAAGACAAAGTCAGGATAGCAAAGGCTCAGAACTAACAAAGACTTGAAACAAAAGTCAAAGATAATAAAAAAAGTTTCTTCCAACATATAAATAACAAAAAAAAAAATCAAGGAAACGGTCGGTCCACTAAAGAGAGAAGATGGCAAGGAAGTAACAGGCAACAAAGAAAAAGTAGAACTGCTGAACTCATTCTTTGCCTCGGTCTTCACGCAAAAAGAAACTATAGCTCAACCCACCCCAAAACATAATTGTAAAAGACAGACCAGAAATAAAAGTTAAAATAAGCAAAAAAAATAGTAAGAGAACACCTGTCTGATCTTGATGAATACAAATCACCAGGGCCTGATGGATTACATCCCAGAGCTTTAAAGGAGCTGACAGAGGTTATCTCAGAACCACTGCACCAGTGGTGGGATTCAATTTTTTTTACTACCTGTTCTGTGGTGTGGCTTGGTGGGCGTGGCAGGGGAAGGATGCTGTAAAATCTCCAGTTAGAGGTATTTGCTGGTTCTCCAAACTACTCAAAATTTCTGCTACCAGTTCTCCAGAACTGGTCAGAACCTGCTGAATACCACCTGTGCACTGCACCATATCTTTCAAAAATCCTGGAGCACTGGGGAACTACCAGACAACTGAAAAAGAGCAGATGTGGTTCCCATCTTCAAAAAAAGGAAAAAAAACAGACCCAGGAAATTATAGACCAATCAAGCCTAACATCAATACCCAGGAAGATACTGGAACAGATAATGAAAAAACAGATCTGCCAACATCTAGAAACAAGTAAAGTAATAACTAGCAGTCAGTATGAGTTTGTTAAGAACAGATCATGCCAAACCAATTTTATTTCATTCTTCAACATAGTGACTAAATTAGGAGACCAGTAAAATACTGTGGACATAATATATTTAGATTTCAGCAAGGCATTCAACAAAGTAGACCACAACCTACTTCTTAGTAAGCTAGAAAAAAGTAGAATAGATAGCACCACCACTAGGTGGACTTGCAACTAGCTGACAAACCATACTCAAGGAGTAGTCCTTAATGGGTCTAAGTCTACATGGAGGGAAGTAAGCAGTGGGGTGCCACAAGTTTCCGTCTTAGGCCCAGTACTCTTCAATATCTTCATTAACGACTTAGGTGAGGGAACAGAAGGGGATATTACCAAATTTGCAGATATACTAAGCTGAAAGGAACAGCTAACACCCAAGAAGATAGGCTCAAGATCCAGATGGATCTTGACAGACTAGAACACTGGGCTGTATTTAACAAAATGAAATTCAATGTAGAGAAAAGTAAAGTCCTACACTTAGGCAAGAAAAACCAAAACTACACATATAGACCGGGTGAAATCAGGCTCAATAGTAGTAACTGTGAGAGGGATCTTTGAGTCTCAGTGGAAAACCAGCTAAATATGAGCCAGCAGTGTGCAGCAACAGCCAAAAAAGCTAATGCAATTCTAAGTTGCATTACCAGAAGGATACAATCGAGATCAAGGGAGGTACTAATCCCACTCTATAAAAGCCTTAGTAAGACCACACCTAGAGTACTGCATCCAGTTTTGGTCACCACATTATAAAAAAGATGTTGAGACTCTAGAAAAAGTATAGAGAAGAACAACCAGGATGATTAGGGGACTGGAGACTAAGGCATTTGAAGAACGGTTACAGGAACTGGGCCTGGCTAGTCTAGTGAAGAGAAGGACCAGAGGAGACATGATAGCAATCTTCCAATATTTGAGGGGCTGCCACAGAGAGGAAGGGGTCAAGCTATTTTCTAAAGCATCTGTAGGCCAGACAAGGAATAATGGATGGAAACTGAACAAGGAGAGATTTAACCTGGAAATAAGGAGAAACTTTCTGACAGTGAGAACAATCAACCAATGGAACAGTTTGCCCTCGGAAGTTGTGGGAGCGCCATCACTTGAGACTTTCAAGAAGAGATTGGACTGCCATTTGTCAGAAATGTTGTAGGATCTCCTGCTTGGGCAGGGGGTTGGACTAGATGTCCTATAGGGTCCCTTCCAACTCTGATTATCTGAAGCTTAGCTGAAGCTTCCTTGGCTCTTTCCAGTGGAAAAGCAGGTCCAACAATGGAACTAGATAAGTCTCCTGCTGACCAGGTGATGCTGTAATCAGGTTCTTACTTTTACTTAAAAGAGTCTTGTGCCAATCAGAGATATCAACTGATGAAGAAATCCTACTTCAAATAACAAATGCCACTGTAGAGGCAACAATATTTCAAGGATAAATTATCTCGGATCCCTCTCCTCACAGAGAATGTCTTTTGATACTAGTGAGCAAATTCTCTCAGTGCATTGTCTGCTTATAGGCAGTAGCATTAGTCACAACAGCTGTGCTCACTCAGTTTTATTTAGTCTTCTAGTACACAGCAATGAGTACCTTCACGTATAATCCTTGTTGGGTGCTTGGATTGGTCCTTTTTTAGAAACTTGCAAGTAACAATGAAGCCTAATCAAGACACTCTAGTCTTTTGCCACCTTTGGCTGAACCTGCTTGCATCTCTCCCTCTCACCTTTTTGTATGAAAATCAACCTGGATCTATTTGGTGTGTGTTGTAAGTGGGGTTCAGAAGGATTGGGAGATGGAAGCTGGCAATCAAGGAAAGATTCTTTGAAAGAATGAGAGGAGTGGAAAATAGACAATTGATTCTTATAGTTGTTACCCTGGGTCCATCACTTTATCTTTCAGTAGTTCTCTAGTGTGCCTGCATATTACTCTACTACGTCATGGTATAACAGAAATGCTAATTTTGCTATTGTTAGAAAGTTTCTCATTTCCAAGATAAATCTTCAGTTTCCATCCATTATTCCTTGTCTGGCCTACAGGTGCTTTAGAAAATAGCTTGACCCCTTCCTCTCTGTGGCAGCCCCTCAAATATTGGAAGACTGCTATCATGTCTCCCCTGGTTCTTCTCTTTCCTAGACTAGCCAAGCCCAGTTCCTGTAACCGTTCTTCAAATGCCTTAGTCTCCAGTCCCCTAATCATCCTGGTTGCTCTTCTCTATACTTTTTCTAGAGTCTCAACATCATTTTCATAATGTGATGACCAAAACTGGATGCAGTACTCTAGGTGTGGTTTTATTAAGGCTTTTATAGAGTGATATTAGTACCTCCCTTGATCTCGATTGTATCCTTCTGGTAATGCAATTTAGGATTGCATTAGCTTTTTTGGTGGCGGCTGCACACTGCTGGCTCATATTTAGCTGGTTGTCCACTAAGACTCCAAGATCCCTCTCACGGTTACCACTATTGAGCCTGGTTTTACCCAGTCTATATGTGTAGTTTTGGTTTTTCTTGCCTAAGTGTAGGATTTTACTTTTCTCTACATAGAATTTCATTTTGTTAGATAGGGCCCAGTGTTCAAGTCTGTCAAGATCTATCTGGATCTTGAGCCTATCTTCTTGGGTGTTAGCTATTCCTTCCAGCTTAGTATCATCTGCAAATTTGGTAAGATCCCCTTCTATTCCCTCATCTAAGTCATTAATGAAGATATTGAAGAGTACTGGGCCTAAGACAGAACCTTGTGGCACCCCACTACTTAATTCTTCCATGTAGACTTAGACCCATTAAGGACAACTTGTTGAGTACGGTTTGTCAGCCAGTTGCTAGTGGTGGTACTATCTATTCCACTTTTTTCTAGCTTTCTAAGAAGTAGGTTGTGGTCTACTTTGGATGATTAACTTCATTGGGCCAATTCCAACTTCAGATACTAGAAATAAAATAATTAGGGAGCTAATGCTTCCATAGGTTCATTGAACCGAATTTATCAGACGAACAGTGGGATTTGAGTGCAGGAAAGAAATTCTGCCTATTTTCCTAGGGATATATTCACAGATTGCAGCCTAATTTAAAATCTAAAGTCTTTAAAATCTTTAAATCTAAACCTTAGCCTTGAGACAACAGAAGATAGACATTTTCCATTTGAGAGGGTTTTCAATGGAAGACAAGGAACTCCCAGCTTTTAAAAAGGTTGAAATGTAAATCACTCCTGCTTTTCAATAGCAAATAGTGGAGGGATATTACTTGTTAATAACTAAAAGGTGGTAGAAATAGAATGTACCAATAAATTATTAACAATTAGAGCAAGATTTTACTGACTTTCCCACAGCAGAAAAAATAATGTTGTAATTCCTGCATAGTTGAGCAGCAAATGTACTGTATCCCACATCCGTTTTTCATGACTGTCTAAGTAGACTGTCAGCTACTTAGTTACCCAAACTCAGTAGTGTGAATAGTAATGGGATTGTAAGGTTGCTTTTTGGTTTAAAACAAAATTGAAAAAGCTATTTTTCAGCTATTAGCCATGATGGCACAGTGCTAAGAATGCAGTTGTGCAGGCTAACTCACTGCTCATTCCAAGAGTTCAATCCTGACTACTTTAAGGTTGACTCAGCTTTCCATCCATCAGTAAAATCAGAGGACCAAGATTGTTGGGGGAAACATGCTGACTCTGTAAACTGCTTAGCAAGGGCTGTAAAAGTACTGTGAAGAGGTATATAAATCTAAGTACTGTTGTTATTAGGAAATATCCATATAATAAAGTGCTACTAAAGAAGCTGGTTAGAAAAACAGAGGTCTTAACTGCAGAAAGAAGAGATTGCAAAGGAGAGATAAGGGAATAAAGGAACTATCAGTCTGAAAACGAAAATGCCAGTGAAGGAGATAAAAGGATACATGGGTAAATAGGAGATACAAGGAGTTAAGGAAGAGTGAGTGCCCCTGTAACCTGAAATGATTGCTAAATAAATGGTCACAAGTCAAGGACTACCTATAGTCTACTGTAAATAAAAGGCCTGAAATTTACAATCCCCAAACCTTTGGATATATCAATAATCCCTGTAGCAACAGGACAATATTTGACCATCCAGCTCCAATTTTGACATAGGTTTCTTAAATCTCTTTAATAGGTAGATGATGGGGGGGGGGGAGAACTCCTGGAGAAGATAGCATAATGAGTCAGTTGCTTATTTGACAGATTTCAGCCTTCCAACCTAGTAAAGTTTTTTCCCACCCCCAAAAAGCAAAAGGTCAAGAAAAAGAGTTCTGCAAAGGCAATGGCATTAAACCCTATGTAGAACGTTAGCATCCACACCTCTCCTAGAAGAATGAAATATTAAAAAGGCAGAAGATTTTCCTTTTCTCCTGGATGAGAAAAGGAAAAACATGTCTTTAAAGACAAAGCATCTTCCTGTGGCTCCCTGCCCCACTTTCATGGGATCAGGGCATGATAGGATTAGTCCTTTACCCATCTCATCACATAGCACCTGGGAAGATTGCATCACCCAGCAAAATTCAACCAAGCTACCCTTACATGGCCCTATAGGAGGCTGACAACCAATCAGGATACATTTCTTGTCACAGGAACAGGAAGCAAGTTCAAAGCCCAGAGAGGGCATAAAACCAAGGGACACTCAGCATCTCTCCCCTTTTCACCCAGGAGCTCCAAGGCACGTGGTCCTATCTACCATTAAAACCATCTTTCCAAGCAGTCACCATGTTTCCAGTGTCTTTTCTCTCTTGGAACTGAACCCAGATGGACATTTCTTCCAACACCTGTATGATAGAATAGGAGGTATGTGAATCTCAGTAATCCTCCAGTTAGAAGATTTCCAGCCTAAAATAAGTCACCACACTCAAGAATATTCTGACTCAGAGTCTACCTTGATTAAGCAACTCAAACAAGAATTTTTACTGGAATGGGAATTTTTACTAACTTCAGTAAAAAAGGATTTAGCAGAAATGTCCAAATAAACTAATAAACAATTTAAGGAAATGTCAAAGCAGAAATGTCTGACACAATGCAAACTGCCACCCAAGCATATGATTCTAAAAAGAGAATGCAGTTAAAATTGATTTTAAAAAAAACCAAACACCCATGTTTCAGATATCAGTATCTAATCAGCAGATATACAAAATTGGAGTAGACCCCGGAACAAGGCCGACCTCCAGGTGTTTTTAGGCCTCATCAATTTCTATAACGTATTCTTGCCGCACAAGGTGACTGTTGCTGAACCTTTGCATCGCTTACTAGATAAAAAAGCCAATTGGGTATGGGGTCATAGAGAAGAGCAGGTATTCCGTAATGTAAAAAAACTACTGACTTCTGATGCTGTACTAATGCAGTACAATGAAACCTTACCGTTAAATATCACATGTGATGCATCGCCTTTCGGAGTGGGCGCCATTTTGAGCCATGTATTGCCTAATGGTAACGAAGCCCCTGTTGCTTATTTTTCAAAAACACTCTCGAAAACCGAGCGGAATTATAGCCAGATCAATAAAGAAGCCCTGGCAATTGTATCGGCTGTTAAAAGATTCCATGGTGTGACAGCTCAAACTGGATGGCTGCTTTAGCCTTTCTTATATAGGCAACTTATTAACTATTCAACCAATAACAATCCGGGAGCGCTAGCTCCGTTAACCAATGGGAATGGCCTGTTAATGGCCAATCAGATTCTCCTGAACGGACCAAACCGATCTTGCCATTAACAGCCAATCAGAAGTGCAGGGCCAGAACCCTGCACTTGACTTCAAGCTCAAGATAACTTTATTTAACTTTATTCATTCACAACAGAAATAATCTAAAGTCAGATGAGAAAATGCTGAGAAATCTGATATAAGCGCGGGGGGGGGGCGGTTTTTTTGAAAAAAACACAATTTTTCTGATAAAAAATTATTGAGTCTTGAACATGATCCTAAATACCAAGGGACATTTTATTTCTTAAGGCTCAAGAGAAATATTTATTTATTATTTGTTACCTTTATTTGCTGCTTATCCCACTATAGAGCTATTCTAGGCAGCTTATAATAATAAAAAGGAAGAAAAATGAAAGGCATATAAACAGAATAGTAGTAAAATAATAGAACAATAAAATAAAGAATAAATATATCAACACAATAACTAAAAAGATGTATGGGTGGAGAGCAGAGAACAAAGGGGGAGGGGGAGTCTGCAATCAATTATATTAAAGTCCCTAAAACTAGAAGTAGAAAAAAATCAGAAAGGTGATAGTTTGTTAGTTCAGCCAAACTACTTTACAGAACATTAAAACCCTTTACAAAACTACTGACTTAAAGAGGGAGAAAATGGGGAGTTTCCAATCAGGCTATTTTTTTTTTTTTTTAAACAAATTTTATTAATTTTACAGAGAACACAATAAAACATAAACAAAACTAAAAGATCTTTTCTGAAGGTTGTCTGATCCCGGGTTGAAACTCTTCACACAGACACAAATTCAAACATCATATTCACTTTATATATCCTTCCATATCTTATTATCATTTTCTTTTTTATATATATATATAAACCATTTTTATCAATTTTATATAAACAATGCACAAGGCATAACAGCTTATAATTTCTTTTCTAAGAAAAAATAATAGAAGAAGAAAACCAATAGAACATAACAATTCCAAATTATAGTATCAATACTTTGTCTATTTAACTTCATATCTTATCCCAACTTCTCCTTTTCATCCAAATTATTTCTTATTAATTAAATTTTTTTTTGCCTTTTTTCAATATACAACATCCAAAAAAAAAAAACATAACAAAACCTTTATATATCCTTTCATATCTTATTACCATTTTCAATAATATTCTTTGTCTGTTCTATTTCCAACTATCTATTCATCTTTTTTCTTTTATTATACTTCTCCTATACACCAATTGGAGTAACGTCTATAACTCATTACTCTAACTTAAAAGTACTTCATATAACAATTTTTCTTGGGATTCTGTTTAATAAATTCTAAAACTACACAATGAATTTTATACTCTAAATACACATATAAAAAACACAATCTTATGTACCCTCCAGAATCCCTCTTTTATCCTAAATTAAATTCACCCATTGTCTCTGAATAAACTTTTTTTCTTTAGATCTTGCTTCCCCCCATTGAGGCTTCTCCTCCCCCCCTTTCTCTCTTGCTTATTCTTCTCCTTGCCCTTTTTACCCCTTTGTCTTTCCTCCTCCCTTTTCTTACTCCCTTTCCTTTGCTTTCTAACCTTGCCTCCACCTTTCTGCTCATTTTTCTCTTCTTTGGTTGTTTTTGTAATTCTTAAAATCCCCTTTTTCTTATCCTTTTTCTTCTCCTCCCCGGAAAAAACCCATTGTTCATCAAAGATGGCTTCTTCTTCCTCTTCTTTGTCCCAGTCCTTCTGCTGCGTAGTCAACTTTTCATAAGTACATAACGCCATTTCTAAGAATTGAAACAAAGTGCCCAAAGTATCTTATTTTTGATATTTTTGATATTCAGTCTTTAATTCATCCACAAGCGATGCCATTATGAAAAAAGAAACTTTTCCCAAAACAACCACAAATATTTTTAATCAAAAATAATTCCAAAAAAATAATAATAATTCCAAAAATTAATACTTTTCTTCCTTCTTCTCTTTCTCTTTCTGGGGTTAATGTTTAATCAAAGAGGTCCAATTACCATATACCTTTCTCTGGGATTCTAGGCAATCTCCTCCTTTTTCAGCTTCTGCTCCAATTTTTTTTCCTCTCCCTTCCCACTTGCAATATCAATTTTAAATAATCAGAAATCCATACCTCCAACAAGGGTTTTCCAATTTCTTAAGTTTTTCAATGTCCAAAAACCCTTTTGTCCCTTAGCTTCAACTCTCAAAACAATTCATTTTCAATGTCCAATATGTCCAAACATATCTGCTGTTTCCATGGGGTGGGAGAGTGAAGAAAAAAAAAGTTCCCTTTAACAGCTTCTCCGCCGCTTTCGCTCTTCTTAGGGATACAATGTATCCTCCAGCAATTCAAACAGCTCAGTTCCAACAAATTTGAAAGATATTACTTGACCGGGCTCAGACAGCACTTTCACTCTTCTTACTTCCTCCAGCGCAATCTTACCCGGTTGCTGGCTTCTTCGTGGCGGCCATTGCTGACCGCCGCTCCACCGCCTTGGGAAAAAGGGGTTTTTCCGGAGGAGGAAGGGGTCTGCGACACCCCCAACCCCCTGTCTGACTCCCCTCTCTCTTCAGCTGTCCCTACAGGGCAGCCATATCCCCTTGACCCATCTGGATCGGGGGTACCTCGGCGGCTAGCACAGCAGGAATCGCGAGCTGTCGCGAATTCCTGCTGCCCCGAAGCCATGCGAAACCGGAAACCCTCAATCAGGCTAATTTTTTCAAGCCCTAAGGAAGGGAAATAATTTTTACTTTTCAAAAAAAATGAACAGCTTTGGATGACCACCTGCACTGTCAGTGTAAAATATGGCCTTGGAGTTTCTGAAGGACACCTGTAGTTGTGAAAAGGGGAAGAGAAAATAGAAGACAGTAGAACTCTATGAATGATATTACTTTAATATAACTTTAGGGAAATGGGGAAAAGGCTGAATGGCCAGTGAAAAAAAAGATTAGCTGGGAGGAAAGAGGGAGGAGTACAGCATAGCATTCTTTCCTTAGACCAAGTAGGCCCATAGAGAGTCTCTGTGAACTTCATGTAAGTGAGTGGGAGAGGTGGAAGTGGGGAGGAGGAAGAGGAGGAAGGGGACAGAGAAGGGAAAATATGTTATAAGTTTCTTGCTAAGTAAGATTGTTACATGCATCAATTTCACAAACCCTTCAAGAGCTTCCAACTAAAATAATCCAAATTAAATAAAAAGTTAAATTAAAATTAGAGAGAAAAGATAATCACAGTGAACAACCAATATAAAGATTTTTTTTTGAACGTTAGAGTTTGCCATCAAAAGATGAAAATATTTAAGATTTTTTTAGGCCACATATGTAGAAATGCTACAGAAAACATATAGTGAAAAGCATTTTAAGGGTATTTTGGAAAACAAATCTTTGCTGGGGAAGTAAATCAAGGAGATGTGGCAATCTTAATTAAAGCTAATGTTTAAGCAATATAAATGTTACACCCTTTTTGTAAAACTAATTTACTAATTTATATGTTTATTACATATCCTTAAAGCTTTGCATTGTGTAAAAGATTATGAAAAGAAGGTTACAAAAAGTTTAATTTGGCAAAATTGTTTTAGATGTGATAGATTAGATCTATAAGCCATGATAGGAGTTAATAATTTTGAATCAGGAGAAATCTAATATTAATGAACAATGCTTCTTGAGATACTGAATAATTTTCCTAGCTGACTATTATCCCCTTTATTGTTTAATTCAGTAATTGAAACTTTAACCACAGGATTATGCATAAATAATAAAACCACAGAGATAAATACAAGGAAGAAATTACTTGCTACATTTATTGGAAGATAATACGATATTATCTCTTCATATTAAAAAGAAGTTGTAAGATTTTGCAGAATTATCAGACTTAAGATTTAATTGCTCAATTGCTGTGCATTCATTCTTTTGAACAAGTAAGCATAAAATTTCAATATTTCTGGAAGGACAATCCAGACAGTGGATAGAATATATTCAAGAATAAAAAAATAAAATACGAAGACATTTTTCTCTTCAAAAGATGAATCTAGAGTCAAAATAACTTAGGAAGTTACACAACTAATGGGAACAGGGGTGTGCAACTTTTACACTCATTTTAGCCTCTTTTTTTTTTTTTTTTACTTCTTTTGATATATCTAATTTTGCAATCAATGTAGAATTAGCCAAATGAAAAAACAGAAAGTGATGTTTATAAAATCCCTTACCTTAAAACAAAGAAGAGATAAACAGCAATTAAGATACAAAATATTTTAGTACTCTCTGATTTAAATAAACCCATTTTTATGTATTAGACTGGTAAAGGAATTTACAAATTGTCCTTTAACTGGTTTTGAGAAACTCATGGTAAATTACCCCTCTCAGCCAAAGGGTATGATCTTCAAAATATATTGTACATGTTGCTATTGGAGACAGAGGCAAAAAAACCCCCATTTCCTGGATTTAAAAGAAACTTGAGAGGTTGAATTGGGAAATATTTTGAAAAACTGAATGTTATAACAAATAATGTTCACTAAAATTAGGATTATGAAGAGACAATGAGGTTATAGCACTATTATCTATCTATCTTGACCCTCACCCTACCCATGCTTTGCTGTCTGTTCTTACCAATCAGCAATAAATTGGCTAATGACATGTTTTCCAAAGTTTACCTCATTAACAGTATTCATTCTTGGAGTATGTTTTAGCTGAAAGTGGCTTTAAAATGGCATGAGCCAGAAGTAAGATGGGTAAGACTACCAAGTAGCTGTAAGTATTGATGGTATTATATTAAATTCAATTTTTTAAAATACCTCCCATTTTACAACCCTGTAATCCCTTAATTCGGGGTAGAGTCAGGGCAATTGGCCAGATGTCCTTCCTGACTCTATGAGGAGTTCTCAGCAGATATTTTTTCTTTGTGCCCTAGGAGAGAAATGTCGTGTCCATCGCGGCAAGGAGACCTGGAGTCAGTGACTCAGTTCAGCTCTTTTATTGGTCCCCGGAACCGGTCTGGCTCCGAGGGAAAAACAGCGGCTTTTTATTCTTAAGCTGCGGCAGCCGCGGCCAATGGCACCACTTTGAATCTCCTGTGATTCGTTTCCACCAATCGTGGGAGATTCTCAGTGGGCCAATCAGCGCGGCTCGCTAGACCAATCGGATTACCCCGCGCTTTGGCCAATCAAAACGCGGGGTTTCAAGAATGTAAATGACTGTACAGAACACCCCTCCCCTCTTGGTTTGATCCTACGTAACGTAGTCCCGTAAGTAGGCAGGGCTCCGTACTTGCCTACTGGATCTGCGCAGGTCAGTTGTTGGTTGGCTCCCGGCCAGTTTGGTCGGGTTCTCTGTTTCTCTTGGTGTCGTCGTTGGAACCGTCTGGAAGGCCCTGCCGGGCTGCTTGTCGCAGCTCCTTCCTGGTCTACCCGGGCTGGTTGAGCTGCGGTTCTCGCCGCTCCCGCCAGGTCTTTCCGGGCTGGTCGAGCTGGCCTGGCTGCTTCTCCCTGGTGAAGTTTCGGGCTGGCTGCTTGCTGGTGAGTATGGCTGGTTTATTTCTCTTGGATTTTGGTTCTCGGGGTATTCCCTCCCCTCTTGGCTTGTGTTAAGGGGTTCGTCTGTGTCTGGTTGCATGTCAGTTGTGTTTCTTATGGCCGTTCTCGATCTTATTTGGTCGATGTGGCGTTTCCACGCTCATCCGTCAGTTGTTTGCAGCCGGTATGAGCGGGGATCTGTCAGTTGGGTTATGGTTGCTGGTACCCACAGTGGGTCTCCGGTTAGGTTCTTTGTGTAGACGGCGTCACCTGGCGCAAAGGACCGGTGCTTGCTGGAGGAGTTTGGGGGGTTTTCCGGGTTGTATGTGGGGTGCAGTCTGTCGAGTGGTGACCTTAATTTTCTCCCCATTAGCAGCTCTGCCAGGCTTTTGTTTGTTGTCATTTTTGGAGTTATATGTTGCATAAAAAGTATTTTATTTATTTTTTCTTGGATTTCCCCGTGTTCCCCTTGTTTTCTGGATGGTTTTTTTCATGAATTGAACCATCCGTTCTGCCCTTCTGTTCGCCGCCAGATGTGCCGGAGCTGTCAGTGCGTGTCGTATGCCCCGTTCTGCTAGGAATTTTTCAAATTCTAGCGAGGTGAATTGGGGCCCGTTGTCCGACACGATGACATCCGGGAGGCCATGGGTTGCGAATAGTTTACTCAGTTCCTTGGTCACAGCTTCTGTGGTGGTAGTTTTCATATTGCTTACCTCCAACCAGTTGGAGTAAGCATCTACAGTTATTAGGAATGTGTGTCCTTTAGTGGGCCCGGCAAAATCTATGTGGACCCTAGACCAAGGTCCCCTGGGGGTTTCCTATTCCAGGATTGGTGCTGCGGGAGGGCTCGGTCTGGTTTCTTGGCTGTGTTGACACCTTGCCACCCAGGCCTCGATTTGCTTGTCCATCCCTGGCCACCAAGTATAACTTCTGGCCAGGGCTTTTGTTCTAACTATGCCCGGGTGCCCCTCGTGTAACAAACCTAATACCTTCCCTTGTAGTTTTTCTGGAATAACAACTCTTTTCCCCCACAGTACACACCCTTTTTGTAGCGAGAGTTCCGTTTGCTGGTTCCGGAATGTTTTGAATGCTTCGTCGTTGTCCTTTTCCGGCCACCCTTTTTCGACCCAATGTAACACCCGCGCCAGACATTTGTCTTTATTAGTTTCTCGGGCAATGTCTGATGCAGTTATGGGTAGATCGGGCAGAATCTCTATGCTGAGGGTGCTCGTCGTGGGTGCTGGGTCGGTGTCTAGGTTGGGTAATGGCGAGCGGCTCAAAGCGTCTGCCTGGGTGATAGTCTTACCGGGACGGTGAGTGAGCCGGTAGCTGTAGGCGGCAAGGAATTCGGACCACCTTGTCATTCTGGGAGATAAGATGTTTGGGGTGGCCCGGTTCCTTGCCAGGATGCCCAGCAACGGCTTGTGGTCTATGATGATGGTGAATGTGTGGCCGTAGAGATACTCGTGGAACCTCTTCACTGCTGCGACGATGGCTAGGGCCTCCTTGTCCAGCTGGCTATAGGTCCTCTCTGGTTTGGTGAGTGTCCTTGAGAAGAAAGTGATGGGTGCTTCTCTTCCATCTGGGAGTGTGTGGCTGAGGATGCCGCCGACGCCGAAGGGTGAGGCGTCGCATGTGACGGCGAGTGTAGGGTCTCATTGTATTGGATGAGGACGGCATCCGAGGTGAGCAGGTCCTTGGTTTTCCTGAAGGTGGCTTCCTCGCATTTCCCCCAAGTCCAGGTGGCTGCCTTGTCCAAGAGCCTATGCAAAGGCTCCGCCGCGGTCCCCTTGTGGGGCAGGAAAACATTGTAAAACTTAAGCAGTCCCAGAAATGCCTGCAGTTCCGTTTTATTCCTGGGTGTGGGGGCCTCCTTAATGGCTCTGATTTTGTTTGCGGTTGGATGGATGCCGTGCCGGTCTAGGAGGTACCCCAGGAACTCGACTCGCTCTGTGTAAAGCTGGCATTTTTCTCTCTTCACTTTTTGCCTGGTTTCCTTGAATTTCGTTAGCACCTCCCTTAGCTGACCCTCTAGTTCTAGTTGTTTGGTTGCTGACACCAGCACGTCGTCGAAGTAGGGCACCACCCCCTTAATTCCTTGCAAAAGCCTCTCCATGAGGCTCTGGAAAATTCCAGGCGCCACGCTGATTCCAAACTGGAGTTGGTTACATCGGAATGCTCCCCGGTGGGTGACTATGGTTTGCACCTCCATGGTTTCTGCGTCGACCGGCAGCTGTTGGTATGCTTGGGCCAGGTCGAGTTTCGCAAAAACCTTGCCTCCCCCCAGTGAGTGTAGAAGGTGCTGCACTATTGGGACGGGGTAGGCGCTTTGTTGTAAGGCGCAATTTAGTGTGGCCTAATAGTCCCCGCAGATTCTTACCGACCCATCGGGCTTGACTGGGGTGACTATTGGGGTCTCCCACCGGGCGTGGTTAATGGGTTGTAGGACCCCTTGCTTGATGAGCTTGTCAATTTGCTCGTCTATTTTTGGCCTGAGTGCAAAGGGTGCCCGCCTTGGTTTTAGGCGTCTCGGGGGAATGCTGGGATCTAGGCTGAATGATATGGGGGGCCCTCGGTACTTGCCTAGGGTGCCATCGAACACTTCCTGGAAGTCCCGTGCCAGTTGCTGTTCCCAATCGGTCTCGGTGATGTGGTTGATGCCCGTGACTTCGATGCTGAGTGGTGCGAACCATTGCAGCCCCAAGAGGCTGGGTCGGTCTCTGTCCATGATCGTCAGGGGAAGCTTTGCAGTGCGGCCCTTAAATGTCACTTTGAATTGTCCGGTTCCGACTACCGGGATGCGGTTTCCCTGGTAGTCTTTGATGATTAGTCTCTGGTTCTCCAGTCCCTTCTTGTGGATGGTAGGCACCAAGCGTTTGATCTCTCACCAGGTGACCATGGAGAGGTAGGACCTGGAGTCCACCTCCATTTTGCATGGCTCGCCTTCGATGCCTACCTCCACGTAGACATTTCGGGTGTTGGTGGTTGATGTGTGGCCGATGATGACCGTCTGGTGGGTTTCCTCCTTCCGCCGGGTTTCTCCACCTCGTCGGTTCCGCCTGCTCTGGTCCCATCGGCTGTCGGCTTGGCGATCTCTGGCTCTGGGGGGTGTGCTGTCCCATCTCCACTCACTGTGGTCCCGCCGTCTGGGGCTGTAGGCCTTCCTCAATTGGCAGACTCGGGCGATGTGACCCTTTTTGTCGCAGTGCCGGCAGACTGCATCGAAGAAATGGCACTCGGCTCGAGGGTGGTCACCTCTGCACCTGGCACATGCGGTCCCCGACTTACGACCCCGCCGATTTCGCTGGTCATGTCCTGTCTGGAGCCGGTGGATCTCCTCCTCCTCGTCCGTGGTATCGGAGGCGGAGTGGAGTTCGCCATGGTGGGTGGTGGTCTCGTGGTGATTTGCTTCCAGTTGGGCCTCAGTCGCCCATCCTGGGTCGGCGGTCACAGTGCAGTCTCCGGCGTCTGGTCTCCGCATGCGGTTCGCCGATTTCCGGGTTGCCTCGGCTGCGGTGGCTTCAGCGATGGCATCGGCGAGGGTGATGTCACCTTTGGCCATCAGCCGACTCTGTACAACTGGGTCCCAAAGTCTGAGCACGACGCGGTCCCGTAGGGCCTCATCCATGTCGGAGAAACCGCACATGCCCCCTAGGTTCCGCAGCTCTGCCACAAAATCGCTGATGCTTTCGGCCGGTCTCTGGTCCCTCCGGTAGAAGTCGTGCCGCCTGATGAGGATGGGCATGGCAGGGGCATAGTGGTTGCGGAGCAATGGTTCTAGGTCATCCCAGTCCATCTCCTTGACGTCAGCGGGTTTCGCTAGGGCTTTTGCCATCTTGAACACTGCGGGCCCGCAGTGTGTCAGGAAGACGGCTCGTTTCTTCGGCCCGGTGGCGTCCTTCATGTTGCTGCATTCGAGGAACATGAGGAATCTGTCCGTGTATGATTCCCAGTCCTTGCTAGCGGGATTAAAGGGTGCGGGCGGAGCGATGCTGGCCATCTCGTCGGTCTTGCTTCCTTCGGACACGTGCTCGATGGGGTTAGCCTCGGGATCCCATCCTCGTCGCCAGTGTCGTGTCCGTCGCGGCAAGGAGACCCGGAGTCAGTGACTCAGTTCAGCTCTTTTATTCGTCCCCGGAACCGGTCTGGCTCCAAGGGAATAACAGCGGCTTTTTATTCTCAAGCCACGGCGGCCGCGGCCAATGGCACCACTTTGAATCTCCCGCGATTCGTTTCCACCAATCGCAGGAGATTCTCAGCGGGCCAATCAGCACGGCTCGCTAGACCAATTGGATTACCCCATGCTTTGGCTAATCAAAATGCAGGATTTCAAGAATGTAAATGACTGTACAGAACAAGAAACATCTGCCACTATCTAGGATTAAACTCTCAATCTTCTGATTATTTAGAGAATATGGAGAGGAGACAGACATTGCACTTGTGTTTCTGGGCTTCTCATGACTCAGAACTCCAAATTTCTTTAACCTTTAGTGAAGGTTCTTTGAGTTTTTTCATAGTCTTAATCCAATGAGAAGCAAGTCGAATTGCCTGGCATTCTGGCCTTGTTGAAGAAGGTTCTGTCTCACTTTTCATCAGAAATATAGATTATTTAACATTAATTTTAACCAGTGTGCATGTCATATTTGATGTTTGAAGCCTATTCTGGTTCTCCCCTACCCCTCCTCCTTATGCTATTGGGATATGGCCACATAATTCAAGCTTCACATATGCCAGATAAACTTTTTGACACAACCACACAAATTAAACTTCACATGTGCTGGAGAAATATTTTGAGAGAGTGCTGGAATCCTCTGCAGTACCTCATGGCTTCCCCCCACCCCCAAATCTCACATAAATACCTGATCCCTTGTTAGCCATAACATCAGGGGAAAAGTCGTTTGATTCATTCCACATTTGGGCTCCTTCTCCCTTCCCCCAGGTCAGGAGAACATATTTTAATGATCCTCTGGGGATCTTATTCAAGTCCTCTGTTTACTGCAGCAGATTGGGGGCTGCATGTTTGAAGTCAGGCTTTAAGCTGTTCCTTCTAATTACTGAAAGAATTTGAAACCAGCAAGACCTCAGCTATGGAACAGCAAACAAGGGGAAGAGGCAGGATTATTGGCGAAACAAGGACTTTGCCAAAACCCAGCTTCTATGAAAGAAAGGGGTGAGCGCTGGAAGAGGGGGAGTCTGCCCTGAACAGAAAGACATATGGTTTTTCAGTTGGTTCTGTGAAAATCTCCCCTTGTTTTCTGGAGGGGAAAGTATATCTGGAATGAGAAACAGAATCTATCAAGTCATTAATTATTTCAATTCTGAAAGCTGCTGTTTTAGAAATTCGAAACAAATAACTCCCAGATACTCCCCTGACTGAGCCAGGGCTGTTTTTACCATAAATAAAGTTCTGTGCTGTAAAACATTAAGAGTGAATTCTGGCAAACTGATAAATGTTGAGCCCCAGTATACTTCTTTAAGCTTCCAAACATAAGGTTTTTTTAGAGCATTGAATGATTTGAGATGCAGTGTCCACTTTACATCATCTGCTATATTTTCAACTATGCAGAACTGTAAAAGAGGACTAGGTAGAAAAGAACATCACAGTTTAACATATGGCCATTGAGGTTCTACTTTTAAGAATTTATGGAATTATTCACTAGCTTTTGTATGACATTCATTTTCTTCAGAGAGTTCTGTCAGTGTTCCCACAATATTAGGCAATAAACCTCATTTAGTGTACATACATGCAGCACCATTTTTACCTTCCTCACTTAAACTTTACTCTTTATCCAACATTTTAAGGTATCTTCTTTCAAATCCTGGACAGTTGTCATCTTGGATTCCGTCAGGTTGGATATCCCAATGAATAAGAAATCTAAGATACACATGTGGATTAAAAGCAGAGGTGGGATTCTACCAATTCGGACCAGTTTTATAAAACCAGTTGTTAAAATTCTGCGCGGTTTGGAGAACTGGCAAATTGTGCCCTGGCTGGCCCTGCCCCTCTCTGCCCGCCCCTCCTTAGCCCAGTCCTTATCGTGCATGCCCGACATCACTGACTGCATTCTCCCCCACCCAGTCACTCCTTAAGGTATTTCTTTTTTTGCTTCCTCCCAACAATCAGCTGTTCTGATGATCATCTGTATCCCTCACTGCTCTGGTCATGAGGGTTCCCTGAGGCCCAGGAGGCAAAAAGGGGTGCACTGGAAGGGGGGGGGCTGCAAAAAAAGAAGCCATGTCCACCCAGTTACATGGCCATGCCCACCTAGCCACACCCACACAACCAGTTGTTAAAAAATTTGAATCCCACCCCTGATTAAAAGGATTTTCACTGATGATTTTTGAGAGTGCCCAAGCTAAAATTTTGACCAAAGAGCCCCAAGCAGGGAAATTAGAAACCACTGATAAATAGAGTTGAGCATTTGTGCAAATGCAGCCTATGAAAAATCAGCAGTTATAACTTGCTGTGCTTGATGTCCGTTTCAAATCCAGTTGAGTAATCTCTACAGGGGAGCAAGGAGAGCTTTATATTTTTGGCTGACTGTCTAGGCAAAATCATCTGCCTCTGCAGGGGTTTATCTGTACATCCCTTCCCATCTGAGATGCAACTAGTAATTATCAGAGAAAATATCTTTTCAGTGGTGATCTTCAGACATAGATCTTTCTCTAAAAGCAAATGCTCCCCTCTCTCGCTTTCTGTGACATGCAATATTGGTATGTTTTGTTGTGTGTTACATATAATTTGTAGCTTTTATAGATGTACTATTTTCTGTGTTATTTTATTCTCTGGTAATGAAACTAAGAAGCATGATACATTATGAATTAATAAATGAATGAATAGATAGGCAAAGAGGACCACAAATTGCAATCCTATGTACTTTCCTGGGTGTAGCTCTTACTTTACATGAGAGAACACACTACTTTCTAAACAAGTCTGGGACTTTGGGATTATCTCAACAATGAAAATATGAAACATATGTATGACTATTTAAATTAATATGCCATAGGGCTGCACTGAAAGTCCCAGCAAGATTAATTAAAAAGCCACATTGTAAAGCCACAAATTGGCTTTATCTAGATTCAGAAGCAGACCTGACTACTTTTCTGAATGAGAGACTACCAAGAAATACCAAGAATGTAAAACAGATTGGCAAGTGAGGAAAAATCTTGGAGAAAACTGTGGCAAACTGTTTTTGCACCATTGACAAGAAATCTGCAATAATATGCCCATAGAATCACCAAGAGTTGAGTACGGCTAACAGACTTTAATAAAATATTTAATAAACATGTTTAGGACTGACTCCTTACTACCTTTCATTCATTTAAAACCATGTGCCAGACTCTTCCAAAATATCAAAAAAGAAAAAATGGAAATAACAGTTAATTTTTATCTGTAAATTCATACTCATATAGTATATTGCAACATGAAGGCTCTGATTGAGTCCACCCATTTTGCTGTGAAGACATGCCTTAATGTGAATAGAATAGGACCCACTGACCAGGGAAGAGATCATTTGCAAGACCAAGTTTTCCACCAATAGCTTTTCAGTCAAAAATACAAAAATCATAAATATATTCACTGTATTATCTCCTCTTCCACCCTGTCTCCTTCAGTGTTTACACATCTGTAATCAGACTAGCAAACTCTCAAACAGCAGTTGATGCTATATAATTTTCTGTCTTAAAATGGAAAGGATTGTCCTTTTCCTGATTAAGGCAATTAACATTTCTGTGCCTCCAATTTTTCAGCCCAGTCCAGGAATTAATGTCCTTGGATTTGCAACAGTCACTTACTGCCACTAGACTAGAATCACAATGATCCAGGCAAACTTGCAACAATTTTAATATCCTTATTGGAAATTATTCAAAGGGAAGGGATAGAAATCCCACCAAGGCTAAACCTGTTCCAAATATACTAATGGATATTAATGGATAAAAATAGAATTAAATGAAACCAGGATAGCCTAAGGAAAGAAGTTTGTTTATTCCTATGGTAGTATATTCTGATCATTCTGTGGAAGAGAAGAATGCTTTTCCCCCCATTTCTGTTTATGGTCTTCTGAAAGCAACTCGAATAAATTGTCCAGTGGAAGGAAAGACAGTCAAAGTTCACAAAAAAAAATTCCTGAGGAGAAAATAAGTTATTTTCAACTGGTTCCATGATAATTTACCAACAATCTGCTTCAAAATCCCCGAATCTAATTTGTCTGGGGCACACTCCTCCTTGCATTTTGGGCACAGAAATTCATTAGATGCAGGGCTGTCTTAATGCATGGGCCTGATGGGCACTTCCCTGTGGGCCCCAGGAGCTTAGGGCCCCCATACTAATCTGTGTATATTAGCCCTTCAATGCACCTTGTATCATCTAAATACAGAACATATTTATTACATTTTACTGCATTTTTAATAAATACTAACATGCAAATATATGTTTAATTTTATTGACCATTTACATTTTTTCCCTGTGAGTTGTCATAGGGGCCCCAGTACCCTGCTTTGTCTGGGACTCATAATGCTGTTAATACAGCCCTGATCAGACAGAGGGTTCTTCTTCCTCACTATTTTCCCCCATTCTTGAGCTGACATAAGACTATGCTGGCATAACATTTTCTTTCTCAGTAGCCATTTCTATCTTGCCATAGGCATGAGGCCAGTCACTTATTTTTGATGGACAGGAATGGGAAGATTCCTCTGGTTTGGTTTCCTCCCCTCCTGCTCAGGTCTCTTCGTACCAAAAGTGAGGAAGTAGAAGACTGGGAGACTGATGCATGCTGGAACAAATGTTTGTAGTGCATAGATTATTTGACAGATAACTGCTAATTGGATAATTAGTTAAGTAAGGAGGTTATAAAAGTACAGACTTGGTTTTACATCAGATGAGCTCTTGTAATCAAATGAGGACATGACGTCCAGTTGTGCAGATCCTACATATCCTTGTTCTGAGGTCTTGCCAAAGTTAAAAACCTACAGTAGATTGAATTTGCTAATACTGTAGCTCACAGGTATCAAACTCACCACATCACATTGCTGTCATGTGACATTTCACAATGTTTTTCCCATTTGCGTAGCTGGGGTGAGCATGGCATGCTCTTGATGTATCCGGCCCATGAGCTGCCAATTTGACACCCCTGCTGTAGCTCATCTAGTGCTAATTAATTACAAACATTCACTTTTACTGACTGCCTGGGCTATGAAGGAAGAATTCATAGGAAGAAAAGATACAGAATAGACTATCTTCAGAATAGTCTGATACTGTATTAAGAAGGGATGGGAAATAGAAAGTTTGTTTGTCCACAAGTGCCTTAAAGAAGATAAGAATTCATGTCATCCTTAACCCAGATTACTTCTGATTATGTAATAATAATCTTTACTTCTTTTTGATGGACAGGAATGAGGACATGACATCCAGTTGTGCAGAATCTCACTACATATCCTTATTCTGAGGTCTTGCCAAAGTTAAAAACCTACAGTAGATTGAATTTGCTAATACTGTAGCAAATTATTTTATTGGGTTGTCATCTGAAAGGAACATAGGTAGGGGTAGACTGGGCTAAAAGTGTCTTTTAATTCAGGTTGGGCAGAAATATTTCCCTCTGAAAGTATACTACTGTTACATATGCAAAAAAGGACAAAAGAGAGCCAATGCATGGAGATGCATCATATAATTAGCTTGTTGCTTTGCTTTGCTCACTTCCTTATTCTTCTGCTCAAGAATATACCCATAATAGTGTTGATTGTGGTAGCATTAGTCCAGAGCCCTGGCACTATAAAAAACCTTCAAAGAGATCACATAAAAAATAATATATATATCATGGGAATAAAGGATGGATCAGATACTCCAATACCAAGAATGGCAAAAATGGGTTTTTACAAAGCTGATTTTAGTTGAGGGGTGGGAAGGCTGTGGAAACAAGGCCCTCTCAATCCATCTGGCAGTTTTTCCAAATAAGACACATCCTCTGTAGTTCTTGTGCAGGGTTAGATATTTTTTGAGGAGCAGGTTGACAGAAAGGTGTCCTTTTTCTTTCCATCTCTTACTCATTCTCCTGAAAAGCTATACTGGAGGGTAGTGCTTTATTCTTCATTGTTCTCATTGTGGTTAGAGAATGTCAACTCCCTAACCACAATGCCATGAGAATGAGATGAATTGAAATTCAACACTTCTAAAAGGTACCAGGTTGAAGAAGCCTGGTTTAAACTATTTTGAAAGGAGGGATGAAATGTGAGCTTGGAAAATTCCTTTGATTCTGTTCTACCTCTCCAGTTCTTTCATGTAAGAGAAGAATGTTAGAGAGAACGGGTTAGATTTCTCTGTCCTACATTATACTAGTTGAATTTGGACCTCTTCATCTAGCCCCATTTTTTAATCACCAGGTGATTAAGATGGAACTTTAGAATTAAGAGGAATAGGAAGCTCTTTCAGTCACCACTAGATTTGTTCCCATAGCTGTTACCCCTTGATTGTCAGGGTTATATATTAAAAGGAATATGAAGGTCTACAATCAAATTTCTTTCATGTATGCCTTCTCAAAATATGATACATGATGTCAACCCCTTATGTCTTCTTCAAATTGGTCCCTGCCACACCCCTTTGTATTAATTGAGTGAATAAGGCCCATCTACAAAGGAACAGTAGCCTCTTCATTTTGTGCTCTGATTGGCACATCTTGATAGTGAAGGTCTAAGAAGGAGAAATCAGGCTGTACGAGGTGTGCATATTCAGATACTTCAATCATTTCTTTCAAATATACAGACAACTAGTACCCATATTCCATATTATATAATGCAACATCCCTTTCCTTGCTCCACTCTCTATTTTTCATGACAAGAACATCCTCTTAATGCTCTTGCTAGATCAATAGCCATCTTACTCCCCTGGAGTTTAGCAGTAACAGCATCAGAAAAAGTATAGAAGGAGCAGACAGTGGGGAGAGAAGAGAGTCATGAGCCCCAGTCATCAACTAAGCTCAATATGCTGCTTATCTGTGAAGTAATGACCTCCAGTCAATTAGCTGAAAACAATTTGATGCCGATTCAGTCTTGTCCAAAAGGCCCTCCAGACGACCAGCCCATTTGTCAGCCAGACTTTATACCATGCATTTAAATCAAAATAAAATACTTAAAAGTTGTCTGTCCCTTTTCTATGCTGATTTTCAGAGATGTGGAGATGTGTGTATCTAAAGTTTCAGATAGCTCACCATATAATTTTAAGTAAAAAATTTTTCCCCCTTTTGTAGAAAATGTGAAAAGGAAGTTGGAAGGAAGATTGGCTTTGAAAAGGAAGGCTCTGATGGTATCAAAACAGCTGTTCTGGAGTCCTGATAAACTAATATGAATATCTAGAAAGGAATTCAAACACATGCTATTTCCAAGTTTCTTGCTATTCAGATGCCTTTCTGAGATTTTCCAAGGCTAGTTTTTAGTAGCACTATACATATTTTGAGGGGGAAATATCAAAACACATTAAAATCCATTGGACATATAACCTGTGCTCGATCCCACTTTCTCAAAGTTAATGTCAACTATGCTTTTTAAAGCATGTCATAAAGTGCTTCTCGGAAGTTCCTTAAGAAAGGGATAATACTGATTTCTGAAGAAAGATTGTGCTGCCTATGACTTGACTCCTACTTGGTTTGCTTCAAAAAACTGATAGTTTGTTACTTCTTATTTAAATGATGGAAACAAAGGTTATCTTAAGATTGATTTTTATGGAAACAGCAAAACATTTTGTCATGATTAGGAAGCATATAAATAACTGCCTTTATTTCATTGTCTGAATTTTTTAGAGCTCTGTCCAATTATTTATTTGGTTGTAGAATTTGCTAGAGATCTCGGTTTTCTTTATTGTTCCTGTAGGCTTATCGCAGAACTAGATTACTTTGGCATTTAAAGCTGGCTTGAGAAGTACATAAAAGGAGAAGTCACTGCACTCAGGAGACACACTTGTGTTCTTGTCACATCATGCATCTCATTACAGGGCTGAATTCTGAGAAAACAGGTTTTGTTAGTATTTTTTTTTAAGGTTCACAGGTAGGCTGTGCTTTGAATTTGAAGGCAAAAAGGTGTTTTGGAGTTCATGGGGATGCATATATATTATGTGTCTACAACTCTTACAACCTAGCATTTCCCCCCTCCCCCCAGGATTGTGGTAACTGTGGAAGGCAGCCATGCACTCTTGGGAAAAGACTTAGCTCCTATGTTTGCCCAACACCCATGTGCTGCAAAGTACACAAGTTTTTTGTTTGAGCTCTAAAGCGTAGGATTGCCCATTTATTTCTTGTCACAGGATTCAAGAAGGTATCATTCAAATTACCTGAAAGGCTATTTCTCTAAGCAATTTACTGGCTTTGGGAAAGGTTTCTTGGCAAACTGTTCTGTACCTTAATTTGAATTCTTGAGATCCCCGCGCGTTGATTGGCCAAAGCGCGGGGCGATTGGATTGGTTAGGCGAGCCGCGCCGATTGGCTCGCTGAGAATCTCCTGCGATTGGTAGATTCGAATCGCGGGAGATTCAAAGTGGTGTCATTGGCCGCGGCCACCGCGGCTTGGAAATAAAAAGCCGCAAAGTTTTCCTAAGGCCAGTTCGGTTCCTGACTTCAATAAAGAGCTTGATACAAAGTCACTGACTCCTGGCCTCCTTCCACGCAGACATAACACTGGCGACGAAGGTGGGATTCTTATCCTGAACTGAAACACGTGTCCGACGGAAGCCAGCCAACCGACGAGATGGCCAGCATCGCGCCACCAACCCCCTTCAACCCCGCCAACGAGGACTGGGAATCTTACACAGACAAATTCCACATGTTCCTCGAATGCAACGACCTGAAGGATGCCACCGGACCGAAGAAACGAGCCATCTTCCTAACACACTGCGGGCCCGCAGTGTTTAAGATGGCAAAAGCGCTAGCCAAGCCCGCCAATGTTACCGCGATGGATTGGGCTGTCCTCGAGCCATTACTCCAGAAACACTACGCTCCAGCCGTACCCATCCTCATCCGACGACACGAATTTTATCGGCGGGACCAGTGGTCGGGCGAGAGTTTCAGTGATTTTGTCGCAGAGCTGCGGCGCCTTGGAGGACTATGTGAGTTCTCCAATATGAACGAGGCCCTGTGGGACCGAATCGTGCTTGGCCTTTGGGACCCCGTTCTCCAAAGTCGGTTGATGGCCAAGGACAACATCGCTCTCGCTGATGCCATCTCCGAAGCCACGGCAGCCGAAGCAACCCGACAATCAGCAGACCGCATGCGGAGACCGAACGCCGGGAACCACACCGCAAACAACCACCCTGCAAGGTCGACCGAGGCCCAACCTGAAACTACCACCCACCAGGGAGAACTCCACTCCACCTCGGGCACATCAGACGAGGAGGAAGTCATCCACCGTCTCCAGGCAGGCCGCGACCAGCACAGCCGGCGGAGTCGTAAGTCGAGGACCGCATGTGCCGGTTGCGGAGGCGACCACCCCAGAATGCTGGTTCTTCAACTCAGTTTGCCAGCACTGCGACAAAAAGGGCCACATAGCCCGCGTCTGCCACCTCAAGAAAACCCACAGCCCCAGACGATGGGACCCGAGCGAGCGGAAATGAGAGAGCACACCCCCCAGGACCAGAGACCACCCAGCAGACAACCATTGGGAACGGAACGGACGAGCCCAACGAGGGGGCGAGACCCGGCGGAGAGAAGAGACACATCAGACGGTCACCATCGGCCATGCAACAACCACAGACATCAGAAAGGTCTACGTGGAGGTAGGCATCGAAGGCGAACCCTGTAAAATGGAGGTGGACTCTGGGTCCTACCTCTCAATGGTAGTCTGGCAAGAAATTAAACGCTTGGTGCCTACCATCCAGAGAAGGGAACTAGAAAACCAGAGACTAATCCTCAAAGACTACCAGGGAAACCACATCCCTGTAGTTGGAACAGGACAATTCACAATGACCTACAAGGGGCACACCGAAAGACTTCCCTTGACCATTGTCGATCAAGACTGACCTAGCCTGCTGGGACTTCAATGGTTCGCACCGCTCGGCATCACAGTCACGGGCATCGACCACATCGCCGAAGCCGACTGGGAGCAGCAACTGGCCCGGGACTTCCAAGAAGTGTTCGACGGCACCTTAGGCAAGTACCGAGGGCCCCCTATATTTTTCAGCCTAGACCCAAACGTTCCCCCGAAACGCCTAAAACCAAGGCGGGTACCTTTCGCACTCAAACCGAAAATCGACGAGCAAATTGACAAGCTCGTCAAGCAAGGGGTCCTACAACTCAAAGACCACGCCCGGTGGGAGACCCCAATAGTCACCCCAATCAAGCCTGATGGGTCAGTGAGAATCTGCGGGGACTATAAGGCCACCCTACATGGCGCCTTGCAGCAAAGCGCTTACCCCGTCCCAGTAGTGCAACATCTCCTACACTCACTGGGAGGGGGCAAAGTTTTCATGAAATTCGACCTGGCCCAAGCATACCAGCAACTGCCGGTCAACGAGGAAACTGCAGAGGCGCAAACCATAGTCACCCACCAGGGAGCCTTTAGATGTAACCGACTTCAATTTGGAGTCAGCGTGGCGTCTGGAATTTTCCAGAGCCTCATGGAAAGACTCTTACAAGGCATCAAGGGGGTGGTACCATACTTCGATGATGTACTAGTATTGGCAACGAACCAGGCCGAACTAGAGAGTCGCCTAAGGGAGGTGCTAACGAGATTTAAAGAAACCGGGCTTAAAGTGAAGAGGGAAAAATGCCAGCTGTACACAGAGCGGGTCGAATTAAAGCCATTGGTTAGGCGAGCCGCGCCGATTGGCTCGCTGAGAATCTCCCGCGATTGGTAGATTCGAATCGCGGGAGATTCAAAGTGGTGCCATCGGCCGCCACGGCTTGGAAATAAAAAGCCGCAAAGTTTTCCTAAGCACCAGTTCGGTTCCTGACTTCAATAAAGAGCTTGATACAAAGTCACCGACTCCTGGCCTCCTTCCACGCGGACATAACACAAACCATATCTCCAAGTTCTAAAATAGGATTTGTCTGTTCCTCTCTAAAATCTGGTTTAAGAAGATTCTTTTTAGAAAAAAAGAAGAAAAATGGGCAGGAAATGATTAACTTTTTGCCATGCGGTTAATTTCCTATTGAGATGAGGCTGTTTAAAAAGAAAAGCAAACTGAGCAGGATTCAAACTATTTTTTCCTCATACAGAAGAGAATGGAGGAATATGAAAAACAAAGGAAGCTGCTCACATTTAAGCTAGGTCTGAAACAAAAAAAATTCAAGATAAATCAGTAATTGCATCCAGTAGAAAAACTTATCTGGATTAAAACAAAATAAATTTTCACCCATCTTCATGCCAATTAGGCGTATGATGAATAGGATCATAACAGGCCTGCAGAAGTTATAACCTTTTCTTCCCATGAAACTGGTACGTATTTGCTTTAGGGGAAAATCTCCCAATTGATAACATTAAATGTGTTTGGCCTTGCAAGTGTGTGAATGAGAGCAGCTTTGGGTGCATGTTGAATCTTGTGATCTTCCCTGGTTCTGTTTCAGCTTCCCACCCAACATAGAAAGGGATAAACAAGCAGATGTTTGTTCATCACAAGACTCAAGTATCCCTTTCTGTCTAGGGAAAAGAAAGGGACAACAAGATCACCATACAGTAAAACACACACTCATCCCTTGTGAACTCTGTTCCCCAGATACCCAATGACTCTATCCCAGTTCCAGACATATACTTTCTAAAATTCTCAATAAGAAAAGGTTTTCCTCCTTTCTGGATCTTTCTCAACCAAGCACAGTTCAGGGTGTCAGCCACTCAACATACCTGGCTGCCCAAACTGCTGGCAGACATCTACAATAGGTTGGCTTGTTATTGCTCAAATAGCAGCAGCTTCAGTAGGGAGCAGTTGCAACTAAAATGAAATTAATCCCCTCTTCCAGCAACTGAAAATGTTGGTCTCAGCATTTTTTCAAAATTTTTAATTTTGTGTCAACCCACTTCTAACTGGGAATACTAATATATTTTTTCATCACTATTAAATAAAATGACCAATTTGAGGGATTAATGCATAATCTGTCACTCACTGTCTACTTATGGGTGGTGCACAGGAATAAATCCACCATCTCTTGACAGAAAGCACCCTGCTAATTAATAGATCCACCTTCAATATACCTTCCCTGAAATATGTAACTCAGATTAAGCAAGTGCTGTAGGCAACACACTCAGCTCAAGGAAAAAAGCAAACATTAAGTCCAATGAATGTTCAGAAAACTTCACTTATCTCCAACTTTATCTGAGGTATTCATCCCATTATTGTACTATGTGTAATAATAAATGCAGTTGATGTGCACTAATTTGGCTCAACCAGTTAACAGAAATTGCTAACCACTCACTAGGAACTGAACACTTAATACTTATCTGAACTGGGACTCATAAATAATTGTGTCCAGAATAAGCCAAGATTGCAAACTAGGATCCATGCTTGTTTAGCTGGAGCTGTCCCAGATCTTTGAATTTGCAATTTGAATTCCACTAGTTATAACCACCAGCACCTGAACAGATAAAGGTTTGGGGTGATTCTAATAACAACTTTTAAAAACTGCTCCATTGATACCTTCACCCAACTGCAGAGAATATGCAGAAACAACAGATTTGAATTTGTACACTGTGGGCTTCTTTTGCTTTTTAATTTCCGGAAAAGCTTTTGGCTTTTTTCTTATGTTGAAGAAGTCCTGATTCTAAAATAAGTGTACTCATTTAAGGTGAATGTGTCTCCTTTTAAAATGCAAAGCACCCTAATTTGCATCTTAAAAACACCCTCAAACATCCAGCATACAGAAAGCATTCTATGAATACTGCTAAACTTTATTAAATCACAGCTATTCAATCAAGGCTCTTGTCACTTGCCTATGCCCCATTCTCTTTAATGAGATACAAAGGATGCTAAAGATAACACTTCCTACAACAATAGGATACCCTTTTCTTTACTTCTAGTGAATGCAGGACCAAGGTTCATGTTTTTCCAACCTGGATGCTTTCCAGGTGGCCATGTTGAGAAATACAAAACTTGAAATCTATGCATTTGAAGGGCATATAAGTTGGGAAAGACTGATTCCAGTCATCTTAATTATTTGCCTGATTTTACATGCTTCAAAAAAGGACTTCTGCAATTATTCTAGATCATCAAGTCATTTTCAGATCCTAACAATCATTTAAATAGATTTTCTTCATGATGATCTGTTCCTCACCTGGTCATTCAGCTCTTCCAACTATGCATTCATTGCCACTGTAATTATGTCTGTCCACCTTACTACTCACTATCCTCTTCTTGTACTTCCTTCTACCTTTTCCAGCAGTAGACCCTTTTCCAGAGAGCTGGGTCTTGACATAACGTGTCCAAAGTAAGATAATGCTCCAACATCAAAATTCAAAGGCAACAATATTTTTCCTATCCTGCTTACATTGTGGTTATGATTTTTATCACAGGATGTATTTTTGGTACATGATACCAGACAAATTATCCAGAATGTCTGAACTCACCCAAAATGTATTGGAAATGTGAATCATTCTTTTTATTACTATAGTTTGCAGATTCTCTGCATTTTTTTCACTGTCAGAGTAGCTTAGTGCAAGTTATGAATGTTTCTTCCTCCAATTTTAAAACTTTCAGAAGTATTTGGGTATGACAACAACTGGGAGCAGAATTTCTGTTACTAAACAATGCAGTTGTAGTAGTCAGATGATCCCATAGTTGATAACATTCAGGAGTTGTTAGAACAGTACTTTATGGTGTCTCAGGAGGAGGGAATATTTAAAGAGATATTGTATGAATAATATTTGCAGAGTGCCCTCCCAATGGTTCCACTTGGCTTAGCACTTTTACTCTTTACTTATGATAAAAATAGCTTGAGAGATGGGAATTATCTATTTCCATTTGCTTAAAGTGCCTTCTAACAAAGTTTCCACGGTCCAGAGACATTCCCAAGTGCCTCTTGCTGGACTGGATAGAATGATCCAGTGATCTGGATTTGAAGAGGAAAAAGAGATTCATGGCATGTGTAGGTATGCACCTTGCACCTGTTGGCACAATCCCAGGAAGAGATGTGTTCTATTTCAAGAGTGCTGTCTGGTGCATCATTGTGTGCTCACATGCGCTGCTCCAAACAATCATTTTCCCTTCAGATCCTGCTTGTTTGCTAATCCTAATTTATTTTATTTATTTTTATTTATTTGTCAGATTTTTATTCCGCTTTATTACTTTATAAGTAACTCAAGGCAGGTAACATACCTAATAATCCTTCCCCCTCCTATTTTTCTCCAGAACAAAACCTTGTGAGGTGGGTTGGGCTGAGTGAGAATGACTGGCCCACAGTCACCCAGCCTAAGGCTCCTGCTTTCTACCTTGGTACTTTTACCACTAAATCAAACTGGCAATCATATGCCTCACCCAGACTATAGAAACAGAAATTCCCCAATAACTGAAGTTGATGGAAAGTGAAGAGAAAGATGGCAGCTCTCTCCTTTTTCAGCAGAACTGGCATTCTCTAAAGCTCTCCACAGGAACTAGAGAGACACTATTTGCTCTAGAAAGTTTACCAGAGGTAACAAATCTTCATTGGTTTGTTGTCCTTGGAACTCCCAGTGCAGAGGCCCTGGTGAAAGAAACAGGGAAGAGAACATTGCATGTAACTATAACAGACTATTTTTTTAAAAAAAATTAAAATGGGAGGGATGCTGAGAATATAATACGTGAAAGTTTGGCATTCCATCCTTCTGACAGATATTCTATTTCAGCCTGCCAGTTATGAATATATTCTGCTAATTTGGGATGCCAGGACAGTGCACAGATACTGTTAATATTCAGTTATCTCAGTCTTCTTTTCCTGAGCTCCCTGGAGTATCTTGGACGTGGAGTCCTATTTCCTTAGGGGGATTTCAATGTCTGTCAGGCATGGCTCCGATTTCACATCCTGTGATATCATATATTTGCTCAACTTGTTTCATCTTTTTACTGGCATGTGGCAGGCAGGGATGAGCATTTCAGGGCCAATAGAACAGGAATGTCATATATCAGGGCAAAGATCCCCAACATTCTGGGCCAAGGATCACAGTCAAAATTTGGGTTTGGGTTGCCATGACAGGTTCCATTGAGTACCAGTCTAATAAAACCCTGGGCTGCAGTCCTTTGCTCAAAGGATCTCCAAGTTTCTCTGTCACCTTTATGTCACTATGTCATTATATCAATGCATTATTAGAAACACAGGTTAAACTAAAAGCATTGCTTTGCAGTATCTAACTTCCCATTAATTCTTTTAAAAAATTAAATACTCTAATACGAACAAAATTAAGTAGGGAAGAGGTGGATATCAAAGAACATATCAGTGGGAAATCTGTGGGGATTCAACAGTGAGTAACAGTCCTGTTTCTTAAACCTGATATGCTGTTAAAGGAAAGGGTTATTTCTTTTCCTCAAGGCATGGCATGTCTCAAGAATAGCATAACAGAGCTATTTCAGATATTGAATAAATGAGGAAAATGTATGAAGAGCCCTGTTGCGTGACCCATCTTAGACCAGTGTTTTTCTAGTAGTCCACCAGATGCATCTGGGGAACTTCAAGCAGAGGGTATAGATCTACTCCTTTCCCATGTTCCTTCTGCAGTTACTCTTTTGAGGTTTCTGCCCCAACCCACAGGAACATTGAGTTTTCAAGACCAATTGCCCCCAATAGGCCCACCTACCCTGAATTTATCAAATCAATCCAGGTTGCTGGCCATCATTCCACCTGTGTGAAGGAATGCTTTGGTTGGTTTCTTTAAAATCTCCTTCCACTCAGGGCCATTGGAGGATTCTTGTCCCACTTTTTAGAAAAAAGTGAGACAATATACATGTCCCTCCTGAATTGCCTTTTTCCAGGCAAAAAAGCCCAGATTTGTTTTGATTGCTGTCTTCTGCCCAATTTCCAGCTTTGTTAACCTATTTGTTAATCCTTCAAGTGAATTGAAGGCAAACTTGCAGGAAATTTAACAGATCCTTGTAGAAAATAAGTCTCTTTTCTATTTGTACTATTGCTTCCTATTTAGGAACTAAATCACCCTTGTTTGTGTGTTTGCAGTTCATTGTCCTTTCTGGATAATTTGATTTCTCAACATAATTTTTCATTATAATCATCAGGGATAGGCAGAGGCAAGCCTTGCATCTCCTCTTCTTTTTCAGATTCACCCAAAGAAACCAGATGCAAAAGGCTTATTATGTTCACATGTTATTGTTAGCTTTTTGAAAGGGGGGCTTTTCATGTGAATTTACTTTACTTCTGAATGATCTTTGAAAGCCAGTTTGGTATAACGATTAAAATAACAGGCTAAAAATGGGAGGTGGTAAATTCTAGTCCTGCCTTAGCCAGCTGAATGACCTTGGGCCAATATGTCAGTCCGAGCAAGAGCAAACCACTTCCAAAACCTTGTCTTGAAAACTATAAGAACTAGTCCAGGAAGTTGCCAAGAATCAACCCTGACATAACCCCCCCCCCCAAACACACATGCAAAACACACACGCATATGATCTTTGGTCTGGCACAGTTGCCTATACAAAACAAACACAGTGCTCTATTATGTCATCGTCCCATAAAACTCAAGAGTCAAAGTCAGAACTGAGAAAAATGGAAGGGGACCAGAATGAAGGAAGAGGACATTTCTGAAGGATTCTGAGTAATTTGGTTTCCATACCAGAACTGAGCCAATATATATTTTCCTGGAGGGCAGAATAACAGCTGTTGTCCAACTACAGATCTGATTTAACAGATCTGCATCAGAGAGAATCTTGAAAAGCAGGCATTCTTCCTTTGGAACCTTATGTGGTCTAATAGGCCTTAGCCTTCTGGAAAAGGTTGCCTTCATATGTCACTGCTGTCAATTTGGGGTGGGGGAAATGAAGCCCTCAATAAAGGGGGGTTGTATTTGTGTGTATGAATGTGTGTGAATGTGTGTGTGTGAGTGAGTGTGAATAAACAAGCCTTTTGTTTTCAAGGTTAAATAGCCAAAAATGCAGCTCAGAAGGTTCCATAAAGCTTTAGCTTTCAGCAACACATAGTAGAAACAATAGCTGGTTCTGCCTCTTTCTCTGGCCCCTGACCTTGGGGTTTTCCTTGTCCCTGCTGGGAAGGCCTCTAATCAGGGCAGCCTCTGTGTCAGTTTTCCCAGGACTTTTAGGTTTTCTTCTCTGGTCCTGCACAATTGGGATGCGAGGAAGGGATGGTCTGAGCCTCCCTTTTCAAAACCCAGGGGGAGTTTATTGATTAATATTCATGAACAAGGAACAGTCTGCTTTTTGTTGCTATGGCCTTTTCCCATGCAAGGTGGGTTTAGAGGGAGGAATACATTAAGAGAGGCAGAGAGATACACATGCACACACAACCTGTCACAAGGAACTAAGGGTTGAATTACCCAAAAGCAAGGGCCTAAGCAAGACATAAAGGGCTAATGTTAAATACCAGCTTTGTTTTGTTTTAAAGTAATCTTTCCCTACTACTATCTTTCTGCATGCACAAATTACATTATTTGATGTCATAATGTTTGATGTCATAACATTATTTTATTATTTGACTTTTAGAAGAATTGGGTTTCCAAAATATCCAGGATCACAGAAGATCTGAGTTTAAGAGAGAAAAGTGTTTGCTTGTGCACACGCACACAAATCTGTTCAGTGAATGATACATATGATTGTGCTTTTGTTGGAGGAGAGATGCATGTTGAACCTTCTCTAGTGTAGCTAAGGAACAGAACATCTCAATTTGCCCAGAGACAAACTTGGCCTCTGATCTCTAACCATAGTACAAACCTGAAGTTTTTGCCCTTAGCAGCCAAAGGGTAAAATCAACACAAAATACAAGTGGCAACTGATCAAAAAAAAAGCTAAGAAAAACCAAGAACTCTGGAAATACATAAGCAAAGATTCCTTGTGTTAGATTTTCAGAGTTGTTCAAAGCTTGCCTATTTTATTTTAAAGGATTACAATCTTAACCCACTAAAGTAAAGTCAGATCAGGATTACAAAACAACAGTATTAAAAAAAGGGAGGCTGAGTAGATATATTTTGAGTATTGGCAGATTTGCACATATGAAAAAAGCATCCATATAGGTGTATAATATCTTAATCATTCATTGATATGCCATGTAAATGTAGCATGTATGGTGAGCATTGTATCATAGGCTTCTGTGTTATTGTTTTTCCTGAATGGTGGGAAACATTTGATGCTTTGGTGTTTGATGTACCCAATAGCCATGCAAATCTCCAGTAGCCCTCTTAACTGGCTGTTGGGGGAATTTGATCCTTGACTAAGAAGTGCCTTAAAAGGCAAGGAGCAAAACTAAAATTAAATCCTTTATGATCAAGCGCCTTTGTTATTAGAAGGATATGAAATAGGATTTTACCATAATTTACAGCTCAAAGCAAGTTCTGTGATTACAGCCCCAGAACTTCATTACCTTTCACAAGCTAAGTTGATATTGCTTAATGCTAGTTTAATCATTTAACATCTTTCTCCATTATTGAGTTGAGGTGTTCCCCATCATGAAATCAACAGAAAATTTGACTGGCATAGAATATTCTAGTCCCACTGCTGGTCCCATCCCTATTTCTATGGTCTTATCTCCAGTTACTGCAGTCAGCTGACTTCCCTACAGGGCAATAGATGACAAGTTCTAACAGATTTTACAGATAGTAAATTTTACAGTTGCTGTTGGCTCAAGAAGGGTCAAGGTCATCCCCACCTCTGAGCTAAAAAACACAAACCATTCCTTCTTGAGAAGCCATAAAAATATATTGGCATCCAATATGCATGCCTCAACTGGTGATCCCTATCTTGCCTCTGCAGCCACTCTTCTAGGTTGTCACCCAAAGGTGATGCTTTCATTTACATTGTGCAACCTGTTAAGGAAATACATTAGTGAATGTCCCTCTCTTATTGCCCTACACTCACAGCAAAGCAGAGACTTTAAAAAAAATCTTATTTTTTAAAAAAACTCATTTGATATAATTCTTCTTAATTGGGCAGAGAAGGAGATAATTTTGACTGATGACTAGATCAGCAGATTTAACTGTTGGCCAAAATTTGTTCCTTGCTTTAGGTAAGCATTTTGTAGGCACCAATTCCCAAAGAGTTTGTCTAGCAGCTGACTTATACAGGAAGGGGACAATTTTTGGTGAAGTACTATAGGCAGGAGAGATGGACCTTCCTGCTGCACTGTGCTTCTCCTTACATCATTGGTCAACTTTAGACTGACTTCTTTTGAAAAAAGTTCAAAGAGTTTCCTAATTGCTAAATCTGAATTCAAATGGAACTTCATCAACACCTGAATGGGTGGGGGAGATGGGTGCAATGAACTGAGAAACATTCTCCCATTCCATAGTGCAGGGCACTTTTCCAGCTCACCTCAAACTTTTACTTCTTGCATATTAATTATTCTTGGATTTGGATTATTTCACCAAACCTTCCTGTGGTCCCTGAAAGTCTTTCTTGTGCTCCATGGAGCAGGACACACAGTACAATTTTAATAGCTTTAAATCCTCAAGGCCCCAGGACTGATCCGGCTCATAGGGTGCTTAGATCTGGTCTACGGGGCCAGCCTGGAAACAGCAAAGGAATAGCCTGCAGTGCCTCTGCCAGCAAAAACGGAGCTCAGGGGGTTAAATACCCTGCCCCCGTGCACTATTTTTGGCCACAATGGCCTCCTTCAGCCCTTTGCCAGTGAAAATGGAGCTGGGGGGGGGGGCACGCACCACCCCTCCAAGCTCTGTTTTCACTAACAGAGGGCTATCAAAACAAACTAAAAACAAAACAAAAGGAGAACTATTTCCCCCTTTGCATTTAAGCATGCAAGAAGGGACAGGAAGGAGTAAGAGAAAGGAAAGACAGAAAAAGAAGGAAAGATGGAAAGAGAGCAAAGAAGGATAAAGAAGGAAAGAGGGGAAGGAAGAAGAAAGGAGAAGGAAGAGGGAGGAAAGGAAGGAAGGAAGATAGATTATAATGAGAGTAAGGTAGGGTCTCAGGGAAGTCCAACAATACTTGGCCACCACAGGTGCCCCTGACATGAGTCCCACCATGGCCATGCCCACCACTACCCCAGCTTCCAAGGTCAAACGAAACCCTGATGCAGCCCTCAGTGCAATCGACTTTGACACCCCTGCTTTAAATGGTTTTTAAAGACAAGGAATGATTTTACTAAACATCGAAAAATAAACAAGCAAACATTGAAACTTATTGTCTCTGGTATATTTTTCACTGAACTTCTGCTACTTATGTTTCCTCATTTTGTGATACTTTCTAGCAAGTGATTGATATGATCCATGAAATGATGTAACAAAATGTCAAACTATACATTAATCCAATGTGTTATTTTCAAACAGGAGAAACCACTTCTTCACAGTTTTGGGATGGACACTTGAACTAATTTGAACTAATTTCAAATGTTTAACATTTCTTAGAACCCATGAGATGATTTTATGGGAATTTCCATGCAGCCATGGAACTGGAATTCTTCAAAGCCAGTTTTTTCAAAGTGAATTAAAATTACATCAAAATCTGAAACAATTAAAATGGACAATACAACACTTTTTTAAAAAAAATGAATAACTATAAAATTTGCAACCCAATTAAAATCTGTTTTGAAATGTGGTCATTGTAACATTTAACACAGAAAACATCAGTTCATGAGGTAATGTCTAGAAGAGCTACTATTTCATTGAAGAGATTTGGTTGATGGATGTCTTCCTACAGACTGTTTTATGACAAGAGGTCTGATGGGTATGAGCAGAGGATTCTGGGCAAATATGCTCCAGAGTAAACTCCATTGTTGGCCCCCTAGGCTAGAGATTTTCTGCTGAGGCTTTTCCATGGGAGAGTCTTCCTCTCTGGCCCCACTGATTGGCATGGAATGTACAGTAGGCAGGACAAGTGATACTAGGCAGCATCTGGATGGATTTGAATTCTCAAAAAAGAATGGGGCCCCTTTGGGCCTTCCCAGTGTCTATGATTAGGCACCACTAGTGATATAAGTGCTGAACAAGATTATTTTTTTAAAAAACCAACAAATATCTATTTAAAAAAGAACAAGCATATAACTGTGAAGAAGAGGACAGCACTGTACCATATGTATTTCTTCTTGTGAATGGGAGTATTTTAGTTAATTCTTTAAAATTCTAATTTTCTGGGAATATGTATTTATTACAAATACTTCTATGGCCGCTTCAATTATAATGATTCTGTGATAACATGGCACAAAGGCAACACAGTCAAATAAGCAAGAAGAGACCCTTTATTATCTCTAACTTTGCCCCCAGTGTCTAGGTTACCTTTGTCTGGAGAAAAACTCTCCCAGGAACAGCCTTTAAATGGAGGATATTCAGTCCAAAAGCAAAGTACATACAAACTGTAACTAAAAATCCAAACAAACCATGCTGCAATAATTAACTTGACAGGACAGGAGAAGGAATTGCAGACTTGAAAGCACAGCAAAACACAAACAGTATACAGATAAGCCTCCACGATACCGGATAAATCATGATTTGCTCCCAACAGTTTGTTGTGCACAGCTTCCTTTTTTAAACACTGTGTTTCCAGCTGCAGCTAATGAAGGGAATCAGGGCCCTTTCCTCCCCTGTAAGCCATGCAATTCACATTGCTCCCTTCTCTGTTCCTCCCTATGCGCCCTAGGATGAAGAGGGGGTGGGCCTGGGTCTTCCTCTGAATTATCTCTCCCTTGCTCTACCTCTCCCCTGCTTTGCCCAGCCAGACTTTGCCCTTCTCAGTTTCTTCCACAGCCAATGGATCCACACTCCCACTCCCTGACAGCTGTTTGGCCTCCCCCTCCAAGTCAGATTCTGACAGGGGCATGACAGATTCTATGTTGCTTACAACATAACATAAAGTCCATACATTAAATCCATCAATAAATTATAATAAATCAATTGTTAAAACTATAGAACAATAAAAATAATTAGTAGTATCACATAAATTCAACAAAGTAATTATGATAATAAGATCATAAAATCAGAATATCAAGCAGTCAGAGCCTTGGTACTATCCCCAAATGTATATTTAAAAGGCCACATTTTTAAAAGCTTCCTGAAACACCTGAAGTTAGAGTGTGGTTCTTGTACCTAAGTGGGAGATTGTTCAACAGGAGGGGAGCTCCTACACAAAGCATTCATTTTTTCTTCATCTATTATAGCAGGATGGGAGTCTCAATAGACACTTGCTACAGACATACTCTAAGTGGGCAGATGGTTTTATAGATAATTGGGTCCCAACTTATGTACAGCTTTACAGGTGATCACCAGCACCATGAATTGCACCAGAAAACAAACCAACAACCAATTTCAGCTTCTACAAGATTGATGTAATGTAACAATATCAAGTTCTCCTGCTTAATATTTTACACTAGTTGCAGTTTCTGGGTGGTCTTTAAGAGCAGTCCTATTGGAGCACATTACAGTAGTCCAGTCATTATGTGACAAGGCCATGAGTGCCTGCAGTCAGTGCCTTATGGTCTAGGAACAGCTGCAAAGGTCCTCTTGAGTAAAGCTTACATCTGCTGTTCCACAGAAGCTGAGAGTCTAGTAGCACAATCTACCTAGACCTGAAGTTGGCATTGTTCCAGAGTCAGTCCAAAACCACAGCCATTCTTGCTAGAGTTGAGTGGCAACCTGTTTTTCCTCATCCAGACCCTTCAGCTCTTGGCACTGGATTAAAAAATGTCAACACATCACCAAGACACTCTGAGATAGAGATTCATATTAATGTTGTTTGATGACTTTTTCACTAGTGTCATGAATATTTTTATAAAATGGAGAAAAGGTTTGAGCCCTAATGGACTTCAAACTAGAGTACCTAAGAACTCAGTTTGTACTCCCCACTAGACACTGACTGGAATCACTGACTTGGGAAAGAACTTGAACCATAAAGAACCATGTCCCAATTCCCAACCCTTATGGGTAGTCCAAAAGATGAAAGATGTAGCAGAACTAGTAGAATTGCACTCCCCACATTTAAGTCTATAAGGTCACATATAAGAGACTACTAATGTTTCCATTCCATGCCAGGCCTGAATTCTGACTGGAAAGGGTTCAACATTTCATTTCTTATAGAGTTCTCATACAGTAAACAATCTTGATTTGTAGAGGCAAACAGATTTTTTTAAAAAACAACTCTTTAGAATGACAATATTGTTATTATTGTCTGTGTTATGATTTATTGATAAGGTTCTTAACAGACTGTTACTATTCTTAAAAGTTATAATTTCCAACTCTTTTATATAGAAGTTTTAAACATGGTTTTTCATTATATTTTCTTTTCCTCACTTAAGTCCTTCTTTTTCCTGTCTGCTGCATTGTCTTCTGAAATGCGTACTACTATACCATATCTCTCCCTTTGTTAAATTAAAAACAACAAATCATAATAAACCAAGTCTTTTAATGTTAGACAACATCACTTTTCCAAACATGAGATATATTCACAAACAGAAGACCCACCTATACATAAGCATGTCATGCAATCTAGATGGTCTTCTAAGAAGTCTGTCACTTTTAGAAATTATTCCTTAGGTAAAGTTCATCTCAATTCTTCCAGCATCTTCTAGGATGCTGCAGTCTCTGGCCCCAATGTCCTGTGATGTAGGACGCTCAATATCCTGAGATACAGCATCAACCCTCTCAGAAATAGATGGAAATACAATATTACATCATTGCATTCCAGTTGAGATGGAAAATCTTTAGCAGATGGGATAAAAACATGCTATCTTCCCATTTCTCTTGAGATAATAATAAGATATATGGAATGCCACAAGATTGGGAAAATGTTGAAGTAATTTGACACACAAATTGTTGGCCATTATCTGTAAACATTGCATAAAGATAAAATGAGCAAAAGTGACTTGTAGTGCACTGACAATGGCATCAGCCATTGAAAAGAGTTGTGCTTGTTCTTAATAGCTTCTTCACACAGAATACATTGAAATTTAAAACTTTTTTATTGCATAACCATTGTAGACATAACACAGTTCTCCATTGGGTCCTCTAAGGCATTGATTTAAAACTGCAGTAGAATATTTAAGCACTGTTGATATATAAAGACCCACTTCTGATTGAATAAAAAAGAATAAACATTTCAATGTAGGGCCTTACAATATCCATGATCTTCTAATCAAACTTATATAAGATTGCATTAATTTGATGTTACTTGATCAGTTTAATTATTGTTTATTTGGTCTGGTCTAATTTAGGATATCCAATTCAGTTTAAATATCCTCCAACAATTAGTTCACTCTCCTTGAAACTTTTAAAACTTAGAAATAACTATTTACTGTAAATAATGAGGTAGCTAGAATTGAATATATGCAATTATGTCCTCTTGTACCACTCATCTTTTTACAAAAAAAACATATATTTTCTTGACTTCTATCCTAAATTCAGTATCCAGTAAAAGTTAGATCAACTCTTTGGCAGGAGTTCAAGGTACTGGAAATTTTTTCTTGCCTAGTACCCTCAATCCCCAAAATTGACGAAATATATTTTAATTTATATCACAATTTTTTCCTAAATATTTCAGCTTAATTAAAAAGTAATAAAATGCATCAAAGTCAGACCAAGTTCCCAGTATGTATACATGTATGCATGTATGTATGTTATATGTGTATATGTATATATTCCTTTAATCTAATGAAAATTCAACTCAAAATAAAAGAAAGACATTCTGAAAATATTTAATTCAAGACTCCTAACATCTTTGGTTTCTCCTGTGACCAAGTGTATCCCCCATTCATATCTAAATACAAAAATATTTCAAAAAAAAAAAGCAAAGACAAGGATCTTCTATCTTTCTATGTTACTGGATGAAAGATAAGAGAGTGTTAGGCCAGCTTAATTTGGTTTAGTACACAGAGGTTGAAATGTTGCTGTTATGGTAATTTTCATTGTTATCATTTTTATGCATCTTCCAAGGAGTTAGGTATGTTAATTGTGGTTCCTCCAGCACACATATTATCTTCTAGGATATCTCCAAGTCTGGCAAATTAGACTGAGAAGTAAGAGTGCTCTAAGATTTTGAGTGACTTGAAATAAACATGAGTCTCCCTGGCTCTGGTCTAATGATGACAATATAAATTATTTATTACTTAACTGTTGTGATTACAATAGTACTCATAAAGTAAGTAGTATTGACTCTTAGAATGCTAAAGCTTGTTTATCGGTACTTTCTTAAGAAAGAGCCATGCTTACTTTTTGGTAGGCTTGTCATTTCATGAAGTGTAGTGCAAGGCATTACAGCTAGAGACAAGTCATTGTACTAGTGATATAAAACTAATTAAGAACATGGAGACAATCCATATCTTGAAACCTCATTTATATTAATTATTTTAACAAACTTGATTAAAAACTATTTCACAACACTTTAGAGAAAAATGTGTGTGTGCATACAAGGGTTGGGGGTGAGTGTTTGAATAATGGATGAGATTGTCAGTGCTGATTTTTTTTAGCCCTTGAAGAAAAAGGAGAGGTGTCTAATAATGCTGTATTCATTGTAGGATTCCCACAACCCTGAACAGCAATAGCAATAAGACCTATATACTTTATAGTGCTTTAGCCCTTTCTAACCAGTTTACAGAGTCAGTCTATTGCCCCCAACAATTTGGGTCCTCATTTTACTACCTCGGCAGGATGGAAGGCTAAGTCAACCTTGAACCTGGTGGGATTTGAACTGCCAAATTGTAGGCAGCTGGCTGCAGAAGTAGCTTGCAATACTGCACTCTAACCACCGTGCCACAGAATGCTACTTTACAACCAGAATATTCCCACAATGTTTAGGAATCATGAGAACCTAGTTCCTGTCACTCCAGGCTAACTTAGTGTACTGCATATATGAGCAGAATGTAAAATAATATACACTAATTTGAATGGTCCTCTTATGCTCAATCAGGCCCAATAATTTAGATAACCTGGCTCACACATATACAGTGATACCTTGGCCTTTTGTCTCTAAGAGTTTGGTCAAAGTTGCAAATGAGGACCTTTGGAGAGGATCTCTGTACTTTTCAGAGTATGGTTACCCTCCTTCTGTGTCTGTAAAAATCTAAATTGTCTGTGCATGAAGATTTTGTACTATTCCAAGCAATTCTTTACAAATGTAATATGTTTGCAGTCAGTGCCAATTAAAAAAAATCCAGTCTTATTAATTGGGAATGAAAAGGCATCTTAACGTTCATATTATTAACTGTAGCTATTAATGATAAACTGAGATATTCTGCTTGGTGCATCGTTTCTTTAGACCCTTGGGTACTTTTCTTTCCCATTTCATTCCTTCAGTGAATTTTTTAAAGCCTAAATATGTTGAGAAATTAAATGGCAAATTAAACAACAAATTAATTTTAAAGCTACTGAAAGAAATGTAAAGCTTGGGCACTGGAATAATTACCACTTTTGTACGAACATATTCAACATTTTGTATACTGACAATGTTCTCTTTTCCCCATCTGAATCTTGTTTCTTCTTTTAAGAAGCTGGTGGGAACAGGTTAAAGGTCACCCTTGAGCTGCCAGCAAATGGAGTGAAAAATTCTGGACAGTTCCCCTTCGCTTGGATTCTTTCCCTTTGTGATGGTGATACCTTCTCCTGGAAGGCTTGCATGTAGCAAATTAGTGTTCTGGCCTCTCTTTCTAATTACTTCTTAAGGTACAACAGCTGCTGGGGAAGAACAAGTGATACTTCTCTTTGTCTAATGGCATCTGTCAAAAATAGCTCCAGAGGTACAAAAATACTGTTGTTTTTATAGGAAGCAAAGGTGTCCTCTGTAAAAATAAAAAGGTGGGAACATTCTCAATTTTTTAATTGATATGTTGGCATCTAAACTTTAAAAACATCACCATTATTGGGTTCAATATGTGTAACTTTTTGATACAGTTGCATGTCTAGTGGTAAATATGAGGCCAGGTTTTTTTTTTTTTACTCTTTAACATTAACTTTAAAATGTTGGGACATTATTGCTTGGGGAAGGAGGGGCTCTTAAAGGAAAATTGTTTAAGCCTATGCAGAGGATTAAAGTATTGATATAGACTTTTCAAATCTGCATACATTCAAAATGACACCAACATTTTCTAATCTTTGAAATCTTAAGAAGAATGAGGGCTGATGACTTGATAGTGATAAAGGCATCCATGTTATTTTTCAGCCTAATGCAGGAAATAAGAGTTGGAAGGATTTTAAAATGTTGTTTTCATTCCCCAGCAACACCATGACATTACCAGTTAGGGCCTCCACAATTTTTGGAAACCAAATACCTATAGGGCCTTCCCCTCCTCCCATTTTAAAAACATTACCAGTGCTGCAGCACTGCTACATATTCTTAATGAAGAAAATTCAAGCTCAAAATTAGAGAAAGATAATTAGATACTACTGTATATTGTGCTCGTACTAGATCAAACTGCCATCATTCAGATTAGCTGAACGGCTATCCTATTATCCCTAGAGGACAGTATTTTTTGCACTACTATTGTTATTGTGAGTAACAAATATTAAATAGTGTGCTACATTGCAACTAGATTAAGGATTTGTTATTATCATTTGGGTCTTACATGGGGGGTAAGATAGCAGGCTTGTCTACAAAATTGATCAAGGATTTCAGTCATCAAATTGTGATTGGAGCAGGAATGGAGACTATACTTATAATACAGTATGTCCAATTAATTCACTTATGGGGAGAAAAAGAACCAGGAAGAACATGGGCTCTTAATTCATGAAATGGATTGCCTATATGAAAAGAAGGACTAGGGCTGACATAATAGCAGTATTCCAATATCTCAGGGGTTGCTACAGAGAGGACGGAGTCAAGCTATTCTCCAAAGCACCTGGGGGCAGGACAAGAAACAATGGATGGAAACTAATTAAAGGAAAGAAGCAACTTAGAACGAAGCAGAAATTTCCTGACAGAAAATTAATCAGTGAAACGACTTGCCTCCAGAAACTGTGAATGCTCCAACACTGGAAATGGACAACCATTTGTCTGAAATGGTATGGGGTTTCCTATCTGAGCAGGGGTTGGACTAGAAGACCTCCAAGGTCCCTTCCAACTCTGCTTATCTATTCTATTCCATATACTAATCCTATAAGCAGGAGTTCTTAATTACGTTCTTAAGACAACATGACTCAACTTGGTGGAACAAAAGGAAAACTAGCAAAATAAAATCACCAAGAAAATAATTATTTCATCAAGAGATTATAAATATTAGATTGGGAAAATGTATTGCAATTTGAGGTGGACAGAAAATAGGTCCCCCCAAAAAATCTATTCCTGACCTGAAATATTCAGAGCCAGATACATTGCATCCAAAACTGGAACCATTACATCTTGGTGTCTGGGTAAGCCTCTATGCATTATTTTTTAGAAACTGTAGAGAAAGGGTGATGTTATCATATATTTGGAGGAGAACAAATGTCCTTTATCTTCAAAAAGGAGAAAAAAGAGAATCTGGTAACTATAGAACAGCTATTTCTGACACTGCTGTCTGCAAGATTTCTGAGCAGATGAAAAAATGATCAATCAGTCTGAAAATAGTTGCTACTTGAAGTCAGTAGATTTGTCAAGGACAATGAGATCCTCATCTCAATTTTTATATGGAAATTTCCTTTGTATATTGTTGTAATAGTGTCAATAAACATATCTTGATTTCAACTAAGCATACAGTAAAGCACCCCATGGCAAAATTATATTATGTTACTTAGGCACAGGAGCTAGTTTAATTAACTTTTGTTGACTGAAGCTTAAACAAGTTTTAGCATGCAAAATACATGAACAGGATTGGTCTAAGAGGGCACTCCATGATTTCATTTCTAAATACTGACTCGAACTCATTGGACTGTTTCTGTGCTTCAGATTTGTGATGAATAGAAATTCAACAACTGAATTGCTTCATTGCTACACCTATAGATGTAGTAACAATTCTGTCTGTTATGGTGTTAACACTGAGGGGAGCCATATCTGTTTCTGTATGGTCCCCCGCAGAGCTACCAGCTGGCTTACTGTGTATAAAATAGAGAGTGCGCTGCTTGTTATCTATAGTACAATAAAGAGCATTGTGTACAGATTGACTTTATCAGTGAAAAAGCAACTACAATAGCACCTCAAATACAAAGAAAGAAAGGAAGTGAGAAAGTGTGATTTCTAAACTGTGCTGAATCCTAGGTCCTCTTAGTTCTAAATGAAGCATTGCTTTCAATATATAGTTCAGTGAAATGTTTGTCCGGTCAGTTTATGTACTAAGAATGGCATGCAATAGTATGGCAATAGTCGTGGGAGGTCCTTCCTCTGCACCCAATATTAAAAAACTAAAACTGGCCAACAGATAGAAAGAAAGGAAGAATCAGAAAGGAATGGATGAAGGAGAAGGTGAAGAACTTTCCATTTATTGTCTATTGATAGACAGTATTAGTATTCCAACCCAGGACTTTCTGCAGTCTTATTTTCAAGGGTGATCTAATGGGTGGGTTGGAGTGATGTGGTGCAGAGGGTGATTCAGCCAAAAGCTCTTAAATCCTTCAATTCAATGTTGCATATTATGCAGCCCTCCTCACCAGGAATGATCTTGTCCCAGCAGAAAACTATAAAAGATATCTCCAACAGCTGTGTCCATGGCAATTCTGGCTTAATCAAAGCCAAGCATTCTGTGAGGTTGTCTTCCTTATGTGGCACCATCAAGAGAAGAGATGCTAATGGCCACATGGCAGCTTTCTCTTCTGCCCTTTTCTTGTCTGCTTTCTCTGCCTTGCCGGCCACAGAGAACATGTGATCAGTGCATGGCACACACTGGCTGAGTTGGACAGGGAGTTTTGGAGTCAGCTCCCAGAAAGTGTATGTGGTTGGAGTTTTTGTTTTAATAAGTTCAGATCACTTTTATAAAGAGAAAAAGAGAAATGTTTTTCTTCTGACAAGACATCTTTTCCTTTACCAAGCTTTTGTTTTATTTATAATTTTGCTCTGGCTTTCTTGTAGTTTCTCTCTCCTTTTTTTCAGCATTTCCATTATTCCTCCTCATTTTTTCTCCTACATTTGCTAGTTTCATCCTTGATTGACAGTGAAATTTTTAGAAATATCTATTCAGAGTGTGTTTAGTTCTCTTCTAAGCCCTTACAATAACAGAATACTAAAAGAAGCTTGCAGTTCAGCCAACCTTTCCACCTAAGTTTATAAACTTGTCAATACACATTATTATAAGATACAAATTCTCTCCTATTTAATGATTTAAAAAGAAATACTGTGCAATGTCACATTTAGCTAAAACTGTTATTGTTTATGCTTTAAAATGAAAAAGATTGCTGAATGAGAAATCCTTAAACTGTTCCATAGAGAGAGATGCAGCCCCCCCTCCACCCTTTCCCCCTTCCCTCACTACCTTGTGTTGTTTGCAATACAAGCGAAGCAAGCCTTGTGTTCCTGTGGGCCATGTGGGTGACGCAGTCTTGTGTTCCCACACAGCCTGGATTAATTGCTTTGGAGTGTGTTTTGGGGATGACATTTCTCTGCGGACCACCAAAATTTTCTCATGGACCACCAGTGGTCCCCGGCTCACTGGTTGGCGACCACTGCTTTAGCTGGAGATTATGGAAGCTGACACCAGATCTTCTTAAGAATTGTAGGAAGTTAGCACCCACACTTTTCCTAGAAAATTGAAATATCCTAGGAAATATTAAAAAGACAGAATATTTCCCCTAAAAAGAGTAGAAACTCAGAAGCAGAAACTCACCTCAGAAGTAAAAGCTCACACCCCCCCACCTTTGTTAATGGGTGGGCCATTAAGGCCTGGGCCAGAATACTTTACATAACAAAGATCTCCAGGTAAAACTATAGCAATTGCCCAAAGTCCTTTCAGTGCATCATCATCCAGCAAGGCTCAACCAAGCCTGGAACTCAGGACAGCCTAAGAGTTGCCCTTGCATGGCCCATGGGAATCTGACAACCAATCTGAATACAAGCTCCAATTCAAATCCCAACAAAGGTTATAAAACCCAGGCACTCTCAGCATCTCAGCCCTCCTTGACCTTCTCTTTTCACCTTGAAGCATGTTGATATGAACTAATAAACGCTTAAATAAAGTTTTATCAAACCTTAAGAAATAGCAGGGTTCTAATCCTGCACTTCTGATTGACCGATAATAGCGATATTGGATTGGTCCATTCAGGAGAATCTGATTGGCTGTTAATGAGCCACTCTCATTGGTTAAAGGGGTTATTCGTGACGCATGGACTGCCAGACGTTCTGGTCTTCGACAACAGACCCCAGTTTACCGCTCTACACTTTGAACAATACTTAGCGGACCGGGGTATTTGCCATGCGCTAACTTAGCCAGCACACCCTGCGGCTAACGAAAGAGCCGAGCGCATGGTACAATTTGTTTAAAAAAAAACCTTTACAAAATGGACTATGGGGACATTGAAGATAACATAAACAGAATACTCCTTCTCCAATACATCACTCCGCACAGCGTCACCAACAAGACTCCAGCTGAACTATTAATGGGACGCAAACTCCGTTCCTACCTCGACCGACTTCACCCGTCTTACGAGCCAGAGGAACCCTGCGGATCTAGCGGAAAATGCTGCGAGTTCAAGATAGACGACTTAGTTTTCACCAGAAACCTTTCCAGCGAACCTTTGTGGGTCGAGGCAACTGTAATTCAAGCCACTGGACCCAGGTTGTACCGGGTGAAAACCTGTGACGGAAAAATATGGAAACGCCATATAGATCAGCTTCGCTCAAGGCTACAACCTAGTTTCCATGACTCTGGTAACTCCCAAACTAAGGGGGGAAGGGATGTCGAAGAAACTGAATTTGAGATGGTGGAAAGCAGGAGCGAAAGAAGTCAGCAATTGGGCATAACAAGTGAAGAAGAATCAGGGAGGGGCATGTCCTTGCCACAGAGGAACACCTCAACAGAGGCAAGCCCGCAAAGATCAGAGGACAACAACAAAAACATTAGCGGCACCGAGTCATTCAATGAGGAACCAACGGCTTGCCCAAAAATGTCCCGCCGAAACCGGGTTACAGACAGGAACCGGTGGGACAGTGTAAATCCAATAGACAGTCAAAACAACCTTCATACCTCAGGGATTACGTCACCACACCCTTTAAATGGAACCTGGGGGGAAGGGGTGTTATGAACTAATAAATGCTTAAATAAAGTTTCATCAAACCTTTAGAAATAGCAGGGTTCTAATCCTGCATTTCTGATTGGCCGATAATAGCGATATCGGATTGGTCCATTCAGGAGAATCTGATTGGCGGTTAATGAGCCACTCTCATTGGTTAAAGGGGTTAACACTCCACATTTTTCATTGGTTACTAGATCAGCAGCTTGCCTATAAAAAGGCTGCTGCTGTCCTAGGTTTTTGCTCTGTTCAGAATGATTAATAAAGAGTTGAAGTTCACTGTTCACCGTCTCGTCTCCGTTCCTTGCGCCCATGCACAGAACTTAACACTGGCGACGGGGATGGGATACGGAGACATCAGAGCTGACTGAACACTACAGAGCACCAAACAGAGCACGTGGCTGAAGGCACATCAACGGCTGAAACCATGTCCGGCGGCACCATACCACCCGCTCCATTTGACCCGGCACAAGAAGACTGGGACTCATACATGGACAGGTTCCAGATGTTTCTGGAGACCAACAGCTTGAAGAATGCCACTACTGGAAAAAAGCGAGCGGTATTCCTGACCCACTGCGGACCTGCCGTTTTTAAGATGGCTAAGGCACTGGCGAAACCGGCTGAGGTGAAATCCATGGACTGGGACATCCTCAAGCCCCTCCTTCGGGCCCACTACGCACCTACCGTACCAACACTTGTCCGAAGACATGAATTTTACCAGAGAGACCAGTGGAAAGGAGAAAGCGTTGCAGATTTCATCATGGATCTCCGGAACCTGGGAGGCCTCTGCGGGTTCACTGACCTCGAAGAAGCTCTAAGAGACCAAATAGTTCTGGGACTAGATGCACCGCACGTGCAAAGTAAGCTGATGGCGAAAGGTGACATCAGCTTTGCAGATACCATTGCTGATGCTACTGCAGCAGAAGCAACCAGAAAGTTGGCTGCCCGAATGCGCCACACCAACGCCCCGCTCCGCCAACTCGCCAGTGAAACCTCACCTCTCCTAGAGGGACATACAATGGCAACCCACCACGAGGACCTCGAATCGTCATCAGAAAGTGATGAAGAAGAGGTCAACCGGCTCTGGTCTGAATGAGACCAATGCCACCAGCATAACCAGAGACTGCAGGAAGGCGGAGCTTCGTTTCAGCAATACAGTTGCGATCTCGGGGCTCTGAGATCGCAGCCGATATTTTCACTCCTGGTCAGTCCCAACGGACCTAAACCGTCCCGTAGAGACGGTGATCGTGAAGGGCAAGTCCCGGAATTCCAGAGATATCGCAAAATCTCTGGTTTGATCCGGGAGAAGCCCTTTTGCTGGCGGCAGAGAGGCAGCCTCCATAGCTGCTGAAGTCGGGACAGCTCCGGAAAGAAAGTGGCTGGAAGTGAAAGTGTGTTGGCTGGGTGAGAAACTTCTTTTTTGTTGTAAATTCGCTGAGATTTGAAAGGGCACCCTGAACAGAAGAAACCTGTGAAATTTTTCTTTTGACAAAAACTGTATGAGCGGTGTTTTGTAAAGTGATGTCAAATTGAGGCTTGGATTTTTTTTTCTTTTTCTTACTTTTTTGGGGGGACTTTAGTGTGACTTTGTAGGTAACCAGATTGAATTTTCTTTTATATATATATTTTATGCTCCTTTTGATTATTTAATTTTCTTTTAGAATAGAGGCTCCCTTTGGCTATATTTTTTTTTGTATAAATTATCCTTTTTTTCTGGCTGGGGGGGAAAAGAGTATTAAGAAACTTTGTAACACTACCAACTAGAGGCTTGAAAATATTCTATTTGAATTGGAGAGAACTGTAAGAAGACTCCTTCTCAAGGACATTTTAATGTGATAAGATAGAGGGAGAGCATAGCAAAATTTTATTACATGTGCTCTCCTGGACTCTTATCAATATTTCAACACTTGAGGCTTGGCTTTGAAGCTGGTGGAGAAGAGATAATAAGAGCCTTGGACAACTAAATAAAGTGCAGTGTGCTTTCTTATATATATATATAACTTGTGATACCCCTACTCACCAGCCGCTTTGTAAATTCCAATTCTAGTAATATTCTTATTTTTGCTTTTTATTTCAGAGCTTGTTCTTTATTTTTCTTTTTTTTCTCCTTATTTTTACTGGGATCCTTTTACCTTTTCTATTCATGTTTTTGGACCACTCTGTTTTTTCTTTTTGATTATTGAGACTTTTCAATATTTTTGTTCTTTTTTTTCTTAATCAATATTATTATTTTTGGGGGGTTTTTTTCTTTCTATTTTTCATTTTTTATGGTGGACTACTTCGTAATTGGATTAGGGTCTAGAAGAACCTGAAGATTTTTCTTCTTCTTTTTCTCTTTTCTTCTTCTTTGGTTTTGGGCCTTTTACTATTGGATTTTTCCATTTTGGATTATAATTGGCTAATCTACCAGTTGGATTAAAAGTCAAAAAGAATTTGAAGCTTTGGAAGCATTAAAATGAGCAGGAAACCAATATCAGCTGGCGTTTCTACCTCTACCTCTGCCTCCCCACCAGCTGGAGGACAGCGTTTAATTCAGACAATGTTGAAGCAAGATAAAGAACAAGAAAAAGTAACTTTACAGATGATTATGCAAGGAATCCAAGATCTCAAAACAAAATCAGACACCATTGAACAAAGAATAGAAAACATTGAACAAAGAACAGAGAAGACTGATGAAAAAGTGGAAAATATTAAACAAATGATGGTGAAGTATGAGGAGAGATTCCAAAAAATTGAGGAAGAAGGTAAACAAAGAGAGGAGAAGATTGGAAATATTGACAGTAGATTAACAGTAGTTGAACAAGAAAAAAGTGGGATGTTGAGGTGGGAGTTGGAAAGGTCAGAATTTTATCTCAGATTTCAAAATATAGAAGAAGAAAAAAGACAAAACTTGGCTGCGATAATGATAGAAATTTTGGCGGATGCTTTGGAAATTTCAGAGGAAAAGATGATGGATGGAGTAGATGAGGTATATCGAGTTTATACAAGATATGCGATGAGAAATTAATTACCAAAGGAAGTCCATATTAGATTTACTAAAAAATCCATTAAAACACAAATATTACAAGTGGTAAGAGAGAAGACATTGAAATACAAAGGCAAAGAGATTTTGGTTTTAAAACAAATACCCAGAAGAGTGAGAGAGATGAGAAGAGAATATCGATTTCTGACCAAAATGCTACTGGAAAACGAAATGAATTATAGATGGCTGATTCCAGAAGGATTAATGTTTACGTGGCAAGAGCAGAGACATAGAATTGATTCAATTGAGAAAGCAGAACTTTTCCATGCAGAATTTTTTGGAAGAAGAGAAGAGGAGGCAGAGAAAGAGGTCTCATTAATTGAGTTTCAAGAGGAACAACTGGAAACTGAAAAAGAGAAAGGAGCTGTAGGTGGACAGGTGGATAGTAAAGAACAGCGTGAAGTGAGATCCATGAGAGCTGTTAGACCTAAATATAAAGCATAACCATGGAAGAAAAAAAAACTGATTACAATGAATATAAATGAACTCAATTCAGCTGTTAAAAGAAGGAAAACTTTTCATAAATTAGAGAAATTAAAATTTGATATAATTTGTCTACAAGAAGTTCATATTAAAAAACAATATGAACAATTGTTAGTACAGCCAAAACTAGGGAAAATATTTACTTCTTTGACTCAATGTAAGAAAAGAGAAGTGGTTCTATACATTAAAGAGGCTATCCCAGCAAAACTGATATACACGGATGAAGACGGAAGAGTACTAATGGTGGAAATAATGGACGATAATATAAAAATACTCTTGATTGCAATTTATGCTCCAAATGATAAACAAGAAGAGTTCTATAAAAAACTGCACATGAAAATAATTGGACTGGACTATGTTAATATAATTATGATGGGAGACTTTAATGGAATTGTGGACAATAAACTGGACTATATAGCAACAACAAAAAAGCAAAATAGAAAGACTCTCCCTAAATCCTTTTTTAAAATGACAGACGAATTAACTTTAAAAGATATTTGGAGAGAAAGAAATGTTAAAGCTAAACAATATACTTTTTATTCAAATAGACATTTATCATGGTCCAGATTAGATATGATCTGGATCTCAACAGAATTAATATCTAATATTCAAGAAACAAATATCGAAACAAGTACTTGGGCAGATCATGGCCCAATGACAATTAAATGGAAGGGAAAAAAAAAGATCGAGATGGACATTAAATCTTAAAGGAAAAAGATTTTATACAATGGATGGAGAAGGAACTGGCTTTTTTCTTTAGAGAAAATAAAAAAGAAGATACTTCAACGCAGAACGTTTGGGATACAGTGAAGGCATATGCTAGAGCAGGGGTCTCCAACCTTGGCTCCTGGAAGCCTGGCAGACTTCAACTCCCAGAGTTCCACAGCCAGCTGGCTGTGGAATTCTGGGAGTTGAAGTCCGCCAGGCTTCCAGGAGCCAAGGTTGGAGACCCCTGTGCTAGAGGTTTGATAATAGATTATACAAGAAAAAAGAATATTTGGAAAAGGCAAGCTTCTAAGGCCTTGGAAGATGAGTATAAAAGACTTGAAAAAGAATTACAGAAAATGCCACAGAAAAAAGATATTAAATTGAAGCTGGATGTAATTAAACATAAAATAGAATTAATAGAGAAAGAAGAACTGGCACAGAAAATTAGAAATTCTAAACAGAATTACTTTGAAGATGCAAATAAACCAGGCAGATGGCTAGCATATAAATTGAGAAAGGAGAAGGAATCAAGAAAAATATTGAAGCTAATAGATGATCAAGGCCAAGTTTGTTATGGTAATAAGGAGAAAAAGGAAATTATTCGAGATTTTTATGGGCAACTATATAAACAAGAGAATATTGATGAGGAAAAAGTCAAACAGTATCTACAGAATGCTAACTTATCGAAGATACCTAAAGAGACTGAAGAAATGCTAGAAAGCAATATAACAATGATGGAATTAAATGAAGCACTTAAGAAACAAAATAATGGGAAAGCACCAGGTCCAGATGGACTTCCGGCAGAATTTTATAAAACATTTCAAGAATTATTGAGCATCCCATTGTTAGAAGTTATGAATGAAGTTATGACAAAGAAGATGATACCCAAAATATGGTCAGAGGCTTATATTACACTTATTCCAAAAGAAGAGGCTGACCCATTGCAAATTAAGAACTATAGACCTATTTCATTATTGAATGCAGACTAAAATTTTTGCTTCAATTTTGGCAGAAAGACTTAAAAAATATTTAAATAATTTTATCCATCCAGATCAAAATGGATTTCTGCCAAAGAGACAAATCAGAGACAATATGAGAGTAATTTTGGATACTTTGGAATACTATGAGGCTCATCCTGAAAAGCAAATGGCTTTGATATTCCTAGATGCTCAAAAGGCATTTGATATCGTGAACTGGAGATTTATGTTATTACTATTGGAACAGATGGGTTTTGCCAGAAAATTTATTCAAGCAATAGAAGCCATATACAATAAACAGACAGCAAAGGTAATGATGGAGGGAGAATTCACAGACTTTATTAATATAAGAAAAGGCACAAGACAAGTATGTCCCCTATCTCCTTTGCTATTTGTGTTGACTTTGGAAGTGTTGAATAGAAATATTAGGGATGATAAAAGCATAAAAGGAATGAAAATTAAAAAGGAAGAATTCAAACTACAAGCTTTTGCTGATGATTTAGCTTTTATTCTGGAAGACCCGTTAGAAACAGCTCCAAGGTTATTGGAAAAGATAGAGACATATGGTGAGATGGCTGGTTTGAAAATAAATAAATATAAAACAAAGATTTTGACAAAGAACATGTTACTGAGACAAAGAGAAGAATTGGCAGACCTCTTGAAAATCCAAGTTACGAATAAGGTTAAGTATCTGGGGATATATTTGACAACAAGATGTAGCACATTAAAAGAGAATAATTATATTAAACTTAAACAACAGATAGCTATAGACTTGAAGAAATGGGAAAACTTGCAATTGTCATTAATAGGGAGAATTTCAACAATTAAGATGAATATTTTACCCAGAATTCTATTTCTGTTTCAGACAATACCAATTAGGCTTGGAAAAGACTATTTTGAAGATTTAAATAAAATCATGTTAAGTTTATATGGCAAGGTAAAAAAGTGAGAATAAAACTAAAGCTTTTGCAAGACGCTAGAATTAGAGGAGGTTTTGGCCTGCCTAATTGGGAATTGTATTATCAAGCTGCAAGTTTGATGTGAGTCAAAGAATGGATAACATTAAGAAAGGCTAGATTGTTGACACTAGAAGGGCATGATTTGCTGTTGGGCTGGCATGCTTTTTTATGGTATAAGGGAACTAAAACACAGGGTTATTTTAGAAGGCATTATATATGGGAGTCTTTGTGGTTTAACTGGGAGAAGATAAAAAGACAATGTTATTTGAAAATTCCAGTTTCGTTATCGACTATTGAAGCATTTTCCTATCCTATAATTTATAAGAAGGAACAAACAGTTAGATATGGGGAACTATTGGATGAAAAGGGTGAACTTAAATCGATTCAAAACTTAGAGGAACAAGGTATAAGGATGAATTGGTTTTCATATGCGCAAATACATTCAAGGTTTGATGAAGATTCTAAAACGGAGGGATTCTATGATAAACAGACTGACTTAGATAAGATCTTGATGGGTACTGATGAGAAAGTGATTAAAAAATTATATGGTTATTTACTGGGAATTAAATTAGAGGAAGAACAAGTTAAAGAAACTATGATTGTTTGGGGGAAGAATTTTGGATATGGGATTGATTTAGAGAAATGGCAAAAATTGTGGTCTCAAAATTATAAAATGACAATGTCAACAGCATATAAAGAAAACTTATATAAGATGTTTTACAGGTGGCACTTTCCCCCAACAAGAATAGCAAGAATGTTTAAGAACAAATCTGAAAAATGCTGGAAATGTCATCAGATACCTGGCTCATATTACCATATGTGGTGGACTTGTGAGGATGCTAGAAAATATTGGACTAAAATTCGCATGTGGTTGGAAAAAATGACAAAGAAACACATAGACTTGAAACCAGAGATCTTTTTATTGGGAATTTTACCTGATACATATAGTAAAGATTTGAAATACCTGATTGTAAATGTATTAACAGCGGCTAGGATTATATTTGCTAAAAACTGGAAGAATGAGAAAATACCATTACAGGAAGAAATTATTAAGAAAATATTGGAATGTGCTGAGATGAGTAGATTGACATTTGAAATTAGAGAGCAAGAGTATAAACAATTTTATGAAATTTGGGATCTTTTTTATCAATGGCTAGATGATAAAATACGATAATAGGATATTTAGAATGTTAGACAGTATACTATATTTATAAAGTGTTTTTAGGATTGATTTGGTATGATTATATGATTTGTTACAGAATAAATTATTTAAAGTATTGTTATCTCATAAAGCATGAATGATTAAAAATATAGTCAAAAGTTTTTTTTTTTTAATAGCGATATTAGGATATATAAGTTCGGAATGACAATATGAGTTGTTATGTAACATAATTGTAATTGAGGCTACAAAATGAATGCACAAAACTGATGAACCAACCGACACGCTGGATGTACATATGAGAGTTGATGTTTTAATGTTTTGTTTGTCTTGTTTGTCTGTAGAAAATCAATAAAATTCTTTTTTAAAAAAAGAAAGTGATGAGGAAGAGGTCAACCAGCTCCGGTCTGAACGAGACCAACACCACCAGCGTAATCAGAGACTGCAGCATCAATGCGCAGGTTGTGGGGCAAACCACCCACGATCAGACTGCAAATTCCTCGACGCGCTCTGCCATGTTTGTGGGAAGAGAGGCCACATTGGAATGGTCTGTAGAAGCAAGCAAGGATCCAGCCCATTTCAGAAGGGGACCAACTACCGCCAAACCACAGGAAATCGTCCTGTGAGTCGGGAACATTTGAACCACCAATGGAACAACCACTCCTACAGAAATAAACCACTGGCCAATTCAACGAAATGAGAAGAGGCACACCAAACCATTACAATTGGTCACGCCTCATCATTAGACGCAAAGAAAATCCGAGTGAAGGTCGCCATTGAAAAACAGCCCTGCGTGATGGAAGTTGATTCAGGATCGTCCCTCTCGATGGTTTCCTGGAAGACCCTTAAACAATTAATCCCTGCCGTCCGGCGGCAAGACCTCAGAACCCAAAGAATTATACTCAAGGATTATCAGGGAAACCGAATTCCAGTCGTTGGATCCAGCCTAGTCCAGGTTTCATTCAAAAATTGTACTGCATCTTTACCATTGACCGTCATCGACCGTGACCGGCCTAGCTTGTTAGGCTCCAGTCGGAATTGAGGTAGCCGGCATTCACCAAACCAGAAGCAACGACTGGGAGGAGGCCCTTGTCCAGTAATTCCAGGATGTCTTTGCAGACAAACTAGGCGAGTTCAAGGGGACCCCGATATCATTTAACCTTAACCCTGAAGTAGCCCCCATCCGCCTTAAGCCTCATCGAGTCCCTTTTGCCCTTAAACCAAAGATTGATGAGCAGCTCAATAAATTAATAGCCCAGGGTGTTTTAGAACCAACAGACCACGCTCGTTGGGAAACCCCAATCGTAACACCCATCAAACCGGATGGATCGTTAAGGATTTGTGGGGACTACCATGCCACCCTGAATCACGCCCTTCAACAAAACGCTTACCCGGTGCCGGTGGTACAACACCTCCTCCATTCCCTGGGGGATGGAAAAGTCTTCGCTCAATTGGATTTAGCACAGGCGTACCAACAACTGCCTGTAGATAAAAAAACAGCAGAGGCACAAACGATCATTACGCACCGAGGCGCTTTTAATTGCAACCGACTCCAATTCGGAGTTAGCGTAGCCCCAGGGATTTTTCAGAGTTTGATGGAGAGAATCTTGCAGGGGATAAAAGGGGTCGTACCATACTTTGATGATGTTTTAATTGCTGCCCCAAATAGAGAAATACTAAAAGAGCGTCTTAAATTAGTTCTCCAGAAATTTAACGACTCCGGCCTTAAGGTTAAAAAAAATAAATGTCAACTGTGTACAGATAAAGTAGAGTTCCTGGGGTACCTAATCGATAAACAAGGCATTCACCCCACCAATAGCAAACTAAAAGCAATCAAAAATGCCCCAAGACCCAGAAATAAGACTGATCTCCAAGCTTTCCTGGGGCTCATTAATTTTTACAACATCTTCCTGCCCCACAAAGCGACCGTAGCTGAGCCCCTACATAGACTTCTCGACAAAAAAGCAACCTGGGTCTGGGGCACCGAGAGGAGCACACGTTCTGACAAGTGAAAAACTTATTAACCTCAGAGGCTGTTTTAATGCAGTATAACGAGACTTTGCCTTTAACAATTACATGTGACGCATCACCATTTGGAGTAGGAGCCATTTTGAGCCATGTGTTACCAAACGGTAGTGAAGCCCCTATTGCCTATTTTTCAAGGACCCTATCAAAGGCTGAACGTAACTATAGTCAAATCGATAAAGAGACTCTTACTGTTGTATCTGCTGTGAAACGGTTTCATGAATATGTATATGGACGAGTTTTTACTATTGTTACTGACCACAAACCTTTGCTGGGAATTATAGTGGGAGACAAGCCAACCCCCTATATATTATCACCTAGAATGACTCGCTGGTCGGAGTTTTTGGCTGCGTACAATTATAGGCTGCAACATCTCCCGGGGAAAGCCATTCCCCACGCTGATGTGCTGAGCCATGCACCACTTCTGGAAACTGTCGATGACCCAGCTCAAACCCTTACGACACTCCAGATTGAAACGCTACATTCACCGCCACTAACAGCTAGAGATATCACGATCGAAACAAAATGTGATCCTATCTTAACGCAAGTTCTTAGCTGGGTCGAACAGGGATGGCCAGTAGAACAAACCCCTGACGACTTCACCCCCTTCAAGAACTGGCAAACAGAACTTTTTTCGCAAAAAGGCTGCATCCTATGGGGGGATAGAGTCGTCGTCCCAGAGCGGTTACAACGAACAGTATTACAAACTTTGCATGAGGGTCACCCCGGCATCGTGCGTATGAAAGCGCTCGCACGAAGCTACGCGTGGTGGCCGGGCATCGACAAACAGATCGAAGTCTGGGTAAAGACTTGTTTAAAGTGCCAAGAAGTTAGCAATGCCCCACCTAAAGCAACTCCAACAGAATGGGAAACACCCCGGGAGCTGTAGTCCTGCATCCACATTGACTTTGCGGGACCTACTAAGGGACATACGTTCCTACTAACCATGGATGCCTATTCCAACTGGCTCGAGATCCACGAAATGAAGAGTACTACAACCGAGTCCATCATCCGGAAGTTGAACAGGCTGTTCGTGACGCATGGACTGCCAGACGTTCTGGTCTTCGACAACGGACCCCAGTTTACCGCTCTACACTTTGAACAATACTTAGCGGACCGGGGTATTTGCCATGCGCTAACTTAGCCAGCACACCTTGCGGCTAACGGAAGAGCCGAGCGCATGGTACAATTTGTTAAAAAAAAACCTTTACAAAATGGACTATGGGGACATTGAAGATAAAATAAACAGAATACTCCTTCTCCAACACATCACTCCGCACAGCGTCACCAACAAGACTCCAGCTGAACTATTAATGGGACGCAAACTCCGTTCCCACCTTGACCAACTTCACCCATCTTACGAGCCAGAGAAACCCTGCGGATCTAGCGGAAAATGCTGCGAGTTCAAGATAGATGACTTAGTTTTCACCAGAAACCTTTCTGGCAAACCTTTGTGGGTCGAGGCAACTGTAATTCAAGCCACTGGACCCAGGTCGTATTGGATGAAAACTTGTGATGGAAAAATATGGAAACACCATATAGATCAGCTTCGCTCAAGGCTACAACCTAGTTTCCGTGACTCTGGTAACTCTTAAACTGAGGGGGGAAGGGATGTCGAAGAAACCGAATTTGAGATGGCGGAAAGCAGGAGCGAAAGAAGTCAGCAATCGGGCATAACAAGTGAAGAAGAATCAGGGAGGGGCATGTCCTTGCCACAGAGGAACACCTCAACAGAGGCAAGCCCGCAAAGATCAGAGGACAACAACGAAAACATTAGCGGCACCGAGTCATCCAATGAGGAACCAACGGCTTGCCCAAAAATGTCCCGCCGAAACCGGGTTACAGGCAGGAACCGGTGGGACAGTGTAAATCCAATAGACAGTCAAAACAACCTTCATACCTCAGGGATTACGTCACCGCACCCCTTAAACGGAACCCGGGGGGAAGGGGTGTTATGAACTAATAAACACTTAAATAAAGTTTTATCAAACCTTTAGAAATAGCAGGGTTCTAATCCTGCGTTTCTGATTGGCTGATAATAGCGATATCGGATTGGTCCGTTCAGGAGAATCTGACTGGCTGTTAACGAGCCACTCTCATTGGTTAAAGGAGTTAACACTCCACGTTTCTCATTGGTTACTAGATCAGCAGCTTGCCTATAAAAAGGCTGCTGCTGTCCTAGGTTTTTGCTCTGTTCAGAATGATTAATAAAGAGTTGAAGTTCACTGTTCACCGTCTCGTCTCCGTTCCTTGCGCCCATGCACAGAACTTAACACATGTGATCATCCTTTTCACTTTGGAGCTTCAAGCCATGTGGTCCTGTCTACTATTAAACCTTCCGTACAGCCTCCATGTTTCCAGTGTCTTTTTCCACACTTGGAACTGAACCCAGAAGGATAATTCTTCCAACAGAATAAAATAGAGAAGACCAAGAGCACAATGCTCTGAATGTTTAGTCAGAAGTAACTGCCAGTGGATTTATTAAGCTTATCTCAGGCAGAAATGTGCACAAAGAAGATTTTAAAACGTCAACATGGGCATAGGGTTGCAGGCAAAAGGTGAAATAGGTGCTACCTACTTGGGAAGAAATCACTCCATTGGAAGACCAGAGTTCCCTAACCTTTCCAGCTTTGTGGATCAGCCAGGTGGGAGGAGAGAAGAAGGGATGGCAGACAAGCACGCACAGCTCCATTTGCATGAGCAGTGGGCACATGCATTTGCCCACTGCTGACATGTGGGGATGTGTGTGCATGTGTATGCTCACCCACCACTTCCACAGCTCAATTCTGAAGGGCTCAAAGCCCAGTATTAGGACACAGCCAGGGGTTGGCGACCCCTGATTTAGACCTTATCTAGTTCTTCAATAATTTTCCCAATAGTGTCCCATAATGGCATAATATAGATAAGATCAAGTCCAAATCTGCTTAGAGGAATAGAATTGTTGGAACTATCAAATCTGCAGTGTTCAATGGAGGTTATAATATATAGTACACATTATACATGTACTTATTTATTAGTTAAACTTGGATGTTGCTCATCTTGTCAGAGGTAACTCTAGACAGCTTGCAGACATTCAATTAAAATGTACTACAGAACATTAAAACAATAAATAAGGCTCGTACATTTAAAATTCAATTAAAATAAAACTCACCAGGATGGAGAGGGAAGGAGCAAAGTGCACATAGGAAGGAGATAGGGTGTTATCTATTCATTAGCCACCTCCAAAGTGCCACATCCCCATTGGGGACTCAGGCTAATTAGCTCAGCCATGTCTTCAAGGTCTTTCGCAAGGCCAAAAGGAAGGGTACAGACCTCACTTGGAATTATGGGGAGCATGATGCTCCAATATTTTGTTCTCCTCGTGAAAATTTTGCAAGTATTTTTTTTCTGGGAGGGATGTGTATCTCTTCTGCAACATATTGGTTACAGGTAGTCCTTGACTTACGATCGATTGTTTAATCAATTGTTCAAAGTTACAACTGACCCTAAAAATGGTACTTATGATCCAGAGTTGAAATTCCAATGTCTCCCTCCATAACACTCAGCAATCAGCCTGCATTTATGGTCATTTGCAGCATCCCACAATCACATAACCACAATCTAAAACATTTCTGCCAGAAACCAATATTTACTTCTAGTTTCCATAGCAAACAGTGAGCTCGCTTAATGACCATGCCATTCGCTTAATGATTACCACTTTAGCTTTACAAGTACATATTCACTTAATGATGACCACAGAAAAGGTCATAAAATCAGGCATGGCAATATAACTCACTTTATAACAATCATGACTTACAACCAAAATTGTGGGTTGAATTATACAGTCATAAGTCCAAGATTACCTGTACTATTTCAGGACAATCTAAGACCCTCCAGATTTGGTTGGGTTCCATCCCTGTTTTGCCTCAGTAGATTTGATGGGAATGAAATTCTCCCTTAGAAGGACACTTATTGCTTGTCCCTAAATAAGATTGGAATTTTCCATGTTTGAACAGTGGTAAATAGCTGTTGTGAGATGAATATGCTCCAGAAATCCTATCAATTAAAATATTCCCTCTTCAGCATCCTGCTTGATACTGTTGAAGTCCTGCACTTCCAATTCACTCCCAGTCTGGCAAATTTTTGATTACAATTCTGTGAGAACTATTTCAAACATCTGGGAGAAACTGAACCTCCTTCCCAGCATATTTGAAAAAGAGGCACATGAAACAACACTGAGAGAAAGAGTTGGCTATAGGAATTTATCCCACCCTGACCAGTTTTCACCTCCCAGATCTCGGTTCAGATTACCAACCCATTTCCCCTTCCCTTCTGTTTAGTTCTGATCTTCTTTTAGATCTGTCCTTTTAATTTCTGACCATATGGCTCCTCAGAACTCATCTATCAGTCAGTCAGTCAGTCAGTCAGGAAGGAAGGAAGGAAGGAAGGAAGGAAGGAAGGAAGGAAGGAAGGAAGGAAGGAAGGAAGGAAGGGTGGTCTTTTCACATTTCCTATCAAGAAATTCTTTCCTGAATATATTCTGGTCCAATTTGACATGGATACATTTGTGATATTTCAGCTTTACTTCTCTTCCCTACCACAAAAAAAGAACAAATAAATATAAACTAGAACCAAAGAAAGAAAAGCTTTTTAAAAAAAAGCATGAAAATAATATATGGGGCAGAAATTTTAAAAAGGGAGATGAGAGGATGAGACATGAGGAAAATACCAGCTCTTGGGCCATTATAAATGAAGGAACCGGAAGCTCTTGAAGTTTATCATACGGTGTATCTGTTCCATTTTACAAATGGGATATTTTAAACCTGAAAATGGAGCCTATGTATTTATGCATATACGCAAGTTGAGCTGCACGTGTGTGTGCTGCCCCTGCCCTTGCTGCGTGTCTGGGCGCATGTGTGGGTGTAGGCCAGCTACTTGCATGGCCCAGTTCCAAGTAGACCATGTCTGGGCAGTGGGCCATGACCCAGGGGTTGGGCACCCCTGCGCTAAATAAATCCATACCATGTCCAAGAGGGAGAGGATGGTCTCTTTTTCTTAGAAGAATATTTTTCTTCCATGGTACGGGTACTCCACTCACTATGGCAGAACACACAAAAGTTGTGTGCAACACGGTATTTCCCTCTGTGATATTACCGTACTATTCAAGAAAGATTATGAGAGGGAGCATTCCATAGATCTTCCTTCCTCTGCCATAATACTGAGTACGATGCCAGTAAGGATGGTCGTTCTTATCCTACCTCATAGTATGTCCATTTATTTAATTCTTAGGGTGCCTTCAATGTTATTCTGGAATATATTTGACAAGAGCATAGCTCCTGAAACTGCAGCCATCTCTTTCGTCTTGACTTGAATCTCCTCCTTCCACAGCCCACTGATAAGCATGGGGATGAAATTTTTATTTTCCCCCTACCTTTTAGACTAGAGCATCCAAAAGTAAACTTATTGCATTTTAACACATTGAATATGTCTGTCACTTAACTTTAACAATTGAAAATCACATAAACAATTCTCATTCAAGATGGCAGCCATGAGGGTGCAATTGAGCTTTTTATATGTGTGATGTAAATAAAAAGGAATGGACCTTCAATGGCAACCCTAGGGGCTGCCATTTTCACTTTTTGACCACATTCCGTGGATACCTCTGGTGTTTTGCTTTCAGATTTCTATAGACAACTTCCTGAATCCCGAAAAGGAAACTGGGAATGCCTACATTCTAAAGCTGTGGTACTTGAAGCCTTCGTGTGATTCTAGATTAATCTAACAGGCTTCAGAAGGGTAGCTTTCAATATATCTTGGCATATCACATATCCTGATGTGGCATTTATTTGATTTATATAGCTGACCATCTCATATACATGACTCAGGATGCTTGCTATAAGATAAATACAAATAAAGACATGATGTAAAATAAAAATCACGTAACAGCTGAGCATTTTATTGCAGAAATCCAAATTAGTTCTTGTTAAGTGTGGAGCATGGGTGCGAAGAATGGAGACGAGCCAGTGAAATAGTGAACTTCAAAACTCTTTATTAACATGGTGTGACAGCTCAAAATGGATGGCTGCTATAGCCTTCCTTATAGAGGCAACTTATGAACTATTCAACCAATGGTAACCTGGGAATGCTATCTCCGTTAACCAATGAGAACAGCTTGCTAATGGCCAATCAGATTCTCCTGAACGGACCAATCTGATCTCGCCATTTAACAGCCAATCAGAAGTGCAGGGCCAGAACCCTGCACTTGACTTCAAGCTCTAGATAACTTTATTAAACATTTATTCATTCACAACACCCCTTCCCCCGGGTTCCGTTTACGGGGTGCAGTCACGTAGTCCTTGAGGTAGGACGGTTGTTTTGTTAGTCTTTTTGATTTTTGCTGTGCACCCGGTATTTGGCTGCACCCTTGTTGCGGTAGGGCATTGTTTGGCGAAAGGATTGCCTCTGATTCAGAGTTCACATTTTCGTTGTCACCAACATCTTCGGTATCACCCTGAGGTGAACTCACTCCCATCCCTGATTCCTGTTCTCGCGTTTCTGTTCCGCTATCATTTCCTTCAAAAAGGTTTTCTGCTAATTGAAATTCATCTTCTTCTGTATCTCCCCCCCCCCCTCAGTTTGGTCATTAGGGAGTTCGGAAATGCCTGACTGCAGCCTTGATCGTAGTTGATCGATATGGCGCTTCCAAAGTCTATCGTCAGGGCATTGTACAAGGTATGATCTCGGGCTGGTTACACAGACCACAGTCGCTTCTACCCACAGCGGATCGCCCAATAAGTTTTTAGTGAACACCAAATCGCCTACCTGGAAGGTACAGCATCGGCTGCTGGATCCGATTGGTTTCTCTGGTTTGTAGGCTGGGTGTAACCGGTCGAGGTGGGAGCGGAGCTTTCATCCCATTAGCAGCTCGGCGGGAGTTTTGTTGGTGACGCTGTGAGGAGTGATATGCTGTAAAAAGAGGATTCGGTTTATCTTTTCTTCAATGTTGTCATAGTCCATTTTCTGTAGCGTTTTCTTGATGAATTGTACCATGCGCTCGGCCCTACCATTGGCTGCAGGATGTGCAGGCGAAGTGAGCGTGTGTCAAATACCGTGGTCCGCCAGGTACTGCTCAAAGGATAGCGCGGTAAATTGGGGCCCGTTGTCGGATACCAGAACGTCTGGTAATCCGTGGGTTGCAAACAGTCTTTCTAGTTTTTTGATGACCGCTTCAGTTGTCGTGTTCCTCATTCGGTGGATTTCGAGCCAGTTTCAGTAGGTGTCTACAGTTAACAAGAAGGTGTGGCCTTTGGTCGGCCCAGCAAAATCCAAATGGATACGGGACCAGGGTCCCCGCGGTGTTTCCCATTCGGTTGGGATTGCCTTTGGTGGAGCGTTACTTCCTTCCTGGTATCTATGACAAGTTTTGACCCACGACTCAATTTGCTTGTCAATGCCTGGTTACCACGCGTAGCTTCCTGCGAGGGCTTTCATGCGCATGATGCCGGGGTGGCCATCGTGCAAGGTTTTTAGTAGTGCCTGTTGGAGTCGTTCTGGAATAACGACTCTATCGCCCCAGATGATGCAGCCCTTTTGAGAAAACAACTCTGTTTGTCGACTTTTGAATGGTGCGAAGTCGTCTGATACTTGGTCCAATGGCCATCCGCGTTCTACCCACGTGAGGACTTGTGCTAAGGCGGGGTCGCGTTTTGTTTCTCTCGCGATATCACGGGCAGTTAATGGCGGTGGATGGAGTGTCTTGATCTGCAACGTTGTCATTGTTGGCGCGGGGTCATCAGCAGTCTCTGGAAGCGGTGCACGGCTCAATGTGTCAGCATGGGGAATAGCTTTCCCGGGGCGGTATTACAGCTGATAATTATAAGCAGCCAAGAATTCTGACCAGCAAGTCATCCTGGGGGATAATATATAGGGGGTTGGCTTATCCCCAGGTATTATTCCCAGCAAAGGTTTGTGGTCAGTCACTATAGTAAAAGCCCGGCCGTACACGTACTCATGAAATCTTTTGACAGCTGACACAATTGCAAGGGCTTCTTTATCAATCTGGCTATAATTTCGCTCAGTTTTCTAGAGGGTCTTTGAAAAATAGGCAACAGGGGCTTCGCTACCGTTAGGCAATACGTGGCTCAAAATGGCGTCCACTCCAAAAGGCGATGCATCACACGTGATATTTAATGGTAAGGTTTCATTGTACTGCATTAGTACAGCATCAGAAGTCAGTAGTTCTTTTACATTACGGAACGCCTGCTCTTCTCTATGACCCCATATCCAAATTGCTTTTTTGTCCAGTAGACAATGTAAAGGTTCAGCAACAGTTGCCTTGTGTGGCAAGAATACGTTATAAAAATTGATGAGGCCTAGAAACGCCTGAAGGTCGGCCTTATTCCGGGGTCTGGGAGCGTTTTTTATTGCTCTCAATTTGTTATCTGTAGGGTGAATACCCTGACTGTCAATTAAGTACCCTAAAAATTTGACACGATATGTACACAGCTTACACTTATGTTTCTTCACCATAAGGCCTGCATCTTTGAATTTTTGGAGAACTAGTCTTAGACGATCCCGTAAAATTTTTGGAGTGGGGCAGCAATTAATACATCATCAAAGTAGGGGACAACGCCTTTAATCCCTTGTAAGAGTCTTTCCATTAGGCTCTGAAAGATCCCCGGGGCTACACTCACTCTGAATTGGAGCCGCGTACATTTAAAGGCACCTCGGTGTGTCATGATTGTCTGTGCCTGTGCCGTTTTTTCATCAACTGGCAGTTGCTGATAAGCCTGAGCTAAGTCTAGTTTAGCGAAGACTTTTCTGCCCCCCAGGGAATGGAGGAGGTGTTGCACCACCGGCACTGGATATGGGTTCTGCTGCAGGGCATAGTTCAGGGTGGCTCGGTAGTCCCCACAAATTCTAATCGAACCATCCGGCTTAATGGGTGTCACGATTGGGGTCTCCTAGGGAGAGTGATCGGTTGGCTCTAACACTCCCTGGGCTATTAACTTATCAAGCTGTTCGTCAATTTTCGGCTTTAGTGCGAACGGAACTCGACGAGGCTTGAGGCGGATGGGAGCTATTTTTGGATTAAGGCTAAAGGATATCGGGGTCCCCTTGTACTCGCCTAACTTTTCTGCGAAGACGTCCCTGAATTCATGGACGAGGTCCTCCTCCCAGTCGCTGCCGCCGATTCGGTTAATGCCTGCCACTTCAATGCCGAGTGGTGCGAACCATTGGAGGCCTAACAGGCTAGGCCGGTCCTTGTCGATCACCGTCAGGGGTAAGTACGCTGTGCAGTTTTTGAACAAAACCTGGACTCGACTGGATCCCACTACTGGAATCCGGTTCCCCTGATAGTCTTTAAGTATGAGTCTTTGGGAATGAAAGTCTTGGCGCCGGATAGTAGAGATGAGTTGCTTGAGGGTTTTCCAGGAAACCATCGAAAGAGACGATCCTGAGTCGACTTCCATTTGGCAGGGCTGATTTTTGATGGCCACTTTAATTCGGATTTTCTTGGCATCCAAGGAAGAGGCGTGACCGATAGTGATAGTTTGGTGAGCCTCTTCTTGCTTCGTTAGGCGATTCATGGGTTGGTTTCTGTAGGAGTGGTTTACTGGTTCTCGCCTTACAGGACGGTTTCATGTCAATTGGCAATAGTTGGCCCCCTTCGAGGTCTGGCTGGGTCCTAGGAGACTTCTACAGACCCGTCCAATATGGCCTCGTTTCCCGCACTCATGGCAGAGCGTGTCGCGGAATTTGCATTCGGACCGATAATGGTTGGCCCCGAAGCCAGCACATGGTTGCTGGGACTTCGGGTAATGGTCCCGATCGGACCGCAGTTGATGGACCTCTTCTTCGTCGCTGTCTGACGACGAAGAGAGGTCCTCGTGGTGGGTCGTCGATAGCTGTCCTTCTGACTTAGGTGAAATGTCGCAGGCTGGTTGGTGTGTCGGAGTGCGGTTGTGGCGCAGTTGGACAGCCGACTTCTTGGTTGCTTCTGCCGCGGTAGCATCAGCGATGGCATCAGCAAGGCTAATGTCGCCCTTTGCCATTATTTTGCTCTGCACATTTAGCGCATCTAATCCCAGAACTACTTGGTCTCTCAAAGCCTCTTCCAGGTCGGCGAAATTGCAGAGGCCTCCCAAGTTTTGGAGGTCCGCAACGAAATCGGCAACGCTCTCTCCTTTCCGCTGGTTTCTTTGGTAGAACTCGTGCCATCTTACGAGTGTTGGTACGGTCGGTGCATAGTGGGCCCTTAGTAGAGGTTCGAGGACGTCCCAGTCCATAGCCTTCACTTCAGCCGGTTTTGCTAGAGCCTTGGCCATTTTGAATACGGTCGGCCTGCAATGCGTTAGGAATACCGCCTGTTTCTTCCCGGTTGTGGCATTCTTCAAATTATTGATTTCCAAGAACATTTGGAAACGATCCATGTAGGACTCCCAGTCTTCTTGTGCTGGGTCGAACGGAGCGGGTGGTACGACGACGCCGGACATGGTTCCGCTGTTGTGCGTTTCAGCCACGTGCTCGGTTGTCTTCTTCATTGTTTAGTCAGCTCTGACGTCTCCACATCCCATCCTCATCGCCAGTGTTAAGTGTGGAGCATGGGTGCGAAGAATGGAGACAAACCGGTGAAATAGTGAACTTCAAAACTCTTTATTAACATGGTGTGACAGCTCAAAATTGATGGCTGCTATAGCCTTCCTTATATAGGCAACTTATTAACTATTCAACCAATGGCAACCTGGGAGCGCTATCTCCGTTAACCAATGAGAACGGCTTGCTAATGGCCAATCAGGTTCTCCTGAACGGACCAATCTGATCTCGCCATTTAACAGCCAATCAGAAGTGCAGGGCCAGAACCCTGCACTTGACTTCAAGCTCTAGATAACTTTATTAAACATTTATTCATTCACAGCAGTTCTCATAGTCCATGTGTTTATGAATATATGAATGAGAATTATATTTGTACACCAGCTAGTATCATTTTTTCCATCCTGATAACAACCGAGCAATGTAAGTTATGTCAAGTGACCCAGGACTGACTAAGCAGGGGTCTGAACTTCTAGTCAAAGTACAGCCATCTGTTCCTTGGGTTAAGAAAATGCTAATGGACAGATTCAGCTTTATAGCAAAAGAGAAGAAGGAAGGCAGACTGGCTGTTCATATATCATTAGATACACTTTGGCCATGATTTTGTATAAATCATTTGAAGTTTATGTTCTTAAACTATTTGACCAGCTAAGCTCAACATTATATTTGTTGTTTGATACACTAGAAGGGGCTTCATTGGGAAAGGCTGTTTGGCTTTGATCAACACAATCGTGCAAAGGATTTGCAGTCTGAGCTGTTCCTGGAGAGAGGCACAATGAAGGGAAAGTTGAAAACTGAATTCCAATCTTAATTTTTAGGTTGTGTGTGTTTTTAACAGGTTTACCAAAGAATAGGAAGCTATTTTAATTGGCATTAGGAATTTTAATTGCAGTTGAAATCTACTTGGATATAATAAAGTGTTTTTAAAGTAATATAGCTGGCTCTCCTCACACATTTTTTTTCTGAAGCAACACTCAGTTTCACATATGTTTCCAATTAGTGTTCTGGGCCAAAAAAAAAAAAAAAAAGTTTTCTGGTACTTTTTTTCCAAAAACTCTTTTCTACCCCAGAACAGAAAGTATTTTTCAAAAGTGCTCAGGAGTAGAAATTCCCAATTATACATCATGCAAGATATTTACAGAGAATTGTGGCTCCTACATGCTATCAGAACAAACCACCGTTCTTTCACAACTTGCCTCAGACATAACCGACTCTCAGGCAAATGCGGAGGTGAGAATGTGGAAGAGAACATGAGATGTAAAGCATGTCATTTTACAAGGAAGCCCTAATTCCTACCAAATTATTAACATGGCAGAAAGGATGCTTGCAGGTTTTGCTTGCTAGATCCCCATCAGGAAAATAAACTAAACTCTTCCAGGCATTCTATGGCCCTCACTTAGCATGTACTCTCAGGATCCAAAAACTGTACCTTTGTCATGATTTCTAACAGAAAAAATACTGAATCCTGTATTCTGGAAATGCCAAAAAATGAAGTTCTCATTCCAATGCCCTCATCTTTCCTTTGCATTTTTCTGGGCAGGGCTAAATTAATCCTTACTGGTGCTATAAATATACTAGGAAGAACTTGTTTAAGAGTAACATTAGTCACTCTCAGTTTTGAGCACAGGCCCTTGGCAATCCCTTTGTCCAGTAACATGTGAGCCTAAAGTAATTGCCTAAACCAGCACTTCCCAGCTTGGAATCCATAGAATATCACCCTAGGACAGGGGCGTCAAACTCGATTTCATTGAAGGCCGCATCAGGGTTGTGTCTGACCTCAGGGGGCTGGAGTGGGTGTGGCCAGGTGGGTGTGGCCCGCTCGACATCACTCATGTCTGTGATGTTTCTATGAATTATTTTCCTTAAAGAAAATTATATGAAAAGCTGTAAACCACCTGGAGAGCTAATGAGTGGGGACTATCATGTAAAATATGAAAATAAATATGGAAATAATATAATAAATATGTGGAATATTAAAATAAATATGACCTGCTTGAATATGCTGATCCATGTTTTTGATGAGGATGTGAACCTTACCCACTGAAATGACTCCTACTCCGTGACCATGTTATCAGTAGCAGTACCATAGCAGAAGTGGAAGATAATGAATTGGATTATAACTGGGATGATGGGACTTGTAGTCCAACATATCTGGCAGGGACCAGATTCGGGACAGCTGATTTACAGGGCTTTGTTTATCATCAATCAATCAACATCATTCAACAATATCCATATTTTAAGGAAGATTGAGTTTATTTTACATCAACAGAGAAATTCAATAATAAAACTCACCTGGTTAGTTCCGAAATAAATATTATTTTGTATAGCACTTTCCAGAAGTTATCTCAGAAACTGGAAATACAAATAATTTAAAGCCATTGTTTTTTTTTTCTTTTTAATAAGAATTTGAAACCTCTTGAAAAGGTCTTCCCCCCTTTCCTCTCCTTTCTTTTCTTTCCCTTCCCTTCCCTTCCCCCATACACTGAAACTATGGCTATCCATGAAAACATAAGCAATTCTTGAGCACTAGGAGAAGGGAAGGGGGAGGGGTGAAGGAGGATTGGGGGGAGATTTTGTAAACATAGCTCAGGAATTTCTTTAAACACACTTTATTTTAGAAAGAAAAAAAATACAAATAAAACATCTTTTTTGAAAGCAGCATAATCCCGGGTTACATTTCTTCATACAGACACAAATTCAGGTTCATGCTCATTTTTATATTCTATTCCATATCTTATTACTATTTTACATTTTCTGCATGGCTTCTCCCTTTTAATTTTCTTTTAATTTTCTCAATTTTATTTTAATTATCTCATCTCAATTCAATTTTTTGTCTGTCCTGTTTCAATTATCTATTATCTTTTCTCATTAAACAAAATTTCTGCTGTAGTTACTGATTGGAGTATGATGCCTTTATATCTTTTCCCTAAAGTTGTAACATTCAATATAATACATAACTTCCATTCAGATTCTGCTTGGTACATTCTTAAAATACACATTGTATTCTTAAAAAAAGAAATTTTTTTATAAATGTATATAATTAAAACAACATTCCGTTCCATTCTAATTCAATTCTATCATTAATATTAATATTCATTAAAGTCTTAACATCTTTAACATTATTTTTCAATTAAATATCATACTTCTATGGGAACAATTATAAGCTTTCCATAGTTAATTCCCCCCGCTCTTCACTTATATTTTATAAAACATTAACTAATTAAAACGTTCCCATTCCTTCCTAATTCAATTTTCTCATTTATTTTATTTCACTTATTTTATTCACAAACATTTCACTAAATTACACTATTTTATCTCTCATTTTAATCATACGTTGTTTTCAATTTTCTAAAATTATTTCTATTACTAATATAACAATACAATCTTATGTACCTTTACAGAACCCCTTTTTCAGTTAGATTTTCACCCATTATCTCTAAATAGGTCCTGTTTCTCTATATCTTGCTCTGATCCTTTGTAACTTGTTTTCCTTTCCTTCTTCCCTCTCTTCTTCTCTGTCCCCTTTTCTCTCTGCCCCCCTTGCCTCTCTACCTCTATTTCTCTCTTCTGTATTCCCCTTTTCTGTTGTTTTTCAGTATTATACTTATTTTTTGAATTATTTTTCTTTTCTTTGGTTGTTTTTTTAAGTCTTAAATTCTCCATTCTCTTTCCCCCCCCTTTCCTTTTTCTTCCCCACATAGAATTACTTGTTCATTAAAGATGGTTTCTTCTTCGTCCTAGTCTTCTTGTTTTGCAGTCTTTTCTTGTTGTTTCTCATAGTTCCAAATCTCCATTTCTAAGAATTGAAAGACGAAGCCAAAAGAACCCTTCCCTTCTTGTGCATCTTCTTTGTACTTTTAAAGTTCCATTTTCAATTCATCCAGAAGTGGTGCCATTGTATAAATTTTTAAACAACCACCCAATTGATTTTAGTCATTCAAATATAATAACCAAAAATCCAAAGATCACCGAATAATCCAAATACACGCAAGCTGTTTCTTTTTTGCTCTTTTTTTTGTACTTTCTCTTCCTGGAGTTACTATTTAGTTGCAAAGTTTCAGTTAAAATGTATCTTTTAGAAGTCTTGTTGAAGTTTTACTTTAGAGTCTTTTTAATTCCAGGCAGTCTCCTCCCTCTTCCAGATCCTGCCCTTATTCTTTTTCTCTCCCTTCCTGCTAATGAAAAAGAAAGTTTTTAATGTCCAGAAATCTTTATTATCCCTTTGGCATTTTGTTTTATTTTCAGCTTAATTGCCTATTGATGTCAAAGCGGATTTTTCCGATTTCTTATTTAAGTCTCTTAGTTGTCAGTATAGGGAAGGAGAGAGAGAGAGAAAAAAAGCCAAACCTTTCCCTTTTCCCTTTCCTTTGCTGCTTCCGACTCTTCTTTGGGAGCGATGTTATTTTTTGTAAGTTTAAATTCCAGGGTACCTTGGTTGTTGCTTTTACAATTTAACCCGGTCAGCCAAAACTTTCACTTCTTATCTTCCTCCTGCACATTCTTTGCCAGTTGAGTTCTTATTTGTGGTGGCCGTTTCTGACCACCGCTGCAACCGCCTTCGGGAAAGGGAGTAATGGCCAGCTGAGGAGGAGAGATGCGGCTCTCCTTGACCCTGCTGGCGGTCTCCCCCCTCTTCACCACCTCTACGGGGTGGCTTAGCCCCAAAACCAGCCAGCTCAGGGTGCTCCAGCGGCGAGCCCAGACAGAAACCACGCATGATCGCAGATTTCTGTCTGTCGCTGAAGCCCTTCAAACCAGAAGTCTCTATTTTAAACACACTTTCAAAGGCACTTGGAAAAATGCCATGATGAGTAACAGCTCTTTTCCTTTCAGAGCTAAGATTATATGTCCCTCCTTGAATTCCCCATGAATTTTAATCAAGCATTGATAAACTATTTCTTCAAGTGCCAGAGAAAACTTCCAGACCAGGATCTTTTAAGCGAGAAAACAATCTCCAAAAGGAAGTAATAACAATCTCAGATACTCTGTCCCCACAGCCTTGCAATTATAATATGAGCAAGTTATACACTGCCAAAATACAGTATTACCAAGTTATTTTGAATAAAGCTGTAAAGTTCAATCTCCTCTCTCTCAGATGCCTCTCCTACAAACCTCAGCTGTTTCCCAACAATGGTGGTATAATAGTGACCTGGAATTTTATGCCGAGTAAAAAAAATGGAAACCTTGTTCCCTTTTTTGATCCCTCAAAATTCCTTATAACTTTAGGGAGGAAACTAAGCCAGGTAAGAAACTTATGCCTGCACAAGGGACATTATTTAGAGCAGATTCAAAGACTTCTTTGAAAGTGAAATCAGTGTCATGTAAAACACTTAAATTATCCCCACTGGATATAAGTGTTGTGTCCGCGAAATGATGCCAGGAGTCGGTGACTTCGTGCAAAAGCTCTTTATTGGCAAGTTGGAACCGAACTGGCGAAACGAAAAAAGCCCACGGCTTTTATTCCTTTCGCCGCGGCGGCTGCGGCCAATGGCACCGCTTTGAATCTCCCGCGGTCTGAATGGACCAATTGCGGGAGATTCTTAGCGAGCCAATCGGCGCGGCTCGCCTGACCAATCGGAGAGCCCCGCGCTTTGGCCAATCAAAGCGCGGGGATCTCGAGTATGTTAATGAAGGACAGAACACCCCTCCCCTCTTGGTTCAGTCCTTACGTTGCGTAGTCACGTAGGTAGGCGGGGCTCCGTCTGGTCCTACTTGACCTGCGCAACTCAGTCGTAGGCTGGATCCCAGCCGGTTCGGTCGGGATCTCCGCTGCTCCTGTTGCCATCGTGGGAACCGGCTGGTCGATCGGGCCGGTCCCTTCTCCGTAGCTCCCTCCTGGGCCTTCCGGGTTGGTTGAGCTACGGGTTTCGCCGCTCCCGCTCGGTCTTTCCGGGTCGGTCGAGCTGGCTTGGCTGTTCCTTCCTGGCAAGGGGTCGTGATGGCTGCTTTCCGGTGAGTACTGCTGGTTTATTTTTCTTTGGATTCGGTCCCCTGGGTATTCCCTCCCCCCTTGGCTTGCGTTGTGGGGGTTGGTTTCGCTTGTTTGTGCATCGGCGGTTTGTTGGTTTGCAGTTCTCGACCTAAGTTGGTCGATGTGGCGTTTCCACGCTCGTCCGTCTGCTGTTTGTAGCCGGTACGAGTGTGGGCCTGTTGCTTGTGTGATGACGGCTGGGATCCATAGAGGGTCTCCCGTCAGGTTCTTTGCGTATACGGGGTCCCTGGGTGCGAAGGTTCGGTGTTTGGTTCTTGAGTCTGGGGGCCTCTCCGGGTTATACGTGGGGTGTAACCTGTCGAGTGGGGACCTTAGCTTTCTGCCCATTAGTAGTTCGGCTGGGCTTTTATTGGTTGTGGTATTTGGGGTTATGTGTTGGGTGAAGAGTAGTTTGTTGATTTTCTCTTGGATCTCCCCGTGGTCTATTTTCCGGATGGTCTCTTTAGTGAATTGGACCATCCGTTCCGCCCTACCATTTGCCACCGGGTGCGCCGGTGCTGTCAGCGCGTGGCGGATGCCCCTTTCCGCTAGGAATTTTTCGAATTCCAGCGAGGTGAACTGGGGCCTGTTGTCGGAGACGACGACGTCTGGGAGGCCGTGTGTTGCAAAGAGTTTGCAGAGTTCCTTGATCACGGCCTCCATGGTTGTCGTCTTCATGTTGCTTACCTCCAGCCACTTGGAGTAAGCGTCAACTGTTATGAGGAAGGTGTGTCCTTTTGTGGGCCCGGCGAAGTCTATATGGATCCTAGACCAAGGTCCCCTTGGGGTTTCCCAATCTAGGACGGGTGCTGTGGGTGGGCTTGGCCTAGTTTCCTGGCATCGTTGGCACCTAGCTACCCAGGCCTCTATTTGTTTGTCCATCCCTGGCCACCAAGCGTAACTTCTGGCCAGGGCTTTAGTCCTTACGATGCCAGGGTGCCCCTCGTGTAGCAATTCCAAAACCTTCCCCTGTAGCTTTTCCGGAATGACCACCCTGTCCCCCCATAGTATGCACCCTTTTAACAACGAGAGTTCCATTTGGCGGTTTCGGAACGTTTTGACGGACTCGTCGTTGTCCCTTTCCGGCCACCCTTTCTCCACCCAATGCAACACCCGCGCCAGACGTTTGTCTTTATTAGTCTCTTGGGCAATGTCTGACGCGGTTATGGGCAGGTTGGGTAGAGTCTCTATGCTGAGAGTGGTCGTCGTGGGTGCTGGGTCGGTGTCGGGTTCCGGTAGCGGTGAGCGGCTTAAGGTGTCTGCATGGGAGATCGTCTTACCCGGTCTGTGTATGAGTTCGTAGTTGTAGGCTGCCAGGAACTCGGACCACCTTGTCATTAGGGGAGACAGAATGTTCGGGGTGGCCCGGTTTCCTGCAAGGATTCCCAGCAGCGGCTTGTGGTCCGTTATGATAGTGAAAGTTCGGCCGTAGAGGTATTCGTGGAATCGTTTTACGGCGGCAACTATAGCCAGAGCCTCTTTGTCCAGTTGGCTATAGTTCCGCTCTGGTTTGGTGAGGGTCCTTGAAAAGAATGCGATGGGCGCTTCTTTTCTGTTGGGAAGGGTATGGCTGAGGACAGCGCCGACGCTGAAGGGTGATGCATCGCATGTGACAGCCAGAGGTAGGGTCTCGTTGAATTGTATGAGGACGGCGTCGGAGGTGAGGAGGTCCTTCGTTCTTTGGAAGGCGGCTTGCTCCCGTTTCCCCCAAGTCCAGGTCGCCGCCTTGTCCAGGAGCCTATGCAAGGGCTCCGCTGCCGTCGCCTTTTGGGGTAGGAAAACATTGTAAAAGTTCAGTAACCCCAAGAACGCCTGTAGCTCAGTCTTTGACTTGGGGGTGGGGGCTTCTTTGATGGCCTTGATTTTTTTGCTTGTGGGGTGAATGCCGTGCCGGTCTAGGAGGTAGCCCAGGAATTCCACTCGTTCCGTGCAAAGCTGGCATTTTTCCCTCTTTACTTTTAGTCCGGTCTCTTTAAATTTAGTAAGGACCTCCCTTAGTCGACCTTCTAGTTCGGCTTGGTTGGCTGCCGACACTAGGACGTCGTCGAAATAAGGTACCACCCCCTTGATACCTTGCAATAGTCTCTCCATTAGGCTTTGGAATATGCCCGGTGCCACGCTGACTCCGAATTGGAGTCGGTTGCATTTGAATGCTCCCCGGTGGGTGACAATGGTCTGCGCTTCTGCTGTTTGCTCATCGACCGGCAACTGTTGGTATGCCTGGGCGAGGTCGAGCTTGGCGAAAACCTTGCCCCCTCCCAGTGAGTGCAGTAGGTGTTGTACTACTGGGACGGGGTAGGCGCTTTGTTGCAGCGTGCCATTTAGGGTGGCCTTATAGTCCCCACAGATCCTCACCGACCCATCGGGCTTGATCGGGGTGACTATGGGGGTCTCCCACCGGGCGTGGTCTATGGGCTGCAGGACCCCTTGTTTGACGAGCTTGTCAATTTGCTCGTCTATCTTGGGTTTCAGTGCGAATGGCACCCGCCTTGGTTTCAGGCGTTTGGGGGGGACGTTAGGGTCTAGGTCGAACGATATAAGGGGCCCTCGGTACTTGCCTAGGTTTCCGTTGAAGACCTCTTGGAACTCCCGGGCTAGTTGCTGCTCCCAGCCGTCGCCGGTGACGTGGTCGACTCCCGTGAGGGCGATGTCGAGCGGGGCGAACCATTGCAGTCCCAGTAGACTTGGGCGGTCGCGGTCGACGATCGTTAGGGGGAGTCGTTCGATGCGCCCCTTATAAGTGATGTTAAAGCTTTTGGTGCCGACTACTGGGATGCGGTTTCCCTGGTAGTCCTTTACTATGAGTCTCTGGCTGTCTACGTTCCTCCTTTGGAGGGTAGGCACCAACCGCTTTATCTCACGCCATGCAATCATGGAGAGGTAGGACCCGGAGTCCACCTCCATCTTGCATGGCTGGCCCTTGATGCATACCTTGACGTGGACCTTCCGGGCGTCGTTGGTGATGGCGTGGCCGATGGTGACCGTCTGGTGGGTCTCCTCTCTCCGCCGGTTGTCGCCGCCTCGCGAGGATCGCCCGTTCCGGTCCCATCGGCTGTCCGAGGGGCGATCTCTGGTCCGGGGTGGTGTGCTTTCTCTCCTCCGGTCGCTCTGGTCTCATCGTGCCGGGCTGCGATTTTTCTTCAGGCGGCAGACACGGGCGATGTGTCCCTTCTTGTTGCAATGCTGGCAGATCGATTCGAAGAACCGGCATTCCGACCTGGGGTGGTCGCCGCCACAGCCGGCACAGTTGGTCCTCGACTTACGACCTCGCCAGTTCCGTGGGTCGCGCCCTGCCTGTAGTCGATGGATATCCTCCTCATCATCGGAAGTGTCCGATGCCGAGTGGAAATCACCCTGGTGGGTGGTCGTCTCGGGTTTGGGCTCGGTCGACCTCGCCGAGTTGTTGTTTCCACTGCGGTCTCCAGCGTTCGGTCTGCGCATGCGGTCGGCGGAAGTTCGGGTTGCTTCAGCGGCTGCGGCTGCGGTGAGGGTGTCTGCTAGGCTGATGTTGCCCTTGGCCGTCAGCCGGCTCTGGAGGACGGGGTCCCACAAACCGAGCACGATTCGGTCTCGCAGGGCGTTGTTTAGGTTATCGAATTCGCAGAGCCTCCCTAAACGCCGCAGCTCGGCGACGAAGTCACTGAAGCTCTCACCCGACCTCTGGTCCCGCCGGTAAAACTCGTTGCGCCGGATCAGGATGGGTACCTCTGGAGCGTAGTGCCGCCGCAGTATGGGTTCGAGGACGTCCCAGTCCATCGCGGTGGCATCAGCGGGTTTGGCCAGCGCTTTGGCCATCTGGAAGACCTCGGTCCCGCAGTGGGTCAAGAAGACGGCGCGTTTCATTGGGCCGGAGGCGTCCTTCATGCCGGTGCACTCAAGGTACATGCGGAATCGGTCGGCGAACGATTCCCAGTCCTCAGTGGCGGGGTTGAAGGGTGCGGGTGGTGCGATCTTTGCCATCTCGGTGGTTTGTCTGGCTTCCGTCGGACACGTGGTTCGGTTCAGGGTCTGGATCCCATCCTCGTCGCCAGTGTTGTGTCCGCGAAATGATGCCAGGAGTCGGTGATTTCGTGCAAAAGCTCTTTATTGGCTAGTCCGAACTGGCGAAAGGAAAAAAGCCCGCGGCTTTTATTCCTTTCGCCGCGGCGGCCACGGCCAATGGCACCGCTTTGAATCTCCCGCGGTCTGAATGGATCAATCGCGGGAGATTCTTAGCGAGCCAATCGGCGCGGCTCGCCTGACCAATCGGAGAGCCCTGCGCTTTGGCCAATCAAAGCGCGGGGATCTCGAGTATGTTAATGAAGGACAGAACAATAAGCACCTTAAATTCACCACACAGCTTTAAGGAAAAATGAGGAGTGAATGTCAGAAGAATCAAGGGTTATTCATTGTTATGAATTATTATCCATGAGAAACATACAGTAATAAGAAGAAATGTCCAAGTATGGATTAACCTACAGCCTTCTTGTAGATTCAGTCTTCTTTTAGGTGGAAAAGAATAATTTCAGCTAGGATTCCATGTGGTTTGGCAGAACCAATTTCAAAATACTGTAAAAGTTCTTAGGATGGCCCCCAAGTCACATCTGAGGCTTATTTTTTATATATATATTATTTTTAAGGTTAAAATGTATATTAAAATATATGGGCTTTTCTCAGTCACAATTGTATTTTCCCAAGGGGAAGGGGAAGGGGAGGAAGTAAAGTAAGTGTTGACAAATGACTAGCTTGATTAATTTAGTCATCCTTCAAGCCTTGCCCTGGTTTTGTGCAAGTGTTTAAAGCAATCCCAGAAGAGTGCTAAACCTATAATCAAAAGCAACCCTAACTATAGCTGACTATTGTGTATGCTCCCTCTACCCCTAATTGTGTGTTGTTCCCTTTCCTTTATGCAAATCAATCTAGCAGCTTGACTTGTGCAATTGTGTGGAATTGTGGTTTTTGTGGCAGCCATTTAGTGATTAGACATTTAGTTAGTAGCTATTCAATTCTTATTGAGCCCACCAACAATACTTTCTGACCACCAAACATTTTGATTGGGAAACAGGTCCTCAAAAATGGCTTATAAATTGGTTTGGAAACACAGAATGAAGTGTCCAGAAACTTTGAGTCTTTTCTTGACCACTCTCTGCACGTTGCAAGTAAAGTTCTACAATTGGGATTTTCTATACATGTTCTCTGTGTAATTTTCTGGCAATAGAAAGAGGAGAGATATTTTGGATAGGCATGATGCGCAATAAAAGCAAAATTTAAGGCTACGTGTAGAGCAATCAAAACGCAAACTTTTGGATGATCTCTGGCAAGGCTTGAGTAAGAGTTGTGTGTCTATCCTTGCTCTTGCTCTGTTTCATCTCTCAGCAGCTTTCAATACTATCAATGGTATTTTTCTGGATTGGCTCTGTGCTGTGCTGGTTTGTCTCCTTTCTTTGGGATTCATATTAATCAGTGCTAATTGGAGCAAGAGATCCTGCCTTCAGCCCCTACTGTTTCTCTCTTCCCTCATATTCAACATTTACATGAAACCGCTTCATGAGCTCATTCAATATCATGGGGTGAGGTACCATCAGTACACTGATGATAGTCAATTATACATCTCTGCCTCTGGCAAATTTAACAGTCAATGCCTTATCCCGGTGCCTGGAGGTTGCAAGTAACTGGAAAAAGCTTCAGTCAAACCTTGGCATAACTGAGTGGTTCTGGGTTTTGAGAACTACTGGTTCTATGCCATTTTTGGTGATGAGTGGTAGTGGTTGTAGTGCCCCAAATAGATCTGGTGGTGTGCAACTTGAGAATCCTTCTAGACTCACAACTCCTACTGGAAGAGCAAATGACAGTTGTGGTTAGGAGGGCCTTTGCACAGCTTCAGGTTGTGTGCCAGTTGTGCCTGTTCTTAGATTGGGAGGCTCTGCTCATAGTCACTCATGTCATAGTCACCTCTTGATTAGATTAGATCTCTGCTCTGTGAGACATATTGGTTGCCAGTTTGCCTCCAAGTCCAATTTAAGGTGCTGTTTTTGACCTTTAAAGCCCTTCTAAATTACTTGAGGGACTGCCTCTCCTCATTTCATCTACCTGTTCCCTTTATATAGGGCCAATTGTTGATCTTTCCCATATTAAATAGACCTAACTGGAATTCTCTTGCTCAAAAATAAGCATGTTCTTGGAGCTGGCTGTACCAGAAGACAGGCTTAGGTGATCTTCAGAAGCAAAAGATGCTTGATGGAAAGTGTTATGTCTTGAAATGGAATACTCGAAATCCCCGAGCCTTGATTGGCTAAGGCGCGGGGATTTCTGATTGGCCAGGCGAGCCGCGCTGATTGGCCCGATTGAAGTCTCCCGCGATTGGTGCAAACCAAGAGCGGGAGACTTGAATCGCTGCCATTGGTCGCGGCCGCCGCTGCGAAAGGTATAAAAGCCGCGGGCTTTTTGCCTTTCGCCGGTTTGGTTCTCCCATTGTTAATAAAGAGCTTTGAATGAAAGTCACCGACTCTGATCGTCTTTTTGCGGACACGACACTGGCGACGAGGGTGGGATCTCGCCCCTGAACCGAACCCCGTGTCCACCCAAGAACCAGCTCCAGCGCAGAGATGGCGAAGATAGCACCGCCCGCCCCGTTCAACCCCGCCGCCGAGGATTGGGAATCATACTCGGATCGGTTCCGGATGTACCTGGAATGCGCCGGAATGAAGGACGCCCCGGCCCCGCTAAAACGCGTCGTCTTTCTTACGCACTGCGGACCAGAGGTCTTCCAGATGGCCAAAGCCTTGGCCAAACCGGCAGACGCAACCGCCATGGACGGGGACGTCCTTGAACCCATATTGCGGCGCCATTACGCCCCCGAAGTCCCCATCCTGATACGGCGCAACGAGTTCTACCGCCGAAACCAGAAACCAGACGAAAAATTGAGCGACTTCGTCGCAGAACTACGGCGCCTAGGAGGACTCTGTGAGTTCGAAGGTCTGAACAGTCTCATAAGAGACCGCTTCATACTCGGTTTATGGGATCCTACACTCCAGAGCCGACTTATGGCCAAGGGCGACATCAGCCTAGCCGATGCCCTTACAGCAGCCGCAGCCGCTGAAGCAACCCGCACGTCGGCAGACAGCATGCGAAGATCTGACGCGAAGGGCGGAAACAACAACCCGGCAAGGTCGGCCGACACAAGAAACAAAGCAACCGCACACTACGGTGAATACCAATCAAATTCCAGCACGTCAGAAGACGAGGAGGACATACACCGAGTGCAGACGGGTCGCGGCGATCAACGAAGTCGAAAAGGTCGCAGGTCGAGGACCAACTGTGCCGGGTGCGGCGGCGATCACCCCAGGTCAGAATGCCGATTTTTTTACTCTATCTGTAGGCATTGTGAACGACGGGGTCACATCGCCCGAGTTTGCCGCCAAAAGAAGACCCGCAGCCCGCCCAAATGGGAACAGCACGACAGACGGAGAGAAAACTCCCCGCCCAGAACCAGAGAGCGTCAGCCAGACGGTCGGTGGGACCGCACTCAACGATCTCAAAGAAGCGGCGACGGTCGGCGAAAAGAAGAAACCCACCAGACGGTGACCATCGGCCACGCCATCTCCGACGGCGCCAGAAAGGTACATGTAGAAGTACATATCGAAGGCCAGCCATGCAAAATGGAAGTGGACTCCGGGTCCTACCTTTCCATGATTGCATGGCGCGAAATCAAAAGACTGGTGCCTACACTGCAAAAGAGAAACGTGCATGCCCAAAAGGTCATCATTAAAGACTACCAAGGGAATCGCATTCCGGTAGTGGGCACCAAGAACTTCAATATAACTTACAAAGGCCACACCGAACAACTTCCACTCACAATCGTCGATCGCGACCGCCCAAGCCTACTGGGTTTACAATGGTTCGCCCCGCTTAACATCGCGCTGACAGGTGTCAACCAAGTCACCATCGAAGCTTGGGAACAGCGGCTAGCCCAGGAGTTCCAGGAGGTGTTCGATGGAGGCTTGGGCAAGTACCAGGGGCCCCTTATCTCGTTTGACCTAGACCCAAGGGTTCCCCCTAAGCGGCTTAAACCTAGAAGGGTACCATTTGCATTAAGACCTAAAATTGACGAGCAGCTCGACAAGCTCGTCAAACAAGGGGTATTGCAGCCGATAGACCATGCCAGATGGGAAACCCCTATAGTGACCCCAGTAAAGCCAGACGGGTCCGTGAGAATCTGCGGGGACTATAAGGCCACCCTAAATTGCGCGTTGCAACAAAGCACCTACCCAGTCCCAATAGTGCAACATTTACTGCACTCACTAGGAGGGGGCAAAGTCTTTGCCAAGCTCGACCTCGCCCAGGCATATCAGCAGCTACCTGTGGATGAGAAAACGGCGGAAGCCCAAACAATAGTGACCCATCGGGGGGCTTTCAAGTGTAACCGGCTCCAATTTGGAGTCAGCGTAGCACCAGGCATTTTTCAAAGCCTGATGGAACGTTTGCTACAGGGCATCAAAGGGGTGGTGCCCTATTTTGATGACGTATTAGTAGCGGCGCCAAACGAAGCCGAATTAGAAAACAGACTCAGGCAAGTCTTAACAAAATTTAAAGAAACAGGACTTAAAGTCAAACGAGAAAAATGCAAACTATGTACAAAGCAAGTAGAGTTTTTGGGCTATCTCCTAGACCAGCATGGCATTCACCCTACGACTAAAAAAGTAAAAGCCATCAAGGAAGCCCCCACCCCAAAGTCCAAAACGGAACTACAAGCGTTCCTAGGCTTACTAAATTTTTATAATGTTTTCCTACCTCAAAAGGCAACGGCGGCGGAGCCTTTACATAGACTCCTAGACAAGAGGGCAGCCTGGACTTGGGGGAGACGAGAACAAGCCGCTTTTCAAAGAACCAAAGACCTCCTCACCTCCGACGCTGTCCTGATGCAATTCAGTGAGACCTTGCCCTTAGCTGTCACTTGCGACGCATCACCCTTCGGCGTCGGCGCTGTCCTCAGCCACACCCTCCCAGACCAGAGAGAAGCACCCATCGCTTTTTTCTCCAGGACTCTGACCAAACCGGAGCGGAACTATAGCCAGCTGGACAAAGAAGCTTTGGCTATAGTTGCCGCCGTTAAACATTTTCACGAATACCTGTATGGCCGCCCGTTCACCATCGTGACGGATCACAAGCCATTGCTGGGCATCCTCGCCGGAAACCGAGCCACGCCAAACATCTTGTCACCCCGGATGACAAGATGGTCTGAATTCCTGGCAGCCTACAGTTACGAACTGTTACACAAGCCAGGTAAGAAAATTTCGCACGCGGACGCTTTAAGCCGCTCGCCTCTACCTGACTCTGAACCTGACCCAGCACCAACAACAAACACCCTAAGTATCGAGAGCTTACCTATTACCGCATCTGACATTGCCAGAGAAACCGTTAAGGACAGGCGCCTGTCACGAATCTTACACTGGTTAGAAAAAGGCTGGCTGGAAAAAGACAATGACGAGACTTTTAAAACATTCCGCCAGCGCCAGACTGAACTTTCACTACTGAGAGGGTGTATCCTATGGGGTGACCGGGTGGTAATTCCGGACAGATTGCAAGAAAGGGTCTTGGAGATGCTACATGAGGGTCATCCTGGCATCGTCAGGACTAAAGCCCTGGCCAGAAGTTATGCTTGGTGGCCAGGGATGGACAAACAAATTGAGGCATGGGTCGCCAAATGCCACCGGTGCCAGGAGACCAGATCCAGCCCACCCGCAGCACCTGTCCGGGACTGGGAAACACCACGGGGGCCCTGGTCCAGAATCCATCTTGACTTTGCTGGCCCCACAAATGGACATACTTTTTTAATCACGGTTGACGCGTACTCCAATTGGTTGGAAGTTAGCGACATGAAGTCCACTACCACAGAGGCCGTCGTAAAAGAACTGTGTAAACTGTTTTCCACACACGGCCTCCCAGACGTCGTCGTCTCGGACAACGGGCCCCAGTTCACTTCCATCGACTTTGAACGGTTCCTGGCAGAAAGGGGTATCCGCCATGCATTAACAGCACCGGCGCATCCGGCGGCGAACGGTAGGGCGGAACGGATGGTCCAGTTTACGAAAAAGACCCTCCGGAAAATGGACCACGGGGAGATCAGCGACAAAATCAACCGACTGCTCTTCATACAGCACATCACTCCCAATACTACAACCAACAAGAGTCCTGCAGAGCTTCTGATGGGCAGAAAGCTGAGGTCCCCACTCGACAGACTGCACCCGACTTATAACCCGGAGCGGCCCCCAGACTCCAGCTCCAGGTACCGGACATTTAACCCAGGTGACTTAGTCTATGCAAAAAACATGACGGGGGACCCCCTATGGATCCCAGCCGTCATAACGCAAGTCACTGGTCCACGGTCGTACCGGCTCCAAACCATCGATGGGCGAGCCTGGAAACGACATATCGACCAGCTTAGGTCACGAACAGCGACTGACCTCAACCCCCAAGACACGAACCAAGGGGGGAGGGAATACCCGGAGAGACAATCGCAGAATAAAATAAACCAAAAATACTCACCGGAACACAGCCATCGCGAGTCCCCTCCGGAGAAGAACCGTCTGGCCAGCTCTACCGACTCGGAGAAGCCAAGCGGGAGCGGCGAAATCCGCAGCTCAACCGACCCGGTAGGCCCAGAAAGAACCGGCGAAAGAACCGGCCCGATCATCCAGCCGGTTCGCAAAGAGGCAGGAGCAGCCAAAAAGATGACCGCTCCGGCCGAGTTACAGCATGCAAGTGAGTTGCGCAGGTCAACTAGGACTCGACGGAGCCCCGCCTACCTGCGTGACTACACCACGTGATGGACCATACCAAGAGGGGAGGGGTGTTATGTCTTGAAATGGAATACTCGAAATCCCCGAGCCTTGATTGGCTAAGGCGCGGGGATTTCTGATTGGCCAGGCGAGCCGCGCTGATTGGCCCGATTGAAGTCTCCCGCGATTGGTGCAAACCAAGAGCGGGAGACTTGAATCGCTGCCATTGGTCACGGCCGCCGCTGCGAAAGGTATAAAAGCCGCGGGCTTTTTGCCTTTCGCCGGTTCGGTTCTCCCATTGTTAATAAAGAGCTTTGAATGAAAGTCACCGACTCTGATCGTCTTTTTGCGGACACGACAGAAAGGTGTTGGCTGATAATTAATGTCCTACACTGCCTTCCCTGCTATCATCTAAAGTATTGTGCATACACAGTGGAGTAAGTTGAAGTAAGGCTCAGTTGCAATTCAGGTTGGAACAGAAGAAGGAAAAAGGGGATTTATGTCATATCAGATGGCAAAATGTCTTGGGTTCAGCCAAAATATTATTCCCATCCTCCTTTCAAATTGATGACCTTTTCTCATTTGGTAAACTGCCCAGAGTTGCTTCAACAGTGAAATGGGCAGTATATACATTTAATAGATTAAAAATAAATTTCCGACTGTCTTGTTCCAAGCATTTGGAAAGGAAGTGTTACCATCTGTCTTCCTGACAACTGAGGGATCATTATTATGGATTCTGATTGTCCTGTTGCTTATGGCGCCTGTTTCCATTGAACTATCTCCGTGTGACAGTGAATCCCTCAAAGCAGGGTGGCTTTCCTTTTGTTTATCCTGCCTGCCCTTTGGAGAGAGCAAGGTGAGCTTATCTCCTTTCTGCCTATGAAGTTGCCCTGCACCCATTTGCCTTAGTATTCAGACAATGAAGAATGTTTACTCCTTCCTCAAAGGACAATAAGGGTGTGATCTCAAACATTTCACCCATGTGTTCTTGGACCCTGATATGGGAACCAAAAGCTGACATGTTTCCAGCAACCTAGAGGGTATCAAGAAAGTCACAAATATTTGCTTTGACTTTTTAATGTCACCTTGCATGAAGGACGTATTGGTCAAGATATCAGAGTAAGGCTTAGCTAAATGTAAACCATTTGCAGGGGCATTTCAGATAAATCTGGGGAGGGAGAAAGGTTTCCAGCTTAAGTACGACTAATAAAGACTGATTAATACTGAATGCAGCAATTGTGCGCAAGACTTTGTATGGAAGAGAAACATGGAAATAAAAAAGTCTTTGTAATTTTAAAAACCACTCATGACTGGAAATCCTGAGGAAGATAATCCAAAATCATCACCTCAGGGTTTGCAGAGTTTCTATTGGATCATAGCTTTTTCCTCCTAATGAAAGATACTTGATTTAAATAGGATTAGGAACTACATATACAGAAGCCTATAATTTTAAAGTTTACATACAGGAGATAACAGTATTCCGCTTTACAAGATCAAAGCCTAATACATGTTTAGTGCCATTCAGGATTGTGGAATGCTAAAAAAGACCTATTTAAATATTTTTAGAAGTATGTCTTATCTTTCTTTTCATATTGTTCAACATAGTGGACATGTTTTATGTTCACAACCCAAGTTAAGTTAAGCTAAGAACCAGGGAATGGTTCATATCTTTCATTCAATCCTAGTGTTGGCCAACTCACTATTCCGTTTTTGGTAAAAGTAGATTTCATCTAACCATCTTGTAAAATCAGAATGCTGTGTTCAATGAAATTTTAAACGGTCCAGTTTAAAAACAAAAAAAAAGGCAATTTTAAACGCAATGAACTATTTTCCTCACCTACTGCTTCTACCATGTATCTCCTACTAGGGCCTATATAACTTTTTTATTTATTATTTTGGTGCTTTCAAATCATTGCTGACTTTTAGTGATTGCCTGGACTAATCTCTGCTTTTTCCTGGCAAGGTTTTTCAAGAAAGCTTTGCCCTTGTCTTTTTACTTGGGCTGAGAGAGAGAATATGGCAAAAGGGTGCCCTGATGGCTTCATGCCTAAGGCAGAACTCAGTCTTCTGGTTTCTAGTGTCTTAGCTACTACACCAAACTGGCTCTCATATCATTCTATTACCAAATTTAAATTAAATTAAAATTAAATTAAAAAAGCAACTTGGTGCAGCTGAAGAGCTATGCTGTTGAAGAAAACTGACACTTGTGCATGCTGCTGCACAGGTATGCAGAAGCACATTTGAAATATTCTCAGCATTTAGGGTGGGGTGGGGTGGGGGAATAGAAAGAAGAAATTACTGAAGAAAAAAAGTAAAAGCAGCTGGCCAAAAATATGGTAGAAAGGATGTAGATGTTCAGGCTGTAGAAGGCAACAGAAACAAAATGGGAGAAGGTGGTACCAAAAGTGAAGTCCAATATTAACAAATAGAAAATATTAACAAATAGAAAATATTAACAAATAGAAAATATTAACAAATAGTATATTAACAATATTAACAAATAGTATATTAACAATATTAACAAATAGAAAAAAATGAATTGTAAGAGATGTGATGCCCATCCAATGTGTCAGACTACAAAACAATGTTCCCTGCCAGTTATTGCAAATACCAGTTTGGGGAAAAAACTTTTACACTTTTAAAAAAATAAAGCTGTAAAGCCTTCTTTTAAGGTTTTCATTCTCCAGTTCTGAATTTAAATTAGTCTTCCAAAGTTCCTAGTTGCAATAAGGACTAGCATTTCTTAAATTCTAGTAATAAAAACAACTGAAGAATTTCCCTAATGAAACTGCTCTAGCATTCTAATCATATTTTTTATCATTATGTCATATATGTTCTAAATATGCATTGTTTTTAGAAATGATTTATTTATTTTATACAGAAACTATTATTTTACAAATGCAACAAATTAAGAAATCTGAAACATTTTTTTTTCAAATTCTACAATAGATGAGTTGAATACAAGAAGTTTTAAATTCAAATCTCACTGTAGCCATGGTCTTACCAGATAACTTTCATCAAGTCAGTGTTATCTCAGCTTCACATATTCACATGGGGTTTTTACTTCAATCACTTTACAGAGTTGTTGTAAGATATTACTGGTTCTATTTATTGATTTAAAATATTTTATGCAATCCAAGTGGTATACAAAAGGAATACACAATACATTTAATATATCATTTCATTTTTATTTTATTATTAAATATAGCCCCAAATTGATACTTATATAAACACTCAAATTACTTAAAACAATAAATCCAGCAATTAAAATAAATTAGTCAAATCAACCCAACATATATCAAAATTAAAACCAGTATCATTAAGATTGGATCTAATTTAAAAGAGTGGCAAAACTGATGTAACTTTTAATATTTTTGTTCCTTAAATACTAGGAGAGTGCAGATCAGACACATTTTCTGTAGGAGAATATTCCCTCAGCTGATGAAAGAGTAGTAGGACTGCTGACTTCATCTGGGAGATCAGACTCAAATCAACCTTTGATCTTAAAAATTCACCCGGTCATCTGTTGTGGTGGTGTGTAGAGTTTCCTGCTTAAGCAGGGGGTTGGACTAGAAGACCCCCAAGATCCCTTCCAACTCTGTTATTCTATTCTATTCTATTCTATTCTATGCTATTCTATGCTATGCTATGCTATGCTATGCTATGCTATGCTATGCTATGCTATGCTATGCTATGCTATGCTATGCTATGCTATGCTATGCTATTTTCTATTCTATTCTATGTCTCAGCCCAATCTACTTCACCTACCGTGTTTCTCACAAAATAAGGCCGGGCCTTATTTTCTTTTGAGCCCCGAAAAACTGGCTAGGACGTCTTTTGGGGGGTGAATTAATTTCTTTTCCCCCTCTCACGCACCAGCGCCGTCTCCAACAAAAAAGCGTCTGAGTCACTCCCGCTTTCCCCCTGTCCCCGTAACAACAGGAAAAAAAAGATTTTGAGGTACCTGGGAGCGCCGCACGCTGCGTTTTGGTTTAATCCCGAGTGGCTGGGTGGGTGTGAGAAGAACCGAGTGAGCGTCTCTGCTGCTGCTACCCTTGATGCTCCAGCCTCGGGCTCTACAAGTTTGCAAAAGTCCTGGTGCATAGCCCATTCCTGCATTCCAAGCGCCCAGGCCAAGCTGCAGCTGTCCCTCTCTCACCAGTGCTGTCTCCAATAAAAGCGGCAGCAGCAGCGGGAACCATGGAAGTTACAGAGGCTGCTCCCCCACCCGAGAAGCGGCTAAAACGCTTCCAGGGTTCCCGCCGCTGCTGCTGCTGTTATTGGAGATGCCACTGGCAAGAGAGGGACAGCTGCAGCTTAGCCTGAGTGCTTGGAATGCAGGAACGGGCTGCGCACCGGGACTTTTGCAAACTTGCAGAGCCCGAGGCTGGAGCACCAAGGGTAGCAGCAGCAGAGACGCTCACTCGGTTCTTCTCACACCCACCCAGCCACTCGGGATTAAACCAAAACATGGTGCGCGGTGCTCCCAGGTACCTCAAAATCTTTTTTTTTTTCCTGTTGTTATGGGGATGGGGGAAAAGCAGGAGTGACTCAGATGCTGTTGTTGGAGATGGCGCTGGTGAGAGAGGCGCCAGCACTGGTGGGAACTCTGGAAGCTATGGAAGCCTGAGAAGCAGCTGAAACACTGCTGGACATCCATGCTGATGCCGCCCGCCTGCTGACCCGGGTAAGGAAGCCCTCCGTGCTCCACCATGGTGTTATGAGTGGCTGATGGTGAGGCATAGCTGCCTGCGGAGCACTCCTGATGGCAAGTCCCCCCCGCCTCACCCCCCAATTTTGCATGTTTTAAACTAGGCCTAAATTTGGGGGGAGGGGTTTAACAACAGTTAAACAACAACAACAGTTCTGTGGCACCCTAAAACTGTCAATTATTTTTTTGACCTAAACTGTCATGGATTACAGTCCACTTCATTAGAGGCTAATCAACAAAAGCATATGCTGTAATTAATTTAGTTAGTCTTTCAGGTTCTGCTGGTTTTGCTGCAACAGATTAACATGGCTATTCTTGTGCAGGATATTCAAATCAAACCAGACATTTTCTAACAATTAATGAACTAAATGAAAACTTTATATGATTGTAGCATTATTGAACTTTTAAGAAAACAAAAAAAGATAAAGGGTTCCTTTAAAAGCAAAAATTAAATATTAGAAGTACTATAAGAAGTTAGCACCTACCCCTCTCCTAGAAAAATGAAATGTCCTAGGAAATATTAAAAAGGCAGAATATTTCCCCTAAGAAGAGTAGAAACTCAGAAGCAGAAACTCACCTCAGAAGCAAAAGCTTACTCCCACCATTGCTAATGGACCGTTACTCTGGCCTAGGCCAGTCTATTTTACATAAGAAAGATCTCCAGGTAGAGCTATAATAGCCTTTCATTACACCCAGCGATGTTCAACCAAGCGTGGGACTCAGGACAGCCTACAGAGTTGCTCCTGCATAGTCCCATGGGAGTCTGACAACCAATCAGAATACAAGCACAAATCCAAATCCCAACAGAGATTATAAAACCCTCTCCCTTCAGCATCTCAGCCTTTTTCCCTTTTCCTTTACCCAACATCTTGAAACATGTGATCGCCCTTTTCACCTAGGAGCTCCAAGGCATGTGATCCTGTCCACCATTAACCCATATTTCCAAGCAGTCACCATGTTTCCAGCGTCTTTCTTCCCCACTTGGAACTGAACGCAGAAAGATAATTCTTCCAATAATACTTAAATATTTTAGGAGAAATATAAATCTGTGATAAAGATTGGCATTCTATATAGACAATTGAATATGGATGACAAACACTCTCGATCCTATTTAAGCTAAAACAAATACTACCACAGATTTAGTAATGTTAAACACAATGGTTCCTACTGAAGAGCTTACTTTTGATATGTTACTAGTGTAACCTTCTAAAAAAGTTTTATATGACTAAGCTATATGTGGTTACAAAATGTTTTTAACCACAAAGCTTTAGCATTTTGCAATTACAAATAAAAAACAACTGCTTTCTTTCCAGAATCAAACTAAAAGCAAGTCAAATCCTGCCATTAAAATATATATTGCAACATGACAGCTGATTACATGAGAAAAATAGAATTGTGTAGGTGTAAGACTGCAATTCTTTGTTACTTTCTTTGCAATTCTTTGTTACTTATTACTTTTAAGTGAGAATATCTTTCATAAGTGCTATCAAACATGGAGGAGGAGGAGGAGGAGGAGGGAGGGAGGAGGAGGAGAGGGAGGAGTTATTTAATGAGGACAACAATAGATGAAGACTTTAATGAAAAGAACAGATTGTATGTGATTGTAAGAAGACTGAGCATACATAATTTTTGATAAATAAAGTGGCCTCTTGATTCACTGGAATCTTTAAAAAAGCACTAGTTCTTGGAAACAAGAAAATGTCCGAATCACAATAATGAAAAAGTAGCTGAGAACCAAAAGACTCTATGGGGATTCCAAATATAAACTGATAAACATTTAAGCCCATCATAAGCTAGACATGCCTTGAGTTTGATACCCCTGGTAGAGGGTTATCTGCCTGAGCAGGAGGTTGGACTAGAAGATCTCCAAGATCCCTTCCAATTCTGTTCCCTCTTTATTCTATTCTATTCTATTCTAAAATGTACATGTGATTGGGAAGCCAAAGCTGCAAACCAAAATCTTTGTGCTGGGAGATTAATCTCTGGGTTATGTTCATGAGGCTATTTGCTCACATTTACACTGCATATTCAACCAAGCTTCATGAAGGCAGTTCTTAATCAAGTCTATCTTTCAGGTAATTTCCACCTCCAGATCCCCAGCAGGTTTAAATTATGACAAGCAAAAGTATTCAATAATCTTTACTATAAGCAAAGGAAAAATTCAACATAAATGCATTTTAATAGATGTTTAAATGCATTTTAATAAATGTTTCTAATTCAAACTGCATTCCTCCAACCATTTCCTTAAATTTTTGGTGTCCTGCTAAAGAAATTGAGAGCAAGTATATACCAGTTTGGTTTGTGAATTTGGATTTACGTATTTCCTGCTGTATGGAAGGTATTTAATCGAAGTCTTGTACACATAACTGGGGAATGAAGTTTTTATGATGAAACATGTACTCAATCTTATGAGTTTTGCACCATTTAAAAAAGGATATATTCTCAAAAGTAAGCAACTGTGGATTTAAAGCACTGGACTAAGTCTAGTATAGAAAACATTTTAAAAGCCTCAAGTCTATTTCTTTTGTAACCAAGTGGTTTCAGGTTTATCTTCCACAACCCCAATTACTGTTTTCACATTTTCAAACTATTTGCTGTTATTTTGAATGCCGGCTCTTTAAGTATTTATGATGGAGGGGCATCTTATTCAATTAGTTGAGGTAAAAGAACTCTATTAAATTCAGCGAATAAAGATATTTTTTTCAGGCCATCATGCATGTGAATTTCGGGCTTTCAAAAAGTTATTTTAGGAGGGCTGTAGTTGTTGTATATGCGGAAAATCCCTTTATAAAAAGAAAAAAAGTTAATTTCGAGCACAGTTGTATGCGATCCAGGCATTCAGCTATGTCCTGATTTCTCTCGCCCTCACTCTCTCGGCGTCTTCTTTTTAAAAAACCAGATTCCTTCTGATTTTTGCCTACCAGAGATTAACACCGATCTTTTTTTCCACTATCCGCGCGAATAAGCGTCCCTCTCTTCCATTCAAAAGTCTGAAACTTTCTTTCAACTTTTCTGCAGAAGAATCCACCATTACAGAATCCATGCCCTTTAGAGGCTTTTATCTTTCTGTCCAACCCTCAACCGAGGTACGGAAGCAACAGAATATTCCATTGTTAGAAGCTTCAGTTCTATGGTCCGCCCGCTGTTCGGTTGTGAATGGGGCGAAGGGGTGGAGTTCCATGGAATACAAACTTACACATACACGAATATATATATTCAAAGTGCAGGGACGTCTTTTTTCCCGTTTTTTTTTTTTTTTTTTGCTTTTAGGGTGGATGTTGCTTGTTCCAACGGCAGCTAGTCTCTCCTGTTGCTGCTGGAGAGAGATATTTCATCTTACATGCGTAAGGGCGCCGACGGGATATCGGACTACTCATGTTTCTTTTTAAAGGATTAGCCCCATTGCTGGTAAAGGAGATAATTGAGTGATTGGATTGTTTTACTCCCCCCTCCCCCCAAAACAAAGACTCCACACCGAACTCGTCGATTAAAGCACGCCTGAAACGAAGAAGTAAGAGTAAACCAACTTCTTGAATTCCCGAACTTTGGAGGGGTTGAACAGCCAGCTGGGAAGCGAAGCCAGTTCCTGGGGTCGAAGTTGTGAAGGATCCTCCCACCCCCCGCTCCTCCGTCCCAAGATTGCTTCGCGGCCGACCGAAGAAAGAAGACGACGCTGTTGGGCGCCGTTAAGCTCTCTCTGTCTTCGGTGGAAGAGAATACACCGGAGTAGCGTTTCGCCTTCCAACCCTAGCAAAGAATTACCATCCAGCCCTTGGCGAGCGATTAACGAGAAAGCCGGTTTGGCGAGCGATCCGCCTCTTTCACCTCCTCCACCCGAGAGCAGACTGCGGGAAGAGCGAAGCCAGCCTTGTGCCGCCGCTGGCCCTCTCGGGGGTCTGGGCTGGGCGCCGCCGATGCTTTGAGACTCGAGTGCCTGTGGGCTGTGAAGACCCGCTTCCCGCCGCTTGCTGCCAGCCCGCCGGGCTCGTTCTTTTCCTTGCCGCTGCCTCTGATCATGGATCGAGGACCGAGAGCAACGAGGCCGGCCCCTGCTTCCTCGGGCCTGGTCGTCTTCCTGGGCGTCCTATGCGGGATTCCCTGGGGCTCTGGCGCCCAATCTTACCATGGGGAGAAAGGGATTTCTGTCCCGGACCACGGCTTCTGTCAGCCCATTTCGATTCCTCTCTGCACTGACATCGCCTATAACCAGACCATCCTGCCCAACCTCCTGGGGCACACCAACCAAGAAGACGCCGGGTTGGAAGTCCATCAGTTCTACCCGCTGGTGAAAGTGCAGTGCTCGCCGGAGCTGCGCTTTTTCCTTTGCTCCATGTACGCGCCCGTCTGCACCGTCTTGGAACAGGCCATCCCGCCCTGCCGATCCCTGTGCGAGCGGGCTCGCCAGGGCTGCGAGGCCCTGATGAACAAGTTTGGCTTCCAGTGGCCCGAGCGGCTCCGCTGCGAAAACTTCCCCATGCACGGCGCAGGTGAGATCTGCGTGGGGCAGAATACTTCGGACACTTCGGGAGCGGGAGGAGGGCCCCCCGAAAGTGCCACTGCCTATCCCACCCCGTATCTGCCCCATCCCACAGCTCACCCCCTGCGCCCCACCAATTCTGGCTTCTCCTGCCCACGGCAGCTCAAAGTACCCCCCTACCTGGGCTACCGCTTTTTGGGTGAGAGGGACTGTGGTGCCCCTTGTGAACCAGAACGCCCCAATGGGCTGATGTACTTCAAGGAGGCTGAGGTTCACTTTGCCCGTCTACTGGTAGGCATCTGGTCAATCCTATGTTGTGCCTCCACCCTCTTCACTGTCCTGACCTATCTGGTGGACATGAGACGCTTCAGCTACCCTGAGCGACCCATCATCTTCCTCTCTGGCTGCTATTTCATGGTGGCAGTGGCCTATGTGGCTGGCTTCCTGCTGGAAGACAAAGTGGTGTGTGTGGAAGGTTTCTCAGAAGATGGCTACCGCACTGTGGTGCAGGGCACCAAGAAAGAAGGGTGCACCATCCTTTTCATGATCCTGTACTTCTTTGGCATGGCCAGTTCCATCTGGTGGGTGATCCTCTCCCTCACCTGGTTCCTTGCTGCTGGCATGAAGTGGGGCCATGAGGCCATTGAGGCCAATTCCCAGTACTTTCACCTGGCTGCCTGGGCTGTGCCTGCCATCAAGACCATCACCATCTTAGCCATGGGACAGGTGGATGGGGACGTGCTCAGTGGAGTCTGTTATGTGGGCATCTACAGTGTAGACGCATTGCGGGGCTTTGTCTTGGCCCCACTCTTTGTCTACCTCTTCATTGGCACCTCCTTCCTGCTGGCTGGCTTTGTGTCCCTCTTCCGTATAAGGACCATCATGAAACATGATGGCACCAAAACCGAAAAGTTGGAGAAGCTCATGGTGAGGATTGGCATTTTTAGTGTCCTCTACACAGTGCCTGCCACTATTGTGTTGGCTTGCTACTTCTATGAGCAGGCCTTCCGGGACATGTGGGAGAAAACCTGGCTCCTGCAGAACTGCAAAAGCTATGCCATTGCTTGCCCCACCAATGTTGCCCCAATGAGCCCCGACTTCACTGTCTTTTTGATCAAGTATCTCATGACCATGATTGTGGGTATCACAACTGGCTTCTGGATTTGGACTGGCAAAACACTCCAATCTTGGAAGCGCTTTTACCACAGACTCAGCACTGGAAGCAAAGGAGAGACTGCTGTATGAGGGTCCCTTGGCTTCTTCTCCCCTTGCATTGCAAGGAACAAGGGCTTGGACCATTATTCCTTCAGACTACCTTTGCTTCTCACCAAGAGACCCTCCATCTATAGACTGTGCTTCAGAATAAATATCTTATTCTCTGAGAATTTGCTTATTCCCTCATCATGGCCTTCTCACTTTCCAAATGGTTCTGCAGTATCTGTTTAGAGTATGTAGCATAGTGCCAAGAATGGAAGTTTGGGACAAAAAGAGAAAAAAAACCAAGCTTTTTTACTGCATGACAGGGTGCCAAATCAAACCCCTCCCCCAAATTAGCATCTCAGTTTACAGTCTTTCTAAAGTTACCCAGGAAGCTCTGAGAAGGGAGAAAGTGTGTGTTTGTGTATGCACACACGTGTTCATGTTCACTCCTTTTAAAAAAGGAAATTGCCAAATAAGTCTTAATGGGGGTTCCTCCATATTGTAGCAGTGCAGTCCACTGCAAACTTACTTGGAAGTTTAAACTCCACCGGATTCAATGGGACCGACTCCTAAGTAAAGGCATAATGGTTTCCAGCTATGCAAACTTGCCTTGGGAGCAAGTTACCTCACACTTAGCTGAGCTTAACTTCTGAATCCGCAGCACATGGGTTTGGTCAGGCTGTAAAGAAAATTCTGCATTCCAGTTTTCAAAGTTTTCTTCCTGGCTGATTTGGGTTTTGGCAAAAGAGTCTTGCTGAGATTTTAGGGAGGAGCAAGGGGGGAGGAGGAAAGAAAAGGGTCTGAAAAAGAAGTGACATGTTGATTTTTGATAGAATGGCTTTAACTCTCTTGTCTTTTGTTAGAGGAGACAAAAGAGAAACAAAAGTGGGTTTCTCTGCAGCAAACCATAAGTGGGGGTTTGGTTTTTATGGCGAAACTAACAAAGAATTTGTTGAGGTTCAGCTAGAGCTGTGAGTAATACAGCTCTTTATTTTCTTTTTATGAACACAAGGGAAAGGGTTTTCAGGAAACCCCGTGTAACTGGAGAAAAGCTGAGGTTGTCTCTCCCCCCCCTTTTATTTAGAACAACAAAACAGCCAATAATCAAACAAGCCTTTTAAAGCATCTATGAGGTTTTATATTCACAAGGTTAGAGTTGGTTTCCCTGGCTGATCATGTGTATCGCTCTTTGATTTATAAATGGGGCCAAGGGAAAACCTAGAATCTGAGAAAGAGGAGGAAAAGATATTTTGCAGTCCTGGTCAAATCAGGGAGGCACCTCAGTGCTCCTCTCAATATGCTCTTAGATTCCCTTGAAACTAATAGATTCTTAATTGTGGCCTTCATTGGGAATCAGTTTCTTGCAAATATCTACATGGACTTGAAGTACTACTACTTCAGGGAATTTATTCATTAGTGGGTGCATTTAGGAATACAGCCTTAATTCTACAACAAAAGATTAAGGCTATGTTGATGTACCTGGGAAAGACCCCATTCTATCCTGCATCCAGTTTAGATGCAAGGATTTAGACTCCCCTGGTTGCACACAATCACTCTGTTTAAAGTGCTACAGTCTTAGGAACTCCTATCAAGAAAAGGTCCTGTGGAATTCAGTAGAATCTGGTTCCTGATAAGGAAAGGTTTTTTTCAGCTTAAGGAAATGCTGGAATTGATGTGTCTTATTCATAAACTGTGTTTTCTTTCAAGATTCCCTGCATTCCTTTCTTGAATGATCAGCATATTAAATATGTCTGAAGTTAAAGTTTTACATCATTATATGTATCATTTCATCAAAGAGTCCACTGATGGAAATAAATTGATTTCAGAAGCCTTTCTGAAATGCTACGTTTCACTAGCTAGCTTTCTGGAAACATAAGGGGGTTCTATTTAATTTTATCCATTAGATTAATTGGAGAACTGGGGGCTTTTAACAAGCCATACTTGGATTTCCCCTTCCTTCTCCAGAATGCACCAATATCTTTTTTAATGAATGGATACCTTTACAAAATATTACCACTATTAAAAAATGAAGAATTGAAAAGGAAGGGAGAAAAGAATGTCTAGTATAGTACTGGGGAATAAACAGCAAGAAAAATGTTCCACTGATTCATTTGTAATATCTGATTTTCCTGTTTCTGATACTTTGGTTTCTTTGGGAATTTTTAAAATGAACATAAGACAAGCTAAAAATGCATAATGTACATTTTGTAAATCTGACATTTCGTAAGAAAATATATATGTATTTATGTTTTTACTTAACTTTTTTGTTTTCAAAATTTCTCTGTAAGACGCATTTCTTGTATATGTACAAGATACAAAAATAAATAGATTTTTAATATAATTTGTGAAAAGTTGTATTATAATTCAATATTTTCCCCTGCACTTCATTAAACATGTTAAAACTTTATTGCGCTGAAGAAAAAAAGTTTTTATTTAAGAGCTGTTCCTAGGCATATTTATTTTAAATAAATATTATGGGTCTTTTAAATGAATATGTCTAAGACTGGGCAGTGCAACGCAGCATGTTCAGACTTGACTACAAGTATTTACTTGAAGGGATTCCAACCAATTTCCAAGATGGCCTCCTGCTGTGATCTGGTATGTTAGGCAGCTTGTCCAGTGGCATGAGGTTATGGGAATTGAACACACCTGGAAGATTCCAGGTCCTAAACAGCTGGATTACAATATATTTGTCTTAGGCAATAGTTGTTACTGCAAAGTAAAAATAACTCTTATGAAATCGATAAGGATTGTCTTCAAAGCTAATGTTTCTGGATTTCTAGTGGCTCTTCTGGTATTGATTTAGTATCTTTGCTGTCCTATCTAAGAAAAGTGCAAAGTCCTATCTTAACCAGTCTTCTGTTCCCAAAGCAGCCAATTGAATGCCTCTCAGAAGCCCACAGGCTAGTAAGGAGCATAAAAGGCTTTTCTTATTTGTGGTTTGTTCCCAGCAACTGATAGTCAAAAGCATTCCACCCTCTCACATTAGGGGTAATGTAGAGCCATTGTGATTAGTAGCCGCTATTCATAGATTTTCTGATCTCAAAAAACACAAGATGTCCTATCTGAGCCCATCCTCCTCAAAACAGGCCAGGCCACAAGATAGTAGACAGAAAGAAGACTTCAGTGTTGGAAGTTAGGACTTTAAACATCTCCCAAGGCGACCAGGATGAGAGAGGAAGTGTATATTCAGGATTTGGGAAGACCCAAATCTTTAGACATTGCTTAGTTGGCCTTCCTAACACAATTAATGAACTTACAGCACAAATAAAAGTCTCCTCCCCTTTCTAGGCAATTTTCAGAGAAGGTTGCTGAACTGAAAAAGGAAGCCTCAGCTCTTTGCTATCTATCTTTCATCACTTCTTTGTTCTCTTTTCTTTAAGGAAGTTACTGATGTGTTGAAACCTATTTTCCATTATAAAGAAGACATGAGTGCTTGCCTTTTAGGTAGTCCATTTTTTTCAGAGAGGTCCTGTTTCAGCTTACAGTTGAGGATAGCAGAAAATAAGACTTGATTTTGCCCCTGCAGAGGCCCCTCTGCTATTCCATGTATATGTGAAATACACAGCATGGTTTCTTCAGTTATTGGGATTTTCTATCACACAATAAAACAATTGCACTTGTAATCAATCCAAGAGACTTCCCAACTGGATGATAAATGGGCTTTCTATCCTCTTCATGGTTATTCATTATTTATCCTGATAGAAAAAAATATATGTAGCTCAGGGTCAAACTATGGAGACCTTGGTACTATCTTGGTTGTTTGCTTGCAAACGGTTCATTACCTGAAAAGGTAATATCAGTGCTTGTGAATGTGTGGTTTGCTCCCTGTTTATATACTCCCTGTGTTGGGAGGTGTGGTTTTCTCCTTGGAAAAAATGTCCCAGGAGTCAAGGCTGACTTGAAGACACAAAACTAACAAAAACAATTTAGATATTACTTATCTTTATTTCTTTGATTTTATCCCACCTTTATTACTTTATTAGTAACACAAGGCAGCAAGCATATATAATGTTTCTTCCACTTCTTATTTTCCCATAACAACTCTGTGAGAAGGGTTGGCCTGAAAGAGATCTTCTGCAGATATCCTGAGTTTTTATATACAGGGAATCCATTACAAAGCACATTTTGGAGACAGTGACATGTTACTATTATGGCCACATAACATGATACCATGTTTGGCAAACAAAGTGGGATTGTTGGAGCATTTCATAAATGTACCATAACATAAGCTTGCATTAGGTAAAATGGACTCGGGTCCATGAAGACTGGTGCAATCATAAATATGTCAGCCTTTTGTAATAAATCAGAAAGCACTTTTTTCAACTAACAAATGTTAATAAAAGGCATGTGTAAGACACCTTCACAGTCTTTGTCTCTCAGAATGCCTGAAGCACCCACACCTAGCAAAAAAACTTTTTGAGACTGACACACACACACTCTTCCCCCACTCTTCTCTTATATGATTTATATGACTCTTATTGGAAGGAATGCAGAATGTAGATGATGGCGTCATTCTAACAATGTGGTGCTGTGGGTGGAACTCATACCCACAAGATTTCCCTTCAGACAAGGTTGTGAATCATTCCCAGCAAGAGAAGAGCCTGTTTATCAAGCAACAGAATCAGTTTAAGAAACCACAATTGGATGAGGGTGTTCTTAGAGATACAAATGAGGGTGGGGGGATGAGTTCCAAAGGGTCTGTAAAGGTGGAAGAACATTGAATAAGAGGGTGGGAAAGAGAAGGAACAGCATTAGATAATCAGGCCAGAAATATTAACAAGGGAGATCAGAGCAGCAAAAAGAAGCTACTCTGAAAAGTTAAGGAATCAGTCCTCAACAAATGAACCAGCAAACATGTGGAAAACTCTTAAAAATATCACCGGTTACAGCAAACCTCCTTCCCATGCTGAAGGAAATCAACAACTGGCAGATGACCTGAATGTGTTTTTCTGCAGGTTTGAAAGGAAACTACAGCCACCTATCTCTACAACCCCCATCTCAAACACACCAACAACAGCCAAGCCTCCTACAACCGACACCAATCCATTGGGTTCACAATCTCTGGTGATCACAGGAAAAGAAGTGAAAGATCTATTTCTCAGGCAAAAGCCAGGAAAAGCATCAGGGCCAGACAAGATAACTCCTTCTTGCTTAAAAGTCTGTGCTGACCAATTGGCCCCCATCTTCACCTGCATCTTCAATAGATCACTAGAGATGTGCAATGTTCCTTCTTGCTTCAAATGTTCTGCTATGTGCCAGTGCCAAAGAAACCTTTCATCAAGGAACTGAATGACTGCAGACCAGTTGTTCTAACATCTGTAGTTATGAAAATCTTTGAAAGGCTTGTGCTGTCCCACCTGAAAACCATCATGGATCCACTGTTAGATCCCATGCAGTTTGCATACTGAGCAAATACAGATCAACAGATGATGCTGTTAACAAGACTCTGCATTACATCCTTCAACACCTTGAATCTCCAAATACCTACGCAAAGGTCCTCTTTGTAGACTTCAGTTCAGCATTCAATACTATCATTCCAGACACTCTTCTAAGTAAATTAAACCAACTAGCGGTACCTGAACACACTTGTAAGTGGATCATAAGCTTCCTAACAGACAGGAAGCAGCAGGTGAAGCTAGGCAGAATCACACCTGATACCTGTACAATTGGAACAATTAAAAAATGGCAGTGGTGGAAGCATGGTCAAAGCTGTTATCCCTGATTAGATTTAGGCACATAGTTTGTACATTCACAATGTTGTTCGGCTGATTTTGGCTTATAAATTGTGTGAGCCCAGTCTTTATATAAACCATATTTTATTGTTGTATATTATATGTGAATCTAGCCATTGAAACTTGTACAACAAACCACGAGTAAAACAATTGTGGGCTTAGTGTATATATAATCCAAAGCATTACTTTGATCCATATACTATAGATTGAACCTCTAGATTCAACTGCTAATGAACTCTACTACAAACCAATAGGAACCATTTGCTGGTTTTTGAGAACAAAAAATGTAAATATAAGCTAAGCCATCATCTTCAGTGTCTCTGCAGAGTTCAAAGATTTCTCTTTTGTTTAGAAAAGATTTACCATGAGAGTGCAGACTTAACACGTATTTTTGCTCTGAAGTCATATTCAAATCTGCTCAAATGAGGTAAAAAACTTGAAACTTGTGACACAACACAATAATAACAATAAATATAATAAAACTGTCCAGGGAAAATGTTCATATTTTTTGAAGTTTATGCCACCCACACTTCTTCAGACGTCTTTTTCTTGGTATTTTTTCTTTTCTTTTTCTGTACACATCAAAGCGTATTCTTGCCAAAAATCATATTTTTGTTTTTAATAGAGTGTCTGTACTGGAGACAGTCAAATTGAATAGCTTCCCAAATATTTATCTAAACTATGAACTAGATTGGGTGTCTTCCATGGCTTAGATCCAAGAATATCTTACATACACCTTTCTCCCCCATCTGTATACCTAGCATTTTCCAACATTCCAATGTAAGTAAAAATCAACAATGTATAATAAAAGCAAAGAATTAAAATCCCCCTTAGTCACTGCAACTGGTTGCCAATTAAGCACTGGAGCTAAAAAGCATTGTTTGTCTACATCTTGCTATGTTTTAAGAGAAATGTATAAGCATACAACTTGCTTTAGGTCATTTTCCCATTTTCACAAAAAATAATATCTCTGGGGGAAAAAAGAAGGCAGTAAGCTGTGGGAATGTGTGAGAGTGTAAAATACTATTTTTAAAAGGAAAAATATGTGTATGCATGCAAGCACACCAGAAGTTCAAAGCCAGCTTTGATTCTTTGAAGCAACCGTCAGAACTCATGAAGACAGAATCTTTTAATGTAATCTATGATGAAAAGGGATTTTTTTTAATTTTAATTTTTGTAAAGCCTTGGTAATGCTATATTCATTTCTTTTAAAAGAGCCAGAAGTTTTAACTAGCATTTCCTGCCCTTGTTTATGAACAGCATTCCATTAGGATTGGCAGCCAGTAAGACTAATGTCATCTGACACCCTTGAACAGGAACCCAGAACTGCTTGGAATGGAGCAGGATTATGTGGGTGGATGGAAAAACTACTTGGGGGCTAAATGTTGCTCATCATGCTTTTTCTCTTGTTGAGCAGATACTCAATATATGCTTTAATATTTGTGAGAGAAAAAAAATCCTAATATGAATGTTTATAGAAATAAGTATAGATATTATCAACATTAAGATAGCTGCCCAGAGTGGTTAGATGGGTGGCAAATACATTTAATAAATAATAAATAAATAGGGTAAGGAACCACAGAATCCAAACTTTTCATGTCCCATGCATTTATTTTGGGAAAAGACAAGCTTGAACAAACATAGATTGAAAATCCATGCAATAATTTGCCAGGTATGCTTTTTGGAACCAATGAGATCATTTAAAAGTGTGCCATTCACCTTTGGTGATCCTTGAGCTACAAAGGATCTCATATCTTGCCTTAAGTGGCAAACCAAAACAGTCTGGTTGATCTGCCCAGGCAGCTACTTGGGCCATTGTGATATACAGTAGTTATAACCCAGTAAGGTCCTGATGCAGGTCCAACAGATATAGGAAGGGAAGGAAGAAACCCATCAGAAGAGCAAGAACTCAACAATCATCCGATCCTTTCAATATCTACAGTGACAGCAGACATCTATTTTGGAAGACCACAGATGGTTTTTGACTTACACATTGCTTGCTTAGTGGCTTGTTCAAAGTTCCAATGACCCCCCAAAAAGATACTTATGATCCATATTCCAAATTCTAACAGCTTCCCCCCCATACACACACAGTCACGTGAGCACATTTTGGATGCTTGACAACTGGTCTATCAGTTGTAAGCACTCTTTTGACTAACTCACATATACACAGGGGACATACTTGCTAGGGGACAATCGGGAGCTTCCAAGTTTTGCTGGCACCAGACACGTGCAGGGAAAGGGGTCTTTTTGGAGATGGAAAACAGTATCATAACAATGTCTTCACAATAACAGATCTTGGATGAGAGACACAGAAAAGAATCTCTGTTGCTTCTCCTTTCCCATGATTCATGGAGCTGCATGTTACTTGCCACAACAGGGTCCAGGATAAAACTTTGAGGAGGAGGAGTTCCTGGGCCCTTTCAGCTCTCAGATTTCTGGTCCCCTTTGTTAGGGATAACATTGTTTACCCTAACTGGTTTAGGTAAAATAATAAATATGTTATCATGGTTTGTTAGTTAAAGTGTCTGTAACTTTAACTGTAAGAATGTAATTAAGGGAGTGGTTGTAAAAGCACCATAAAAGAAGCAAGGCAACGGCAGCTTGCTCTCTCTCTGGATTGATAATCCATAATTACTGGATGGATTGAAGACTGCGTTTTTCCCTACTGGAACGGGAGATAGAAAGGACTGTTGATTTATCAACTGAGAGAGGACTGATTTATTTGTAAGTGAACTGACATTGGATATTCTACATGGACTTTGCTAATTGAATATCCTTGAATGGACTGACAAAAATGATACATGATTAATGGACTGTTATTTTGACTTTGCTACAAATCTAAATGGAATAAACTATATTTTGATAGCACAAGAGTATCTGTTATTTTTACTGTATGTTAACAAACATACAAACTTATCTCACTCATTTATCTGTGTGCCTATCTGACTAATGCTGCACATTCTGTTTAGCTTGTCTCCTTAACCCTGGTTGGGGAACACAGGCTTAACACTGGTTATGGGCCCAGAGGCTGCAAAGTCAGTTTAACTAGGATAAAACAGATTTATGTAAAAAGTGAGAGTTTGTATTGTTACACATTACAGTAAACAGACAGCTGTGTTTTATTAATTATAGTTTTATATCCATATAAGAAAACATGGCACAAGTCAATCTACAAAGTTTGTCCCTTATATCCAAGCTGGATGGAACAAACTATGTATCATGGTCTATGAAATGTAGTCTACTTCTACGAAGAGAAGGTCTGTGGAACATAATTGAAAACCCACCAAACGTATAGGAATGGGATCCAGAGGTTGAGGAAGATAGTCAAAAGATAGAAGACTTTAAGCAGAAGAATGAACAAGCTCTTTGCATAATAGGACTAACACTAACTGACCAGCAACTTGTTCATATCCGCGGAGAGCAAACAGCTGTTGGGTGTTGGCAGAAGCTGAAGAGGATTTATGTCCGAGATAACGTTGGTGCTCATATAAATCTAACACGGAAGCTTTTCAGGATGCATCTCCAGACGAATGGTGATATGCTGAGTCATTTGAATTCTATAAAAAACATTTTTCAAGAACTGCACGAGAAAGAGCTTATTTTCTCTGAACTACACCAAGTCTACATAATTCTATCATCACTAGACGAAAGTTATGATAACTACGTCACTTCCCTTGAAATTTTGCCTAAGGAAAGTTTAACTTTAACTGATATAACTGGCAGATTGATTGAAGAGGCAAGAAGAAGACTTGAACGAGATCAGTTAAGGAGGGAGCAACCTCAAAAAGAAAATAATGAATCTCCTACTGCATACGCAATTAAAAAGTGTTTTAATTGTGGAGGAAGAGGACATTTGGCAAGATTTTGTAAAAAAGCAAAGCGCCAGAATGCTGGCCAGAATACTAAAAGTCATCAAAAGATAAATAAAAATTTAGAGTTAGCCATGTAGATGAATGGAGCTGTAAAAAATAATTTATGGGTAATTGACAGTGGAGCATCCCACTGTATAATAAATGATAACAAAAATTTTAATAAAATGTCCAAGAGTACACAGCAGATATCGTTAGCCAATGGATGAAAACTGAAAGCTAAAGGTCAAGGTATAGCATATTGTTCTTTCATAAAAGAAAATGTAAAAATGTTATATGTACCGCAACTTAAGTTTAATTTAATTTCAGTTAGAATTTTGGTTAAACTAGGATATGTAGTTACCTTGAGGGGAGATAACTGCATAATTGAAAAAGAAGATAAGAAAATTACTGCATCTTTAAGAGGTGAATTATATGTGTTAAATGATAATGGTTTAGAGGTGGCTAACATGGTTTATGATAATAAGAAACCTCATGATGAATGTATTCACTTGTTACATCGACGGCTAGGGCATTTAAATTTTAAAATGCTTAAGAAAACTGTTCAACTATCTAAAGGAATAAGTTTGAAACTTTGTAATAAGTATTTGCAATGTTCTGCTTGTAATCAAAGCAAAAGCAAGGTCATACCAGATAATAGAGTTGATGGATTTACTACCAAAGAGCCTTTAGAAGTAGTATTTGCCTATTTAATAGGTCCGAAAAAACCAAGTGTAGGAGGAGCTCGATACATATTAAATATAATGGACCACTATTCTAGATATGGGTTTTGCTATTTAATGAAGAGCAAAACTGAAACATATCTAAATCTCTTTAATTGGCTTAAATTTGCAGAAAGGAAAACTAAAAAAAAATTAGTAACTCTTATAACAGATAATGGTGCGGAATTTACAAATAATAAATTCCAGAATAGATTTAAGATGTTAGGTATTCAACATAAAAAGTCTGCACCATATAGGCCACAACATAATGCCTTTATAGAGAGACGAGGCCAAACACTACAGTCAATGGCACGTACTATGTTGTCTGATTCAGGATTACCTGACAATTTGTGGGGAGAAGCAATAATGTGTGGTAATCATATATTGAATAATGTTGTTAATTCTACAACAGGTGAATAACCATTCACACTGTGGCATGGTACAAAACCTGATTTAAGTTACATGCACACATTTGGAGCACCAACATGGGTGCATATCCCTACACAACTTAGACAAAAAGGACAGCATAGAGCTAAAAGATTATTTTTTGTAGGATATGAATCTAATCACCGATCTTATATATTCTGGGAACCAGGTACACCTAGAGTTTACACCAGTGCTAGTGCAAAATTCCTAGAACATGTAGGATGGAATAGATTAGAGTAAGATTTAAATAATGAAGTAATTATTGAACCCTACAAAAGGCAGAAAGAACAGACTAGTTATAAGAAGAGGCCAATTAAAGAAGAAGTCCACGAAGAACAAATAGGACCAGAACAAGAAGGAATACTTGATCAGGAAGAGTTAGATAATCAAGAACAGTTAGTAAATGAATGTCCACCTGTAAGTCCTGTAATACCTAGATGTACTACACGTGTAACTAGACCACCTGATAGGTATCAAGCAAGTATAGTTTGCCAAGTAACTAAAGTTCCAACTAGTATAGATGAACTTAGGATGTATCCTGCTAAGGATCAGGAGAATTGGCAAAAGGCAATGGAAAAAGAACTAAATTCATTAAAGGTAATGAAAGTATATGAAGATGCCAAATTACCTCCAGGAGAAAAATCCATTGGGTGCAAATGGATATTTAAAGTAAAAACTGGCAATGATGGGACTGTTACCTATAAGGCTAGATTGGTAACTCAAGGATTTAATCAAACTGCATCTGATTACGATAAAGTTTTTGCACCAAGTCTTAAGGCAACATCTTTGAGAGCAGCATTAGTGTGGGCAGCTAAGAAAAACTATATCATTAACCATTTAGATGTAGAAACTGCTTATTTGCTTGCACCATTGCAGCACACTATATATTTACAAAAGCCAGTTGTTATAAAAGACAATAAAGTAAATAGTAATGATTGTTGGAAACTAAAAAGAAGTCTTTATGGATTGAAACAATCTGGCTATCAATGGAATCAATATATTGTGAAAGAATTGAACAATGTAGGTTTTAAATCTGGTTTAACAGATCCATGTGTGTTTAAAAGAGAAAATAATGGAACGGTGTCATTATTGTTATTATTTACAGATGATATTGCTTTGATAACTAAGACTAATAATGAAGCGAATGAGATTATATCATTATTAGCCAAAAAGATAAAATTAAAGCATTTAGGTGAAATTAAAAGGTATCTAGGATTGACAATTAACAAAACAAAAAATGGATTTAAGATATCTCAAGAAGATAAGATTTGCCAATTAATTAAAACGTACAAATGGAACTTTGTAAACTGGCAAAGACTCCAATGAGTCAGGAAGTTTGCCAAACTGATGCTCAAAGTCCCAAATTTGATAAGTCCATATATCAATCTTTCATTGGTAGCTTATCATATATCAGCAATTGGTCAAGGCCTAATATAGCTTATAGTGTTAATCAGCTGGCACGTTTTAATTCAGATCCACATCAATGTCATTGGCAATCATTAAAGAGAATTTTAAGATATCTTAAAGGAACAATGAACCATGCATTGTATATAGAACCAAAGGGTGATTTGAGTCTTAGTGCTTATGCAGATGCAAGTTTTGCAACTGACATAAAAACTAGAAAATCAACATCTGGGATGGCTATATTATTTGGTAAGACACTAATAGGGTGGAGGTCAATCAGACAACAGCATATCAGCTTGTCCACGATGGAAGCGGAATTTTCATGTCTGTCATTACTATGCACTGACTTAATTTTGTACAAACAGTTGTTATTATTAGACATGGGTATAACTGTTAAAGATTCCACTATTGTGTACGAGGACAACCAGGCAGCCATAAAGTTAGCTACTAATATTGCTGTAAAAACTAGCATACTGATTTAAGATACTTAAATGTAAGAGAATCTGTAAAGAATGGGCTAATTAAATTGGAATACTTCATGACAGAAGAAAACATTGCAGACCAATTTACAAAAGCTCAAGGAGTAAGCAAGTTTAAAGAGAGTTGTAACAAATATGATTTAAAGATGTAAATAGTTATATTTATTATTATTTCCTAAAAGGGGAGAATGTTAGGGATAACATTGTTTACCCTAACTGTTAATAAAATAATAAATATGTTATCATGGTTTGTTAGTTAAAGTGTCTGTAACTTTAACTGTAAGAATGTAATTAAGGGAGTGGTTGTAAAAGCACCATAAAAGAAGCAAGGCAACGGCAGCTTGCTCTCTCTCTGGATTGATAATCCATAATTACTGGATAGATTGAAGACTGCGTTTTTCCCTACTGGAACAGGAGATAGAAAGGACTGTTGATTTATCAACTGAGAGAGGACTGATCTTTTGTAAGTGAACTGACATTGGATATTCTACACGGACTTTGCTAATTGAATATTCTTGAATGGACTGACAAAAATGATACCTAACTATTGGACTGTTATTTTGACTATGCTATGAACTCTGGATGGAATAAACTATATTTTGATAGCACAAGCTTATTTGTTATTTTTACTGTATGTTAACAAACATACAAACTTATCTCACTCATTTATCTGTGTGCCTATCTGAATAATGCTGCACATTCTGTTTAGCTTGTCTCCTTAACCCTGGTTGGGGAACACAGGCTTAACACCCTTTGCATTGCTAGTCAGACTTTTGCAAACTACAGCCCTGCAGACACAGTGAAATGCAACTCCCATTGTTTCTACCTACCTGTATCAGACAGGTAGTACACATTCCTACTTGGAAAAGCAGAGCAGATCTGAGCTGCTAAAGAATCCCAAAGTACTGAACTCCTCAGGATCAGAAGAGAAGCATGAGCCCCTCAACCTTTGCAGGCCAACCTCTTTAAGCAAAAGGCTGCCTTTCTATGCCTGCACAGGTGCCAAAAGGAAGAGGGGAAGATTAGAGGTTGAACAAAGTCCATTATTCTCTGGCAGCCTTCTTCAATCTTTTAATCATCACTTCTGCTGGCAAAGTTGTTCTGCCAAATAGGAGATACTGGCAAAACATTCTACAATGCTAAAGATCTACCCCAAATCTTAAACTACTTAAGCCAAAGTAGCTGGAATACAACATGATCCTTGTTCCTCCTTTTCCATGCTTTTTTCACTAGCATATTGTATGTGCATATATCTTTCATTCCTATAAGAACAAAGAAGAAAGTGATGTTTTAATTCAACAACCTGAAAACAAGTGGTGCTATTCAAATGCCTGCATCAAGGGTAAGCTACTAGGGTGGTCTAGATGTTTGGGGTGATAACTGCCCCAAATCCTTCCTGTGCCTCTGTTTTAAGGATTTGTAGTGCAAAGACGCTGGAATGCTCATGTCCAGAATAATCTCTCTCCACGTGTAAAGAAGTAATTTCCACGATAATGCTGTTATCACACCTTGTTGCCAGGGTCCCTATTCTGATGTACTTAACAGGAATTAGATCAGAACACTCAAAACACAAATCATGAATGCCATGGGAGATTCATCAGCTAGAGGCAGCAACACTGAAATATTTTCCTACATTGATACAATAGACTCCCGAGAGCCAAAACTGAAGATAATAAATTCACATTAAAAGTAAATGAAATAACTTGATTCTGGAACAGAGCAACATTTTCACCATTCCACATCAGTTATCTGTGTGAGTTGCACAAAATGAGCTAGAAGACCTCAAATCTGATTTAAGATGAACTACTGATCCTCTAAACTTTTAACTTCTAAGATTCTGGAGCTAGCAGCCTTGTTAGAGAGCAACCAACCCAAGCAGAAGAAGGCCTCAAGCAGAGTAGTATAGATTCATTACGTAAACACGAGAGCAAGATCTGATACATATACACACACATCCTTTGAGTCTTACCTAATTTTTCCCAGGTGAGAGCTGCCAGTCTGGGGAGATTCCTGTGGAACAGGCATAAAAAGAGGCTAATTTAAACTCTACATGTGTAGGTCTGCTTGTTTCTGCCTTACAAGCCTAATGGATTGCAATATACAAGTCACAGTCCTGTTTTAGTGGTACTGGCTGACATATTCTATGCATGTAAAATAGTATGCCCAAAGGCAGTGTGGGATTCAAAATTTTTCACTATTGGTTCTAAGGGCGTGGCTTGGTGTGCGTGGCAGGGGAAGGAAACTGCAAAAACTCCATTCTCTCCGCACTCCTGGGGGAAGGTTACTGCAAATCCCATTTCCTTCCTGTGGTGGTCTCCCATGGAAAGAATGAGACACAGAGCTGGTGTACTCGGGATGGGAGTCCAGAGCAAATTCTAGTGCTCCCTTTTATTGAGAATTTTGTACATAGTAAGCATTCACATTGTGGATTAAAATAATTACACAGAATTGTTTACAGTCGTCTGAGCTGCTTAAATGTTTCTGGTGTTTGCTTTTAATTTCCTTGCTTTATCTCAGTGACCCTTAGGCAGACATGTATGTATAAGGTCTTAGACTAATCATTACCCAATACTGAAGTCAAAGTTTATTCCCACATCTCCCCTGTTATAGTTTTTTGATGATCGTGGATGCCTCGGTAGCTTTTTGCCATCTGCAACAACAGTTCTCTTTCTGTAGGCTTCACCTGACACATTCCTAAAAGTCCAGGGAGACATTGGATACAACAGCACACACAAAGAGAAAGTATAAAAAGCAATATCACTCCAACAATGAGGTGACGAATCCATGAACCATCTGGCAACCAGGACCAAAGTGCAGACCACACGTCCAGTCCCTCGTCCTCCAATTGTAATGGATTCTCATTCAGGGTTTGTTCCATATGCTGTATAGTAGCTGTAATGTTTGGAGAATAATCAGAGATATACATGCAACAATGCGTATGAATCACAGTGCAAACTCCCCCTTGCGCAGCCAAAATAGTGTCCACTGCATATCTGGTTTGCAGGACAAAGTCAGGAATTTTTCCTTGCTCTTCTTCAAGCAGCTTTAGCGTTTTAATGGTGTCTTTAAACATAGTAACTGTCCAATTGTTTAAACGATGCAAATCTCTATAGTTCATCATGACTCCTAAAGGAGGAATAACTCCCCTTGATATTTGTGTCCAGTAGTCATGATTCAAAACAGAGTTTACTTCCGTTGCGGAACGCGCATTGCGGATATGAGCAGTCCCCAAAGATTTTAAAATGACATGAGATGGGATTACTTTCCCAAAGGTGCAGACTCCTTTCCATCGTGCTGGCATGCGATCATAGGCTATCCGTCCACACAGCAACCATAGATTTGCTCCCAGGAGATGACCAACCGTATTTGGTTCAGCATAGATTAATTGTGCAAAAGATTCCATTAACATAGCCAAATAAGTGGGCGGTGGTGCGTATTTCCCATTTGCACATTTGGGTAATTGGTTTTCTATCATGATGGGACAACATGTGGCAGGGATAAATGGACACCCATTTTCATTGATCAAAGATATGATATCAAATTTAGAAATATTATGTACAAAGTAAGTGAGATTTTTAGTTTTCATGTCATCTGGATAAACCCAACTTCCATTGCCAATAATAATTGTTTTGTTACAAAATGGATATGTTCCCAAGTAAGTCATATTCTCTACTGTCTCATTGTGGGTCCAGCAGATACCCACCACCTCTTGGATTCAGCTTCCAAGATGCAATGTATTTATGTTACTTGTAGTCCAACTGTTAGACCACATCCCTAAACAACCATAGCATTGTCCCTTATACCAGTCACCTTCGGCCAGAGGTACTGCAACCATTGGAAGCCCTGATGTTTTGTGAGTTGGCATATGCATACATATCCAACAATCAGTTTTATTATGAAGGTTTGCTAGCTTCCCCATGTCCTGGATCAACGTGTTTCTTTTCCATTCCCCCAAATCCATCCCCTTGCCCCTTTGGCTGATGATAAGGATGCACACAGTGAGCAGGAACCCAAACAACTGTCCCCTCATCTTCAACAGCAGCGTATCCTCGGCCCCAAGTTGTCAGCGGGACAGGTCCTTTCCACGTTGGATCTGGTAGTCTCTTATACCAAACTTTCGGTCTTGGCATACCTGCAGAAGGGGAGGAAGCAAAATGCCTACTGGCTGCCATAGCAGCGGGAGATCCTGTCATGTTTAAAAAATTTAAAGTGTATAAGGTAATATTAAGAATGTTTTGTATGTAAGGCAAGCCATATCCATCCACTTCCCCCGTTTTTGTTTTTGTGTGAAGGAGTGCTTGTTTTAGCGTCTGATGAGCTCGTTCCACAATGGCCTGACCATTGGAATTGTAGTCAATGCCAAATTTATGTATAATTGACCATCGATGACAAAATTCCGCAAAGGCGGTGCTAATGTAAGCAGGGCCATTATTGGTTTTGATCTCTATTGGTGGCCCCACATGTGTGAAGGTACAGAGGCAATGGTTGACTACATGTTTTGTACCCTCTCCTCGTTGAGGTGTTGCCATAATAAATCCTGAATAGGTATCAATGGTGACATGCAGATGGTGCCATGGTTTGAAGGGAGGGTGTTGTGTGACATCCATCTGCCATAGTTGACAAGCAGATGTCCCCCGAAGATTTACTCCTTGAGGAAGAGCAGTGGATTGAGCACTGCAACTAGGACATTGTTGAATAATAGCTGCAGCTTCTGCAACAGTGAGACCAAATTGTTTACAAAGAGCTTTGGCATTTTGATGAAAATAGCTATGTGAGTCCCATGGAGTAACAGGAGAAAGCGAGAGACAGGACATGGCCGAGCCCGCTGCGTCAGCCACATCATTCCCTTCCTGCAGCTCCCCAGGAAGTGGCTGGTGGCTGCGAATGTGTGCGATATGTAGAGAATGTGTGCGAGAATGAAGACAGCTTTGCAGAGCTAGAAACAAACTCATAAGATTAGCATCAACAGATGGAGAAAGATAAGCAAATTCAATGTTAAGTATCAATTGATAAACATAAAGAGAATCTACAATAAGATTTAGCGGTTCTTGCGCAAATTCCTGTAAGGCCAAAATAGCAGCAGCTAATTCAGCCCTTTGTGCTGATTGCTGAGGAGAGGTAATTTTTGTTTTCCATACCCCTTCCTGTCTCCATGCACAAGCGCTGTAGGTCTTACCACTGTCCGCATAAACGGTCACTCCCCCAACTGGCTGCTTAGCAATAATTGAATTAAAATTTACAGATACGTTTCGAAGCAACTGGAAACGAGGGTCACTGGGGGTGTGGCAAGAAATCTTCCCTGGCCAATTTTCAAGAGCAATTTGCAATTCAGTGGATTGACTATACCAAGTTTCCCACAGAGTGAGGGAGATAGGTAAAAATAGCTGAACTAGATCTATGCCAAATAAATGCATACTGCGATTTCGGCCTTTGATGATTAACTCACAGTAAAGCATAGCCATAGTAGAAATTGTTTTTCTTTTGGAAGTGGCCATTGGTCAATCCAGACTGGCTGAGAGGTTAACAATTGTAATTTTTCCATTATCCAATAACAATTTTTGTGCGAAATTGTGACAGCAAATCTCTACCCCATAAGTTTATATGCAGGGGCAACACAAGAGGTTGAATCCTTGCAGTCTCACCAGTTTCTCTATGCAATGCCTTCAACCAATGTACACTACTTCTTGCAAACTGCATACCACCCACTCCATGAACAGCTGGAGAGTCTTCAAGCGCCCATTCATTTGGCCATTCCTTTTGCATATCACAGAGACATCTGCTCCGGAATCTATAAGGCCAGAAAATGATTTTCCCTGAATTTCAATTGTCATTTTTGGTTGGTCTGTAGTCAAATTTTTTGTCAGCGCTAGCAATTCTGCAGCAACTGGAGAACTTGCCATTTCAGTGGACCCAAAACCACCAGTTCGTGGGATTCCAATTAAAGGATTTATAGGGATGTATGGAAGCAATAATAACTGGGCAATAGAGTCACCGGCCATTAATGATGCAGGAGTATCAGTGTACAATTGTATCTTAATAACCCTTTCATAATCTTGATCAATAACTCCTGGAATAACAAAAAACCCTTTTTCTGATGCAGAAGACATGGGAAGTACTAATCCCACTGTTTTTTCTGGCAGTGGCCCATGCAAATGAGTGTCCTCAATGTACACTTGATTAGGAAAGGTCACATTAATTGAGTTCAACATTTTTAAACCCAAACCTGCACTCCCAGTAATTGCATGTGATGCTTTTGTGACAGCCTTAGGAGCAGGGCTAGCTGCACGCCCCAAATTTAGTTTCCCGGATTTTGGTTCTGATCAGAGCGACATTGATTTGCCCAATGAAACCCTTTTTTGCATTTTGGACAGACCGATTTTGGACGGACGTCCTTAATTTTGTTTTTGTTAAATGCCATCCCCCCCCCAGGGGCACGGCACTGGGCTTTAAAATGGCCAGGCTTTCCACAATTAAAACAATTCCCTGTAGGTTTCATCCCTTTTTGTAATGCCATAGCCAAAGTCTCCATGTTGTAAGCCTGAGAACCCACCACTGCACATGCCTTTAACAGATCAGCCAGAGTAACCTCACCTCTAGCCACCAAGGGCTGTAAGATATGCTTGCAGTCAGCGTTTGCATTTTCAACTGCCAATTTCAGCAAAAGTTCTTTTTCAGCTTCCTCATTAGAGATTTGCCTGGTAATAGCCAATTGTAGCCTTTCCACAAAATCATTATAAGACTCAGATGCTGTTTGCTTAATTTGAGAAAAAGACCGTGCTGGGGTTCCCACATCCTGGATGCGGGACAACACCCCAAGGACAGCTGCCATAACCACTGGAAATACATGATCAGGCAAATTAGCAGCTTGATCAGCAGTGGATTCAAACAAGCCTGCCCCATAGATTTGGTCTGGCATATAAAGCCCCCCCGAATTCCTTCCTCTAGTGACAGCTTCCCTTTGGTATTCTGAGTCAAAGACCACATACTGAGTAGAGCTCAATATCATTCTCATTAAATCTTTCCAGTCGCTAGGAATCATGCGTGAGGTAGCCAAACTTGTCAGAAGTCCCTTTGTAAAAGGACTTTGAATACCATAATCTTTAACTGCTGTTTTAATTTCCCTAAGAACTGCTAAAGGAATCGGAACCCATTCAGTCTGCAGATTGCCTTGAGCATCCACTTGCCTATTGACTGGAAACAAATTCATCTGGGGAATCTCATCAGGCTCTAATTTCCCCTCATTGAAAGCCTGATGCATCATTGCTTGAACTTTTCCCATTTTTGGTTGGATTTTATCATTCACAGGCATAGGCTGTGGAAATGATAAAGCACACTCCAGTTTTGGAGTAGGAGGGTGCAATACAATTCCTTTATAAGGAGGAGGTTCTACTAAAGTTTTTAAAAGAGGTTGTTGCTGGGTCTCTAAAGCAGTTATAACAACCCTCCAATATATCAAAATTTCAGCTGTTGCCCGTGGCTCTTCATGAAGGATAGTTCCAATTCTCCTCCATGTGTCTAACTTTAAAGAGCCTTTCTCTGGATATCAGGGACATTGCCGCCAGAACTCTTGCAGCAGCTCTCTCACATTATCTTTTGAAATAACTATTTGTTCTCCCCCAGAGGGTTTAAAGATAAAGAAGTTTGTCCTGACTAACTTCAGCAGCTCACTAACATGCCATTCCTGTGGCTGAGAGAGTTTTCCCCCCATGTTCCCTGAAAAAATCCTATTGTCCAGCAATAGTTAAGTATGTACTTTACCGATTCCAGGCGAGGAAACATGGAGGTCCGGACACGTACCACCTGTAGTGGATCATGTCGGGGTCACCACATGTGGTGGTTTCCCATGGAAAGAATGAGACACAGAGCTGGTGTACTTGGGATGGGAGTCCAGTGTGCTCCCTTTTACTGAGATTTTTGTACATAGTAAGCATTCACATTGTGGATTAAAATAATTACATAGAATTGTTTGCAGTCGTCTGAGCTGCTTAAATGTTTCTGGTGTTTGCTTTTAATTTCCTTGCTTTATCTCAGTGACCCTTAGGCAGACATGTATGTATAAGGTCTTAGACTAACCATTACCCTATACTGAAGTCAAAGTTTATTCCCACACCTTCCCACCCCATAACCTGCTTTCAAACTCCATTCTCCTGTGCAGGGCAACAAAAGAAGATCCAGCCGATCAGCTGGGACTCGGGAGGCAGAGAATAGATAGGGATGGGGCTAGTCAGAGATGGGATTTGCCGGTTCTCTGAACTTCTCAAAATTTCCGCTACCTGTTTTCCAGAACTGGTCAGAACCTGCTGAATACCACCTCTGCCCAAAGGCCACTTTCTGCATATGATAGCCCTGAATTGGAGGACAGCAGAGACAGAAGGCCTGTGACATCTATAACTCTGTAGCAGAGTTCTCAGCAGAGTTTTCCTCTATACTTGCCCCTTGAGCAAAGAATACCTGAATAAGGCTTCTGGGTCAGTGAAGGGCTATTTGTTTCCTATTGCCCAACCCCAAGTGTCTCCCTGTTGAGATTCTGAGCAGGAATATTTGGATGTTGTCCTCTTTGAGACTTCCCTACAAAGAAATGAGTGTTTGAGCTTTCCCGGTCACTGCTGAAAGGCCTTTTGTAAACTTTCTAAAACCAGAAAGAGAGCTATTCCCCTCCTTTCTCAAGGTTCTGACTCAACTCTTCCCAACTCTCAGGGCACAAGTCATTGTTTTCTCAAGATAACTGGGGCCACAATTGCAACATACACTGCTCAAAAAAATAAAGGGAACATTTAAACAACACAATGTAACTCCAGGTCAATCATACTTCTGTGAAATCAAATTGTCCCCTTCGGAAGCAACACTGATTGACAATCAATTTCACATGCTGTTGTGCAAATGGAATAGACAACAGGTGGAAAGCATAGGCAGTTAGCAAGACATCCCCAATAAAGGAGTGGTTCTGCAGGTGGTGACTATAGACTGCTTCTCAGTTCCTATGCTTTCTGGCTGATGGTTTGGTCACTTTTGAATGCTGGCGGTGCTTTCACTCTAGTGGTAGCCTGAGACAGAGTCTACAACCCACACAAGTGGCTCAGGTAGTGTAGCTCATCCAGGATGGCACATCAATGCGAGCTGTGGCAAGAAGGTTTGCTGTGTCTGTCAGCGTAGTGTCCAGAGCATGGAGGTGCTACCAGGAGACAGGCCAGTACATTAGGAGATGTGGAGGAGGCCGTAGGAGGGCAACAACCCAGCATCAGGACCGACACCTCCGCCTTTGTGCAAGGAGGGACAGGAGGAGCACTGCCAGAGCCCTGCAAAATGACCTCCAGCAGACCACAAATGTGCATATGGCTGCTCAAACAGTCAGAAACAGACTCCATGAGGATGGTATGAGGGCTCAATGTCCACAGGTGGGTTGTGCTTACAGCCCAACACCATGCAGGATGTTTGGCATTTGCCAGAGAACACCAAGATTGGCAAATTCACCACTGACGCCCTGTGCTCTTCACAGATGAAAGCAGGTTCACACTGAGCACACGTGACAGACATGACAGGGTCTGGAGATGCCATGGAGAATGTTCTGCTGCCTGCTACATCCTCCAGCATGACCGGTTTGGCAGTGGGTCAGTAATGGTGTGGGGTGGCATTTCTTTAGGGGGCCGCACAGCCCTCCATGTGCTCTCCAGAGATAGCCTGACTGCCATTAGGTACCGAGATGAGATCCTCAGACCCCTTGTGAGACCATATGCTGGTGCAGTTGGCCCTGGGTTCCTCCTAATGCAAGACAATGCTAGACCTCATGTGGCTGGAGTGTGTCAGCAGTTCCTGCAAGACGAAGGCACTGATGCTATGGACTGGCCCACCCGTTCCCCAGACCTGAATCCAGTTGAGCACATCTGGCACATCGTGCCTCGCTCCATCCACCAATGCCACATTGCACCACAGACTGTCCAGGAGTTGGGGGATGCTTTAGTCCAGGTGTGGGAGGAGATCTCTCAGGAGACCATCTGCCACCTCATCAGGAGCATGCCCAGGCATTGTAGGGAGGTCATACAGGCGTGTGGAGGCCACCCACACTACTGAGCCTCATTTTGGCTTGTTTTAAGGATATTACATCAAAGTTGGATCAGCCTGTAGTGGTCTTTTCCACTTTAATTTTGAGTGTAACTCCAAATCCAGACCTCCATGGGTTGCTAAATTTGATTTCCATTGATGTTTTTTGTCTGATTTTGTTGTCAGCACATTCAACTATGTAATGAATAAAGTATTTCATAAGAATATTTCATTCATTCAGATATAGGATGTCTTATTTTTGTGTTCCCTTTATTTTTTTGAGCAGTGTATATTGGAGTATTCAGAACTCTAGTACATGCAAGCAGATTCAGAAAGCCATTAAAGCACTACTGCTCCTTGGAAGGGTTGCACTGAAAATCACCTTGTCCTTTCTGTCTTTTGAGGTCCCCATTTAGTATAAATGGAAACATTCCTCCCTTGCAGCCCCAAAGGCTAAATTTTTGTGATGCAGAAATGCCTAATGAATTTATATGTATTTTTCATGGAAGAGATGGTAAATAAAGTCAGTTGCTGAATATGCAAATGAATAATAGTGGTAAATGACTTGAACACTTGCAGAACTCAGCTTTGGGGAATTTTTACTCGCAACATACTTCACTCCCATATCTTTCATTTATTTATATTTAACTCATTTTATATGAGGGGCTTTGTTGTTGTTGTATGCTTCTCTTTTCAGTGAAATGCCTTTTAGAAGGACCTGCCCAAGCAAAATTAATAAATGGATGTAGAATTTTTTAGTACCCAGGTCAGGGTTAGGATAGATTTTGGAAGATGCCCAGCTTGCTTTTCAGCACATTTTGCCAATTGGGTTCTTTCTTCCAGTTTAAAATAGGACAATGATGAACTGGAGCAAAGTAAGTCCTATGAAGAACTATTTAAAAACTAGGTATGTTTAGCTTGCAGAAGAGAAGGTTGAGAAGGGACACGGTAGCTGTCTTCCAATACCTGAAGGGTTGTCATGTTGTAGAGTGTTTGGACTTGTCCTCAGTTGCTCCAGATAATAAGTTACTATTGGGAAGAAACTTCAAGGATGTAAAAAGAGATTAGGCTTAGATATTACAAAAACTTCTTGACAGTAAGAAAAGAGGAGTGGTTTTGTACATCAAAGAAACCACTCCAGCCAAACTGATTTATACTGATGAAGATGGAAGAGTATTAATAGTTGAAATAGTGGATAATAATATAAAAACACTCTTGGTTGCAATTTATGCCCCGAATGATAAACAAGAAGAATTCTATAAAAAATTACATATGAAAATAATTGAACTGGACTATGTTAATGTACTTATGATGGGGGACTTCAATGGAATTGTAGACAATAAACTGGACTACACAGCAAAAACAACATGACAAAATAGGAAAACTCTCCCTAAATCCTTTTTCAAAATCATAGATGAATTAAATTTAAAAGATATATGGAGAGAAAGAAATGCTAAAATTCAACAATATACTTTTTATTCAAATAGACATTTATCGTGGTCTAGAATAGATATGATTTGGACATCAACAGAATTATTATCTAATATTCAAGAAATAAATATTGAAACAAGTACATGGGCAGACCATAATCCAATGACAATTAAATGGAAAGGACAAAAAAGAAGATCTAGATGGACATTAAACAATACTATTCTAAAGGAAAAAGACTTTATACAATGGATGGAAAAAGAATTGGCCTTCTTCTTTAGTGAAAACAAAAAAGAAGATACTTCAATACAGAATGTTTGGGATACAATGAAGGCATATGCAAGAGGGTTAATAATTGACTAAAGAAAGAAAAAGAACATTAGGAAGAGGCAAATGATTAAAGCTCTAGAAGATGACCATAAAAAACTGGAAAAAGAATGACAGATGATGCCACAGAAAAAAGATATTAAACTTAAAATGGACATAATTAAACATAAAATGGATCAAGTAGAGAAAGAAGAACTGGCACAAAAAATTAGAAGTGCTAAACAGAATTATTTTGAAGATGCAAATAGGCCAGCTAGATGGTTAGCATATAAGCTAAGAAAAGAGAAAGAATCAAGGAAAATATTACAGTTAATAGATGATCAAGGTCAAATTTGTTATGGTAATAAGGAGAAAAAGGCAATTATTTGAGATTTTTATGGACAATTATATAAACAGGAGGATCTTGATGAGGAAAAAATTAAACAGTATTTACAAAATGCTAACCTACCTAAGATACCTGACGAAACTTGGAAAATGTTAGAAAGTGCTATAACAATGATGGAATTAGCCAAAGCACTCAACAGACAGAACAATGGAAAAGCACCAGGACCAGATGGTTTCCCAATGGAAAAGCACCAGGACCAGATGGTTTCCCAGCAGAATTTTATAAAACATTACAAGAATCGTTGAGCACTCCTCTGTTAGAAGTCATGAATGAAGTTATGATAAATAAGAAAATACCTAAAACATGGTCAGAAGTTTATATTACACTTATTCCAAAAGAAGGAGTTGACCCATTACAAATTAAGAACTATAGGCCTATTTCCTTATTGAATGCAGACTATAAAATCTTTGCTTCAATCTTGGCAGAAAGGCTTAAAAAATATCTAAATAACTTTATTCACTCTGATCAGAATGGATTTTTACCAAACAGACAGATTAAAGACAATATGAGGGTAATCCTGGACACACTGGAATATTATGAGGCGCATCCTGAAAAACAAATGGCTTTGATATTTTTAGATGCCCAAAAGGCATTTGATAATGTGAATTGGAGATTTATGTTATTACTATTGGAACAGATGGGCTTTGCTAGAAAATTTATCCAAGCAATAGAAGCCATATATTATAAGCAAATGGTAAAAGTAATGATAGATGGAGAATTCACAGACTCTATCAATATTAAAAAAGGTACAAGACAAGGATGCCCATTATCTCCTTTGTTATTTGTATTGACCTTGGAAGTCTTAAATAGAAATATTAGAGAGGATACACACATAAAAGGAATGAAAGTCAAAAAGGAGGAATTTCAATTGCAAGCCTTTGCGGATGACTTGGTCTTTATTTTGGAAGACCCTTTAGAGACAGCTTTAAAACTATTGGAAAAGATAGAGATGTATGGTGAGATGGCTGGTTTGAAAATAAATAAAGACAAAACAAAGATTTTGACAAAGAACATGTTATTAAGACAAAGAGAAGAGCTGGCAGATTTATTGAAAATTCAAGTTATGAACAAAGTTAAATATTTGGGGATATATCTGATGTCAAGATGTACTACATTGAAAGAGAATAACTATATTAAACTTAAACAGCAGATAGCATCCGATCTGAAAAAATGGGAAAACCTACAACTGTCATTGATAGGTAGAATTTCAACAATTAAGATGAATATTTTACCCAGAATTTTATATTTGTTCCAAACAATACCAATTAGGTTAGGTAAGGATTACTTTGAAGAATTAAATAAAATTGTGTTGAAGTATATATGGCAAGGCAAGAAAGCGAGAATAAAATTAAAACTTTTACAGGATGCTAGAATTAGAGGAGGATTTGGCCTTCCTAATTGGGAGTTGTATTATCAAGCTGCAAACTTAATATGGATTTAAGAATGGATAACGTTAAGAAAGACTAGATTGTTGGCATTAGAAGGTCATGATTTATTATTGGGTTGGCATGCTTTTTTATGATATAAGGGAACTAAATCACAGGGTTATTTTAGAAGGCATTATATACGGGAATCGTTATGGTTGAATTGGGAGAAAATTAAGAAACAATGTTATTTGAAAATCCCAGTTTGGTTATCAACTATTGAAGCTTTTTCATATCCTATAACCTATAAGAAGGAACAAACCGTTAGATATGGGGAAATACTGGATGAAAAGGGTGAACTTAAAACGATGCAAAATTTAGAAGAACAAGGTATAAAGATGAATTGGTTTTCATATGCGCAAATACATGCAAGGTATCTTAAAGATTCTAAAATAGAAGGATTTTATGATAAATTGACTGATTTAGATAGGATTTTGACAGGTACTGATGAAAAAGTGATTTAAAAACTATATAGTTATCTGTTGGAAATTAAATTAGAGGAAGAACAAGTTAAAGAAATAATGATTGCTTGGGGGAAGAATTTTGGATATGGGATTGATTTAGAGAAATGGCAAAAATTGTGGTCACAAAATTATAAAATGACAATGTCAACAGCGTATAAAGAAAATTTGTATAAGATGTTTTACAGGTGGCACTTTCCCCCGACAAGAATAGCAAGAATGTTTAAGAATAAATCTGAAAAGTGCTGGAAATATCATCAGATACCTGGCTCATATTACCATATGTGGTGGACTTGTGAGGAGGCCAGGAAATACTGAACTAGAATTCGCATATGGCTGGAAAAAATGACAAAGAAACACATAGATTTGAAACCAGAGATTTTTTTATTGGGAATCTTACCTGATGTATATAATAAAAACTTAAAGTATTTGATTGTAAATGTATTAACAGCGGCTAGGATTGTATTTGCTAAACATTGGAAGAGTGAGAAAATACCATTAGAGAAAGAAATTATTAAGAAAATATTGGAATGTGCTGAAATGAGTAGATTGACATTTGAAATTAGAGAACAAGAAGATAAACAATTTTATGAAGTTTGGGATCTTTTTTATCAATGGTTAGAAAATACAATATAATAATAGAATATTTAGAAATCTAGGAAATAACGAATATATAATTTTTCTTGGTTTTGATAACATTTTTAGAATATTTTATTAAGATAGATTTGGTATGATTCTATGATCTGTTATAAAATAATTTAACTCAATTATAGTTATCTCGCTTAAGTATGAATTGGTAAAATTATAGTCAAATGATTGTTCAATAATGATATTAGGATACTTAACTGATGATTGATAATGTGAGTTATTATGTAATATAATTATTTTGATGACTATGAAATGGATGCACAAAAAGGAGTGGTAAACCAACCGATACACTGTAAATTTATGAAGAATGATGATTTTTTCATGTTATGTCTTATGTTTTATGTGTTTTTGTTTGTCGTTAAAACCAATAAAACTTTTATCAAAACAAAAAACAAAAAACTTCTTGACAGTAAGAGCTTTCCCTCAGTGTGAATGGAATAGTTTCCTCTCCTTCATTGGGTTTTCAAATGGAGGCTGAATGATAATTTATTGAAGATGATGCAGTCATGCCTTCTAATTCAATGATTTGATGATTCTCTTTATCATGGCATTGCACTAATAAAGAGTAACCTATAGATTTTTTTTAAAGAAAGAAAATATGTTCGTTTTTAACATACCCAAAGAAATCTAAACGGCTTCAAGAAAGTTATGTTTAAGTCAATTCTGGCAGGCTAGACCCAGAGTTTCCATATGTTCAGGTTTCATTCAGGACTTCCATTAATTTGTTACAGAGCAGCCCATTTGTCATGTCACTTCAGGAAACTGCTGGGAGCGAGGGGATCGGCATTTTTTCTCTGAGTTTCCCATACCAGCAATCCCCAGATGTATCAGCTACCCCTCACACCTCATGGATTTCAAAATGGTATGCAGTTCAGCTCTTGCCTGTAGCCTTATTATTCCTCTGCTCCTTTTGCAAAACCCATCAGCCTTTCTAACTCTCATTCCTCCACCAATATCAGAGGTGGTATTCAGCAGGTTCTGACCAGTTCTGGAGAACCGGTAACAGAAATTTTGAGTAGTTCAGAGAACCGGCAAATACCACCTCTGACTGGAGATTTTACAGTATCCTTCCCCTGCCACACCCACCAAGCTACACTCACAGAACCGGTAGTAAAAAAAATTGAATCCCACCACTGACCAATATGCTTAAAATTTAACTTGAAAAGGTTCCTTACACACTCTAGAAAGACTGGGCATGGAATGGAAAGATAAATGCAAACCCATTTTTCTTTTGCACTGCAGCCTGGCCCTAAATGGGGCAACAGCAGAAGTCAGGGAAATCTTGTCCTCCATTCAGCTGATCTTTCTTTTCATCATCTACCCAGATGTAATACGTATGTTCTCCAAATTTTCTAGAGGCTCTTGTATCTCATCCAGATGTTCATTCTGTTTACAAATGTATGCAATATATGATGTGGGTGTCTGTCTGTATGCATTTGACTACTCTTACTGTTCTCTCTCCAGAAAATCCCTATATAGTAACCATGGAGTGACTGTGAAAAAAATTGATGCCCAACAGATTTTCTAAATTCAAACCCATAAGGCTTTGGCCATGCTGGCTGGGATCCTCAGGCAAAGGAGGAGGACAGTTGGGAAACAGTAGGCAGTTGTCCAAAATCTTGTGACTTCAGTTGGGATGCCCAAATTCAGAATTTGTCAGCGTTTCAGCAAACCTCCATTCCAATCAGTAACTCTGAGACAAACATATCTCAAAAGCACCTTTATTAGAATAGCACCTGGCACATCTGTGGAATCCAGAGTCAGTTCCAGAGTCAGAATCCAGCCAGTTCGCACCTACTCAGGTGAACCGGTAGCAAGAATTTGGCATGGGTCACTGAACCGGTAGCAATATCTAGCTGGCCACACCCCCAACCCTGTCGCCCAGTTTCCGCTCACTCGCTTGCCCCGCCCACCCAATGCTTGCTGCCCCAGTTTAAAGGAGGACTGCTTCCCCACCCTAGCCAGGCATTTTCAAGCAGCCACTTGAAAACACATGACTGTAGGCGAAGCAGCAGTCCGTTAACCTGCAAAACTGTTCCGAGGCTGGATTCTTCATGGACACTAGAAGTATCGCTTCCCCTTGTGAGTAAAGTGCCTGGAGCAAGAGGGAAAGAATGCTGGGAGAGGGGTGGGAAATCCAGCCATGGGGAAGTTTGCAGGAGCTTCAAATGCAAGTCCGTTTACCTGCAGAACTTCTCTAATGCTGGATTCACTTGCTCTTTTGAGTAAAGTGCCTGGAGGAGAGGGAATGAAGGCTGACAGGGGTGTGTGTGAGAGAGAGAGAAAGAGAGAGAGAAGAAAGAAAAAGAAAGAAAGAAAGAAAGAAAGAAAGAAAGAAAGAAAGAAAGAAAGAAAGAAAGAAAGAAAGAAAGAAAGAAAGAAAGAAGGAAGGAAGGAAGGAAGGTAGGAAGGAAGGAAGGAAGGAAGGAAGGAAGGAAGGAAGGAAGGAAGGAAAGAAAGAAAGAAAGAAAGAAAGAAAGAAAGAAAGAAAGAAAGAAAGAAAGAAAGAAAGAAAGAAAGAGAAATAGGGAGAGAGAGTGTGGTGTGTGTGAGAGAGAGAGAAAAAAAGAAAGGAAGGGAGAGAAAGACAGAAAGAGACAAAGAAAGAGAAACAAAGAAAAAGAAATAGGGGGAGAGAGAGACAGAGAAAACTCTGTGCTATTATTTTTAATTGTTCCATTATTTATCATGTGTTAATATTTCACACTGTCCCTACACCTAGAGTGATTCTCCTGCCTTTTGTTTGACCAGGGCTACCACATATTTTATAGAGTTTACATGCATTCAATGTCAATAGTCCAGAGCATAAATACATTTGTGTTTAAGAGAGTTGAAAGGGAGTTTGGAGGTCAGAAGCCCCTGCTCAGGCAGGAAAACTGAGGATGCCAAACTCTGAGTAGAGGTCCTGGGAAAGGTGTCAGAATAACACTTAGAAGGGACTTTTGGGGGAACCCTATACCATTTCAGAGAAATGGCTGTCCAGTCTTTTAAAAATTTCCAGTGATTGATCATCCAGAATTTCTGGGGACAAGCAGGTCCACTGGTTAATTGTTCTCACTGTCAGAATGTTTCTCCTTAGTTTTAGGTTGCTTCTCTCTTTGTTCAGTTTCCATCCATTGCTTCTTGTTTGCCTCCTGGTGCTTTGGAAAATACATTCCTCCTCTTTCTTTGTGGCAGCCCCTTAAAAGCCTGTTGCCTATCACAATCTTGAGTAAAGCATGTGAGCCATTTTCTCCTTTCAGTGGTCCATGAAAGTACATCTAATAGTATGCAGATAATAAAGTCAAAAAAGGTGAACAACATTTTTAAAGAACTATAGATAAGTTGAGGCTGGGTGACAAGGAATGGCTGGGAGGGGAGGGGCCAGGTGAGGCACCCCTTGATGTGAGTGACATTGTGTTGGCCACGCCCACCCAGTCACATGACCACCAAACACGTCTACCCAGTCACATAACCACTAAGCCATACCCACTGTCCCATGACCACCAAGCCACACCCACCAAATAAGCCACACTCACAGAACCAGTAGTAAAAAAAATTGAATTCCACCACTGGTGGAATCCATAATCTAAAAGTTCTTGGGCTTCCCATAATTTCCCAAACTACAAATCCACCCACCCTTGGTCGTCATCACATCACATGGCCCAATCACAATCTGTCCAAAGTAAGATCCTTATTTCATCCTGCACCATACTAAATGATCTTGAACTAACAGAAGAATTTTATTTTGTCTACTTAGAGCTACTTAATTAAAACCACCCCCCTCCCACTTTCTCAGGCTACGTGGCAGCATGGAATATGGGTTCCAAAGCTGACAGGCATCCCTCGAGAAACTTGCCTCCTAAAAGAGATAATGAACAAAACACAACCAGGGGTTAATGCTATGCCCTTAAACCCCTCTTCCCCCTCCAAGGGAACTCTTTGGTTTGTCAGGGAATTCTTCATGGAATTGGTTAACCAATCTATCTGCATTTATATCCCAACTTTTTACCCAAATAGCATCTGACAAAGGGTAACCTTTCCATAATACCAAATATTGTAATCTCCCTTGGCGTAATCTAGAATCGAGGATTTTCTTTATTTCACAATGTCTCTCACCCTGTACGATTAAAGGTTTGGGGGGAGCTGCTGGTATCAGCCTTAGATTCGACCCTGCAGCAGGTTTCAATAAACTACTATGGAACACTGGGTGTATTTTTCCCAACAGCTGAGGGAGACTTAATTGGACTGTCACTGGAATGATTATGTTTGATATCGGGAATGGATCTAAGAATTTAGGGCCCAACTTCCTATTGGGGAGTTTCAATTTGAGATATTTAGTTGACAAAAACATTTTGTCCCCTACTTTAAATGTTGATTGGAGGGATCTATGTTTTTCTGCTTGTTTTTTATATTCCTCAGCAGCTTAGTCAAACCTTTTTTTGTATCCTCCCAACCTTTCTTTAATGAGTCCATCCACTCCGTTAAAGACATAGATGTTGGGGGGGTTTCCTAGGTAATTCCGGCATAGGGACAAATTCCATGCCAATGTTGACTTGGAATGGAGTCAAGCCTGTGCTGCTGTGTACTATATTAGTGTAAGCAACTTCTGCAAATGGTGACAGCTCTGCCCAGTTCTCCTGTTGATAATTTACATAGCATCTAATGTATTGTTCCACCATGGCATTCACTTTCTCTGCTGCCCCGTTGCATGCAGAATGGAACGCTGAGGAAAGTCCTTGGGACAACCCAATGGACTTCAACAACTCCCTCCAGAACTTAGCAGTAAACTGTACAGCTCGGTCTGAGATTACTCTACGAGGTACTCCCTGGAGCCTATAAATATGATTCATGAACAGTTTTGCAAGTGTTTTAGCTGAAGGTAGTCCATTACAGGCTGTAAAGTGGGCTTCATTAGAGAATAAGTTGATAATAGTCCAAATTATGGTATTTCTTACACTATCAGATAGCTCTACAATAAAATCCATCACGGTTTCTTTCCATGGCTTCATTGGTACAGTTACTTGTTGAAGGAAGCCAGGGTTTTTTTCCAGTTCTGTGTTTCATTGTGGCACAAATTGAGCAGCTTTTCACATAATCTTCACATAAGGTTTCATTTTTGGCCACCAGAACTGTCTCCTGACTAAATGTAGGGTTTTTAAAAACCCAAAGTGTCCCCCCCAACCACGAGTCATGGCTACGTTTCAGTACCATTAGTCTTACAATATAGCGTACATAAATTTTTGTCCCTTTCCAAACCAATCCTTCGTTCATTGTCAAATTGGTTTGATGTTCAACAAACCAGGGATTGGTCAACAGGGCTGCTTTCAACTCTGTTGTCAGTTTGTATTCTAGTTGTCTGGTACTGAGTTGGCTTGGCCTCGGGTGATTACTTGTCCTGCAGGTTGGGCTTCTGATATCATAGTTTGCACTACCTCCTCTTGGTGACTGTCAAATTGGGGTTTTCTCGACAGGGCATCTGCCAGTATGTTTTTCCCCCCGGGATACATTTCATGTTAAAGTTGAACTTCTTGAAGTATTGAGCCCAGCAGATTTGTTTAAGTGATAGCTTTCGAGGTATCTTTAGAGACTCAAGGTTCTTGTGATCAGTCACACATCAAAAGGCTCCTTCACTCCTTCCAGGAAATGCCTCCAAGATAGTAAAGCCCATTGCACTGCAAACACTTCTTTTTCCCAAACAGCCCACCTATGCTCTGTGTCTTATAGAGTTGTAATTGCAGGAATGTTCCAATATCAGATGGCAAACCTCAGATAAAGAATGTTTCCAAGCAAATACAACTCAGGCAAACAAAGTCACCAATCTATGGATAAAGGAGGATTAGAGAGGGGAAGTAGACATATGTTAGACTTTAACTAGAGATAATTAATTGTATGGATTACTGTACTAAACAGTAATAAAAGTTAAGCAGTAACCAAAGTCAACCAATGATGGAGGATAACTAAACATGAGTATAAATGCAAGACTATACTCCAATAAAGATCATCATAATTCAGTTGTTCACAATCAAACAACTCGACTGCCTCGTCATTACAACAAGTGGTGCCTGAACAGGGACCCTCTTACTTCGTCCGGCAAGGATTTGGTGCACCTTTAACCCTTTGTGGTTTCTTCAACCTTTTGGTTTCTGTAAGTATGGGGTCTTCACTTTCTGAGGAACAAAGGAAGCATGTAGATGAATTAGGCTATTTGTTGAAGAAAAATAATACCGAGGTACCACAGAGAAATCTCTTAAGGATGGTCCAGGAGATTGCAGCTCGGTGCCTATGGTACCTAGAAAAGGGGTCTTTAAAATTAACTGATTGGGAATGTATTGGGAAAACATTGCATACTGAGCCTCGAGCAAAAATAGAAGTTTTGCATGTGTGGCATTTATGTAGGCATGCAATTGAAACATTTGGTCACAATGAACTTTCTCTTAACACCTCCACCTTCACATTATACTAATGCTGTCATTTGTTCCCCTTCTTCACCTGAATATATGTCTTCAATTCCCTCAGCTCCTGCATGCAGGGCAAAAGCCTCCTGATTCTATTGTTCAGTCTTCTTTTCAGAAAATGGTAGAGACTTGTAAAAGAGATGCCTCTGTCTCAGGAACAGAACTTGTAGAATTATTGTCTGTTTGTCCAGTACAATATCGTCCTGGTCAGGGGCCACACCTTGGACTGCAAGTAGCAGAATGGGAGGGTCTGCCTTATCAGATCTTAAGAGAGTTTAAAAAGTTACAGACTATGGGATTAGTGGTAATTTTACAAGAAGACTTGTAGAAGGAATAAAAAATGGTTATACAATGATCCCTGAAGATTGGAAGCAAATATTTCACATGATTTTAACATCCATGCAATATGTGGTTTGGGAGAGTGAATATATGAGACATGCTCAAGCTGCTGCTTTAGGAGGAGGAGGAGCATAAACAGTTGAGCAGCTATTTGGTTCTGGACCGTTTGGTACAATTCCTACTCAAGTTGTTCTTCCTCCAGCTACGTTAACTATTGTTTCTGAATGTGCCTTTTGTGCTTTTCTTAAAGTACCCCAAGCTGGAGAACCAAGAGCAAATTTTTCAAACATTCGACAGAATGCCAATGAGCCTTATGTTGACTTTGTTGAGTGTCTTTGTTGAGCATCTGTCCAAAACAATTAGACAGCAGTTTGATCATCAGGAAGCTGCTGGTGAACTTCTTCACCAGTTTGCTATTGAAAATGCTAATGCAGGTTGTAAAAGAGCTTTACAGCCATTAATGCTGCGAGTCTGCCAGAATATTGGATCACAAACTTATAAAATGCATATGTTAGCAGCTGCTATTCAGAAAGGACAGCGATCAATTGGTAACTGTTTTAAGTGTAAGAAGCCTGGCCACTTTCAGAAGGACTGTCATTCTACACCTTCTATGCCTCAGAATTGTCCTTCTGAGAGGTGCCCTATTTGCAAAAAGGGATTTCATTGGGCCAATCAATGTTGGTTTCAGTCGAGAAACTTGCCAATGGGTGTGGCACCCACCCAGAATCCAAAGCGTGCCTTTCCCATCATTCTGACTCCTCCAGCAGTCTCTCTCACTCCTCCCCAGCCATAGCCGGTAGCGCTGGGATCGATTTAATCACTCAAGAGGAAATTGAGTTTAAATTTCGTATGGAAGTTAAAATAGTTCCATCTCAATTTAAAAGTCCTCTTCCTTCGGGATTAGTTGGCTTAATTTTCCCTCATTCTTCTGCACACAAAAAGGGCTATTTTGTTGTGCCTGGGGTAATAGATTCAGATTACACTGGTATCCTCATGATTCAGATTTGGGTGAATCTTCCTCAAGTTCTTCCTTGTAATTCTTCTGTTGCTCAATTGCTTCTTCTTCCATATGAAAGTCCATCTCCTGGTATAAGTAATCGTGGGGATGCAGGATTTGGATCAACTTCTTTATCTGTAGGCTTACTTCATCAGCTGAACTCCTCTCGTCCTTTGTTAACGCTCTTCCTTAATAAACAACCATTTCAAGGGTTATTGGATACTGGAGCCGATGTTGCTGTCATCTCCTCTTTACAGTGGCCAGTACAGTGGCCAAAAACGACAGTTTCTTCATTGTGGGAAATAGGAGGTTCTACAGCTGCTTGGCAGAGTGTTCAAGAAATTAATGTTGTATCTGCTGGTAAGTCCTTTTTCCTACAACCATACATTCTAGATATTCATACTAATATTTAGGGCCATGATATCCTTTCTCTTCTTAATGCCCATTTGATTCTTGATGATGGCTCTTCCTCTTAAATGGCTCTGTTCTATGCCGGTTTGGGTGGAACAATGGCCATTATTAAGGGAAAAACTCACTGCTTTGCAACAATTGGTTCAAGAACAATTGGCTGCTGGTCATATAGAACCTCCTACTAGTCCTTGGAATACTCCTATTTTTGTTATAAAAAAGAAAAATGGGAAATAGCCTCAGACAAAATTCAAAAGGTAGAACCTTATACCTATTTAGGACATAGAATGTTGCACAATTCCTCCAATCCGATTCTTCCCGAATTACAAGTACAGAAATATACATTAGTACAATGGCAAAAATTACTTGGCATTATTAATTGGGCACGCCTATTCTTCTACATTACAACTGGTGATATGTTGCCTTTATTTCAGTCTTTGAAGGGAGCACAATCACCAGGAGATCTAGTTGTATTAACTGATTTTCAAAGAACATGCCTTCAAGAAATATTGAATAAGTTTAAGCATCAATATGTGGACAGGATAATATCCTTAACAATAGGACTTTGCTTAGCTATTCTTCCCACTACACCCTTACCCATGGGATGTCTTTATTCTAATGCGTCCCTGCAAGTGGTCAACATTCATGAATTGATTAATTTGTCAGCTACTCTGCCTAGAAACATTTATTCTTATCAGTAAGCATTAGAGGATTTGATTATTAAAGGTCGCAAACGAGCCTTACATCTTACAGGACAGGATCTCATTAGCATAGCTTTCACTCGTATAAAAGTTGAACATGAGCATTTGATGATGATTTCAGAATCATATCAGATAGCCTTTTCTCAATATGTGGAAAACGTGTATTCTTTATCCAAGGATCCTAGAATAGTGGTTACTACTTTAAATCCGGCCTTTTCTTCCATTTTTGTGTGAAACCCTATTTCTCAAGCTCTTACAGTCTTTACTGATGGATCACCTACAAGGAGTGTGGTTGTCTGGCAGATTCAACAACAATGGTATTCTAAATTTACTGCAACGCAGACTTCAGCTCAATGTGCTGAGCTGGCTGCTGTGATTTTGGCTTTACAATTGTTCAATGACCAACCTATTAACTTGATCGTTGATATTCAATATGTGTATTTAGCTATGCAATCTCTTCCCTTTTCTTACTGTGCTCTCTCTTTGGATAAGAATTTGTTATCCTTGTTTTTATCTTTAAAGAATAGTTTGGAAACTCACTTGTATTCTTTGTATGTAGAACACATTCGAAGTCATACTCCCTTTACTAATGCCTTGACTGAAGGAAATCGGAAGGCAGATGAATCCTTAAAGGATGTTGCATCTTTGTTTGCTGATCCTGTTGCTAGTCATTCTTATTTTCATCAAAATGCCAAATCACTTGCAAAGCAATTTAAAATTTCATTATCTCAGCGCGGGATATTGTCCGTGCTTGTCCAGCTTGTCAGCAACTGGCAGTTCCCTTTCCAGTGGGTGTCAACCCACGAGGAACCCAAACTAATCAAATTTGGCAAATGGAAGTAACTCAATTTTCAACCTTTAAGCCATACTGTTATCTTCATATGTCTATTGGCACTCATTCACACTTCCTTTGGGTTACTGCTTCAAAACATGAACATACTTCAGATGTTATTTCTCATTGCCTATCCTCTTTTGCTGTAATGGGTTGGCCTTCTTAGTTTAAAACTGACAATTGCCCCACTTATATTAGTAAGGAACTTCAAACCTTTTGTCAGAAATGGAATATTACTTAATGCATGGAATTCCTTAAACTCTCAGGGTCAAGCTATAGTTGAGCGAGCTCATTTACTTTTAAGGCATTGCTTCAGAAACAATTACAAACTGAGTCTGGCCCTTACCATCTGTGAAAGATTCAAAATCTCATTGCTGTAGAATGATATACTTGGAATTATTTAACCTTTTTATATTCTCTTGCAGACTCACCTGTTAATTTGCATTTTCGAATTACTGAATCTTTAGCAAGGCCTTTGGTAAAGTATCGCCAAGATCCAGATCAAACCTGGAAAGGCCCTACACCGCTGATCACCTGGGGTCGCGGTTATGCTGCCGTGGAAGATCCTTCTACTCAACAAGCAGTGTGGGTTCCAGCGTGCTGTGTTCGTCCATATCATGGCATGGCATCAGGGCCTTCACAACCCAATTCCAGATTTCAATCTTCATCTGAACACGGAAGTCCGTCTCCAAGGTTGACGCACCCGCAACACATCACTTGGGGCCAGGTTAAATCTACTAAATATCAAGCTCAACAACAACTGCAGCAGGCCTCATTACCTCAGACTCCTGAAAATCTGCTGTTGCTGCTATTATTACTGCTAATTCTGTTACAATTTTACTTTGTATTTTCTTGTTTATGATTAATGGTGTTTCTGCTCAAAATGACACTTCTGTGGTTCGTCTTAACCCTAATTTGTGGGTTCGCCATGCCCAATACATGTTTATGACCCATGGCACAAATATTACTTTATACTATGAGCTCCCAATGGCATTTGGTCAAATTTCTTTTACCCCTAACTTGATCATGTCTTCTACATTTATTGTCTCACAATTACAATCCATTTCACACTACTGGCTATTTTCGACACCCCCTGTGCAATTGAATTCTGTCCATTGGCGTTACTTGAAAGTTAGTCAATTTACAAGGGGTCTGTGTTTCTGTTGTCACGCTAACTTGGCTTCATAATTGGTCTGATTATGATGCTGCTCAGCACATATTAAAAAAGCTAGGGAATTATAGTTATTGTTCTGACTACTATTGGTTGTCAGGTACCTTTAATTCTTCTTTGCATGGAATTAATATAGCTCCTGATATGTATCCTGACAATTTTCCTATTTTTAATGCCTCTGATCAATCTAATACAGGATCGATATGCGCTGGTTGGCAGCTTGAGGATCCTAATATGTGGTTCTTTTTTGATAAATATGCTGCTAACATTCATCCTCAGAATTATCAATGTGCAACTATAGGTTATTTTACTCTACCTGTTCAAATAGGTATGCTCCTATCAACTTGACAGCGGTGTTCCTCTCTGGGGCCTACATGTAATGATGAAGTCATTATTGACACACAATTGTCTTCTGGTTCTACATTTGGCCATGCATTGGCAGGAGTCCTTACTCTTATCCTGGCATAATTGCTCAAGAAAACAGACAATCTATTCTTGGTCTCACCTGCAGACTTGAAAAATCCATCAATGCTACCGCTGCTATTATTCGTGATTTGCAGCATGAAATAGAAGACTTAAATCAAGATGTCTTACAGTAGTCTTTTGCCATAGACTATCTTTTAGCCCGTCAGGGAGGGTTCTGTATGTTAGTTGGACGCCATGGATGTGCTGTGCATTTTCATTCTTTGAATAAAACTATTGAGGATGAGCTTGCCAATTTACAATAATATATTTAAAATAATATCTATGCTCATTACTCACCTTGTGAGTGGCTAACCAATTGGCTCCCTGATTGGTCTTGGCTCAGACAGTTTTTCTTTTATGCTATAATTATTATTATTGTACTAATTGCAACCTGTTGTTTTATTCAATGTATTCCAAATTTATTCGCATTGTTTCATCCCGCTTCCCCCTCTCTTAACCCTCTTCAGTTACGATATATTTATAACTCTTTGAATCCTCCATTTAAAATAAAAACGAGGATATGTAGAGTTGTAATTGCAAGAATGTTCCAATCTCAGATGGCAAACCACAGATAAAGAATATTTCCAAGCAAATACAACTCAGGCAAACAAAGTCACTAATCTATGGATAAAGGAGGATTAGAGGGGGGAAGTAGACATATGTTAGACTTTAACTAGAGATAATTAATTGTATGGATTACTGTACTAAACAGTAACAAAAGTTAAGCAGTAACCAAAGTTAACCAATGATGGAGGATAACTAAAAATGTATATAAATGCAAGACTGTACTCCAATAAAGATCATCATAATTCAGATGTTCATGATCAAACAACTCGACTGTCTCGTCATTACAACAAAGATCCATCTGGATCTTGAGCCTATCTTCTTGGGTGTTAGCTATTCCTGCCAGCTTAGTATCATCTGCAAATTTGGTAAGTTCCCCTTCTATTTCCTCATCTAAGTCGTTAATGAAGATTTTGAAGAGTACTGGGCTTAAGATGGAACCTTGTGGCACCCCACTGCTTACTTCCCTCCATGTAGACTGAGACCCATTAAGGACTACTCCTTGAGTATGGTTTGTCAGCCACTTGCGAATCCATCTCGTGGTAGTGCTATCTATTCCACTTTTTTCTAGCTTACTAAGAAGTAGGTTGTGGTCTACTTTGTCGAATGCCTTGCTGAAATCTAAATATATTATGTCCACAGTATTTTGCTGGTCTACTAATTTAGTCACTTTGTTGAAGAATGAAATAAGATTGTTTGGCATGATAGTTCTTAACAAACCCGGGCTGACTGCTAGTTATTACTTTACTTGCTTCTAGATGTTGGCAGATCTGTTTTTTTATTATCTTTTCCAGTATCTTCCTGGGTATTGATGTTTGGCTGATTGGTCTATAGTTTCCTGGGTCTGTTTTTTTTTTCTTCCTTTTTTGAAGATGGGAACCACATCTGCTTTTTTCCAGTCCTCTGGTAGTTCCCCAGTGCTCCAGGATCTTTGAAAGATATGGTGCAGTGGTTCTGAGATGACCTCTGCCAGCTCCTTTAAAACTCTGGGATGTAATCCATCAGGCCCTGGTGATTTGTGTTCATCAAGATCAGACAGGTGTTCCCTTACTATTTTTTTGCTTCTTTTAACTTTTCAATTAAGTTGTTTTTGGTGGGTTGATCTATAGTTTCTTTTTGCGTGAAGACCGAGGCAAAGAATGAGTTAAGCAGTTCTACTTTTTCTCTGTTGTCTGTTACTTCCTTGCCATCTTCTCTCTTTAGTGGACTGACTGTTTCCTTGATTTTTTTTCTTGTTATTTATATGTTGGAAGAAACTTTTTTAATTATCTTTGACTTTTGTTGCAAGTCTTTGTTCGTTCTGAGCCTTTGCTATCCTGACTTTGTCTTTGCAGATTCTGGCTATCTGCTGCCTTAGTTGTATGTCCTTCTTTCCATTTTTTGTACTTGTCCTTTTTTTTCCTTCAATTTGCCTGAGAGATCTTTGTGCAGCCATGCTGGTTTCATCTTGGATTTCTTGTTTTTCTTTCTCAGTGGTATTGTGCTGATCTGGGCTTCTATGATCATACTTTTCAGAGTTTCCCAAGATTCTTGAGTTGTTTTCCCCTTTAGGATTTTCATCCATGGAATCTTTCCCAAGTTCTCTCTGAGTTTATTAAAATCAGCTCTTTTAAAATCCAAGACTCTGGTGTCATTATGTTCTATTGCTTGTGTTTGTGTTATGTTGAATTTGAGTATGACATGGTCATTCTCACCCAAGGTTCCTGCAATTTCAACTCCGTCTATCACTTCTTCTCTGTTTATAAGAATTAAGTCCAGTATGGCTGTCCCTCTAGTTTCACCCTCTACCTTTTGGACAACAAAATTGTCAGCTAGGTTGGTTAGGAACTGATTTGATTTCTCACTTGGTGCAGAATTAGTTTTCCAATTGATATCAAAACTGCAAGCCCTACTCTACGGTACAAAGCCATTTTGGCAGGTTCAATGAAATCTCTGTCCAAATTGTTATTGATGTATTTTCTCAAATCAGTCATTTCAGCTGGTGTCATGGAATACATCTTTGTGTTTGGCAGTTTTTCCCCAGATTCTAATTCTATAGCACAATCAGTGGCTCAATGGTGGGGTAAAACATTGTATTCCTCTTCACTGAACACCTCAGCCAAGTCCCTGTATTGTTTGGGGACTTGGGGCACACCTGAAGGAGAGTCTGAAGTGGTGTCTGCTGCTTCAGGTTGGAGATCTTTGTTGAGTGTCAGTTCTGTTGTGGGAGGGAGGGGGCAGTGGACCAATCCCAATTATGATTGTTTGGTATCCGTCCTCTCACTTGATGGTAGGGGCCCATTTATCCAGCCAAGCAAGTCCCAATATGACAGATTTTGCTATCTTTGGAGCCATTCCAAAATATATGAGTTCATGGTGCCTGACCACCTCTAGTTTGATTAATTCTGTCATATGGGTGGCCGGGACTCTCCCAAGTAAAGTCCCATCTACTTGTTCAAACCTGATTGGGTGTTTCAGGTTTTTAGTTTTTATTCCCAATATTTCAATGATGGGTAGGCCAATAAGGCATCTGGAACACCCGGTATGTATTGCAGCTTCTATCTCCCCTGACTCCCCCATGTCAGGTACCACCAACTTTACTTTGACTATAAAAGGGGTGATGCCAGCACTCACCATAGGGTCGTCTTCTTTATTGGCTTCTCTGGGGAGAATTTCTCGGGCCAGAAGTTCATTGCTCCCTTCTGTGTGGAGGGGACCTTTTACGATGTGTCTAGCAAACTGGCTAGTGTCTGGAGGCTTCCGTGGATTTCTTCGACCCCTGATGGCTGTATTGGCCTTGGTTGTGGAGCTTGTGGAACAGGTACAGAAGCCAGATAGTCGGTTGCTCTATGGCCATCCTGGCCACAGTACCTTATCATTTTTGTGGGTCAGGTAGCAGTTTCAGCAGGTCTGGTCAGAGGCCATCTGGCCACAGTTCTCCTAGGAAGGCCTTCAGGAAGGGTTTTTTTTTTTTTGTGGGTTGATTTCCCTGTCTAGCCTGAGGGACATTGCATACCAATCCTGCAGAGTCTCGGGTATTCCTCTAATATTACAGGCCTTTTTTACTTCTGGGTCAATAGTGTTCTTGAAATAGTGCAACAGAATTCTTTCAGGCCAGTCCATGAGGTGGCTTGTGATCCTTCTAAAGTCCCATACAAAGTCTTGTAAGGGTCGCTTGCCTTGTTTCATTTCTATTAATTTGTCCTCATTTTCTCCAACTCTGTTAGGATTCTCGAACCAAACCTAAGAAGTTCAATGAAAGCATTGACATCTGAAGATACGGACTTCCGGTGACGAGATATGGGCGAAGGGAGGTGCTGAAGCTCACCCTGGGTTTCACACTATCTCCTCTTGCTGTTGGAGTGACCCTTAGGGGTGCACGGATCTTGTAGAGAAGCATGTCAGTGTGGGGAGACTCAAGTCGCGGTGTGGAAAAGGCGATTCTCATTGTGACGTAGAGAAACCCTGTGGAGACCAACAACAAGAGACTGTCAGTAATGGCGGTCCTAAAGCCTTGATCGTTGCATACAAGAGGAAGCAAGTGAGTGACAGACTGTGGTGAACGAAGAGTGTGAGTGAAAGAATTTGTGATCCTGATTGAGCATTGAATATTGGAGAATCTTAGTTAGAGTGAAGCCCGAAAGCAGCGGCCAAAGCAGATATGAGTGGCGGCGAAAGCAAAAGGGCTCATGAGACAGAAGAGGTTTAGGATGCGAGCGATCAGACAGAGAAGTTAAGAGAATCGGAAGGATCTGAGAGACTGATAATAATTGGGGGAGAGAAAAAGAAGAAGAAAGAAAGAACAACAATTTAATTTAAAGGAACTTTGAAGGATTTGAATTGTGGACTTTGGGGAAAATTGGAAGGATGAACTTGAGACGGGGGGAGACTTGAAGTAAGGAATTAAACTACAACTTTAAATATTCCACGAACGAAACTGAATAATTTAATGGTCTCTTTTTGGATTATTGGACTGGAGCTATAGTAAGTGGAGAAGATTTATTAAAGAAAGAGACTATTTGAATCTAAAAATTGACTTGTAAAATCTTTAAATGAAAGGAGAAACGGCTACAGCAGAAAGTGTGGTGAGACAGTGAAATCCGAGACATTACTCAGCAACTCTGTGCTTCCAGTGCGCTCGGTGAAGAAATCTTGAAGAACTGAACAATCATATTAAGACACTTTAAGCTTTTAAATTTTGCGGATTGCCATAATTATTTCTTGACACCAACTCAACTGATTTTTGAATGTGGTAAATGTAATTTATATATGATTTAATTGATACATTAGTAAATATTGAAGTTTATATTTGGTTATAATACACACAAAAACGGGAGGTGATAATTAATTATTTAGGTATAGATATTTGATTATAGGCATTGATTAGATTGAATTAATTAATTGTAATTAATTGTGATTACTGCAGATTAACATTAATTATTGCATAGCAAAGTTGATATATCTTTATTTAGATTTGCAAGTATTTGAAATATTATTTCATAACACTATTTTGATATACAGGACAATAGTATTTAAATTTAAATAGAGGAATTTGATATATTATTAAGATTTACAAATATCTGATTTAGAAATTAGCTGTAAAAGTGTTCTGGAGAATATATATATATTGATAAGAAAGGTTAATCCTGTAACATATCATATTAATAAGCGTAATGGCCATTTATAGTTGATACTTCTCAATAGTGAATGTTAATTTGGGACAATATATTTAATATAATACAAAAACAAAAACAAATTTTACAAGAAATGACCTCTGTCACTAACACAATGCTTAAAACTGGAAAGAAGACTTCTTCAATACATACAACTCCAATGTCATCAACCTCAGTGATGGCACAAAAGACAATTGAAGAAACTCTACCTGGAGAAAAACAACCTATCATCACAAATGCCAATATTCAATTGACCCTTCTTACTTTACAAGAGTCCATGCTGAAGCTTCAGGAAATAATAGTGAAAAATTATACCAAAACAAGAGCTGACATAAATGAACTAAAAGAAGGGATGGGAAACTTAAAGGCAGAAATGAAATTAGACATCTTAAAGTTGGATCAAAAAATTGAAATAATGCAGCAAGCACTAGAAAGGAATGAACCAACAATAAAGGAGGTTGAGAAAAGAACAGAGCAAATGGAAAAGAAGCTGGAAATGGTTGGTGAGCAATTAAGAAATGTGAGTAAAAAAATGGATGACTCCTTGGTATATCTGGAAATGGACAAGGCTGCAGCATATTGAGATTCCAAAATATAATGGAATCTAAAGAAGAGAACTTAGAACAAGTGATGGCAGGAATATTAGCAGACCTATTAGAAAAAGATAAGGACGATATTCTGAAAGAGTTAGACGAAGTATATAGAGTTAGCACAAGTTACGCAAGACGACATAAACATCCAAAAGAGGTCCATGTGAGATTTGCCAGAAGGAAAGTTCGAGATATTATATACAAAATTTCTAGAGAAGAAACAATTACATACAAAGGAAAAGAAATCTTGGTGCTTAAACAAATCCCAAGAAGAGTGAGAGAACAGAAACAAGATTATAAATTCTTGGTGAACCAATTAAACCAAAAAGGTATCATATTCAGATGGTTAATCCCAGAGGGAATGCTAATCACTTGGGAAGAAAGAAAAATTAAAGTAGACTCTGTGGAAAAAGCCCAAGAATTCTATGAACGATTGATAGGCCACGAAGAATCGAGTAATAGAGATGAATCAGAAATGAATTCACAAGACGACCAAGACTATCAAAAAAATAGAGATGGGAATCATAGGAATTCGAAAAACAAACATCAAGAGAGAGAAGAACCGAAGACGCACAATCAGCCACAAAGAGAGACAGGAGTAACTACAAGACAAAGAGCAAGGGTCAATTAGGTGATGGATGAAGAAAAGAAAATACTATTAACATAAATGGCCTAAACTCTAGGATAAAAAGGAAAAGAATATTAACCAAATTAACTAAACAAAATGCAGATATGTTTACAGGAAACTCATATGAGGAAGGAAGAAGAAAAATACCTAGAATGCCCCAAGCTAGGGAATTTGTATGCGTCACCAGCAGATTTTAGGAAAAAGAAAGGGATAGCAGTATATGTGAAAGACGATATGAAAGCAGAGCCAGTTTGGATAGACTCCGATGGAAGGATTCTGGTGTTACAAATTTGGACTAAATCAATTCAAATTCTACTAGTGGTAATTTATGCCCCTAACGATAACCAAAAGGAATTTTTAAAACAATTACATGGGAAATTAGTGGAATTAGATAAAAGGAATATTTGCATCTTGGGGGATTTTAATACTATTGTGGACCACCAGAAAGATCACAGTAGTGGGGGGGGAGAAGAAAAAAAGAGAACTACTGAAAACATGTGAAGAAATGATGATTGAACTAAATTTGATAGACATGTGGAGGAAATTAAACCTTGAGAAAAAGCAATTTACATTTTACTCCAATTCTCACCAATCATGGACACGAATCGATATAGTGTGGATGAATGGTGAGTAAGTAAATGAATTTAAAAAGATTGAAATTTTACCAAATTAATGGGCAGATCACAACCCAATTCAGATAGTGTGGAAAGGCAGGAAGAAACCAAGGAAAAGGTGGACCCTAAATACACAGCTAATTAAAGAGAAAGAATTTATGAATAAACTTGATGAGGAATTAAACTATTTTTTAAAAGAAAATAATTATGAGGCAACTACGAAACAGAATATTTGGGATACAATGAAGGCAATAGTAAGAGGCACAACGATATCATACACTGCTAAAAGAAATAAAGAAAAATATGCCCAACAAAATAAATTAGAACAAAGAATCAAATAATTAGAAATTCAGCTGCAAAACACCCCAAAAGATTGTAAATTGAAAAAACAGATGATAATAACTAAACATAAATTTAATTGAACAAGAAGGAATGGTTTCAAAGTTGAATACAGCCAGACAGATATTTTTTGAACAGGCCAATAAACCAGGAAGATGGTTGGCCTATAAACTTAAAAAAGAAAAAGATTGATCTACCAATTAATAGATGAGAACGGGGATGCCCAACAAGGGAAAGAACAGAAAAAAAAATTGCATGTAAATTTTTTGAAGATCTTTATAAAAAGAAGGAAGTAAATGAGGACATGATAAGAAACTATTTGGGTATTACTAAAGATAAAATAATCAAGGAGGAGATGAAGGAAATGTTAACTAGAGACATCACGTGGCCCGAGTTAAAAGCAGCAATAGAAAACCAAAAGAACAATAAAAGCCCAGGACCCAATGGGATACCAGGGGAACTTTATAAGAAAATAGGAGAATAGGACCTCTCATGGTGAAAGTATATAATGAGGTCCTACTAGCAACAAGAATGCTGGATTCATGGAAGGAGACACTGATATCGCTGATTCCGAAAGAAGATTCAGATTTATGACTTATACAAAATTATAGACCAATTTCCCTGTTAAATACTGTTTATAAAATATTTACCACAATTATAGCAAATAGATTTAAAAAATATTGAATGAATATATACATAAAGATCAAAACAGATTTCTTCCCAACAGACAAATTAGGAATAATTTAAGAATAGCATTAAATGTTTTGGAATACTATAAAGCCCATTTGAAAAAACAAATAGCCCTTGCATTCTTGGATGCACAGAAGCCCTTTGATAATCTAAATTGGCAATTTCTAATCCAACAAATTTCCAATATGAATTTAGGCACTAAATTTGAAAACACTGTGACTACAATTTATGATTTACAAAAGGCGAATATTATATTTAATGAAGAGTACACACGCTCAATAAAAATAGAGAAAGGAGTCAAGCAGGGATGTCCATTATCTCCTCTGCTCTTCATATTATCTTTAGAAACATTGCTTACACGAATTAGACAGAACCCAGGAATAAAAGGAATAAAAATTAAAAAAGAAGAATATAAACTCCAGTCATTTGCGGATGATATGATATTTTTCATAGAGGAACCAGTTGAAACAGGTCAAGAACTATTGAAAGAGTTAGATCAATTTGGGGAAGTTGCAGGACTTAAAATTAATAGGGAAAAAATGAAATTAATAACTAAAAATTTAACACAAAACCAAAAACTAAAATTGGAAAGGATAATGGGATTACAAATAGTAAAAAAAGTTAAATACTTAGGAATTTGGTTGATGGCTCAATGCAAAACTCTAATGGAAAATAATTATAATAAATTATTACAGCAAGTCAAAAAAGATTTAGAGATATAAGTTAAGTTGCAAATTTCCTTATTAGAGAGGATTGCCACTATAAAAATGAACATTCTGCCCAAATTTATTTACTTATTCCAAACAATACCAATAAAAATACATAAAAATTACTTCGTGGAACTTAACAAGATAATTATCAAATTTATTTGGCAAGGGAAAAAACTGAGAATAAACCTAAAGGCAATGCAAGATATGAAGAGCAGGGGAGGTATGGCACTCCCAAATTGGGAATTATACCATAGTGCAGCCTCCTTACTTTGGGTAAATCTGTCGAATAAAAGGATCTTATTTTTAGAAGGCCATGATTTACAGAGGGGATGGCACGCATTTTTATGGGACACTGGAAAAATTAAGCAGAAGTATTTCCACAGACATATAATTAGAGATTCCTTGTTGGCTAATTGGAACAAAATAAAAAAAACATTATTTTAAAATCCCAATCTGGATCTCAACGATGGAGACGATGATAAATCCAAATAATCTAGATCTTAATAAAATGATAAAATACAAAGACCTTCTTGATGCGCAAGGAACTTTAAAATCATGGCAAGATCTCCAAGAACAAGGGCTACAAGTAGACTGGTGGGCTTATTTGAAAATTCAAAATAGATATAGCCAGGACAAGAAAAATTTGGGAATTTATACTAAGGCAAAACAATTAGATAAAATCCTATTAGGTCCAGATAAAAAAATATAACTAAATTTTATAATTACTTATTAGAGATGGAATTAGAAAAGGAAGTAGTCAAAGGCAACATGATAGCTTGGAGCAAAAACATAGGATGTAGCATTACATTATTAGAATGGGAAAAGGTCTGGACAAGGAATAATAAAATTACAAAATCAGCAACATATAAAGAAAATGCCTATAAAATGTTTTATAGATAGCATCTTTCACCCTCGAGAATAGCGAAAATGTCTCCTAAGATGAATCCGAATTGCTAGAAATGTAAAAAGAAACAGGGGACATTCATTCACATGTGGTGGTCCTGCACTGAAGCCCAAAGATACTGGCATAGAATAAAAAAATGGTTAGAGTGGAGTTAACAGTGGAGCAAATTGAATTAAAACCAGAATTCTTCTTATTGGGGATGTTTAATAGACAAATTTCTAAAAAAGTAAAATATATAATACTGCACATTCTTACTGCAGCCAGAATAACCTTTGCACAGTGTTGGAAACAAGCAGATATTCCAACAGAGGAAATGGTTATTCAGAAGATAACAACCTGTGCAGAGATGGATAAGCTAACCTTAGCACTTAAGGAAAAAGAAACATCAGAATATTATAGAAGCTAGGAATGCTGGTATGACTGGATAGAACAAAAATAGAAAATATATTAGTAAACAACGTAAAATGTAAAAGAGGTAGTAATTATATATTCGCAATAAAATGTATTTGTAAATATATCACCAATATTGATAACAAACAAGGAACCATAGACTGTCGATAGTAGAATTGTTAGTTTTTAATCATTTTCTTTTTTCCTTTTTTCCCCTGTATGTTGTGTATGTGTTTGTTTGATATTTTAGTTCTATAATCAATAAAGTTTGTTTTAAAAAAAGAAAGCATTGACATCTGTAGTTCTGGGGCTTGTTCGTAGTGCAATTGAGCCACCCAATCGGAAGCATCCCCCTCATTCATCTCATCTGTGATTGCAGTGACCAGGTCACGATCTGTTGCATATTGGGCTCCAAACCGATCAATGTGGCACCAAATCCGAGTGAGGAAATAAGCAAAATGTTTGTGTTGTCCATCAAATGTTGCTTTAAAAACCATCTGATCTAGTCTGAGGGGTGGGTGGGATCGCCATAGTAACTGCGGGTTGAGCTGGAATGAATGGAGCCTGATGAGGAATGTATGAACCTTGCAGGGGTACTCCAAGGGCCGGCTGTGTTGGGGCTCTCTGGAAGAAGGGCCTCTGGAGGGTTGCTCCGAGGGGCAGCTGATTTGGCACCTGCCATGAAGAGGCTGTTTGTTGCATTCTTCCCCGCGATGGGAAGAGGGCAGTGATTGCCATCGGCTGCCTGCGCAGATCCCTTTGCTGAGAAGGGATCACTGATTCTCTTTGGGGCCAAGGCACTCCTGAACTAGATGGTGCAACAGGTGCTGGCATCCACTGGCATTGGACCCACCCTTGACCAGTATAAAATCCTCACCCTGGAAGAATACTCTCTGCAGTGGGTAATCTCCTTTCTGGTTGTTTAGGAGGTGGGCTTGGGATTTGTAATGTACCCAATGTTGGCTGCATCTTCCGCCTCTTGCAGGCCATCTCCAACTGATGCCACAGTGAATTCCCCTCCACTTCTCGGATTAGGGAAAGTAAAGGTGGGCTGCGTTAGGATCCAGCTCATCTGGAGAAGTTGTGGCTGTGAGACGTAACTTTCCACCTTAAGTTGTTGTTCTGGGATTCCTGCCAACAACTGGCTTCAGGAGGGAGGCCACAAGTTACAGTTTTGGGAGGTGTCTGATCCCAATATCCCCCCACATCTCCACTCTGTCTCTCAGGCTGTCCTCATAGGGCTGGGGAAAGAGAGGCATTCAGGCAGCATCTCCTCCGGTCCCACCCCTGGATTCAGCTCCCTCCGGCAGCTTCTCCATGAGTCTGTTTCTTTGGGTTGAGCTCCTAACCTTTGCCTCTCCTCTGCAGCCTCCCATCACCTCCTCAGAAGCGAGGCTGAGGGCTTCAATCAATCTTCTGGTGTCCAGCCCCATAGCCCCTTCTGTATCTTCTCCCACCTTCATTGAGTCTTCGCACTGCTCCAACTCTGGAATCAGTGCTGGGGCTCAGCCCCCCTGACAGCCCCCCTTTGGGGGTGCTGGAGTTCGTTAGAGATTTGGGGTGTCAGCGTTCCAGCAAACCTCCATTCCAATCAGTAACTCTGAGACAAACATATATCAAAAGCACCTTTATTAGAATAGCACCTGGCACATCTGTGGGATCCCAAATCTAAAAGTTCTTGGGCTTCCCAGAATTTCCCAAACTACAAATCCATCCACTCTTGATTGTCAACACATCACATGGCCCAATCAGTCCGTCTAAAAGTAAGATCCTTATTTCATCCTGCGCCATACTATATGACCTTGAACTAACGGAAGAATTTTGTTTACTTAGAGCTACTTAATTGAAACCACCCCCTCCCACTTTCTCAGACTATGTGGCAGCATGGAATATGGCTTCCAAAGCTGACAGAATTATTATCAACTACTGTATTCTGGTTTCTCTAAGAGATTCTCTCATGCCCTGTAGTTTATACTCATCTCAAGATTTTATTTCTCAATCATAGCTTTTTGTTTTGCACACCAAGTAAGTACTGAAAACTATAACCAGCAACATCAGATTGATCTTCAAGGGATTTCTGGCTGGCAACAAGATGAGCTCCCTACAAAATGTGGATTCAGAGTGGATCCATTATTTGAAAGACTGGGAAGTTTCTAGCAAAGCCAAAGTTCATATAGACTCACCAATGAATTCTTTATATATCCTGATTGTAACTGCGTGTACAAATTAATGCTTGTCTTTTTGCCTATGCCTTCAAGTCATTATTGACTCCTGGTGTTCGCCTGGACTAATCCTTGCAGTTTTCTTGGCGAGATTTTTCGGACATGATTTGCCTTTGCCTGTTTCCTAGGGCTGACAGAGAATGACTGGCCCAGTAGCCTAAGGTGAGCCCACAATGAGTATTCCTGCCTTAGGCATAAAGGTAACTGGGGGAAGTTACCTTTATGCCTAAGGCAGGAAAACTCCTCATTATCTCCTATTTCCTGCCCAGTGCCTTAATTATTACACCATACTGACTCTTTGTGTTTGTCATACTCATTTATTATTTTAGATTGTCCACATTGTTAAAGAAACTTGTGATCTTGGCAGGTTTTGCATGGACTTATTATTGCCCATAGTCTTGCTGTTCTGCTATAGAGAAATAGCAGGTAGGTAATTTTAGATCTTGTATTAAATATTCTTACTCCCCAACTTCACTCAAATATATATACAATTTTAGACAGCTGTATTTATCATTTCAGAGTAAGCACTGTGCAATTGCAGAAAATATTTTACATAAAAAATAAGTGTTTTTATTATATAACGACCAACCAGCTAAATGCAATACACCACTACTTTGCTGCTATCCCAGATGATGGGATAGCATTAAAGCATATCAGTACAGTAATTGACAAGGAAATATTGAGTCATCTTTGTATTGATGCAAGGCCGCTTGCTTCCTATTCTGTCTTCTGGGACTTAATTATGGAGGTCATTGGTCTGTATTATAGGATCACTTGAGAGTCACCTTGATGTAGGACTACTGGAAGAAATCTTACTTTACAAAGGGAAGGAACAAGTAGAATATTAAAAAATACATACATAGGTTCGGAAACAATACATCCAATAATGCATCTTGCCCAGCTCGAAGGGCTGGAAGTGAATGACCTGTTTGCTGTTGATGAAAAGTTCAATGATTTTTCTGCTGTCCCACTTCACAGATATTAAGAGCTTCTACCCAAAGAAACCACAGAGATGATATTTCCTGGCCTTAGTTGATCTTGCAACTTAAGCATAATTGGAGCTGGTTAATAGCTAGATGAGAGAACAGGATGTCCCAAAGCTGTAAATTAGATTGAGAAATAAAAAAAAATCTCAGACCATAATAGCAAACCATTTCTACATTAATTAAACAACAACCGATAGTCCTCAAGTTAGGACCATAATGGAGCCTGCCCATTATGGTTGAAGGTTGGGAGGACACTAAGTGAATCATGTTAAGTGAATGAAGCTCATCCCAACTCTCCCTAATGCATCTGTTAAACAAATGTAAGGTTACGTGTGCATGGGGTGCCTCATGGGTGGGAGCTAAGTGCAGGAACAATACCACCTGCTCTGGCTTCCCAAGGCCTCCCCCCATCCATTTGAGATATCCCATGCTCCACTTCCCACCCATTGGGGGTTCCACAGCTGCTTGGGCCTCCTCCACATCCACCCCGTCACTTACCTTTTAAAGATCTCCAGAGCTCAGAATATCAGGATAGGAAAAGAGGACAGGCTACTCCATTGCTGGGCCACCTGGCAGAAAAGTGGCCATCTTTCTCTGTGATGCTGGCAAAGGTTTGTTTTTCTTTCCTGGCTAAATGCTCCCCTTCCCTCCCCCAGTGGAGGCAAATGGTGAGAGAAAGAATTCATCTCTTCCTTGCCTTTTGTCTTTGGTCAGGGGTGGGGGGTGGGGGTGGGGGATAATGGTGGGGGGAGGGAAGACATGCAGCTAACTGTCAAGCCTTTAGGAAGTTTTGCCAAATGCATGCCTGTGATAGCAAGTAAAAAAAAATCTGAAAAAAATAAAATAAAATGCTGTAAATTGTCATTTGTATTGTATCCTGTCTTTATATAGTTATATCATGGCTCCCTTCTTTATATTCTACCCTTTCTTATTATCAAATCCCTTAATCAGAACTTCACGCTTTTTCCATTTTTAGCAAATAGTCCATATATGGCTTGCAGTCAGTAATATAGTTACTGTGTTTTCTAATCAAATCATCAGCTGTGCTTATATCAGTGTGTATTTTGAGTCAGAAACAGCTTTTGAAGTAGCTGCATGAACTCTGCAAAAGACATTGCTGCTTTAATGATTTGGAGAAAAATGCCTCATACATACTCCTGCATATTTCAAGACTTCATTTGGATGCTTTGCAGAGTTTCAGTGTTAAACTAATCTGTTTTCTTTGGATTTGACTTTATGCAACACATGATCCCTAATAACTGCAGTTTATGGTACACTGTTTATGGCTTAGTAATGTGTTCTATGAACACAGCCAAAAGTGCTTTATTCAATAAAACATTAAAGTTTTCCTCTTCCACTCTTTTACAGTTAAATTAAGCAGCGCTGCTATTTATCCTCTATTTGGAAGTAAGTCCTATCAAACATGACACTCACTTCTAAGCAGATTTATATGAAACTGAGTCATCAAAACGGAGTGGTTGAACTTTGCTTCTTAATGATGTTTAGCTCAGATCTCAAAAGAAGGTGCTAAAATGTTAGTATGTAAAAGAAAGGGAAAGTATCATCTGGATCTATCTTCAGAGACAAAAACCAGGGTGCTGTCTTATTCAAGCTTGTTGGATTTCACATTCAAAATGTGCTAAGGAGTACTGCTGAGCTGCATCAGAATATGGAAGTTTATAATTTGTGTACTTACTTACTTATTGTGTTTATATGCCACAGACTAAGAAAATAGTAGCCAGAGTTACATAATAATAAAACAAAAACAGAAATACTGTAAAATCCTGTAAACCAATGTAAGTCCAATTTTACTATATTACAATGCAGTTGTTAGTTTGATGTACAATAAAGGTACTGAGCTAGATACTGGGAGACCATGAATTCTAGTCCCATTTTAGGCACAAAGCTGATCTTGGGCTACTCTCTCTCAGCCCTAGGAAAGAGGCAAGGGAAAAACTACTTCTGAAATCGTGCCAAAACTTCAGAGACTTGTCCAAGCAGTCATCAAGAATCAACACTAACTCCAAGCAAGGCACACATCCTATTTATTTATCCACAATCCAGGATTTTATTATGCAAGCCATTTGTTCTAACATTTTGTTTTGTTTTCTCAGTTTGCAAAAAGAAACATAGGAAATAATAATTCATTAGTGCACAGGTATATTCCCAATTCTGAGCAATTTTTTTGCCCAAATGCACAATTTATGAACTTTGACATTTTAACCTATAATGTATTCTCTCTTCCAAAAATTACAGACAAAGGGCTATTTGGATAAAACTAGCATGCAAAGAAGTCTGTAAAGCAGGTATGTTTTTACCCCCAATGTAACTACCACTCCCATGATTCAGTTTATGGTTTGATGGAATCATAAGCCAACAATATCTGGAGGGTTACTGATTCCTTGTTTCCTGTTATAAAAATGCATACATCTGTTGGAAAAATGAAAAACTTAGCAGACTTTGGTGGGGGGGAGAAGCATACACTGAGGGATTTTCAAATAAATATATAAAATCATTTAGCATATACTAAAAATAGCTGCGATTTTGGGTGAGAATTAAATTGGATAAGAAATATTTTCTAATAGGATTTACATTATCAGATTTCTTAATTGGTTCTAGTTTTAGTTATGAATAATGACCTTCTGCGAAGGAAAGCTGAGAAAGGAAAGCTGAGAAAGGAAAGCTGAGAATTTCATTTGAATTTCTGTAACTACTTTCTGAGAAGGATGACAAAGTTCCAGCAATCATACAGCCAATACATCTGAAGTTTATCTGATACAACAGTTTGCCTTGGTGGTGCAAAACCAATTTCATATCAATTGTCAAGGACAGGCTGCAGGCTGATTTTGTGTGTTTGTACTTGTGTGTACTCACTCACTCACTCACTCTCTCTCACTCTCTCTCTCTCTCACACACACACAAAATAGGTATGCTGCATATGAGCTGTTATTTCTCAATGCCAAGGGTTTATTGTATGCTAATGCATAATTACTGAAATTCTCATAAATTAAGCAGGCTAAGTTTTTACTTACACACACACACACACACACACACACACACCAACCATAATAAGAGAGATCATATAAATCAGACTTGGGACTAGTGGCATTTTTTATACATAGATACTGCTGAATGATTCTTAGAAGCAGAGAAACAGCGTTTTCAAAATATTTGAAAGGCGCAGAGTGTCAAAAATAATTTTCTGGGTTGTTCTAGGATAGTATGGAAATTAATTTTTTTCTCTATATAAACCATACTAAAACTCAGTGTAGCTAAGGTCCTGCTCCTACTGATTACTAATTTGTGCAATAGCTGAATCCCTACTATATTGCCAGTGATACAATACTTAGCAAAACGAAGATGTAATTCTCAAAAAGTGGATATTAACATACCTTTAAAGGAGAACAAATAACAGGTTGCTACACTGTCTGTATAAAACAAATTGGATGCTTGCTTATATCAGTTTCAGTGATACAGTGGGCCAATAACATAATGGAAATGTGTATGTACTGCAAAAAAAAAAAAACACCAACCCATGAATATTTGACAATGTACAACTTGTGGTATTTGCAAAATGACTCTGTAAGTTTCTTGGAATTTACTGGGAAAATAGTTCAGCACTTCAAGTATAAAAGGACAAGTAAATTGGGGATGGGGTGAAGATGGTATTTTGGAAATAAGGAACAGGATTTCATTATCTGTGTTCTATACTGGTAGAAGCTCTTCCATTAAGGAATATAAAATATTCCTAATAAAATATTTCACTTCTAAAATCAGGGGATGATGAATAAGGGCGCTTTCACTAACATCAAAACAGGGAAAGCACATATGGCTTTGTGTGCAAGAGGAAGCAACAAGGAGGAGAGGTGTGATTTGTGCATCTGGAGTGTAATGCCTATACAGGGAATTCACATGACTTCCCCGCAGTTAAGACTGGTGCTTTGAACAGAAACACCTCATATCTCTCAACAAGTTTCTTTTTAAAGTGTTAAGCTAAACTCCAAAAAGCTGTTGCCAGTCATTTAGCTTCCTGTTAATACCTGAAGCTACTCAAGATAAAATTCCTGAATTCAGATTTCCTTCAGTACTATCAAATAAGAACATTATGATTTTTTCTGTAAAAAGTAGTTTTTTTTGTTCATCATTGATTCAATTACTCTAAATTTTTTCCATGTCTTACTTATCCACCCCAAACACATACAACAGCAAGGTGTTGTAACTTGAAAGCACTAATTATTGTGCTCACCATGAGCACCAATTATTACTATTGACAGTTTAGTTTAGTTGCATAAATTGAATAATTTTGAATTATATGTATCATGTTTTACCTGAATTATATGTAACTGTTTTACCTGAAAACAACATGGTGCAGTTTATCTGAAAACAACATGGTGCAGAGGGAGGGTTTGTTTTATCTGAAAACAACATGTTGCAGAGGGAGGACCCTTGGTTTAGATCAAGATTCAGTTATACAGTTTTTGCTTACCAACCACAATTGGGACTGACAATTCTGTTGCCAAGTGCCACAAATGCTAAGTGAAAAATGTTATGACCCAGCTGGACTGTCATTTCTGCTTTCATCATTAAGCAAATCACAGAGGTCACTAGAATAGAAATTGAAATAGAGTAGAATTCTTTATTGACCAAATGTGATTGGACACACAAGGAATTTGTCTTGGTGCATATGCTTTAAGCAAGACATCATGTGATTGTGACTTGCGATTTCACTGCCATCTTCTCCATTAATTTTGTTATGAAGCAATTATGACTGTGGGTCAATGCAATGGTCATAAATGTGCATCAATTGCAAAACAGCCACATGGCAGTCACATAACTACAGCTCATGTGACAGCTGTAAATATCACAAAGCTGTTTTTCTTTTTCAACCCTTGTAATCTTGAAAAGTCACTAAAGACCATAGTGAGGACTATCTGTACCCATTTCCCTATATTTTTTTCTTCCAAACTGTCTTTTTAACATCCCCCTTTTCTTTGTGATCCAAATGAATTACTGTACTTATCAAGTTTTATCAAGGTTAGCACTTTTCTCTCTCTCTGTTTAAGTAGAGAGGTGTGCCAACAATAGGCAACTTGTTATTATTATATTGTGTGTGACCTTGAAACAGTCACTCTCTATCAACCAACCCAATTCACCTCACAGGGCTGTTATGGGGAAAATAGGAGAAGAAAGGTATATTGGATATGTTCACTGTGCCTTGAGTTATTTATAAAAATAATAAAGGTGGGATACAAGTAAATAAATACATACTGGTATGTAATATTCGAACAATTCTTTAACTAAAATCTGAAACATAACATTCATCCCACACAAATTATGATGTATATTTGTTGAGGATAAATGTTCAAATTATTTCAACACAATAATCCTCTCAAAGTCCACTGGTGGTATCCATATTTGATGCAGGGGAGACACAATTTAAAACAGTGACACTGCATTGAAAACTGTTAGCAGTTGCATATTGCTTTAGTCCAGATTTAGTAACCCTAGTTTAAAAGTCTGTTCATGGATTGGAGTAAAAATCTGAAGGTCTCAAAAACTGGACAGTATTGTCTATCAAAAACTATTTGGACTAATTGTAACTTTGGGATCTTTTCTGTTGGATATGCAATCTATAAAAATCCTATGCAACATTACAGTCCTTTTCTTCATTTTACTAGAACAGTGAATTTCCTTTTCTCTAGATTAGTTGTGAAACGTGTCCACTCGAATATAGGCCCAATTTGATTATCTCAGCTCTTTATCGCAAAAGTTTTGCTGGCCTCTAAGCCCCCCCCCGCCTCTCTGCCTTCGGGCGCCTCAACCTACTCCCGCACCGGCCATGCATCCCTATGGCCTCACTCTCCAGGAATGTGCACGCTTCTGACACAGGATAGTTAGTGACGAAGACAAAAAACCCTGCAATCAGGAACGGTCGTGGCAGATGAAAGCCTTATTGCCAGGGCAATAGCGCAAAGAAGAGCTTTCGGGGGGGGGATGGGGGGAGATGGGTTTTCAAGCCCGAGCTAGACAGCGGCTTTGTTTCCCTCCAACCGCTGTGCAACCTGCAAAAGAAGCCTAACTTAATTCCCTTCGTGAGAACCCGGAGGGGACTTATCAGAAACCTCGTACTCCCCTCCCACTTTTTCTCCAAAGCAAGCAAGGAGGGAGCTCTTTCCCCCCACCCCTTGCCCGGAGACAAGATTTGAGCAATATGAGTTTCCATGTCGCCCCCTGCGGCGTCACCAACCCCTCAGCCTGCGCTGAAACCCCAGAAGGCCTCCTCTCCACCGCAGTGCAAGCGCAGGAAATTGCTCCTCGGGAGATCAAGGCTTCCAGGCATGCGTCCAGCAAACGATCGTTTCCAAGGGGAGTTGCCTTTTTTCTTTCGCCGCCTCTCCCAGTCACCGCCCCGGCTCCTGGATGCTTTTCCGTCTCAGCTGCCTCCTAAACGTTCAGTCATGGGGGTGATTAGTGGTCGCAGCGGGGCGTCCGGAGAAGAAAAGACTCGAAAGGGGTAGCGGTTGCTAAGAAACCAGGACGCTACTCCGTGAGCTCAGAAGGCAAAGCCGAAGCCCCGGCCGAAAGTTCAGCTCGTGCGGGGAGGAAAGGAAGCTCGAAAGATTAGCTCTTGCAGTTCCCGAAGGGCTTCCCAGTACCGCAGATGATCTGGGAAAGAGTAGTCCAAGCAGAGAAGCCTGCACCCCAGACCTCTGGTACTCAGCTAAGCTCTCTTCTTAAGGAAGGCCTTGGATAGGATTGCGCGGGAAAATGCGGAGTGCTTTTACTCAGAATGTCTCGTCTCCGTTGCAATAGTAGATGTATTTTGTTGCACTCCTGCCCTATTGCTTCTACCTCTTGAAATTTGACGCAGATTTGGGCAAACTAGGGCTATCAAACCTGGCTGGAAAAGTGCAGATAATCAGAAACAGGAGTTTCCCAAGGATGCCCAAAATGGAACCTGGTTTTCCTTTTGGACTTAAGCACCACATTCTAGAATTCTGCTAGAATGGGTCAATGGGTCAAGGGTCCGAATGGCCCTGTTTCTTGGTTATGTTGATACTGGTAGATTACACGATCTCTTGGCTACTATATGTAATTTATTTTTGTATTATGTTTTAGCTTTTAATTATGTTTATGATAGTCACTGGTTTGAGACTGGTAGCTATACAAACTATAGCCTTATAAATAAATAAATACCCTTGCAGATAACCATTGTTATCAGCTCTTTTTATTTGAAAAGTAGGATGGAGCCTTGATGAATTTTCAACCACCTTATCACTGACACAGCAGATTCTTTTAAAATTTGCTGGAAAAATTCACAAATTATGAAAAAACTGCCTCTATATTTAAACGTAATCCATGCAACTATTAGATTGCCTAACTTTAATAAAGTTTACTTTTTTCATTGTAAATTTCAGTGTGCAATCCACATTTGCAAGCAACTGCATTAATGGTAGGTAGCATCAGGTATTTGGAGCTGTAAATTTATTTTTCCAGTGTTGAAGAACTAGTCCTTAAATAAAGAAAAAGAAAAAAATAAAGAAAAAATCCAGCCCACCAGTTTCTCATAAATAGATGTGTACATCCAAAGAATATGAAGGTGCAAAAATATTAAACAATTCCTTAAATTTAATTAATATGTGAATTACATGCTTCTAGAACATACTCATTTTAGAACATCACAAAAACTTGTTTTGATGGTAAACTATTTTGATTGCCTGTCACATAACACAGTGATTTACAATTTTACTTTCTAAAGAAATAAGTAGATAAATACCTGAAATATCTTTTCATTGAGTAAGTTATAGTTTATTGAAACATTACATATTTCAGTATAATTTCCCATTGTTTAGACAAAATAGGAAGTTTAAATTCCTTGTTCCTTGCAGAGATTTTAAAGATAAGGAAGTATTGAAAATGTGCATGTAAAATTGTTCATCAGCAACAAGTAAAAATACTAAAAGTGGGGTTTTTTTAATCTTATAGGATTTAGTGATCACTTCTGTTTAGGTGTCCCTGAAGCTGAAAAAATCACTTTTTCCAAATTGAGATGCCAATAAAATGTTGTAACTGTAGAACTATTGCTTAAGTGTTGGAACAGACAAATGATATTTATCCGTTAACATCAGAAATGTTGCATTCCTTTATTAAAGACGTTTATAAGTTACATCTTGGCTTTCAAAGTGATTCACAATATAAAAATACAGTACCCCCTCTAGGATACATAATCCTATACCATATTGTTATGTCTCACCTATATTCACAAGTGAGAACAAGGAGTTCCACAGTTCAAAATATTCAAACAAAACAGAGCCAGACTAAAAAAGGGTTAACAGAATTATATTCCAGTCCTTGGCAGACTTCCCGGAATCTGTCTGGTAATTCAGAATGTCCATAAATTACAAAAGCCGCTCCACACGTATCCTTTCAATACATCAAACACTTTGCTTCTAAGCAAAGTTTGAGAATCAGCAATCCTCCTTAAATCACCTGGATGGGCGTGTCAGTCTCTCTAATCAATGTCTGGCTTGACGCCTCCCTTCAATTTGACGTTTCATCCTTCTCCTGGTTCTAGCGTCAATCCACGATCTGTCAGTTTCCCCATTAGAAGTTTCCCCATTAGAAGCCTCTGACTCATTTTGTGGATCCGTTGCTGGCATGAATGAGGTCGAAGGTTCTGGCGAGGACTGCCTGTCTGACAATCTCTCATCCTCCTGGCTCACATCTGTGTCCTCTGATAATTCAGACCCCACATTCACAGCAGGCTCCACCCTTTCATCTTCAGAGTCATCAGAGTCAAAACTCACAGCAGGATGGATCCTTTCAGTCACAACACTATCCCTCACCGCAGGGCCCTTCCCCCGAGTCTGACGATCAGGATGTGGTTTTGAAGGGAATTCTGCATGATATATTCGAATAAGGTCTGGGGCATGCACCTTGGACACATCCTGCCAAGAGCGAATCTCCGTTTCATTTTCCAGTCTCTCCACAAAGTACTGGAATCTTCCCTTTAGCCATCGTGAATCATAAATTCCGACCACTGTAGTATCCGTAACAGGTTCAGTGCTGGGCCTAGATGGAGAACCTATATCTGCCGGAGAACAGAGAATACACGATGGGGTGTCAGGTACTAACAGGGAGCGGTGAAAAACGGTGAATGCGCATGGAGCGCGGTAGAGTGAGTCGATAAACCACAGGGTTAATCACCGCCTTGATAGGGAAGGGACCAATAAAGCGATGATCCAACTTCCTAATCGGACGATTGACCCAAAGATGTTTCGTTGACAACCACACCTTGTCACCCACAGCCAACGGAGGCGTCGCTCGACGCGAATGATCTGTGAAACGCTTATGGTCTGCTTTCGCTCGTTCAAATTTTCTGGAAATTAATTGATGCACGGCATATAACTCCGACAAAAAATCTCGTGCCTCTGGAACTGGAGAATCTGCGATTGACAGGGGGAAAAACCTCGGATGGTAACCCACATTTGCGTAAAAAGGCGTCATGGGTGGAGGTGTGCCGAGAATTATTAAAGGCAAACTCTGCCAATGGAAGATAGATCACCCAGTCGTTTTGTCTTTGATTTACAAAACATCTGAGGTATTGGGCAAGGATGCCAATTACCTTCTCAGTCCCACCATCGGTTTCCGGATGGTGCACCGATGCTAAACATACTTGTACTCGTAGTACGTTCATTAGACTTTTCCAGAATTGAGTGGTGAACTGAACACCACGATCTGAAACAACTCTGTCCGGTAAGCCATGGAAACGGAACACGTGTTGTATGAAAAGCCAGGCAGTAACACTAGCCGAGGATAATCTCCTACACGGGATGAAATGGGCCATCTTAGTGAGCATGTCAACCATCACGAGCACCGTCGTATAACCCGACAAAGGGGGCAAGTGCATTAGAAAGTCCATGGAGATCGCTCCCCATGGTCTGCTCGGAGTCGGCAGTGGTTGAAGAAGGCCAGGAGGTGCATCTGACGCCGCTTTCGCTTGTCGACATTGTACGCAAGAAGCGACGTAGGAAAACACATCGTGGCGAACCCGAGGCCACCAAAAAGTCCGGGTGACCAAGTGCAGAGTTTTGTGAAAACCAAAATGACCAGCAGCGGGGTTGTCATGACATTGCGTCATGATGAGGGCTCTAAGCGTCCTGGTGGGTACGTACAATAAACCCCAATGTCGTAGCAAGCCCTCTTCAAAGGACCATGGGGAATCAGGTCCAACTTCCCCCCTTCTCTGCTGCGTCCACATGTCCAATCGCTGCGCCTCCTGTATTCGATCCCGTAAATCTACCGGATCTTGAAGTACGGCCAAGGTTTCTGGTGGCAACACTGTTAGTGGAGGAAGAGGATCTTCAGGACCGATATATTCGGGTTTCCGAGACAACGCGTCTGCCCTCTGATTCTGTCCACTTGGAACATAAGTGATGGGAAAATTGAACCTTGCGAAAAACAGTGACCACTGAATCTGGCATTGGTTCAACTTCTTAGCGGTAGACAAATGTTCCAAGTTTCAGTGATCCGTCCGAACCTCCACCTTGTGCCGAGCCCCCTCTCGATGATGTCACCAGGTCTCAAATGCAGCCTTAATAGCCAACAACTCCTTTTCCCAGATGGTGTAATTGTGCTCAGAAGCTGTGAGCTTCCTAGAATAGTATGCGCATGGGAAAAGAGGCACGCCATCCTTCGGAGCTTGCAACAATACCGCCCCGATAGCTACATTAGAGGCATCTGTCTCGACCACAAATGGACGATTCGGATCAGGATGCCTCAATATCGGCTCGGCCACAAACGCTTTCTTTAAAGTTTCAAAAGCTTGTTGTTGCGGAGTCCCCCACTGGAATGGGACCTTCTTACGGAGGAGCTGAGTGATGGGATCCATTAACTTAGCAAAGTCCGGAATGAAGGTCCTATAGTAATTGGCGAACCCCAAAAGACGTTGCACGTCCTTGATGAGGGGCTTCCCAACTACACAAAGCCTCGACTTTTTTAGGGTCCATAACAATGCCCTTGGGAGAGATGATATGCCCCAAAAACTCTATCGACAACTGAAAAAAAGAAGCACTTCTCCAGTTTCATGTAGAGTTTATGCTCCCAAAGATGCTGAAGCACTTGACGAACCTGCTGAAGGTAGTGATCTCTGGACCACGAGTAGATTAAAATGTCATCCAAATACACCACGACAAACCTATCCAGCATGTCCCGGAAAATGTCATTCATCAAATGCTGGAATACAGCAGGAGTGTTGGTCAGACCAAATGGCATGACGGTGTACTCAAAATGACCATAATGAGTGCCAAACGCCGTCTTCCACTCGTCCCCCTTGCGTATCTGAACCAGGTTGTAGCCCCACGCAGATCGAGTTTAATGAAGATAGTAGCCTCCCGCAACCGCTCCATCAATTCCGGAATGAGTGGCAAGGGATAGCTATTCCTCATTGTGATGGAGTTCAACCATTGGTAGTCACAGCATAAACAGAGCTCTCCCGACTTCTTTTTAACAAAAAGAACGGGAGCTGAAAGAGGAGACGACGAGGGTCGAATAAATCCCCGAGCTAAGTTTTTATCTAAAAACTCTCGGAGCGCCACCAACTCAGGCTCCGACATGGAGTATAACCAACCCTTTGGCAATGGAGCATTCGGTATCAGGTCCACGGGACAATCATAAGCATGATGTGGTGGTAATTGATCTGCCTCCTGTTCACTGAAAACATCGGAGAAGTCCAACAGCTCCGAAGGCATTGAGACAGCAGGAGCGGTGATATCTTGGCCAAAGCAAATATGTCTCAGGTGGTCCACACATTGGAGACTTGGAAAAGAAATGGCGTTCTGTGCCCAAGCCACCAACGGATCGTGCAAACGCAGCCAGGACACTCCGAGAAGGGAGATGGAGGTTTGAGGTGACATAGAAACTTATCGCCTCCTCATGATCCCCAATAATCATACGCACTGGCTGGGTGGCAAAACGAATGGGCCCAGACTTGAGTTCACACCCATCTATGATTTCCACCTTAATGGGTGGATCCACAGCAACCAATGGGATTTCATAATGTTTAACAAAAGCCCAGTCCATAAAGCTGGTTGTAGCCCCTGAATCCACCAGCGCAACGGGGGGAATTCCCTCCTGGGACTGCAAAAAGATACGAGTGTCCAAAAGTAAATGCCGAGGAGGGCCAGGATTTACTTCAGCAATTTGAGGTGGGGGTGTAGGACGTGCCCTACCTAGGGTCGGGCCTACCCCGTTTCCCGACAGGCCAGGAGTGGTTTCGGGCACAGGTCTGCGAGTCCGTCTCCGAGTGCAGGAATTTGCAAAATGTCCCGGACCCCCACAATAAAGGCATAAGCCTTCCTGGAACCTTTTCAAACATTCTTGTGCCGTTAAGCGAGGGCAGAGTGCGCCTTACTCCATCGGCTCCTCAGCCTTAACCATGGTTTGGAAAACTCTCGATGGCGTGGTTTGTGCACGAGAAAATGAAGGTGGTTCCACAACGGGCCCTTTATTTCTGCGCTGTTGTAAACGGGCTTCAATACATAAGCACTGAATTACCAATGCATCCAGCGTTTGAGCCTGCTCTGCATGGACTAGCTCATCCTTGATGGCATCAGACAAGCCTTCCTGGAATGCAGCCATATGAGCCGGTTCATTCCAATTAGAGTCCATACATAGCAAACGAAATTCTGCAATGTATTCCTGCAGGGGACGTTTCCCCTGATAAATGTCCCATAACCATCTAGCCACAGTTTGTATTTTAATGGGGTTTTCGAACATAACTCTCATCTGTTGTAGAAAACCCTGAAAATTGTCCAACAACGGGCTATCTTGAATTAACAAGGGAGTAGCCCATTTGGCAGCCTGCCCAGATAATAGACTAATCATAAATCCTACCTTAGCCCGGTCGTTTGGGAAATCTTCAGGCCTCAGAGATATAAACAATTGGCACTGACCCATAAATGCCGGGAACATGTCCATTTGCCCTGAAAATTTCTCCGGCATGGATACCGGGCTTTTCCTCAAGGGAGGGGCTGAGGGAGCAGCAGCAAGGCTTTACAAACTGGAAATATGATTCACCAGTTGTGTCACCTGATTTCGAAGAGTCAAATTGATTTGAAGTAGTTGATTTATCTGTTGCTGTTGCCACTCCACCAAACTCGGCAGTTGGGTTTGGTCCATCTTGTTTTGCGCTGATAAAAAAATTGACTACAGACCAACCAAAAATGACAATTGAAATTCAGGGAAAATCATTTTCTGGCCTTATAGATTCCAGAGCAGATGTCTCTGTGATACGCCAAAAGGAGTGGCCAAATGAATGGGGGCTTGAGGACTCTCCGGCTGTTCGTGGAGTGGGTGGTATGCAGTTTGCAAGAAGTAGTGTACATTGATTGAAGGCATTGTATAGAGAAACTGGTGAGACTGCAAGGATTCAACTTCTTGTATTGCCCCTGCATATAAATTTGTGGGGTAGAGATTTGCTGTCACAATTTCGCACAAAAATTGTTATTGGATAATGGAAAAATTACAATTGTTAACCTCTCAGCCAGTTTGGATTGACCAATGGCCACTTCCAAAGGAAAAGCTTATAGGTTGACATCAATTGGTAGCTGAGCAGCTACAATTAGGACACATTGAGCCAATTTCTGGTCCGTATAACACTCCGGTGTTTGTTGTCAAAAAGAAAAGTGGAAAATGTAGATTTTTACATGATTTGAGAGCTGTCAACGCCATCCTTCAACCAATGGGAGCGTTACAATGTGGTTTGCCTAACCCGAACCTGATCCCAAGCAATTGGGATCTAGTTGTAGTAGATTTGCAGGATTGCTTCTTTTCTTCACATAAAAACAAAAACGGGGGAAGTGGATGGATATGGCTTGCCTTACATACAAAACATTCTTAATATTATTTTATATACTTTAAATTTTTTAAACATGATAGGATCTCCTGCTGCTATGGCACCCAGTAGGCATTTTGCTTCCTCCCCTTCTGTAGGTACACCAAGACCAAAAGTTCAGTATAGGAGACTACCAGATCCAACGTGGAGAAGACCTGTCCCGCTGATAACTTGGGGCTGAGGATACGCTGCTGTTGAAGATGAGGGGACAGTTGTTTGGGTTCCTGCTCGCTGTGTGTGTCCTTATCATCAGCAAAAGGGGCAAGGGGATGGATTTGGGGGAATGGAAAAGAAACAAGTTGATCCAAGACATGGGGAAGCTAGCAAACCTTCATAATAAAACTGATTGTTGGATGTGTATGCACATGCCAACTTACAAAACATCAGGGCTTCCAATGGTTGCAGTACCTCTGTCCGAAGGTGACTGGTATAAGGGACAATGCTATGGTTGTTCGGGAACATGGTCTAGCAGTTGGACTACAAGTAACATAAATACCTTACACCTTGGAAGCCGGATCCAAGAGGGTGCGGGTATCTGTTGGACCCACAATGAGACGGTAGAGGATATGACTTACTTGGGGGATATCCGTTTTGCAACAAAACAATTGTTATTAGCATTGGAAGTCGGGTTTATCCGGATGACATGAAAACAAAAAATCTCACTTACTTTGTACATAACATTTCTAGATTTGATATCACATCTTTGATCAATGAAAATAGGTGTCCATATATTCCTGCCACATGTTGTCCCACCACTGAGGACAGCAACTGGTTGCCCAAATGTGCGAATGGGAAATACGCACCATCATCCACTTATTTGGCTATGTTAATGGAATCCTTTGCAAAATTAATCTATGCTGAGCCAAATAAGGTTGGTCATCTCCTGGGAGCAAATCTATGGTTGCTGTGTGGACGGATGGCCTATGATCGCATGCCAGCACGATGGAAAGGGGTCTGCACCTTTGGGAAAGTAATCCCATCTCATTTCATTCAAAAATCATTGGGGATTGCTCATATCCGCAATGCGCATTCTGCAACAGAAGTGAACTCTGTTTTGACCCATGACTACTGGACACAGATATCAAGGGAAATTATTCCTCCTTTAGGAGTCATGATGAACTATAGAGATTTACATTGTTTAAACAATTGGACAGTTACTATGTTTAAAGACACCATTAAAACGCTAAAGCTGCTTGAAGAAGAGCAAGGAAAAATCCTTGACTTTGTCCTGCAAACCAGATATGCGGTGGACACTATTTTGGCTGCGCAAGGGGGAGTTTGCGCTGTGATTCATATGCATTGTTGCATGTATATCTCTGATTTTTCTCCAAACATTACAGCTACTATACAGCATATGGAACAAAACTTGAAGGAGAATCCATTACAATCAGAGGGTGAGGGACTGGACGTGTGGTCTGCACTTTGGTCCTGGTTGCCAAATGGTTCATGGCTTCATCACCTAATTGTTGGAGTGATATTGCTTTTTATACTTTCTCTTTGTGCATGCTATATTATCCAATGTCTCCTTGGACTTTTAGGAATGTGTTGGGTGAAGCCTATGGAAGGAGAATTGCTGTTGCAGATGGCAAAAAGCTACCGAGGCATCCGCGATCATCAAAAAACTAAAACGGGAGATGTGGGAATAATAAACTTTGGCATTGGGCTCAAGTAATGATTAATCTAATGCTTTATACATACGTCTGCCTAAAGTTCACTGAGATAATGCAAGGAAATTAAAAGCAAACACCAGAAACAATTAAGCAGCTCAGATAACTGCAAACAAGTCTGTACTATTTCTAATTATTGTAATCCACAATGTAATTTATAATCCACAATGTAATTTTGCTTACTATGTACTAAAACCTCAATAAAAGGAAGCACTGGAATTTATTCTGGGCTCCCATCCCGAGTACACACGCTTGTGTCTCATTCTTTCCATGGGAGACCACCACAGAGAGTGACCATGTCATACTCAGATTCAACATAACGCAAACATAAGCAATAGAACATAATGACACCAGAGTCTTGGATTTTAAAAGAGCTGATTTTAATAAACTCAGAGAGAACTTGGGAAAGATTCCATGGATGAAAATCCTAAAGGGGAAAACAACTCAAGAATCTTGGGAAACTCTGAAAAGTATGATCATAGAAGCCCAGACCAGCACAATACCACTGAGAAAGAAAAACAAGAAATCCAAGATGAAACCAGCATGGCTGCACAAAGATCTCTCTGGCAAATTGAAGGAAAAAAAAGGACAAGTACAAAAAATGGAAAGAAGGACATACAACTAAGGCAGAATATCAGCAGATAGCCAGAATCTGCAAAGACAAAGTCAGGATAGCAAAGGCTCAGAACGAACAAAGACTTGCAACAAAAGTCAAAGATAATTAAAAAAGTTTCTTCCAACATATAAATAACAAGAAAAAAAATCAAGGAAACAGTCAGTCCACTAAAGAGAGAAGATGGCAAGGAAGTAACAGGCAATAGAGAAAAAGCTTAATTCATTCTTTGCCTCGGTCTTCACGCAAAAAGAAACTATAGCTCAACCCACCAAAAACAACTTAATTGAAAAGTTAAAATAAGCAAAAAAATAGTAAGAGAACACCTGCCTGGTCTTGATGAACACAAATCACCAGGGCCTGATGGATTACATCCCAGAGTTTTAAAGAAGCTGGCAAAGATCATCTCAGAACCACTGCACCATATCTTTCAAAGATCCTGGAGCACCAGGGAACTACCAGAAGACTGGAAAAGAGCAGATGTGGTTCTCATCTTCAAAAAAGGAAGAAAAAAAAAACAGACCCAGGAAACTATAGACCAGTCAGCCTAACATCAATACCCAGGAAGATACTGGAAAAGATAATAAAAAAACAGATCTGCCAACATCTAGAAACAAGTAAAATAATAACTAGCAGTCAGCACAGGTTTGTTCAGAACAATCATGCCAAACAATCTTATTTCATTCTTCAACAAAGTGACTAAATTAGTAGACCAGCAAAATACTGTGGATATAATATATTTAGATTTCAGCAAGGCATTCGACAAAGTAGACCACAACCTACTTCTTAGTAAGCTAGAAAAAAGTGGAATAGATAGTACCACCAGATGGACTCCAAGTGGCTGACAAACCATACTCAAGGAGTAGTCCTTAATGGGTCTAAGTCTACATGGAGGGAAGTAAGCAGTGGGGTGCCACAAGGTTCCATCTTAAGCCCAGTACTCTTCAATATCTTCATTAACGACTTAGATGAGGAAATAGAAGGGGAACTTACCAAATTTGCAGATGATACTAAGCTGGCAGGAATAGCTAACACCCAAGAAGATAGGCTCAAGATCCAGATGGATCTTTGTTGTAATGACAAGGCAGTTGAGTTGTTTGATCATGAACAACTGAATTATGATGATCTTTATTGGAGTACAGTCTTGCATTTATATACATTTTTAGTTATCCTCCATCATTGGTTAACTTTGGTTACTGCTTAACTTTTGTTACTGTTTAGTACAGTAATCCATACAATTAATTATCTCTAGTTAAAGTCTAACATATGTCTACTTCCCCTCTCTAATCCTCCTTTATCCATAGATTAGTGACTTTGTTTGCCTGAGTTGTATTTGCTTGGAAACATTATCTGTGGTTTGCCATCTGAGATTGGAACATTCCTGCAATTACAACTCTACAGACTAGAACACTGGACTGGTATCTAACAACATGAAATTCAATGTAGAGAAAAGTAAAGTCCTGTACTTAGGCAAGAAAAACCAAAAGTATACATATAGATTAGGTGAAACCAGGCTCAATAGCAATAACTGTGAGAGGGATCTTGGAGTCTTAGTGGACAGCCAGCTACATATGAGCCAGCAGTGTGCAGCAGCAGCCAAAAAAGCTAATGCAAGCCTAAATTGCATTAACACAGGGATACAGTCAAGATCAAGGGAAGTACTAATACCACTCTATAAAGCCTTAGTAAGACCACACCTAGAGTATTGCATCCAGTTTTGTTCACCACATTATAAAAAAGATGTTGAGGCTCTAGAAAAAGTGTCGAGAAAAGCAACCAGGATGATTAGGGGACTGGAGACTAAAACATACAAAGAACTGGGCTTACAGGAACTGGGCTTGGCTAGTTTAGTAAAAAGGAGGACCGGGGAGACATATTAACAGTCTTCCAATATTTGAGGGGCTGCTACAGAGAGGGAGGGGTCAAGCTATTTTCTAAAGCAACTGTAGACCAGACAAGGAATAATGGATGGAAACTTAACAAGGAGAGATTTAACCTGGAAATAAGGAGAAACTTTCTGATAGTGAGAACAAACACCTTGCTCTCGGAAATTGTGGGAGCACCATCTCTTGAGACTTTCAAGAGATTGGACTGCCATTTGTCAGAAATGGTGTAGGGTCTCCTGTTTGGGTGGGGAGTTGGACTAGATGACCTACAAGGTCCCTTCCAACTCTGATTATCTGTTATCTGTTACTATGGGTAACATTGGGTTACTATGGGTACATTGCCTATTCAATTATTCTCTGCTCATGCCAATGTTACTCTGAACTGGCTGTAAAGAATCCTGTTCAGACTGAGACTCTTTGACAACAGCTTGCAATGTATTTGGTCTGGATTTAACAATATCCAAGTTAATAAATCAACCTATATAACTCATGGCAGAATCAGAAGGGCGATGAGCATTTATCTTCTCCAAAAAACTCGTGTTCTTGCTCTGAGGTAGTCCTATCAAGTCATTGTGCTGCTTCTTGTGTTCAAGGATATAGGATAGAAGGCAACATCAACCTAGGAGATGAGGTGAGAATTCCCACCAGTGGGAACCCTAGTTTTCCAGGAGCTCTTCCGATTTTCAATAGTACACATGAAAATATCATTTTCCCCCTGCAGCTGAATGGGAAATAAATAAGCTTAGCTGCCCAACAAACATACTGTGGAAAAATAAGAGCAGAGTTAATTCTGGAGCAGCACAAAGGGAGGTATTCACTGGCTGCAGATCATATAAAATGCTTCAATAGTAATAATGACGAAGAGGAGAGACAATGGGATGTCAAGAGTTGTAAGAGTTGGAGGATAATGTTACTTTTTGATTGGAGGGGGGAATTTGCAGGGCAACATAGTCTTGAAATTTGATCCTGATCCTTTCAAAAATCTTTCATTTTCTTTCTTTCCTCCCAACATTCCCTCTGCTGTAGTTTAAACAATTTCCTTTGCTGCCATGGCAACATGAAAACAACCGTAGAGCACAATGAAAAGGATGGCAGTCTTTTCGTGAATCCTGAGATCAACCAAAACAGAATTAAAAAACAACAACCAGGAAGAATGCTAGAAAAGTAACCTCAAGAGGAGATAATAATATAAGGTTGCACTTTCCAATAACTTTCTTTACTTTTCTAGTTCTAGTTTCATACAAAACTTCTTTATGGCTTAATGTTGCTTTTATGAAATTGAGCTGTACTTAATAGCGTTGTTAATCTCTAGGTCAGGTGAGATGACCTATAATGAAATATAACTCTGCTTTTAGAAGCAAAAGGAAGACTCCTGAAGCGGCATTGCATTCATCTTAGAAATGTCCAATCTGTCTCTCTTAAGTCGTGGCACTGGGCAGGTGATCAGAAAGAAACAGGAGAAGCTGAAAGTGCATTTTGATCCCCAGGTGAGTTGAGGTTTTAATACAAAAAATGAGTTGCTAATACGAATCAGCTTATGCTTCCCCATACACCACTAAGTTGAGTCTCTGATCGTTTTGTGCAGAGATAAATATTAAATAATAGGATTCCTGATTCTTGAAATAATTTCAAAATGAAAGAAAAACTGTGTTTTCTTGGTTTTGTCTTGTCTGAGAGATGGGATGCCTTTTTCTTTTGCTAGATAGTATTTCAGGACTGGGAGTCTTGTGAAATTATCCCCTTCTGTTTTAAAACTGACAGTAAGTAACATACTCTTCAGTGATTCCAGAATGATGGACTTTAATAGTGCTCAGTTGAAGCCTTGGCTTGAGTGTCTTGTTTCTTGTCAGTTAAGGATTTTAAGATGCCTCTTTTGCACCAATTGGAGCAACAATGCAAAGTATGATTTGGTATCAGATAAACCATATTAATTCTGAAGATTTGGTAGATCAATGAGATGATAAGAACAGGGTTCCAAAATGGTATAGATTCTGCAGTCTGAAAAGATGGACAGTTGTACTTTTTTCCTACAGACTGCATAGCTACTGTAACATCTAGCTCATTGTAATAACAGCTGTAATAATAACAATGTAATATATAGAAGCTTGCCAAAAAGAGATCTAACCTAGAATTAAGAAGAAACTTCCTGTCAGAAAACAATTAATCACTAGAATAGCTTGCCGTTAGATGCTGTGGGTGCTCCCACAGAGGTTTTTAAGAAGAGATTGGACAGCCATTTGTCCAGAATTGTAGAAGATCTCCTGCTTGAGCGGAGGTTGGACTAGAAGACCTCCAAGGTCCCTTCCAACTTGGTTATTCTGTATTCTACTACTATTAAGTTAGGTAGTTTCCTCACTATTGCCCTACATTCAATGAAATAAATGAATATGGGGAGAGGTGTTACAATAGGATCAAAGACTTTGCTAATGTATCAAAAGAATTAATCTAGAATGCACTGATTTAGCAATTCTACTAAAAATAGATTTTCAGAATATTCTGTTTTCTTACTAGTTTTTTCCTCTAGAAAGGGAATTCTGTACAGAGCCTACATAAAATGCACTCTAGATTTTTTTTATTTCGTTGTTGATTTTATGATCCCCAGTTTTGTAAGATCTTGCCTAAAAATGCAAGTGCAAAAGTAATATGAAAAGTAATATATTTATAATTCTTTTTATTTCAAAACTTTCTGCTTTATTTTGTTATGCTTGTTTTTTGGAACTATCATATTTCTGCACGTGTCCTTCCCTTTTCTCTTTATTTTAATGAAATATCTATTTGGCTAACCTGGGAAAAGAGAAATAATGAAAACAGATCAGTTCTTTCCAGCAGGAAAAGAATAAATGGGCAGAATTTCTTAACAGAAAGCTTTCAAGTAACATTATATCTAAAATAACTTTTGTAAGCAGACAACATAGGATGAGTTTAGTGATGTAGTTAAATATGACATTAAATAATATTATATAATGTTTATATATCAATTTCCAAATTTTATTCTACTTCAGCTAATTATAGTGTTGTTCAGCAACACTGAAGAACTCTGGAAGAGAAATAATATAATAAAAGTACACAAAAGTAGAATATATTATTGATCTTTCAATCACTGAATTAGTAAGAAAAATAAATTTAAATTGTCCTGGTTCCAGTTCCAGTTCCAGTTCCAGCATATATGGTGATGGAAACAAATAAGTGTCCTGCCAATTCCAATGAATATTTACTTAAAAACAAATCTCATTATATCTAGTAGGGCTTACTCTCAGAAAAGAATAAATATTTTGCAGCTTTCCTATATATTATGATACATTATTGAAACAAAGAAGTTAAACACTTTAGCTAATAATATTTGTTTCTTCTTAATTACTTGCTATGAATATTAATTTTCTGAGCATTTTAAGTTTTCAATTTGTTCTCAGTCCATATAATAAAACCTTTCCTTTGCTTATTATGATTGATAGTTTCATTTTCTGCTTTTAAGTATTTATATATCCATTTTAAGTATTTATATATCCAAATTTCTTAATGGCAAATGCTATAATAGACCAAACTACTGTACCTTTGAGTAAGCAGTTTTATTTATTTTTTCTTTCATGTTCTTATAGTGGTAAAATAACTTTGTTGTTATGGATGTCATTTTTCAAATTCTTTTTTTTTAATGAAAAAAGGAGAAGGAAACTCTAGAATAAAACCTATCACATGGATCATGTATAGGCTGAAATCTTGCATCTTTATTAATGCCCTGGTCTTATTAGTTTCGAAGTCTTTTGACTGCGCAATTCATTTATTCAGGCAATCATTCATGTAGGAAGTGGAGGAAATCCAGTATAAATCTCCTGGACAAGTGGCTGAAGTAAATCTGTAAACCCCCTTAGTGTGTCATTGTCCATGCAAATCTCTGATATCCTGGAGAGTTGACACACTACAAGCCCCAATTCCAGAGACCAGTCATGTGCAGAGATGGTGTCATGCTGGGCCATAAACAATATATAGGAGCGGTTCATGCCGACAGGATCAGATGGGAAATGAAAGAACCTATCACATCACAGTAAGGGTCAAAGCAGAACCAGGAACTAGGGAAATCTGTCAAGGAGGAGTATAGATTACAATTGATCTAATGTCTCTGAGCAAATTATGTAGGTTCTAGAAAGAATTTATCCAATTCATTTCTGTTCCTTCAAGACAGTGGAAAAGTCCAGAATTCTGCCAAATATGTTAGAGGGCTTCCTTTGATTCTCCATAAAGTCAAGTCTGAAGGGCTGTAATTCAAATCTGCATTTTTATACCATGTTTACAATAACTGTATATTGTTAGGAGTAGACTAATATTTACTGTTAAGTCCTGAGCATGGGCGCAAGGAACAGAGACGAGACATCGAACGGTGACTTCAACTCTTTATTGTAAAATAAGAACAGAGCAAATACTTGGGCAGCAGCAGCTCTTTTATAAAGCTGGCTGCTGTCAAAACAACCAATGATTTGAGTTTACCGCTTTCACAAGCGTCCAATCAGAAAGGCCCGTTAACAGCCAATCAGACTGGCCAAAAACGACCAATCACGACTCGCTATTTGCGGCCAATGAGAAGTGCAGGATTACAAGCCTGCTGTAAAGTAAAGCTGTTTCGGGTTGTATCGCTGCGTTGGCTTAGTCCATAACACCCCTCCCCCCTAGGTTCCGTCTGAGGGGTGGGGTGATGTATTCTCGTAAATAGGCAGGTCACTTCACCTGTCTGCTTGACCTGCGCTGTTCCACTGGTTTCTGTCCTGGCTCTGGTTCCGATGGGCTGCTAGCTGGGTTGGATGGCGAAAATTGTGGCCCTGGGCTGCTTTCCCTGTTTACGCCAGTGCTGTCTTCTGGGTTCCCTGGATCTGTTTCCATCGCAGTGCTGTCACGTGGCGAGGCCACTTCCTGGCTCGGTTCTCCTTCTGACGGTGAGTATCCCCTGGTTGGTTGTGTAGACTGTTGGTTTTTGATGGTTATTTCTTCTTCGGCCTCCTCAATGTTCCTTCCCCCCCCCTCAGCTAGAGATTCCGGGGCTGAGATAGGACTAGGTGCTAATCTGGAATGGAGTTGGTCTATGTGGCGTTTCCACATCTTACCATCTGTAGTTTGTAGGCGATAGGATCGGGGTCCCGTAAGTTGCATTATGGTAGCGGGGACCCACAATGGGTCACCCGAGAAGTTTTTCACAAACACGAGGTCACCTTCCTGGAATGCCCGACACTTGCTGCTGGATCCTGGGGGTTGTTCCGGCGTGTAGTTTGGGTGGAGGCGATCGAGATGCGAACGAAGTTTCCGGCCCATCAGGAGTTCAGCTGGGGTTTTGTTCGTGCTACTGTTTGGGGTTATGTACTGGAGGAGAAGCATCCGGTTTATTTTGTTGTCAATGTTGCCGTGGTCCATTTTGTGCAAGGTCTTTTTTACAAATTGAACTATTCGCTCAGCCCTACCATTGGCCGCAGGGTGAGCTGGCGATGTTAAGGCATGGCGGATGCCCCAATCTGCCAGGTACTGTTCAAATGGCAGGGCAGTGAATTGGGGGCCATTATCGGAGACCAGGACATCCAGCAATCCATGGGTAGTGAATAGCTTATTCAGCTTTTTAGTGACCACCTCTGTGGTAGTGCTTTTCATCTTGTGGACTTCGAGCCAGTTTGAATAGGCATCTACTGTTAGGAGGAAAGTGTGTCCTCTTGTGGGTCCCGCAAAATCAATGTGGATACAAGACCAAGGACCTCAAGTCGTTTCCCACTGGGTTGGGGGAGTTTTTGGAGGAGTAGAGTGAGTCTCCTGGCATTTGGTGCACTTTGCTACCCAGGTCTCTATCTGTTTGTCTAACCCAGGCTACCATGCGTAACTCCTGGCCAATGCCTTCATCTGCACGATGCCTGGATGTCCATCGTGCAACATTTTTAATACCCTAAATTGCAATTTCTCCGGGATTACAACTCTGTCTCCCCACACTATGCAGCCTTTTTGGGAGAATAGCTCTGTTTGACGATTCCTAAATGGCTTGAACGTGTCATTGGTTTCGCTGACCGGCCAACCCCGTTCCACCCAGCTGAGGACTCGTGCCAAAACAGGGTCCTTTTTTGTTTCTAAGGCGATGTCTCGAGCGGTCAGTGGCGGCGATTTGAGGGTTTTGATTTGCAATACGGCTAAGGTTGGAGCTGGGTCCTCTATGATGTCTGGTAGTGGAGAGCGGCTCAAAGCGTCAGCGTGGGGAATGGTTTTCCCCGGGCGGTGTTGCAATCGGTAATTGTAGGCGGCTAAAAATTCTGACCAACATGTCATTCTTGGTGATAAGATATGGGGAGTTTGTTTCCCGCCAAAATACCAAGTAGCGGCTTGTGGTCTGTAATTATGGTAAAGGGTCTCCCATACACATATTCATGGAAACGTTTAATTGTGGATACAATAGCGAGAGCCTCTTTATCAAGTTGACTATAGTTCCTTTCGGTCTTAGACAAAGTTCTCGAAAAGAACGCAATAGGTGCCTCATTCCCATTTGGTAGGACATGGCTTAAAATGGCTCCCACTCCAAATGGTGAGGCATCACAGGTAACCGTCAAAGGTAGAGTTTTGTTGTATTACATTAATACATCGGAAGTTAAGAAGTCTTTTACTTGTTGGAATGCCCTTTCTTCACGCCATCCCCTAGGAAGCCTTTTTGTTGAGAAGTCTATGTAGAGGCTTGGCTACGGTCGCCTTCTGGGGCAAGAAGATGCTATAAAAGTTAATGAGTCCCAGGAAGGCTTGGAGGTCTGTCTTATTCTTAGGTCTCGGGGCATTTTTGATTACGGTTAGTTTTTTTTCGGTGGGGTGGATTCCCTGTCTGTCGAGAAGGTATCCCAGGAACTCCACTCTCTCCGTACAAAGTTGATACTTGTCCCTTTTTACCTTCAGACCAGCGTCTTTAAATTTCTGAAGAACTTTTCTGAGTCGTTGTACTAATAACTCTTTAGTGGGGGCAGCTATTAGTACGTCGTCAAAATAAGGCACGACACCTTTTATGCCTTGTAATAGTCTCTCCATTAAACTTTGGAAATGCCAGGTGTCACGCTTACTCCAAATTGGAGTCTATTGCACTTGAAGGCGCCTCTATGTATAACTATTGTCTGGGCTTCTGCAGTTGTCACGTCTACAGGTAGTTGCTGGTACGCCTGAGCTAAGTCCAATTTCGCAAATATTTTTCCGCCACCCAGGGAATGAAGAAGGTGTTGAACCACCAGTACTGGGTAAGCGCTCTGTTGAAGGGTGGCCCGGTAATCCCCACAAATTCTTTTTTTTTTTTTTAAACAAATTTTATTAATTTTACAAAGAACACAATAGAACATAAACAAAACTAAAAGATCTTTTCTGAAGGTTGTCTGATCCCGGGTTGAAACTCTTCACACAGACACAGATTCAAACATCATATTCACTTTATATATCCTTCCATATCTTATTATCATTTTCTTTTTTATATTATATATATAAACCATTTTTATCAATTTTATATAAACAATGCACAAGGCATAACAGTTTATAAGTTCTTTTCTAAGAAAAAATAATAAAAGAAGAAAACCAATAGAACATAACAATCCCAAATTATAGTATCAATACTTTGTCTATTTAACTTCATAACTTATCCCAACTTCTCCTTTTCATCCAAATTATTTCTTATTAGTTAAAAAAATTTTTTTTTGCCTTTTTTCAATATACAACATCCAAAAAAAAAAAAACATAACAAAACCTTTATATATCCTTTCATATCTTATTACCATTTTCAATAATATTCTTTGTCTGTTCTATTTCCAACTATCCATTCATCTTTTTTCTTTTATTATACTTCTCCTATACACCAATTGGAGTAACGTCTATAACTCATTACCCTAACTTAAAAGTACTTCATATAACAATTTTTCTTGGGATTCTGTTTGAAAGATTCTAAAATTACACAATGAATTTTATACTCTAAATACACATATAAAAAACACAATCTTATGTACCCTCCAGAATCCCTCTTTTATCCTAAATTAAATTCACCCATTGTCTCTGAATAAACTTTTTTTCTTTAGATCTTGCTTCCCCCCATTGAGGCTTCTCCCCCCCCCCCCGTTTCTCTCTTGCTTATTCTTCTCCTTGCCCTTTTTACCCTTTTGTCTTTCCTCCTCCCTTTTCTTACTCCCTTTCCTTTGCTTTCTAACCTTGCCTCCACCTTTCCGCTCATTTTTCTCTTCTTTGGTTGTTTTTATAATTCTTAAAATCCCCTTTTTCTTATCCTTTTTCTTCTCCTCCCCGGAAAGAACCCATTGTTCATCAAAGATGGCTTCTTCTTCCTCTTCTTCTTTGTCCCAGTCCTTCTGCTGCGTAGTCAACTTTTCATAAGTACATAACGCCATTTCTAAAAATTGAAACAAAGTGCCCAAAGTATCTTCTTTTTTATATTTTTGATATTCAGTCTTTAGTTCATCCACAAGCGATGCCATTATGAAAAAAGAAACTTTTCCCAAAACAACCACAAATATTTTTAATCAAGAATAATTCAAAAAAAAATTCCAAAAATTAATACTTTTCTTCCTTCTTCTCTTTCTCTTTCTGGGGTTAATGTTTAATCAAAGAGGTCCAATTACCATATACCTTTCTTTGGGATTCTAGGCAATCTCCTCCTTTTTCAGCTTCTGCTCCAATTTTTTTTCCTCTCCCTTCCCACTTGCAATATCAATTTTAAATAATCAGAAATCCATACCTCCAACAAGGGTTTTCCAATTTCTTAAGTTTTTCAATGTCCAAAAACCCTTTTGTCCCTTAGCTTCAACTCTCAAAACAATTCACTTTCAATGTCCAATATGTCCAAACATATCTGCTGTTTCCATGGGGTGGGAGAGTGAAGAAAAAAAAAGTTCCCTTTAACAGCTTCTCCGCCGCTTTCGATCTTCTTAGGGATACAATGTATCCTCCAGCAATTCAAACAGCTCAGTTCCAACCAATTTGAAAGATGTTACTTGACCCGGCTCAGACAGCACTTTCACTCTTCTTACTTCCTCCAGCGCAATCTTACCCGGTTGCTGGCTTCTTCGTGGCGGCCATTGCTGACCGCCGCTCCACCGCCTTGGGAAAAAGGGGTTTTTCCAGAGGAGGAGGGGATCTGCGACACCCCCAACCCCCTGTCCGACTCCCCTCTCTCTTCAGCTGTCCCTACAGGGCAGCCATATCCCCCTGACCCATCTGGATCGGGGGTACCTCAGTGGCTAGCACAGCAGGAATCGCGAGCTGTCGCAAATTCCTGCTGCCCCGAAGCCACGCAAAACCAGAAACCCTGTAATCCCCACAAATTCTTAACGAACCATCTGGCTTCATGGGTGTTACTGTTGGAGTTTCCCAGCGGGCATGGTCAATCGGTTCCAATACGCCCTGGGCTATCAGTTTATCTAGCTGCTCATCGATCTTCGGCTTTAGGGCAAAAGGCACCCGATGAGGCTTAAGCTGAATGGGAGCTACATCGGGGCTGAGATTAAATGATATAGCGGTCCCCTTGTACTTGCCTAATGTTCCTGTGAACATGTCCTGGAATTCCTGGATGAGAGCCTCTTCCCAGTCGTCGCTTCTGGTTTGGTGTATGCTGGCTAGTTCAATCCTGAGTGGGGCGAACCACTGTAACCCTAACAAACTGGGTCGATCATGATCGACGACAGTCAGGGGAAGCGTCACGATGCGGTCCTTGAAGGATACTTGGATGTGGCTGGAACCGACAACTGGAATTCTGTTTTCCTGGTAGTCTTTTAGGATGACTCATTGAGTGCTGAGGTCCTGGCGGCAGATGGCAGGGATCAGCTGTTTGAGGGTTTTCCAGGATACCATTGATAGGGATGATCCTGAATCGACTTCCATCATGCACGGTCGATTCTCAATAGTAAACCTTACGCGGATCTTTCTTGCATCGAACGATGAAGCATGGCCGATAATACTGGTTTGGTGGGCCTCTTCTCATCTCGTTGAAGAAGCAGGTGCTCGATTTCTGTAGTTCTGGTTGTTCCATTGGTGGTTCAGACGGTCCCGGTTTGCCTGTTTCCCGATGGAGTTTGTTCTCTCTTCGGCTGGGACTGGACTCTCACTTGCTTCTGCAGACTTTCGCGATGTGGCCTCTTTTTCTGCAGGTACGGCAGAGTGCGTCGAGGAATTTGCAGTCCGATGGTGGGTGGTTTGCCCTGCAACCAGCACATTGGCGCGGATTGTCTCTGGTTCCTTTGCTCTCGTTCCGAGCGGAGCCGGTTGACCTCCTCTTCCTCACTGTCTGAGGATGACTCGAGGTCTTTGTGGTGAGTGGTGGTAGCGTGCTTCTCAGTGGTTAGTGGGCTATCGTTAGCGAGTTGGCAAAGCGGTACATTCGCTCGGTGCATTCGAGCAGCTGACTTCCTGGTTGCTTCTGCGGCAGTAGCGTCGGCAATGACATCTGTAAGGCTGATGTCTCCTTTCGCCATCAGTTTACTCTGCACTTGTGGTGCATTTAATCCCAGAACTATGCGGTCTCTTAGGGCTTCTTCGAGGTTTGCAAAACCACAAAGGCCTCCTAGTTTCCGGAGGTCGGCTACGAAATTCCCAACACTCTCGTCCTTCCGTTGGTCCCTCTGGTAAAACTCGTGTCTTCATACCAGTGTAGGTACTGCGGATGCGTAATGGGCCCGGAGGATTGGGGCAAGGGTATTCCAATCCATGGTCTTCACTTCCACCGATTTTGCCAGTGCTTTAGCCATTTTGAAAACAGCGGGGCCACAATGAGTCAGGAACACCGCTCGTTTCTTGCCAGGCGTAGCATCTTTTAAATTGTTGGTCTCCAGCAACATCTGGAAGTGATCTATATACGAGTCCCAGTCTTTGGTTGCTGGGTCAAATGGAGCGGGTGGTGTGGCACCACTGGTCATCTTGCCGTTTGTTGCGTGCGCTCTTCAGCCACATGCTCTGTCTTGTTCGATGCATACTTAGTCAGCTCTATCGTCTCTGCATCCCATCCTCGTCGCCAGTGTTAAGTCCTGAGCATGGGCGCAAGGAACGGAGACGAGACATCAAACGGTGACTTCAACTCTTTATTGTAAAATAAGAACAGAGCAAATACTTGGGCAGCAGCAGCTCTTTTATAGAGCTGGCTGCTGTCAAAACAACCAATGATTTGAGTTTACCACTTTCACAAGCGTCCAATCAGAAAGGCCCATTAACAGCCAATCAGACTGGCCAAAAACGACCAATCACGACTCGCTATTCACGGCCAATGAGAAGTGCAGGATTACAAGCCTGCTGTAAAGTAAAACTGTTTAGGGTTGTATTGCTGCGTTGGCTTAGTCCATAACATTTACTATGGCTGTAAAAGACCATTATGAATCATACCTCTCCAAATCCATTGCTCAGATCCTCAAAGAAATGCTTCCTTCCAAAGGCTCAGCACAGCTGCTTTGCTTTGGCTACAATTATAACAAAATGCCTTGTATATATGCACACATACAGAAAAAGTGGGGGAACCTTTGAAGCAGTTGCACCAAGTTTTCAAGAATATACAGTATAATTCTTCAGGAACTGTTTTGCAGTGTCTCTTCGAATAGTTTTCCACAGTTTCACTTTTAGGCAGTGAAAAAATATCATATCTTGCATGCTTGGTCAAAACATCAATCAGATGATGTAGCAGAGGCATGTTTCTATCAGATACATTATTTGGAAAGGACTTCAGAAGCTGCCACTTGAATAGCAATGCCTCATAATGTTATGCCTCAGGACTTCCTCCATAGTCCATAGCAAGTCAGGAGCCACAGCTAAGTCTGGATAAATTACTACTGGAAGCTATGATGATCCTCTGTGGATGCTGAAATCTAATCCCTCTTTCTGAGGTTATAATCTTATGACTCTGTCATCATGTGGGAATTGCAGAAATGGCCTTTGCTAGCTGCCAGCAGCTTCTGGGCCCTCCATGTAGTCACATGATGACCCCCTCTTTTTGGTTTTATGTGTGCAATCCATGCAATGCTCTTAAGAAGCTGCTGGGGTTCTGCATCACTGATTCAGAGATGAACAAGCTGAGACACCAGAACTGTCTTCAGTTTTTTTAATATTATTTAAATAGTAAATAAATAAAAAACCTAGAGGACTCCAGGGACTGTTCCCAAATTGTAAATTTTAAAGTGATCGAACACAACTGGAGAGTAATCTTTTATTTAAATACAATGGAATAAAATTCATTTTCTGATTTGAACCCACCTATTACTTTGTGGGGAATAGCTTCCAAGATCCTATTTCAAGGCTTGGTGGATATTGCATCCACTTGAATTAGACCCTTCCTACAGTGCAATTCAGTGGTTATAATAAAATTATAACTATTTATTTACTAGATGTATCCAGCTACAGTGTAACTCTATAGTAAAACATTAAAAAAAAACCCTAAAATCAAAATTAAAACCTCCTGTACTCTCCAAGCTCAATATACCTTCCAAAATCCAGAACAAAATTTCAAAACTTCACTGGATGACAGCCACTCCAATATTTATTTAATTTATATTGCCGCCTATTCGCCCATGGTGACTCAAGGCAGCTTACACAATGTAAAACCATATTTAAAATTAAAAATCAATAAAAAACTAACAAAAAGAATCAAATAAATTAATAAAGTACAATAGAACAAAATCTGGAAAAAAATAAAAAAAAATCACTCCCTCAACTCCCACCACCTCGATGACAGCAGATCACACTAGCCATTTGATGGGCTCCATCCTGCTCTGGGTTCCCTAGGCAAACCAGGTCTTCAGTGCCTTCTGAAAGAGTGCTAGAATGGGGGCCATTCTAATCTCTGGGGGAATGATATTCTAGACGGAGGGAGCCACCACAGAGAAGGCTCTTCTTCTGGGTCCTACCAGGTATATCTCCCTCAGGGATGGGACCCACAACATTTCCTGCCTCCCTGCTCCAATGGGTCAGGTAGATGTGATCAGCAAGAGACGTTTCCTCAGATAACCTGGTCCCAAGCCATGAAGGGCTTTAAAGGTGCCAACCAGCACCTTGAATTGCACCCGGAAGCAAATCAGCAACCAATGCAGCTCCTGCAGGGGAGGTGTCACATGTGCATACTGGGGTCTGCACAAAACCATGTGGGCCGCTGCATTTTGCACCAACTGGAGCTTCTAGATGCTCTTCAAGGGCAGCCCCATGTAGAGTGCATTGCAATAATCAAGACGGTAAATGACTAGGACATGAGTGACTGAGAGTAGGGACTGTTGGTCCAGGAAAGGGTGTAACTGGTCCACAACCCACAGTTGTGCTATTGAAAGAAATATCCTTCTAAGTTCAGTTCCAAGTGGGGAAAAAGACACTGGAAACATAGAGGCTATTTGGAAAGATGGTTTAATGGTGGACAGCAGGACCACATGGCTTGGAGCTCCAAATTGAAAAAGAAAGGATGATCACATAATTCAGGGTGAGAAGGGAAGGTCAAGAAGGAAGGACCAAGATGCTGAGAGACCTCTGTTGGGCCCCACCTTAGTGTTTCCTGTTCCTGTGTAAGAAATGTATCCCATTGGCTGTCAGACCCCAGGGGCCGGCGTCTTAGCTAACTTTGTAGGTTTTGTCTGGACCACATGGCTTCACCTGAGTGTTGGCTGCTACAATCTTCCCAAGCCAGGTGTTGAGATGGGTAGACCCTTTATTATGTAGAATACTCTAGTCTAGGCCTTAATGGCCCATTAGCAAAGATGGGGGGCTGAGTTTCTGCTTCTCTGAGTTTCTACTTTATTCTTTTTAGGGGAAATGTTCTGCCTTTTTAATATTTCCCAGGATATTTCATTTTTCTAGGAGAGGGGTGGGTGCTAACTTCCTACAGTGCAAAGTCCTCTTGGCCACGATCGCCACCTGCTCTTCGAGCAGGAGTTGTGAGTTCAGGAAAACCCCTAGATTACGCATAGTGTCTGTTTGGGGTAGTGCTACCCCATCCAAGACCAAAGGTGACAATTCTCCCTGAGCCAATGAACCCCCATCCTGCTCCCACCAGAGATCATTCAAAGGTGTGACCTATGCCATAACTGTCCCAAATCCAGGCCTGAATTAAAATTAAAAAACCCCTGTACTCTCCAAGCTCAATATACCTTCCAAAATCCAAAACAAAATTTCAAAACTTCACTGGATGACAGCCATTCCAATATAATATTATATAAACTTCTTATCCCTTATTACCCATCTTATTAGATTATTTCTGTAGTGAATAATCTCAAATTGGTGATTTGATATTGTCCAGCTGTTTGGTTTATGGAAATCTTTCACCCTACTAGAAGCAAAAAACTTCTGGAGGGTATTAGGTAGCTAATCTCTCCTTATGGGAATATGTTTGATTGTCTATTCTTTTTATCATGTTGCTTTAACACCCCCACCCCCTTGCTTGTCTATTCTATTATGCTCATTCAGGTGGAGGGAGGAGATTCATATAAAATGAAATGTTTCAAAATAAGAGAAAGCAGTTTTGTCAGATATGCTGCTGGCATTATTGGAAAATTCATGAAAACATCTGCTATGCCATCTCACATTTATTAATGTGATTGATAAATCCTCTTCAAATGGCAGCTAACAATTCTCTGAGTGTGTATGCATATGTGTGTGTGTGCACGCCTACACACAGACACATGTCTTTGAGTTAGTCTTGACTCCTGATCACTGCCAGAGCCTGCAGTTTTCTTGGCAAGATTTCAGAAGTGATTTGCCATTGCCTCCTTCCTATAGGGCTCAGAAAAAAGACTCAGCCAAGGTCTGCTTTGTCCTAAGGAAGGGCTAGAACTCATACCCCCCCAGTTTGTAGCCTTATGTACCAAACTGGCTATCAACAATAGGACTGCCCTGTACAATATGTGCAAATAGAAAATTGTATTATGAATGAAGGTGAATTTATGTGTTGCAAGATCCAATACAAGTCAGTCACCAGGACCAGAGGTTTTGTCTTCTGAGCTTTTGGACTCGTGCCTATCTTCAGGAACTTCTCTCTAGCAGAATGTGGTATTTATATAGGTGGCTTATAAATATATGTGGTATTTATATGGTGCCTATGTATGTGGCTTTTTAGATGCTGATTGGAGTGTGGTATGCTGGTGGTAAATCAGCACTCCTTTTGACTGACAAAGGGCCTGTTTCCCAGGCTTCAATCACTTCCCTGGTTGTTTTTTTGCCTGCTCGTCCAATAATCTTAATCGCTGCAAAGTTGAATATTTCAAGTACTTAGAAGGCGGCTAGGCAGCACAAGCAAAGGACAGCCAACAACTTAAAAGCCAGCCATTAATACATCTCAATCAGCATCTAAAAAGCCACTTACAGTAGGCACCATATAAATACCGCATACAGAACAGCACATATTCTGAAAATGGGCTCCAGCACAAATCTGAAATCTTGAAAGACAAAACCTCTAGTTCCAATGTCCAACCCAGATTGGATCCTGCATAAAAGTGGATTGAATTTTGGTTTCTAAAATCCATTCTGTTATTGCATCTCCTCCTCCTTTTCTTATTAGGATGACCTGAACTGGATGTCTTCTGAAGGCCTTTGCAATGTTAACAGACTACTGGATCACAGGCAGATCATGAAGAAGTACTGGGGGATGTGTCCCCCAAAAACATATTGCACAAGAAGAGGCACACTCTTTCTCTATTCGGAAGATGTAGCCAAACCATGGAAATGGAAGTTGCAGCAAGGATGTCAGAACAAAAGCCAGACATTATGTGTAGATCTTCACACACTCCAAGATTTGGCACGGGCTATCTTAGTATATGGAAGCAAACAGGTATTGTTCATATATTTCAGATGTACACATGTTTAGTTAGGCTGAAGTCATTTATTTAAAATATCTCTATCTATACCATTTGTCATTTTAAAATCCCAAAGCAGTTTACACTCATTAAAATGCAGAAGAGAAAAACAGGATGAAAATAAGAGATGCCTATGTCTGGAATGGTTTGTTCTTAAAATGAATGAGCCACATGCTCAAGGCTTTCCAGAAATTTTAACGTTTAGCTTTTCCAGAAGATCTTTGGGAACTGATTGTGAAATCATAGCACCTATGTAGAGCTCTGTATAAAGTATTCTCTTATTGGGCATTAACATTTATATTTTTGCTACTGAAGTTTTAATACATAATTTTATTTCATTGCTATTTTAATATCACTAAATTATGTACAGTCCTTGTGAACTGACATGATAGATAAGTTGGACAGATGGATATATATTAATGAAATCCCAGATACTAGGGAAAGGTAAAGACAGAAGGAAGAAGAATATTTAAAACATACCTAAACTGTTGTGTCCACGAAATGATGCCAGGAGTCGGTGACTTCAAATCATGCTCTTTTATTAAAGTAGGAACCGAACTGGCTCTTCGCAAAAGGTTCGCGGCTTTTATTCTTTCAGCCGCGGCGGCCGCAGCCAATGGCACCGCTTTGAATCTCCTGCGATTCGAATGGTCCAATCGCGGGAGATTCTTAGCGAGCCAATCGGCGTGGCTCGCCTGACCAATCAGAGTGCTCCGCGCTTTGGCCAATCAAAGCGCGGGGATCTCAAGAATGCTAATTAGGGACAGAACATAAACCATGCCATCACTGGAGTCTGAAGAACAATGGAAAGGGCAACAAGAAAGCCCATCATCCTCAAACAGCAACTTGCAAGTCATGACTCCAACTTTACTATAACTTGCCAGCTAACTCCAAGCAAGTAATAAATTCTATTGACTAGTGCTAAGTTAGGTATGGAGTTTTACATGATGAGAGTGAACAAGTTGAAATTAAACCTGGTTAAAATTAAGGTATTATGGTCAATAGAAAGCTGTTTTTTCTGCATTTAAAGTACAGCCTTTCTGCGCAATTGACCTGAAGCAGCAGGTCCAGGAATTGGGAGTGCTTTCTTGACCCCTCCCCATCTTTTTTTAGTGCAGGGACATCTTGCGATTTCAGAAAACAAAAAGTTAAGAAAACAAAAGAAAGACTAGAAAATATGGAACTGCAGAATAACATTGCAGCTGGTCCAAGCCTACCCTGATTTTTTCTTGGGCTATAATAAAATATTTGTTTCATTTAAAACCCCTGGCAATCTTTGTAGTTTGGGGGGGGGCAGAGGTAGAAGCACTCCATACAAATAATTCTGTCCAATGTTCCAGCTGCAACTGACCCCTAGCTGATGACATATAGTGTAATCATAGACCAGACTGAATGTTGCAATATTATTGGGCCATCCTGGAGAAGCCTGGAGGTTTTAAGTGTTGCAAAGTGGAACATCTTTTTTATAATATAGTGAACAAAACTGGATGCAGTTCTCTAGGTGTGGTCTTACTAAGGCTTTATAGAGTGGTATTAGTACTTCCCTTGATCTTGACTGTATCCCTCTGTTATGCAATTTAGGCTTGCATAAGCTTTTTTGGCTGCTGCTGCACACTGCTGCCTCATATTTATCTGGCTGTCCACTAAGATTCCAAGATCCCTCTCACAGTTAATGCTATTAGGCCTGGTTTCACCCAGTCTATATGTGTACTTTTGGTTTTTCTTGCCTAAGTGTAGGACTTTACTTTTCTCTACATTGAATTTCATTTTGTTAGATACCGCCCAGTGTTCTAGTCTGTCAAGATCCATCTAGATCTTGAGCCTATCTTCTTGGGTATTAGCTATTCCTGCCAGCTTAGTATCATCTGCAAATTTGGTAAGTTCCCTTTCTATTCCCTCATTTAATTAATGAAGATATTGAAGAGTACTGGGCCTAAGACAGAACCTTGTGGCACCCCACTGCTTACTTCCCTCTGTTAGATGGGTCCGCGTGGAAAAGGAGAGGCAGGACACAGCAGGACTGGTAAGCAGACTTTATTTGAAGCCAGTTTGAAAAAAGCTGCCCAACCGCAGCAGGTGCCAGCTTTTATAGCCGGTGTTGTCCAACGCTTCAGCCACTGACGGGATTTCGTTTTTCCCGCCAGTGCCTGGGCCAATGAGTGGAATCTATTAGCCGACTCCACTCTTTGGCCATATTTAGTCATATATAACATCCCTCCCCTGCTAGTTAATGTGGCCTCGATGGGTGCAACTGGAACTGGGCACCTCACTTGTTCCTGGGGTGGCGGCCTAAGCAGACAGGTCTGCTGCTGCTCTGGTCCCCGCCAGTGGAACTGTCTCGAAACTTGCTACTGGCATGGGAGGGACCGTCGACCCTGAGACCTCCGAAGGAGACCACGGGACTCCCTCTTCGCAAGATAAGTCTCTCCGCTGTTGTTCAGGGGTTTGTGTTTGCAGGATTGGTGTTTGTGATCTGTGTTATTCTGTAATTGCATGTTGGGTGTTTGTCTGGTTCTCTGTGTTTGGGACCCAGCCCTCTAGCTGATCGATGTGTTGCTCCCATAGTTTCCCTTCCTCTGTCTCTACTCTGTAGGACCAGGGCCCTGTGCTTTCGATTACCCTAGCTCAGGGGTGGGCAAACTACCACCCGTGGGCCACATCCAGCCCATTGGTCTGTCCAATGCGGCCCACCCCTGAAAAAAAATGGCTGCCATTGGTCTGTCCAATCCGGCCCGCCCCTGAAAAAAAATCGCTGGGCGTGGCATATTGCCCTGTGCCGCATGGCCCCCAAAGCTGTAAAACAGTGCGGAGTGATCTAGGGGTAGGAAAGAAAAGAAATTTGCAAAGGCCTCGGCTGGGAGTTTGAAATCACCTTCGAGTATGACCTCTCCGAAGGTGAGTCCCCGCCAATCCCCCTTTTTTTTCCGGGGCTTCCAGGCTTAAACTTTGCAAAGGCAAAGCTTGCAAGCTGGAGCATCTTTCTGCCGAGGAGCGGGAAGGGTTCCACCCGACGGTCGGGGCGGGCTGCTTGGAGCCACCTAAAGCTAGGCCACAGCTGGTGGAGCTTTGCCCTACCTTGGTGCCCCTTTTTCCAGGTCAGCGGTCCTGCTTGGGCAGCACTTTAAAAGCCTGCTCCCAGCACCCAAGCAACTTCCCAGCAACTTTCAGCTTCGTTTTAACTCGTGGGCGTTCACGCCTGGCCCCGAGCCGTGCGGCGGAGGGGAAGCCCAGCGGACGGGCGGGCAGGCAGGCTGCTTGGAGGAGGCGACCCGGCGGCACTCTTGGCTTCCCCTCCGCCGGGTGGCTCGGGGCAAGGCACGAGCGCCCGCGAGTTAAAACGAAGCCGAAAGTTGCTGGGAAGTTGATCAGGTTTTCCAGGGCTTCCAGGGCTTTGCAAAGGCAAAGTTTGCAGGCTGGAGTGTCTTCCCGCTGAGGAGCGGGAAGGGTTCCACCCAGGGGGTGGGTGGGCTGCTTAAACTTTGCTCGGGCAGCACTTTAAAAGCCTGCTCCCAGCACCCGAGCAACTTCCCAGCAACTTTCGGCTGCGTTCTAACTCGCAGTCGCTCGCGCCTGGCCCCGAGCCATGTGGCAGAAGAGAAGCCCGGCAGGCGGGCGGGCAGGCTGCTTGGAAGAGGCTCTGGGCTTCTCCTCCGCCAGGCGCGAGCGCCCACGAGTTAAAACGAAGCCGAAAGTTTCTGGGAAGTTGCTCGGTTTTCCAGGGCTTTGCAAAGGCAAAGTTTGCAGGCTGGAGCATCTTCCCTCCAAGGAGCAGGAAGGGTTCTGCCCGATGGGTGGGATGGGCTGCTTGGAGCGGGCTGCCATGCGGCTTGGGGCGAGGCACGAGCGCCCGCAAGTTAAAACGAAGCCAAAAGTTGCTGGGAAGTTGATCAGGTTTTCCGGGGCTTCCAGGGCTTTGCAAAGGCAAAGTTTGCAGGCTGGAGCGTCTTCCTGCCGAGGAGCGGGAAGGGTGGCGCCCGGCGGGCAGGGTGGGCTGCTTGGAGCGGGCTGCCGTGCGGCTCAGGGTGAGGCGCGAGCACCCGCAAGTTAAAATGAAGCCGAAAGTTGCTAGGAAGTTGATCAGGTTTTCCGGGGCTTCCAGAGCTTTGCAAAGGCAAAGTTTGCAGGCTGGAGCATCTTCCCACCAAGGAGAGGGAAGGGTTCCACCCAGTGGGGGGGGGCGGGCTGCTTAAACTTTGCTCAGGTGGCACTTTAAAAGCCGGCTCCCAGCATCCGAGCAACTTCCCAGCAACTTTCGGCTTCATTTTAACTCGCGGGCGCTCGTGCCTGGCCCCAAGCCGCACGGTGGAGGGGAAGCCCGGCGGGCCGGCCGGCGCGCGGGCTGCTTGGAGGAGGCCACCCGGCGGTGCTCTGGCAGTTCCGCCCGGGCTCCGCTCAGGTGTCCGGCTGGGGCTGTCAGGAGTTGCTACCGCTGGCGCAGCTCCGCGCAGCTCCAGTCCCACGTTGCCTTGGGAAGGAAAAGGCAAAACCAGGAGCTGCTGATCCTGAGTTTTCGGTGCCGCTGCTGCCGTTGCAAAGCACCACGCGGCTCTTCCTTTTTGCCTTTCCCTTCCCAAGGTAACGCAAGACTGGAGCCGTGCCGGTGGTAGCAACTCCTGACTCAGGGGGCCTCCGAGTGGAGGGGAAGGAGGAGAAGAGGGGGAAAGGGGGGGCAATTCCCCCAAAATCTTGTGCTGACCCGGCCTGTCTGTCAAATTTTAAAAGTCAATGCGGCCCCTGAGCCAAAAAGTTTGCCCACCCCTGCCCTAGCTGGTACCCACGTTGGTCCCCCCAGTGCATAGACTGGGTCCTCTATGGTGAATTGTCTGCATTTCCCCATGGAGTCCGAGGGTGTTTCTGTGATGTAGTTGAGATGGACCCAGTCTAGTACAGTCTGCAGCCTCTGACCCATTAACAGTTCTGCTGGACTGCAGTGTGTTGTAGTGTGGGGTGTAATGTGCTGGGCAAGGAGCATTCTGTCGATCCTCTCCTGCCAGTCCCCTCAGCCCATTCACTGGGGCATTTCCTTAGTGGATTGAATGATTATCTCCACTTGGCTGTTTGTGGCGAGGTGAGCAGGCACTGACAAAGCATGTCTGACCCCTAGTCCGGCTAGGAAGGTCTCGAATGGTTTCGAGGTGAACTGTGGCCCATTGTCTGAGACAAGGACATCTGGTAGTCCATGGGTGGCAAATAGGTGCCTGAGTACTTTTATTGTTGCCTCCAATGTGGTGGATTGCATTAAAATTACTTCCAGCCACTTGGAGTACACGTTGACGACTATAAGGAATGTCTGTCCCTGGCAGGGCCCAGCAAAATCGACATGTATTCTGGCCCATGGTGTTGCAGGTGTCTCACATTTCATGGGTCTCACGGCCGGGAGTGCTGGCCTGGATTCTTGGCAGGGAGTGCAAGTGGCGACCCAAGATTCTATTCCTTGTACATCCCCAGCCACCATACATAGCTTCTGGCTAGAGCTTTCATCCAGACCACTCCGGGGTGGCCCTCATGAAGCGTTTCTAATATTTTATTTCTTAATGGGGGGGATAACTACTCAGTCCCCCCACAGTAAACAACCCTTTAGTACTGACAGCTCGGCTTGCCTGTTTTAGTATGGCATGTATTCCTCCCCCTGTGTTGCCTCTGGCCATCCCCTCCACACCCAATTTGAAATCCACGCCATTGTTTTGTCGTGCATGGTGAGCCTCACTGAAGAAGTCATTATTCTGGGCCATATGTTCTATATTAGCAGAACTGCCGTGGATGGCACTAGGATGCCACTAGGCCAGGGGTGGGCAAACTATGGCCTGCGGGCCACATCCGGCCCATTGGTCTGTCCAATGTGGCCCGCCCCTGAAAAAAATGGCTGCCATTGGTCTGTCCAATCCGGCCCGCCCCTGAAAAAAAATCGCTGGGCTTGGCGTATTGCCCTGTGCACGTGGCCCCCAAAGCTGCAAAACAGTGCGGAGCGATCTAGGGGTAGGAAAGAAAAGAAATTTGCAAAGGCCTCGGCTGGGAGTTCGAAATCACCTTCGAGTGCAACCTCTCCGAAGGTGAGTCCCCGCCAATCCCCCTTTTTTTTCCGGGGCTTCCAGGCTTAAACTTTGCAAAGGCGTCTTCCCGCCCAGGAGCGGGAAGGGTTCCACCCGGCGGCCGAGGCGGGCTGCTTGGAGCAACCTAAAGCTAGGCCGCGGCTGGTGGAGCTTTCCCCTACCTTGGTGCCCCGTTTCCCGGCTCGGCGGTCCTGCTTGGGCGACACTTTAAAAGCCTGCTCCCAGCACCCAAGCAACTTCCCAGCAACTTTCGGCTTCATTTTAACTCGTGGGCGCTCACGCCTGGCCCCGAGCCGTGCGGCGGAGGGGAAGCCCAGCGGGCAGGCGGGCTGCTTGGAGGAGGCAACCTGGCGGCACTCTGGGCTTCCCCTCCACCGGGCAGCTCGGAGCAAGGCGCGAGCGCCCGCGAGTTAAAACAAAGCCGAAAGTTGCTGGGAAGTTGCTCGGTTTTCTGGGGCTTCCAGGGCTTTGCAAAGGCAAAGTTTGCAGGCTGGAGTGTCTTCGCACTGAGGAGCGGGAAGGGTTCCGCCTGGCGGGTAGGGCGGGCTGCTTGGAGCGGGCTGCCGTGCGGCTCGGGGCGAGGCGCCCGCAAGTTAAAACGAAGCTGAAAGTTGCTGGGAAGTTGATCAGGTTTTCCGGGGCTTCCAGAGCTTTGCAAAGACAAAATTTGCAGGCTGGAGTGTCTTCCCATTGCCCATGAGGAGCGGGAAGGGTTCCACCGGCGGGCGGGCGGGCTGCTTAAACTTTGCTCAGGCGGCACTTTAAAAGCCTGCTCCCAGCACGCAAGCAACTTCCCAGCAACTTTCGACTGCGTTCTAACCCGAGCCATACAGCGGAAGGGAAGCCTGGCAGGTGGGCAGGCAGGCTGCTTGGAGGAGGCTCCGGGCTTCCCCTCCACCAGGTGCAAGTGCCCGCGAGGTAAAACGAAGCCGAAAATTGCTGGGAAGTTGATCAGGTTTTCCGGGGCTTCCAGGGCTTTGCAAAGGCAAAGTTTGCAGGCTGGAGCATCTTCCCGCCAAGGAGCAGGAAGGGTTCTGCCCGATGGGTGGGGTGGGCTGCTTGAAGCGGGCTGCCGTGCGGCTTGGGGTGAGGCGCGAGCGCCCGCGAATTAAAACGAAGCCGAAAGTTGCTGGGAAGTTGATCAGGTTTTCTGGGGCTTCTAGGGCTTTGCAAAGGCAAAGTTTGCAGGCTGGAGCGCCTTCCTGCCGAGCAGCAGGAATGGTTCCGCCCGGTGGGCGGGCGGGCTGCTTAAACTTTGCTCAGGTGGCACTTTAAAAGCCTGCTCCCAGTACCCGAGCAACTTCTCAGCAACTTTTGGCTTCATTTTAACTCACGGGCGCTCGCGCCTTGCCCCAAGCCGTGTGGCGGAGAAGCCCAGCGGGCGGGCGGGCGGGCTTGCGGACTGCTTGGAGGAGGCCACCCGGCGGTGCTCCGGCAGCAGCAGCAGGCAGTTCCACCCGGGCTCCGCTCAGGTGTCTGGCTGAAGTTGTCAGGAGTTGCTACCGCTGGCGCAGCTCCGCGCAGCTCCAGTTCCACGTTGCCTTGGGAAGGAAAAAGCAAAACCAGGAGCTGCTGAGTCTGAGCCTCCGGGTGCCGCTGCTGCCGTTGCAAAGCACCACGCGGCTCTTCCTTTTTGCCTTTTCCTTCCTGAGGCAATGCGGGACTGGAGCCGTGCCAGTGGTAGCAACTCCTGACTCAGGGGGCCTCCGAGGGGAGGGGAAGGAGAAGAGGGTGGGGAGGAGGAGGGCGATTCCCAAAAAATCTTGTGCTGACCCGGCCCATATGTCAAATTTTAAAAGTCAATGCGGCCCCCGAGCCAAAAAGTTTGCCCACCCCTACACTAGGCTGTGTCTGGGAGGGGGCAATGGCTAAGAGTGTCAGCGTGAGTGATGTCTTTCCCTGGCCAGTGGGTTAATGTGTAGCTGTATGCAGCTAAGAGTACTGTCCATCTCAACATCCTGGGTGACAGGATGCTCAGTGCAGGTTTGTCGATGAGGATGTCCAGTAAGGGTTTATGGTCAGTGATGAGGTCAAACTGCCTGCTGTACAGGTACTCATGGAAGCGCTTTATCCCTGTGACTGTGGCAAGCGCTTCCTTGTTGATCTGGCTGTAATTTCTTTGCATTTTTGATAGTGTTTTTGAGAAATATGCAATGGGGGCTTCAGTCCCATTGGGTAGTCTGTGGCTGAGGATTGCTCCAATGCCATAGGGGGAGGCATCGCATGTTAGTGTTAGTGGCAGCGTCTCTTTGTATTGGATGAGAATGCTGTCCAATGTTAAGATGCTTTTTATTTTTTTTAATATATCTGCCTCATGCTGTCCCCAAGTCCAGCTCGCTGTCTTTTCGAGCAGCCTGTGGAGCAGTTCTGCGATGGTTGCTTTCTGCAGCAGAAAGACATTATAAAAGTTCAGCAACCCTAGGAACGCTTGCAGTTCTGCTTTGTTTTGTGGTTTAGGGGCTTCCTGTATAGCTTTAAGCTTCCCGTTTGTGGGTTTGATGCCTGCGGCATCAATTAGGAACCGCAAAAGTTCTACTTGCGGAACTGCTTTGTGGCATTTGTTTCTCTTTAATTTCAATCCTGCCTCCTGGAATCTTCCCAGGACTGCCCTTAGCCACTCCATCAGTTGATCCCTGCTGGTGGCTGAGACGATTACATCGTCGAAGTAGGGTATGATTCTGGGGATGTTGTGCAGCAACCGTTCCATGATACTCTGGAGCAGATCTGGGGCTATGCTTACACCGAATTGGAGTCTCATGCACCTGAATGACCCCCTATGCATGACGATGGTTTGCGCCTCAGCAGTAACCTCATCGACAGGCAGTTGCTGATAGGCCTGGCCCAAGTCCAATTTAGAGAATATAGTTCCCCAGCCCAGGGAGTGTATAAGGTGCTGAACAGGCGCTTTGCTGAAGAGCTTTGTTCAGGGTCGTTTTATAGTCAGCACAGATCCTTATTGACATGTCTGGCTTAACTGGGATCACAATTGGGGTCTCCCATTTAGTCCACCGGTTCTAGGACCCCTTGGGCTATTAATTTGTCCAGTTGTTCCTTGACTTTTGGTCGGAGGGCAAACGGAACTTGCCACGGCTTGAGACGGATCGGGACAATATTGGGGTCTAAATTAAATGATATAGGGGTCCCCATGTACTTGCCCAGTTTGTTGTCGAAATCGTCGCTGAACTCCTGTTCCAACTCCACAATGGGCTGGGGGGGAAATCTCTGTCGCGTGGATTCCGGCGACGCTTATTTGGAGAGGCTGGAACCATTCTCTGCCGAGCAGAGTGGGTAGGCTCCGGTCTACTATCATAAGTGGTAGGTTCCTGCTGAAGGTGCCACATTCCACATGTGTGGTCTTTCTTCCCAGGACTGGTATGCGGTGGCCCTGGAAATCTCTCAAAATAATGGCTTGTGGTTCCAATTGGTCACACCGTTGCTTGGGTAGGAGTTTTTTAAGGGTGTCCCACAATATTATTGATATGTATTGATATGTAAGACCCTGAGTCCACTTCCATATGACAAGGCTTGCCCTCGATTCTGACTGTGGCCATTATTTTATTTGCTTCGAAAGCATCAGTGCATCTCACTCTGGTCTGCACTTAGTCCATGAACGTGAAATGGGCTTCCTCTCCCCTGGTGTCTTCCCTCTTTTTGAATCTCCTGCCAGGGTTCTTCCGCGCCCCGCTTGGTGGCCATGTTGTTTCGTTGGTGACACAGCTCATCGGACTTGCTTGCTCGTTGGTTGTGTTACACAACATACTTCTGTGATGTGGCCTCTATGCTCGCATCTCCAGTATACGGTGTCTCTGAAATGGCATGCTGATCAGTGGTGGTTTCTGCCACAGCTGCTGCATTCTCAGGTTCCCAGTTTCCCGGCTGGCTTATTGGACCTCAGCTTATGTATGTCTCCATCATCGTCAGCGGCGCTGGTCTCGGAGGCGGACTTGCTGGCTGTGGCAGGTGATCGGTCCTGGTTACATAGACTTTTCTGATCCCTCGAATCCATGCTGCCGAGTTTTTGGATGATTCAGTGGCTCTGGCCTCATTGATGGCTTCTTGGAAGGAGACGTCCTCACAGGCCAGGAGTTTCTTTTGCAGTGTGGGATCCTTGGTTCCTAGGATGATCCAGTCTTGGATCATCCCCTTGGTGTCTGGGAATCTGCAGTTCTTTGCGATTCTCCATAGATCTGCCATGGAGTTGATCATCTCTCCATCTCTCTGGCTCTGTGTAGAAGTCGTAGTGGCTGGCCAGGTAAGACGGAGATGGGCTGTAGTGACTCTGGAGGGCACGCTGCATTTCGTCCCAGGATAGTCTGCAGATTGTCCACAACCAGGGCATCGGCCATTTCATAGATTTCAACGTCGCAGTATGTTAGAAAGAGTGCCTTCTTCTGGCATTGGGGGCTGCTTGGAGTCCATTGACCTCCAGGTGCAGGTTGAAATGGCCCATGTAGGATGACCATTTCTCCTTTGTGGGATCGTAAGGGATTGCCATCAGGCATTGGGCCAGGCTAGTTGTGCATTGGGCCATGTTGTCTGGCAGTCGCAATCATTCTTGGTGGCACAGGTCCAGTAGAAATGGTGTCCGAAACCCATGAGGTGTCCCTTGTTCTCTCCGCAGTTCAGGATCCCACCTTCATCACCAGTGGTAAATGGGTCTGCATGGGAAAGGAGAGGCAGGACACAGTAGGACTGGTAAGCAGACTTTACTTGAAGCCAGTTCGAAAAAAGTTGCCCAACTGCAGCAGGCGCTGGCTTTTATAGCTGGCGCTGTCCAAAGCTTTGTTTTTCCCGCCAGCGGCTGGGCCAATGAGTGAAGTCTATTAGCCGACTCCACTCTTTGGCCATATTTTGTCATATATAACACCCTCCATGTAGACTTAGACCCATTAAGGACTACTCATTGAGTACAGTTTGTCAGCCACTTGAGAATCCATCTGGTGGTGGTGCTATCTATCCCACTTTTTTCTAGCTTACCAAGAAGTAGGTTGTGGTCTACTCTGTCAAATGCCTTATTGAAATCTAAGTATGTTGTGTCCACAGTATTTTGCTGGTTGACTAATTTAGTCATTAATTTAGTCACTGGAATTGTATTATCCCCGAGGGTGCCAGTTACTTGTTAGTATAGTTTAAGGGGGCAATTTGAACATTTCAAGGCTTGTTGCCTGTCTCTCCCAGCTCAACAGGTTATTGTAATGTCTCAGTATGAAACATTAAAGTCAATAGGAGAGGCTCTCTTGGAGAAGACCTCACATTTGGAGTCCCCTAGTTAGGCACCGGGGAGTGCCATTAGGAATGCATTTATCTTGCAAGTGAGCTCAGCTCCCCACTTAAGAGAAAAATGTAATTTATGATGATTTTTACTTCTTTTATCAGATTTTATATTAATAATGGTGGTTTTGATCAGAAACGTGTTGTGTATATCAAATTAACACTACTAATAACAACAGGAGCAGCAAATGTCAATTTCACATCTAATTAAGCAAGAATCACTTTCATGGGAAAGAGGTAGCTATGTATTAACATATCTATTGCTTCATGGCTTGTTTCCCTACCAATGTTTTTAAAAGTATCTTTTGGGAAAGTACTTTGATTCATTGCTTTGTGCCCTTGTTCTTCTGTCCAGAATTATGAGTTTCATGTTTCATGAGAAGACAATCTAGCTCAGGCCGCTGTTTATACATTTGGGAGTTTGAAACAAATGCCCTTCAATGGCTCCTTTAAATGAGATCTCAAACAGTTCAGGAATGCCTCCAGATGCTTCAGCTAGTGGTTGCCAGAAGCATTTGGCATATCTGAATACATTTCCCTTCCAGTCAATTCTCTGTTTTGTACTCTGGGAAAAGATCCATTCAAAAATACTGTTGAGTCCAGTGCAGACACCATGCCTTGACTGTGGACAAAAGACGCCTCTAAAATCACTGCCTGTGGTATGAGTTCTTCAGTGTACCCATGCATTGCATCTGTCAAAGATTAAAGGAGCAGAAAAAGAGGACTGCTGTGATGAAACAGATGAAATTCTGTGCCGATTGCCACCAATAATTAGAGTCCAGCAGGGGCACTCCAGGCGCTTTCAGTGCATGTTGCTATAAGAGGGGGTGGAAAATTAAGATAGAGCATAGGCTGAGATCAGACACAGGGTTGCCTTCTTACCAGGAAATAGTCTTAGGAGGCTGCATTTCTAGACCTTCCTTTTCAAAGCTACTCTTGAGTCTTCCAAGATGTGGATGCAGGGTGTAGAAAATAACTACTTTTCTAAATCAATTACAGATATGGAAAACATTTTTTTTGTTGGTTAATTTATAAAATATGTGATTTATCTTCCCATTTGCAGTATATGAGGTATGGAGAGTTTGTTCGATGCTGTGCATTGTATCTAAATTTTATTTTAAAAAGTATTCCCTCCCCAAAAGGCCTATTTATACTTTTTGCTAAAAGTTGTAATCTGTGTAATGCAATCTCTAAGTTACTGATCTACCTCTGTCAGGAAAAAAATCTTGGACTGGATATAGCAGAGATCTGTCTTAAATAATGAGTTGCTGCCTGAAGTCTACTTCAGAAAGACTGACTCAAAGATTATCCTTAGAAGATTGCAAGGAATTTGGGAGGTGGGAAGCAGATTGGGCTAAATTGCCTGTTGAGGTAGCTGTAAACATTCTAAATGAAGAGCTGAAGAAGAGCTACCCAATTATTCTGGCATTTTCTCCTTAACAATTTTTCCATTAAAAAAGTGAGGAAGGAAATGTTAGGAAAGCATAGAAATATTACATATGTCAAGAAAACGTGTCCAGTTCCATAAATCAGTGAGATTTAGCGTTAAAAGCCTATCTAGATGTACTCCAAAGGTAACATCCATAATAAGCACTCTCCATGGGCTGCCATCCTATGTCATTCCTATGTGTGACATCCATCGGGAATTGCATTTAGGTCTATTTTCTATTTTCAGGAAAAGGAGCTAAAATCAGGAGTGCCTGAAGGTAAAGTCAAAGAATTCAAGATGGCAGCCACAACCATAAAAGGAAAGCTTTGCTTCTTTTTATATGCATCCATGCACCAAAAAAGGAGCAGGGCTACAATCATCTAGTCACAGCCATGATCTTGCATTAGTTTGAATTGAAAATGTTCTCTTTGACCAAGTATTTTAAATGGCACAATTTGAAATATTTAAATTCCTTTTTTATGGTTACATTTTAAATGGTTAGCCACTATGAGCATGAATGATAATGAGACAAAATTTGAAATAAACTAGTGCTTATTTCAAAATTTGAAATAAACTAGTGAAATAAACTAGTAGTGCTAAGCTCCTTCCATATTAAACTGTTACTTTCTGGACTTATTGAAGATTTGCTGCTGAAACTATAAAGTACTGGAATTGAAATGCCTATAAAATACCCTGGAGCGCAAGTGTATAAACTGAAACCTGAGAACCGAAAATAACTGGCTGATACCAAAGAAAACAAACAGTCTGCTTCGACTCAATCCACTTGAGTCATTTTCTTAACAAAGCCCCAGTACATGCTAGAAGTAGGAGGCAAAGTAGCATTCAACTTAGTTAGAAACCAAGAGGTTTTGTCAACTCTCTGCTTTTCAAATCTTGATTCATATGATAAAGGGACTGAAGAAGAGAAGGCCTGCCTTGCCACTGCAATTTGGAGAAGGGAATTTGAATCAGGAAGCATATTTCATGAGATAACTCAATCTCAGGACTTGGGATTTTTAAAATAAAATGGAAACTAAAGAAAAACTTGATTTATTCCAGCTTCTGATTCAATGGAATTGTCTCAGTTCTGGGAAGATTTAATAGCCAATATGACAATAAAATTAACGATTCAAATCATTACAGAAGACAATTTCTGCTCAAGAAAGAAGAAAGGATTCTGAACCAAAGACACCGCCCCCAGTCATCTCTAAGAACAATCCATTCTCTTTCTGTTTCTCCAGCTTCATCTGATCAGAGACAAGATGTTTTCTAGAGCCCCACAGAATCACAGAAAAGTTGAAAATACCCAAAATATTTTTCCATAGTACATCAATCTATTAGGATGGATTTGTATTCACAAGTATATATAATATGATCATAGTCAATAATGTAACTTCTGTTCCCATGTATTCTTAAGGGTCTGAGATTAGACTCAATGTCAGCATGTGGTATCTCTAAGTAGTAGCAGAATTCCTGTGACTTGACAAGAGCCATTGTTTCTTAGTTAGAGAATTTAACTTCATCGTAATCCATTGCTGGTGGTTAGTGCTCCATCATTGGCCCAGGTCTTGTACCAATCCAACATAGTTATGTGTAGGAGGGAACTCATGCTCTTCTCATGACTGTCATTTTGTTTCCCCTCTCTTGTCTCAGACTGAAAATAAATGGCACATTGGGTGTGGTGTGGAAATAAAATGTTAGCTGCCAGAAAAAAAACCTGATGCTCCTTCCATGAGTTGAAAAAAAAATTAAATTAAAAAGTTGCAGGCAGAAGCTTATTAATGCACTATGAAATAAGCACTTCCTAAAAAAAGAAAAGATTAGGAGGTCCTATCAGCACGAAGGTCATTTTACCCAGCAGCTGACATTGTTTTATTTCCATTCAACTTAAAGTCACTTGAATCAATAAGTCCCCTAAGTGGAATCAATTTCGGTGAGATGGTTGGTGTATAACTTTGATAAATAAAGTGCTTGTGAGTCATAAAAATTATTTTGTCCTTTTCTCAGCATTGCTTCAAGAATTAACGAATATTGTCTATAAATATTACTTTAGGGTTTAGACCAGTGATGGCTAACCTTTTCCACGTTGTGTGCCAAAAGTGCGTATGTGCACACTCGCAAGCCTGCACCCATGATGCAATGCATGCACGACTCCCCCACTGCCCCTGCGCATGCACACACAACCCCCACACATGCCGCATGCCTCTGCATGTGTGTGTGCGTCTCCCATACATGCGTCTCCCCCCACGCATGCATGGCAAATACCCAACAATCAGCTGGCTGGCGGGGGGGCACATATGCATGCACAGTGGGGTTCTTCCGGGCGACTTCTGCGTGCCACTTCCCGCACACTTGCCATAGGTTCACCATCACTGGTTTAGACAATGTAAATAGTTCCCCTATAAGTCTACTCTGGCTGGACTGAAAGAGTCCACTTAACCTCCAGAGGCAGAGGAGAGCAAAATAAAGTTCTAACTCTATATTACCATCTTGTGTTCTTCCGAATATTTACATCCCAGATATGGCAGGCTATTTCTCACTATTCATAACTCTTTACTGTGAGGATTCCCCATCAATCTTCCAAGGAAAGCTGTCATTCATTTTCACGAATGCATCTGATTACTCAGCTTTATAAGACAGTCACCCTACAGAAACCAAAAGGGGGGGGGGCGTGCATATTACATTCATTTGTAAATCTCTCTGGAAGTCCAGCAGGAATTTATCCAAGTGAGGCTGGACAATTAGGTGCTGCTCCTAATCCAGTGAGATATGCATGCAGAGACCCCTACAGGCAAATTTACAAAATCCCCACCTGGATCTAGATTTTCCTGGAAGTCTAATTTATTTATTTATATTTATTTATTACATTTATTGCCTGGCCATCTTACTACAGGGTATTCCTATGGGAGTTCCTTCTCTCAAGAGAGATAACGAGCACTTTTCTGCATGGAATATTAGGTTGTTCTTCTTGGTTTTACTATAGCACAGATATCTTTTCAAATAAATTTGAAAGACTGAAGTATTCTTGCTTTGTTATATAAAAAATTGCAAAACTTTCAAGACCAGTTGCAAAACTACTGAAAGAGCTGATTATTTCACAGCTATTAGTCAAAAGGCAAGATTCAGAGTTGATTTTTTTCAGTCCAAAATACACTGAAAATTCAAACTATTGTTTTTAACGTGTGCTGCAGCCATATATGTCTGGATATTTTCTAACCTGCTCTTACAATATGTATCTACCTTCACACTCATTTGACTCTTTGTAGTTTTCTATTATTTATTTATTTAGAAGGATTTATATGAAAGAATTCTGACCAGCTTACTTCTTTTCCCAGTAAGGTTAAAAATAAGAACCAGTGCAATAAAATAAACATTAGCAATTAAACTGAAATAATAAATAGTGTTGGCATTTGAGAACACTCAGACATCCTCAAGCCTCTCCTTTATCTGTCTGTCTGAACCACTACATTGTTTCCTCTCTAACTCAGCGAGCTGGCAATACTTTCAAAAAAATGTTGGGGGGAAACTCAATAAAATCTACTGTTCCCCAGTTTATGTAGAAGCACCCATTTTGAGTTTTCGATATTTTGTTTTCATATTAAAGCTGTGGCGAGATAAGAAAGGAATTGCTCAACAGCCCTATCTGTACTTCCTGAGAGATTCAGACTGTGAGATGGACAAATCTATGAGACCAGGCTATTCAGCCAAGAGGTACCTCCTCAAACTTGCTCAGAGCTGGGATCCAAGTGTTTTGCAAAAGCTTCAGAATGCAGGTTAGTATTATAAGAAAACTCCCAAAGGTGCTTTTTTTTTTTTTCAAGAGGCAACTGACTTTCTGTTTTTTCTTTGAAGAGGTTTCGCTTGTGTCCACTATCCAGTCAGAGCTGAAGAAGCTTCTTGGATGAGAAGTGAAACATCTTCAAAGAAAAAACAGAAAGCCCAGTTGCCTCTTGAAAAAAAAAAGCACCTTTGGGACAACTGTGACCTGGATGACTGAGAATCTCCATAGTCATATTAAGAGACAGAAAATAAAATGTAGAAAATATATTTTTAGATCAGTCTTGACTTTCATTACAGAATCAGTTCAAATAAATAGAAGAAAATAGCATTGTACTTGAGAGTAGATTGGTCCCAAATTGCTTCATTCCTGCTTAATAATAATTTGCAGAGATAAAATATTTGGCTCTTTCCTCATATGCTGTGCCCATCCTCTGTTTAAATAATTAAAACATATGCTTTGTGAGCAAAGTGTCTCTGTTTCAATCCATTTCCATTCCTAGTTGATGTATTGCAGACAATACTCAATAGATAGATCAATGTTGAGTTATTTTACTCAATGGCAGGTGTATGCTGTATATTTTTCAGGATATATCAGTGACCCTTTGTTGTTTAAGGAAAATGCAGCCGCTCTCAGGAAGAAGTTACAGGATCTATCAGCTATTCCACCAAAGTATAATCAACATATTTTCTACACTCCTTATTTGTACTCACAAAGTGAACTAGAAGAACAGACTTATTCAGGTACAGTGCAAATACATATCTTTTTGGATTTTAATTTTTGCAAAGACATCCATAACAATTTAGGAAGATGTCAAAGGGGTAACACACCTGATATCATCACACAAAAGGCATAATTATATGCTTACATCACAATGATGATGGAAATATGTAAAATTATTTACTCTCCCTTTGCTGCTCTGCCTCCAAGATTGCTGCCAGAAATGGTTTGGAGTATCTCCTATATCTGCTCCAAGTTTGGTCAGGTTTTTACATTCATGAGATTGGAATTACTGCATTGGTTTTCAAAGTTCAAATGTGATAGGGGAAAAATTCTGGGGATATGTGACTCCTTTTTCCCCATCTGCCTGCAAGCCTGTTTCCAAGTACAATTCAATTAACTTTAATTCCCTAAGGCAGGGGTCTCCAACCCCTGGGCTGCAGCCTATTAGTTGGCCATGAGCCATTTGGAACTGGACTGTGGACATGCATCCCCACTTGCATGAGCATGGATGAGCATGGACGAGCATGCTCCATTTCCATGAGTGGTAGTGCACATGCCTGCTGCTTGTGCAAATGGAGCTGCACATGCACACCTTTTCAGGCCACTCGTGCGGAACCATCCCCTCCACCCCCCCACCCACCAGTCCACAAAACCAGAAAGGTTGGGGAACTCTGCCCTAAGGAGTTTTGGAACAGGATCCTGGAGTACTGTATCCTGTTTTCTATAGTAAGCCTGCCAAACTGTTAAACTCTTTTGTGATGACCCTGTTATTAAGAGGAAACCAACTGACAAGCACATGTTCAGTCGCTCATTCATCTCTTTCCCTCTCTCTCTCTCTCTCTCCCCCCTCGCCAGCTGAGATCAGCAGATTCAGTGAGCTGGATGCACCACTGCCACCCAGAAGGAAAAGAGAGAGATGAGGCGCTGCAAGAGAGCCCATTTCTCATGTTGTTCTCCTCCCAGATGGCAGGGGCATATTCAGTTCACTGAATCTGGCCTGCTGATCTCGGCAGTCGAGTGGGAGAGGGGGAGAGAGAGAGAGGGATGAATGAGCAACTGAGCGTGTGCCTGTCAGTTGCCTTCCAGTGCCAGAGATGGTTGGGAAGGAAAGTGTTGTGTATGTACCATAGTTAATAAAAGTATGAGCTTGAGGTAAAGTGCAGGGTTCTGGCCCTGCACTTCTAATTGGCTGTTAGGCAGCCAGATCGGATTGGTTAGTTCTTAGGAATCCGATTGGCCCTTAACAGAGGATTATTATTGGTAAAAAGAGCTGGCGTTCACAGCTCGCTATTGGACAATTCTCACAAGGGTTGCCTATATAAGGCAGAGTTCACTGTTGTTGTTTAGAGAAGTCACTATGCAATAAAGAGCTGAAAGTTCACATTCAGAGGCTGTCTCCATTTATTCCGACCCATGTCCAAGTACTTAATACTGGCGACGAAGGTGGGATGTGGAGACGTCTGAAACTAAGAAGCTAGGAAGTGATACCGAGCACGTGATAAAAAGACACCAACAACGGAACCATGTCCGGCAGCATCGTACCACCCGCTCTGTTCGATCCGAACCAAGAGGATTGGGAATCCTACATGGATCGCTTCCAAATGTTTCTCGAGATGAATAATTTGAAGGACGCCACACCAGCAAAGAAGCGGGCACTGTTCCTGACGCACTGCGGCCCAGCTGTATTTAAAATGGCTAAAGCACTCGCCAAACCTTGAGAAGTGAAAGCCATGAGCTGGGACGACCTCGAACCCATCCTGAGAGACCATTACGCGCCAACCGTGCCTACACTCGTGAGACGCCATGAGTTTTATCAGAAAAACCAGCGAAAAGGAGAGAGCATGGCCAATTTCGTGGCGGACCTCCGGAATTTAGGGGGCCTCTGCGGGTTCGCCGATTTAGAAGAAGCACTAAGAGATCGAGTAATTCTGGGATTAGATGCACTAGGCGTGCAAAGCAAGCTGATGGTGAAAGGCGACATCAGCCTTGCTGACACCATCGCCGAAGCCACGGCTGCGGAGGCAACCAAAAAGTCAGCTGCACAATTACGGCGAAGCCGCACTCCAGCAACACAACTGACTGGCGAAATCTTACCCAACTCAGAAGGGCAGCTTGCAACAACTCACCACGAGGACCTCTCTTCGTCGTCAGGCAGCGACGAAGAAGGGGTCCATCGACTGCGGTCCGACCGGGACCCTCACCCTAAGCCCTTACGCCCTTGCGCTGGCTGTGGAGCAAACCATGCCAGGGCCGAATGGAAATGAGGCCACATCAGCCGGGTCTGCCGCAGCTTACCAGGACCCAGCCAGGCCTCAAAAGGGGCCAACTATCGCCAATCGACAGGAAACCGTCCTGTAAGGTGAGAACCAGTAAACCACTCCTACAGAAATCGAGCTTTGCAAAAAGAAGAGGCTCACCATACTCTCACTATAGGTCACGCCTCAGTTTTGGACACTAAGAAAATTCGAGTCACGGTAGCCATCGAGAACCAGCCTTGCCACATGGAGGTCGACTCGGGATCGTCCCTCTCAATGGTGTCTTGGAAGACACTCAAGCAACTTATCCCCACAATCCAACGCCAAGACCTCCAATTTCAGCGCCTCATCCTCAAGGACTACCAAGGAAATAGAATCCCCCTGGTCGGGTCCTGCCGAGTCCGAGTCTCCTTCAAAAAGCATACAGCGTACTTACCTCTAACGATCATCGATAGAGATAGGCCTAGTCTATTAGGCCTCCAATGGTTCGTGCCACTCGGCATCGAAGTGTCCGGCGTGAACCGAGTCGGTGGTTGTGAGTGGGAGGAAGACCTTATTTCTGAGTTCAGCGATGTCTTCGCAGACCGTTTAGGCGAGTATAAAGGGACCCCAATCTCATTTAGTCTAGATCCAAAAGTAGCCCCAATTCGCTTGAAGCCCCGTCGAGTTCCGTTCGCTCTTAAAGCTAAGATCAACGAACAACTCGACAAGCTAATTGCTCAAGGGGTGTTGAAGCCCATCGATCACTCTCCATGGGAAACCCCTATTGTAACACCCATTAAGCCAGACGGGTCAATCCGAATTTGTGGGGACTACCGGGCCATTTTAAACCATGCCCTACAGCAGAATGCATATCCAGTTCTGGTGGTGCAGCACCTCCTCCATTCCTTGGGGGGCGGAAAGGTTTTCGCTAAATTAGATTTAGCTCAAGCTTATCAACAACTACCAGTGGATGAAAAGACGGCCCAAGCCCAAACAATTGTAACGCACAGAGGTGCTTTTAAATGTACTCGATTGCAATTTGGGGTTAGTGTAGCTCCGGGGATATTCCAAAGCCTCGTGGAAAGGTTGTTACAGGGAATCAAGGGCGTGGTTCCGTATTTTGATGACATATTAATTGCAGCTCCTACCAAAAAAATCTTGCAGGACCATTTGAAATGTGTTCTTAAAAAATTCCAAGAGGCAGGACTTAAGGTGAAAAAAAATAAATGTCACTTATATACTGACAGTGTTGAGTTTCTAGGGTATCGGATTGATAGCCAGGGCATTCATCCTACCGAAAGTAAATTAAAGGCGATAAAAAACACTCCCAGGCCACGTAACAAGGCCGATCTCCAGGCATTCTTAGGCCTCATTAATTTCTATAATGTATTTTTACCGCACAAGGCGACTGTTGCTGAACCGTTACACCGGTTGTTAGATAAAAAAGCATTGTGGGTATGGGGTTACCGGGAAGAACAAGCGTTCCGGAATGTTAAAAAATTGCTCACATCTGACTCTGTACTCATGCAGTATAACGAGACTTTACCATTAGTTATAACCTGCGATGCCTCGCCCTTCGGGGTGGGCGCCATTTTGAGTCATGTACTGCCTAATGGGAATGAAGCCCCTGTTGCATACTTTTCAAAGACTCTTTCACAAGCAGAGCGGAACTATGGATAAATTGATAAAGAAGCTCTCGCAATCGTTTCAGCTGTAAAGAAATTTCATGAATATGTGTATGGAAGGACATTACCATTATAACTGACCACAAACCGTTGCTAGGGATAATAGCCGGGGAGAAGCCAACCCCCTACATATTATCCCCTAGAATGACCCGATGGTCAGAATTCCTAGCTGCTTATAATTATCGCCTGCAATATCGCCCGGGGAAAGCCATTCCCCACGCCGACGCATTAAGCCGAGCACCGCTTCCAGAGACTCTCGACGATCCGGCACCAACGGCAACCACTTTGCAGATCGAAACACTCAACTCGCCGCCTATGACTGCCCGAGACATCGCGAGAGAAACCAAACGAGACCACACCCTAGCTCGAGTCCTAGGCTGGGTAGAACACGGATGGCCATTGGACCAAGTCCCAGATGACTTCGCACCGTTTAAAGCAAGACAGACTGAACTTTTTTCCCAAAAAGGCTGCGTCATCTGGGGCGATAGAGTCGTTGTTCCAGAGCAACTCCGGAAGATGCTGCTATGAATTCTGCATGAGGGCCACCCCGGCATCGTGCGGATGAAAGCGCTTGCACGAAGCTACGCATGGTGGCCGGGCATGGACCGGCAAATCGAGCAGTGGGACAAAGTGTGTACCAATTGCCAACAAGCCAGCAACGCCCCACCAAAAGCCATGCCTACTGAATGGGAGACGCCACGTGGACCCTGGTCCAGAATCCACCTGGATTTCGCGGGGCCAACCAAAGGATATACCTTCCTGCTGACAGTCGACGCATACTCCAATTGGTTAGAAATTCATCATATGACGGCCACAACTTCCGAGGCAGTGATCAAGATCCTAAATAGACTCTTTGCAACCCACGGATTGCCTGACGTCCTGGTGTCCGATAACGGGCCACAGTTTACAGCACTAATGTTTGAGCAGTACCTCGCTGACCGCGGCATCCGCCATGCGCTCACCTCGCCTGTCTACCCTGCGACCAATGGCCGAGCGGAATGCATGGTCCAATTTGTTAAAAAGACTTTGCAAAAAATGGACTATGACAATATCGATGACAAGGTCAACCAAATTCTCTTTTTGCAACACATAACTCCACATAGCGTCACCGGCAGAACTCCCGCGGAACTACTGATGGGACGAAGACTCCGTTCCCACCTCGACCGGTTGCACCCTGCTTACGAACCAGAAAAGCCAATAGGATCCAGTGGCCACTATCGCACCTTCCTGGTAAGAGACCACGTTTACGCACAAAACTTATCAGGCGATCCGTTATGGATAGAGGCAACAGTAGTGCGAGTGACCGGCCCCAAATCCTATGTAGTGAAATGCTGTGACAATAGACTGTGGAAACGGCATATCGACCAATTACGGTCACGACTCACAACAGCCAGTCAACAACTCCCCCATGACCAAACCAAGGGGGGCGGAGGTACAGAAGAAGATGATGCTCCAGGGAACCTGCTCAAAGGGAGCGACGAATTAAGTGAGACTCAGGAAATGGAGCAGGAAGGAGAATTGTTTGCACCACAAGAAATTACACCTGAGCAAGAAGCAGATCCACTGCCAAACAACAATCTACCTCAACAGGATTGCAATCAACCAGTCCAACGAAAATCTGAAAGACTCAAAAGACAACCGTCCTATTTGAAGGACTATATAACTACACCGTAATTAAGAAGCCAGGGGGAAGGGGTGTTGTGTATGTACCATAGTTAATAAAAGTATGAGCTTGAGGTAAAGTGCAGGGTTCTGGCCCTGCACTTCTGATTGGCTGTTAGGCAGCCAGATCGGATTGGTTAGTTCTTAGGAATCCGATTGGCCCTTAACAGAGGATTATTATTGGTTAAAAGAGCTGGTGTTCACAGCTTGCTATTGGACAATTCTCACAAGGGTTGCCTATATAAGGCAGAGTTCACTGTTGTTTAGAGAAGTCATTATGCAATAAAGAGCTGAAAGTTCACATTCAGAGGCTGTCTCCATTTACTCCGACCCATGTCCAAGTACTTAATAGAAAGCAGCCAGGCTGCTGTTGTCATTGGGGCGCTTGGAGCAAGACGGGGCTCCTCTTGCCATCTTACCTGATTTCCAGCTCCGCTGTGTTTCTCACTGTTGTTTTCAGGGAAACAAATTTGTGGGACTACCATAAAAAAACTTCTCACAAGAAGTTGGAATTAATTGATTGAATTCACAAGAAGTTTTTTTTACTGTAGTTCCACAAACTTGTTTCCCTGCACACAATGGCAGGGACTGTGACGGGGCTGGAAATCAGGTAAGACGGCAAGAGGAGCCCCGTCTTGCTCCAAGCGCCCCAATGGCAACAGCAGCCTGGCTGCTTCCCTTCCCTGCCTCTGTCTCTGGCACTGGAAGCCAACTGACAGGCACTAACAGATTGAAAGAACTAGGGCAAGCAAGATTGTGCCAGAAACATCTCCAGGCACCCAGAGAGACAAAACCTCTGGCCCTCACTGGATCAGGTGATCTGCAGGCCGCTTGCCACGGGCTGCAGTTAAGGGGCTGAGCAGCCATGAGGAGATCGCACTTGCCGCCTCCTGCACTTCAAAAAGGCCAAGTTCTTATTTCAGGGGTCAAAAGAAAATAAGACCCGGTCTTATTTGGGAGAAAACATGTTATTTAGGAGTGACCCACTGAACATGCTTAGATGTATTTATGACTAGCACAGACAAGATTAAGCTGAATCATAATTGTTCCTTGATGTACAGTGCAGCCACTTTGGTCATTTATTTCAGGGTTGTGTTGTTCCTTACTTCTTAGGTCTTGGTCCTCCATTGTTTAAAAAGTCAGAAAATAAAGCCTGCCTGGTGAAAGATGATGCAGAACATAATGCAAGAGAAACAGGTCGAATCCCTTTAAGAATTTCTGTAAGAAAACTGAGTTTTCATCTTCAACCACAGCATTCCAGAGAAAGCATCTGGAATCAGAATGAGGCACACTGGCAGATCTCTGAGGTATTGTACTTTCTTTCCTCATCAAATAGTTTCTCTAGCTCCCAACTACTTAATGATGTCCTCTTCCCATCAACAAAATAAACAGAGTTGAATGATCTTGCAGAGATGCAGAGTGACTTGAATGCCTCAGAGGACATATGTGGGGATGTATGTATTTGCTGACCTGTTATGCTGTTCCTATTGTCACTGGGTCTGAATGGCTTACATCTGCCATTCCATAATTGTTTTTCATCAAGGTTGAATAACTGTTAAGTCACATTTTGTTGCCAGAGACAATGAACAGACTCAGTTCAAAACAGAGCATCAGACCTCAGCAGGAAAGTCTCATGACCTGCTGAAGGCCTGCTGAAAAAGAGTTGTGACTTTTCTAGGGTCCACTTTAGTGAGGCTTTAAAAAGGGGGAGAAGAGGGGCAGCTGTTAAAAAGCTCCTTTACTTTAGTTAGGCCTCTGTCTAATAGCTGGCTGGAAAAGAGTATATCCTAGAACAAGTGAAGTGCGATGATGTAATGGGATGGGAGAGGGGAAACATAGGAAGTTGGAGATGAATTGCAGCCTCTCCCTCCTGCCTTTGTTTTAAGGTTATCTTATGTTTTACATACAATTTACTGCAATCACAAAGAGTATTATAGTAAGAAGCTGCAATCATTTTACTACTACCACTACTAATGACTATGGTACTACTATTACTATTGTGTTATAGTTATTTTTATTATTAGTACTTGCTTGATAGCGAACTCTTATTTGCTTCTCCCCTCCTTCTCAGTTTTTATAAGATGGGAAAAAATAGGGAGATTCAAAACAAAATGTGTATATCGTCATACTTAGGTCCCCAGTATACTCATGGTGAGGATCCAAAATGATATTGGGATATAGCTTCCCCACAGATAGCGTGAGCTGAAGTCTGGGGTTCATTTAATGAAGAAAGATAAAAGGAAGTTTTGCTTTACACTATATTAGTCATCAATGTGAGAGTTTTCAAAGGGAATTGGACAAATCTGAGGAGGATACATCAATGGCTGCTTAATGGAAGTTGAGGCTACTGCTCTGTGGTTTCTTCCCCAATCCCCAAAAACTTTAACCTTAGACTGTCTACTATTGACCTTACCCCTTTTCTAAGAGGTCTGTAGGAGGCGTGCATAGGCGCACCATCGTGCCTACCGTCCCTGTCCTATTGGTTTTTTTATTTTTCTTATATGTATCCATTTCATGTATTCATAACTATGTTTATACTTATACCTATTATCTTGTAAGCAATTGACAAATCAAATAAATACTTCGTGACTGTTTCATTATCTTACCTGTATTAGAGACAGTATTCCTCTCAATAATAGTTGCACAACCAACAGAATGCTATGAACTTAATATTGTGTTGTGAGCTTTTTGTTGGTATCTGGTTGACCATTGTGAGAACAAAGGGATAGAACAGAAATGTCTTTCATCAGGACAAGCTAGCAATTTCTAGCAGATCCAGCCATTGTTGTGGTCCTACTGTATATCACTGCAGCTTTGTCTTCCCATAGTGGTGGTTAGATGATGCTATAAACTGCTAGTGCAAGAGGACTCTTTATTTTCTTATGAATAGAACAGTTGGGGTTTTTTCCTCTTTGCTGGTTTTTAAATGCAGCCTTTCAAGTGGTCTTGTTTACCTCCTTTTAGGACAGTGGGGTAGAACGTCACCAAGATGGAAAGACCAAGAAGGAGTCACATAACTGTGAAATGCCAAAACAATCAGTAAATTTTCCATTATTGGGAAACACACGAATTGACACCTCTGAATTTTGTTGTGAGCAATCCCATTTGAATTTCTATGGTGGTTCCTTTCCTGGAAAAAAGATCACATACAGTGGTAAGAAGATGCTGCAAATGTATGAACCAAATTAAAAGCAACCACTATATTTTTATTTGTAGAGGCAGTGGGTAGTTGCAAACCATTAATGGCACCAGTTTTTCTGTCATTCAAATAGAGGTATTTGGTATTCCAGAATGTAGGAATAAATACAGGAAATAAGATGCTGCAGGATGGTTGTATTTGTATATTTGTGTACATGACACATTGAACCACAAACCAAAATGCCAGCTACATTGTACTTACTGTCTGGTAAAAATAAAGTCTGCATAATGTAAGCAGTCCAGAAATTTGACTAGAATCAGGAAGACCTAGATTTGTACTGGAGGAAAGAAGAACTAATGAATGAGCAAACAAATAAAGGTTCATAATATTATGTGGATTGAGAACATTGAGCTAATTGAGTAAAGTGCAGCAAGGTAACAGAGGATTAGCATGGTATGCACACATAGTCATTATACCTCCCTCTGCTGGAATTTTTTTAATTAAGCACAAAAACCAACAAATATCACCATGGGGCCACACACTGCTATATTATACCTGCTTTCTAGTAAATAGCCTCTTTTATATCAGAAGTAAATACTGCAATATCGCTTACGAGATACAACTGTTTTTTGCCAGCTGATATAATGTTTGGTTGGAAACCATATTCTACCGTAATATAAAACTATTTCAGGCATTACATTGCCCAACATAGCTGCTTTTTATAATCTGAGAGCTTCCTTACAAAGAAATGGCTTAATCCTTGCTGAAATGATCAAGCCACAACTGGAACATAGTAGTGTAATTTGTATTGAACATAATAATTTGTAAATAGTATCCACCTGAGAGTTTTATACCCCAAAAATGTGTGGTGTAGAGTATATCAGGGAAAAAGATTATGCTAGTTTTTTGCATGTAAACTTATAAAGGAGTATTCTGTCATGTGGGCTCCATTTCCAATGTCATATCCATAGCCAATCACCAAGTGACCACTGATTCAATCTTCAGTTCAGTTATAATAGTTTCCTTCATAGATTTTGATGAGAATTAATCATGGCTAGACAGAAGGAAGATAATTTTGGATCTTTGTTTTCCTGTCTGTTTCATAGTTAACCAAAATCACTTGAAGAGCACAGCTAGCAGAGGAAGAAGACTTTCTGAAAACACAGAAGTGTTCCCCCTGATTAATTCAGGAGGTAGCAAAGAGCAAGATGAAATCACAAAGAAACACAGGAAGCAGGTCAGTTCTTTTGCCATTTGCCAAATCCTACTATTTTCAGGGGTCAAGGATGTCTCTGAATGCCTAAGAACAATACAAATAGTTCAAATATTTAGAATTTGTTAGCTTAATCCTAAAAAGGATTAATCCTGGAAAAGCTACACATATGTATATGAAATAAATTGGAGATTTCAAGGTGCTCTATTTTACTGAAGACAAGCCTGAGGCAAGATTGGTTTGCATGGGAGATTTGAAGTATGTCTCTATAGGTCTCCTGCATGAAAAAAATCAGGAGGCAATTGTTCTAGAGTTAAGAAAATATTAAATCAATGAATTAATAAGTCTAGGAATGGAGGAGAGGCTACCAATTTAATAAATATGGCTAATGATTTAGTCTTCAGCATTCTGCGTGGCCTCCTATTCTAACATTGTTGTATCACAGGTCAACTGAAATGCAACAGTGTGTCGAACAATTAATCATTCCCAAAGTATATCCCAATAAGAGGAAACTGTATTCTGGGGTACAATATTACAATATGTAATTCAGTGTCCCTGAGGCTGCAATTCAATTTTAATTGGAGGGAACGCCAGTGAACGGATCAGACTGTGTGTCTCATTAAAATAAAAGGAAATTAAGCCTGTTTAACAGTTTATTGCACTGCGCTCTCTACACTTTTTTTTTCATGTTGTATATATAACAGAAATTCTCTTAAATAGCACGGCAAAAAGCTTAACACAGCCTTCCCCACTGGGTACCCTCCAAGGAAATTGGACTTCAATTCTTCTGATCCCCAGACGATATTGACCATGTTAGTTGAACTATGGAGCAATGTCCAGTATCAAGAGGGATCAGGCTGGGAAAAATGACACACATAGCACACACCCTTTTATAAAATCTGTCCAAGCAAGGTAAGTGTGCATTTTTAGGCATATAATTTTGATGTGTTTTCTGTCATTTTGAACAAAATGTTTTGCAAAACTGTCAAAGATCTGTGACATTTGTTATATTAAAAAGTGCCTTGAAGCTCTGTTTTTCTCCAGGTGCCAGAATTTTGCAAGTTACCTCAAATAGCTGAAAGCTCACCTAGCATTCAAAGGGAAAAAATAAAACCCGGTGAGCTTGCAAAAGAACTTGTGATCCTTCCACTGATAATTCAATTGGAGTCTCCAGCTAAAGCAAAAAGCTCAAGAGGTACAGCTACACCCTTTGAATGAAGGGTGCTTATTATGGGTAGAGAGTCGGCAAAACCAAACTTCCAGAATAGGTTTGATAACTTGATGTCTGCTTAAAATTATCTACCTCTGATAGGCTTGGTTTAGGTGGCTGTTCCCTTCTCGGTTGAAACATGATGCATATATCCAAGGCAGTCTGTCAGCTCATTTCAAAGGGTCCTGCTCCCACCAGCACAACACTTGCCAAACGCCAAACACATCTTTCTCTAGCTTTATCTTGTGGGTCTCTCTATTTTTATCTTCCAGTTTCTCATCACTACTTGCTCTCTTTTTCACACATCTTAAAGAAAACAATCTTAATCTACCTTTCCCAAGAATGTCTTTGATTTTCTGGATTGGCATTGCCTGTTGACATAATCTTAACTATAGCTTGTTTTCTTTACTATTGAGTAGCAGACCAGCCTCTTCAGCAAGAGAGTTTTTAAAGTTTTCCTCACTTCTAGCCATCAAAGTGATCTCAGGAGCATAGATATTCATGACCTAATAATTTATTCCATTAACTTACATTTATTCAAAATCTTGTACAATCCCCAAAATTGTCATTATCATAATTCACTGGATTATAATATGGAACTACCACAATCAATGAATTTCTATTTTCACACATCAAAGGTATATAGGAAAGTGTGTCTCTAAAACAACCTATAATCTCCCATTCATAGCTTCTGATACAATTTCAATCCTTCGTTCATACTTAAACTGAATCTTTACTACCCTGCACTGCACACATTTATCAAGCCAGTTCCATAATATCAATTTACCTTTGTCCAGATCGATTACATTCCCTTTCTCTTAATTTTACAGACACACAATATATGTAAATTCGTATCTATTTGGGCCAGCATATTTCAAACAAAGCTAAAGTCCAGACTTACTCCAAGAATGTGCATAAAGTTCAAGCCAGTTCTTTTATTTATTTTATTTTATTCATTTGATTTGTCAATCTCTTACAAAATAATAGGTATAAGTATAAACATGAGTAAGAATACAGAAAATAGGTACAATTAAATGGGGACAATAGGACAGGGACAGGAGACATGATGATGCACTTATGCATACCCCTTACAGACCTCTTAGGAATGGGGTGAGGTCAATAGTGGATAGTTTGAGGTTAAAGGAGTTGGGGTTTAAGGATGTAACTACAGAGTCAGGTAGTGTATTCCACGCATTGACCACTCTGTTGCTGAAGCCATACTTTCTGAAATCAAGTTTGGAGCAGTTGACATTGAGTTTGTATCTGTTGTGTGCTCTTGTATTGTTGCGGTTGAAGCTGAAGTAGCCATTGACTAGTAGGACATTGTAGCAGATAATTTTGTGTACTATACTTAAGTCCAACCTTAGGCAGCATCGTTTAAGATTGTCCAAGCCCAAAATTTCAAGTCTGGTGATATAGGGTATTCTGTTGCAAGCAGAGGAGTGTAGTACTCTTCTTGTGAAATACTTCTGGACTCGCACAATTGTATTAATGTCTGATATACAGTGTGGATTCCAGACAGATGAGCTGTATTTGAGTATTTGTCTAGCAAAGGTTTTGTATGCCCTAGTTAGCAATTCAATATTTCCAGAGGAGAAGCTTCGTAAGATTAGATTTGCAACTCTTAATGCCTTTTTGGCAATGCTGTTACAGTGAGCTCTGGCATTTAGGTCATTAGATATGAGTACTCCTAGGTCCTTGACAGAGTGAGGGTCATCAATGAGGTCATATCTGCCTAGTTTGTATTTGGTGTACTGATTTTTTTCCCAATGTGTAGGACAGAGCATTTGTTGGTCGAGATTTGGAGTTGCCAATTGTTTGACCATTCAGACACATAATCAAGGTCACTATGAAGAGCAGTAGCATTCTCAGTGGTGTTGAATAGTTGTACATCATCTGCAAAGAGGATGCAGTTGCTTATAAGGTGATCACAAAGGTCATTTATATAGAGTATAAAGAGTGTGGGTCCTAGAATGCTGCTTTGGGGGACACCACTGTTAACTGGATCAGGGTTTGATATAGCGCTCCCTATTTTTACGATTTGTTGCCTGTTTGACAGGAATGCAGTAATCCACTTATGAAGGGATCCGGAAATGCCATAAGAGTTTAGTTTTAACAGTATTTTGTCATGTATCACTGAATCAAAGGCTTTGCAGAAGTCTATGTAAATTGTGTCTATTGCTTTACCCTGGTTGAATAGAGTAGTCCATATGTTTTTGCAGTGTAGGAGTTGTAGGTTGCAGGACAATTTTTTCCTGAAACCAAATTGTTTTTTGGAGAGTAGGTGGTTTGACTCTAAGTGGAGGATGATGAATTGGTTAATGATTGATTCCATGACTTTGCATGTGACACAACACAGTGAGATTGGTCGTAGTTTTCAACCAGGCTGGGGTCACCTTTTTTGAAGATAGGGATGACTGTAGCTAAGGACCATAGATTTGGTAAGAAGCTGGTTCTGAATGATATATCATATATAATGCTTAGGGGATCTGCTATAGCAGAGGAAATCTTTTTAAAGAAGTATGCACATAATCCTTCGGGGCCAATAGATAGGGATGGTTTTAGATTACGTAATGCCTTTTCTACGTTATCTTCTGTAAAGTCAATATCTAGTAGATCATTACAGTTAGTTGTGGTTCAACTATCTAGATTAACCTTGCAAGCTCAGATATAATATGGTGTACTGTTATACTAGTTCAACTCTTATTCTTTTTGTATAAGGATTTGCACATTTCTTTGGGGATAAATATCAATTTCACTGTTATTTAGTCAATATTGTGCAAAATGGATGATGTTTTCCATTTTATTACAAATTTACTTTTAGGCCTCCTTTTAGCTTAGTTTATGGATTACTACAATAACATTAAACAATTGCAAATGAGCTAAAATTTAATGATACCTATTACAGAGTGCATTGCTTTTTTCATTGTCAGCATTATATAATTCTAAAGTTTCCACACTTTCTGCAAGGTAGATATCAAGGCCATTGTTACATGTATATTTATCTGAATTCAGTTTATTTCTGAGTAGACATATAAATAATTGCATTATATGTGATTATACATTAATCATAAACTTTTAACATGTTAGTTTTAATTTGGATATGTTAATATTTTGATTGTGGATCAACAACTACAATGATCTGTTCCCTTACTTTGCAGAAACTTGTTTTAAAGAAGTCAAATTTGAGATGGATGTCTATAATAAGCAGTCGGCTCTTTTGTCAAATGATCTTGTTTTAGACACCAATCATAGAAACAAGCAGAAGCAAACTATCAATGATAACCTCCTAAGGGCTTCCCAAGATACTTTTTATCGACCCCTAATAAATCCAGGCAAGTTTGCACTGAATGATGGGAAGAAAAGAAAGAGAAAAGTGTCCATTGGAATTGACAACACAGAACAAATAGGTCAGATAAATTTTAGTTAACAATAACATGAACTTAAATGGCCATTAATTAGAATTGCTCTATTTTAAACAGTTTTGTTCAATGGTTCCATTTTCTAAAGATTATACCTGTATTTTTCAGAGTATAAGATGCTCCAAAGTATAAGACGCACTTAGCGCCTGGAGAGGTGAACAAGAAAAAAAAAATCTGCCTCTGCTTCCCAGCAATTTACCTCTTTGCAGCAAACAGCCTGTTTCAGTTTCAGCACAGCCTGATTAGCAGAAGCAGCTGACTGTCGGTTGGAGCGGCCTCTCCATGATCAGTTGTTTCAGGCTGCAGGGATTGCCATAGCCAATTGCCACCTCCACATGCCCCATTTTCGGCCTCTGCATCCCATTTTCAGTCTGTTTTTGGCCTGTTCCAGGTGGTGGAGATTGGAATGGGCAGAAAATGGGGGTCACAGAGGCTGAAAAGAGGGGTGTGGAGGCCAAAAATGAGATGTGGAGGCCAAAAGTGGGGGCATGGAGGCAGTAATAGGCAATCGCAATCCCTGCAGCCTGAAACAGCTGATCATGGGAAGGCCGATCCAACTTACAATCAACTGCTTATGCTAATCAGGCTGTGCTGAAGCTGAAACTGGCTGTTTGCTGTTTGCTGCAAGGAGGCAAATTGCCGGGAGGCAAACGCGAAAGGGTGGTGATTGGCAGGTGAGTGGGGCTTCAGCAACATTCACTGTATAAGAGCACAGATATTTCCACCCAGTTTTGTGGGTGGAAAAAGTGTGTCTTATACTCCAAAAAATATGATATAAATAGCTGAGTTTTCTTAAATTATATGTCAAACTTGCAAATTTACAGATATGAAGTCTGCAGATAGTCATGAATATAATCACTAAAATAGTGATTACCTGTGATGACCTGGGGCGTGGCATAAAGGCAACACAGCCAGAATAATAAGTAGGGGTCTCTTTATTAGCTCCAACTTTGCTCCTAATGTTCCGGTTACCTTCCGGTCTGAAGAAAAACTCTCCCAGGAACCTGCAACAGCCTTTGACTACAGATATTCCAGTCCAAAAGGTTATAAACAGAAAACTTTAAACTATAAATTCAGCAAGAGAAGATAAGGTCTGCAGGGCAAGATAAGGAGTTCCAGAAGTGAAGTAACAGGGCAGTAAATCAAACCAGTTGGGAGAATGCCAGGAGCTCACATAACAGCAGCCAATATGAGATAAACTCAATGTTTATTTCCAATAAACGCCCTCCCAAACTACCTCTCCTTTAAACTCCCTTCCCAGGTATGCCTTGTGAAGAGAATCAGGGCCCTTTCCTCCCTCATAAGCCATGCAACCCATGTTGCTCTCTTCTCTGTTCTTCCCTTCGTGCCCTAGGATGAAGAGGGAGTAGGCCTTGGTCTTCCTCTGAACCCCCTCTCCCTTGTTCTACCTCTCCCTGCTCTGCCCAGCCTGACTTTGTGCTTCCCCAGTTTCCTCTGCAGACAGTGGAGCCTTTCCTGCTCCCTGTCAGCTGTTCATCCTCCTCCTCGGATTCAGACTCCAATGGGGGCATCACATAGTCCTCAACTTATAACTATTCATTTAGTGACCATTTGAAGTTGCAACAGCCCTGAAAAATATGACTTATAACCAGTCCTCGCACATATAACCATTATGTCATTCACAGTCATATGATCAAAATTTGGGTTCTTGGCCCCTGGCATGTATTTATGATATGCTGGGATTATATGATCATCATTTGCAAGTTCAAACAAGTCAATGGGGGAAGCAGGATTCACCTAATAACTGCATGATTTGTTTAACAACTGTAGTGAGCTGTGGAACAACCATGGCAAAAAAAGGAGAAAATTGGGTGCAACTCATTTGAATGCCTTGTTAGCAATTATGGTTGTAAGTCAAGGACTACCTGTAAGGGTTTGTTTAGAAGAAACAGTAAGCTATAGAGAAATATTTAGAATTTAAATGTTGCGAATTTCCAATACTGGTTAAATCTTAGGTTTTCTCTTTATTCAGAGAATTTATTTCCATTGATATAATATTATTCCTCTTTCTCTCAACCCCTTTCTTATTTTCAAGAAAGCCATAAAAGCACTTCACTCAATATCTTTCTGACAGGTTCTAATGGAGAAATTATCTGTCCATCACTCTTGAGATCTGTTCAAACTACAGATAATCCCAGGGAATTTGTACCAGCTACAGATGAAGAAGGTAAGGACAAAATGTTTGGTTTAAAAAGAATAAATTGCTCATATAATGTCAGGCAGCAGGAATAAAGAGTGTAGCCAGATTAGTTTATCTTCTTGAGACAATATTGCTTTTGATAATAATGAAATTGCTAATGTATGTGTTCATTTATGTAAATTATTGTTACTTACGAGCAGAGGTGGGATTCAAATTTTTAAATAACCGGTTCTGTGGGCATGGCTAGGTGGCTGTGGCTAGGTCTCTGAGTGGGCGTGGCTTCTTTTTTTGCAGCACACCCATCCGCCTGTTTTTTTGTGTGTGTTTTTTTGTTTGTTTTTTGCCTTCCTGGGCCTCAGGCAAGCCTCCTGGAGGGGGGGGCGTTTTTGCTCCCAGAGAGCTTCCCTGGGGCCCAGGAAGGCAAAAAATGGAGCACAGGGGGGTGGGCAGCACCCTCCCCACGCATTTCTTTTTGCCTCCTGGGCTTCAGAGAAACCTCCCGAGTGAAGCAGTAAGACAGTGAGGGAATCCCAGCACAGCTGATCATCGAAATAGCTGATAGTTGGGAGGGGGAAAAAAGAAATACCTTCAGGAGTGACTGGGCAGGGGAGAATGCAGTCAGCGATGTTGGGCATGCATGCAATGTCACACATGCATGATAAGAACTGACTGGGCGGGGAGGGGAGTGTGGAGAGGGCAGAGCCAGCCAGGGTCATGATTTGCTGGTTCTCCAAACCACATAGAATCATAACAACCAGTTCTATAGAACTGGTCCAAATTGGTAGAATCCCACCCCTGCTTACAAGGGAATAAAGTCTTTTTTATCAACATACTTTTGCGATTTGCTCAGTACAAGCAATATTTTCTTTTCTTTATAGTAAATCTCTACAGAAGCGTTGATTGGTTGATAATGTTCTATCAAATCAATAACAATAGCATTTACACTTATATAGCACTTCACCCTACTTTACATCCCTCTCTAAGTGGTTTACAGAGTCAGCATATTGCCCTCAACAATCTGGATCCTCGTTTTACCAACTCAGAAAGATGGAAGGCTGAGTCAACCTTGAGCCAGTCAGGATGGAACTCCTGGCTGTGGATAGATTTAGCCTACAATACTGCATTCTAACAACTGCACCATCATGGCTCAATGTGGACTCTTAGCAACTATACCGAGAGGTTTTTCTCCATTGCACTGTCATTGAGTCCATCCACCTTGTTATTGCTCATTCTCTTCCCTTTCCTTCCACCTTTGCCAGCATTAGAACCTTCTCCAGAGAGACAGGTCTTCACACATATTTGAAGTTGCATAATTGGAGCCTGGTCATTTGTACACTGAGTGAGAACTCTATGTTGATTTGTTCAATGTTCCCCTCATTTGTTTCCTTGGCTGTCTATACTACCATGTTTCTCCAACAATATGGTCTCCACCAATAGGAAAGCCCAGCATGATTTCCAGACATGAGGTGAAATTAAGCCCCACCCCCAAAATTTAGGCCTATTTAAACCATGTGTTTCCCTGCCATTTCTCACATCGTTTGTTAGAACTACACGAGGTGAAGAGAAATGGGGGGGAAGGATGGGGTGGGTGGGGAGAAAACTTGTCTTTAGGAGTGCCCTGCAGGTATTCTAGGCTAGAATACCCCGATTTACTACCGATAGAACATCAGCGGATAGAAGCTCCCCGAAGGCAGAGTCACCAGCTGCTTTGATCAGTCAATAGAAGTGGCCTTGGGGCAAGTGCCCACGCACAATCCCCACTCCACGAGGCCATTTCTTTTTTGTAAAAAAAAACAAATTTTATTAGTTTTACAAAACAATACACAAACAAACAAGGCATCATAACATAAAAGATCTTTTCTGAAAAAACCAATAGAACATATAAAATAATTCCAAATTATAATATATATATTTACATTATCTGTTCAGCTTCATATCTTATCCCAACTTCTTCTTTTCATTCTATTATCCAAATTATATTTCTTGCTAATTAAAATTTTATTGCTTTCCAAAAACAATACACAGACAAACAAAACATAGAACATAAAAGCATAAAACATCTTTTCTGAAAGTTGCTTGATCCCAGGTTAAAATTCTTCGCACAGACACAAATTCAAAAATCATATTCACTTTATATATCATTCCATATCTTATTACCATTTTCAATTTTCTATATAGCTTCTTCCCTCTTTTATCTTTCTTAATTTTATTTTATTTATCTCATCTCAGTTCAATTCATAATACTTATCATTCTTTGTCTGTTCTATTTCCAGCTATCCATTCACCTTTTCTCTTTAAACAAATTTCTCCTGTACACTGATTGGAGTATGACGCCTTTAACTCTTTCCCCTAGCTTAATAATACTTAATATAACACTTAACTTATATTGGGATTCTGTTTAGTACATTCTAAAATTACACAATGAATTTTATGAGAAAGGAAAAAACACAACAATAACAAAGAAAAAGCATATAAGACCGCAATCAATGCCATTAAGAAACTAATCATACATATTAATACTCATTTATATCTTAAGCATTTTATTCTAAATACACATATAAAAACACAATCTTATGTACCTTACAGAATCCCTTTTTTCAATTAAATTTACCCATTGTCTCTAAATAAGTTTTGCTTCTTTAAATCTTGCTTCCCACCATTAAGGCTTCTCTTCCCCTCCTTTCTCTCTTGCTTATTCTTCTCCTTGCCCTTTTTACCCCTTTGTCTCTCCTCCTCCCTTTTCTTCTTCTGCTTTCCCCCTTTTTGTTGTTTTCTAACCTTGTATCCACCTTTCACCTCATTTTTCTCTTTTTTGGTTGTTTCTTCAAGCCTTAAAATCCCCCTTTTCTTTTCCTCTTTCTCCTCCTCCCCAAATAGAACCATTTGTTCATCAAATTTGTCCCAGTCGTCCTGCTGCGCAGTCAATTTTTCATAAGTGCATACCGCCATTTCTAGAAATTGAAAAAGAGTGCCCAAAGTATCTTTCCCATCTTGTTCTTCTTTTTTATATTTTTTATATTCAATTTTTAGTTCATCCACAAGTGATGCCATCATGAAGAGAAAAATTTTTTCCAAAACAACCACCCGAGTGTTTTTAATCAAGGATAATTCCCCAAAGTTCCAAAGTCACCAAAAAATCCAAATAAACTATTTCTTTTAATATTTTTTTCTTTCTTCCATTTCTCTTTCTGGGGTGGCTGTTTGGTCAAAGAGTTCCAATTAAGATATATCTTTTAGAAGCCGTATTAATATTCAAAGCTCTTTAAAATTCTAGGCAATCTCCTCCTTTTTCAAATTCTGCTCCAATTTTTTTTCCTCTCCCTTCCCACTTACAGCAACAATTTTCCTTTAAATATTCAGAAATCCATATCTCCAATGCGGGTTTTCCGATTTCTCTCAAGGTTCTGTCACTGTCACATTTGGAAGGAGAGTGAAAAGAGAAAAAAAAAAGCTTTTCCTTTAATTTACATTCGCCGCTTGACACATTCTGGAAACGATGTTTCTTTAGCAAGTTTCAAATTCCAGGGTACTTTCACTGTTGCTTGTCCTGGTCAACAAAGATCACTTTCAATTCTTCACAGCTCCTCCTGCACTTTCTTTTTCCGGCTGAGCTCTTCTATGTGGAGGCCATTGCTGACTGCCGCTCAGCTGCCTTTAGAAAAGGGGGTTTCTCTGGCTAGGGAAGAGAGGTGAGATATCTCTCGACCCTGCCAGACCCCCCCCCCCCCCGTCTTCACCACCTTCTATGGAGGTGGCTTAGCCCCGAAGCCAAATGGCTCGGGGCACTCGGGCAGTGAACACAGGCAGAAACCATGCACAGTCGCGGATTTCTGCCTGCTCCGAAGCGCTGCAGACCAGAAATCCTCCATGAGGCCATTTCTATCTGCCAACGAAAGCTCCCTGAAGGCAGAGTCCCCAGCTGCTTTAGGGTGAGGCAGGGCTGCCCCTGTCCCCTCACCATTAGGCAGTGTCTTTTGGGTGATGGAACTTCCCCAAGGGCAGTCACCAGCCACTTCAATCGGCTGGTATAAGTGGCCTCAGGGTGAGCGGAGTGGGCATGTGCACTCGGTCCCGAGGACGCTTCTACTGGCCGATCGAAGTAGCTGGTGACTGCCCTTGGGGAGCTTCCATCGCTCAAAAGACACTGCCTAATGGCGAGGGGACATGGGCAGCCATGCCTCACCCTGAAGTGGCTGGGGACTGTGTCTTTGGGGAGCTTTCATTGGCCGATAGAAGCGGCCTCAGAGCGAGAGGAGTGTGTGTGGGCGCTCGCCCTGAGGCTGCTTCTTCCGGTCGATTGAAAATTAAGGCCCGGCCTTATTTTATGAGAAACACGGTATTCCCAGGAGTCTTCTCCAATGCCAAAATTCAAAAGTATCAATATTCTATCCTGCTTCTTCAAACTTTCACTTCAATAGAGTGTCACAAGGAATACTATTGCCTGCACTATTTTGATTTTTCTAAAGGAGAAGGCAGATTATTTATATCCTGGTCAGGTAGTGATATTCTGCATCAGCCAGCCAAGCTTTTCAGAGGTATTTTGATGTAATGTTCAAAATTTGATTGAGATTGTGGGCAAAGGGGGGGGAATCTTATTTCTTTAATGTTTTTTATGCTGCCTACTCTTTTCCAATACATAAGCACATATATTAGCATTTGTACAAAATTAACAGAGCATTCCTGTGATTTTGTTAACAGTGATAGTTCGATAGGAGCCATTCAAACATCTTCATTTGTATAGAGACATGCTTTCCATCTCAGCCTATCCCTAGTAACAATCAACAGCAATTACATTCTATAATCTCCTTGATCTCATCCATCTGTGTTATCCCTGGTCTTCCCATTCTTCTATGTCTCTCAGCTTTGCCAGGCTAGCTGTTTTTTTCTAGACTATCTGCCTACATATGTCCAGAGTATGGATATTGTGTGCCCATGCTGTTCATTGCCTCAATTTGTTGTGTTTGATTGATTCAGATAGCCATCAACACCATGTCTAGATCACATAGCTAGGGTTCCTATGCACAAACATGTACACACACTTCCCAGCAAAGAAAAAAGCAAGACAATACCACTTAAAAGATAACATAACATATATCCTCCCAGTCTTCATGGGATTGTCAGTTTCAATCATGTATACTCTATGTTGATAATGACCTTCACATTATCCAGTCTATGTGCAATACAATACAATATTCATTGGTCTCTCCAATAGGCAGAGGGAACACCACCTGTCCAATATGAAAGCATTAACCTATCAGAATACAATAATGAGACAAGAGCCAGGAACTCATTCCAGTGATACACATTGGAGGATTTTCTGCAAATGAAGGATACATTCTTTTTGTAATAGAGACTACTGTGCAACTAACAGCACTCTTGTTAATAGGCAAATAAACCATACAAATAAGAAATGGTGGCTATTCCCATCATAGGCACAAGAACCCTAACTCTAACCTGATGCTTTTTTCTCTATATATATTGTCAGGTCTGACTCACTAGAATGACAATAATGCACTCTCTGCAGTATTCCTATTAATGATGTTTCTCCTACTTTTCATTTTTCCAAAACTAGTTTCATTACTCTTTTCCAGTTATTGTATTTGTCCAATGCTACTGAATAGTGTTCCAATATTAACTGACACTATTCATTCATCAAATAAAAAATGCATTAACCCAGCTGTCAAGGACTTTGTAATCTTCTCAGGATACAGTACATCTTACTGAGCTAGCAATACAGCTTACTGAGCTAGGAAGTGATCTGAAAGGGAGTTGTAGGCCTCTAATTGTAGAGATATAATATACAGGGAGGCTCACTCTGGCTCAAACTTTTGATTCTAAAGCTGCAATCCTTTATAGAATCACACTGAAGTTTGTGAATTTCCACTGAACATCAGTGTTGTGTCCATCGCGGTAAGGAGACCCGGAGTCAGTGACTTGGTTCAGCTCTTTTATTGGTCCCCGGAACCAGTCTGGTGCCGAGGAAAAACAGCGGCTTTTTATTCCCAAGCTGCGGCAGCCACGGCCAATGGCGCCGCTTTGAATCTCCCACGATTGGTGGAAACCAATCGCGGGAGATCTGCAGCGGGCCAATCAGGGTGGCTCGCTCGACCAATTGGATCACCCCGCGCTTTGGCCAATCAAAGCGCAGGGTTTCAAGAATGTAAGTGACTGTACAGAACACCCCTCCCCTCTTGGTTTGGTCCTACGTGACATAGTCCCGTAAGTAGGCGGGGCTCCGTACTTGCCTACTGAACCTGCGCAGGTCAGTTGTTGGTTGGCTCCCGGCCGGTTCGGTCGGGTTCTCTGTTTCTCTCGGCCTCGTCGATGGAACCGTCTGGAAGGCCCTGCCGGGCCACTTGTCGCAGCTCCCTCCCGGTCTACCCGGGCTGGTTGAGCTGCGGTTTTCGCCGCTCCCGCCTGGTCCTTCCGGGCTGGTCGAGCTGGCCTGGCTGCTTCTTCCTGGTGAGGTTTCGAGCTGGCTGCTTTCCGGTGAGTATGGCTGGTTTCTTTCTCTTGGGTTTTGGTTCTCAGGGTATTCCCTCCCCTCTTGGCTTGTGTTAAGGGGATTGTCTGTGTCTGGTTGCGTGTCGGTTGTTTCTTGTGACCGTTCTCGTTCTTATTTGATCAATGTGGCGTTTCCACGCTCGTCCATCGGTTGTTTGCAGCCGGTACGAGTGGGGACCTGTCAGTTGGGTTATGGTTGCTGGTACCCATAGTGGGTCTCTGGTTAAGTTCTTTGCATAGACGGCGTCGCCTGGCACAAAGGACCGGTGCTTGCTGGAGGAGTTTGGGGGTTTTTCCGAGTTGTATGTGGGGTGCAGTCTGTCGAGTGGGGACCTTATTTTCCTCCCCATTAGTAGTTCTGCCGGGCTTTTGTTTGTTGTCGTGTTTGGGGTTATATGTTGTATAAAAAGCATTTTATTTATTTTTTCTTGGATTTCACCGTGTTCAATTTTCTGGATGGTTTTTTTCATGAATTGAACCATCCATTCCGCCCTTCCGTTCGCCGCCGGATGCGCCAGAGCTGTCAGTGCGTGTCGTATGCCCCGTTCCGCTAGGAATTTTTCAAATTCTAGTGAGGTGAATTGGGGCCCGTTGTCCGACACAATGACATCCGGGAAGCCGTGGGTTGCGAACAGCTTGCTCAGTTCCTTGGTCACGGCTTCCGTGGTGGTGGTTTTCATGTTGCTTACCTCCAACCAGTTGGAGTTATTAGGTTATTAGGAATGTATGTCCCTTAGTGGGCCTGACAAAATCTATGTGGATCCTGGACCATGGTCCTCTGGGGGTTTCCCATTCCAGGATCGGTGCCACGGGAGGGCTCAGCCTGGTTTCTTGGCAGCGTCCACATTTTGCCATCCACACTTCAATTTGTTTATCCATCCCTGGCCACCAGGCGTAACTCCTGGCCAGGGCTTTCATTCTAACTATGCCCGGGTGCCCCTCGTGTAACAACTCCAATACCTTCCCTTGTAGTTTTTCCGGAACAACAACCCTATCCCCCCAAAGTACACAACCTTTTTGTAGCAATAGTTCTGTTTGTAAGTTCCGAAATGTCCTGAACGCTTCATCGTTGTCTTTTTCCGGCCACCCTTTTTCTACCCAATGTCGCACCCGCGCCAGATATTTGTCTTTATTAGTTTCTCGGGCAATGTCTGACGCGGTTATGGGTAGATTGGGCAGAGTCTCTATGCTGAGGGTGGTTGTTGTGGGTGCTGGGTCGGTGTCTAGGTCGGCTAATGGTGAGCGGCTCAGGGCATCTGCGTGGGTGATGGTCTTACCGGGTCGATGTGTGAGCCAGTAGCTGTAGGCGGCAAGGAATTCGGACCACCTTGTCATTCTAGGGGATAGAATGTTTGGGGTGGCCCTGTTACCTGCCAGGATTCCCAGCAGCAGCTTGTGGTCTGTGACAATGGTGAACGGGCGGCCGTAGAGGTACTCGTGGAACCTCTTCACTGCTGCGACGATAGCCAGGGCTTCCTTGTCCAGTTGGCTATAGTTCCTCTCTGGTTTGGTGATGTCCGTTGAAAAGAAAGCGATGGGTGCTTCTTTTCTGTCTGGGAGCGTGTGGCTGAGGATGGCGCCGATGCCGAAGAGTGAGGCGTCGCATGTGATGGCGAGTGGTAGGGTCTCGTTGTATTGGATGAGGACGGCATCCGAGGTGAGCAGGTCCTTGGTTTTCCTGAACACGGCTTCCTCACGTTTCCCCCATGTCCACGTGGCCGCCTTGTCCAGAAGCCTATGCAGAGGCTCCGCCACGGTCACCTTTTGGGGCAGGAACACATTGTAAAAGTTAAGCAGTCCCAGAAATGCCTACAGTTCAGTTTTATTCCTGGGCGTGGGGGCCTCCTTAATGGCTCTGATTTTGGTTTCGGTTGGGTGGATGCCGTGTCGGTCTAGGAGGTACCCTAGGAACTCGACCCGCTCTGTGTAGAGCTGGCATTTCTCCCTCTTCACTTTTAGCCCAGCTTCCTTGAATTTCGTTAGTACGTCCCTTAGACGACCCTCCAGTTCTGTCTGGTTGGCTGCCAACACCAGCACGTTGTCGAAGTAGGGTACCACTCCCTTAATCCCTTGCAACAGTCTCTCCATGAGGCTCTGGAAAATTCCCGGCGCCATGGTGACTCCAAACTGGAGTCAGTTACAGCGGAACGCTCCCCGGTGGGTGACTATGGTTTGCGCCTTGGCGGTTTCTGCGTCGACTGGCAGCTGTTGGTAGGCTTCCACCAGGTCGAGTTTCGCAAAAACCTTGCCCCCCCCAATGAGTGTAGGAGGTGCTGCACTACTGGGACAGGGTAGGCGCTTTGTTGTAAGGCGCAATTTAGGGTGGCCTTATAGTCCCCGCAGATTCTCACCGACCCATCGGGCTTGACTGGGGTGACTATTGGGGTCTCCCACCGGGTGTGATCGATTGGTTGTAGGACCCCTTGTTTGACGAGCTTGTCAATTTGCTCATCTATTTTTGGCCGGAGTGCGAAAAGTACCCACCTTGGTTTTAGGCGCGCCGGGGGGATGCTGGGATCTAGGCTGAATGATATGGGGGGGCCTCGGTACTTGCCTAGGGTGCCGTCGAACACTTCCTGGAAGTCCTGCTCCAGCTGCCGTTCCCAGTCTGCCTCTGCGATGTGGTTTATGCCCGTGACCTCAATGCCGAGCGGTGCGAACCATTGAAGTCCCAAAAGGCTGGGTCGGTCTCGGTCCACGATCGTTAGGGGGAGCTTTGCTGTGTGGCCCTTGAATGTTACCTTGAACTGTCCTGTTCCGACTACCAGGATGCGGTTTCCCTGGTAGTCCTTGATTATTAATTTCTGATTGTCCAGCCTCTTCTTGTGGATGGTAGGCACCAAGCATTTGATTTCTTGCCAGGCGTCCATGGAGAGGTAGGACCCGGAGTCCACCTCCATCCTACAGGGCTCGCCTTCGATGCCTACCTCCACGTAAACTTTGCGGGAGTTGGTGGTTGATGCGTGACCGATGATGACCGTCTGGTGGGTTTCCTCTTTCTGTCGGGCTTCGCCACCTCGTCTGTTCTGTCCGGCCTGGTCCCATCGGCTTTCGGTTACGCGATCCCTGGCCCTGGGGGGTGTGCCATCACGCCTCCGGTCACTGTGGTCCTGCCGTCTGGGGCTGTAGGCCTTCCTCAAATGGCAGACTCGGGCGATGTGACCCTTTTTGTTGCAGTGCGGCAGACTGCATCGAAGAACCGGCACTCTGCTCGAGGGTGGTCGCCCCCGCACCTTGCACATGTGGTCCCCGACTTACGATTCCGCTGATCGTGCCGGTCGCACCCCGTCTGGAGTCGGTGAATTTCCTCCTCGTCGTCGGTGGTGTCTGGGGTGGAGTGGAAGTCGCCATGATGGGTGGTGGTCTCGCGGCGGCTTGCTTCTGGGTGGGCCTCAGTCGCCCATTCTGGGTCAGCGATCACAGTGCGCTCTCCGGCATCTGGTCTCCGCATGCGGTTTGCCGATTTCCGGGTTGCCTCAGCTGCGGTGGCTTTAGCGATGGCATCGGTGAGGGCAATGTCGCCTTTGGCCATCATCCGACTCTGTAGGACTGGGTCTCGGAGTCCGAGCATGACATGAGTCCATGTCGGAGAACCCGCACATGCCCCCTAGATTCCGCAGCTCCGCCACAAAATCGCTGATGCTTTTGCCTGGTCTCTGGTCCCTCTGATAGAAATCGTGCCGCCTGATGAGGGTGGGCACAGCAGGGGCGTAGTGGTTCTGGAGCAATGGCTCAAAATCAGCCCAGTCCATCTCCTTGACGTCCGCGGGTTTCGCTAGGGCTTTTGCCATCTTGAACACTGCGGGCCTGCAGTGTGTTAGGAAGACGGCTCGTTTCTTCGGCCCGGCGGCATCCTTCATATTGCTACATTCGAGGAACATGAGTAATCTGTCCGTGTATGATTCCCAGTCCTCACTAGCGGGATTAAAGGGCACGGACGGAGTGATGCTGGCCATCTCGTCAGTCTCGCTTCCTCCAGACATGTGCTCGATGGGGGTTAGCCTCGGGATCCCACCTTCGTCGCCAGTGTTGTATCGGTCGCGGTAAGGAGACCCGGAGTCAGTGACTTGGTTCAGCTCTTTTATTGGTCCCCGGAACCGGTCTGGCGCCGAAGAAAAACAGCGCCTTTTTATTCCCAAGCCACCGCGGCAGTGGCCAATGATGCCACTTTGAATCTCCCGCGATTTGTTTCCACCAATCGCGGGATATCCGCAGCGGGCCAATCAGGGTGGCTCGCTCGACCAATCGGATCACCCCGCGCTTTGGCCAATCAAAGCGCGGGGTTTTAAGAATGTAAATGACTGTACAGAACACCCAGTGAGCTCTGATAGCAGTGAGATCAAGAGGCCTGCTGTTATTCTTATAATTGGGCTTCTGTGCCTTTGAACAGAAGACTAATCTCAAAACTAGACAGAAGACTAATCTCAAATAAACTAGACACTTGAGAGAGTAAAAAGAATGTGATTATGGAGAGGTACAGCTTCTCTCCAATATAAAAGTTTTCACTGAAACTATGTACAGTAATGCTTTGCCTTGCTCAAAACTATATCAAAGATCTTCCAAGGAGTGAGACATACTAGTTAGAGGCATAGTCATTCTATGTTTTTCTGATGGGTTTTGTAAGCATTAGCATTATAACTTGTAAGCATTAGCATTATAGTGTGAAATGTTCTGAGATGCAGGGACATCTTTGCTGGCATGTTTTAAGACAGAAAGGCAAAATAATATCCTGGGCTACCTAAGAAGGAGAAGAGTGTACAAATTATTATTATTATTAGTAGTAGTAATAAGAACAACAGAAATGATAGAATAATAGAATCATATTCATCCTCTGTTGTCTAAGATATGAGCTCCACTATTGAAGTTTATTTCTTTTTGGTATTGTGCAATGCTGTAAGTTAATCAGAACCCAATTTTTTGATCCTTGGTGGCTGTGGGCTGAAGTTAGAGATTCTTTATAGAATTAAATTGCAAAGCAGATTCCGAGTAGGGGGGAAATTGTGGGCTCTGTGCCTCCGCAAACAGCAGAGATAACATGACAAAGAAAGCCACTGGTGCTTCTCTAGACAAGGAAAATCTAGGAGATTGCCCATTTTGCTTCAAAAGTCTGTTTCTTATAAAAAGACCCACAAGATCTAAAGAGATTTTGCAGGCATTCTTTGAGTCTGACCAGCAGCAGCTGTCACAATGTAAGAGATAGCAAACTCACAATCTGCATAAAAACATTGGTTTCACAAACAGACCCCCCACACACACACTTTTAAAATAAATTTGGAAAACAATTATCCTAAAGTTAAAGAGATCTTCAGAGGAACAGAGCAATCAAGCCACCCAGTGAGTGATCCTTCACCCCAGATTAAGGATGAATCAATTTAAAGGATTTAAAAATAATTAACGGCAAAAAATTACCAAAGGTTTAAACCAAGGGTCCCCAAACTTGGCAACTTTAAGACTTGTGGACTTCAACTCCCAGAATTCTGGGAGTTGAAGTCCACAAGTCTTAAAGTTGCCAAGTTTGGAGATCTCTGGTTTAAACAAAGAAATTTTAAAATCAACTGTTGGGATGGTTGAATTTAAAATTATTGGCTTTAAATAATTTTTGAAACAAATAAATAATCTATATTTCCATGGGATTAAATGGAAATGATTGGTTAGCTCTGCAAAACAAAAGATAAAGGAAAGTTGTTAAAGACCATCTGAATGCAGAACTACAAAATGTTGAATGGAACTAAAGACTTGATGATCCAGAAAAGGGGGGGGGGTAAAAGATAAGCCCTTCTTTTACTTTTATTTCTTCTTTGTCTATTGACATGGCTGTTGCTAGAAAAGTAATAAAACTTATAGAAATGATAGAAAAAGGATTACACTTGAGTTATTCGAAAAGATCTTTGAGGAATTGAGAAAGAATGTTACAGCTACAATAATAGCATCAATAACTGCTTTTGTGAATGCAACAGAAAGAGACAGTAAAAGAGACAGTAAAATAAAAGATGGAAGAAGAGACTAAAAATTTGAATAATTTGCAGGATAACTGAGTGGAAAGATGAAGCAAATATAACTCAGAGATTTTGGAAAACAAAACAGAAATACCAGGGATAAAATACAAATATTAAGTCAAGAGCAAAAAAAAAAAAAATGTAGATAATAGACTATTACTGGGCTTACAAAATAAAAAAATCATGTTTCAGACCAAGGTTTTCACTTGGTGGAAACAGTAATAGGAGCACTTTGGAACCTTTAAAAAATTAGAATGGGAGGAAGAAGACATGGATGAATAGCAAGTTCTACAATTACATTTTAATTCAAGTTAGGGATTAATAATGCTAGAACAATGTATAAAAGAAAATAATACAAATTGGCTGTTTGGTCAGGAATAGATATAGTACTTTTACAATATTGAAAACCCTTTCTGGACTTTTTGTTGAAATGGATAGAAATTAGTTAATTACTTCTGGATTTGCCACTTGAAAATGGCTGGATATGAGAAGAAGTGATCTATGTAATTTAATTTCAAAGTGGAAGGAATATATTAAGTTTGTAACAGTTGGAAAGATGATCAATGTCACTTCCTTAAATATCTTTTCCAATTTTTATATTTCTTCACTTCTACTTATCCCTTCTATTCTTTTTGTCTATTTCTTTTGTTTCTTTTAAACTTACTTTGTATTATCTTTAATAATGTTTAAATGTTTCAGTAAAAATATTTTAATAAGAATTTTAATAAAAATGATAAAGCCACTTTTTCACACAAATCTGGTTGTTAGGGATGGGATCTGAGGCTGAGTGAGCATGAATTCTCTATTCTGCCTTAAGACCAAGATTCCCGGCACCAATTTGGAGATTTGCCCCTAGATACCCAGATCCTATCACATAAATCTTTATTTGCATCTGTTTTCTATTAACTGCAAGATTTAAGGAAATCAATTGCAAGAATGAGGAAGGATGCTGAAGAAGTGCTTGTCACTGTATTATTACCATCCTTGATAATGAGTGATATAAAGTAAACAGTTGTTGGAAAAAAGAAATATTTCTGAAGGAGCTATGACAGCCATTTAGGCAGGAGTGGGGATTCTCATATCCTATACCAAAATTAATATTTATATTATTGACCCATGGAAATTCCTGATACTAACCTCCTTTTTTCAGATATAGTTGCTTTGCCTCCCAATAGCTGAAATGCAGAATATCAAACAAATAAATCTTAGCAACAATTCATCACCCTACCAGAAAAAAGCTTTACCTGATCCAGTTTTGTGTACTTCATCCATTTTGTGCATGGCATGTCTTGAATTTGCCAAACAATGCAAGATTTCAAAGCCAGAAACTGGCCTGAACTGGCAGAAAGGGATTGATCTTGGAAGATCCTGGATCTTAATGGATGAAGGCATGTGCTGTCTCAGTTTCGAGGAAGAAAAGGCACATAAGATAAAAATGGTGTTTATCCTAGATTTGGGCTTCGGTTTTGAAAGGACAATACATCTCCTTCAGTTTTTTTAGCTTAGACAATAATTAAATAAGAGCCAAGCCCAGCTTGACTTTGATTAGGACTCACATAATGCTGCTACCTTGGATCTGGTGTATTTCTTGGTTCAAGCAGTGAAATTGCACAGTTTGAGCAATTAATTCTCAAGCCTTTGACAAAGTTGGATAGATTCTAGTAATGGTCTGGTTCATTAATGTTTGTTTTGCCTTTGTACTACTTTTCTTAGAAAAAGGGGGCATACTTTTATACAGCTCTCAAACCCCAGAAGCCATGTTGCCAATTAGCCCAATGCCAGAAATATTCTCAAATGCCATGGTCTTTACTCCAACCAGAACCATAGTGATGTGCAAGATTAACTGGGTACAAATTAATGCAATCTTCCTGCTGTGCAGCTGAAAGCTGGGAGCAGTGTAAACTCATACAGTTTCTGGCTGAAAGATTCTTTTGCCACTAGATTGCCTTGAGCAAAGTATACTTTTACCATCCATTGTTATTATGTGGACCTTGAGACTGACAGCCCTTGAGACTGACAATAGGGTAAAGTCCTCTTTAAGTCAAGCTCAACTCTTGGTGACTCATCTTTGTGGTTTTTTTATCATGGGATATCTGTTATCATTGCCTTTTTCTTTGATTTTTAAAAAAATTCCCAATCTAGGATTCTACTGAGATTGTTATACAACTGCTTAAGGTGTACTTTTAATATAAATTAAAAGCAGCTATTTAGTTATGATACAGACAAGCACAGGGCCATATAAAGTATCCACACATTAGATACAATTATGCTTGAAATAAAGTACATAATAGTATTGTAATTATGTGATGTCAGTTTTTCCCTAACCAAACAAGTCAATACAATGCAAGACTATGTGCTATTAGCCAGATTCTGTGCCAAATCATCCTTATTTTCTTCTGTTCTGCATTTGGTGACGAGTTAACTTTTTCCATTTTAAATTTTAAATTAACCTCTTAAGTTCCATTGCCATCCAGTTATCGTTGTTCTACACTGGTTACAATTTGATTTTAATGAGGCTTCTCACATACATTTTAATTGTTTGTATGCCTTATTGGGTGCCTATAAACCGTCATGAATCCTGACTGGTGCAGCAGTGTAAAATAAAATGAATGAATGATAACCTGGGACAAAATATAAAATCTCTAGAACAAGCCATGTTCAAAGATGCAGTTGAACTTAAGAGCTGCTAAATTGGGGGCAAAAATTTGGACTTTCCCAAACTTTCAAGCATCCTTATCACTTGACACTTCCTTGGTGGACTTGAAGAAATAGAATGTATATAGATGGCCTCTGCTGCAATTAGAATATATTTTATTTTAAATGTGTTTAATACAGTTTCATGAAGATTTTTCTTATTGCTACATTTTTTTTTGGAAGGCTTGACCTGCCAACTCTCACTGTAAAAGTACATTCATGTGGCATTTTCAGTCAGAGTATATATCAAGCTCAAAATTCATTAAAGAAAGTCCTTTAATGTATTTACCCTTGAACTCATGCCAAAGAATTAACATTTAATTAAATTTTCACAGCATGGTGTTAGTTCCCTCAAATTCAATTTTAGCTTGTTTAGGGGAAATCCTTCTTATTGGGCTGCTTTCTCTTTATTTTTTTTATTAATTAAAAATAAACTTTATTAAGATTAAAAAGAAAAATATGTATAATACATAGAATACAACCTTTCATAACAAATGAAATCAATATACAATTACATAACAAATAAACATAAAAATAAAACGTATACATTTCTAATCAACTAAGACGGTGTGATCTTTTATTGAAAACAATTTTACTAATATTTACTAAAAGTTCCTGTTTTTGTTAAATGCTCCTAATCTAACCACTTCATTTTTCAAATTCTTATCTTATAATTCCGTTTTTTTAATCTTTAATCCACTTACACCATTTTTCCCAGGCTGCACTATGTATTGAATCTTCCTTATCCCTAAGTTTTTGTGTAAGTAGGTCTATTTCAGCTCAGTCAAGAACTTTCTGAATAATCAAATTATTTGTTGGCATTTGGTCACCCTTTCAGCATTGTGCCAATGCAATTCTTGCTGCTGTAATTATATGGAGAATTAAATATTTTATTTCTTTTGCATAATCCCTTTTTAACATTCCCAACAAAAATATTTTGGCCTTAAGTTCTAGTTGGATATTTGTAATTTCTTTTATCCAAATTCTAATTTTTTTCCAGTATTTTTTATTTTTTGGGCAAAGCCACCAAGTGTGGAAGAAGGTATTTCTTGTTTGCTTACATTTCCAGCAAGTTGGACTTAAGTTTGGGTACACATTTGCTAATCTTGAGGGTGCCAGGTACCACCAGTAACACATTTTCTTTATAGACAGCCAATTTTGTTATTTTGTAATTTTGTTTCCAAACTTTTTCCCAGTCTTCCAGATTAATGTTGTGCCCTACATTCCTTACCCATGCACTCACTGGATCTTTAATTAATTCTTCCACCATTTCAAATTCTAATAGATAATTAAACATTTTAGAAATTAATTTTTTATCCATTCCCTCTAATATTTTGTCTGATTGGTTCGGTTTTCCCTCAATTCCAAATTCTCCTATGTCTTTTTTATACCTCGTCTAAAGTTGTATATAAGGCCACCACTCTATTTTCATCCCTTGCTCTCTAAGTTCTTGGTCTGTCTTTAATCCTCCTTGAGAATTTAAGACATCATAATATCTCATCTTTCTTCCTGTTTCTAAAGCATTGGGGTGGATCACTACCTCTATGATGGATACCCACCCTGGAATCTTTATATAATGTTTATGTTTAATCTCTTTCCACACTTTCAATAGTGAGCTTTGGATTATGTGCCTATTAAAGTGGGTATAACTCTTATTTCCAGGGTTCCACATGAAGGCATGCCACCCTGCCTCCAGATCATGCCCTTCTAGGGTTAAAATTCTTTTATTTCTCAGGTTGGCCCATTCTTTAATCCATGTTAGGACTGCTGCTTTATAATATAGTTCCCAGGCAGGGAGTCCAAATCCACCTCTGCATCTATTATCTTGTAATGAGGCTGCTTTCCCTTTAATTGTGGTTGCCTTTATCCACATTCCTGAGATTGCAAACATTTCTACTGCAATAAGTAGAAGCTGGCTAAACAATATAATCTGCAGACTAATAAGACAGGGAAGATTGCTATTTAAATGCTTTGTTTTTTTGGATACTGTATTTATCTACTTGAAAGTAGCTTGCAACTTAGTGTTTGCATGTCACTGTGGTAGTTAATGAGATTTCAGATACATTATCTTTTCTTTTCGCAACTGCACAGCTATAGCCTTGAGATAGTCCCTGTTCTAAATTAGGATATTTATCACTTTAGCTGAAAGATGTAAATCACAATTTTAGGTTTTGCTGTGCACTGTGTTCAGAAGCACTGAACATGTAAACACAGATTCCCTGCTGCAAGCATGAATAAGTAATCAAGGCCATCTCATTTGCAATTGGGAACTAACCCAACTCTGCTCCTCCACTGACTTTAGGGAAAAAGAATGTCCATCCCATGTAATATAGGTAGTCTTCGATTTACAACAATTTGTTTAGTGACAGTTACAATGGCACAATGGCACTTAACTGCAGCATTCCCATGGTCAAGGACCTTGGAATACCCATCTCTAATGATCTAAGCGTGAGAGCCCACTGTAACTAAATAGCCAAAAAGGCATTAAGAGTTGTTAACCTAATCCTGCATAGCTTTTTCTCTGGTAATATCACACTACTAACTAGAGCATACAAAACATTTGCTCGACCAATACTTGAATACAGCTCATCAGTCTGGAAGCTGCATTACATATCTGATATTAATACAGAAATATTTCACAAGAAGAGTTCTCCACTCTACTCATTGCTGAATACCTTATGCCACCAGACTTGAAATTTTAGACCTAGACAACCTAGAACTACGCCACCTTCGATCTGATCTAAGTATAGTATATAAAATTATATATTACAATGTTCTACCTGTCAATGAATACTTCAGCTTCAACCATAACAATACAAGAGCACACAATAGATACAAACTCAAGATAAACCTCACTAAACTCGATTGCAGGAAATACGACTTCAGCCACAGAGTGGTCAATGTCTGGAATACTCTACCTGACTCTGTGGTTTCTTCCCCAAACCCCAAAAACTTTAACCTTAGACTGTCTACTATTGACCTCACCCCTTTCCTAAGAGGCCTGTAGGGGGAGTCCATAAGCGCACCAATGTGCCTACCATCCCTGTCCTATTGTTTCTTTATTTTTCTTATATGTACCCATTTCATGTATTCATAACTATGTTTACACTTATACCTGTTATCTTATAATCACTTGATAAAATAAATAAATAAATAAATGTGACCAAAATTCAGACACTTGGCAACTGATTCATATTTATTACTGTTGCAGTGTTTCGGGGTCATGTGATTCCCCTTTTGCAAACTTCTGACAAGTAAAGTCAATGGGGAAGCCAGATTCACTTAACAACTGTGTTACATGACAAGAAAGGTCATAAAATGGGGTAAAATCCATTTAACAAATGTCTTGCTTAGCAACAGAAATTTTGGGCTCAATTGAGGTTGTAGGTTGAGGACTACCTGTAATAGAATCCAAAGTCTCTGGTGGAGACTTTTCCTCTCTTGAAATACCTTTATTGTAACTTCATGTGCCTGGGACTAAAGGATGGAACGCCTGATCTAAATAAAAAGGACAGACTACAACTCCCAGAATTCAGGCTGGAAATTAGCAGAATTTCAGGCCAGAATACCTGGAAGGTATCAACTTCAGAAAGTCGCCTATAGAGGCTATAGCTTCTTTTTTTAGGGAAAAGATAATCCAACATAATGCTAGAAAAGTCTTGCTTAGAGAATACTATACTGTGTATCCACATGCAGATTTCTTATAAAGAATTGAAAAGATTCTTTTCTTCCCATCAAACTAGTTAATTATTTCTCTTCCCCATATCATTTTTCTGATTATTTTTAATTACAGTAAGCAAATTGTCCTTTATAGCATAAAAACAAAATGAACAGCTTGAAATAGTATTAGAACATTGGAAAACTAAAGTTTATTGTGGGCATTTTAAAAAAAACAGACACTGAAGGAAAATGAGGTGGTGAAAGATCATGGTAATGGCTTAAGAGGTTTTTGCTGCCCAAGGAAAAGCACTAGGCATAAATATCACCAAGGTAAAAATGGAGACGATTGGTTTGGATAGTAAATGTTTATTATGCTAAAATAGGGATCAAATAGTTGACTTTATAATAATTAGGCATGGCAGAACTGGACAGACTAATTATGAAAAAAGCATGATGGAGTTGGGAAGACATTACATATACCAGCACTTATGTAGAAAGTACAGATCTACAAATAAAATCATGGAAACAACAGAGTAAATAAGATTTTAATATTTAGATTAACACCTGGAACAACATCCCAAATATTATTGAAATTAAAACTAACCATTGTTTGGAGGGCGGAGCTGGCATCGCAGTGGTACAGCATGCAATCTTGAAGCAACAAGATTGCCACTGATATCTCCGTTGCAGGACGGTCCTACTGGACCTAAACTGTCCCATAGAGATGGTGACTGAGAAGGGCATATCCTGTCAATCCCAGGGACATTGCAAAGTCCCTGGTAGATCTAAGAGAAGCCCTTTTTTCCCGTGGAGGACAGGCAGCCATTTAAGCTGCTGAAGCTGGGACAGCTCTGGAATGGAAGAAAGCTGGAAATAAAGTATGACAGTTTGGTGAGATAAATTTTTACTTACTATTTTTTGGAGAGACCACCCTAAAAGACTAAAAGTAAAATTTAAAAGTAAAGATAAAAGTGGTTAAGCGGCGAGATTAAGCACAAATTAAACCTGATGGGTTTTTTTTCCTTTTTATTGGAACTTGGATTTTTGTAAAAGCTTCTCAATTTTTAAACTGGACTGGTTTTTATTTTTTAAATAACTCTTTTGAAAGTCCCTTTTGGTTAAGATTCTTTTTTTTCTTTTTTTAACGAATATATATATATATATATATATATTCTTAAGTTTTCGCGGGTACTTACATGTCTGGCATTCAGCTTTGTTCGGGTATTTTCCCACGTCATAATAGTGGTGTTTTTAAAGTTGTAGCAACGTTTCAGCAGAATCTCATCTGCCATCATCAGAAGCCTGATGATGGCAGATGAGATTCTGCTGAAACGTTGCTACAACTTTAAAAACACCACTATTATGACGTGGGAAAACACCCGAACAAAGCTGAATGCCAGACATATATATATATATATATATATATATATATATATATATATATATATATATATATATATATATATATATGTTGTGACTGAAAGGATCGATCCTGCTGTGAGTTTTGACTCTGAAGACTCTGAAGATGAAAGGGTGGAGCCTGCTGTGAATGTGGAGTCTGAATTATCAGAGGACACAGATGTGAGCCAGGAGGATGAGAGATTATCGGACAAACAATCCTCGCCAGAGCTTTCGAATTCACTCATGCCAGCAACTGATCCACAAAATGAGTCAGAGGCTTCTAATGGGGAAACTGACAGATTGTGGATTGATGCTAGAAACAGGAGAAGAATGAAACGCAAAGTTGAAGAGAGGCGTCAAGCCAGACATTGATTGGAGAGACTGACATGCCCATCCAGGTGATTTAAGGAGGATTGCTGATTCTCAAACTTTGCTTGGAAGCAAAGTGTTTGATGTGACGAAAGGATATGTGTGGAGTGGCCTTTGTAATTTATGGACATTCTGAATTACCAGACAGATTCCGACAGAAGTCTGCCAAGGACTGGAATATAGTACTATTAATTCTTTTTTAGTCTGGCTTTGTTTTGTTTTGAACTGTGGAACTCTGAATTCTCACTTGTGAATATAGGTGAGACATAACATTTTTGCTTCCAAGCCTAACAAACCATCTTCAAAACAAGATGGACCAAACCCAATTGCAGAGTTTGGTGGAGCAGCAACAGCAACAGATAAATCAACTACTTCAAATCAATGTGACTCTTTAAAATCAGGTGACACAACTGATGAATCATATTTCCAGTTTGCAAAGCCTTGCTGCTGCTCTCTCAGCCCCTCCCTTGAGGAAAAGCCCGGTATCCATGCCGGAGAAATTTTCAGGGCAAATGGACATGTTCCCGGCATTTATGGGTCAGTGCCAATTGTTTATATCTCTGAGGCCTGAAGATTTCCCAAACGACCGGGCTAAGGTAGGATTTATGATTAGTCTATTATCTGGGCAGGCTGCCAAATGGGCTACTCCCTTGTTAATTCAAGATAGCCCGTTGTTGGACAATTTTCAGAGTTTTCTACAACAGATGAGAGTTATGTTTGAAAACCCAATTAAAATACAAACTGTGGCTAGATGGTTATGGGACATTTATCAGGGGAAACGTCCCCTGCAGGAATACATTGCAGAATTTCGTTTGCTGTGTATGGACTCTAATTGGAAGGAACCGGCTCATATGGCTGCATTCCAGGAAGGCTTGTCTGATGCCATCAAGGATGAGCTAGTCCATGCAGAGCGGGCTTCAACGCTGGATGCATTGGTAATTCAGTGCTTACGTATTGAAGCCCGTTTACAACAGCGCAGAAGTAAACAGCCCGTTGTGGAACCACCTTCGTTTTCTTGTGAACAAACCACGCCACCAAGAGTTTTCCAAACCACGGTTAAGGCTGAGGAGCCAATGGAGTTAGGCGCACTCCACCCTCGCTTAACGGCGCGAGAACGTTCGAGAAGGTTCCAGGAAGGCTTGTGCCTTTATTGTGGGGGTCCGGGAAATTTTGCAAATTCCTGCACTCGGAGAGGGACTCACAGACCCGTGCCCAAAACCACTCCTGGCCCATCAGGAAATGGGGTAGGCCCGACCTCGGGGAAACCCTAGGTTGGGCACGTCCTACACCCCCATCCCAAATTGCTGAAGTAAATCCTGGCCCTCCTCGGCATTTACTTTTGGACACTCATATCTATTTGCAGTCCCAGAAGGAGGGAATTCCCGCTGTTGCGCTGGTGGATTCAGGGGCTACAACCAGGTTTGTGGACTGGGCTTTTGTCAAACATTTTGAAATTCCTTTGATTCCTGTGGATCCACCCATTAAGGTGGAAACAGTAGATGGGCATGAACTCAACTCTGGGCCCATTCGTTTCGCCACCCAGCCAGTGCGTATGCTTATTGGGGATCATGAGGAGGCGATAAGTTTTTATGTCACCTCGAACCTCCATCTCCCTTTGGTTCTCGGAGTGTCCTGGCTGCGTTTGCACGATCCGTTGGTGGCTTGGGTGCAGAACGCCATTTCTTTTCCAAGTCTCCAATGTGTGGACCACCTGAGACACATCTGCGCTGGCCAAGATATCACCGCTCCTGCTGTTTCAATTCCTTTGGAGCTGTCGGACTTCTCCGATGTTTTCAGCGAACAGGAGGCAGATCAATTACCACCACATCATGCTTATGATTGTCCCGTGGACCTGATACCGGATGCTCCATTGCCAAAGGGTCGGTTATACTCCATGTCAGAGCCTGAGTTGGTTGCGCTCTGAGAGTTTTTAGATAAAAACTTAGCTCGGGGTTTTATTAGACCTTCATCGTCCCCCTTTTCGGCTCCCGTTCTTTTTGTTAAAAAGAAATCGGGAGAGCTTTGTCTATGCTGTGACTACCGACGGTTAAACGCCATCACCGTGAGGAATAGCTATCCCTTGCCACTCATTCCGGAATCGATGGAGCGGTTGCGGGAGGCTACTATCTTCACTAAACTAGATCTGCATGGGGCTTGCAACCTGGTTCGGATGCGCAAGGGGAACGAGTGGAAGATGGCGTTTGGCACTCGTTATGGTCATTTCAAGTACACCATCATGCCATTTGGTCTGACCAATGCTCCCGCTGTATTCCAGCATTTGATGAATGACATTTTCCAGGACATGCTGGATAGGTTTGTTCTGGTGTATCTGGATGACATTTTAATTTACTCTCGGTCCAGAGATCACCATCTCCAACAGTTCCTCAAGTGTTTCAGCATCTTCGGGAGCATAAACTCTACGCGAAACTAGAGAAGTGTTTCTTTTTTCAGTCGTCGATAGAGTTTTTAGGACACATCATTTCTCCCGAGGGCATTGCTATGGACCCTAAAAAAGTCAAGGCCTTGTGCAGTTGAGAAGCCCCTCGTCGAGTCAAGGACGTGCAACGTCTTTTGGGATTCGCCAACTACTATAGGACCTTTATTCCGGACTTTGCTAAGTTAATGGATCCCATAACTCAGCTCCTCTGTAAGAAGGTCCCATTTCTGTAGGGGGGACCGCAACAAGAGGCTTTTGAAATTTTAAAGAAAGCGTTTGTGGCCGAGCCGATATTGAGGCATCCTGATCCGAATCATCCATTTGTGGTCAAGACAGATGCCTCTAATGTCGCTATCGGAGTGGTACTGTTACAAGCTCCGAAGGATGTCGCGCCTCTTTTCCCATGCACATACTATTCTAGGAAGCTCACAGCTTCTGAGCGCAATTACACCATCTGGGAAAAGGAGTTGTTGGCTATTAAGGCTGCATTTGACACCTGGAGACATCATTTAGAGGGGGCTCAGCACAAGGTAGAGGTTCGGACGGATCATCGCAACTTGGAACATTTGTCTACCGCTAAGAAGTTGAACCAATGCCAGATTTGGTGGTCGTTGTTCGCAAGGTTCAATTTCTCCGTCACTTATGTTCCAAGTGGACAGAATCGGAGGGCAGACGCGTTGTCTCAGAAGCCCGAGTATATCGGTCCCGAGGATCCTCTACCTCTACGAACGGTGTTACCACCGGAATCCTTGGCTGTACTTCAAGATCCAGTAGATTTGCGGGCTCGCATACGGGAGGCACAGCGAATGGACGCGTGGACGCAGCAGAGAAGGGGGGAAGTTGGACCTGATTCCCCATGGTCCTTTGAAGAGGGCTTGCTAAGACATCGGGATTTATTGTACGTACCCACCAGGACGCTTAGAGCCCTCATCATGACGCAATGTCATGACAACCCCGCTGCTGGTCATTTTGGTTTTCACAAAACTCTGCACTTGGTCACCCAGACTTTTTGGTGGCCTCGGGTTCGCCACGATATGTTTTCCTACGTCGCTTCTTGTGTACAATGTTGACAAGCGAAAGCAGCATCGGGTGCGCCTCCTGAACTTCTTCAACCACTGCCGACTCCGAGCAGACCATGGGGAGCGATCTCCTTGGACTTTCTAACGCACTTGCCCCTTTCATCGGATTATACGATGGTGCTCGTGGTGGTTGATACGCTCACTAAGATGGCCCATTTCATCCCGTGTAGGAGATTACCCTCGGCTAGTGTTACTGCCCGGTGTTTCATACAACACATGTTCCGTTTACACGGCTTACCGGACAGGGTTGTTTCAGATCGCGGTGTTCAGTTCACCACTCAATTCTGGAAAAGTCTAATGAACGCACTACGAGTACAAGTATGTTTAGCGTCGGCGCACCATCCAGAAACCAATGGCAGGACTGAGAAGGTAATTGGCATCCTCACCCAATATCTCAGATGTTTTGTAAATCAACGACAAAACGACTGGATGACCTATCTTCCATTGGCAGAGTTTGCCTTTAATAATTCTCGGCACACCTCCACCCTCATGATGCCTTTTTATGCAAATGTGGGTTACCATCCGAGGTTTTTCCCCCTGTCAATCGCAGATTCTCCAGTTCCAGAGGCATGAGATTTTTTGTCAGAGTTATATGCGGTGCATCAATTAATTTCCAGACAATAGGAACGAGCGAAAGCAGATTATAAGTGTTTCGCAGATCGTTCATGTCGAGCGACGCCTCCGTTGGCTGTGGGGGACAAGGTGTGGTTGTCAACGAAACATCTTCGGGTCGATCGCCCGATTAGGAAGTTGGATCATCGCTTTATTGGTCCCTTCCCTATCGAGGCAGTTATTAATCCTGTGGCTTATCGATTCACTTTACCGCACTCCATGTGCATTCACCCTGTTTTTCATCGCTCCCTATTAGTACCTGACACTCCATCGTGTACTCTCCGTTCTCCAGAAGATACAGGTTGTTAAGCCTGGGTTCCCCAACCAGGGTTAGGGAGAAAAGCTAAACAGAATGTGCAGCGTTAGTCAGATAGGCACACAGATAAATGAGTGAGCTAAGCTTGTATGTTTATTAACATACAGTAAAAATAACAGATACGCTTGTGCTATCAAAAATATAGTTTATTCCATTATGAGTTCATAGCATAGTCAAAATAACAGTCCAATAGTCATGTATCATTTAGTCAGTCCATTCAGGGATATTCAGTTAGCAAAGTCCGTTTAGAATATCCTATGTCAGTTCACTTACAAGTCAGTCCTTTGTTTTCTCTCCCGTTCGAGCAATGCAGTCTTGAGTCCTTGCAGTAATCAGGGATCATCAAAGCCAGAGAGAGAGCAAGCTGCAGCCTTGCTTCTTTTAAAGTTCTTTCACAACCACTCCCTTAATTACTATCCCACAGTTAAAGTTGCAGACACTTTAACATACAAACTATGATTACATATTATTATTTACCTAAACCAGTTAGGGTAAAACAATGTTATCCCTAACATTCTCCCCTTTTAGGAAATAATAATAAATATAACTATTTACATCTTTAAATCATATTTGTTACAACTCTCTTTAAACTTGCTTACTCCTTGAGCTTTTGTAAATTGGTCTGCAATGTTTTCTTCCGTCATGCAGTATTCCAATTTAATTAGCCCATTCTTTACAGATTCTCTAACATTTAAGTATCTTAAATCAGTATGTTTTGATCTAGTTTTTACAGCAATACTAGTAGCTAACTTTATGGCTGCCTGGTTGTCCTCGTACACAATAATGGAATCTTTAAAAATTATACCCATGTCTAATAATAACTGTTTGTACAAAATCAAGTCAGTGCATAATAATGACAGACATGAAAATTCCGCTTCCATTGTGGACAAGCTGATATGCTGTTGTCTGATTGACCTCCACCCTATTAGTGTTTTACCAAATAATATAGCCATCCCAGATGTTGATTTTCTTGTGTTTATATCAGTTGCAAAACTTGCATCTGCATAGGCACTAAGACTCAAATCACCCTTTGGTTCTATATACAATGCATGGTTCATTGTTCCTTTAAGATATCTTAAAATTCTCTTTAATGATTGCCAATGACATTGATGTGGATCAGAATTAAAACGTGCCAGCTGATTAACACTATAAGCTATATCAGGCCTAGACCAATTGCTTATATATGATAAGCTACCAATCAAAGATTGATATATGGACTTATCAAATTTGGGACTTTGATCATCAGTTTGGCAAACTTCCTGACTCATTGGAGTCTTTGCCGGTTTACAAAGTTCCATTTTATATGTTTTAATTAATTGGCAAATTTTATCTTCTTGAGATATCTTAAACCATTTTTTGTTTTGTTAATTGTCAATCCTAGATACTTTTTAATTTCACCTAAATGCTTTAATTTTATCTTTTTGGCTAATAATGATATAATCTCATTCGCTTCATTATTAGTCTTAGTTATCAAAGCAATATCATCTGTAAATAATAACAATAATGATACCGTTCCATTATTTTCTCTTTTAAACACACATGGATCTGCTAAACCAGATTTAAAACCTATATTGTTTAACTCTTTCACAATATATTGGTTCCACTCAAACCCAGATTGTTTCAACCCGTAAAGACTCTTTTTGAGTTTCCAACAATCATTACTATTTACTTTATTGTTTTTTATATCTACTGGTTTTCTTAAATATATAGTGTGCTGCAATGGTGCATGCAGGTAAGTAGTTTCTACATCTAAATGGTTAATGACATAGTTTTTCTTAGCTGCCCACACTAATGCTGCTCTTAAAGATGTTGCTTTGAGACTTGGTGCAAAAACTTCATCGTAATCAGATGCAGTTTGATTAAATCCTTGAGCTACTAACCTAGCTTTATGGGTAACAGTCCCATCATTTCCAGTTTTTACTTTAAATATCCATTTGCACCCAATGGATTTTTCTCCTGGAGGTAATTTAGTATCTTCATAAACTTTCATTACCTTTAATGAATTTAGTTCTTTTTCCATTACCTTTTGCCAATTCTCCTGATCCTTAGCAGGATACATCCTAAGTTCATCTATACTAGTTGGAACTTTAGTTACTTGACAAACTATACTTGCTTGATATCTATCAGGTGGTCTAGTTACACGTGTAGTACGTCTAGGTATGACAGGACTTACAGGTGGACTTTCATTTATTAACTCTTCTTGATTAACTGTTTCCTCTTGTTCTGGTCCTATTTGCTCTTCATGGACTTCTTCTTTAATTGGACTCTTCTTATAACTAATCTGTTCTTTCTGCCTTTTGTAGGGTTCAATAATTACTTCGTTATTTAAATCTTGCTCTAATCTATTCCATCCTACATGTTCTAGGAATTTTGCACTAGCACTGGTGTAAACTTTAGATGTACCTGGTTCCCAGAATCTATAAGATCTATGATTAGATGTATATCCTACAAAATATAATCTTTTAGCTCTATGCTGTCCTTTGTGTCTAAGTTGTGTAGGGATATGCACCCATGCTGGTGCTCCAAATGTGTGCATGTAACTTAAATCAGATTTTGTACCATGCCACAATGTGAATGGTAATTCACCTGTTGTTGAATTAACAACATTATTTAATATATGATTACCACACATTATTGCTTCTCCCCACAAATTGTCAGGTAATCCTGAATCAGACATCATAGTTTGTGCCATTAATTGTAATGTTTGGCCTCTTCTCTCTATAAAGGCATTATGTTGTGGCCTATATGGTGCAGACATTTTATGTTGAATACCTAACATTCTAAGTCTGTTCTGGAATTTATTATTTGTAAATTCTGTACCATTATCTGTTATAAGAGTTACTAATTTCTTTTTAGTTTTCCTTTCAGCAAATTTTATCCAATTAAATAGATTTTGATACGTTTCAGTTTTGCTCTTCATTAAATAGCAAAACCCATATCTAGAATAGTGGTCCATTATACTTAGTATGTAACGAGCTCCTCCTACACTTGGTTTTTTTGGACCTATTAAATCTGCAAATACTACTTCTAAAGGCTCTTTAGTAGTAAATCCATCAACTCTATTAGCCGGTATAACCCTGCTCTTACTTTGATTATAGGCATTACATTGCAAATACTTATTACAAGATTTCAAACTTATTCCCTTAGATAATTCAACAGTTCTCTTAAGCATTTTAAAATTTAAATGCCCTAGCCTTCGATGTAACAAGTGAATACATTCATCATGAGGTTTCTTATTTTCATAAACCATGTTAGCCACCTTTAAACCATCATCATTTAACACATATAATTCACCTCTTAAAGATGCAGTAATTTTCTTATCTTCTTTCTCAATTATGCAGTTATCTCCTTTAAAAGTAACTACATATCCTAGTTTAACCAAAATTCTAACTTAAATTAAATTAAACTTAAGTTGTGGTACATATAACATTTTTACATTCTCTTTTATAAAAGAACAATATGCTATACCTTGACCTTTAGCTTTCAGTTTCCAGCCATTGGCTAATGATATCTGCTGTGTACTCTTGGACATTTTAATAAAATTTTTGTTATCATTTGTTATACAGTGGGATGCTCCACTGTCAACCACCCATAAATTATTTTTTACAGCTCCGTTACTATACATGGCTAACTCTAAATTTTTATTTATCTTTTGATGACTTTTAGTATTCTGGCCAGCGTTCTGGCACTTTGCTTTTTTACAAAATCTTGCCAAATGTCCTCTTCCTCCACAATTAAAACACTTTTTAATTGCGTATGCAGTAGGAGTTTCATTATCTTCTTTTTGAGGTTGCTGCCTCCTTAATTCGTTTCTTTCAAGCCTTCTTCTGGCCTCTTCAATCAATCTGCCAGTTATATCAGTTAAAGTTAGGCTTTCCTTTGGCAAAATTTCAAGGGAAGTTCCGTAGTTATCATAACTTTCATCAAGGGAAGATAGAATTATGTAGACTTGGTGTAGTTCAGAGAAAATAAGCTCTTTCTCATGCAGTTCTTGAAAAATGCTTTGCATATTTTTCAAATGACTCAGCATATCACCATTAGTCTGGAGATGCATCCTGAAAAGTTTCCGTGTTAGATTTATGTGAGCACCAACATTATCTCGAACATAAATCCTTTTCAGCTTCTGCCAACACCCAACAGCCGTTTTCTCTCCATGGATATAAACAAGCTGTTGATCAGTTAAGGTTAACCCAATTATGCAAATAGCTTGTTGATTTTTATGCATAAATTCTTCTATCTTTAGTCTGTCTTCATCATCCTCTGGATCCCATTCTTCTACGTTTGGTGGATTTTCAATTATGTTCCACAAACCTTCTCTTCGTAGAAGCAGACTACATTTCATTGACCATGATACATAGTTTGTTCCATCCAACTTGGATATAAGCGACAAACTTTGTAGATTGACTTGTGCCATGTTTTCTTATATGGATATAAAACTATAATTAATAAAACACAGCTGTCTGTTTACTGTAATGTATAACAACACAAACTCTCACTTTTTACATAAATCTGTTTTATCCTAGTTAAACTGACTTTGCAGCCTCTGGGCCCATAACCAGTTCCCCAACCAGGGTTAGGGAAACAAGCTAAACAGAATGTGCAGCATTAGTCAGATAGGCACACAGATAAATGAGTGAGCTAAGCTTGTATGTTTATTAACATACAGTAAAAATAACAGATACGCTTGTGCTATCAAAAATATAGTTTATTCCATTATGAGTTCATAGCATAGTCAAAATAACAGTCCAATAGTCATGTATCATTTAGTCAGTCCATTCAGGGATATTCAGTTAGCAAAGTCCGTTTAGAATATCCTATGCCAGTTCACTTACAAATCAGTCCTTTGTTTTCTCTCCCGTTCGAGCAATGCAGTCTTGAGTCCTTGCAGTAATCAGGGATCATCAAAGCCAGAGAGAGAGCAAGCTGCAGCCTTGCTTCTTTTAAAGTCTTTCACAACCACTCCCTTAATTACTATCCCACAGTTAAAGTTGCAGACACTTTAACATACAAACTATGATTACATATTATTATTTACCTAAACCAGTTAGGGTAAAACAATGTTATCCCTAACACAGGTTCTCCATCTAGGCTCAGCACTGAACCTGTTATGGATACTACAGTGGTCGGAATTTATGATTCATCCAGGTGATTTAAGGAGGATTGCTGATTCTCAAACTTTGCTTGGAAGCAAAGTTTTTGATCTATCGAAAGGATACGTGTGGAGCGGCTTTTGTAATTTATGGACATTCTGAATTACCAGACAGATTCCGGGAAGTCTGCCAAGGACTGGAATATAATACTGTTAACCCTTTTTTAGTCTGGCTTTGTTTTGTTTGAATATTTTGAGCTGTAGAACTCTGAATTCTCACTTGTGAATATAGGTGAGACATAACATATATATGTGTGTGTTTTCTTAAGTTTTCATGGGTACTTACATGTATAGCATTCAGCTTTGTTCAGGTATTTTCCCACGTCATTGTAGTTGTGCTTTTAAAGTTGTAGCAACGTTTCGGCAGAATCTCATCTGCCATCATCAGGCTTCTGTATAGTGTTCATCTGTGAGTCAGACTTTTACAGTGGTTTCAGATTTAAATTTGGGGCAGCCTATTGCTTTGCCAGAATGATTTTTTCTTCATCCTGATTGGTTGGGAGTCTTGGTCTGTGTTCATTGGTCTTGGAGTTTGCTGTGGAAAACCAAGGCATATACGAAGTCCCCTGTGCATCATGCCCGGCCACATACATTGGACAGGCCAATAGAAGAATAAGTACCCACCTGGATGAACACAAAAATGCAGTAAAAAAGCTGGAACACATTTCCTCACTAGTCCAACACATGGAAGCCACAGGTCATAGCATCAACTTCAATGGCACCAAAACCCTAGCCACTATAGAAAACCCCAGGCACAGAATCATCAGAGAAGCCATAGAGATTGAAAAAAGACCAGAAAGCATGAATAGAAGAGATGATTCCACCAGACTGTCAATCATTTGGAAGCCTGCATTCTCAAACAAAAAAACCTCCACACCACAAGCCAGGCAAACACCTGGGCACAAACAGATCCCCCCTGATACCTCCAGCTCAAACACACCCCAACCAGGCACCCAGATGAAACCTAGCTTCCTAACTAATGATAACCGTCCATTTACCCAGAGCCAAGCTGCACTAAAGGCCTCCAATAAAGGAACACAATGTTGCCAGCCAATCAAGATACAAAAAGAGCCAAAAAGCAGACAGAAGATATTGGAAACACCAATCAAGCAGAACACAGCAAACTCCAAGACCAATAAACACAGACCAAGACTCCCAACCAATCAGGATGAAGAAAAAACCATTCTGTCACAGCAATAGGCTGCCCCAAATTTAAATCTGAAACCACTGTAAAAGTTATTCGGGTTTTCTCCCGCGTAAGATTTGAAGTATCTAGGCAACGTTTCGATGAAGTCTCATTCATCATCTTCAAGCTTGTGTCTTTGGCTCTGTGCTTCTCAGAGTAATTCTCAGAGTAATTTACTGATGCTTCCTTCCCAATTGAGATTGACATCTCAATCTCCGTCTATTTGTCACATCGTCAGGATCCCTCAAATCCCTCCTCCTCTCCTGAAATCTCTCGCCCATTTTCCTGATCATCTGCCACCGGCTGCTGCATAATCAGAGACGGTGACCTGGGGGAGGTAGAAGACTCTGAGAGCTCTAATAAATTAGGTTCGTCTCTCATAGCCAAGTCCACTTCCTCATCCTGGCTATCCTCAAAATCACTCAGCAATGCAGGCTCAAATTTCACTGCCAGATCCTCTTCACTTGAGCTCACATCTGCCAACAGAACAGATTCAAATCCCGGAGTCACAACACTATCCCTCACCGCAGGGCCCTTCCCCCGAGTCTGACGATCTGGATGCAGTTTTGATTGGAAGCGTTCATGAAACCTCCGAATCATGTCTGGGGCATGAATTGTGGAAGCATCCATCCATGAAAAAACTTCCGAGCCATCCGCTCTCCTCCCGACGAGGTACTGGAAGCGTCCCTTCAGCCAGAGAGAATCAGTAATGCTGACCAATGTGTCATCAACATCAGCCTCCTCACTGGTGTTGATGGAGAAACCGCACCAGCAGGAGAACGAAGAGCACACTCTGGGGAATCAGGAACCAGGAGGGAACGATGGAAGACAGGATGAATGTGCATGGAACGCGGTAGGTTAAGTCGATATGCCACGGGATTGATGACTGCATCAATAGGGAATGGACCGATGAAACGGTGGTCCAACTTCTTAATTGGGTGATGGACCCGAAGGTGTCTTGTGGATAACCACACCTTGTCACCCACAGCTAGCAGAGGCGTCGCCCGACGAGAACGATCCGCAAACCGTTTGTAGTCTTCCTTCACCCGTTCTAATTGTTGCGCCACTAATCGATGAACCGACTGCAATTCCTCGAGAAACTCTTGTGTTTCTGGAACCAGGGAGTTCAACATTGTTAATGGAAAGAATCGTGGATGATAGCCCACATTTGCATAAAACGGCGTTACACGAGTGGAGTTATGCTGAGAGTTATTAAAGGCAAATTCTGCCAAAGGGAGGTATTTTGCCCAATCGTTCTGTCGATGGTTGACAAAATATCTCAAATACTGAGTGAGAATGCCAGTAACTTTCTCAGTCCCACCATCAGTTTCCGGATGGTGTGCTGATGCCAAACACACCTGTACTTGTAATGCCGTCATTAAACGTTTCCAGAACTGAGCAGTAAACTGGACACCGCGATCTGAAACCATTCTGTCCAGCAGACCATGTAGTCGAAACACATGCTGTAAGAATAACTGGGCTGTAGTGCAGGCTGATGGTAGTTTTCGACAAGGGATAACATGAGCCATCTTAGTAAGCATGTCGACCACCACGAGCACCGTCGTGTAACCCGACGAGGAGGGCAAGTGCATTAGAAAGTCCATGGAGATTGCTCCCCATGGTCTGCCCGGAGTCGGCAGTGGTTGAAGGAGTCCAGGCGGTGCACCTGACGCCGCTTTCGCTTGTCGACATTGTACACAAGAAGCGACGTAGGAAAACACATCATGTCGAACTCGAGGCCACCAAAAAGTCCTGGTGACCAAGTGCAGAGTTTTGTAAAAACCAAAATGTCCAGCAGCGGGGTTGTCATGACATTGCGTCATGATGAGGGCTCTAAGCGTCCTGGTGGATACATACAATAAACCCCAATGTCTTAGCAGGCCCTCCTCCAAAGTCCATGGGGAATCAAGTCCAACTTCCCCCCTTCTTTGTTGCGACCATGCATCTAATCACTGTGCTTCCCGTATTCAAGTCCTCAAATCCACCGGATCCTGAATCACAGCCAAAGATTCCGGTGGCAGCACCGTTCGTGGAGGAAGAGGATCCTCAGGACCAATATATTAGGGTTTTCTAGACAATGCGTCTGCTCTTCGATTCTGTCCACTGGAAACATAGGTGATGGAAAAATTGAACCTTGCAAAAAACAACGATCACTGGATCTGGCGTTGGTTCAACTTCTTGGCAGTAGACAAATGTTCCAGGTTATGGTGATCCGTTTGAACCTCCATCTTGTGCCGAGCCCCCTCTAGGTGATGTCACCAGGTCTCAAATGCATCCTTGATAGCCAGTAACTCTTTTTCCCAGCTAGTGTAATTGCGCTCAGAAGTTGTGAGCTTCCTTGAATAATATGCGCATGGGAAAAGAGGTGCGCCATCCTTCGAGGCTTGCAACAACACCGCCCCAATAGCTACATTAGAGGCATCTGTCTCGACCACAAATGGATGATTCAGATCACGATGCCTCAATATTGGTTCAGCCACAAAGGGTTTCTTTAGAGTTTCAAAAGCCTGTTGCTGCGGGGGGGGGGGGCACTGAAATGGGACCTTTCTGCGAAGGAGCTGAGTGATGGGATCCATTAGTTTGACAAAGTCCGGGATGAAGGTCCTATAGTAATTTGCGAACCCCAGGAGACGTTGCATGTCCTTTATTCGACCAGGGGGTTCCCAATTACACAAGGCCTCCACTTTCCTCGGGTCCATGGCAATGCCCTCGGGAGAGATGATATGCCCCAAAAACTCTATAGAAGTCTGGAAAAAGAGACACTTCTCCAGTTTAGCATAGAATTTATGCTCCCGAAGACATTGAAGTACCTGACGGACTTGACGAAGGTGGCTATCCCTGGACTGAGAGTAGATCAAAATGTCATTCAGGTACACCACCACGAACTGATCCAGCATGTCCCGAAAAATGTCATTCATTAAGTGCTGGAAAACCACAGGAGCGTTGGTCAACCCAAACGGCATTACGGTGTATTCAAAATGTCCGTATCGTGTGCCAAACGCCATCTTCCACTCGTCCCCCTTGTGCATCCGCACCAGGTTGTAGGCCCCTCGAAGATCGAGCTTGGTGAAAATAGCCTCCCGCAACTGCTCCATCAACTCCGGAATGAACGGCAAAAGATAACTTCCTCACCGTGATGGCGTTCAACCAGCGGTAGTCACAGCACAAATGAAGCTCTCCCATCTTTTTTTTTACAAACAGAACGGGAGCTGAAAGGGGAGATGACGATGGTCGAATAAATCCATGAGCCAAGTTCTTATCTAGAAACTCTCGAAGCGCAGCCAGTTTGGGCTCAGACATGGAATCGACCCTTGGGCAGTGGGGCATCAGATAAGAGGTCCACAGGACAGTCGTAGGCTTGATGAGGTGGTAACTGATCCATCTCCTTCTCGCTGAAAACATCAGAGAAGTCCGAAAGCTCCAGTGGTATGGAAACAGCGGGGGTGACAACATCCTGGCCAGCGCAGATATGTCTCAGATGATCCACGCACTGAAGACTTGGGAACGAAATGGCATTCTGCACCCAAGCCACCAAAGGATTGTGCAATCGTAGCCAGGACACACCCAGAACCAAAGGGAGATGAAGGTCCGAGGTGATATAGAAACTTATCGCTTCCTCGTGATCCCCAATAACCATACGCAATGGCTGGGTGGCGAAACAAATGGGCCCAGACCGAAGCTCATGCCCATCCACGGTTTCCACCTTGATGGGTGGATCCACAGCAACCAATGGTACCTCAAAGTGCATTGCAAAGGCCCGGTCCATAAAACTAGTAGTAGCACCCGAGTCCACCAACGCAACTGCAGGAATCCCCTCCTTCCAGGACTGTAAGAAAATTCACATGTCCAGGAGTAAATGTCAAGGAGGGCCAGGGTTCACCTCAGCAATTTTGGGGGGTGTAAGTCTTGCCCGTGGTGTAAGGGTTTCCCCCAAGGTTGGGCCTACCCTGTTTCCCGACGGTCCAGGAGTAGATTCAGGAACTGGTTTTCGTGTCCCTCTTTGTTTGCAGGAATTGGCAAAATGTCCCAGTCCCCCACAATAAAGACACAAGCCTTCCTGAAACCTTCGCGCATGTTCTTGCACCATCAACTGAGGGCGAAGTGCACCCAACTCCATCGGCTCCTCAGTCCTGGCCATAGTTTTATAAACTTCCAATGGCGCGGTTTGCAAACGTGAATGAGAAGGTGGTTCCACAACAGGCCGTCTGCTCCTGCGCTGTTGTAAACAGGCTTCAATATGCAAGCACTGAACCACTAGTGCATCCAAGGTTAAAGTCCACTCCACATGCAGTAACTCGTCTTTGATGTAATCTGCCAAGCCCTCCTGAAAAGCATCCATGTGGGCTAACTCGTTCCAAGTAGAGTCCATGCAGAGTAGATGAAACTCTGCAATATATTTTTGCAGAGGACGTTTCCCCTGAAAATGCCACACAAATGTCTAGCCACGGTTTGAGTTTTAATTGGGTTTTCAAACATTACCCGCAGTTGCTGCTGAAAACCTTGAAAATCATTCAACAAAGGGCTATCTTGTGTCAGCAAAGGAGTAGCCCACTTGGCAGCCTGCCCAGATAAGAGGCTAATAATAAACCCCACCTTACCCCGGTCATTCGGAAAGTCTTCAGGCCTCAAGGTAATAAATAATTGGCACTGTCCCATAAATGCCGGGAACATGTCAGTCTTTCCTGAGAACTTATCCAGCATAGATACCAGGCTTTTCCTCAAGGGAGGGGCTGGATGAGCAGCAGGAGTTTGCACATGTGAAACATGGTTTACCAATTGTGTTACCTGGTTTTGGAGGACCTGGTTATTTTGTAGCAGTTGTTCTATCTGTTGCTGTTGCTGCTCCCCCAAACACTGTAATTGAGTTTGGTCCATCTTGGTATGAAGATGGTTTGTCAGGCCAGAAGCAAAAATGTTATGTCTCACCCTTATCCACAGGTGAGCAATCAAAAACAAACCTCAACAAAGATAACGGCTGCGGATTCTCCAGTCCTCAGCAGTAGTTCTGAAATCTGTTTGGCAATCACAATGCCTCAGATAATCTTCACAATACTTTTGCTCTAACAAGACACTTTGCTTCTGGCAAATTTCTCAAGCCAATCCGTTTCATTTTATCCCCTAAGGGGGTGTGTTAGTCTCATCAATTAATCATCAGCTCGACACCTCCTTCCCAATTGAGATTGACGTCTCAATCTCCGTCTATTTCTCACATCAAGCCAGGATCCCTCAAATCCCTCCTCCTCTCCTGAAACCTCTCGCCCATTTTCCTGATCATCTGCCACCAGCTGCTGCATAATCAGAGAGGGGGACCTGGGGGAGGTAGAAGACTCTGACAGTTTGAATAAATTAGGTTTGTCTCTCATAGCCAAGTCTACTTCCTCATCCTGGCTATCCTCAAAATCACTCAGCAATACCTCCAGCTCAAACACACCCCAACCAGGCACTCAGATGAAACCCAGTTTCCTAACTAATGATAGCCATCCATTTACCCGAAGCCAAGCTGCACTAAAGGCCTCCAATAAAGTAACACAATGTTGCCAGCCAATCAAGATACAAAAAGAGCCAAAAAAAAAAACCAGACAGAAGATATTAGAAGCAGAACACAGCAAACTCCAAGACCAATAAACACAGACCAAGACTCTCAACCAATCAGGATGAAGAAAAAAACCATTCTGGCATAGCAATAGGCTGCCCCAAATTTAAATTTGAAACCACTGTAAAAGTCTAACTCACAGACGGACACTATACAGAAGCCTGATGATGGCAGATGAGATTCTGCTGAAACGTTGCTACAACTTTAAAAGCACTACTACTATGACGTGAGAAAATACCTGAACAAAGCTGAATGCCATATATACCTATACCTATACCTATACACACACACACACACACACACACACACACACATATATATATATATATATATATATATATATATATAGTTTTCTGAGGTTCTCGCGTTCTCTTGTATGTGGATCTTTGGTTATTTGGGTTTTCTCCCGCGTAAGATTGGAAGTATCTAGGCAACGTTTCGATGAAGTCTCATTCATGATCTTCAGGCTTGGTCTTCAGCTCTTGGTCTTCAGCACAGCTTCTCTTTGCTCTGAGAAGCACAGAGCTGAAGACCAAGCCTGAAGATGATGAATGAGACTTCATCGAAACGTTGCCTAGATACTTCCAATCTTACGCGGGAGAAAACCTGAATAATCAAAGATATATATATATATATATATATATATATATATATATATATATATATATATACATATATTTATATATATATATAATCAAAGATCCATATATATATATATATATATATTCTTAAGTTTTCGCGGGTACTTACATGTCTGGCATTCAGCTTTGTTCGGGTATTTTCCCACGTCATAGTAGTGGTGCTTTGAAAGTTGTAGCAACGTTTCAGCAGAATCTCATCTGCCATATCAGGCTTCTGATGAACATCGTCTGACGAACACAATACAGAAGCCTGATGATGGCAGATGAGATTATATATTCATTCATTTATTCCTGGCTTAAATATTGCAGGGGAAGTGAAAGGGAAGGGAAATAAGTTACACTGCCACCTGTAGGCTTGGATACATTGTGTTTTCTTTCTTACTTACTTGGTGATACATCTGGTGTTATATTCAAGGACTCTGATCCTTTCACTGAAAAGATAGTGGGAAGAGCATGTACATTGTTTATGCAGGTGCTCTTCTGTGAAACTACTGAAAGCCGGAGTCTGGACTTGAAATTACAAGAGTCTGAAGTGACCTTGAAAAGAGAACTGGAAATTCTGTTTTTTGATTGAGTAAAGAGCTTTGGATATTTAGTGGCAGTGCTTTACTTACTGACAGAATAGCATTTTATCCCTCCTTTTTTTTAACTTCCCCTCCAGTTGGATTTTTATATTTGGACTTTAGCCTTTTGATACAGGAATTAGATTACATTTTTTCTCCCTCCTTTCTCTTTTTGTTCTTTTCTTTTAGCAAGGGGAATATACAGATTTCTGTCTTTTTAATTTTTTTAAAATTTTTTAATGTTTTCATCCTTTCTTCATTTTACATTTTTTTTCTTTTTCCTTTTACATAACTGGAACCAATTGGATTAAGGTACACAAGTGCCTGAAGATTTTTTCCCTTCCCTTTTTTATTTTTTATTTTTTGCTTTTACTTTTTATTGGAGTGGCAGTTGTCTGCTCTTGCTTTTTTTCCCCATTTTTCCTTTCAAGCTTTGTAAGAGGAGCGGAAAGATACCAGCCTCAGCTTCTTCAATTCTGACTTCTTCCTCCTCTCCATCTGGAGGACAATGATCAATCCAGATGATGTTGCATCAGGAGGAGAAGGAAGTGACACTGCAGATGATTATGCAAGGAATTCAAAAGATACAAGCAAAAACAGATAATATTGAAAAGAGAATGGAAAATATTGAAAAGAGAACGGAGAATATCGAGCAAAGAACTGAAAAGACAGATGAGAAAATTGAAAATATTCAACAGATGATGATACAATATAAGGACAGAATTAAGAAAACTGAAGAACAAGATGTACAAAGAGATAAGAAAACTGGAGGTATGGATTCCCGATTGAGTGAAGTTGAAAGAGACAAAAGCAGATCACTGGGAACACTGGGATGGGAAAATAATAGGTCAGAATTTTAGATTTCAAAATACAGAAGAAAAGGGTGAAAACCTTGCTGAAATGATGACAGAAATCTTGGCAGAAGCACTAGAGATAATTAAAGAGAAGATGATGGATGGAATGGATGAGGTCTTCCTTGTCTATACAAGATATGTGATGAGAAATAAACTACCAAGAGAAGTTAATATCAGATTTACTAAGAAAATAATTAAATCACAAATATTGTAGGCAGCAAGAGAGAAAACACTAAAGTAAAGAAATAGTGGTACTGAAACAGTACTGAGAAGAGAGAGAGATAAGAAGAGAATATTTATTTTTGACCAAAGAGTTACTTAAGAGAGGAATAAATTACAGATGGCTGATACTAGAAGGTTTCATGTTTACCTGGCAGGAACAAAGACTCAGAATTGATAGAGTTGAAAAAGCTGAGTTATTCTATCTGGAATATTTCAGAGGAAAAGAGGAAGACACAAGAAAAGAGGAGTCGTTAACTGAATTTCAAGAGGAATGTAAAGCAGTAATTGAAAAATAAGAAGGAGCCATAGGTGGTGTACCCAAGAGCAATGAGAACCAAGATCTGCTAGAGCAACAAATCCTTCTTATAAAGTCTAAAATGGATGAGAGAAAACTGATTACAATAAATATAAGTGGACTTAACTCAGTTACTAAAAGAAGAAAAACTGGAGAAATTAAAAGTTGATATAATCTGCTTGCAAGAAGTACATATTAAAAACAACACAAACATCTATTGAAACAACAAAAATTCGGGAAATTATTTACAGCGTTGACACAATGTAAAAAGAGAGGAGTGGTGTTATACATTAGAGATAAAAGCCCAGCGGAAAAAATAGATACAGATGATGATGGAAGGATTGTGATGGTGGAGATAATGGACAATAATCTATAGACACTTTTAATAGCAATCTACGCTCCAAATGATAATCAAGATTTTTACAGGAAATTACATATGAAAATAATTGAACTGAACTATGCTAAAAAATTTACCCAAGCCATAAAAACGATATATTGTAAACAGATTGCAAAGGTTATGATAAATGGAGAGTTAACAGACTTTATAGATATAAGAAAAGGGACTAGACAAGGCTGTCCATTGTCGCCTCTGTTTGTGTTAACACTGGAAGTGCTGAATAGGAACATCAGAGAAGAAAAAGAAATAAAAGGAATGAAAATTAAAAAAGAAGAGTACAAATTGCAAACCTTTGCAGATGACCTGGTATTCATATTAGAGGATCCATTGGAGTCAGCACCTAAGCTAATAGAAAGGATAGAAGAGTATGAGAAAGTAGCAGGTTTGAAAATAAAAAGATAAAACAAAGAACATATTTGCAAGACGAAAGAAAGAATTGGAGGTAATTTGGGGGATCCAGGTCACAAATAAGGTTAAGTATTTAGGGATACATTTAACATCAAGATGTAGCACACTCAAGGAGGACAATTATCTTAAACTCAAACAACAGATTGCGACAGATTTGATAAAATGGGAAAATTTACAATTATCATTGATTGGGATTATCATTGATTAATCTACAATTAAGATGAATGTATTGCCTAGAATCTTATATTTATTCCAGACAATTCCAGTTAGATTAGGAAAAGAATTTTTTGAAGATCTAAATAAAATAGCGCTAAAATACATTTGGCAGGGGAAGAAAGCGAGAATAAAACTTAAATTGTTACAAGATGCAAAAATAAGAGGAGGATTTGCTTTGCCCAATTGGGAATTATATTACCAGGTGACGAGTTTGATGTGGGTAAAGGAGTGGATAACATTAAGGAATACTAGACTTTTGAATTTAGAAAGACATTACTTGCTGTTAGGGTGGCATGCCTTCCTCTGGTATAAGGGAACTAAAATGCAGGGGTATTTTAGAAGACATTATATTCAAGAAGCATTGTTTTTAAACTGGGAGAAGATAAAAAAGCAATATTATTTAAAAATTCCACAATGGTTATCTACTATTGAAGCTTTTTCTTATCGAATAATATATAAAAAGGAACAAACAGATATGATGAGATATTGAATGAAAAGGGTGAACTTAAATTTATGCAAGCGTTGGAAGAACACGGTGTAAAAATGAATTGGTTTTCATATTTGCAAATACAATCTAGATTTGATAAAGATTTTAAAATAGAAGGTATCTATGATAAGTTGACCGATTTAGATAAAATTTTGACAGGTGCTGATGAAAAAGTAATTAAAAAACTTTATGGACATTTGCTGGAGTTTAAATTAGAGGAAGAACAAGTTAAAGAAACGATGATTGCTTGGGGGAAAAATTTTGGATATGGGATTGATTTAGAGAAATGGCAAAAATTGTGGTCTCAAAATTATAAAATGACAATGTCAGCTGCATATAAAGAAAATTTCATGGACTGTGTTGAAATGAGTAAATTGACATTTGAAATCAGAGAACAAGAAGATAAACAATTTTATATGATATGGGATTTATTTTATCAATGGTTAGATAAAAAGACATGGTAAAGAAATAGATTAGGAAGTTTTACAATAAAAAATTAATAGATTGATATAGAATACAATATAAAATATATAACCATTGGATGAATGTATAAGATTAAACTATAATGATATTTAGAATATCTTGCATAAAATGATGGAAAAATAGTTTAATCAAATGAATGATTAATGATTGATAAATACATAAGCACATGTTTGATTGACAAGATGAAAATTTGTACAACTTGTGAGTAATGGCAAAAAAAAGGATAGCACAAAAGATTGTAACCAACTGACACACTGTATGCATATAATTGAAAGATGGTTTTATGTTTTGTTTGTATGTTTGTTGTAAAAAATAAAAACTTTACATAAAAAAAAAAACCATTGTTGATTTATTGATGTAGCCATTCCAAGAAATGGTAACTCCAAAGACAAAAAATTAGAAAACATTTTCAAATTACTGAGATTGGCAAACATTTGGAAGAATAATTAAATCCAGTGGCATTAATGTGATTCCACATAGTCTTGGAAACAATTTGGATTCCTAAAATTGGAATGAGAGCCGGTTTAATGTAATGGTTGTGGCATTAAGCTAGAAACAATTCTAGTTCTGCATTAGGCACAAAGCCAGTTGGATTACTTTGGGCCAGTTACTCTCTCTTGGCTCTAGGAAGGAGACAGTGCCAAACCACTCCTGAAATCTTGCCAAGAAAACTGCAGAACTGCAAACAATATCACTGTGGATGATTTCATATGTAATTAGATGCTATTTTATTGCAATTTTACAGGGCTTAAGTCATGAAGAAGAAAAGTGGCCAACATTAGATGCAAAAACACAATTAGTGGAATTGGAATAATAATAAAGGAGAAAGCTGTTCTAATATTGAATATTATGCTCCCTTCCATGTGGAATAATTTTCCAATCTCATTCTTTGGATGACTCCATTTCTGAAGGATAGTTTCTCAAGACACACGTTTTCCTTGGCCTTTTACTCCCTCCCTAATCTAAAGAGCAATGGAAGAGGGTGGGGTTTTTTGCACAATAACCAATTATTACTCAGTTCTTAAGAATGCTCCAAATAACTTCTCTACAGTACCGTTAATGCAAAAATCTGTGTTACTCAACACCCCAAACACAAGCATTTTACAAGTGGGAAATTCAGTTTCTTTCTAGCTAGCATGCTTATTTTAGTGTATAATGCAGAAATATCATAGCCTTATTGCTTGATTTCTATAGCAGTTGTATGTGCAGTACAAACTTATTATGTGTATGCATGTGTCTGCAAAAAAGCTAGCCATCACTTTTCTGCAAAAGGAGCTTTTAAAGCATGGATTAGGTATTTCCCAAATGAATATGAAAGTTAAAAAAAAAGTTATAGTGCTCACAACTCAATCCACAGTGCTGTTTCATGTCTGTAACTCCTTATTGTTGTTGCTGTTGTTGTTGTTTTTCCATCTTCAATTGATAGTCCTTCCTTGTCTGCACGATATATCCATTCTTCCCCTTTTTAACAATAGGCATGGTACTTTAGAATTATTGAATATTCCATAATACTAAGATTCAAAGGCCTCCTGCCACTGAATAACATTTAGAAAATATCCACATCTGTCATCTCCAGAGGTATCTGTTAGACTAATGCAAATTTGTGCAGAAATTAAACAAATTTTATTCAAAGAGTAAATAAAACATAATGTGTAAATTTGATTAATTTGTCAAAGCAAATATTGCTTAATTAAGGAGCTCGGTGATTATTTCCTAATTCATAAATATTAATTATGATCAAATGTTGTTGCTTAACATATTAAAGGCTTATTTGATTATTTAGTTTTTTGAATTGGAAATCTTACAGCTTGAGTTATTAATTAAAGGATATAATAATTAAAGGTTATACTTCTTTGACTTAATTAAGCAGGAAATGTTAGAATCCTTGAGTTCAGACATTGATTGATGCAATGCACTCAGCAATTTTAATTATTTATGGTTTTAGTTTTAGGAGAAGATGAACTATCCATTGAAGTAAGAAGACCTGCTTGCAGAAGTCTGCCAGAGATTTGCTCTGAAGATCAAGCATCAAATGAAAAGGTATCACCAATTACAGTGTTTGATCTGTGATGTGCGGGTGGTAAAAATTATTACTGGTAGTCCTTGATTTATGATCGATCACTTAGTTACTATTCAAAGTTATGACAGATCTACCCAGGGCTACTTACAACCTGAATTCAAGGTTCCAGTGACTGCTATCCACACCCAGCAGTCATGCCTTTGCCTTTGACTAGTGAGGAAATCAGTCTTGTGTATTGGGTTCGTCTGTGTGTCAGGCTTTGCAGCTGTTTCATCTGGGTACCTGGTTGGGATGTGTTTGAGCTGGCGGTATCAGGGGGGATCTGTTTGTGCCCAGGTGTTTGCCTGGCTTGTGGTGTGGAGATTTTTTTGTTTGTGAGTGCAGGCTTCCAAATAATTGACAGTCTGGTGGAATCATCTCTTCTATTCATGCTTTCACATCTTTTTTCAATCTCTATGGCTTCTCTGACAATTCTGTAGCTGGGGTTTTCTATAGTGGCTACGGTTTTGGTGCCATTGAAGTCGATGCTATGACCTGTGGCTTTCATGTGTTGGACTAGCGAGGAAGTGTGTTCCAGCTTTTTTACTGCATTTTTGTGTTCATCCAGGTGGGTACTTATTCTTCTATTGGTCTGTCCAATGTATGTGGCAGGGCATGATTCACAGGGGACTTCATATATGCCTTGGTTTTCCAGGTCAATTTTATCTCTGGGGCTTCTTAGGATGTCTGCTATTTTTCTGTCTGTTTTGAAGGCAGTCTTGATGTGATGCCTGTGTAGTATCTTACTGATTTTGTCTGTAGTACCTCTTATGTAGGGCAGGACAGCTGTTCCATAGGCCTATTCATCTTCTAGGTCTCTATTATGTCTCAGTGTATTTTTCTGGATCAGGCCTGTGATTTTGCTTTTGTGGAAGCTATTGGATGTCAGTACTTTGGTCAGGGTGTATAGTTTAGTCTTTATGTGTATCTTGTCTGCCAAGTGTTTGGTTCTGGCAATTAGTGTTTTGGCCACGAAGTTTATCTGTGCTGGGTGGTGGTGGGATTGGGCATTGAGGTAGCGATTCATGTGTGTTTTCTTCTGGTATATGGTGTGTCCTAGTGTGCCATCTGTTTTCTTGTAGATTAGTACATCTAGGAATGGTAGTTGTTTGTTTGTTTCCGTTTCCATGGTGAATTTGATTTTGGGGTGTGTGCTGTTTAGGTGTGTTAGGAAATTGTTTAGGTTTTCTTTTCCATGGGGCCAAATTACAAATGTGTCATCGATGTATCTTAACTATAGTTTGGGTTTATGGGTGGCATTGACTGGGGCTCTGGATTCGAATTCTTCCATGAACAGGTTTGCAATGACAGGTGACAGTGATGATCCCATAGGGGAATCCTTCAATTTGCTTGTATCTTTGTCCTTTGTATATGAAATATGTGTTGGTTAAGCAGTGTTCTGCTCGTTCCATGAGGTGTTTGGGAGGTTGGTATTTGTTTTTGATGATTCTAGTTCTTTTTTTTTATCGGGACTTGAGTGAATAGTGAAACCATGTCGAAACTTACAAGCAGATCTTTTTAATTTAGTTTAGTTTACTTTATTGTCATTGCACCTCATACAATGAAATCAAACACCATCTTCAGTGCACATCATCACCATGACCATGAAAATAAACACAAACACACATCCTTCACCCTTCACACATTGAACCGGAAATCCCCAACACCACACCAACACTGCACTGTACAGCAGAATTCAAAGAGCTACTGCCCTGCCTTTTGAGCAGGGCTGCAATGTGGGCACTCCAGGTCAGGTCCTCTTTTAAGGTAACACCCAGAAACTTAAAACTGGCCACTTGCTCCACTCAGTCTCCATTGATAAGCAAGGGTTGGATGTCTGATCTGTTCCTTCTATAATCTACTATAAACTCCTTGGTCTTATTGGTGTTGAGGACCAAGTTGTTGTCTCCACACCACGAAAGCAACCGGTCCACCTCATCTCGGTAGGCAGACTCATCCCCCCCGGAGATAAGTCCCACCACTGTTGTATCATCTGCAAATTTAGCAATAGTATTACTAACGTGAGTGGGAATGCAGTCATGCACATAAAGAGTACAGAGTAAGGGACTCAACATATAACCTGTGGTGTACCAGTGTTAAGAATAAGAGCTGATGAGGTATGATTACCAAATCTGATCCTTTGTGAGCAGCCAGACAGGAAATCCATAATCCAAAGGCAGATTGAATTAGAAAGCCCAAGGTTGAGAAGTTTAGACACTATTCTATGTGGAAGAATTTTGTTAAGCACAGAACTAAAATCCACAAAAAGCATCCTCACATAGGCCTCCCGCTGTTCTAGATAAGACAGAGCAGTGTGAAGAGTGATGGCTATAGCATCCTCTGTAGATCTTTTTTTTTTTTCTGGATGCAAACTGGTGTTTATCAAATGTATGCAGAAGACCAGAAATGATGTGCCGGCAGACCAATTTCTCAAAGCACTTCATGATGATAGGAGTGAGTGCCACTGGTCTGTAATCGTTGAGGTTATTGATAGGGAACTTCTTTGGCAGTGGAACAATGGTGGAAGCCTTCGAACAAGATGGAATAGTGGACTGGGATAAAGACCAATTGAAGATCCTTATAAAGACTCCAGCCAACTGATCAGCACAGTCTTTAAGCACTTGGCCAGAAATACCCTCAGGACTGGCAGCCTTTCTAGGGTCCACAGCCCTCAGTATGCTCCTCACCTCCTGTTCCTCCACAATGAGGTGGGGGCTACAATTGGCTGGTAGTTGTGTTTTATCTGTCTCTGATGTCTTTACTTCAAAGTGAGCAAAGAAATGATTCAGTTCCTCTGCCAATGAAGCATCCCCCTCAGCAGGGATGACATTGGTCGGTTGACATTGTAATTTGTTGAATCCCTCGCCACACCTGCCTCAAAGTATTGCTATAAAAATTATCCTCAATCTCCCTCTTATAATCAGTCTTGGCCTTCCGAATACCTTTCTTCAGATTAGCTCTGGCATCACTTTATCTTACCCCATCACCGGATCTTGGTCCTGTCATGCAAGAGGCACTGGACTTCCTTGGTCATCCACGGTTTCTGATTGGGATAGATCCTAATATGTTTATCCACAGTGATAGTATCTATGCAGTGTTTGATATAGCACAGAACAGTTGCAGTGTGCACCTCTAGATCAGGGTGGTAAAAGATGTCCAAATTTGTGTTCTCAGAACAATCCTGAAGTTGTTGGGAAGCATCTTCTGGCCAAGATTTCACTGTCTTTATTATAGGCAGAGCCCGTCTCCTAAGAGGGATGTAAGCTGGTGCTAAAAGCAGTGACATATGGTCTGATTGTCCCAAATGTGGTAATTGTATAACCTTTAGCCATGTTTGATGTTGATATATACTTTGTCCAATATGTTTGCTCCTCTAGTAGCACATTTAACATGCTGATAGAATTTAGGGAGCACTTCTTTTAAATCAGCTTGATTAAAGTCCCCCACTATGACAGCATCAGGATACTTATTCTGCTGATTACTAACAACGCTATACAAGAATCCCAAAGCTATGGTAGTATTGGCATCAGGTGAGATATAGGCTGCAGTAATCAAAACCACGATGAATTCCTGTGGAAGATATATGGGTCTACGTTTAAGTGTCATATACTCCAGATCCATGGAGCAGTGGCTGTCTACAGTCTTTGTATTGATACACCAGCTGTTGTTCACATAAAGGCTTAACCCCCCCCCCCCTTTGATCTTGCCAGAATCTCTATTCCTGTCCTGCTGGTGAGCTAGCAGCTCAACAGCTGCATCTGGAATGAGTGAATGAAGCCAAGTTTCTGTGATTAGCAAAATACAGCATGAATTTAGTCTTTGCAATCTGTAGCCTTAATTCATCCATTTTGTTAGTCAGAGATCTTGCGCTGGTAAGAAATATACTTGGAATTGAAGGCTTGTGTGGAAACTTACTCAGCCTAAAGAAAATCCCAGCACGGCATCCTCTCTTCCTCTTCCTGTTCTTCTTTTTCCACCTCTTCCTCCTTCCTACAGGGATAGTGATCCATGGTTCCCAAGGGGCCTAGCTGCCTCCTTCGGTATGTTATGAGAATGTATAAAATCATCCGTAATAGCCTTTTCACATTTCAGTCCAATTTGTAGCAAGGCTTGCCAACTATAGATGCTCCTTGCCCCCCAGGATTCAATCAAGGAAAGGATCCAAAACACACACAAAATCATACACACCATACACTGAAAGAAGGAGCGGTTAGCCGCAGCATCCATGTGTGCAGCCATCTTGAAAACCGTTTTGTTCCACATGTAGATCTTTGATCATTTCTAAGAGGTGGTATGAGTTTTGTACATGTGAAGCTGTTGCTTCAGCATGGGACTGTAGCTGCTTTGCTAAGGTATTTGGCTAGGTTTTGTAGTGATGCTCCTCTGGACCCATAGTCAGCTTCAGAGGCATCAGGTTGAGGTTTCCAGCAAATGCCCATTGTGAACAATGAATTTACTAAACCTTGGTCTTTGCTTAATGACTGAAGCATTCACTTTATAACTGCCATACAAAAAAGACCACTGCAAAACAGGTTAAAAAAACTGGGCACAATCATGTGGTAACCTGGTTAAAGACCAGCATGAGTTACAACCATAATTCTGGGATCAGTTATGATCCTAAGCTGATGACTATCTGTACTTGTACAGGTTTATTCTTTGAAATCTGAGGGGATATTTTATTTGAGAAGCAGAATGAAGGAATGCATTTTGAAGTGAAGTATAGTTCTCCACTAGAAAACAGACCTTGTAATATGCCAAGGAGGGGGTGGGTGGGTGGTGGGGGTGTTTAAGGCTCTAAGCTAGAAACCAGGAGACTGAGTTCTAGACCCATCTTAGGCACAAAACCAGCTGGGTGACCTTGGGGCAGTCTCAGCCTTGAGAAGGAGGCACTGGAAAACCACTTCGAAAATCTTGCCTAGAAAACTTCCGGAATTTGTTCAGGCAGTCACCAGCAGTAAACAACAATGCCAAGAGAGAAGCAAATCCATATTTTGCGAAGGCATTGATGCTATGGACTGGCCAGCCCATTTCCCAGATCTGAATCCAATTGAGCATATCTGGGACATCATGCCTTGCTCCATCCACCAATGCCACGTTGCACCACAGACTGTCCAGGAGTTGCGGGATGCTTTAATCCAGGTGTGGGAGGAGATCCCTCAGGAGATCATCCGCCCCCTCATCAGGAGCATGTCCAGGCGTTGTAAGAAGGTCATACAGGCATGTGGAGGCCACACACATTCATTTTGACTTGTTTTAAGGACATTACATGAAAGTTGGATCAGCCTGTAGTGTTTTTTTCCACTTTAATTTTGAGTGTAACTCCAAATCCAGACCTCCATGGGTTGCTAAATTTGATTTCCATTGATATTTTTTGTGTGATTTTATTGTCAGCACATTCAACTATATAATGAACAAAGTATTTAATATTTCATTCATTCAGATCTAGGATGTCTTATTTTTGTGTTCCCTTTATTTTTTTGAGCAGTGCATAATCAATATACTTTACCTGTGATTAGATTTAATGTGATATTGTAAATGTTTACTCTGTGAAAAGACAAATTAAGTAGAAGACACGTGGTCTTATTAAAGCAAAATATACATGCCAGGCAACGCAAGAGAAACATTTAAAACTTAATACCTAAATCTATATATTTTTCATTAGGATAGATGTATGTCCAACGTATTTTGAAGTTAGGCTTCCATTTGAAATAGACTCTTATCTTGAACATCTTTGTTTGGCAAGTCCTAGTAACATTTACAGTACTCTGAGGTATTGTAGTAAGATCTGCTATGTTCACTGAGACTTATTGCTAGGTAAGCATGCATTAACTACAGCCTTGAAGTTATTTAATATTATTTCTGTCAGGGGTGGGATTCTACCAGTTCCTACCTATTCGCTAGAACCGGTTGTTAACATTCTAAGCAGTTCCAAAAACCAGTTGTTAGAAGAAATTACTGGACTAATCCTGTAAGGCAGGAAGGAAACATTCTGATGTTGCTTACAGAAACTGTCTCTCCGTTAACCCTGATTACATTCTTGGCAGGACTAGACTTCCTGTCTCAGGAACTTCTCTGGAGTTTTTTCCTCTCCTTTGCTGATACTTTGCTTGTGTCAAGTAACCATTCAAAGTTACAATGGGACTGAAAAAAGTGACTTATGACCATTTTTCACATTTACGACTGTTGCAGCATCCCCACAGTCATGAGAGGTCAGGCGAGGAGATGAGTGCTTCGATGTGAGTGATGTTGAGTTGGCCACACCTAGCCAGTCACATGACCACCAAGCCATGCCCACCAACTGTCACACCCACAGAACCAGTTGTTAAAAAAATTGAATCCCACCCCTGATTTCTGTTATTTTGTTCTAAAATGTCGTACAGCTTTAAGTATCACAGAACTTTAAAAAAACCTCTTGTTTATATAAATGATGTCTATAAAGAATAAGCAAGAGTAAGAATTTACCTGATTGTTTATAATTATCATTTAAACCTTGTTTTCTTTGATCTCATGACATACAATGAAATCAAGGTTGCAACACTTTAAAGACGTGTACAGAAGAGGGAATTTCTCCTTCTCTTGAATTTCTGTACTGGAGAAAAGATTCTTTGATAATCTAGTTAGGAATTGTATAATAATTTCTAGTATAATTTTCTACATTCCTAATTGTATATACAGATTACAAGGATATGGACATTTTCTCCTCTGCTGAATTTGGTCATCGAATATATTATTATTTTATTATTAAATTATATTATTAAAGTAGTGGATTTTAAAAAAAATCAGAATTGCCATATATAAGTAATTACAGTTAAGCAGCTGTTAAATCCTAGAATAAACCTCACTGGTGTGAGTGAAGGGAAGGGAATCAGGGAGATGGAATTATGTTCCACTATGAATTTTATAGTATTAAAATCAGGAGAAAATCTAAAGACTTGTACTAAAAGTATCTAAATGTGTAACAAAACAAAGTAGAAACAAAAATCCCAAGCAAACAGCTATGATTGTTTTTCCTGAACTGTTATTTCAGAAGGCTTATCTTTGGGAATAATAATCCATTTAGGTTTGGGGTAAGAATATGAAGGAAAATAGAAAGCATGTACAGGTAGTCCTCAATTTACAATCATAATTGAGCCCAAAATTTCTGTTGCTAAGTAAGACATTTTCAAAGTGAATTTGGCCCATTTTTCCATAGGTCACTTTTCGTCTAATCCCATTGTGGTCAAAAGACAGCACTCTTATATTCTGTGCTGCCTTATTTACTCAAAAAGTAAATAAAAATATATCAGCTAAAAGGTTAAAAAAGTTAAAAAAAAACCCTCACCTAATGTCAATAAGTTCCCAACTTATTGAAAGTAAATAAAGTAAATTGTAAATCAAAGTAAACATAATAAATAAGGTAAATAAAAAAAGTAAATAAAAGTGTAATAAGATGTGAAAAAGGAACTAATTTCAATAAAATCCCTACTTTAACCAGAGCCTAAATGGAATGATCCTAATCCTTGCTTTTTCTGGCCTTGGTTAACAGGTTCTTTGTTTGTTTCCTCTTCTAGATCTATCTTCATTTAAAATGGTCAAAGCTTTTATTTTCCCCACAGAAGAAAGACTAACAAAAACTGACTCTAGGTGTATGGTGACAAAGAACATCTCTCACTCAAGGATGTGTGTGGAACTTGTTTGGTGTGAAAGCCTCAGTTGCAATCTAGGGGATGGATCCAGAGGGCCTTCATAAGTCATCTTCTTTGCACAAAAGAATGTTTTAATAGTGCAAGACACTATGCTTCGAGAGCTGCCCAGAGTTGGTAATAATATGGGTAGCTATGTAAATGTTTTAAATAAATACATTTAAAGAAATAAGATCCTTGTGTGAAAATACAACCAAGATGTTCTCTGCATGCTCAAACATTGGCTAATGTTTTAAAATACGTGCTAGCACAAGGCCTTAAAGAGATTCACATACACTATTTGCTGGTATACAAGAGTTCACTGAATAGCAGCTCATCTTGGAAACCAATTATTAGAATAAAATATTTTCCTTTCCAGCTGAGAAAACTGATCTTCTGAAAGTAAAATGGAATGCATTTCCTACAGAACTGGTCTAAGTCAGTCCAATAGTTATGAGTAACTATTATATGTATTCATAACTCAGCCTTACACATCAGGGTTGCAGACAATTTCAGCTTTTTCTCTTGTAGTAGCTTCCCATACATAGGAATAGTAGCTGTAACTTCAAATTTTAGATACCCTTCTGAAACTGAAAAATCAGTGCATAAATGTGTTTCATATAAGATACTTTATTTGAAGAAAACTAATTAATGTTGCAATTGTATATTTCATACTATGTAAACAGAAATGCCGTGTCGAACCCTTGGATGCTTCTCATGGTGTTTTGAGGAGTAAAGTTTGAATACCACAGTTCTAGAGTAGGAGTATCCAACCTTGGCAACTGGGGAATTCTGGGAGTTGAAGTCCACAAGTCTATTTTTTTTAAAGAATTTTTTATTTTTATACATCTCTTCAAGTGAGCAACATGATTCCAGGTTACAGCATTTATACATAGTCATAGTTACATTTCCAACTTTCTCATCTAATCTCATATCATCATTATCAATTCCACTAATCTTTAAATAAGTTCTTACTTCATATTTCAGTTCATTAATTCAGTATCAAAGACATTTCGTTCTCACATATATTTTCCATTCTTTATCCCCTATTATTTCCATTTTCAGCTTACCACCTATTTTATTTTACATTATTCATTATTATCTTCATTAATTTTCTCAAAGCTGATATATAATAAACAAACAAAAAAGAATAAAAATAAAATAAAAATAATATATTCAGGATCCACATCCCTCAATCTACAATAAATCTTATGTCTATTCCAGAGATATTCATATAACTATTTCATATTTTTCCTTTGTTTCCACTTAGCCAAAGTTTATCTATAAAATTTTATTAAATTTTTATTCCCCTCCTTTTTAATCATAAGTATAATACTCTCATTACGAATACTTTACATTCCAATATAATCCTTTCTAATTTACCATATTCTCTATTTTCTCATATCCTTTATATAATCAATTACATTTTCTATTTAATATATATATAATAAAAAAAGAAAAAAAGAAAATTAAGTTTCCTTTTTGTTTCTATTTAGCCAAGTTGTCAGGTGGTGCTCCATTCAAAATTCAAGAAAGAAATATCTAGACTCCATAGATTAGAGAAAAGATATCTTTTACTGAAAATGAAGTGGTAGCAACCGTAAAATTCTGAACATGTTTTCCACGGAAAATGCATTCAGGTTTCTATAGTCAACTTCCAAGTGCTTGGAGCCATCTTTCTTTTCATGGAACAGCACTGGGGCCGCTATCCGGGGTCTAGCGGGTTGGATGAAACCACGTTCCAAATTTTATTGATAAGCGATCTCAGCTCTTCTAATTCCCGTGGTGTCATCAAGTATAGCTTCGGTTTCGGGAGCTTCACCCCAGGTAAAATTTGAATACTACAATCTGTTGACTGATGCGGGGGGAGCTCATCTGAGGCCTTTTCACTGAACACTTCCTTTAAATCCCAATATTCCTTCGGAATTTTCTCCTCCCCCTTCAAGTTCTCAGTACCTGTGGAGGCTAACTCAACCGGATTCTGAAGCTTCGGCTGAGATTGCTCCTCCCTTTCCGGTCGCTGATTGGTACGTATGCGCAACGACCCCTTCCTCCAGTTAACATGGGGGTTCCACTTCCGGAGCCATGGTAATTCCAATATTAGCGGTTTCTCCATCCCAGGGGCCACAATAAAACACAGGGATTCTTTATGCTCTCCCATGGTCATTTCTAGGGGTTCCGTTATGAAACGTGCAGGGCAGCCCCCCACCACCAATCCATCCAATTGGCAAAAGGCTATGGGCATTTTTAAAGGTTTTAGTCTTAAACCCATTTCCTCTACTACTTTCGTGTTGATTACACACCTCGTGCACCCAGAGTCTAGCAAGGCTAGCATCTCCCCTTCGGCCCCTGAGGTGGGTACCCTCAATTTCACTGGAATGGTAATCGGGCCCTTGTTTGGACTTACCAGGAAGCCGTCTTCTGAGTCAGATTCACTCTCTTCAGAGGAGGTCGGAGGTCCCAGCTCCTCTCTTTCTGGAGGGGTGACCTCTACAACCTCCCTCGTCTTAAGCACGGTTTCGCGAGGCTTCGCTGGGGTTTTTTCAGGCTTCCTCCTTCCTTTTGGTGCCCCCTTTGGATACAACTTGGCCCTGCAGTCTGCAGCCCAGTGACCTTCTTTCCCACATCGGAAGCAGGCAGTGGGTTTGGGTCTTGCCACCATCCCTCCCTTATGGGGCTTGGGGACTTCTTGAGGACATGTGGGGGGAAGGCTTGCACCAACCAGAGCCCCCCCAGTGTCTGCTTCGGGTTAGATCAATTTCCACCTTTTCTGCCAGCAAGTACCACATCTGCAAATCATTTGGGTCCCTTCTGGCAATGCATCTCTGGTATATGTCTTCATTTAATCCATCTTTAAACGCTTCTATCAGGGCTACCTGGGACCAGCCTCGAATATGACACGCCAGCTGTCTAAACTCTTGGCTGTAATCAGCCACTGACCTCCGCCCCTGATTTATAGTCTTCATCTTGATCCTGGCCTTTCACTCCGCCAGTGGGTCCTCAAATTTTGCCTACAGCGCAGTCATAAAAATGTTATAATTCAGCAGCTGGGGGGCATTATCATTATGCAAAGTCACCATTCACTCTGCAGCTATTCCCTCCAGAGCCCTGGTAACACATCTCACTTTGGCTGCTTCTGAGGAGAATACCACCCTGTATTCTTCCATATAGCTCCAAACTTGTGCTAGGAAAAACCCCAAGTCTTTGGGATTTCCCCCAAATTTTACTTCTAGCAGAGGCAGCTTGGGAGCTCTATGTCATCTAGGGATTACACCTCCCGCTGGGGGCCCCGGGGCTATTGCTGGCTGTTGCTCTGGCTCAGGTTGATTTATGGGGGTGGGGGTTGCTTGGCTTCTTCTGGCTGGGGCTGCTTCCCCTTCCCCTTCATACCTTTGTGCAGCGTAAGGTTGCCCAAATGCCTCATTGAGGAATTGCCTGGCTTGGTCCAGTAAAAGCTCTCTCTTTTCTCTCTCTTGCCATGGCTCCTCTCTTCCACGCCATCGGGTGATGGTGATTCCAGGGGGGGAAACTCCTCCGAATCCTTCCAGCCAACTCCCAATGACTGGGCTTCACAGCTGGGATCTCTTCCAGTTTGAGCTCCGCTAACAATTCAGCTTCCCGTGCCTCCTCCAGCAACAAAGACTCTTGGCCTCCAATGGTGCCCAGGTCCTTCTGGTCACTGGTTGGAGATGACATGATGTTCAGGCCCCCTCGGAAGAAACTGGATATTTTCTCCAGGTGGGCTGGTAGAGGGAGATTCAGAATAATGTCAGGTGGTGCTCCATTCAAAATTCAAGAAAGAAATACTTAGACTCCATAGATTAGAGAAAAGATATCTTTTACTGAAAATGAAGTGGTAGCAACCGTAGAATTCTGAATCTGAGAAATTAGGCACGCAAATCACATATCCAAAGTGATGGAAATGTTCCCATCCCCAATAGTTCAAATGATTCTTCCAATTAAAAGTTGTGAATATGATCATGTAGACATCTTCAGGTGGTGATGAGGCCTCTGTCCGTTGACCTTGGCATATTTTGACAAAGGTTTGTAGCTGCACAGAGAAAAGAAAGCTAAGTGAGAAATAGAAACCTAAACAGGAATTTATATTCCCCCCCTCCTCATTTTTACAACACTAGAATGTAACACTTCCAGCTCGCTTCCCAGACTTTACCCCCTCCTCCCCCCCGTTACTTATGGTAGCCAAAAGATGCAAAGCAATAGTAGAAGATCTTGAAGGCTGACACAAATTTAACCTATAAAGTTTTATTTAATTTTCATAACACTTTTTGGTCATAATAGCATAATTTTTTCTAGTTTACCATATTCTCTGTTTTTCTAATATCATTTGGATAATCAATTACATTTTTAATGTATGTGTGTATATATATATATATATATATATATATATATATATATATATATATATGGATTTGCTAACAATAAAGCCCTCTTAATTTCTCTCACTCTATCTTTATTTTTCTCATATATAATTATATAATAATCTTAAGGTAATTCCCGTAAGTTTTAAACTTCAAATCTCCCCAATCTATATTTCTAAAAAAAGTACCAAAATACAGCTCCATGTGGTATCCCTCCTTTATATTATCTTTAACCCATATCTCTAAATCTCTCGGCCTTATAATTTCTTGGAATTTTGACCAGTTTTCCCTTTTTTAAATTTCCCCCATCTTTCCTCTTAACTCCTCTTTTTTCCTCTAGTATTGTTTTTGTTTTAATCTGCCAATCACTTATTTTCCCTGCACCCTTTCCTGTTCTCTCTTTTGGATTTTTTTCTTGTACAGCTTCTTCTTCTTCTGTTTAATCTTGGGAGTATTTTCCCTTTTATTTATTACATCTATAATCAGTATCTTAGTTTTGATTCCTTTTATGTCTTTTTGCAATGTCTCTTGTTGTTTGTGCTCTTCTAAGCTGCTTTCCTCTTCCTTTAACTCCTCCTCCTTGAATTTTTTTTGTTCTTCTGTGAACATTAATTTTTCTGCCAGTGTGTCCAATAATTCTATTCTTTCTTTTAACATCCCTCTCACAGTTTGTAGTTCTAACTTGAATTCTTTGCCTGTTTCTTCCATTTTTTAAAATCAGTTGAGTTATTCTTTATTTTATTAAAAGTCAGTCTTTTATTTTAATCCTGGCCAAAAATATATGTTTGTCTCAGTTCCTCTTGTTAATCCTTCTATCTCCTTGTCACAATCAACACCAAACAGTCCCAAGTTATTATCTTCGCTTGTCCCTTTGCTGCAATCTCCCTTTTTTTTAGTGCTTCCAGGGTTATTTTTTTAATATAGTCTTTTATTTCATTTTTTCATTCACACATTTGTAAGACCAGTAATTTTCCATGAAATCATAAAGAAAAAAGTACCTTTAACCATTAGATGGTGCTCTACTTTTCAAAGTTCTGTTTTTCTCTTTTCAATTGTATTAGCACTAATTTTCAACCATTAGCTGTTTTAAATGTAGTCAATTCTGGGCAAGTCCAGCATTCTATCCAATGCATAATTAATGCCAATTTCTGTATCTTATTCCAAATTTAGTCTAATTCCATTGTAGTCCTTTTAAAATCTGGTTTTTTATTCACCTTGCATTTTCCTCTTATTTTCCATTCGTCGCTGCCATACTCTTAAATGAGGGCTCTTTCCTTCTGTTTCTCGGGGTTGTCAAAAAAAAAACAAATCAACATTATTTTGCCTGGTTACATGTAGCTTACCACTTCATTGCTTCAGCACACACTTAAGTCCCAGAAGCTTCCTGTCTTCAGGGAAGCCATTAAAACTGCCGCTATCTCTTTTCTTCAAGGCAAGCCAGGGAGGGGAGATGCGGCTCCCCTTGAAGACAGGATGCAGCTCCCCTTGACCTGGCTGGCAGTCTCCCTCTCTTCCCCCGCCCCTCCAAGGTGGGTCCGAGATGGATCCGGTCCCATTGGGACCCTCCAAGAGGATAAGCATGGATCGAAGCTGTGCACAATCACAGTCTTCGGTCAGTCTTTGACAGAAGTGCCACTGGAAGCCCAAGTCCACAAATCTTAAAGTTGCCAAGATTGGACAGTCCTGTTTTAGAATGAACATTTCTTTTAAGGCAATAATATGAAGTGGAGCATTTCAAACATGATGAGGGAGATATAGCGAACCTGTTTGTACCTCAAGAGCATTAAGTGTGTCTACAATTGTAATTTTCATTCTAGGAAACCATCCAACCTTCTGTTACACTGAAAATTGGACACCTGCATATCAAAGGGTAGTATGTTTAAGCATACATTATTTTCAACCACAGTAAAAGAAAACTAAATATGGAAACAATAAACTCTACAGAAACAAAATCAGAAAAATCTATTATTGTGACATCATTCCAAATGTGCATAATACACTCAATCTTATTTTTACTGGCTAGAATTCTCAGGGGTGGGATTCAAATTTCTTAAGAACTGGTTCTGTGGGCATGGCCTAATTTGTGGGTGTGGCTTGGTCATGTGACTGTGGGCATGGCTTGGTGGTCACGTGACCAGTTGGACATGGTTTGGTAGTCATGGCCAACTCAATGGCCTCACATGGAGAGGTGCCTCGCCTGGCTTTTCCTCACCCATCCCCTCCCAGCCAGTCCTCACTTTGTCTTTCATGTTATGGTGAGAGAGGAAGCTTTTTCAAAGTCATCTTCCCCCTGATACTAGCCAATAAGATGAGATTTTGCTATCAGAAGACCTGTGTTAGGGATAACATTGTTTACCCTAACTGGTTTAGGTAAAATAATAAATATGTAATCATAGTTTATTAGTTAAAGTGTCTGCAACTTTAAATATGGGAAAGTAATTAAGGGAGTGGTTGTGAAAGCACTTTAAAAGAAGCAAGATGACAGCTTGCTCTCTCTCTGGCTTTGATGATCCCTAATTACTGCATGGACTCAAGACTGCTTTGCTCGAACGGGAGAGATAAACAAAGGACTGATTTGTAAGTGAACTGACAAAGGATATTCCACATGGACTTTGCTAACTGAATATCCTTGAATGGACTGACTAAATGATACATGACTATTGGACTGTTATTTTGACTATGCTATGAACTCATAATGGAATAAACTATATTTTTGATAGCACAAGCGTATCTGTTATTTTTACTGTATGTTAACAAACATATAAGCTTAGCTCACTCATTTATCTGTGTGCCTATCTGACTAACACTGCACATTCTGTTTAGCTTGTCTCCTTAACACTGGTTCTGGGCCCAGGCTTAACACTGGTTCTGGGCCCAGAGGCTGCAAAGTCAGTTTAACTAGGATAAAACAGATTTATGTAAAAGTGAGAGTTTGTGTTGTTATACATTACAGTAAACAGACAGCTGTGTTTTATTAATTATAGTTTTATATCCATAAAAGAAAACATGGCACAAGTCAATCTACAAAGTTTGTCCCTTATATCCAAGCTGGATGGAACAAACTATGTATCATGGTCTATGAAATGTAGTCTGCTTCTACGAAGAGAAGGTCTGTGGAACATAATTGAAAATCCACCAAACGTAGAGGAATGGGATCCAGAGGATGATGAAGATAGACTAAAAATAGAAGAATTTATGCATAAAAATGAACACGCTATTTGCATAATTGGGTTAACCTTAACTGACCAACAACTTGTTCATATCCATGGAGAACAAACGGCTGTTGGGTGTTGGCAGAAGCTGAAGAGGATTTATGTTCGAGATAACGTTGGTGCACACATAAATCTAACACGGAAGCTTTTCAGTACGCATCTCCAGACGAATGGTGATATGCTGAGTCATTTGAAAACTATGCAAAGCATTTTTCAAGAATTGCACGAGAAAGAGCTTATTTTCTCTGAACTATACCAAGTCTACATAATTCTATCATCACTAAATGAAAGTTATGATAACTACGTAACTTCCCTTGAAATATTGCCAAAGGAAAGTCTAACTTTAACTGATATAACTGGCAGATTGATTGAAGAGGCCAGAAGAAGGCTTGAAAGAAATGAGTTAAGGAGGGAACAACCTCAAAAAGAAGATAATGAATCTCCTACTGCATAGGCAATTAAAAAGTGTCTTAATTGTGGAGGAAGAGGACATTTGGCAAGATTTTGTAAAAAAGCAAAGCACCAGAACGCTGGCCAGAATACTAAAAGTCATCAAAAGATAAATAAAAATTTAGAGTTAGCCATGTATACTAACGGAGCTGTAAAAAATAATTTATGGGTGGTTGACAGTGAAGCATCCCACTGTATAACAAATGATAACAGAAATTTTATTAAAATGTCCAAGAGTACACAGCAGATATCGTTAGCAAATGGCTGGTAACTGAAAGCTAAAGGTCAAGGTATAGCATATTGTTCTTTTATAAAAGAGAATGTAAAAATGTTATATGTACCACAACTTAAGTTTAATTTAATTTCAGTAAGAATTTTGGTTAAACTAGGATATGTAGTTACTTTTAAAGGAGATAATTGCATAATTGAGAAAGAAGATAAGAGAATTACTGCATCTTTAAGAGGTGAATTATATGTGTTAAATGATGATGATTTAAAGGTGGCTAACATGGTTTATGAAAATAAGAAACCTCATGATGAATGTATTCACTTGTTACACCGAAGGCTAGGGCATTTAAATTTTAAAATGCTTAAGAAAACTGTTGAATTATCTAAGGGAATAAGTTTGAAACCTTGTAATAAGTATTTGCAATGTAATGCCTGTAATCAAAGTAAGAGCAGGGTCACACCGGCTAATAGAGTTGATGGATTTACTACCAAAGAGCCTTTAGAAGTAGTATTTGCTGATTTAATAGGTCCGAAAAAACCAAGTGTAGGAGGAGCTCGTTACATATTAAGTATAATGGACCACTATTCTAGATATGGGTTTTGCTATTTAATGAAGAGCAAAACTGAAACGTATCAAAATCTCTTTAATTGGATAAAATTTGCTGAAAGGAAAACTAAAAAGAAATTAGTAACTCTTATAACAGATAATGGTGCGGAATTTACAAATAATAAATTCCAGAATAGACTTAGAATGTTAGGTATTCAACATAAGAAGTCTGCACCATATAGGCCACAACATAATGCCTTTATAGAGAGACAAGGCCAAACATTACAATCAATGACACGTACTATGATGTCTGATTCAGGATTACCTGACAATTTATGGGAAGAAGCAATAATGTGTGGTAATCATATATTAAATAATGTTGTTAATTCAACAACAGGTGAATTACCATTCACACTGTGGCATAGTATTTAAGTTACATGCACACACCTGATTTAAGTTACATGCACACATTTGGAGCACCAGCATGGGTGCATATCCCTTCACAACTCAGACACAAAGGACAACATACAGCTAAAAGATTATTTTTTGTAGGATATAAATCTAATCATAGATCTTATAGATTCTGGGAACCAGGTACATCTAGAATTTACACCAGTGCTAGTGCTAAATTCCTAGAACATGTAGGATGGAGTAGATTAGAGCAAGATTTAAATAATGAAGTAATTATTGAACCCTACAAAAGGCAGAAAGAACAGACTAGTTATAAGAAGAGTCTAATTAAAGAAGAAGTCCACGAAGAGCAAATAGGACCAGAACAAGAGGAAACAGTTGATCAGGAAGAGTTAGATAATCAAGAAGAGTTAATAAATGAAAGTCCACCTAGGATTTGTGAGGATGCTAGAAAATATTGGACTATAATTCGCATGTGGTTGGAAAAAATGACAAAGAAACATATAGACTTGAAACCTGAGATCTTCTTATTGGGAATTTTACCTGATATATATAGTAAAGATTTGAAATACCTGATTGTAAATGTATTAACAGCGGCCAGGATTGTATTTGCTAAAAATTGGAAGAATGAGAAAATACCATTACAGGAAGAAATTGAAAATATTGGAATGTGCTGAGATGAGCAGATTGACATTTGAAATTAGAGAGCAAGAGGATAAACAATTTTACGAAATTTGGGATCTTTTTTATAAATGGCTAGATGATAAAATACGATAATAGAATATTTAGAATGCTAGATAGTAAGGAATATCTTTATTTTGCTATTATTTTGCTATTTGCTATTATATTTATAAAGGATTTTTTAGGATTGATTTGATATGACTAGATGATTTGTTATAGAGTAAACTGGTTTCAAATATTGTTAGCTCATAAAGCATGAATGATTAAAAATATAGTCAAAAACTTCTTTTTTTAGTGATATTAGGATATATAAGTTTGGATTGACAATATGAGTTGTTATGTAACATAATTGTAATTGAGACTACAGAATGAATGCACAAAAATGATGAACCAACTGACACACCGGATGTACATATAAGAGTTGATGTTTTTATGTTTTGTTTGTCTTGTTTGTTTGTAGAAAATTAATAAAAACTTTTTCAAAAAATAAGAAATAAATGAAAGTCCACCTGTAAGTCCTGTAATACCTAGACGTACTACACGTGTAACTAGACCACCTGATAGGTATCAAGCAAGTATAGTTTGCCAAGTAACTAAAGTTCCAACTAGTGTAGATGAACTTAGGATGTATCCTGCTAAGGATCAGGAGAATTGGCAAAAGGCAATGGAAAAAGAACTAAATTCATTAAAGGTAATGAAAGTTTATGAAGATGCTAAATTACCTCCAGGAGAAAAATCCATTGGGTACAAATGGATATTTGAAGTAAAAACTGGAAATGAGGGGACTGTTACCCATAAGACTAGGTTGGTAGCTCAAGGATTTAATCAAACTGCATCTGATTACGATGAAGTTTTCGCACCAAGTCTTAAAGCAACATCTTTAAGAGCAGCATTAGTGTGGGCAGCTAAGAAAAACTATGTCATTAATCATTTAGATGTAGAAACTGCTTATCTGCATGCACCATTGCAGCACACTATATATTTAAGAAAACCAGTAGGTATAAAAGACAATAAAGTAAACAGTAATGATTGTTGGAAACTCAAAAAGAGCCTTTACGGATTGAAACAATCTGGTTTTGAGTGGAACCAATATATTGTGAAAGAATTAAACAATATAGGTTTTAAATCTGGTTTAGCAGATCCATGTGTGTTTAAAAGAGAAAATAATGGAACGGTGTCATTATTGTTATTATTTACAGATGATATTGCTTTGATAACTAAGACTAATAATGAAGCGAATGAGATTATATCATTATTAGCTAAAAAGATAAAATTAAAGCATTTAGGTGAAATTAAAAAGTATCTAGGATTGACAATTAATAAAACTAAAAATGGATTTAAGATATCTCAAGAAGATAAAATTTGCCAATTAATTAAAACGTATAAAATGGAACTTTGTAAACTGGCAAAGACTCCAATGAGTCAGAAAGTTTGCCAAACTAATGATCAAAGTCCCAAATTTGGTAAGTCTATATATCAATCTTTGATTGGTAGCTTATCATATATAAGCAATTGGTCAAGGCCAGATATAGCTTATAGTGTTAATCAGCTGGCACGTTTTAATTCAGATCCACATCAATGTCATTGGCAATCATTAAAGAGAATTTTAAGATATCTTAAAGGAACAATGAACCATGCATTGTATATAGAACCAAAGGGTGATTTGAGTCTTAGTGCCTATGCAGATGCAAGTTTTGCAACTGATATAAACACTAGAAAATCAACATCTGGGATGGCTATATTATTTGGTAAGACACTAATAGGGTGGAGGTCAATCAGACAACAGCATATCAGCTTGTCCACGATGGAAGCGGAATTTTCATGTCTGTCATTACTATGCACTGACTTAATTTTGTACAAACAGTTGTTATTATTAGACATGGGTATAACTGTTAAAGATTCCATTATTGTGTACGAGGACAACCAAACAGCCATAAAGTTAGCTACTAGTATTGCTGTAAAAACTAGATCAAAGCATACTGATTTAAGATACTTAAATGTTAGAGAATCTGTAAAGAATGGGCTAATTAGATTGGAATACTGCATGACAGAAGAAAACATTGCAGACCAATTTACAAAAGCTCAAGGAGTAAGCAAGTTTAAAGAGAGTTGTAACAAATATGATTTAAAGATGTAAATAGTTATATTTATTATTATTTCCTAAAAGGGGAGAATGTTAGGGATAACATTGTTTACCCTAACTGGTTTAGGTAAAATAATAAATATGTAATCATAGTTTATAAGTTAAAGTGTCTGCAACTTTAAATATGGGAAAGTAATTAAGGGAGTGGTTGTGAAAGCACTTTAAAAGAAGCAAGATGACAGCTTGCTCTCTCTCTGGCTTTGATGATCCCTAATTACTGCATGGACTCAAGACTACTTTGCTCAAAGGGGAGAGATAAACAAAGGACTGATTTGTAAGTGAACTGACATAGGATATTCTACATGGACTTTGCTAACTGAATATCCTTGAATGGACTGACTAAATGATACATGACTATTGGACTGTTATTTTGACTATGCTATGAACTCATAATGGAATAAACTATATTTTTGATAGCACAAGCGTATCTGTTATTTTTACTGTATGTTAACAAACATACAAGCTTAGCTCACTCATTTATCTGTGTGCCTATCTGACTAACGCTGCACATTCTGTTTAGCTTGTCTCCTTAACCCTGGTTGGGGAACCCAGGCTTAACAACCTGATGCACATTTGCAAATATTGTTTATCACCATTCTCTTGGAAAGACTGAGTGGAAAGATTTATAAAGAATAACAGACTTGGAAGAGACCTTGGTGGTTTTCTAATCCAACCCCTGCTAAAGCATGAGGCCCTATACTATTATGGACAAATTTCTTCTTAAAAACCTCCAGTGATGGCATACCCACAATTTCTGAAGGCATCCCATTTCTCTGATTAATTGTTCTCACTGTCAGGAAATTTCTTCTTATTTCTAGGTTGGATCTGTTTGATAAGTTTCCATCTCACAGTTACTTCAAGTTGAACCAAGCACCACCTATTCCATACATTTTTTCTTGCCTGTGTAAAATCTTATTTTTCTCCATTAAATATTTAAATTGTTCTACAGTGGTATTCATTTTACTACAATGATTTTTGCAAAATGCATTAAAGTTTGAAGAATACATTTCTGCTTATACTGACAAAGATTATTCTTTTGGAACATTAAAGTCAAGCAAATATTTCCAATCCTACAATTGAAAACACATTTGAAAGGTATTTTCAAAGCACTCAATTAGTGGATGTCTTACCATTCTTTCTCTTCTCCTCTAATTAAATCTTTCTGCTTTATATTTTTTTTCTTTGTCCTTATTGCAATATTCCAAAATTTTCACAGATCCTTCACAAAGAACCATTTCTAATTTAACTGGAATACAAAACAATCTTTCCAGTCTGGAATTCCTTGACTCACACACACACTCCTCAGCTCCTCAACACTTCTCAATGTTTTCCTTTCCTTTCTGTTATGTACAGAAACGTGCTTCTCTTTTACTGCTCTTTTCAAATTAACCCTTCTCTAATGCCTACACCTGCATTTAATTCAGGTAAACCCAAAAGACAATACTTCTTTCCTAAGTTGTCAAAATGGAAAGTGCTCCAAAGGGAATTACTCAGGAGGATGATATTAGCAATTCATAAACATAATTATCTTGCTCTCAGAAAAGATGGGGACTTAACAAACTATTTAAGCAATGCATGATTAACTGCATAGCACTAAAAGGCAGATGAGTTGCTCATTGAGACCAACAGTGATACAAGCAAAAAATCAGTCTTGTTAGGAAAGGCTGTCTAATAAAAATGTACCCTGGTCTTCTCTTATTATAAAATCATCCTGGACAGCTGTGGAGCTTACTCTCCTCCCTCTTTTGGGAAGATTTACAAACAACTTCCAGCCAGGTTCACCCTGCAGCCTCACCCATCCCTACTGACAGCTCTTGATTGGGCAGTGGTTTGGTTTTACCTTGCCCAACCTTCCTCCTCCCACAGCTGGTGGTAGAGAAGAAGGCCAGCCCCCTCAGCTCCAGCAATGCCCTGTGTGCTGAGTCCCAATCTGGGGCTCCAATATGCTCCAATTGTTTTCATCGGCAAGAGGGGCTGCAGAGCTTCTCTCGCTGATGGGAAAGCTCTTGCCAAGAAGGCAAGCGGCGGTGATACATCCCAGAACTTCCCAGTAGTGGGGAGTTTTCTTGGTTGGATCCAGCCACAGCAGCACCAGGGGGAGAAGGAGACCTTTCCCTTCTCCCCAGCACCACAGACACAGCCGCACTGCTTCTTCCCGGCCAGGGAAAAGAGGAGACCATTTCCTCCTCCCCAGCCAGCATGGACACAGCTGCACGGCTTCTTCCCGGCCAGGGGAAAGAGGGGACTGTTTCCTCCTCCCCAGCCAGCATGGACACAGCCACACGGCTTCTTTCCGGCCAGGGGAAAGAGGAGACCGTTTCCTCCTCCCCAGCCAGCACAGACACAGCTGCACAGCTTCTTCCTGTCCAGGGGAAAGATGAGACCGTTTCCACCTCCCCAGCCATCATGGACACAGCCATGTGGTGGTGGGAGCAGTTAGCTAGCTAGGTCACGGTGAAGTAAGCCAGGTAAGACCAAGGAGAGGGGGAGACAGCACAGCAGCCTAGGCAGGCCTGGGAGTCGACTCAGCCGGGGCTTGCTCACTCACCCAGGGAGATCAGGGCTGCAGTGAAAGGCAGGCAGCAATGGCAGGTGAAGACAGGTTAGCAATAGTGGGCAAGATGAGGAATGACTGGGCAGGGTGAGTGGGCGGGTCAGGAAGGGGTGGGGCCAGCCAATGGTGCGATTTACCAGTTCTCCGAACTGCGCAGATTCATAACAACCTGTTCTATAGAACCGGTCTGAACTGGTAGAATTCCACCCTGAGAATTCTAAATCCTCAACATAGATCCTAAACAACATAAATTTTGATAAATTCTGAACAAGTAGAATGTAAGCCTTAAGATGATTTTGGCTGGGCTCTATTTTTACAGTACCACCTTACTTGGGGCAAAGTTTGGGGAATACATATTCTGATGTGCAAAAAAGAAGCCAAGATGAAAGTAAAATTGGGTGCATGCCTATTACATACAAACAGGCTAACATCTAGATATTCCACCTGCTACAGTAGATCAGTTCAGGTGGCCTAGGACAGGCTTGATACCATGTGCCCTTCAACAGAGCTGATCTTTGAGAAATCCAAATAAAGATAACTGATAACCTCTTGTTCTCTAGAATTTGCCCATTTGGGACAAATATGTCATCTGCCAAATAATAGAATAGGTCTTAATACATTACATTTAAAAACCATTCATACTGACCTAATATTTGGGACATTTCCTCTTACTACCTTAACATACGTCTGCTTTGCAGATCAGAGATATACTAAACTGTACTTTGAATTCCCATAATCCTTCATCAGTTTGTTTAAATTTGTTGAGATTTAACACATTTATAGCCATCAGGATGGGGAAACTGGGCTGTTCTGTATAGTAACAACTCACTGGAGCCTCAGGCAGGGTTCAGGGTTTTTTTTCTATAGGTTATAATAACCTTGAAAGGGAAGATATGCCCTGGATTGAAACAGTCTGTAAGACAAGTCTATTTTGTGCTCTTCCTTCTCCTGCAAGAAGGTAGGTTTCTTCCTGGCCTCTAAAATCCATCTGGAAAAAAGACCTCATGAAGCTGAACTGATCCCAGTGCAGGAAATCTCTCTTCAGCCATAGGTTAACTTTGCTCTTCAGCTTTCTTTCTGGTCTGGAGAAACTGAGTCAAGGCAGGGTTCCCTCCCCAATAGCTGTTACCCAGATGCTTCTTTCATCACTTTTCAATGATGGCTTTCCCTCCCCAATCCAGCACTTCCTGTTTTTCTCATTTCATTTTAGCTTATTACCTGAGGGAGAAAATAATGAGAATGTAGGCGCCAAAAGAGGAGTCAGTAACTTGTACTCTGGGGCTGATTGCCTCTGAGAATCAGGCACATCTTATAGAATCATAAGGTCAGAAGGGACAGCACACTGCCGACATACTTAAGCAGTGGTTTACCAGTCATTATTGTTGAGCCAGGTATTGCCTATTCCATACCTATACCTATACGTCTTGTTTTTCCTGCTTAAGTGCAGGATCTTCCTTTTCTCACCATTGAACTGCATCTTGTTGAGATTGTTTTGAGAGACTGGTCTTAAAATATAGACAGGATTGCCTCCCATCAAACCTTGACCCATACCAGTTTGCTTATTGGAATAACAGATCCACAGAGGATGCTATGGCCATGGCTCTCCACGTTGCACTGAAACATCGGGAGCATAGTGGGAGCTATGTAAGGATGCTTTCCATTGATTACAGCTCGGCTTTTAATACCATCATTCAGGATATACTGATTAAGAATTTGCTGGAAATGGGCCTCTCCTCTCACATCTGCTGTTGAATAAGGGACTTTCTTACTAACAGCCCCCAAACTGTTAGGATTGGCAGCTATTTTTCCTCCACTCTTGCTCTCAGCACTGGCTCCCCACAGGGCTGTGTGCTGAGCCCTCTTTTATATTCACTCTACACCTACGACTGCACTCCCTCTTGTCCCACTAACTCTATAATAAAATTTGTAAATGACACCACGTTGGTGGGACTCATATCAGCAGGAGACAAGACGGCCTATAGGTCAGAGGTTCTCAGACTGGTCTTGTGGTGCAAGAGGCATAACCTCACCCTGAACATCAAAAAGACCAAAGAATTGATTATAGACTTCAGAAGATGCAAAGCAGAGCCTCTCCCACTATATATCAATGGAGATTGTGTGGAAAGAGTTCGTAGTTTTAAATTTCTAGGAACTCATATTTCTGACAACCTTACTTGGTCAGTCCACACTACGGCCACTGCAAAGAAGGCCCAACAGTGCCTACACTTTCTGAGACTGCTGAAAAAGAGTGATCTGGGTGAGAAGTTGCTGGTTACTTTTTACCGTTCTACCATCGAGAGCATTTTGGCATACTGTGTAATGGTGTGGTATGCTGGATGCTCTGTAGTGGATAAGAAGATGCTCCAGAGAGTTATAAACACAGCACAAAAATCATTGGTTGCTTTCTTTCTTCTTTGGAAGAGATTGCAAAGATCAGACTCCCCTCTAGAGCACTAAAAAATCTCCACAGACCGTTCTCATCCTGGTCATTCATATTTCAAACTGTTACCATCAGGGAGATGTTATAGGTGTCTTCAAAGGAGGACTGATAGACTGAGAAACAGTTTCTTTTCCAAGGCAATAATTGTCTTGAATCAAACAGTGCATTTGTGATTTAGTCCTATGTATATAGTGGCATTTTTAAACTATTTAACTTACTAAATGTTTTAGATAGGTTTTAGACTAGGTGTATTATTATTATTATTATTATTATTATTATTATTATTATTATTATTATTATTATTATTATTATCATTATTATCATCATCATCATTATTATTATTATTATTATCATCATTATCATTATTATCATTATCATTATTATCTCTGTAGTGTGATTGTGATGTGGTGTTTGGGGCACTGTGCCGGAGTAGCTTTCAAATTTCATTGTATTCGTGGAATGCAATGATAATAAAGGTATTCTCTATTCTAAAGCCATGTCTTTTTTTCAGGCCAGAAATTGCTCTGTTTGCCTGTTCCTCAGAATAGTTGTCACAGCAGCAACCAAATAAAAATAAGCACCACACTGGTGTGATATCAAGATGGAATTAATATTTGTTTAATAGGATTTCAGCCTCATCAGAATAGGTAAAGGTGAAAGTTGATTCGAAAAAGGGAGCAAGGTTTGCATGCTAATAAAGTATGGGTAATTCTCAATTTATGACCTTAGCGATTGGTCAAACTTACGACAGAGCCCCCAAAAAGATACTTACAATCCAGTTTCCAAATTCCAAAAGTTGCCTCTTTTGTAAAGTCATGTGACCACATTTTGGGTTCTCAACAACTGGCCAACATTTTAAAAGGACATAACCCCTGCTGGTTGTGTCTGGTTTTAGGGGGTGGTGCTCATTTCCAATTCACAACCAAAGAGCCAGCATTGTCCGAAAATGTTTTTGTAGTCATTTGGCCAGCATGACTATATCCAAATGTGCACAGAAGGTTGTTACTTTCCCACCAAAGTAGTATGTATTTATACATTTGTGTGCTTTTGGACTGCTAGGTTGGCAGGAGCTGGAACAAGTAGATACAGATAATCAGAGTTGGAAGGGACCTTGTAGGTCATCTAGTCCAACCCCCGCCCAAGCGGGAGACCCTACACCATTTCTGACAAATGGCAGTCCAATCTCTTCTTGAAAGTCTCAAGTGATGGCGCTCCCACAACTTCCGAGGGCAAGCTGTTCCATTGTTTGATTGTTCTCACTGTCAGAAAGTTTCTGCTTATTTCCAGGTTAAATCTCTCCTTGTTCAGTTTCCATCCATTATTCCTTGTCTGGCCTTCAGGAGCTTTAGAAAATAGCTTGACCCCTTCCTCCCTGTGGCAGCCCTTCAAATATTAGAAGACCACTATCATGTGTCCCCTGGTCCTTCTCCTTACTAGACTAGCCAAGCCCAGTTCCTGCAACCGTTCGTTGTATGTTTTAGTCTCCAGTCCCCTAATCATCCTGGTTGCTCTTCTCTGTACTTTTTCTAGAGCCTCAACATCTTTTTTATAATGTGGTGACCAAAACTGGATACAGTACTCTAGGTGTGGTCTTACTAAGGCTTTATAGAGTGGTATTAGTACTTCCCTTGATCTTGATTGTATCCCTCTGTTAATACAATTTAGGATTGCATTAGCTTTTTTGGCTGCTGCTGCACACTGCTGGCTCATATTTAGCTGGTTGTGCACTAAGACTCCAAGATTCCTCTCACAGTTATTGCTATTGAGCCTGATTTCACCCAGTCTATATGTGTACTTTTGGTTTTTCTTGCCTAAGTATAGGACTTTACTTTTCTCTGTATTGAATTTCATTTTATTAGATACAGCCCAAGGTTCTAGTCTGTCAAGATCCATCTGGATCTTGAGCCTATCTTCTTGGGTGTTAGCTATTCCTGCCAGCTTAGTATCATCTGCAAATTTGGTAAGTTCCCCTTCTATTCCCTCATCTATGTCGTTAATGAAGATATTGAAGAGTACTGGGCCTAAGACGGAACCTTGTGGCACTCCATTGCTTACTTCCCTCCATGTAGACTTAGACCCATTAAGGACTACTCATTGAGTACGGTTTGCCAACCAGTTGCGAGTCCACCTAGTGGTGGTGCTATCTATTCCACCTTTTTCTAGCTTACTAAGAAGTAGGTTGTGGTCTAATTTATCGAATGCCTTGCTGAAATCTAAATATATTATGTCCACAGTATTTTGCTGGTCTAATGGAAGTAATGGAAGCTCACTCCATTACATGGTACTTAGGTCTAATTCCAGCCTTCCAGTCGACGAGTCTAGCAATGGTTGAGTGGCTCACATTTACAAAATGATTTATGACATTTTTTGCCAAAACCCAATGTTTCTCACTGATTTTTGGCAAAAAAAAATGCCTATAATGAAAAATGGATTCACTTAATGACTGTGATGTTCATTTTACAAGTGCCACAAAAAAAGTTCATAAAATCGGGTCAGTCACATGATGACCCAGTTACAACTGCCATGATTTACAGCCATAATTATCAGGCTTATTATAGTCATAAGTTGAATACTATCTGTGTATGAAATTAAATTAAAACATGAAAACATAAAGGTAAGGTAAAATATTTGTTTGCACTTTGTTCCACAAGAAGCAGAAAACTCAATAGCATATATAAAATGACTTGTTATAATGCAGAAATGAAAAAGCACTACTTAAACTGCTGAGGTGATCAAAATATAGTTTGCAGGAAAGGACTTAGGATGAACCTTTATAAGAATGTTGTTATTTTATGTGCTGTAAGTGCTCAGCACAAGACAGTGGGCTATATTGTTTTCCCCAGCACATACCTTATTAAAGAGTCAAGAGAATAACATAACTTGTTTGCAAAAAATGTTGCTTATCTTTTTAAAAAGGAACTTCCGCTGACTCAACAGACTCAACATTTACCAAGAAATGGGGTTGGCTTTGAAAATCACGAAGTCATCACAGGTAAATTTACCTCAGTTTCCCTCATAAAGTATTTATTCTTGCTTCGGGAACAGAAACTGGAATTAAAACAGCTATCTTGTTTTGTGCACTAGGAAATGAGGGTGTTTCTGCTGAGTTTGGAGAAAGACATCAGCCAAGTCAAACTGGTCTCTGCAGAAACAACTACCCACAGCAGAGTCAGGAGGAAAAAGGTTACTCCAGTTTGTCACAAACTCACAGCATGAAGCAGAGGAACACTAATGACATTGTGCAAGGTATTCGCTAGATATTGTTTATTAATGCTGTAGTTATTAATGCTGTAATACTGTAGTTCTATATACCCATATATAGTGATAACTCCCTTAAATTGGACAATTGCTGAGTGTTATAGATTGGATTTCATTGTAAAAGCATACTTGGTTGTATTGCATCAATTGTTTTGTTACAGCTGTACCCAACAAAAGTAACTTCAGAAACAACATGCTTAGGCATTTGCCCTCTATAGGCATCACAAGTCCTATTGAGAAATCCCTAATTTGTAAATATCGATTCTGATTATACAAACAGAACTCAAAGGAGTTCTCACTTTCCATATCCTACCATGCTCAGATGGTTCCCAAATTCTCCATACATTCTGTCCTTACAAATCACATTTATATACCAACACATATATTGCCTTTGATTTAAAAAAAAAAAAAACACCTTCTAATGTCTTTGTTTTAAAGATTAATTGCATCAGCTCCATCCAACCATAACTATCCCAGTCTTCCCCTCCTCTTGTTCTATTCAAGTTGCTTTGCAATTTGATCTTCATTCATCATTTCTTATGAGGGAGTCTCTTCAGCATACTTCTTTCCTTCTGGTTACCTTTTTGATCCATATTTATTCAGCACCTATTCATTCTTGATCCTACCTCTCCCTATTTTACCATACCCATTTCTTAAATAATCCATTCCCACTGCATTCAACTTGTTTCTCCTGACATACCAATTCTCATTTCTCTATAACTGGGGTGTCAAACTCACGGTGTCACATTGCTATCATGTGATGTATTGCAATGTTTTTTTCCCTTCACAGAGCTGGGGTGAGCTATCCATGATGCATCCAGCTAATGGGTGGCTAGTTTGACACCCCTGTTCTATAACAAAGTGAGCAGAAGTGTTCTATTTTGGGGTGACAAACATTCATTCCATGAAATTCCATGCTACCTACTAATGTTTTACTAGCATTTGTATATCTTAACATTTCTTCATCCATTTTCTCATCTTTAATAAACATTTTACCAATATATAAAAATTCATCTCATTCTACTTTTCACCACTGATGTGTAATTTGCAATCATTTATTCCACTTACTCTGTCAAACACAACTATAGCACATGGTGATTGATACATTAATTTTTCATATCAATAATTCTGTTTATCTATACAGTCAGTTGAAAACTTGTATTATCAGTGCATAGAACTGCATCAACAACATATACAGTAAAACGTACCCTGACAAATGTAGCTATAATGTTTCCTTAAAAAAAAAACAAACCTTGTATATTTACAGGTATCCCTCAGTACAACAAATAACCAAAGAGACATCATATATCTTTGAGTTGCTCCTGGCTCATTATAGAAATATTGAACAATTCATTAAGCATTTTATTTATTCTCACATGCTTTCTATCAAATACACCTCTTTCTGTATTCAGCAACCAATCGTCAATTTTGTATTTAAACAAACTATTTGATAATTCAAGCTTATTCACTGTCATATGAATTAAACACGCAGTAAATAGTATTTCATATTCATGCATGTCTTAATGAGGTGCTGAAAAGTTAAACTCTGAATTGCTCATATACTATCTAACATCAAGCCATACAGCATTCATCACATTCATTCTCTTGTTATCTTTCAGGCAGAAATCTGTCAAACACATTCCTGGGTACACTTAATAAACTAATTTCTTTATAGTTTTGCATTCATTCTTGCTACGTTTCTCTTTATATGGGAAAATAATAACCATATTCTTCCAATTAATAGGCACAGCTTCAGCTTTCACGTAGCTATTACATTAATGCACAGTCATCCCATAGATAAATCACATCTTTATTTTAATATGTCTCCTGTTAAACTGCAACCATATCATTTTTCAACATACTCAGAGCATATATGACTTCACTTGCATATTTTTTTAAAGTAACATTTATAGCATTAATTTCAATTTCACTCTTTGGAATATTATCAATCCCATATATACAAAGTATTCCTTGAAGCATTTTCTCACTTCCCTGTCATCCCAGATCATTTCCATGTCTTTTTTATTTCCACTAACTTTGTTGGAGGATTTTTTTTTATCCCTTTTTACTCCCCTTCCAAAATAAATTTTTCATTTCTTAACAGTTCTTTGCTTTCTTTGATTACATTCTTTGCAAGTGTCTTTTTCTCTGTGTACAATAGAAGTCAGTCATCCTCTATTTTTCCAGCAATTATTCTTTTATATGAGTCCAATCTCCCTTCATTCAGTTGGCATATTAAACACTCTCCTAATAATTTTTCATAAAATGATTGTACTTTTTCTGTCTGCAGTTTCTTTCTATTTTCTTTCATTTTTACCAATATTCTTTTTGCCTAAATACCTACTCTTGACACCACTAGAAAAAAATGATCTATCTCATATTTAGGACCTTTCTTTAAACTTGTAACCTTCACTAATTCATTATAAATAATTAAATCATTTATTCCTCATAACCATTTAAATAAATAACAATTAAATCAAACATGTTCCATTTATTTTCCATTTTCCATCAGTAGATTTATGCTTAAAAAACAAATTTGAAACAATTAACCTTTTTTAAGCAAATACGCACCAAACTATCTCAACTCTCCTTTGCTCTTGGAATTCTGAGTACAAATACATTTTCTATATACTCTGTCACTTTCACTTTCCTTTATGTCTCCTAAAGGAAAAATGTTTAAATGGATCACATTCATTTAAAATGTTGCAGATTTTTTTTACTATACTCATCCGTTACCATCATTCACTGGGCTGTAACAAATGTAACATGCAATTATCATTAACCTGAAATGTGACTTTCATAACCCCTCACACAGTGTGGATGATACTTAGTCACACTTTTTGATATACATTTGAGTCATTTCATTCATAATAAACATTCAGCTCTGACTGGATGGTGGGGAATGGAAGGATTTATACTCCTTGCAGAAGCTAGTCATTTGCATTCTTTTAGAGAGTCATTGAGGCCACTGGTAGATACTTTATCTGTGTCCTCAGAGTCACTTGACTAGTGCATATGTGTGTGGAGCCTTCTTGGCTGCAAGATCTTTTCTGCCCTGTGTCCCTTCACTGTTGACAACACAGACTCATCCCCAACAGCCTGAGCCTGTCTTCATCAGTGAAGGGACACAGGGATTCAGCCAAGAAGGCTCCACATACATTTGCACTACCCCTGTAAAAGTACCTTTGGGACAAGCTTTAAAATAGTTTAAATAGTACTTTAAGCTATTTTATTTAGAAGGGGAAACTGATGTTGTTTATGTACATATATATATATATGTGTTGTGTATGCAAGTGTATGCTAATAATGAAGATGAGGTATCATTCTGTTAAAAAACAAGGCTGGGTAGAGACATGTGAAAATAAGGATTTCTTTTTAATGTGAATTGTTGTTTTGCTTCCTTGATGATTTTTCCCCTGTCATCCATATCGTGTTTTAGGCAAGAATTTTGAAAATATGGGATGTACTTTCTATACTGTGATTTCGCCTAGCATTATGGTCAGCAATACATTCTCAGATTCACACACAACCTTGTTGACCCAGAATTATATAAAAAACCAGGCCTTCCATGCTTTTTAAAAGACTGGCAAGGTTTTGGACTGTTCAAGTTGCTTAGGGCAGGAGTGTCAAACTCAAGACTATGGGCCACATCTGGCCCACGAGGTGTTAGAACTGGCCTACAGGGCCATCCTGGAAACAGTGAGAGCTGTGATGCCTCTGCCAGTGAAAACAGAGCTTGGAAGGGCCGCATGCAGATCTCCTAAGCTTCGTTTTCACTGGCAGAGGGTGGCAGAAGGCTGTCTCAGCCAGAAATGGAGCTCTGGAGCCTGTTTTCACTGGCAGAGTGCATGGCTCACCATTGGCACCCTGACACAAGTGACATCAAGCCCACCCTGGCCACACCCACTCCAGCCCCCTGTGGTCAAACACAACCCTGATGCAGCCCTCAATGAAATAGAATTTGACACCCCTGGCTTAGAGGATACTATTTCAGATGGCATGAGCTGCAATTGACTCAATGTACCTTTTATGTGCTATCAAAAGATATTGCTTAATGGGCCAAATAGTTTCATGCTTTTTAGTTGCATATTACTCATACCCTATAAACAATTGTTTCTATAAGCAAGTGTTAATTGTCTATGTGTACATTCACCATACAGACATTGTTAGCTAAGCAATGTCATATGGTATATGTACAATGATGCACTGAATATATTGTACTGCCATCATGTGTTAAATGGATTTTTATTTCCCTAGACTAGCCAAAGAAAATGCCATCAGTTGTACAACTCGTTTTCAGGCTGGAATTTAACACAAAATATCTCAGGATCCTTCCTAATTAGCTATAATGTTTTGTTTTGTGTTTGTATAAGAATAAATCAGGAAAAAAGTTGAATTAAGAGCCTGAGCATATCCCCCTAGGAATTAACTCTAATCCCAATTTATTTGCAGTAAATTTAAGCAGCTTCTGCAAAGGAAGATCAATCAAAATATAAACTTTGATGAATTCTGAGGAGTGTGAGTTATCTAGGACACAGTTATTACAAAGCCAAACTGGTTTAAGCTGTGATAGAACAATGTAGAATATACAGGTGAAACCCAAAAAATTAGAATATCATGCAAAAGTTCATTTATTTCAGTTATGCAACTTAAAAGGTGAAACTAATATATGAGATAGACTCATTACATGCAAAGCAAGACAGTTCAAACTGTGATGTGTCATAATTGAGATGATTATGGCTTACAGCTCATGAAAACCCCAAATCCACAATCTCAGAAAATTAGAATATTGTGAAAAGGTTCAATATTCTAGGCTCAAAGTGTCCCACTCTAATCAGCTAATTAAGCCAGAACACCTGCAAAGGGTTCCTGAGCCTTTAAATGCTCTCTCAGTCTAGTTCAGTAGGAAGCACAATTATGGGAAAGACTGCTGACCTGACAGTTGTGCAGAAAACCCTCAGTGACATCCTCCATAACGAGGGAAAGCCTCAAAAGGTAATTGCAAAAGAAATTGGATGTTCCCAAAGTGCTGTATCAAAGCACATTAATAGAAAGTTATGTGGAAGGGAAAAGTGTGGAAGAAAAAGGTGCACAAGCAGCAGGGATGACTGTAGCCTGGAGAGGATTGTCAGGAAACGGCCATTCAAAAGTGTTGGGGACTTTCACAAGGAGTGGACTAAGGTTGGAGTCAGTGCATCAAGAGCCACTACACACAGACGGATCCTGGACATGGGCTTCAAATGTCATATTCCTCTTGTCAAGCCGCTCTTGAACAACAAACGTCAGAAGCGTCTTACCTGGGCTAAAGAAAAACAGAAGTGGTCTGTTGCTCAGTGGTCCAAAGTCCTCTTTTCTGATGAGAGCAACTTTTGCATCTCATTTGGAAACCAAGGACCCAGAGTCTAGAGGAAGAATGGAGAGGCACACACTGCAAGATGTTTGAAGTCCAGTGTGAAGTCTTCACAGTCTGTGTTGATTTGGGGAGCCATGTCATCTGCTGTTGTTGGTCCACTGTGCTTCATTAAGTCCAGGGTCAATGTAGCCGTCTACCAGGAGATTTTTGAGCACTTCATGCTTTCTTCCGCAGACGAGCTTTATGGGGATGCTGACTTCATTTTCCAGCAGGACTTGGCACCTGCCCACACTGCCAAAAGCACCAAAACCTGGTTCAATGACCATGGGATTACTGTGCTTGATTGGCCAGCAAACTCACCAAACTTGCCAAAAGAAAGAGAAACATGAGACCAAACAGTGCAGAAGAGCTGAAGGCCGCTATTGAAGCATCCTGGTCTTCCATAACACCTCAGCAGTGCCATAGGCTGATAGCTTCCATGCCACGCCGCATTGAGGCAGTAATTGCTGCAAAAGGGGCCCAAACCAAGTACTGAGTATGTTTATACTTTTCAGCGGTCCAATATTGTTCTATGTACAATCCTTGTTTTATTGATTGCATGTAATATTCTAATTTTCTGAGATTGTGGATTTGGGGTTTTCATGAGCTGTAAGCCATAATCATTACAATTATGACAAATCACGGCTTGAATTATCTTGTTTTGCCTGTAATGAGTCTATCTCATATATTAGTTTCACCTTTTAAGTTGCATTATTGAAATAAATGAACTTTTGCACGATATTCTAATTTTTCGAGTTTCACTTGTATAGCAGCTCAAAAATATCTCCATGTCAACAAGATCAGAATAGTTGGCTCTGGAGCCATTGATTATTTCTCATCTTCAGAAGAGTGAAAGCAATCAGCGATCTCAATTGCTGATGAACATTTTAATTAGGCAAGAGCTAATATTTATCTATCCATATGTACCTGTCTGCCAGGAATTAAAGTAATGTGCAAATAAGGCCACCTGTTTCTAGAAGTGTATGCATGACACCATAATTAAACTCTTCACGGATTTACAATTCCCAAAATTATGATGAAAATTATGACTGAAAGGCTTCTATATTTGATTCATACATTACATTGAATCAGCATTTCAGAAACCTGGGCTGAAGCACTGGTTCTAAGCACTGCTTCCTTGTTTCTTGGAGCCTCTTCACTTCCCCCTAATTTATCCCAGAAGTTCTTTGCAGGTTGAAAGAATTAGAAAGTGATTAAGAGATTGACATTTATTGATGCTAATAATGAGTGTTCCTGTTCTTTCCTTGTGAAATCAAATTAGATTTCTTTCAGTACTCTTCATCTTGTGAACAATAATTTTTAATACCAGCATTTGGGCTGTAGGGAGGTGGTTTTCTTAGTAGCAATGACCACTTGACACTATGAATTGATGATAGATAGAATAGAATTCTTTATTGGCCAGTGATTGGACACATAAGGAATTTGTCTTTGGTGCATATGTTCTCGGTGTACATAAAAAATACAATATAGTAATATAAACACCTGTGCAAACCAGCGACACATTTTATATGAACTGGACTAAAATATTGAAATATTGACTAAATATTGAATATTGACTAGGGAATATTGACTAAAAAGCCAGTTTTGTTTAAGAACCGACAAGTATTTGAGTGCAGATAAGAACTTACAGTAGAGTACTTTGAATGTGTGTGTGTGGGGGGGGGGGGGTTTGCCTGTTTATATAATTTTTCTCCACAATATACACCAACAATACTGGCATAATTCCAGAGGTGATATTCAGCAGGTTCTGACCAGTTCTGGAAAACTGGTAGTGGAAATTTTGAGTAGTTCAGAGTACCACTTCTGATTGGCCCTGCCCCCAGCTACTCTCTCCCTCCCAAGTCCCAGCTAATTGGCTGGGTCTTCTTTTGTTGCCCTGCACACGAGAACGGAGCTGGAAAGCAGATTAGTGGGGTGGAAGGAGAATGGGGATTTTACAGTATCCTTCCCCTGTCACGCCCACCAAACCATGCCCACAGAACCAGTAGTAACAAAAATTTGAATCCCACCACTGCATAGTTCATATATTGCATTAAACTAACATGATTAGTCTTTTACTTTAACCTCTTGTGTGATCTTAGTCATTGTAGTTTGAAAATTATAGTTTATAGGATTTTACAATCCTAACTACCTGGATTAAACAAGCCATACCTTATAGTAATCAAAGCAAAATATTAGCAGTCACAATTTCTCCATTTATCTTAGAGCAGAATGGCACTTGGTACATACTCCTTTCACAACAGATGTATCATGCTGTCAATCAGAAGTTGTATAAAGTCTGATAAGATTTAGTTTCATATGCCTATCCTGAACTCATATGCAGATTAAAAATTAGTTATTTATTACTTTTGCAGTTTTTGAACATTTAGAAATGTTTTTCAATATTCTGCTCAAAAAAGGATCAATAAGAAATACTCTGATGTAAAAATGGGATGGGTTTATTTGTGAAATGTATTATAGGTACCTGGATCTAGAACAGATTAGATTCCTTGTGCTTAATTTGTACAGTTATCTTATATAAACATAATTCAGTCTTTTATGTATGTTTTTTCCAGCCAGATCCAGCCACAGCTGAAATCTCAACTTAGAATAGACGTCACAATATAAAAGTGCAGCTAAGGAATGACAATGTTAATTTTTAGAAAAGAAAAACAAAATTTAAATTAGATTGTTATGGGATGGGAGCTAAGGCCTGTTTGTACATATACAGTAACTAACCAAAGACAGTTTTCTGCTGCTGCTGGCAGTGCTAAAGAATTGGTGCAGTGTATTAACAGGGGAATTTCATTCTCTTGATCTGTGATTTTTCAAAATTTGTTAGCTAAACTGCTTAACAACCCCAGCTACCCATTGCTCACACCAGGGAAGTTCCTAAAGCACACCTTTGTATGAAACTTGGGCTTTATCTCTAGTTGATTACTACTTCTGAACTTCACACAGAGAGATTCTTGTGAGTAAGATAAGCCTATAACAGTGAGATAATTTCTGAAAACTCCCTACAGAGTTGTATCCAAAGAGCTCATTTTGTGTTAGTATTTTCCTTTTCTTCTTCCTACAACAGCTAGCCCAATAAAGCCCAAGGGAGGGAATCTTCACATCTGTCAACTGACTTTTCTAGTTCTTCAGATATCTTGGAAAAGATAGGTGTGACGAAGATTTAAAAATCTAAGGGCACCTCAAGGTGTGTAAAATCTGCTATTCTTTTTTTTAAAAAAAAAAAAAAACAAATTTTATTAATTTTACAAAAACAGTGCACAAACAATCAAGGTATAACAGCTTACAAATTCTTTTCTAAAAAAATAATAATAAATAATTAAAGAAGAAAACCAATAGAACATACAAAATAATTCCAAATTATAATATCAATATTTACATTATCTATTTAACTTCATATCTTATCCCAACTTCTCCTTTTCATTCTAATTATCCAAGTTATTTCTTGCTAATTAAAATTTTATTGCCTTTTATCAACATACAAAACACAGAACATAGAAAACAAAACAAAACCTAAAACATCTTTTCTGAAGGCTGTTTGATCCCGAGTTAAAACTCTTCACACAAAATTCACACATCATATTCACTTTATATATCCTTCCATATCTTATTACCATTTTCAATATCATTCTTTGTCTGTTCTATTTCCAGCTACCCATTCATCTTTTTTTTTTTTACTATACTTCTCCTATACACTAATTGGAGTGACGCCTTTAACTCATTGCCCTAACTTAAAAGTACTTCATATAACACTTAATTTATCTTGGGACTCTGCTTAGTACATTATAAAATTACACAATAAATTTTATAAGAAAGATCAATAACTAAAGAAAAAACCTATATAACCACTATCCATATCATTTAAAAAGAAAAAAAAACTAATCATATATATTAATACTCATTTATATCTTAAACATTCTACTCTAGATACACATATAAAAACACAATCTTATGTACCTTCCAGAATCCCCCCCCTTTTTTTTTCCCAATTAGATTTACCCATTGTCTCTAAATAAGCTTTTCTTTAAATCTTGCTTCCCACCATTGAGGCTTCTCCTCTTTCTCTCTTGCTTATTCTTCTCCTTGCCCTTTTTACCCCTTTGTCTCTCCTCCTCCCTTTTCTTACTCCCTTTCCATTGCTTTCTAACCTTGCATCCACCTTTCATCTCATTTTTCTCTTTTTTGGTTGTTTTTTCAAACCTGAAAATCCCCTTTTTCTTATCCTCTTTCTCCTCCTCCCCGGAAAAAACCCATTGTTCATCAAAGATGGCTTCTTCTTCCTCTTCTTCTTTGTCCCCGTCATTCTGCTGCGTAGTCAACTTTTCATAAGTACATAATGCCATTTCTAAAAATTGAAATAAAGTGCCCAAAGTATCTTTTCCATCTTGTTCTTCCTTTTTATATTTTTGATATTCAGTCTTTAGTTCATCCACAAGCAATGCCATCATGAAAAGAGAAACTTTTCCCAAAACAACCACCCAAGTATTTTTAATCAAAAATAATTCCAAAAAAAATTCCAAAAAATTAATACTTTTCTTCCTTCTTCTCTTTCTCTTTCTGGGGTTACTGTTTAATCAAAGAGGTCCAATTACCATATACCTTTCTTTGGGATTCTAGGCAATCTCTTCCTTTTTCAGCTTCTGCTCCAATTTTTTTTCCTCTCCCTTCCCACTTACAACAACAATTTTTTTTTTAAATGATCAGAAATCCATACCTCCAATAAGGGTTTTCCGATTTCTTAAATTGTTAAGTCCAATGTCCAAAGAGTCTTTTGTCCCTTGGCTTCAACTTTCAAAATAATTCACCTTCAGTGCCCAAATAAATTTCAAATCTTCATCTGCTGTTTCTATGGGGTGGGAGAAAGTTCCCTTTAACAGCTTTCTCCGCCGCTTTCCGATCTTCTTAGGGATACAATGTATCCTCCAGCAATTCAGACAGTTCAGTTCCAGAGAGTTTAAAAGATGTTAATTGACCCGGCTCAGCCAGCACTTTCACTTTTCTTGCTTCCTCCAGCACAATCTTACCCAGTTGCAAGCTTCTTCGTGGCGGCCATTACTGACCACCGCTCCACCACCTCGGAAAAAAGGGGTTTTTTCGGACAAGCAGGGGTCTGCAACACCCCCAACCCCCTGTCCGGCTCCCCTCTCTCTTCAGCTGCCTCTACAGGGCAGCCATATCCCCCTGACCCATTGGGATTGGGGGCACCTTGACGGCAAGCGCAGTAGGAATCGCGAACAGTCGCAAATTCCTGCTGCCACCGAAGCCACGCGGAACTGGAAACCCTAAAATCTGCTATTCTTCATCACCCTTTACATCAGGGAAGACAGTGACTGGTGAAGATAGAGAAGCAATTGCTGACAATTTCAACTAATGGGGGAATGGATCCTCCCCTCCCTTCCAGTCCTATAACTGAATAGGGTGCAGGAGGAGGGATATATAGCAAGGAACTTGGAGAGGTTGGTAGGAAATCTGCAACCAGACATGCCTCATTTCTACCACAGACTAAAATTGACTTTCTTGTCCCTGGTGATGTGCCTAAAGAGAGAAAGCAGCAAAACTGATGAGTCAACAACACATGCCTTATTTACCATACATTTGCATACCCACAATCAAGACAGCATTATTTGACAGTGACTCAGAATTTAGACAACAAATGCAGGATAAGGATCGGCCATGAAGGAAATTAATTTTTGCTGATTGATGAATGGGTAGATAGATTTTTAACTCTGCAATGGGGAAGGGCCCTTAGGCTCTGTTTAAAAAGAGCTTCCCTAATTTCTTAAAGCAAGAAAGGTTATAAATGGATGCCACCAATATGCCCCCTTATGGTGATTGGTTCTTGGATCTGGACTTGTAAAGTTTCCAAATGCATATAGTAATGTGTTAAATACATAATGAGGATGTCTGTGTATGCATAATACATTGTACATCAATACAAATCCATGCTGGGAAGAGAGAGCATGATGTGTCATTTGACATTTGTGTCAAATGTCTCCATCCTTATCCAGAAACAGTTACTTGACTTGGTGTCAAATCTGTCTCAGTCCTTATCCATAAACAGTTTGCTTTTCAATGTTTTGCACCAGCCAGTATTCATCAGTAAATAGCGATATTTTACACATATAAATTAAACAATAGTGCAATGGCCTTTTTTAAACAACAAACCATGAACCCACTTTAGATTTTTTTAAAAATGCTTTTTGTTACTGTATATTTTTATGTTACTGAACTATTCTTGATTTGCTTCCTGTTTAAACTTCAGAATATTTGAAGACAACCTATTTTTGCCTTCTAAAGACAGCTTACACATAAGTCCTGCCTTGTTAACTAATCTCCAAATTATTTTGCATATTGAGTAAGAACTCTTGTATTTTTGTCACTGTGATCCTCAGAGGAATGGAACTAGAATACTTTGATTTTATCCAGATTGTTATCATTTACACAAATTCTTCATGTCACTTCTACTACTTTGTGCAGGAGATTGATGTTTGTGGAAAGCAAGTTGCTCTGCAGTTCCATCAATCAGAAATTAGGAGTCACTTCTGACAGATTTCTGCCTCACCAGCATTGACACCAGAAGGAGCCACATCATGTGCCCCTCCTATGGGATCTTCCCATCTCCTGCCTTATAAGTCGTGCCTGGAAAACAGCTAGGCAAATGTGAAAATGACAGAGCAGGATGCCATAAAGTCTCCCCACTCCCCAATTAGATTTCAAACAGTCCAAAGTCTAACTCAGTGCCTCATTGTTTTACTGCCATTTAGACATATCTGCAACATATCCCCCCCTCATTTATGGCAATTATCTAGGTACATGGTGAAGCAATCAAAATATTCCATCATTCTGTATGCCAAAATACCTTTGAAGTGTAGTTATAGGATTCTCCATTTTCTACAATATCTTTGTCCTAGTGATAGCCCTGGGAAGCCTGACTACAAATGAAAGTGTCTATCTCTTAAATAGCCTATTTATCACATGCAGGATGAGGATACTGAGCTAATTTAAACAGAAGATTCTGACTTTAAATCTATTGCACAAGGGGTACTTGCCATCTTTCTAAGTGCTGATAAGGAGGAGCAGGTTCTCACAAACAGGCCACCTGTACCTGTAATTTGGTGACATTCCCTGGGCTCCCTGGATCTGCTGTGTAGTGATAACCATAAGAACAATGACTTCCAATAGGCTAGAAAGATATGGTTATATATTCCAGAGCTCTGCTGGCTAAAAATAACTGTGATTTATGCTTCTTCTTCTTGCAACCACACCTACTATACATCAGATATTACCAGCTGCCACACATTACATGGTTATTTATTTATTGGACTTTTCATCTGATTAATGTTTGGCTGTTCATATTATTTAATGTTTTTAGCTAATTTAATTTTTTAGCTGATTTAATGTTTTAGTTGTTTCTAATGTTTTTTTCCTAGTTTTGAACCTCATCCACAATCCATTGAAATTGGACAGACAATTTTAAATAGCAAGAAGTCTTGAGGTCTCTGTTGAAGAATTGTTTTGTCTTTTTGCAGGGGGCACACTAAGGTTGTACACAAAAAATGATTCTCCATATTTTTGTGTAAAGATCAGTACCTTCAGAATGAAATCTTGTGCCCATTGACAAGACACTAAATTCAATAGTTCTTTCTTCAGAGTCAGTGTAAGATCTTTTATAGCAGGGGTGTCAAACTCACAGAGTCACAGCAGCATCATGTGACATATAGGGACTTCCCCCTATCATGTGACATATAGGGACTTCCCCTTCCCCACTTCATTAAACTGGGAGTGGGCATGGCTAGTACATGGTGCATCCAACCCATGGGCTGGCAGTTTGACAGCCCTGTTCTATAGTGCTCATAATTTATCTAAGAGGCTACCCAAAACAGTGTGTAAAATTGTAGCTGGTTTCTTTTGACCAACTTCTTCTATACCAGTTACATGGTACAACAGAGTCAGAGGAACAGAATGCTTCAAAATATATTTTAGTACAAAGAGTGCTCTATTTATAAATAGAGGTTATGTTCCAAGTGGCTGTTTGTAAATGTATATGTTGCAAGTCCAAACAAGCATAGATATGCATCACACTGAAAACTCTCAACTTTTGGGACCTTGTAGGTTGGAATTGTGGACAGGCTTATTCATAATAGCAAAAGTTCATAACCAAGGGTAGGATTCAAATTTTTAAAAAACCAGTTCTGTGGGCGTGGCTAGGTAGGCATGGCCATGTGACTGGATGGGTGTGTCTTCTTTTCTTTTTTTGCATCACCCCCCCTCCCCCTGTTTTTTTGGGCCTCCTGGGCCTCAGGAGGGACGTTTTTGCTTCCAGGAAGCTTCCCTGGGGCCCAGAAAGGCAAAAAAATGAGCACAGGGGTGGTGGGCAGCTCCCCCCTGCACTCCATTTTTGGGGCTCCTGGGCGAAGCAGTAAGAGAGCAAGAGGGATCATCAGAACAGCTGATCATCAGGAGGGGGGAAAGAAATACCTTAAGGAGTGACTGGGCAGGGAGAATACAGTCAGCAATGTTGGGCATGCGTGTAATGTTGTACATGCGCGATAAGGACTGACTGGGCAGGGAGGGGAGGGAAGGGAAGGAGCCAGCCAGGGGTATGATTTGCCAGTTCTCTGAACTGCACAGAATCATAACAACTGGTTCTACAGAACCAGTCCGAGCAGCAGAATCCCACCCCTGGTCATAACTCCAAAGATTGTAAGGAGACTAATGTCTGTATTTCTTTAAAACAGTATTTCCTTACTAGATGTCTCTTAATTCTTTTAGGTTTTAACTAACCCCTGTTGTCATTCTGGGCAGAAATGATGTTAGATGAAATGGGATTTGTAATGTTATACACCTGAAGGATATCAAACTGAGTCAGGTGACTTAATACAAAAGCTTTGCATCTTCTCCTTTTCCCTTGTAAATCAAGGGGTTGAGGAAACATGTATGATTTGTATTATTCTTGGATCAAGCGCTCCCTCTGTTGGTAATAGCTCATTGTTAACATATCAGATTAAGACTGTTCAGTTTAGGATTTTGGTCTAGTCCAGTATTTCTCAACCTTGATATCTTTAAGATATGTAAACTTCAATTCCCAGATTTCCTCAAGTAGTATAGGCAGAAAAAACATGTAAAATTTAGCTTTTTTAAAAAAGGAAAATCCTTCAGAGAGTTCACTTTTAAAGCTACAACTCACTGCACTTTGTGTACACATAGGGGGTAGGGATGGCGAAGCTGCTTCCTTCCAGATGTTTCATGCTATTGCAAGGAACCCCTTGGCTGAATGCTGCAGATTTGGAGACTTCATTTTTAAAGCTAGCATTGCCAGGTGTTGTTGTTTTTTTGCCATGCAATGCTCTTGTAGTTATACATGAATTAACAAAAGTAATTCTAATTATTCCAGACAGTAGCACTCTTCTCCTCAGAAGCTCACTCTAAAAAATTGCTCCCATGTAGTCAGTTAGCATTTTCACATGATAGAGGTAATGTCACAGAAAGCAAAAGACATAAAAACACCGCCTTTATAAGGCCAGCTGAAGAAATCATTTTAAGCTTTCAGATTGGGGTTAGGGTTAAGATAAATAAAGTTTCGTCTAATCCCATCTGTTAAGGGATCTATTTATGTGACTAGCATAGAAACAAAGTCAACTTTAATAGGTTCTAATTTATATTAGAAATAGATATTAGAAATCCTTGCCATGTAATTTTGGCAAATGAGGCCACAACATTCCCTCTCATGCTGAGCAAATACAATATAGTAAACACCACATTAAATTACTAACAATTTGCTGCTGTTCATGATACCAGGATCAGTTGCTTGAGAAGGTCACTTCACTCTGCTTAATGGAAGGGCCAACTTTCTCAGAAAGGGATGAGTTATCTGGCTGATGATTTGCATGTTTATCTGGTTCCTTGCCAAGATTCAAAATGTAATCTGCTAAAAATGTAGCTCTTTTACCACCCCTCTTCCTTTGTAGATGAAGGCAAACAATTAGATTTCTCAGATCAATCAACTAATCTCTTCCACTATGAACCACGTCTTGCTCATTTGAAGGTTTATACATCTGAAATGTAAGTATATGGGACATCTACTAACTTGTAGAAGAGCTCAGCATAGGAAAATAAGACAGTCAAGCACATAGACCTGATGCATCAGCAAACTTGGAGAAACATTTTAATTTGTCAATAGTTAAAAGATTTACTTGGATACCTGAGAGGTATATACTGTATACTATGTAGGTATAATGTGTAGATGGTTGTATATTTGTCTATTTTCCAACTAGTAGTTTTTGAGACTGTTGAGGTATTCCCCATTAGGAGAATGAGTGCATTTAGGGAAACATAGTGAGAGTGATGCTGAATAACACACGACCAGCATACAGATACACTGAATAGTAAAATGTAGGTTTTGCTTCCAGTAAATGGGTAAACAAAGTCCAACAGTCCAAATCATACACAGTTAAAGCAGTTAGTATCAGTCCAGGGATAATCCAAGAACAAAGTCAAGTATCATAAACAGAGTTCAGTAAACGGAGTTTGCGAACAGTTGCAAGACTCAGCAATCCAAGCAGAATGACAATCAGGCAAAATAGCAAAACAGGAAATGCAAGGAGAAAGAAACCAGGTTTCTGGCTCCATCTTATGGCCATTGGAGGAACCTCAGCTAATCACAATTACAGCATTCTCTTAAAGATACAGTATTAAATGACTATCCTGGTTTATATATTTCCAACCCAACTGTTAGGTGACTATCATTCCTAACAGAGACACTCCAACTATATTGAACTACAAACTCTAGAATTCCAGATTGTCTAAATTGGCTGCCAGTTTTGAGAACTATTGTCCAATGTATCTGGTAGGTGCTACATTGCTAAAATAGCTAAGAACAACTTTTGCAATATTTGGGGGAGGTTGGATTTCTTTTTAAGCTCTATCTCTATTGGTTCATATTATTATAATGTTATTATCTTTGCCATAAACTACTCAGAGTTCTTTTAGAGCAGGGGCGTCAAACTCAAGGCCTGGGGGCCTAATCTGGCCATGGGCTGATTAGGGCTGGCCCACAAGGCCGCCCTTGAAACAGCAAAGGACCAGCCTGTGGTACTCCTGTGGCCCTCCTGAACTCCGTTTTCACTGGCAGAGGCATGCAGGAAGCTGTTGCAGCTGAAAACAGAGTTTGGGAGCCTGTTTTGCTGGCAGAGCACTCAGGCCACCACAGGTGCCCCCAAGATGAGTGACATGAAGCTGGCTTCACATACCCCAGCCATGCCCACCCCAGCCCCCCAAGGTCAAACACAAGCCTGATGTGGTTCTCAATGAAATCACCCCTGTTTTAGAGTAGAGCTACATAAAAACACCAGTAATAAACGAACAAGCAAACAAACAAGGCTTTTTTTTATCAAACAAGGTACTTTCATCAAACATTATCAAAAATCTTAGGGTCTCTTCAACCAACTTGGGCCACATAATTTATCCTGTATTTCTGTGGATTCAAAAAAGGTGGCCTTTCAGGACTAACTATTTCCACCCACCATATTTTCATATAATGCAAGATTACAAAGACTCCATCAGGCTGAATGTGCAGTAATTTTAGGGAATTAAACCAGGTAGTGCTTCCCAAGGCTTTGAAAAGACCTTTTGAGAAATTAAGAGATTAAAATGGGGTAGAACCATTTTAATGGGGTTCTCAACCTATAGTCTGAGGACCCCTGGGGGGGGGGGCGTCACTGGGAGCCTGTGAAGCCTTGAAGAAGTGTTAGGATTTAAATTTTGAGTTAAGTATTGGGGGTCCATAGCCACAAAAGGTATTTAAAGGTGTTGAAGGAAAGGTTGAGAACAACGAGTAGAATATTTCTGCAACTATTAACTTAAGTGAGTCCTGAGAGGTCCATTAATATTACATAAAGATTTTTTTTCCCTTTTCCCAGGAATGAGGAGACAGGATAGGGCTCATTCCTGAGTTATAGCTCAAGAAGTATTAGCAATTGGAAGTAAATACTAAGAGAACAGTACTAGGAAAAGGTCAATCAAAGCTATCTGTCCTTTGATTGATTTTGCTAATTTTACAAGGTGGAAGAAAGATTATATGCTTGGGAGAGAGCTTTCTAAGAGTTTATCTGACCTAAACATAATCCCCTAATTGTATTATCAAAGAAGGCAAGCTCCAAATCCTGAATATGATTCCATAAAACCTTTTGATTACCATGAAGAAATTATGGAGAATCCTAGAATTGACCTGTATGCTTCTGAAATATTTGGCATGGAGGAAGATATGACAGCATTGTCAGAGTCAACCAGCCAGCCAGCTGGGGTTGCCCATCTGAAACAGGTATGGGCTGGGGTTTGCATCTTGTGCCTGAAACACAAACAAAACTGATCTGGACCTGGGTTATTGGGGATATAGGGAGGAAGGAGAGAAACAGCTGGATTTGGTGACATGGATCTATTTGGTGATAAATTTCAGAGCACCATTATCTCATCACTTTTAGAAAAATTAGAATTTGGCAAATGTATAATGTGAGTTTCCAGGTCAGCTTTAGTATTGCTGGAAGGCAACACTCATGTTAATCTCCTTTAATTGTCATGAAACATTTGCCTTTTCCCTTGCAACTTCTTCCTTTTCTCTTACCATTCTGTCCTAGATGTGGCTTTCTGGGCTTCTTAGATCTTGTGGAGATGCTTCATGTATTCTTTCTCCCAGCAGTGGTTCATTTATTATTTATCCTTTAATTGTCTATAGACATAGTAGTTGATAGTTGGTTCACGTCAGAGATGCTCAGTGCAGATGAGAAAAAGATGCTCCTTTCTGGAAAAATTCCAATAAGGATGAATTGGATTAGGCCCAGACTCTACTTTTGTTCATGCACTCGGTTCCCAGACAGAGGGTAGGGTGACATTAAAAAGGAAAGGTCTATATCTGATTCTTCTTTTCTTGTTTGCAGGCTGAATATGTTTTAAAGAGCAAAAGGACTGAAAGACCAAAAAAACAGCCAATACAGAAAGCTGGAGATGGGTTGAAAAAACAAAAAAAGAGTTTGAAGCAAAACAAATACCAAAGTCAAAAGGAGTTTGTTGTAGGTATGACTTTGCTATTACATATCAACAATTACAGGGGGGTGGAGAAGAATGACAGAATTTTCTAACAGTTTCTCAATAAGCAAGGCTAGATTGGTAGCCATATAATCTGCTTTACCTTTGTCAAGTTCAAGGTAAATGGAAAGAAAATTAGCCAAGAAATGAATGAAGGAAAACTGGGAAAATGTTTATCCACCAGTAAGCAAGGAGCTTTAGTGAGATTATATTTAGTTGCATTATGTCAGCCTCAAGATATCTTCCATAAGTATATTCTGTCTTTTAACTGTTGCTTCTCTGCTACTATGCCAATTTATTTCTTTCGGCTGTCATGACAATGGTGGGAGGGGGGATCTTGGAGGGGAAGAAGGCTGGAGGTGTTTTGCATTCCTTTGCTGGGTTAGCAAGGGAGGGGGGGTTCTTTTCTTTAACTTTCCATTTCTTGGCTAGCCTCTGTCCCCGTTTGCGCAACTGCGAACTTTTATCAAAATATGTCAAGGTCAACTGACAAGAAGCCTCATCACCATCTGGAGATGACCACATGATCATATTCAGAAATTTTAATTGGAAGAATCATTTGAACTTTGGGGGGTGGGAGCAATTCTATTCCTTTGTATATGTGCTCTACCCGCAAATTTCTCAGTTTCGGAATTGGATCTGTAGTTTCCACTTTATTTTCCAGTAAAAGGATAACTTTGCTCTACCCCATGGAGTCTGAGTATTTCTTTCTTGGGATATAAAGGAAGCACAGGCTGACACATTATTTTTCTAAAGTTGAAAATACTCATTTAAATTGGCAGGGGCAAGATTTTAGCACATTTATGCCATCCATCAGTCTCCTTTCCTGATGAAGCTTCCTGGTTTTCCTTTAGTTTTTCTGGCCACTACTATAAAGAAGTCATTGGTAGACTAGGGCACTGATGATGTTACTTAGTTGGGTATAAAACATCTGCGATCAATAACCAGCTCAGAGACCACCAAGGACTATCAACTCTGAGCTATGTATATTCTCTTCTATTGGATATCATTGTTGAAGCCTCTGGGGAAGGAACACCATTGTAAGCATTAAAAAGATTGTGTGAATCAGTCAGCTCTCTTGCCGAATAACAATAGAGCACTATTTAAAGTACAAAAGAAAATTCCAAATCATTTACAAATAAAGCACTATAGAAGGACTCACTCTTTTTCCACATACAAAAAAGCAGTTAATTGGATCGAATATTTCAAAAATGTTTTTGGGGAAATACTTCAGAATTTACATGAGGGTAGCACCTCTGGGTGACATGATAAATCAGCACATCTTTTTCAGGCTTTTTCAGATGTGGGGTTTTTGACAAGCTCATGAACTTCAGTGGGTTTTTTTTTTAACCAGTTACATATTTCAAGGCTGAGACAGAAACCTAAAGACCAGCTGCTTTAATGAATAGCTGGGAGAGGTGCTGCTTGCCTGTGAGTTCTAAGGTACTTAATTTTCTAAGTATGCTCAGCCCTAATGGTCTGTTGGATAAATTCTCTTAATGGAAAGCTTTGGTGGGCTGATTGCCCATTTTATAAAATAAAAGTGTAAGAGCAGATAAGGTGTTGATGCTTCAACAGATCTGGGGGGAGACAGGTGGGACAAGGTTCCTTCTTAAGGTATAGATTTTGGGAACAAAAAAACTCAACTGTTTTTATCACTTTGTTCTCAAATGCCTGTGAATTGTTACGCAATTCTATGTAGCATAGGCTTAATCCTTAATAATTTTAAAATCTCTGTGAAGTCATCCCCCACAAATGAGTTGCAAAAGGTAATTTTAATCCCAGCTATAGATCTGTGGAATAAAGCTGAATAAAAATACTTGTTTCTTACAGGGAAGCCCAGAGAGAAAATAATTATTAGGAAAACAATTGCTCACTTCAAGGGGGAACCCACATCAGCCAGCATGGAAGAGCAAACCCACAAGAGAGATTCAGGGCAAGAAGATGTTGAAGTAGAACCTATTAGCTGTCTTGTAGAGGAACAAGGAGAAGAAGAAGAAAGAGAAGGTGACCAAAGTCTTCCTGATTCTAGTAATTTTATGGAGGAGCATTCCTTGACACTTGATGTGAACCAAACGTTCAGCGAAGAGGTTGGCAATATTTCTGGATTTCATCCAGGACCTGCTAGTGAAACATCCATTGCTACTTGCAAAGCAGTCTCCACTGCAAATGGTTTCCAGGCTGATGCACAGGAGGGAAATCAGCTAATGAAGGTAAGGTTTGCTCCCCCACCCCCCAAAAAAATAGAGGCTCATTTAAATTTTTCTTACATAATTTATGTTTATTGTAGCTTATGATAAAATATAAGAAGCTAACTATTCATCGCCAGCTTTTTATCAGATTTATCTGAATAAGAAGTGGACATTGTTTATGCTCTGCCAGGCTAACAGCAGATTTTCATGAATGTCTGATGAAAAGTAAGCTCCATTGCCTAAGCAGGATTTCCTCCAACATTTACGTGTGGAACTACAGTGTTTATTAGGATATTCCAAGTGGGATTCTACCGGTTCTGTCCGGTTCTATAGAACTGGATGTTAGGGCTCCCAGTAGTTCAGAGAACTGGTAAAATGGCCCCCTGGCTGGCCCCACCCCTCTCCGCCCACTTCTCCACTCCCTGCCCAGTCAGTCCCTATTGCACATGTGCAACATTGTGCGCATGCGCAACATGCCTACAGCCTGCTTTTGCCCGGCAGGCCAGCCACTGCTGACTGCCTTTCGCTCATAGGCAGAAGAAAAGCAGCCCGGTTGAATCCCATTTCTCTCTGCTGCCTGGAAGCTGTTTCCTGAAGGGAGGGGCCTTGTAAACTTTTCGCTCTGCCGGGAGAGGCTCTCCTAGCAAGAGCAGGTGAAAGAAACAGCCCGGAGTCAATCTGCCTGCTCATAGGTAAGCCTGCCCTTCCCCCACTGTCCCTGGGGCTCCCTGGGCCTCACCCAGGCTACCTAGCTGCCCCCCCCAACATCCCCAAGCTCGGCTGGCCGGCTAAGCCGCCACACAGTACTCTCCCAGCTCTCCTTACCTCGTGGCAGGCGGCGGACCCAGCCACCGCCCATAAGCAGTGCCGTCAAATGGGAGGCAGCCACGTCTGCTGCCTCTGCCGCCCACTGGTGTTTTGGGAGGGCTGGAGTGTGTGTGTGTGTGCGCGCGCGCGCGCTCACGGCCCTGCTTTAAGCACGTGGGCTGCCCCAGCCATCGCTGCACGCAGAGCGGAGGTACTTTGGGAGGGCTGGGGTGTGTGTGTGTGCTTTTATACATGGAATTCTTAGCCTTCATCTTGGTCTTCCCCGGCGACCCACTCAGAGTGATGGTTTTTGTTGATTCTAGCGATGGTCAGGTAAACGACCTGACCATTGCTCTGAGTGGGTCACTGGAGAAGACCAAGGCGAAGACTAAAAATTCCACATAGGTGGAGCATCGCATCCCAGAAGCACCAACCAAGCAGGGGAATGAGGTCATGTGCGGTTGGAGCCGGCTTGCAGGAGAAGAGTTTGTTTTGGTGCGATGCTGGTGCTCGAAGCAGCCCGCTGACCCTTCTCCTCCACCGTAGTCTGGCGCTCCATGCGGGCATAGAGAGCCGTCCTTGCCCTCCCTCTTCCCAGGCTCCCTTCCCTGTTTCACCTGCCCACTCTTCCTCACATCCTTTCTTCCCCCCACCCACCGACGATGGCTTCTTCTGCACCTCTAGGTTCCAACTGGGGCCTGATCATGAGAAGCATCGTCGGGGTTAGCGTGCTGATGATGCTCTTCTGTTTCTGATAGGCATTAATGGTTATTATATAAAATATATAGGTTGAATATTCACCTTAGGAGCAGTAGCATGGCTTGCTTGTTATATTGCTCAAGGTTTATGTTTTATTTTTTTATTCTTATTTCGTATTCTTTTTAAATTGAGTTATATTGTCTGTTCTTCGAACATCTATCCTGCATTATTGATATAAAAGAGAATAGCATATGTAAGAGTTCTCTTGATACATGAATTCCAAGGTTCATTATTTCTTTAATGTTTTCTCTCTCTTATATTGTCTGGTCATGTTTGTTATAACCTGGTGCTTAGACACCTATTCATCTGTGTGATAGGCACAAAACTATAGAATCTGGGATTAAATTTTGTTTTATAAATTGAGAAGTTACAAACTATTTCTGTTCATTATTAAAGTAATCTTATATCTATATGAGAGTCATATAAATCTTGTTTCTTTTCTTCAATTTTTCCTTCCCCCCTCACCATTGCCATGGATGTTGAGAGGCTTTCCGATTGTGGAATCCAATGTAAAGTAGATTTTATAAACTTATGCCCCAGGTTGTTTCATATTAAGAAATTATCTTGTTGTTTTAAGCTCCAGATACATTCCTTAGGAGCCATTTTGGTGTAGTGGTTAAGGCATCAGGATTGAAACAAGGAGGCTGAATTGTAGTCCCATTTTACCTTAGTGCCTAATCCCACCTTAGGCCCAAAGCCAGCTAGTTGACCTTGGGCCGCTCACTGTTTCACTATCCCTAGGAAGAAGGCAGTGGCAAATCCTTTCTGAAATCTTGCCAAGAAAACTGCAGGGATGTTTCCAGGAAGATGTCAGGATTGACTTGAAGGCACACACAAAAGATAAAGTTTGCATTACATGGCTTTACAGAATAAAGAGCCCTGGAATATGTTTTTGCAGTAATTAAGAAAAAAGTAAAGTGAAATTGCCTGTCCAATGAATAAGTGGCATATATATTATAATAAATGAATATGCAGCTTCCTGAAATTCTCAGCCATTGCAACCATTGTTTAAATGTTGCTTTTTAATAAAAAAATCAATATTTTCATAAATATTTATATTTACATACAAGCCACACCCAGCCAGTCACATGACCACCAAGCCACACCCAGTGAGCAAGCCACGCCAACCCAGTCACATGACTACCAAGCCTCACCCCACAAATTAGGCCACACACACAGAACCGGTTGTTAAGAAATTTGAATCCCACCCCTGATTTGCACTTGTCTTTTTCAATTGCTTCATAGGTTCATTTCAGAAAACAAAATTGTACAGAAAATAACATGTTGAAAATAATGTGGTATTGCACCTCCAGCTAATATTAAAAATTATAGCAGCAGTCCTGCTAAGGCTTGCTTGCTATATTAAACATTACCACTCAGGTCTGTTATAGGAGCACTGTTTCAAGTCCTCCTCCTTTTCTTGCATATGATAGTTCTTTGTTGTTGGAAAACTGTACAGTAGTCCTAGAGTGAGATTTGTAACAAATATTCGGTCTGATGATAGTCTATGGTCAGCTATGCCATAGCTATGGTCGGCAGCAGGACCAGCAGCCATGTTCAGCAGGAGCCCACGTGGCCACCAGCCTACTTCTACTTGCTCACTGTCACAACGGAGAAGGAGGCCCAGCAACACACTGGTGCCATGGCCATGAGGTGAGGCAGGGTTGCAGGTGCCCCGTGTGCCCCACACCTGCTTACCTCAGGGCCCTTGCAGCCAGGGCCTGACATCTGCCTCACCTCATGGCCATGGCACCATTGCAGCCATGAGTAACTACAATGATCTAATACATATCGATTTTACAGAAGACAATGTTGAAAAAGCACTACACAATCTAAAACCATCTCTATCTATTGGACCGGATGGAATGTGTGCCTACTTCTTAAAAAAGCTACCCACTGCCATAGAACCTCTAAGCATAATCTTTGAAAAATCTTTCAGGACCAGCTCCTTGCCTAACCTATGGTCACAAGTCACGGCCATCCCCATCTTCAAAAAGGGAGACCCCAGCCTAGTTGAAAATTACAGACCAATCTCCTTATGCTGCATCACCTGTAAGGTCATGGAATCAATTATTAACCAATTCATTATCCTCCACTTAGAGACAAACAACCTACTCTCCAATAAACAATTTGGTTTCAGGAAAAAACTATCCTGTAATCTGCAACTCTTACACTGCAAAAACATATGGACTACACAATTCGATCAGGGCAAAGCAATAGACGCAATTTACATAGACTTCTGTAAAGCCTTCAATTCAGTGGTACATGACACACTACTCCTAAAACTAAAATTTTATGGTATCTCTGGACAATTGCATAACTGGATAGAAGCATTCCTGTCAAACAGACAACAAATTGTCAAAATTGGGAATGTCCTATCAAATTCTGTACCTGTCAATAGTGGTGTCCCCTGAGGCAGTGTTCTAGGACCAACTATGTTCATACTCTACATAAATGACCTCTGTGATCATATTAAGAGCAACTGTGTTCTTTTCACTGATGATGTAAAGCTGTTCAATACCACAGACAATACTGCTACCCTTCAAAAAGATCTTGACTATGTATCAGAATGGCCAAACAAATGGCAACTTCAAATCTCAACAAATAAATTCTCTGTCTTACATATTGGCAAAAACAAATATCAGAAAATAAAATACAAGTTGAATAGTCAAGATCTTGTTGATGATCCAAGCTCTGTAAAGGACCTTGGAATACTCATCTCTAATGATCTAAGTGCTAGAGCCCACTGTAACTACATAGCCAAAAAGGCATTAAGAGTTGTAAACCTAATCCTATGTAGCTTTTTCTCTGGTAATATCACACTACTAACTAGAGCATACAAAACATTTGCTAGACCAGAGGAAGAAGGCGGAGTCTCCTCGCCGACGGACAGTAGATCGCAACTCTCTGCGGCTATCATTCGTGCTCTTTTGTCAGAGAGCCCCAATCATCCTAATTAGGGCTGAAACTGCCTTGGAGGGGCAGCAGAGTAAGAGGAAGCAGCAAGCCTGATTGTGGGGAGCTGCATCTCCCCCCCCCCGGCTTGGTTTTTTTTCCTCCCGAAGACGACTGTAGCGATGGTCCAAAATGGCCATCTCAAAGAGGATGACTCAGCTCAACTAAGATTTGTGCAGGAGGGAAGAAAGAGGTGGATAACATCTGAACCGGGACAACTGGGCAATATAACCAAATAAAAGTTAAGGTAACATAGAATTTTTAAGAAAAGAAAAGTGAGCGGTGAAATTACAAAGGGACAGAGAAAAAAAGAAAAATATTTTTGACAGCTAAATGGGGCTTCAAATCGGGAGAGGAAGAAGCTGGAATTAAAGATTGAATGAAATTGGACTAAAATAATTTGGGAATAAACAAGTATAAAACTAAAGCTGGACTTAAGATTGTCAAAGAATAATAATAACAAAGTTTTACAAATTGGAGACTGGATTGTGTTGGAATATTGAGGTTCAAAAAACCTTAAATAAAAATATAAAGGGGAAAAGTGAAGACTTTGTATAATGGAGAGTGTCACCTTTTGATAAAAATGTAGTTCAAATAAAAGGGAAAGCATCTTGTTTTTGAATGAACTGGTATGGATATAACATTACAGAAATATTGAAACAATGTAAGAATTTTAGAAAGTGAAAGCAGAACCAGAATAAAGGAAAAAGCAAGGAAGGAAAGATTGTTTGTGGGACTGATTGATGTTTTTGGTATAAAGCCTGGACTGGAGTAGCTGAGAACTTTAAAAAACTGAAAGAAGAAAGAAGGAAAGTAAAAGTGGTTTCTTTTTGTGGACTTTAACGATCATAAAATATAAGAATGATGATATCTCTTTGGGAATTAAAAATGGAACTTAAAAATATGAGAGAATTACTACAGGAAAGAGGCGAATCACTTTGCTCTGTGCTAGAAAAAATGGAAATGGCGATTGAAGCACAAGAAGAAAGATTCTCAGAGGAGAAGAAATCGACTCAAGGAGAAGACATTTTAAATAGACAACACAAAGAACGCTACAAAGAAGTGGGGAAAGAAGGAAGGTTAAAAAGTTGAGTTTCAAGAAAGCAATTAAAAGAGGGAATACCTGTGAAGTCAGAAAAGGCAGGAAGATTCAGCAGAAAAGGGGAAAGGAAGATATTAAGAAAGAGATAAATTGGAATGAGAAAAGACATGGGGAAAAGAAGGGAGAGGAGAAGCAGTAAGAAACAGGCATGTGAAAGAAAAACACAGAACTAGTAAAATGCTGAAAAGAAATTGCTTTTTCAGAGATAATGGTTGATGAATTTAAAAGGGGATTCTGCAGGGTGACAAGGGGTAATAAGAATATCTCTGCAATTAAAAATATTTAGAAAATAGGGTAATATAGATACTGATAACTCTTATTAAAGGGGGGGGAATATGCTGTGGAATCCAATTGAAAAGATGTAATGACTAATGGTTTATTGGAAATTAAGATGAGGGAATAAAGGTATATTTTAATCATTAAGGTGTCACACTCACACTGGAAATGAAGTGGTAGCAACGAGAGAATTCTGAATCTGAGAAAATAGGAGCATAAATCACATATACAAAGTGATGGAAATGTTCCCACCCCCAATAGTTCAAATGGTTCTTCCAATTAAAAGTTGTGAATATCATCATGTGGACATCTTCAGGTGGTGATGAAGTTTCTGTCCGTTGACCTTGGCATACTTTGATAAAGGTTTGCAGCTGCGCAGAGAAGAGAAAGCTAAGCAAGAAATAAAAAGCTAAGCAAGAATGCACTCTCTCCCCTCCTCATTTTATACAATGCTACTTTATACCACCTCCAGCTTGCTTCCCAACTTGTCCCCCCTCCTCCCCCCATTACTTATGGCAGCCAAAAGATGCAAAGCAATAGTAGAAGATCTTGAAGGCTGACATTCGGCCCTCCTAGAAAAAAGAGGTTAGTCCTATAAGAGAGAGAAATATAAAATATACTAATTAATAATCAGGTAAACAAAATGGATACATTTCTAGAGTTTATCAGGATACTTGGTACGAAAGGCTTTAATCAGCTTAGGGGCTCTAACATCTTTTTCGTTGACCCACTCAGCTTGGGAAGAAGGGAAGTGTTTCCAAGCAACTAAATATTGGAGCTGACCCCTCCATTTGCGAGAGTCCAGAATTTCTTTAACTTCAAAATGTTGTTTGCCCTCAATCAGCAATGGTATAGGAAGATCAGTCTGGTTGGTCTTAAATCAGAAGTATGTTCAGGTTTTAACAAACTAACATGGAAGACCGGGTGAATTTGTTGAAGAGTTTTCAGTAATTTCAGTTGGACTGTCACAGGGTTTACAATCCGTTCAATCTTGAAAGGACCAACATACTTAGGACCAAGTTTCTTCGACTTTTAAGTGGTTTGTAGATATTTGGTGGACAAGAAAACTTTGTTGCCCACTTGATATGGTTTCTGTGGAGTTCTCTTTTTGTCTGCAAACGTCTTATGAGCTTGATGTGCCTCATCTAATGCTTTACGAGTGACTGGCCAATTAAGCTGGAGTTGAGTTATCCATTCATCTAATGACTGGATGTTAGGCCTCTCACGAGGAAGTTCAGGTAGGTACAAAATCTTGTCCCGATGCCACCTTGAATGGGGTAAATCCAGTACTGCTATGTACAGAATTGTTACATGCCACTTTGGCAAATGGCAATAGGTCAGCCCAATTATCCTGCTGATAATTTATGTAACGTCTAAGGTATTGCTCCAACACTGCGTTAGTTCTCTCACAGGCCCCATTGGTTTGGTGTGGTGGGCAGAGCTTAAGCCTTGGGCGGAGCCTATTAACTTCAGGAACTCCCTCCAAAAGTTTGAGGTAAATTGAACCCCCCTGTCAGAGATTATGCGCTCAGGAACGCCATGTAATCTATAGATATGCAAAATAAATAGTTTAGCCAACGTTTTTGCAGATGGAATCTTGGAACAAGGTATGAAATGTAGTTTGGAAAACAAATCGGTTACCACCCAAATAACTGTGTTTCCCCCACTTTCGGGTAATTCCACTATAAAGTCCATAAAGATTTCCTTCCACAAAACCGTTGGTCTAGCTACATTTTGTAACAACCAATGTTATAACAACATTTTGGCTTACCAGGAGGTCTCTTGGCTGATGTACAAATAGAACAGCTAGCCACATAAGTTTCAATGTCCTTCTTCAAAGTGGGCCACAAGAATTGCCGCTTAACCAAGTGTAATGTTTTGACAAAACCAAAGTGGCCAGCTGCTTTAGAATCATGAGCTTGTTGTAATATTTGGCTCCTCAGTTTTTCTGGCACGTACAACTTGGTTCCCATCCAGGCCAATCCATCTCTAACTGTACAGTTATTCGAATGAGCCAGGAACCAATCATCAAGTTTTAGAGCCTCTTTTAATTGTGTAGTCAAGCTTTTTGTTAGATCCATTTCCTGTTTCTTCTTTTGGGCTCTAGTAACTACTGGAGCTGCTAGCTGTTTGGTTGGGACAATCGGCTGTATTACTTCCTGGCGAGCACTATTATACTGAGGTAGTCTAGATAGAGCATCTGCCATGAAGTTCCTCCCCCCTGGGATGTACTTCAATGAAAAATTAAACCGCTTAAAGTACTGGGCCCAGTGAACTTGTTTGGGAGACAGCTTCCGAGGTGTTTTTAAAGCCTCCAAATTCTTATGATCAATCCACACCTCAAATGGGTGTTTTGCTCCTTCCAAGAAATGTCTCCAAGTCAGTAGGGCCCAGCGGACTGCAAAAGCTTCTTTTTCCCAGACTGCCCACCTTCTTTCGGTTTCAGATAATTTATGGGAGGTATATGCACAGGGTTGTAAAATCCCTTTCTCATTGATTTGTAGTAACACCATTCCAACTGCCACATCACTCACATCGGCTTGGATCACGAAAGGAGCATCCATGTCCGGGTGCTTTAGCACTGGTTCAGCAGCGAACAGTTGTTTCAGCTTTTCAAAGGCTGCTTGACATTCCATGGACCACTCCAACGGTTTACTAGGCTTTGGTTTCACCTCCCCTTTAGTTTTTAAGAGGTTGGTGATAGGCAGTGCTATCTTTGCAAAAGCTGGGATAAATTGTCGGTAAAAATTGGCAAATCCCAAGAAACTCTGAAGTTGTTTTCTGGTGCATGGGGGGGGGGCATTCCAACACGGCACACACCTTCCCTGGATCCATTTCTATGCCCTCATGTGAGATGCGATACCCCAAATAGTCGATTTTCTCCAAATGGAACTCACATTCGAACAATTTAGCATACAACTTAGCGGCTTGGAGTTTCTCTAGAACTGACCGCGCTAGTTTCACATGTTCATCCCAAGTCTCCATGTAGATAAGGATGTCATTAAGGTAAACCAAAACCCCCTTGTATAAATGTTAATGTAACACCTGATTGATCATCTGCATGAATACTACTGGGGCCCCCTGTAGGCCAAATGGGAGAACGTTGAATTGGAAACAACCTATCGGGCAGTTAAAAGTGATTTTTCATTCATCACCTTCCTTAATTCGGACTCAGTAGTACGCTTCTCTCAGGTCGAGCTTTGTAAAAAAATTTCCCTTGGCCAGGTGGGCCAGCATGTCCTTCATCAGTGGGAGGGGTACATGTTTTCCACAGAAATAGCATTCAGGTTTCTATAATCCACCACCAAGTGCAAGGAGTCATCTTTCTTTTCACGGAATATACTGTGGCCACTACCCGGGGTCTAGTGGGCTGAATGAACCCACGTTCCAAATTTTTATCAATAAATGACTGCAGCTCTTCTAATTCCCATGGTGTCATCGAGTATAGCTTCGGTTTCAGAAGTTTCACCCCGGGTAAAATTTCAATTCAACAATCTGTTGAATGATGAGGGGGAAGCTCATCCGAGGCCTTCTCACTGAATACTTCTTTTAAGTCACAATATTCCTCCGGAATTTTCTCCTCCCCTTTCAGCTCCTCGGTACCCGTGGAGGCTAACTCAATACAATTCTAAAGTTTTGGCTGAGATCGCTCCTCCCCTCCTCTCCTCATTTTATACAATGCTACTTTATACCACCTCCAGCTCGCTTCCCAACTTGTCTCCCCTCCTCCCCCCATTACTTATGGCAGCCAAAAGATGCAAAGCAATAGTAGAAGATCTTGAAGGCTGACAGAGATTGACAAATCAAAATAAATAAATAAATAAAATAAAAAACAGAAGAAGTGGGCTGGCAACCATGTGGGCTCCTGATGGATATGGCTGCTGGTGCTGCCACAAGGCAGTTGTCAGGGTATGGATGGCCTGGCTGCAGGGGGCCTTGTGGTAAGCCAAAATGGGACACATGGGACAGCTCCACTACCCTCACAACTGCCTCACCTCATCTCATGTTGGCACTCCAAACAATCAGACAGAATGGATGGTCGCCCAGCTGCACAGGCTCTTAAGTAGGGCTTATTTTGGGGGTAAGGCTAATATTAGGTATACATGTAAAACTTGTGCTAGGGCTTATTTTCAGGATAGGTCTTATTTTTGGGAAAACACAGTGTTTCCAGTTCACTATAACCGAAAAAATGTCACATTTCTCAATACTATAGCAATGTTATGAAAACTGATTTTGAAACTGGTGTAAAGTCATCACATGGAAGCATTCTATTTTTAAAAATAATTTTTATTGTTATTTTCCAACTTTAAAAACATATAAATCTGGGGGGCAGAGCAGGCATCGTGGCGGTACAGCGTGCGATCTTGAACCTCCAAGATTGCCGTTGATATCTCCATTGCAGGACGGTCCCACCAGACTTAAACTGTCCCATAGAAATGGTGACTGAGAAGGGCACATCCTGTCGATCCCAGGGACATAGCAAAGTCCCTGGTAGATCCAGGAGAAGCCTTTTTTCGCACAGTGGAGAGGCAGCCATTAAAGCTGCTGAACCTGGGACAACTCCGGAACGGAAGAAAGCGGGAAAGAAAGAGTGTCAGTTTTGTTATGATATGTACAGAATAACCCTTGAGTAACAAGGATATGCACATGGAAACGTTTATGAGAATAGTTATGAATAGTTATGAGAATAGTTATGAATAATTATCCAGTCACACACAGATACACTAAATTGAGTTAAAGTTTACTTTAAGACATAGCACAGTCCAATAAACGGTCCAGGTCATATACGTTTAAAAGTCCAAAGAATATCCAATTACAAAGTCTTCTTACCGGTTACCTTTGTCATTTACAGTAAACAAAAATATCAAAGTATATGCACAGCATAAATACAACAGAGAACCTTAGATAGCAACAGAATGTCAGAGAGATAGAATGTCAGAGAGAGCAAGCTATGATCTCTAGCTCCCTCTTATGGTAATTTGCAATATAATCAACCAATCAGAATATAATATAAATCAATACAGTGATTTTGTCTTAAAGCTACAAAAATACATTGTTAGTTTATATAGTGCCAACCCAACTAATTGATGGGCAGTGTCAGTGTGTGCTCCCTTCAAAATCCAAGAAAGAAATACTCAGACTCCATGGGTTAGAGCAAAGTTCTCCTTTTACTGGAAATCAAAGTGGTAACTACAGATTTAATTCCGAATCTGAGAAATTGGCGCGCAGATCACATATACAAAGGAATGGAATTGTTCCCACCCCCCAAAGTCCAAGTGACTCTTCCAATTAAAAGTTCTGAACACGATCATGTGGCCATCTCCAGGTGGTGATGAGGCTTCTGTCCGTTGACCTTGACATATTTTGATAAAAGTTCGCAGTTGCGCAAAGGGGATAAAAGCTAGCCAAGAAATGGAAAGTTAAAGTCAGAAATCCCCCTCCCCTTTGCTACCCACAGCAAAGGAATGCAAAAACCTCCAGCTTTCTTCCCCTCCAAATTCCCCCCTCCGTCCGTTGCTAATGACAGCCGAAAGCTTAGCAGCAGAAGAGATGCAATAGTTAGGATGCAGAATATATATATTATGGAAGTTATCTTGAGACTGACATTCGGACCCCCTAGAAGAAGGACATTAGTCCCTGTAAGAAAAAAAATAGCATAAACATATGTTAACATTTGCATACACTTCTATGGTTTATCAGGGTATTTGGCATAAAAGTTCTTGAGCAGTTCAGGAGCCCTAATATCTTTTTCATTTACCCATTCAGCATAGGATGGAGGAAAATGTTTCCAAGCTACAAGATATTGGATATGACCCCTCCATTTCCTAGAGTCTAAAATTTCTTTAACCTCGAAATGCTGTTCACCCTCAATCAACAATGGTAAGGGGGGATCAGTCTGGGTCGGTCTCAATGTACAGGTATGTTTGGGTTTTAACAAACTGACATGGAAAACTGCATGAATACGATGAAGGGTCTTTGGTAAAGTCAACTGAACAGTCACAGGATTTACAATCCGCTCAATAGGGAAAGGGTCCACATATTTAGGGCCCAACTTCTTCGATTTCTGGGTAGTCTGCAAATATTTAGTCGAAAGAAACACTTTGACGCCCACTTGATAAGACTTCTGCAGGGCTCTTTCTGTCAGCAAATTTCTTATGAGACTGGTGCACCGCGTCCAAAGCTTTACGAGCGACCGGCCAATTAAGTTGAAGTTGAGATATCCAGTCATCCAATGATTGGACCTTGGGTCTTTCAGGAGGAAGTTCAGGTATGGGCACAAAATCTTGTCCCGTTGCCACTTTGAAAGGAGTAAAACCCGTACTGCTGTGGACAGAGTTATTATATGCCACCTCCGCAAAAGGCAGTAGATCTGCCCATTTGTCCTGCTGATAGTTTATGTAACACCTGAGATATTGCTCCAGCACCCCATTAGTCCTCTCAAAAGCCCCATTAGTTTGGGGATGGTGGGCGGAGCTCAAGCTCTGGGTGGAGTGTATTAGCTTCAAAAATTCCCTCCAAAAGTTTGAGGTAAATTGGACCCCTCGGTCAGAAACTACACGCTCAGGAACACCATGCAACTGTAGCCATGTATAACGAACATTCTGGCCAATGACTTTGCCGAGGGAATCTTGGAGCAAGGGATGAAGTGGGCTTGTTTGGAGAACAAATTGGTCACCACCCAGATGACTGTGTGCCCAGGGCTCTCGGGTAGGTCTACTATAAAATCCATGGAAATTTCCCTCCAAGGAGCAATTGGCCTAGCCACATCTTGCAACAAACCTGGTGGTTTACCAGGAGGTCTTTTTGCTGAAGCGCAAACTGGACAGCTTGCCACATAAGTCTCAATGTCCTTTTTCAATGAGGGCCACCAGAACTGCCGTTTCACCAAATGTAGAGTCTTCACAAATCCAAAATGACCAGCCACTTTGGAGTCATGAGTTTGTTGTAAGACTTGGCTCCTCAAGGATTGTGGTACATACAACTTCGCACCTACCCAGGCTAAACCATCTCGGACAGTGCAGTTACTCGCGTTGGCCAGGAACCACTCATCCGTTTTCAGGGCGTCCTTAAATCGTTCCATCAGGTCACTGGACAGATCCCTCTCTTGCTTCTTCTTTTGTGCTCTGGTGACCACTGGGGCAGCTCGGCCTTATCATTTCTTGACAAACACTATTTGTTAGGGATAACATTGTTTTACCCTAACTGGTTTAGGTAAATAATAATATGTAATCATAGTTTGTATGTTAAAGTGTCTGCAACTTTAACTGTGGGATAGTAATTAGGGGAGTGGTTGTGAAAACACTTTAAAAGAAGCAAGACTGCAGCTTGCTCTCTCTCTGGCTTTGATGATCCCTGATTACTGTTTGAAATCAAGACTGCATTGCTCGAACGGGAGAGAAAACAAAGGACTGATTTGTAAGTGAACTGACATAGGATATTCTGCACGGACTTTGCTAACTGAATATCCCTGAATGGACTGACTAAATGATACATGACTATTGGACTGTTATTTTGACTATGCTATGAACTCATAATGGAATAAACTATATTTTTGATAGCACAAGCGTATCTGTTATTTTTACTGTATGTTAATAAACATACAAGCTTAGCTCACTCATTTATCTGTGTGCCTATCTGACTAACGCTGCACATTCTGTTTAGCTTGTCTCCCTAACCCTGGTTGGGGAAACCAGGCTTAACACTGGTTATGGGCCCAGAGGCTGCAAAATCAGTTTAACTAGGATAAAACAGATTTATGTAAAAGTGAGAGTTTGTGTTGTTATACATTACAGTAAACAGACAGCTGTGTTTTATTAATTATAGTTTTATATCCATATAAGAAAACATGGCACAAGTCAATCTACAAAGTTTGTCCCTTATATCCAAGCTGGATGGAACAAACTATGTATCATGCTCTATGAAATGTAGTCTGCTTCTACGAAGAGAAGGTTTGTGGAACATAATTGAAAATCCACCAAACGTAGAAGAATGGGATCCAGAGGATGAAGAAGACAGACTAAAGATAGAAGAATTTATGCATAAAAATGAACACGCTATTTGCATAATTGGGTTAACCTTAAATGATCAGCAATTTGTTTATATCCACGGAGAGAAAACGGCTGTTGGGTGTTGGCAGAAGCTGAAGAGGATTTATGTTCGAGATAATGTTGGTGCTCACATAAATCTAACACGGAAGCTTTTCAGTACACATCTCCAAACAAATGGTGATATGCTGAGTCATTTGAAAACTATGCAAAGCATTTTTCAAGAACTGCACGAGAAAGAGCTTATTTTCTCTGAACTACACCAAGTCTACATAATTCTATCTTCACTTGACGAAAGTTATGATAACTACGTAACTTCACTTGAAATTTTGCCAAAGGAAAGTTTAACTTTAACTGATATAACTGGCAGATTGATTGAAGAGGCCAGAAGAAGGCTTGAAAGAAATGAGTTAAGGAGGCAGCAACCTCAAAAAGAAGATAATGAATCTCCTACTGCATATGCAATTAAAAAGTGCTTTAATTGTGGAGGAAGAGGACATTTGGCAAGATTTTGTAAAAAGGCAAAGTTCCAGAACGCTTGCCAGAATACAAAAAGTCATCAAAAGATCAATAAAAATTTAGAGTTAGCCATGTATAGTAACGGAGCTGTAAAAAATAATTTATGGGTGGTTGACAGTGGAGCATCCCACTGTATAACAAATGATAACAGAAATTTTATTAAAATATCCAAGAGTACACAGCAGATATCGTTAGCCAATGGCTGGAAACTGAAAGCTAAAGGTCAAGGTATAGCATATTGTTCTTTTATAAAAGAGAATGTAAAAATGTTATATGTACCACAACTTAAGTTTAATTTAATTTCAGTTAGAATTTTGGTTAAATTAGGATATACAGTTACTTTTAAAGGAGATAACTGCATAATTGAAAAAGAAGATAAGAAAATTACTGCATCTTTAAGAGGTGAATTATATGTGTTTAATGATGATGGTTTAAAAGTGGCTAACACAGTTTATGAAAATAAGAAACCTCAAGATGAATGTATTCACTTGTTACACCGAAGGCTAGGGCATTTAAATTTTAAAATGCTTAAGAAAACTGTTGAATTATCTAAGGGAATAAGTTTGAAACCTTGTAATAAGTATTTGCAATGTAATGCCTGTAATCAAAGTAAGAGCAGGGTCACACCGGCTAATAGAGTTGATGGATTTACCACCAAAGAACCTTTAGAGGTAGTATTTGCAGATTTAATAGGTCCGAAAAAACCAAGTGTAGGAGGAGCTCGTTACATACTAAGCATAATGGACCATTATTCTAGATATGGGTTTTGCTATTGAATGAAAAGCAAAACTGAAACGTATCAAAATCTCTTTAATTGGATAAAATTTGCAGAAAGGAAAACTAAAAAGAAATTAGTAACTCTTATAACAGATAATGGTACGGAATTTACAAATAATAAATTCCAGAACAGACTAAGAATGTTAGGTATTCAACATAAAATGTCTGCACCATATAGGCCACAACATAATGCCTTTATAGAGAGAAGAGGCCAAACATTACAATCAATGACACGAACTATGATGTCTGATTCAGGATTACCTGACAATTTATGGGGAGAAGCAATAATGTGTGGAAATCATATATTAAATAATGTTGTTAATTCAACAACAGGTGAATTACCATTCACACTGTGGCATGGTACAAAACCTGATTTAAGTTACATGCACACATTTGGAGCACCAGCATGGGTGCATATCCCTTCACAACTTAGACACAAAGGACAGCATAGAGCTAAAAGATTATATTTTGTAGGATATACATCTAATCATAGATCTTATAGATTCTGGGAACCAGGTACATCTAGAGTTTACACCAGTGCTAGTGCAAAATTCCTAGAACATGTAGGATGGAATAGATTAGAGCAAGATTTAAATAATGAAGTAATTATTGAACCCTACAAAAGGCAGAAAGATCAGACTAGTTATAAGAAGAGTCCAATTAAAGAAGAAGTCCACGAAGAGCAAATAGGACCAGAACAAGAGGAAACAGTTGATCAGGAAGAGTTAGATAATCAAGAAGAGTTAATAAATGAAAGTCCACCTGTAAGTCCTGTAATACCTAGACGTACTACACGTGTAACTAGATCACCTGATAGGTATCAAGCAAGTATAGTTTGCCAAGTAACTAAAGTTCCAACTAGTGTAGATGAACTTAGGATGTATCCTGCTAAGGATCAGGAGAATTGGCAAAAGGCAATGGAAAAAGAACTAAATTCATTAAAGGTAATGAAAGTTTATGAAGATGCTAAATTACCTCCAGGAGAAAAATCCATTGGGTGCAAATGGATATTTAAAGTAAAAACTGGAAATGATGGGACTGTTACCCATAAGGCTAGGTTAGTAGCTCAAGGATTTAATCAAACTGCATCTGATTACGATGAAGTTTTTGCACCAAGTCTTAAAGCAACATCTTTAAGAGCAGCATTAGTGTGGGCAGCTAAGAAAAACTATGTCATTAACCATTTAGATGTAGAAACTGCTTATCTACATGCACCATTGCAGCACACTATATATTTAAGAAAACCAGTAGGTATAAAAGACAATAAAGTAAATAGTAATGATTGTTGGAAACTCAAAAAGAGTCTTTACGGGTTGAAACAATCTGGGTTTGAGTGGAACCAATATATTGTGAAAGAGTTAAACAATATAGGTTTTAAATCTGGTTTAGCAGATCCATGTGTGTTTAAAAGAGAAAATAATGGAATGGTGTCATTATTGTTATTATTTACAGATGATATTGCTTTGATAACTAAGACTAATAATGAAGCTAATGAGATTATATCATTATTAGCCAAAAAGATAAAATTAAAGCATTTAGGTGAAATTAAAAAGTATCTAGGATTGACAATTAACAAAACAAAAAATGGTTTTAAGATATCTCAAGAAGATAAAATTTGCCAATTAATTAAGACGTATAAAATGGAACTTTATAAACCGGCAGACTCCAATGAATCAGGAAATTTGCCAAACTAATGATCAAAGTCCCAAATTTGATAAGTCCATATATCAATCTTTGATTGGCAGCTTATCATATATAAGCAATTGGTCTAGGCCAGATCTAGCTTATAGTGTAAATCAGCTGGCACGTTTTAATTCGGATCCACATCAATGTCATTGGCAATCATTAAAGAGAATTTTAAGATATCTTAAAGGAACAATGGACCATGCATTGTATATAGAACCAAAGGGTGATTTGAGTCTTAGTGCCTATGCAGATGCAAGTTTTGCAACTGATATAAACACTAGAAAATCAACATCTGGGATGGCTATATTATTTGGTAAGACACTAATAGGGTGGAGGTCAATCAGACAACAGCATATTAGCTTGTCCACGATGGAAGCGGAATTTTCATGTCTGTCATTACTATGCACTGATTTGATTTTGGACAAACAGTTGTTATTGGACATGGGTATAACTGTAAAAGATTCCATTATTGTGTACGAGGATAACCAAGCAGCTATAAAGTTAGCTACTAGTATTGCTGTAAAAACTAGATCAAAGCATACTGATTTAAGATACTTAAATGTTAGAGAATCTGTAAAAAATGGGCTAATTAAATTGGATTACTGCATGACGGAAGAAAACATTGCAGACCAATTTACAAAAGCTCAAGGAGTAATTAAGTTCAAAGAAAGTTGTAACAAATATGATTTAAAGATGTAAATAGTTATATTTATTATTATTTCCTAAAAGGGGAGAATGTTAGGGATAACATTGTTTTACCCTAACTGGTTTAGGTAAATAATAATATGTAATCATAGTTTGTTAGTTAAAGTGTCTGCAACTTTAACTGTGGGATAGTAATTAAGGGAGTGGTTGTGAAAGCACTTTAAAAGAAGCAAGGCTGCAGCTTGCTCTCTCTCTGGCTTTGATGATCCCTGATTACTGCATGGACTAGAAACTGCATTGCTCAAACGGGAGAGAAAACAAAGGACTGACTTGTAAGTGAACTGACATAGGATATTCTGCACGGACTTTGCTTACTGAATATCCCTGAATGGACTGACTAAATGATACATGACTATTGGACTGTTATTTTGACTATGCTATGAATTCATAATGGAATAAACTATATTTTTGATAGCACAAGCGTATCTGTTATTTTTACTGTATGTTAATAAACATACAAGCTTAGCTCACTCATTTATCTGTGTGCCTATCTGACTAACGCTGCACATTCTGTTTAGCTTGTCTCCCTAACCCTGGTTGGGGAAACCAGGCTTAACAGTATAAATAACAGTAACAGAGAAATTAAACCATCTTTTTCTCTTCTGAACAAACAAGGATCAGCTATACCAGCTTCAAAACCTATTGAAACTAATTCCTTTACAATATATTTATTCCATTCATAACTGGATTGCTTTAGACCATAAAGACTTTTCTTTACTTTCCAATAATCAGTTTTTCCATCATCCTTTAAACCTAATGGCTTTTTCATATAGATGGTATATTGTAAAGTTGCATGTAGATATGCAGTTTCAACATGGTTTATTTTACATTTATTCTTAGCTGCCCAAACTAATGCTGTTCTCAATGTATTTGCTCTCAGACTAGGTGCAAACACTTCATCATAGTCCTTATCTGACTGAGCAAATCCTTGAGCAACAAATCTTGCTTTATGGGTAATAGTCCCATCCATACCAGTCTTTATCTTATACACCCATTTGCAACCTCTATTGCATGCCCACCTGGTGGTAACTTTACATCCTCATACACCTCTAAATCCTTTAACAATTTTAACTCCCTATTCATAGCTTCCTGCCAAGCTATCTGATCCTTTGTAGGATACAGTTTTATTTCATTGAAATAAGAAGGTTCTGTATTAACCTGACATACAATACTTGCTTGAAATCTGTCAGGTGAACGTTTCTCCCTAGTTGACCTCCTAGGCAACTCAGTACATGTTGTTGGCATGTCCTCTTCCTTTACCTCCCCTATCAAATCCTTGTCTTCTACAGTCATAGAGCATTCTTTTATTGATGAATCCTCCATTAAGGATTCCTCCACTATCTCATCATCAATATTATTATCATCAGGATTATCGGCAAACAATGGAGTCTCAACAACAACACTTTCCTGTACCTTATTATATTCCTGTTCAAGCTTTCTCCAGCCAACATGCTCCAGAAATTTAGCACTTCCACTGCAATATACATTAGTAGTACCTGGCTCCCAAAATCTAAATGATCTATGATTAACTTCATAACCTACAAAATATAATTGTCTCGCTCTATGTTGTCCCTTTCACCTTATTTGCGTGGGAATATGAACCCATGCTGGGGTAAAAAAATGTATGTAAATAACTGAGATCTGGCTTTTTTCCATTCCAATGAGTAAATGGTAATTCACCAGTCATTGAATGCACTACGTTATTCAAAACATGGTTAGCACACATAAAGTTCCTCTGATAAACCAGAATCCAAAATCATAGTTTTAGCCATAGCCTGTAATGTTTGTCCTCTACGTTCAATATATGAGTTATGTTGTGGTCTAAGGAGCAGAATGCTTATGTTCAATGCCAGCTTTCTGTAACATGGCTTCAAATTTTCTATTGGTAAATTCAGTACCATTATCTGTTACTAATCTAATAACTTTCTGTTTCTTTTTCCTTTCAGAAAATTTTAGCCAGTTTACAAAATGCTATGTTTCTTTCTTCGTTTTCATTAAATAACAGAAACCATATCTGGAAAAATGATCAATTATACTTAATATGTAACAGGCTCCACCTAAACCAGGTTTCTTAGGTCCAATAATATCAGCAAAAACAACATCTAATGGTTCACTGGTTTTGAATCCATTTACCCTATTTGCAGGAGTTGCTTTTTTCTTGATTGCAAGCACTGGAATTTAAATACTCTGTACAAGGTTTTAATTTTATACCATTAGATAACTCAACAGTTTTCTTTAGCATTTTGAAATTTATATGTCCCATACCTCGATGGAGATGAATACATTCATTATGAAACTTTATATTCTCATAAACTGAGTTAGCCTTAATTAATGGATTATCATTTATAATAAACAAACCAGTATCCAAACTTGCAGTAACGCTTTTACTCTGTTTTTCAATTAAACATTTATCTCCCTGAAAGATTACAACAAATCATGCTTTTACCATTGCTCTTACAGATAGCAAGTTAGATATCAGTCTAGGTGCATATAACATCGGTAAACGTTCATTAATACATGAACAATATGCAGTACCTTCTCCAGATGCTCTCAATTTCCATCCATTAGCTAATGATACATGCTGTTTACTCTTTGTCATGTTAACAAACCTGTCTTTACTTTTAGTTATACACTGCGATGCTCCACTGTCAACTACCCATATATCATGGTTTACAGTTGTAGTTGTATTTGATATGGCTAAACTAACATTTTTATAAGCTCTTTGCATATTAATAGCATTCTGTTTCTTTCCCTTTTTACAGTATCAGGCTATATTACCTTTAGCCCCACAAGAAAAACATTTCCTAACAATATAGGCAGTTGAAGACAGTTTTTCTTCCTGTGGTTGTCCTTCTCTGCATTGATTTCTATCTTGCCTTCTTCTTGACTCTTCTAAAAGTCTTCCAGTTATGCCAGTCAATGTAAGTTAATCTCGTTTAAAACTTCCAGTGAAGACACATAATCATCATAAGTTTCATCCAAAGAAGAAAGAATGATGTAAACTTGATGCAACTCTGAGAAAATCAGCTCCTTTTCTTGTAGCTCTTGTAAAGTCCTTTTCATAAACTCCAAATGAGATAACATATCATCACCTTTTATAAGACAGGCTCTAACAGTTTATGGGTAAGGTGTATGTGTGCACCCACACTATCTCAAACATAAATCTTCTTCAAAATGTCCCAACACCTAGCAGCAGATTCTTCACCACGAATATGGACTAACTGCTGATCACTCAGTGTCAGTCCAATTATATTAAGAGCCTTTTCATTATCCTGGTTAAAGTCAGCTATTTTCTTTTTATCTTCATCATTCAATGGGTCCCAAACTGTTACATCTGGTGGACTATTAGCTACAGTCCATAATTCATCTTTACGCAGAAGTAGGCTGCACTTCATAGACCAGGAAACATAGTTTGTTCCATCCAACCGGATTATCTGGGATATACTGGTTGACTGTTCTTGTGCCATTGGTAGTTTAACAATAAACCGCAATCAGCTGTCTGAATATGAAACTGTATATTCACACTGATTCTCAATATCTCTCTGGGCCCATAACCAATGTTAAGATATGTACAGAATAACCCTTGAGTAACAAGGATATGCACATGGAAACGTTTATGAGAATAGCTATGAATAATTATCCAGTCACACACAGATACACTAAATTGAGTTAAAGTTTACTTTAAGAAATAGCACAGTCCAATAAACGGTCCAGGTCATATATGTTTAACAGTCCAAAGAATATCCAAGGTCTTTCTTGTCTATACAAGACATATGATGGGAAATAAACTACCAAGAGAAGTTAATATCAGATTTACTAAGAAAATAATTAAATCACAAATACTGTAGGCGGCAAGAGAGAAAACACTAAAGTACAAAGATAAAAAATAGTGGTACTGAAACAGGTACCAAGAAGACTGAGAGAGATAAGAAGAGAATATTTATTTTTGACCAAAGAGTTACTTAAGAGAGGAATAAATTACAGATGGCTGATACCAGAAAGTTTCATGTTTACCTGGCAGGAACAAAGACTCAGAATTGATAGAGTTGAAAAAGCTGAGTTATTCTATCTGGAATATTTCAGAGGAAAAGAGGAAGACACAAGAAAAGAGGAGTTGTTAACTGAATTTCAAGAGGAATGTATAGCAGTAATTGAAAAATAAGAAGGAGCCATAGTGGTGTACCCAAGAGCAACGAGAACCAAGATCTACTAGAGCAACAAATCCTTCTTATAAAGTCTAAAATGGATGAGAGAAAACTGATTACAATCAATATAAGTGGACTTAATTCAGTTACTAAAAGAAGAAAAATATTCCATAAACTAGAGAAATTAAAAGTTGATATAATCTGCTTACAAGTAGTACCTATTAAAAACAACACAAACAAATATTGAAACAACAAAAATTAGGGAAATTATTTACAGCGTTGACACAATGTAAAAAGAGAGGAGTGGTGTTATACATTAGAGATACAAGCCCAGCGGAAAAAATAGATACAGATGATGATGGAAGGATTGTGATGGTGGAGATAATGGACAATAATCTATAGACACTTTTAATAGCAATCTATGCTCCGAATGATAATCAAGAAGATTTTTACAGGAAATTACTTATGAAAATAATTGAACTGGACTATGCTAATATTTGTCTGATGGGAGATCTTAATGGAATAATTAATGACAAATTGGATTATAAAACACAGAAAACAGCTAGAAAAACATTGCCAAAATCCTTCTTTCGAATGGTAGATGAGATAAACCTAAAAGATGCATAGAGAGAGAAATGCAGAAGATAAACATATTTTTTATTCAAACAGACATGCATCATGGTCCAGAATAGATATGATATGATATCAACAAAATCGCTCTCTAACATACAAGACATTGAAATAGAAACAAGTACCTGAACAGATCATAATCCAATAACAGTTGCATGGAAAAGACAAAAAAGGAGATCTAGATGGACTCTAAACAATACGATATTAAAGGAAAAAGATTTCAAAGAGAAAATTGAGAGAGAATTGACTTTCTTTTTTAAAGAAAACACAAAAGAGGATACATCACTACAGAATCTCTGGGACACGATGAAGGCTTATACAAGAGGTTTGATAATGGACTACACAAGAAAAAGAAAACAGAAAAAAAACTTTTAAAACATTGGAAAATGACTACAAGAGGCTGGAAAAAGAATTACAGAAATTTCCACAAAAAAAGAGACATTAAAATTAAAATGGGCATAACTAAACATAAAATGGGGCTAATGGAAAAAGAGGAAATAGTCCAAAAAATTAAAAATGCAAAACAGAACTACTCTGAAGATGCAATTAAACCAGGCAGATGGTTAGCTAATAAACTGAGAAAGGAAAGAGACTCAAGAAGGATAAATCAATTAATAACCGAACAAGGACATGTATGCTATGAAAATGTGGAGAAGAAAAAAATTATTCAAGATTATCAAGGAAAATTGTACCATCAAGAGAATGTCTAGGAAGAAAGAATTTAACAATACCTACAGGAAGCAAATCTGCCCCAGATACCTAAAGATATTAAAATAATGTTAGAAGGTAACATAACAATGATGGAAGTAACAGAAGCTTTAAAAAAGCAAAATATTGGGAAAGCACCAGGTCCGGATGGACTGCCAGCAGAATTTTATAAGACATTTCAGGAAACATTGAATCTTCACTTATTAGAAGTTATGAATGAAGTTATGTCAAGAAAGAGAAAACCCCAAACATGGTCAGAAGCATATATTACACTTGTACTGAAGGAGGACACAGACCCACAGCAAGTTAAAAATTATAGATCTATATCCCTATTAAACTTAGATTATAAAATCTTTGCTTCAATTCTGGCAGAAAGACTGAAAAAATACTTAAATAATTTTATTCAGTCTGATCAAAATGGATTTCTGCCAAAGAGACAAATTAAAGACAATATGAGAATAATTTTAGACAGGCTGGAATACTATGAGGCACATCCTGAAAAATGAATGGTTTTGATGTTTTTAGATGCACCTTGACAATGTGAGTTGGCATTTTATGCTATTACAATTGGAACAAATGGGCTTCAGTGAAAAATTTACCCAAGCCATAGAAACAATATATTGTAAACAGATTGCAAAAGTTATGATAAATGGAGAGTTAACAGACTTTATAGATATAAGAAAAGGAACTAGACAAGGCTGTCCATTGTCGTCTCTGTTTGTGTTAACACTGGAAGTGCTGAATAGGAACATCAGAGAAGAAAAAGAAATAAAAGGAATGAAAATTAAAAAAGAAGAGTACAAATTGCAAACCTTTGCAGATGACCTGGTATTCATATTAGAGGATCCGTTGGAGTCAGCACCTAAGCTAATAGAAAAGATAGAAGAGTATGGGAAAGTAGCAGGTTTGAAAATAAAAAATTAAAACAAAGATTTTAACAAAGAACATATTAGCAAGACGAAAGAAAGAATTGGAGGTAATTTTGGGGATCCAGGTCACAAATAAGGTTAAGTATTTAGGGATACATTTAACATCAAGATGTAGCACACTCAAGGAGGACAATTATCTTAAACTCAAACAACAGATTGCGACAGATTTGATAAAATGGGAAAATTTACAACTATCATTGATTGGGAGAATATCTACAATTAAGATGAATGTATTGCCTAGAATCTTATATTTATTCCAGACAATTCCAGTTAGATTAGGAAAAGAATTTTTTGAAGATCTAAATAAAATAGCGCTAAAATACATTTGGCAGGGGAAGAAAGCGAGAATAAAACTTAAACTGTTACAAGATGCAAGAATAAGAGGAGGATTCGCTTTGCCCAATTGGGAATTATATTACCAGGTGACAAGTTTGATGTGGGTAAAGGAGTGGATAACATTAAGGAATACTAGACTTTTGAATTTAGAAGGACATGACTTGCTGTTGGGTGGCATGCCTTTCTCTGGTATAAGGGAACTAAAATGCAGGGGTATTTTAGAAGACATTATATTCGAGAAGCATTGTTTTTAAACTGGGAGAAGATAAAAAAGCAATATTATTTAAAAAATTCGCTATGGTTATCTACTATTGAAGCTTTTTATCCAATAATATATAAAGAGGAACAAACAGTTAGATATGGTGAGATATTGAATGAAAAGGGTGAACTTAAATTTATGCAAGCGTTGGAAGAACACGGTGTAAAAATGAATTGGTTTTCATATTTGCAAATACAATCTAGATTTGATAAAGATATTAAAAAACAGAATGTATCTTTGATAAGTTGACCGATTTAGATAAAATTTTGACAGGTGCTGATGAAAAAGTAATTAAAAAACTTTATGGACATTTGCTGGAGTTTAAATTAGAGGAAGAACAAGTTAAAGAAACGATGATTGCTTGGGGGGAAAATTTTGGATATGGGATTGACTTAGATAAATGGCAAAAATTGTGGTCTCAAAATTATAAAATGACAATGTCAACTGCATATAAAGAAAATTTGTATAAGATGTTTTACAGGTGGCACTTACTCCCGACGAGAATTGTGAGAATGTTCAAGAATAAATCGGATGTTGGAAATGTCATCAGATACCTGGTTCATATTACCATATGTGGTGGACATGCTCGGATGCAAAAAGATACTGACGATAATCCACACATGGTTGGAAAAAATGATAAAACAACATATAGACTTTAAACCTGATATATTTTTATTGGGAATTATACCGGAAATATACAGCAAAGAATTGAAATATTTGATTGTAAATGTTTTAACAGCAGCTAGAATTGTATTTGCTTAGAATTGGAAAAGTGAAAAAATACCTATGCAGGAGGAAATTATTAAGAAAATCATGGACTGTGCTGAAATGAGTAAATTGACATTTGAAATCAGAGAACAAGAAGATAAACAATTTTATATGATATGGGATTTATTTTATCAATGGTTAGATAAAAAGACATGGTAAAGAAATAGATTAGGAAGCTTTACAATAAAAAGTTAATAGATTGATATAGAATACAATATAAAATATATAACCATTGGATGAATGTATAAGATTAAACTATAATGAAATTTAGAATATCTCGCATAAAATGATGGAAAAATAGTTTAATCAAATGAATGATTAATGATTGATAAATACATAAGCACATGTTTGATTGACAAGATGAAAAGTTATACAACTTGTGAGTAATGGCAAAAAAAGGATAGCACAAAAGATTATAATCAACTGACACACTGTATGTATATAAGTGAAAGATGTTTTTATGTTTTTATGTCTTGTTTGTATGTTTGTTGTAAAAAATAAAAACTTTTTTAAAAAAATATAAATCTTAATTTTAATAGTACTGTGTCATCATTATTATATACATTGTTATACAAACTAATCTCATTATTATACAAATCATTATACAAACCAATCTCATATAAATATCTACATTTATATATCTACATACATTTATATATTTTTATCTGTAACTTTCTTATTTTCTTTTATCTTTGTTTCTGTTATTCAACTATTATACCAATTATACCATGTTTCATAATACTCTGACTCTTCTTTCTCTTTTAATTTTAAGCTCAGTTTATTCATTTCAGCACAATCTAGAATTTTTTGGATAATTAATTCCTCGGAGGGTATATTATTTTCTTTCCAACATTGTGCATATATTATCAATGCTATCAGAATATGTCATAGAATGTATCTAATTTTCTTCCTATACTTCCCCTTAATTATCCCCAACAGAAACAATTCCAGTTTAAATTCTATTTGTTCTTCAATTATCTCTTGTATCCAACTCCTAATTTTCCTCCAGTATTTTTGGGCTACTGGGTATAACCACCACATATGATAGAAGGTACCATGTCTTCGTTTGCATTTCGAGTATATAGGATTCATATTGGGGTACATTTTAGCTCAGTGATGGCTAACCTTTTCAGCTTGGTGTGTCGAAAATTGGGAAAAAGTGTAGCCTTCCTCGGGTCATGTGTCACTTCAAGAAATATCAATAATTTGGTAATATCATGAGCACTATGTCTGGTTGTTGTGGTGCAGTCCTCCTGCGATGTTTATGACAGACTGGGCTGGGGTGATCACACAGGGCTGTGAAACTCATCTCCCTGGTCTCAGGGCTGCAGGTGCAGGATATGGGGATCGGAAGGCCACCTTACAGGGCTGTGAACCTCATGGATCTCCTTTCCTCCTGTAGCGTTCCTGAGGTAATGAAACTGATAAACCTCAGTTTATGGCGGTTAAAACTGGTTCTCTGCTGCAAAGATCTCATGGCAGCGGTGACACCATGCCTCCATGCAACAAGCAGGGAGCAGGGATTGGAGCAGAGCACAGGCAGCCTCTAAATGTGCAGGTTTTCTCCACACCAACAGGCATGTCAGTCAAAGTGCCTCGGCGTGTCACGAGTGACACGTGTGTCATAGAGTAGCCATCACTGTTTTAGCTAATCTCATTGGTGGCAAATGCCATCGATAAAAAATCTTGTACGTATTTTCTTTATAGGCCGCTGATCTTGTTAATGAATAATTTTTGTTCCATATTCTTTCCCAATCTGCTATATCTATATTATATTATAAATCTACAGTATATTATGTCCCAAAATTTTACCCATGCTATTATGCGTCCTTTTACTACCTCCTCTTCTAAGGCAACTTTTAATCGGTAATTATACATTTTTGCTATAAATTTCTCTTCTGGGCCTGTTAACATTTTATCTAATTGTTGCAATTCAGTGTAGATTCCATACTCTTCCATATCTTTTTTATATCTGTTTTGTAATTGTAAATATGGATACCAATCAATGAATATACCCTGCTCTTTTAATTCCTGATTCATTTTTAGTTTTCCCTGTTCATCTAACACTTCTCTACATCTAACTTTTTTGCTAATATCCAATGTGTTTTGGGAGATCATCGCCTCCATGGTAGATAACCAGATAGGTACATGGAAGCACTCTAAAAGGCCTCGGCACAACCAGAAAATTGTCAGGTTACAGTATATGATTAAAATAGGGTGATTTAAGTTCAATCATGGAGGTCCAGGGGTGTGATTCAACTGGTGTAACAACCAGTTTGGTGAACGCACGCTTTGCACACACAGAGGGTTTGCTACTGAACTTCTCCTGCAATCCTGCACTCCCTGTGTGTTAAACAGCTGACACGCAGCAATCCACTGTGCCGCACAAAGCAGCTGAGCTTGAAAATCAGGAAATAAAGGTCAGAATGGGTGGGTGGGCAGGCCCAGCAGCTGATCATTGGAGCAAACTAGTTCACTCACAGATGATCCTCGGAGCTACTGGTTCGGCCAAATCAGGCCGAACCGGTAGAATACCACCCCTGGATAAGTCCGATTGGGTGACCTTTGACCAATCATCTTTCAATCTCATGTATTATACAGAATTTCTTTGTGTATGTCATGCCCCTGTTGGAATCTGATTTGGAGGGGGAGGTCAAGCAGCTGAAATGTAGTGGGAGCTGTGGAAGAAACTGGGGAAGGGCAAAGTCTGGCTGGGCAGAGCAGGGGAGAGGTAGAGCAAGGGTGAGGTAGAGCAAGGGAGAGGGAATTTGGAGGAAGATCCAGGAACGGAGAAGGGAGCAACGTGAGTTGTGTGGCTTACGGGGGAGGAAAGGGCCCTGATTCTCTTCATTAGCTGCAGCTGAGAACACAGTGTTTAAAAAGGGAAGTTGTGTACAGCAAACTGTTGAGAGCAAATCGTGAATTATCTGGTATTGTTGAGGCTTATCTGGGTTCCCGGCATCTTCCCAACTGTGTGTTTTGGTGGCCTTTCAAGTCTGCAATTCCTTCTCCTGCCCTGTCAAGTTAATTATTGCAGCGTGGTTTGTGTGGATTTTTATTTACAGTTTGCATGTACTTTGTTTTTGGACTGATTTTCCTCTACTTAAAGGCTGTTCTTGGGAGTTTTTTCTCCAGCCAAAGGTAACCTGGACATTGGGGGCAAAGTTGGAGGTACTAAAGGGACTCTTACTTATGCAACTGTGTTGCCTTTGTGCCACGCCCCAGGTCATCACAGTGTATGTGGGAAGGGGTATTTAAAGGCCCTTGGAATAAACATAATAAAGATCGACTTCCAGCTGACGTCACGACAAGACCAGAAACAGTAAACGGAGGTCTCTGTTCCTGTGCTGGCTTCTCACCATTTGTGGACTCTGCATGGAGCCAATAGCCATCTTGTAGGGGGGCAGCAAAGCAAAGGAGAGACGCTTAGTGAGGTTCTGGGAGAGAATGCAACTCCCCCATGAAAACTCTTGAGCATGCTCTCTACACCACAATGGAGAGATCAACCAAGATGGCCGCTACAGAGTTGGGACAGCAGAACATCTAAGCACAATGCTGGAGCGGAGTTTGGGAATGATGTTTGGAGAAGGGTGAGAAGAATTCATATTATCTTTTACCTACCCCAAAAGGACTATAACAGAGAAGACTAAAGAACTGAGTTAGTGGCGACTTGGAAGATAGAAAAAGAAATGGAAAATGTAAAGAGCTTAAACTTTTAAAATTTTAAAAGGAATAAATTTGGAAGAACACTAATTTGGAATTGGGGATCAGACAGGATTTGGCATTGGAAGGCATTAATTTGAATGCTGGAAATAATTGTTCTAAAAGAGAAATGATATTTGATTTTCTAAAAAAAAGTGGTGAAGCTAATTTAAAGAAATGGAAAAAGAGTGGCTGTGAAACTGGACTAAAAGCGCCACTTGTTGACAAAAGGAAAATCTTGCAGATCCCTTCAAATTAACGATCTAATCAAAAGAAGAAATTAAAAAGGGATAAAAGACACTACAATAAGACCCCTGGAATTATTGGTGATTTGGACTGATTAACATTGGGAAATAAAGATTTGAGAATATTGATATTAAAAAAGAGACACTGGTTCATATAAAATAAAACTTACTGGATACTGGACAATTGGAATAATAAGTAATACAAAGATGAGTGACATATGTAAAGAAATAAAGATGGACCTTCAAGCCATGAATGAGATCTGGGATAGAATGTTGGATTTATGCACAAAAATACAGAATACAGAGAAAAATTCGGAAATGGCGATGAAAGAAGGAGGAGGAGGAGGAGAGGGAGGAGCTAGAAGAAAGAGAAACCACTGAAATGGAACAAAAGGAACAACAAATAATGCAAAAGAAAAAAGAAATTGAATTTGAGATATTAATGATAGATGCAATAAATGGGGGGGGGGGGGTATTGAGATTGGAATGCTGATAAATGAAATGGCTAGGAAATTACAGAAAGGAGATCAGAAGAGGGTGGGGATAAATCTTGAGAAATGGGGAAAAATACCAGAAAATGATTAAGAATAGAGGAAGGATTAAGGGGAAAAGCCAAAAGATTATAGAAAATGGTAAGCAAGCAAAGAAATAACAAATTAATACAAAAGAGAGATTTGGAGATAATGGTTAGAAATGGAAAAGAAGGGGACTCCACATGAAGAGGTATTTTACCAGTAAATTATACAAAATTAATCTTAAGATTAACTAAGTAAGACAGATAAATGTTTATGGAAGATAAAAGTGATTAATATTTATGATAGGAAAGGGAATATTATGTGGAGCCCAACAGAGAATAGACATAACCATATAGTAGAATAATATTTTTAATGAATTATATCTTTTGTTATTCATATATATAAGGTAATGAGGTTATACTGTTATAAGGTTGATGTTATTGGCTAAAAGAAAATATATTTGTGTAAAAACGAGGTGTTAGAGGGAAGGGAATATACAGAAAATAAAATATACATAACAGTGGCAAATGTAATATTGGGGGGGGGTATAATAGGGGATAGTATAAATTAAGATTAAATCTTGAACGGTCAATGAATGGTATGAATAAATTAAATTGTAAACATGGTGAGTATAAGAAATATATGATTAAGGAAGTTAGAGATTGATTAGAATGTTTTTTATTAATTAAATATTTTGTTATCCACTTGTACAAGGTAATAAGGATATATTGTTATATTGCTGGCTAAAGAAAATAAGATGGAAAATATATTTGTGTAAAAATGAGAAGTTAGACAGAAGGAAACACACAGAAAACAAAATATATTAATAAAATTGGAAAGGAGATTTAATAGGAGATAATATAAATTAAGATGAAATTTTGAATGATTAATGAAATGATATGAATGGATTAAACTGTAAACATATTGAATTTAAGTATATGATCAAGAAAGATAGAGATTGATGTAAAATTATTAATGAGATTATAAAGAAGAAAATTTGGTAATAGATAATGATGTGATGTTAGGAAGCTGTATCTGTGACTATGGATATGACTGATTTAAAATATAAAGACCTGGAACCACACTGTTCTCGTAAAGATGTATTTAAATAATTGAAAAATAAAAAAACTTTTCATTAAAAAAGGAATAAATGTGGAGTTCTCACAGTTTAAATAAATCCCGTATCTCCTTCTTCAGATACCAAATACATTGGAAATGCCCTTCTCTACTCCATTAATAAAGTCCAGGTCAGACTTAGTGTTTGATCCTAAACCTCTTTTATCCTCCTTCAATTGATCAGGATTTGTCTCTAAACAAAGAAGAGCTAAAATTATCACGAGATAGGTTAATAGCAGAGAGGGCAGAGAAGCGACGGCTGGCAGTGGAGACAAAGCGAAAAGAACAGGAAGAGCGGAAAAGGAAAGAACAAGAAGAGCAGGAGCGTATGGAGAAAATGAGAGAAGAAATGGAACAGGAGAAGAAAAGGAGGATTGAGGAGTTTCGGTGAGCAGAAAGAAATAATTATCTCCTATTTGATAAGAGAAGTTGTGGGATGCTTTCACACCCTTCCCTTTCCCATCCCCATCCAAAAACCACCAAGAAACCATGAATACCTATGGCAGCCTTTTCTGTCTGATTCTCCAAAATCTTTTGAAGCTTCAAAAATTAAGAACAGGCAAGGAACATCATGAACCAGTCAATGCTCCCTTCAGCTAACCCAGTGACAAGTGTAGAAATTATTCTTAGCTATCATGCTACTCCTGGAGTTATTGTAACAAGTTTTCTTGCCCCACATATAGAAAAAAAAGGAAAAAGTAAATTACAAATCCAATGGCTCTTGATATATTTCCAAGTTAGGGCTTGAGAAGAATTGTTTCTAATTTTTATTTCTGGTCTTACCTGTTTGATCTACTATACATTCCCAGGCAATGCTTACCTGAGTCCTACTGGACTTTTATGACCAACTTTATTTTCTCTCAGTTTAAGAAAACAGCAGCTTGAAGCAGAGCGGCAGCAGCAGGAAGAAGAGGCAGAAAGGGAACGACGAGTGGAGAAGGCAGCCCAAGACCAGGCCCGGCGGCAGCAGGAGGAACAGCGTAGGAGATTTTTGGAGATACAGAGGAAGAAGCAGGCACAGGAACTGGAACAGGCAGGTAACCTAAGACAGGCCATGATGTCAGAGCCAACCCCAGCTCTGTGGAAATCCTTAGCAAGACTGTCATGGGATGATTCTTTTAAACTTCCTAGGAAATTCCAAAGTGCCTGGCTTTGTGATACTTGGGGGTCGCCAAGGAAGATAGCAGGATCCACTCAATTGAAGTGCTACTTTAGTATACCTTGTAATGCCTTTTTAAAAAATAAAGTGTATTTGTGTTTGTTTTAAATAGAGGAATAATATTACTAAAAGTTGCCAATCGATTTCTATCCTTGAGAAATCCGATTGCTGATGTAAATACATATCCCTTTCCTATCCTTGAGAAATTGCCCTACCTGTTTTTAAAAAATCAGTCAAAATCTCATTTGACTACACACACTGCTTTATTATTACCACTTCCCAAATTCAAAACAATACTCAGAGGATGTGGGTAAGGAAGAAAACCATAAGGAATGAATAAATTCTGAATTCAGTTATTATTCCTAGCATATGAACACAAACGTCATAACATTTTACTAATTTAGTGCACATTCTAATAGGCAAGTGTAAAATATTTCCCAGTGAAATATTAACTTTCTAATAAGATGTCAGTAAGGTTCTTGTGACATTTATAGTAAATTAAGCTTTTTGGGTGGGTGGTGTCATTGACAAATTTCCTGGATTAAGAGGGAGGGAGATGTCAAAATAGAAGTATTTGTAATCAAATGCTAGAATCAGGCCAAGGAAGGACAGTTGTTTCTGTAGTTTCACCTCACCGTGAAATTTTTTTTACTGTAATTTATAAGAAATATCTATACATTTTGTAGAAGCTTGACATTATTGTATGTTTGGATATTTCAAATGTCCTTTTGAATGGCTATGGCTATTGCTATCACAGCAGCACCTCTCAAAGGCCAAGGGTGGTCCTCTGCTTGGAAGAAACCACAGTAGTATTCCCATTTTAACAAAGTTTTACTTTTTGTTTCAAGACTGTTTTCAATTCCCCTCTCCTTGGTTCTGGTCTCCAATGGAATTCTTAGGCATTTCTCTCAGCAGTTCAGTTCAATGGTAGTTAGAGGCTAAGATTATTGAATCAATTAATATGAGCTCATTTAACTCTATAGGAAATCTGATTGCTGATGTTAAATATACCATGCACACATTAGGCATGAATACTTCGACCATATCATCGTTTGTATGCATATTTTCCACCTCCAAGCTGTATAAACTTAAATGCTTAGTGGATATAAGCAAATCAGGTGATGTGTATTTGTATAATGAGGAAGGGTGTGGCCTAAGGAGACCAACACCCCATATGAAGATGTGCATAATTATTAGGCAGCTTCTTTTCCTCAGGCAAAATGGGCTAAAAAAAGAGATTTAACTGACTCTGAAAAGTCAAAAATTGTAAAAAGTCTTTCAGAGGGATGCAGCACTCTTGAAATTGCTAAGATATTGGGCTGTGATCAAAGAACCATCAAACTGTTTGTTGCATATAGTCAACGAGAAACATGTTGAGAAAAAAAGACGCACTTAACTGCCAAAGATTTGAGAAGAATCTAATATGAAGCTACCAGGAACCCATTATCCTCCAGTGCTGTCATATTGCATAACTCCAACCTATCTGGAGTGCCCAGAAGTACAAGGTGTTCAATGCTCAGAAACATGGCCAAAGGAAGGAAGACTTAAATCTGACCACCACTGAACAAGACACATCAGTTGAAACTGGGCCAAGAAATATCTAAAGACAGATTTTTCAAAGGTTTTATGGACTGATGAGTGACTCTTGATGGATCAGATAGATGGGCCCATGGCTGGATCAGTAATAGGCACAGAGCTTCACTTCGACTCAGATGCAAGCAAGGTGGGAGTGGGGTACTGGTATAGGCTGGTGTTATTAAAGATGAGCTAATTGGACATTTTTGGGTTGAAAATGGACTCAAAATCAACTCCCAAATCTAGTGTCAGTTTTTAGAGGACACTTTCTTCAAGCAGTGGTACAGGAAAAAGTCTGCATCTTTCAAGAAAACCATGATTTTTATGCAGGACAATGGTCTATCGCATGGATCAAAGTACTCCACTGCACAACTTTTTAATTAATTTTCAACATTTTATACTGCTTTTCATAAAAACAAAATAATTGTTATAAATATAATAAATTGTATGGTAATTTAAACCAGTATAGATGATAAAATCTAAAAACAATTTTAATGTTAACAGCAATACAACAGCTGAAGGAAATGCCTGTGTGGGCATAAGTGTTCAATTTCTGGTGAAAATATCAAAGAGTTCAACTTACTATCAGCGAGAGGTTTATTTTGGTTCCGCTTCCCAACACTCCTTGTTTTATTTCTACAAGAGGCAGATTCGGCTGAGAGTGAAATTGGTTCATATTTTGTTTTTTGAAGTTTTATTTATGCCCACTTCCTTTGTTCAGTCCCAACATTACACTAGAACTGTTTATTGTTTAGCTTTCCACACTGCAAAATATTAATGTTTTGCAATAAAACATCTAATTAATCATGCACTTGAGGTTTCCCCTAAATACAGAGTTTCCCTATCTTTTCACTTCAATTATTTTATTCCTCCTGAAATAGAAATAGCTAGTAGCTTGCTTGCTTGCTTTCTCTCTGTTCCTTAGAAGCAGAAAAATGCAGACAGAAAGAAATAGAAATGCAACTGGAGGAAGAACAGCGACAGCTAGCAGAGATGGCCGAGGAGCAAAGGTTGGAATATGAGAAGAGGAAAAAGGAGAAAGAAGAGAAAATGAGGCTTGAGGCTGAAGAGAGAAGGAGAAGAGCTGAGGAAGAGGCTAGAGTTGCTTTGGAAAAAGCAAGAAAGCAAGCGTTATTACTCTCAAGGTATACAGAACTTCCAAGGAAAAAATTATTCTTAATAGTGAATTATGACAGGATGCCTGTTTTCAGCTGTTATAGCATTGGATCTACGAGAAGCCTAATTTAATGTTAGATAACATCAGTCTTCCTCTTAGCCTAAGTCAGGGGTATCAAATTTAAGGCCCAGGGGCTGGACCTGGTCCATGCGATGCTTAAATCTGGCCTGCAGGGCTACCCTGGAAACATTGAAGGACGAGACCATGGTGCCTCTGCCAGCAAAAATGGAGCTTACAAGGGATTTGTGCGGTCCTCCCAAGCTCCATTTTCGCTGGCAGAAGGTTGCAGGCCGTCCCAGCTGAAAATTGAGCTTAGGAGCCCATTTTCACTGGCTGAGCACTTGGGCCACCAGACACCAAATATGAGGGGTGGCATGCCGGCCACGCCCACCCTGGCCACACCTAGTCTAGCCCCTCCCCCAAGGTCAAACACAATCCTGATGCAGCTCTCAATGAAATCAAGTTTGACATCCCTAGCCTAAGTGAACTGAATCACACGTCTAGATTAGAACCTCTTCCTTTATCCAGTAAATACAGTATTATTCACCAGTCACCTTACATTGACTGAGGCAGGAGCAATGCTCAGTCTTTACCCCCCCCCCCCCCAAATGGATGGGTCAAGGATCAGGCTGATTTCATAAGCAGAAATCATCCATGAAGCTATGTCTTTCATTTAAATGTCCAGGTATCCAATAAGTATTCATTGTAGTGTATTCTGCCCCTTAGTAGATCTGCTCCTATAGTTTGTGGCTTTTTCTAAGCAATACACTTTTGCCAATTGATAATTAATGCTTAATGTTAATGGCAGTGAATTTCCTGTAAAATTCTCCCCAATGTTTAGCTGCTCCCAAATGCTATGGCAAGAATTTTTAGTGGAATACATACTGTAATTCTTATTTTACAAGTTATAAATTGGTGATTATTGCATTAATGCTGCATATTGCTTGAGATCTGAGATTTAAGAAAGACTGGGTTTGAAACTAGTTTGTCACGTAGAAGCTCTTCTGTGTCCCAACAAGGGATGAGTTCTAAGAAATCCCTTGCCCCTTTATCTTCCTTGTTCAGCTAGGGACTGGTCTTTGCTTTTCAGCCCATTTCAATTATCTGTTCCCTATAATCTTGTTAAAATTAGATTTTCTTTTATTAATTTATATGGTTCCAGAGAAATGGCAGAACTGGAGAAGGAGCAACAATTTCAATATCAACTACTTGTAGAAGCCTGTGGACTAGATCGAAGACAGGATATTTCACGTCCGTGGGTTTATTCCTACTTCCAGCGTTCTTTTACAACAGAAGATGATTAAAGTCCTAAGCCATCCCCAAATATCTTTTTGAGTAGTTATAAAAGCAAACTTGCATTCTGACAGGTTTTTCTGACAGACAAAGAAGTGAAATATAGAACTACTAAATACTTTTCTTCAAATTTTGTCTGATCCCTAAGAAAGTGCTGATATATCTAGACAATGTTCTAAACAATTTAACCCATACTGGAATGTGTGTGGGTATATGTAAATATAATCTATTTGCTGCTATTGCAAACATGCTGCATTTCCTTTAGCACTAACCCCAACCATAGTCAAGCTATTTTGATAGGTGGTAGTAAATGCCATCTGTGAGTCCCGCTTTTGATTGGTTCCTATGCAGTTTCATCTCTAAACTTTAAATTATTTTTTCTCTACCCTCCTAGCTATTTCATTTTTAGGCTATAAAGTAGGCTCTTTCCTTTGAAAACTCCTAAGGTATAAAAGACTGTCTTTTAGGTTATAAATCTCGAGATTAAGACATGAACTATATTTTTGTTTTGTAAAATAGAAATATAGACCTTCCTGATGAATAACATGTTATATACTTTATAATAACATGCTTCCTGATGAATAACATGTTAACAAGGTGGTCTTCAGAAATAGGGGCCTTGGGATTTCTATTTAAGAGACAGCCTACGAACATGATTCATACTCTCATTTCTGAGTGTTTTGTGTTTTAACTGTGAATTAATTTTTATGATCCTAGAAATTGGTCTGGTGTAACGTACTGCTCAGGTGTAAGGAATTCCCAGCTGTTCAAGTTCTTCTTAAAGCAAATTCAGCTGGCTCCCAAATTTTCTTTCAGACTAATTATGCTATTTTTTTTTAATGAGTCTTATTTTTAAGTGTTTAATCTTTAATAACTATGGGTTTTATTGTAGACATTTAAAACTTTTCTCTTGCAAACTGCTGCCCGCCCTCTAGAAGAAACATCAACGTAAGGGGCAAATAATCAAGTATCACATTACAAATCCTTCCCACTGACTTCATTCAAATATTTAATGCTAAAGATATGGATAACACTTAAGCCCAGATTTTGATTTTTGAAAACAAGTTTTAATTTTTAAAAAAAGTTTGGCATGCGTACAAAAAGGCATCAGAAGTTGGACATGGAAACTACAAGCATTGGAGAAGATCCATTTAACACTTTACAGTTAAGTGCCTGAAAATTAAATACAATTAAATGGTTTGTTAAAGAATGCTTAAGAACCCTGCAGTCTTAATTTCTGACCTTTCCCATTCCCCTGGCAATGAAAATAAAGCCGAGGTAGAGCAGTGTTTCTAGTCCTGCCATCAATATTGCAAACCTGAGCTAAAGAATCTTTCTAGCATTGACAGGTTTTCTATGACAGTTCTGCAATTGGCTAAAAGAGATAAGATAGAACATTTTGAATTAGACTTAGGGAAAAAAATCACTTAGGAAAAAAAGTTTTGTTGATCAGACCTCATTACAGAACACTATTTCATATAACTTCCAAACATGAATAATTTATTTCCAGAAAATTAACTTATTTTCAGGGGTACTTACACTCCAAGATTGCCAATGGGAGCTGTCTGAAAAATGAACTAGTTTACTTCTCTATACAAACAGGATTTAATGCCAGGTCTTCAATCCTGAACCTATTGAAGTCAAAAGAAAAACTTTTGAATTCTAAAAAGTGAGGATACTGATCTAGAGCAATGCTTTTTCAGTGTTTCTAATCTTTATTACACTAATAGTGCATGCATATGGGATGCATGTAATTCTGCAAAGTACCTAGGTTTTCCAATATAGATTACAAGGTAGTGTTAACTTGTATTGAAATCAATACATTTATTGTTATTCATATTTAATTTGAGTCCCAATATTTTCTGTGATTCTCTGTAACTGAAGAATTGGTACATCCCTGCTTTTTTAAACACCACTGAAGATGTTTAGATAGCATTTTCATTTTTTCCATATTTATTCTTCATTACTTTACCATTAATTTTCAGAGTTCCGGAACTACACATAACAAAATACAACTTCCAGTGAAAGATAAATTCTTGATTTCTACTTATGCATTGAGAGCAAGTAGCAGGGAAAGTGCTAATTCTCAAAAATGAATCAATTTTTTTCCTGTGTAACATCCTCCAGCATCGATAAGAAATTATCTTCTTTAAATAGTCTTCGCTAGTTTTTCAAATAATCTTCCAAATTTAAGTCTTAAAAGAAAATGCAGAGGTTTATGAATTTGTTTCCTCTTATTTATTTAAAGGGAAGCCAATACAATCTATGTTCATTGAAAAACCACATTCCAGGCAAACAGGTACAACATAAAAATCATAACTCTTGTTGCATGAAGATGTACATTAATTAAAACTTTCCTAGGATCTTCTGTTGACAAAACCCCAAACAATTTCCATGTTATCTTCAGTGAAGCCATTTCAAAGATAATATTACCATAAAGAAACTACATTTTTGCCATCAGTATTTGGGTACTTCCCAGTAAAATCTACAGAAAACTCTTCTTAATATTAGGACATAATCCTTCTGTTTATATTTCAAAAAGTTTCCATATCTTCTCTTAAAATCCACAAATAAAAGTCACACACCTAAATTTCAGGCCAACGTGAATAGTAGAAACCTCTGCCTACTGCCATATAGCCAATGCTTGGACACATGACCATTGCCAACATGTAACTGCATGTGTAGACAGTTGCTTTTCTAAAGAGGAAATTGGAAAAATTGGGAAGTACAACTGTAGTAGGATCACAAAAGTCTGACACAATGACAGTGTATAATGAGCACAATAATTCAAAACAGACAACTGGAAATAATATTTAAAACATAGGAATGTGGTGTTGGTTTTAATTCAGTGTTATATACCACATTACAAAAGAACTATTATTTAAAAATAAAAAAGGATAAAGGGGAAAAAACAAACATTCTAAATTGTTGAATGGCCTCCTGTCTGTTCCTGATAAACCTCAATCACATCTTCTTCTTCCATTCCAAGCTGTAAAATAAGAACCATAATTTTATTTTTAAAAATCCAAAATATAGAGCCATATTGGATGCTCACCATGCACATTGGTTCCGTGGATTTTCTGCAGAAGAAACTAGCAGCAGAGTTAACAAATAAATAAACAGTGCATTTATAAAGAGATTCGCAGCATGTATCGGGTTTACTAAAACTTCATTTAAAAAAATAAGTATGCCACAATACACAATCATTAAATATCTTATACCATAAAGCATGGTTTAAGCCCTAATTTTAAATTAAAATAATTCCATACATATTGGTAAATTACTCTTGGATAATGTCTTCTGCACTATATTAAGATAATTATCAAACTGTTTATATAAGCTATAGAATGATGTTTCACTTTCTCCATGCATAAGAGACTTCTGTGAAATACAGTGCTGTTTAATGATAGTATAGTTATGAGCTTGGTTAAGATGGATAATCATATAAAATTTTAAATAAATGAATAAATAAATGTAGAGATTATAAATATTTTGCAGAGCTTGGGTAATCATTTCCTTTTTAAAACATTCTTAGTCACCTAGAATCACACACCTGAGATGGATGGCTAATACATTTAATAAATAAATGATTATAAAATAAAATAAAAGGCCATTCTCATGAGCTTTGTGGATAATGTAGGAAAGATGCAGGGTGGTAAGGTAACTCTAGGAACAGCATCTACGTTTTATTGTCTTGTCAGGTTTTTTTAGTATTATCAGTTCTCATAAATACAAGTGGTCCTCACTTGACAGTAATTGGAACTGGAAGTTCTTCTCTAATTGATGGAAATGCTGAAAAAACATTTAATAAGTTACAATTTCTTGGGAACTTCATGGTTTTCATAGCAATAAAATGGTTTGCCACTGCCATCTTCTCGGAAGTTTTTTTAACTGTCCTGTCTTCCCTACAGCTGTACATTTTCAGAAGATTTCTCTATCATGTACTAGTCAGGTTTGAGCCTCCTTAGTAGATTAGATCACTAAAGTTGACTACTCACTGTCAACGAGGAAGCAACGCATATTGTTCATATATACTCAAATCCCCAAAATTGAATTATATTATTTATCTAATAAAATAATCCAAATTGTATTGTGATACCAATTTTACTTATATTTTAGAGGAACACAGGTTGAATCCAAAATTCCAAATATGAAAGAAAGCAGATAAAACAGATTTTCATGCACCCTGCCTTCCAATTTTTAAAGACCAATGCATTTCTCCTTAATTTGTTTCCCTAACTTCTGGAGGAAGATTTTTCCCCCCCAAAAGATGAACCAGCACGTACCAATTTAATGGATAAATTTTGAAAATCAGTTTATAAAATGCATATGTTACTCTACTATTTTATTTAATTTAGGTAACTATTAAAAACTATTCAGTTTTTAGAAAATATATTTTAAAAAATCAAGGATGAACTTTTAAAAGCTCTTTACAAGAGATCACACAGAACTGTCATAGTAATAATCACATGGACTGCACCTGCAGGAAAGGCTTCTTAATAGCACCCTGCTATCTTTAAAATATCTGGACCTCATTTTCTGGAAATATTACACATACAAGCTTTAACTTACAATTCAAACAGAACTATATAAATACTTAAAGGTTTTAACTAACCAACTTGAAAATAAGTTCTGTAATATAATGGGACATAATTTTTATTTATTTGAATCCATTTGGGTCATACAGAACAATTTTAGAGCCACAATTTAACCCCCAGAATGCGGCCTTTCAGGCAATGTTTATGTAATTTTGATCAAAATTTATTCACCATTCTACGTTCTAATATACCTACAGGTGAAAAATGACTAGATAAACTATGTACCAGAGAAAATATATGTACAATAGATATCTAAAACTTTATACCAAGGGAACTTTTAGAATTTTTAAAGATCAGAGAATCTGTATCACTTTTTTCTTTGCCAGAAAATTAAAATGTAAGTTTGAAAGGTTAATACTATCCAGTCAAATTTTTTGAACAATTCTGGAGAACCTTGTCAAACATGAAGATGTTAAAGCATAGTTCACATTTGGACATATGGAAGTAGGGGTTGCTTTTCAAGAAAACATGTTGGGTAGTACAAACTGTTGAGTACATTTACTGATAGGAGACATCCAGAATCTAATTTAGTTTTTCTAGAACCTTAATATGTATCAATTAAGAGCCTGGTACAAAAGATATTTACAAATATCCAGAATTTTGTTTTGTACTACAATAATTGAAAAGTGCTGACAATTCTTCAAAGCAAATGACCACTCCAGGTTTCCTCAAACTTTTTCATTTCAACAATATAATTTAAAAAGGAAATTCACTTTGTTAAATAAATTCATTTCTACTCTTAAGTAACCAGGATTGGATTGCTTGTTTTAGGTCAATCTAACTATTTCGAATAGCTATTGCCAAAAAGCTATACAATACTGACATAACTACAAACAGTATTAGGAATTGATCTCCAAGAATACTTACCTCTTTTGGAGTATGATTATCAGTAATTCTCTGACCCTCAAAGAGGAACCTGAGTGAATTCATTGGAACTCCCTAAACGAAGAGAAATGGAGTCAATTTTAACTGACTGAACAAAAACCCAGATATTCACTACTGTCTACCATCTATTTGTTTATTTTAATTTTATGCAGTAATGTATTCAGTCAGGTGCTGAGGAACATAAAAACTGAACTTCTTATATTTGACATCATGTGAGCAAGGAAAATTTCAAGTTACAAACCTGTCTCTGACAGTATGATTCTTTAAGTTTTTTTAGATGCGTTGTCATTTTCACCTTGAAGTGAATTTCACTGCTGTCCTGCAAATTGAACACAAAATATAATAATTCTACTGGTACATAGTATTAAAATGGCACTTATTATAGATATGTAAAATGTTTTGAGCTTGGATCCAATACTTTTTTCCTTAAGTATGATCATATGCTTGAGATGTAACAAATTGTGTCATTCCACACTTGAGTTTCACATTTTCTTACATCTCTTTCTTAAATTCTTTCGCACACAAGAGATTTATTTCAGAAGTTGATGGATTAACATTTTATTCAATTTTTTCTTAAACAATCCTATTTTAGCCAATAAAAGAGATTATATCCCTAATGCCACTAGTTTGCAATAGGGTTAGGAATAAAAATCTTTTTAAATTCATGTTCAGTGATCAACAAGAACTATTTTGGACATAAAAGAGAGACTGCAATCTGCCTGAAATCAGGTTTAATTGTTGATTCTTATTAATAAAAATATTTTAATAAACCCAACTTTTCTGTAGGTAAAGTGTAAGTAACTTAGTATAACTTAATATAGAATTGGTAAGTAAATGTAATTAGATTTTTGCTGTCAGATTCTTTATTACCACTGAATTCATATTGAAATATAAGCTTGCAAGTATAATCTTCCATTGTAAAAACTATGTTAAAAATAAAACAAATTATGAGGGACACAGTAACATTTTGTTTCGAATTTGCAACAAAACTTGAAATATTTTGAATATTTTATCATAGGAAACAATCACAATTTTTGTGACTTTAAAACAGAAAAACTCATAACACATTGATTCTTATTGATTTTTTGTTTGATTATTTTTTATTTTATAACTTGTTTATTTTCAACTTATTTATTTTAGATGCATGCATATAAGAATGACTAAATCTATTTTGGCTTCTAGAATTTATAACTTGTATAAAAACAGGAAGCTCAAATTTAATACAAAATCAGCCTCCTGATTATGATAGGACTTAAGAAATTTTAGAATCCTCTTATGCAAGAATACTTCTGTTTACAAAATACAAACACCATTTGCTAGTCTACATATATACAGTACTACATTAAATATATTTTAGTAGATAAAAAAGGCAGATCCTATACTTGCAGGAAAATATTAAAAAGAAAAAGAACTGATATACTATATAACTCTACCTAGTTATATGGTTATACGTATAAAATTAGGAAAGATAAACTAGAATAGATTAGAACTCACCTGCCCAATGACCTTAAGTTTAATGTATTCTCCCTCTTTTTTATCACCCAAATCCTCTGCTGAAGGTTTGGCTTCCTGTAATAAAAAATGAAACATATACAGAGACAAAAATGATAACTATGAGAATATTCTTTTCATGCTTCTCTTTTTTGCATATTAAGAGTAAATTTGTTCATAATAAGGGTTTTCTTTGGAATTTCTTCAAGTTCTTTTGTCTTCAGACAAGATTAGAGGAAGAACATAAAATAAACTCAACATGACTGGATTCATTAATAAAAACATAATGCATCTGTTAACGCTATAACTAAGATGCTATAAAGTACTAAATGATTTCCAATTTTTAGAGTTCCGATTTCATTTATTTTATGGTTGATTATATTTTTTAATAAAGCAGCAATTCAGAGCTTCAAAAAAGACTCTAAATTCCAATTTTAATTTCTATATGATAAAAATGTAGCTAAGAAACTGAGAGGAAAAATCATTGAAGATCAAATACTCTCAATAAGCAAAATTATAGCTATCTGGGTGCTTGGTCCAATCTGCAAAATCTAAGAAATGATTACAGGTAGTCCTTGACTTACAACCACAATTGAGCCCAAAATTTCTGTTGCTAAATGAGACAGTTGTTAAATGAATATTGGCCCATTTCACAAAATTGCCAGAGTTGTTAGTGAATCACTGTAGTTGTTAAGTTAGTAACACAGTTGTTACGTGAATCTGACTTCCCATTGATTTTTCTTGTCAGATGACAAAGGTGATTACATGACCTCAGAACAGTGTAACTGTCATAAATATGAACCAATTGCTAAGCATCTGAATTTTGATCATGTGACCATGGAGTTGCTGCAACAGTTGTGTGAAAAATGGTCATAGGTCTCTGTTTTCAGTGCTGTAGTAACTTTTAACAGTCACTCAATGAACTGTTGTTGAGATCAATGTGACCTATGACCAGTAGTCAATACCTACAACTGTTGCAGCATCATGATCATGTGATCAGAATTTAGGTGTTTGACAACTGGCATGTATTTATGACAGATGCACTGACCTGGGTCATGTGATCACCATTGGTAACCTTCCTAGCCAGCTTCCACAAGCAAAATCAGTGGGGGAAGTCAGGTTCACTTAATGACCGCATGATTCACTTAACAATTGGAGTGATTTGCTTAACAAGTATGGCAAAAAAAGGTAATAAAACGAGGTACAAATTGCTTAACAACTGCCTTGCTTAGCAACAGAAACTTTGGGCTCAATTGTGGTCATAAGTGAAGGACTACTTGTACTTGCTCCTTTCTCAAATCACAAGATAAAATATTGTTAGCAATAAACAAGCCTAGCCTTTCTTTACTTCAAAACATAGTTAAATTACAGCTTATTTTGCAATTAATAGTGAATAAGAGGCTTCTGTTAGTCACAATCTATATGCAGACGGAATGTACATTTGCCTAAAGGTACAGTAAATACATAAAACATAAACACATAGCCTACTTATTCACTGAAAAAGCTATTGGTAGTGCCTAATTAAATGTAAATCCCCTTACTTATGCTTCTCTGAAGTGGAGAAACCTCCAAGTTTCAATTTTATATAGATCAAAAAGTACAGGCCATTTATTTACATTGCTTTTAATTGTCTTCTGACTGATTCAGTTTCATTCCTATTTAGTATATATTCTGAAACTTTTAAATTCTAACTGTAAAAGCAATTCCTTGAACTACTTCAATGAAATCACAGACAGATCAGTTAGTTCTAAGTCTTAACTGATTTTAGAGGTTTCCAGTATTTGGTGCACTGAAGCCCTGTCCCTCCCACATTTCTAGTTCTCTGAGTAGAAAACATGTGAGGACAGTATTTGGTATCTTTCTCTCTGACTTGGAATGTAAATTAAGTTATACAAACCAGAAAAAATAATAAAAACAAGCAACACCACATACATATAACCAGTACTATTTTCTTTTGATACTGAAGAAAATCTGAAATGCAGGATTACCGACTGACATGGCACTGAGGTAATAATATCACTGGCTGAAATATTTAGAAAAAAAAATAAGAAAAAATTAACAGCCCAATTTCTTCCCCACTTTAAAAAATAGGGATTCCCTATGAAAATTCATAAAACAGTCGAACTGCTCAAATAACACTTTTGTGTTATATAACACTTTGTGATAGCATTATATGAATGAGCCCTGTGTCCATGCTGAATCTCTATTTGCTTGGAAGGAGACTGGAAGTTCGCACTACTATATTTAACACTTTCCAATTACTATTTCTGAAACAAGTCAATTGTTGTCACTATATTGTTTTTAAAATAATCCACGATATGGATTAATTGCATGGAAATGAAAATGAAAGCAACCTTGTGTAAATTGCTGCTGGCACTTCCATGAAGCAAAGACTCATAACATTAAGATATAAGCTAATGTTATGATTAAGACACTCTAATGATAAAACTGGCCCATTATGTTTAATTTGTTGGGCAAATTCAAATTTGAATTAATGGCTAAAGAGAGCCTTTCTATTTTTACTCCATCTGGCCACCGCATGGATTTGATTTTTGTTCAAATAATGTCAAAGCTTATGCAATTAAAAAAGGCTATCCTGCCAAAACATGCTTCAGGCAAGCCAAACAGGAAATGTCAGGTCGTGTGAATAAGTCTTGATGTTCCCGGTGCAAGCAGCAGTCTTGCAGAACATCTCAAAACAATGGTTCATTTACGATCATCGTGGTCGCTTCTAAAGAAGAAATTTCGCCCCCTTTTCTGAAAGTCAGACTGGAATGAAAGGCGCATCGAACGAGAAGCGGGATAGTGGAGAGGAAACAGAAACAAAAAGGAGCCCAAACAAAACTTTGGCCTTTTTATTTCTCCCAATGGGTTTCCTCCATAGGAGCCAACTCCGATCTGTCTCCTACGCTCTACTGAGAGGGCATTTCGAGGGTTCGGGGTGATTCTATTTCATGGCCCGGAAACACGTTAGGAAGGCTAAACCCGGGGCACGAAACAGATGTGAAGAAGCAAGCCGGGGACTAAGCCGGCCTAGGTTCACCGGGGGCGGTGGGGGGGAGGGTTGCCATGCCTTTAAGCCCCTCCGGCCGAGGGGACCCGGGTTGTTGTGGCCGCCCGGGCGGTTGTGGCGGCCGACTGCGAGCTGCTTCCTGCCCAGCACGAGCCTCCCACCTGATCCGACATGTCTCCCTCGCAGACACAGCCGGCCCCTCCGCCACCCCCGGAGAAGCACCTCGCCGATCTCGCCTCGGCGTCGCCAACACGGAGAGCACAACACACAGGCCGGGCGCGGGCAGGCGGGATTTCCTCTGCGCCTGAGATCACTTCCCGCTCTCCAGGCACAGCCCACTGAAGAAGCGCAGTGCAACTTTGCTCCGCCCCCGCCTAGGACTCCGGGAACAGTTTTGCGCGAGTTCCAGAGCCGCTCACAGCCCGCTCTTTGCAGCGTTTACGACAGTCGCAACTTAGTTGCTCCGGCTTTGCGCACGGCCACTTAGGAGCAGTTACGTCTTGCACCTTTTCCATATTTGCATCGTCGGACATCTCTTTCCTTTGAAGTTGTATACTGTCCAACAGTAGCGAGATTGGAAGGCAAAAAGCCGCGTATTTTCCAACTTTGCTGAAAAAGACCAGCTACTGATTTACTTCTCCATCTTGTTCCCAGGTAGAGAGAACGTTATGAAGAAATCCATCTACCGACATTTTAACCATAAGCAGGACACAAAAGAGGGGAGCTGCAACCCACATGGTTGGACGGCAGGAGTTGCAAAAAAGACACGAATTGCATGATGTGATATTTTCATACATTAATATGCAAACCTGAAAAAAATACAGCAACGCAGCCTGTCATGTAGATAAAGTTACCACAGCTTGCATGCCTGCTAATTTGGTACGGATAGGTGCTGCTAAGCAACAACCAGAGTTCCCTTTTCTCTTGTATAGTGTTAGACACTGGACTTCCAAGCAGAAGATTTATTACTATAGAGGATATGTGGCTATTCAAGTTATGAAAAAACATGGTTGGCTGACATGCTGAACCATCTTCTAGTTGTCATAGCAACTGCAGATTTCGAGCTTCAATGCTATGTTCTACTTTCTCCTCCCATCCCCCCACCAACTTATATAGCACCTGAAACATGAACATTTGCCATTTGAATGTCATGTAGTTGGACTTTCTAAAATCCTAATTTTAACAGGTCAAGCTAATCGGGGAGCAGAACTGCAGGAGTTGAAAGAGGTGGGGCAAACCACTCTGTATTCTCACTGAAGGGACATAATAGTAGAATAGGTAGAATTAGTGGGGCATAATAATAACTTGCTATTTCATTTCTGTAAGAATTAGAATTACCTGTGTCATTTACTTCTACCAGTGATCTAATTTCTGTTATCTTGGTTTTTTTGTATAACTAGGTGCCTGGAACAGAATATGTCATAGCTTGGCAAGGATACACCAGGCAAATACCTGTGTTGGTAAGCACCCAGCGCCCGCCTCCCTTCCTTGCTGCACGGTTAGTGCAGGGCTACAGGGAAGACATTGGCCAGGGGGCCAGAATTGGGTACAAAGTTGATATCTCTGAAGGTATAAAAGGACGCCATACCTTCCCCAAGGTGTGGCCTTTCACTGCATGCTCTTTGTATGTTGTGGAATGTCTACCCAGCTCTTCTTTGTACAAACAAAAGCTGGTGTTTTTTCCAAACCTCTTCTTGGATCTCTCTCTTTGGTGCTCTGGTGACTCAAGTACATTTTGGGACCTTACATCACAATTTGTAGTTCTGCAACAAAGGGAAAAAAATAGATCAACTGATTAAACAAATACCATCTACAGATTTAGTGTGTACAAATAGTTCTTGACTTGAAACCACAGTTGAGACCACAACAGCCAGTTTGGTCTAATGATTAAAAGCATCAGGCTAGAAAACAGAAGACCATGAGTTTTAGTTCTGCTGCCTGGGTGACTTGGGGCCAATCATTTTCTCAGCCAACTCATCTCACAGGGTTGTTATGGGAAAAACAGGACAAGGAAGGAAGGACTTTTACATATGTTAGCCATCTTAAGTTACTTCTAAAGTAATAAAGGCAGGTACAAAATCATCTAATAATGAAAAATAATATATAAAGAGTTGTAACTTTGAATGTAAAATATACTTATTTTTTCTGTTGTGTTTTTCATTTTTAAGCATTTATGTATATTTTCCATAATGTATTTTTGTATTGTTCCCTTTTTCTCTAATTTAAACAGCAAGAAAAAATAAATTTAAAAAAATGGTTCTTTTCTGATTTTCCATGTTATCAGTCAATGTAGCTGACATTTTTCATCTCTCTTTACGCCAACATGGTCTGGATCAGTTATTTTGGCTAAAGATTGCTTAAACTCTTTGCAAGAATGATGCAAAAAAGCTTATGATGTAAAATATATTGAGTTCTACATCATTTTCAGGTCTACTATAACAGGTCTATTTTTTATTCTAAATTGCAGAATAGATTTTAAATAGAGACCTTCCAAACTAATTAACGAGGGATGCAGGCTTATTATGTCTTGTTCCAGTTAGGTCTGATTTTAAGATCTCAAAGTATATTTTTCTTAAGAGATATTTTGACAAATCCATGCAAAGATATTGTTTTAGCATAAAGATGGTTGATGTATTTAATGTTGCGATGAATTATGGATGTTGTGGCAAAGCTTAGCTCCTATTGAAAAACAGGCGTTTTGCAAGAAGCAAATACTGAAGTAGACATCTTGATCAATTTATATCCAGATTTAAAATCTACAGAAACGCAGACAAAAAAAAATCTCCCCACGAGTTTTACTGAAACCTAGAAAAGCCTATGAATTACAAGAATTCCCCCTTTAGACCACATGAACACAATAGGAAATCAAGTAGCCGGCCCCGCCGTTTCAAAAATTGAAATGTTCGCTCCCTTTCCCCCCCCCTTCTGCTCCGTTCCGTCTTCCCGGCAGGCCATCAAAAGCACTTCCGGGTGAAGCGAGCCAGAGACTTCCGCTCGTGCGGCGCATGTTTCTTGCAACGCGTGGTCCATTACTTCTGCCACGCGCGCAATCTGTACTTTTCCCGGGGAGCTCCTGCGCTGCCTGCCCTGATCGCGCTGCAGCGATGCTGGTTTTGTTTGAGACGGCGGCCGGGTACGCCATCTTCAAGGTGAGGCTGGGCGGGAAGCACGTGTTCCTGGGCTCCTCGCGGGGTTTGGCTGAATGGCGAGAGTCGAAAGGAGAAGGCTTGTTTTCGCCTCAGCTGCGCTGAATGGCAGAATGAGCTAAATCGCGTTAATTTTTTTCCATAAAGGATTACTTCCCTTTTCCTACTGGGGGTTAGCAACTTGAAAGAAATGCTGATCACTTTTAGATGACCAGCCTTCTTTAAGCTTTCTGAATCCATTTTCAAATTCCCCGAAATGGATTGGCAATGTCCTGCCTACTTTATGCTCGTGGGTGGATCATCTTCTTTCTCCTTTGCCACTGGGAGTGAGGCGAAGGACAGATTGTTAAAAATGAAGGAGGGTAGTAAGTTTTGGAACATTCCTACTTAATGCTTTTCTGGTTTTGGTTTGAAAGGAGTCCCCTAGTGATGAAAGGCTGTCATAACTGGGAGGCGTACAGCTGCTTTAAACCTGGTTGTATCTTTAGCCAACTGGTTGTCTGAACAAAGAATTATATATTTTTAAGGCAGTTGCTTTTAATCCGGAAAGGGATGTTGAGATTTTGTATGCTGGCTCCTTGCTTCCAAAGAAAGGAAAACTCACTCACAAACTACAGATAGTTCTCGATTTACAACTGTTCATTTAAGGACTGTTCACAGTTACAACAGCACTGAAAAAAGTGACATGACCGCTTTTCGCTCTTATGACCATTGCAGCATCCCAACGGTCATATGATTTACATTCAGATGCTTGACAACTGGTTTATGTTTATGACAGTTGCAGTGTTCCGGGGTCATGTGATCCCCTTTTGCGACCTTCTGACAAGCAAAGTCAATGGGGGAACCAGATTCACTTGACACCTGGTTACTAACTTATCAACTGCTGCCATTCACTTAACAACTGCTCAAAGAAAAGTCGTAAAATGGGGCAAAACTCACTTAACAAATTTCTCACTTAGCAACATAAATTCTACAATTGTGATTGTAGGTTGACAATACCTGTATTGTTTTTCAGTGGGTGGGGGAAAGCCTGCATTGTATGCAGCAGAAATTCTCTCATGCAACTTGGTGCTTTGTATACTTTTTTCTTCCTGCTGTTCTGTTGCCAATTCTGGTGAATTATATGGACTATTGTATGTGCTGGAAAAAGTTGCAAAGAAAATGGGTCTTCAAAGTAATTTGGATCTATTTTGGAAAGATAAACTAATTTTTCTCTTGCAATATTATTAGGGTTCATTGTGTATTAAAATTGAATCTGAATCACTTTTAAATTCTCATGGACATTTTTGGTAATACTTAGTTTCTCTGAAGGAACTCCCACTCCCCCCCCCCCCCCAAAAAAAAGCCCTTGTCTGAGGCAGGAGTACTTCACTCTGTTATTGTATTCATTCAGTTTATGTCCTGCCTGTCTAATGATGGACTTCAATTTTAAGCTTGATTCATAAACTGGGCTCCAAAATTGTGACTTTGAAGATCAGGATATAAAAGTTCATATCTTTTTATGAATAAAAATGATATGAACTTTTATATCCTGCTTTTCAAAGTCACAATTTTGGAGCTATGTTTAAGCCAGCGAAATAAGCATTAGCAAAAAAAGTTTACAACTTCCCTCTGGACTTTATTCTAACTGAAATTGGAAAAGTTAAGTGGCAGTTCATAAAATAGAGGTATTGTGTATATTTTTTTTACTCAAAGCTTTTAGTATAGATTCACATTTTTAATTTCCCATAGTAACAAATACAACAGATATTTTGTTGCCAAATATTGCATATATTTCATTAATTTTTATTTTTACTAAGATTATAGATGAGAAAAAGCTTCAAGAAATTGACAACTTATGGAAAGAGTTTGAAACACCTGAAAAAGCTAACAAAATGTAAGCAAAGTTCTTCAAGAAGTAGTAACTAATATTTCAAGCGCATGGCTACTAGTTTTTTTTTTTTACTTTCCTCATTTTTTTCTGTGGGGTTTTCTGGAGCTACTTTATATTCTTGAATACAGGTTTTAAAATACTTTATTCATCTTCTAATTGGTAGAAAAACCCATCTATAAATCAATTAAATAAACTTATTGTCGTTATTATGTCTTGGCCATCTTGGCCATAGGGTGTCAAACTCATGGCAGCATCACATGATGTATCAGGACTTTTTTCCCTTTTGCTAAACCAGGCGTGGCCAGCACATGACCCATCCAGCCTGTGGGCTGGGAGTTCAACAGTCCTGTTCCAGAAGATGGTGAACACTGAGTTTTTCTGATGGAAATTTACATTATGATATCTTGCTGTTCAGCATTGTATCTTTTGATATTTTGTCTTTTTTGTCTTTTTGTATTTCCCTATTTTTGTTTCATTGCATCTGGAAACTGTTAAATTGCAACGGACTAAAAATACCTGACAACTAGGTTGACAGGAATGGGTGGCAAAAGTACTTCATTCTAAGAGCTAGGTTTATGCTATGTTTAACTCTGCAGCACTATGGTAATTAGGACTATCAGATCTGAGTTGCAAAAATCTGAATGACCACTGGGCTTAGGTATCACAAGAATTGCACGAGAAGGCTTGCTCAAGTGGAACATGATTTGTATGACACATTAGTTAGGTATAAGTAGGAAGTAATTGACTTGATTAATGAACTAATTAAGTGTATCTTATAATTTTATAAAATTCATGTTTGTGTACAATATATGTTATGCAGAATGTTTTTCTATTTTGTGTCTATTATAGACTATTTGTAATAGTTACATATTCTATAAAGTAGGCTACACAGGTTATAGTAATCACAATTGGGACCAAAAATTTCATTGTTAAGCCAAGTGGCCACTAAGTGAAAAATTGTGTGATTTCAACTGCTTACATTGGACAACACATATGGAATAATGGCAAATGAAATTGAGGAAGGGATGAATCAAAGTTTGGAAATGTGCACACTGGTCACTGTTATTTTTTCCTCACTCCTAACTGCAAATGATTGTTCTCCAAGGCAGTTGGTAAGTGAGGGCTACATATAATTATTAGATGGGTGGCCAACTTGCCTAAAAGTTAATTAACATCTGAACCAAAATCTTTTAAAGCACACTTTTCTCTTTGTATAGGAGACACTGATCTAATGGACTGGGAGTTTTAATTAAAAAAAGCCAGAGATTGCATGCTTATCAATTTTTGAGATTCTTGAAAAATGTTTATAATTGATAACAATTCCTCAGGTCCTGATGCTTGTTGCAAAAACATTTTGATGTTTTTTATTTAGCGTAAAACTGAAACACTTCGAGAAGTTTCAAGACACAACAGAAGCTCTTGCAGGTAATACTTTATTAAGGTTATTGATCACTTTTAAGGATAACAATCTTAAGCCAGATTCCAGCTATTGAATGCATTTTTCAGGAATGCATAAATTGACCTTCTAGGGCTGTTACTGTAGAAGAAACAGAGTGATTTACTTGAAAGAGGTGGCCCTTCAGTTAGTTTGACAGCTTAAGATAGGAGAAGAAGTGCTGGCCATCTGGGATGTTGGATTTCAATTCTTATAGCTCCAACGGGTGTGATCAATGATTAGGTGTGGGGAGGATAAAGTTTTAATTTTTTTGTAAATTAAATTTACTGCTTTAAATTGGACTTGGAAGTAGCATTTAACCTATGACGTATTGAGTCATTTTGCCACCTTACCTTTCTTCCTTTCTTGCAAAGTTTATATAATGACTCTTGCAAGCTTTGTATAGCTTTACTTACATCCTTGGCAATGTCTAACTTTGCAAATAAATTTCTGAAAGGTACACATGAACTTCTAACTATTTTCACATTTGCTAGTACACACATCAATAAATATAATGTATGCAAGGTAGAAAATCCATTTTCATATCATTAACAAGTGCATTCTCACTATTTAAAGCAGCCTTCTCCATCTTGATTCCTCCAGAAGTGTTGGAGTATAGTTTCCATTATCTCCAGCAAAAATGCATATTTATATAGCATCAAGTTAGATAAGGTTACTCCATGGGAGAATAATCTAGTTGGGTTAGTGCTACTACAGCATATTTATAATGTCATGTTTTGGCGTCACCCAAAACTGAATCATAGCCAAGATTATAGTTCAGACAGTGTACCTTCATAGTCTAGTGCCATGGACTTTTTGTTATGTTAATCCAGTTAAACTATAGTGTCTCATGGTATCTGAACCCAGATTGGAAATATAAAATGGCTACCTTTTTCCAACCTCCAAGATGAGTTAGATGTTAGGAGCAATTTTACTTTTACGGGATTATCTCTATTTAAATAACATTTTACATTTCATTATCCAGTAGGGGGAGGTAAATTCCACTTAAAAACAAAGGACTTGGTTGAAAAAAGCCTTTTCTTCTTTTGTGCCTAGTGGCATTGACCTTGATTGAGGTCCTATATATATAATCTTGTTTTGGGTAAAGATGCTTAATGGCAGCTGAGAGAATGAGTACACACACTATGTGTTTGCTATCCTTTCTGTGCTCACTGTTTCTATTTCCTTGTGTCTTTGTCATGTTTTTTTAATTAATTATTATACGATATATTCAGTATAGTAGAATTTGTATAGTATTAACTATAAAAGATTGCAGGCCTGAGAATTGAATATGCAGGGTTGATACCAATTTCTGTTGTCAATGATGCATTGTTAGTGGACTGAATCAATGTGATTGTATGTAACATTTCGTCACTACCACTGAGACAACAGAGAAAATGAACTGTTTTGTGAGCTATGCTTGGTACTCTGAGCTTGGTTGTTTTCTTGCAAACATTTCATTACCTAAACTAGTAACATCCATGCATTATATCTTATCAGAAGTATTTTGTAGTTAGAACTAACTATATTTTTTTATTCCATGCTTATTTTTCTGGATGGGTCTTTTAGAAAATTCTAGATTTTTTGCATTTTTTTTTTCTCCTCCAGCATCCACAGCACTGGTAGAAGGCAAAATCAGCAAAAATTTAAAGAAAATATTAAAGAAAATAGTAGCCAAAGATGCCCATGAACAGCTAGCTGTAGCAGATGCCAAACTGGGAGGTGTAATCAAGGTAAGTCTTAATATCTACATTAAAAAGGCTAAGATATAACAGCATGTACTAAGAGCCTGTAATAATTTATTCACACCATAAATTTATTTATTAAATTTATATGCCTCTCAACTCCTAGCAATTCTTGGTGGTTTTACGATTCTTATTTTAAAAAACAGTACAAAAAACCCACAAAAAACGTATAAGACAAACAGGGATATTGATGACAAGGAAATTAAACCGAGAGGGGAACAGAAAGGAAGAAAAAGACATTGATTGTCCCCTCCAAAGGCCTGCATAATGAACAGGAAAGAGCCTTTGAAATCCCAGCTGGCAATTATAGTTATTTTAGGCAGTTAATAACAGTTAAAAAAAACCCTGGCCAACTGCAAAAAACGGCATCTGGAAATCAATGAAACTGATTATTATAGCCAACTCATGAGTTCTGACTGATGCCCCAAACCCAGAACACAGCCACATCTTCAAGGCCAGCAGGTTTGAGATAAATCTAATCACAGGGAAATAATATTCCAAAGGCAGGCACTACAACAAGGCTAGCTTTCTGGGTACCACCAGATGATACACTTTTATTGATGACAGGTGCAACATGCTTCTGCAGAATCTCATGGAAATGATGGGCTCTTAAAATCTTACCAATTTTAAATATGATTCTCTGAAACCCTATAAGTTGTTTTTAATGGTACACAATGTTACTATGTAGAGATAAAAATTAAGTTAAAAAATCAAAACATTATTTACCTTCAGGGTAATTATTCTGGAAGCTTGCAGCCTGTTGATTCTAGACCAACCTAGATTGCCATTTATAAGTCCTTTGCCATTGGCCTTCATGGCTAGTTAAATTGGAGGGCAAAAATTGTCTACTGTTGGGAAGAAGTATGGAGCATACAAAAATGTAGTGCATTAGGCTTGGACAAACTTATATTTGTTATATACTGAACAGTAAATATTTTTGTTGTTTTGACCATATTGTGTGCATTTTGATCAAAATGGTACAATTTGAATTTCTTCAGGAGAAACTGAACTTAAGCTGCATCCATAGTCCAATGGTTACTGAACTGATGAGAGGCATTCGCACTCAGATAGAAGGACTTATCAGTGGCCTTCCATCCCGGGAGATGGCAGCTATGTGTTTAGGATTGGCACACAGGTATTGTTTTCCCATCCTTGATAATTATATCAGCTTTTGAAACTGGGGCCACATCTCTCCCCTTATGGAATGTAGATACATGTTTAACATCCCATTATTCCTGACACTTAGGAAAATTTCTTTCGTTAATTGAATTTTGACTTTAGTGATATTGATTTTAGAATTTTATCTTGATTTCAATTGTTTTTTCATTTTTATATTTTTTAATTTGTATTTTTAATTGCTATGGATTCCTTGAACATTAAACACAATGGTTAGATATAAATCCTAAGTAATTAAACACAGACTGGAAATGATGGAAGCATTTGGCACATTTGGAGGATGTCGCATTAAAGAAAGCTTTCTGTTTTACCTATTGGGTTATTGTATATGAAGTAGAATATAAGTTTCACTTCTATAAATGAGTATGCTTACAAACCCATGCTAGGGGTGGGGGGAGTTACTGAATTACAGGTAGCTGTATAGAGAATATCATCAAAACATCAAAAGTTCTTTGAAAATTAATTTCTGCAATTTAGTGAGTGGATGACTTTCTTTTTGATGAAGCGAAGCAAAAAAAATCTGTGACAAATATCAAGCTTCATCATGACCTAAACTTACATTTTTCTGCAAACTAGTGAGCACATCAAGTAAAAGCAATCCTATCAATAGTTTTTAAAGATATATAAGGATATGAGTTCCTGAGTTCAAATCTCTCCATATTCCAGGTGAATATTCTCTTTCATTAATAGCTGCGCAGTATGCCTTTAACAAATGTATGCTTCCAATACAGGGAATGCTTAATAATGAATTAATATTTTTCAATAAACTTTCATGAGTGTTTTCATCTGCTTGTATACAAAATTATTTCTTTTGTATGTTTATTTTTAGCCTCTCACGATATAAATTGAAGTTCAGCCCAGACAAAGTTGATACAATGATTATCCAAGCAATATGTAAGTACAATTTTAAGTGAAATAATATGAATACTTTTGACTTAATAGTATCAGGATCTGCAAGTTTGGAATCATTGTGAAACTCTAGTTTGACATTGGCGAATTTGGTTTTTGTTCTTGTTAATCTTGACAATCCTGCTATATCCAACTTACAATGTGGTCAAGTGCCAACATCAAGATGATAGAGCCCTTGAAATGAGAGGGAAACCAGTTTGATGATGAGACCCTCAGTTCAGATTTGTGGGGCTTGCTTAATATATTGAGTCAGTTTTTTAGAATTGGCTGTGTATTATTTGGTAATAAATATAATATTGTAGGGCATCTTAGAAACCACAATTCCTTAAGTGGTGTAATTAAAGATATATTGTCAGTCTTTTAAGAAATCTGTCATAAAATACTATGCATGACAGGATTTTACCCTAAAAATTGAACAAGCTATAAAATGAACAATTTTGACTGATAAAGCACAATGCTAATTGCTTAGTAACACTGTAAAGCAAAGAATACATAGTTTAAGACTAAAAAACATGGCAAGAACATCTTGATGGAAGTAGGAATTTACCATAGTTGATGTAATTACAAACTACTGAAAGAATACATTTTGATCTCAAGAAAGGAGGAATCTTGAGAATGATGAGAGAATTTGAAACAAAAAAGCCCCAAGATCACTTATTAGGATCATATAGAGATGAGCATTGAAATAGGATATGCAGGGGGGACAAATTAAAATTGCTTGAGAAAGTAGAAAATTCAAAATCAAATTTACTGCAAGCTATAATTTGAGGTGGAATTGATACAAAATTTGTTATAGATGGCATAACAATGAATGTTGGAAATGTTGCAAAAATAATATTTTTGCACATGTGATCATGCAAAAAAAAGTTCAGAAGAGGGAAATATATAAAAAGATTGAGAAAAGTAAACAAACAGCAGATATTTTAATGGAAGTAATTCTAGTAAATTTTAAATGAAAAATAATTTTTAAATAGAAAATAAAAACCACAATTTACTTAGATACAGAGATCAAATGTTGCACAACATTGAAAAATAAAATAGAATTGACAATAATACAGGATTGGAAAATTTGTAATGATGGTGAAACTGACAATACAGGTAGCCCTCAAATTAAAACCAGGGTGGGATTCTACTGATTCAGTAGAACCAGTTGTTACAATTCTCCATAGTTCGGAGAATTGGCTGGACATGCCCTTCTCTGTTCTCTGCCCATTCAGTCCTTATTGCGCATGTGCGACATCACTGCCTGCAGCCTGCTTTTGCCCGCCCACAAAGCCAGCCATTGCTGCTTGCCTTCCACTGCGCTGCGGCCCTGCCTGATCTGATCTCCCTGGGTGAGTGAGGTTCTGTACGCCACAGTCGCCTATCTGCCACCGCCGGTCACCTTTCCCCACCACCATTTACTTTTTTCCCTTCCCCCACCACCACCACTTGCCTTTTGCCGCCACCGGCGGTCACCTTTCCCCACCACCACTTGCCTCTTGCTGCTGCCACAGTCGTCTTCCTCTCCTCCCACCACCCCGTGCCTTCTGCCAGGAAACAGGTGGAGAGGCTCATGTCAGCTTCAGCCAGGTCAGCGGCTGCTTCTCTCATCTGCTGCTCCAGCTGCAAGAGCAAGAGAGTCTTTCCCAGCACAGCAAAAAGTTTGCAAGTCCCCATCCCATCAGGAAACGGCTCTGGGCAGCAGAGAGGCAGCCAGATTGAATCCTGTTTATCTCTGCTGCCTGGGAGCCATTTCCCAATGGGAGGGGGACTTGCAGGCTTTTCGCTGTGCCGGGAAAGACACTCTCACTCTCCAAGCAAGAGCAGCAGAAAGGAACACATAGAGAGGCTCGTGTAACCACTCGTGGTTTGCCAGTCATGTGGTCACCTGGCCATGACCACCCCAGTCACATGACCACCAAGCTAGGCACCAGTCAGCAAGCCATGCCCACCTAGTCACATGACCAAGCCACGCCCACGGAACCAGTTGTTAATAAATTTGAATCCCACCCTTGCTTACAACCATTTGTTTAGTGACAGTTCAAAGTTATAACAATACTGAAAAAGTGGCTTATGACCATTTTTCACACTTACGACCATTACAACATTCCCATGGTCATATGATCAAAATTTGGCCACTTAGCAACTGGCATGTATTTATGATGATGCCCCAGGGTAATGGGATCACTTTTTGCTTCATTCTGACAAACAAAATCAGTAGGGAAGTCAATGGTAGCAACTGGCACTGACACAGAAGCTACAGGACTATAAGCTTGTAGACCTTCGTTTCTTTCCCATTCAGCCACCCTGGGATTTGCAGGATTCAGCCTATGATCCTCAGCAATTTTCAGGGCCTTATACCACCCAATTTACCTTTCTGTTTTTTGCAAAGATTCACACAACTAATGTGATGGTCAGCTCTTCTACAAACAGTGCCTGCCTCATGGCAAATTGTGCTATTCTGCAAACTGGTACTATTGTAAGTCTGTAGGGGATCCATCTGCGGAGCCTGCTTTAAAAAAACTGCTCAACAGTTATTACCTGCTTTCAGAATAATACAAGGTTTGCCTTGAGGCAGGCAGTGTCTGTAGGAAAGCTGAGCATCACATCAGCTATCTGCAAAAATGATAGATGGGAAGGGGCATCACAGCATCCCTAACTTTGAACCAATTTGTAAGTAACTTTTGGTGGTGGGTAGTTTGTTGTAACTTTGGATGATTGCTAAGTGACCAGTCGTAAGTCAAGGATTACCTGTAGATATTCACAATGAAAGATTAAATAAATTCTGTCAGGATGATTCTCTTCCTTTATAATACATTATAGAGCAATATATTATAGACCAGACATTTGAAATAACAGTTTTTAGGAGAAAAATTAAGAGACCAATCAAAAACAATTCATGAAATAACTTTTTTTAAATTTTTATTGGTTTTTAAAATGAACATAGACAAACAAAACATAAAAACATCAAGCCATCTTCCATATATATACATAGAGTGTGCTGGTTGGTTTACAAATTGTTTTGTGCTTCCATTTCGTTGTCTTCAATTACAATTACATTGTATATATTCTCATATTTTCAATCAAGTATTAAATACATTAATATCATTGTTAATCATTTGACTATACTTTTTATTAATTCATGTTTTACGAAATAATCATATTTTATTTAAATTGTTTTGTGACAGTTCATATTATCATCTCAAATGTATCCTACAATCATTTTGTAGATATAATAAGAAAATAATACATCTTTATATATTTATTATTTTCTAAGAATCTACATATTTCATTACTATGTTTTATTTTCTGACCATTGAGAGAATAGATCCCAGATTTTATAAAATTGTTTATCATCTTGTTCTCCGATTTCAAATATCAATCTACTCATTTCAGCACATTCCAATATTTTCTTAATTCCATTTTATGTTTAACTACATCCAGCTTCAATTTAATATCCTTTTTCTGTGGCATTTTCTGTAATTCTTTTTCAAGAATTTTATACTCATCTTCCAAGGCCTTAGAAGCTTGCCTTTTCCTAATATTCTTTTTTCTTGTATAATCTATTATCAAACCTCTAGCGTATGCCTTCATTGTATCCCACACATTCTGCGTTGAAGTATCTTTTTTTTTATTTTCTCTGAAGAAAAAAGCCAATTCCTTCTCCATCCATTGTATAAAATCTTTCTCCTTTAAAATAGTATTATTTAATGTCCATCTCGATCTTTTTTTTTGTCCCTTCCATTTAATTGTCATTGGGCTATGATCTGCCCAGGTACTTGTTTCAATATTTGTTTCTTGAATATTGGATATTAATTCTGTTGAGATCCAAATCATATCTAATCTGGACCATGGTAGATGTCTATTTGAATAAAAAGTATATTGTTTAGCTTTAACATTTCTTTCTCTCCAAATATCTTTTAAAGTTAATTCATCTGTCATTTTAAAAAAAGACTTAGGGAGAGCCTTTCTCTTTTGCTTTGTTGTTGTTGCTATATAGTCCAATTTATTGTCCACAATTCCATTAAAATCTCCCATCATAATTATATTAACATAGTCCAGTCCAATTATTTTCATGTGTAGCTTTTTATAAAACTCTTCTTGTTTATCATTCGGAGCATAAATTGCAATCAAGAGTATTTTTATATTATTGTCCATTATTTCTACCATTAATACTCTTCCATCTTTGAGTTTCCGGTTTCGCATGGCTTCGGGGCAGCAGGAATTCGCGACAGCTCGCGATTCCTGCTGTGCTAGCCGCCGAGGTACCCCCGATCCAGATGGGTCAGGGGGATATGGCTGCCCTGTAGGGACAGCTGAAGAGAGAGGGGAATCGGACAGGGGGTTGGGGGTGTCGCAGACCCCCTCCTCCGGAAAAACCCCTTTTTCCCAAGGCGGTGGAGCAGCGGTCAGCAATGGCCGCCACGAAGAAGCCAGCAACCGGGTAAGATTGCGCTGGAGGAAGTAAGAAGAGTGAAAGTGCTGTCTGAGCCGGGTCAAGTAACATCTTTTAAATTGGTTGGAACTGAGCTGTTTGAGTTGCTGGAGGATACATTGTATCCCTAAGAAGATCGAAAGCGGCGGAGAAGCTGTTAAAGGGAACTTTTTTTTTTTTCTTCACTCTCCCACCCCATGGAAACAGCAGATATGTTTGGACATATTGGACATTGAAAGTGAATTGTTTTGAGAGTTGAAGCTAAGGGACAAAAGGGTTTTTGGACATTGAAAAACTTAAGAAATTGGAAAACCCTTGTTGGAGGTATGGATTTCTGATTATTTAAAATTGATATTGCAAGTGGGAAGGGAGAGGAAAAAAATTGGAGCAGAAGCTGAAAAAGGAGGAGATTGCCTAGAATCCCAAAGAAAGGTATATGGTAATTGGACCTCTTTGATTAAACATTAACCCCAGAAAGAGAAAGAGAAGAAGGAAGAAAAGTATTAATTTTTGGATTTTTTTTTTTTTGAATTATTCTTGATTAAAAATACTTGTGGTTGTTTTGGGAAAAGTTTCTTTTTTCATAATGGCATCGCTTGTGGATGAACTAAAGACTGAATATCAAAAATATAAAAAAGAAGATACTTTGGGCACTTTGTTTCAATTCTTAGAAATGGCGTGATGTACTTATGAAAAGTTGACTACGCAGCAGAAGGACTGGGACAAAGAAGAAGAGGAAGAAGAAGCCATCTTTGATGAACAATGGGTTCTTTCCGGGGAGGAGGAGAAAAAGGATAAGAAAAAGGGGATTTTAAGAATTATAAAAACAACCAAAGAAGAGAAAAATGAGCGGAAAGGTGGAGGCAAGGTTAGAAAGCAAAGGAAAAGGAGTAAGAAAAGGGAGGAGAAGAGACAAAGGGGTAAAAAGGGCAAGGAGAAGAATAAGCAAGAGAGAAAGGGGGGGGAGCAGAAGCCTCAATGGGGGGAAGCAAGATCTAAAGAAAAAAAGTTTATTCAGAGACAATGGGTGAATTTAATTTGGGATAAAAGAGGGATTCTGGAGGGTACATAAGATTGTGTTTTTGTATGTGTATTTAGAGTATAAAATTCATTGTGTAATTTTAGAATCTTTTAAACAGAATCCCAAGAAAAATTGTTATATGAAGTACTTTTAAGTTAGGGTAATGAGTTAAAGACGTTACTCCAATTGGTGTATAGGAGAAGTATAATAAAAGAAAAAAGATGAATGGATAGTTGGAAATAGAACAGACAAAGAATGTTATTGAAAATGGTAATAAGATATGGAAGGATATATATAAAGGTTTTGTTATGTCTTTTTGGGTTTTGTATATTGATAAAAGGCAATAAAATTTTAATTAACAAGAAATAATTTGGATGAAAAGGAGAACCTGGGATAAGATATGAAGTTAAATAGATAAAGTATTGATACTATAATTTGGAATTATTATGTTCTATTGTTTTTCTTCTTTTATTATTTTTTCTTAGAAAAGAATTTATAAGCTGTTATGCCTTGATTCTTTTTGCATTGTTTTTATAAAATTGATAAAATTGGTTTATAAAAAAAAAGAAAAAAAGAAAATGATAATAAGATATGGAAGGATATATAAAGTGAATATGATGTTTGAATTTGTGTCTGTGTGAAGAGTTTCAACCCGGGATCAGACAGCCTTCAGAAAAGATCTTTTAGTTTTGTTTATGTTTTATTGTGTTTTCTGTAAAATTAATAAAATTTGTTTTAAAAAAAAAATACTCTTCCATCTTCATCCGTGTAAATCAATTTTGCTGGGATAGCCTCTTTAATGTATAGAACCACTCCTCTTTTCTTACATTGAGTCAAAGAAGTAAATATTTTCCCCAATTTTGGCTGTACTAACAATTGTTCATGTTGTTTTTTAATATGAACTTCTTGTAGACAAATTATATCAAATTTTAATTTCTCTAATTTATGAAAAGTTTTCCTTCTTTTAACAGCTGAATTAAGTCCATTTATATTCATTGTAATCAGTTTTCTTTCTTCCATGATTATGCTTTATATTTAGGTCTAACCGCTCTCGTGGATCTCACTTCACGCTGTTCTTTGCTATCCATCTGTCCCCCTACTGCTCCTTTCTCTTTTTCAGTCTCCAGTTGTTCCTCTTGAAGCTCAATTAATGAGACCTCTTTCTCTACCTCCTCTCTTCTTCCTCCAAAAAATTCTGCATGAAAAAGTTCTGCTTTCTCAATTGAATCAATTCTATATCTCTGCTCTTGCCACCTAAACATTAGTTCTTCTGGAATCAGCCATCTATAATTCACTTCGTTTTCCAGTAGCATTTTGGTCAGAAATCGATATTCTCTTCTTATCTTTCTCACTCTTCTGGGTATTTGTTTTAAAACCACAACCTCTTTACCTTTGTATTTCAATGTTTTCTCTCTTACTACTTGTAATATTTGCGTTTTTATGGATTTTTTGGTAAATCTAATATGGACTTCCTTGGGTAATTTATTTCTCATCGCATACCTTGTATAGACTCGATATATCTCATCTATTCCATCCATCATCTTTTCCTCTGTAATTTCCAAAGCATCTGCCAAAATTTCTATCATTACCGCTCCCAAATTTTCTCCTTTTTCCTCTTCTATATTTTGAAATCTGAGGTAAAATTCTGACCTTTCCATCTCCCACCTCAACATCCCACTTTTTTCTTGTTCAACCGCTGTTAATCTACTGTCAATATTTCCAATCTTCTTCTCTCTTTGTTTTCCTTCTTCCTCAATTTTTTGGAATCTCTCCTCATGCTTAACCATCATTTGCTTAATGTTTTCCACTTTTTCATCAGTCTTCTCTATTCTTTGTTCAATATTTTCTGTTCTTTGTTCAATATTTTCTGTTCTTTGTTCAATATTTCCTGTTCTTTGTTCAATGATGTCTGATTTTGTCTTGAGATCTTGGATTCCTTGCATAATCATCTGTAAAGTTACTCTTTCTTGTTCCTTATCTTGTTTCAACATTGTCTGAATTAAACGTTTTCCTCCAGCTGGTGGGGAAGCAGAGGTAGAAGTAGAAATGCCAGATGGTATTGGTTTCCTGCTCATTTCAATGCTTCCAAAGCTTCAAATTCTTCTTGACTTTTAATCCAACTGGTAGAGCAGCCAATTATAATCCAAAATGGAAAACTCCAATAGTAAAAGGCACGAAACCAAAAAAGAAACAGGAAAAAAGGAAGAAGAAAGATCTTCAGGTTCTTCTAGACCCTAATCCAATTATGAAGTAGTCCACCATAAAAAAGAAAAAATAGAAAGGAGAAAAACAAACAAATCCAAAAATAATAATATTGATTAAGAGAAAAAAAAAAAGCAAAAAGAGAAAAAACAAAAAGTTCCTTCAGGTTCTTCACACCTTAATCCAGTTGAAAAGTCTCAATCAAAAAAGAAAAACAAAGTGGTCCAAAAACATAGATAGGAAAAGCAAAAAAGTCCCAATAAAAAAGAAAAGAAAAATAAAAAAAAACTCTGAGGCTTTCCCTTTAAAATAAAAGGCAGAAATAAGAATATTACTAGAATTGAAATTTAGAAAAAGGCTGGCGAATAGGATGTATATATATATATATATAGGCACACTGCACTTTATTTATTTATCCAAGGCTCTTGTTATGACTCTCTTCTCCAGCAGCTTCAAAGCCAAACCTTGTGTTGAATTATTGATAACAGTCCAGGAAAGCACCTGCAATAATATTTTGCTGTGCTCTCCCTCTATCTTATCACGTTAAAATGTCCTTGAGAAGAGGTCTTTTTGCAATTCTCTCCAATTCAAATAAAATACTTTCAAGCCTCTAGTTGGCAGTGTTGCAAAGTTTCTTAATGCTCTTCCTCCCCCCCAGCCAGAAAAAAGGAGTAATATATACAGAGACAAAAAAAAAAAAAAATAGCCAAAGGGAGCCTCTATCCTAAAGAAAGTTAAAAAATCAAAGGGAGCATAAAAATATATATAAGAGAAAATTCAATCCGGTTACCTACAAAGTCACACTAAAGTCCCCCCCAAAAAATATAGAGAAAAGAAAAAAAAAAAACCCAAGCCTCAATTTGACATCACTTTAAAAAACGCCGCTCAGACAGTTTCAGTCAAAAAAAAAAAAAAAAGTCTCACAGATTTCTTCTTTGTTCAGGATGTCCTTTCCAACCTCAGCGAATTTACAACTCAAAAGAGTTTTTCTCACCCAACCGTCACACTTCTTTCCAGCCACTTTCTTTCCGGAGCTGTCCCGACTTCAGCAGCTATGGGGGCTGCCTCTCCGCCGCCAGCAAAAGGGCTTCTTCCGGATCAAACCAGAGATTTTGCGATATCTCTGGGATCCTGGAACAGTACCCTTCTCAATCCCCGTCTCTACAGGACGGTTTAGGTCCGTTGGGACCGACCAGGGGCAAAAATATTGGCTGCAAGCCCCGAGATCGCAGCTGTATCGCCGAAACGAAGCTCCGCCTTCTCCCACATTCCAATATTTTCTTCATGATTTCCTCCTGTGATGGTATTTTTTCATTTTTCCAATTTTTAGCAAATACAATCCTAGCCGCTGTTAATACATTTACAATCAGGTATTTCAATTCTTTACTATATTTTTCAGGTAAAATTCCCAATAAAAATATCTCTGGTTTCAAATCTATATGCTTTTTTGTCATTTATTCCAACCACATGTGGATTTTAGTCCAATATTTTTTAGCATCTGCACAAGTCCACCACATGTGGTAATATGAGTCAGGTGTCTGATGACATTTCCAACATTTTTCAGATTTGTTCTTGAACATTCTTGCTATTCTTGTCGGGGGGAAATGCCACCTGTAAAACATCTTATACAAATTTTCTTTATATGCTGTTTTGACATTGTCATTTTATAATTTTGAGACCACAATTTTTGCCATTTCTCTAGATCAATCCCATATCCAAAATTCTTGCCCCAAGCAATCATTGTTTCTTTAACTTGTTCGTCTAGTTTAATTTCTAATAAATATCCATACAATTTTTAATCACCTTTTCATCAGTACCTGTCAAAATCTTATCTAAATCAGTCAGTTTATCATAGAAACCTTCTGTTTTAGAGTCTTTATCATACCTTGAATGTATTTGCGCATATGAAAACCAATTCATCTTTATACCTTGTTCCTCTAATTTTTGTATAAGTTCACCCTTTTCATTCAATATTTCACCATATCTAACTGTTTGTTCCTTTTTATATATTATAGGATGAGAAAATGCTTCAATAGTCGATAGCCAGACTGGAATTTTCAAGTAGCATTGTCTTTTAGTCTTCTCCCAGTTTAACCACAGAGACTCCCATATATAATGTCTTCTAAAATACCCCTGTGTTTTAGTTCCTTTATACCATAGAAAAGCATGCCACCCAACAACAGATCATGTCCTTCTAATGTCAACAATCTAGTGTTTCTTAATGTTATCCATTCCTTAACCCACATTAAATTTGTAGCTTGGTAGTACAACTCCCAATTAGGCAAACCAAATCCTCCTCTTATTCTAGCATCTTGCAAAAGCTTTAGCTTTATTCTCGCTTTCCCTCCTTGCCATGTTTTTATTTAAATCTTTTATTTAAATCTTCAAAGTAATCTTTTCCAAGCCTAATTGGAATTGTTTGGAACAAATATAAAATTCTGGGTAGTATATTCATCTTGATTGTTGATATTCTCCCTATTAATGACAGTTGTAAATTTTCCCATTTCACCAAATCTAATGCTATCTGCTGCTTAAGTTTGATATAATTATTCTCTTTTAGTGTACTGCATCTTGCTTTAAAATGTATCCCCAAGTACTTAATCTTATTCATGACCTGAATTTTCAGTAGGTCTGCCAGTTCTTCCTTTTGTCTTGATAGCATATTCTTTGTCAAGAACTTTGTCTTATCTTTGTTTACTTTCAAACTAGCCACTTTTCCATATGCCTCTATCTTTTCTATCCATTTTGATGCTGTTTCTAGTGGGTCTTCTGAAATGAAAACCAGATCATCTGCGAATGCTTGCAACTTAAATTCTTCCTGTTTAATTTTCATCCCTTTTATATTCTTTTCATCTCTAATATTTCTTTTTAGCACTTCCAAAGTTAACACAAACAACAGAGGTGATAGTGGGCACCCTTGTCTTGTTCCTTTTCTTATATTGATAGTCTGTCAGTTCTCCTTCTATCATTACCTTTGCTGTTTGCTTATGATATATAACTTTTATTGCTTGAGTAAATTTTCTAGCAAAGCCCATCTGTTCCAGCAGTAACAACATGAATCGCCAATTCACATTATCAAATGCCTTCTGTGCATCTGGAAATATCAAAGCCATTTGTTTTCGGGGTGTGCCTCGTAGTATTCCAAAGTGTCCAAGATTACTCTCATTGTCTCTAATTTATCTCTTTGGCTGAAATCCATTTTGACCAGAATGGATAAAATTGTTTAAGTATTTTTTAAGTCTTTCTGCCAATATTGAAGCAAAAATTTTATAATCTGCGTTTAGTAAGGAAATTGGTCTACAGTTCTTGATTTATAATGGATCGGCCTCCACTTTTGGCACAAGTGTAATATAAGCTTCTGACCATGATTTAGGTATCTTCTTCTTTAACATAACTTCATTCATAACTTTTAGCAATGGAAGGTTCAACAGATTTTTGTAGTGTTTTATAAAATTCTGCCGGAAGTCCATCTGGGCCTGGTGCCTTTCCATTATTTTGCTTCTTGAGTGCTTCAGTTAACTCCATCATCGTTATATTGCGTTCTAACATTGTTTCAATCTCTTTAGGTATCTGAGGTAAATTAGCATTCTGTAAATACTGTTTAACTCTTTCCTCCATTATTTCCACCATTAGTGTTCTTCCATCGTCATCAGTGTAAATCAATTTTGCTGGGATAATATCTTTAATGTATAAAACCACTCCTCTTTTCTTGCATTGTGTCAAAGAAGTAAATATTTTCCCTAATTTTGGCTGTATCAACAGTTGTTCATGTTGCTTTTTGATATGTACTTCTTGTAGGCAGATTATATCAAATTTTAATTTCTCTAATTTATGGAAAGTTTTCCTTCTTTTAACAGCTGAGTTAAGTCCATTTATATTAATTGTAATCAGTTCTTTCTCTTCCATGATTATATTTTGTAGTTAGGTTTAGCAGCTCTCGTAAATCTTGGTTCACGTTGTTCTTTGGCTTCTACCTTTCCACCTACTGCACCTTCTTTTTCAGTCACCATTTGGCAGTCCTCTTGGAATTCAATGAGTAAGATTTATTTTTCTGCCTCTTCCTCTTTCCCTCCAAAAAATTCCGTGTAAAATGATTCAGCTTTCTCAATTGAGTCAATTCTATGCCTCTGATCTTGCCATGTGAACATTAAACCTGGAATCAGCCATCTATAATTCACCTCTTTTTTCAGTAGCATTTTGGTCAGAAATCGGTATTCTCTTCTCATCTCTCTCTCTCTTCTGGGTACTTGTTTCAGGACCACAGTCTCCTTGTCTTTTTATTTCAATGTTTTCTCTCTTGCCACCTGCAATATTTGCATTTTAATGGCTTTCTTTATAAATCTGATGTGAACTTCTCTTGGTAAGCTATTTCTCATTGCATATCTTGTGAAGACTCGATAAACCTCATCTATTCCATCCATCATCTTCTCTTTAGTTATTTCCAAAGCTTCAGCCAAAATTTCTATCATTATCTCAGCTAGGCTTTGTCCCTTTTCTTCCTCTATGTTTTGGAATCTGAGATAAAATTCTGATCTGTTCATCTCCCATCTCAGCATCCCACTTTTATCTTGTTCAACCACAGTTAATCTGCTATCAATGTCTCCAATCTTCTTATCTCTTTGTTTATCTTCTTCAATTTTTGGGAATCTCTCATCATACTTCATCATCATTTGTTGAATGTTCTTCATCATTTGTTGAATGTTCTCCACCTTTTCATCAGTTTCCCCTGTTCTTTGTTCAATGTTCTCTGTTCTCTTTTCAATATTCTCTGTTCTTATTTGAATATTTTGAATTCCTTGCATAATCATCTGCAGGGTCACTTTTTCCTGTTCCTTTTCTGTAACATTGTTTGTATTGAACGTTGTCCTCCAGATGGTGAAGAGGAAGAAGTAGAAGTTGAGGAACCAGGGGCTGTTAGTTTCCTACTCATTTCAAACAATTCAAAATCTTCAGGTTCTTGTAGACCTTAATCCACTTGTGAAATAACCAATTACAAATTCCAAATAAAAATAGTAGGAAAAAAAGGAACCAAATAGTAGCGATAACAACAACAACAATAATAATAATAATAATAATTTTTCAGGTTCTTGTATACCTTAATCCAATTGATTGGCTAGATAGCAGTAAAAACTCAAAAATGGAAGAAAAAAGCATAAACACACACAGAAAAGAAAAAATTGTTAAATCCTGAAAAAGGCAGAAAAGTAAAAGGTAAAAAACTAAAAAGGAGAAAAAGTTCTTCAGGTTCTTCAACACCTTAATCCAATTAAGTGGTCTCAGGTATAAAAGGATGCATAAGAAAAAAAAGAAAGCCACAAAAATAAAAATAAAAACCAATATGTAAGGTAAATAGAGGAAAAAAATACAGGGGAGGGAGAGAGAAAAAAGAAAAGAGACTATTCCCTTAAAAAGAAAAAAAGGAAAGAAATCATTAATACTAAAGCTTTTCCTTTAAAATGAAATGCAAACATAAAAATTTGACTTCAAAAACAAAAAGAAAGACAAAAATCAAGTTCTAAAAGGGCAAAAATCCAAACAGCTATTACGAAAAGTAAACTAGTAAAAAGGGGTTTTGTGAAAGTAGGAAATAGCGCAGCTTTAAAAAAATAAAAAGAGCACACTGCACCTTGTTTGATTGTCCAAGGCTTTTGTTAAAATTTATAATTCTCTTCTCCAGAATCTTATCACCTTTTTTTTTTCTATAAGCTTCAACACCATACTCCAGCTATTGATAGAAACCCAGAAGAGCACCTGCAATAATACTCTCCCATGCTCTTCCCTCTATCTTACCAAACAGGCAATGTCCTTGAAAAGAAGCCTCAGTTCTTTCTCAGCTTTGTCTGGTCAAGAAAAAAAAATATTTCCAAGCCTCTAGTTGCAGGGCTGTGAAATCTCCGATTTTACGCGGAATTCCGATTTTTTCCCTCAAACACCAATCTACATTTTCCGCGTTTTTTTTCCCCCATCGGATCGAAATCCGAGAGTCGGAAATTCGCTCTTCAGAAAAGCGGAACACTTCAGTTCTCAGCTCAGGCATACCGTATATACTCGAGTATAAGCCGAGTTTTTCAGCCCATTTTTTGTGCTGAAAAAACCGCCTACTCGAGTCAGCCGCTATGGCACCATGCCTGGCCTGCGCTGGCGTGGCTGCAACTGATCGCGCCTCCATGGCAGCATCGCCGCCGCGGCTGTCTACCCACTGAGGTACATACAGACGACCCCAAGCGGCCTCTTCTTCCCCATTAACGGGCGCCTGGGGCCCCCGCGAGCTCCTGTGTTGCGCGCTTCCAGCTTCGCAAAGAAACTGCCAGGCTCAGGCAGCCTCCCCCACCCCCTAGCCTAGCAGCAAAGAGCTGCTCCGGGGGCAGCGAGACAAAGTGCCTCGCTGCGCCGTGGCGGGAGCCCCCGGAGCAGCTCTTCGCTGCTTGGGGTGGGTGGGGGAGGCTGCCTGAGCCTGGCGACCCCAAGCGGCCTCTTCTTCCCCATTAACGGGCGCCCAGGGCCCCCGCGAGCTCCTGTGTTGCGCGCTTCCAGCTTCGCAAAGAAACTACCAGGCTCAGGCAGCCTCCCCCACCCCCTAGCCTAGCAGCGAAGAGCTGCTCCGGGGGCAGCGAGACAAAGTGCCTGGCTGCGCCGTGGCGGGAGCCCCCGGAGCAGCTCTTCGCTGCTGGGGGGGGGAGGCTGCCTGAGCCTGGCGACCTCAAGCGGCCTCTTCTTCCCCATTAACGGGTGCCCGGGGCCCCCGCGAGCTCCTGTGTTGCGCGCTTCCAGCTTCGCAAAGAAACTGCCAGGCTCAGGCAGCCTCCCCCACCCCCTAGCCTAGCAGTGAAGAGCTGCTCCGGGGGCAGCGAGACAAAGTGCCTGGCTGCGCCGTGGCGGGAGCCCCCCGGAGCAGCTCTTCGCTGCTTGGGGTGGGTGGGGGAGGCTGCCTGAGCCTGGCGACCCCAAGCGGCCTCTTCTTCCCCATTAACGGGCGCCCGGGGCCCCCGCGAGCTCCTGTGTTGCGCGCTTCCAGCTTCGCAAAGAAACCGCCAGGCTCAGGCAGCCTCCCCCACCCCCTAGCCCAGCAGCGAAGAGCTGCTCCGGGGGCAGCGAGACAAAGTGCCTGGCTGCGCCGTGGCGGGAGCCCCCGAAGCAGCTCTTCGCTGCTAGGGGAGGGGGTGGGGGAGGCTGCCTGAGCCTGGCGACCCCAAGCGGCCTCTCCTTCCCCATTAACGGGCACCCGGGGCCCCCGCAAGCTCCTGCGTTGCGTGCTTCCAGCTTCACCAACAAACGGAGCTGCAAATCTGGTAATCACTTGCGGAGCCTCGGCACGAACCCCCTTTCCCCGCACTCCCCCCCCGCACTCCTCTGGCGGCAGCAGGCGGAGAAAGCCCCACTTCCCCCTGGCTTTGATGGCACGCATGAGTTGGCTTCCCACTCTTTTTTTTTTAACTCTCCTCTTCCTCCTCCTCCTCCTCCTCTCCTCTCCCCTTGTTGTCTGGTCTTCCCTAAGGAAACTCGAGGGCTCACACTTCCAGGTGTTTCTCCCTGTCTTTCTCCCTGTCAATGATCTTTTCTTCCCTTCCCTTCTCTCAGCCCCATCCTCCTTCACCTTTGTCACCACAATCCTGAACAGATGAAGTTTGTACTTCTCAAGAAAGGTTGGATGTTCCTTTTGAGGAGGGAAACTAGTGTGACATCTGTATGTTGACCTACTACTGAGCCATGGCATGTGTGCACATGCAATGGAGGCATGAGGGAGAGCTGTGAAAGAGATGGTGGCTCTCCAAAACAGGATGTACATGCAGCACATGCACATGCTTTTTTCTTGCAAGGGAGAGAGTGACTCTGTTTGGACATACAGAGGAGGAGGAGGAATCCAGTTTTGAAGGATTTTAACTCTTGTGTTTTAGCTTGGTTGCTGATTGAGCTAAGGTTTTTGTACTTTTAAAGTTATCGTTGATACCATATTGGTTTTGTTGGCTCTCTTTTCCACTTACAGAGCTAGTTTACTGTTTTTCTTTGAAATAAATATTCAAAAACATTTAACCTACTGATGCCTTAATTCATGTAATTTTATTGGTATCTATTTTTATTTTTGAAATTTACCAGTAGCTGCTGCATTTCCCACCCTGGACTTATACTCGAGTCAATAAGTTTTCCCAGTGTTTTGTGGTAAAATTGGGTGCCTCGACTTATATTCGGGTCGACTTATACTCGAGTATATACGGTAATTGTCCCTAGAAAAGCACATAAACTTCGCACGTGAGCCGCGCTAACGTTAACTGAAGTTAGCTAGTATTCTTACGACGCAAAACCACGGAAATAAACCTTTTTTCAGTAGCTTTACATTTGCACATGCCGACAAACCACCGCTCATTGTAGCCAAGCAAGTAGTACCGCGTAACTGACTGCAAAGACAATTCATACGGCTGTACATAGAGTCTGTGCACGTGCGCGTGCTCGATCGTGCGCGCGCTGGACCCCGGCCTAAGGGACTTTGCGCTCGTGATGTGCGCTTCGCGCACCTTATTCACTTCAGATTTTTTCAGACTTTTTTTTTCACCAGCTCTCACACCCCTGTAGTTGGCAGTGTTACAGTTAAGTTTATTTTGCTTTCACTTTCCCCCTCCTTTTCCAAACAAAATATAATGAAAATTAATTAAAAAGGGGAAAAGATATTTAAAAAGATGACTAAAAGGGAGTCTCTACCCTAAAATATTACAAAGTCAAAAAGGAGAGAAAGAATAGGTGGAAGAAGAAAAGACCGGTACAGTTTCAAAATATAAAATCATGTATAAAAAATCCAGCAATGAGAAAAAAAAATTACTTTGACATTCCTGTTTAAAATTGCTGCTTAATCACTTCTGTCAAAACTTTTACAGATTCTTTCTTTTCCTTACGGTGCCCTTTCAAATCTTAAAATGAAGAAAAAGTTCTCACCAAACCAGCACACTTTCTTTTTCCGTTCTCTTTCGTTTTGGAGCTGTCCCAACTTCAGCAGCTTTAATGGCTGCCTCTTTGCCACTGGCAAAAAGAGCTTCTCCTGGATCTACCAGGGACTTTGCGGTATCCCTGGAATCTACAGGATGCACTCTTTACTTTCACCGTCTCTTCAGGATGGTTTAGATCCGTTTGGACCATCCAGGAGCAAAGATATCGGCAGCGATCTCAGACCTCCAAGATTGCATGCCGTATCGTCGTGACACCAGCTCCGCCCCCCAATACATGAAATAACTTAAAATAGATACCAGCAATACTATGACCAGATATGATATTCTTCCAATTAAAATCGAAATTCTGATTTTTTTAGAAATCACCCCCCCTTCCCCCCCCTTCTTCTCCTCCTTCCCCTCTCCTCGGAGGCCCCGAGTCAGGAGTTGCTGGCGCAGCTCCGCGTGGCTCCAGTCCTGCGTTGCCTCAGGAAGGGAAAGGCAAAAACAAAGCCGCAGTGGCGCTTTGCAACAGCAGCAGCAGCTCCCGGTTTTGCCTTTCCCTTCCCGAGGCAACGCGAGACTGGAGCCGTGCGAAGCCGCGCCAGCAGTAGCAACTCCTGACAGCCCCAGCCAGATATCTGAGCGGAGCCTGGGCGGTGCAAGTGGAGGCCGCTGAGCGGCAGGAAAAGGGAGCTGGGCAGCCACAGACCAGTCTCTGTGCAACACGCCACTGCCCAGCCCTGGTGAGGGAAAGCAGCGGGCGGTCCCCGGGCGGCGGCCTTGGCCCCGCCCCCAGGGAAATGGCTGCCCAGCTCTGGAGCTAATCCACACCTGACTGGCTGGAAGGGAAGGGTGTGTAGCGTTGGTGTTGTGTGTGCGATTTCTTGGCGCACAGCGGGGGGTCTCTTTTGGCTGGCCCCGATTTTCTTTTCAAAGGGGAATATCATGCCTGTATGACCTACAAGGCTTATTTTGTTTTATTAGCACTTTATCTTCCATTTTTGTTTTTTAAGCTTTATGCTTGGTGTCATTTGTTTAAATGAGTGGCCCTCAATCTTTTTGGCACCAGGGACTTGTTCCGTAGAGAGAGGTTTTTTTGTGGACCAGAGGGGGCGTGACTTCTCATGCTGCCTGCATCCTACAGATGGGGCTTCACTTTTTTAAGCAGCCTGTTTCTGGCATGCCATGGACCAGGAGTTAGGACCCCTGGTTTAAATTATCTAAGTTTATGCAATAAACATGTTTTAAACCTTTATGAAAAATTGATCATTCTTTTAAAGCATAGAAATGTTTTCAGAAATTTACATTCTATTATTGCCCCTTAGATAGCATATGATGATATTAGACTATAGGATTGGTCTGGGGTGGTTTTGGCAGTTAATATTCCTTTTAAAGGCCTGTTTCTTTGATTATAGTTATAATTAAGCCTTTTTCACAAAAACAGATTAAGTTTTGTAGGCGTTTTTTCCCTAGATTGTTAAAGAGATTATTTATGCTCAAGTTAACCATTTACATGAGATAAGACACCATGCATAGTTGGAAAAACGTTTGATTGTAAGTCATTTGAGCACAAGACTACATAACTTCTAAAACATTTCAGCATTCTTGGAAGCTCTTTACATATTAATTTGTTGAACTATATACAGACATTAATTCATATTTTGATTTTAATTAGGTTTAATTAGGTCTGAAGAAGTTGAAAATAGCTTCTGAAGCTATATAGACCAGAGGTCACCAATATTTTGGACCTCAGGGACTACTAAATTCATAATTTTAAATCCTGCAGAACACTAATGTGAATCCAGTGCACCGCTCACTGAAGTGCCTGGACTCAGTGACGGGATGGGGTCTTACAGCACTTAGCTTGGCCGCCTGTTTCTGCCACCTTAAACACTCAAAGAGCCATTTGTACCCCATTTCACACAGAAAGCAAAACACCAAGAGCCACAAAATCTGGGTGGGTCTGGCTGAGTTGACCTCATTCACTCCCACCGAGTTATATGACACTCCGCCAGCCATGCCTACCCAGGTTTTGTGGCTCCTGGTGTTTTCTAAAGGAAACAGTTCTCTCTCTCTCCCTCCCTCCCTCTCTCTTACCTCTGTCTCTCTCATTCTAATTGTCCGGTGCTCTCTGGGTCTGATGGGCATTTCTTTGGCCTTTGTTGGTGCTGGATGCACCTTGGTCACTCAGGGAGATGCACGACCTGCTTTCCACCCCAAGACACTTGCCCAAACCGGCTGTGGCCAATGCTTCACATCGTAGTGGGCTCCAGGAGGAGGAAGGGGCAACATCTTCCCCATTGTGAAGTGTGCTAAATTTAACTGTGTTGTGCAAGGCACTGCAAGAGCAGTGGGCAGGTCATGCAGGCACCAACAGCAGCAGCAGAGAGAAACAGCTGGGCCGGGCCAGTGTCTTCGGACGGAGAAGAAGTCGTGTGTTTCCCTGAGCAACCAAGGTACGTGCAGCACCAAAAGGGGCTGGAAAAGTGCCCGCAAGACCCAGTAAGAGATGAAGCAAGTACAGAGTAGCTTCGCTTCCGCTCTGGAATACAGAGCAAGTCTCCATATTCTCCCTCTCCCCCCCCCCCCCATTACTGTCTCAGGCCAGGAGAGTGACTTGGGAGGGCAAGGGGTGGGGCCAGCCACTGATGGTTTCAGCCAAAGGGAGCCACATCAGAGGGACAAAAGAGCCATGGGTTGTCAACATCCGTTGCTTTGGCCCATCTGCTTCACCACCACCCCTTGCCACAACAACACCATTACCTCATTCTGGTGAGGGCTACACTACTCCTTGCACCTTCATCACCTGCAAAGATGCAAGTTGCACATACCTCCGTCTATGGTGGAGATTTCCAGCCTCACCACAAGCTGCCTGGCCAATCCCATATTCCACAGCTCTAGTTACAGGACTGGCCCATTGGTCATGCCAATGCTCCTCCACCTGGGTCCACCAAAATTTTCTCATGGACCACCGGTTGGTGACTTCTGATATAGACAGTAACTAATGAACAGTATGGATGGTGGGCATGTATTCGAAACTAGAGCATTGTGACCTACGTAAAAAATTGCACGTGATACATATTGAAGAGATCATTTTAAATTGGCTATGCGTGTTCTCATTTAGAAGGAAAACAGAATTAGCTTGCACTTTCAGGGATCCTAGAACATACCGCTCCCAAGTCTCTTTCTGACTAATGCTAGATCCGTGGCAAATAAGATGGATGATTTAAGGTTGCAGGTCTCTTCAAGTAAGTTCGTGAAAAGCTGTTGTGTGTTGTTAATCACTGAAACCTGGTTGAACCCCACCATTCCGGACATTGTTATTGAGATGGACGGTTTTTTATTACATCGGCTGGACAGAGACAGAAATGTGGGGAAGTGTAGAGGAGGTGGAGTGTGTATGTTTGTTAAAGAGACTTGGTGTACGAACTCAGAGGTTATAACACGTCACTGCTCTTTGGAGCTGGAATATCTGTCTGTTAGATGCAGACCTTTCTATCTTCCACGGGAATTCAGCATTGTTATTATTCTTGCTGTTTACATTCTGCCAGATGCAAATGTAGATTTGGCTTTGGGCTTCCTGGGTGATGAAATCCGCAACTTGCAAAGCAAATTTCCAGATGCTGTATACATTATTGCAGAAGATTTTAATCATGTAGATCTTCGTGTGGTCCTCCCTAAATTCCATCAACATATAAGGTGTGCTACTAGGGGGTCGAACACCTTTGTTCTCCATCTATTCATCTGATTGCATAAATAAACATCCCAACAATAGGATAATGAAATTTGCAGACGATACTACGCTTGTAGGACTTATTTCTGGGGATGATGAGTCTGCATATCGGGATGAGGTATTACAGCTATCCCGTTGGTGCAAAAATAATAATCTTCTATTTAATATCAAGAAGACCAAGGAGGTTATAGTGGACTATAGGAAAAAAAAAAGCAGACATTCAGCCACTGTATATAGAGGGAGTTCGTGTGGAACAGGTGGTTGAATGTAAGTTTCTCGGGACCATCATTACAAATAACCTGACCTGGAGTGCAAACACCTCTGCTTTAATTAAGAAGGCACAACAACGGTTGTATTTACTAAGGATTCTTAGGAAACAACAACTGGCTGAGAGTCTATTGACTACTTTCTATCGGAGTTCAATTGAGAGTATATTATCCTACTGTCTCTGTGTATGGTTCTTGAGCTGCACAGTGGCAGAGAAAAAGGCAATTCAGAGGGTGATTAAGATGGCCCAAAACATCATTGGCTGCTCACTTCCCTCTTTGGAAGAACTGTATAGGAATAGATGTAGGAGGAAGATACTTAATATATTGAATGACTCCTCTCATCCGGGACATCAGCTCTTTGAACTATTACCATCGAGAAGCAGATTTAGGGTATTAAGAACAAGGACGACCAGATTTAAGAACAGTTTTTATCCAAGTGCAGTTTTGAGTTTGAATGCAGGGTCATAAGATTTATGTGGAAGTGAATGAGAGTAATGGGGTTTTACATTTTTAAATTGCATAGAGATCATTGTATGGTCGGCTGTGTTTAGTTTTAATTTAAATTAATTTTTTTTCTTTTAGTGGTGTTTGTCCAGTTTTTACTTGTGGAAGAGCACCTCATTTCATTGCACCCGCTTGCGAGTGTAATGACAAATAAACTCTATCTATCTATCTATCTATCTATCTATCTATCTATCTATCTAACATACATAATAGGACATACTGTTATAGATATTGAATTGAGAGATAAAAATATTTCCCATCTTCTCAGGCTGATATTTTTGGGGCACCTTACAATGTTAGCAGAAATGTCCTCTTGTAAATGTATAAGAAGATGTCTTCTTGTAAAACATATCAGAAATCCTTTGATAACTTTAAATTGCTATGTTTCACAGGAGTGTTTAAGAAAAAGTAAATATAATTGAGGCATTATGTGGATGCTTCTGATACTATTTTCAAAAAGGTATATTTCCAAAGTATAACTGAACTAAATGAAATATGTATTTTGCCTTTTCCAGCTCTTCTTGATGACTTGGACAAAGAATTGAATAACTACATTATGCGTTGTAGAGAATGGTATGGGTGGCATTTTCCTGAACTGGGCAAAATTATCACAGATAATCTAGCATATTGTAAATGTGTACAAAAAATTGGTAAGTAATGCTTAAACTTCTGCAAATGGCGAACAATCTGACCTGTTCAATATCTGAAATTATTCAAGTTTTCCTATCAGCTGTGAGGCCCATGCTAATATAACAGCTATAGAATATACTTGTGTTGCTAACTTTCTCTTATTTACGTAAACACGATTCTTATATAAACGAAACAAAACTCTTTTTTGTATTCTGCCTACTTCAGCAATTAAGCAATGAAAAATACTAAATATAGAGTTACTCTATTTTCCAGTTGTATGCAGGATGAAATGAAAAGACTAGTTATTAAAAAGTTGTTCTTAACTGTATAGATTCTTATTTAAATTACTGAGCAAAAATTCCTTGTTCGACATAAACACATGAAAATCACCCATCTGCTCCTTAATTTCCTTTTCATGCTCATCTTGGTATGACAAACCTATAATGACTAGATGAACTCTTAATTTCTGTTTGTTCTTACTCCTATTTTATATTTTACTTCCCAGGAGACAGAATAAACTTTTCCTCTTCTGACCTGTCTGAGATCCTTCCAGAGGAGGTGGAAGAAGAAGTGAAAGCAGCTGCAGAGATCTCCATGGGGACTGAAGTGTCAGAAGAAGATATAAGCAATATACAGCATCTTTGTGATCAGGTGATAGCATAGTGGCAAAAGAACAGTGGCAGTAGTCGGCTGGTTAGAAAAAATTACCAGTCTGTAGGCCATTTAACACAACTTAAGTGCCATTTCATTTGTCTAAATCTGTTTTAAATCTAAAGAAATAGAACCTGAGTAGATTAATTCAGTTTGGTTGATCATGTCTTGATTTAATGAGCTCAGGCATGAAGAAGCACTTGTCCACAAATAGTCAAAGTTCTTTTTAGTAATATCTCATGTTATAATTAATTTAGAAAACATCTATTTAACCACAGTTTATTTAGAAATGGTAATTAATAGCTTTGTTAATGATAGTTAAGGATAGCAGCCCCAGTGGTTAGGGCTAGGGTTATATTTTGGAGTTCAAGCTTGACAGGCTGAAGTTTGACTCAGCCTCCCATTCTTCCAAGGTCAGTAAAATGAAGACCCAGATTGTTGGAGGCAATACTGTATGCTGACATGGTAAACGGCCCAGAGAGTGCTGTAAAGCACTATGGAGCAGTATATAAGCCTGCTAGTTTATTGTTAGCTTAATATGCTGGTTTGTACCAAGACTGGCAACGAAGTTTTTTTAAATTTTGGTAAAACCACAAACTCGTGTTTAATTGGTTTACATGAAGAAAGCAAAAAGGAAAACACATAGGTAATCCTTGCTTAACCATTTAAAGTTATGATCTGTGCTTGAACACATATACATTACACCACGGTCATGCAATTACATTTCTGGCACTTGGCAATCAGCTCACATACTTTTTGCTGTTTTCCAGTAGAAAATGGCAAAAAATCCCTGCCCATTGGAATGCTGGATTTGCTTAATGGCCACATGATTCACTTAATATAGCTCCCTCTCTCTGGAACATCATTCCCCCAGAAATTAGAATGCCCTCCCCCCTTCCGGAAGGCACTGAATGTTATGCCAGTGGACCTGGGGAATCCAGAGCAGGATGGAGCCCATTAAATGGCTTATGTGATATGCTGTCGCTGGGGTGGGGGTAATTTTATTTTATTAATTTAATTGATTCTCTTTAATTAGTTTTATTGTTTTAAATGAGGTTTTATATCCTATAAGCTGCCTTGAGTCACCATGTGTGAACAGGTGGCAATATAAATTCAATAAATAAATATGACGGCAACAACTTACAACCAAAATTCCAAGTTCAGTTGTATTCATATGTCAAGGACTATATGTAAGCAAATTTATGATTGCCCGCAAATCTTGTGGTTGATTTTTAATCTGTTTGGCAATTGATTGTGTTATAATTTTTTAGAAGGCAACCAAATTTATAAATTATATTAGTTTTTTGGTGGCAAGTGATGATTCCTCTAATGATGCTTTCCTGATGTACGACCTATGAGGGTTGCATAGTCACTACCTCTTCTGATGCCATCACAAGTAATTCATAATTGGAACATGTTCAGGACAACATCTTGGTTGAATATATATACTTGCTTGTTTCTTTCTTTTCTGGGGTCTGCAGAAGCTTTTCTGGAATGTACACTAAGATAGCAGAATGCTGTTTTTCAGTTAGGTCATTATAATGCCAGGAAGCCAATACAACTTAGTGCTAAAGGAGCAAAAATCACAATAAAATACTGCTGTTTTACTTCTTTATGCTGGATTAGAAATTTTTTTTGTTAAAGTATTCACACTTTAAATTATTCATAGTAATAATAATAAAAATCACCAGTTAATTGCAAGAAATAGCTTTACTTGGAACAGTTTGCATCCTGTGACAATACCATTAACAACAACAACTCCTATCCTTGGGTAGGTTTCAATTGATGGATAAAAATGACAAATCCAGTCTGAACATCTGACTGACTGTATATAATAATAGATCATCATACTTGTGATTCCTCAATACCTTGATTTTATTCCCAGATTTCTTTGCAATATTCCATAGTTTGAACCTTCTGTTATTTTGTCTTTCAGGTTATTGAGATCTCTGAGTATCGGGCAACACTGTATGACTATCTGAAAAATAGAATGATGGCCATTGCACCTAACCTCACTGTTATGGTGGGAGAACTAGTAGGAGCAAGGCTTATTGCCCATGCTGGTATGTTGCAGTTCTGAGTTTGTATGTTGGCTATGTGCAACATCCTCGATTATAATCATCTTGGAGATTAACTAAACAAGAAACCATAATGCAGAGTTGCATTGTCAGGTCAAGAAGTTGACAATGATGACATTATTTTAACTTCGCTTGATTTCCTCTTGGAAGGTGAAAGCAACTTTAGTCACTACCTCTTCTGAGACACTTCTTGAGCCATTCTCACTCATTTACTCCCAGATGCCAGATTTATGCTGCCCTTAGGTTATTTTCAAATCATGTAATGAAACTTAGGTTCAGGATTGTCCCTACAGTTCCCAAAAATTGTACGGTGATGCTCATCCAATGAATCCTTTTGTTCCTGTTTCCTATAGATTTTTAATCAATGTGGAGGATAGTAGGTATGAGGCTTGTCATTTCCAAATATTGAACATAAATGTTTTGTAAAGGGCCTATTTCATTCATATAATCTATTATATCTTGTCTGCAATAGGTTCTCTGCTGAATCTAGCAAAGCATCCAGCATCAACAGTTCAGATTCTGGGAGCTGAGAAAGCTCTATTTAGAGCGCTGAAGACTAAGCGTGACACTCCAAAGTTTGGTCTGATTTATCATGCTTCCCTTGTAGGACAAACAACAGCTAAAAATAAAGGAAAGGTAAGAGGTTGGACAATCACTTGCTTTGTTCTTGCTTTTGTTTCTGAAACAGGCAGATTGAGATATGGCAAGTTTAATTGGCAAGGGATAAGGAAGGGTGTTTAAAGTTTGGCTTGGTTTTCAGTTAGGTTTTTGTTCATCAGTTTAGTGTACTTCCAGATATTATACAATGCTTTTGTTCTACATCAGCCCTGAAAGGTTTAATGGCCTAAAAACCATTAATACAATGGTTCTTGTATTAATCCAGTGTTTATGTGAAAAAATAAAACAAAATCACTGCCCCAGTTAAATCATACCCAAGGATTGCTTGTTTAAACAAAGAAGCAAGGCTGTCTGAACATGTCTCTTTCTAGTCAGTTTGGCGTGAGGAACCAGAACAAATAGATTTGTTCCAGCAAGCATGATTAAATATTCTCTGCCCTGAGCATTCAGCTTGCACAGGTCTTGGCTGATAGATATATTCTGGGATCCTCTCACCTACATCAGTGCTATGCAATCTGGTCCTCAGATTGACATGTTTGTGAGCATCCTCGTCTATGGAATAATTTGTGACATTACCAGATTTGTTTTACTTTTTTTTTTTTTACAGATTTCACGTATGCTGGCAGCCAAAACAGCTTTGACTATTCGTTATGATGCCCTTGGAGAGAGCACAAGTGCTGAGATGGGAGTGGAGAACAGATTAAAAGTAGAAACAAGATTACGACACCTGGAGGAGAAAGGAGTATGTTTATAAAAGCCTCATGTTTTTGGCAAATGGACCTTTGAAGATAAAAATGAATAAAATAACTATTTGAAAGTGTTTCAGAAGTACCTCAGGCTTGTATGGTTAACAACTGGTGGCTACAGGGTGAATAGGAAAGATACAAAACATTGTTTCAAAAGGTTTATTAATTTAGAAAGTTATAAAATTCCTTTGCCCACAATCTGCCTATATTTTGGGAAACTGATGGCCACAATAGCTTGGAGTTTGGGACTCAATTGCTCAAACACATCTGAGTAGAGATGGAGTTGGGAAGCTTGCTCTTTGCTTACTTTTGGGATGTAAAACTGATGTCCTGTATTGATTAATATGAAACTCATATAATTGCAAAGGAGCTTTTATTCCCATCAAATCAAATAGATATGGAAGATGTTTATTAACCAGTTGTCTTATCTTTTTACTTGTAAGAAAAGAGAGCACTTGGTTCCCTTGTTCTTTTAAGCTTTGTGTCCATGATTACGGGGGTTTTTTTCTTTCCACTATCATTTATTCTTAACTATTAATCTTTTTAAGGGACTCCATTTGGTTGTATCAGTTTTTAATTTTCTTTCTTTTCTTTTTTCTTTTTTTTTTGCGGTGACTCCCGTCCACTCCTATCCAGATAAGACGAATAAGTGGTACTGGAAAAGCTGTGGCCCGTGCAGACAAATACCAGCACAAGAGGTGGGTATGTGAATGTTCACTTTACACATGGATAACTCTGCCAAGAGTATTTAAAGAAAAGCTTTCCCAACTTTTGCCATTATGAGCTGATTAGATTGAGTATACCTAGTTGTGATTTTCTTAATGAGCATTTCTGTGTTCAACATTATTTTAAAAAGAGCCTCTATTTTACACCATTGGTGTAATGTAACCCAATATCTGCTCCTTTAAGCTTTTCACAAACAACAACAAATTCACAACCTCCATTTGATCACAGAAGAACTCTACTGGAACAGACTTAAGGTCCTTATGGGTGCTGTGGCAGTACTTCTACTTCACTTTGCCACCCAGAAATTGGCATTAATGGGGTTTCCACTCATTTACAACTTGCTTATTTATACTCGTTTAAACATTCCAGTGAAGTCAAGGTCTATGATCCTTCTGGAGAATCTACGCTCCCCTTGGTCCCAAAGAAGCGCAAAGAACGGGAAGAGGAGAATGAAGAACAGGCAGTTCCACAAAAAGCAAAGAAGGCTAAAATAGAAATCAAAGGTTGGTTTAATGAAGTTTAATGGTGAATCTGTAAAAGGATGTGGTATGGTTGAATGCTGACTTGCTTACTTGCTGATTTGCATTTGTCAATAAGAGTAGGCCTTTTTTTTCTCCCTCAAAATCTCCAAAGTATTTATTGGGGGTTGGGGTTTGCTAATTGGAAGTCCAGAGAAAAGGGACAATCTCCACCACCACCCCGCCAACAATTCCTTGTTTCCCATAGTGCAAAGTCTCTTACCCTTTAGCATTTGGGGGGGGGGGGTGTTTCTATTTCTAGGCCTACTTCAAAACCTAATGCATTTTATCCCACTGTTTTTCCATCTGGGTAGTTAACTAATTAAATTTAATCCCATAACACAGTAGAAGATCCTGGCATCAATGTATTTTTAAAGTGTTAAAGTATATTTTAAAGGAAGAGTGTTACCTACATTCACTGCTTTTCATACAAGGCTACCTGCTCCACCTGATTTTTTCTTAGTTTCTTGTAATTATAAATAAATAAATTGAGAATTGAAACACTGCAAAGATACAGCTCCTTAGACATTCTTAGAAAATAACAATGGTGGGTGGCTGTAGTCCAGGATATTACATTGAATTCTCCTTATCAACCCCCCCAAAAAACCCAAGGTTTATTGCTAGGGAGGGAAATAGAGAATGGGATGGGACACAACAGTATGAGTTTGCCTTTTAGTAACTTGCTGTTTTGTGATTTGACAACATCATGGATCAAAATGCACTGTGAATAAGTAAATCTTCCCCTAGGTAGCCATAACACGTGTGCAGACTAGCACACAGCATTCTTCAGCATTTAGTCTTTTGCAGAATATTAATATGCCTAATTAATCTCAGGGCAGTCTTCTGGGTCTTGTGCCCTGAATCTTAAGTACCTAACAGCATCTCCAGAACAAAAAACAGCTGCTCTTTTGTATTTTCTTTCTAGCTATCAACCAAGCTTCAGTTGGCAACTTGGGAATTATATTAATTTCATAAATACATTTTTAGTTAACTTAGGAACTATGAATTAATTCTTTGTGACATTAGTGTAGAGATACATTGATGAACTAAGATGGTAGAAAATGTGTGGCCTGTATTACAAATGAATTGAGTGATGTTTTTCCAGATGTTGGATGTTAACTCTCAGCATCTTAAGCAACATGACTTGAATTCCAACATCTGGAGTCATATTTTGCTTATCTCTGCCCTGCTCCATAGCATCTATGTTTTCTACAAAATGTCTCTATATCCCCCTCATTATGAGTGGAAATGACTTTTTATGATTATTATATAGATATGTTTGAAAGTTGCAGATGGTAGCATTGGTGTATCAGGACATCTGGGTAAGCAGAGTACAAAGCAGTGCTGCATGGACCAACGTGGTTGCAAAGTAGGGGCTCATGGGGCCTTTTCTCAGCCTTACTGTTACTGCTTTGCAGAACTTTTGCAGCAGAAGAACTTTGTTTTGCTTTTGGTGAATTAAGTCACAGCTCTAGACTGGTTTCTCGGTCAGAAAGTTGAGAAGTGAAATCCCCATTTCTTTTACTCCCACTTCCATAGTAGAAAAGATTCTTGATCTTGAAAGAATTCCAAAAATTAGTCTTCAGCAAGAAATACTCTAAGACATTCTGTTTTAAATTTTGTCAATTATTTGGCAAGATGTTGAATGGTTTGGGTATTAAAAATACTCTTTCTTTTGAATCATTCAAAGGGGAAACACATTTTTAGGAATAACTGTAATGCTGTATGATGGTTCATGATAATACCAAACATGGTATCTTTCAGGTATGCTACAGTTTACACTATGGGCAGTCTGAAACATTCCTCAATGACTTCTAGTTGAGTTCCATGAGTGTAAATGCTTTAGGTCTGGAACCTTTAGTGGAATGCCTTCTCACCACTTCTCTTCCTCCCCAAGGACATCTATAGAAAGTAGCAAAGGTGGCTGCTGAATGTACTCAATTTGGAAATTGTTCACCTAGGCAAAAAATACTTGCAGAGTGATAAGGCAAAGTATGTTTTAAATATTAGATGAAGTTGCAGAAAACATTCCGTTACAGCTTGTTTTCCTGGGTTTGTGATAATCTATAACTGTTCCTGGATGTGTGAGGAATGGATCATGGCAAGCAACATGCTCCCAATTTTCAATTTTCAAAAATGCCCACTTTGGCTAACTCCTAGCATTTCTGATTTGTTTTTATAATTTTTTGCTGCATTGACAGAAGAGGAACAGGATGAGGATGAGCAAGTTGAACAAGAGGCGGAGCATGTTAAAGAGAAGAAAAAGAAAAAGAAAAAACAGAAAACTCAAGAAACATCTATCTGGGTAGAAGACAGTGCAGATGAGCCATCGACCAGTATGGTGGTGGAGGTAAAAGACACTTAGAACAAATCTGACTACCTAGTGCCTTCCCATCCTACCTTTTTGTGACCATGATTCTTGGTGGCTTCCCGAACAAGACCATGCAATTTTATTGGCAATATTTTTCAGAAGTGGTTTACTGTTGCTGCCTCCTTCCTAGGACTGAGACACAATGACTGACCTAAGGTCACACAGCTGCCTTTGTACCTAAGGCAGGACTAGATCTCATGATCTTTCACTTTTAGCCCAAGAACTTTAACTATTGCACTAAACTTCATATATACACCTTTTTTTTTCTCTGTCTGATATTCCAGATTCTTCTAGGCTAGGTATATTTGGGCTGAATTTGCTAATCTGCTTTTGCCTGTGAATCAAACTTACGTGTTTCCAATGAGTCTACATTTAGCTAAACAACTGGGGGCTTTTTAAAAAAAAAATTGGGTCAAGTGCCTAAGGAAGCCAGATTTGTTGCACCAGAAAATATACTCTGTCAGCATCATTAACATTCAAGGTGTACAGCAGACACAGTTCTGGAGGGCAGCAAATGGGAAAGGCTATTTTCTGGCTTCTTTGCTTAGAATCTTCCAAGATTATAGCAATAACACTTATACCACTTTATAGTGCTTTACAGCCCTCTAAGAGTTACAAAGTCAGCATATTGGCCCCAACAATCTGGGTCCTCATTTACCCACCTCGGAAGGATGGAAGGTTTGAGCCTGGTGAGATTCAAACTGCCAAATTGCAGGCAGTCAGCAGAAGTAGCCTGCAGTCCTGCACTCTAACCACTGCACCACCATGTCTCATAACAGTTGTTGCAGAATGTGATTGCAAAAAGAAAGTTTTATATCAATAGGTACAGTTGGTGTTCTATTGACAGCCTTCTCTCTATTTTTAAAAATGATTTTAAATGTTATTTAATGATTATTTCTAAGCAAGATTTATAGAAAAGAACACAAAAAAATTTTAATTGGTAGAAAATTGCCATTGCAAAAATAGTTAAGTCTCTTCATTCACCATTACTAAAGAAATCCTGGTTAGTTTCCTTTCCACCACTAATATGCTTAAAGGAGGTTTCCAAATCTAATCTGAGGTTATGTTCTGTCCGTTTAAAATCCCAAAGTATCTAGTCTTAAGTAAGTCTGATAGCCTCTGTATAAATTGCAAAAGTGGAACTTGGAGATTAAAAGCTTTTATACTCGACTGTGCGGTTCATTAATGTTACATCAATGCTAATCATGAGTTCCTACAGTTAAGTAAGCTTCTCTGTCTAAAGGTATCACCTTATAGAATCAAAATCATGAAGTGCTATGCATCTCTTTCTTACAGAAAATACTTTTTAAAAATATCCATATATCGTATAGATATTATATTTTTCATTTATCATAGTGAAATGATAATAATGTTTACGTTTCAGAATACAGAAAAAAAGAAAAAGAAAAAGAAGAAAATTAAAGAAGAGCCAGAAGATTAAGAACAGGAAGTTTTCTTGGATGGTTTGGCTCCCGTTTGGACTTTGGGGACATTAATTTTTGAACTAGATTTTTGTCTAATCGTTAAGATAAAGAAACTGTATATTTTCCTTCAATATTTTGTTTTTAAAACTGATCTTAGTTTTAACATTGCCCTGTTAATTGGCCACAGTTTTGCTTCAGTAACACTATAAACTGTTGTGAAATTGCTTATCAAAAAAGTATGATTGCTTGAAATGAATAACAATATGTCTCTCTTCTCAAACAAAACTCCCTGCTTAGATGAATTGGATTACTATCAATTTAATTTTTATGAAGAGAATTTTCAAAGATCTTTTCTTGCAACAACATTTAGCAGACAGGATGCAGTGTGGTTCCATTATAGAACATGCTGAAATAATGCACACAGAATAATTTTATTGAATACATACAAATAATGGCCTTTTAAATTTTTAACAGAAATTGAACCATGCCCAATTGATAGAAACAGCATTTTCTTTTTTCTTTTTTTTAAAAGTGCAATCAGCACTACTCAATTAAATCCCTTTACGGGTAGTCCTTGGGTTATGATGGAAATTGGGACCAGAAGTGTGGTCATAAAGCATGATGTTTGACTTATAACCTCTCCCCCCCCAAAAAAAAAAAACTTCCCCATTGATTTTGCTAGTGTGAAACCAGCAGGAAAGATCGCAAATGGTTATAACCTTTGCAAGTGCAAACTGATTGTCAAGTATCCAAATTGTGATTGTGTGACAAGTGCAATAGTTGAAACTTCAGTGAGTGGTACTTAAGTCCCCCTTGTTCAGCACCATCACATCTTTGAATGGTAGCTGTGTCAGTGTTTGGTAAGTGAGAAACCAAGCTGTTTCCTTTCTCTTTGACTTGCTCTTTGTACTGCTGGCTGAGAAGCAGGAACCAGCCCAAACTCACATGAACTGCTGCTCTCCTGATTTCCCGACCTTCAGGAGCAGCAACAAAGGGCCTGCAGAAAAAGAGGCAATATCGGGGAAATTAAAAAGTTCTCTGCAAGAAACTTCTGGGTCCTAGTGGAATCCACAAAGTTTATAGGACAACTTTAGCATGAAAAGGGTATGGGAAGATACTGACAGGTATCCCTGAATAAAAGTGATGTGACAGCTTTGATATTTCACCAAATGGCATTTATGGTAGAGTACAGTTTGTGTTTTCCTAATCAGGTACCCCTTTTGAAATCTTATATCCATTACTTCCTGGGCCTATAGAACATTGTATTAAAAAAATTATCTGGAATGGATATACTGAAAGATTCCACTTCTATGACTTAAAATTGTTCCAAGTGTGGCTGGACAGTCGGCATAAAGTACTGCATATTCAAAGAAGAACACACTTCTGCTTGAATTACTCCAAGGAGCATTACTTTTGGGCCATGAAGAAAACAAATGGAAATTTCAATTAGTGATCTTTTCAGCCTTCACCTCACTTCCTTTCCTTTCTGCTAATAAAAAGATGCTGCACTATCTTAAAAACATGCATGGAAGGATTTTGCATCTTTGGCCAGGGGGTTATTGTTAGCTAAACTAGTATCAAAAATGGTCATAAATTTGAGTGAGCTAATGATTATTAGCTTTTGATTAAAGCAACAATGTACTGTTAAGGATGGAGCACATTTATCAAGTGCCCCAATCCTAAACCAATACCATTTTCTATTTGAGAGATTGTCAAGACTACAGCTATCTGCGAGGAACACATGTTGCCTCCAGCTTCAGAAGCTGAATCGATAGTAAAAGAATAGATGAGTCTTTGTGTCAATGTCTGTCTGTTTCCTAGGAACATATAGCTGGTTGGCTGCTATGGAAAAATAGTTGCTTACTCTTCTGAATTGATGGGGGGAAACCCCAAGCTGTTCTATTTTTCTTGATAGAACCAAATGAATCCCCTTTTTAAAAGCAACAAGTTATTCTTGGAAATTGCTTCCTTGTGGAAACTTGGCTTGGTGGATGATAGTATTTAGAGGGGGAAAACAAAATTCCAGATTAATTATAAACACAAGAAAGCTGTTGCAGCCAAGTGTTCATGTTCTACTCTAAAGACTATAATTGCACATTTTCTCTAAAAGTATGCTCAGTGCAGGAGCTGGGTTATCCCAAATAACACATTATTTCAAGCACCTAACTTTCTTCAAAGAATACACATCCCCTATATTTAAAAATGCAGTGTCAGCATGCATTGCACATTAAAACCATAAGTGAAGCAGTTGTTGCTCCAGGGCACAGATATTTCTACATAATTATCTCTAAGCACATGTACTCAGGTGGGAAAACTTGGGAACTACAGGAGATAAATGTTATTTTTGTGCAAAATTGGGGGGGGGGAGACAGGAATCCTTGAAATATTTTTAGGCATAGTTGGATGTGTTCAGTAATCATGATTATAAACAATCAGCTATGTATGGTCTAGGTACCTGCTTTTTTGTTGGCTTTTAATGACTGGTAAAATATATTGATAGAATGCCACATAGATTTTAAAATTTAGTGGAGTAATTTATAACATTCTTAAAATCCTAATTGGTCCTATGTAAGGCAATATAAGCCAAGTGTCGCCATTTTTTTTCTATCAGAATCATTTTCTCCATCCAATGATATTGAGGCCCTGAATTATATGCTGGAGCAGAGCTTTTGCAGCAAGCTTACCTAGACTAGCTCTTCAAGATTCCGCAAGCTCCTGCCTCATATTGCTTGCAGAAAATATTTCCCCATGGATTAGAATGGGGTAGACAATTTTCCCATAAGGGAAAATTTTTCTCCCAGAAAGAGGAAATGCGTCAGAAAATAGAGATGTATAACAGGTAAATGCTAATTAGCTGGTGCTTATTTAGCACCAGTTAAAAACGGAGTGTGAGTTCTAGTTCTGGCATAGGCTTTGGGCCAGCCATTCTCAGCATTAGACAGGGACAAATCTATTGTGAAAAAACATTGTTAAGAAAATGTGCAGGTGCCTGGAGTTAATTTTTATAAATTAAAACAAAATACACCTTGGCTCTTGCCAGTGGATTAGTGTGACTGCTTTGTTTGCTTTCTAACTACAAATAGCAATTTTAGGGCTTCTTCCATCTTATTTATTTGTATCCTGCCTTTATTATTTGTACAAATAAGACAAGGCAGTGAACATATCCAACCCACTACCGCCTATTTTGGTCACAACAACCCTGCAAGGTGAGTTGGGCAGAGAGAAAAGGAGTGGCCCAAGATCAGCTTACGATTTATCTTTAAAACAGGTCAAACAGTACTTCAATTATTTGCAAAATTGACACATACTGTAGAGGTTAGTCTTTCTTGTTTGAGTGTCTACCTGAGAAGGGGAGAGACCAGGTACTGCATCAACTGAACAGGGAGCACTTAGTTCTGTAACCAAAATATTAAAATATTTGCCAGGAAAAGATCCCAAAATAATAGGTGTTTATGCTGATTGCAACACAAAAAAAGAGGATAAGTACAAGTTGGGAATGGTATCTGGTACTGTAGTATGTCTTCACTTAAACCAGGGGTGCCCAACCTTGGCAACTTTAAGACTTGTGGACTTCAACTCCCAGTTGAAGTCCACAAGTCTTAAAGTTGCCAAGGTTGGACACCCCTGACTTAAACGAAGAGGTCATTTTAGCACTCAAATATCTTAAGCCTTGATTCCTGAGCTGGCTTGTTCAGCGTGTTTATATAAGCAACTTTTGCTGGTTGGGTCATTAAGGAACCCACAGAATGAAATTAAAGTGGCACTCGTTAAAAACCTGGGTCACAAATATCTTAATTATGTTAATATGTTGTAAATGATAGACACAAAATGGAAAAATCTCAGACTTTAAGATCTAGTTGGTTTCAGTATTGAAAACACAGAAATATTGAACTTGTTCACTTTAAAACCAAGAGAATGTAATAACACAGTTTTGACTGGATTGGGCCTGACAAATTAGACAACTGGAAAATTATGGCAAAGTGTTTAAAACATCCACAGAATCTACATTGCACAGTACTTTTTAATTATCAAAGAATATACATATAGCTCTTCATAATAAATCTCCTTTTGGTAGAATTAGATTGTTGCTAAGATTTCCAAATTGATATAAAGTGAAACCTCAAAGCAAATGGTCTAGAGCATCTCACCACTGTCTTAAGGGAAAAAAAGGAAGGGAATTGGTTACCTTTTGTTTAGTAAACGTATTGCAACACATTGTATGAAGCAATAGGGGTGATATGTGTATATTTTGCTGTCTGGTATAGCCTTTATCAAAATATGAGATGGAAGGATACAGGTTTTTCTCATTTAGTTCCTCATTTAGGAACCATTTTCAGTTACAGTGGTAATGAAAAAGTAACTTTGTAATCCGGTCTATAAAATAAAGGAAAGCTGAAGTAAAATCATAAGTACAATTGCAGTTTCACTTAGCAACCAGTAACTTAACCAAACTATCCCAATTGTGGTTGCTATATGACGACTATCTTATTTTATTTGTGCTTCACTGACTTGACAAAGCCAGTGCAGCAGACACAAAAGCATCTTAAATTCATCCTAATTCTCAGAAGCTCACTCTTTCCTGAACTGGGAAACTATATTGCCTCTTAAAACCCACTCCAAATCAGGCCAGGTTCAGTTAATACATGGATGAAGGCCCCTAGTGAATTTCAAAGCTGTAGGCTTGACTAGGAGATCACAAAAATCATGTAGAAGAGTAGCAAAACACTTTTGTACTATTCCCAAGAAAATACTGCATGGACACGTCTACAGAGTCATTAAGAGTTGAACTTACTTGAGCAATATCTCAAGTGTTTTAGTCACTCCCATCAAAATCTTAACCTCTGCTTTCACTCACCTCTGCTCAACTGTCAACTTGTCTGGTTTGGTGTCACAATGTTGCTTCATTTGGAAGATATTATAGTGACCAGTTGTGCTAGGTTTATGGCCAGAAGTACCCTAAAAATGTGAACATGCTTGGTCAGTTAGTTGACATATAACTTTAACTCCATAGGCACGCCTGACAGTTACAATATTATGAATGGATGGATGGACAAATGATTTGATTATAGATCACAACTCACCAAGCATTTCAAAATAAAAATACAGTACAGTAAAAAGGAAATGATGCAGTAAAATGAGAGCAATATAAGGCTCTAATATCATGTCCAATACACCATGATTTATCCTCAATTTGACATTAGCAAAGCACACGTTCTGCAGTCTATTGCAGACTTTATGAATTAGCATTTTAGGGTCTTAGGAGTTTATCTAGTTTTTTGGGAAAGCCTAATGAGGGGTGTTAGAACTTAACTCTGAGTATATTAATGCAGCAAAAGTTACCATGGAGTAAGACTGAAAATATCCCATATGAAACAAAAAAATGAATTATATTAAAAACTTCAATCCTTTCTGAAACCCAGAGTCCAGCAAGAAAATATGTTAACAACTATATGGAGAAAAAAAAAAAATCTGTCCTCTCCTGAAAACTGGTAAAACATAAGAGATGGTACTATGTGGATTTCTAGGGAAAGAAATGGCCTTTCCCTCAATATCCCAATATCTATAAGTAGACTGGGCAAGTTGGTTCTATCTGAAGGAGGTGGGCATGAAGATACCTGGTGACCAAGCTTTAAAGAAACCAGCATTTTGAATTGTACTCAGAAGCTTTTAGATACCAAAGCAATACCTGCAAAATTGTTATGATAGTTGTCACCTACAGTAGGTGGTGGCTGCTTCATTTAACACTATCTGTTGCTTTCTGATAGTCTTCAAAGGCAACCCCATCATGGCGTGTTTCACCACTACATGAGGTATTGCCTGAGTTAGAAGTATGGTTCAATGGAAATTATAATCAGGTCAGAAGGCATTGAAGTGAAAAAGTTATAGAAAGTTGAAGCTGCCTAATTGAGAATAATAATTCATCCAACAGGTTTCCAGAGACAAATACTAACACACTGATGAGCTAATGAATGTTAAATAATACAGTCTTTCTACCTATTGAAAGTCCAGATGCTAGACTGGGACTTGTTGCATTAGAGTTCAGATCTGTTTGTGTCAGATTTGACTGTGTAGTTCTTTTGTCCCCAAATAGATACTTCAGTGACAGATCATTCTACAAAGCTCATATGTTTTCCCTTGCTGTTAGTTTCAATTTTCATACTGATTTTTGTGACATAAAAAGATAATTTTGCATGTACTAATTCAGTTGTTTGCACGCTATGGAGCATCTGTGCTGTCTTAGATTGAGTTCTTAGATGCTGGGTAGGGTCTAGGAAAGGGAAAGGAGTAGATCAGCCAATGTGATAAAGAGAGTGGAAAGTCAGGATTTATTTATCTAATGACCAGCATATACCATCCACTCTGCTCCTTGAATAACCTTTTCTGAATTGGTTCAAGTTTGATAAGGAAGCCAAACTGATGAGATTAGTTAATCAAAAGAAGGATGTTTAAAGGCAAAAGAGGTATTGTGAAGGTCCAGTTTATCTAGGCATTATGTAGCTATATGCTTTGTGCCTGCAGCATCAGGTGGCATGAACAGATGCTTGGTGGTGTTGCACTATATGTAGCTAGCACTAATATGGCCCTGAAATAATTCATCCCTTCATTCCAAATAGTTTTAAAAATTGATACACTGAGGATAATGAAGGGAAATATTTTATCATCTTAATGTCATGTTTGAGATTCTTTGGCAATAATAGTACATTGTTTTTAAAGTGGGGATTTACTGTTAGCATTATTTATTTCATTGTATTTATTATGGCTGCCAACTTCAGCAGAGTTTGGGTGCTTTGCAAAATCCAATACATAGCTAAAACAATTAAAAACCTAACAAGAGGCATCCTGGACTAAAAATAGCCACATTAATAGAAACTTCTCTGTCTCTGTCTCTCTCTCTGTCTCTCTCTCTGTCTCTGTCTCTCTCTCTCTCTCTCTCTCTCTCTCACACACACACACACACAGAGAGATCTGGGAACAAAGGCAGGTTTAAGGGCTTTTCAAAATTCCAGAAGGGTGGATGCCAAACATAGCTCTGTGGGAACAGTGTTCCAGAGGGTAGGCCATGACAAAAAAGCACACTTTCTTGGCCCCGTGAGATGGCATTGTTTAATACTGAACTAGGAGCACACCTACTCTGCTTGAACATATCAAGCAGGCATAAATAATTGGAGATAAACAATGCCTCTAGTAATCATGCCTTAAGCCATGATGAACATCACCTTTAAGGTGATGATCAGAACCTTGAATTGTCCTGAGGACTTCTGGTTTGAGCTTCTTCAGTGACAGACTGAAACCTCATCTCTGCGAGGCTTTGATCTGTGCTCGCTGCTGGAGCACCAAGCCGGCTGGTTTCAGGGCTAAGCGACCCTGTAAAGGTGGTGAAGAAGTGGGAGACTGCCTGCAGGGTCGAGGAGAGCAACATCTCCTCCCCAGCTGCCATTACTCCCTTTCCCGAAGGCAGTTGTAGCGGTGGTCAGAAATGGACATCACAAAGAAGAACTCGACCGGAAAAGAATGTGCAGGAGGAAGATAAGAAGAGAAAGTTTTGGTTGACCGGGTCAAACAGCAAAAGCAACAAATAAGATACCCTGGAATTGAAACTATTAAAAAAAAACAATAACATTGTTCCCTAAGAAGATTTTTAAGCTGCGAAGGAGAGAGAAAAGGGAAAAGATTTGGGATTTTTCCCCTCCTTTTCCTATACTGACAGCTAAGAGACTTAAGCAAGAAATTGGAAAAAAATCCACTTTGACATTAATAGGCATTTAATGATGAAAATAAAAAGTCAAAGGGATAATAAAGATTTCTGGATAATCAAAAGCTTTTGAAAACAGGAAAGGAGAGAAAAAGAATAAAAGGGCAGTATCTGGAAGGGAGGAGACTGCCTGGAATTAAAAAGAACTTACAGCAAAATCTCAACAAGACTTCCAAAAGATACATTCTAACTGAAATATCACAACAAAAACCCCAGGAAGAGAAAGTCGAAAAAGAAATAATGGGACTATTTGGATTACTTGATGATTTCTGGATTTTTGGTTTTTGTATTTGAATGACTAAAATCAATTGGATGGTTGTTTAAAACTGTTTAAAATGGCTCCACTTTTAGAAGAACTGACAATGGAACTTAAAAAGTACAAAGAAGATGCACAAGAAGGGAGAGGCTCTTTTGGCTTCGTATTTCAGTTTTTGGAAATGGAGATTTGGAACTATGAGAAACAACAAGAAATGCCTGCAGAATAAGAAGATTGCAACAAAGAAGAAGCCATCTTTAATGAAAAAGTAATCTTAGCTGGGGGGGGGAAGAAAGGGGGGGAAAGAGAATGGAAAATTTAAGATTGGGAAAAACGATTCCCCCCCTCCCCCCAAAAAAGAGTGAAAAATAAGCATAAAATCAGAAAGCAACAGAAGAGGGAAATGCAGAAGAGACAATTAGAACTAGAGAGACAAGGGGGTAAAAAGGGGAGGGAGAAGATGAGAGGGAAGAAAGAAAGGAAAAGAAGTTATAAAGGACAGAAACAACATATAGAGAAACAGGGCCTATTTAGAGATAATGGGTGAAAATTTAATGGAAAAAGGGATTCTGCAAAGGTACATAAAATAGTATGGTTATTTTAGAAACAGAAATAATTTTAGAAAATATGAAACAATATATGATTAAAATGTTGATAAAATAGCTATTGTAATTCAGTGGAATGCTTGTCAATAAATAAATGTAACAAAATGAATATTTAATTATTTACAAAACATATATGAAGAGAAATAAGGGAAAAATTCATTTTTTAAGGAAGTATGATATTTAATTGAAAAGAAGTATCAAAGATGTAAAAATTTTAATGATTATTAATGATAGAACTGAATTGAAATGGAATGAGGGTTTATAATTACATATATTTATAATCCTTTCTCTTTTTTTTAAGAGTATAGCTGTGTATTATAAGAATGTACCAAGCAGAATTCGATTGGAAGTTATGTATTATGTATTATATTGAAGATATATACTGAAGTTTAAATAAGAGTTGAATGGATGTAATTAAAAGATATAAAGGTGTCATACTCTAATTTGTAACTACAGGAGAAACTTTGTTTAATGAGAAAAGATAATATAAAATTGAAACAGAACAGACAAAAATATAAATATAATGATTTGAATTGAGATGAGATAATCAAAATAAATTGAGAAAATTAAAAGAGGGGAAAAAACTATATAGAAAATGTAGAATAGTATAAGATATGGAATAGAACACAAAAAGGAGCATGAAATTGAGTTTTGTGTCTGTATAAAGAAGTTCAACCCAGGACCATGCTATTTTCAAAAAGATGTTTTATTTGTATTTTGTATGTGTGAAAACCCAAATAAAACTTTATTTTAAAAAAAGAACCTTGAATTGTCCCTGCAAGTCAGCTAGTTTTAGAACCAATGCATCTTTTTATAATTTGTCAAGTTTTTTATTTTATTCTACATATACACATCAATGCATAAACAGTGTGGAACTTGGGTATCATACATTTTGGTGCAAATAAAAATAACATTAATGTTATTAACATTAATCTGTTAACATTAACAGATATAAACATTATTCATATCTGTTATATTCATCAAACATATAATTCTAATGTTAATAAACACCTTTTATTAAATTATGGTCTTTCATTATTTGATTATTCAGTATTCGAGTATATATGTCAGTCTGTGCTCCCTTTAGATCCCAAGAAAGAAATACTCAGACTCCATGGTGTAGAGCAAAGTTATCCTTTTACTGGAAAATAAAGTGGAAACTACAGATCCAATTCTGAAACTGAGAAATTGGCGGGTAGAGCACATATACAAAGGAATAGAATTGCTCCCACCCCCCAAAGTTCAAATGATTCTTCCAATTAAAATTTCTGAATATGATTATGTGATCATCTCCAGGTGGTGATGAGGCTTCTTGCCAGTTGACCTTGACATATTTTGATAAAAGTTCGCAATTGCGCAAAAGGGGACAGAGGCTAGCCAAGAAATGGAAAGTTAAAGAAAAGAATCCCCCCTCCCTTGCTAACCCAGCACAGGAATGCAAAACACCTCCAGCCTTCTTCCCCTCCAAGATCCCCCCTCCCACCGTTGTCATGACAGCCGAAAGAAGTAAATTGGCATAGCAGCAGAGAAGCAACAGAATATACTTATTATGGAAGATATCTCGAGGCTGACATTCAGACCCCCTAGAAGAAGGACATTAGTCCCTGGAAGAAAAAATAGCATAATCATATGTTAACATTGATATACATCTCTATGGTTTATCAGAGTATTTGGCATAAAAATTCTTGAGCAGTTCAGGAGCCCTAATGTCTTTCTCATTAACCCATTCAGCATAGGACGGAGGAAAATGTTTCCAAGCTACAAGATATTGGATACGACCCCTCCATTTCCTAGAGTCTAAAATTTCTTTAATCTTGAAATGTTGTTCACCCTCAATCAACAATGGTACAGGGGGATCAGACTGGGTCGGTCTCAAGGTACAGGTATGCTTGGGTTTCAACAAACTGATGTGAAAAACCGGATGAACACGACGAAGAGTCTTTGGTAAAATCAATTGAACAGTCACAGGATTTACAATCCTCTCAATGGGAAAAGGCCCCACATACTTAGGACCCAACTTCTTCAATTTCTGGGTAGTCTGCAAATACTTGGTCGAGAGGAACACTTTATCGCCCACCTGATATGACCTCTGCGGGGCTCGCTTTCTGTCAGCAAATTTCTTGTGAGACTGGTGCGCCTCGTCCAAAGCTTTATGGGTGACCGGCCAATTAAGTTGAAGTTGAGATATCCAGTCGCTCAATGACTGAACACTGGGGTTTTCACCAGGTAGTTCAGGTATGGGCACAAAATCTTGCCCCGTTGCTATTTTGAAAGGAGTAAACCCCGTACTGCTGTGAACAGAGTTATTGTATGCTACCTCCGCAAAAGGCAGTAGATCCACCGAGTTGTCTTGCTGATAATTTATGTAACACCTGAGGTATTGCTCTAGCACCCCGTTAGTTCTCTCGCAAGCGCCATTAGTTTGGGGATGGTGGGGGAAGCTTAAGCTCTGGGTGGAGCCTATTAACTTCAAAAATTCTCACCAGAAGTTCGAGGTAAATTGGACTCCTTGATCAGAAACTACACGCTCAGGTAGACCATGCAACCTGTAGACATGAATAATGAAGTCTGGCCAATGACTTCGCCGAAGGGATCTTGGAGCAAGGGGTGAAATGGGCTTGTTTGGAGAACAAGTCAGTCACCACCCAAATGACGGTGTGTCCACTGCTCTCGGGTAGGTCTACTATAAAGTCCATGGAAATTTCCTTCCAAGGAGCAGTTGGCCTGGCCACATTTTGCAGCAACCCTGGTGGTTTACCAGGAGGTCTTTTTGCTGAAGCGCAAACCGGACAGCTTGCCACATAAGTCTAGATGTCCTTCATCAGAGGGAGGGGTACACGTTCTCTATGGACACTGCGTTCAGGTTTCTATAGTCAACCACCAGACATTTGGAGCCATCTTCTCGCGGAACATCACAGGGGCCGCCACTCGAGGTCTGGCAGGTGTGATGAAACCCTGTTGCAAGTTCTTGTCGATAAATGCCCTCAGTTCCTCCAGCTCCCCCGGTGTCATCGAATACAACTTCGGTTTTGGGAGCGTCGCCTCCGGTAGAAATTCAATACTACAATCGGTTGACTGATGAGGGGGGAGCTCGTCGGAAGCCTCTTCACTAAACACCTTTCTTAAGTCCCAATACTCCTTCAGGATTTTCTCCTCCCCTTCCAGGCGTTTGGCACCTGCGGAAGCTGTCTCGGCCGGAACCTGTGGCTTCAGATGGGATTTCTTCTCCCCTTCTGGAGAGGGTTGCTCCTCCCCTTCCGGTGGCTGATCGGTGTGGATACGTATCCACCATTCTCTCCAGTTCACATGGGGATTCCACTTCTGAAGCCAGGGTAGTCCCAATATTAGAGGCTGTTCCATCCCAGGGGCCACAATAAAACACAGGGTCTCGGTTTCCGGTTTCGCATGGCTTCGGGGCAGCAGGAATTCGCGACCGCTCGCGATTCCTGCTGTGCTAGCTGCCGAGGTACCCCCAATCCAGATGGGTCAGGGGGATATGGCTGCCCTGTAGGGACAGCCGAAGAGAGAGGGGAGCCAGACAGGGGGTTGGGGGTGTCGCAGACCCCCTCCTTGTCCTGAAAAACCCCTTTTTCCCAAGGCGGTGGAGCAGCGGTCAGCAATGGCCGCCACGAAGAAGCCAGCAACCGGGTAAGATTGTGCTGGAGGAAGCAAGAAGAGTGAAAGTGCTGTCTGAGCCAGGTCAATCAACATCTTTCAATTTTGTTGGAACTGAGCTGTTTGAATTGCTGGAGGATACATTGTATCCCTAAGAAGATCGAAAGCGGCGGAGAAGCTGTTAAAGGGAACTTTTTTTTTTTTCTTCACTCTCCCACCCCATGGAAACAGCAGATATGAACAGCAGATATGTTTGGGCATTGAAGGTGAATTATTCTGAAAGTTGAAGCTAAGGGACAAAAGGGTTCCTGGACATTGAAAAACTTAAGAAATTGGAAAACCCTTATTAGAGATATGGATTTCTGATTATTTAAAATTGATGTTGCAAGTGGGAAGGGAGAGGAAAAAAAATTGGAGCAGAAGCTGAAAAAGGAGGAGATTGCCTAGAATCCCAAAGAAAGGTATATGGTAATTGGACCTCTTTGATTAAACATTAACCCCAGAAAGAGAAAGAGAAGAAGGAAGAAAAGTATTATTTTTGGGGACTTTTTTTGAATTATTTTTGATTAAAAATACTTGTGGTTGTTTTGGGAAAAGTTTCTCTTTTCATGATGGCATCGCTTGTGGATGAACTAAAGACTGAATATCAAAAATATAAAAAGGAAGATACTTTGGGCACTTTGTTTCAATTTTTAGAAATGGCATTATGTACTTATGAAAAGTTGACTACGCAGCAGAAGGACTGGGACAAAGAAGAAGAGGAAGAAGAAGCCATCTTTGATGAACAATGGGTTCTTTCCGGGGAGGAGAAGAAAAAGGATAAGAAAAAGGGGATTTTAAGAATTGAAAAAACAACCAAAAAAGAGAAAAATGAGCGGAAAGGTGGAGGCAAGGTTAGAAAGCAAAGGAAAGGGAGTAAGAAAAGGGAGGAGGAGAGACAAAGGGGTAAAAAGGGCAAGGAGAAGAATAAGCAAGAGAGAAAGGGGGGGAGGAGAAGCCTCAATGGTGGGAAGCAAGATCGAAAGAAAAAAAGTTTATTCAGAGACAATGGGTGAATTTAATTTAGGATAAAAGAGGGATTCTGGAGGGTACATAAGATTGTGTTTTTGTATGTGTATTTAGAGTATAAAATTCATTGTGTAATTTTAGAATCTATTAAACAGAATCCCAAGAAAAATTGCTATATGAAGTACTTTTAAGTTAGGGTAATGAGTTAAAGACGTTACTCCAATTAGTGTATAGAAGCATAATAAAAGAAAAAAGATGAATGGATAATTGGAAATAGAACAGACAAAGAATGTTATTGAAAATGGTAATAAGATATGGAAGGATATATATAAAGGTTTTGTTATGTCTTTTTGGGTTTTGTATATTGATAAAAGGCAATAAAATTTTAATTAACAAGAAATAATTTGGATGAAAAGGAGAAGTAGGGATAAGATATGAAGTTAAATAGATAAAGTATTGATACTATAATTTGGAATTATTATGTTCTATTGTTTTTCTTCTTTTATTATTTTTTCTTAGAAAAGAATTTATAAGCTGTTATGCCTTGATTCTTTTTGCATTGTTTTTATAAAATTGATAAAATTGGTTTATAAAAAAAAAAGAAAAAAAGAAAATGATAATAAGATATGGAAGGATATATAAAGTGAATATGATGTTTGAATTTGTGTCTGTGTGAAGAGTTTCAACCCGGGATCAGACAGCCTTCAGAAAAGATCTTTTAGTTTAGTTTTGTTTATGTTTTGTATGTTTATGAAAGGCAATAAAATTTTATTAAGCAAAAAATATAATTTGGATAAAAGGAGAAGTCTGGATAAGATATAAAGTTAAATAGATAATGTAAATATTGATATTACAATTTGAAATTATTTTATATGTTCTATTGGCTTTCTTCTTTAATTATTATTAATTTTTCTTTTAGAAAAGACTTTTCAAGTTGGTATGCCTGGATTGTGTATTGTGTTTTCTGTAAAATTAATAAAATTTGTTTATAAAAAAAAAAAAAAAACACACAGGGTCTCGCGGTGGTTTCCCATGGTCATCTCTAGAGGTTCCGTTATAAAACGTGCGGGGCAACCTCCCACCACAGATCCATCCAGTTGGCAGAAAGATATGGGTGTTCTTAAAGTTCTCAGTCCGATGCCCATACCCTTAACTACTTTCATGTTAATTATGCACCTCATGCACCCCAAGTCCAATAAGGCCAACATCTCTCCCTTGGTCCCAGAGGAGGGCTCCCTTAACTTTATGGGGATGGTCATGGGCCCTTGGTTAGGACTTACCGGGACGTCATCTTCTGAGTCGGTCTCGCTCTTGTTGAGTGGGGTTGGAGATCCCAGCTCCTCTCCCGCCGAAAGGGCGATCTCTACAACCTCTCTTATCTTCAGCCCGGTCTCGCAAGGCTTGGTTGAGGGGTTTTCAGGCTTCCACCCTGGGCCCTGCGCTTTCAGTGGGTCCGTCTTGACCCGGCAATCCACCATCCGATGGCCCTCCTTCCCACAACAGAAGCAGGCTGTGGTCTTGGCTCTTGCCACCATCCCTCCATTTTGGGGAGTGGAGGTCTCTCGGAGATGTGGGGGGAGTGGTTTGCTCCAGGCAGGATCTCCTCTGCGTCTGCTTCGGGTTAGATCAATATCCACCTCTTCCGCCAGCAAGTACCACGACTGAAAATCACAATTCCCTTTTGGAGATGCATGTGTGGTATATATCTTCATTTAAGCCATCTTTGTAGGCTTCTACCAGGGCCCCCTGGGACCAACCTTGGATGTGGTATGCCAGCTGCCTGAATTCTTGGGTGTAGTCTGCCACCGATCTCCCCCCTTGAACTAGGGTCTTCATTCTGATCCTGGCCCTTCTCTCTGCCAGAGGGTCCTCAAACCTTTTCCTCAATGCGGTCATGAAAACATCGAGGCTCCGCAGTTGAGGGGAATTATCATTGTACAAAGTCACCACCCAGTCTGCTGTCATCCCTTCCAGGGTTCTGGTAACACATCTCACTTTGGCTGCTTCAGAGGTGAACTCCCTTTCAAATTCTGCCATATCGCTCCCGACTTGTACCAGGAAAAACCCCAAATCTCTGGGATTTCCTCCAAACTTCACATCTAGGGGGGACAGGTGGCGTCCTCCAGGAACCACACCTATTGCTGGGGCACCCCAGGCGGCGGTGGGTGGCTGCGCCGGCGTAGGCTGGGCTAGGGGGGTGGGGGTAGCTCGACTTCCCTCGGCTGACCTCGCTCCCTCTTCCCCCTACCTTGGAGCCGTGCCGCGCCTTTCAGAAACGTCCATAAGGAATTTCCCGGCTTGATCCAGCCTGCATTCCATCTCCTCCCCCTCTTGCCACAGCCATTCCCTCGCACCTTTTTGTCTTACAGTGATTCTGGGAGGAGGGGGGTCTTCAAGGTCTCTCCAACCAACCCCCAATGACCATCTGGGCATCTCAGCTGGGGTTTCTTCCAGAGTCAGGTTGGCCAGCAGGTCAGCAGCTGGCATCTCTGGTAGCAGCATCAACTGCCCCCCCCCCGCAGCTCCCTGGTCATCTTCATCGCTGGCTGGAGACGACATGAGATGAAACCCCCTCGGAAGAAGAGTTGCTATTTTCTCCGGATGGGTTGATGTGGGAGTTTCAGAATAATGTCAGTCTGTGCTCCCTTTAAATCCCAAGAAAGAAATACTCAGACTCCATGGTGTAGAGCAAAGTTATCCTTTTACTGGAAAATAAAGTGGAAACTACAGATCCAATTCTGAAACTGAGAAATTGGCGGGTAGAGCACATCTACAAAGGAATAGAATTGCTCCCACCCCCCAAAGTTCAAATGATTCTTCCAATTAAAATTTCTGAATATGATCATGTGGTCATCTCCAGGTGGTGATGAGGCTTCTTGTCAGTTGATCTTGACATATTTTGATAAAAGTTCGCAATTGCGCAAAAGGGGACAGAGGCTAGCCAAGAAATGGAAAGTTAAAGAAAAGAATCCCCCCTCCCTTGCTAACCCAGCAAAGGAATGCAAAACACCTCCAGCCTTCTTCCCCTCCAAGATCCCCCCTCCCACCGTTGTCATGACAGCTAAAAGAAGTAAATTGGCATAGCAGCAGAGAAGCAACAGTTAGAAGACAGAATATACTTATTATGGAAGATATCTTGAGGCTGACAATATTATTCTAATGCCAGTCACAGTATTGTTTAAACTTACATGGTAAATTTAATTTCTAATCTTCCCTCTAATTATTGCTTTTATGTCATTATATAAAAATGTGTGTTTTAATAATCCCCCCTCTCTTATTTCTATCTCCATTCTAATTTTTAATCATGTCACCATTATACTTAAAAGACATTTTCCTTTTCACCCCTCCTCACCTCTTTTTCATTTAATACAAAAACAACAGTAATATTAATCATATGCATTACATTCATCAGGCTAGTGTAATTCTAACATTTATCCCTATATTTACATTAAGTTATGCAATTCCATTATTTTGTTATTTCAATGTTCCAATATGTTGTTCCAGTACCTATCACAATATTATTAAAACATTACATAATAGCAACACTATTCCATCTCTAATTTTCCCCTTATTATTGATTTTATTTTGTTATATCAAAGTATATATATTAATATTTCCCCATTTCTTATTTCTAGATCCATTCTAACTTTTAATCATGCCACCCTTATGTTAAAAAGCCTTCCCTGCTAACCATCATCTCTTGTTCTCATTAATATTTTAATTCTTATTCATTTTTAAACTTGTTCCTCTCTTAAATCTTTGTTTCTGTCTTTATCCACATCTTGACTATTCAATCTAATTATTTCTCCCATCTCTACCCTCTTCTACTGTCTAGATTTCAACATTTCTACTCATGCCGCTGTCTCCCTTTGAAAAATGTCTTCCTGCAACTCCAGGTCTCTTTTTAAATCTCTTAAAATATTTTCCTCCTGTTTTATTTCGTCGGTCATTGTTGTTTCTGTTAGATATTACTGTCAGGCATCCAGAAATTGTCTGTTGCAAATCAGTAACTCCGAGACAGGCATAATCTCTAAGTGCCTTATTTGGAACAAGTACCGGTAACGTCTGTGGCATTTCGGAACTAAGGAGCTTGCCAGACCTCCCACAAAATTCTACCTACACACACACACTTTTCTACACCTCATTAATCACTTGAACCAATTATTTTGCAGCTGCAATTACTTGCTATGCCACACTCTGTTACCTTGAACATTCAAACTCATATATTTTTTCTACTAAGAACTATTCAATTGCATCACCCCCCTCCCACATTTTCAACTCTGTGGCAGCGATGAATTCCAGAGCTGACAGGTGTCCCCACTTGAAAATTCCTTCTCCTATAAGAAAAGAAAAACAAACACAACCAGGGATTAATGCGTTGTCCTTAACCCCCTCTCCCCCCTCCACAAGAACCCTTCAGTTTGTGGGGGAAGTCCTCATGGAATTGGTTAACCAATGTATCAGCATGTACATCCCAACTTTTTACCCAACTAGCATCTGATACAGGGTAACCCTCTATAAGACCAGATATTGCAATCGTCCTCAGTGTAATCTAGAGTCAAAGATTTTCTTAATTTCTTAATGTGTCTCACCCTGTACAGTTAACGGTTCAGAGGGAACGATTGGTATTGGTCTTATCATTGATGTAGCGGCTGGATTTAACAAACTACTATGGAAAACTGGATGAATTTTCCCTAATAATCGAGGAAGACGTAATTGGATGATGACCGGATTGATTATTTTGGAAATTGGAAATGGACCTAAGAATTTTGGTCCCAGGTTCTTACTAGGAAGTTTCAATCTAAGATACTTGGTTGACAAACACACTTTGTCTCCCACTTTAAATGGTGGTTGAAGGGATCTATGTTTGTCCGCCTGCTTTTTGTAATCTTTTGCAGCTTCAGTTAAATATTTTTTTGTATCTTCCCAACCTTTTTTAATGAGTTCATCCATTCTGTTAGAGACATGGATGTGGGAAATTCTATAGGCAATTCTGGCATAGGGACAAAGTCCATTCCAGTGTTGATTTGGAATGGAGTCAGCCCCGTGCTGCTATGTACTGCATTATTATAAACAACCTCTGCAAATGGTAATAATTCAGCCCAGTTTTCCTGTTGATAATTTACATAGCATTTAATGTATTGTTCAATCATGGCATTTTCTCTTTCTGCTGCTCCGTTGCAGGCTGGATGAAATGCTGAGGATAACCCTTGGAAGGACCCAACAGACTTCAAGAATTCCCTCCAGAACTTAATGGTAAATTGTACCCCTCTGTCTGATATTATTCTATGAGGTACTCCATGTAGTCTATAGATATGTTTCACAAACAATTTAGCAAGCTATTTGCAGAGGGAAGTCCTTTATAGGCTGTAAAGTTGGCGTGCTTAGAGAATAAGTCAATGGCAATCCAAATGATTGTATTCCCTCCACTTTCAGGTAATTCTATAATAAAGTCCATTGCAATTTCTTCCCATGGCTGTGTTGGTTCAGCGACTTGTTGGAGGAGGCCAGGGGTTTTTCCAGTTCTGTGTTTCAGAATATTTTTTTGTATCTTCCCAACCTTTTTTTTTTTTTAAAAAAAGATTTTATTAATTTTCTACAAACAAACAAGACAAACAAAACATAAAAACATCAACTCTCATATATACATCCAGTGTGTCAGTTGGTTCATCATTTTTGTGCATTCATTCTGTGGTCTCAATTACAATTATGTTACATAACAACTCATATTGTCAATCCAAACTTATATATCCTAATATCACTAAAAAAAGAAGTTTTTGACTATATTTTTAATCATTCATGCTTTATGAGCTAACAATACTTTAAACCAGTTTACTCTATAACAAATCATATAATCATATCAAATCAATCCTGAAAAACCCTTTATAAATATAATGTCAAATAACAAAATAATAGCAAAATAAAGATATTCCTTACTGTCTAGCATTCTAAATATTCTATTATCATATTTTATCATCTAGCCATTGATAAAAAAGATCCCAAATTTCATAAAATTGTTTATCCTCTTGCTCTCTAATTTCAAATGTCAATCTACTCATCTCAGCACATTCCAATATTTTCTTAATAATTTCTTCCTGTAATGGTATTTTCTCATTCTTCCAATTTTTAGCAAATACAATCCTAGCCGCTGTTAATACATTTACAATCAGGTACTTCAAATCTTTACTATATATATCAGGTAAGATTCCCAATAAGAAGATCTCTGGTTTCAAGTCTATGTGTTTCTTTGTCATTTTTTCCAACCACATGCGAATTATAGTCTAATATTTTCTAGCATCCTCACAAGTCCACCACATATGGTAATACGAGCCGGGTATCTGATGACATTTCCAGCATTTTTCAGATTTGTTCTTAAACATTCTTGCTATTCTTGTCGGGGGAAAGTGCCACCTGTAAAACATCTTATACAAGTTTTCTTTATATGCTGTTGACATTGTCATTTTATAATTTTGAGACCACAATTTCTGCCATTTCTCTAGATCAATCCCATATCCAAAATTCTTCCCCCAAACAATCATAGTTTCTTTGACTTGTTCTTCCTCTAATTTCATTCCCAGTAAATAACCATATAATTTTTTAATCACCTTCTCATCAGTACCCATTAAGATCTTATCTAAATCAGTCTGCTTATCATAGAATCCCTCCGTTTTAGAATCTTCATCATACCTTGAATGTATTTGCGCATATGAAAACCAATTCATCCTTATACCTTGTTCCTCTAAGTTTTGGATCGTTTTAAGTTCACCCTTTTCATCCAAGAGTTCCCCATATCTAACTGTTTGTTCCTTCTTATAAATTATAGGATAGGAAAATGCTTCAATAGTCGATAACCAAACTGGAATTTTCAAATAACATTGTCTTTTTATCTTTTCCCAGTTTAACCACAAAGACTCCCGCATATAATGTCTTCTAAAATAACCCTGTGTTTTAGTTCCCTTATACCATAAAAAAGCATGCCAGCCCAACAGCAAATCATGCCCTTCTAATGTCAACAATCTATGCTTTCTTAATGTTATCCATTCTTTAACCCACATCAAATTTGCAGCTTGATAATACAATTCCCAATTAGGCAGGCCAAAACCTCCTCTAATTCTAGCGTCTTGCAAAAGCTTTAGCTTTATTCTCGCTTTTTTACCTTGCCATATAAACTTCAACATAATTTTATTTAAATCTTCAAAATAGTCTTTTCCAAGCCTAATTGGTATTGTTTGGAACAAAAATAAAATTCTAGGTAAAATATTCATCTTGATTGTTGAAATTCTCCCTATTAATGACAATTGCAAGTTTTCCCACTTCTTCAAATCTGTAGCTATCTGTTGTTTGAGTTTAATATAATTATTCTCTTTTAATGTGCTACATCTTGCTGTCAAATATATCCCCAGATACTTAACCTTATTTGTAGTTTGGATTTTCAAAAGATCTGCCAGTTCTTCTCTTTGTCTCAATAGCATGTTCTTTATCAAAATCTTTGTTTTATCTTTATTTATTTTCAAACCAGCCATCTCACCATATGTCTCTATCTTTTCCAACAACCTTGGAGCTGTTTCTAACGGGTCTTCCAGAATAAAAGCTAAATCATCAGCAAAAGCTTGTAGTTTAAATTCTTCCTTCTTAATTTTCATTCCTTTTATACTTTTATCATCCCTAATATTTCTATTCAACACTTCCAAGGTCAACACAAATAGCAAAGGAGATAGGGGACACCCTTGTCTTGTGCCTTTTCTTATATTAATAAAATCTGTAAGTTCCCCCTCCATCATTACCTTTGCTGTCTGTTTATTATATATGGCTTCGATTGCTTGAATAAATTTTTTTAGCAAAACCCATCTGTTCCAATAGTAATAACATAAATCTCCAGTTCACGTTGTCAAATGCCTTTTGAGCATCTAAAAATATCAAAGCCATTTGCTTTTCAGGATGAGCCTCATAATATTCCAAAGTATCCAAGATTACTCTCATATTGTCTCTGATTTGTCTCTTTGGCAGAAATCCATTTTGATCTGGGTGAATAAAATTATTTAAATATTTTTTAAGTCTTTCTGCTAAAATTGAAGCAAAGATTTTATAGTCTGCATTCAATAAGGAGATGGGTCTATAGTTCTTAATTTGCAGTGGGTCAGCCTCTTCTTTTGGAATAAGTGTGATATAAGCCTCTGACCATGTTTTGGGTATCATCTTCTTTAACATAACTTCATTCATGACTTCTAACAATGGGATATTCAATGATTCTTGAAATGTTTTATAAAATTCTGCCGGGAACCCATCTGGACTCGGTGCTTTCCCATTGTTTTGTCTCTTAAATGCTTCATTTAATTCCATCATTGTTATATTGGTTTCTAGCATTTCTTCAGTCTCTTTAGGTATCTTCGGTAAATTAGCATTCTGTAAATATTGTTTGACTTTTTCCTCATCAATATTCTCTTGTTTATATAGTTGCCCATAAAAATCTCGAATAATTTCCTTTTTCTCCTTATTACCATAACAAACTTGGCCTTGATCATCTATTAACTTCAATATTTTTCTTGATTCCTTCTCCTTTCTCAATTTATATGCCAGCCATCTACCTGGTTTATTCGCATCTTCAAAGTAATTCTGTTTAGAATTTCTGATTTTCTGTGCCAATTCTTCTTTCTCTAATAATTCCATTTTATGTTTAATTACATCCAGCTTCAATTTAATATCTTTTTTCTGTGGCATTTTCTGTAATTCTTTTTCAAGTCTTTTATACTCATCTTCCAAGAAGCTTGCCTTTTCCTAATATTCTTTTTTCTTGTATAATCTATTATCAGACCTCTAGCATATGCCTTCATTGTATCCCAAACATTCTGCGTTGAAGTATCTTCTTTTTTATTTTCTCTGAAAAAAAAAGCCAATTCCTTCTCCATCCATTGTATAAAATCTTTCTCCTTTAAAATAGTATTATTTAATGTCCATCTCGATCTTTTTTTTGTCCCTTCCATTTAATTGTCATTGGACTATGATCTGCCCAAGTACTTGTTTCAATATTTGTTTCTTGAATATTGGATATTAATTCTGTTGATATCCAAATCATATCTAATCTGGACCATGATAAATGTCTATTTGAATAAAAAGTATATTGTTTAGCTTTAACATTTCTTTCTCTCCAAATATCTTTTAAAGATAGTTCATCTGTCATTTTAAAAAAAGATTTAGGGAGAGCCTTTCTATTTTGCTTGGTTGTTGTTGCTATATAGTCCAATTTATTGTCCACAATTCCATTAAAGTCTCCCATCATAATTATATTTACATAGTCCAGTCCAGTTATTTTCATATGTAGCTTTTTATAAAACTCTTCTTGTTTTTCATTCGGAGCATAAATTGCAATCAAGAGTATTTTTATATTATTGTCCATTATTTCCACCATTAATACTCTTCCATCTTCATCAGTGTAGATCATTTTGCTGGGATAGCCTCTTTAATGTATAGAACCACTCCTCTTTTCTTACATTGAGTCAAAGAAGTAAATATTTTCCCCAATTTTGGCTGCACTAACAATTGTTCATGTTGTTTTTTAATATGAATTTCTTGTAAACAAATTATATCAAATTTTAATTTCTCTAATTTATGAAAAGTTTTCCTTCTTTTAACAGCTGAATTAAGTCCATTTATATTCATTGTAATCAGTTTTCTTTCTTCCATGATTATGCTTTATATATAGGTCTAACAGCTCTCGTGGATCTCACTTCACGCTGTTTTTTACTGTCCACCTGTCCACCTACAGCGCTCCTTTCTCTTTTTCAGTCTCCAGTTGTTCCTCTTGAAACTCAATTAATGAGACCTCTTTCTCTGCCTCCTCTCTTCTTCTTCCAAAAAATTCTGCATGGAAAAGTTCTTCTTTCTCAATTGAATCAATTCTATGTCTCTGCTCTTGCCACGTAAACATTAATCCTTCTGGAATCAGCCATCTATAATCCACTTCGTTTTCCAGTAGCATTTTGGTCAGAAATCGATATTCTCTTCTCTTCTCTTCTCTTCTCATCTCTCTCACTCTTCTGGGTATTTGTTTTAAAACCACAATCTCTTTACCTTTGTATTTCAATGTTTTCTCTCTTACCACTTGTAATATTTGTGTTTTGATGGATTTTTTGGTAAATCTAATATGGACTTCCTTTGGTAATTTATTTCTCATCACATATCTTGTATAAACTCGATATACCTCATCTACTCCATCCATCATCTTTTCCTCTGTAATTTCCAAAGCATCTGCCAAAATTTCTATCATTATCACAGCCAAATTTTCTCCTTTTTCCTCTTCTATATTTTGAAATCTAAGATAAAATTCTGACCTTTCAATCTCCCACCTCAACATCCCATTTTTTTCTTGTTCAACCACTGTTAATCTACTGTCAATATTTCCAATCTTCTCCTCTCTTTGTTTTCCTTCTTCCTCAATTTTTTGGAATCTCTCCTCATACTTCCCCATCATTTGTTTAATATTTTCCACTTTTTCATCAGTCTTCTCTATTCTTTGTTCAATGATGTCTGATTTTATCTTGAGATCTTGGATTCCTTGCATAATCATCTGTAAAGTTACTATTTCTTGTTCTTTATTTTGCTTCAACATTGTCTGAATTAAACGTTGTCCTCCAGCTGGTGGGGAAGCAGAGTAGAAGTAGAAATGCCAACTGGTATTGGTTTCCTGCTCATTTTAATGCCTCCAAAGCTTCAAATTCTTTTTGACTTTTAATCCAACTGGTAGAATAGTCAATTATAATCCAAAAAAAAAAAAAACAATAGTAAAAGACCCAAAACCAAAGAAGAAAAAGGAAAAAAGAAAGAAGAAAAATCTTCAGGTTCTTCTTGACCCTAATCCAATTACAAAGTAGTCCACCATAAAAAAAGAAAAATAGAAAGGAAAAAAACAAACAGACCCAAAAATGATATTATTGATTAAGAGCAAAAAGAAAAGAAAAGAAAAGAAAAGAAAAAAAGAAATTCCTTCAGGTTCTTCACATCTTAATCTCAATAATCAAAAAAGAAAAACAAAGTGGTCCAAAAACATGAATAGAAAAAGCAAAGAAGTCCCAATAAAAATAAAGAAAAAAAAAGAAAAATAAAGAAAAAACTCTGAGACTTTCCCTTTAAAATAAAAGGCAAAAATAAGAATATTACTAGAATTGAGATTTACAGAAAGGCTGGCGAATGGGGTATATATATATATAAGAGAGCACACTGCACTTTATTTATTTATCCAAGGCTCTTATTATGACTCTCTTCTCCAGCAGCTTCAAAGCTAAGCCTCAAATGTTGAAATATTGATAAGAGTCCAGGAAAACACCTGTAATAACATTTTGCTATGCTCTCCCTCTATCTTATCACGTTGAAATGTCCTTGAGAAGGAGTCTTAAAGTATTTTCAAGCCTCTAGTTGGCAGTGTTGCAATGTTTCTTAATGCTATTCCCCCCCCCCAGCCAGAAAAAATGAGTAATGTATACAAAAAAGAAAAGAAAAAGAAAATAGCTAAAGGGAGCCTCTAGCCTAGAAAAAATTAAAAAATCAAAAGGAGCATAAAAATATATATAAGAGAAAATTCAATCTGGTTACCTACAAAGTCACACTTAAGTCCCCAGAAAAAAAATAAGAAAAAGAAAAAAGAATCCAAGCCAATTTGACATCACTTTAAAAAACGCCGCTCAAACAGTTTGGAGAAGGCGGAGCTTCGTTCCGGCGATACAGCTGCGATCTCAGGGCTCTGAGATCGCAGCCGATATTTTCGCCCCTGGTCGGTCCTAACGGACCTAAACCGTCCCGTAGAGACGGTGATCGTGAAGGGCATTGTTCCAGGATCCCAGAGATATCGCAAAATCTCTGGTTAGATCCGGAAGAAGCCCTTTTGCTGGCGGCGGAGAGGCAGCCTCCATAGCTGCTGAAGTCGGGACAGCTCCGGAAGGAAAGTGATTGAAGTGAAGTGTGTCGGCTGGGTGAGAAAAACTTTTTTGTGCTGTAAATTCGCTAAGGTTGGAAAGTTCATTCGATATAAAGAAGAAAGCTGTGAGATTTTTTTTTTGACTGAAATTGTTTTGAGCGGCGTTTTTTAAAGTGATGTCAAATTGAGGCTTGGTTTTTTTTTTTTCTTTTCTTTATACTTTTTGGGAAAGATTTTACTGTGACTTTGTAGATAACCGGATTGAATTTTCTTTTATATATAGTTTTATGCTTCCTTTGATTTTTTAACTTTTTTTAGGATAGAGGCTCCCTTTGGCTATTTTTTCCTTTTGTTTCTGCATATATTATTCCTTTTCTCTGGCGGGGGGGGGAGAAAGAGCATTAAGAAACTTTGTAACACTGCCAACTAGAGGCTTGAAAGTATCTTTATTTGAATTGGAGAGAATTGCAAAAAGACCTCATCTCAAGGACTTTTTAACCTGATAAGATAGAGGGAGAGCACAGTAAAATATTATTGCAGGTGCTTTCCTGGACTGTTATCAACACTTGAGGTTTGGCTTTGAAGCTGCTGGAGAAGAGAGTCATAACAAGAGCCTTGGATAAATAACAAAGTGCAGTGTGTCTTCTTATATATACCCCATTCGCCAGCCTTTTTCTAAATCTTAAATTTAGTAATATTTATATTTTTGCCTTTTACTTTAAAGGGAAAGCCTCAGAGTTTTTTCTCTTTTCTTCTTTATTTTTCTTTTCTTTTCTATTGGGACTTTTTTGCTTTTCATGTTTATCTTTTTGGACTATTTTGTTGTTGTGGTTGAATTTTTTTTTTTTTTTGGATTATTGAGATTTTTTTAATTGGATTAAGGTGTGAAGAATCTGAAGGAACTTTTTGTTTTTTGTTTTTCTTTTTTCTCTTTTTGCTTTTTCCTTTTTCTTTGCTCTTAATCAACATTATTATTTTTGGATTTGTTTGTTTTTTCCTTTCTATTTTTTCCTTTTTTATGGTGGACTATCTCGTAATTGGATTAGGGTCTAGAAGAACCTGAAGATCTTTCTTCTTCCTTTTTTTTTTTTGTTTCTTCTTTGGTCTCGTGTTTTTTACGATTGGAGTTCTCCATTTTGGATTATAATTGGCTGCTCTACCAGTTGGATTAAAAGTTAAGAAGAACTTGAAGTTTTGGAAATATTGAAATGAGCAAGAAACCAATACCATCTGGCATTTCTGCTTCTACCTCTGCTTCCCCACCAGCTGGAGGACAACGTTTAATTCAGACAATGTTGAAGCAAGATAAGGAACAAGAAAAAATAACTTTACAGTTACAGATGATTATGCAAGGAATCCAAGAACTCAAGACAAAATCAGATATCATTGAACAAAGAACAGGAAATATTGAACAAAGAACAGAAAATATTGAACAAAGAATAGAGAAGACTGATGAAAAAGTTGAAAATATTAAACAAATGATGGTGAAGTATGAGGAGAGATTCCAAAAAATTGAGGAAGAAGGAAAACAAAGAGAGAAGAAGATTGGAAATATTGACAGCAGATTAACAGTGGTTGAACAAGAAAAAGGTGGGATGTTGAGGTGGGAGATGGAAAGGTCAGAATTTTACCTCAGATTTCAAAATATAGAGGAGGAAAAAGGAGAAAATTTGGCAGCAGTAATGATAGAAATTTTGGCAGAGGCTTTGGAAATTACAGAGGAAAAGATAATGGATGGAATAGATGAGATATACCGAGTCTATACAAGATATGCGATGAGAAATAAATTACCCAGGGAAGTCCATATTAGATTTACCAAAAAATCCATTAAAACGCAAATATTACAAGTAGCAAGAGAGAAAATACTGAAATACAAGGATAAAGAGGTTGTGGTTTTAAAACAAATACCTAGAAGAGTGAGAGAGATGAGAAGAGAATATCGATTTCTGACCAAAATACTATTGGAAAACGAAGTGAATTATAGATGGCTGATTCCAGAAGGATTAATGTTTACGTGGCAAGAGCAGAGACATAGAATTGACTCAATTGAGAAAGCAGAACTTTTTTATGCAGAATTTTTCGGAGGAAGAAGAGAGGAAGCAGAGAAAGAGAGTTCATTAATTGAGTTTCAAGATGAACAACTGGAGACTGAAAAAGAGAAAGGAGCAATAGGGGGACAGATTGATAACAAAGAACAGCGTGAAGTGAGATCCACGAGAGCTGTTAGACCTAAATATAAAGCATAATCATGGAGGAAAAAAAACTGATTACAATGAATATAAACGGACTTAATTCAGCAGTTAAAAGAAGGAAAACTTTTCATAAACTAGAGAAATTAAAATTTGATATAATTTGTTTACAAGAAGTTCACATTAGAAAACAACATGAACAATTGTTATTACAACCAAAATTAGGGAAAATATTTACCTCTTTGACTCAATGTAAGAAAAGAGGTGTGGTTTTATACATTAAAGAGGCTATTCCAGCAAAATTGATTTACTCGGATGAAGATGGAAGAGTATTAATGGTAGAAATAATGGACAATAATATAAAAATACTCTTGATTGCAATTTATGCTCCGAATGATAAACAAGAAGAATTTTATAAAAAGCTGCACATGAAAATAATTGGACTGGACTATGTTAATATAATTATGATGGGAGATTTTAATGGAATTGTGGACAATAAACTGGACTATATAGCAACAACAATAAAGCAAAATAGAAAGGCTCTCCCAAGGTCCTTTTTTAAAATGACAGATGAATTAACTTTAAAAGATATTTGGAGAGAAAGAAACGCTAAAGCTAAACAATATACTTTTTATTCAAATAGACATTTATCATGGTCCAGATTAGATATGATTTGGATCTCAACAGAACTAATATCTAATATTAAAGAAACAAGCATTGAAACAAGTACCTGGGCAGATCATAGCCCAATGACAATTAAATGGAAGGGACAAAAAAAAAGATCGAGATGGACATTAAATAATACTATTTTAAAGGAGAAAGATTTTACACAATGGATGGAGAAGGAATTGGCTTTTTTCTTCAGAGAAAATAAAAAAGAAGATACTTCAACGCAAAATGTGTGGGACACTATGAAGGCATACGCTAGAGGTTTGATAATAGATTATACAAGAAAAAAGAATATTAGGAAAAGGCAAGCTTCTAAGGCCTTGGAAAATGAGTATAAAAATCTTGAAAAAGAATTACAGAAAATGCCACAGAAAAAGGATATTAAATTGAAGCTGGATGTAATCAAACATAAAATGGAATTAATAGAGAAAGAAGAACTGGCACAGAAAATTAGAAACTCTAAACAGAATTATTTTGAAGATGCAAATAAACCAGGTAGATGGCTAGCATATAAATTGAGAAAAGAGAAGTAATCAAGAAAAATATTGAAGTTAATAGATGAACAAGGCCAAGTTTGTTATGGGAATAAGGAGAAAAAAGAAATTATTCGAGATTTTTATGGGCAACTATATAAACAAGAGAATATTGATGAAGAAAAAGTCAAACAGTATTTACAGGAAGCTAATTTACCAAAGATACCTAAAGAGACTGAAGAAATGCTAGAAAGCAATATAACAATGATGGAACTAAATGAAGCATTCAAGAGACAAAATAATGGGAAAGCTCCGGGCCCAGATGGGCTTCCAGTAGAATTTTATAAAACATTTCAAGAATTATTGAGCATCCCATTGTTAGAAGTTATGAATGAAGTTATGTTAAAAAAGATGATACCTAAAACATGGTCAGAGGCTTATATTACACTTATACCAAAGGAAGAGACTGACCCATCCCAAATTAAGAATTATAGACCTTTTTGTTTATTGAATGCAGACTATAAAATCTTTGCTTCAATCTTAGCAGAAAGACTTAAAAAAATATTTAAATAATTTTATTCACTCAGATCAAAATGGATTTCTGCCAAAGAGACAAATTAGAGACAATATGAGAGTAATTTTGGACACTTTGGAATATTATGAGGCTCATCCTGAAAAGCAAATGGCTTTGATATTCCTAGATGCTCAAAAAGCATTTGATAATGTGAATTGGAGATTTATGTTATTATTATTGGAGCAGATGGGTTTTGCTAAAAAATTTATTCAAGCAATAGAAGCTATATATAATAAACAGACAGCAAGGGTAATGATGGAGGGGGAACTTACAGATTTTATTAATATAAGGAAAGGTACAAGACAAGGATGCCCCCTATCTCCTTTGCTATTTGTGTTGACCTTGGAAGTGTTGAATAGAAATATTAGGGATGATAAAAGCATAAAAGGAATGAAAATTAAGAAGGAAGAATTTAAGCTACAAGCTTTTGCTGATGATTTAGCTTTTATTTTGGAAGATCCGATTGAAACAGCTCCAAAGTTACTGGAAAGGATAGAGTCATATGGAGAGGTGGCTGGTTTGAAAATAAATAAAGATAAAACAAAGATTTTGACAAAGAATATGTTATTGAGACAGAGAGAAGAATTGGCAGATCTTTTGAAAATTCAAGTTACAAATAAGGTTAAGTATTTGGGGATATATTTGACAACAAGATGTAGCACATTAAAAGAGAATAATTATATTAAACTTAAACAACAGATAACTACAGATTTGAAGAAATGGGAAAACTTGCAATTGTCATTAATAGGGAGAATTTCAACAATTAAGATGAATATTTTACCTAGAATTTTATTTTTGTTTCAAACAATACCAATTAGGCTTGGAAAAGACTATTTTGAAGATTTAAATAAAATTATGTTGAAGTTTATATGGCAAGGTAAAAAAGCGAGAATAAAGCTAAAGCTTTTGCAAGATGCTAGAATTAGAGGAGGTTTTGGTCTGCCTAATTGGGAATTGTATTATCAAGCTGCAAGTTTGATGTGGGTCAAAGAATGGATAACATTAAGGAAACATAGGTTGTTGACATTAGAAGGACATGACTTGCTGTTGGGTTGGCATGCTTTTTTATGGTATAAGGGAACTAAAACACAGGGTTATTTTAGAAGACATTATGTACGGGAGTCTTTGTGGTTAAATTGGGAGAAGATAAAAAGACAATGTTATTTGAAAATTCCAGTCTGGTTATCTACCATTGAAGCATTTTCCTATCCTATAATTTACAAGAAGGAACAAACAGTTAGATATGGGGAACTTTTGGATGAAAAGGGTGAACTTAAATCGATCCAAAACTTAGAAGAACAAGGTATAAGGATGAATTGGTTTTCATATGCACAAATACACTCAAGGTATGATGAAGATTCTAAAACGGAGGGATTTTATGATAAACAGACTGATTTAGATAAGATCTTGATGGGTACTGATGAGAAGGTGATTAAAAAATTATATGGTTATTTACTGGGAATGAAATTAGAGGAAGAACAAGTCAAAGAAACTATGATTGTTTGGGGGAAGAATTTTGGATATGGGATTGATTTAGAGAAATGGCAGAAATTGTGGTCTCAAAATTATAAAATGACAATGTCAACAGCATATAAAGAAAACTTGTATAAGATGTTTTACAGGTGGCACTTTCCTCCAACAAGAATAGCAAGAATGTTTAAGAACAAATCTGAAAAATGCTGGAAATGTCATCAGATACCTGGCTCATATTACCATATGTGGTGGACTTGTGAGGATGCTAGAAAATATTGGACTATAATTCGCATGTGGTTGGAAAAAATGACAAAGAAACATATAGATTTGAAACCAGAGATCTTCTTATTGGGAATTTTACCTGATATATATAGTAAAGATTTGAAATACCTGATTGTAAATGTATTAACAGCGGCCAGGATTGTATTTGCTAAAAATTGGAAGAATGAGAAAATACCATTACAGGAAGAAATTATTAAGAAAATATTGGAATGTGCTGAGATGAGCAGATTGACATTTGAAATTAGAGAGCAAGAGGATAAACAATTTTACGAAATTTGGGATCTTTTTTATAAATGGTTAGATGATAAAACACGATAATAGAATATTCAGAATGCTAGATAGTAAGGAATATCTTTATTTTGCTATTATTTTGCTATTTGCTATTATATTTATAAAGGATTTCTTAGGATTGATTTGATATGATCAGATGATTTGTTATAGAGTAAACTGGTTTAAAGTATTGTTAGCTCATTAAGCATGAATGATTAAAAATATAGTCAAAATCTTCTTTTTTTAGTGATATTAGGATATATAAGTTTGGACTGACAATATGAGTTGTTATGTAACATAATTGTAATTGAGACTACAGAATGAATGCACAAAAATGATGAACCAACTGACACACTGGATGTATATATAAGAGTTGATGTTTTTATGTTTTGTCTGTCTTGTTTGTTTGTAGAAAATTAATAAAAACTTTAAAAAAAAAAAAAAAAAACGCCGCTCAAACAGTTTGGTCAAAAAAAAAAGCCTCACAGTTTTCTTCTTTGTTCAGGATGCCCTTTCAAGCCTCAGCGAATTTACAACACAAAAGGAATTTCTCACCCAGCTGACACACTTCTTTCCAGCCACTTTCTTTCCGGAGCTGTCCCGACTTCAGCAGCTATGGGGGCTGCCTCTCCGCCACCAGCAAAAGGGCTTCTCCCGGATCAAACCAGAGATTTTGCGATATCTCTGGGATCCTGGGACAGTACCCTTCTCAATCCCCGTCTCTACGGGATGGTTTAGATCCGTTGGGACCGACCAGGGGCGAAAATATTGGCTGCGATCTCAGAGCCCCAAGATCGCAGCTGTATCGCCGAAACGAAGCTCCGCCTTCTCCTCATATCTTCCCAACCATTTTTAATGAGTTCATCCATTCTGTTAGAGACATGGATGTGGGAAATTCTATAGGCAATTCTGGCATAGGGACAAAGTCCATTCCAGTGTTGATTTGGAATGGAGTCAGCCCCGTGCTGCTATGTACTGCATTATTATAAACAACCTCTGCAAATGGTAATAATTCAGCCCAGTTTTCCTGTTGATAATTTACATAGCATTTAATGTATTGTTCAATCATGGCATTTTCTCTTTCTGCTGCTCCGTTGCAGGCTGGATGGAAAGCTGAGGATAACCCTTGGAAGGACCCAACAGACTTCAAGAATTCCCTCCAGAACTTAATGGTAAATTGTACCCCTCTGTCTGATATTATTCTATGAAGTACTCCATGTAGTCTATAGATATGCTTCACAAACAATTTTGCAAGCTATTTGCAGAGGGAAGTCCTTTATAGGCTGTAAAGTTGGCCTGCTTAGAGAATAAGTCAATGGCAATCCAAATGATTGTATTCCCTCCACTTTCAGGTAATTCTATGATAAAGTCCATTGCAATTTCTTCCCATGGCTGTGTTGGTTCAGCGACTTGTTGGAGGAGGCAAGGGGTTTTTCCAGTTTTGTGTTTCATTGTGGCACAAACTGAGCAACTTTTTACATAGTCCTTGACATTGGGGTTTTTTTTTTTTTTGGCCACCAGAACTGTCTCCTGAGTAAATGTAGGGTTTTTAAGAACCCAAAGTGGTCTCCCAACCACAAGTCGTGGCAACATTTAGTACCAGTAGTCTTAGGGTTACGGGTACATAAAGCTTAATCCCTTTCCAAGCCAGTCCCTCATTCATTGTTAATTCGGTTTGATGGTCCAGGAACCAGGGATCGGTTAATAGGGCTGCTTTCAATTCTTTGGTCAGCTTGTCCTCCAAGTGCTTGTGTTTGTGGTTGGCTTGGCCTCGAGTGATTACTTGGTCTGCCGATTGAGCTCCTGAAATTAAGGTTTGTACTATTTCCTCTCGGTGACTTTCAAACTGGGGTTTTCTGGACAAGGCATCTGCCAATATGATTTTTTCTTCGGGGATATATTTCATGTTGAAGTTGAATCACTTGAAGTACTGAGCCCAGCAGACTTGTTTAGGAGATAGTTTCTGAGGGGTCTTTAGGGCCTTGAGGTTTTTGTGATCAGTCCATACCTCAAACAGCTCCTTCACCCCTTCTAGGAAATGTCTCCAAGTCAACAAGCCCATTGTACGGCAAATGCTTCTTTCTCCCAGACTGCCCATCTCCGCTCTGTGTCCGTTAGCTTTTTGGACACATAAGTGCAAGGCATCAGTTGGTTCTGAGAGTCTTTTTGTAGCAGAGCGGCCGCTACTGCCACGTCGCTCACATCAGCTTGGACTATAAAAGGTTTGGTTGGGTCTGGGTGCTGGAGAATGGGCTCAGCAGCAAAGAGGTGTTTTAAGGTTTCAAAAGCTTTCTGATAGTCCATGGTCCAAGCCAGGGGTTGACTGGGCTTTAGTCTGGTGCGTGACAGGCCTGTTTTTAATAATTCCATCAATGGGACGACAACCTTGGTAAAAGAAGGGATGAATTGTCAGAATCAGAATCAGAATACCTTTATTGTCACTATCCACGTGTACAATTTGCATCATACGCATACACAGTGAAATTAAGCAACTCGTCCTTCAGTGCAACATACACACCAGAAATATACATAAAATCTCTAAAAAAATTATGATAAAAGAATAAAAAGAATAAAAGAATAAAAGAATAAAAATACCCTACTGTGCCTGTCCCAGTAGGAATTATTGCACATGCCCGCCAACACAACAACAATAGTGATCATATTGCACAAAATTTGTTCACAATTATTTACAGTGTATCTGGCAGTATTTAAAATCAGTGCATGTGCAAATTCAAGGTAGTTATGGCTTTCGGGAAAAAACTGTTTTTAAGGCGGTTTGTCCTTGACCAGATGCTCCTGTAACGCCTCCCTGAGGGCAACGGGTCAAACAGTCCATAACCAGGATGAGAGCTGTCTTTTATGATGTTCACAGCTCTACTAAGACAGCGGGAGGAATAAATGTCCGACAGGGAGGGAAGAGGGCAGCCGATGATCTTCTGAGCTGCTTTGACTACCCTCTGTAATCTCTTCCTGTCTGCCATGGTACAGTTGCCATACCACACTGTGATGCAGTATGTCAACAGACTTTCAATGGACGCACGGTAGAAGGTAATCAGCAGGTTAGAGTCCAGATTGTGCTTCCTGAGCACCCGCAGGAAATGGAGTCTCTGCTGGGCCTTCTTAATGACCGCCGTGGTATTTTCCGTCCAAGAGATTTTATCAGCAATGATGACACCCAGAAACCGGAAGGTGTGGATCCTCTCCACCTGCTCTCCATCGATGTAAAGGGGAGCCAAATCGGTGTTATGCCTCCTAAAATCCACAATGAGTTCCTTAGTTTTCTTGGTGTTCAGAACTAAGTTATTGTCCGAACACCAAGCTGTTAACATCAGGACCTCCTTCCTGTAAGCTGCCTCGTCTCCCTTCGAAATGAGTCCAACCACTGTGGTGTCATCAGCAAACTTCACAATGAGGTTGCTGTCGTGCCGTGGACTACAGTCGTGGGTGTAGAGGCAGTACAGGAGTGGGCTCAGCACGCAGCCCTGTGGGGAGCCAGTGCTGAGTGTACAAGTGGAAGAGAGGTGGGGGCCAAGCCTCACAGTCTGGGGCCGATCGCTTAGGAAGTCTTTTATCCAGGCACATGTAAGGGAAGGCAAACCTAATATGTCCAGTTTTTTAACCAGTATTCCTGGGATAATTGTGTTAAAGGCAGAGCTGTAGTCCACAAAGAGCATCCGGACATAGCTCTGCTGCTGCTCCAGGTGGCTCAGCGCAGCGTGCAGAGCTATGGCTATAGCGTCCTCTGTAGACCGGTTTGTACGGTAGGCAAACTGATGAGGGTCGAAATCCAGGGGGAGATGATTAATGATGTGCCGGAGCACCAGCCTCTCAAAGCACTTCATAACTACAGGAGTAAGCGCCACTGGACGATAGTCATTGAGGCTGGAGATGGGGGATTTCTTCGGCACAGGGATAATTATAGCAGATTTCAGACAAGATGGTATAACTGCCTGGGCCAAAGAGAGGTTAAAGATGTCTTTGAAGATGGAAGCGAGCTGGGGAGCACATGCCTTGAGCACCTTGCCAGGAACTCCATCTGGACCGGCTGCCTTCCTGGGATTCACCGCACAGAACACCCGTCTGACGTCATCCTCCGTCACAGAATATGTACTGGGTGGAATAGTGGAGCTGGGTATAGTTGAAGGTGGGAATAGGGCTGGTACAGCTCTATGATGTTGAGGGACTTCAAAACGAGCAAAGAAGTTATTCAGCTCCTCTGCTAACGCTGCACTCAGATGTTCTGTTGTCGCATGACAGCCCCTGTAATTAGTAATGTCATGTATGCCCTTCCACACCTCCCGTGTGTTATGGCTGGACAGATGGAGCTCTATGCTCCTCCTGTGGTCTATCTTGGCTTTTATGATCCCCTTCCTCAAGTCGGCTCGAGCGGCTGTATACAGGACTCTGTCACCTGACTTGAAGGCTACATCTCGGGCTTTGAGGAGTCTGCGGACTTGAGTAGTCATCCAGGGTTTCTGGTTTGGGAAAACCCGGATGTTTTTATCTACAGTCACATTTCCGATACAGAACTTGATATAGTCCAGCACCGTACTCGTATACATTTCCAGCTCCTGATGTTGAAACGTATTCCAATCTGTCTGCTCAAAGCAGTCTTGTAGTCTGCTGAGTGCATCCTCCGGCCAGGTCGTAATAGTCTTTATAATAGGCCTGCCCCTACATCTGAGGGGGGTATAGGCTGGGGGTAACAAGAGGGAGAGATGATCTGAAAGCCCAAGATGGGGGAGGGGTATGGCTCTGTATGCATGTTTGATGTTGGTATAAACGTGATCCAGAGTATTTCCTCCCCTCGTAGCACACTTAACATGCTGGTAGAATTTCGGGAGTACAGTTTTCAGATTGGCCTATTTCAGAATTGTCTATAGAAATTGGCAAAACCCAAAAAACTTTGAAGTTGTTCTTGGGTTTTGGGGGGTTGCCAGTCCAGCATGGCTTTCACCTTCCCAGGGTCCATCTCAATTCCCCGGTTGGATATCTGGTAGCCTAAATAATCCAACAACTCCTTGTGGGATTCACATTTTGAAAGCTTTACATATAATTTGGCGGCTAGAAGTTTTTCCAGGACTTGTCTCACCAATTAGACATGTTCTTTGATGGTTTCACTGAATATAAGGATGTCATGCAAGTATACAAGTACTCCCCAGTATAAGTGTGGATGTAACATCTCATTAATAAATTGCAAAAATACTGAAGTCCGAAAGACATGACTCAGAATTGGAAACTACCCAAAGGGCAGTTAAAGGCTCTTTTTCCACTCGTCTCCCTCTTTGATGCGGACCTGGTAATAAGCTTCTCTCAGATCTAGCTTGGTGAATACCTTGCCTTTTGACAGGTGGTTTAATAAGTCCTTCATGAGGGGGAGAGGGTACATATTTTTGATGCACACAGCGTTTACACCCCTGAAGTTCACACACAATCTCAGCCCACCATCTTCTTGAACAGCACAGAGGCAGCAAACCTTGATTTGGCAGGTTCAATAAAACCTCGGTCCAAACTGTTGTAAATTTATTTCCTTAATTCAGTCATTTCAGCAGGTGTCATGGAATACATCTTTGGTTTTGGTAGTTTTGCCCCCGGTTCAAATTCTATGGTGCAATCAAATGGCTAAATGTGGAGGTAAAATTGCACTCCTCTTCACTGAATGCTTCGGCCAAGTCTTTGTATTTGTTATGATATGTACAGAATAACTCTTGAGTAACAAGGATATTCACATGGAAATGTTTATGAGAATAGTTATGAATTCAGCCACACACAGATACACTAAATTGAGTTAAAGTTTACTTTAAGAAATAGCACAGTCCAATAAACTGTCCAGGTCATATACGTTTAACAGTCCAAAGAATATCCAATTATAAAGTCTTCTTACCAGTTGCCTTTGTCATTTACAGTAAACAAAGATATCAAAGTATAAGTACAGCATAAATACAACAGAGAACCTGATCTAAATTATTAGCTTGATAACTTACAAAATCTAATTGTCTCGCTCTATGTTGTCCCTTTCGCCTTACTTGCATGGGAATATGAACACATGCTGGGGTAAAAAATGTATGTAAATAACTGAGATCTGGCTTTTTTCTATTCCAACGAATAAATGGTATTTCACCAGTCATTGAATTCACTACGTTATTCAAAACGTGGCTAGCACACATTATTTCCTTCACCTCAAAGTTCCTCTGATAAACCAGAATCCAAAATCATAGTCCTAGCCATAGCCTGTAATGTTTGTCCTCTACGTTCAATATATGAGTTATGTGGTGGTCTATAAGAAGCAGAATGCTTATGTTCAATGCCAGCTTTCTGTAACATGGCTTCAAATTTTCTATTGATAAATTCAGTACCATTATCTGTTACTAATCTGACAACATTCTGTTTCTTTTTCCTTTTAGCAAATTTTAGCCAGTTTACAAAATGCTGGTATGTTTCTATCTTCGTTTTCATTAAATAACATAATTCATATCTGGAAATATGATCAATTATAATTAATATGTAACAGGCTCCACCTAAACTAGGTTTCTTAGGTCCAATAATATCAGCAAAAACAACCTCTAATGGTTCACTGGTTTTGAATCCGTTTAGCCTATTTGCAGGAGTTACCTTGCATTTTTCTTAATTGCAAGCATTGCAATTTAAATACTTTGTACACGATTTTAATTTTGTACCATTAGATAACTCAACAGTTTTCTTTAGCATTTTGAAATTTATATGTCCCATACCTCTGTGGAGAAGATGAATACATTCATCATGAGGCTTTATATTCTCATAAACTGAGTTAGCATTAATTAATGGATTATCATTTATAATAAACAAACCAGTATCCAAACTTGCAGTAACACTTTTACCCTGTTTTTCAATTAAACATTTATCTCCATGAAAGATTACAACAAATCCTGCTTTTACCATTGCTCTTACAGATAGCAAGTTAAATATCAGTCTAGGTATATATAACATCAGTAAATATTCATTAATACATGAACAATATGCAATACCTTCTCCAGATGCTCTCAATTTCCATCCATTAGTTAATGATACATGCTGTTTACTCTTTGTCATGTTAACAAACCTCTCTTTACTTTTAGTTATACACTGCTATGCTCCACTGTCAACTACCTATATATCATGGTTTACAGTTGTAATTGTACTTGATATGGCTAAACTAACATCTTTATAAGCTTTCTGTATATTAATAGCATTGTTTCTTACCCATTTTACAATATCTGGCTGTATGACCTTTAGCCCCACAAGAAAAACATTTCCTAACAATATAGGCAGTTGAAGACAGTTTTTCTTCCTGTGGTTGTCTTGCTCTCAGTTGATTTCTATCTTGCCTTCTTCTTGACTCTTCTAACAGTCTTCCAATTATGCCAGTCAATGTAAGTTCATCTCTGTTTAAAACTTCCAGTGAAGGCACATAATCATCATAAGTTTCATCCAAAGAAGAAAGAATGATGCAAACTTGATGCAACTCCGAGAAAATCAGCTCCTTTTCTTGTAACTCTTGTAAAGTCTTTTTTATAAACTCCAAATGAGCTAACATATCACCATCTTTTATAAGACAGGCTCTAAACAGTTTACGTGTAAGATGTATGTGTGCACCCACACTATCTCAAACATAAATCTTCTTCAAAATGTCCCAACACCTAGCAGCAGATTCTTCACCACGAATATGGACTAACTGCTGATCACTCAGTGTCAGTCCAATTATACTAAGAGCCTTTTCATTATCCCAGTTAAAGTCAGCTATTTTCTTTTTATCTTCATCATTCAATGGGTTCCAAGCTGTTACATCTGGTGGACTATTAACTACAGTCCATAATCCGTCTTTACGCAGAAGTAGGCTACACTTCATAGACCAGGAAACATAGTTTGTTCCATCCAACCGGGTTATCTGGAATATACTGGTTGACTGTTCTTGTGCCATTGGTAGTTTAACAATAAACCGCAATCAGCTGTCTGAATATGAAACTATATTCACACTGATTCTCAATATCTCTCTGAGCCCATAACCAATGTTATGATATGTACAGAATAACCCTTGAGTAACAAAGATATGCACATGGAAACATTTATGAGAGTCGTTATGAATAATTATTCAGCCACACACAGATACACTAAATTGAGTTAAAGTTTACTTTAAGAAATAGCACAGTCCAATAAGTACAAAGTATAAGTACAGCATAAATACAACAGAGAACCTTAGATGGCAACAGAATGTCAGAAAGACAGAATGTCAGAGAGAGCAAGCTATGATCTCTAGCTTCCTCTTATGGTAATTTGCAATATAATCAACCAATTGAAATATAGTATAAATCAATACAGTGATTTTGTCTTAAAGTTACAAACATACATTGCCAACCCAACTAATTGGTGGACAGATTCCTAACGGTATTGGTTGGGTGTTTGGGGGGTATCTGGGAGAAGGTTGGATGCTATGGCTGCTGGTTCAGGTTTTGGGTTCAAGTTGGCTGGTGGTTTCTAAGTGGGGGGAAGGGGGGCAATGGGCCCAACCCAATGATGATTTTCCTGTATCCATCCTCCTATTTGATGGTGGGGCCCCATTTGTCTAGCCAAACAAGTTCCAATATGATTGATTCTGACATTCTGGGGCCCACTATAAAGCGTATGAGTTTGTGATGAGGACCCATTTCCATCTTGATCAACTCTGTCATTTGGGTAGCTGGGGTCCCCGCAATTAATATCCTATCCACTTTCTCAAATCGGATTGGGCATCTTAGAGGGTTAGTCTTTATGCCCAATTGCTCAATGATAGAAAGCCCGATAAGGCATCTAGAGCACCCAGTATCAATGACAGCTTCTAATTCCCTGGCCTCCCCTGTGTTAGGCACACTAACTTGACTTTGACAGTAAAAGGTATGATGGAAGCACTCACCATTGGGTCATCTTCATCGGTCAGGTTTTCGGGGAGGTGGTGTCAGTCTGGAAGTCCACTGCTACCTTCTGCATAGAGGGAACTTTCCAGGCTGTGTCTAGCAAACCAGCTAATGTCCGGAGGTCTTCCTTGACTTTTCTTTTCTTTTTTTTTAACAAACTTTATTCAGTTTTTCACATTAAAAACAATATTTCCGGGTCATCATCTTTACATACAAATATGACAGCAATTATACATTGATATATGCATATTTAATTCTATTATTCCAAATTTTCAGTAAGGAGAGAAACAAACACATTAATTCTGGCCTCTTTCATTAATCTCAATTGATTTTGTTTCATTTCAATGATTTCAAATATAATCCTTTGGTATTTGTTTTTAAACATAAAGATAAACAATATGTGTTTGCCTAATAATAATTAGTCTGTCTTATTCCCTTTCCATTACACATTTTTTCTTTTGAATTCTAAGTTAATTCAAATTTTAACACACCCACACAAAAAGAAAAAAGAACAAATATAAGTTTCCCCCCCTTTTACTATTTTGAGTGTGACACCTTAATGATTAGAATATATCTTTATTCCCTCATCTTAATTCCCAATAAACCATTAATCATTACATCTTTTCAATTGGATTGCACAGCATATTCCCCCCCCCTTTAATAAGAGTTATCAGTATCTATATTACCCTATTTTCTAAATATTTTTAATTGCAGAGATATTCTTATTAACCCTTGTCACCCTGTGGAATCCCCTTTTTAATTCATCAACCATTATCTCTGAAAAAGCAATTTCTTTTCAACATTTTACTAGTTCTATCTTTCTTTCACATGCTTTTTTCTTACTGCTTCTCCTCCCCCTCTTTTCCCCATATCTTTTCTCATTCCAATTTATGTCCCTCTGTTTCTTAATATCTTCCTTTCCCCTTTTCTGCTGAATCTTCCTGCCTTTCCTAACTTCACAGGTATTCCCTTTTTTAATTGCTTTCTTAAAACTCAACATTTTAACCTTCCTTCTTTCCCCACTTCTTTGTAGCGTTCTTTGTGCTAATTGTCTATTTAAAATGTCTTCTCCTTGAGTCGATTCCTCCTCCTCTGAGAATCTTTCTTCTTGTTCTTCAATCGCCATTTCCATTTTTTCTAGCACAGAGCAAAGTGATTCGCCTCTTTCCTATAGTAATTCTCTCATATTTTTAAGTTCCATTTTTAATTCCTGAAGAGATATCATCATTCTTATATTTTATAATCGTTAAAGTCCACAAAAAGAAACCACTTTTACTTTCCTTCTTTCTTCTTTCAGTTTTTTAAAGTTCTCAGTTATTCCAGTCCAGGGTTTATACCAAAAACATCAATCAGTCCCACAATCTTTCCTTGCTTTTTCCTTTATTCTGGTTCTGCTTTCAACTTCTAAAATTCTTACTTTGTTTCAATATTTCTGTAATGTTATATCCACACCAGTTCATTCAAAAAACGGGATGCTTTCCCTTTTTATTTAAACCAAATTTTTATCAAAAGGTGACACTCTCCATTATACAAAGTCTTCACCTTTTTCCCCTATTTTTTTTATTTAAGGTTTTTCGAATCTCAATATTCCAACACAATCCGGTCTCCAATTTGTAAACTTTGTTATTATTATTCTTTGATAATCTTAAGTCCAGCTTTAGTTTTATACTTGTTTATTCTCAAATTATTTTAGTCCAATTTCATTAAATCTGTCATTCCAGCTTCTTCCTTTCCCGGTTTGAAGCCCCATTTAGCTGTCAGAAATATTTTTCTTTTTTTCTCTATCCCTTTGTAATTTCGCCGCTCACTTTTCTTTTCTTAAAAATTCTATGTTACTTTAGTCCTGGGGTATTTTTGTTTAGTTATATTGTCCAGTTGTCCCGGTTCAGATGTTATCCACCTCTTTCTTCCCTCCTGCACAAATCTTAATCGAGCTGAGTCATCCTCTTCGGGATGGCCATTTTAGACCACTGCTGCAGTCCTCTTCGGGAGGAAAAAAAACCAAGCCCCGGGGGGGGGGAGATGCGGCTCCCCACAATCAGGCCTGCTACTTTCTTTTACTCCGCTGCCCCTCCAAGGCAGTTTCAGCCCCCAATCAGAATGATTGGGGCTCTCCGATGAAAGAGCACGAGCGATAGCCGCAGAGAGTTGCGATCTACCACCCGTCGGCAAGGAGGCTCCGCCTTCTTCTGCATCTTCCTTGACTTTTCTGACTTCTGACAGTCATACTAAACTTCGATTGTGGTGCTTGTGGTACAGGTGTGGGAGCCAGACAGTCAGCTGCTCTATGGCCATCCTGGCCACAGTGGTAACATTTTATCATCCTGTTGGTTCGGATACAAGTTGCTTCAGCGGGTTTGGTCAGTGGTCACCTGACCACAGTTTTCTTAGGCAGGCCTTCAGGAAGGGGTTTTTTATGTGGGTTGATGTCACGGTCTAATTTGTGGGCGGTGACATACCACACTTGCAGAGTTTCTGGTATTCCCCTAATGTTACAGGCCTTCTTTACTTCTGGGTCAGTGTCTTTCTTAAAGTAGTGCAAAGTCATCCTTTCGGGCCAATCCATGAGATGGCTCACAACCCTTCTAAAGTCCCAAACAAAGTCTGATAAGGGTCACTTGCCTTGTTTCATTTCCATTAACTTCTCTTCATTTTCTGCCACCCTGTTTGGATTTTCAAATCTGAGTCTCAATAATTTAATAAATCCATTGACATCTTGTAATTCTGGGGCTTGGTTGTTGTGTAGTTGGGCCACCCAGTCAGATGCATCCCCTTCATTCATCCCATCTGTTATGGCAGTAATCAAGTTGCACTCTGTCATGTATTGATCTCCAAATTGGTCTATGTGGGACCGGATTCGAGTGAGGAAGTAATTAAAATGCTCATGGCACCTGTCGAAAATGGGTTTGAACTGTATTTGGTCTGGTCTGGGTCGTGGTTGGGGAGGTGGTACGGGCCTGGCACCTGCAGGTTGAACCGGAATGAAAGGAGCCTAATGGGCTGCGTATCTAGACTGGGCAGGGCCCCTGAGGCCTGGCTGGGTTGTGCCTCTCTGGGAGAGGGGTCTCTGCAGGGTTGCTCCAATTGGGGTTTGCATTTGTGGTTGCCATGAGGAAGGAGGGTTCCCTGCCTGGTTGGAGGAGGAGTGCCTGGTGTCTGCTGTCTGGGAAGATCCTCTTCAACCCAGGGCTTTGTTGATGCTGGCATCCATTGGCACTGAATCTATCCCTGGCCTGGATAAAATCCCCATCCTGGGGGGATACTTTCTGCAGCTTCTTTCCGGAAAGTGGGGAGGACTTGGGGTTTGCAACATACCTCTGGTAGTCAGCACCTCTTGTCGCCATGGGCTTTCATGCTGGGCCTCTCCAACTGGCATCTGTGTAATCTCCTCGTCCCTCACGATACTTGGATAAGAGAAGATGGGTTGTGCCAGGCTCCCACTTGGCCAGACAGGTTGTGGCTTTGAGACCAAACTTCCCACTTTTAATTGCTGGAATTGTTGTGGTAATTCTGCCATTGATGGGTTCCCAGAATAAATCTTGAGGTTATCATCTTGAGAGAGTTCCGACTCAATTTGGGCCTCCTCTGTCTCTTTTGCTGTATACAAGAGGCTAGGAAAAGATTTTTCCTCAGGCTGTCTGTTTAAAGTCATTTTGCAACTCCCCCACGAGTTGGAATGTCTTGGCCTGGCTCCCCAATTCTCTCTCACTTCTGCAATTCTAAAGGCATCCATCATGTCCTCCAAGGGGAGCTGAAGGATTCAGCTAATGCTCCGCCCCCCCAAACCCCATCCTGTTCACCTTCAGTGTTGGCTGATTCTCGAGCTTTCGCCATCACTGGAAAAAAAGTCTCTGCGGTTATCAGCAGCCCCGTTAGTAAAGCAGTTCTGAAATAGTGTCAGGCATCCAGAAATTGTCTGTTGCAAATCAGTAACTCTGAGACAGGCATTATCTCTAAGTGCTTTATTAAGAACAAGTGCTGGTAATGTCTGTGGAATTTCGGAACTGAGGTGCTTGCCAGACCTCCCACAAAATTCCACCTACACACACACACTTTTCTACACTCATTAATCACATGAACCAATTATTCTGCAGCTGCAATTACTTGCTATGCCACATTCTGTGACCTTGAACATTCAAACTCATATATTTTTTCTACTAAGAACTATTCAATTACATCACCCCCCCTCCCACATTTTCAACTCTGTGACAGCGATGAATTCCAGAGCTGACAGGTGTCCCCACTTGAAAATTCCTTCTCCTATAAGAAAAGAAAAACAAACACAACCAGGGGTTAATGCGTTGTCCTTAACCCCCTCTCCCCCCTCCACAAGAACCCTTCAGTTTGTGGGGGAAGTTGTTAACAAATTATCAGGTTTTGGTGTCACCTGCATCAAATGTATGAGGACCCCATATGGGTACAGACAGCAGCCAAGCGCCTGAAAGAACTTCGCCAGGAGAAACGCCCCTTGCAGGAATTCATTTCGGAATTTCGACTGATCTGTCTGGATTCTAATTGGAACAATGCAGCTTTGATGGATGCTTTTCAGGATGGCCTGTCAGAGGACTTACAGGATGAATTGGTTCACGTGGACCCGGACCCGACCCTCGATGCTCTGGTGGTGCAATGCTTGCGCATTGACACCCAACTTCAATGGCGCAAGACTCGACACACCGTCCAGGAGCAGCCACCCACATCTCTGCCACAGCGCCCTAGGCAACCAGCACCCCGGGTCTCCCACAGTGTCGTGGCAATGGCCGAGGAGCCGATGGAGTCGGGAGCGGTCCGACCTCGTTTGTCGGCCCATGAATGCACACGGAGACTCCAGGGAGGTTTGTGCCTGTATTGTGGGGGGCCTGGACACTTTGCAAATTCTTGTCTTGTTAAGCGAAGGGAGGTACACAGGCCTGTGCCTGAATCTAGACCTGATCAGTCGGGAAACGGGGCACGTATCAACCACCCGCCTGAAGTAGCAGAGGTGGACTCTGGGCCCCCTCAGCATCTACTACTAGACACTTGGGTTTTCTTCCCATCCCAATAGAAGGGGATTTCCACGATTGTGTTGGTGGATTCGGGGGCCATGACTAATTTTATGGACCAGGCCTTTGCGGCTCATTTTGATGTCTCCTTAGTCCTTGGCATGGCCTGGCTTCAGATGCACGATCTCAGGTGCATGGTTGCAGAACACCATTTCGTTTCCAAGTTTCCAGTGCGTGGACCATTTACACCACACCTGTGCTGGCCTGGACATTGCCGCTCCCGCCGTCTCCGTACCTCCTGAACTGTCCGATTTCTGAGATGTATTCAGTGAGAAGGAGGCAGACCAGTTACCCCTGCATCGACCCTATGATTGTCCAGTGGACCTTATGCCCGATGTCCCATTACCCAAGGGACGGTTATATTCCATGTCCGAGCCCGAATTGGCCACCCTCCGTGACTTTTTGGACAAGAACTTGGCCCAAGAGTTCATCCGGCCATCGTCGTCCCCTCTCTCAGCTCTTGTTCTTTTCGTTAAGAAGAAGATAGGAGATTTATGCTTGTGTTGCGATTACCGCTGGTTGAACGCCATCACAGTGCAGAATAGTTACCCCTTGCCGTTCATTCCGGAGTTGTTGGAGAGGTTGCGGAGGCCACTGTTTTCACCAAGCTCAATCTTCGAGGGGCCTATAACCTGGTGCAGATGTGAGCAGGGGACGAATGGAAGATGGCATTTGGCACCCAATACGGGCATTTTGAATACACCGTGATGCCGTTTGGGTTGACCAACGCCCCCGCGGTCTTCCAGCACCTGATGAACGATGTGTTTCAGGAAGTTAGATCGGTTTGTGGTGGTGTACCTGGACGATATTTTGATTTATTCCAGGTCCAGGGACAGCCACCTTCAACACATTTGTCTCATTTTGCAACGTCTTCGGGAGCATCAACTCTATGTAAAGTTGGAGAAATGCCTCTTCTTCCAGACTTCCATAGAGTTCCTGGGGCACATCATCTCTCCCGAAGGCATCGCCATGGACCCGTTTAAGGTGGAGGCCTTGTGTAGTTGGGAACCCCCTCATCGTGAAGGACGTTCAATGCCTCTTGGGGTTCGCTAACTATTACCGGACCTTTATCCCAGGTTTTGCCAAGCTGATGGGTCCCATAACCCAGCTTCTTTGAAAGAAGGTCCCGTTCCAGTGGGGGGCCCCGCAGCAACAGGCTTTTGAGGCAAGAAGGCCTTCATCACTGAACCTGTTCTGAGGCATCCTGATCCACATCATCCTTTCGTGGTGGAGATGGATGCGTCCAACGTGGCTATTGGGGCTGTGTTGTTGCAAGACCTGGCGGATAGCACAACTCTTTTTCCCTGCACGTACTATTCCCGGAAACTCACTCCATCCGAGCGCAATTACACAATCTGGGAAAAAGAGTTGCTGGCTATCAAGGCTGCTTTTGAGACTTGGCAACATCATCTTGAGGAGGCCCGACACAAGGTGGAGGTCCGGACGGACCGTCGGAATTTGTAACACTTGTCCACTGCGAGGAAGTTGAACCAGCAGCAGATCTGGTGGTCGTTGTTCTTTGTCTGATTCAACTTTTTGGTGACCTATATTCCCAGTGGTCAAAATCGGAGGGTGGATGCCCTGTCCCGCAAACCTGAGTACCTTTGCTCCGAGGACCCCCTTCCTCCACAGATGGTGCTGCCAGCAGAATCCTTGGCCGTAGTCCAGGAACCAGTCGATTTGCGGACTTGGGTGCGAGAGGTTGCAGCGCCTGGATGCTTGGTCACAGCAGAGGATGGGGGAAATTGGACCTGACTCCCCATGGATTTTGGAGGAGGGCTTACTCCGACATAGGGGCCGGTTGTTCATGCCCACAGGGCCACTTCGAGCCCTCAGTGTCACGACAATCCTGCAGCCAGCCATTTTGAGTTTTTTAAGACCCTTCATCTTGTCATGCAGACTTTTTGGTGGCCTCGTGTCCGGCATGATGTCTATGCCTATGTCGCGTCCTGTGTACCATACAGGCAAGCGAAAGCCGCGATGGGTGCACCTCCTGGTCTTCTTCAACTCTGCTGACTCTGGAAAGACCATGGGGAGCAATTTCCATGGACTTCTTAACACATTTGCCCTCTTCGTCTGGATTTACGATGGTACTTGTGGTGGTCGACATGTTAACCAAAATGGCCCACTTTATTCCATGTCGGAAATTACTGTTGGCCCATACTACTGCCCGGTTGTTTTTGCAGCATGTGTTTCATCTTCATGGTCTGCCAGACAGGGTAGTTTCAGATCGCGGTGTCCAATTTACTGCTCAATTTTGGAAGAACCTGATGACCGTGTTGCAGGTGCAGGTGTGCTTATCGTCGGCGCATCATCCGGAGACTGATGGTGGGACAGAGAAGATGATTGGCATTCTCGCACAATATTTATGGTGTTTTGTCAACCACCGACAGAACGATTGGGTGACTTATCTCCCTCTGGCAGAGTTTGCCTTCAACAACTCCCAGCACACCTCCACCCAAATGACACTTTTTACGCGAATGTGGGCTTCCATCCAAGGTTTTTTCCATTGTCGCTCTTGGATTCCCTGGTTCCTGAGACGTGGGAATTCTTGTCGGAACTGCATTCTGTTCAACAATTGATTAGACAGCAATTGTTACGGGCTAAGGAGGACTATAAAAAGTTTGCCGATTGTTCTTGCCGGGCGACGCCCCCACTGGCTGTGGGAGACCGGGTGTGGTTGTCCATGAAAAATCTATGGGTCGACTGCCTGATCAAGAAGCTAGACCATCGATTCATTGGTCCCTTCCCTATTGAGGTGGTCATCAATCTCGTAGCTTATCGGCTCACCCTACCGCGCTCCATGCGCATTCATCCTGTCTTCCACCGTTCCCTTTTGGTTCCTGTCACCCCTTCCTGTGATCTCCGACCTTCCGCTGTGGGTGTTCCACCACCTGTACCCGACGATACCACTGCTGATGGCACAGTGATCAGCATTCAGGATTCCTGCTAGCTGAAAGGACAGTTTCAATATTTCATCGAGCGGCTGGGGGATGGACCGGATACCTTTTCCTGGGTGGATGCTTCCACGTTCCACGCCCCGGACTTTATCCAGAGCTTCCATAAGCAGTTCCCCTTGAAACCACGTCCTGATCATCAAACTCAGGAGAAGGGCCCTGCGGTGAGGGATAGTGTTGTGGCTCCGAGTCCTGAGCCTGCATTCTTAGAGAAAGAGGATTCAGAAGATGAGGAGGAATTCGGCAATGCCTTCCTCCCTGATTGTGCCTCAGGTGTCGTCAGATAACCAAGGAACAGCCTGAGGCTAACCAAGAGAAGGAGGAGGGCATATTGGAGCAGCCATTCACAGGGGATCAAGCAGACGAATGCTGGCTTGATGCGAGGCACCGTCGCAGGCAAAAGTGTGGGCTGCAGTGCAGGAGGTGTGGACGAATGAGTGAGCTGAATTAGTGACACGCCCCACAGGGAATAAAAGTGGGTGTGTTTGCTCTGGGAACTTCGTTTGGGACAACGTGTGATTTATTCAGAAGAGCTCCGGTGTATTCTGTGTTGTAACAGCTTGTGTGATTTATATTCCTGTTATCTTGTCGGACTTGGCAGACAGCGTGAGTGAGACTGCCAAGAACATTATCAGCTCAAGGAATTAACTCTATAATTACTGGATTTGCTTGCCTGTTAGTATTCAGTTTGGAGTTTGGGCTTCTCACCTCCTTTGTAAAGGTGAGACATAACACACACACACACACATATATATGTTTTCTAAAGTTTTCACAGGTACTTACATATATGGTATTCAGCTTTGTTTGGGTATTTTCCCACGTCATTATAGTTGTGCTTTTAAAGTTGTAACAACGTTTCAGCAGAATCTCATCTGCCATCATCAGGTTTCTGTATTGTGTTTGTCTGTGAGTCAGAGTTTTACAGTTGTTTCAGTTTTAAATTTGGGGCTAGCCTATTGCTGTGCCAGAATGGTTTTTTCTTCATCCTGATTGGTTGGGAGTCTTGGTCTGTGTTTATTGGTCTTGGAGTTTGCTGTGTTCTGCTTGATTGGTGTTTCTAATATCTTCTGTCTGTATGATCAAAGATCTACACGTGGAACAAGAAGATCTGCTTGTAAGTTTCGACGTGGTTTCACTATTCACTCAAGTCCCGATAAAAGAAACTCTTGAAATCATCAAAAATAAATACCAATCAGCTAAACACCTCATGGAACTCACAGAACACTGCTTAACCAACACATATTTCATATACAAAGGACAAAGATACAAGCAAATTGAAGAAGCCCCTATGGGATCACCACTGTCACCCATCATTGCAAACCTGTTCATGGAAGAATTCGAATCCAGAGCCCTGTCTAATGCCACCCACAAACCCAAACTATGGTTAAGATACATTGATGACATATTTGTGATTTGGCCCCATGGAAAAGAAAACCTAAACAATTTCCTAACACACCTAAACACCACACACCCCAAAATCAAGTTCACCATGGAAACAGAAACAAACAAACAACTACCATTCCTAGATGTACTAATCTACCATTCCTAGATGTACTAATCTACAAAAAAACAGATGGCACACTAGGACACATCTTATACCAGAAGAAAACACACACCAACCGTTACCTCAACGCCCAATCCCACCACCACCCAGCACAGATGAACTCCGTGGGCAAAACACTAATTGCTATAACCAAACACTTGGCAGACAAGACACACATAAAGACTGAACTATGCACCCTGACTAAAGTACTGACAGCCAACAGCTTCCACAAAAGCAAAATCACCGGCTTGATCCACAAAAACACTGAGACATAATGGAGACCTAGAAGATGAACAGACCTATGGAACAGCTGTCCTGCCCTACATAAGAGATACTACAGACAAAATCAGTAAGATACTACACAGGCATCACATCAAGACTGCCTTCAAAACAGACAGAAAAATAGCAGCCATCCTTAGAAACCCCAACGATAAAATTGACCTGGAAAACCAAGGCATATACAAAGCCCCCTGTGCATCATGCCCGGCCACATACATTGGACAGACCAATAGAAGAATAAGTACCTGCCTGGATGAACACAAAAATGCAGTCAAAAAGCTGGAACACACTTCCTCACTAGTCCAACACATGAAAGCCACAGGTCCTTGCATCAACTTGAGTGGCACCAAAACCCTAGCCACTATAGAAAACCCCAGCTACAGAATTATCAGAGAAGCCATAGAGATTGAAAAAAGACCTGAAAGCATGAATAGAAGAGATGATTCCACCAGACTGTCAATTATTTGGAAGCCTGCACTCACACACACACAAAAAAATCTCCACACCACTAGCCAGGCGAACACCTGGGCACAAACAGATCCCCCGATACCTCCAGCTCAAACACACCCCAACCAGGCACCCAGATGAAACCTAGCTTCCTAACAAATGACAGCTGTCCATTTACTCGGAACCAAGTTGCACTAAAAGCCTCCAATACAGAAACACAATGTTGGCAGCCTATCAAGACACAAAACAGACAGAAAATATTAGAAACACCAATCAAGCAGAACACAGCAAACTCCAAGACCAATAAATACAGACCAAGACTCCCAACCAATCAGGATGAAGAAAAAACCATTTTGGCACAGCAGTAGGCTAGCTCCAAATTTAAAACTGAAACAACTGTAAAAGTCTGACTCACAGACGAACACAATACAGAAGCCTGATGATGGCAGATGAGATTCTGCCGAAACGTTGTTACAACTTTAAAAGCACAACTATAATGACGTGGGAAAATACCCAAACAAACATGGGGAAGTTTCACCAGGTTTCTGCATCTAAAGAAGAATATCTTCATCAGCTGGAAGGAATTTTTACCATGTTCAATTTAACCATTTCAGTTCCCTGTGAAATCAGAATAGCCACAGCAACCACAATCAACAATTAACATCCTGGAGTTTGCTAGATGTAATTGTTTTCAGTATCACTGTTCTCATTTGCCATTGTGATTGCGGGGTATCAAAAATGCAAAGGATTTCAATGTTCATTTGCCACCATGCCAGAACTCGGGCTACTAAAGCTTTCAAAGTGTAGGCTTGCTACCATGACAACCGCAAAAGGTTTTAAATGTACCTATTTACATATTCTATCAATAATCTTCCCTTACCACTGCACAACAGGTCAACATTTTGGAAACATATTTTACCTATCCCTGGCAAAACATAGACATTACATGCAGAATATTACATGGATAAGGCAGTAACAGTTTCATCTGGGTGCCTGGTTGGGGTGTGTTTGAGCTGGAGGTATCAGGGGGGATCTGTTTGTGCCCAGGTGTTTGCCTGGCTAGTGGTGTAGAGATTTTTTTGTTTGTGAGTGCAGGCTTCCAAATAATTGACAGTCTGGTGGAATCATCTCTTCTATTCATGCTTTCAGGTCTTTTTTCAATCTCTATGGCTTCTCTGATAATTCTGTAGCTGGGGTTTTCTATAGTGGCTAGGGTTTTGGTGCCACTCAAGTTGATGCTATGACCTGTGGCTTTCATGTGTTGGACTAATGAGGAAATGTGTTCCAGCTTTTTGACTGCATTTTTGTGTTCATCCAGGCAGGTACTTATTCTTCTATTGGTCTGTCCAATGTATGTGGCTGGGCATGATGCACAGGGGGCTTTGTATATGCCTTGGTTTTCCAGGTCAATTTTATCATTGGGGTTTCTAAGGATGGCTGCTATTTTTCTGTCTGTTTTGAAGGCAGTCTTGATGTGATGCCTGTGTAGTATCTTACTGATTTTGTCTGTAGTACCTCTTATGTAGGGCAGGACAGCTGTTCCATGGGTCTGTTCATCTTCTGGGTATCTATTATGTCTCAGTGTGTTTTTGTGGATCAAGCCAGTGATTTTGCTTTTGTGGAAGCTGTTGGCTTTCAGTACTTTAGTCAGGGTGCATAGTTCAGTCTTTATGTGTGTCTTGTCTGCCAAGTGTTTGGTTATAGCAATTAGTGTTTTGCCCACGGAGTTCATCTGTGCTGGGTGGTGGTGGGATTGGGCGTTGAGGTAGCGGTTGGTGTGTGTTTTCTTCTGGTATAAGATGTGTCCTAGTGTGCCATCTGTTTTTCTGTAGATTAGTACAACCTAGGAATGGTAGTTGTTTGTTTGTTACTGTTTCCATGGTGAACTTGATTTTGGGGTGTGTGGTGTTTAGGTGTGTTAGGAAATTGTTTAGGTTTTCTTTTCCATGGGGCCAAATTGCAAATGTGTCATCAATGTATCTTAACCATAGTTTGGGTTTGTGGGTGGCATTAGACAGGGCTATGGATTCGAATTCTTCCATGAACAGGTTTGCAATGACGGGTGACAGTGGTGATCCCATAGGGGCTTCTTCAATTTGCTTATATCTTTGTCCTTTGTATATGAAATATGTGTTGGTTAAGCAGTGTTCTGTGAGTTCCATGAGGTGTTTAGCTGATTGGTATTTATTTTTGATGATTTCAAGAGTTTCTTTTATCGGGACTTGAGTGAATAGTGAAACCACGTTGAAACTTACAAGCAGATCTTCTTGTTCCACATGTAGATCTTTGATCATACAGACAGAAGATATTAGAAACACCAATCAAGCAGAACACAGCAAACTCCAAGACCAATAAACACAGACCAAGACTCCCAACCAATCAGGATGAAAAAAAAAACATTCTGGCACAGCAGTAGGCTAGCTCCAAATTTAAAACTGAAACAATTGTAAAAGTCTGACTCACAGACGAACACAATACAGAAGCCTGATGATGGCAGATGAGATTCTGCCGAAACATTGTTACAACTTTAAAAGCACAACTATAATGATGTGGGAAAATACCCAAACAAACATGGGGAAGTTTCACCAGGTTTCTGCATCTAAAGAAGAATATCTTCATCAGCTGGAAGGAATTTTCACCATGTTCAATTTAACCATTTCAGTTCCCTGTGAAATCAGAATAGCCATAGCAACCACAATCAACAATTAACATCCTGGTGTTTGCTAGATGTAATTGTTTTCAGTATCACTGTTCTCATTTGCCATTGTGATTGGGGGGGTTATCAAAAATGCAAAGGATTTCAATGTTCATTTGCCACCATGCCAGAACTCGGGCTACTAAAGCTTTCAAAGTGTAGGCTTGCTACCATGACAACCGCAAAAGGTTTTAAATGTATCTATTTACATATTCTATCAATAATCTTCCCTTACCACTGCACAACAGGTCAACGTTTTGGAAACATATTTTACCTATCCCTGGCAAAACATAGACATTACATGCAGAATATTACATGGATAAGGCAATAATAGTAATGGAAAATGCCTGAAAGCCCTTTTCTTTTTTTAGTGTGAGTGAAAGTAGTTGTGTTAATTGGTAGTCTCTGAAAGCTCAGAGGGGGAGCACAACTCCTGGTTGGGAGCAATAGGGGTGGGTGCAGATTGATATTTTCTGCAAAAATTGAGACTACCATTATTATAGCATTTGAAAAATGAAAGATAATTCAGAAATTTTTTTCCTAAGATCTAGAGAAAGAGGTTGGTGGTCACGAAGGGCTTACTAAGACACTCTTAGATGTATGTATCCCTATCCTTACAAGAACAGAGACCACTCCTCATTTGCTATATGTTTTAGCAGTCAGACAGTGAGTCATGCTAAAGGTCCTTGATTTGATCCTTGAGAGGAAGGAGATGGAAAGTAGTTGTCTCAGGAATATTTTTGTGGGTTTGTCTGTTATCCTAAATTCTTGTTGCTAAATTCTTGCTTGCTAGAATGAATACAAGCTGAAACAACTATGTTGTTCCCTCATAGTCAGTTGTTTAAACAAGCATAGAAGACAACTCAGACTTCCAAAGTAGAATCTCGGTTTTCCTGATGAAGTCTGAAATAAAATCATAATCTAAAAGAAGACCATAGATGAACCGTCTCATGGTTCCTGGGAGTGTGTGATGTTTTTAGATGATGAAATCACAGGAATGCAAAATTCTTTGTTATATTATTAAATGCTAGTCTAGGAAAAGACAGAGAGAGAAAGAGAGAAAGATGTGTGGTTTTGATTTAAAGCAGTAGTTCCCAAACTTTTTTCAGTCCACCGCCCCCTTGGTGCTACAAACTCATCCTCAGTGCCCCCCACTCAGGGGGGGAATCAAATTTCTGTGGGCATGGCCTAATTTGAGGGTGTGGCTTGCTGGTCACATGACTGGGTGGGTGTGGCTTGCTGGTCATGTGACTGGCTGGCTTTGCTTGCTGGTCACATGACCAGGTAGGTGTGGTTTGGTGATCATGTGACTGGGTGGGTGTGGCCAGGTGACTGGCAAACCACAAATGGTCCTCAATTAATGGCCGGTTGTTTAGCAAGTGATCTAATTTTTGCCTGGACTCCCCAGACCTACTTGACTTGTTTTTGGAGTTTTGACAGCCATGCACACACATACACACACACTCCCTTCTAACCCTGCTGGAGCAGGTCATTGGACTAGAATTGGCAAAGCATCTCTGATTAGATTCTAGTAGTGCATAGAGTCTAATCAGAGATGCTTTGATGATTCTTGTTGATTTGTTTTATTTGTATTTATTTTGTATTGCTGAATTGCATTGACACACAACCCAGAAGCTTTTGTGATTCTTTGCAGCAACCTCTCACTTTGCTGTACTTTTCAAACGTGCCACCACTGCCATGTTCTAGGACATAGGACCTAGAATCCAGGTACCGGCCCTGCAGATCCACCCCATTGAGTCCCCTGCACTGGAGGGACCTACCCAAGTAAGTGGAGCAGTGTACCAAGTCAATGGAGTGAGCCTGAGAGAGGGAAAGAGAGAGAAAAGAAAGAGAAAAGGGAAAGAAAGAAAAAGTGACACAGAGGGGGATGGAAGGAAGGGAAAGAAAAGAAATAAAGGAGGGAGGGAGGGAGGAGAAAGATAATGAAATATTTATTCTAGTCCAATCACCTGCTCCAGATGGGTTAGAAGGGTGTGTGTGTGTGTGTGTTCTCCTTGTAATTTACCAGTCCATTTTGGTTTTGCCTTCTTCAGAATTGGCACTGTAATACACTGGGGAAAAGTAATTTTTTAGGATGGAGATCTGGTCCAATGGATCCTGTTTAAAGCCTCAACAAAATGTGAGAGCTTCCTGATAGTCTTGACCATGTTTCATCCACAAAACCTTTAATAGAAGCCAAAGACGTTTCAATGTGGAAAAGGGCCCCAGTCTAAACTAGGCCTCATTTCAATATGATGCATAAGCTCTCCCTCTCTCTCTCTCTCCCTCTCCCTCCCTGCCTTCTTCCCTCCCAGACTGGCTTTGCTCTACTTTCCTGATGTGCCTGCGGGGCCGGCACTTCAAACATAGATGGATGGATGGATAGAGAGACAGGTAAGTAAGTAAGTAGGTAGGTAGATATATTGGTAGATAGGCAGGCAGGCAGGCAACAGGTAGGCAGGTAGACCTTTTGGATGAATGTATGGATAGACAGGTAGGCAGGCAGGCAGGCAGACAGACAGACCTTTTGGATGGATGGATGGATAGGTAGGTAGGTAGGTAGATAGGTAAATAGATCAATCGATATTGGTAGATAGACAGGCAGGCAGGCAGGCAGGTAGGCAGGCAGGCAGGCAGAATGCAACAGTGGCGGCTCTTTGGGAAAGTAGAACAAAGCCAGAGTGGCTTTGATCTACTTTCCCAACGTGCTGTCACTGCTGCATTCAACACATCGGCTCCGCAGGCTCACCCCATTGAGCCCCTTGCACCTCTCCGGTGCAACAGTCAATAGGGTGAGCCTGCGGTTCTGGCTCCTCAAATGCCCCCCCTGCTGCCTCTTAGCACCCCCAAGGGGGCCAGCAGAAGGGCGCTAAGAGGCGGCAGGCAGGCATTCGAGGTGCTGGCACCGCAGGCTCACCCCATTGACTATTGTACTCCTCTGGAGCTGGTGCCTCAAATGCAGTGGTGGCGGCTTTGCTTTACTTTCCCAACATGCTCCCACATTCCAGGCACTGGCTCTGGAGCGGTGCAACAGTCAATGGGGTGAGCCTGTGGGGCTGGTGCCTCTAACACCCTCCTGCCACTTCTTAGCGCCCCCCAATGGGGCTAGCAAAGGGGCACTAAGAGGCGGCACTGGCACAGCAGGCTCACCCCATTGACTGTTGCATCAGAGCAGTGCATGGGGATCAATGGGGTGAGCCTGCGGAGCCGGTGCATCGAATGCGGCTGCGGCGGCACATTGCTCTACTTTCCCAACATGCCAGCGCTGCCACATTCGAGGTGCTGGATACAGAGTGGTGCAACAGTCAATGAGGTGAGCCTGCAGGGCTGGCGCCTCAAACGCCCCCCTGCCACCTCTTAGTGCCCCTCTAGGGCATCCCAGCGCCCCCCAGGGGGTGGTATCACCCACTTTCTGAACCACTGATTTAAAGTATTCCTTCCCTTTCCCCGCTTGCAAAAATCTGTTTCCTTTTGGCACAGCATCTGCTTTCCATAGTGCAAATAGTCCACAAACTGTGGACATCACGGAGGCTGATTGCGCGCTCCTTGACCCATGTTCCTTTCAGTCTGGTGGTTTGTTTTTTTTTAAATTTATTTCCTGGCTGACAACTTTGCCTGCTATTGTGAGAGCAGCAAAACCTACCCTGGCTATTGGCCGACACCACTTTCTCCTTCTCCAACTTCCCAGATCCGTTAATTTTGGGACAAGGAATAAATAGTATTCGCAAGATACTTCTCCAGCTAGAACCTAGTAAAATTGTTCAAACTAATAATGAATAAAACCAAAAAGTGTATCATAATGTTGGAAGAATTATCCTTCTGGGTTCAGTTCCAAGTGGGGAAAAAGACACTGGAAACATGGAGACTGTTAGAAAGATGGTTTAATGATGGACAGGACCACATGGCTTGGAGCTACAAAGTGAAAAGTACACTTCAAGATGTTTTTATGCCCTCTGTTGGGATTTGAATTTGAGCTTGTATTCTGATTGTTTGTCAGACTCCCATGGGGCCATGCAGGGGCAACTCTGTAGGCTCTCCTGAGTCACAGGCTTGGTTGAGTCTTGCTGAATGATGAAAGGGCTTTAGGCAATTCCTATTATACTCTACCTGGATTAGATCTTTGTTATGTAAAATGGACTGGCCTAGGCCAGAGTAATGGTCCATTAGCAAAGGTGGAGAGACTTTCTGCCTCTGAGTTTCCACTTTTCTTTTTAGAGGAAAAGTATTTTTTGTATATCTTAAAACATTTCATTTTCCTAGGAGAGAGGTGGGTTTTAACTTTCAACAATAAGAACAAGGATCGCTTTGAGCTGGCATATTAGGAATTTGTAAGCATGCACATAAAGTGGCTATTGGATTAGGCTTGCCTGTTCATAAAATGTTTACTAATGGAAGACATTGCAAGTTACAAAGCAGTGGTTTCCCATAGCCTCTAGCCCAGTGCTTCTCAAATGTTCTGTGATCATATTTGCAACTATTAAGTAAACAACTGGAAAATGTGAGGATCACCCAGTTCAATACCTTCTACATGCTGGTCTTTAAGAGCACTAGAATTTGTATTTTTCAGGAATGTTATGACTACTGTGCTTTTATACATTCTATCCAATGGGAGGTGGGTATGTTTAAGAATCAGCTTACACAGCTCCATTGTGGCAATATGCAACAGAGCTAGAGATGGGTAAACCATGCAATCCTGCTCCAGCAAACCACTGAAGTTATCCTTTTTAAAGCAAAATGTTATATTAGAAAGAGTTGATTTCAAATTAGAGGCTTATTTACTATTTCTTTTCTTTTATGCCCCCACCCCATAATGTGGAGAGACATGGAGATAGCCTTGAAGAGAATACTCAAAAGTTGTTAGAGAAACAAGGGTTATTCCTTAAACTCTGGAAATATGGCTTTGATCCTTGAATTACTTTTAATTGGGTAAGAGCATTCAGATCTGCAAGGGTTGCCAAATGTTTTATATGTCTATCTGTCTCATCACCACTTGTACGGCATGAATTGTGGGATATGCTTGACTCTATTCCAGAGCTTTGCCTTTGAGATGGCAGGAAAGTTTGGTCTCAGAAAGTCCATTCACATATGCATATAATTGCTTGCTCCTACCATAGCATTTAGAAATGGGCCTAATCCTTCTTGAGAAAACAAACCTATTCATCCAGATCAAGGCTTATAGAAAATAGTTATGAAGCAGCTGCCTTTTCTGCTCCTCAGAAATAATCAGTTGATTATAGCCTTAAAAATCCACTCTCACGCCTTGTATTTGTGAAAAAGTACAGCAGCTACATAATCACTTTCTGAAATTCCACTGCTGCTGACTGGAGGTCATGAAGACCTGGGGATAAGCATTTGCCACATATCAACAGAAAAAGATTGCCAGATTTTTCAGCAGAATGCCCATGTCTCCTATCTAGCCAACAACACTTTCCGATTTTGCAATTCTGTTCCTCTCTGTTAGTTACATACACAAATGCATGATGTAAATATTAAAATCAAAGCTTAAACTCTGTTATGTCTGATTGAAGGGGAATAAAGTCTCGATATTTCACTTTTAGCAAAGCTTACTTTGTCCATCAAGCAGTATCACTGGAGAGAAGCTTCCTCATCCTTTATGCCTCCAATAGAGGACAATTCTTAGAGTTGAAATTATATGCAAGACACACAGATTTCTTAGTTATCTCCAGAAATAAATATTTCTTAATGTTTACATTTCTCTTGATATAAAATGACATTCTGTTGCTCTAAGATTAAGGTTTTTATTGCCAAGGATTTTTTTCCACAAGGTTTTATCTGGTGGCAGGTTCCAGTGGGATTTTAAGAAAGAGGACTAAAGGGGAAAACAAGAAGTGCAAGTCCAGGATAGGTGTTTTCATTACAAGTTGATCATAATGTACATTCTGAATATTTTAATATAATAGGAAATAGTGAGTGGGATAAGGTCAACGATTAAAAAAAGCAGGTCCAATGCAGAGAGGGAAAGTATGATAGAGGCAAAGGAACTTGTAAAGCACAATCACCTATGTTCCAAAGCATGGAAAACAAAAACACAAAGCACATTTTAAAACCGCTTGCATTCAGAAGCATTAACTTTCTCGAACTTGGCATTCTCTAGGCGTGCTGAGACTACAGTTCCAAGAATTCAGATTCAGGAAGCCTGGTACTGAGCTTGAAAGGATAGCTAAATTTAGCCCAAAGATGAAGAAGCCATCCCTCTAACAATGAAATTTGGGGAAATGGGTGTTAAATATCCGTTGGGATATTACATATTAAACAATGGGCGGAAACATCTGCTAGATTGTTTCATTCTTTAGCAATAGTGTAACTGAGGTAAGGCAACAGAGGCACGATATCAGACATACATATTGCGTGCATGCACACACATGTACAGAAATACACACACACACATATTATGTATATACACGTAGGACTAAAACTGATGAATATGAGTATTAAACATCAATTAATATTAAACATTAATTTATTCAAGGTATGAAGAAGCATACAAGCTTTGAACTGATCTGCAGATTAATGCAGCAAAACACATTCCTTCGGTGGAGAAGAAATCTCATTTTCTATTTTATTCACAAGTAGCAAATGGTGACAACTCTAGGACTTGGTGGTTTTAAAAGAACTTCCCGTATGTTCTGAGGGAAGGCAGCTATCAATCAAGCTATTAAAAGGGAGGGGGTCACTATCACCTTACACCTACAAGATGTGATTGTCTTATAAATTTACCAATATCTTCCAAAGGGGTAATTTGTGAATGGCACTTTCATGATGATAGTGCCTGCCAAAGTTGTTTGGTTGATTGCAATAAAGTCCAAATGAGGCCTATGGATTCTTCTTCAGCTAGGTCAACAGTTGAAAAGCCTTGAACAATTCAAGCACCAATTCTTGCCACTGAATATCCTCTCCTTTCTCCATTTGCAGTGCTGCTTCAGAATGGTTGCTTCTCTTATGTTGCATGACAGGGTTGGACCTATGATGCTGCCCAGAATTAGGAGAAACCAAGTAAATCAGAGCCTTTTGGAAATGCCAGTACTTTGCAATAGAATGGTCAGAGAGAGTGCATTAAGCAAGTAGTTTCTTTATCTTTAAAAATGTGAGGTTTGTACCAGGTTAAAACGGGCAGATTTTGGAATGTTAGTAACACATGAAGTAGATAAATGACTTTTTTGATCAACTTAAAAGAAATTGTGTCCTCTTTGTTGATGATATAAATTGTTTAATGCTACAGAAAATTCACTTATTTTGCAAAATGACATGTTTTTGAATGGTCATCTATTTGATAACTTCAAGTTTTAGTTAAGAAATGCTTATTTTTACATATTTGAAAGCAAAAACAGAATGAAAATTATAAGTTAGGTGGTATTGATTTATTTTGCCTATGTATTCATCTCCAATGACATTTTCTTAAGTTCATTGCAACAGCATTGCTAAAAAGCACTAAAAGTTGTAAATTTAATTTTATGAAGTTTCTTTCCTGGAAATACTGTATTGCTCACTAGAGCTTACAAAACATATTTTGGAATATTGTTTCACCGTTTGGAATCCACAGTTACACTTTACTGATTTTGTTTGTTCAAATTTGTAATTCTCCTTTGATTAATAAACATTAAACACTAATCTGACAAGATAGATCAGTGGTGGCTAACCTTTCAGGGCTCCAGTGCTAAAAATTGTGTGCGCGCTTGCGCTCGCTCACATGCCAGCACCCAGGAGGCAAAGCGCAAGACCACCCATGCCCCCTGCGCATGTGTGTGCAATCCCACCCACCACCAACTTAACTGCACTGTACCTCACAGCTGATTTTTTGCTGGTTTGAGGCCTTTTTCGGCCTCCCAGAGGCTTGAAGAAAGCCCCTGCAAGCTTTGCAGGACAAATAATAGGCCCATTTCATCATTTCCAGTATTACAGGAAGTGACAAAATGGGCCTATTATTCGGCTTGCAAAGCCTTTTTTCAAGCCTCTGGGAAGCCGAAAAAGGCCTCAAACCAGCTGAAAAATCAACTGTGAGGCACGTGCATGTGTGTGCGCAGTGAGGTAAGTTTGCCTGCAGCTTGTGTGCCAGCAGAAATGGCTGTGTGTGCCACCGGTGGCATGCGTACCATAGGTTCCCTATCACAGAGATAGACAATTGCTCACTCCTAAGACAGACATTGCTTACTGCAGCAGCATATATTAGATTTTCCACATAAGCAGGAAGTTCCTTAAGACTGAGCTGCAACTATTACATCTCACACTCTATCCCAGATGTGTCAAATTCAATTTCTTTGAGGGCTGCACTAGGGTTATGTTTGACCTCAGGAGGGATGTGTGGCCAGGGTAGGCATCGCCAGCTTGATATCACTTGTGTTGGGGACACCTGTGGTGGCTTGAGCACTCTGCCAGCAAAAACAGGCTCCTGAGCTCCATTTTTGGCTGGGACAGCTTCCTGCAACCCCGCCAGTAAAAACGGAGCTTGGGAGGGCTGCACATGGCCCTCCCAAATTCCGTTTTCTCTGGCTGACGCATCATGGGCTGGTTCTTCACTGTTTTCAGGGTTCCCATGGGCCAGATCTAAGCATCCCGTGGGCCGGATCTGGCCTGTGGGCCTTGAGTTTGACACCCCTGCTCTATCCCATTTCCTACCTTTAACTTTTACCAACTTTATTTATCTCCATTTGGTCTTCATTTTTCTAAAGGCGATATTTCCAATCCCCATTCTATAGGTAATACGTCACAATTGTTCCCAAAATTTCCATGACTAACCAAGACAGTTAAGTGAATTTTGCCCCATTTTACCTTTCTTGTCATAGCTAGCAATAGCATATAAACACTTATATACCACTTTATAGTGCTTGAAAGCCTCTCTAAGCATTTTACAGATTTAGCATATTGCCCCCAACAATCTGGGTTCTCATTTTGTCTACCTCGGAAGGATGGAAGTCTGAGTCAACCTTGAGCCAGTGAGATTTGAACTGCCAAATTGCAGGCAGACAGCAGTCAGGAGAAGTAGCGTCCAGTATTGCACTCTAACCACTGCACCACCAGTTATCAAGTAAATCACTGCGGTTGTTAAGTTAGTAACCCGGTTGTTAAGTGAATCTGGCTTTCCCATCGACTGCTTGTCAGAAAGTTGCCAAACTTTCTGGGACATTGCAACTGTTATAAATACATTCCAGTAGCCAAGTTACAATTAGCAACTGGCATATATTTATTCTGCAATGGTGATTAAGTGTGAAAAATGGTTGTAAGTTACTTTTTTCCAGTTTTTCTAAGTTTGAACAGCACTAAACAAATAGTTGTAAGTTGAGGACTATCTGTATGTATGGTCAGAGGTGCTAATTATACATTATGCCATCAAGAGAATAATAAATTTTTTTTAGAAATATAGCCAGTATTGCTTGTAAAAGTCACACTCTTTGTAACTAAGAGAAGGAGCAGGGGAAACATGATAGCAGTCTTCCAATATTTGAGGGGCTGCCACAGGGAGGAAGGGGTTAAGCTATTTTCTACAGCACCTGAAGGCCAGACAATGAATAATGGATGGAAACTGAACAAGGAGAGATTTAACCTGGAAATAAGGAGAAACTATCTGACATTGAGAACAATCAACCAATGGAACAGCTTGCCTTCAGAAGTTGTGAGAGCGCCATCACTTGAGACTTTAAAGAAGAGATTGGACTCCCATCTACAAGGTCCCTTCCAACTCTGATTATCTGTTATCTTTGAGTCATAGATCTGTGACCAAATGTCTGATTAGTTTAGCCTTAAATTTATTTATACAGGAATGAATTTAATGACTGGGCCACACTGAGAGAAGAGGAATTGTTTTGGGCTGCGTTTAAAATCATCAACACAGTTAATCTACCAGTATATAAATCACATAATAATGTTAAAAGTTTACGATCTTATATGGCTGCAATATTAGCTATCCAGTGTTACATGTGGTCCTCGGGCTGCGGCGTGAATTGCCTGCTTTAGAATAACTATCAGAGGTTTTTATAATGCAGGCAACCTTCCAACATTTGAATGATTCTGTTTGTGATTCTCATTTTGTAAAGAGAGATTGCTTGGAGGAACACTGATAAACAGATACTGTGTGCTCTTCATACTTCAAGGCAAACTGATGAGTGTACTAAAGTTACAATATCGGAAACAAACACCAGTTTTCTGTCTCCAATAAATCAGAATTCTGTCCCCAATAAATCTAAATTTATTGAATATGCACATATGTTTGAATATGCATATATGTTTCACATATCTGGCCTACTTCTCAGTTTTAATAAATAGCAAAAATATTAAAATACCATTTGGTTTCCATTTTTATATAATTGTAAGGTTAAACCCACCCCTCTCCTAGGAAAATGAAATATTTTAGGATATATTAAAAAGGCAAAATATTTCCCCAGAAAGAGAAGTAGAAACTCAGAGGCAGAAACTCAGCCCCTCCCACCTTTGTTAATGGGCCATTAAGGCCTGGGCCAGTCTATTCAACATAACAAAGATCTACCTCCTTCAGGGAGAGCCATTTAATTGCCCTTCATTGCACCACCCACCAAATTTCAACCAAACTTAGCACAGACAACCTACAAAGCTAGCTACGACCTCTGACAGCAACCAATCCAAATACACTTCCTTTGTCCCAGGAAGTTCAAAGCCCAGAGAAAGCATAAAATCCAGGGACTCGCATCTCTTCCCTTTTCTTCGCCCAAGAGCTCCAAGGCATGTGATCCTGTCCACCATTAAACCATGTTTTCCAAACAGCCTCCATGTTTCCAGTGTCTTTTTCCCACTTGTAGCTGAACCCAGAAGGATATTTCTTCCAACACAATTTCCCCTATAATTTTATAATTTGTGAATTAAATGCCTCAATGGACTTTTTCTAAGAAACTGTGGGAAAAATAATTCCTTGTTTCAGAAATGATTGTAAAAATAATAGCAGTAGAGTCCGCTATGAACAGTAGCAAATAGTGATTCTTGTGTTTGGTGAGATTTAAAAGGAATAAATTGGGTTTAATCATAAATTTGCAATGAATGATAACTATATATGTGTATAATAAAAGCTTGGTGTCACTATATATATATTTACAGATACTGATGGAGTTAAAATGTAAAAAAATCTAGACAAAGATGATAAAAATGTAACATTTTCCTACAGAAATGTAACTTTAAATTGATTCAATAATATTTTTGATAAGATTATTTGACCTTTAATGAATAAAGACTGACAAATACCCTACTAAGAAAAAAAAATACTCCCCCCCCCAATTTTTACCAGAATAGCCTGCTAGGTGCTCTGTATTTCTCTTAAGGACCTTCATACAACATTACCATAAATAATTAAACTACATCATGTTCTTTTAATATCTTTAATGTCTTTTAAGGCTTCTAATAAAATAATGTACTTAAAGTAAAATTGCTACTTATTGATTAAAGTTAAAATAAAACAAATAATAATATATCGAAGTGTTTTGAAACTGAAAAACAAATATTCCTAAAATAGTTATTTTAATTTAGAAAATATTGAAATCACTCAGAAAAAAAATCCATATCTAAATGAAGACTTTTTAACATAATCCCAGGATGCTATCAAGAAACCTCTATCTTTTCAGAATTTCTAATAGTTTGCAATTTCATTCTACAATTATATCAATATTTATTTCAGCAATACATAAAAACTTCCAGAATATTCAGCTGGTTATTCAACTTCACTAGAAGGAATGAAATAATTTAAAACTTATGCATGCAAACCCAAACCCCAGAAAAATCACTGATTGTTTTTTAATTTTAAACATCATTTAGTCTGACTGAATTATTGGATAAATGTTGTGCTGCCATGCACTACAAAATATTGTAGTCTGGGCCAGGTTTGCATGTAAAAGACAGAGCTGAGAAAAACTTGGTTGAAACTGCCAGCAACTGCAGAATAGTGTTGTCAGCCTCAAGATATCCATAATATGTATATTCTGCATTCTAACTATTGCTTTCCTGCTGCTATGCCATTCTATTTCTTTCGGCTGTCAATAGCAATTGAGGGAGGGGGGAATTTGGAGATGAAGAAGGCTGGAGGTGTTTTGCATTCCTTTGCTGGGTTAGCAAGGGGAGGGGGGATTCTTTTCTTTAACTTTCCATTTCTTGGCTAGCTTCTGTCCCCTTTTGCGCAACTGCGAACTTTTATCAAAATATGTCAAGGTCAACGGAAGAAGCCTCATCACCACCTGGAGATGGCCACATGATCATATTCAGAACTTTTAATTGGAAGACTCATTTGGACTTTGGGGGTGGGAGCATTTCTATTCCTTTGTATATGTGATCTGCGTGCCAATTTCTCAGTTTCGGAATTGGATCTGTAGTTTCCACTTTATTTTCCAGTAAAAGGATAACTTTGCTCTACACCATGGAGTCTGAGTATTTCTTTCTTGGGATTTGAAGCTAGCACAGACTGACATGTGTTGGGCAACAATTGTTTTCTAAATCTTACTGTTCTCAAAAGTTCCAGACAGCCTGACCATTTACAGGAAAATGTGGTTTAGTAACATTTGAAGGACATATAGTCTTTGATTTACGACCACAACTAAGCCCCAAATTTTGTTGTTAAGTGAGGCAATTGTTAAGTGAAACTTGCCCCATTTTATGACCTTTCTTGTCACAGTTAAGTGAATCACTGCAGTTGTTCAGTTAGTCATTCGATGAAGTGAATCTGGCTTCCCCAATTGACTTTGCTTGTCAGAAGGTCACAAAGGTGTTCATATGACCCCAGACATTGCAACCATCAATGAGTCAGTTGAATTTTGATAACATGACCATGGAGATGCTGCAATGGTTATAATAGTAAAAAACATTCATAAACCACTTTTCTCAGTGCCGTTGCAACTACAGGCACTAAATGAACCATTTAAGTCAAAGATGACCTACATGTTCCTTGCCCGATTATAAACCAGCTTTCTCAATATTATTTCCGACTTTTCTGACTCTCAGGCTAAAGTTAAAATAAGGTAAAAGTGCCATCAATTACACTTATTTGATGCACACTTTTGACCTGTGCTACCAGTATTAATGAAAGACATTTTACTGCTTCAGGTAAGTAATGCCTAGCATCTTAAGTCAGGAACTTACATGTACAAGGCACACAATGCTCTGTGAGAGCCAGTCTGCTCTACTGTTTAAGGAACCAGGCAAGAAAACAGGAGATGATGAGTCCTGTTTTAGGCATGAAAACCAGCTAGGTGACCTTGGGCTTTCTCTCAGCCCAACTCACTTCACAGGGTTGTTGTTATTGCTGGAAAAATAGGAGGAGGAAGGTGTGTTGGATGTATTTGCTGCCTTATCTGTAAAAACAATAAAGGCAAGATAAATAAATCCCCAAGTTTCCTATTGGTAGGGTGCAAAGAACACCTTCATTGAAAGGATAATGAGGACCTTCCCTTTGCCGCCACCCCACAGGTGAAAACACTCTAAATCACAGACAAAAGCAATGCTGAAAGTTTCACCTGTTTCATTGGAAGGAAAATGAAAGCCTCTTTCTTCCAAGTAAAAGAGGATGTGTGTTTGTGAGAGGAGACCATGTGTGGATCTCAGAGAGATGCAGTAACAGATGTAGACATTGTGCATGTCTTCAACTATGCATTCTGATTTCCAAAGGTAAAATCTTTAAGCTGATTGATGGTGACAACTCTATGTAGAGTCTGTACACAGTATGGAAGTGATATAGTACATGTATGTCATTGCTTTCCTGTAGGATTAAGAGGAATGATGAGAAAGCAAAGAAGGGTATGTGGGAACATTGGTCTAGATATTTTAAATACAGCAAAATGCTTGTAACTGTGATTTCATTGATCTTATTGCCTAAATCAGAAGCATCTAAGTTTAGTTGGCTGAAAGTCTTAATGGCATTTTCTGTCCATTATTTAATTAATTTTAGAGATTGCATTAAACTAATTTTAATATTTATTGAGCAGAGATTATTTTTCTTCTGCTGCTGATAAAAATAATCTTAACCAAGACTTTTGATACAAAACTTTAGAATGGTGAATGAACCATATGAAAGGAATTTGTCAATAATAACTGTTAATGAAATTTGTCAACAGTTTACTAAGAAAAAATTGGAAAGGAAATTACAAATATGGGTGGAACTCAATGTCTTGCCTGGTCTTCTAATATCCTTCTTTGGGTATAAAAGAAAAACAATACTTAAGGAGTTAATTAAGCAAAATAAATCAATCTCTATCATTCTACCCAGGGATCATAACTGATATAAAGCTATACAGGATTACATTTTATGGGGATTTTCATTACGTAAGAGTAACAGCACCATCTGTATATAAAAAGAAATGAACTATTTCCATCTAAGTATTAGATGTTACACATCATCATAAAATCATAATAAGCAGACACTCAAGTTGAATTTCTCCCTTGGTGAATTTTTTTGTGATTGTTAAAGCAAGTTAGTTTTCATTCAGCTCCCCAATCTACCTGAAAGAGCTAAGATCATTAACTATAGAAATGTATTAAGTGAATGTTTATGCCCAGAAATCTATCATGCCATATGCGACTTTATAGATAATGGCCAGCATTTTGAATCACACCCAGAAGCAAATTGGCAATCAGTGAAGTTCATGAAGCATGAAGATTATATACTGTAATATCAAGACATGCCTATTACTGTCCATACCATGATTTTCTGGCCCATTTAAGAACTTCTGATTAATCTTCAAAGGCAGCCTCATTTAGAGTGCATTGCCGTAATCGAGCCACAAGGTGACCAGAGCATGAATATCCAATCTAGGAAATGGAACAATTGATGCACCAGATAAAGTTGTGCAAAAGCCTTCATGCCACAGCTTCCATCTGCTTTTTCATCCACTAATTTTGATGTATTTGCTCTAAAATCATATCCAGGTTATTCCCTAAATTGCCTAATATTCCACAGAGTTGTTACTTCAGAAATATGTTCTTCACAAAATATTTTTCTTACTAAATGGTCATCAATCCCATAAAGCCATATTAAATGAATAAGGTCCACTATAATAATTTCCATTCTAAAATTTTAATCACCCAAACCCTACTATTTAGTTTAACCATCAGCAGGCATGGAGAATATTTGAATACTTGAAAAAAATGAATACATTTAATTAAAGATTCTGAGTTGAAAAACAGAATTTCTCAAACATGAAGGAAAAAAAATGCCTCCAGAGAAAGTTGCCAAGTGGAAGTGTTTTTCCTTTGCTCTCTGTTTCTCTCTTCCTTCAAAACCCTTGGTGATGGCTGGGACTACCATATCAGGGATTTATAGAGAGGAACTTGGCTGAACAATGAAATAGGACATTCAAAAGCCTACCAATTTTGTCAGCAGATCTGAATCTAAAAACTCAGTCAATGTCAGCCTTTAAGATCTCCCTCCTTTCCTTTGCTTCTTTCTGGCTGCCATGAGTAAGGGGGTGGTGGAAAGTGTTGAAAGTGTTAATAACTGATATTGTATAAACTGGTGAGGGTTTCTAATTCCTGCTTAGCTTTCTCTTTTCTACTCAATTGCAAACCTTTATCTGAATAAGCCAAGGTCAACTAATCATCACCACCTGGAGATATCCACATGATGAAGTTCACAACTTTTAATTGGAAGAACCGTTTGAACTATTGGGGTTGGGAACATTTTACTCCCTTGATATATGTGATGTACCTGCCTATTTCCCCAGATTCAGAATTTTCTAGTTGCTACCACTAACTTCCAGTAAAAGATATCTTTTCTCTAATTACAAGAGTCTAAGTATTTCTTTCTTGGATTTTGAACGGAGCACCAGCTGACAGTCATATGCTCCATAGGCTCTTCTGCACAACCTGTCTTCCTTTCCTACCTGAGGATAGCTCACTCCAGTAAATGTTTCTTGAGGACAAAAATGCAGAAAACCTCAGCCTGCTCTGTGCCTATTGTAAAGGCATCTTCTGACAGTCTTCTCTTGATCTGCATCAAAGGTAGAATTTTCCATCTTTTGTCAGCAGGAGTGGGGTCTGCCTATTTAGTTTCACTGTAGACAAATACCTGTTTCAACTAGCTTTCTCCCTCTTTTAAATCATGTGAAATATTGACAATAGTTCTGGTATTTGCCCTCCGAGTCCATGTGACAGGAAGAATATTAAAAGCTTCCCCCCTCACTGTCTACTAGTGGATGAAAATGTCAAATAACAGAGTCAACAGAAAGGGATTTATACAAAATCATAAAAACCAGGTCCTCATACTTTCCCATGGAAAGAAATTATGGTTCTATGGGACAGGGAAAGCAGAAAAAAAGCAATCTTGGGGGCACAGATAAACCCAAGTAGTTTCAATGGCTCCCAGAGAGACTGCTAATGACTACAAAAAATATAATCCTTCCATTTCCCTCCCTCCCCCATATTCTGTCAGAATTAATCCTTTAATTCCTCCCACCATCTACTCAGAACTAATGAAATTTCTTGGATGAGAAGTGGAATGACTTTTTCCCCATGGCAAAAACATAGTCCAGTTGCCTTTTGGAAAAAAAAAACCCTTTGATACAGTATTTACTAATAGGAAATCTTGGTATTATTAGTTATAAGTTGAATGACCATAGATATCTTTAAAAAAAATACAAAACAGAAGTGAGAATAACATAAAGGTGGCAAACTTTGTATCATAAGCAAACTGTGCTGAATATAAATCAAGGTCACCAAGTACAGAGAATGCCATAGCAAACAGGTTCTGCACTTACAGTTTACAAAAACTGAGGAATAGTTTGAAACCCATACAACAATCTCTCAAGCTGGATTCCTTTCCAGCCATTTCAGCAGAAGAAACTAGTAGCTGAAGGTTGTAGTGTGGACCCTATTTGGACCCTCAGCCATGAAAAATCAGGGCAGATACTCTGAAATCTGTCAACTGCTTATCATTCTTTTACAATTACTTGTTAAAAACAAAATCCCTACCATTTTTGTTTTTTTGGGTTTTATCTTTCTTAATCATGGGAGCTATCAGTCTTACCAGGTAGACCACACAGGCAACACAAGCAGATACACTAATTATACTCTATTGTAAAGCAACATTAACAGAATTTTACAAATCTGAAAGTACAAGCTTCCCACCATCTCTTTTACCGTCTGAGAAACTACTGTAGGGAGGGTCCTTTCTGAGCCTCTTGCTATGCCCACTATCCAGTTGCAGGCTAGGTGCCCTCTCTTATCTGAATGTTCCTAGGCAGCATCCCCCCCTTCATGATCTTTTCCATATGCCATTAAAGGCACTTGCCATCTCTTTCTTTAATGTTTTTCAGTCTCAGCAATTTTATCTGCAGGTTTCAACTCCCAGAATTCCTTAGCCAGCATGCTGACTAGGAATTCTGGGAGTTGAAATCTGCGTATCTGAGAAACACTGCAAAAAGCAAATGCAAAGCTTCCAGGGGTTTTTGTTCACCCAACTCTGCTCACCTTTCTGAACTACAGTAATCTGATTATATACACACACACAAACACATATCTTTTTCCCTAAATAAACAGACCGAGAAGAGCTTAATCCAGAATTCAACTCGTTACAACAAATCGTTTAAAGGAACTAAGGCTTTACTCCCGACGAAGAAAAATGCGCCCAATTCGAGCATTTATTTTATTTGCTGACCTTGGCTTCGCCAGCCGTAAAGCATTCCCAAGACCACAGGATGGTGGAACGATTCAGCAAATAAAGCAAAATACTGGGTAGCAGTCGCCAGAATTAGAAAGAAGCCTACGTTCCCCCCCCCCCGCCCCACGCAGCTGGACTCGAGCCGCCGTACTAGCAATTCTTGGCAACAGGGCGGTGCAGGAAGGGCGCAGAGAACCTTCTGCCGGGCCCCTCTTCTTCGTCTCTCCTGTAACTCCACAGAAAAGGCCTCGAGCGACGCCGAGATTTGGCCGGCTGAGGGGGTCGCTCTAGCTTGCGCAGGAGAGCCGTCTCTATGCTCGAGGCATCCAGAGGCTGCGTCGGACCGGTGCATGAGGATCGGAGGGATCCCAGAAAGGGAGGAGTGAGGAAGGAAGAAGGTTGAGCTGGAGCGGAGCAACAGCAGGCTAGGGCGGGGCGGGGCTTGGTGGCGCCCACGGGCCAGGCGCTCAGACTGGCAGTTTAGCAGCGACTCCCCTTTGTGTCTGGACTGAGAAAAGGGGAGCCGTTGCCAGCCAGCCAAGCCCAGCTGCCGGAGTCGAGGCGACGTTGAGAACCCCCCCTGCATGAAGCCTTCGTGGGCAGGCTCCCTTCAGCCGGAAGGCAGAGGAAGAGCCAGGCAGCTGACTTCCCGGTGGGATGGAGGAAACAGGGCAGGGTCGTGAGTGAGTGAAGCTGCATGAGGGTTGAAAGGGTTTGGCCGCCGCGGGAGCGCTTTTGTCACGGGTTCCGTCTCGGCTTCGGGCTGTTGGTGAACCGGGCTCTTGCCAGGGCAGGGAAGAGTGTGGAAAAAGTGGATCTCCCCTTTCCTCTTCCCGGTTGGGCCAAAAAAGGAAGGAAAGAAAGTGCATTTTTCCAAGGGCTTCCTAAGAGGAAAGGCCTCTGCGCCGGGACTGCTCGGAGCCAGGAACTGCGAAGCCCTGATTTGCTGCTGCTGCTGCTTCATAGAAACGCCAGGACTGTCATCCCTTTTCCTTGGTTGGAGTTATTTCCTTTTCCGCGTACTTGCGTGCATATGGGTGCGCGTGTAAAGCAAAGTGGACTCCGAGTGTGTTAAATTTAATTCGAGGCTGATGACACGTAAATAGGGCAATGGGCCCTTAAAAATCCCTGTAAAGAAGAGGACGACTTACTATTTCCAAGTGACAGGAAATAGCCCTTTCCTAAGAAAGATACAGCACAAAGATTTGGATCCTGTTTTCCATATCTTAAATCTTGGCCTTTAAATCTGTCTACATTTGCCCTTTTGTGGTGACAATCAATTATTTTTGTGTGTGTACGCCCTTTTCAGATCTGGATATGATTCATTTGAAACCTGAATGGGGTGGTGACACTCTGAAGACACATGGAAATTAATTTCAATATTACAATAATGACCATCTTAAGAAAAAAAACGTGTGTCGGTTTGAGAAAAAATTATGAGGCCAAGCCCTGAACCATGAAGGCAGATTTGCTTAATGGAATAAAAGCTCAAACAGCTCCTCTTATATTACCATTTTGCCCTTTCAGACTGGATTGTAAACTGAGAAATTAAGACTCTTGGAAGACAAGATTTTCTCCTGTCAGCATTTTTTAAACTATACACAGCTGGATTCCTCCAAATATGACTGACTTGCTGCAGCACCTTTTACTGGTGCTCTTGTTCTCCAGTGCCACCTTACAACTCAGCATTGCGGCTGGTAAGTAGCCAGTGGGTGTAACATGTACATGTTCTGCAAACAAGTTAAATTGGATTACTTGGATTTAAACCAGTGGATTTTTGATAAAGTCCACAGGAATAAATGGTGGATTTGAATAATTTGATTCTGTTCTGTGAATCACATCCACATTCTTTTTTTGCTAAAGGAATGGTGTGTGGCTCAGAACTTTAAAAATGCCTTGGAAATTGTTGTGTTCAAAAGTGTGTACTTGTCTTTTTATTTTAAAATATCAAGATACATATTTTCAAACAATGTTTCTAAACAAGTGTGATTAAAATTGATTAATTGTTCATGAATCTTTGTTCACAGCCATTGGACATGATTGTGGTTTTTCAGGATAATTAACATAAAAATGTAACAATATATACTCTAGGCATATTAATTGAATCTGTTAATGTCTAGAATGAAATACCAAGAATGATATCTATGTTATAAAGTATGTAAGTTTTGACTAATTTTTGTTGGCATGTGCTTTGTTAATTGCTAACTATATTTTGGGCATTTTAAAAGAAATGTATATTTTCTTCATATATACTTCAGGTGTAATTTTGATTTTGACATAGGCTGGTCTAGGAGTTATACTCCAAAGTGTTGCATTTTCACTTTTTTAATTCAGTGATTTTATTCCAACTGTTAGAATGCATTACATTATTACAAACATACAAAGTTTTCATTACTATCATAGAAATGACAACCTCTTTTTATTTTCCTCTCACTATTTTAATGGGATATAGGACCATGTTGTATAGGACCAGAGATACTTCTTGGAAAATTTTGCAACAATATAAGAAGGATAATCCTAATGATTTGGTTTAACTGAAAGTTATGTTTTAAGAGTTGCAAGCAAGTAATATTACAAGACTTGGTAAAAATCATATTTTTAAAAAATCATATTTTAATTTGATGGAAATATAAAATAATTAAATATAGATGATTGTTAGCTGTACTCAATATTGTAATATTAATTGTACTATCAAGCACAGTTGAAATTCTACTTTCGCTAGGTTTTTAAAAATTCTCCTTTTGAAATATACCAAGCTAAAATGATATGGAATATTTGCTTATGTGGAATATTTTGTGTCATTGGCATTTTAAAGTTGATGCCCACTATTCCTATCTCTGCTAAATTCAATAAGGTTTTTTTGGTAAAAACTGGATTAGTGGTAAGATTTGTTTTTGTGATTTCTGTACTAAATGAATAGATAGAATATCCTTGATCTGTTACATATAATGGAAAAAGGGGTAATATCAACTGTTTTAACAATTTACTGTTTTGACCTGCCACCATCTACTGATATATATTATTAAGCTCCGAGTTGGGAAATTTCCAAGAGATTTTTACACAGATACAAGTACTTTCTTTTGAAATAACCAAAACCACCATTCAGAATTGACTTTCTACAAAGTAGTTTTAATATGTGTAAGTTCACAATTTCTAATACTGAATAATCAATATAGCTTTACAATATCTGAAAATATTGACAGAAGTAATGTAAACAAATTAATTTTTAATTTCAAAATATATATTTAAAACACTACTGTGTTATTTTTACTGTCAGATTGTTTCTAATTCTCAAGTTCACCATAAGATAAAAAAGGAGAAAGGGATTGAGGATTTAAACGTGAGTAAAGTTTAGGCAAAAGTTCTTAATTATCTCAAATTCTTTATGTTCTAAGATGCTTAGAATGCCTAAATGTAATGCAGCCTGATGTTGGAATGTTTACTGGAGTAAAAATGGGTCAAAAATACTGATCTTTAAGATGAGCTAATTGAATACTCACACATCCTATGCTTTCTTTTCACTGGTTTGTTGAAATTCTTAGAAGAAAAAGGCTGATGAAGTAGCCCTGTGATTTGACAAACCTATCTACTTAAAAAAAACTTTTAAAGTTAATTTGCTTTAACATATATTTACATGAATAACATCTGAATTCCTCTGGCCTTATTTTCTTTTACCCAGATGTATTTAATGCAAGATTTAGTTCTTGAAATTTAGCTTTCTGACTTACTGAATCACATAAATCAATGCAGATGGGTATGTTCTATATCACATTTAAGAAAAATGTATGTATTTAGTCAGATTTAGGCTTAGGTTTATAATCTACGTTCACAAATATTTCTACTTAGGATAATGTAAGTAGATATTTTAAATATGTTAATATATTTGCCAAGTAAAGGTGTTCATATATTTTATATTTCAGAAGCCAGAAAGAAAAAAACTGAAAAATTATTAATTGAATTAAATCTTCAAACTAGAATTCTTGTAAAATACTATTATTTCTCAACTCCATGCAACCATAAACATTTACTGTACTATGTATATCCTGCACTCATTATTTCCTGCACATATTTTCATAATACGTTTTGCATTTAAAGAATAACACTGGTTATCTTTTAAAATTGGGAATATGTACTGTGTAAGTTAAGAACATTTGTGTTTTTGTGGCATCTCTGATTTAGAAAAAAGGTGAAAGTATTTTTTTTCATCAACACTGAAGTTGAAACCAAGAAGTAGCTTTTGTATTGAACACTAATTTAGCATTTTTTTTCATAATACATACATTTAAAGTGATGTAACCTTTGTTTCTGGTAGCATATCTTTTAGGTGCATGATATATATTAAAATGGAATGCATCCAGTGGTTGAGTAAAATTTAAATTTTAGGTACTTTTCTAAGTATTTGAGAAAAGAAAAACCATAAGTTTATATATTGAAATGAAAATCAGTGTGGGTCTGGAACATTCAGAATGGATATAACCAGGAGGAGAACAAATCAGACCTCTGAGTATTTTTTCCCCAAAACAAATTTTGAAGTTTTGAATATTGCAGTTACAGGATAATCGTCAGATTTTAAACACAGGTAGTTCTTGACTTATGGTTGGTCACTTAGCGATTGAAGTTATGACAGACTTCCCCAGAGTTACTTATGACCGGGTTTCAAAGTTAAACACAAACACACTGCAGTGCTGTGTCCGCATTTTGGGTGATTAACAACTGGACTGCATTTGCAGCCATTTGTAGGATCCCATGGTTACATGATTGATTTTCAGCATTTTTTTGCCAGTTTCTGGTCCTATTTTTTGGCAATAACCCTAATTGGTTATAGTTGGCTCATTTAACAACTGCTACATTTGCTTAATGACTGCTGCTAAAATGGTTGAAAATCAGGCAGTCACTTGGCAAACCACTTAATACCTGTCATGACTTATTCCAAGCTCAATTACAGTCATTAATCAAGGACTACCTTTAAATGAAAGACCAATTGACTCTTCACTAAATTTTTCTAGACAGCATATTTTTGATGCATGTGCAAATTTATCAAATATGGATCTTGGGATTTTTAGACTAAGAGTGACTGGTCCAAAAGGTCACTAAGCAGGATTGCCTACAATGTAGAACCCACTATCCCCCTGGTTCTAGCCTGACACTTTAATCACTACACCAAAATGGCTCTCATATGATACATACCAATGGTTTATGAAAGTTCATTTGTTTAAAAATTCTATAGTTATTTTCATAGTCATTGGCTAACATTATGTAAATAACAAATCTAAGTGAGTTCACACCTCATTTTCCTATCTGTTTAGATGTTGGTTAGGAAGCTTTGGTTTCTATTTCTGACTGATTGTTGTTTCATCTGAACTGTTAAACACTAGCCAACTTCAATTGGTAGCCATCATTAAGGTTAATCACAGTTAAGATGGATGCAGAAGCTTTTGGTTTCCTTGTGACTAATGTGGGAAACTGATGCTTATATAGAATTGTAATGTTAATGTATCATTTATTGTAAAATCTTTCCCTCCCTTATTCTTAAATGTTTCCATGCACTTTTAACTGACTTATTTAAAAATTGTTCTCTGACTTTCCATTTAAATAAGCAGAGGTGTTATGCTGCATGATAATTCATAGAGAAAATAGTTTTACGAGACAGTTGTAAGGGTAAAAAATGGTCATAAATCACTTTTCTCGGTGCTGTTGTAACTTTCTAGTGCTTACCTACCCATATTTCAAAGCGCCCATCCACTTGCCTGTACTCTGTAGCACCTTCCTGCTACTCTTCCATTGCATTTGCTTGTGTGCCAGCCTGCTTGTCTGGGACACTTTTCAATGATGTGCTTCTGGATCCCTGTCATTTCCCATGTCATGGTCATGTAGGTCCTCATTAAACAAGCTGTGCCATCCTCACTTAACAATGGCAACAAGGATTGCTGGGTTTGCTGTTGCTAAGTCATCGTGCTGTATAACTGCATTGCTTAGCAATGGAAATTCCAGTAGCTGTCCTAATCTGAGGACTACTGCTATGAAAACTCCATTTGTAAAATCTATATCTATAAAAGTGAAATACCACCCAAGTATCATCATCAAAATCTGCAGAACTGTCAAGCCAACAAACTTGAAATTTAGCACATATATTCCTCTTGGTTTCTAGGTGCTCACTAAGAAATGATTTTTCGAAATGACCATCAGAGAATTACTATTTCGTATATTATTAACACGATCTGATGTTAAGGAGCTCTACTCCCCCTCCCCACCTGAAAAGAAATCTGTTCCAAATGCAAAGCACAAGCAGAGGAGAAGAGTTTCAATTTCAATTTCACAGCACCAAGCAGCTTTAGTAGGGAATAGTTGAACTAAGCCATGCCCAGGCTCCTTGCTGTTTCTTTGCTCACGCAGCAAGTATTCTTTCAGTTTCCAAACAGCCCTCAACTGTCTCATATACTGACAGGACGCTAGCCAGATGAATACTGATGAATGCTGGTAGGCAGAGGCAGAATTCCCCCCCCCCTTATTTTCCTCCCAAAAACTAAGCCCAACCACATAGTTTTGTAGCAAAGCACAGGTATCGAAGTAGTGTTTCATATAATTTTCCTTTATCTTAATTTGTAGATTTGGTTACTATAGCAATGAACGCACAGGTGAAAGATCATATGATAAGATTGGGATAAAATCATCATGGAGAAAATCCATCTCATTTTTGTCAGCATTTGCCCTGTTCTTATATAGTTTTAAGCCAAATGCTCTAGTATAACTTACTTATCCAGATAATATTTAGAGTAATTGCTGCAGATATTCTAACAACTGGTATTTTTGCTGCAAGCTAAGTAACATATATCTTGGAAGAGTTTGAAAGAATGTAATACATTAAGCTTTTCATTTCAGTAGGCCTACTTTCTCATCTAATTAGAATTTTTTTTTAAAAAAACAAATTTTATTAATTTTACAGAAAACACACAAACATACAAAACACAAAACATAAACAAAACTAAAAGATCTTTTCTGAAGGTTGTCTGATCCCGGGTTAAAACTCTTCACACAGACACAAATTCAAACATCATATTCACTTTGTATATCCTTCCATATCTTATTATCATTTTCTTTTTTTATATATATATATAAACCATTTTTATCAATTTTATAAAAACAATGCACAAAGAATCAAGGCATAACAGCTTATAAATTCTTTTCTAGGAAAAAATAATAATAAAAAACCAATAGAACATAACAATTCCAAATTATAGTATCAATACTTTATCTATTTAACTTCATATCTTATCCCTACTTCTCCTTTTCATCCAAATTATTTCTTGTTAATTAAAATTTTATTGCCTTTTATCAATATACAAAATCCAAAAAAAAAAACCATAACAAAACCTTTATATATCCTTTCATATCTTATTACCATTTTCAATAACATTCTTTGTCTGTTCTATTTCCAACTATCCATTCATCTTTTTTCGTTTACTATACTTCTCCTATACACCAATTGGAGTAACGTCTATAACTCATTACCCTAACTTAAAAGTACTTCGTATAACAATTTTTCTTGGGATTCTGTTTAAAAGATTCTAAAATTACATAATGAATTTTATACTCTAAATACACATATAAAAACACAATCTTATGTACCCTCCAGAATTCCTCTTTTATCCTAAATTAAATTCACCCATTGTCTCTAAATAAACTTTTTTTCTTTAGATCTTGCTTCCCCCCATTGAGGCTTCTCCTCCCCCCCTTTCTCTCTTGCTTATTCTTCTCCTTGCCCTTTTTACCCCTTTGTTTTTCCTCCTCCCTTTTCTTACTCCTTTTCCTTTGCTTTCTAACCTTGCCTCCACCTTTTCGCTCATTTTTCTCTTCTTTGGTTGTTTTTATAATTCTTAAAATCCCCTTTTTCTTATCCTTTTTCTCCTCCTCTCCGGAAAGGACCCATTGTTCATTAAAGATGGCTTCTTCTTCCTCTTCTTCTTTGTCCTAGTCCTTCTGCTGCATAATCAACTTTTCATAAGTACATAACGCCATTTCTAAGAATTGAAACAAAGCGCCCAAAGTATCTTCCTTTTTATATTTTTGATATTCAGTCTTTAGTTCATCCACAAGCGATGCCATTATGAAAAGAGAAACTTTTCCCAAAACAACCACAAGTATTTTTAATCAAAAACAATTCAAAAAAAGTTCCAAAAGTTAATACTTTTCTTCCTTCTTTCTTTCTCTTTCTGGGGTTAATGTTTAATCAAAGAGGTCCAATTACCATATATCTTTCTTTGGGATTCTAGGCAATCTCCTCCTTTTTCAGCTTCTGCTCCAATTTTTTTTCCTCTCCCTTCCCACTTGCAATATCAATTTTAAATAATCAGAAATCCATACCTCCAACAAGGGTTTTCCAATTTCTTAAATTTTTCAATGTCCAAGAATCCTTTTGTCCCTTAGCTTCAACTCTCAAAACAATTCACTTTCAATGTCCAATATATCCAAACATTTCTGCTGTTTCCATGGGGTGGGAGAGTGAAGAAAAAAAAAAGTTCCCTTTAACAGCTTCTCCGCCGCTTTCGCTCTTCTTAGGGATACAATGTATCCTCCAGCAATTCAAACAGCTCAGTTCCAAGCAATTTAAAAGATGTTACTTGACCCGGCTCAGACAACACTTTCACTCTTCTCATTTCCTCCAGCGCAATCTTACCCGGTTGCTGGCTTCTTCGTGGCGGCCATTGCTGACCGCCGCTCCACCGCCTTGGGAAAAAGGGGTTTTTACGGAGAAGGGGGGGGTCTGCGACACCCCCACCCCCCTATCCGACTCCCCTCTCTCTTCAGCTGTCCCTACAGGGCAGCCATATCCCCCTGACCCATCTGGATCGGGGGTACCTCGACGGCTAGCACAGCAGGAATCGCGAGCTGTCGCGAATTCCTGCTGCCCCGAAGCCACGCGAAACCGGAAACTGCTCATCTAATTAGAATTTTGTCTCCCCAACTAGATAAATTCTTTTAAACCCATAGAATGAAATAGTGACTTACTTGTTTTTTTCCTATTGTTTTTCCAGAAGAGCAAACAATAAGAGGATAAACAATTATTTTTCAATCAGCAGCATAATTTGAATTACAGAATCCACAAAGTAAAATAATACCACCTGTTAGGGATACAACCTAGCAGAATCTGCACGGCAGTCAGGCAAATATGTGAGATAAACGTTTTTGTAGCTTACACTCAGTAAAACAGATACACTGTGCTAGTTAAATAGTTTATTCCAGTAAGAGTTTTAGCATAGTCAAAACAGTCCATATATCATTCACTAGTTCAGTCCGTCTGGGGATTATTCAGTTGCAAATTCCAGTGTCGAAAAAGAGGTCAGTAAACTTACAAATATTAGTCCAGTAATATATCTTCTCGCAGTAGAGATATAAAGAAGTCAAACCTCCTTTCTTCCTTCGACGTTCAAAAACTCAGCAGCAGGGAACATGCAGTTAGCAAACCATCAATCCATCATAGTCAGTAATCCCAGCAAGCAAGCAAGTTCTCTTGCTCCTTCTTATGGCGGTTTCACAACCGCACCCAAAATTACATGCTTTGCAGTTTAAAGTGACACACACTTAAACTTACTATCATAGTTTATATATCTTATTTTACCCAAACTATGTTAGGTAACCTTGTTATTCCTAACACCACCAATCAATTTCAATCAGTAGATTCTCTAGATTATTAGAGAGGTTGGAGTTGATTCTGTTTTTCCAGTTAAGAACTATTAAATGGATCCTGAATTTTCATTGTATTTTTATGATCACCTCCTTCTCCTATTTTTGCTGTTCAGCAATTCTATTGCTTTAGATTACTCTTAAATCTATAATATTGTCAGTCCTATCCTACTCTGTTCCCATAATACAGTCATAGTAGTATAGTCGGGTTTTAGCAGCTGGCATGATTAACTTCTGACTGGAAATACTGCAAGACAGTTCTGTACCATTGACATTCGAGCTGCAAAGTGGTATGTTTCCCATGAGCAAAAATTATCTTGTTCCAGTTTCTCAGCTGGACTCACTCCCATTTGAAATCAAGTCACCATGGTGTTTAAGCCATCAGTAGAGTGTCTGCTTTTGAATTGAGTTACCATTTTTCCCTGCCAATGTGAAAGCAAAGTAACAATGAGGGGGAGCAATAAGGCATTAAAAAAAAGTAGAATATTTTCACTCAGCTGTTGATTAGCTGGATGGAATGCTAATTAGTTCATGAAGATTAGTGAGCTGTATGAGATGAAACCAGTGAAAACACTTGTAAGACAGCCCAAAAATATAGTTGGTCCTAGAACACTGCCTTGGGGGACACCACTATTGACAGGTACAGAATTTGATAGCTCCCAATTTTGACCATTTGTTATCTGTTTGACAGGAATGCTTCTATCCAGTTATGCAGTTGTCCAGAGATACCATAAGATTTTAGTTTTAGGAGTAGTTTGTTGTGTACCACTGAATCAAAGGCTTTACAGAAGTCTATGTAGATTGCGTCTATTGTTTTGCCCTGATCGAGTTGTGTAGTCCATATGTTTTTGCAGTGTAAGAGTTGCAGATTACAGGATAATTTTTTCCTGAAACCAAATTGTTTATTGGAGAGTTGATTCCATGACTTTACAGGTGGCGCAGCATAAGGAGATTGGTCTGTAATTTTCAACTAGGCTGGGTCTCCCTTTTTGAAGATGGGGATGACCGTGGCTTGTGACCATAGTTTTGGCAAGGAGCTGGTCTTGAAAGATTTTTCAAAGATTATGTTTAGAGGTTCTGCTATGGCAGTGGATAGCTTTTTTAACAAGTAGGCACATATTCTGTCTGGTCCAATAGATAGAGATGGTTTTAGATTGCGTAGTGCTTTTTCAACATTGTCTTCTGTAAAATCGATATGTATTAGATCATTGTAGTTGTCTGTGGTTCATCTAGGAAATACTGGGCATGATCCATTGCTGTTTACAAATACTGAGCCAAAGAATGTGTTAAAGAAGTTGGCTTTAATGGTGTCATCGTTGCAGTCTTTACCATTAGGTCCTATCAGGGATAGGATGGACCTTGAGTCTTTTAGTTTGTTGTTTACAAAATTGTAAAAATTACTTTTTAGATTTTTTTTTTTTTAGCATTAAACTAGACTGAAACCGCACAACATTTCTTTCTGTTTTGATTTTTGCACTGGGAGGGTTTACGACTCTGAAACAGATTTTTATTCAAAATGTGTTATAATATTTATTGAATAAAATAATTGAAACTAGTTGCTAGTACTTCTGGAACAACATGCAGTGCTAAAATAGAAAACTGTAAATATATTTAGACTTAATTAACACACATATAATTGAAGATGGCATAAGTGCATTCTAATTTTAATTGAATTTATGGAAATAAATTTAGTACCATATTCTTGGTATTTACCTCTTGATATCAGGAAACGATATGTTTACTGAAATTCTAAGAACAAAATATTGTTGCCAGAAGGTTAAACTTTGCATCATTTTCTCTCTTTACGTTTCATTTTTGGCTGTTATTCATGCACTCTGTACCCTTTTCTTATTTGCTACCAGAATGATTTGGTTTCATTTGTATGACAAAAAACATTGTTCAAAAACAATCATTTGATTTTTTTTATATCTGTCAGCAAAATCCAAAATAAGTAATTTACATTTATCACTATTTCACATGTCTTTTATTGAACTCTAGTTGAACTTTATTAAATTTTAGTTGAATCTTAGTCCTTCCTTTCCTAGTTCCTGCATGAAGTAAGGAAGCTGGAAATGGAAATATGCAGGAACCATTACCTAGGCAAGAGAATCTGAACCATTTTTAAAGTTCAGAACAAAAGATAATATTGGCTCAGGCAAACACCTCCCTAATTCTTTAAAATAGGACAAGGGGGGGGGGAGATTCAGCACAAGCAGACTCACTTTTTATAGCCAATCTCAAAAATGTAGCTTTACCCTTCCCTGTATCTGGAGTTGATTTTCTGCTGTCGTCTTCAGTGGTCGCCAACCAGTGGTCCGCCGCCCACTTGTGGTCTGTGAGAAAATTTTGGTGATCCGCAGAGAAATGTCCCTCCCAAAGCACCCCCAAAAGCAATTAATCCAGGCTGCATGGGAATAGAAGGCTGCGCCGCCCATATGGCCTGCCCACTGCTGGCCTCCACCCTTCACAAATATTACCTTCAGAAGAACCACACAAGCTGGAACTGGAAGGTAAGACCAAAGGCAGGGGAGGGAAATCCGCCCTGGGGTGGCTTGCTAACGTTGGTGGGAAAGTCAGTCCCATATTCCAGAGCTGCAGTAGTCAGGACTGGCCCTTTGATCACCCCGGAGCAGCTCTTCCACCCGGGTGCACTGGCCTGCCATTGAGGAACTGCTCTGGGATGACCAAAGAGCCAGTCCTGACTACTATAGCTCTGGAATATGGAACCGGCCCGTAGTGGAACTGGAAATCTCCATAGGGGGTGGCATGTGCAATGTGTAAATTTGCAGATGGTGCAAAATGCAAAAAAGAGCACAACCCTTGCTGGCCAGAAGAGTAATGTGCTGTTGCGGGTGGGGGGGGTTGCAGTGCAAATGGGCCGAAGCGGCAGTGGAGAAGGCAGAATGCTAATGCCGTGCAAATGTGAGTAGCATTTGTTCTCCAATCTCCAGGTTAGAGGAGCGACATTCAAACGTGGCTAGCAGCAGCCCCTTGCAGCTTCCTCACTGCCTTTGGAGCCAATTTCGAAGGCTGGGAGAAAACTAGAGGAGGCGGGGCTCACTGGCCTCCAAATTGATTCCCAGCCAGCCTGGGGCAGCATTCAAATGAGGGGAGGAGGGGGAAGCTTATAATCAAAACCATGATTATTAGCCTCCCCTTCCTCCCCTTCCCTCATTTGAAGCCTCTGAAGCAGTGGTGAAATTCGACCACCTCGCACCAGGTGGTAGGGATGGTCCAGTTCACCGAACTGAAAATCACCCCAGGTTGGCCCCACCCATGCCTGCCCAGTCACACCCATGTTGGCAATGGGTGATACCGGTGGTGGGGGAGAGAGAGAGAACAAAGCAAAAAGCCCGGCAAAGTTGACACCCTGAATGTGCCAAAGGTCTCAATCCAGGAGAGAAAAACCTCTCGCTACCCTTTTCCTTGGCAGCCCTTCTCTACCTGGGGATCTTCAGGATTTGGGGAGGGGGATGAGGGTTGCGTGTGAAGGACTGCAACTTTTAATGATCTTTCATCCAAGAGTTTCTTCCTTCTTTTCTGCAACCCCGCAGCACAAATTGGCTGCTTCTCCAAGTGCCGGTGGAATCAATGAAGCTTGCCCCACGGGGCCAGTTCCTTAGGAATTTCCCCCTCTTCTTTTCACTCCCCAGACGGCCGAGGAGGCACTCAAAACAACCTGGAGCTTTTCCCATCTTATTTTGCTCTTTTGGCTTGCCTTCTGCAGCAAAGTCAAGACAATCAGCCATGTCAGATTCCACAACCTTTCCCACCCGCCACTCCCAGGGACAGAGGGAGAGAGACAAGAAAGAGAGAAATGAGAGAGAGAGAACAACAAGGGCAAAAAAGTGATGCCTACCCACCCAGTCATATGACCACCAAGCCATTTTTATATTAAAATATATTAAAATATTTATATACATATTCATATGTATTTAGATATTAAAAATTAATTTTAATATTAAATTTATATTTAATATAAAAATAAAATTTTTATATTAAATATATTATTATTTAACAGATAGATTTAACAGATTATCAGAGTTGGAAAGGACCTTGTAGGTCATATAGTCCAACCCCCTGCCCAAGCAGGAGACCCTTCACCATTTCTGACAAATGGCAGTCCAATCTCTTCTTGAAAGTCTCAAGTGATGGCGCTCCCACAACTTCCGAGGGCAAGCTGTTCCATTGGTTGATTGTTCTCACTGTCAGAAAGTTTCTGCTTATTTCCAGGTTAAATCTCTCCTTGTTCAGTTTCCATCCATTATTCCTTGTCTGGCCTACAGGTGCTTTAGAAAATAGCTTGACCCCTTCCTCTCTGTGGCAGCCCCTCAAATATTGGAAGACTGCTATCATGTCTCCCCTGGTTCTTCTCTTTCCTAGACTAGCCAAGCCCAGTTCCTGCAACCGTTCGTTGTATGTTTTAGCCTCCAGTCCCCTAATCATCCTGGTTGCTCTTCTCTGTATTTTTTCTAGAGTCTCAACATTTTTTTATAATGTGATGAACAAAACTGGATGCAATATTCCAGGTGTAGTCTTATTAACGCTTTGTAGAGTGGTATTGGTACTTCCCTTGATCTTGATTGTATCCCTCTGTTAATACAATTTAGTATGACATTAGCTTTTTTGGCTGCTACTGCACACTGCTGGCTCCTATTTAGGTGGTTGTCTACTAAGGCTCCAAGATCCCTCTCACAGTTACTGCTATTAAACCTGGTTTCACCCAGTCTATATGTGTACTTTTGGTTTTTCTTGCCTAAGTGTAGGACTTTACTTTTCTCTATGTTGAATTTCATTTTGGCCCAGTGTTCTAGTCTGTCAAGATCCATCTTGATCTTGAGCCTATCTTCTTATCTTCTATTTTTTTTAAACTCGAATTAGTGGTCCTCGGGATTTAAAATTATGAGTTTGGTGGTCCCTGAGGTCCAAAAGGTTGGCGACCCCTGGTCTTACCTAGTGGAGCTGACCTCATTTGTGCAACGATTTCTTGTTCTGGACTTAAAATCCTCTTGTTGTGGACTTAAAAAATATTTCACCCCTTTTGCCTACTTAATGATTCCTCCATTTCTCCAGTGTGCTGAGTACAGAATCCAAGAATGGGTTGACATTTGCCTTTCTGCCCAGGGATTGAGTCTGTCAAAGTTCCAGCCATGCCTCCTTCGCCTGTCTGAGTCCCAGTTTTTGACTCAGTCTTGGCCCGAGAGAGATGTGGAAAATAGGCTCTTACACAGACCTAGACAGAAACTGCTTCTTGGATTCTCTACAGTAGGTTACTGGAACTGCACTTCTGTTCGCAAGGACAGTGAAACAGTTGGGAAATCAGCTTCCAGCTGGCTCCCCAGGACCATACGGTTTAGCCATCCGCCCCAACTGGATTGCTATAATGATTGCGCCTTGGCTGGTTCCCCTGGTCGGTCTGGCATAGCCACCTCGCACCTATGGGCTCCCTAGCTGCTAGTGAGTGCGTTGGCTCCACCGGTTTGTCCAGCATAGCCTCCACCACCCTTAAAGCCCTCAGTCGATCCGTACACAGCGGCAAGTGATCAGTCACTACTCAGTTGATTCCAGGGCATACCCCGCGGTGACAAACAAAAGGAAGTCATGGTAGCAATGTTCCATTCAGGAGCAAGCCTGCCTGTCAAAGGGGCTGGAGATTTAAAATGGTGGAATGCAACATGACAGGAGACAATGGGGAAGATCAACATTCCCCAGTACAGTTCAAGCCTGCCAAGAAATGCTCCATAAAAGCCAAATCAGCCCTCGGAGTGGCCGACAAGACAAGGGCAAAAGCCCTTTATTCCAAAAAGGCCTCCAAGGGTGAGGAAAAAATATGCCAGAAAGTGGCAAAAGGCACTGGAGAAGAACATCTCACAGAGTGGGGGATGCAACCAAATTCCTCTTAGGGAGGACCTGTCATTTCCTGCTCTTTGCAGGCTAAACCGTTGGTTCTTTCAAATGATGTTATGCAATAGGCGTGGTTGCCAGATGGTGCCAGAGAGCAGTCCCCTCAGCTGCCTTTTCCATCAGGCAGCAATGAGGTTTTTTTTTTTTTCCCTGCTTTTTCCTGCCAAGCAAAAGCAGAGCCACCCTCTACAGGCAGAGTCTCTGTTCCTGAGGCCACCTTCACTCCCACAGCAGTGGGGCTCCGCCCAAGGGAGAGCCAAGGACATGAAATATCTGATGAGATGAAAATCCTTATTTCAGAGGCAATAACATAGGGAATTGCTGCATATGATACCTCCCTGCTTGCAGCAGAGCCACCATACTGCATACGATACCTCTCTGCATCTAAGCCAGTGACCTCAGACTCCAGCAGATTTGGCAACCTCTCAGGAACCTTGATCTCCCAATTCCTCCATGTGGAACGGGGAATCGCTCTCGGGAGATGAAGACCAGTGGGACCAACCACTAGCAGAGGATGAAAGGCTGATTCTGGATCCCCTTGCACTTGCAGTGCTCTTTTGTCCAGCCCTCTTCAAATTCCTCCTGTATAAAGCCAAAATCATGGCTCACATGGGAGTGGAGTTGAACACATCAACAGCAGCCTTGGGCATACCCAAGAACCAAGTGAGTGACTATTTTCTGAACCAACTGCAGAACAGGAGGAGATTCCCTCACCCAAGCTGTTCCTAGATGAAGTCCAGAGGCAATGGGCTCAACCAGGATCATATCCCACTCAGTTTTATAACAGTTTTATAATGTAGGCCCGGACCTCACTGAGGCACTCCAGTTACCAACAATGGATGGACCTGTAGCGACCTTAGCTTCCTCCACCACCCTAACAACAGTGACATAGCCTGAAGATGGAGGATAGAAAGGTGGAGCTGGTCTTCCGCAAGACACATCAGGCGGTGGCCTGGCCAGTCAAGGCAGCCAGATGCAAGCAAGAGTGCCACCCAAGGACAGCAGCAAGTTGGTAGCAGCAATTGAATTTTCGGCCGACACTATCTTGAATGCATCTAAGTTCACCTCCAGGGCCATTGCTTCGTCAGTAACATCCTGCCGTCTGCTGTGGCTTCACCACTGACAGATGGACATGACGTCTAAATGGAAACTAGCCTCTGTTCCCTTTAGGGGTAGCAAGCTTTTGGAGACACCCTGGAGCCCATTCTTGTGGAAAATAAGCACAAGAGGAAGGTCCTACCTTCCATGTGCAGGTGAGCGGACAGCCGTCCCTCGCCTTACTTTTATAGACCGTCCTTTTGGTCTACGGACACTAGATTTGATACCCCTCAATATCAGAGTTCCTATGTTAGTGCTCCATTCAAAATCCAAGAAAGACACCCTTAGACTCCATTGTTATAGAGAAAAGGACTTTTACTGGAAATCAAGTGGTAGCATCAAAAGAATTTGAGATCTGAGAATATAGGCGAAAATCACATATACAAAATTAGGGCAGTGTTTCCACCCACAATAGTTCAAACAGTCTATCCAATGTGAGATGTATATAATGTCATGTAGGGCATCTTCAGATGGTGATGCAGACATCTGGCCATTGACCTTGGCCTGGTTAGATAAAATGCTGCAGCTGCGCAGTAAGCATAGACAATAAAGTTTTCCCCAAGTTTTACAGTTCATTCTCTAAAGCAGTGGTTCCCAAAGTGGGCGGTACCAACCCCTGGGGGGCAGTGGGATGTTTTAGGGGGGCGGTAAGAGGCAAGGGGACTGGCAGGGGGGTGCTAAGAGGTGGCAGGGGGGCGTTCGAGGTGCCGGCCCCGCAAGCTCACTGACTGCCAGCCATGCAGCCCATTGACTGTTTCATCACTCCGTAGCTGGCGCCTCGAATGCAGAACCCGCATGCGGTGAGCCTTGCCAAGCCTGGGGGAGGGGAGGTGGGAGGTAGTAGAAAGAGGGCGCCTTAGCTTTCAGGCTGCCCTCTGGTGGAAGCGGTGGAGGCACGCCAGGAGGCCCAAAAAGCAAAACCCTCCCAAGGCGTGCAATGGAAGGGGTGGGTGGTCTGGTGTTAGGGCCCCCTTCCCTGGAGGAGAACTTGCTTGCACGCAGGATGCGGGTGGATGCAGCTGCGGCTCTCCAAGGCGCATAGCTCAGTTCAGCTCTACACGGCCGTCCCGGACCTAGAACCTAGCCTCCCTCTGCAGCCGGTTCTTCCAACTGAGCCCTGTGTTTGCTTGCTTGCTTAGTTTCCAAGCGATTGTTCCCTCCGCCTCTGCCAGTCTGGGCTGCTTCCGCATGCCTTCCTCTTCCCGGGCGGAGCATAAAGATGGGCAAAACGCTTCATTGATGTTGGGAGTCCCTGAGCGTGTGCAGAGTACCTCCCTTTGCTTGGCCTGATGGAAGTGGACTTTGAGTTGAAGCAAAGAGGGTGAGGTCAGCTGCATCGCTGCCCTGGGGAGGTTGGCATTGCAAAATTGGATGCCAAAGGGGGCTGGAAAAGGGGCAGAGGGGCAACTGCAGGGGGCTGCAGAAGGGGCAGGGGACAGTTGCAGGGGGCTGCAGAAGGGGCAGAGGGGCAGCTGCAGAGGGCTGCAGAAGAGGCAGAGGGGCAGCTGCAGAAGGGGCAGAGGGACATTTTAAGCATCGTTTCCTGAATAGCTGTTAATGTTGCTTGTGTCGTCTGCATGTTGACTGTGTTGCTCGTCTTTTCCGTATTCAACATTCCTTCTATTGTTTTTTGGCCCGCTGGAGATGCAATAGACATTGATGAACCAGACATCGATTTTTTCCCTTTCAAATTCACTGTTGTAGTACTGGTCATATTCCTAACTTTATTGTAGATATCTTCCCACTTTACCATTCACTATTTATTTTTTCTTTTGTTATTCTATTCAGTAGTTTTCCTCAGAATATAAATATCTTTTCCCACTTATTATATTCTAAATTATTCAGATTTGATTCAATCTTTTATAGAATCTGAAACTAACTGAGCCACCAAATTAAAAAAGATAAAGAAGGGAGAGAGCAAAAGGGATGACAGGAATAATATCAAAATGAGGAAGAAAAGAGAGAAAGAGTGTAATATAATATCCTAAAATATACTCACTGTAAATTGTTCTTATACAACTATTTTATATTACTATATTGTGGTATATCAACTCTATTCTTTAACTGTAAAGTTTGGTTTCCTTTAAACAATTCTATATTCCACTTCTTATATATATGACCTTACTTATTTCATTAGTTGTTAATAATCAATCAATAATCATCAAAATAGTATGTCACCAGTTTTCACAATTTCATGTCATTTAAACTTTTAAATTCTTAATAAATTCAATCAAACCTTAATCAAAATGCTACTTCATTAATTATATTCTATAGAAAGAAGTCCAGTAATATTCAATCACTTTCCTTTCCTTGTCCGTTCATGTTTTGTCTAGTCACAGTCTGTGGGAAGCTTATCTTCTCACTGTATAATCTCAAAATGTCACTTCCGTTCTTGAGTTCAGTCCTGTCTCTTACTTTTTTCCACTATTCTTCTTTTACAAGTCACAGATCCATCAAATTAAACTCCAAATCCCTAAATAATAAGTCTAAATCAATTCCAAATTTTTCAGAACAAGTCCAAAACACCAGTTAATCTTTATAATCCACTAAATTGGCTTCGATCTCTGTCTTAAAAGTTCCTTGCTCTTTTTTTTTCCGGTTCCGCGTGGCTTTGGTGGCAGCAGGAATTTGCGACCGTCCGCGATTCCTGCTGTGCTTGCCGCCGAGGTGCCCCCGATCCAAATGGATCCGGGGGATATGGCTGCCCTGTAGAGGCAGCCGAAGAGAGAGGGGAGCCGGACAGGGGGTGTCGCAGACCCCCTCCTCATCCGGAAAAACCCCTTTTTCCTGAGGTGGTGGAGCGGCGGTCAGTAATGGCCGCCACGAAGAAGCCTGCAACCGGGTAAGATTGTGCTGGAGGAAGCAGGAAAAGTGAAAGTGCTGGCTGAGCCGGGTCAATCAACATCTCTCAAACTCTCTGGAGCTGAATTGTTTGAATTGCTGGAGGATACATTGTATCCCTAAGAAGATCGGAAAGCGGCGAAGAAAGCTGTTAAAGGGAAGAATTTTTTTTTTCTTCACTCTCCCACCCCATAGAAACAGCAGATGAAGATTTGAAATTTATTTGGGCACTGAAGGTGAATTATTTTGAAAATTAAAGCCAAGGGACAAAAGATTCTTCGGACATTGGACTTAATAATTTAAGAAATCGGAAAACCCTTATTGGAGGTATGGATTTCTGATCATTTAAAAATTGTTGTTGTAAGTGGGAAGGGAGAGGAAAAAAAATTGGAGCAGAAGTTGAAAAAGGAGGAGATTGCCTAGAATTCTAAAGAAAGATATATGGTAATTGGACCTCTTTGATTAAACAGTAACCCCAGAAAGAGAAGTAGAAGAAGGAAAAAAAAAGTATTAACTTTTGGAATCTTTTTTGAATTATTCTTGATTAAAAATACTTGGGTGGTTGTTTTGGGAAAAGTTTCTCTTTTTATGATGGCATCGCTTGTGGATGAATTAAAAACTGAATATCAAAAATATAAAAAGGAAGAACAAGATGGAAAAGATACTTTGGGCACTTTATTTCAATTTTTAAAAATGGCGTTATGCACTTATGAAAAGTTGACGACGCAGCAGAACGACTGGGACAAAGAAGAAGAGGAACAAGAAGCCATCTTCGATGAACAATGGGTTTTTTTCTGGGGAGGAGGAGAAAGAGAATAAGAAAAAGGGGATTTTAAGGTTTGAAAAAACAATCAAAAAAGAGAAAAATGAGATGAAAGGTGGATGCAAGGTTAGAAGAGTTTCTTGCTCTTACCGCCGGATCACCATTTCCCTTTGAACTTCTGTCCTCTTATTTAAGACTCACAGTTCTGCCGTTTCTCTCCTCAATTTTCACTTTCCGCCTCCTTCACCCCAAGTTCAATTTGTCAATTGATGCCAAAAACACTGTTCATGCTCTGGTATCTTCCTCATTGGGCTAAAGCGCTGCAACTTCGGTCTGCCATCGAGATGGCTGATCACTCACACGTTGGAGCAAATGGGGTCTCCCTTGAAGCTGTCAACTGCCGCCGCTATCAAACTTCTCCTCGGGCTTCCTCACACTTTCATCTTCCCCTCCAGGGTCTACGTGCCCCTCACCGGGACTTCCAAACGTGTAGATTGGGGATGAGAGAGCAGAGCTTGCTCTTCTCTCCCCACCCTGCTGCAGGCCCAAATGCTGGAAGTGCAAAAAAGTTGTTGCTACATTTTATCACATGTGGATGTGTCCCGAGGCCAGGACATACTGGATTCAAATTAAAAATTGGTTAAACAGATCACTGGCTATCAGAATGAGCTCAGACCGGAATCCTTCCTTTTAGAAATCATCAAAGAAAGATTACCGAAAGAAGTAAAATACTTAGTGTTACATATTACAACAGTTGCCAGAATATGCTTTGCGCAGGTATGGAAAACACCAAATACCCGGAATGAAGAATTAATAATACACAAAGTAACAGAAAGTGCTGAGATAAATATGCTAACAATGAAATTAAAAGAAAAAGACGACTCTGAATTCTTTACAATTTGGAATAATTGGTATAAATGGTATAAATTGGTACAAACAGAACCAAGAAGTGAGACAAAAATGTTAATTGAAACAACCCTTTAGAAAGTAAAATAAAATTCTGTAAACTATATAAAGAAATAAGAATAGTAATTATAGCTAAATATATTATTTAATAGTAGACAAATGCAATATAATATATTATGATATTTAAATCAAAATCCTGTATAGATGCCAAGAATGTTGTTGATACCATGATGTTTTATGATGTAAAAAAAAAGAAAATTAATAAAAATATATTAAAAAAAGAAGAGGCAGAGGGGCCAGCTGCAGGAGGCTGGAGAAGGGACAGAGGGGCAGCTGCAGGGGGCTGGAGAAGAGGCAGAGGGGCAGCTGTAGGGGGCTGCAAAAGAGGCAGAGGGGCAGCTGCATTAAGGAGCAGGAAGATCTTAGCCATGGTTTATTCATTGACAAAGCCGGAATCAAATAGCATGCTAAACTCTAAACCAGAATGGCTGGGTTGATGTATTCAGCCCGTGTTTCTCAACCTTGGCAACTTGTGTGGACTTCAATTCCCACTCTGGATTTGCTCTACTTTCTCAAAGTGCCACTGCTGTCGCATTCTTTCTGTCTGTCTGTCTGTCTGTCTGTCTGTCTGTCTGTCTGTCTGTCTGTCCGTCCATCCATCCATCCATCCATCCATCCATCCAAAAGGTCTGCCTGTCTGTCTGCCTGCCTTCCTGTCTCCCTACCTGCCTGCCTACCCGTCTTTCTGTCTACCTACTACCTACCTACCTAGCTATCAATATAGATCTACCTACCTACCAATCTACTTATCTACCTACCTATTCATACGTTCATCCAAAAGGTCTGCCTGCCTGCTTGCCTATCTACCTATCTATCTACCAATCTATCTACTTACCTACCTACCTGTTTCTCTCTGTCTGTCTCTCTATCCATCCATCCATGTTTGAAGTGCCAGCCCCGCAGGCACACTGGGAAAAAACAGTATGATTCCTACAGTTGGATTGTGCTGCTGTGGGTATTCTAAATATAGCTGATTTCCCAAATAAGGAAGCATACTTTTACTTTTTTGTCATAAAGTAACCCTGAGAAAGGAATTGAAAAATCTGAGATTAACATTATGTTTTCCAGGTGATCCTTCCATTAGTCTGTAAATTTAAAATTGAATGGATCTCAAAGATGAATACTGCATACATGCTTGTAAAGTTGTTCCTGCAAGGACAGAAGAAAGATAACTCATTCCTCCTTTTAACGTATTGAAAGGCTATCATGAATGAACTTTGTTCGATCCCTGCTTCTGAACTTGGAGGAAGGCAGAGTAGAAGAGTAGAATTTTGAAAACACAATACAAACTTAAAAGCACAAATTCATGAGTATCTAAATTTGAGAATAGAATATATATATTATCACTGATTTTGTGCTATAGAAACCATGGAGTTATTTTATATATTGAGAAGATCTACTGGATTTAATACTTATTTATTGAAGCTATGTTCTGCTGTAATGCTGGTAAGGAAATGGTAGACGAAAGTGTTTTTTCTAGATCAAAATGACCTAGCGACTATTGACATAAAGGTTCAGCTGTAGGGACAACATCTATACATAAGCTTTGTTTAGCGACTACATATGGGACTGACAACTCGGGAGTTAAATGAAGTGATTGTTTGTGCCTGTTTATGGAGATTCTCAGTCATCCAGGTTGTGGTTGTCTCAAAAGTGCCTTTTAACAAGGCAACTGGACTTTGACTTATGACCTATTATCTCAATTCAGGTTAACTTTTCTTTGAAGACCTGCAAGGGTTGTAAATGGGAGGATTTGTCCCAAAGTTACTTTTTCATCACTATCATAACTGCAAATGGTTGATAAATGAGACACTTACTCCACAAGGACTACCTTCAAGGCATCCATAACTTACAGCAAAATTGAAGTGGGGAGATTTGTATCTTCCCAAAGTTTTCAATAATTGCTGCTGACTTTGCAAACAGTGACCTATCAATAATAAAAATGTTTCAATGTTCATGTTTTGATATAGGATTTAGAGGATTAATTAGAGCTATGCAGTCTACCTGAATAGAATATCTGGTAAGGTCTAGGAATCTTGTTCTCATCAAATAAATTATAATTTTTAGATTCTGAACTGACAATTGTTAAAAGTTCATTTTATGGATTGCAAATAGTTAAGGTCTGAGAGGCAACAATCTAGCCTATTGACAGATTGTTTGCGATGCGCAGCTCAGGCAAGTGGAAGCTCAGCTAATCTAGAAAAGTCCATGAACTTCATTCTAGGTGAAAAATAAAACATTAGTTTCTCCAGTTCTGATAAATGTTAGGCAGCCACTTTGTGGCTCACGTTCTACAGTCTAGCATGTCTGGGAAACATAGGTTGCTAATACATTAAATCAATCTTTTATTTAAAGAGAATAGAATTTAGAATTTAAATAATGTTTTTTAAAAAAAACTATAACATTATTCAGTCTATGGTGTGGTACATTGCATTTAACAGTGTGTGACTATATATGATTGTGCTTAAAAATACATATCCATTATTTAGATTGAACAGTTCTTGTTTAAAAAATTTGTGTATTTTCTGTATTCTGATAAGAGTGGATCAGAAATCATCATGCAGATCAGAAACTTAATGAGTGGATTAACTTAGTAAACAGATCCTATCTCTGCTTGAGACTACCTATACAATTTATAACCGTAGTTGGAACCAGAATCTCAGTCACCCAAGCAGAGGGAGCAAAAAAGCTGCCTGTTGGAATTAAGCTCTTCATATTTGAAAGGGATCTGAAAGAATGGAGCTGGGATCTTTGGGGTCAAACCAGGGGTGAGATTCAAATCTTTTAGCAACTGGTTCTGTGGGCATGGCTAAGTGACTGGGTGGGCATGGCTTCTTTTTTTTTGCAGCACCCCCACCCATTTTTTTTGCCCTCTGGGCCTCAGGGAAGCCTCCGGGGGGGACATTTTTGCTCCCAAGAAGCTTACCTGGGGCCCAGGAAGGTAAAAAATGGAGCGGGGGGGGCTATCCCCCACAACCCTTTTTGCCTCCTAGGCCTCAGGGAAGCCTCCTGGGCAAAGCAGTAAGACAGCAAGGGAGATCCTGGCACAACTGATCATCGGAACAGCTGATTGTCAGGAGGGGGAAAAAACAAATACCTTAAGGAGTGACTGGGTGGAGAGAATGCAGTTAGCAATGTCGGGCATGCGCGTGATACCGCACATGCGCAATAAGGACTGACTGGTAGGGGAGGGGGGACAGGTGGAGAGGGAAGGGGCCAACCAGGAGCATGGTTCTCCGAACTGCACAGAATCATAACTGGTTCTATAGAACAGGTCGGAACTGGTAGAATCCCACCTCTGGGTCTAACCTCCATTTCTGTAGCCTGATGGAGGAGTTGCCCATTCTCTGTCAGGCAACCCTTTCACTTTTGAAAGGCTGCCTTTGGCAATAAGAAAATTTAACTTCCACATAGAGCAGAAATAGCTCTGCTTTTCAGGGAGGAATCTCAGTTCTGTGGTAAAAACTATTTAGGGAATCAGGAGAGAAGATTGCAAATGGCAGTCACATGATCATAGAATGCTTGTCCACTAGTTGTATGTTACCAACTTAACAAATGCAATGATTCGCTTTACAACCATGGCAAGAAATGTCAAAATGGAGCAAAATTCATGAAATAACTTTCTTACTTAGCAACATAAATTTTAGGCTCAATTGTGGTCGTAAATCAAGGACTAACTCTATTTGAGTTTACAAGACTCCCCAAACCTTGAGAATGACTCAAGTAATGATAAAAAGTGGCGATTTTAAAACACACTTATATCATTTTTGAAGAATATTAGGAGAAAATTCTTAGAAGAATATTTCATTTATTTTTAATTACTATCCTCTTAATATAAAAGATTTCATTTAATTTATTATTAAATAAATATTTTATATCCTGTTCAAAATAAAAAAATTGTTCAAAATAAAAAAGGGGGGGGACTCTTTAGACCCCATTTATTTAAGCCATTGTTAGCCAAGGCCAAGAGCACAACTGAGCTAGATCTTAACAATGAAGTTCCAATTCCGATGAATAAGGTTGGAGGTAATGAGGCCCGATTCACAGACCCAAAGGAGGCAGCTAAAGTAATTCTCATGTATGAGATAAAGGCAGTTAGATTTACCAGGATCTTGTCCAGGGGCTACTGCTTTCAACAAGTGTTTCTACAATGTTGACACACCGCTGGCAGAAGCTTTACACCTGGAGGTAGATGATCCTGTCCTAGCACTTGCCTCCTCCTCAGCCACACTTAACAACACAGACGATGTCCTCAAGGGTGAGGATAAAGTGGACTTAATTTGGCAAAAGACGCACCAGGCAGCGGCATGGGCAGTTAAGATTGCCACAGCAGCATCCTTTTTTACCAGAACATCATTAATATGGCTATGGCAGATGCAGGGGTAGGTACAACCAGCAATATTAGAACACAGGATTTTAACAAGGTAATTGCAGAGTACACAGCAGGCGCAACGCTGAACTCTGTGAAATTTGCAGCCTGAGCATTGTCATCATCGGTTGCAGCTCGTCATTTACTATGGCTCAGATATTGGCAGGCCAAATGAAAGTGGAAATTGGCGTCAGCACCATGTAAAGATGGCAAACTCTTTGGTGCCCCATTAGATCCCGTTCTAGTCGAGTCCAGGGACAAACGCAAGATCCTTCCGTTGGTTTCGAAGAAGGGGGAAACCAGATTCTCACCTTTCTATTGTTCATTTCTTGCTCCATACTACAGGACAACTGCCCAGTGAAACCAAGGGAGATTTGGTCAGAGACAAGACACCCAGACTTCACAAGGTGGCCATTACAAGGCAAGAATTCAACCACAGGGCAAACGGCCATTTCGAGGGCCCACCAACAGGCCCTTTCGTAAATACAAATGAACAATCCGCAGCAGACTGTTTTTTTGCAGACTAATGTGAGCAAACGACCTCTGATGCCTGGGTTAGACAGACAACAAGATTGGGATTTGCCCTGGAATTCTAATCCTGTCCCCTGAGGTTTTTCATCCACTGCCCTTTGTTGACAAACACCTCCAGATGAAAACTGATAGAGGAGGTAATTCAACACCTCCTGGCAATTCAAGCCATGGAAGTGGTTCTGGAGGAGCAACAGAAGCACAACTTTTATTTGATGCTGTTTGTGGTTCCAAAAGCTTCAGGGGGCTAGAGGGCTATTCTGAACCTCAAAAGACTAAACTCTTTCATGATTTATCGCAGGTTCAAGATGCACATGCTTCAATCCATTTTAAAGAGCATGAGAAATGGGGACTATTTAACATCAATAGATTTCACCGAGGCATACTTGCATATTCCCATCCCACCTGACCATCGTCAGCCCTCCAGTTTGGCTTGGCATCAGCTCCCAGGACCTTTACCAAGAATCTGGCTGCCTTGACAGCACACCTCAGAACTGTACCAATCTGGATATTGGCCTACCTGAACGATATCCTTATTCAGTCGGTCTCCCAAGATCAGGAGGCCTTAGAGACTCATGGGTTCTTAGTCAGTGGGGGGGAAAGCCATTTTTTACCCCACAACATGTCTATTGCACCTTGGGGCGATAATAGACACAAAGGCCGAAGTGGTTTTTCTCTCCCAGCAATGATGGGAGGATTTACAAATATTATCTGGTCATTTCTGTTCCACCAGGATGGCTTCCCCTGCCCAAATGTCTCAACTTAAGGAAAGATGGTATCATGCATCGATATTGTACCATCGGCACGTATGTACTCATGGGAGTTACAGTGGTATTTGCTCTCATCTCAGAAGGCAAAGAAGGGGACCTCGCCCATATGAGTGAGATTACCACCAAAAGTGTATTCATCTTTATTTTGGTGGACCTCTCCGGCCCTAGACAAAGGGTGATCATTTAGAGAGCAGGACAAAATAAAGATAACAACTGATGCCAGCTTGTCAGGATGGGGGGCCTACTGTCAGGAAAGGGCACTTGGACCATTACCGACTTAAAAAACATCAATTGGCTAGAGCTATGGGTGGCTCACCTTGCTCTCAGGGAATTCAAGTCGCAAATTGAGGGAGAGGATGTGCTCCTCCTGACAATGTGGCCACTGAGGCACACGTCAATCGGTGGGGGGTACACTTTCCAGAACTTTAATGAAGGAGGCCTTTCGTCTCTGCAAGTGGGCAGAGAAGAACATAATATCAGTCAAAGCAGAGCATATCTCTGGTGTGCTGAATGTCTGGGCAGATTGGTTGAGCAGGTCCACAATGGATTACTCTGAGTGGACCCTGCACCCACTTCTATTCTGGGAGATTTCTGATAGATTTGGCCCTCCAATTGTGGATCTCTTTGCCTCTGCAACAAATCATCAATTGCCTCATTTTTTTCTCTAGGTTCCCGTCGCAGGGAGCTGAAGGGGTCAATGCCAAAGGGGCTTTTTTACGCTTTCCCTCTGTAGTCCCTCATTCCAGCAGTCATCAAGAAGAACCCACAGCAGAAGGCAGAGATTCTCCTACTGGCCCAGAAGGCCATGGTTCACGGACTTGGTCAGTCTGTCAGTGTCATGACTGTGAGGATTCCCCTGACAGGATCTCCCTCAGCCAGGGGCCAACCCAACATCCAGAGCCCCAGTGGCTCCAATTGGCTGCCTGGCACTTGAGAGGAGGATTCTGAAGGAGATCAATCTCTATTCTCAAGTCATCAACATTATCCAAGCAGACAGACAGCCATCAACCATTCGAATTTACAAAGCCACAGGAGTTGTCTCGATCCCACCAAGGCATCGGTCACCCAGGTGTTAGAGTTTTTACAAGAAGGGTTGGACAAAGGTCTTGCCCTGCCACACTGCACAGACAGGTGGCGGCACTCTCATCTGTACTATCCTTTGGCAACCCAGATTCCATTAATACGTCGGTTTCTCAAAGGAGCAACCAAGTTAAGTCTGGTGGTGATACATAGGTTCCCCACCGGGGATCTATCTAAGGTGCTTCCCGCCTTTTTGAGCTCCTGATAATTGTCATCCTACAATATCTATCTAACAAAGTAATTTTCCTGGTGGCCATTACATTGGCCTGGAGGATATCGGAGTTGGCAGCTGTCTTCCATTCTAATCACGTCCTGAGATTGGATCCGACCTTTATTCCTAAGGTCAATTATTACTTTCATAGGGCACAAGAACTCATTTTGCCAAACTTTTTTTTTTTGAACAAGTTTTATTAATTTTTTTAAAAAACATACACAAGCAAACAAAACATAGGATGTAGTAACATAAAATATCTTTTTCTAAAAAACACATAGAATATCTTATTTAAAAACAAAATAATTCCAAATTAGCACATTTCTATACAAACACAATTTAATATATATATTTATCTTATCTGTTCAACTTCATATCCTTTCCCAACTTCTCTTTACTGCTCCCTTCTGTTTAATTGTATTTCTTTTGCCTTAAATTATATATATTCATTATATATAGTTTCATTAGTTCTCTTCCAACATCCTTTCAAACATAAACAAACATTACACAAAACATAAATACATAAAACTTCTTTTTGGAAAGCGGTTTACCCCTGTTTAAATCTTTTTATACGGACATAAATCAAATTCGTGCTCACATAATATACTATTTCATATCTTATTTAACATTCTATATTTTCTATATATTTTTTCTCTCCCATTCATTCTTTTAATTCTGTTTTATTTATTTCATCTCAATTTAAATAATTATACTTGCATCTTTTGTCCGTTCTTTCAATCGTCTATTTTTCCTTTTTTTCTAATACAATATTTCTCCTGTAACCACTGGTTGAGGTATGACAACTTTTTATCTTTCCCCTAAATTTTACACTTAAAATAATACATACTTTCCATACTGATTCTGCTTCATATATTCTAAATACTACATTTCAAAATAATAAAACAAGCCAATAATATTAAATTTAATAAGTAATAGTAAAACCAAGGAAAAAGGAATATTGAGTTTATAATATAATAAGAGCAATATTTCATAGTAAATTAAACTCTATTATCAAATCTTAAACATTTTCATAGCTTCCCTTTAATGCATTATTAATTCATGTAATATTTTAATTTTCTAATTCAATTTCAAATACTAATATCTACCATACAATCTTACGTACTTTTGCAGAATCATTTTTATAAAATTATATCTTACCCCTTATCTCTGAAAAAAAAACCTGTTTTTTAACATCTTGTTTAAAGCTTTTATGACTTCTCTTTCCCTTTTCCCTTCCCTTCTTGTCAACTCTAGCTTTTTGACCCTCCCATCTCTCAAATTTCACTCTCTTTATCTTCCCTCTCTGTTGTATTTCTCTTTTCTGTTGCTTTCTGACATCATATCGATTTTTCATCTTATTTTTCTTTTTCTTGGTTGCTTTTTTAAGTCCTGAATTCACCATTTCTTTAGCCCCCTTATGTTTTTCTTCCTCCACTAAGAGTATTTGCCCATTAAAGATGGCTTCTTCTTCTTGATCCCAGCCTTCCTGTCGCTGTTGTATTTCTTGATAGGTAGAAATCGCCATTTCTAAAAAGTGGAAAATAGATCCAGAAGAGTCCATGCCTTCTTGTTCCTCTTCTTTCAATTTTTGAAATTCCATTTGTAATTCTTCAAAAGATAATGCCATTTTTCCCTTTTTTTAAAACAACCCAAATATCTTTAATCTTTCAAGAAATAGTTCACAAAGATCCCAAAGTCACAAACCAAACCAAATCAAAGCAAACAGTTTCATTTAGCACTCTTTTCTTTCTATATTTTCTCTTCCTAGGGTAGAATTCAAATACACAGTTCCAAAGTAATCTTCTAGAAGTCGTAATACCTTTTATTTCTGATATTATAAACTCAAAGCAGTCTCCTTCAGTGCAGTCTTAAAATAAATCTTTACCTCTTCCCTTCCACTTATAGCAAATAAAAAGAATTTTAAGTTTTTAGTTCCAATGTCCAGAAATCCTTTATCTATGCCCAAGCAGGTTTTCCAGATTTCCAACTGCTGTTTCTGTGGGAAGGGAGAGTGAAAGAAAGTAACTTTCCCTTTCAGCTTTTTTTCGCCGCTTTTATGATCTTCCTTGGGAGACAATGTATCCTTCAAACGTTTTAGTTTCTAGGGTATTTAAAAGTTTCTTCTAGTCCCGGTTCAGCCAAAACTTTCGCCTTCACCTGCTTCCTCCTGCACAAATCTTACCCGGCTGCAGGCTTCTTTGTGGCGGCCATTGCTGACCGCCACTCCACCGCCTTGGGAAAAAGGGGTTTTGCCGGCTGAGGAGGGGGTTTGCGATACCCCCCAGACCCAAATCCAGATCCCCTCTCTCTTCGACTGCCTCTACGGGGCAGCCCTATCCTCCAGATCCATCTGGATCAGAGGAACCTTGGCTGCGAGCACAGCAGGAATTGCGGAGGATCACGAATTCCTGCCACTGCCGAGCCTTGCAAAACCGGAAACCCTCAATTTGCCAAACTTTTGTCCAAACCCATCTCACCATAGAGACTCTGGCACATGCTAGACGTAAGGCGAGCCTTTCACATATACCTAAAGAGAACAGCTACCTTTCAAAAGACAGAGGTTATATTTATATCCTTTTATCAGAATTCCTTGGGTCAGAGAGTATCTTCTTCTTCCATAGGCAGGTGGATTAGAGCGACCATTGCCATAGCTTATGCAGAACAAGTTTTACCTGGTCTGACACATGTCATGGCTCACTCCACCCGTAGCACCACCACAACAGTGGCTTGGACTACACAGGCTTCGGTGGAAGAAATATGTCGAACAGTGACCTGATCTATCCCTTTGCTTTTCATTAGACACTATCACCTTGACTCTTTTGCTTCCGCTTTTGGAAGCAGGGTATTACAGAAGGTTCTTTTGGATGCAGGGTATTACAGAAGGTTCTACCGTAAACTCATTTGCAATAGCAGCCAGAAACCTGCCTGTAGGACATTTGCTTTGGTATGTCCCATGCCTGGATCCTGTCGATACCACTCTGGAGAAGGGGTGTGTTCTTACCTGAGACGCACTTTCTCAGATGGTGGAAACAGGATCCAGTCCCACCTCTTTTTCTCTGGCCTCTATGGTCTTGGATGTGTGGGATGGTACAAACTATGGCTTATGCCTAAGGATGGAACTGTTAAAGCAACTACAACAAGACCTCGACTTCATTAAGAACTGGGGACAGTGGCCTGAAGGGGTGTGTTTTTCTATTCAGTCTATAGCCAAGCAGAGCTGAATATATCCCATGCCTGGATCCTGTCTCCACCATCCGAGAAGGTGCATCTCAGGTAAGACCAATGCCCCTTTTCTTACAAATGTTTCATTACCCAAATTAGGTAACATTTCAGTGCTAGTAGGGAGTTGGAGTTTGTTCCTGTTTACAGTTTACAGCCCAACCAAAGAACCACTAACAGCCCTCCCTGTAACACTGACGAATGTAAAGAACAAACATCACTCCCCACAAGCACTGGTGATGTTGCATAGTTTGGATAGTGAAATGTCTGCAAGAAAATGACGAAGTTCAGAGAGTACCAAAGACCCCTCATTTCAACCCTTGAGCTACAAATATTCTCTGTCAGTTGGTTGTAAGGGTGAGCAACCTATAAATTTAGGACTGGGTCATAAGTACCCTGTTTCTCTAACAATACGGCCTCCCCCAATAGGAAGTCCCAGCATGTTTTATAGGCATGAAATGAAATTAAGCCCCTCCCCCCAAATTAAGGCCTATATTAAAACATGCGAAATGGGGGGAATGGTGGGGGGGGCTTGCTGTTAGGAAGTACTTTTGTTGCATACCCGGATATGGTGCTGCCTGCATTGACCCCGATACGAAGTGCCCCACCAACACCGAGGTCAACATCCAAGCCGTCGCCGCCCGCCCGAAGATGCAAGGGGGGGAAATTAAGTCACCCCCGAAAAGACAGCCTAGCCATTTTTTCGGGGCTCAAAAAAAAAAAAGACCCGGCCTTATTATATGAGAAACACGGTATCTTTGGGTAAGGTCTGCCACAACTTAAGATGATCACTAAGGTATCAATTATTAAGAGAAGACTGACTGCTTGTACACAAAGCCCGTAAACACAAAGTAAATACATATTTATAAGCCAGAATTGTAAATTTGGGATTGTACTCCTTTTCTGACAGCGGAGTGTAATCTTTTTTGCTACCTTCTCTCAGTTTCTCATAACATCCATAATTTCTAAAAATTATAATTTAATATTCTTTAAGCCATTATTTTGTTAATACAGCATGTTCCAACTCAGTTGTGTCTGGATCATTGTGAAATCAAAAGTTGTTTTAATTGAATATACTGCCACTTTGCATTTTAAGCCATTCAGATTCCTCTTGTAGTAATTCAAATGTTTTAAGAATATAATTGGTGGTTAATTGATCTAAACCTTCAATAACACTACTTGACTAATACAACTTGAAAAGCAAATAGCCTGCTGTTTTCAAACAGGGATTACTCCAGAATGTGTCATATCAATGTATTTAAATTATATATTTTGTCTAAACATCTTCCAAAAGCTGATTGTAGCTTTTAATGCAGATGATATAATAGAACTTAAAAATGGACCTGTATGATCCAGGTTTCTTTTATTGTTTAACAAATGCATATTTGGGAAAAATTGAAGTCTTGTTATTTTAGTAGTTTGTCTATGTGTTTATTTTAAGTGGATTTTATATTCATAGTAAATAAAAAAGATGAATTATTTAAGTCTTTTGTTATTTTACATTTTTAGTTCATTATGAGATTATTTTCCATCTTTAGGGGTGTTCTATTATGCTTGGGATAGTTTAATATAGTATTTTATCTTCATCATATTCTCTCTTTCTCTCTCTCTATCCCTCCCCCCTCCCTCTTCTCCTTTCCCCCCTCTGTGTTCCTGTACTGTGCCACTGGCAAGTACTTTATACAAGAGAAGTTGTTGTTTGTCACTTTTTCAGTAAAGCAATCGAAAGCTAAAGGGATTTCATCACTTAGCTGAGTAGTGATCCAAAGTGGTAATTCAACACATCATCTGAAACTGGAAATTAAGATCTTTTTTATCATATTCACAATTTAATGTGCTTCAAAACATTGCCATTCAGGGAGTAATAGAACATTTATAAATAAAAAGAAATTGTAATCATGTACATACACCAATTGCCAAGGAAAATTATTGTATGCACACTCAAATGTACTGATATTCATTAAGAATCCCATTATCTTCCTTTTACAGATACATTCTGAAGTACAAAAATTGCTCTTCTGTTTTGTCAGCTATGACTAGTTGTAAAGTTTGGCATAATCTTAATTATAGTTTTAATTTTCTTCTTTAGTTGCTGAGGGTGAAGAGACAAAATGCGCTTTTAGAGACTCCTACCAAAATGAACATGGAATTAGTGAAAGTCAGATTTCTCAAGAGAATGGTACAGTTTTATGTATGAAAGGAAGTACCTGCTATGGTCTCTGGGAGAAAACTCGAGAAGGAGAAATACATCTTGTGAAACAAGGTAATTTCAACCATCATGGTGTTTTATTTTTTCTATGATGGTTGGATGTAATATTTTTAATGAAGATCTGCCATGGATTACTAGCCTTTGGCACAGGAGGTATTTGGAAAATATAGAGTTTATTATGGGAGATTCCCCAGAAATGGCCTCTAGACTCCTGGGATATTTTCTGCTACATTCTTTTTCGTGAGCAGATGAACAAGTTCTAAACTCCAAGTTTTTATATCCAGGTGAGATATAAATGAAACAATAACACAGTATTTATAACAACAAAACCCTACATAGATTATATAGTACATGGATTGTCTCATTTATTGTTACCGTATATACTCGAGTATAAGCCGAGTTTTTCAGCACATTTTTTGTGCTGAAAAAAACCCCCTCGGTTTATACTCGAGTCAGATTCCCCTCTGAAAAAAAAATGGTGTGGAGCTCCGAAGCTGGGCAGCCGCTTCCCTGCTTCCGTGTTTCCTTTGCAACTTTTAAGCATGGGAGTAATCGGAAGCAGAAAAGTTCTTGCTTGAGGATATATTGTTTTTTCTTTTTTTAACTGTTTTTTTGGGGGGGAAGACCCACCGCCATGTGAGAATGCTCAGACACGAAATCTATCCAACCGAAAATAAGTGTGTGTGTAGGGGGAGGGGATTTTAACAGAGGGAAGATGTAGGGAGAAGGCAAAAGCGACAGAAGATCCTTCAGGGGAAACTGAGGGGGAGACTCACCCTTGGTCCAGATGAGCCCCCTTCCCCTTTCTCTAGGCTGAGAAAACAACGCAAGCCGAGGTTGCTTCAGCTCCACTCAGCTTCATTTCCTCAGCTCCAGCTGCTTTCAGTCCACTCGGGAGGAGGGGGAGGAGGGGGAGGCTTTTCTGAGCTCTAGGCTGAGAAAGCAACGCAAGCCGAGGTCGCTCCACTCAGCTCTCTCTCTCTTTCTCCCCGTAATACAGTAAAGCCCTTTCCAGCACACACGCGTGATCCGCCCCCGCCGCTTTGCACCTTGCAAATGCAAAAACCCTGGGGTTTTGCATTTGCAAGGTGCAAAGGGGCGGGGGCGGATCACGCGCACGTGCTGGAAAGGGCTTGACTTTATTGGGGGGGGGGAGAGAGAGAGAGAGATATCATGAGAACGGCTCTTGGTTTTTTCTTGCAAGGGAGAGAGTGACTCCTGCCTACCACTGTCATCATCATCATCATTTGGGTTAGTGAATCAATCAAACCTTTCATGATAGTGAGATCGTTTCCCAAATTTCCCTTAAATCAGGGAAGAAATCAGAAACAAACCTTTGGGCTGAGAATAAGCCTGTTCCTATGATGCCATTTTTGTTCACTTCAGTGTGAAAAGTGTGAAAAAACACACTTCTTTTTCTTCATCCTCTTGTTCCCTATTTCCTGGTCTCTTTCAAAGAGGAAATTGTGACCATCAAACTTATTCTCAACTGTCCTAGTGAAAGTTTTTATTGGCATCTATTTTTATTTTTGAAATTTACCAGTAGCTGCTGCATTTCCCACCCTCGACTTATACTCGAGTCAATAAGTTTTCCCAGTTTTTTGTGGTTAAATTAGGTGCCTCGGCTTATATTCGGGTCGACTTATACTCGAGTATATACGGTACATTAAAGGCTACAATCTCTAGACCAGTGATGGCTAACCTTTTCATCGTTGCGTGCTGAAAATGTGCACGCACACACACACATGCCTGCACCCATAATGCAAATGTGTGTACAACCCCTTCACCCCCTGTGCATGCGCACATGACCCCCGTTCACGCCCTGCACCCTGTGCATGTGCATGCATCTCTTGTGCGTGCCTCGTGCATGCATGGCAGATACCCGACAATCAGCTGGCTGGCAGGAGGTGCATGCGCAGTGGGTCTGTTGCTGCATGCCACAGGTTTACCAGCACGGCTCTAGATCTTTGAGAATTTTTAGTCAGACCCACATTACTCATAGTTTTGGCTCTTGTATAAGAATCACTGTTCAATTTGTAGTAATCATAAGCCAGAAGCTGATTTATTAAAGTATATAATGAAGATTATTATGCTTAGTGATTCCACTTATTCTTGTTTTCCACAAATGGATAAAACATACGAAGCAGGGAATAAGGACCTTGGATTATATCACAATTAGTAGAGATTATTTCAGTATTCAAAATTATAATCCCAACCTCAGTTCTTTAATTTGTGCTTTCTAACAAGCTTATATGCTTGTACAAAGAGTGGAGCTATGTTATATATGTTCCTTGTTCAAATTATAGTTTAGTAAGTTAAGATTCCTGGTTTATTAAAAGCTAATACCTCCGCCCATTGAGGAGGCTGAGTGGCTGCCAGCGATGCCCTCAGGTGAAGATGTTGCAAGGGGGTGGCTCGATCCCTCCCCTCAGGAGCCACAAAGTCCTCACCGCCCCTCTGGCAGCCAGCAAGCCTCCTCCTTCCCGCTAGGCGTGTGAGCACTTCTGGTGAGAAGGAAGAGAAGCACGGTGGGAGGAGACTTGGAGGCTGCCAGAGGGGCAGTGAGCGTTTTGCAGCTCCTGAGGGTAGGGGTCGAGCCACCCCCTTGCAACATCTTCACCTGAGGGCATTGCTGGCAGCCTCTTGGCCTCTTCGATGTGCAAAGGCAGGACGCAACACCAGTTCAGAGGTTCCTTTCCCCCACCCCTTCACAGGCCAGGGAACACCCAGGCAGGGCCCCAATGCCGCAATCTCTTGCACGCTACCCACTCTCCCCACACGTATCAGTCCATCTGCCACCGGTATCACCCCTGTTGCAGACGTGGGTGCACTGCGGACCACCAAAATTTTCTCACGGACCACCAGTGGTCCATAGACCACGGTTGGTGACCTCTGAGTTAAAGTGATTGTTTTAAAAAAAGTTGTCCAAATTTTTAAAAAAGGTTTTTAAAATTTGTAAGGTTATGAGATTGGACTTTGAACTAGGTCCATTCTCTGAAGACATTTGGTGATGCTAGGTGATGGGGATTGAGCGAGCTCCAAGTGTGTTTAAAATTTGTAATTCCTTGGTATCATTCAGTTCTGGTTCCTTGATGCTGTCTCAGATAAAATTTGATGCGTTTAGTTCTTGTTCTTCTTGGAAACATAGAAGCAGCACTCCACTCAGCATTCTGAATGGAGCACAGTGAAATATTGTCTTCTTTCTCTTCTTGGGTAGAAAAAGGTTGTTTATACAGAATAAGGTAGGAAGACTTACTTTGAATATATCAGCTATAATTATCCTGCTTTTTCTCTCACCTTGGAAAAGGTGAGTCACAATATGAACTGAATGAAACTGTGTACTATTTTATTTGCCATTTATTTTAGGATGTTGGACTCATATTGGAGACCCCCAAGAGTGTCATGCTGAAGAATGCATAGTAACAGCCACTCCTTCCTTGATTCAGAATGGGACATACCGTTTCTGCTGCTGTAGTACCAATTTGTGCAATGTTAACTTCACAGAGGACTTTCCACCACCAGTTCCTCCAACATCTTCCGGTGAGTTATCCCAGGCTGCATTACAAGTAGTACTGAACAGCAGTTGTGATTTAAGGAAGAGTATTACTGTTATCTTTATGGAGTTGAGCTTGAGACACTAAAAAAAATAATAATCCTCTTATTATTATTTTTTATCTGTAAATGATCCCATATTTATTTCATCCAGAAAAGCACTATGACTTCCTAGTTTCATCTCATACTCTTTATAAAATTTCATGATACTATGCTACAATGAGGTAAGATTATCACTGTAAATATAGGCTTCAATAAATCTGTTTCACATATATGTGGAAGAGTTCATCATACCAGGATAGAATTTTACTTGTGGGGGTTGGAATTGTATTTTAAACTTTAAATTTAGTTTTGAATATTTTTATTAGATATAATTACTGTATTTTTTGGACTATAAGAGGTTCCAGACTATAAGACACACATTAGCTTTAGAGGAGGAAAACAAGAAAAAAAAATCTGCCTCTGCCTCTGCTGCCCATTTGGCGCTGCCCCAGCCCATTCATTGCAGCCCATTCACCATGGCCTATTCAATTTGACCCATTCACTGCCAATCGCTGCGAACGGGTGTGACAGTGATCCCCACTACCTAGAACAGCCGATCGGTGCCGCACCAACCCCTCTCACTGCAATATTCCCTCTATAAGACGCACAGACATTTCCACCCATTTGGGGGGGGGGAGTGCATCTTACAGTCTGAAAAATACGGTATTTGTTACCCTAGGATATAAAACTAGGATCTGTATGTTTTAACAGTTTGTTAAAATATTACTACAAGCCTGAATTATGGCTTGCCTAATGCACACCAAGTAACTCTTGGGATCTGAGCAAAGGTGTCATCAGTTTAGTTTTAGGTCCAGTATTTTGTTTCTTCTCAAAACTTTGTGATAAATATAAGCTATTTGAGAAAGATGGCTTCTGTAAGAAATGGCACATTTTTATTAACTTTCAAAATTGCAGGAGACATTCTGGACAAAAACACAGTCTTTGTTGTGTTAGGTAAATAGATATTTTTTCATAGGTTATATTGTCAAATTCTTCAAATATATTCTGAATTGAAAAAAAATCTCTTTATAACCATTAACATAAAATACACTTTTAACTAACATTGAACATCAGTTGTTAAAAGATAAAATACTATTGTGCAATGAAAGATTGTTAGAAGGACATAGAAGCAATTTAAATCTTTTCTATGGTTTTCAGTATAGGATTAAGTCATAAAACAAACTCTAATAGCAAGAGAATAATATTGCTTAATATCTATATGCTTAATTAAGTGTCCTTCAACTCATATTCAAAAGAATTAAAATTCCTACTTTCCCCATCTCCTATAGCATTGTACTAGGAGGTTGTCTTGTTCCGTTAACAGTGAAATTCAATACAGGTAATCCTCAAGTTAGGGATGTAATGGAGCCTGCCAATTACATTCATAACCGGAGGATTTGTTGGAGTGAATCATATCAAAATGAATGTGATGATTCCTTGCTTTCACCCACACATTCACTAATCAAATGTGCGGCTTGTTAAGTGCACATGAGGTATCTCAGGGTGGGGAAGGCCATGGGGGGCCTAGCAACGGAACAGCCATCTGCTTCAGACCACCCAAGACTTCCCCTGACCCACTGAGATACCTTATGCTCCCTCCGCTGGGGTCCCCACAATTGCTGCCCTCCATCCTGCCGTTACAGATCACTTACCTTACGATGATCTAGCAACAGGGGTGGGATTCTACCAGTTTGCACCTATTTGCTAGAACCGGTTGTTAACGTTCTAAGCAGTTTGGAGAACCGGTTGTTAGAAGAAATTACTGGCCTAATCCTGTAAGGAAGGCAGGAAGGAAACATTCTGGTGTTACTTACAGAAACTGCCTCTCTGTTAATCCTTATTACATTCTTGGCAGGACTAGACTTCCTGTCTCAGGAACTTCTCTGGAATTTTTTTCCCTTCCTTTGCTGGTACTTTGTTTGTGTGGAGTGACCATTCAAAGTTACAATGGCATTGAAAAAAGTGACTTATGACACTTTTTCACACTTACGGCTGTTGCAGTATCCCCACAGCCATGAGAGGCCAGGCAAGGAGATGTGTGCCTCAGTGTGAGTGACATTGAGTTGGCCACACCCAGCCAATAAGATGACCACCAAGCCATGTCCACCCAGTCACATGACCACCAAGCCACACCCACCACCTAAGCCACGCCCACAGAGCCGGTTGTTAAAATTTTGAATCCAACCCCTGTCTAGCAAGCTGTCTCCTCTCCAGCCTCTCTGCCTACTTGCAGTCTGGGTGCAAAAAGCATTTGCAAGCAGGTGAAACTTGGGGGCAGCAAAATCACATTGCTTCAAGCCTCTGATCTGCTTGCAAACACTTTTCATGCTGAGACCTCTGGGGGTTGTATTCTCATGCGAGATCATGGTCCCAGAAGTTCCAGCCTAGATGCAGAAAGCATTTGCAAGCTGATCAGAGGCTTGAAGCAATGCAATTTCACTGCCCCAAAGTCTCGTCGGCTTGCAAACACTCTTTCTGTGGATCTAATGCAGGCCTTAGTTCACCAGCAACCGACCTCACCTGCTCTTGCACTACAATACTTTAGGCCTCTGTTCTCTGTGAATGGAGGTCTGCATGAGATCCAAGGCAAAAGATTTTGCAAATGGAGAGGCCTTCCCTCCATTTATAAAATTTTTTGCCGATCTCATGCAGGCCTAACAGAGAACAGTCCTAAAGTACTATAGTGCGAGATCAGTAGCGTGAGATCTTGCACGATTTTGTACTACTTTAGGCCTCTGTTCTCCATAAATGCACCAAAGCAGGCAAAGGAACTGATGGCTCATTAGATCGTTGCAAGATAAGTAAGTCTCCACAGGCCCAGCTCCTGTGGAGACCCGGGGTGGTGGTGTAATAGGCAGGGAGAATGTTGAGTGCCTCTATGGTCGTTTGTAAGTATGAACAACTGCTGTGGTGATGCAACATTTGTAACTTCGGGACTGTGTCATAAGTATTCTGGGGGTTATTTTGTAATTTCGAAAGGTCATTAAGTGAACTGTCATAAGTTGAGGGTTACCTGTACTTTATCACAAGATTGCTTATTTTCAAGGAATATTCTCATTGGCCATTGTTTGTGTCATTCTTTTTCATTTTCAAATCAACATTTTTCTTCATACCTTTCAGAGCATGCTAAGGAATCATCACAGAATACCAAATTAATTATTGATAGAAATGTAATAAAAGTGCTGGCATTGGCCTGAGGATAATGAAGGTAGTACCTGTATATCAAGCTTTTGTCTTATTATTTACATTATTAGTGATAGTGGAAGAAACTGACAGATATTGACCAGTTCTATGGGATAACTCAAGTTTTAGCTGAAAAAAAATCCAAATCAATATTCTTATTATTCCCTGTTGGAAACATAAAGATGACTGCAAGTGAATAATGAGAAAATAACAGAGTATATGCCCCTTGCACATTGATCTAAATGTATTTGAAGTTTGAGTTCTCAGATATGCTTTCTGCATTGTTAATCTTAATCCTAAAAGCCCTTGGCAGACACATCCTGAATAGTAATAGAGCCTGTTCCTTATATTCCACACTTTAAGAGAATATATGATTAAAGAAAAGACGATAGTGTTAATAAGTGTTGTTGTTCCTAACCAGAGAAAGAATTCATATTTTGAAAAACCAAGTTAATGATTATATTCTTCATAATTATTCATTTTTATGAAATTTGGCAGTTATAATTGAGAGAACGGTAATGGAAGTGAATCAGTGGTGGGATTCAAATTTTTTTACCGCCAGTTCTCTGGGCATGGCTTGGTGGGTATGGCAGGGTGGTGGTGTCATGTGACTGAGTGGGCATGGCCAACTACATCACTCATGAAAAAGTAGGGCGGCACCTTACTGTGAGTGACATCGAGTGGGCCAACAGAACTAGTAGAAAAGTTCAGCCAAGTCTTCTAGCTTTCAACTTGGCTGCTTCTCTCTACCACAGCATTCAACCTGGCTGCTTCTCTCCTCCTTCTTGACTTCATACACACAGAGCAAAAAGGCATACATCTCATGGCACCAGAGGAACTCGCCCACATGCCATCTCCTCACAGAAGGTCCCTCTGCCATGAGATGAGCACATGGCTCTGCATGTATGCTCGAGAAGGAGGAGAAGACTTGGCCAAAATTTTCTGCCTCCCTTCGCAGCAGAGCTGCTCAGAAGGCAACTCCTGCGGCCTGTCACTTTATGGTCCCCCCTCCCCCAATGTCGAAGTACCTTAAAGGGACAGACTGCAGCAGCTGCCTTCCGAGCAGCTCCGCTGAGAAGGGAGGCAGAAAAGTTCAGCCAAGTCCTCTAGCGTTAAACCTGACTGCTTCTCTCCTTCTCATCCTCATACACACAGAGCAAACAGGCACACATCTCATGGCGCTGGAGGAACTTGACCACACACCATCTTCTCACACTAGGTCCCTCTGCAATGAGATGTGTGCACGCTCTGTGTGTATGCCTGAGAAGGAGGAAGAGATTTGGCTGAACTTTTCTGCCTCCCTTTGTAGCAGAGCTGCTCGAAAGGCAGCTCCTGTGGCCTATCTCTTTATGGTTCCCCCTCCCCCGCATCGAAGTGCCTTAAAGGGATAGACTGCAGAAGCTTCCTTTTGAGCAGCTCCGCTGAGAAGGGAGGTAGAAAAGTTTGGCTGGACTTCCATTGGGCACTGTGTTGGTGCGGAGCTGAGGAGTGGATCGCTGCTCTGAAAGATTCTGATTTTTGCTAGTTGGTGGCTTTTTGGAGCATGTCAGACCCCAGAGGGATAGGTAAAAGAAAGGGGAAGACACAGGGGTCTTGGGGAGGTGCCGCAATCCTGGAGATTGGAAGAAGAACCCCCTGAAAACAAATGGCAGAAGAGGAAGATTATGACAACCATAATGATCGGAACCGGAGACACAGCAGCCCAGCCGATTAAAAGAAGCGAAAAGAGGGAAACAGCAGGCGGAGTTATTGACAGGAGTGCTGACTGAAACAATGGCAGAGATTTATGCTGACTAATGGAATAATAAAACCTGAGGAGACGAAGGGTGAGATAATAACATTTGCTTTGCAAGCGGAGGAGTGAACTATAGAACCGTATTGTCCATTTATTTGAGATGTGGGGAAAGAAAAAAGAAGTGAAAGTGATTAAGTGTTATAAGAAAATGAAAGGACAATTAAGAGTGTAAAACTTGGAAATGAACTTTTGATGCATTGAAAGATCGGAAGAAAGGACTGGGGAAGAGAAATTTTAATTTGATAAATATTAATAGACAATCCTGACAACAAAATAAGAAAGATTTATTTAAGGTTTATAAGTGAAACTGTGACTGTGGGAATAAAACAACAAAAGAGTAACAAGAAAATACACAAACGGAGAAAGTGACTATGCAACTTGGAATGAGGACATTTTGAATTAAGAGTTGTTGTAAGACAATTAACACAAAAAAATCTGGATCTGATTTAATAGATATTGGTAAGATACAAACCTATTTAAGTGACGTTGGTTGAAAATAATTTGATAGAGGTAAATATATTAGATATTTGTATACAGAATATTGCTTAATACTGATTGAACTTTTTGGATTAATTGAATAATAGTTGGAAAGTGATTCTATAAGCATATGAATTACATGGTCAAAGAATAATTATATAATATTATTATTTTCATCTTATTGTTCTATTGATAAATTATACCAATCAATTTTTGTTTAAAAGTACTATATAAGAAATCAAGGGGGAAAAAACGAAATTAGACTTATATCAATTAAATATATATCCTTAAAGAAATAGATACATTCATATATTTAAATATATTAATGAGCAGGGTGCTTTAACTATTTACATTAAGTGCGTGATTTTATAGGTTTGGTGTTTTCTGGTTAAGCATACTGATATCTATTTAATTGCATTTATAGTGGATTAACTATATGTATGTATGTGTGTATGTATGTATGTATGTATGTCATTCAGCTTTGTTCGGGTATTTTCCCACGTCATTGTAGTTGTGCTTTTAAAGTTGTAGCAACGTTTCAGCAGAATTTCATCTGCCATCATCAGGCTTCTGTATAGTGTTCGTCTGTGAGTCAGACTTTTACAGTGGTTTCAGATTTAAATTTGGGGCAGCCTATTGCTGTGCCAGAATGGTTTTTTCTTCATCCTGATTGGTTGGGAGTCTTGGTCTGTGTTTATTGGTCTTGGAGTTTGCTGTGTTCTGCTTGACTGGTGTTTCTAATATCTTCTGTCTGTTTTGTGGGTCTTTTTGTATCTTGATTGGCTGGCAACATTGTGTTCCTTTATTGGAGGCCTTTAGTGCAGCTTGGCTCCGGGTAAATGGATGGCTATCATTTGTTAGGAAGCTAGGTTTCATCTGGGTGCCTGGTTGGGGTGTGTTTGAGCTGGAGGTATCAGGGGGGATCTGTTTGTGCCCAGGTGCTTATCTGGCTAGTGATGTGGAGATTTTTTTGTTTGTGAGTACAGGCTTCCGAATGATTGACAGTCTGGTGGAATCATCTCTTCTATTCATGCTTTCTGGTCTTTTTTCAATCTCTATGGCTTCTCTGTTGATTCTGTGGCTGGGGTTTTCTATAGTGGCTAGGGTTTTGGTGCCATTGAAGTTGATGCTATGACCTGTGGCTTCCATGTGTTGGACTAGTGAGGAAGCTGGAACACACTTCCTCACTAGTCCAACACATGGAAGCCAAAGGTCATAGCATCAACTTCAATGGCACCAAAACCCTAGCCACTATAGAAAACCCCAGCCACAGAATCACCTGGGCACAAACAGATCCACAAACAATACAGATAATATATGGATAAATAAGGGTGTAAGACAAGGATGCCCCTTGGCTCCCCTACTTTATATATTAGCAGAAGAGATACTACTAGTACAAATCCGACAAAATCAAGAAATCAGGGGGTTAAATGTTAAAAAAAAGGAATACAAACTTCAAGCATTGGTTAAAGAAAAAGCAACATTTGACAACTGAAATAAGTTATGAAAATATGAAGGGCGTGCATTTAATCATAAAGTATTCTGTTAAATTAAAACATTAAAAGAATGAGGAAGGTACTGTCACAAGGTAGATCACGTCAATGTTATGGGGTAAAAGAAAAAAAGAAAAGAATGTAACCAATGCTCAATACCTGCTGCAAAATGTGTGTGTGTGTGTGTGTGTGTGTGTGTTATGTCTCACCTGTAACCACAAATGAGAGTCCAAATGTCCCACAGCAACAAACACGAACAAGTGAATTTCAGACACCACAGAGTTAACTCCTCTCTGTAAACGTCGTTAGCAGCTCTCCCAGAAACTGTCTTTGAACCAAAATAATGAGTCACTGGATGATTCAGAGCCAAAAGGGCAAACAGAAGATGTCTTCCATGCTATGAGGTAATTAACAAGTTGATCTGGACAAGGGCCATTAACTAACACGCCTCCTTATATTTCTTGAAGGGGTGTGTCAGTCTCTCTAATTAGTCTCTGACTTGACGTTTCTTTTCAAATTGTGCTTGACGTCTCAACCTGCGTCTAGTCCTTGCATCCACCCAACATTCCTCATCACTCAAGGACTCTGGTAAGTTCTGTGGATCAGTTGCTAACACCTGAGGCATGATTGATGTGGAAGGTTCAGGAGAGGATGGTGTTTCCCACATTCCCTCATCCTCCTGGCTCACGTCTGCATCTCTCATTAGAGCAGGCTCCAATTCCAATGCCAAACCTTCCTCATCACTCAAACCTGTGTCTTCTGATACATCAGACTCAAAACTCACAGCAGGCTCAAACCTTCCAGTCACAACATATATATATATTTGTTTATATGTTTGTTTGTTTTTTTAAATGTTTTAAATATATGAAACTTAAATAAACTTTATTTTAATTAAAAAAAAAAGTTCGGCTAAGTCTTCTAGCATTAAACCTGGCTGCTTCTCTCCTCCTCAGCCTCATACACACAGAGCAAACAGACACACATCTCATGGCACTGGAGGAACTTGACCATGTGCCGTCTCCTCACAGAAGGTCTCGGCGCCATGAGATGTGTGCACACTCTGTGTGTATGCCTGAAAAGGAGAAGACTTAGCTGAGGTTTTCTGCCTCCCTTCGTAGCGGAGCTGCTCGGAAGGCAGCTCCTGCGGCCTGTCACTTTATGGTCCCCTCTCCCCCGCATTGAAGTGCCTTAAAGGGACATACTATGACAGCTGTCTTCCGAGCAGCTCCGCTGAGAAGGGAGGCAGAAAAGTTGGCCAAGACTTCTCTTTCTCGGCCTCAAACATACACACAGCAAACACTCACACACTTCGTGGCACCAGGACCTTCTGTGAGGAGATGGTGCGTGGGCAAGTCCCTCTGGCACAGCAGACCATTCTCCTGGCCGTGTCTGCCCACGAGCATCTCTGGCAGGCAATGGCACGAAGAACAGGGTGCAATGGGCAACAGGACTTCAGGCCTCTTTCAGCCTGTAATTTTCAGTAGTTTTCGGCGCAAGAAGCCTCCAGCCACCGCTTCTTTGTCAACTGGAATTGTGCCAGCAGTGGCGGCTGGAGGCTTCTTGCGCCAAAAACTACCGGCATCTGGAGGCTTCTCACAAAAGGTGGCTCATCATGTGCCCCTCCCACCAAAGCAGTTCTTCGGAAGGTGAGCGAGGCAAGGGTGAGTGGATGGTGTGGGTGGCATGCAGACAGAGGCCTCAGCGAAGGCCTGAGCCAGGGACTGATGTGTCCCTTGATCTGAGACAGAGGGCGAGTGGGTGGACAGCATGCAGGCGGAAGGATGGTTAGAGCCAGGTCTGAAAGGCAGCAATGGTGGGCAAAGGCAGGCTAGCAATGGGAGAGTGGGCGAGATGAGTGGCGGGATGAGATGAGTGGCGGGGCAAGCAGGCGGGGGTGGGACCAGGCCGAGGTGGTATTTGGCGCTTCTCCGAATTAGTTAAAATTTTTGAACCAGCTGAATACCACTTCTGAAGTGAATGTATTTATTTCTATTTCTGCTTGGCTCTTACTTAAGGTCAGAAGGGAGACAGTCTGCTACAGCATGAAATGCTTCAAATAACATTATCCAAAAGGTGCTTTGGAGCACACAGAAGCATCTGTTTGCCATCTTACAGCAACTATATCTTTAAAATGTCACAGATAAGTGTTGTATTCCCTCTGCCATGAGCTCAATTGCCTATTTAGAGATCAAATCCAAAATGCTATCATATCATTGAGATGTGTTGCATTAATTGGAGGATGAGAGTGTTCCTTTATTGTTTGCCAGTTTTCTTCTTTGTTTGCAGCTCTGAATATGTCTGGCAGTGACCCTGGTTTCTCTGACTAGAGAAAAATGGTGGTGTGGCAGCTCATAATCTCATGGGAAATACTTCAAATATAACACCACAGTTCATTGAATGGGATAATGGTATCGGGTTAATTTGGCTTCTCACCAAAGGGCAGTTGCTATTGTAAGCAGGATACAGATTATATAACTGGTGGAATACTTTGCTTCACTAAAATTATTTTTTCAAGCTTTTCACATTCCTGTGCAATAAAAATTAAGTGAAATGAATAGATTATGAAATGCAAAGTGTTAAAGTGTAACTAGTGGTAAAGTTACCTCTAAAGGAAGAAAAACATTTGATAGTAGAACTGATCTAAAACATTTACAAATTTGATTGCCAACATAAGGCATAAATATTTGTAATTAATATAAAAATAATCTAATATACTTATTAAATTTAGCATCTTAACAGACGAGGCTAATAATTTCCATTTTATAGGAAAGGTCAGCAGCATAATTCTCATGGATGCCAATTACCTATAACACTGCTAAGTGGCATTCAGAGATATCATACATTAGAAAAGATATTAAAATGTTCAAAACTCAGCAGATTGTGCAATTTCAGGCAAGATGACGAGATCAATACATTTGATCAATCAATTTAGAGATAGCCACCTAGTGCAGAAAAGATTGATGTTCTATCTAACCAATATTGAGTTTCATGCAGATTGCAGTTTCAGTCTTTCACTGCCATCTCAAAGCATTTAACATATCCATTTGACAACTCTTGACAAACAAAAAAAGCCGTTGGCAGTACAGGAGGATCTAAGTTCATTTAGAAATGTATTTTATGTCATGAAGAACAGTGAAAATGACAGATTTGAAGGGGTAGATAGCAGTTGAGCAGATTGTAATTGTCAACTCATTACAGAATGGCTAAACTGCTGCTTGGCTTTCTGAAGATAAATCAGTCACATTCATGTTGGTTTAATTCTGAAATATTCTGAATTGTCCTAGAAAAAAATAGAGAGCTCTACTTTTCTGAACCAATCTAAAAGCTTAGGATAGTTAACGTTCTGTTCCCACCATCCCCCTATTTTCCTAATTGTTGGAAAACAAGCTTCCTGTTGCACCACAGCCACATGGAGAAGAGGCAGGATTTTTCCTATCCTTCTCTATTCTCCTTGAAGCAGAAGAGAACCTGGAAGCTCAAGAGATAAAATTTTCCTTACAAATGCTACGTAAATAGAAAGTAAAGAACCTTTTTTTTTCATGTATTTGTTGATCCAGTCACTAGAAGCAGATTATTTTGCAGAGATGGACCTGGCAAGAATTAGTTTTGGGAAAGGAGAAAGATGAAAATATGATCAGTTAAGCTGGATATTATTCTCTGTTGCAAAATTTAATATTGTGCAAAATTGCACAAACAATGTGTAATTTTAAAAGGTCACCTATAACTTAAAGTAGTTAGTTTTGGAATTCAGGCTAAAATATTCACTGACATCCAATTTAAAAAAAGAGGAATAAGTGTTAATTTAATGTATTATAATGGCCACTCAGTAATTAAATATGTAAATTGGAAAGAATTGGTGCATTATAATTGATACCTTTTATTTATTTAAATAGTTCCCTGTAATTCATTATACATTAAGAAGAAGTACTTTGCTTTAACATAAAATGTTCTTGGTTGTCTTATATTTGCTTTAATCTTATTTATATATTACTAAAACTCTCATGTCTATAACCTTTAAATGGGCAAAAATGGTCCATTTTAGGGCAAAACCTTTCAACTCAAAGAGGCTTATTTACAGAATGTTGTCCAAATTGCAGGAAAGATGGAATTAAAATTTGGCAAATTTTATAAAACATTTTGTAACATAAAATTTTTTATAAATCATTTTATGACAAAGCATCATAAAGCATTTCCTGTAGTCAACAGCTGATGTTTGACTGTGCTATATACAGTTCAACATGAGCTCTTTTCAAGGCATACTTCGCTGATTATTTCTCTGAATTTTTAAGAACTGTTTGAATGAAGGAGGCATATTAGAAGCTTTTGAAGGCATCAAGGAATTTGGTAAAAAAAAAATCTGAAATAATAACCCAATGGGTCACAGATTGTCGAGTGCAGGGTGTCAAACTCCCGGCCCGCAGGCTAGATGCATCATGTGCTGGCAATATCCGGTTTAGCAAGGGGGGAAATGTCCCGATACGTCAGGTGACGCCAGTGTGACAACATGAGTTTGACAATGACATTATTTCATGCTACTGCAGCCTTTCAAAATTACTTAAAGGAACTTTCTCCTTCCAAGTAACTAAAAACATATATCTGGTTTCACAAATAATTCAAAAATGAAAATCTAAAGGAAAGCTTCTGACTTTGAGGAAAACTTTTGAGTATCTGTCTTTTTAAATAGCTAAATTTTTAACACTACCTTTACAATGTATTCTATACAAATTAATACATGGTCACAGATATGAAAACTGGTTTGTTTTAATATTTAATTAATTGAAGTACTGTTGCTATTCAAAGGTACAAATTGTAAATGAAATTCTATCCAACAATATTTTGGATTCATATGAACATTTTATATGAAAGGTAAAATATTATTTTAGCATTAGGTACTGTTTATTATTAATAATAGTACATACCAAATACATTGCCTTAGTGACTGAAGGATCCTTGAAGTCTTCTTTATTTTTCCTTCTACATCTTTTTCTTTGAATTTTAGATTTTGTTCTGTTTCTTTAGAAATGTATATGAAATAAGTGCCCTACTTGTTTGAAATGTTTTAAACTGATTCCACTTAGATATCTAATAAAACCAATAGTGAAAGAATCAAAAATGGACTAACATTCTAGTGTTGTGTAAGCAGACTTTAACTTGCATCTGAGAGTGTTTTCTCTGGATTCCTGTCAGTTCCATAAACTCCTGAAACAGATGTGGGCACATGCAAAGTTTCCAAAAGAAACTAGAAATCCATTCCCTCAGTGTTCAGTCCATTTAGATAATAGCAAGTAAATAGTAGAAGTATTAGTCCTTAAAAGTTCCCAATATGATTTTTTTTAAAGAACTATATCTAATTATCACTATTGATTTGAATATTTATTTATTTTTGTTTGATGTCTTGAAAATCATTGGTATTTAATATTAGGGTGTAGTCTTTGGTAAATTATTGTCGCTTGCTTGCACATTTGCAAATAATATTTTAAAAGTGTAAATAAAAGAACATTGGTCAGTTGCTATAGAAACTTATCATTTTAGCAGTGAATGCGCCATTTTGTGTGCCTGCATTTTGTATGTGCTAGTTCAGTGACAACTCTAATATTAATTATAATGTATTTTTGTACAAATAGTATTCAGAACAGAATAAATTAGATTAAGAAGAGATGGATGTTTTTCCCAGCTATTGCAGAAATCCTTGGATTGACTCACATATATGCATTCCTGTATTTATTGAGTCAATATGTGAGAGAATATGTAGATTTGTTTAATGTTCTTTGGGTTGTTACTGAGATGGTAAAATAATTCCAAGCTACCCTGAGATTTTGCAAAATAGAGAGCTTCCACATTTCAAGAAATACAGGCATTATCTAATTTTTTAAAATAAGAGATGAAATAAAATAGGGAATAGTGTCTGTGGGACAACATTGATAGGTTAGATTCTCAGCATTGGCTCTTTACTGATATTAAGAAGCACCTGAATGACTTGCTTCCAATGGAATTAGTAAGGCAGAAAACTGATAAGTACAGTTAGAAGTAGTAAGAATTTTGAGAGCTAGTTTGGGGTAGTAGTTAAGGCATCAACTAGAAACCAGGAGATTGTGAGTTCTAATCCTGCCTTAGGCACAACCAACTTGGGTGACTTTGGACCAGTCATTCTCTCTCAGCCATGAGGAGGCACGGGCAAACCATTAATGAAAATACTGCCACAAAGATTGTAAGAATTAGTTCAGGCAGTTGCCGGGAGTCAATACTGACTTAATGGGTAAAAAAAAAAGTAAACCTTTCATACAGATATGATTTTGATATCTGCAGGGATTTGAGCCTTTTTGCCTTTGTTTTGCTTTTGCTCCATAACAGAAATTAGAATAACAGAATAACAGAGTTGGAAGGGACCTTTGAGATCTTCTAGTCCAACCCCCTTCTCAAGCAGGGAGTCCTATACCATTTCAGACAAATGATTATTGAATCTCTTCTTAAAAACCTCCAGGGTTGCAACATCACATTTTCTGGAGGCAAGGCATCCCACTGATTAATTATTCTGTCAGGAAATGTATCCTTAGTTCTAAGTTAGTATCATTGATCACCAATTGATGCCAGATTTTGTCAGTTAAACAGAATCATCTTTCCTCATGGAAAAATATAAAATCTTGACAAACTTGAATAGGAAGACCTTTTTAAAAAGTCTGGCTATATAATGTCTGTGGCAAGTGCCAATACCTGACCATATGCTGTTGGCACCTATGAACAAATTTATAGAAAGAATACACATTCCCTCAAGTTGCAAGAAAAATGTTAATGAAAAGAAAGTTGGGTTTTCCTGTGCATTGTTGCCATTATGATTACAAAAATGATCCCTCATGGTTAAGAGGATGGACTTTGAAGACATGTTTAGTGACTTTGAAATTGCAATGGCACTGAAAATGACTTGTGACTGTTTTTCACACTTAAGATTGTTGCAGCATCCCCATAGTCACTTGACCAAAATTCAGGTGCTCTGACAAAGAAAGTTAATATGGAAGCCAGATTCACTTAACAACCATATTATTAATTTAACAACTGCCGTGATTTACTTAACATTTGTGGCAAGAAAGGTTGCAAAATGGGTGTTCTGACCCAAACTTTGTTCCAAGGAAACAAACATGAAACAGAGGTAACAGCAAAACCTTTTAATGATTCTTTACAAATTCCATTCCTTTACAGTTAAAAGGCTGTTTCAAACTAATTGTCTCTGATAAGAACGTGCCTTGCCAAGGTTGTGCAAACCTGCCAAGTATACTAGATAAAGTTACTAAGAAATATTTCAAAGAGTCTCCAAACACCAACCAAGATACTCTGAATGTCCACAAGGCTTGAGTGCAAAAACTTATTTGCTTTCTGCAAAGAACTCCGGTTTCTCAGCTGGCTTTTATCTCTTAAGGGAGGGGCTATTATCTTGCAGCCTTACTCCCGAGTCGCCTATGCTGCTGTAGCTGTTCTTTCCTTTGAGCAGCCCTGCGCGCATGCACGCTGGGCACGGGCTCCTTGGGGACCTCTTCATCACTGCTGCCAGCCTCCACAATCTCTGAAGGCAGCCTTCCACTCCCTGATAGTCCTGGCCCCGTCTCTGCATCACATGCATAGCCCTCATCTGAGTCCTCACTCTCCGAGACCACAGTCATCTGCACCTGCTGCTGGCGAACCACAACAATGGGGTAAAATTCACTCAACAACTATCTCACTTAACAACAGAAATGTTGGGCTCAACTGTAGTCTTTAAGTTGAGGATACCTGTATATGCAATGGTGCACAGCTTAAAATAAATCTTGAAGCAAATTGATTACCCAAGGTGGGTATTTAATGCAAAGTAGTATACTAAATTAATTAAGCAGCATATTTTCCTGAGCTTCCATACTGCATAACCCCAGAAAAAGAAAATACTCCTTTAAGGAGCAGCTGACAGATACAGAAGCAGTGCCCTTTGTCCAGATCCGAATATTGTACACCTTTTAATAAAAAAGCAGAAGTAAAAGACTGTTAAATCTGTGGCAGATTACAAGCCATTTGTGGTACAAAAGATAAATTGAAAACATTTTTCCCAACACTAATAATAGTAAAGAAAGTCATGAAATTATTGAGATTGAATATTCTACACACATATTCACAAACACATTTAAATCCATAATTCTGTACTGGAGGCACTATGTTTTTAAAAAAGTATATTTTGGATAGTGGAGGAGAAAACGTAATTGTTTTGTTTGAAAATATGAGGATTTTGGATCAATTCCACAAAAGAGTAAAGTAATTTTGGCTGGAAGCCTTTTTTAGGTCTTGCCTCTGAGGAAAATATAATACCGTAATCCTTATATTTTTTAGAATACAATTGGTGGGGGGCCAGGGAAAAAGAACCCAGGATAATCACTGTAGAAAAACTCTGCTTTGCTGCTTGCATATACAGAACTCTTGGAACAGCAGTATTAGACAAAGGCTGAGTTGTAAGCAAGGAAGCAGACCGCCCGCCTCCAGCCAGTGCCCCGGTTTGGCTCCAGGATTTGTAAACAGAAAGAGGCCAGGCTCCAATAAGTCAGACAGTGGGTGGCTCTCCCTCCCTCCGATCTGCATGGAGGAAATGCCTACTTGTACAAGCTTTTTTATTACATAAAAGTATCTGAGCTATTTAAATTTGCCAGAACTGCCTTTCTGTGAATGCTGAAAAAGCATGTAGCATTTAACTACTTAAAGGATCAAATAATGTTTCCTATGAAATGCAGGAGATGTTGTCTGTTAATATCTGCAGTTATAAGGATACCCATCCTGCCGAAGAATATAAGAATCTTACTATCCTTATATTCTATTTTGTTTCAAAGAAAGTGATGTATTGCCATCAGGCAAATGAAGAATTACTACAACAAACTCAGGGCATATATTGGAAAATCCTAGTCTTTGGTGTAGTTAATTATATCACTTTTATCAGAGGATTAAAAATTGCCTAGAGCAATGGTTTCTGAAGAAGTATTGCTTTCAGATTTTCTTCTGACTGCCCTTGGGCCCATATGTCCAGAAGGAGGATTGCAGCAGCTAAAGCAAATGCCTTTGTTTTCATGGATTTCCTGCCTCCAAGTTCCCTTCTCTTGGCCAGCCTTATATTTCCTCTAAAAATGAGGTTTCCTTTTGCCTGCGCATATGGGCAGTACATTTTAACTTTCTTAGAACTCCAGATTGACTAGCAGACAAATCTTGTTATGGAGGAAAAAGATAGTTGTTGCATAAACGGGTGGGTGGGCTCTTTTTTTCTTTCTAGGAAATTAGTGACATCGTTTATCATGTATTCTGAACTGAATCTCGTAGCATAGAGTTCTCATAGCAGGAAGCCAATTTGAATAGAAAGATAATACATTATATAACACACTTATTATACTCTAGCACTTGTGAAAGACATAATTCAGAAGCTAATATTATTGTTCAGTCCCATTGTCATTGGGTTCATCTTGCTCTCTCTGCTAGTCAGCATTTTAATAAGAGTTACTGGAAAAGGTGGTCTGGGAATGGGATCTACCAGTGATTCCAGTGTGTCAGTATGAAATAATCTCTGTTGTTTCACAATACAAACTAAGATATAAATGATAATAGTTCATTTCAGGAAGAATGGTAACCACAGGCCTAAAGTGATGGTTAGATGCTTTGTATCTTTATTAAGTAATCCTGAAAGCACGGATTGGTGTTATTGGAGTTTGAAAGCTTTTGAATTTATTAGAAACATGTCTGTTTCAATTTTTGTTCAAAACACCCCCTATCATTTAAATTACTAGCTCATTTTGCGGAGACAACCTTATATTTGGATAAATAAAAATATTTGTTATTGTACATGAATATTTTTATTTCGTCCTTTCTCTATTCTGTTTTATTATTCCTTTATTAGGGATAATAATTAAGGCTAATTTTCTTAATGTATGTCAAAGGAAACACTATAAAATACTGAGTAAAAAGATTCCCAACTTCTGCACTGCCACATACATTGCTTTATTATTTTGAATCTGTAAACATCTCGAAGAAATAGTATGTACAAATTCACATATAGCATGGAAATATACCATGCTCAATCAAGTTTGTACAATGTATAATTGTTCCGCCTTCAGGTGCTTTGGAGAATAGGTTGACTTCCTCTTCTTTGGGGCATCTCCTCAAATATTGGAACTCTGCTATCATGTCGTACTTAGACCTTCTTTTCACTAGATTAGACACACCCAATTCCTGCAATCACTTTTCATATGTTTTAGCTTCCAGACCCCTAATCATCTTTAGTGCTCTTCTCCGAACCCTTTCTAGAGTCTAAACATCTCTTTTATATTGTAACAACCAAAACTAGATGCAGTATTCCAAGTGTAGTCTTACCAAGACCTTATAAAGCAGTACAAACATTTCACATGATCTTGATTCAATCCTTCTGTTAATGCAGCCTAGAATTGTACTGGGTTTTTGGCAGCTGGAGCACACTGCTGGCTCATATTGAAGTTGTTATCCACTAGGATTTCTAGATCCAGGGGTATTCTACCGGTTCGCACCAGTTTGGCAGAACCGGTTGTTATGGTTCCCGGTAGTACAGAGAACTGGTAAAACGGGCTTCTGTCTGGCCCCACCCCTCCCTGCCTGCTTCTCCACTCCCTGCCCAGTCAGTCCCTATCGCACATCTGCAACATCGTGCGCATGTGTGACAAACCTGCAGCCTGTTTTTACCCACCCATCAGGCCAGCCATTGCTGCCTGCCTTTGCTTGTGAAAAGCTTGCAAGCCCCCCTCCCTTCAGGAAACTGTTCCTGGACAGCAGAGAAACAGCGCGGTTGAGCCCTGTTTCTCTCTGCTGCCCAGGAGCCGTTTCCCGAAGGGAGAGGGGCTTGCAAGCTTTTCACTCTGCCGGGAGAGAGACACATGAGAGAAGAAGCCCGAAGCCAACATGAGCCTCTCCACTAATCTGCCTGCTCACAGGTAAGCCGATGAGTTGTGCTAACCCTTCCCCCACTGTCCCCAGGCCTGCCCAAGCCTCCCCCAGCCATCTCGAGGGCTCTCCGGACCTCGCCCAGCTTACCTACCTGCCCCCCCTCCCCAGGCTTGGCTGGCTGGCTTTCCCATCAGTGCGGCCCCATCCTGCTGGGGGTGCTGGCTGGGGCCTACCTACCTCCCCACTCATCCCTGGGCTCGGCTGGCTGGCTTCCCCACTGGCGCGGCCCCATCCCTGGGCTTGGTTGGCTGGCTAAGCCACCATGTGGTGCTCTCCCAGCTCTCCTTACCACATGGCGGCTGTGGTGCAGTGAGCTGCCATGTTCTGACCAGTAGGGTAGTGGACCCAGCTGCCTCCCATAAGCAGGGCTGTTGCTGCCGCTTACACGAGGCTGCCAGAGTCAGGTCCTCTGCCTCTGCCACCTGCGGATGTGTTTTGCGAGGTCCAGGGGGTGGGCGTGCAAAGCACCACTTCAGCCGCTTACACAAGGCTGCCAGAGCCGGGGTCACTGCCTCTGCCACCCGCAGAGGTGATTTGTGAGGTCCGGGGTATGGGTGTGCAAAGTGACGCTGCAACCACTTACACAAGGCTTCCAGAGCCAGGATCGCTGCCTCTGCCCCCTGCAGAGGTGTTTTGCGAGGTCCAGGGATGGTGCGCAAAGCACCACTGCAGCCACTTACGTGAGGCCGCTGCCGCATGCGGAGGTACTTTTTTCCTTTTCATGCCACCCGATGCTGACTTCAGCTCGCTGGATCATTCAGTTCATCCCAGACCAGGTGTGTGTGTGTGAGAGAGAGAGAAAGGGAAAAGGAAAGAGAGAGACAGGGGGCCAAGAAAAGAAAGAGCAAGAAAGAAAGAGGGAGAGGAAGAGAGAGGAAGAGAGAGCAAGAAAGAAAGAGGAAGGGAGAGAAAGAAAGAAAAAGAAAGAAAAAGAAAGAAAGAAAGGAAGGAAGGAAGGAAGGAAGGAAGGAAGAAAGAAAGAAAGAAAGAAAGAAAGAAAGAAAGAAAGAAAGAAAGAAAGAAAGAAAGAAAGAGAGGGAGAGTGGAGAAAGTGAATGAGATATATGGATGGATAGATAAATACATGGAAGGAGGGAGAGAGGAAAAAAAGGAGAGGAAGGAAGGACACAAACCCTGGCTTTAGAAGATTCTTTGAAGCAGCACAGCAATCTGGGGCTGGCCTGCAAGGGATCTCAGAGCCATCTAGTCCAACCCCCTCCTCCAGCAGGAGATCCTTACAGAATCAAAGAATAGCAGGGTTAGAAGGGTGTGTGTGTGTGTGTGTGTGCACGCGCGCATGTACGCACATGGCTGTCAAAATTCCCAAAACAGGTTAAGTAGCTCTGGGGAGATCAGTCATAAATTAGAACACATGCTCAGCAACCAGCCGTCAAGTAAGGACCACTTGTATTTGGTTTGCCGGTCACATGACCACCAAGCCATAACCACCCAGTCACATGACCACCAAGCCACAAATTAAGTCACGCCCACAGAACCAGTTGTTACAAAATTTGAATCCCACCCCTGTCTAGATCTCTCTTGCAGTTAACTGCTGTTGAGCCTAGTTGTACTTATTGTATATCTGTGCATTTCTTTTTCCTGCCTAAGTGTAAAATCTTATTTTTCTCACCATTTTGTTAGATAGGACCCAGTGTTCAAGTCTATCAAGATTGTTTTGGATCTTGAGTATATACTGAGGTGTTGGCTCTTCCTGCCAGCTTGGTCATCTGTTCATCTCAATCACTTATGAAGATGTTGAAGAGTACTGGACCTAAGACAGAGCCCAAAGCATACTTCCCTCTGTATATGTAACTCCATTAAGGACTACATGCTGAGTGCGGTTGGTCAGCCAGTTGCAAATCCCTCTGATGCTGAGGCTGTCTATCCCACATTTTTCTAACTTACCAAAAAGTAGGTTCTGGTCTACTTTGTCAAAGAATGAAATAAGATTTGTTTGGCATGATCTGTTGGCTTCTGATTATAACATTTCTTGCTTCTAAGTATTTGTAGATCTGCTGTTTGATTATCTTTTCCAGAATCTTCCCACGTATCATGCTGATTGAGATCTGTAGTTTCCTGATCCATTTTCCCCTTTTTTGAAAAGTAACTATGTCAGTTCTTTTTCTGTCTTTTGTTAGTTCTCCGGTGCTCCAGGATCTTTGAAAGATAAGGTTCAGTGGGTCCAAGATCATGTGTGCCATCTGCTTCAGAACTCTGGAATGTAATCCATCTGGTCCTGAGGATTTGAACTCATCTAGGGTAGACAGGATCCAAGATCGCATCATAGCCATAAAGCAAGGCTGTCGCTTGGTAGTTGAATACACATATTCTCCTTTGAGCTGCTCAGAGCATCCAGTAGTGGGAGGTGCTTCAGTCTCTGCATTCATAGGCTGAGCTTGAATTGAGGAACGCTCCTCCTCCACCACGTGACTCCTCCACAGTGTTCCCCAGTTTTTGCTCAGCCTCGTGTGAGACAGGCAGTCCTTGGCCGAACCAGGATTTTTCCATTCTCACAGTCTCAAATAGAGTTTCACAGGTTTGAATTGTTCCCTTTTCTCTTTAGCCTCTGCGCAATTTGTCTAATTTCCTGCAAAAGGAAATTGATAAATGAACTAAGGAAGCACTCAAGGTGCCTCTGGTTCTTCCAGTCCTTCTACCTCTGTTCAACCCACCCTCCTCTAGATATTTCCCTCTCATCCAGACGCAGCTTGCCCTCACAGGAACAACAGGCTCAGGTTCCTGGAACACCGGCTAGAAGGGCCTCAGAAGCCACCTTCACCCCAACAGCAGCAGGCCTCCGTCAAGAGGAGTCTCTCATTGAGGAGGTTCCAGAAAGAATAAGATCCTGGATGGAGCTGGCTATTCGCCAAGGGATTGCAGCCGGAATCCAACAAGCAACCAGGCCTAGACATTACCTGGCAGTTTCTGACCAGGAGTCTCTCTCAGTAAGATCCTTGCCCAGCTCAGGTACCCTTGCAAAGGGAGACCCCCCCCCCTTCAAGGGTGGGAGGAGGAGGAGGAAGAGGGGGAGGGGGAATTGGATCAGTTCATGGAACCAGACGAGTTTGATTTGGGTTCCGTGCACTACAGCAAACCCCTATCAGAGGCAGACCCTCTAGAAGGCGAAATGTCTGAGGACAAGAGGCTCATCCCTGACCAGCCCGCCGTCGCGGGCTTATTCAAATCCTTGTTATTCAAGGCCAAAAACATTTCAGGCCTATGTAAACAGTCACCAACAGTCCTCTCCGCTCCTTCAATGGAGGGGCCAGAAAACCTAATCTTTAACCAGCCCGTTGTAGAGGCCAAGGTTATCCCAGCTCCACCCATCTTTGCCAATCTGGTGCAGAAACAACTGGTGTCTGCAGTGGTGCCCCCAGCCCCCTCTAGTCACGTCAAAAAATACTTTAATTTGGACCCGGACTTTTCAAAATTATTAAGCATCCCTGAGGTAGACAAGCCCATAGTGGGCCTGGCATCCTCCTTGACTCTGACTGATGCGCTGGAGGCCCTAAAGCCAGAGGAAAAGCGGGCCAAGCTAGCCCTGTGCAGGGCTCATCAGTCGGATGCATGGGCCATCAGATCGGCTATGGCTGCGTCCTTTTTCACAAGATCATCCATTCGATGGCTTCGTCAGCTCAAGCAACACGTCCCTACATCCAACTTCAGGGCACACCAGGACATTGCCAAGCTCTCTGCTGCAGCCGAGTTTTCTGCTGATGTCACATACCATGCAGTTAAATTTTCTGCAAGGGCAATCACATCTCACGTCACAGTCCGCTGTCTACTCTGGCTGAGACACTGGCAAGCAGACTTTAAGAACAAAGCCAAGCTGGCTTCCTTCCCCATAGTAGGAGACAAATTGGCCCTTCCCTGGACCCCTTACTGATGGAGTCCCGCAGTAAGAAAAAATTTCTTCCTTCCCTTACACGAAGGTCAGACTTCAGAACTTCCCAGCCCTTTCGGAGGGGTTCCTTTCAGCCCTTCTATCAGGCTTCCTTCTCCCCCAGATATCAGAGGCCCCCTTCATTCAGGTCAGGACAACCCCAGGATAGAGCCGATTCGGGAGACAGGAGCCGGAGGGACAATCAATATAAAAGGCCCTTTCAGGGAGCCGGAAGCAGGCCCTCCAGATGTCTGAGTTAGGTTAAGGGACACTCTCCCCATTGGCGGACGGCTTAAGTTGTTCGCGAGTTCTCCTCTACCTCTGACTCTTGGGTCAGGGACACCATTAGATTTGGGCTTGCCCTTGAGTTTCAATCCACTCCCCCAAATTTCTTTATGTCAAGCCCCCCTTCCAGAGACCCGGTCAAGCATAATCTGATGGATTCCCATATCCAGCATCTCCTAAACATAAGAGCCATCCAACCAGTACCGTCCGAACAATGAGGGTGGGGCTTTTACTCTCACCTTTTTGTTGTACCAAAACACTCGGGGGGGTGGAGAGTGATCTTAGATTTAAAACGACTCAACCACTTCCTAACATACCACAAATTCAAAATGCATACCCTGCAATCTATACTGCTGGGCATCAGGCAAGGGGATGTGCTCACGTCCATAGACTTGACGGAAGCGTACTTCCATATCTCCATTTGGCCTGCCCATTATAAATTTTTAAGGTTCTGCTACAATAATCACCACTTTGAATAGGTGGCGCTTCCTTTTGGACTAGCCTCTGCCCCCAGCACCTTTACCAAGGTTCTTGCAGCACTAGCTGCCCATCTCAGGAACATTCCCATTCGTCTCCAATGTTACCTGGGTGACATTTTAATCCTGTCCCCCTCTACCCATCAAGCAGTGAGGGACACCCAGGCCACTTTAACGTCTCTCCAAGAACATGGTTTTCTCATAAATTGGAAGAAGAGCCAATTATCCCCATCGACTCAAATAACTCATTTAGGGGCAGTTATTGATAGGGTGGAAGGCAAGGTCTATCTGTCTTCTGATAGACTACTTAGTATTCAAAAATTGGTTAGGGAGATCAGGCGCCGTAGGAGGGTAGCCTTACTGGATCTGTCAAAATTATTGGGGAAAATGATATCATGCATTTCTATTATTCCCTGGACCCGTCTTCACACCAGATCCCTCCAGTGGTTCCTGCTCCCGTACCAGAGATCCGGCAGAAGCAATTCCAAACTCACGGTCAGGATACCTCTCAAGGTCCTCACGTCCCTTCTCTGGTGGGCCAAACCGGTCATCAACAAAGGCTGCTTCTTCAAGGAGCCTCAAAGGCTGACTATCACCACAGATGCCAGTCTATTTGGATGGGCCGCCCACGTCCAGTCACTCACATCCCAGGGCAGATGGTCTGCAATAGAACAGTCATGTAGCATAAACTGGCTGGAGATTCACGCCGTGCATCTGGTCCTGTGCAGCTTCCTCCCCCAGGTACACGGGTAGCACATTCTCATTTTAACAGACAACGTGACAGTCAAAGCCCACATAAACAAACGGGGGCACACAATCAATACAATTAATGAGGGAAGCCAAGCGCCTGTGTCACTGGGTGGAGAACAATCTTCTGTCCATCAAGGCAGAGCACATCTCGGGCCTATTAAATACTTAAGCAGACTGGTTAAGCAGGGCCACCATAGACCAGTCAGAGTGGCGCCTCCACCCATCCCTGTTCAAAGAGGCAGCAAGGATATTCGGACAACCGGTGGTAGACCTATTTGCCTCCCCCCTCAATGCCCAGCTCCCGAGATTCTTCTCAAGGTACCCATTCCAAGGGGCGGAGAATTACAACGCGCTCCGCTGCCTATGGCCCATGGGGCTCCTGTACGCTTTCCCCCTTCTAGCTCTGGTGCCCAGGGTTATTCAGAAGTTGCTCCACGAGAAGGCGGAATTGCTCCTAGTGGCACCCCACTGGCCCGGACAGCCTGGAGGATCCCACCAGACAGGATCTCTCTATCCCAGGGGCCCTTCCTACACCCGGACCCTCACTAATTTCAACTGACCTTCTGGAGGTTGAGCGGAGCAGTTTGAGGAGCAAAATGCTCTCCAACAAGGTCATTGACACCATCCTAGCTGCCAGACAGCCCTCAACCATTCGAATTTACAACACCACATGGGCCTTTTTCTGTAGATGGTGTAGCAAGTTTCAAATTAACCCCGTTTCCTTCTGTCACCCAGATTTTAGAATTCCTTCAGGAGGGACTTGACAAGGGGCTGTCTCCTAATACACTGAAACAACAGGTAGCTGCACTGTCATCAGTTCTTGTGAGGGTTTCAGTTCCCTCTCTCATTACACACATATACGGGCTTTTCTTAGAGGGGCCACCAACTTACGCCCTCCAGCAGTACACCGCTACCCCACCTGGACCTTAACAAAGTCCTTCTCTCTCTCACCAAAGAACCTTTCGAACCTTTGAGGGAGTCAAGCCTCCAATTTTTGACATATAAGGTAGTTTTTCTCGTAGCCATTACATCCGCTCGGCGCATATCGGAAATAGCAGCCTTGTCTGTCAGACAGGACCTCTGTGTCTTTCATGCCAATCGGGTGATCCTCCGTCCCGATCCCACATTTTTGCCCAAGGTCAATTCAGCCTTCCATAGAGCCCAAGAACTCATCCTTCCCAATTTTTGTCCCAGAACATCGCAGGAAAGGGAAAGGCAATGGCACAAACTTGATATAAGGTGCGCTCTGCAAATCTATATCAAACGCACAGAGTCCTTCAGAAAATCGGAGGCCTTATTTTTTTTCTTTCAGCCCAAGACACAGGGTCACAGGGTGTCACCGTCCACTATAGGCCGCTGGATCAGGGCAGCTATAGTTAAGTCTTATCAGTCCCAGGCCCTGCAGGTGCCCAGAGGCAAAACTGCGTATTCAACTAGGAGTGCGGCAGCTTGGGCTACCCAGGCACCAATAATCGAAATCTGCCGGGCAGCGACATGTGCTTCCCCATCACCTTTCATCAGGCACTATAAAATTGATGTGTTTGCATCTGTGGAGGCCTCATTTGGCAGACGGGTTCTGCAACGGGTCCTTAGGGACCCTGAGGAGATTCTGGACCAGACGGAGTCCCTCCCGTAGGACAGGCTAAGCTTTGGTATGTCCCACTACTGGATGCTCTGAGCAGCTCATAGGAGAAAGGGCGTTGGTGCTTACCTGATATGCCTGTTCTTTTTGAGCTGCGAAGAGCATCCAGCCCCACCCCTTTTTTCCATCTGGTGGGACCTTGTTTCGGCCAAGGAACCTTTTTGAGGTAGTGTGGATGAGAGCACCTTTTTTTCCTCTTGTCTTCGCAAAACTGGGGAACGCTGTGGAGGAGGAGGAGCATTCCTCAATTCAAGCTCAGCCTATGAATGCAGAGACTGAAGCACCTCTGGATGCTCTTCGCAGCTCAGAGAACGGGCATATCAGGTAAGCACCAATGCCCTTTTCATGACCTGGCTGGCCGAGTCGACTGGCCCAAGGATATCCTAGTCTATTGGTTCAAAGATGGACTAAATAATGACCTATACGCTGCCTGCCTAGCCCGTGGGGCCCCAAACCTCCTGCATGAATGGTACATTATGGCAGAGGAGGCGGAGATAGACATGACTCATAACCGGTACTGCAGTGGCAAGTTTTGGAAAAGATCCCCACCCCTGGGGAAATGGGAAATTTTCAAACCCCAAACCACTATGACTCCAAGAAGGTCTGGTTGCTTTAAGTGTGGAAAGGAGGGACACCATGCAGCAGAATGCCGTTTGAAAACCCCTGCCAGAAAGCCAGACCACCCAAGGGGGGGAATGTTCCCCCCCCAAGGGGGGGAAACCTGGAACATCCAACCCTTGAGGAAAGGAGACTGGCCTCAGGGGCAGAGAAGCTGTGGGATTCTGATCCCCCCAACCCAGAGGAAGAACCCCCAACGCTCCGAGGGGACCTGAGCCAGTCCAAAAGCGATCCAGAAGACGACCCGCTGGTAAGCAACCCCATTGAACCAATCACTCTACCCCTAAGACTGTTTATCCCCAGCCGAGGGAAGGGGAAGGAAGTTGCAGTGTTGCTGGATTCGGGATGCGCCCGATGCCTCATAAATCCCTCCCTTGCAGGGAAATTGGGGAACCAACTGAAAGAAATGGAAAATCCCATCACTTTCTGCCAATCAGATGGAACTATAGCGGGGGGAGTCAGCTAGGTTTACCACAGAACTATTGAAAATAAGACTAGGAAAACCATAATGAGATGCTCACATTCATTGTAGCCCCAGGAATGGAAGAGCTGCTAGTCCTAGGTCTCACATGGCTGCAGAAATGGAATCCAAAAATAAATTGGAGGACAGGAACCGTATAATTTCAGAGAGACGTAGTATTTGCAAATAGCTCAGAGGAAATGATAAAGAAAGGAACAGAGAACAAAGAGTCAGCCTTGACCGACAGTCGGCTGAACCCATTAACATCCCCAATGAGTACCAGGATCTGGCCCAAATATTTAGCGAGGAAGCTTGTTATGAACTCCCACCCCATCGCGCCACAGACTGTGCTTTCGAAATCCTACCAGGGGCTAAACTCCCAAAACCGCAAATGTACTGCATGTCTCCCAGAGAACTGAAAGAACTCAGAGCATTTATCGACAAAAATTTAAAAAGGGGTTTCATCAAACCCGCCCAACCAAAAATAGCTGCCCCAGTGTTATTCCACGAAAAGAAAGATGGCTCCGTACACTTGTGTGTTAATTACCAAAAATTAAACATGATTTGCATAGAGAATATGCATCTACTCCCCCTCATGAAGGACATGTTAGCCCACCTCTTGAAAGAATTTTTTTTTTTCAAAGTTAGACCTACGAGAGGCATATTACCGCATCAGAATAAAGGAAGGGGATGAGTGGAAGACAGCTTTTAACACACCATTGGGATGCTACCAATTTAAAGTGCTCTCCTTTGGATTGCAAGGAGCACCTGCCATGTTTATGCAATTGATCAAGGAAACCCTTCATGAATTTTTATATGAAGGTGTTCTAGTGTATCTTGATGATATTTTAATCTACATGAAAACGATGGAAGAACACATGAAGCTACTCCGTGCAGTCCTCACAAAACTGTTAGATGCTAAACTATATGCAAAACTCTCTAAATGTAAATTCCACCAAGAAAAAATTGACTACTTGGAGTATAGAATATCCCACGAAAGTATAGAGATGGACCCACAGAAAGTAAAAGCAGTCATGGACTGGGACCCACCACACACCCGCAAACAACTGCAAAGCTTCCTGGGGTTTGCGAACTTTTATCGCCAATTTATTCCAGCTTTTGCAAACATCGGTCTCCCTATCACAAACTTGCAAAAACAATTGGGAGGGGAGAAACCCAAACCAAGGCAACCCGTTATCTGGACAACGAAATGCCAAGCGGCATTCAAAAAATTCAAATGTCTATTCTCAGCAGAACCGGTCCTTAAGCACCAAGATCCTGAACAACTTTTTGTCATCCAAGCAGACGCTAGTGAAGTTGCAGTTGGAGCAGTCCTCCTCCAAAAGAATGGAAATGGGAACTTCCGGTTGCAAGGCTTCGGCGGCGGCAGGAATCTGTGACTCTGTGGGTCCCTGCTGCGCTCGCCGCTGAAGTACCCCCGATCCAATCGGATTTGGGGATTGTAGAGGTAACGGAAGACAGAGGAGATCCGGGCAGGGGTTTGTGGATATCACAACCCCTTTCCCCAGCCAGCTAGACTCCTTTTTCCTAAGGCGGTGGAGCGGCGGTCAGCAATGGCCACCACAAAGAAATCTTTAGCCAGTTAAGACTGTGCAGGAGGAAGAGTTTGAAAGTGAAAGTTTTTTGGCTAAACCGGGACATTAAGATATATCCAAACACCCTGGAAATCTGACTCTTTGAACGTTATATTGTTCCCAAAGGAGACTGTCAAAGCGGCGAATGAAAGTGCTGAAAGGGAAAGTTCACTCTCCTTCCTTACAGAGATAGCAAACGGACATTGAAAAACCTGCTTTTACATAGAAGGTAAAAATTAAAAGCTCTTTGTTATAAGTGGGAAGGGAGAGGACAAAAAAAAATTAATACTAAGACTTTGTTGGAGGAGACGCTTGAAGATTATAAGACCAGAAATTAATTGTAATAAGGCTTTAAAATACATTTTGGGACTTTGTAACTGATACTGCCCCAGGAGGAGAAAGTGTAAAGGGAAGAAGATGAAACATTTTGTGTTTGTTTGGATTGCTTGATGACTTTGGGAATTTTGGAAACTATTCTAAGATTAAAAACATTTGGGTTGTTTAAAAAAGAAGAAGAAAAAGCTTTTACAATGGCATTATCTGTGGATGAATTAAAAATGGAATTTGAAAAATTAAAGGAAGAAGAACAAGAAGGCAAGGGCTCTTTGGGAGCTGTTTTCCATTTTTTAGAAATGGCGATTTCTACCTACCAGCAAATACAACAACAAGAGGATTGGGAGGAAGAAGAAGAAGAAGAAGAAGAAGAAGAAGAAGAAGAAGAAGAAGAAGAAGAAGCCATCTTTAATGGACAAAAAATCTTAATTAAGAAAGAAAAGAGGAAGAGGGGAAGGAAAATAGAGAATTTAAGAGTTAAAAAAACAACCAAGAAAGAGAAAAATAAGGTGAAAAATCGATACAATGTCAGAAAGCAACAGAAAAGAGAAATAGAACAGAGAGGGGAAGCTAAAAAGGCGGAGGTTAGGAGATGGGGGAGTAAAAAGGCCAGATTGGATAAGAAAGGAAGGGGAAAAGGGAAAAAAAGCCACAAAGGCTTGAAACAAGATGGAAAAAAGCAGATTTTTTTTAGAGACAAAGGGTAAAGTACAATTTTAAAAAGATTCTGCAAAGTACATAAGATAGTATTGTAGTATTTGTATTTGAAATAGAAAACTGGAATATTATAAGATCTAACAAAATATTAAAATATTAAAATGCTTACTAATGATAGATATCAATATGTAATAAAATACTAAAGGGAATGTGTAAAATGTTTAACTATCTGCTATTGTTTTAATGTTGTTATAAATTTATCACTCCATTTTTAAAAAATAACGTATTAAGTAGAATTAGAATGGAAATTATATATTTAACTGTATTACAAATTTATCATTTTCCTATTTTAAAATGTAACATGTAGAATGTACTAAGCAGAATCAGAATGGAAATTATGCATTATTTCAAGTGTTAAATTAAGGGGAAAGATAGAAGGCGTCATACTTCAACCAGTGATTACAGGGGAAATTCTCTCTTAAAGAGAAAAGATAAATATATAATTGAAAAAGAATGGACAAAAAATACAAGTATAATAATTTAAATTAAGATGAAATAAACAAAATATAATTAAGAGAGTGAAAAGAGGGGAGAAGTTATATAGAAAATATAGAATGGTAAATAAGATAAGTAATGATATATAAGGTGAGCATGAATTTGATTTAGGTCTGTAAAAAAGATGTAACCTGGGACTAAGCCACTTTCCAAAAAGAAGTTTTATGTTTTGTATTTTGTATGTTTATGTTTGATTGATAATTAAGAAAACCTTGATAGAAAGAAATATAATTGAATAAAAGTAAAGGGAGAAATAACGAGAAATTTGGAAAAGATATATATGTGCTTAAATGGAAATGTGATAATTTGGAACTATGCTGTACAAAATAATGTTTCATTTGCTTTGTTAAAACCTCTAAGTAGCTTTTAGAAAGGAGGTTTTATGTTCCTATGTCTTATGTTTTGTTTGTCTTTAAAAATTAATAAAATTTGTTAAAAAAAAAAAAGAATGGAAATGGACAATTACAACCATGCACTTATACATCCAAGAAACTGATGGAAACCGAGCAAAGATGGGCCGTTATGGGAGAAAGAGGCATATGCTGTGCGGTGGGCAATGCCCACATGGAGACATTTCCTGGAAGGAAACCAAATCCCCTTTGAAGTATGGACTGATCACAAAAATCTGGAAGCCCTGAGAAATCCACGGAAACTCTCTGAAAAACAAGCAAGGTGGGCTCAATTTTGAATGGTTTAATTTCACTCTCAAATATTTTCCTGGGAGAGAGAACTTCTTCGCAGATGCACTGTCCAGAAAACCCCAATACAACAGCAAAAAGATTGAGGTTATAAAACCAATGATCCAACCGATCCAACTAGCAGCCAAAGTAATCACCCGGGCACAAGAGAAAAGAAAATCATCACTGACTGAAGACACAACAATGTCAATATTTAAGGAGGCACCACTTAAGGACAACTGGCTCCAGGCTAACAAAAACACTTGTTTAATCAAAGATGGACTGGCCTGGGTAGAAAACAATCTTTATGTCCCTGCAAGCCAGAGAGTGGACCTCATGAAACACTGCCACGACTCCAAAATAGCAGGACACTTTGTAAAAGTGTTTGCAAAAGCCCTGCACCTCATCAAGACAATTTTGATGGCTGTCTCTTAAAAAGGACATTGAAAACTATGTTGTAAGCTGCCCCACCTGTGCTGCTGCAAAGAGAAGACAAGGAAAATCTCCTGGACTTTTACAGACAGTAGGAGACCCTTCTGCACCCGGAAAAGAGATTTCTATGGTCTTTATAATGAAGCTTCCCATAGTGCTGGGAATTCTGTCATTTGGGTGGTAACTGATCTTTTTTCCAAACAGGTTCACTTTATTCTATGCCAAAAGATCCCACTGCCGAGGCATTGGCAAAAATGTTTCTAATACACATTTATCGCCTTTATGGAGCTCCCCAATGGATTATCTCAGATTGGGATGTTCAGTTCACATCCAAATTTTGGCGGGCATTTTTAAACCTATTAGGCTTCACCCAGGGGTTATCGTCATCAAATCATCCCCAGACAAATGGAGGTTCTGAACATTTGAACAGTGTATTAGAACAATATTTAAGATGTTTTATTAATTACCAACAGGATAATTGGACTGACCTTCCTTTTGCAGAAGTAGCATACAATAACTCAGTTCATAGCAGCAGGGGTTCATCCCATTCCAGGTAGCCATGGGCCAAGAATTCAACCCCATGCCAGAACTACCCACCAAAGAACCTGAAATCCCCTTCCTTAAGGTGTGGATAAATAACTTGCAAGCCACGTGGCCAGTGGTATGATTAGCATTACAGGAAGCTAGAGCAGCTTTTAAAGTTCAAGCAGACAAAAAACACTGCGATCCTAAACCTTTCAAGATTGGGGACCATGTATACCTTTCAAGATTGGGGACCGTCCACAAAATTCTTAAAATCATTACAACTCTCTAAGAAACTAGGGCCAAAATTCATTAGCCCATTCCCTATCTCCAAAATTATTAACCCCATGATGGTAGAGCTTCAACTCCCCAAAACACTTAGGCAGATTCATCCAGTATTTCACTGTAGCTTGCTCAAACCAGAGATCACTTCAAACCTCAGACCCCTCCTTCCTACACCTCCAACCCCCATCATGGTACATGGGGAACCACATTTTGAAATTAAAGATATCCTTGATTCATGCACTCAACGTGGATCCACACAATATTTAGTAGCTTGGAAACACCTTCCTTCCTCAGAAAATGAGTGGGTAGCCAAACAACACGGAAAAGCACCCACATTACTATGAAAGTTCCATCTAAAATACCCTGATAAACCATCCTAAACTGCAAGCGTAATGCATGATTTTTGTTTTTTTCAGGTAGACCTATCTGTTTTTTAAGGAGGGCAGGATATCAGATCCATGTATATCTGTCATTTCTTCAATGGAAGAAGAAAAGGGGAGGGGAGACTGATAAAGAAATCCTTCTTGATGTAACCTGAATATATTTAATCTTATATCAAATTTGTATAATCTACACATGATACAATGGAGGGATGAAACCCAGGTGGCCAGAACCTATCACTTCTGAGAGAGACAGCCAGAAGATGAAGAGACCATAAAAAATTCCACAATGAGATGTGTCCTGAGAAACTCTGAAAAAGATCGTTCTAAAAAGGGGGTGGGGGGAATTAACATGTTGGCTCTTTATTTCACTAAATACACATCAAGATAAGGGGAGGGGTTTTAAATTCCATTATCTATCTCTGCATGCCGGAGAGACCTTAGATGCTGCTTTTAACCCCTACATGAATTGTCTCATCTCAATAAAAGGATTCCTTTTTGATACGTTTTGATACGTTTTCAGAAGTTCATCCTAGTTGATTGAATGGGAAAAGTTTTGTAGCCTGACATCTGCTTTCTTTCTCCTTGCTACCCATCACTTCCTTGCCATCTTCTCCCTTTGGTGGACCAATTGTTTCCTTGACTTTTTTCTTGTTTTTGAAAGAAACATTTTAAAAGAAACTTTGAAAAATTATTTTTGACATTTATTACAAGTCTTAGTTCATTCTGAGGTGTAGCTTTCTTGACTTCATCTTCAGCTGTATGGTAATATTCTGCCAGTTATGTCTCTTTTTCCATTTTTTTATACTAATCCTTTTTGTCTTTCAGTTGGTTAGAGAGTTCTTCATACAACCATGGTGGTTTCTTCTTGGATTTCTTGTTTTTCTTTTTCAGTGGTATTGTTTTGAGATGAGTTTTTATCGTCTCATTTTTCAGAGTTTTCCAAGAAAATTGCCTGTTTCCCAGCTTGATTTGTCTTGTTACCACAATTTTCTAAATCTCAGTCTCTTTCAGCCTTTCTCTCTCTCTCTTTCTCTCTTACACCCACACACCCACACCCATGTCATTGCACTGCAGCTGTTCATGTGCAATGTGATCAGTGTCTGTAGCTTAAGTCAACTATTTTGTGAGGCAGTATTCTTTGCTCAGTATTAGCATAAGCCATATCCTCCTCTCCTCAGCCTTTACAAATGTCTATGGCAAGAGTTTTAAATTATAAGACATGATCCCATATGAAGTATTAAGCAACATAGGGAGGATTCATGTTTTTTAAAGGCTGAGAAAGCTGGCACAGGCAAAGTAGGAGCACAGTCAAAACTTGTTCCTATTCTGCCTTGGTCAGCCCATCTGGAATTTGGACAGGCAAAGTGAGAAGCAAATGCAGCAGTTTTGAGGATATTCCCACTTTGCCTTTAGTAGGCAATGCATGGAACAATGTTTGAGACAAAGTGAAACTTGTGGATCTAGCCATTGGTCAAGATCATCTGCAATCACAGTTTTACTTATTGTTTAGTTAATTATTTACGTGAACTTTAGTTTTGGTCACAAAATTAGCTGCCTATATTCATTTATCATTTTAGCAGTTTGCATTATTACAGCATTTGGGAACTTGCACTGTTATGAGGTTCTGTGTTTTTGACTTAATTTAAAAGCTGGAGTGAAGTGGTCATAAAGGTTGCAATCCATTGCTTATCTTCTGCATGGATTTAATCCTTAGTAGTTATGCATACCATTATATTAATAGATTGTAGTCTTAACCATCTTATCTGTGTTGCATGATTGCTGAAATTTCACTCTGTTATCAGCATTACAGGTAGTCCTCTTTTAAAGTATTACAGGTAGTCCTCTTTTAAAGTATTACAGGTAGGCCTCTTTCACTCTGTTAAAGTATTACAGGTCCTCGATTTACAACCATAATTGGGACCCAGATTGCCATTGCTAAGCAAATAAGTTGTTAACTGAGTTGTGCCCAATTTTATGACCTTTTTGCCATACTTGAGGAAATCATTGCAGTTGTTAAATGAATCATATGGTCATTAAGTGAGTCTGGCTTCCCCCATTGACTTTGCTTGTTGGAAGTTACCTGGGAATGTCACAAATGGAGATCATATGACTCTGCAACTATCACAAGTACATATGTGTGGCCAAGCCCCCAGAGTTTGACACCTGACCATGGGTTGCTGTAACAGTTATAAGTATAAAGATTGGTGGTAAATCACTTTACCACCATGTGGGATCCTGATTAACTAAAAAGTTTATGAAACAGACCTCCTAGTCTACCTTCTCAGGGTTAAGATGATTATTTCTGAAGTAGTATAGAGTATTAGGGAGACAGCAAGACAATCTGATTATAGATGATCTTTTAATCATCTGTCTCCTTTATGTATAAACAATTACTTGCTCGGTACAACTAATGCAACTAATAGTTCCAGCTCACAGAAAAATCTTTTCTTTCTCTTGCTTTGGTGGGTTTTTTTTTCTTCAGCTCTGTGGCAGGAAATCTCTCAGGAGATTCATAACCCTGTGACAGTGGGCAGAGAGAAACAATGGGACTACATACTTTTGTTTTGCAGTTTTATGATGATATATGTCATTTTGCTGTCATAGAACTTGTTTATTTTTCTGTTTTTTAATTGGTCAGTGACTATAATCAAGTTTATTTCTATTTCTATTACTACTAGTAGTAGTAGTGATACATGTAGTGCTGTTTGAATATCATGGTCACTCAATCCAATTTTATAGTTTTTATACTTTTAATTATACTGATAGTAATTATTTTATAAAATGGAGAGTTGCAAAGTTCTATATAACAACATGTAATTTAGGGCACTGGTAGATGCAGTACTACTTTGTAGGTATATAGATACAAAGCTTTAATGAACTTGCGTGTGTTATTAAATAGTGTTCTTTAATCTTATTTGTAATTGATAATTATAAGTTGTATTTTAAATAGTTCTTTTATTAATTGAATGTTTGCTTTTTTATAACATTGCAATGTTATAGTTTGTATTTTATTTCCAATTGCTGTGAGAATTATACTAGTTGAAACACATTTTGTTTGATTATTATATCATTATATATAATAATATAATTATGCATTTAATCATGTAATCATTATTCTCACGCACACAAATTAACTCTGTAAGACCACCATAGCTATGTATGTTTAGATATGTGGACTTGCTAATCACTGAAGATTGGTTGGTATCATCAGGCTGAAATAGTTGCAATTCTATTCTAGACATCTAAATATTTTTAGTTGTCTAGAATTTTCAAGCATTTTAATTAGAAAGTTGTCATTTACTCATTCTATATAGTATTTTTTGAATAAGAAACATTGACCTGACTTAGCATGTTACTGAATCATAGTCTAATGTTTAAAGAAACTATTAATCCTCCCTGAGACAACTCAAGATACAAAAGCAGCTGCTTTTCCACTGCTTGGGATCTTCTTTAAGAAAACAAAGGCATTGCTCAGCATGTAAATATGTTGTCATATATCATGTTGTATAATAATTAAAAATAAAAGTACAGAGTATTTTGCAGTTTTTAGAAGTGAGCCTGTCATATTGCATTGAGATAACTAAATGAAATGCCTTTTTCCTCTAGTTTCTATTTGTTCTACCTGTGTTAAATTGGTCAATTAATAGGATTTCCTGGTTTTATAGAAACAGCAACAGATTCTTCAATGTATTTTTCGAATTGACATATTTGTGTGAAGTTATGTAGAATTTAGAGGTTCCACAAAAATATGAACTTTTAAGATTAATACACAAAGCATTACAAATTGTGGCAATTTTAGAAAAGTAAATCTTGTCTGATCTGAGCGATAGAAATAATAGGCTTCTCTGATTGCTGTTCCACTACCTGCCCACATTACTACAATTTCCATATACAGACTAGAGGTGCAATATACAGAAGTGAGATACCATTAGAGAAAGGAAGGCACCGTTAGAGAAAGTTGATAAATTTTAATAATTTCTTCTGCTTGATTTATTGCACAATAAAACAGAGGCACAAAAAAAAATACGGTCTTGAATTCAGACCCATCTTTTATTACTTCCCATTCCAGTGTGATCATGAGTTGCCTCAAACTTTTTGGTTTAAAAAAAAAGGCAAAGTCTTCTCTGAACTGATCCCAAGAGTTTTTTTTGTTTGGCAGAGTGAAAGTGATGTACTATTTGAGTCAAGAATACACACACACACACACACACACACACTCCCAATATAATTCAAAGTAATTTGGTAAATGTGGGAACATTTCTTGACAGAACAATTCTGCCAACATAATTTTAAAAAACTGATTTCGTTTAATGGTAGCTGTGCAATTTCAAAGTACCATCTGTCCTGTTTTCTGGGATGGGAGTGGGGGGGAAATTGAAGTCAATTCTCCATCACCATCTTTTTAGATTTAAAGCTAAAAAAAACTGTAGATAAGAACTCTTTAAATTAAAAAGTAATTAAATTAAAAATTGCAGTTGGCATTGAAATATATCTACAGAAATTAAATTGGTTCCAAATTCAAAGATGCTAACATTTCGGAAGCCGTGCATTTAGAAAGGAGAAAAATAGGAAAATGGTAAACACTGGCAACTAGATTTGTTCATTTATTTATCAAATTTCTATCCTACCTTTCCTCCAGAAGACTGAAGTACAAGGGGAAGAAGAGGGACACATTGTTTAATCTGGCCAGAATAATCTAGTTGTCTCCAAAGAGATGGTTCAATGTATACTATATTCCTTTTGGAATTTGTATTGAGGACACTTGGAGATTAGTGATCCTTATTCTTATTCATACAAATGGGAAGCCTATGGCCCACAGCCTTCATGTGACATTGCTGCCTAAATTTGGTTAGTTTTCATTAATGCAATTTGTAGAGGTAAAGGTGGGAATAGAAGCTAGAGCTTTCTAGTTGCAATCTGGGGCTGTTTGGAAGGGAGGCAAAAAAGGGTGGAATTGCTTATGGGGAAGGGAAGAATGAACCTACCAATAATTTGCCTAGTTTGAGCTTCTCTTCACATCCTTAAAAAGTTTAATCCCACTGAAAAACATCAAAAAGAAATCAATCCTATCCCTTACTGAAATGTCACCGCCCCTTACAATAACATCAGCTGCAGCCCTCCCATTGTGGCGAGAGAGAGTTGTATCTCTCCAACTTTGGGAATGTTGCATGTCCTTAATGTAAGACCAAAGTACTGTAGGAACATTTCTCTCCCACAGAACATTTTGCAACCTATCTTGACTACCATTAATCTTTCAGAAAATGCTATTTGCCTTATTTTCTCATAGTAATTCAGTTCAAACCCAGTAGCTGCAATGGTGAAATAATGACTTTCACTGCTTCTTCGTTTTGTTACACTATAAGCTGATCCATAACTAGAAATTGAAAATTGATTTGTAGTTTCTTGTAATTGTATCATTTGTTGACTTTCATGTTGATTCAATTCAGTTGGCTTTTGTGATACCTGTTGTTTATGTAGTTTGTGTAGTCCAAAGAAATAACATTCCTCTTAAAATACTCCATTGTACAACTTTGAAAGGGTGAAGTGACTAACAACTATAATTATTTGTAATTAAGGTGAGATCTGGAATTTGTGGAAGAACGGGTATGGTTTTCATTAACAGAATGCCTCTGATAAGTGATAAAACAATGGTTGAACCAATTTATTTTCCCTTTCCCATGCAATTGAGTTTCCCTGAAGAATTGAGGGAAGATCTCCAGCCTAGTGGAAGAAGGGAAATAAGGAAAAATGGTCTCCCTCCTTTCTCCTGATAAGAGTCTTCTGTGGACTCTCCTTGTTGGATTCAGTCTGTGAATTTTAAAAATTACCCTCCTACCTCTCTTTCCATCAAAAAGAGGGAGAAATGCCAAGATAATTGAAATCAGGTCAGAATATTAATTTAATTTGTCCTGAAAAATTGAGTATATATGAAGAGACAATCATATACATTTTGGTTTCTTTCAGCTCCTCCTCCTCAACAAGATGACACAATTATAATAATTTTGGCATCAGTATCTGTACTAGCTGTTTTGATGGCTGTTATTTTCTTTGGATACAGGATGTTAGGAGGTAAGTTTTGATAAATAAATGTCTATTATAATATTTTGCCTCTATTTTTCCTTGAGATAATGTTCACAATCCTCTTATATTTGTTTTCTTTAGTTACTTACTCAGTTTTGCTATATAATTTTTTAAATATTCAACCTACCAACTCCTCAGTAATGTTACAACCTACCAGACAGCAATTTGTGTCTGTTCTACAATTAGACAATCACAGGAGAATACGGGTGTGTGTGTGTGTGTGTGTTTGTCTTTAGACATTACACTTGAATTGGAGCCCCTTACATTCCAGATAATTTTGTGACAAATTGCTCTTGATATCAGAACAAAGGCATTGAGTACAGGTCCTGAAAAAGTAAAGTCTGGACCCTTATAATATTATCATCACCGTAGCTTCATCCTTTTTAATGCAATCCAGCATTTCTCAATCTTGGGTTCCAAATGTTGCACTATAATTGTCAACATCCTCATCATCATGGGCAGTAATAATGGATTGTGGGTATTAGCTGAACTTTATTGCTATCATAGACCTGAAGGATTGTGGAACTTTATTCAGCAACAAGTGAGACACAGTGTAGATATGCCACATTTTGAAAGAAGTTTCCTGGCTAGGTTAAATCCAGTCATCATCATCATTTTAGCCATCGTCTATCCACTGCAGGATGAAGGCCTATTCCGTATGTTTCAAACCTATACAGTCCTAAGCTTTCTTTTGCCAATTGAGCCCACAATACTTGCATTGTATTACTTCCGCTTAGCTCTTTTCTCTTTGTATGAGCATTGAAACAAAAGGAATAGAAGTTCACAGACACAAAATTATGGTTTCTTGTGTTCAAACAAATCAAGTTTTGTCAGTCAACAACAGAAATGATTTTAAGCAACTTTATAGTTTTAACTAATATGTATGCACATATAATTCTGGATTCAGACATCACACCAAGTGCACAATTTACTTAAATCTGCCATGGAAAATAAAGAGCAAAGAACTGTAGATAGCCTGAGTGAGTTGACCTATATATCTTATTCACTGTGTAGTTTCTAAGAATTGCAGGACTATTGAAATAAATCAAGAAGTCTGATCAATTTGAAGAGCAATATAATTCATATCTTCATCTTTCCTCAGGGATCCGTAAAAAAGGCCTGCATACTATGAACATGATGGAAGCAGCAGCTTTAGAACCTTCATTAGATCTGGATAGTTTGAAACTACTGGAGGTAAATTTACAGCTCTGTGCCCTTATAATTCACATAATTTATTAATAACTATGTAATGCAAAATTTTCGTACTAAGTATTTAGTGTGATTTAGTGAGAACAAGAAATCTGAAGAAGATATAATTCCATCTCAGTTAACATTTGTATTAGAAAATGCATTCTTTGGGGATTAAATTTAGTGTGCAAAATAAAGGCTTCAAATCATGAACACATAAAATGCTGAAGTTCATTAAAATCAATAGATTGAGTGTCCTGAACTTTAAAATTTGTTTCTTTTTTTAAAAAATTCACAGCTTATTGGACGAGGACGATATGGAACTGTATACAAAGGATCTTTAGATGAGCGTCCAGTGGCTGTAAAAGTATTTTCTTTTGCTAATCGCCAGAATTTTATAAATGAGAGAAATATTTATAGAATTCCACTGATGGAACATGACAATATTGCTCACTTCATTGTTGGGGATGAGAGATGCTCTGCAGATGGACGAATGGAATATTTATTAGTAATGGAATATTACTCCAATGTAAGTAATTTCTATTATTTCAGACAGTTATAAGAAAATAAAAATAAAAGATACAATTAATTTAAAAAGGATTATTTGAATTGTCTTTTCAATAATCTCTGGGTGTTATTCATATGTTAAACATTGCTTAGAAAGGCATCAATAGTATTTTTGGTCTTGGTGAAAATCACAATAGACTTATCTAAATATTGCCATTCATTTAGTGAACACACCCATCATAGTTTCTACTTTGCAAATCAATCTTTATGAGTGAGCTCTAAGAAGAGCAAATGCAAAGCTACCAGAACTTTTTTGTCTTTCCCCCAAGTTTTCTGTCATCTACCAGAAATTGTTCCTTCTTCATCTGGGAGGTAGACTGAATTCTCCACTACTTGCCCAGAATCCTCAGGATCTTCTGTCCTAGTGTCAGCTTGGGAAATAGCTGTTATTAAGGTTTATCTAATCTAATCACAGCTAAAAAGGGAGAAAAAAAAACCCTGTGTCATTGCATTCCTGACTCCAGTTCTGGCAACCTTTCCACAATGGACATCTCTTTTCTACTGCCTTTTCAGTTCCTATGGTACAGCCCTCACTGACTTATTTAGGCACAGAGGTTGATCTCAGAAAAAGGAGACTCGTGATAGATTCTCCTTCAGATTTACTATTCCATTCTGTCCTCTTACCTGTCTTGGAGAACTGCCAAGATATGGCTGTTCAGGAAAGTATTTGTAGATAAAGAAGATTAGCCTGTCCTCATTGGATGGCACAACTGGTGCATGTTTTTTTTATATTATCTGACTATTATTGTTATTCTAGCCAAAGTTCTGTTCATTGGGAGTTGCCCTCCTAACACACTAATCACAACTGGTAACAGCCAATAGAACATGTCCAACAATTTACCTACCACGTTAGCATCTTATTACAAAATAGAACCATACATAGAGATGTCAAACACAGAATTGGTAAAACCTCAGCAGTATTCCAGCATTTACGGCCTATTTGATCAGCCACAACAATTGATAAGAAGCCCAAGTTACAGCTTTATAAAACTTTACCAACATCATTTATCAACAAAGATCTATACCAGTGAAACATGGACAATAGTAGCATGCACAGCACAAAAGATCAATGTGTTCCATCAGTGTTATCTATAAAGAATTCTGCATGTCATTTATCACAACCATGTCAGCAATGAAGACATTTTCCAGCAGAATGGATCTTGGAAGTTGCAGATCATTGTGATGGAAATGCGAATGTGCCTGGCTGGCCATATTCTTCACTTGCCAGAACATCAATACCTAAAAACATTGCACAATAGGAGATGCCAGAGACAAAGGGGAGGCAAAGTAGACATGCAAAATTTGGTGACAAACATTACGGACAATGGCATCAAATGGGAAGATGCCAAAGATGCCACCATGTATAAGATTCATTGAAAGAAGCTTGCTGCCCTATGTGCATAAGGCGAAAGGAACCAGTGATGATGACAGCCTTGTTATTTATGGATGTAATATTCTTGGGGAACTGAGCAGCATATAAACCATACTAAATATCTATTGTGATCATCAAAATTAAGAATATCCCCTTCACCTGACAACAGATCACTGAAATTGTAGTTAGTCGCATCGTGTCCATTCTGGATCCTGGAAATCTTACCAAATGGGGAAGTTTTTAGCTGCAACTGGACATCTTTATAATGAGGACAGTGTAGCAAAATGTGGATTAATATTTGAATATTAATAAGAATTAATATTCTTCAGAGGTAGAATCTTTGTTTGAATGGGATACACTGTCATTTCCATCAAAACAACTATTGACATATCACACTGATAGTTTGGAGCATCTAGTAGAGTTACTTCCTTGGTACCTTTTGTTACCTTCTTGGAAGCCTTCCACAAAGGTTTTTCCATGCAGCTAAACAGAAAGTTTTTGAAGATCTTTGACTGGAAAAAAACATTTGTTTGGACCTCTTGCTTTTATTAAATCAATGAAATCTCCCCCTCTCCACAGCTTCTTGCAACTATATTCTCCTTCCCTACTCACCCTTTGATAGGAAGTACTTTTCTTCCTACCTGCTGAAAACTTTTATGAAAAGACTTTCCATTCAACAATTCCATTCTCCAATACCCACTCCTATTAGCCTACCACAACCCTCTTATTTTCTGTAGTAACAGAAAAGCAGAAACTCTTAATATCATTGGAAATATCAGTTTGCTCTTCATTATGTTTCCACATTTTACCTAGATTGTACAGCACTGTTTCACTAAGGACAGTTTTTATTTCTTATTTTCCCAGACCAAAGTAAACAATAACCATAAGTGCATTATTCTTGTTGACTATCACTACCATTACCCTATGTGCTTTCAAATGTTGGAAAAGCATCTTAGAAACACAGAATATGTAAATTCATGTAAAAGATAAAACGCTTAGAAAATGCCTTCTTATTTTCTCCAGGGTTCTTTGTGCAGATATTTGACTCTCCAGGCTAGTGACTGGGTGAACTCTTGCCGAATGGCACATTCTGTAACTAGAGGCCTAGCATATCTTCATACAGAATTACCACGAGGAGGTAAGATAATAATAGGTGTTTTGATTCTGAATTCTTCCTTTAAGTTATGTTAAGCTATGGTACAGTTCAATACCTATTGTTAAACAAAGTATTTCATGTGGAAATTTAAAAAAAATACAAAAACCTAATAGAAATGACCACATATATTATTAAAAATAAAGAATTGCACATTGAATAGTCCAGTTGAAAGAGGTAATTTGGACCATGCAATTCAACTCTGCTTACTGCAAAACAGGCACATTGAATAGTCCAGTTTAGAGGAGCAATCTAATCTGGCAGTTGAAACAGGAGCATTGAGTCTTGGAGAATGTCCAAACTATACCCTAGTTCTCTTTGTGGAAATTCCACCCCATTCAGAGCCAAAGGTGAAAAATCTGTGGCACTGAAAGAGCCATGCAGTCATAGCCATTCAATCTTGTCAGGATTGAGTGTTTCTCTCTATCCAGATGCAGTAGCCTGTCCACAAGGACATCATGATCAGTATTATCCAAAATTACTGAGATATCAAGATGAACCAGGATAGACATACCATGACAGATCATCAACAAATACCTATGGAGATTCTCAATAAGGTGCTTTTTCAAAAAACCAACTGAGCTTCCTTGGGTTTTTTTCCTTTGAAAATGTTTAGCTTCTTATCCAAGAAGCTCTTTCAATTAATTGAAGAAGCTTTTTGGATGAGAAGGAAAACATTTTTAAAGAAAAAAATAAACCAAGAAAGTCCAGTTGCCTTTTGGAAAAAGCACCCCTGGGACAATCATCAACAAATATTATTGGTACCTTCTGGTTTGAGCTTCTTCGGTGACAGACCGAAACCTCATCTCTCCGAGGCTTCAATCTGTGCTCACTGCTGGAGTGCCCCGAGCTGGCTGGTTTTAGGGCTAAGCCACCCTGTAGAAGTGGTGAAGAGGGGGGAGACTGCCTGCAGTGTTGAGGAGAGCCGCTTCTCCCCTCCCCAGCTGGCTATTACTCCCTTTCCCAAAGGCAGTTGTAGCGGTGGTCAGAAATGGCCACCACAAAGAAGAACTCAACCAGAAAAGAATAAGATAGCTTTGTTATATTACAAATAGAAATAACTTTAGAAAATATGATGATGGATAAAATATTTATTGTCATGCAGTGGGATGTTTGTTAATAAATAATAAATAAATGAATTAAAATGATTGAGAGAATTAAAAGGGAACATTTTTAATTATTAGTAATGATTTATAAAAATATAAATGAGAAATATGGGAAAAAGAGAATTAACTATGGAAAGTTTATAAGTGTTCCCAAGGAAGTATGATATTTAATTGAAAAGAAATATTAAAGATGTTAAGATTTTAATGCATATTAATGATAGAATTGAATTGGAATGGAATGTGCTTTATTTACATATATATATAATTTTTTCTTTTTAAGAATATAGTGTCTATTTTAAGAATGTACCAAGCAGAATTCGATTGGAAGTTATATATTATATTGAATGCTATTATCTTAAAGCTATACATTGAAGCTTAAATAAGAGCTTGAATGGATAAAATTAAAGGATATAAAGGTGTCATACTCTAATTGGTAACTATAGGGAAAAATTTGCTTAATAAGAAAAGATAATGTGAAATTGTAACAGGACAGACAAAAGTATAAATATAATGATTTGAACTGAGATAATTAAAACAAAGTTGAGAAAATTAAAAGAGGGGAAAAACTATGTAGAAAATATAAAATGGTAATAAGATACGGAATAGAAAATAAAAATGAGCATGAAATTGAGTTTTGTGTCTGTATGAAGAAGTGATAACCTCTGGGACCATGCTATTTTCAAAAAAGATGTTTTATTTGTATTTTGTTTTTGTGAAAACCCAAATAAAATTTTCAAAAAACAAACAAACAAATATTATTGGTGCTTTCTCTACTAAGCCCCAGTTGAAACCCAACTGAAATAAGCCCAGATAACTCTCTTCTTTTATTTAAATGTCATATTTATAGACAACCAGAGAGAAATCTAACTATGATAAAAAAAACTGAATCAGATCATCTTATAATTGGTTGAAGCTGAAAACCAGATGCAGTGTGTGATCATTGGTATGTGTCAGGCTCTCAATAACTTGAGCTCAACTCCATGGTTGCACATAAAAATAAACAAATACCAAAACACTCATGTTCCTCTTAGTTAGGCCTAATTTTCTGATTAATATGGAAAAATATTTTTGTATGGTGGGAAATAGTGTAGGCCAGGAGTGTCAAACTCGATTTCATGGAGGCCTACATCAGGGTTATATTTGACCTTGGAGGGCTGGGGGGGGGTTTGGCCTTGGTGAGTATGTTTGGGGTGGGTGTGGCCATGATGGCCATGGTGGGTGGGACACAGGACTCATGTTAGGGGCACCTGTGGCGGCCAACTGCTAATGCAGGACTTTCCTGAGACCCTCCCTCACTCCTTATATTCTTCCTTCCTTCCTTCCTCCCTGAAAGCTATGCCTCCATCCACAATCCAAGAAAGAAATCCTTAGACTCCATTAAAATAGAGAAAAGTATTTTTACTGGATTTGAAGTGATAACAACAAAAGGAAAGCAAGTTCTGAGGCAAATAGGCACAGAAATTACATATTGAAAATTATCCCAAGTTCCCTCCCTCAGGAGTTCAAACTGATCATCCAATCTGAGGTGTGTATACTGTCATGTGCGGTACATCTTCAGATGGTGTCTCATACATCTGGTATGCCAAGACAGTTGACCTTAGCCTAGAAAAGATAAGTGTATGCAGTTTTGCAGTAAGCAGGAAAGTGTCTCATCCTTTTCTGTTCACACATCTTCACGCTCCAGCACCCTTCCCCCCTCAAACACCAAATTACCCCTCCCCCTGTTTCCATGGCAGCTGGCAAGAGTCAAGCAGCAAAAGATTTCAGGAAAACTTCTTGGAGGCTAACACTGCCCTTGCACTTTGTTGTTGCTGGCAGAGGGCTGCAGGAGGCTGCCGTGGCCAAAAAAGGGGGTGCGGGGGGCACATGCAGCCTGCTTTTGCCACATTTTCACTGGCAGAGGGCTGCAGGAAACCCCCCCCCCCCCAAGCTATGTTTTCGCTGGCAGAGGCATTGTGGCCAGTCCTTTGCTGTTTCCAGGCCAGCCTTGCAGATGCCATTTGGGAACTTGAAGAATTTGTCTGCCCATCCCATCAGTAGTCCTTGTACATTTGAAAACTTAATAGATTTGTCACAAATTTTAAATGTATTTTGTTATGAAATGTTAATTGTTGAGTGATTACAGCATAGAAAGATGAAAATAAATCTATAAATAATATTTAAAGAGGTAAATAAGAAAAATAGTGGTTGTATTAAAAAAATACTGAGTGAAGACGAAAGTGTGTTACCAGTGATTTTGGAAATGAAAACAATATTGAGCAAGCTAATTTAAGTAGAATATAAAGTTAAAATGCAGCCATTGCTGTTCCAATAATGTTTTAAACAGCAAGTGTACATAAATCTAATTTATAAATGAGCAGAAAATAGCATACAGTTTTTAATAATAATGTATCTAACCTGTATGCTATGCAGCTCGCAATTATTATAGGTAGTTAGATATAATGAATACCCTAACCCTAATTAAAACTAGTAGAATTTTTTTAAACAAGTTTTTTTTAGTTTTCCACATTTTAATATCTCTTTTTAGTGAACAGCATGATTACAGGTTTCACATATACATACAAATATGACTATAGTTACATATTCAATTTTTGTATCCAGTTTCTTATCTTAGCAATGCTTTTATACATTTTCCATTTTATTGTATTATTCCAAATACTTATCTCATTATTTAATTCACTTATATTAACTTCATAATCATTATACTTTACTTTTTACTGTCACATTTATATATTTCATCTTAAATTCTAATTAAAAAAACACTTCTTCTATAAATTAGTTCCCCCCCAAAATATCAATATAAGTGTGCCACCTCAAAGTTACATATTCATTAATTTTCACCCCTTTTAAATCCCATTAAATATTTAACATTTTTACCTAAACCATTAAAATTAATAATCCCTTTAAAACTACATAGCATATATATATCCGATTCTGCATGGGTTTTCCCCTTTATAATTTCATTAAATTTTTCAAAAGAAAGAAAAGAAAAGAACATACTGATCTACTCATTCAAACAGTAAAACAATCCTAAACCCTAAGGTTAATTCCATTTCTACTGTCCTCCTATATCATTTCATTTATTTCAGTATATTTGATACACATATTCCATTAATTATTCCATTCATATTTAAACCAAAAAAAAAGCCAACATTCCAACCCTAAAAATATTTCAATATATTTAAAAAGCTTATTCCATTATTTGTTACAATTATCTCTATGCATAAAAAAGGATTCCATTATCAAAAATAAATAACAATTCTGTTTTCCATCTTATCAATCTATATGTCCCTATCATGACTATAAATTTATTTATATTACCCCCCAATAACTTGAAGAATCTCCTTTCTAAATATTAATCACCCATTATTTCTGTGTCTAATTAAGCAATTTTCCCATTTTTTAATAATTTCCATATTTCTTTGTTCCCAAATCCTGTTTCTTGCCCCATCTTTCTGCTTGTCTTTTCTCCTTTATTCTTTCACTCCAGTTTTTATCCCTCTCTCTCTCTTCTAGATTCCTTCTGCCCTTTTAATTTCTGCTGACTCTTTTTCCCTTTTTTATTTTTTTGGATATTCCCCATTTTATTAAATTTCTGAAATCTATATTTATTTCCAACTCTTTCCCTCTTTCTTTCCAGAGTTCTTTGTTCTTGATGATCACTAAACATGGCCCCTTCTAAAATTTGTTCCGCCTCTCTTCTGCCTTTTGTCTTTGTTGTTCATATTCTGCAATTGCATCTTCAGTAAATTTTGAAGCAAAACCCAGTGATTCACCTCGTTCTTGTAGTATTTCTTTCATTTTTCTAAGTTCCATTTTTAATGCCAGAAGAGATATCACCATTTTACAACTTTCTAATTAGCAATTTAATCCAAATAGTGTCTTTAAAGTTTATTTCCAGCAGTCAACTTTTTTTTTCTTCCTCTCAAGTTTTAAGCCTCCGCTAATCCAATGCCAACTCCATATCAGAATCAACAATTAATCCAAGGGCAGAATCTTCCTGTTTCTTTTTTTGTTACAGTGTTTCAATTTTTCAAAGTTCTTGCTTTATTGTATCAATTTTCAATACAGTTTTAAGAAACAGTCTTTTAAAAGAAATACAAGTTAAGTTTAACTTAGATGGCACTCTTTGTTATGCTAAATCTTCACCTCATCTTTTCTTTGTCCTTCTCTTTTATTCAGAGCTTTATAAACCACAGTTTTCCAAAAAAAAAAAAGATCAAATCCAATTGATATTAAATTTCCTCTTTAAGAATCTATAGTTCAGCTTTATTGATGCATATATAGAATCAAAATATACTTATCCAAATTGATTATATGATTCCTTCTCCAGCTTCTACCTTTCACAGTTTCAAAGCCCCGCTGCTGTCAAGCAATTTGACCTTTTTTTTTTCTCTTTCTCTTCGCCGCTTAAAATCCTTTCTTAAGAATTCTTTAAAATGTTAATCCTGGGAGTATCTTCCCTTTAATTTTATTATCCCATTCCTCCTGCTGTTCGCTTCTTTCACTCTCTCCTGCACAATCTTCCCCTCCAGGGTGGCCATTTTAGACTACTGCTTCAGGCGTCTTCAGGAGGGATTAAATGCCAACCAGGGGAGGAGATTTGCGACTCCCCTCTACCCAGCTGACAGTCTCCTCTTCCTCCACCACCCGTATGAGGCGGCTTCTGCCCCAAATCCAAAGAATTGGGGTTCTCCGACGCTGAAGCACAGACCAAAACCGTGCATGATAAAACTAGTAGATTTTGAAGTAGGTAGCTTTTGTAATAATGAACCTTTAATTAATTAAGAAACATATATTCAAGTCTTTTTAGATTTAAGATTATAAATCTTAATTTGTGGGGCAGCTAATAAAAATGAAAGAAAGCTTTATTAAAGGTATAGTTTTATTTCACATTATTAGCTAAGTAATTTATCAAATTGCTTGAAAGTTAGATGACTTTTTAAGGCTTAAAATTTTAACAGATATTAACATATTAACATAATTCAGGAAGTACAGTTCTATGATACATTGAAGGGGTTTTATATTTAATGCATTCCTAATTGATATGTAATTATGGCATTCTTTAATAGTTGTTCCAAACAGTTCCCATTTAATTGCATTGATATACCTGAATTGCCATCACAAGAGGATCATCTGCTCAAAGTGTTATCAGTTTTCTTGAAGTGCTCATGCTCTGTTGAAAAGAAGCCAGAAGGAATGGTAAAACAATATATTTATATATTCAAACAGACCATTACAAGCCTGCCATTTCCCATCGTGATTTGAACAGCCGCAATGTATTAGTAAAGAATGATGGAACATGTGTCATTAGTGATTTTGGTCTTTCCATGAAGCTAACAGGGAATAGACTGGTGCGCTCAGGTGAGGAGGATAATGCTGCAATTAGTGAGGTAAGTAAGACAATAACATTTTGAAGTCTCCTCATGAACCTTAGAAATATTGACACCAAAGCCTACCATAAGGTTTACACATTTTGTAATAGTGGATTTAAACACTGCAAAACTTTACTCTTTCAAATAAAAAGAACAATGAGCTCCAAACATTTCTTTCTTATTTTGATTTTCAGAGCAAGAGTAATTTTCTTCCTGAAATATATTCTGAAGTGAGAAAGACAACTTGAAACACTTTTAATTGCTCATACTTTGCACAACAAATGTATCTTACTAGTCTGCATCAGAGTGCTGTAGATATTTTTATCAGCTTCAGGTTGCCTGACTACTAATCAGATCTAAAGAGATCTAAAGAGAGAAGATTTTTTTCTATTTCAAATCACAAGAGATTATGATGGCATGATTAATAGATAAATGGAGGTACATTTCCTTAGGATCAACAAATATTGGCGAGTACTTTGCATAGGCTAATTGGTTTGCAGGGAGTTTAATTTGAAAGATGATGAGACATAACTTTCTTCAGATGATTAACTAAGAAAATCTAGCTGAATGGGAAAAATCAAGAAAATAGTAAGTTCTCTTTATTCTTTCTTGTTCCCAATTCAATAGTCTAAGGATGCTCCTAAAAGTTAGGAATGCTTCAGAGGCCTACAATTTTAAAATTGTAGTTTACATTATGTAATTTTTCCAATGTATATTATGCAAATATTAAGCTTTTTTAAAAGATTGTTGACTAGTAAGGAGGTAGATAAGCATAGGATTTTAACATAATTTTTGGATTACTTTCACCTCTTTTTACTAATCTTTTGTTTAAAGAATTATTCAGTTTCACCAAGTTTTCTTGATGAAAGTTTATGTTTACTAAATAACAAAATAAAATGTGTTGGAAAGAACAGACATTACTTTAAATGCAAATAATAAGATTGAGATTCAACAGAATGGGTCTCAAGGAAGCTTTATGTTATGCTGTTTTGAGGATGAAAGTGAATATAGCTAAAAAAAATCCTGTTGAATTACTTGAAGAACAGTAAACAGTATTTCATAAATACCAAGCCAATGTAAGAATGCAACAACATGCCTTTACAGGTCGGGACAATTCGCTATATGGCCCCTGAAGTGCTGGAAGGAGCAGTAAATTTAAGGGACTGTGAATCAGCTTTGAAGCAAGTCGATATGTATGCACTTGGTCTAATCTACTGGGAGATTTTTACGAGGTGTATAGACCTCTTCCCAGGTAATAGAAGAATTGCTGGGATGTTGCATGCTTTTTCACTTACAACAACTTTTCTATTTGTTTATTGTTATTACTCTCTAAACTGAGCCAAAGCCTTCCTTAGTGCCAAGAATTTGGCTATGTTGGTTGTCAGAATTTTCTTTAACTCATTTTTTTTTTGCTTTGGTTGTCAAATTAGTTCAGTGCCATCTAGTGTTACAGGGTGATATCCACCTTTCTGCTTTATAATAAGCATTATTCTTCCCAATAAGCATTAGGTATTGAGGAAAAGCATGATTTTGAGAATAGTTGTTGTTGATGGTGAACAGGCATGTCATCCAAAACGTTATGGTGTGCCACCTTTGTTATGTGTGTCATAGTTTAGTTCTGGTAAATCAGTTCTGGGGATGGTGTATGATTGGAAGAACCACATATCCTTTTAAATTCTAACTACAGCCTTTGAATCACCAGTTGGGTTCAAAGAACATGCTTAACCATTCAGTTATGAGACCTAATGGCTGCTGCCATGTACAGTACATTTAGATGTTTATGTTCTGATTTTTCCTGGGGTGAGGGAACGGCTCAGTTTATTCTGTCAACCCAACCACTTGCCAAGTGGTGTATTGTATAAAAGTGAGGATGGGCAATCTTTTTGCTGGCAGTTTCATACTATAATATAGACTCTTTTTCTTAATATAATGACTATAAAATGCTTATATACACTGCTCAAAAAAATAAAGGGAACACTTAAACAACACAATGTAACTCCAAGTCAATCATACTTCTGTGAAATCAAACTGTCCCCTTAGGTAGCAACACTGAATTGACAATCAATTTCACATGCTGTTGTGCAAATGGAATAGACTAGAGGTCCCCAACCACCGGTCCCCGGAACAATTTCTACCGAGCCGCCGGTTTGCTAGGCACCGCCATCTTGTTTTGATGAAAAAGTGCTTCCGGTGAGCTTTTCCAGGTAGAAAGCGGCATTTGGATGCTGAAAGAATCCTCGCACCTTAGTTTCATCGGGGGGGGGCGGCTTCGAACAAAACTAAGGCGCGAGGATTCTTTCAGCAGGCATGGCAAGGCGAGCCGAGCGACCATCCCGAAGCCATCGCAAAGCCCATCAACACAGGTACAAAGGAGGAGTTGAAGGTGGCGGGGAGAAGCGGGAGACAGCTGGCTGGCCGGTCACTCGGCTCGCCTTGCCATGCGTGCTGATGCCAGTATCAGGCTGCAGATGATTTTGTGATGCCGGTACCGGGCCGCGGCACAAAAAAGGTTGGGGGCCACTGGAATAGACAACAGGTGGAAAGCATAGGTAGTTAGTAAGACATCCCCAATAAAGGAATGGTTCTGCCGGTGTTGACCACAGACCACTTCTCAGTTCCTATGATTTCTGGCTGATGGTTGGTCACTTGAATGTTGCAAGTGCTGTCACTTTAGTGGTAGCATGAGACGGAGTCTACAACCCACACAAGTGGTTCAGGTAGTGCAGCTCATCCAGGATGGCACATCAATGCGAGCTGTGGCAAGAAGGTTTGCTGTGTCTGTCAGCATAGTGTCCAGAGCATGGAGGTGCTACCAGGAGACAGGCCAGTACATCAGGAGGCGTGGAGGAGGCTGTAGGAGGGCAACAACCCAGCATCAGGACCGCTACCTCTGCCTTTGTGCAAGGAGGGACAGGAGGAGCACTGCCAGAGCCCTGCAAAATGACCTTCAGTAGGCCACAAATGTGCATGTGGCTGCTCAAATGGTCAGAAACGGACTCCATGAGGGCCCGACATCCACACATGGGGGTTGTGCTTATAGTCCAACACCGTGCAGAATGTTTGGCATTTGCCAGAGAACACCAAGATTGGCAAATTCGCCACTGGCGCCCTGTGCTCTTCACAGATGAAAGCAGGTTCACACTGAGCACATGTAACAGACGTGACAGGGTCTGGAGATGCCGTGGAGAATGTTCTGCTGCCTGCAACATCCTCCAGCATGACTGGTTTGGTAGTGGATCAGTAATGGTGTGGGGTGGCATTTCTTTAGGGGGCTGCACAGCCCTCCATGTGCTCTGCAGAAGTAGCCTGACTGCCATTAGGTACCGAGATGAGATCCTCAGACCCCTTGTGAGACCATATGCTGGTGTGGTTGTCCCTGGGTTCCTCCTAATGCACGACAATGCTAGACCTCGTGGCTGGAGTGTGTCAACAGTTCCTGCAAGACGAAGGCATTGATGCTATGGAGTGGCCCGCCCATTCCCCAGACCTGAATCCAATTAGCACATCTGGGACATCATGTCTCGCTCCATCCACCAATGCCACATTGCACCACAGACTGTCCAGGAATTGGGGGATCTTTTAGTCCAGGTGTGGGAGGAGATCCCTCAGGAGACCATCTGCCACTTCATCAGGAGCATGCCCAGGCATTGTAGGAAGGTCATACAGACACCTGGAGGCCACACACACTACTGAGCCTCATTTTGACTTGTTTTAAGGACATTACATCAAAGTTGGATCAGCCTGTAGTGTTTTTTTTCCCACTTTAATTTTAAGCGTAACTCCAAATCCAGACCTCAATGGGTTGCTAAATTTGATTTCCATTGATAATTTTTGTGTGATTTTGTTGTCAGCACATTCAACTATGTAATGAACAAAGTATTTAATAAGAATATTTCATTCATTCAGATCTAGGATGTCTTATTTTTGTGTTCCCTTTATTTTTTTGAGCAGTGTATTAACATACCAATTAAAGCTACATACTGATGCAATTTGAATGCAGCTTATATACCTTAGCTGTGAGTGTAATTAATTTTAAATGTCACATTAATTTTTTTAAATAATTGTTATTCCTAATTTTTTGAACTTTCACAATCTTTCTTTTCTTGATTTCTTCAAATATAACAGGAACAACTTCTTGATCTTAAAATGTGGCCACTAAAACTAAACTAACGTTTTCTGTATTAGGAAACCTGTTCCATGATGTATTTAAAGTATGTAGAAGTATATTCATAAATGTAAAGAAACCAACCAAATCAATTTAAGCAGTGTAGTTTCTAAAGATTGTAAAATGTTAAAGGGGTCCATTTGGAAAGAAATAAAAACTGAAAAGCTTATAATATTCTGGATATGAGTTTAGGCATGGAACTGGACAATAAGTACATAAAAGTTTTTTTTTAATTTTCCTTATTCTAAATTTTTTTCAAAAATTGAGGAAAAGGTGGATAATTCCCCTAGCTTCTTCAGTACAATAGAGCACAATAGGACATGACAACCAGGCATAATTATGTCACAAACCCTGTTATTTACATCCAACCAAAAGACATATGTGGAACTATAGAATAGTATAAGATAAAGCTATTGTTTTCTTTTTAAAACTGTTACAACTGTTTCTCCTTTTTTACAAGTCAAAAAGTATTCCAAAACCAGCATCCTAAATAATATAAGTAGGGGTAACAGGAATGTGCCATTAGGATTTTCAAATGTTTGTAGGCTAATTAAGAATTTTGTTTAATTATTGGGACTTTGGGTTTGAGCTTCTTCAGCAACAGACCAAAACCTCATCTCTCTGAGGCTTTGATCCATGCTTGCCGCTGGAGCGCCCCAAGCTGGCTGGTTTCAGGCCTAAGCCACCCCCTAGAGGTGGTAAAGAGGGGGGAGACTGCCAGCAGGGTTGAGGAGAGCCACATCTCTCCTCCCCAGCTGGCCATTACTCCCTTTCCCGAAGGCGGTTGCAGTGGTGGTCAGAAATGGCCACCACAAAGAAGAATTCGACCAGAAAAGAATGTGCAGGAGGAAGATAAGAAGAGAAAGTTTTGGTTGACCGGGTCAAACAGCAAAAGCAACAAATAAGGTACCCTGGAATTGAAACTGTTAAAAAAAATAACATTGTTCCCTAAGAAGATTTTTAAGCTGCGAAGGAGAGAGAAAAGGGAAAAAATTTGGTTTTCTCCTTTTCCTATACTGACAGCTAAGAGACTTAAGCAAGAAATTGGGGAAAAAATCCACTTTGACATTAATAGACCTTTAATGTTGAAAATAAAAAGTCAAAGGGATAATAAAGATTTCTGGATAATCAAAAGCTTTTGAAAACAGGAAAGGAGAGAGGAAGAATAAAAGGGCAGGATCTGGAAGGGAGGAGACTGCCTGGAATTAAAAAGAACTTACAGTAAAATCTCAACAAGACTTCCAAAAGATACATTCTAACTGAAATATCGCAACAAAAACCCCAGGAAGAGAAAGTCGAAAAAGAAATAACAAGATATAACTCAGGACTATTTGGATTACTTGATAATTTCTGGATTCTTGGTTATTGTTTTGAATGACTAAATTCAATCGGGTGGTTATTTAAAACTTTTTAAAATGGCTCCACTTTTAGAAGAACTGAAAATGGAACTTAAAAAGTACAAAAAAGATGCACAAGAAAGGAGATGTTCTTTTGGCTTTGTATTTCAGTTTTTAGAAATGGAGATTTTGAATTATGAGAAACAACAAGAAATGCCTGCAGAACAAGAAGATTGCAACAAAGAAGAAGCCATCTTTAATGAACAAGTAATCTTAGATGGGGAAAAAAATGAAAAGGGAAGAAAGAGAATGGAAAGTTTAAGATTGGGAAAAACAATTCCCCCCCCCCAAAAAGAGTGAAAAATAAGCATAAAATCAGAAAGCAACAGAAGAGGGAAATGCAGAAGAGACAATTAGAACTAGAGAGACAAGGGGGTAAAAAGGGGAGGGAGAAGATGAGAGGGAAGAAAGAAAGGAAAAGAAGTTATAAAGGACAGAAGCAAAATATAGAGAAACAGGGTCTATTTAGAGATAATGGGTGAAAACTTAATGGAAAAAGGGATTCTGCAAAGGTACATAAGATAGTATGGTTATATTAGAAGCAGAAATAATTTTAGAAAAATATGAAACAATGTATGATTAAAATGTCTGATAAAATCGCTACCGTAATTCAGTGGAATGCTTGTCAATAAATAAATGTAACAAAAGGTATATTTAATGATTTATAAAACGTATGTGAAGAGAAATAAGGGAAAAATTAATTATGGAGATTATATATGCTTTTAAGGAAGTATGATATTTAATTGAAAAGAAGTGTTAAAAATGTTATGGTTTTAATGATTATTAATGATAGAACTGAACTGGAATGGAATGAGGGTTTATAATTACATATATTTACAATCTTTTTTTAAAGAATATAGTGTGTATTATAAGAATGTGCCAAGCAAAATTTGATTGGAAGTTATGTATTATGTATTATAACGAAGGTCATAAACTTAAGGTATATATTGAAGTTTAAATAAGAGTTGAATGGATGTAATTAAAAGATATAAAGGTGTAATACTCCAATTAGTAACTACAGGAGAAAATTTGTTTAATGAGAAAAGATCATATGAAATTGAAACAGAACAGACAAAAGTATAAATATAATGAGTTGAATTGAGATGAGATAATCAAAATAAAATTGAGAAAATGAAAAGAGGGGAAAAACTATATAGAAAATGTAAAATAGTATAAGATATGGAATAGAATACAAAAAGGAGCATGAAATTGAGTTTTGTGTCTGTATAAAGAAGTTCAACCCGGGACCATGCTATTTTCAAAAAAGATGTTTTACTTGTATTTTGTGTGTGAAAACCCAAATAAAACTTTATTAAAAAAAAAAGAATTTTGTTTAATTATTAGTTTTAGTTAAAACTTTTAGAATATCTTCAATTATTTATATACCATTTCCTTATTTATTTTCTGCCTCTATAAATTAACAAATCTAATCTTGTCTATGAAGTAAGAAGTGACAATGTGATAAATTCATTTTTGCTAGACTCCAACACCCTCAACTCCATTTTGTTTTATGTTTTCTGCTTCCTGATAATATTGACATACCCTTTTCTGCAAACAGGAGAATCTGTGCCAGAGTTCCAAACAGCATTCCAAGTAGAAGTTGGAAACCACCCCACTTTTGAAGATATGCAAGTCCTTGTTTCTAGAGAAAAACAAAGACCCAAATTCCCAGAGGCCTGGAAAGAGAACAGCTTGGTAAGAAAAGCAAAAAAATAAATTATGCTGCTTTTTCTTTTAAGTTGACATTGTTGAAATGTGAAGATAGAAATAAAGCACTATTATTATTAAATTTTAAGTTCTGTAATAAACATTTAAGTACAAAAGAGAAAAGTAAAGTATGCTATGGTGACTTACATTTTTGTAAGGTAAAATGCTAGCTGTATACATTGATCAATAATGGGCAACAAGCACAGTTTTTCAATATACTGTTTGAAGTTGTGAAGAGTTGGATATGGCTTAACAATTGATCAACAAATATACCACTACTTATTTGTTTGAAGAGTTTTGTCACATTAGTGACAACTAGTCATGAAATCTTCATGATCAATGGCAGCATACTTTTGAATGTCAATGTCAAGGAAATAATATTTGAAGAGAACATTTTTTTGTCCAATGTCCAGATTTTTCTTAAATATCAAGTGAGCTGTTTTGGGAAACAATATTAGAATGGATAAGCCTTTGGTCTTATGTAATACTACTCTTCCTAGACCTGCATGTTCTTAATAATCATACATGATCCAATTATGGTATTGAAGAACAAAAGATTAAAAAATAGAAGTTGAGAAAATGTCATCCTGTTTTCTTTGGTAGGCTGTGAGGTCACTGAAAGAGACAATCGAAGACTGCTGGGATCAAGATGCTGAAGCTCGGCTGACAGCCCAGTGTGCTGAAGAGAGGATGGCTGAACTCATGATGATTTGGGAGAGGAATAAATCTGTCAGTCCAACTGTTAACCCTATGTCTACAGCTATGCAAAATGAACGGTATTTAGTTCTGTCTGCTTGCCTGCCTGCCTCTGTCTGTCTACACAAATTCCACATTTGTTGCACATGCTTTTCTTGAAAATTTGGTTTCATTCAAGAACATCACATTTCTCTATTTTACATATATAGAAAAAGCTGTTTTTCCAATAAGTAATCCTTCCTCTCGCGCTGATTGTTCATGAGTCACAGACTGCAATTATTGTTTGTTTCTGAAGTAATTTCTTAAGAATTATCACATATACAGTACCTATTAGCTACATACCTGGAAAAAGGAACCTGAACTCACTCAGTATCGCAATATTGAAATCATGGTGCTCTCTAGGTAAACATAGAAAAATATCTATGACTGCACCAATAGGCTGTCTCAGTATGAAACTGAAAATAAATCCAGGAAAGCATTTCAAAAGGAGTTATATACAGTTAATTACAGTTGAAGTTACTCTGAAAGATACATAGCGACATACATAGCATTGTTTGAATTGAAAATATCCTTAATTTGGCATGAAAAGGAATCCAGCGTTCTATTGCTCAGGAAGGCAGGAATTGCATTTGTAGATGTTTCTTTCTAAGCTTGGTTCTGCTGTACTCTGCCCCAGTTCTTCCCTCCTGCTTTCCCTAGGCATGAATTTTTATATTTCAAACTCTCATACAAAATCCTTCCGGTGCACAAAATTTCATACGCAAAGAGAGAAGCCTATTTTATTTCAACTATAAGAAATATTATGCCATGGACCTTGAGATACCTGTAGGCATTTCCCTTTGTGCCTGGCAATATCCTTTTAACGCATCCTCTATTTTAAGAATATTTTAATTTAAAAAAAAATCAGAAGTAAGCACCTTCTAGCACAGGGATCTTCAAACTTGGCAGCTTTAAGACTTGTGGACTTCAACTCCCAGAATTCCTCCTCCAATCATGTTAGCTCAGGAATTCTGGGAGTTGAAATCCACAAGTTTTAAACTTGCCAAGTTTGAAGATCCTTGTTCTAACATCTATATTAACAAGAATGTTTCTGGACCCTATATAGGCTTAACCTTTTCTTAGAAGGTCCATATCATAATCTCCAAATTCCAAGGTACCCTAAAAAGACTAGAATTTTTTTTCTCCTCTCTTTCTCATTTCCAGTCACTTGAATTCTATAAAGGATCAAAACTTCAATCTCTTTTTTAATCAACATTACCAAAGTATCTAAGAACCACTTCAGAAGGTTTTCTTGTTTCAGAAGATGGCAACTGCCATCTTCTCTAATGATTAAATTAATTAGCCCATAGACCATTTTTGTTTGTCTCTACATCCCAAACAAAGGACATTTGCAAAATGCCCTTCTAATATCTTTAAAAACTGTGTTAATAACATTGCTGGAAATGGGGTAACTGGTTTTTAAAATTCATAATAACCATGATAGGCATGCCACATCTAAAGAGAAAGGGAGAAATATCGAGGAGCTTGTATGGAAACCTGTGAAATATCAGCACTCTAGAAATGATCCCATTTGTACAGTCCCTCAGTCATTATACTTCTTGGTTAAAATATCCTTTTTTGCATTGAAATACTTTTAAGGTGAAACATGTAAATCCAATTGTCTTTTTGTTTTCCTAAAGAAACCTGTCACACCATAGACGAATGACAAAGATCAGACCATATCAAGAATATTCTTCCTCATCTTTCATTGAGGATTCAGTTAATCATAGTGATAGCAAAGTGAAGAACATTTCATCTGAACTTTCAGCCTCCAGCACACCACCGACAGTTGGTGAGAAGAACAGAAATTCTATTAACTATGAGCGGCAGCAAGCACAAGCTCGTATTCCAAGCCCTGAGACTAGTGTTACCAGCTTGTCAACCAACACTACCACCACCAACACAACTGGCCTTACTCCAAGCACTGGCATGACCACCATATCTGAAATGCCTTATTCAGGTGAAACAAACATTTGTGCTGCAAATGGCATGCAATCATGTGGGTCAACTCCTGTTTGTCTGCAACTAACAGAGGAGGACTTGGAAACTAACAAGCTGGATCCAAAAGAAGTAGATAAAAACTTAAAAGAAAGCTCTGATGAAAACCTAATGGAACATTCTCTTAAGCAGTTCAGTGGGCCAGATCCACTAAGCAGCACTAGTTCCAGTTTGCTGTACCCATTGATAAAATTGGCAGTAGAAGCAAATGGACAACAGGACTTCATGCAAGTTGGAAATGGCCAAGCATGCCTAATTCCAGATGTTCAGCCTGCTCAGGTCTATCCTCTTCCCAAACAGCAGAACCTCCCAAAGAGGCCTACTAGCCTACCCTTAAACACCAAAAATTCAACAAAGGAGTCTCGGCTGAAATTTGGAGGGAAGCACAAATCAAACCTGAAGCAAGTAGAAACAGGAGTTGCCAAGATGAATACTATAAATGCTGCAGAACCTCATTTAGTAATGGTTACCACAAATGAAGTGGCAGGGAGGATCCATACAACAAACTCTCATACTGTGTCAACACATTATGTCAATGGGGCAGTGCCATTGGGCCAAACAACTAGCTCAGGAACACACAGAGCCCAAGAAATGTTGCAACACCAGTTCAGTGGAGAAGATAGTCGTCTGAATATCAATTCAAGTCCTGATGAACATGAGCCATTATTAAGAAGGGAGCAACAAGTGAGCCATGATGAGGGCATCCTCGATCGACTGGTAGATAGAAGAGAACGATCACTAGATAATGGCCAGACAAATACCAACAACAACAACAGTAACCTGTGTCTAGAGCAAGGTGTTTCTACGCAAAGCAGTCAGAGAACAGCATCAGCTTCTGGATCGATCCACACTAAAAGAGCACAGAGGCCTAACTCCCTGGATCTGTCTGCCACAAATATTTTGGATGGGTGTAATATTCAGTGTGAGTTCTACTGGGATACATCAGTGAATCTTGGCAAAATTATTTTCAGAATTAAGCATGTTGATTTTAAGTGACGAAAATTGTTGAGTGCACCCTTTCCTCCCACCCCCAGAACAAAGTATATGTCCATTTCTATATTTGTTCCATTGCTGCCTGCCTCATAGCTCAGTTAAATTATCTCTGTTCTTTCCAGCAAAGCATATCCTTTAATCTTGTAAACATAAATATGTGCTTATGCTTATGAGATCTAAAAATAATTTGTGCAGGCTTTATTGTTTTCTAAGAGCTGTGGCTTCAAGAACATGTTTTAGGAAAACTGTTTTTTTTCCCCCAAACATTTGATCTTTGGCTTGTTATACATTCCCTGTGTTATCATAGAGTCTTCAGAAAGGCAAAGAATTAGCAAGGGAAATCTCATATCAGTGTTTTCGAGATGCATGAAACAGAATACTTTCAAGGCTTGAGTAAACCTTCTGTTGCTTGATAGATGGCTCATTAACAATTCATTATGTTATTCTAAATCACTCTGAGCAGGAATTCTTTTACATTTTAGAAAACTTCTTATCCTGTAATAAACTGCATAATGGAACAGATATGCACATAACCTCAGTTTTAGTTGAATTCTACCAGAATAATTTATTTTTATCTATATAAAATAGCAAGTATCAGATTATCAAGTATAAGATTTGTATAAAACATTGCATTATTGGGTTTAAGTAGTTTAATTAAAGAAGGAGCCTTCTTCCCAATATAGTTCTGTAGACACTATTGGAATAGATAACTCAGTCATTAAGTGAAGCAGTCACTAAGTGAAACACTGGTGGCGCTTAGGATCTCACTTCAGCTTTCCTTTCCTTTACAGATGTGAGGTTGTAAATGTGGGCATTGATCATAAAGTTATTATTACATCACTCTCATAACTGAAAAGTCATTGTACAAAGCAGTTGTTAATCAAGTACTACCTGTAGTTCAATGAAGCCTTCATACCAACTATGCATTAAATATATTTTACAACTTTATGTTTGAAATTTCAAGCACTAGAGAAAACTCATAGTTTAAAACATTTTTGTATACTTTAGTTTTTTCATAGCATATCAGTCTCCTTATTGTGGTAATTTTCAGAAGCAGAGCTAAGAATGGGGGAGAGAGGGGAGGAGAGAATTCTTTATTGGCCAAGTGTGATTGGAAACTCAAGGAATTTGTCTTTGGTGCATAAGCTCTCAGTGTACATAAAAGATATAAGTGATGAATTAATAATTTAACTAGTCAATTTAGGCATGCAGCAATAAATCTTTCAACAAAAAACTTCCATAAATTATACTATTTTTAAAGAAAAATAACAACATAATCTTTGGTGCTTTTCAAAGAATTTTAGTTATTGAATGTTTGATACTTCTCCATTTAAAACAATTCCTACACAAAACAAATTACATCCTGAGAAGTTATGGCCAAAGTATTTGATATTCTTTTGTATTCTGTTAAGTTTTGAATTGTTTTCATAATAATAGTGCATTCTCATTTGCAGTCTAGCATGAACTATACTTTAAATGTGGTGTTTATTCTGCTGAGATCTGCCATTCAAGAATAAGTCCACAATAATGCCTTAAAGTTTTTAGTTGTGACAATAATACAGATGATGATGATGATGATGTTGATGATGATGATAATAAACCTAGGTAGTAAATCACATCATCTTTCATTGTAATTATTATACTTTGATTGAATGTAGAATATGATTAAAGAATAGTTATCCTCTACTACTTATCACAGGATTTTGCTCTTTTTGTTTTTATGTTTTTCAGCCTGTGTAGTAACATTGTCTATTCTTTCTTTTTAGTGGGTGAATCATCTCTTGAGGGGAAATCTGGCTCAGGTGAAAAGATCAAGAAACGTGTGAAAACGCCTTATTCCCTAAAGAGATGGCGCCCTTCAACATGGGTCATCTCCACAGAACCCCTGGATTGTGAGATTAACAACAATGGGAGTGACAGGGTGGTTAGTTCTAAGTCCAGCACAGCTGTTTACCTTGGAGAAGGAGGTACTGCAACAACTATGGTGTCTAAAGATGCAGGAGTGAACTGTCTGTGAATTGTTTAAAAGCTTACACAACTGACACTATTGCATTCTGTTAATGAACATGCAGAAGACATTTTATATATATATGTATATGTATATATATAAATCCTGCTTTCCTCTTTCAGTACTCCTTACCAAGAACTTGCTTTAAATAGATTTCATCTATGCAGACAATTTTTAGCTTATGCTTCCATAATTTTGTTTTTGTTTTTTTTACATTTTTGCACTTTTTATTTAGAATTGCAAAACAACATGTGTTCGTCCTTGACCACAGAATTATATATGTATGTATCAAATATTGTGGTCTCAAAATATTTTTTTTAAAAATCAAAAACAAAAAAAATTATTGCTGATAATCAGTCTGGACCAGTTTCCAAAGGTCACTAAACAGCAAAGCCAATGGACTATGGTGGCATCCACTGTTGATGATTTGAATTGTGTGCACAAATCATTTGTATGTTTCTGTGTAACGAGTGTATTTTATTTCATACTTTCTATTTTACACTTGTATTATGTTGAAATGTGCAATAGTCTGTAGTTCATAATATACTTTGTATTTCCATTCCTACAATACATTCTTCTTTTTGAAGTTAAAAATGTCAATAGCTGTGTTTAATCTGGTAATTCAGCAGCCAGTGGTTTCTAACCATGAATTCTGCAAGCATAATCAACCGCTTTTATCTATCAGTATATGTGCTCTAAGATTAGAGTTAATGCATGATTTTCCCCCTCCCTTTTAAAAAAACTGAAAAGGACAAATCTTTTATCCTTCATACTTCCAAATTAGAAATTTAATTTTTCTTCATATAATGAATGACAGGTTGGGAAAGTTTTAATCAAGACAGTGTTTAAGTGATGTAAGAAATCAACAATTATTCTCCTGATTAATGTGATACTAATTAAATGTATTTTCAATTAGGAAATTTACAGGGTAAAGAAAGTTCTACCTTGGATAGGTGATTTATGGTTTATTTTCACCAAACCAAGGTGCATGTGAGAATTAGAAGTACAAAAACAGAGCAGAACAGAAGGGGGGTATGGCATGGAGGGAGGAGAGTAAAGATAAAATTTCTTGCATATGCTTATGGGTGGTTGGGTGTAGCCCCTTGTGTGTGCATTTGTGCAGCTGGCTGTCATTCTTATGGTATAGTTTATGCAATTTGTCAGTTAAATAATAGTATTTATGTATATTTTTCCTTAATGGATGTTTTTGATGCTTGCTGGAAATACATTTTTGCCTCATCTTTGTAATTTACCTTAAACACATTCTGTACAGGCATATTTTTAAGTGATAAAACTAAAACCTGGATTAATTTCTTGATTTCTATGCCTTGGTTATCATCACAGTTAACATGATTTACCTTAGTATTGACATTATGTTGCCTATATCTGATTGACCATATAAGAGTTTAATGAAAGGATCCAGTTCATCTCTTCTTTTTTCGTTAATTATTCTTCTAGATCTAGAATATGATAGTCTTTGGCTGTTCTGACCAGGAATCTTAGAAGTTGTAATCCAACGCTTCTGGAAATCATCCAATATAAAGCGTTATATAAAACAGGTGTGTCCAACCTGCAGCCTGGATAGTAATGGGCCCCACAAGATATAATAAAATATTAAAAAATAAACTAAGTTTGTTATTTCTATACATCAATTATATTATATATTTTATATGCAGCCCAGGACGATTCCTCTTCATTCAGTGCGTTGGACGGCCATGATACAGAACATATATGGAGCCATACATAAATGTGCATGAGTATTACAAACTCTGAGTCATTATCTTGAAAATAGGTAGGAGTATTTGCTTAAATTGAAACTAGTATAAATACTTGTCATAGCTTGAACCCAATTGCTATGCAGGCAGATAGATTCATACATACATACATACATACACACATTCATACATACACACATTCATACATACATACATACAACATAGCACTAACATGACAATGTTCTGAGTGAAATAATTTTATTCTAGTACTATTTTTCATCCTCTTATGGCCACTTTAAATAATTTTAAAAGTTACCTCTTCCTATTATTTATTGTCTTTCTAAAAGTATGTTGCCTTTATTCTTAGTCATAGTATACCTACACCTTGGCTGCCAGTTTTCTTAGAACCTTGTCCTAGAATCATGCAATAACTCGTTTACAGAAAGTTGTAGCCTTACCATATTTCATTTAAGCTTGTTCTTTATTGTACAACTATTCTTAGAATTAGATTTTCTTAGCAACATTTGCACTTTCAGTTAGCAGTTTTACATGCTTGAATCTATGGCTTGCTTAAATCAAGCTTTTCAAGTCAAGTGTTGAGATATCCACCTAAATTGCTGTGCAGTCCCTAAATCTCAGCCTTAAAGAACAAGTTTAGAATTTTTTGTGTGGGAAAAAAACTTTGTAGGAGCTTCATCTTTTACACTTCTCAAACTGATTTCTCAAGGTAGCAATATTCAGGACCAAGAGGAAATTTGTGGGACTTAAATACCCTCCCAACTGCCCCAGAGTGCTATAGTCCAAAAGGGTATACCAGAAAAGGAAGGTTTATTTTGAAAAGTGAATTGCCTAGATTTTCATTAGCTTGAATGGGCCCTGTTTGTCTGACTGCTTTCTTTTTATATTTCAAATATCCAAAGGGTCAGGGAAGAGGTGGGTCTTATTTCTAAACTTTCTTTGGACAGATGCTTTCCCCTACTTTTCAAAAACAGGAAGCATGAAATGTTTTCTTAAGCATTCTAGATTTTATTTAAATATGAAAAGCAGAAATTAAAAAGAAAAAGAAAGAAGAAGGGAATATTGGTGCAAGGAAAAGTCTCTGAAAGTAGTTCAGTTCCATTTTAGATCTGTTTGGTATTAGGTGTATCAGAATATATTGACAACAATTGTAGGATGTGGCTATTATTTTACTTGTTTGACATCGATATAGTTCAATGGCCCATGTTTAAAAGTTAAAAAACATAATTTATAATATTATTTCCCCAAATATGATGTATTATGAACATTTTGCTCTTAGTTAACTTTACACAGTTATAGAGGTGATCTCATCCTTAAAATTATACTGCTAGCAAGTGATCAGTTGAAAAGTGTTTATTGAAAAAGTACTTCCCTTTACCCAAATTGCTTGCCTTCCTGGCACTGCTTCACAGCTGCTTTTCAATGGCTGAAGTAAGATCTTGAGGTTGGTGACTTTTGGAGTAGTGGTGCAAGAAGACGCTATGAGCCCAGCTTCCCATGCACATGGAAACAATAAATATAGGTTATTCTTGATAGCCCCAGTTGCTGAGAACTCTTCGCTCCATCAGGTGGAAGGCTGCCTGCCTGTCTATATCCTTAAAGTGAAATGTTTGGATAGGATCCCCATCTTGATTGTATGTGAACTTCCCAAGGAGAATGCTTTCTTGATGCCCTTCCTCCTCTAAGCCAAAGATTGCAATGTCCTTATGGGCGCTGGGAATGGTCCCACTGGGGGAAAGCGACTTGGACATATGCTCTAACATCACAGCAATAGGATGGATCCTGTTGAAAGGCGAATGATAGCAAAACATTGGGAGCCTTGGAAGGCCCAACAATTTCCATGTCTCATAGGTTTCTGAACACCAGGTACTGATTACACTGGCCCTTCCAGATTCAAGTACATGATCAACCATTCCAATGCGATCTTCACTATAGTGTTTCAGGGCATCACAATATGATGAATTTGCTCCTCAATCAATCCTGTAATTCCTTCTTTATGAAGTGTGATCTCAACATCCTGCACAGACAATTCTTGGTTCTTCAAAATCTTGGCAAGAACCTTGTGCTTCAATTTGCATAGCTGCTTCTGTAATTCTTCATGCTGGACAACAGGTTTTCCAGTTTTATCCTCTCTAGATCAGGACAGAAATTGGCTAAACCATGTCGGAAACTGAATTTCCACATCTTCTCACATTTTCTTAATCTGCCCTGGAAAAGATTCCACTTGTGTTGACGGTGCCTTCTGATCAGAACCTAAAGTCACAAATTCTTTTTTCAGATGTGATAAATGTTCCTCCAATTTGTCTATTTCCTTTCAGAAAGTATTCATTAGGTCTTTTATGGAGCTTTGCCACTGAGCTGTCTTCTCAAACATCCAGGTCTCCATCTCAGAAGTCTAAGAGACTTTCTTCAGGAGACTGTCAAAATCCTTCTGCACCTGGGATTGGAAAACATCCAACTTATTCTGGATATGAAAAATCTATGTCTGAGCCAAGCTTCTCTCTCATCACTGCCTCTTGCTGAGTCATCAGCTTATCCAGAAGCCAGGGGTGGGTTTCTACTGGTTCTATCCACCTCTGTAGAACCGGTAGCTCTGAAGAGCAGCAGACATATATCCGGTTCTATGTCTGCTGATGTTTTTGCCCACCCAGGCTCTTACCTGACCTTTATTTCCTGCTTTTTCAACTTCAGCTGCCGTGTGAGGCACAGCTCTAGTTAAAAAAGCAGGAAAAAAGTGCTTTTTCAAAGACTGCTTCTCAGCACGCAGCATGCTGATGACAATTTACAGGCACGCGCGCAACATACAGGGAAGCACATCGTAAATCACCGAACCGGTAGTTAACCCTATCAGATCCCACCCCTGCCAGAAGCACCAGGATATCCTCATGTGACAGAGTGGCACCTTCTGTGTTCTTTCTTTTCTGGAATTCTAGCATAGAAGCTCCAGTTTCCAGGGTCTCAAAATACCTTTCCAGTGCCTGGAGCAGAAACAAAACCTGTTACTGGACCTCAGAAAATACAGCAGTCTCTCCCATTTTTTGAGAAAGGGAAATAATTTCATGTTCCCCAAGAAAACAGAAGGTTGGAGCCCAAAGGGATAAAAATACCAGGCATCATAACCAACACAGCTCAGGAACAAAAGCAGAAGCATAAACAACATTATTGTCATGCCCCTGAATCTGCTGGGGAACATGAGCTGGAACCTGAGCCGAAAGAGATCGAGGGGGCACTTCATTGTCTTTGGAAGAAAATGGAGAAGGCCGGGGACTTTCAGGATTAGGACAGATTATACGCAGGATGAACATGAAAAAAAGAGCTCAGGCAAGGACCACCCCCTCCCGATCCAAGAGCTTGGAAACTGTAGAGAAGGTGTCAACAGCACAGCCTGAGCAGGCTACTTGGGAAAAGAGTGCCCCACCCATCTTCACAAGGCATACCTGGGGAATGAGACTTAAGGAGATGCTGTGAGGAGAGGTATTTGTTGGGAACAAACACAGTTCTTGAAGTGTTGCATGCTGACATTTGAACTTTCCAACGGTCCTTGCATGCCTTCTGGTGTTCTGGACTAATTACCTTCATCTCTTGCTTCCTGAGCTCCTTGATTTGCCTTGTTGGATTTATTGCTGTGCAGCCTTGGTGCAAATATTACTAGGTATTAAAATGAAGACATCCAGGAGAGAGGCTGTAGTTGTTAGACAATACCACATGATCTCCATCCACCAGTATAACAAACCAAAGAACCATCCTTGGGCTGAAAGCACCACCCCAAAAAGGACCCTACTTTGGAGAGGACACTCTTGAACCCAAAACTGGATCTATTCTGGTCCATGGAAGAACCACCTGTGTAGTCATCCTCAGAGGAAGAACCAGATGAAGAAACAGGTGTCGTATGTCTTCCTGTCTCCTAATCCACTGATGTTCTTATTGGACTTGATGCCCCCTGTACCTCTTCTCCTTCTCGGTGAAAGATCCTCACTCCAATAAGAACTGCTTTCCAATGGCTCATCAAAGACCACATTAGTTTTAAGAGAAAATCCTCTGTCGTCAGTTAGATAAGACTCATTAATGACAGACTCACTGTATTAGTAAGGTAGTATGGGGAGCACAACTTATCTCTAGGCTATGTGTAAGAGAAAGACATTTTACACTGCTTGGTTTCCTTCTCAGGGATCAACTGTGAATTCTATATAAACGAGCTGAGGCCCACTTAACAGTGAACTTCCTCCACTGATCCTATTATTGCCAGTATCCTCACTTTGATAACTGTGAAAAGTTCCACCAATGTGTTGGCTTTGTTGAGACATGTCCAAAAAGAGCCACCTCCACATTCATTTCAAGGTTCTTTCACAATGGCTTTGGGAGAGAGACACACAAAAGAACTCCAAACAAAAACACAAGTAGCCCTTCCCCCCACCCCAAATTCAAAGAGGTTCGGGACTGTCTCCTCAGCAGGCAAAGTTAGCCAGGCTTTCTAAGTGATTTGATGAATCCCAGGAAATTGCCATTGCCAGTTGGATCCGCTTGAAACGTTGGCAAGTGCCCCACGCACCAACAATAAAGCCAATGCATCCACATTATTTGTGATATTCTGGTAGTAAGTCCTTGCATGTCTACTGCATCTCTAAGCACTTCTTCTGTTGTATTTTTTCTCATGATTGTTTTTTAACAAAGCATTAGTAGAAATGTTATAGAGCCTATTTCATCAAAGGATTATTATGAAGAACAATTTCTGATTCATTGTTACCATACTTGTATATCTTTTATTACTTTTTCCAGTTAATACCATTCAGTTCTCTGTTGCAATTTTTAAAATATTAATTTTATTAAGAAATTATAAGGTAAAGAATAGTCTAAATATCTCCATTTTTCCTTGGTAATTTGAAAGTATCTGATAAACTTAAAATTAATTTTGAATCATATATAATGATCTAGCCTAAACTAAGTCAGTAATTTGGTTTGCTTTCTTTTTTGCAAAGGAATTTCATATATGGCTTTCATCTCTTTCCCCCTAGGGTCTTAGAGCACGGGTGTCAAACTTGATCGCGTGACATTTTGTGAGGTATTGTGATGTTTTTTTGTTTTTCTGGAGTCGGGGTGGGCATGGCCTGCGTGTGACACATACGGCCTGTGGGTTGCCAGTTTGACATCCCCACTCTAAAATAACAAAAGGAATTTGAGCAAGCAATTTTGAAATAAAAAGTATTGTGCAATCTAGGTTAGATATCCTTGTTATTGTTTTTTTTTTCTTCTATCCTAAGTCCATTCAAACAACAGAGGAATCATAGTTTGTGAAATCTAAATTGCAAAGACCTTGGGAAATAATGAAACCATATCTTGCATTTGGAGTTCATGTTTAATTGTGACCAGTTTTTAAAATAACAATTTCTTGGGGGAATTGGCTAGATTCTCTGCAATGAGCCATGCTTGCTATAACTGCTGCTCTAGAGGAGGCAGCAGTCATTTTGTATTTTCCATCAATTGGGTAAGTGCTTTGCCATTTAAACTGAAAAGAGCTAATCTTAGGGGGTGCAGTTTAAATACTTGAAAAAGCTGAAGTTTTTTATGAGTTCCAGAGTGCTTCCAGAGACTTGTAGCCAAAGTATTGGGTGCTTCTTGACCAACACAAAAGGATGTACTTTGAAGCCAAAGGCAAGAGAGAGAGTGAAAGCTTGAGCTCGAGTAGCCCTCAGTGAACCTTTTCAACAGATACCATTGCTTATTCCAGTTTCATCCATGTCATTACTCTGCCAGAACTACGGAATGCCTATTATCGGCTCAAGTGTGTATCCAATTTCAGGATGCACTGTTGAGTTGTAGAGGGAAAGCACCTCAAACTTGAGATAGGCAGTGGTCCTGTTTGCAAATTTAAATTGAAGCATTTGCTTTTTCAAGCATGTCGTTCAAATTCCTGAAGTATCTCTGCCCCACTGTATGCTTGCTTCTGATGTGTAAGTCCAAGTCTAAAATTACAAACACAGATTCAGACAAAAATATTGGCTTTCCTTTGTCCAATATTGCTACATTTTAAAGGAAGTCATTTAAAAAGACAAGTGGTTAAAACACCATCTTAATAAATTTGCTTCTTATTTTGTTTTATATAATTTATTTGGTGACATACTAGTTGGCACTGTTAAAAATTTTGGTCTCTTATTACTAAAAAAGTAAGAATATTCTCCTTCCTTTATATAAGTTATTCAGATATTAGTTACTTGATTATTCCTTCTCAATAGGGTTTATAATGCAAGGGCTCTTTGAGAATCTATTTACAAAACTATTAGAATATTGGAAGTGAAGCAAATATTCAGGGGTGTACTACCAGATTTATTACAATATGAATTCATGGACATATGCTACATTAAGTAGAAAACTCACCTCGTTGCAGGTAGTGCTTAACTTACAACCATTTGCTTAGCAGCCATTCAAAATTACTATGGCACTGGAAAAAAGTGACCAGTCTTTGCACTTGTGACCGTCACAGTATTCCCATGGTCACATGATCAGAATTCATGTGCTTGGAAACCACTATGAATTTATGACAGTTGGCAGCATCCCTGAGTCATGTGACTGCCCTTTGCAACCTTTCCTGCCAGCTTCCAACCAGCAGAATCAATGGGGGAAGTTGGATTTGCTTAATGACAATATGTTTCACTTAACCATGGCAAAAAAAGGTAGTAAAATCGGCACAAATTAGTTAATCATCATTTTGCTTAACAATAGAATACACACACACATACACACACACACACACACACACACTTGTCAAGCACTTAGTTCAGAGTGTTATTTTAATTTTGGGGGATTTTGCCCAATGTTTCTATGTAACATTTATTTAGTACTAATATTATGATTATGGTTATTCTTTTAGCTATATCCCTGGTATTTACAGACTGTCCATGAAAAAAATCCAAATTAAATGGGAAAGGCAACTAAAAGTTAAAAAAAAAAAGAATGTTTCCATATCTAATATTTGTCTATCTTAGTTTGTGTTGGTTCCTTAAGATCAAATGATATCAGTGCTGCATATTTGTTTTCTTATACTGAAGGAAATGTACTGGCCAGCATGCAAGACTGAAGCACACCTTTCTTTGCTTCAGATTAAATGTTTTCTTTAAAAAATGTATTGGGACAATAGCCAAATACAGGACAACATTAACTGAAGCTGAAATGTGAAGCTATATATATGCTCTAATTACAAAAATACTACTGTATAATCTTCAATTATCAAGCCCCCAAATATTTCTAGAAAGTAAGATGAGCTGAAGAATACTAGTTGTCATATTGTAGTTGTACTGTCTCCCACATTACTGCTGAAATAGCCAGTTTATAATGATTAGTTTTATTATTTTTGTATAAACTGCCCAATATTTTGCTATGCTATTTAAGTTGTCTATTTCAGGATGTGACTTAATTACATGTATTGCTTTTTTAATGTTTTATGGAGGCCACTATGAAAGCTGACATTACTGAAAGCCACTTTAGAGTTTTCTATGAATTCTTGTAACAAAATGCCTTGTGATATGAATCTGAATAAACAGACTGTTTTAATGAAAAGAATTGATCAGAACATTTAAAAACTATCCTTTAGGGGGTTTGTGGAGAGGGAAAGGCTTGCTGTAAAATTATGCATTAATCCATTTAATAAATATCATTTCATGAAAGTATGAAGTTTGTACATGTGAGTCACTTAAACATTTATAAATTGACCAATAGGTGTCACTCTTACATGCAAAAATGTTTTTATATTGACCTGATATATTTTATGTTGTTTTTCAGTTTAGTGAGATTTCAGTTTATCCCCATAATTGCAAAATAGAGAAGAATGCTTAAAAATGCAATCAGGAAGAGGTCATCCTTATATATTATTTACCAGACCTTTTCCTTATGCTTACATGATCTTGTAAATGGCTACTTTGATATTTGAGACTTGAAAATTGCTTCCAGATATTTAGTTGAGAAACTTTTAGAAAAAGAAAATTTTAAAGAGAATATTTCACTATTCATAGGACACTGAGGAATAATGCAGATGTGTATATGGGATGAGCACTGACTATTTTTGAAATGTTTGCCATAAATTAGCTTAAAATAGTAATACTGTCATAATATATACAGAATTCTGCAGTAAAAATGTAATTTGAAGGTATACTGTATGAAACAAACCTGCCTAACTCAGAGTCTAGGTCAAGATTGAAGGAGGAGCACATACACTTGTCATATTCAGTCATTTTAAATCTAGTGCATAAACTTAAAATATTTAGGCCATTGCATAATTTATTTTACAATAAGGGCAATTTGACAATTATACTTTCAAAATCAATGCTGGTCTTTATCAAAGGAACAAGATAAGTGGAAATGTGACTGCTTTTTAACAACAGAAGTTTGTTACATAAATCAGCTCCTTTATCTCCCTAAACTGGGGAACCAATCATAATTTATCCTGGGTAGAATGTATTGGCTAGACCAATTCCAGTGGGACAATGCAGTTCTGCAAATTAACTTGGTGTTGAACCATGTAGAGCTTTATGGGTCAGTACCAAATTATACTCTGAAACCTACTGTTAACCAATGTAGGGTCTGGAGCACTAGTGCAATATATTTTCACCAGAGAATGCCAGTTAGCACATGGATTGCATCATTCTGAGCTAACTGCAATCTCCAAGTAATCTTTAAAAGTAACCCAAGGAATACAGGTGGTCCTTGACTTAACAATAGTTAACAAATGACCATTCAAAGTTACAATGGCATTGAAAAAAGTGACTGATGACCATTTTTCACACATGACACTTACAGCATCCTCATGGTCACAGGATCAAAATTCAGATACCGGGGGCCCCTGTAGTCCAAAAGGCATGACTTTGAATTAAAAGCTCCCTTGGAGGCAGTTGAATGCTGTTTTCCATTCATCCCCCTCCCTAATACGGACTCACTCGTTTGCCTCTCTGAGGTTGAATTTGGTAAAGACCAAATTCTTGGCCAGGTGAGATAGCATGTCCTTCATGAGCGGGAGGAGGTATAGGTTGTGTAACACAGGTCGTTGATGCTTCTAAAATTGACGCATAATCTCATAGTCCCATCTTTTTTCTCTTTGAACAGGACTGGGGTGCAACTTGCACTTGGCTGGCTTGATGAAACCCCTTTTTGTCTATTTATTTGCTCATTTCTTCCATGACCAGAGTGTCATGACATACATTTTGGGATTTGGTAATTTTGCCCTGGGGATGATTTCTATGGTGCAGTCTGCCTCATGGTGGGAAGGTAGGACATTACACTCAGTCTCGCTGAATACCTCTGCGAGGTCCTGATATTCTCTTGGGATCTGTCTAGCCCCTGAGGTTTTGTCAGAAGTAACTGACAGTTGTTCTGGTGAGCCCTCTGGGAGGGTTCCCTGCGTGGGCAGTGCTTCTATTTGATGGTGAGGAGGGAGTTGGGGTCCCTTTGATATCCTCAGTCTGTGGCTGCTCCCTGCCACCAGATGATTGGGCCCCACTTGTCTAGCTAGGAGAGTCCCAGTACAACTGCATCTGTCATTTTTGGGGCCATTACGAATTGAATTGTTTCCCAGTGATCTGCTAGCTCTACCCTCACTGGTTTGGTTAAATGAGTAGCATGGGCCCCTCCCAATAGGCACCCATCGACCTATTCAAATCAGATCAGGTGGGCCAGCCTTTTCACTCTGATCCCCAGTTTCAGGACCGTGGTTAGGTTGATCAGGTATGTAGTGCAGCCTGAAGTCCCCTGAATTCCTGTTTTTGGGGCTGTGAGCCATATTGGGTCATTTTTGCCCTCATCCTCACTGCCATAGGAGTCAGGCGACTTGTTGTCTGGGGGCTCTCCCCCTTTGGCTGGGTGAGGAAGGACTTCTGCAGCCTGAAGGGCCTTCTGGGATGCCTTGGTGGCTTGCCTGGGGCCTCGTTCCAGACATGCTCTGGGTGGTGGTTCTGACCTTGGTTTCAGGCCTGGGGCTCTGTACGTGCTGCCATATGACCCATCCCCCCACATCAACAGCATTTAATTGGGCTTTATAGGAGGGCTGTTTTGGGATCAGTTGTGGTGCTATGGTTCCTCGTCGGCTGGGTGATCTCTGGTCTGGCTGACCTCTCTCTTTGGTTTCTGGCAGCTTTCTCATGTCGTTAGCATGTAATGAATGCCCCATCAACTTTTATGGCCACTCAGAACCCTCAGGCAGTTCAGGATGTCCCGATAGCAGTAACTTGGCTAATTTGCTTGTCTAGGCTTGTTCTGAAAAAATGAACCAGCATCCGCTTGGGCAAAAGCAGTAGTTTCCCACCGATCCTCCTGAATTCACAGATACGTTCCTTGATGGGTCACCCTCCCTGCTGAACTCATCTTCCACAAACAGGTCCTCTGCCTCCTCAAATCTGACTTCTAGCAGTCATAGGAAGTAATCTACGTCCTGCAGTTGGGGGGCCCTTCTCTTGTGGAGGGTTGCTAGCCATCCTCTTGCTTCTCCCTCTAGCCCCTCAGAAATAGTATTCACCATGGGGGATAGGTAGAGGTGTCCATAGCATTCTAGGTGGATCTCAGCTGAGTCAAGGAATAGAGCTAGTTTTTCTGGGTCCCCTCAAATTTTACCCTGAACTGGGGCAGTTCATTGAGTACTGCTCCTCCCTCCTTGTTGCTCTCTGTAAGCCTGCGCTCAAGGTGGTTGGCCTTCTTTCTCAGCTCTAGTTCGTACGGGGGAGAGGGCTGCCTGCTGCATGGAGGAGGCACTGGCTGCAGCTTTGGACTCTTTTTTCTTCTGGTGGGTGGAGAAGGAGGGCTGTAGTCTTGCCTGCTTCTCCTCACTTCAAAGGACTCTGTAAAAATTCCCCTCTGTTTTGGGCAGCATGATGGACCATCATCCCGAATGGTGACCCGGTCAAATTCCTCCCTCAGTTGCTCCCTGAATCTCCCCAGAGATTCCATCAGGGAATTTGGGGCCCTGGCCTGTGCCCAGTCCCACATCCAATCCACTCTTCCCAGTTCACTCAAGGGCCTTCTCCCTTTTTGAGTTTGGGGGTGGGGAAACTCAGCCTCAGAGGCTTTAAAAATTTTCTTTTTCCACTACTACTTATCTGATTTTCTTTTCTCCACTGGAGCAGGTTTCTCTGCTTCGGAATTCAAGGGGGGACTGACCTCCAGCTTTAATTATGCTATCACATTGTTTGCTTCTGGCTGGAGGCCAAGTCTGTTTCTCCTTCTGATAGCCTGCCGTCTGCCATGGCTGCCTGAGTTTCTCTCAATACACCCCAGATGTCGGGGAGTGATTGGAGAGGCTGGGACTCAGGACCCCGGTAATATTGATTTATTATGAGAGTTGGCTTGCTATCAGGATTCCAGCAATCACCCTAATTAAATCATGATTCTCGAATCAAACTTCAAAAAACTTCAAAGGATTTATTAGAGGCGACATACTGGCATTGCCCAGTATGAAGCCAACTCTGGCATACGTAATTTACAGTCATCTGTGACCCTGTTTCCACCCACCCACCCTGGGTGTCTCATAAATCAGATTATGCAGTTAAGCATGTTCAGAGGCTGGGTGACATCAATCACTTTCTCCAATTAAATATATTTGTGGGCAAAATTCTGGTATTTTAGTTACAATTTTTTAAAGATAAGTGTTGGAATGTACTTTCGATTTCAAACTGCTGCACTATTCTTCCATATTTCCTCCCCCCCTCCCTTTTATGGCAACTACTAAAACAGGCATAGGAATGTTTTATGAATTGACAGCTGCACTATCCTGAGGTCATGTGATCACCTTTTGCAACTTTCTGACAAGCAAAGTCAATGGGGAAGGCAGATTCATTTAATAGCCATGTTACTAATTTAGTAAGTGCAGTGATTCACTTAACAACTTTGGCAAGAAAGCAGTGGTGGAACTCAGATTTTTTACTACTGGTTCTCTGGGCGTGGCTTGGTGTGTATCGCAGGGGAAGGATACTGTAAAATCTCCAGTCAGAGGTGGTATTTGTGGTTCTCTGAACTACTCAAAATTTCCACTATCAGTTCTCCGGAACTGGTCAGAACCTGTTGAATACCATCTCTGCAAGAAAGATCATAAAATGGGACAAGACTCACTTAACTAAATTAATAACATGGTTGTTCAATGAATCTGAATTCTCTATTGACTTTGCTTGCCAGAAGGTTGCCAAAGGTGATCACATGACCTTGGGATACTTAATTAATATCTCACAGCCACAGAAATTTTGGGCTCAATTATGGTTGTAAGTTGAGGATTTCCTGTATGTTGCAGTAGTCTAAATGGATGACGACAAGGGCATGAATCATTGTAGCAAGCCCTTCTCAACATAGATAGGGCCACAATTGGTACCACTAGTCCTCAGCTTACAACCAAAAGTCCAGAAAGAGCGCCAAGTCATAGACTTCCTCCATGTCACTCCATCAAAAAAAAAAGTCATGCAGACACAAAGCTTTGATGGACATACAGTAGCAATTTAAATCTGTTCCCTCCCATCCAGCCCCCACTCCCATGTATTAGGAGTTCAGTGGCATCACCAGTCTAGCCTGGGAATCATCAGCATAATGTGATACTGGACCTCAAACTACTAGATGACTTCTAGTAACCAGTAAACATACAATGGGAAGATGTCAGCTATGTAGGGTAGTCAAGATTAAGAGATCAATGCCATATAGGTTTAAAATTACTTTTACTGAAACAGTAATAATAACAGAAACTTGCAAGTCTGAATGTGCTTCTCCTTCTCTCCCTTTATCTCCATGTGAATTAGGAAATGTCTCTCTGAGGTATTTCCTCAAGTTAGTTTCTTGGAATGGGCTTAAGTTACTCTTGTCTGATTGTTGGTATGGTAATGAATCTTCCTGCTATCCTTCAATGCCATTCCCTATGCCTCTACAGAAAGAACTGACCTCTGTGGCACTTCACAAGGGGATAGCCACTGGACCATTCTCTCATCCCTCATTGACCTGGAGCCACCTACTGAAGAAGGAGTAGAAACCACTGTAATAGTGTGCTCTGCCTCCAACCCTTCACAGGTAGCCCTGAAGGATACGTTTCTCAATGGTGTCAGAGGCTACTAAAATATGTAAATAGACAAGGGTGGGCATATTTCTCTCAGCCAGGTCCAGACAAAGGTCATCCATTAGCACAGCCAGTGCAATCTCCATTCCATTCCAAGCCTAAACCCTCATTGAAAATAATCTGCTTCTTCCCACCAACATCTCAACAACCTTTCTTTAAAAAGACAATAGTTATCTAGTAATTCTGGATCTAGAGAGGCTTCTTAAAAAGTGAGCATACATAGCAAGCCTCCTTCGAAGCTGCCAGCAATGTTCCTTTCACAGTAATCCCCCAAGCACCTGCTGAAAACCCTCTGAATCCATGAGTCATTGGGAATTTATGCAATGGGGGAAATGGTTAAATCTATTTCACTCCCATACCATAGTTCTGATTGGTGTTTTTGTTTTTTATGGCATAGGTTGGTAATCCTGAGTGTCAAACCAATTATTAATATTGTATATAAGTTAACCCAAACATGCTACATGTAGCCTGATATTTACTGAAGTTTTTACTGCAGAAGCAAGATCACTAATTAGCTGTGATTAGCTCACATCAACCATGACTAACTTGGAAATAAAGCTGGATTTTCTTGGTATAGTGTAATTATTGTATATCATTTTTTATTTTCAAGTCTTTGTTTATAGAATTATAGATTTTTATCCTAAATGTCCATGGTATCTACAGCTGCATTTATACAATAATAAACCAGCATTTTTAATCATGATTGGTCTATTTCACAAATAATTGTAAAATACTATGTGATTGATTCATTACACTAAGCCAAAACCTTCCTATCAAATTATATCTTATAATGATGCAGCAACCAGATCACTGGGTTTTATTTGCTTTTAAATTGAGTCTGCCAGATAGTCAAACAAAAATGAAATACCCTCTGGATGAATGAAATAGGAGCATAATAAATTCTTACTAACAGGGATGGGATTCAACCGGTGTTACTGCCTGTTCGATTACTACATTTTGCGTGCGCATGTAAAAAAACCATCAGCTGTGCTGCCCGGACAGCTGAAAAGCACTGCGCACAGGTGCACAGTGTTTGAAAAAAAACTTCTTTTTTCCTGTTTTTTCAACCTCAGCTGTGCTGCGCAAAGCAGCTGAGGTTGAAAAAACAGGAAATAAAGGACAGGTAAGAGCCTGGGCCAGTGGGTGAGCCAAATAGCAGCAAACACAGAACGGGTGCGGTGTCTGCTGCTCTTCAGAGCTACCGGTTCTTCAGAACCGGGCAGAAGGGTAGCATCTCACCCCTGCTTGCTAAGTAGCAAGTAGTAACTGCAACATGTTGAAGTTGTCCTTACCCAGTTTAAGCAACATTCTTAGTCAAAGTTTCTATCAGCCTGGTAATGCAGTGCAGGTTCACAATAGTGTACATGGAAGTGCCTACAGGAAAATACATTAAAAAATAGGGAAAAAAAGAATATAGCAAAGAAAAATAAAATACATAAATAAATTATTTCCCCCTTCATCACACGGATAAACAATTTTAGTAGCTTACTACCTTCTCTTAAAACAATATCTTCTTCCCATATCCTATCTCATCTATAAACAAAGCTTTATTGTTCAGTCCTGATCAGCAAAGCCCATTGTGGGCAATCGTATATCTATTTTAACCTTGATCAAGAAGCAATTTTTAACAATCTTTAGTCCCTTTAATAATGTCTTAGAACTTTTTTCCCCACTTTTTTTCTTTGCTCCTTTTCAGAAAATTCTTCAAAGTTTTAACAATCCTCTCTTGGTTTATTACTTGTATATCCCTTTTAATTATTAAGACATCAGCTAGCTTCTTATTAATTATTGAGACATCAACTACTTCTTTTATATGTCCTGTGTACCATCTTTTTCCATATCATTCTGGTGGCCTGTCATTTTCAAATCTACTTTCAAATCAGACTCAATCCTATCAGGTGAAACTCTTTCATAACATCTTTGAAAAACAATGTTTGTGAAGGGATTATAAAATTAAAATTTAAGTTAAAATTAACTCTTAAAATTATCTTTTGGGTCCATTAAAAATATTCTTCAATATTAAAATATTTTGTATGAGTCAAATTTAACTGTTCTTCTTTAATTGTAACCTTTCTTTCTGGTTCCCTCTAATGTCCAAATTCAATCCCTGATCCTAACATTTTTAAAGAGAATTCAAAACAAAAGTGTTTTTTCTTGGAAAGGATTCTTATAATTCATTCCAAAATTTTATTTCAAATCCATCTGGACCTAACTTAGTCCATGTAAAAAATCAAAGTTTGAATTGACCTTTTGCTGTTTATTCCAAAAGAAAAAAAAAAAAAGTCCCTAAACTTGTATTTAAAGTGTCCTTTTCAAATAATCAAAGTAAACTCACCAGATGTTGTCAAACTTATTGATCCAAAGGTTCCTAATAGCTGCAAAACAATTAACAAGCAATTTTTGAAAGTAATTAGAAAAGGAAGTATGCCAACCAGTGTCCTTTTGATAATCAAGAGGAGCAATTCTATGGAGCACTTGTGAGTATTCTCAATTACCTGCTTGTCCAGAAAGAATTAAAAAGAGCCAAATCTACTTACCAGCTCTTCATTCCACTATAGCGGGGTGTCCAACTCAAGGTCCGCAGCTGGATCCAGCCTGCAGGGTATTTAGATCTGGCCTGCAGAGCCACCCTTGAAACAGCAAAGGAACCTCTGCCAGTGAAAATGTTGTGTGGCCCTCCTGAGCTCTATTTTTGCTGACAGAGAGTTGCAGGAGGCTGTCTCTGGAGCCGGTTTTCACTGGCAGAGCACTTGGGCCATCACCGGTGCTTCCAACACAAGTGACATTGAGCTGGCCAAGCCCACTGCAGGCCCCCAAGGTCAAACACAACTCTGATGCAGCCCTCAATGAAATTGAGTTTGACACCACTGCACTACAGATATTGACCCTGCCTTTAGCTGCGTTTCTTCAGATCACCATCTCTCTCCCAGAAGTTAGATAGCTGTTCTTAACCTGATATCTTCCAGATATATTGGACTTTTGTTGCTATAATTTCTAAGTCAACACAGAAAGTGTCCTTTTTTCAAGACAATATTCAACTATATCATCATTAATGGATTCACTTTTTACAAAATGATGAAAAAATATTTTGAAGGTTTTATCTAAATAAGACAATCTGCACAATTAATACCTGCTTGGGTTGCTTTTAAGATATTTGTAATTGTAGTACTGCTTATACTTCATGGAAAGGAAGAAAAAAAATCTAAAAGAATAGAAACATTCAAGTACATATGTTAATCAACCTACATAAAAACTACATAAAGCTGTTAGTAAATTAGAATTGAATTAACTTCTATCAATCAACCTTTATTGTCAGAGTACAACATGTGTACAATGAGATTGGCTGAGCCTCCCTTCATTCACTACCCCCAACACAACTCACAGTGAAGACACAAATTCCCTAACCCAGTGAGTCCTACTAACAAACATGCAATCTTATTACACCATGTGAACTTATTGCACAACGCACCGATCCCACAAGTCTATCATACTATGTTGACATGAAGTTATTTTCTGTTCAGAAGTCTGACATCCCACAGGTAGAAACTGTTCTTTAGCTAGTTGGTGTGGCTGCCTATGTTTCTATATCTTCTACCCGATGGTGGGAGAGTGAAGAAGTGCTGACCAGTGTGAGTCATCGCTAAGGATTTTCCTTGCTCTTCTAAGGCAACGAGCAACAGCAAAACGTAATCACTGAACTGGTAGTAACACCAGTTGAATCCCACCCCTGGACAATAGAGGCTGCTTTTAAGCATGCTGGAACACAGGCCGTTCCAGCATGCTTAAAGGGAGATATTAAAGATCCTTGTCAGGACCCCTGCTAATTGTTCGGCACAATTCTTTATCACTATCCCCAGCACCTCATCTGGACCTTCAGCTTTGCTGGGATTTACAGCCTTCAGTACAGCTCTCACTTGATGTTTGTATAGGGTGGGTGGGTGGGAATCAGAAGGCTGGAAGGCAGAGGCTACAGGGTCTGGTCTTTTCACCTCATAATGGATGAAGATGTTCAACTCCTCTACCAATGAGGCATCAGCATTAACAGTGTTCCTCATGTTGCCCTTATAGTTAGTTAGGTGTGCAGTCCCTGCCACACTTACTTTGGGTTGTTATCTGCTAGGTGGTTCTCAACCTTATGTATTATTGTTTTGCCATCTTAATGCCCCTTCTAAGGTTTGCCCTGGCCTCTCTATATATGTTCCTGTCCCCTGCCTTAAAAGCAGAATCCCGGGCTCTCAGTAGTGTCCATACCTCGGCAGTCATCCATGGTTTACAATTCCCATAGACTCTGATGCATTTGTCCATTGTTACACTGTCAGTGCACACTTTGATGTAAGAGAGTACGGCAACAGTGTATTCATGCAGGTCTTGATGTTCAAATACACTCCACTCAGCAGTTTCAAAAGTCCTGCAGCTGACTGAGAGCACCCAGATTTTAACCATTTTCATGACTGGCTGAGTTCTTTTCCTGAGAGGGACATACTTTGGGCATAACAGAAGTGAAAGATGGTCAGATGTACCCATGTGGGGGAGGAGGATTACTCTGTATGCCTGTTTCAGGTTAGAGTACACACGGTCTAAAGTGTTCTTCCCTCTGGTGGACAATTGCACATATTGCACAAACTTAGGGAGAACTGTCTTTAGACAGGCTTGATTAAAGTTCCCAACCACGACAAGAGTGCCCTCTAGATGAGTTTGCTGCTGCCTGGAGATGACATCATATAGCTTAGAAAGTGCCACGCTGACATTGGCATCAGGTGGAATATAAACAGCTATCATAATTATCACAGTGATTTCTCTAGGCAGATAAAATGGCCTACATGTGACAGTCATCAGTTCCACATCTGGGGAGCAATACCTATAAATAACTCTGCTGTTAACACACCAGTCACTGTGTATATAGATACAGAGTCCTCCCTTGCTCTTACCGGAGTTGCCATTTCTATCAGAGTGATAAATGACTCGGCTTGTCAACCCCACTGCTGCATCGGGTATAGCTGGGTGTATCCAGGTCTCTGTTACAATCATCACACAGCTTTCATGGGTAAGCCTGCTTGCTGCCATCAGCAGCTCTAATTCATTAATTTTGTGGACTGGGATCTGGCGTTGCTCAAAAAGACACTTGGCAGCACTAGTCTGTGAGGCTGCTTTTTGAGCTGAGCTAACAGTCCAGCTCTACAGCCGTGCTTCTCTTTCTGCTCCTTTCACTTTTGCTGGCACCTCCCCAACTTGACAACAACCCATGGAGATCCTGGAAGCCTCGCTATTTTGTGGGACTGCTGAAAATCACTGGTAATCCTGGATTGACTTTCAAGCCTGATGCTTCGCAGCTCTATGCATGTATAGGGAAATTTTGCCCCTTGCACTACACTGTGCACACACATCCATACATACATCATTCCAAATACCGCATATCAATAGTGGGAGCTCGGGGCCGCTGAGTGAATGCACCGCCATCTTGTGGAGAAAAAAAATGAATTGGAAATTGAATTGTCTTTTAAAAATAGATTTACATCTTCTATTTGATTTTAGATATTTTTATTAGAGTGTGCATTTTTGTGAAGTTTTTCTTGATTTTGCTCTTAAATTTTCCTTTTTTAAAGTCAAATTGTAAAAATAAACAATATTTTTTATCTTTATGAATTTCTTTCAGATCTGCTCCTTTTTTAGTATTGTACTTTAGTTTTTTCCAAGAAAAAATTGGTTACCATATTTTTATTAGAAAATTTCCTATGAACTTTATCCAGGTTATATAGACATTCTTAGAAAATAAAGGCAGAAAATAAAGGCAATAAAGGCTGCCAAGTGCCATCTGTTCAAGGAAAAAAAATGAAGATAAATTGAAGTGATAAGTGCTCTATCGCTCTATGGATAGGGTATTATATGACTTTGGAGGAGGGCATGGCATAATGTAATATCTGCATTGTTCTGTTCTGAGACTTTAAGGGAAGATGGACAATTCTGATACAGGTTTTAGATATCACTTCCTGCAACCACTTAGCACCAATTCCTCAATAGGTCCTAAAAGTAATACACTGTATATATTTGTCTGAAGTGTGATGGTCTATGACAGAGGTCCCCAACCCCCGGTCCATGGACTGGCACTGGCCACATCATGCCAGAAACTGGGTCATGCAAACAAATGAAGCCCCAGCTGCGAGATACAGATAGCATATAAAACCATGTCCCTCCAGTCTGCTGAAAAACCTGTATCCATATGCCCAAAACCTGTATCCCTGGTGCCCAAAAGGTTGGAGGCCACTGGTCTATGTGTTCAATTTCTGGTAATTTGAACCTCACAGAATAACATCCAGTTACCAATATAAAGAGTCCCAATAAAGGATGAAAATGGATATGTGCCTCGTGGGTTCAATGTAATGAGTAAAAAAAGATCACTCTTAGAAAGAGAGTAGCAAGGAGCAATATAAGTGTTTTCTGGCAAATAGGATTTGCTTTTTACTAGCATCATCTGTAATAGCAGCCATTTTATGTCTATACTTACAATACTTTCTCTAAATTTTAAATATGCCCACCATCTTACAAAGTTTTTCTATCCTTGCCTTATATTTTGTATTGGCATACCTGTAAGTCGAAGAATATTATACAAGTTCCATTGGAAACTGATTGACTGAATCCTGAACACAAGGCATAATGCAAAATCTAAGAAAAAGAACACCTGTGCTGTTTCCCTGACCAATAAATGGGGCCAGATAACCTTTGTTTGCCAAGACCTTCCTGTGGGATCTGAAATATAGTTTCCCAGTGCCCTTGTGTGCTTGTTGCCAGACAGGAGCTTCAGCTCTGTGCGCAGAAAGCAATCGTGGCTGCCTCCTCATTGGGTGGCTCTGCAGGTAAACAGGGTTAAGAGTGATCAACAATAACTCCTTGAAGAAATACTGATTCATGCATATTTCTAAACTCTTTGTTGTGTTCTGCTTTCACTTACATTTGTGTGTTCCAAAAGCATTTATTTAAAGCCCGATAATATTGCAGTCTAATGTTTCAAAACATCTCAAAGCAGTGTATATGTTTGGGGAAAATATTAAAACACAACAAATATATGTGTTTTACTAACACTAGAAATTAATATAAAACATTGTTATTCGCAGCTTATAAAATATCAGTGTCAATTCCAATACAGTGTTAAATGCTTTCAATGATTGCAGAAATATCTAAACCAAAGAGTGGCTTCAATAAGACAAGATTTAAACTAGTCATGTGCCAGCCTTTGTATTATAGCAGTTTTTTAAATGGGAAAACTGCATACATACAATTAAATCTTACAAGAGTTCCTGCTTGACTCTTGCTAACATTTTAAAATATGGTAAAAAAATATACAAGAAGACAAAGAACTACATTCTTTTCTGCATGAGATTGGATAACTCCAATGGGATTTCTGGTTGATTTCCTTATCCCATTGAAATAAGTGAGTTTAAAATAGAAATGATCATGAAATTGTTTATATGACTTCAATTTGTCATTGAAAATTGCAGCAATACTAGACTCAAAATAATTATTGATGGCTCATACTCTAAATAAAGGAACCAAAGGAGAATGCTTAAAGTAAAGTTAATCCACACTTTTAATTTGCAAGCCAGGTTAGATTCCTTCCCTTGATGCGTCATCTCAAATAAGTTGTGAAGAAGCGACTTCAAGTATTGCAACACAAATATCTGTTCCTGAGATCTAAACATTTTTATATTGGCACTACTGATGCACAAACAATGGATAAATTATGCTCTTGTATAGCAGGATCTAGTGAGGGTGAAAAGATTTAATGCCAATTTTTTCTTTGGTTATAAAAATGAAAGGTTTCCTTCATCCATCCCATGCGATTGCCTTACTTTTTTTTTAACAAAAGTTTTAAGTAAATTTATTTTAAAAATTGGACGTGGTGTGATAGTCCTGACCATCCTGTTTGTCATACATATTATGGCATAAAGTACATGTGTTATGTACATTTATACAATATTTTCTATTTCTAATCATCCGTTCTGCCAATCCTCCTATCTTTTGGATCTAGATCCTTCCTTTTTTCCCACCATTGATATTATTTATCCCATACTTTATAGTATTCTGTTTCATCTTTGTCTTTCATTTCCAAAGTTAATTTATCCATCTCAGTGCAAGTCCATATATTTTTTATTACTTCACCTTCATTGGGAATTTCTTTAACTTTCCACTTTTGAGCAAAGGCTAACCTTGCTGCGGTGATCCCATGTATTATTAAATAGATCACCTCTTTGTTATATTTTTCTCTTATGATTCTGAGTAAGAAAAATTCTGGTTTATATTCCACATTTTGCCCTATCATCTCGTCAAGCCATCCCTGGACTCTATGCCAAAACTCTTGGGTTTTTCTACATTTCCACCATATATGGTAATATGATCCATATTCTTGGTTACATTTCCAGCAGTTGGGTGATATATTTTGATACATTTTGGCCAATTTTGTTGGAGGAAGATGCCACCTATAAAATATTTTTTATAGATTTTCCTTATAGAAAGTGGCCAGTGTTATTTTTTTGTTTCTCTCCCATAAAGTTTGCCATTTATCCAAATTAATACCATACCCAAAATTTTTAGCTCATGCCAACATCGTTTCTTTTACCTGTTCCTCCTCCATCTTATAATCCAGTAAGAATCTATAAATTTTTCTTATCAGTTTATCCTATGATCCAAGTAGTTTTCAATCTAGTATTATTGGCTGTCTACTGATCCCCCATTCTTTCATACCTGTCCCATATCTTGATTGGATTTGTAGATGGGCCCACCATTCCAGTTCCACCCTTGTACTATTAATTCTTGTCTTGATTTAAGTTCTCCTGCCTCATTTGTAATATCTTTATATGTGGTGACTTTCCCTTGGCTAAAAAAAATTAGGTGTACTAAGGCTTCAAGAGTAGATAACCAAACTGGGGTTTCTATGTATATTTGTTGTTTGATTTTATTCCATACCAAAAATAATGCCTGTCTAATCTGATGTCACTGAAAATATTGGTGGGCCTCATATCTATCATACCACAGAAAGGCAGGTGAGACTAGTTTGTAGGTTATATCCTTCTAATGATAATAATATTTTGTTTTTTAGGGTTATCCAATCCTTTACCCAAGTAAGTGTTGCTGCCTGATAATATGTTTCCCAATCTGGTAAACCAAAGCCGCCTCTTTGGCATTTTTTAATCCAAAGGATTTTTTCCTTTGCCATATAACACTTCATGTTATTTTGTTCAAATTGCCAAAAAACTTTTTGTCTAATTTTACAGGTATGTTTTGAAAGAGGAAAAGTAATTTGGGGAGGACATTCATCTTTATTACGGCTATTCTACCCATCAAGGATAGCCTTAAGTTTCCCAATCTTTCCAGATCTTCTGCTATATATTTCGTTAATGTGGCATAGTTATCCTCCCTGATTTTTGTACATCTTGCCAATATTTGGATCCCTAAATATTTTATTTTGTTAACTATCTGGATACCTGTTATCTTAGTGTTTCTTTTTGTTTATTCGTCATATTTGCAGTAATTATTTTAGTTTTCTCTTATTTAATTTTCAGTCCTGCAGCCTCTTCATATTCTTCTAATAGTTCTATGTGTTTTAGCCCCAATCGTTGTGATTCTTCCAGGATAAAGACTAGGTCGTGTGCAAAGAATTGTAACTTAAATGTTTCTTTCTTAATTTTTAGTCCTTTTATTGATGTTTCTTTTCTAATTATCCTTGTTAGTACTTCTAGCAATAGTATAAACAACAGTGGGAATAGTGGGCAGCCTTGCCTCGTATCTTTTTGAATTTTAAAGTTTTTTGTAATTTCTCCATATATTATTATTCTGGCTTCCTGCTTGTTATATATTGCCAATATTACGTTTACAACATTCTGACCAAAATTTATATATCTTAGTTGTTGCAGAATAAAGTCCCATTTCACATTATCAAATGCCTTTTGGGCATCCAGAAACAATATTGCCATCTGTTCCCTGCTATGTTCTTCATAGAATTCCAAGGTGTCTAGGATTACTCTTATTTTTGAGTTGTCTTTTTTGGTAGGAAGCCATTTTGATCGGTGTGTATGAAATCATTTAGAAATGTTTTAAGTCGATCAGCTATTATTGATGCAAAATCTTATAATCTGTGTTTAAAAGAGATATTGGTCTGTAATTTTTGATAAGTATTGATATCTGTATTTTGATAAGTGTTTTTGATACCTGTATTTTCTTTAGGGGTAATTGTAATGGTTGCTTCTCTCCATGTTTGTGATATTTTGGCCTCTTCTAGAACTGCATTAAATACTTTAAGTAGCATATTTCCTAAGATTTCTTGTTGGTCTTTATACAGTTCTGCCAGAAGTCCATTTGGGCCTGGAGCTTGTTATTTTTTTGTTTATTTATTGCCCCAATTACTTCAGATAGTCTTATCTCTTCCTTTAACATATTTTTTGTTTCTTCCATTATTTTTGATAATTCTTCTTTCTTTAAACATTGTATCACTTTTTCTTCTACAATGTAGCAATCTTTATTATATAATTTCTTGTAAAACCCTTGGATAATATTTTCCCCCTCCTGATGGCATATCTTCCTGTGTTCATTTTGTAATTTGGTGATCCAGCTTTTTTCTCTTCGTTTCCTCAGTTTATATAAGCTAACCATCATCCCAGTTTATTGGCATTCTCAAAGAAGTTTTGTTTTGTCTTTTTTAGTTGTCATGCTAATTCTTCTTTCTCAAGTAAGTTAATTTTATGTTTAATTAAATCCATTTGTTTTTTTAGATTTCTTTTTTGTGGCTCTTCCTGGAGTTTTGTTTCCAATCTTTTATATTCTAGGATTCTCTGTTGCTGATTTTTTTTCTTTTTTCTTTTTTTGCCATATATGCTATAGTCACCCCTCTCATGTAGGCCTTTGCTATGTCCCAGAGGATTTGTAGGGATGTGCCTTCTTTCTTGTTTTATTTGAAAAAGAACCCCAGGTTTTTTTCCATTTTAGATCTAAAGTCATCTTCTTTTAAAAATGATCTTTGCAAAGTCCATCTTGGAGTTTTATTTCATCCTTTCCATCTAAATCTAATATGATTGTGGTCTGCCCATAAGTTCATTTCTATTTCTACTTCTTTTACTTCTGCGTTAATTATCTATCCATACCATGTTGATCCTTGACCACGATTGGTGTCTGTTTGAGTAAAAGGTGTATTGCATTTTCTCTTGATTTCTTTCTCTCCATATGTCTTGGATGTTTATATCTTTGACCATTTTAAAGAAGGTTTTAGGCAGTGTTCTTTTCCCTATTCTTAAGATATTGCTTTTGTAGTCTAAAGTTTTATCCATGATTGCATTAAAGTCACTTAGAATGCAGATCTCATCGTATATATCTCAAATTGTACTATGTAAGTTTCTAAAAAAATGTTCTTGAGCCACGTTCAGTGCATAGATTTCAACTATTAATATTTTCCTGTCATTTATTTCTATTTCTACTATCAAAATTCTGCCTTCTTTATAACTTTGGTTAGCTAGAATCCTATCTTTTACATACAACACTATCCCTCTCTTTTGTTGTTGATCTAATGAGACGAATGTTTTTCCTAATTTCTTGCAGTCTAACAAATGTTTATGTTTTTCTTTTATATGAATTTCCTGCAAGGCTATTCTATCTACATTTTGGCTCTTTAATTTGCTAAAAAATTTCTTTCTTTTCACTAAGTCCATTAATATTCATCATTAAAACCTTGCATTCTTCTCTCATCTCTTTACCTAAGTCTAGATCCATGATGGTGAACCTATGGCATGCGTGCCGGAAGTGGCACACAGAGCCATTTCTCCGGGCATGCGGAGCCATCGCCTGTTGCTCTTCCAGGTTTCGGCGTGCTGGCCAGCTGGACTTCATGTGCACATGTGCACCAAAAACTAGAAGAGCAGCCACCTGGTGCACATGCATGCTCCAGGAAGATGATTTTATTTCCAATGTGCACATGTGCATTGGCCACTTGGTCTGGTTTCTGGTGTGCATGTAGGTGCCAACACCAGCAAAAGGAAGAGTATTGGGCATGCATGCCAAAAGACCCAGACAGCAGCAGAGCTGAGAGGCAGGATACGTGGGCTGTGGCTTCCCTCCCTCTCTGCCTGAGTGGGGTTGTTGCGTGGCTCCAGCCCATAGCGCATTCATGCTCCAGAGCACCTATCCAGCTTGGGTGCCCCAGAAGAGCCCCCCACCCCCACGCACAGCCCTCCTTCCCACCACTTTTGCCAAGGAGGTGCAACCGTTTCTGTCCCCGGCATTCTCCCACCCAGCTCAGCATACCAGTGATCAGGCCCTCAGCAGCATCTCCATTCAGGTAGCTCACCTCCCCACAAGAAGCTCCTCCTCCAACATCCTGCCTGGAAGCGGCACTGCAACAGCCACCACCACCAGAGGTGAGGGGGCAGCAGGGGTGAGGATAGGAGGGCTGGGGCTTCCTTCCCTTCTTGAACACCCCCAGCCGTCCTGCTTAGCAGCTCTGTTCCCTTTGCTCTTCTGGGTTCCAGCATGCTGGCCAGCTCAGGCATGAGGCAGCCGTCCACCCAACCAGCAAACACTACCCTGTGCACATGAGCCGGCCAGGTGCTCCGGAGCACAGATGCGCATCAATGCCATGGGCTGAAGGGTTGGGGCCATGCAAGAAGCATGCTTGGGGGGGAGAGAGGGAAGCCCTGGCCTGACCATCCATGCCTCCATTGCCCCCTCGTCCCCTGCAGCAGCAGTGGCTGTTGCACATGAGGTGGGTATCTACATCAGTCTCTGCAATAAATAAAGAGAAGGAGTCGCTTCTGGGTGATTTCCTGTCTGGGGAAAAAATCCAGATGATCCCAAGGAAGGAGGAATTTGCATTCCATCTGGGTCCCCTGCCTTGAACTGGGAGGGAAAAAGATCCTTCCCCTCCTTCTCTTTGGATTGTTTTGTAGCTACAAATAACTGAATCAGCCTGACATACTCAAATATTCAGTGTTCAAACCTATCAGAATTCTGCCTTCTTCAACAGTGGCCTTTTCTTCAGGGCATCTGTGGACCCTCTTACCTTCCCCCTCATTCCCAGGTCTCTCTTCATAGGAGTTTTCCTCCCAGATCTGCTGCACAAATGATCCGGAGCGCATTTGTGACGCTCCCTTACACGCCCCTTCCATAGCTGAGCCAGGCTCCCTCAACCTACTCTCCCAAAAGACCCAGGCACTGCCCAGCACCCCAGCAGGATCTGATAGAGTCTTTGCTCCCATTGGAGAGAAAAGGGATCCAGCAGGAGAGCTTCTTGGAGAGGAAGGAAGAGGCTCCCAGGAGGACGGATCTCTTGGAAGGGCTCAATGGCCGGTCCCCAGGTTCCTTCTGGCTGGCCCTCCAGCTCTGCCCGGCTGCCTCCTCAAAGGGCTTGGCTGAGTCCGAAGGGTGGGGGCCGGGAGGGTCTCCAGGGCTGCAGAGTCCTTTGGGGTCAGCAGAAGGAGCCTGGGGGTTCCTTCTGTAGGAAGGGAAGGGCCACCTTGAAAGCTGCTTAAGGGAGGGAGGGAGACCAAGATCTCCCCCCCCCCTTTTTTCTCTTTTGCTCCCTTGACATTTTGTATGGACTTGATGGCGTCCTTTCCCTTGATGGTGTCCTCATCTCCTTGGAGCTCCCACCCTCTGCCTTGCCCTGCCAGGCTGCCCCGAAGCCCCTCCAGGAAAGCTGGGCCAAGTGCCGAGGAGCTTCCTCCCAGCTGGCAGCCAAGTTGACACTGTTTCATTCCCATCGGAGCTCTGTCTTCAGAGGCTGCAGGGGCCCCTCTGAAGGGAGGGGAAGGGGGAAGGGAGGAGGCAGGTGGGAAGGGGGGCTGTACGGGGGTGGGTGGCTCTTCTGGGGTGGCACAGGAGCTAAGCTGCATGGGAGGAACTCCAGGGACAGAAATGGTCACACCTCCTGGGCTGCATGAGGGCGGCCAGCTCTTCTGGGGCACCCAAACCAGCCAGGCACTCCAGAGCATGGATGCGTTTCTGCTGGCTTGTTCTCAGTGGCGGGTTGGAGAGGGGCACTTCATCCTGGCCAGAGTTGGGGCAAAGCTCTCTCACCTTCTAGCTCCACAACCCAAACCCCAGGAACACTGACGCCCCTTCCCTTCAAGGCCAGGAAGGGACTCCAGCTTTCCAGTGGAGGGCGGCGGCATTCCCCACCCAACTTTCTTTCCCTGTCCAGGGCTGTGGAACCGGGTCGTTGGTAGGGATGTCCCGCCATCCTGGCGGGGTGGGCGCAAGGTGCAAGGACCCCCAAAATGCCAGGTGGATCCAGTGCATGTGCACTGGCCAGCTGGTCTGTGCATGTGCACCAGAAACCAGAAGACCAGGCACACTAGAAAGTGGAAGGTCATGTGTTTTTTCATTTCCAGCCCACGCTCCATTTTGGCATGGTGCCAAAAAAGTTAGCGATCTTGTGCTTCTTGTTGTTCTGGTCTCCTTTGTTTCTTTATCTCTTCTCTCATAATCCTCTGTATTTCCTTTTCTTCCATTTCCTTTGTCCTTAATATATAATGAGCTTCCTTCCTTATTCAGTCTTTCTACATCTGTTGCTTCTGTTGTGTCTCTTTCTTCTTTCTCTTCTGTTTCTTCCTCATTGGTAAAATGTTGATTGTGGAATTCTTCTGCTTTATCAACTGAGTCCAGCCTATATCTTTTTTCTTGCCAAGTGACCATAATGCCCTCTGGAATCAACCACCTGAAGTTTACATTGTATCTGGTCAGTTTCATTGTCAAAAATTTATAGGGTCTTCTTAGATCCCTTACCCTTCTTGGCACTTGTTTGAGTACCGATATCTATTTTCCTCTATGTTCAATCAGCTCATCTCTTGTTCTGTGTTGTATCTCATCCCGGTTTTTTTTTTTTTTTTTTTTACAAATTTAACATGTATCTCTTTCAGTTATGCCTCCTCACGTAATTGGTCTGTACTCTGTATAGTTCATCTATCTCCATTATCATTTCGTCTTTTTCCATTCCTAATACTTTTGCAATTGAATTGGCCATCAAGTCCAGTAAGTCTTCCCCCTTTTCTTCCTTTACATTTTGGAAACGCAAACTGTGGGCTGCTTTTTCTGCCTCTAGGAAGATCACTGTTGTTTCAAGCTCTTAGTTTGTCTGTATTAACTTTCCATTTAGTTCAACTCTTTTTTCTTCCTTTTCCATTCTAGTTTCTGTTTGTTTCTTAATATCTGTTGCTGAAATGCTTCGAATTTTCCATCCATTGTCTGTATTTTTTCTTTAAGCTCACATATGTTGTTCCTCATCACTCCTATCTCTTTTTTAGCTCTTCATGGTTCTTGGTAATTGTTTCTTGCATTAATTCTTGCATATTTAGCAACATAGTTTGCAGGTCTTTGAAAAAGTTTGATCTTTCCCTTTGTAGCATTTTCTCAATCGATTTTTGATTAGAAGAGCTTGATGACATTGACAACGCCTGTGGAGTTGTTTTCCTTCCTACTCCAATCTTTGTTAGCTTAATAGTGATGTTTAACAATCTTTTCACGAAGTGAAATCTTTTACTTTTTCCCAGATACTCCCATCTCTTTCCTTCATTTATTAGACCCTTCATTGCTTTATATCTTCAGTTTCCTTCCTATTCTGTATGTTGATATATAGATATTGCTGTTTCACCAAGAAACGTTCCTATCACTCTTGATATCAATCATGATCCTATAATGTCTTTAACAATAATATTTCTTATTGACAATATTCTTAATTCATTAATTAATTGTTGATTAATTATTTAATTAATTAGTTGATTATTGGTTAATCAGTTATAATATCAATTTAATATAATACAATTACTATTGGTAATCTTATTTAATGTAAATATTAATCAGAAATAATGATGATAATAGATATTAAAGTATAGTAATAATAATACAAGATAATAGTATATAATCATTAATTTCTAATAGGTAAGACTAAAAGCAAAAATATTAACAATAAACAATAATAGCAAATATAATAACAACACTAGGCAATTCAGTATATTAATAATTCCACAACTGTTTGAGAGAAAATAGTATTAATTCCTCCCCTCACTTTCCCCCCCCTCACTTTTTCAGTTGCAGTTTGGTTTTTCTCTCAGTGACCAGCAGGTGTCTCTCAATCTCAGTCTCTCAGTCTCTCAGTCTCTTTCACTGTAGTACAGATGCTGTGTCATTGTCTCTTAAGAGTCCATTTTACTTCAAAGATTTAGCTCCAAAAATGCCAATCTGTCAAAACTATTTAGTTCACTGTCCTGCTCCTTTTGTTGGACCACAACAACATAGCAATTTCAGGTTACCTTGTTAGGTTACCTTGTTATTCCAAATCTTTTGTGATTCTCTTCTTTCTTGTTTCCTGGTATTCTTCTCTGCTCTTTCAGTGATCTCTTCTCCCACAGTTATTCTGTTGTACTAAATAAACTGTTGAGGATTACCTATATTATAAAAAAACTGCACTAGCTATAGGCTCTCTCTTACTTGTTTTCATTTTACAAAATACATAATTGGGAATTTGTAATTTCTTCAGTTCTCCTTGGGTTTTTTTTTCCATGAGTGGGTGAGACATGAAGTACATATTGAAAGAGAAGATAGCCAAGTGCCCATTGGATTGTGGAAGGATATAAGTGAATTATAACATTAAATAAGTAAATACCATATTTTTCGGAGTATAATATGCACTTCCCCCCCCCCCAAAAAAAAACAGTAGGTGGAATTGTCTGTGCATCCTATACAGCAAATACAGGCCCATTTTTGGCCTCCCAAAATCTCTGTGTGTCCTGCTATTGCCCTCCCTAGCATCCAGAAACACTCTGCAGACCAAAAACGTGCCCATTTTTGGCCTCAGGAGGCCTCCACTGGTCCTGTTTTTGTCCTCCCTGGAGTCAGGGAAGTCGAAAACAGGACCCACAGAGGCCTCTGGAGGCCAAAAACAGGCACATTTTTGACCTGTATAGTGCTTCTGGACTCCAGGGAGGGCAAAAATGGGATGCATAGAGGCAAAATACTATTTTTTTTTATTTTCTTCCTCTAAATCAAGGTGCATCTTACAGTGCAGTGCATCTTACAGTCTGAAAAATGTGGTAAATAAAAATATTTTATAAATATGCTGTGTTAGGGATAACATTGTTTACCCTAACTGGTTTAGGTAAAATAATAAATATGTTATCATGGTTTGTTAGTTAAAGTGTCTGCAACTTTAACTGTAGGAATGTAATTAAGGGAGTGGTTGTGAAAGCACCATAAAAGAAGCAAGGAACGTCAGCTTGTTCTCTCTGACTTGATGATCCCTAATTACTGGATGAAGACTGAGTTTTTCCTTACTCGAACGGGAGAGAGAAAGGACTGTTGATTTATTGTAACTGAACTGACATTGGATATTCTACACGGACTTTGCTAACTGAATATCCTTGAATGGACTGACTAAAATGATACATGACTAATGGACTGTTATTTTGACTATGTTATAAACTCTAAATGGAATAAACTATATTTTGATAGCACAAGTGTATCTGTTATTTTTACTGTATGTTAACAAACATACAAGCTAATCTCACTCATTTATCTGTGTGCCTATCTGACTAACGCTGCACATTCTGTTTAGCTTGTCTCCTTAACCCTGGTTGGGGAACCCAGGTTTAAGACTGGTTATGGGCCCAGAGGCTGCAAAGTCAGTTTAACTAGGATAAAACAGATTTATGTAAAAGTGAGAGTTTGTGTTGTTATACATTACAGTAAACAGACAGCTGTGTTTTATTAATTATAGTTTTATATCCATATAAGAAAACATGGCACAAGTGAAACTACAAAGTTTGTCCCTTATATCCAAGCTGGATGGAACAAACTATGTATCATGCTCTATGAAATGTAGTCTACTTCTACGAAGAGAAGGTCTGTGGAACATAATTGAAAATCCACCAAACGTAGAGGAATGGGATCCAGAGATTGAGGAAGATAGACTAAAGATAAAAGAATTTAAGCAAAAGAATGAACAAGCTATTTGCATAATAGGACTAACACTGTCTGACCAGCAACTTGTTCATATCCGCGGAGAACAAACAGCTGTTGGGTGTTGGCAGAAGCTGAAGAGGATTTATGTCCGAGATAACGTTGGTGCTCACATAAATCTAACACGGAAGCTTTTCAGAACGCATCTCCAGACGAATGGTGATATGCTGAGTCATTTGAATTCTATAAAAAGCATTTTTCAAGAACTGCACGAGAAAGAGCTTATTTTCTCTGAACTACACCAAGTCTACATAATTCTATCTTCACTTGATGAAAGTTATGATAACTACATCACTTCCCTTGAAATTTTGCCAAAGGAAAGTTTAACTTTAACTGATATAACTGGCAGATTGATTGAAGAGGCCAGAAGAAGACTTGAAAGAGATCAGTTAAGGAGGGAGCAACCTCGAAAAGAAGATAATGTATCTCCTACTGCATACGCAATTAAAAAGTGTTTTAATTGTGGAGGAAGAGGACATTTGGCAAGATTTTGTAAAAAAGCAAAGCGCCAGAATGCCTGCCAGAATACTAAAAGTAACCAAAAGATAAATAAAAATTTAGAGTTAGCCATGTATACTAACGGAGCTGTAAAAAATAATTTATGGGTGATTGACAGTGGAGCATCCCACTGTATAACAAATGATAACAAAAATTTTATTAAAATGTCCCAGAGTACACAGCAGATATCGTTAGCCAATGGCTGGAAACTGAAAGCTAAAGGTCAAGGTATAGCATATTGTTCTTTCATAAAAGAGAATGTAAAAATGTTATATCTACCTCAACTTAAGTTTAATTTAATTTCAGTTAGAATTTTGGTTAAACTAGGATATGTAGTTACCTTTAAAGGAGATAACTGCATAATTGAAAAAGAAGATAAGAAAATTACTGCATCTTTAAGAGGTGAATTGTATGTGTTAAATGATAATGGTTTAGAGGTGGCTAACACGGTTTATGATAATAAGAAACCTCATGATGAATGTATTCACTTGTTACACCGACGGCTAGGGCATTTAAATTTTAAAATGCTTCAGAAAACTGTTCAACTATCTAAGGGAATAAGTTTGAAACCTTGTAATAAGTATTTGCAATGTAATGCCTGTAATCAAAGCAAAGCCAAGGTCATACCGGCTAATAGAGTTGATGGATTTACTACCAAAGAGCCTTTAGAGGTAGTATTTGCCAATTTAATAGGTCCGAAAAAACCAAGTGTAGGAGGAGCTCAATACATATTAAGTATAATGGACCACTATTCTAGATATGGGTTTTGCTATTTAATGAAGAGCAAAACTGAAACGTATCTAAATCTCTTTAATTGGATTAAATTTGCAGAAAGGAAAACTAAAAAGAAATTAGTAACTCTTATAACAGATAAGGGTACAGAATTTACAAATAATAAATTCCAGAATAGAATTAGAATGTTAGGTATTCAACATAAAAAGTCTGCACCATATAGGCCACAACATAATGCCTTTATAGAGAGATGAGGCCAAACACTGCAGTCAATGGCACGTACTATGTTGTCTGATTCAGGATTACCTGACAATTTATGGGGAGAAGCAATAATGTGTGGTAATCATATATTAAATAATGTTGTTAATTCAACAACAGGTGAATTACTATTCACACTGTGGCATGGTACGAAACCTGATTTAAGTTACATGCACACATTTGGAGCACCAGCATGGGTGCATATCCCTTCACAACTCAGACACAAAGGACAGCATAGAGCTAAAAGATTATTTTTTGTAGGATATAAATCTAATCATAGATCTTATAGATTCTGGGAACCAGGAACATCTAGAGTTTACACCAGTGCTAGTGCTAAATTCCAAGAACATATAGGATGGAATAGATTAGAGCAAGATTTAAATAACGAAGTAATTATTGAACACTACAAAAGGCAAAAAGATCAGACTAGTTATAAGAAGAGTCCAATTAAAGAAGAAGTCCACGAAGAGCAAATAGGACCAGAACAAGAGGAAACAGTTGATCAGGAAGAGTTAGATAATCAAGAAGAGTTAATAAATGAAAGTCCACCTGTAAGTCCTGTAATACCTAGACGTACTACACGTATAACTAGACCACCTGATAGGTATCAAGCAAGTATAGTTTGCCAAGTAACTAAAGTTCCAAGTAGTGTAGATGAACTTAGGATGTATCCTGCTAAGGATCAGGAGAATTGGCAAAAGGCAATGGAAAAAGAACTAAATTCATTAAAGGTAATGAAAGTATATGAAGATGCCAAATTACCTCCAGGAGAAAAATCCATTAGGTGCAAATGGATATTTAAAGTAAAAACTGGAAATGATGGGACTGTTTCCCATAAAGCTAGGTTGGTAGCTCAAGGATTTAATCAAACTGCATCTGATTACGATGAAGTTTTTGCACCAAGTCTTAAAGCAACATCTTTGAGAGCAGCTTTAGTGTGGGCAGCTAAGAAAAACTATGTCATTAACCATTTAGATGTAGAAACTGCTTATTTGCATGCACCATTGCAGCACACTATATATTTGAAAAAGCCAATTATTATAAAAGACAATAAAGTAAATAGTAATGATTGTTGGAAACTCAAAAAGAGTCTTTACGGGTTGAGACAATCTGGCTTTGAGTGGAACCAATATATTGTGAAAGAGTTAAACAATATAGGTTTTAAATCTGGTTTAGCAGATCCATGTGTGCTTAAAAGAGAAAATAATGGAACGGTGTCATTATTGTTATTATTTACAGATGATATTGCTTTGATATCTAAGACTAATAATGAAGCAAATGAGATTATATCATTATAAGCTAAAAAGATAAAATTAAAGCATTTAGGTGAAATTAAAAAGTATCTAGGATTGACAATTAACAAAACAAAAAATGGATTTAAGATATCTCAAGAAGATAAAATTTGCCAATTAATTAAAACGTATAAAATGGAACTTTGTAAACCGGCAAAGACTCCAATGAGTCAGGAAGTTTGCCAAACTGATGATCAAAGTCCCAAATTTGATAAGTCTATATATCAATCTTTGATTGGTAGCTTATCATATATAAGCAATTGGTCTAGGCCAGATATAGCTTATAGTGTTAATCAGCTGGCATGTTTTAATTCGGATCCACAACAATGTCATTGGCAATTATTAAAAAGAATTTTAAGATATCTCAAAGGAACAATGAACCATGCATTGTATATAGAAGTGATTTGAGTCTTAGTGCCTATGCAGATGCAAGTTTTGCAACTAACATAAACACTAGAAAATCAACATCTGGGATGGCTATATTATTTGGTAAGACACTAATAGGATGGAGGTCAATTAGACAACAGCATATCAGCTTGTCCACGATGGAAGCAGAATTTTCATGTCTGTCATTACTATGCACTGACTTAATTCTGTACAAACAGTTATTATTAGACATGGGTGTAACTGTTAAAGATTCCATTATTGTGTACGAGGACAACCAAGTAGCCATAAAGTTAGCTACTAGTATTGCTGTAAAAACTAGATCAAAGCATACTGATTTAAGATACTTAAATGTTAGAGAATCTGTAAAGAATGGGCTAATTAAATTGGAATACTGCATGACAGAAGAAAACATTGCAGACCAATTTACAAAAGCTCAAGGAGTAATTAAGTTTAAAGAGAGTTGTAATAAATATAATTTAAAAGTGTAAATAGTTATTATTATTATTTAACCTAAAAGGGGAGAATGTTAGGGATAACATTGTTTACCCTAACTGGTTTAGGTAAAATAATAAATATGTTATCATGGTTTGTTAGTTAAAGTGTCTGCAACTTTAACTGTTGGAATGTAATTAAGGGAGTGGTTGTGAAAGCACCATAAAAGAAGCAAGGAATGTCAGCTTGTTCTCTCTGACTTGATGTTCCCTAATTACTGGATGAAGACTGAGTTTTTCCTTACTCGAACGGGAGAGAGAAAGGACTGTTGATTTATTGTAACTGAACTGACATTGGATATTCTACACGGACTTTGCTAACTGAATATCCTTGAATGGACTGACTAAAATGATACATGACTAATGGACTGTTATTTTGACTATGTTATAAACTCTAAATGGAATAAACTATATTTTGATAGCACAAGTGTATCTGTTATTTTTACTGTATGTTAACAAACATACAAGCTTATCTCACTCATTTATCTGTGTGCCTATCTGACTAACGCTGCACATTCTATTTAGCTTGTCTCCTTAACCCTGGTTGGGGAACCCAGGCTTAACATGCTGTTTTTGATTTTTTGCTAACTGCATTTTCTGATAACTTTTCTTACTCTCATGAGAACAGAGAAAAAGCTTATGGTGCATAATTTATATTTTTTTATACTTTTCAAAGAAGAATGGCCAGGCAATTATACAAAATATATAGGACAATTTCACATAAATTAATATGGATTTTCTATTTTTTTTGCTGAGTCTGAAGATCATTTGCATTTCATTTTTTTAAAAAGCCTGTTTAAGAGCAGTTTTAAAAGCAATATAAAGCCTGTTTCGTCTATTCTACAGCTTTCAGGAAACTATACAAGAAAGATTTTTGAGCAATAGGTGGTCCATTTCCTAATTAGGCTGATATTTTTTATTAGTTCAACTCAAAATTATCTCCTTTCCCAAAATGCAAATTTCCAAGTCCCAAACTTCAATTTTTTTGCTAGAGAGACCTGGAAATCTCAGAAATGTAAACATTATCAGGAAGTTAATAAAAATATTGAATCTATGTAAATTTCAGAATTAATGTTATTAAATAGCTTCATTTGTTTTTCTACTATAATAGCAATGTGTTTTTTTAGACCTATAAATGATATAAAAATATATTTTCAGAATGTTTTTCAGTTCAACTAAAACTACTTGGTCTAATCTTTGTAATTGATTGAAGTACTGAATCATGGTTTAATATATCATCAGAATGTAGAATGCATACTAGTTCTAGCTGGCACAACAACAACATAATGACTCTTTTGGGGGGGAGCTACTATTTTCAGGAAGATGTTGCCCAATTCTTTCATTTGGATGACACACAGCTTCAAAAAATAAATAAATGGATATTATGATAAACACACTGTTCAGGAATAAGTGGCAAATATTCAACTTTATGCTAATAAAGCCATATGGCTTGCTGTATCATGTGAATTTCATATTTTGCTCAGACAGTAAAACCTTTATTGGAAGGCAGCTGGGTTGGTTTGGTCATACTCACCAGGCAAATTAACTGCACACCCAGAAGCTTCCGAATTTCTAATCTATTCTCGGACTCAGTTTTGCTTTCCCTTCCCCCAATTTATCATGAAATAATGAAAGAAACAAACACTGGCACACCGCCATAAATAATAGTTTGAAGTTCTTCCAATTTCTGTGTCACAAGATTGCTATTGCTCTAGGAAAGTCACTAAACTGTCTTGGCTGCCAGAACTGCATTGTAAATGAAATAATCTATAATAATTGCATCTGTTACCTTGCTTCCCACATCTTTTGTAAAAACAGTCAGGCCTAAACTGCCTTAGTTCTAAAAGCAGTCTAGTTTCACACCCATTTTCAATTTATCTTACTGGCTCAAACTGATATATAGATTTAGGACACATTCTTTTTTTTTTTTTTTGAAACGAATTTTTATTAATTTTAAAGATAAAACAACACATCATTAACCATTAAATACATAAACACATAAAACCTCTTAACATTGTAAATCCTTACAAGTCAAACAAAACATTATTTTTATACAGCATAATTCCAATTTATCCCATCTCCATATGGACACACAAATATCTTTCAGCAAATTTCTCATTATTTCTCTTTACTCCTATTCAATTTCATTTCTCTTCCATATTTATCCATTTTATAGTCATCATATTCTTTTCTTTCTGGCTTGTTTAAATTATTCTCATCTAACATTCCTCCAAGGTTTTATTGATTCTTTTTTCCTTTTTTTTATAAAAAACAAATTTTGTTAGTTTTACCATAAACACAATACACAAACATACAAACACAAAACATAAACAAAACTAAAAGATCTTTTCTGAAGGTTGTCTGTTCCCGGGTTAAAACTCTTCACACAGACACAAATTCAAACATCATATTCAACCCATATCTCCTTCCATATCTTATTATCATTTTCTTTTTTTATATATATATATATAAAAACCATTTTTATCAGTTTTATAAAAACAATGCACAAAGAATCAAGGCATAGCAGCTTATAAATTCTTTTCTAAGAAAAAATAATAATAAAAGATCAATAAGGCATAACATTTCCAGATTATAATATCAATATTTCATATAATATTAACTTCATATCTTGTCCCTACTTCTCCTTTCCATCCAAATTATTTATTAATTAAAATTTTATTGCCTTTTATCAATATACAAAATCCAAAAAAAAAAGCATATATATCCTTCCATATCTTATTACCATTTTCAACAACATTCTTTGTCTGTTCTATTTCCAATTATCCATTCATCTTTTTTTTCTTTTACCATACTTCTCCTGTACACCAATTGGAGTAACATCTATAACTCATTACCCTAACTTAGAAATACTACATATAGCAATCTTTCTTGGGATTCTGTTTAAAAGATTCTAAAATTACATAATAAATTTTATATTCTAAATATACATATAAAAACACACTCTTATATACCCTCCAGAATCCCTCTTTTAATCTAAATTAAATTCACCCATTGTCTCTAAATAAACTTTTTTTCTTTAGGTCTTGCTTCCCCCCATTAAGGCTTCTCCTCCCCCCCCTTCTCTCTTGCTTATTCTTCTCCTTGCCCTTTCTACCCCTTTGCTTTTTCCCTTCGCTTTTCTTACTCCTTTTCCTTTGCTTTCTAACCTTGCCTCCATCTTTTCGCTCATTTTTCTCTCTTTTGGTTGTTTTTATAATTCTTAAAATCCCCTTTTTCTTATCCTTTTTCTCCTCCTCTCCGGAAGGGACCCATTGTTCATCAAAGATGGCTTCTTCTTCCTCTTCTTCCTTGTCCCAGTCCTTCTGCTGCGTAATCAACTTTTCAACAGAACATAACGCCATTTCTAAGAATTGAAACAAAGCGCCCAAAGTATCTTCTTTTTTATATTTTTGATATTCAATCTCTAGTTCATCCACAAACGATGCCATTATAAAAAGGGAAACTTTTTCCAAAACAACCACAAGTATTTTTAATCAAAGACAATCAAAAGCAATTAAAAAAAAAAAATTCCAAAAGTTAATACTTTTCTTCCTTCTTCTCTTTCTCTTTCTGGATTAATTTTTATTCAAAGAATTCCAATTACCATATATCTTCCTTTGGGATCCACAAAGACGTTCTAGACAATCTCCTCCTTTTTCAGCTTCTGCTCCAATTTTTTTTCTCCCTTCCCACTTGCAATGACAATTTTAAATAATCAGAAATCCATACCTCCAGCAAAGATTTTCCAATTTCTTAAATTTTTCAATGTCCAAAAATCCCTTTGTCTCTTAGCTTCAACTTTCAAAGCAATCCACTTTCAATGTCTAATATATCCAAATATTTCTGCTATTTCCGTGGGGTGGGAGAGTAAAAAAAAAAAAAAAAAAGTTCCCTTTAACAGCTTCTCCACCGCTTTTCGCTCTTCTTAGGGATACAATGTATCCTCCAGCAATTCAAGCAGCTCAATTCCAGGCAATTTAAAAGGTGTTACTTGACCCGGCTCAGACAGAACTTTCACTCTTCACACTTCCTCCAGCACAGTTCTTACCCGGTTGCTGGCTTCTTCGTGGCGGCCATTGCTGACCGCCGCTCCACCGCCTTGGGAAAAAGGGGTTTTCCCGGAGAAGGGGGGGGTCTGCGACACCCCCACCTCCCTATCCGACTCCCCTCTCTCTTCAGCTGTCCCTACAGGGCAGCCATATCCCTCTGACCCATCTGGATCGGGGGTACCTCGACGGCTAGCACAGCAGGAATCGCGAGCTGTCGCGAATTCCTGCTGCCCCGAAGCCACGCGAAACCGGAAGTTTTCGATTTAGGACACATTCTTAAGTATACCTTAGGGGTTAACACCTTCTCTAATTCCATTCAGTATAGAGTTAATGGGATTTGGGATAGTTAGTTAGGAATTGTGAGCTGTCCCCTTAAGGGAATGTATCTTGGTAAATGTAGTTAAGGTATCCTGGGAAATGTAGTCCATGTCATGTGGTCACATCTGTAATCCAGATTGGTCACTAAATTGACCCTTGGTGGGTTGGGGGAGGTCTCCTTTAGTCTTGCCTGGAGCCATTACCATGCGGCTGCTTCAATCATCATGGGGTTGAGACCTTATTATCTTCTTACATCACAATTCAGATATGCAAAGTGTTGTGAATTAATAAAGTGCTTGAATAAAGATTATTGAGAGCTTGAAGTAAAGTACAGGTTTCTGGCCCTGCACTTCTGATTGGCTGATAATAGCGACATCGGATTGGTCCATTCAGGAGAATCTGATTGGCTATTAACGAGCCTCTCCCATCGGTTAACGGAGGTAGCGCTCCCTGTGTTTTATTGGTTAAATACTTAAGAGCTTGCCTATATAAAGGGGGCCATTTTGGCCATTGAATTGAGCTGTTACACCATGTTAATAAAGAGTTTGAAGTTCACTGTTACCGGCTCGTCTCCATTCTTAGCGCCCATGCGCAGAACTTAACACTGGCAACGAAGGTGGGATATGGAGACGTCAGAGCCGACTGAACGACAAAGAACGATAACAGAGCACGTGGCTGAAACGCACCAACGGCGGAACCATGTCCGGCGGCGTCATACCACCTACTCCATTCAACCTGGCGCAAGAAGACTGGGACTCCTATATGGATCGCTTCCAGATGTTTCTGGAGACCAACAATTTGAAGGATGCCACTACCGGGAAGAAATGGGCGGTATTCCTAACCCATTGCAGGCCGACCGTATTCAAGATGGCCAAGGCACTAGTGAAACTGGCAGAAGTAAAGTCTATGGACTGGGACATCCTCGAACCCCTGCTGAAGGGCACCGACCATGCCAACGCTCATTAGAAGGCATGAATTTTACCAGAGAAGTCAGCGGAAGGGCGAAAGTGTTGCTGATTTCATAGCGGATCTCCGGAATCTGGGAGGCCTATGTGGGTTTGCTAACCTCAAAGAAGCCCTGAGAGACTGAATAATTCTGGGATTAGAATCACCACACACCCAAAGCAAGCTGATGGCGAAAGGCAACATCAGCCTTGCCAATGCCATTACTGAAGCTACTGCGGCAGAAGCAACCAGGAAGTCGGCTGCCTGAATGTGCCGCACCCACGCACCGCTTCACCAACTCACCCGCAAAATTTCACCTCAGTCAGAAGGACAGCTGTTGACAGCCCACCACGAGGACCTCGAATCGTCATCAGAAAGCGATGAAGAAGAGGTCCACCGACTTCGGTCCGAACGAGACCAATACCAGAGATCTCAGTACCAATGCGCTAGTTGTGGGGCAAGCCATCCCCAATCAGAATGCAAATTCCTCAACGTGCTCTGCCATGTGTGCGGGAAAAGAGGCCATATCGGACGGGTCTGTAGAAGCAAGCTAGGACCCAGCCAGCCCTCGAGGGCGGTTAACTATCGCCAACCGACAGGAAACCGTCCTGTTAAGCGAGAACCCGTGAACCACCAATGGAACAACCACTCCTACAGAAACAAAACCCTAAACCACTCAACGAAGCGAGAAGAGGCCCACCAAACTATCATGATCGGTCACGCCTCATCTCTTGATGCCAAGAAGATCCAAGTGAAAGTGGCCATCGAAAACCAGCCCTGCCAAATGGAAGTCAATTCAGGATCATCACTCTCGATGGTTTCCTGGAAGACCCTCAAGCAGCTCATCCCTACCGTGCGGCGGCAAGACCGCAGATTCCAAGACTCATACTCAAAGACTATCAGGGTCATCGAATTCCAGTCGTTGGATCCAGCTGAGTCCGGGTATTGTTTAAGAACCGTACAGCATTCCTACCCCTGACTGTAATCCACAGGGATCGGCCTAGTTTGTTAGGCCTCCAATGGTTCGCTCCACCGGCATTCACCGAACCTGCAGCAGCGACTGGGAAGAGGACCTCATCCAAGAATTCCAGGATGTCTTTGCAGAAAAACTAGGCAAGTACAAGGGGACCCCGATATCATTTAACCTCAATCCCGAAATAGCTCGCATCCGCCTTAAGCCTTGTTGAGCTCCATTTGCCCTTAAACCAAAGATTGACGAGCAGCTTGATAAATTGATAGCCCAGGGTGTGTTAGAACCAACCAATCACTCTCTCTGGGAAACCCCAATCGTGACACCCATCAAGCCGGATGGATCGATAAGAATTTGTGGGGACTACCAAGCCACCCTGAACCACGCCCTTCAACAACACGCTTACCTGGTACCGGTGGTGCAACACCTTCTCCATTCCCTGGGGGGCGGAAAAGTCTTCGCTAAACTAGACTTAGCCCAGGCATACCAACAACTGCCTGTAGACAAAAACACGGCAGAGGCCCAAACGATCGTTACGCACCGAGGTGCGTTTAAATGTAACCGACTCCAGTTTGGAGTGAGCGTAGCCCTGGGAATCTTTCAAAGTTTGATGGAAAGACTATTACAAGGGATAAAAGGCGTCCCATATTTTGATGATGTGTTAATCACTGCCCCGACTCGGAAAATACTAAGGGATCGCCTGGGGTTGGTTCTCCAGAGATTTAAAGACTCAGGCCTCAAAGTTAAAAAAAACAAGTGCCAACTATGTACGGATCGTGTAGAATTTTTAGGATATTTAATTGATAGTCGAGGCATTCACCCCACTGATAGCAAGCTGAGGGCAATCAAAAATGCCCCCAAACCCCGAAACAAGGCCGACCTCCAGGCTTTTCTAGGACTTATCAATTTTTATAATGTTTTCCTGCCTCACAAAGCAACCGTAGCTGAACCCCTACATCGTTTATTGGACAAAAAAGCAACCTGGGTATGGGGACACAGAGAGGAACAGGCGTTTCGACATGTAAAAAATTTATTGACTTCTGATGCTGTGTCGATGCAGTATAACGAGACTTTGCCGTTAACGATCACGTGTGATGCATCACCATTCGGAGTGGGCGCCATTTTGAGCCACGTCTTGTCAAACGGTAGTGAAGCCCCTGTTGCCTATTTCTCAAAAACGCTATCAAAAGCAGAACACAATTACAGACAAATTGATAAAGAGGCCCTTGCTATTGTGTCTGCTGTTAAGAGATTCCATGAATGTGTGTGTGGCTGAGCCTTTACTATAGTGAGTGACCACAAACCTTTGCTGGGAATAATAGCGGGAGATAGGCCAACCCCTTATATATTATCTCCCAGAATGACTCGCAGGTCAGAATTCTTGGCTGCATATAATTATAAGTTGCAACACCGCCCGGGGAAGGCCATTTCCCACGCCGACGCATTGAGCCGTGCACCACTTCTGGAGACCATTGATGACCCCGCTCTGACAGTTACAACACTGCAGATCGAGACACTTCGAACACCGCCACTAACAGCCCGAGATATCGTGATGGAAATGAAACACGACCCCATTTTGGCACAAGTCCTCAGTTGGGTCGAGCGCGGATGGCCATTGGACCAGATACCTGACGACTACATCCCATTCAAGAATCGACAAATGGAACTGTTTTCCCAGAAGGGCTGCATTATCTGGGGTGATAGAGTCGTTGTCCCAGAGCGGTTACGACGAGCGATACTAAGAACCTTGCACGATGGCCACCCCGGCATCGTGCGCATGAAAGCCCTCGCACAAAGTTACGCGTGGTGGCCAGGTATCGACAAGCAGATCGAAGCCTGGGTAAAAGTTTGTCACAAATGCCAAGAAGTTAGCAACGCCCCTCCGAAAGCAACCCCGACTGAATGGGAAACACCGAGGGGACCATGGTCCCGTATTCATCTGGACTTTGCGGGACCTACCAAAGGACACACATTTTTATTAATGGTGGATGCCTACTTGAACTGGCTTGAAATCCATGAGATGAGAAATACAACAACCGAATCGGTCATCAGGAAACTAGACAGACTATTTGCAACACACGGATTACCAGACGTTTTGGTATCCGACAACGGGTCCCAATTTACCACGCTGTCCTTTGAACAGTACTTGGCGGACCGCGGTATTCGACATGCGCTTACTTCGCCAGCGCATCCTGCAGCCAACGGAAGGGCCGAGCGCATGGTACAATTCGTCAAGAAAACCTTGCATAAAATGGACTATGGTGATATCGAAGACAAGATTAACCGGATACTCCTTTTGCAGCATATCACTCCGCACAGCGTCACCAACAAAACTCCCCCCGAGTTATTGATGGGGCGGAAGCTTCATTCCCACCTCGACCGTCTGCACCCATCGTATGAACCTGAAAAACCACACGGATCCAGCGGGAAATGCCATAGCTTCCAGGTAGGCGACTTGGTTTTCGCTAGGAACTTTTCAGGCGATCGGCTGTGGGTCGAGGCAACTGTAGTCCAAGTAACCGGCCCCAGATTGTACCGTGTGAGATGTTGCGACGATAGAATATGGAAGCGCCATATTGATCAGCTGCGTTCAAGGCTGCAGTTGGGGATATCCGAGTCCCCTGACTTCCAAACTGAGGGGGGAGGAGATGACGAGGAAGCTGAATTTGAAATGGCAGAAAGCCTAAGCGGAAGAAATGACCGCTCAGAGGCAACACGTGAAGAAGGATCGGGGTTGGGGGTGAGCTCGCCTCAAGGAAATGCCGAAAACATTAGTGACAATGAAAATGTGGATACAGAACTGGAGGCACCCCTTTTACCAGATAATGTACTACCCGAACAAGACTGTAGCCAAATACCGTGAGGACAACGTAAATCAAAAAGACAATCAAAACAACCTGCCTACCTCAAAGACTACGTGACCACACCCCTTAAACGGAACCCAGGGGGAGGGGTGTTGTGAATTAATAAAAGTGCTTGAATAAAGATTATTGAGAGCTTGAAGTAAAGTGCAGGTTTCTGGCCCTGCACTTCTGATTGGCCGATAATAGCGACATCGGATTGGTCCATTCAGGAGAATCTGATTGGCTATTAACGAGCCTCTCCCATTGTTTAACGGAGCTAGCGCTCCCTGTGTTTTATTGGTTAAATACTTAAGAGCTTGCCTATATAAAGGGGGCCGTTTTGGCCATTGAATTGAGCTGTTACACCATGTTAATAAAGAGTTTGAAGTTCACTGTCACCGGCTCGTCTCCATTCTTAGCACCCATGCGCAGAACTTAACACAAAGGATTGGACATTAAGAACCTCATCATAAATGTGAGTTGACAGGATGCCTGATGAACCAATAAAAAAGACTTTGTATGGATGCTTTGTGGAGTTTATCTATCTGCCTTTGTACAGGGCAGGCAGAATAGTCAGGCCTAAACTGCCTTAGTTCTAAAAGCAGCCTAGTTTCACACCCATTTTCAATGTATCTTACTGGCTCAAACTGATATATAGATTTAGGCCACATTCTTAAGTATACCTCAGGGGTTAACACCTTCTCTAATTCCATTCAGTATTTCTGCATATGGCAACAACAACTCTATAACAAAGAATATATCAACAATTCACTACTTTAAATGAATTAAGCCTCTGGACATAGCAATAGCAATTCTTAATGATATTAGACAAAACACAGAGACTTGTGTTCCTAACAAGAAGAGTATGAATATTCTATTATCAGTGGCTGAATAAATATATTTCTTTATGATTGGCAAATAAGCAATTAATATTACTTCCCCTCCAAACCAAAAAGTATACTTCTGGAAATAATTATTTTTGTTCTTGTATGATATCCTGAAATATTGTTCTGACCAAACTTGGTTCCAAGAGAGCAAAGACAAGACAAAGGCAGCAACCCAACCTTTTAATGTTTCATCTGTGAATTCTGTTTCTTCACAGATAAAAGGCTGCTTCCAACTTATTAGCTCTAACAAGGAAGAGCCTTGCCAAGGTTTTGCATGTCTGCCAACAAACATAAGAAATAGTTTACAAAACAAGAGTCTTCAAATACCAACTGCAATGTCCATGAGGCTGAGTTTCAAAACATCTTTGCTTCCTACAAAGAATGTTCGCTTCACAGCTGGCTTTTAACTTCTTGAAGGAGGGCCCATTACCTTACAGCCTTACTCCCGAGTCGCCCATGCTGTTGTAGCTGTTCTTTCCTGCGAGCAATCCTGCGTGGATGCACACTTGGCACAATTTCCTCGGGAACCTCATTGCTGCTGCCAGCTCCTATAATCTCTGAAGTCAGCAGTCCACTCCCTAATGGTCCTGGCCCCTCATCTGAGCCCTCGCTCTCCTCCACCATCCATATCTGCTGCCGGCTAACCACAACAAATATCTGTTTGCATCCATACAGCTATCTCCCCAGGTTATCAATGTTATGGTATGTATAGAATAACCCTTGAGTAACAAGGATATGCCCATGGAAATGTTTATGAAAATAGTTATGAATAATTATCTGGCCACACACATATACACTAAATTGAGTTAAAGTTTACTTTAAGAAATAGCACAGTCCAATAAATGGTCCAGGTCATATACGTTTTACAGTCCAAAGAATATCCAATTACAAAGTCTTCTTGCCTTTGTCATTTACAGTAAACAAAAATATCAAAGTATAAGCACAGGATAAATACAACAGATAACCTTAGCTAGCAACAGAATGTCAGAGAGACAGAATGTCAGAGAGAGCAAGCTATGATCTCTAGCTCCCTCTAATGGTAATTTGCAATATAATCAACCAATCGGAATATAGTATAAATCAATACAGTGATTTTGTCTTAAAGCTATAAACATATATCGTTGGTTTATATATTGCCAACCCAACTAATTGGTGGACAGATTCCTAGCATTCTCCCCTTTGGGTAGGTTAATATATAATACATTACATCTTTAAACCATAATTCTCACAACACACTTTATGCTTAATTGCACCTTGAGCTTTTGTGAAATGATCTGCAATATTATGTTCAGTCATGCAGTACTGTAACTGAATTTATTTTGAACACACTGTCTAACGTTCAAATATCTCAAATCAGTATGTTTATACCTTGTTTTAACAGCTAAATTAGTAGCCATACTAATTGCAGATTTATTGTCTTCATAAACAATAAACATCACGTACAGTAATTCCAATATCCTTCAACAATTGTTTATAATATATCAATTCTGTACACATTAATGATAAACATGAGAATTCCGCTTCCATAGTGGATAAACTAATATGTTGTTGTCTAATAGACTTCCATCCTATTAAAGCATTACCCAACATTACTACTATACTGAGAGGAGAAGGAGGGGGAGGGAGGAAGGAAGCCTCTGCCATGGCTTGCGCTCATTCCTCAGCCAACCCGGATTTCCAAAAACTCGCCAAGAAGAAAGAAAAGAAGTTTCTCACACTCTCAGAAAGCCCCGTGTGCTCTACTTGGGGCTCTTTGCTATCCTTTTTTCTTCCTTCCTTTTGGAAATCCAGGCTAACTGAGGAATAAGTGGAAGCCGCGGTGGAGGGTTCCCTCCTCCCCCTCCTCCTCTTGTTCTTCAGCCAGCCCAGATTTCCAAAAGTAAGAAAGAAAAGGGGACAGCGAAGAGCCCCAAGGAGAGCACACAGGGCTTTCCGAGAGAGTGAGAAGGGACACAGACAGGGAGCGAGAGAGAGCAAGATACACAGAGAGAGAGAGGGAGGGAGAGAGATTCGGCTCAATTCAGCTCTGTCTGCTCCCCTCTCTCTGTCTTTGCCCAGTTTTGCAAGGATTCAACAGTGATCTAAGGCAGCAACCTTATAGCACTGTGAGGTAATAGCCTGACTGTCACTCCTTTTGGAATGCAAGGTTTATTTTTGTATCTTTCCAGAGACAGAAAGAACATGCCCAAATTTCCTTACGGTTATTCCCTGGGTGGGGGAGTTGGGAAGGGGGGTGGGGGGTGGGGAAGAAGGAGAGAGGAAGAGGAAGAGAGAAAGAGAGAGAGTTAGAGGAGAGAGAGAGAAGGAGAGGGAGAGAGAAAGAAAAAGAGATGAGAAGGAGGAAAGAATGGAGAGGGAGATAGAGGGAGACAGAGATGGGAGAGGGAAGGAGGAGAGAGAGCAACCTGTTCTTCATAGAAAACACAGAAAACCACAAAACCTGGGTGGGTCATGTGACTCAGTGGGAGTGACATTGAGTTGCCACGCCCACCCATGTCTTGGGGCTCCCAGTGTTTTGTTTTCTGTGGGAAACAGGTCCAAGTGGCTCTTTGAATGTTTAAGGTTGCAGACCCCTCACCTAGGGGGAGGCAGAGGTTGGGAGGCTTTGACCACATGCCCAATATCCAGGATCCTGTTCAGCCAAGCCCGCCCTCTTTGTAGTTGCCATGCCTGACAGCAAGTTCACAGGGTGCCCCACCTGCCAGGGATCAGCCTCCCAAGCTGCCCCCCCTCTCGGGGCACTCACGTCGTAGAGGGGGTTCTGTTCCCTCCTTCCTGGAGCAGTTGAGGAAGCCCAGGGCAGGCAGCTTTGCTCTACTTTTGCAATGTGCCACGTACTGCTGTGTTCAACGCACCGGCTCCACAGGCTCACCCCATTGAGCCCCTTGCACCTCTCTGGTGCAACAGTCAATGGGGTGAGCCTGCAGTGCCAGTGCCTCGAATGCCCTCCTGCCGCCTCTTAGCACCCCCAAGGGGGCTGGCAGAGGGGTGCTAAAAGGCAGCAGGGGACGTTCGAGGTGCCAGCACTGCAGGCTCACCCCATTGACTGTTGCACTGCTCCGGAGCCAGCACCTTGAATGTGGTGACGGCGGCTTTGCTTTACTTTCCCAAAGTGCCGCCGCTGTCGCGTTCTTTCTGTCTGTCGGTCTGTCTGTCTCTCCATCCATCCATCCATCCATCCATCCAAAAGGTCTGCCTTCCTACCTACCTACCTACCTACCTACCTACCTACCTGCCTGCCTGCCTGTCTTTCTACCTACCTATCTACCAATATTTACCCACCTACCTACTTATTTACCTACCTACCTACCAATCTATCATACATACATCCAAAAGGTCTGTCTGTCTTTCTGCTGCTTGCCTGCCTGCCTACCTACCTACCCTCACCTACCTACCTACCTACCAATATATCTACCTACCTACCTACCTGTCTCTGTCTCTCTCTATCCATCCATCCATCCATGTTCAAAGCGCTGGCTCCACAGGCACATTGGGAAAGTAGAGCAAAGCCAGTCTGGGAGGGAGGGAGAGAGAGAGGGAGAGGGAGAGGGAGAGAGAGAGAGAGAGAGAGAGAGAGAGAGAGAGAGACCTAATGCATCAGATTGAAATGTGGCCTAGTTTAGTCTGAGGCCCTTTTCCAAATTGAAACATCTTTGCCAGCACATTGAAACATCTTTGGCTTCTATTAAAGGTTTTGCGGATGAAACATGGTCAAGACTATCAGGAAGCTTTCACATTTTGTTGAGGCTTTAAACAGGATCCATTGGACCAGATCTCCACCCTAAAAAATTACTTTTCCCCAATGTTTTAAAGTGCCAATTCTGAAGAAGGCAAAACCAAAATGTACTGGTAAATTACAAGGAGAACACACACATACACACACACTCCCTTCTAACCCTGCTGGAGCAGGTGATTGGACTAGAATAGATATCTCATTATCTTTCTCCTCCTTCCCTCCTTTATTTTTCTTTCTGTCCCTTCCTTCCACCACCACCCCTTCTTCATCTGTCCCTTTTTCTTTCTTTCCATTTTCTTTCTTTTCTTCCTTCTTTCTCTCTCTTTCTTTTTTCTCTCTCTCTTTCCCTCTCTCGGGGTGTTCAAAGTGCCGGCTCCGGAGCAGTGCAACAGTCAATGGGTGAGCCTGCAGGGCCAGCGCCTTGAATACCCCCCTGCTGCCTCTTACCGCCCCCTGCCAGCCCCCTTGCCTCTTAGCATTCCCCCTAAGGCATCCCACCGACCCCCAGGGGGTGGTACCACCCACTTTGGGAACCACTGATATATGATTAGCTTCATAACCTACAAAATATAATTGTCTCGTTCTGTCCCTTTTGCCTTACTTGCGTGGGAATATGAACCCATGCTGGGGTTCCAAATGTATGTAAATAACTGAGATCTGGCTTTTTTCCATTCCAACGAGTAAATGGTAATTCATCAGTCGCTGAATCCACTACATTATTCAAAGCATGGTTAGCACACATTATTGCTTCACCCCAAAGTTTCTCTGATAAACCAGAGTCCGAAATCATAGTCCTAGCCATCGCCTGTAATGTTTGTCCTCTATGTTCAATATATGAGTTATGTTGTGGTCTATAAGGAGCAGAATGCTTATGTTCAATGCCAGCTTTCTGTAACATGGCTTCAAATTTTTTATTGATAAATTCAGTACCATTATCTGTTATTAAATAATAACTTCCTGTTTCTTTTTCCCTTTAGCAAATTTTAGCCAGTTTACAAAATGCTGGTATGTTTGTATTTTTGTTTTCATTAAATAACAGAAACCATATCTGGAAAAATGATCAATTATACTCAATATGAAACAGGCTCCACCAAAACTAGATTTCTTAGGTCCAATAATAACCTCTAATGGTTCACTGGTTTTGAATCCATTTACCCTATTTGCAGGAGTTGATTTATATCTTGCCTCCTTCTTGACTTTTCTAACAGTCTTCCAGTTATGCCAGTCAATGTAAGTTCATCTCTGTTTAAAACTTCCAGTGAAGACACATAATCATCATAAGTTTCATCCAAAGAAGAAAGAATGATGTAAACTTGATGCAATTCTGAGAAAATCAGCTCCTTTTCTTGCAGCTCTTGTAAAGTCCTTTTCATAAAGTCCAAATGAGATAACATATCATCACCTTTTATAAGACGGGCTCTAAACAGTTTACATGTAAAGTGTATGTGTGCACCCACACTATCTTGAACATAAATCCTCTTTCAAATGTCCCAACACCTAGCAGCAGATTTTTCACCACGAATATGGATTAACTGCTGATCACTCAGTGTCAGTCCAATTATACTAAGAGCCTTTTCATTAACCCGGTTAAAGTCAGCTATTTTATTTTTATCTTCATCATTCAATGGATCCCAAGCTGTTACACCCAGTGGACTATTAACTACAGTCTTTATGCAGAAGTAGGCTGCACTTCATAGACCAGGAAACATAGTTTGTTCCATCCAACCGGGTTATCTGGGATATACTGGTTGACTGTTCTTGTGCCATTGGTAGTTTAGCAATAAACCGCAATCAGCTGTCTGAATATGAAACTGTATATTCACACTGATTCTCAATATCTCTCTGGGCCCATAACCAATGTTATCATATGTACAGAATAATCCTTGAATAACAAGGATATGCCCATGGAAACGTTTATGAGAATAGTTATGAATAATTTATCCAGCCACACACAGATACACTAAATTGAGTTAAAGTTTACTTTAAGAAATAGCACAGTCCAATAAACAGTCCAGGTCATATACGTTTAAAAGTCCAAAGAATATCCAATTACAAAGTCTTCTTGCCTTTGTTATTTACAGTAAACAAAAATATTAAAGTATAAGCACAGCATAAATACAACAGAGAACCTTAGATAGCAACAAAATGTCAGAGAGACAGAATGTCAGAGAGCAAGCTATGATCTCTAGCTCCCTCTTATGATGATTTGCAATATAATCAACCAATTGGAATATAGTATAAATCAATACAGTGATTTTGTCTTAAAGCTACAAACATACATTGTTGGTTTATATATTGCCAACCCAACTAATTGGTGGACAGATTCCTAACAATCAGCTCAGAATTTTTGTGGAAGGCTGACAGAAAGGCACTGAGGTGAATATAAGTCAGGGACAGCATGTGGTATAAAGAGGGCAACCAATAACTAACTGTGGGCATGCAGAAAATGATGGCTCTTATGGACACTTTCTGGAAACAGGTAGTATCAAAATGATTTGGGACATATGAAGGTAAATAAGTAAACCCAACCTCAATTTGAATAAGATTTTTACAATTTTATGCAGAAAATGTTTTATCTATCTACAACTAAAACCCACCTGTTTGTGTGTAACCTTTAACTAAGGATAATGGTGCAATATATTTTGAATTAAGATAATTTAAACTGGCCAATTTATAGAATGCATCCAAAATTCAGCACTCATGAGTTGAAATTTGGAACATTTTATAAAACTTTTTATGACATAAATATTACCATAAAACATTTAATGATATTATACAAAAGTCATAAAATATTTCCTGTGATCAATTCTTTTTTTAAAAAATAATTTTATTAATTTTCTACAAACAAACAAGACAAACAAAACATTAAAACATCAACTCTCATATGTACATCCAGTGTGTCGGTTGGTTCATCAGTTTTGTGCATTCATTCTGTGGTCTCAATTACAATTATGTTACATAACAACTCATATTGTCAATCCAAACTTATATATCCTAATATCACTAAAAAAAGAAGTTTTTGACTATATTTTTAATCATTCATGCTTTATGAGCTAACAATACTTTAAACCAGTTTACTCTATAACAAATCATATAATCATATCAAATCAATCCTAAAAAACCCTTTATAAATATAATGTCAAATAACAAAATAATAGCAAAATAAAGATATTCCTTACTGTCTAGCATTCTAAATATTCTATTATCGTATTTTATCATCTAACCATTGATAAAAAAAGATCCCAAATTTCATAAAATTGTTTATCCTCTTGCTCTCTAATTTCAAATGTCAATCTACTTATCTCAGCACATTCCAATATTTTTTTAATAATTTCTTCCTGTAATGGTATTTTCTCATTCTTCCAGTTTTTAGCAAATACAATCCTAGCTGCTGTTAATACATTTACAATCAGGTATTTCAAATCTTTACTATATGTATCAGGTAAAATTCCCAATAAAAAGATCTCTGGTTTCAAGTCTATGTGTTTCTTTGTCATTTTTTCCAACCACATGCGAATTTTAGTCCAATATTTTCTAGCGTCCTCACAAGTCCACCAAATATGGTAATATGAGCCAGGTATTTGATGACATTTCCAGCATTTTTCAGATTTGTTCTTAAACATTCTTGCTATTCTTGTCGGGGGAAAGTGCCACCTGTAAAACATCTTATACAAGTTTTCTTTATATGCTGTTGACATTGTCATTTTATAATTTTGAGACCACAATTTTTGCCATTTCTCTAAATCAATCCCATATCCAAAATTCTTCCCCCAAACAATCATAGTTTCTTTAACTTGTTCTTCCTCTAATTTAATTCCCAGTAAATAACCATATAATTTTTTAATCACCTTCTCATCAGTACCCATCAAGATCTTATCTAAATCAGTCTGTTTATCATAGAATCCCTCCGTTTTAAAATCTTTATCATACCTTGAATGTATTTGCGCATATGAAAACCAATTCATCCTTATACCTTGTTCCTCTAAGTTTTGGATCGATTTAAGTTCACCCTTTTCATCCAATAGTTCCCCATATCTCAGGGTGCCCTTTCAAATCTCAGCGAATTTACAACACAAAAGAAGTTTCTTACCCAGCCGACACACTTTCACTTCCAGCCACTTTCTTTCCGGAGCTGTCCTGACTTCAGTAGCTATGGAGGCTGCCTCTCCGCCACCAGCAAAAGGGCTTCTCCCGGATCAAACCAGAGATTTTGCGATATCTCTGGGATCCTGGGACAGTGCCCTTCACAATCACTGTCTCTTACAGGATGGTTTAGGTCCGTTAGAACTGACCAGGGGTGAAAATATTGGCTGCGATCTCAGAGCCCCGAGATCGCAGCTGTATCGCCGAAACGAAGCTCCGCCTTCCCTGTGATCAACTCTTAAAGTTTAACTGTGCTATTTTCAAGACAGATACATCTCTGAATATCACCTTAAATTTTTAATAACTTTTCCAGGAAGGCAATAGATTAGAAGCTCTGCCATTGTTTTTTGTTGTTGGTTTTTACAAAAAGTTTTATTGAGTAAATTATTAAAAACATTGGACATGATGTGATTGTCCTGACAATCTTACTGGATTATAAGCTGGAGGAGAAGCAGGTGAAAGAAACGATGTTAGTGTGAGCTAAAAATTTCAGGCATGGTATTAATTTGGATAAATGGCAAACTTTATGGGAGAGAAATAAAAAAATAACATTGGCCACATTGTATAAAGGAAACCTATATAAAATGTTTTATAGATAGGTGGCATCTTCCTCCAGAAAACTGGCCAAAATGTATCAAAATATATCACCCGATTGCTGGAAATGTAGCCAAGAATACAGATCATATTACCACACATGGTGGAAATATAGAAAAACTCAGGAGTTTTGTCATAGAATTCAGAGGTGGCTTGAGGAGATGGTAGAGCATAAAATGGAATATAAACCGGAATTTTTCTTACTTGGAATCATAATAGAAAAATATAATAAAGAGATTTATTTAATAATACATGTGATCATGGCAGCAAGGTTAGCCTTTGCTTAAAATTGGAAAGATAAAGAAATTCCCAATGAAAGTGAGGTAATAAGAAAGATATGGACACGCGCTGAGATGGATAAATTAACTTTGGAAATGAAAGATAAAGATGAGATAGAATACTTATGAAGTATGGGATAAATTCTATCAATAGTGGGAAAAAAGGAAGTGTTAGGGATACACACCCTAGCAGAAGGTGCAACGGCAATCTAGCAGGCAGGCAAATTATGTGAGATAAACGTTGTTGTAGTTTACACTCAGTAAGACAGATACACTGTGCCAGTTAAATAGTTTTTATTCCAGCAAGAGTTATAGCATAGTCAAAACAGTCCATATGTCATAAACTAGTTCAGTTCATCCAGGGATTAATCAGTTGCAAAGTCCAGTGTCGAAAAATAGAGGTCAGTAAACTTACAAATAATCAGTCCAGCAATATATCTCTTTGAAGAAGAAAATCAAACCCCTTTTCTTCGTTTCAGCAACAGCAGGGAAACACACAGTAATCACCATCAATCCATCATTTGTCAGCTATCCAGTAAAAGCCAGCTAACAGTGAGCTCTCTTGCTCCCTCTTATGGTGATTTTACAATCGCACCCAAAATACATGTTTTGCAGTTAAAGTGATACTTACACTTAAACTCACTAACATAGTTTATATATTATTTTTACCCAAACTAAGTTAGGTGACCAAGGTTATCCCTAACAGGAAAGATCTAGTATCAAAAGAAAGTAGGGTTAACAGAACGGATGATTGGAAATAGATAACATTGTATAAATGTATAAATGTATATAAAACATGTATTCTATGCCATAATATGCATGACAAACAGGATTGTCAGAAGCTCTGCCATTATTGAAGGCACTGAGGAATCTGGTAAAGAAATATCTCTGAAATTATGACTCAATAGTCATGGTTGTCTATTGTTGTTATTTTAATAATGGAAGAACATAACAATGTTGAACAGGTTTTACTGACAATTCATAATTAAAGAAATGACTGGGTTAAAGTTACACTCAGTATCTGTGAATCTAGTCACTATGACTGCCACTCAAACAATGGTGAAAATAGACCATAATTTCAAATGGTTGATGGATCTAACTGCTGATTAGATTGATAAGGCAGCTTTGGACAGAATATTTACTACTGTACAGGAAAATAGTGCTGGTAAGCTTAGTTGGGCACACTAACATATGTAAGTTTTGGATTGAATTCCAAAAAGGTGCCTTGGAGCACAGAGGAAATACAAATGTAATATCTATGTACACTGAACAGAATCCATACCCAACACGGTGTCTGCCAGGACTCATTGTTTAAGTGTGGTCTTGTCTCTACCCCTCAATGTGACTGTGGTGCTCTTCGACAAAATATTAATCACTTTGTGTCCGAATGTCCATCAAGAGGATTTAACATTTGAACTACTATAAGTCCATGTATTTGCCATATGCTAAATAAATAAATAATCTATGTACAAATATCTAGTCTTTTCCAAGAATTATACAGTACTTGTAAGGAGGTTGAGGAGCAATTCTAGGAAAAAGACACAATTTTGAAAGAGTTGCAGAGAAGTGCTAGGTTGCTCCCAAATGCCCTTTTCTAATTACCACTGAAGCATTGCACAGCCCGAGTAGAAACCTTTGTTTGCCTCTAAAATTTACACTACCTTAATCTTTACCACAAATGATTACTGCATAGCTAAAATATTTGCTGAGAAGAATGGAAAATACAGCAAATAAATATTTTAGTAGAATTTGCATCAGTAGCAGATGGACAGGTTTTCCTTTTTTTCATGCAGCAATAAGACGTAGAGTGGGTTACACAGGGTGTGGGAAATGAATATTATTTCTTAATCAGGTTTAAACTTGTTCATTTGATTCCTCAAGCAGCCCCACACCCCTTTCTCAGACTCAGTAGATATTTAATATGGGACAATGTTGCAGCTCCAGGCATTCAAAGAACTGCTATAGCACGGGATGAGGAATTTGGTTTTGTTTTCAATGTGGCAGGAATCAGGTAAAGCCAGCCTGGTGCCACCAGAAATATTGGATTATGATCCTTATCAGCCAAAGCCCAATATGACTGATGGTCAGGAATTACAGAACAAAGACTGTGAAGGTTGAAAGGAATAATAATACAAAACTATTACAGTATATACAGATGAAACTCAAAAAATTAGAATATCGTGCAAAAGTTCATCTATTTCAGTAATGCAACTTAAAAAGTGAAACTAATACATGAGATACTCATTACATGCAAAGCAAGATAGTTCAAGCCATGATTTGTCATAATTGTGATGATGATGGCTTGCAGCTCATGAAAACCCCAAATCCACAATCTCAGAAAATTAGAATATTACATGCAATCAATAAAACAAGGATTGTACATAGAACAATATCGGACCTCTGAAAAGTATGAGGATGCATATGTACTCAGTACTTGGTTTGGGCCCCTTTTTCAGCAATTACTGCTAAGGCGTTATGGAAGACCAGGATACTTCAATAGCGGCCTTCAGCTCTTCTGCACTGTTCGGTCTCATGTTTTTCTTTCTCTTGGCAATGCCCCATAGTTTCTCGATGGGGTTCAGGTCAGGTTAGTTTGCTGGCCAATCAAGCACAGTAATCCCATGGTCATTGAACCAGGTTTTGGTGCTTTTGGCAGTGTGGGCAGGTGCCAAGTCCTGCTGGAAAATGAAGTCAGCATCCTCATAATGCTAGTCTGCGGAAGGAAGCATGAAGTGCTCAAAAATCTCCTGGTAGATGGCTGCGCTGACCTGGACTTAATGAAGCACAGTGGACCAACACCAGCCAAATCAACACAGACTGTAGAAACTTCCCACTGGACTTCAAGCATCTTGCAGTGTGTGCCTCTCCATTCTTCCCCCAGACTCTGGGTCCTTGGTTTCCAAATGAGATGCAAAAGTTGCTCTCATCAGAAAAGAGGACTTTGGACCACTGAGCAACAGACCAGTTGTTTTTCTTTAGTCTAGGTGAGACACTTCTGACGTTGTTTGTTGTTCAGAAGCAGCTTGACAAGAGGAATATGACATTTGAAGCCCATGTCCAGGATCCATCTGTGTGTGGTGGCTCTTGATGCCCTGACTCCAGCCTCAGTCCACTCCTTGTGAAAGTCCCCAACACTTTTGAATGGCCTTTTCCTGACAATCCTCTCCAGGCTGCGGTCATCCCTGCTGCTTGTGCACCTTTTTCTTCCACACTTTTCCCTTCCACATAACTTTCTATTAATGTGCTTTGATACAGCACTTTGGGAACATCCAATTTCTTTTGCAATTACCTTTTGAGGCTTTCCCTCCTTATGGAGGATGTCAATGAGGGTTTACTGCACAACTGTCAGATCAGCAGTCTTTCCCATAATTGTGCTTCCTACTGAACTTGACTGAGAGACCATTTAAAGGCTCAGGAACCCTTTGTAGGTGTTATGGCTTAATTAGAAGATTAGAGTGGGATACTTTGAGCCTAGAATATTGAACCTTTTCACAATATTCTAATTTTCTGAGATTGTGGATTTGGGGTTTTCATGAGCTGTAAGCCATAATCATCTCAATTATGACACATCACGACTTGAACTATCTTGCTTTGCATGTAATGAGTCCATCTCATATATTAGTTTAACCTTTTAAGTCGCATTACTGAAATTTGCACGATATTCTAAGTTTCACCTGTATTCAAGTTTGTGTATTTCTTATGCGTATATGCATGTGTCTGTGAAAATATGCTATTGGAAAAAATGGCTATATTCACACAATGTGCTTGATCATGTTAAGATAAGCCACAACTTTCTGGATCCACAGTATACATTTGATCACAAATTTGGATTCATAAAACACTAGATGTCTGTTACATGATTTACGCTTCAGTGGAGCATGCCATCACAGTACATTGCTTGATGACAATCTGGCTATCACATATGTTAATCTATACTAGTGCTTTCTTCAAAGATAGGCAGTTGGCAGGCTGCAGAGAACTAGAATTAATTTAGACCCACCATTGTTTTATTTCTAAACAAGATGATTACCTGGGAGCTTAGAGGAGGAACCCTGACTGTAATACTCATTTGTTTGCTAATTAAACCAATAATTCAATATATTTCTATAGTTGCTGGCTTTGATAACATTTGGAACCTATCAGAGGAAGGGAGGTTTAGTGTACCTGAAGTTCCATAACTCTTCTTGGAACAAGCAAAGGATCAGTGATGGATGGGCTGGTGGACTGTGGGACAGGAAGCAACACACTCCCCTGGGATTTCTGCCGGGTGGAGTGGAACATGCTACAGACCAACTGAATAGGTCTTTATTCGGCTTTAATGTGGCCAAAAGATGAAACTGCACGGGACTCTTTCATATATTTAACTTCAAAGCTGCGATATTATGCCTAGGATAGAAATGTAAACAAGCACTCAGCATTTCCTACCTAGACGAAATGTAAGACTACGGGTGCGAAGCATCAATGGCCTTAATCGAGTAGTAGGCACACAGGCGTGCACAGCGCCCTGTCATACGACTCACGCACCTCCCTCTTACGTTGCCCAGATCGGGCCCTTTAAGCCTCACCTCCCCACAATCCCAGACCACGCCCCTCAGCCAATCAGGACGCTGTAGCGGCAGGAACGGAGCCGATGCGCCTCCAATGGGAGAGGCCAGTGAGGCTACTATTGTTGATGAGGCGGCCGGAGAAGCCTCCTGAGTGTCTCCCCGTGTGTGAGGATTCAGTGTTGGTGTGGGGGAGGGACCGGGAGGAAGGAGGGGGTTTTGTTTGCTTCCTCGCTTCGCTGTTACTACTGATTCGGCCTCGGGCGGGTGCCCGGAAAAGACCAGGATGTCTTCCCAGCCGCGCGTCAGGCGCAGCGGCTCCCCGACTTCAGCCACCTCCGCGGGGGGAGGGGGAGCCGCGGCCGTGACGGCGACTACGGCGGCGGCAGGCGGGGCAGCCGGCACCAACAGCCGCCTACAGCCTATGCGGGCCACTGTGCCTTTCCAGCTTAAGCAGCACGGCAGTCCCACGAGGAGCGGCAGCATTCCACGAGGGGCGGCGGTAGCAGCAAACACCCCACTCCAACCGTCGCCGCCGCCGCCGCCTCCCTTGCCTTCCGCGCGTGCCACCAGCCCCACGCGATCGGTGCTTGGTAGCGGCAGCAATGCTGGCGCGCGCGGGGGCAACACCAATCCCAGCAGCAGCAGCAGTAGTCCGGCCGTGGGCACGCAGACGCTTCTCGGGGCGGGCGTCTCCGCCACAGGGACACCTTCCTTGTCCTCTTCCTCGGGCTCCGCGCGCGGCAGCCCTACGGGCGGGGGAGGGGCGCGTAACAGCCCCCCTCGCCTGCCGGCGCCGCCCCTACCCGGTTCGACGCCCTCGCCTTGTTCGTCCCCGGTTTCGCCACCGGTGCCTGAAGGCAGTGCCTGTGCCGCCGCCGTCTCAACGGGAGGAAAAACCCGGCATCGCCAGCGACGGCATTCGCCGGAGCAAAACAGGGCCTCTCCGGAGAGAAAGAGCCCTAGTTCGCCTGTTTGTAAAGGTGAGAGAAATGGGGGTAACGGTGCCCTTTTAAGCGGGCGAACGGATCTGGGGCTGTGTCTCCAGAATGGGACAGAGTCGCTTGTCTTTTGTATCCCGGAGTTCTAAGTCCCAAGTTCTGCAGCCTCGTGAGCTGACCACGAGGCGCTAACTTTGGGCACTTCTCGTTCTCCTTCTGAAGCTGTCGTAGGGAAATTAAAATCGGAGAGGGAAATCTCTTATTTCCTCTCGTTTTGTTTTTGGACGGACCTCTGACGTTCTCCTGCATAACTGTCTTCTCCCTGCTTGTCTATCTTTTCTTCCTAATTCTAATGGTCCCTGGGAGAGTGGTGATGGTATGCCACAACTGACAGAAGTAAAATGCTGTGAAACGACAAATGTTATGTCTACAAAGAGTAAGGGAGATTACAAGTACATGTCTCCACTTGTCTGTTTTTAAGGCAGATATTAATAGCTATTTTTAAATTTATGCCCTGCTTTTTTGTTTATATAAACAAGAAGACTTGCAATAAAATAAAGTACAAAAGTTTCTTATGGTTAAATAATAAATCCTAGCCTAGAGATAATAGTCTTGAAGAATTTCTCTCTAATGTCTAAGAATGACATTGGTATTTCTTTAAGCTTTATTTTGTCTGCTCTCTGAGAACACAAAAGACAGCTACTCAGAAGGAGAAAGAATTAATAGCTACTTTGGATCTCTGTAAGATTTCGTCCTCAGTCCAGGAGGAAAGTAGGTTTGTATGAAACAGGAATAAGATGAGGTAAATGCAAATGAAGGTAAATAAACTAGCTTCAGGAAAAAATATTAATATAACTGTCATCTTCAAATTTTGGCAACAGGAGTACATATAAGTAAGTGTTCTTTAATTTCACTGAGTAAAAATGCTTAGTACAAAAGGTTACAGACAATAATAACATCTTGTTAACATGCATCTTCCACATTTAACTTGATATGCGCCCTGAAAGCAAGCTGTTTATCTAATATATTAATGAATATGTAGGTAATGATTCTTTATAAAATGAGATTAAATAGTTAGCTTGGTATAATGTAAGTAATTGGTATAATGTAAGTAATAGTAATGCAGAGTACCTCATTATTTTTGGTGACTGACAAGAGTGCCAGCTTCTGAAAACAAGGGAAAAGTTGGCTTTTACTCTACAACTCCTCCCCTGCCACAAATACCATAAATAATCATGTTTTGTGCCTATATTAAACATACTTTAAAATGGCATGTTAATGTTTTAAGGATAAATACTAAAGAGGCCTATGTTGCCATCATAGTCCATTTCCACTGAATTTCAAACACACTGGGCAATCTTCTGTTCCTTGCTGAAAAGCATACCTGATTAATTCAGTGCAATCTTAAATTTATTTAGAAATAAATTGTGTAATTTCAGAACAATACAGAATTGTATCTACAGTTTTTTGCCCTATGCTACAAGTAACTAAATTGACTTGTTATTGTCAGTTGCTATGGTCTTTGGAAATAGTGATTGCTTTTCAACCCCTCTTCATTCTTGAAGAGAAAGTGATATCTGAATTTTCCAAGTGAAACAATGTGGCTATTAGAATGCCTTTGCTGGGCAGGAAACAAGAGAAGATTCAGGTTTGAAGAGGCCAAAGTATAGTGTTTTATGGTTGAGAGCATTTGGTGTAAGCAGCTGGGAGTGAATTCTTAAACTGATGACATCTGTAATGTTGCTAAACAGCTTTCCCACAGATTATAGATAATCTAAATATAACTTCTTATAAACTCCTATAATGCTGCCAAGAAAACTGTATTTGCATAGCAATAACATATATAAGTTTAGTCCTCCAATGTTGGGAACCGTGCCAGGAGACATTCCTCTGGTTACTGGAAAAGTGGACATAATTTTTTCAAATCTGCATGGCGGTGATGATGTGCCCAGCATGTGGCATGCATTAAAGCTAATGAGGGTGCCAGAGTAACTTTATTATTTGAGAAACTTATGCAAATGAACATGACAGGACCATAAGAACATAGTTTGGAGAATAATACAAATTAGGAAAGAATATGAGAATACATTTAATTTTCAGAGTGATTATATTATGGAAGAAATGACAGCAAAAATCAAATTTGGAGGCTGAAATACGAAACAATTGAAATATACAAAAATGTCACATTTCTATCCCAAATAAAGATGATTTACAGGACTTTATGCGAGTAAAATGGAAAATAAACTTTTAACATTTTTGATGGATTTATAGTTGATCACAAATTTGGCAAAGTATTTTGTTTTCTTGAACTCTGCAAAATATAACAGACACTGGAAGATTAATCTTACAGGAAAGCAGTAGTAAACTTAGGAATATAAACAATAAAGAAAAGTGTATGATAAAAATCAGAATCATAAAGCAGTAGTTTTTCCCTTGAAAAATGGAAAATGAGAAAGAATGAGGGACAAAAGAAAGATAGTAGCTACCAGTACCTCTGGAACCATAATTCAGACTTATCTAAGGAGTACTATGAACTACAAAAAGAATCTCTCAATCTATCCTGAACAAATAAAAGACAGATTACCTGATTATCAGAAAGCTGAAACTCACACTCTTTGGGCCTGTCATATGTAAAACAATGGCTAGATAAGCATTATGTATGGCAAGACTGAGTATAATAAGAAAAGAAATGGATAAATGCAATTTTAAAATTCCTTGACTATTTCTGGAAAGCTATAGGTTTCCAGGAGACATTTGTCACAGAAGTTAAAATTACTACATATAAATTCTATTTTGAAAAATCTGTAATATTTATTTTATTATACCTACCTTTTGAAAATATATAGCTTTTTTTAAATGCACATATTTTTCACCTGTCATGTCTGTAGCTATATTTCTAGAATAAAATCACCCCAAACTATTGACCAATTCACATTTTGATATCCTATTTTATTTCTAAGATCCCATGTCCAGTCTACTAGAAACTTGTGTTTCTGTAAAATATAAAATAGTATGATGTAAAAACATCAGTCAAGCATAATCTTTGAAGAATATTTCTGTGGTATAATTTAAGAGGATTCTTGGAAAATAAAATAATTGTAGCTCACAAACCATCTTTCTTAAGATGAGTTAAGAAATTTTTTTAAAGAGCTATCTTAAATATTCAGGAGCATAAGTAATAAATTCTTTTTAAAAATATGTTTTGTCTGTTGATAAAATTCACTGCCACATTCAGGCTGAGTTTTGAAAATGGTAGTTCTAATTCTACGTGAGCAGGATTTCTATTTGTACTGCAAATGAAACTAAACATATTGAAAGAGATAAGAACTAGCAACAGAAGCAGTAATTTAAAACCATAATAAGGTACATAATTTGAAGAAACAAAAAGCAATTAAAGATCAGCTGGAACTTATCTGTAAACCTCCAGACTCTTTGAAGATAATGCAGAATATAAATATAACAGGAAGTTAGTTTTGACTTTTTGCGGGTTTTTTGTGTTTCCTTTTGTTCTTTAAGACTTTGTAATACTATCCCTTGTGTCTTTAAACTTGAATATTGTCCAAAGTTATACTGGAAGATAATGAAACAAGATTCAAAGTTCAAGGGGTGGTAAAGTTTATATATAAGTTAAAATGCTTACAATATTCACTTAGATGTTGTTGTATTTTGCAGATTGAAGTTCTTAAATATCCTTGTTACATGCATATTCTTTGTCATTCATCTCTGAAATCTTAAATTTTAAAAATACTAATATTATTCACTGTCCCTCAGAATAATTATTGCACAATTAGTCATTGCATATTGAATCGGTTTTGGAAAGTGATTTTTTTTAAGTGTCAATTTTTTGCTTTAATACAGCTTGCTACAAAATTGAATGGGAGAATGGTGCTTTCTATAATTCTCTGTGGATTCAAAGCTGTCTTTAGCAATCTAGGTGAACATTTGTAGAGTATCTTCTCAGGAGAATAGATGGATCATAATACATCTGCAAGAGTAGTGGAGTTCTGTTTTTTGTTGAGCTTTTGGAAATCAACCAAGATTTAAGCGTACATAAATATATCTATTAAAAATGTGAAATCTTGCTGATATATAAGCTCATCTACTGTCTTCTTCCATTGTCTCTAATACAGCATTTCATTACAATTTTTCTTTCTTGTGTGGTGGTTTAGTGCATAGGAAGTTGGTTTAGCGATAGATTCCAGTGTATGATTGTTAATGGGACACTGTTTAAACAAAGACCAGTCACAAGCGATGTACCTACCACAAGATTCAGTCCTAGATCTTGTTCTGTTCAGTGTGTTTGCAGATGATACAACAGAAAGATAACATTGGTCTTTTTGCTGAAGACATAAAGGTGTGTAATAGAATTGACATTATTGGGGGTATTTGTAAGATGGAAATTATATGGCATTACTGGAAAATTTGTCAAAAATGTGGAGTCTTCAGTTCAGTGTTTCTAAATATCTTGCATTTGGCAACATGGAAGCTTCTTATGAAATACTTTGTGAATAAAATTGCTCTCATCATTTCTGAATTGGGTGCTGTTTAAAAACTCATGACTTGATTACTGTCTCAATGAACCTAATATAGAACTATCAATTGTTCTGTGAGAGAGAAGGCCTTTTGTACTTTTTGAAAGGATCTGTGTGGAGTTTGTGTACAAATTAGTGATCCCCATATTCTATAGCTATTTTAGTCAGTAATGTGACTTGGTTTAATGGTTTCTTGAATTATATTGTTTTCTTATTGCTGAGAAATGGATGTATCCCTCTTGTCTTTCCAAACTTGTCATCAAGGATATAGGTATTCTTTTATTTACGGCCACAATTGGGACAAGAATTTCCATTGCTAAGCAAGGTGATTGCCATATCCGATTTTATGGCCTTTTTGCCACAGTTAAGCAAACCACTGCAGTTGACTGAATCATGCGTTTGTTAGGCAAAGCCAGTTTCCAGCATAAGCTTTGCTTATAGAAAGCCAGTTGGGAAAGTCACAGATGACAATCACATGACCGTGTGATGCTGCAACCATCATAAATACATGCCAGTTGCCAAGCACCCAATACTTGATCATGTGACTGTGGAGATGCTGCAACAGTTGCAAGTGTGAGGAGCGTTTTTTTTTGGAATTTTGTACAATCACGATCTGGTGATTGTAAGTCATCAGTATCATTATAACTTTGAATAGTCACTAAATGTACTAGGGGGAAGAGAAACAGAACATTTTTTCTTAAATGCTAAAAAGTATTTAACATAGTGTACTATCAACTACAGACTCTCTAGATAGTATACAATGGGTTTTGTCATCCTTTTCGTTTCCTGAAATCCTAGCTTGCCGTAGGTACGAAGATTTGGTAGATTTTATTAATGATCCTTATCTACAAATACTTATATGGATTTTACAATTTGAAAAAAGAAATGCCATTGTATGTATTAGAGCCTGGAAAATAAATGGAGAAGGGATTAACCAATAAGCTGAAATAATTCTCAGAAGCTTTTGTTGAATATGGAATCCTATCTTGGACTCATTTAGTTGTCTAGGTAGCATGCTTAGCATTCATTTTTTAAAGATATAATTTATTTGTTTGTGAGCCTTTGTGCAAAGATTTATATTTTGTGCCTTTCAACAAATCATGTGGTTGATAAAATTGACAGTTAAGAATGCACCATTGCTATTGCTAAACAGATATGTAAGGCAACAAAAATATAAGACTGGATCTTCAAGGGTTCTATTGTGAAATAAGCGCACCAACGTGCCTACTGTCCTGTCCTATTGTTTCTTTTTATTTTTCTTATATGTATCCATTTCAGGTATTCATAGCTATGTTTATACTTATACCTGTTATCTTATAATCGCGCGACAAAATAAATAAATAAATAAATAAATTTATGAAAATTGCAGGGCATCTTGTTGAACTTACCATATACGCTAATGCTGTAGAAATTCATACATTCTAATACTTTTCAGCTATCTTTCTTATCCCTGTTTTACCAAACTACCAGTCTGAGTTAGCTACCCATTTAGTAGGGGTGTGAGAGAAGCAGCAGCTGTTCACATCAATTTTGACACTTAGATTATTGAAACTGTTCATTAGCTATTATGCCTATTATGGTGTCAGAACTTATGTCCTGGCATATTATGCAATCTGACATGCAGTTGGCTACTTGAAGTTCTCTCTGGATTGTTGCCTGCAGTATGGTGACATGATGGAGCACCAGTTCAGCTAACGATTAAGGCAGTAGTCTAGAAACTAGGAAACCCAGTCTTGCTTGAGGCATGAAAGCTTGCCAGATGACTTAGGGCCTGTCAGTCTCCCTCAGGTTCTGGTAAAGAAGCTAGTTAGTTAATTCCTATTGCAACCAATGAATCAACATTCAATAGTTCCTCCACTTGTGGGAAAAACGTGAGGAAAAAATAAAAAATGCGACATGATGAATAAAGGAAAGGCTAGCATTTTACCTGATTAGATTTAATTCAAGTTTATCATGCAGTGATTTATCCATTAAAAAGTAAAGGAGTCCCTGCAGATTTTACTTGGCTAATCATTGCTGACTAAAAAGGATGGTGCTCATCTCCGATTCAAGGCCATTGAGCCAGCACTGTCTGAAGACATTTCCATGGTCGTGTGGTGGCAGCATGACATCATGGAGCACTGTTACCTTTCTATCGAAGTGATACTATTTATCTACTCACATTTGCATGCTTTCAAACGGCTAGGTTGGCAGGAACTGGGGTGGGGATGGGGGCTCATCCCATTGCGTGGCGCTTGGGCCTTGAACCTGGGCTGTCAGCTTTCCAGCTGCCAGGCCTAGTGTTTTAACCACTGTGCCTCCAGTTTATCCATTGCCCTGTTATTGTTGAATCTGAAAGCATGTAGCCCAGATGCTATGCAAAGAAAGAGTAGGAGTAAAAGCATCGATGCTACTATGAGGAGAGACATATGCCATTCAGTTCTTCTGCCATGAGTTTATATTTTTCTTGACATGTTATTTTATAAAATTATATTTAGAACAGAGAAATGTTTTGTCTTAATGCTTATTATAAACATTAATGAAGCAGATGATTAATAAAACATGCCAAATGTGGACTGTTTTGAAGCTATTCTGAAATGGACTCTGCTATAGTTTTATGATAGCAAAGCCATAGACTGCTCTATTTTATAATAATGGCTTTTTCTACCATGGCAACTTTCTTATGGAGATGATCAAGACACTTCTATTTTACCGGCTTTTATTAGCACAAAGAAATCAATTATTTCTGGGCTGTTATTTTTTTAAAGTGCAAACATTGTGTGCATTTTATTGTAAAAAGTAATCTTTGATAAACTTTTTACAGATTTCAGAGAAACTTTGGACTAAAAACATATTCTTTTCTGTTCATTTTTTTCAGAGATGCAACTCAGATAATTTTATTTCCATATCAGGATTTTCAGGATTATCAATCCTCCCTACTTTAAATACTGACTGTATTTAATGTTGCAGATCTTTATTTAGTCGTTTATTAATTCATGTATTCAGATTTAAATAGCCACATGTTCATCTCATCTGTATGACTTTGTGCAGCTTACAAACAAAACAAATATAAAAACAACAAAAAACAAGGTAAAGCAATATAAAATTATATAGAAACCATCATAAATGCACTAAACTCACAGCCAATAATCCCATTCATTGAAACAGTCAATATAGCCACTGCTCTGGCTACATCACACTCGTCATATGCCCATTGGCAAAACCATCTCTTTCTTGTGAAAAGCCAGGTTGTATGCAATCCAAGTTTAGTTTTTCCAGGCATGGGAGCAGGGAAATCCAGAAAATAACTGAGAAATAATTTTTATGTATTTTAATGACCCTGCTCATATTATATTAGTTAACAAAAACTAAAACTATAAAAAGATGCATTTGTTTTTTCTAGATGAATTAAAATGATTCTACATGTGAACATAATACGACATGTATTTTTAATTGATTTCCACTGCACTTTTAATAGTTGAGTATAATTTAAAGTTCATATTGAGTTGTGATAAAACACATTTAGCAGATCATGTTACTTGCTGATACTATTTAATTTTTAGTTCATACAGGATGTCAATAAATATTACCATATATATTTTTCTGTAGTGTAGTGAGTCCAATCGAAAAATATTCAGGAATATTGTGTAGGGAGCTAACATGGATTCTGATTTCAATGTCTTTGTAACTGTATAATCTACATATATTCATTTGTATGGTACATGAATATTGTGTGTTTGTTAAATAGGATTTTATAATCATATTCCTCTTTTGAGAGAACATCAAACTGAGGAACACTGAATAGTTTTTTAACAATTGGGCATAGTGTAATTTGGCCCAATAAAAGTAAGACATTGCTCAAATGCCATCAGCCCAGCTGTTGTAACTGCTATCTTGAAGTAAATACATCTCTTGTTATGTAGGTCACATCATGTGAAGCTAGCAGCTGGGCAGTTGTGGGGAGGATAAGAATAGCAGAACTAAGGTGAAATGATAATGAAAATACTGCATGGGGACAGATTGTATTTTATGAAATATTTTCAGACAACCCAGGAAATTATATGAAAGAAAATGGATTCAGAAAAAAGTTTAAAAATACTTCATTGGTAGTAGTAAGTAAGTGTAGGGCTACCCTATCTAGATAGTAACAATCCAGACACACGCACTCCATTAAAAGAGCAAAGAAATTGTTGCCATCTAAAGGCTATTTGGAGTTTTGCAGTTCAGATCTGGTAGCCCTAATTAAATATGGCTTGATATTTGCAGTCTTGAAACTGCAGATATATTTTGGCATTTGCTTAATTAATACATTTTTGTATCTATAATTAAGAATCAATCAAAATGAACAGCTACTGGCACATAAAGGTGAAATATTTCTGGATACTAGGTAGTAAATTGAGCAAACAAGCCTCAAGGTTATATAATAATGACAAATTTATCAGTTTAGTTACAGTTGTCGGAAGTATTATGTGACAAGATCTGTGCATTTAATATGAAACCACACAAACCATAGATTTCTGCTATACTTTTATGTTTCTAAGTTGACCTTCTTTATATACCTTTCTTTTAATGGATTAATGTAATGGGCATTCCATTAAATGTAAACATCTGTTGAATCCAAATGAAATTTTACACTTGTATATTTAGCAGATGGGATTTAGTACATACACAAAACCATATAACAATTGGAAGTCTCAAAAATGTATGTTTGTTAAAGTAAGGGTTTATTTTAAAACCCAATATGAATGTCAGTTTCAGAAGCAACTGGAGAAATGGGGAAATGTTAATTGTCTTGTTGTATACATCTACATCAGGTCTCTGTTTATCAGTTTTTTTTCAGTATTGTGGATTTTTTAATGTATATGTTCAGAAGCAGTGGCTTTGATTGAATTGCTATAATTAATACTTTAACAGAGAACTGATTCAAAACTAAATTTGTTTTAAAATTGCATTAATAAATTTTCCTATGTATATTTGGTAAACTATTGGGTGTTAGCAAATACATGCATTATTCCATAGTTCAAGTTAGATATCTGAGTGTGGTACTGACTGGATTGATTTTTCAAGTGAATTAGATCTCTGTTCTAACTTGTAAAAAGAGAGAAAGAAATGTATGACACTTACCTTTAAAATATGGTTCCTGGTAGGTGTATCATTTATGTACTATGTGTGAAATACCAAAAGTGGCATCTGTCTCATTTGCACTACCTGCTATGGCTTGATAAAGAATCCAAGCCAAGAAATCAAGATTATGGTATATTTGTGCAAGCAGACCCAAATTAAGATCCAAAGCTGCATAAATTGGTATTGAAGCACATGACCAATATTGCAGCAAAAAATCAGTGTGTTGGGAAAATGGTACATGCAGTAAGAGGTACCCAAAGCCATTCAGTAAACATACAAGGTGTGGTAATGTTTCATATCCTATCTACAGATGACAGTCTTCAGAAACAGGATAATTTGAAGGATAAGCAGGATGATAGCCAACTATAACTTCTCAGTAGGTGGTACCTGCTAATTTACAAGTATTGAAGTTAAATTGTTATTTTAATATAGAAATATGCTCATCTGTCAAATCTGTCAAATATCAAGTATTCCATGAAGGGATCAGGCAATTATTGCACTGAAAATAAAAGACAAAATCACACTGTTTCCCTTCATGGAGCTGGGGTGGGCATGGCCTGTGCATGATGTGTCTGGCCCATGGTCCGCAGTTTGACACCCCTGTTCTAGATGAAGTGTATACTGTGTCTCCACAAACTTATGACCTCTACTTCTCCATCAAATTGAGGTTCCCATTACTTTCAAATAATTGAAGACACATAATGGACATATCCTTCCATTATTCAAAGATGTTTGCAAAGACAAAGGATTGTTTCAAGTTGATGATCATTTGCAGCAAACCAGAGAAGATGCCAAAATAACAAGAATCCCCAGAGCAATGAGAAATTTGTTGTCTTATTAACAAACACTGAAATCAACAATCCCGTGACAATTGTGAAACCAGTTCAAGAAATCTGAAGATTTCCTACAAATTAAGAGAGCAAATATTATCAATGAGAGGCATTGTGAACATGCTCTACTGTATTTTCTAAGATAAACCTGTAAAATTTGAAAAAACTCCAGAAGAATATAATTTGTTAAAACCAACAAATATAATTAATTCAAATGTGGTAATCTGGAATTATTGCATGAAGTGCAGTACAACAGACAGCAGGAATTTGTACTACACAATGAGCATCTATTGAACATTGAGCAAAGAGCAATATATAACTATGGGTGTAACTACTTGCAAAGCAATCTTTTTTCAATAATTTTCATTAATGTCTATGGAGATTCTCAGTCATCCAGGTCATGGTTGTCCCAAAAGTGTTTTTTCAAGAGGTAACTGGACTTCATTTTTTTCTTTGAAGTCATTTCACTTCTCATCTTCAGCTCTGACTGGATGGTGGAGAATGGAAAGATTTATACTTGCAGTCAGCTTGTCGTTTGCATTCTTTTAAAAGAATGGAAGAAGCTAAAGAAGCTTCTTGGATAAGAAGCTTCAAAGAAAAACCAAAAAGTCCAGTTGCCACTTAAAAAAACACCTTTGGGACAATTTTCATCGATGCGCTGGGGGTAAAAGGAATTATATTTGTCAACAATTTAATCCTTGCTAAAGCTAAGGGAGATGGAGATGTTGCTCTTGCTGTAGCATCATCTGGTATTGTACCAACTTTGATGCCAGGTGGTGAGAAGTTGTATAAAATACTCTTTGTAATTTTTTTTTTTTTTAAAAACCACTACTGCATACAAATTTGCTTCAACATGCTTATTTTCTGGGATGAGAACCCAATGGTTAGGAAGGAAGGTATTAAAGCTATACTGTTTATGTTATATAGTGGAAGAATGAGGCCTTTGGGGGAATTTTAACCATTTGCTGTGGTGATTTCTATCAGCTTCTTCTAGTTGTGAAAAGAGAAAATTATGTTAATGTTGATAATTAATGCATCAAAAAAATCATACTTATGAAGAAATTTTGTGGAGTTTCAGTTGAAAAGCAACATGTTGGGTGAAAGAAAAAGAAGATATTCTGAATTCTTATTGAATATTGCAGAAGATGAAATTCACACAAAATGAAAATCATGAAATAGAAGTATAAAATATAATGTGCAAATTTCACCTAACCAACATTCAACAGGCTTTGCAGAACTGTTCTCAAATATCTTAATTCCCCCAAATTAAATGATGAGAAAATAAATTTCATGTGCTTCAATACTTCCCTGGAATGATGAAAAATATTGTTTTTTTCAATGCTGTCAGTGAAAAAAATAAACATTCTCCAACAGAATTCCTTGATTCATTTGAACTCTGGATTGTCAGAACATAAACTGGAATTAAAGATAGAATCTTTCAACATTTTAATGAGAAACTTCAATCTTCTAAGACTTTGTAATGGAATGTGGAAGAACTTGGAAGAACCCCCCAAGAATCTCATTGTAGCAGATATAAACATTGGTGTGTTCAAAAATGATATTGTCATTATTCACTTAGTTTATCAATTGAAGATATCCCTTTTCAGTGGATCCAGTTCCCAGTACAGTCATGCTTTGCTTTCACTATACATAAAGCCCAAGGACAATGGAAAATGTGCTGATTTACCTGGAGAAACCTATATTCTAGCCTGGTTAGCCAAAGAAAAAGAAGTGAAAACATTATAGTATACTTGAAGAATATGGTAGATCAGCCACAAATGTCATCAAAAGCATCCTTTAGAAGCATTTATACTTGCTTGCTGTTATGGACTAAGCCAACACAGCGGTACAACCCTAAACAGCTTTACTTTACAGCAGGCTTGTAATCCTGCGCTTCTCATTGGCCCGCAAATAGCGAGTCGTGATTGGTTGTTTCTGGCCAGTCTGATTGGCTGTTAACGGGCCCCTCTGATTGGACGCTTGTGAAAGCGGTAAACTCAAATCATTGGTTGTTTTGACAGCAGCCAGCTCTATAAAAGAGCTGCTGCTGCCCAAGTATTTGCTCTGTTCTTATTTTACAATAAAGAGCTGAAGTCACCGTTCGATGTCTCATCTCCATTCCTTGCGCCCATGCTCAGGACTTAACACTGGCGATGAGGGTGGGATGCAGAGACGATAGAGCTGACTAAGTAGGCATCGAACAAGACAGAGCACGTGACTGAAGAGCGCATGCAACAAAAGGCAAGATGACCAGTGGCGCCATACCACCCGCTCCATTCGACCCAGCAACCGAAGACTGGGACTCGTATATAGATCGCTTCCAGATGTTCCTGGAGACCAACAATTTAAAAGATGCTACGCCTGGCAAGAAACAAGCGGTGTTCCTGACTCATTGCGGCCCCGCCGTTTTCAAAATGGCAAAAGCACTGGCAAAAACGGCGGAAGTGAAGACCATGGATTGGGATACCTTTGCCCCAATCCTCCGGGCCCATTACACACCCGCAGTACCTACACTGATACGAAGACACGAATTTTACCAGAGGGACCAACGGAAGGATGAGAGCATTGGGAATTTCGTAGCTGACCTCCGGAACCTAGGAGGCCTTTGTGGTTTTGCAAACCTCGAGGAAGCCCTAAGAGACCGCATAGTTCTGGGATTAAATGTACCACACGTACAGAGTAAACTGATGGTGAAAGGAGACATCAGCCTTACAGATGTCATCGCCGATGCTACTGCCGCAGAAGCAACCAGGAAGTCAGCCGCTCGAATGCGCCGAGTGAACGCACCGCTTCGCCAACTCGCTAATGAGAGCCCATTTGCCACTGAGAAGCACGCTACCACCACCCACCACGAAGACCTCGAGTCATCCTCAGACAGTGAGGAAGAGGAGGTCAACCGGCTCCGCTTGGAACGAGAGCAAAGGAATCAGAGACGTCCGCGCCAATGTGCTGGTTGCAGGGCAAACCACCCGCGATCGGACTGCAAATTCCTCGACGCACTCTGCCATACCTGCGGAAGAAGAGGCCACATCGCGAAAGTCTGCAGAAGCAAGCGAGAGTCCAGTCCCAACCAAAGGGAGAACAACTTCCGTCGGGAGACATGCAAACCTCCTGAGAACCGGGACCGTCTGAACCACCAATGGAACAACCACTACTACTACAGAAATTGAGCACCTGCCTCTTCAATGAGACGAGAAGGGGCCTACCAAACCATTATTATCGGCCACGCTTCATCGTTTGATGCAAGAAAGATCCGGGTAAGGGTTACTATTGAGAATCGACCGTGCATGATGGAAGTCGATTCGGGATCATCCCTATCGATGGTATCCTGGAAAACCCTCAAACAGCTGATCCCTACCATCTGCCGCCAGGACCTCAGCACTCAACGAGTCATCCTAAAAGACTACCAGGGAAACAGAATTCCAGTTGTCGGTTCCAGCCATGTCCAAGTACCCTTCAAGGACCGCACCGCGACGCTTCCCCTGACTGTCGTCCATCATGACCGACCCAGTTTGTTAGGGTTACAGTGGTTCGCCCCACTCGGGATTGAACTAACCGGCATAACCAAACCAGAAGCGACGACTGGGAAGAGGCTCTCATCCAGGAATTCCAGGACGTGTTCACAGGAACATTAGGCAAGTACAAGGGGACCCCTATATCATTTAATCTCAGCCCCGATGTAGCTCCCATTCGGCTTAAGCCTTGTCGGGTACCTTTTGCCCTAAAGCCAAAGATCGACGAGCAGCTAGATAAACTGATAGCCCAGGGTGTATTGGAACCGATTGACCATGCCCGCTGGGAAACTCCAATAGTAACGCCCATGAAGCCAGATGGTTTGTTAAGAATTTGTGGGGATTACCGGGTCACCCTAAATCATGCTCTTCAACAGAGCGCTTACCCAGTACCGGTGGTTCAACACCTTCTTCATTCGTTGGGTGGCGGAAAAATATTTGCGAAATTGGACTTAGCTCAGGCGTACCAGCAACTACCTGTAGACGCAATAACTGCAGAAGCCCAGAAAATAGTTACACATAGAGGCGCCTTCAAGTGCAATCAACTCCAATTCGGAGTAAGCATGGCGCCTGGCATTTTCCAAAGTTTAATGGAGAGACTATTACAAGGCATAAAAGGCTTCGTGCCTTATTTTGACAACGTCCTAATAGTTGCCCCCACTAAAGAGTTATTAGTACAATGACTCAGAAAAGTTCTTCAGAAATTTAAAGACGCTGGTCTGAAGGTAAAAAGGACAAGTGTCAACTTTGTACGGAGAGAGTGGAGTTCCTGGGATACCTTCTCGACAGACAGGGAATCCACCCCACCGAAAAAAAACCTAACCGCAATCAAAAACGCCCCGAGACCTAGGAATAAGACAGACCTCCAAGCCTTCCTGGGACTCATTAACTTTTATAACATCTTCTTGCCCCAGAAGGTGACTGTAGCCGAGCCCCTACATAGACTTCTCGACAAAAAGGCTTCCTGGGTCTGGGGATGGCGTGAAGAAAGGGCATTCCAACAAGTAAAAGACCTCTTAACCTCCGATGCTGTATTAATGCAATACAACGAGACTCTACCTTTGACGCCTCTACCTGTGACGCCTCACCATTTGGAGTGGGAGCCATTTTAAGCCATGTCCTACCAAATGGGAATGAGGCACTTATTGCATTCTTTTCGAGAACTTTGTCTAAGACCGAAAGGAACTATAGTCAACTTGATAAAGAGGCTCTCGCTATTGTATCCACAATTAAACATTTCCATGAATATGTGTATGGGAGACCCTTTACCATAATTACAGACCACAAGCTGCTACTTGGTATTTTGGCGGGAAACAAACCAACTCCCCGTATCACCAAGAATGACACGATCAGAATTTTTAGCCACCTACGATTACCGATTGCAACACCGCCTGGGGAAGACTATTCCCCACGCTGACGCTTTGAGCCGCTCTCCACTACCAGACATCATAGAGGACCCAGCTCCAACCTTAGCCGTATTGCAAATTGAAACCCTCAAATCGCCGCCACTGACCACTCGAGACATCGCCTTAGAAACAAAAAAGGGCCCTATTTTGGCATGAGTCCTCAGCTGGGTGGAACGGGGTTGGCCGGTCAGCGAAACCAATGACACGTTCAAGCCATTTAAGAATCGTCAAACAGAGCTATTCTCCCAAAAAGGCTGCATAGTGTGGGGAGACAGAGTTGTAATCCCGGAGAAATTGCAACATAGGGTATTAAAAATGTTGCACGATGGACATCCAGGCATCATGCGGATGAAGGCATTGGCCAGGAGTTACGCATGGTGGCCTGGGTTAGATAAACAGATAGAGACTTGCAAAGTGCACCAAATTCCAGGAGACTCGCTCCACTCCTCCAAAAACTCCCCCAACCCAGTGGGAAACGCCTCGAGGTCCTTGGTCCCGTATTCACATCGATTTTGCGGGATCCACAAGAGGACACACTTTCCTTCTAACAGTGGATACCTATTCGAACTGGCTCGAAATCCACAAGATGAAAAGCATTACCACAGAGGCAGTCACTAAAAAATTGCATAAGCTATTCGCTACCCACAGATTTCCAGATGTCCTGGTCTCCGATAATGGCTCCCAATTCACTGCCCTGCCATTTGAACAGTACCTGGCAGATTGGGGCATCCGCCATACCTTAACATCGCCAGCTCACCCTGTGGCCAATGGTAGGGCTGAGCGAATGGTTCAATTTGTAAAAAAGACCTTGCACAAAATGGACCACAGTGACATTGACGACAAAATAAACCGCATGCTTCTTCTCCAGCACATAACCCCAAACAGTAGCATGAACAAAACCCCAGCTGAACTTCTGATGGGCTGGAAACTTCGCTCGCATCTCAATTGCCTCCACCCAAACTACACGCCGGAACAACCCCCAGGATCCAGCAGCAAGTGTCGGGCATTCCAGGAAGGTGACCTAGTGTTTGCGAAAAACTTCTCGGGCGACCCATTGTGGGTCCCCGCTACCATAACGCAACTTACGGGACCTCGATCCTATCGCCTGCAAACTGCAGATGGTAAGATGTGGAAACGCCACATAGACCAACTCCATTCCAGATTAGCACCTAGTCCTATCTCAGCCCCGGAATCTCTACCTGGGGGGGGGGGGAAGGAACATTGAGGAGGCCGAAGAAGAAATAACAATCGAAACCCAACAGCCTACACAACCAACCAGGGGATACTCACCGTCAGAAGGAGAACCGAGTCAGGGAGTGGCCTCACCGCGTGACAGCACTGCGATGGAAACAGATCCAGGAAACCCGGAAGACAGCACTGGCATAAGCAGGGAAAGCAGCCAATGCCACAGTTTTCACCATCCAACCCAGCTAGCAGCCCACCGGAACCAGAGCCAGGACAGAAACCGGTGGAATAGCGCAGGTCAAGCAGACAGGTGAAGCGACCTGCCTATTTACAAGAATACGTCACCCCACCCCTCAGACAGAACCTAGAGGGGAGGGGTGTTATGGACTAAGCCAATACAGTGGTACAACCCTAAGCAGCTTTACTTTACAGCAGGCTTGTAATCCTGCGCTTCTCATTGGCCCGCAAATAGCGAGTCGTGATTGGTCGTTTCTGGCCAGTCTGATTGGCTGTTAACAGGCCCCTCTGATTGGACGCTTGTGAAAGCGGTAAGTCAAATCATTGGTTGTTTTGACAGCAGCCAGCTCTATAAAAGAACTGCTGCTGCCCAAGTATTTGCTCTGTTCTTATTTTACAATAAAGAGTTGAACTCACCGTTCGATGTCTCATCTCCGTTCCTTGCGCCCATGCTCAGGAGTTAACACTTGCTACGCATCCTTCCTAAATAAAATGTTTTCTTCTTTAATTTTAAAACCAAAACAGTAGGTGGTCATTCTGTTTCTCTGCTTAGGTAGAAAACTATCTCTGAAAGGATGACCCAATAGGTCACAGCTTGTCTAGTACAAACTGAAATGCTATTTGACACGAGCAAGAGTAATTTCAAATTGCATTGTTATAAAAGTGTTTCCCCCTCCTGCTTGTTGCTGTTCTCTAAATTATGATCTAGTAATTTATATATGTATAAATTTTAGTAAATGCTTACTAAATTTTGTCTGCATTGTATTAACATATTCATTTGGCTTGGGGTTCAAAAATGCATGGAAGTATATATGTTAAATAAAAATAATGTCAACAAGGGACAATTCCAGGTTTTAGTAATTAGGAAAAATGCCTTTGGAACCTTGGAAATCTTACCTAATAGACTATGGCCATTAGGCAGTGAATTTCTCATAATGCCTCTTGGAGACTTATGTCAGGATTAATGTAGAAAATTGAAAAGGCAGCTTTATTTACTTACTATGTTTGGAGTACTGAACTAGGAAAAAATAAAGGATTTGTAAGCATTAGCAAACAGCTCTGCTAGGGTGATGTGGCCATGGCAGCTGTCCAAGGCCATTGCATGCTAGATTAACAGTAGTTCTGGACCCAGATATGCACTCCCTATCATCCATATTAGGAAGACATTGTGCACTTCATGCATTTGTGTATAGTCTACATTTTAGTATTCTATGTATGTTGTTTAAGCATAGGATACCTGAACAATTGTAAGGAAAAAATACATGCTAATATATTGTAAAGGCATTTATTAACAAAGTAACATAAAATATAATGAATTTAGTGAAATCTGTCTGTAATATGTATTATTTTTGCTGATGGAATCATATGTGTGTCTCATGTGTAGATAAACCACGGCCACCATCATCAAGCCCTTCTAGTATTTCCCGCCGTACCCCTTCATTAGACATACTTGCTGCTCCGTATCTTGCTGGGCAATGGCCTCGTGATAATCATGGGCAAGTCACACCTTGTATGAGGGATAAAGCCACACAGGTAAGACAGTTTCCATACATTAATGCAAAAGAAAGAAAAGACTATTGTAATTGTTTCTTGAAGCTGTATAGATAAAACTTTATTAAATAAATGTTTCTTTGATTTAATCATGCAGATTATAAAATATACATTCTGTTGTAATTAAAAAAGAAAAGGAAAATAGATGAAAAGGAAATGCAGTTATGAATATGCAGAATCTAAATGCCAATATTAAAATTATATATTTTAAAGATGAAAACTATAAAACTGTTCTAATTAAAATAGAATGATAAACAAAATAGGCAATATATGTGTAGATGGTTTTCATATCTTTCATAAGTTAAATTAGACTTTATGAAAAGGAACATGAATTTAGTAATAAATAATTAATTTCATATATATTAACTTATTGGAACTTTTTTATTGGAACTTATTGGAACTTTTGTACATATTTGAGAATTTTTTGAGAATGAAGGGAATCTATTGATCATAGCAATACAAAAGAGAACATGGAGACCCAGAGAATATAAGTCAATCAGTTTGACACCAATGCTAGAGAAGATTGTACATCATGAAGATCAGTTTGTACATATCTTGAAAAAAATGCATGATTGTTAGAAGTGAGGTGCATTTATCAAAAACAGGTTTATTAGATTAATCTTATTTTGTTTGTTTTTTAAAATTGGTTACTTAGTAAGACTATGGTGAAATACATCTTTAACAAAAAATTTGACAAAGTACTCCATAATACTCTGATGACCAAATTAATTAATTAATTAATTTGTGGGTGATGTGATTATCAAATGAATAGTGATCATTCAAATCTATATGTGTACTATAAAAATAGGTACTTTTTTTTCAGATTTTTTCATGCCTTTTGTTTTGTATGCATGCATGTTTTCAAGTCAGTGTTGACTCCTGGTCATTGCATAGACTAGTCCCTGCAGTTTGCTTAACAACATTTTTGAAAGCCTTTGCCTTCTTCCTAGGGTTGAGAGAGTGACTGGTCCAAGGTCACTTAGCTGGATTCATGTCTGAGACAGGATTAGAACTCACGGTGTTCCTTTTTTTTTTTTTAGCTTGATCCCTTAACCACTATGCCAAACTGGCTTTCTGTGAATATTGAGGGACATTACAGAATAAAACCTGGTCAATAACTTTAGAAAATTGATTTTAATATGCTAATATTAAAATTGCCTAATTACTCATCAATAGCCTAAATCTACTATCTTTTCTTTTTTCTTAAGACTGAGAGTGCTTGGGCTGAAGAATACTTGGAAAAGAAAAAGGGATCTCATAAACGCTCGGCATCTTGGGGCAGCACAGACCAACTCAAAGAGGTGAAAAATTCTGTTTTTTACCATCTTGATAATAGTTCAGTATAATAATTATACCTGCCCACCAGTTTACAGTTTAGAACAATGTGAAATATACTCTTTCTGCATTACAAAATTTGAACTTCCATTGAAAAGGAATTGCTTCAATAGGGTGAATCCTATTCATAAAACTGAAGGTGGTGAATACTTTTCCCTGCAGCCTTACATCTCAAAAGGAATGATATCTGCCAAGAGCACAGATACCACCCACATTAAAAATTATAGATCAATTTCTTTATTGAACGCCAATTACAAAATATTTATGAATATAATGGCTGAGAGATTGAAAAAAAATATTAAGTAGATATCTATATACACACAGATCAAAATGGTTTCCTTCTCATCCACGCTGCCTTGAGAGTCCAGGAATAGGAATGGGTTAAGCTCCTCCTTCTGATGTCATAGAGCTGAGTCAGCCACTATAAAAAGCCAGCCTCTGGCTGACCCGCCCATCTTTGGCTCAGCTTCTTGTCTGAGAGCATAGTCGCTGGAAGAAGTGCTTTTGAACAGCTTAAGGAAAAGTTTGAACTCAAAGCGACAGCAATAAATTTAAAATCCAGCTCCCGAGGATCCAATAGAGCTCTGTCTCCAGGAGAGCGGAGATCCGCCCTCCTGCAGTGCCTGGGCTTCAGCCCTGCTGCGCAAGGACTGCAGACCCAGGGAACATTTGGAGGAACCTCCCACGCAGCCTCACTGATCACAACCTCATTGCTGCCGCCGGCCAAATCACTTTACAGCTGACTTGGGGAGCTTCATTCCTGCCACTTCTCAGCTGTTCCGGATTAATTCGATCGCTCGGGACCTGGTAAGAGCCTAAGGAGCAAAGATGATGGCTAGGCCATCCCAGGGCCACCCCACATGGCAGGCGGCCATTTTATTTTGGGGGGAAAGTGCCTCCCCAAGGCTTCACAGTCTCCTGACTTGCCTGGCCTAGGCAACGGGCAGCACCTACATGAGAGAAGCTCACAGCATCCTTGGTGTCTGCTCTGTTAGGCAGATGGAGCCCTTCAACCTGGCCCCAAAGGATTGGAAGAATTCCAAGACTCTTTGAGAAAAAAGAAAAGACAAAGAGGCCTTTCTGCTAACGGAGAGGCTGCTGAAATGCAGCACTTAAGGAACAATTTGCAAAAGGCTCAGATGCAGGTCCAGATTCAACATGCTTCTCACTCTGGGGAGGTGCACGTTAGCCCTGAAGTTTCTTCCAAGGGGGGACCCCTGTTAGTTTGTTCTCCAGAGTCACCTGTTAGCTTGGTCCCCAGAGAGAGTGGAGAAAGAAAAGTTTCCCCAGGACCTAAGCAGATCAGGGCCTTCTTCTAGACAGGCTACCTGGGGGCCTGGCCTTTCCTTCCTCAGTGGCCAGGGAGTTCATGGAGGCATCGGCCTAGACCTGAAGCAACCTACACCCCAACAGCTGTGGGCCTACGTCCTGAGGAGAATAGGACCGAGGACCTTAGGGAAATGGTCTGCAGCCATAAGGCAGGGCCAAGCAGAAGGATTTAAACAATTCCTTCACCCACAAGGGAAAGGCATGCCCTTGTTACATCAGGGTTTTCCCCAAGGGGTCCCCACTCTCAGAAGGGTGTTCCCAGACAGCAGTTCTGTTTCCAGCCCTCCCATTCAGAGTGGGGGAGGAAGAAGAGAAAGACTATTCCAAGGCCTCTGATCATAGTCACTCTCCTCATTCTGAGGAAGAGGAAGGAGAACTCATAGACCCTAATATGTCTGAGGAAGAGGACTTTAGAGTTGATGAGCCTCCCTCAGCAGGAGTTTTCAGGCCTTCCTTATTCAAGCCTCTGTTACACAAGGCTTTGGTTACTGCACAGCTAAGCCCTGAGGAGGTGGCTCCAGAACCACAGGCTATCACATCTGGCCACCCTGATTCATTGTTCTTCAAGCCAGTGGTGCATATGGAGGTCCTCCCCTTCCCACTGATTTTCCTTGATCTAGTGAAGGAACAGTGCATCTCTCCAGGGGTGTAGCCTCACCCATCTGCTCATGACAGACGATTCTATAATGTCGGCCTATCCCTAGCCAATGCCCTGCTGGTACCTTTGGTGGATGCTCTGGTAGTGGCATCGTTTCTTCTTCAGGCACCCCCACCGAACCAGAGGATGTGCTTAAGGCAGAGGACAAACGGTCTGAGTAAACCCTCAAGCGCACTCATCAGGCAGCGGCTTGGGTGATTAGAGCATCAATGGCACCCTTGTTTTTTATGAGATCTTCACTGCGCTGGCTTCACCAGCTTCAGGAGGCTTCCTGGCCACCAAATTCAGAGCACACCAAGATATCAGTAAGATAATTGCGGCGTCGGAGTTTACAGCAGGTGCCACTCTGAGCTTGGCTAAGTTTGCTTCCAGGGCCATGGCTTCTTCAGTGGCAGCCAGGCGGCTACTTTGGCTATGCAACTGGCAATCCGACTCCTGCCGTAAATGGAAGTTGGCATCAGCTCCATGCACGGGCAATAAGCTATTTGGTGACATCCTTGAACCATACTTGACAGAGACCATGGACAAGAGGAAGGTCCTCTCTTCAGCGGGGAAAATGCCCGTGTATCACCCTGGGCCATACTTTCACCCCTCATCTTTCAGACCCGAAACCAGCTCTCGGTTCTCTAGAGGTCAGAGGTTCTTTCCTGCTTGCCAAGAACAACGTCCTGAAACTTCCAGCAGGCAGCAACAGGCCCCTGATAAATGGCCCTTTTGAGGGGGAGGAGGTCGTTCATTCAGACGCTCGAAATGGGTGCCCCATCTCCCCCCCATTGGAGGCCGTTTGGCTTTCTTTGCCTCCAGATGGAAGGAGTCTACATCGAACACCTGGGTTTTTGAGATGGTGAGGTTGGGCCTCCAACTGGACTTTCTCTTCCCACCTCCATGATGGTTTGTTCACTGCCCCACCTCCAGGGACTGCCCTAAACGGGCCCTTACAGAATCGGCAATCCAACATCTTGTCAACATATGAGCTGTTCAACCGGTTCCTGAGAATCAACAAGGTCAAGGCTTCTATTCTTGCCTCTTTGTGATCCCAAAGGCCTGGGGGGGGGGGTGTGTGAGCCATTTTGGACCTTAAATTCTTAAACAAATTTATCCCATACAGGTGTTTTAAGATGCAGACCTTGCATTCTATCCTTGATAGTGTTTGAGAGGGCAGCTTCCTCTCCTCCATAGACCTTACAGAGGCGTATCTCCACATTACTATCTGGCCTCATCATTGCTAGTTTCTCCATGTTTGTTATCAGAACGACCATGTCCATTACAGGCTTTACCCTTCAGTCTCTCGTCAGCCCCAAGGGTCTTCACGAAAGTCTTGGCAGCTTTGGCAGCTTCACTTCGCACCATACCAGTGAGGGTCCAGTGCTACCTAGACGAGATACTCATCCAACTGCAGTCAACCCACTCAGCCCATTGCGACCTTCACATCACATTGCAGAGCCAAAGAAACCACGGGTTCTTGATCCACCAAAGGAAAAGTTACCTTTCCCCGATGACCAGGTTGCTTCACTTCGGGGTGATTATAGATACGTCACTTTGCGAGGTGTTCCACTCCCCGGACCGAGGAGAGCCTTCACAGTGGCATTAGTCAGATTCTGCATCAGAGCACTGTCCCGTTGTCTCTACTGTCCAAGATCCTGGGAAAGATGATCTCCTACATTGGGATCGTCCCGTGGGCCCATCTCTATGCCCGGGAACTCCAATGGTTCTTGCTTCCCTTTCAACAGGCAGGAACAAGCCATTCTACCATAAGGGTACAGGTTCTTTCTCAGGTTCTTCGGTCCTTGGTGGCAGTCCCAGGCTCTAGAGAGGGGTCTTCCCTTCAAGGAGCCAGACAGGAGCCAGCTCACCATAGATGCCAGTCTCCATGGCTGGGGAGCTCATCTGGAGGGGGAAATATAGCCCAGGGATGTTGGTCGCAGTCAGAAAGGACGTGCCCCATAAATTGGCTGGAACTCAGGGCTATTTTCTTAGCCCTAAAACACTTCCGGAACAGGGTGGCTGGTCATTATGTGTTAGTCATGATGGACAACGTGGCCACAAAGACAACAGGCAAGGGGGACCAGGTCTAGGGCCTTGATGAGAGAGGCAGAGTGCCTGGGGATGTGGGTGGAGAGATACCTCCTTTCAATCAGGGCGGACCATATATTGGGAGTTGACAATGTCCAGACCAACTGGTTGAGTTGGTCCACAGAAGACCAGGCACAGTGGAGTCTACACCCCTCTCTGTTTCAGGACTTGTCATGCCGATTCGGTCCTCCAACTGTAGACCTCGTTGCCACCACCCAGAATGCCCAGTTGGGCAGGTTCTTCATCAGATTTCCAACCCAGGGAGTGGAGGGGATCAATGCACTTTGGAGTGCCTGGCCTCCGGGTCTCCTCTATACCTTTCCTCCTCTTCCCATTATTTCAGCTGTAATTTGGAAGTTGTTGGAAAAGGCAGAGCTAATTCTCCTGGCACCCCAGTGGCCCAGGAGACCCCGGTTTGCAGATCTGCTGAACCTATCTGTGGCCCAGCCATGGAAGATCCCAGCATCCAAGACCTCCCTGCATCAGGGAGCATTACTTCATCTGAACCTCCAGAGGTTTAGCTTAATCGTTTGGTGCTCGAGCGGCAATCTGTGAGGGCTTCCAAGTTTCCTGAAAGGGTAATTGACACCATTCAAGCTTCACGAAAGCTGTCTCTCACGTGCATCTACAATGCAACTTGGAGGGTATTCTGCTCCTGGTGTACGCCTTTGGCCAGAGACCCCTCTTCTGCTTCTGTGGCAGAGATTCTAATGTTCCTGCAAGAGGGCTTAGACAAGGGACTTACCCTTAACACGCTTCGCCACCAGGTAGCAGCTCTCTCCCCTGTTCTATTTGGGAGGGACATGCTTTTTGGTCCCATCACCCTTCAGTGCGCAGGTTCCTAACGGGGGTATCTAACCTTCGACCCCCTGTTGTACATAGGTTTCTCACTTGGGATTTACCTAAAAGTGTTACAAGCTCTAATGAAGCCTCCTTTTGAGCCCCTCAGATCTGTATCTCTACAAATGCTGTCCCTCAGGGTACAATTTTTAGTGGCCTTTATCTTGGCCAGGAGAGTGTCTGAATTAGCGGCACTCTTGATACAACAGGACCTGTGTCTTTTCCATCAGAACAAGGTAGTTCTTAGGTTGGACCCCACGTTTGTCTCTAAGATAAACATTTGGTTTCACCAGGCGCAAGATGTTGTGTTGACAGATTTTGCCCCAGACCACAACATGAATTGGAACACAGGTGGCATATGCTGGATGTGAGGTGGGCCCTTTGGATTTACATCAAACGGACAGTGGCCTTTCGAAAATCTGAAGCCATGTTTTTGTCGTTCCATCCCTCTACCCTGGGGAACAAGATAACTGCATCTACAATTGGTAGGTGGATTAGAGCTGGTATATCCAAGCCGTACTAAACTTTGTCCATGCCAGTTCCCAGACACGTCTCGGCCCACTCCACTAGGAATGCAGTTACTTCGACTGCCTGGTCTACTCAGGCGTCGCTGGAGGAGATCTGCGGAGCGGCTACCTGGGCTTCAGCTTTGCCGTTTAAATGGCATTATTGCCTGGATTCATTTGCTTCAGCCCAGGCATCGTTTGGTGGTTCCTCAGTCGGAGATGGACCAGATGTTGGCCTCCCGTGGACATGCAGGCTTTGGTATGTCCCATTTCTGGATTCTCAAGGCAGCGTGAATGAGAATGGGCAATATAATTATCTGAGAACGCCCTTTCTACGCTGCAAGAAAGTCCAGCCCCACCCCATACGTCTGGTTATGATGGTTGGGGAGGGGTGAAATTAATTTCTTCTTTATCTTTCAGAGACACATTACGTTTGTCAAGTATCCTCGCCTAAAAGTTGGGCGGGCCAGTCAAAGGCTGGCTTTTTATAGTGGCAGACTCAGCTCGATGACGTCAGAAGGAGGAGCTTAACCCATTCCTATTCCTGGACTCTCTTGCAGCGTAGATAGAAAGGGCGTTCTCAGGTAATTATACCAACGCCCATTCCAACAAGACAACTAAAAAACAACACAAGGACAGTACTCGATATCTTGGAATACTATGAGGCACATCCAGAAAAAAAGGCTAGTTTTTCTGGATGCTCAAAAAGCCTTCAGTAAAGTGAACTGGCAATTCATGAGACAACAAGTAAGGGAAATTTTGGGTAAATTTGAAAAAATGTTAGAGTCAATATATTCAAGCCAAAAAGCATGGATAATAATTAACTGAGAAACAACAGATTAATTTGAAATAGGAAAAGGAGTCAGGCAGGGATGTCCACTTTCACCTCTACTCTTTATCTAATGCTAGAAATTTTGTTAGGGAGAGACAGACAGAATTCAGAAATAAAAGTACTAAGAATTAAAAAAAAAAAAAGAATACAAGGCCCAAGCATTTGCGGACGACCTTGTATTCTTCGTAGAAGAACCAATTAAATCAGGACCAAAATTAATTAAAGAGATAGAGAGATACAGAGAAGTGGCAGGTTTAATAATAAGGACAAAACCAAAATGATAACAAAAAATTTAACAGAGAAACAAAAAAAATAGTAGAAGCAATGGGTATACAAATTGGTAAGAAAATTAAATATCTAGGAATTTGGCTCACAGCAACAATAAAAGAAGATAATTATGTAAAACTGGTACTAGAAATAAAAAAGGATTTAGAAAAATGGAGGAGACTACAGTTATCAATGTTAGGGAGAATTGCAACTATCAAAATGAACATCTTGCCAAGAATACTATTTCTCTTTCAAACCATTCCAATTAAATTGGATAAAAAAATTCTTTAATGAATTAAACAAAATTATCATGAAATTTATTTGGTCAGGAAAAAAAGCGAGAATAAAATTAAGCTCACTACAAGATAATAGATGCAAAGGTGGATTTGGACTCCCCGCCTGGGAAATATACTACAAAGCAGCAGTCTGAACAAGGATTAAAGAATGGGCCTATCTGAGAAACAAAAGAATCTTAACCCTAGAAGGGCACAACCTAGAGGCAGGGTGGCATGCCTTCATGTGGAATCCTGGAAATAAGAGATATACACACTTGAATAGGCATGTAATTTGAAGTTCATTATTGAAAGTGTGGAAAGAGATTAAACATAAATATTATATGAAGATTCCAGGTGTGTATCCATCATGGAGGTAATGATCCACCCCAATGCCTTAGAAACTGGAAGAAAGATATTACGATGTCCTAAACTCAAAAGGCGGATTAAAGACAAACCAAGAACTTAGAGAACAAGGGATGAAAATAGAGTAGTGGCCATATTTACAACTTAAGATGAGATATAAAAAAGGTATAGAAGAATTTGGAATTGAGGGGAAATCGAAACAATTAGATAAAATATTAGAGGGAACAGATAAAAAATTAGTTTCTAAAACATATAAATATCTATTAGAATTTGAAATGGAGGAAGAAATAGTTAAAGGCCCAATGATTGCATGGGCAAGGAATGTAGGGCACAACATTAATCTGGAAGATTGGGAAAAAGTCTGGAAACAAAATTATAAATTACCGTAACAAAATTGGTTGTTTATGAAGAAAACCAATACAAAATGTGTTACCGGTGGTATCTAGCATCTTCAAGGTTAGCGAATATGTATCCAAACTTAAATCCGACCTGCTGGAAATGTAAGCAAACAAAGGGTACCTTCTTCCACACTTGGTGGCTTTGCCCAAAAAAATACTGGAAAAAAATTAGAATTTGGATAAAAGAAATTACAAATATCCGATTAGAATTTAAGGCCAAAATATTTTTGTTGGGAATGTTAAAAGGGGACTGTGCAAAAGAAATGAAATACCTAATTGTCCATATAATCACGGCAGCAAGAATTACGTTGGCACAATGCTGGAAGGGTGACCAAATGCGAACAAATAACTTGATAATTCAGAAAGTTCTTGACTGTGCTGAAATGTACTTACATAAAAACTTAGGGATAAGGTAGACTCAAAATATAGTACAGCTTGGGAAAAATTGTATAATTGGATTAAGGAGAAAAACCAGGAAATTAAAAGATAAGGTTTTGAAAAATGAAGTGGTTAGATTAAGAGCATATACCAAAAATAGAAAATGAATATTAGTAAAATTGTTTTCAATAAATGATCACACCATCTTAGCTGATTAGAAATATGTAGGTTTTATGTTTATATTTGTATTTGTATATTGGTTTCATTTGCAATGAAACGTATCTTACACATTGTATATATTTTTCTTTTTAATCTTTAATAAAGTTTGTTTTAATTTTGAAAAACAAAACAAAACAAAACAAAACAAAAGGAATGATGAACAAAGGTAATCACGAAAAATCATTCCCCCAAATCATCAATAGTATCAGAGCACAGAGTAGGCTGCTACTACTGGAATATGCTCTGGATCCAAGTCAGTAAAAAATTCCACAAAACTGAAAGTCCTATTCTACATGGGTTTGCATATCCCAGAAGGAGCACATTCACAGTTTGGGGGTGCTTTTGAATGTGATCCTTCCTCTGGTTTCTCAGACTGAGACAGGTGTGCTTGTGTTGGTGTTTTCATTAATATAATACCCTCTTTGGGGAGTTGTCTTTGTGTCTGATCCAGAAATGCTGGAGGCACAGTGGCTGTTCAGCATTTGAGGAATTGCTTTCTTTGTTGACTTTTAAAAATATTTTTTAAAAACAAAATTTAAAACTTCAGAAAGTTGTTTATTTAATTTTTAAATTCTTTTCTGCTTTGTTGTAACAAGTGAGAATGTTTTATATATAAGCATCTAATATAATAATGTTACCAGGAGCCCTTATGGTGAGTTGTGATTCAAAAATTCAGCATTTTTATTGTAGAGTTAAAAACATTTGTCCTTGCAGATTGCAAAGTTACGTCAGCAACTGCAAAGAAGCAAACACAGCAGCAGACACCATCGTGATAAAGAAAGACAGTCTCCATTTCATGGTAATCATGCAGCTATTAACCAGTGCCAGGTAAGATGAGCTCTAAATGTAAGATTTGTAAAAGTTATTGCCAAGGAAGTTCAATGTATTTCAGGCCAAAAACAATGTCTGAAAGCTGCTAGCACTACAGGAGGAAGAGATCATACTAGTGAATATTGTTTCCACTTCAATTGATTTGAACAACTTGAAAATAGTTACACAGCCCTTTTAAAATATTTTACTTTAGGTATTTGAGAGCAGTTGATATCTAGTTCTGGGTACATTTAGAGAAAATAGAGTCTTTTTTGCACAAATGAATGATCTTTACTAGGAAATGAATGGTTGGTTGCTCTTGCTATCATTTAACCAAGACTTCTGTGATTTGGGAATAAAAAGTGCTATTTTACAGTGGTGCCATTTGTACCTACAAGGTGTATCATAGTGAGTAACATTGGAGGAACTAAATCTTGGCAACTATGACAGGAACTACTGTAAGGTACCTTCTTGTTTGTAATGCAAATCAAATTTAATATCTTTTCTAATATCTTCACGGCTCTTTAATCAAATCTGAGTATATTTTTGGATTGTTTTTTCTATTGATAGTTGATTCTAAAAGGTAGAAGCTGTTCACCACTTTGATATATTTGTTGTCGATTCTGCGGTTGCTATCATTAATTTGGTTTTCTTTTAAGTCCCATTTTTTACTGTTCATTGATGACTTTTATCACCAAATACTCAGCAAATACTTTGTATTACAGCTATAAGAGTAGTGTCATAAGCATAGTGCTTATTGATGATTTTTTTCTCCACTTTTAAAACCTCACTCATCTTCTTTTTATCCAGTTTCCATTAACATATAGCCTCCATATAATTTGATTAAAGAAGAAGAGACTAGACAACTTGAACTTCCTTCTTGGCCAACCCAGCCTGTTTCCCATGTTCTGTCTATGATGTACTGTAGTTTCCTGTTTTGTATTCAGGCAGTCTTCAAACTAACACAAAATACTTGTAGCTCAGGTTTTAGATTTTGGCAGTGGTTTATTTCAATTTAGTTTCTGAATGTTACCAGACTAGATAACATCATCAGCAGGATTTTCTTCTCCTATTCTCCTTAGCTTATGTGTGCCTTGTGTGTGCCTAGTCTTGTGTGCCAGTTTGGTCAGTTGATTGTGTGATTGGTTGTTTGTTTGGAGATATATTTAAATTCTGAGCAGCTGATTGGTTCTCTTGTTGATTAGTTGTTCAAGTTGCAATTGTAATACTGCTTCTGGTCTCTTTTTACAGTTTCCTGAAGTTTTGTTATTTTTTTTTCCTGATATTTTTATTTTTCTTGGTTTTGACTTTGTGGCAACCAATCTCAAGAAAGCACCAGGCCTCTCACTGTATTTTATAGTTTGGAAAAAAGTTAATAGTTGAATACTGTCCTTGCTATCATTTCTTGATAGGTGGTATTAAAGTAAAAGAAGTAGAATAATTATGTTTTAAGTCTTGAAAACTGGTTGTTTAGTGATCGATGCTTCCTTTGAGCCTCCAGCAGATATTTACACCTTTGACAGAAATATATAAATTTGGGTTGAAATGCCAATGCAAAACTCTGTACTCTAATTCTTCATAACGCACTTCATTATGATGTGTATCTTGCACTCCATAATAAAAGATCTGGAACTGTAGATGCTATGAAAGTGCTGATGGAGATCAAGCATTTTCATTTCATTAAACTGAAACTAAATTGAAATTAAACTAAACTGAAATTCTGAACTAAATTGACTGTTATGTTTGCGATTAATCTGTTCCAAAGCTTTTTGAAATATTAACCCAAGTTGCAGCTTTGGAAGCCATATTCCATGCTGCCACATAGCCTGAGAAAGTGGGAGGGGGGTGATTTCAATTAAGTAGCTGTAATAGACAAAATAAAATTATTTTGTTCGTTGAAGGTCATTTAGTATGGCTCAGTATGAAATAAGGATTTTACTTTTGGACGGATGGTGATTGGGCCATGTGATGTGATGACGGCCAAGGGGGGATGGATTTGTAGTTTGGGAAATTGTGGAAAGCCCGAAAAACTTTAGATTCAGGATTCCACAGATGTGCCAGGTGCTATTCTAATAAAGGTATTTTTGAGATAGGTTTGTCTCTGAGTTACTGACTGGAATGGAGGTTTGCTGGAACACTGACACCAAGAGATATTTTCATTTCCTCTTCACATTTCTAGTTCTGGTTCTTTTTTAAAAAAATAGCTGAAAACAGCTGAGCACCGTTTTTAAAAATTAATATTTTCATTGTTTGGGTTCTCCCTGTTCTGTCTGTATCAGAATGGTAGCTTGAATACAATAGATCAGGGGTGTCAAACTCGCGTTGTCATGGTGTTGTCACATGACACGACTTTTTTCTCTTTCATTAAACCGGTTATGGGTGTGGCCAGTGTGTGATGCATCCAGCCTGCGGGCCGCGAGTTTGACAGCCCTGCAATAGATCAATTGAATGAAGTATGGATACTGTTATGTATCTATACTTCTATAGAGGATTCAAGGAACAAGGATTATAAATACAAAAATATGCAATAATAAAATAGTACATATCATCTAAAATTCTCCAAATAAACCAGATGCATTTTGTCATTATAATAAAATCTTAAAGATAATTTGATTTGCTTTCTACATTATATGATATAACCCTGATTTTCTGTTACCTCTGTTGGGTTTTCAGGCTCCAGTCCCAAAGAGCATGCTGGTTCCTGTGATACCAATAGCTAAGTCAAGTGGATCCCGTTTCCGTAATAGCATAGAAGGGCTGAATCAGGAGATTGAAATAATTATAAAAGAGACTGGAGAGAAAGAGGAACAGCTTATTGTGAGTATATTTGTACTCAAACAGGCCTTCAGATAAGGAGAGCCAAATCTGTCATGCCCATATATAAGCACACTCTGCATATGGAGTATGAAAGATAAGCTATCATATTGTAACTGTTACACTGAAATCTGTCTGGGGAAAATATAATATTTAGAATTATGACATTCAGCATCTATAAACAAAGCCAGGAGTAAGCATCATGCCTGCAAATCAGTTTCTTATCACTACCCCTGCTTCATGTTGTTTTTACTCTTTAATCTAGATTTCTCTGAAATCGTAGTTCTTGTCTAAACTCAGGAACCGTATTAATGTCAGTAATAATATAATCTTAAACCATAATTAGGTCTTTATTTCTAGTTAACACGCTTACATTGAGCCTTGTTTTCTTCTGGAACATAAGGAGGAACAGTGGTTGCATATGTGCATGAATTGGAGCTCCAAAGCTCTGAAAGGCTTCTTTATGTATCCTTCTTACATTTAGTTTGGTTCCCTTTTTTTCTTGGGAACCTGAAGAACAACTGATTTTCAGTTGAAGAGATTTATTGGCAAAGTAATAAAATCATCTTTATTTTTCATTTATTAAAGTCACCAGACAAGATTAATAGTGTGTAGCATGTAAGATGTATGTAATTTCTTTTTGTTCAATAGCCACAAGATATTCCAGATGGTCATCGAGCACCACCTCCTTTAGTGCAGCGTAGCAGCAGTACTCGCAGCATTGACACACAGACTCCGGGTGGAGCAGACAAAGGCAGTAACAACAGCAGCCGATCTCAGTCTATTTCCCCAAGCTCCTTCCTTGCTATCTCCAATGAGGGCAGTGAGGAGAGCCCTTGCTCTGCAGATGACCTGCTTATGGATCCCAGAGATAAAGGTATTTCCTGAAAAGTATTCCAATGCTTTCCTTAGAGGGGAACCTCTAGGACTTACCCTTCAGTTAAGAAACATTGTTTGTTTCCTAGATATTTGAGTTACAGGCCAAAATTCACAGCGTCTTTTGTCAGTTCAGGCAAGGAATTTATCACCTGCCAAAGGGAAGCTCAACTTTGAGTCATATCATAAACCACTTTTTAAAATGTTTGCAGTTTCCCTGTGCTGAGTGAGAGTTTTAAGCAATGGGCTAATAAAACTACTTTTTTTCATTTTGGTGGGGGTGGAGGGGAAAGGGAGATGGGGGGAATAGTTTCTTCTCCATTATTACAAGTGGGAAAAAATGTATTATTTTGGTTGGGTTTTTGGGGGAATCATTCTTTTGTTGCCCACCAGTTTATTTTTATATTTTCTTTTTTGTACTTCATGAAGGTAATGGAGGTTTAAAAATAATTCATATAGGTTGTTGATCATTTTTATTTGTTTTTATTTAACATGCATATACATATCTAAATAGACTCGAGGAACTGAGGAAGGGAGATGGAGGAGGTCATAGAAAATTGTAATTTAAATCACATTTTTAAAGCAAATGAGTCAGTGCCTGCCACTTGGATAGTAATGCCTTTGCTTAAGATGTAGTGTTAAAGGCTGCCAAAGGTAATAGTTTAGCTGTTACATGTTAATGAGCAAAATGCCTATATAGGTACAATAGATCTGTGCTTTTCAGCAGTCTGAACTTGACTAATGATCAATAATTATTTAGGTGATCATCCAAAACATCTGAAGAGTACCAGGTTGCTTTTTTATGTATAACAAAAACTATGCAGACAGTAAGAAACTGTTTTATGCCAGTTGATCAGGCTTTTGTTTGCCTTTTAACATTGTTCATAAAGGAGCATGAGAAAAGCAAAAAACATTCCATGCATGTTGTGATATATGTATATGTAACTGGCCCTTTGCTCACCACAGAGAATGGAAACAATTCTCCTCTGCCCAAATATGCTACATCACCAAAACCTAACAATAGCTATATGTTCAAACGTGAACCTCCTGAAGGCTGTGAGAAAGTCAAAGTGTTTGAGGAAAGCTTGTAAGTTGTTATGTTACTTCATAATTTTTTGAATCATACTATCATAACTAGTTTCTAAATTTCTAAATTTGATGGTACAGCTTTATACTTAATGTTTCTTACTTTTTGGGGTAAAGGCGAATATATTTATACGTTTAACTTTATGTTTGTTTTTGGGGGGTGGTTATAATTATTTAAAGCAGTTCCTAGACCACTTTTGAGAAAGCAGGAATCATTCCCCCCTGCTATTCATATGCATTTTGCAAAAATGTACTGACAAAAATGTCTTTTGAACATTTCCCTTTTTTTGATATCTGCTGAAAACCTAAACCAGTGTTTCCCATCCTTGGCAACTTCCTGGTACATGTACATCAACCCCCAAAATTCTCAGTGGCCATGTTAGCTATGGATTTTGGGGTTTTTAAATCGACACACCTGGAAGTTGCCAAGGAACTATACCCCTTTGGATTTAAGGTGCCAATTCAGAGCTTTCTGCATGCACTTTCTATGGAAGGCTGTGACCCAATAGAAAGATGACAGCTAAAAACAAGATATTCAGTACTGGCCCTGTTAGAATCAAGGGGTAGTCAATTTTAATTTCTTTAGGGTTAGAGAGGAAAAAGATAAAAGTAGTCCTTAACTTAATGATAATTCATTCAGCAACTGTTCAAAGTTACAGCAGTGTTAAATGAAGGAATTTACAACTGGTCCTTGAAATACAGCCATTGCAGCGTTCCCATGGTCATGTGATCAAAATTTGATTGGCCTTCCCATGTTTATGATTGCAGTGCTTCAAGTCAATCCTTTCCTATCTCCCTCCCATTTATGCCTTTTTGGCTCCTACATTCTTTAGCCCCTATCAGCCCAGCTGACCTTCACCATCTTGCTCCTGCTACTGACCTGGCCTGGCCTTCCACAAGGCAGCTACTAGGCTGCACAAGGCATTCTTCCCAAGGTTGTGCATGGCAGCTTCCTCATGACATAGCCAGCACCTGCCTTGTAAAGAGCCAGAGTGGGCCCATGTTGTCAGTAGCAGGAGCAAGAATATAGCAAAGGTTAGATGGGGTGGTGGCAGGCAGGGTCTTCGAAAGGCAGGGTGGCAAAGGTAATTTGGCTTGGGCAGCGGTGCTGTTGGGACTTCTCAGAGTGCTGCAGCTTTGTGCCACACTATTGGAGCTTCCTGAGATTTGACTTTACACTGCACAATTGCATCACTTAGCAGCAAAAATTCTGGCCCCAATTGTGGTATTAAATGGAGGACTACTTAGAGTATAAGTAACTTGTAGGGGGCATGCATAAGCGCACCAACGTGCCTACAGTCCCTGTCCTATTGTTTCTTTTTATTTTTCTTATATGTGTCCATTTCATGTATTCATAACTATGTTATACCTGTTACCTTGTAAGTGATTGACAAATCAAATAAATAAATAAAATAAATAATAGATGTGCCAACATGTTTTGACTACTTTGCAAATAACCAGACTCGGAGATAAAATTGCTACTATATGCAGCAGCATTTCCTCCCCTATTTGTGAACAACTCTCATTTATTTGGGACAAAAAGGGAAAAGTATTTCATGCTATGTTATACAATATACCATAAACTTTTGGTAATTCCTTGCAGCCTTTAACTTTGTTAATCTTTAACTTCCAAAAGTTAACACCCTGTGGTATTGTGTTTTTTGTTTGTTTGTTTGTAGGCCAAAACCTTTGCATGAAATTCCAGCCTTTTATTGTCCTGACAAGAATAAAGTTAACTTTATTCCTAAAAGTGGCTCTGCCTTCTGCCTTGTCAGCATTCTCAAGCCCCTTCTTCCCACACAAGATCTTACCCTCAAAGGTGCTGCTCATAATCTGACCGTCACAACTGGTATGACACCCACACTGCTGCAACCTCTTTCCATGGCCTCCCTTTCAGCAAACACAGACCAAGAGCGCCTCTCTCGTGGAACGAGCAAAGTAATATCACAGATGTCTGTGCTCCAGCAGTCAGGACATAGTGAAGAAACTGAAGGATAAGCTCCACGTGGCTAATGGAGGAGAGAGGGAATTTTATGGAAACAACTGTGATTAAACTTTCTAGATGACATCTCTTTGTATCACAACAGCTGATGGCTCTATAAACAGGTCATAGGTAGTATCTTACACACCATGCCACGAATGTCAGCCTCCGGTGAGATCTAGGAAAAAAGGAGCAGCAGAGGGCCAAATGTATTTGTCTTGGATGGTTCAGGTGCAGACTCTGAGCATGCTGCTTTGGTACCATAAAGAAGGTTTCCACAATTCCTGACAACTGGAGGGACCAATTTTTTTTCTGATACTTCTATGATTCAGTGTAAACTTTGAGTTTGAACAATGAAAAAGACATCCCAACTTTTCTTAGCAGAATATCTGTTTTCCAGAGAAAAAATTAATTCATATGAAGATAATATACAAATGTGCATTTTAAAGAAATTTCATCATCATCAGGATAATTGCACTTTTCTTGCTACATTTTTTTCACTGGGACCAATGGATTAAACTTTTTCAGTATTCTGTCATCAGACCAGCTGATTTTGCTCCTTTCCCCAGATTAGTGTAACATCATTCAGACAAAGAAAAAAAGCAATATTGTCACACCCTGAAAGGGTTGAGAAAGGGGAAAAAGCACGCCTGGAATTTCTAGTCTGAAAATAGCATTTTAGTGCACTTCAGCTAATCATGTCATGATTTATTCCTAATGTTGTATTTCAGGACATATTTCCATCCTTTTTCCCCAGAACGCCAATTAATTGTCACAACGGTGCCTCTTGGGACTACTTAGTTTTTTAAGTTACTGTCAAAATCTTGAATTGCCTTTGGCATATATACCTGATTCTATCATGTCTTGCCACTATACTATATAAACCCTATAGTCATATGATCTTAAAAGGGCCATGCATGCATGGTGGTTTTTTTGCTTGTCAAAGTACTGTTTTGTGGGTCTGTTGAGGGTAATAGTTTGTTGGGCATGATATTGTTGAAGCAATTTATTTCAATGGACATGTCTCCTTTTGGAGTAGCAATATTGTTAGGGTGTTAAGCTAAGAATCTTTTTATGCTTTCATTGATGTGGCCCATTTCATTTTTAGTACTTTTTTAAAATGAACTATACTTATGGAAGAATTAAAGATAAGAAATTTCTGTTGTTATGTTTGCTTGTGAAAGGGTCTGAGCTAATATGGATAGAAAAGTGTATTTACCAAGCTGATTAAATGGCACAAGATAGAGCTGTTGGGGGATAGTTAGAGAGAAGTTAGAAAACAATATATTCTGGTATCTTTAAGTAAATAAAAGTATCATAGCAGTGTAACCTATTCCAGACTGGTAGGTAAATGGACATCAGTAATGTTTTTGATGCAAGGTTAGTTGGAAATGAAACACATCCACCTCAAGTAGATCTTCGATTTGTTTTGTTACATTAGTAATACAATATTTTAAATAATTACCCCTACATTGTTTGGATTCTTGGTTCTTGCTAAATTTAATCAACTGAGTAAAAACTTGCATTTTGATTTACCCAGATAGGTGGTTGGTTTGTCCATTTAACAACCTAGGTTCTGATGCAGGAATGTTAATGTTATTATATAGCTGTTAGTTTTTAAAGTACCAAAACACTTCTTTGCATTTGCTGCCACAGAAGCCTGTTCTGGTATTTCCTGGATGCATGAACATGGAGGGGAGAGCGGAGACTGCACTTAACATAGCCCCCAGCCTGACATATCAGTAGAAGCTCTAAAAGATCTGGACTTGCATGCAAGATCACATAGGTTGTTTATTGTGGTTCTACATTCTGCTGTAATCCATTCCTACAGCAAATGAGAAGTATGTGCTTTTATGGTACATGAATGTACCAGAATAAAGTTCTTCAACTTTTTTCCTGAACATAATGGAGATTTGTGAGAGTGGACATGATGTTATATGCCTAGGTTTGTTTTCTCTCCATCGGTCCAAGCAAATGCATGAAGACGCTGGACAGACACAACACTATCCTTCTGGAAGTCTTTTTAAAGTATTATTTGATTGCTGTTGTATTTTGATCCTATATTGTATTGCTTTATTTTTATTTCTGTTTTATTCTGTATTCAGATATTTTAGCAGAGCAAAATAGTCTTACACCCATTCCACAGTCTTAAATTTGTGAGTCATCTAGATTTACTCTATGAAACATAATGGGAGAGCTAAGTATTTCTTACTTGTCTTAATGATATTTTAATTTTAGTTTAAAGCAGATGTAGATTGTGTGAGAGAACAGTATCATGCAGAAAAAGGGCATTGCTCAAACAATGTGAAGCCCCACATATTCTAGACACATATGTGCATTCTCAAAATGTTTAATGCTCCAGTTTTATGAAACGAGAGTTGGATTATATTTGTGCAAAAGGATACCTGCACTTTATCTAAATCCATTCCTGTTGTTTCATGTTAAAGAGCAGCTTTGATTTGATAGACTGTGTCAAATCCTTCAGGTGATTTGTGGAAATATTAAAGGGCCAAATTTCCATTAGGAATAATGAAAAAGAGTGAAATCTTTTAGACGTGATTTTCACTGTCCTCATTGATGCCAGAACAAATGTTAGTAGTAAATGACTCTCAAGACATTTGAGGCTGGCTTTCAAATGCACATTTAAAAAACTGACACTTCAACTTTTATTAAGAGAACAGAATTTATTTAGCCCCTGTGATTGTAATAATTTGAGGATTCGTATATTATAACCAGCAAGGGCTTAATTAAAACACTTCTACTTTAATGCAGTGAGAGAACTCAATTGATTTGCAGCCACAAGATATTAGCTCATAGTAAGCATAATTTTCATTTAGAACGGCAGTTTTTTTGTTTCCTCAAACCTCAGATTAGCTGTCTGTGTGGTACCCTTCTGTGGTATGTGAGCATTTAAACTAATGATTTCAAGAGAGGTAGGAATAAAATTGTAAAAACAAGGCAGATAACTTGGACTCTTCCAGAGTCAGAGGCTTTGTACTTCCAAGTCACATGAAGAATTTATAACATTCCTCTTTCTTCCAAATGCAGCTAAGAACTTGGGAGATTGTTGAGAAGCATTTTCTAGGAGTTGGTTTGAGAAAGAAGATAATTTCTGTGCCTTTTATGATTCATGGTTAATAGTACACAAGGGCTATATATTTGAAAAAACAAGAAAGGATAATTCCTCTTATTTTTAAAGGCAGTGACCAAAGTGGAACTGGATATTCTTCATGTACTCTTGACCATTGTTCTACCAATATTTCCTACTTTCATTAAAAGGAGGGGAATACATCTTATTTTCACCCAACATGCAGAGAAGCAGCAACATTGAGATAAGGGGAGAAGAAAAACTGGGAAAATGAAAGAAAGCAAAACAGATTACCCAAAGGACAGGTTTCTGATGGCAAAATGAGAGTCAAGGAACAATCCATAAAGAAAGATAGACTTCTCTTTAACCTTGTGCCTCTTTGCAAGTTTAAAATTAGCTAAAATATACACTAAATGAGTTGCAAGTTTTTGGAGATAAAAATCCAGAAAAAGGAGACAGAAAAATAATGGCCTGTTTAATATTGTTAGAAGTTGACTGCTGACATGCAAATTGAATAGAAGTGGTCATATGGCAAGGATTCCTGAAATCTCTCAAAACCAGAATTGATGATTGTATCCTGTATTTGGAAATAGAAATTACAACATAGTAAAGTAACTCTTATGTGAAGATATTAAAAATCCAATGTCAACTGATTTGCAGTCATGTTCAGTGTAGCCTATAACAGGAAATGCATTATTAAGAACTGATAATACTCTATAATGTATATTTTCTGACTATATTTTACACATCGGTTATAAAAGATAACAAAAACAGGGACCTTGCCAGATCAAAATTCATCAATAGACCTCAGAAGTGTAGTATATAGTTTATTTCCATCACCAACAGAATAAATAATGGTATGGAGAACAAAAATCCCTTGATATTGCTTTGTTGTACACTCTGATAATATTCTGTTCATGTTTTTGGAGTGCTTTTAGAGAAAAGAGGAAACCTAAATAATGAGAAGTCTGAAGGATAGCAGGATCGCATTGAATTTTGCCTTGGTGGGACAACATGTCCCACTTTAAATGGGACAGAGGATTACTTTAAATGGGACAGATAGCAAATTTCTGCCCTGCAAGGCCTTGGAGAATAATGCAGCTATTCCTCAACTTGTCACCACAATTGAGCCCAAAATTTCCATTGGTAAGCAAGACTTAAAGTACATTTTACCCTATTTATGAGCTTTCTTGTCACAGTTGTTAAGAATGAATTGCTGCAGTTGTTAAGTGACTGCTTGTCAGAAGGTTGATGACACTGTAGCCATCATAAATATAATAGTCACATGACCATGGAGACACTATAACAGTCATAAGCGTGAAAAACAATCATAAGACCCTTTTCTCGGTGCTGTTGTAACCAAATGGTCACTAAACAATGGTTATAAGTTGAGGGCTACCTGTAACTAATTGCATGTATGTTTAATGCTTACAGTATAAGATGCTGCTTTTTTTCCTTCAGTTTGCATATAACTCTTTATTAGAAAAAAAAATCCTTTCTGATTGGTTGCCTAAACTATTAGTGTCCTGAAAATGGACCCTTTAGGGAAATTTTGTGATAGACTTTCATGTGAATGTAGCTGCACGAATGACTAGACAGCAAGTTTGAAGATGTTTATGTTTATAGTATGTGCTTCAGCATAAAACTATTCAACTACAGTTGTGGCTGATTGAGGTCATACATAGAATATTAAAAAATGGTTAAAAAAACCTCAGATTTCTTTGTAGCTTCTCTGTGACTTTCTGCCTCTTTCTGTCTCTCTCATACACACACACATGAATAGCTAAATTTCAAAGGTGAGTTAGTGAACACGAATGTTTTTATGATTCTGGTTTTCTCATATTGTTTAGCTATAGATATGTTCAAATGCCAATAAAATATGAAGTTATGTCCCAGTCTAGTTTTATCTAGATATTGTATAAGTAACCTCCTTACAGCAGTTCACTGCCAGTGGTATGGGGTGTTATTTCCCTTCCAGGTTCATCTTCTCTTGCTAGAGCCAGTACTAGGGATAAAGGTGTTACAGCTATGTGCTATAATTGCAAAGGCCAATGATGTTTGACTATGTAAGATTTTTTTAAAATTTTCTTCTCAGTGCACACTGGTGTGTTTGGGCATTTGTTTTGCTATTGTTTTTAATGATTGATACAACATGTCAACAAGAAATTTTATTGAATTTTTTTACAAAAAATGTTTTCCTCATCTTTATGGAACTTGTATACTTTCAATAAATACTTCAACAAAATTATGTATTGCTTGGTTTTTTCCTTCTGTTTGTTTATAACAACACAACATAAATCTGATTTCGCTTACCAGAAGGTTTAAAACAACTGAAAAACTGAGGGATATATGTCTAATTGCCTTATCCCCACAGAAACACTGGTGTAAAATTGTTTATTTTAAAAATCAGTTAATAAGGTAATATTTAAACATTTTCAAAAGTTACATTATAGAAGTTTAATCTATTGTTTGTCATGGAATTAAGTGAGCTGAATTCATGCTCTCCCTGATGAAAACCACGAACAGCCTTCTCTGAATTCAGATTTGTTTGCTTTGAAGATGAAATATAAAGAATGCAGAATGTATGTATGCTAGCTCCATATTGCTAAAATCTTCCTGTCTGTCTGTAACCTTCACTTGGACAAAACTGCATCACATGGCAACAGTTTTTGAATCAACATGCCTCTAATGGACAAACTTAAAGAATGAGTCCAAAATCCAGGACCCGTTAATCCTATGGGATTGAAATTTGGCAAAGTTGTGGCCACTTCAGCACTGTCACACTGCCACAGTCAGGTCATTATTTTCAATGCTCCTTGCTGGCTTCCTACAACGAAAATCAATGGGCAAGCCAGCAAGAATCCAGAAGTTCTGTTTTTTTTCCCCTGTCTATGGTCATTCTGTTTCTCTTTTTAGGTAAGGAAGTATGTCTGAAATGACCTAACAAATCACTGGTTGTGTAGTAATTTATAAATACTAAAATGTGAAAGGAATTGTTATAGTTATTTCTGTTTTCAGTTGCTTCAATATATTGTTGGTTTTTAGAATTAAAAAAAATCTTTTAATTTGTTTCTTCCTAAAATGTAGTAAAACATCAATTCTTTTAAAATATGTTTGTTAGATAGATATAGAATAGAATTCTTTATTGCCCAAGTGTGATTGGACACACAAGGAATTTGTCTTGGTGCAAATGCTTTCAGTGTACATAAACGAAAAGATACATTCATCAAGAGTCAAGAATCATAAGGTGCAACATTTAATAATAGTCATAGACTACAATAAGCAATCAAATCATACTAGGAAACAGTCAATATAAATCGTAAGGATACAAGCAACAAAGTTACAGTCATACAGTCACAAGTGGGAGGGGATGGGTGATAAGGAGTAATGAGAAAATTAATAGTAATAGTGCAGACTTTAACTATTTTGACAGTATTGAGGGAATTATTTGTTTAGCAGAGTGATGGTGTTTGAGGAAAAATTTGTATCTAGTTGTTCTGGTGTGCAGTGTAGATCTATAATGTCATTTTGAGGGTAGGAGCTGGAACAGTTTATGTGTGGGATGTGAGGGATCTGTAAATATTTTCACAGCCCTCTTTTGACTTGTGCAGTATATAGGTCCTCAATTCACAGCGGGTTGGTAGTAATTGTTTTTCTGCAATCCTAATTATCCTCTGAAGTCTGTCTGTCTGGATGGGTTTCAGAACCAAACCAGACAGTTATAGAGGTGCAGACTAAATAATTCCTCTGTAGATCTGTATCATGTAATTGTATGTTAGAAAGCATATGCTAAATTAAGCTATAGATTTCCAATGTGATCATGATTATAATAACAGCAGAAAGACTAAAAATGCAGAGATGGCTTGTATTTTCAAGTGGATTTAGTTTACAACATGACAGATACTTATTGTTACAGATACCTAACAGGGTAATAATGTTTATCAGTAAATAGCTTGTTCTTAGGGATGGCACCACAGCCAGGAAGCAAATCAAATAGTTAGATTTTAAAGAGAAAACCCTACATAACCTCTGACATGAAATCCAGGTTAAATGTTTAAGCACAAGAAAATGTATTTCTCAAATGGTACTGGAAGAACTACTGAAGCTTCAAATGCTGCTGTGTCCATCAGACTCTACTTCATCTTAAATACCTTTAAAGGGAAAAAGTTGAAAAATCATCTTTGAAGTATCTGCATTGCCTTGCATTATCTATAGTGCATTCAGAAACGATTCAGACCACCTTCACTTTTGTCAGTTTTGCTAATTTTGCTTTGCTGAGTGTAGATTAGTGTATGTGAGCATGTTCCTTAGACTAGGTAATTCCTAAATCAATTTTTGAAAAATAAAAATGGCTCCCCACCAATATTTTGTTTAGGTAAGGAACGTTCTCCCCTGAGCTGTTCAGAGCACCCAGTAGTGGGAGGTGCTTCAGTCTCCTCTTGGATAGGCTGGGCTTATTTTGCAGGACACTCCTCCTCCTCCACGGGACTCCTCAGCATCCCCCAGTTTTAGCTCAGCCTTCATTGAGATAGGGAGCTTTCCAGATTTCAGCTAAAACTGAAAGAAAACAAAACATCAGGTTGGTTTTTTCACTAAATTCAGGGACCCCTTTCTTGTCATCTAGGAGTCCCAATAGCCTACTATGGTCTCTTTAAACTCTGACCATTGAGGCTAGCAGTGCTTTTCTAGGAGGAATAAACTTTCAAGGAGACCAAATTAGCAATTCAAAGCCTCTACAGCCTCCAATGTTTTCTCTCAAAATTGAGCATTGGGGCTCGCTTCCTCTTTAGGAAAAGCCATTGTAGCAGCAGTTCAAACGTATTTTACAGCCGCTTAATTTCCCAATCGTTATAGTGCCGTTCTGAACAGCGAGCTCGCCTCGTGTTTGGCTCTTAAATGGCTGAGGCTCTTCCCCTGTACAACACCAAAGGGGATTAGAAGCATAAGTGCTTCTTATCTTTTGCCTCATAGTCTCTTTTCACTGTTCAGAACAGCGATTCAGGTGGGAACTAGCTGCTGGACTCTCAAGTCCATACCAAGCAGTGGCGCCCATTCACCATATAAAAAAAAAACTGTGAGAGGATTATTGTTCTCTATTGGGTTCCCCTCGTAGAGACCAGGGGATTGGCTTCCCTGCTCCCGAAGCATCAGAGCAGCGGCCCTGATTTGTTGGCTAGCCCTCACAAAATATAAGTCCAATGGCTTCACAGCAAGCACCAAGGCAGAGCAGCTGTCACAGGCCATTGTTACCATTCAGTTCTGGCCTGAAAAGGTGTTGATAATTATATTTTAATTGATTGGATTGGAGATCAATTTTACAAATACCAAATTTGAAGGGGGATTACAAGAAGTTTATAAGGATACCCTGCACCTTCAGGAGCAGGCCCCTGGGTGTGCCAACCACCCTATATTTTAAAGCCTCATTGACAAATTTATAGTGGAAATGGCAAGCGCAAAGGGTCAAAGACCTTTACCTCCAGAACAATGACCAGGGCCTTGGGCAAATCCAAAGCTTCCAAGAGGCCTTCAAAGGCTGAGGAGAAGGACACCCATAGATGCCATCAGGCTATAGAGAAACAAATGAACAAGCATAGACAGATCAGACTTCACCAGCCACATCTTCCACTTGCAACATCCAGGCCCATATACACCTGCCTCCTCCCCTGGATCTTTCCCTTCCATCCAGACAGAGCTCTGCCAAGCAGCCTCCTCCCGGTACCTCATCCACAGCAGCCACACCACGGTGGGCCCCTGCAGCCACATTTACTCCAACAGTGGCCAGCCTCCACCAAGATGATTCCCTCCCTGAGGATGTGCCACCCCGGATGAGGGCATGGATGGAACTAGCGATAAGACAGGGGATTGCAGCTGGCATTCAGCAGTCAGTATGGGCCAGAAGACAGTCCACTATCTCAGAATGCAAATCTCATTCAGGCAGGTCACTCATCAAGATGGACCCACAAATTCCTCAGGTACATCCCTAAGGGGATTTTTCTACCTTTCCTGACATGCCTCCCCAAGGGTTTCAGGGAGAGGGGAATCAAGTACAACAGTTGGACCACCTAGAAACCAAATTCACAGGAGGAGTGAGATGACAATTTTTTTCTCAGCCTGTAAATGAGGCTGATGTAATACCAGTCCCGCAAATGTTTTCCAATTTAGTGCAGAAACAGTGGGCTTCCACAGCAGTGATCCTACGGGATTTGACCAGAAATTATATAACCTTGCCCCTGAGTTTTCCAATTTCCTAAACACACCCTTCAGTTGATGATCTGATTGTGGCTTTGGCTTCCCCCTCCGCTATCCCTAGTGAATTGGAGGAGGCCCTTAAGCCGGAGGACAAGAGGGTAGAACTAGCTCTTCGTAGGGCTCATCAATGTGACACATGGGTTATAAGAGCGACCACAGCCGCATCTTTTTTCACATGGTCTTCCCTCAGATGGCTTCGCCACCTGTGGGAAACCATCCCATCCTTCAATATACAGGTGCACCAGGACATTGTCAAACTTGTTGCTGCGGAGAAATTTTTGGCGGACACAACCTTTAATGCGGTAAAGTTTTCTTCTAGAGCCATCGCATCTCTAGTATCAGCAAGGTGACTACTTTGGCTCAAGCATTGGCAAGCTGACACCAAGAACAAGTGGAAGCTAGCCTCAGCGCATATTTCGGGTGAAAAGTTGTTTGGCAATGCCCTGGATCTGCTCCTTATAGAAACAAGGAACAAAAAAAGAATCCTTCCTTCCCTTCTTCAGAAGTCAGACTCCAGGAGATACCAGGCATTTCAGAAGGGCTCCTTTCATTCCTTTTATCAGGGACCCTTTTCCCTGAGATTTCAAAGGTCCCCCGGATTTTGGCAGGGACAGCAATCCGAGAGGTCTGAATTTGGGGACAGGAATAGAAGGAGAGGACAATCCAAGAGACAGTTTAGGGGAGCAGGAACCAGGGGTTTCCAATGCCCCAAATAACTCTTACCTAGATGCCCCCATTGGTGGGAGGCTAATGTTTTTTGCTGATCAGTGGGATGCCTCAACATCTGATGCTTGGGTCAGGGACACGATTAGATCTGGAGTGGCTCTGGAGTTTCACTCCACCCCTCCAAACTTTTTTATGAGATGCCCAAGGTCTAGGGACCCTGCGAAAAGATCTCTTATGCAAACTGCTATCAACCACCTATTGGAGATTCAGGCCATCCAACCAGTGGCACCAAACCAACAGGGCAAAGTTTTTTTACTCAAACCTCTTTGTGGTACCCAAAAGTTTGGGGGGATGGAGGGCAATTTTAGACCTCAAACGCCTCAACCATTCCTTAGTGTACAGAAAATTTAAAATGACAACTCTACAATCTATTTTACTCAGCATCAGACAGGGTGATGTCCTAATGTGGACCTCACAGAGGCATATTTACATATTCCAATTCGGCCTTCCCATAGCAAATTCCTCAGATTCTGTTATGACAATTTGCATTTTGAGTATGTCTCCCTCCCTTTTTGTCTAGCCTCCGCCCCCAGGACCTTTATTAAGGTTTTGGCAGCCCTGGCCACTCATCTCCGAAACACTCTGGTCAGGCTACAGTGTTATCTTAATGATATTTTTATTTTGTCATCTTCCTGTCAACAGGCCAGGGCAGATACGCTTATTACCTTGCAGTCCCTACAACAACATGGTTTCTCTATAAATTGGGCCAAGCTCCCTCAACCTGGCTAATTCACCTGGGAGCTATTATAGATACAGTGGAAGGTAAGGTCTTCCTCTAGGCAGGAGAGCATTAGTCAACTATCTCAGGAGATCAGAACCATCAAACAAGTGCCCCTAGCTCTTTTAACTAAGTTATTAGGGAAAATGATCTCCTGCATTTCTATTGTTCCCTGGGCACAAGTCCACGCTAAAACCCTGCAATGTTACCTGCTGCTGTACCAACTGTCAGGAAGAGGCAACTCCAATGCCCGTGTCTCTCCTCTGCCAAAGGACTTGAGATCACTTTGTTGGTGGACCTTCCCATCTATCAACAAGGATGTCTTTTCAAGGACCCCCACAGGGCCGCCATCACCACAGATGCCAGTCTATTTGGCTGGGGGGCTTACTACTGGTCTCACACGGCACAAGGGTGTTTGACCATTCCAGAGCAATTGTGCAGTATAAATTGGCTGGAATTCAGAGCAGTTCACCTGGCTCTTCGCAGCTTCCTCCCACATCTGCGGTCCAAGCACGTCCTCATTCTGACAGACAATGTTACAACAAAGGCCCACATCAACAAACAAGGGGGCACCCATTCCAGACAGCTGATGAGACAGGTGAAGAGATTGTGCCTCTGGGCCGAGATCAACTTACTTTCCATCAAAGCGGAGCACATCTTGGGTCTGTCAAATACCCAGGCAGACTGACTTAACAGAGCCACAGTAGATCAGGCAGCGTGGCGCCTACATCCAGATCTTTTTCTGGAAGCAACACAGAGATTTGGCCAACCAGTCATCGATCTGTTTGCATCCCCCAACAACACACAAGGACCCAGGTTCATCTCACGTTACCCTTCTCAGGGAGCGGAGAACATCAATGCACTCCACTGCAGTTGGCCTTCGGACCTGCTATATGCATTTCCCCCACTTCCTATAATTCCCAAAGTAGTCTGGAAACTTCTACAGGAGAAGGCTAGTGTTGCTAGTGGTGCCATACTGGCCCAGGTGGACTTGGTTCGCAGACCTCAGGGATCTGTCATCTGCAGCATCATGGAGAATACCGCCAGACAAGGTCTCGCTCTCTCAAGGGCCAGTTCAGCACCCGGGGCCTCAATGGCTCCACCTAGCCATATGGAGATTGAGTGGAGATGTCTGAGGAGCGAGAAAATTTCCAGCAAAGTTATTTCTACCATCCAAGCGGCCAGGCGCCCTTCTACAAATCGCATATACAATGCAACTTAGTCCATCTTCTGTCATTGGTGCACAAACTCTCACATTGATCCCACTTCTCCATCAGTGACACAGATTTTGGAGTTCCTGCAACATGGCCTAGACAAGGGATTATCCCCTAACACCTTGCACAGACAAGTGGAGGCCCTAGCTTCAGTTATCTCTTGGGTTGATCTCCACTCCATCTCTCATCACCCACGCATTCGCAGTTTCCTTAGGGGGCCCCACAAACTTACGACCCCCAGTGATACATCGATACCCAACCTGGGACCTTGACAAAGTCTTAATAGCTTTCACAAAGGGCCTCTTTGAGCTCCTCAGGACTTCAAGTCTTCACTTCCTAATCTATAAGGTGGTCTTTTTAGTTGCAATAACTTCTGCACGAAGAATTTCCGAACTAGAAGCCTTATCGGTGAAACAGGACCTCTGCATTTTCCATCCTGACAGAGTTGTCCTCTGACTAGACCCAACCTTTATACCAAAGGTTAATTCGGCCTTCCATAGGGCACAAGAATTGGTCCTTCCATCATTGGCATCGACTGGTTGTGAGACGACATTATGCTTTTATATAAACTGCACTGCAAATTTTAGAAAATCAGAGGCCCTCTTTATTTCATTCCAACCTTCCTCTCTAGGATGTAAGATTTCCTCTTCAACAATTGGCAGACGGTTAAGGGCCACGATTGCGAAAACATATGAGATGCAATCACTGCCAGTTCCCAGGGGTATAACAGCCCACTCTACCAGGAGTGCGGTGACTTTGGCAGCATGGGCCACACAGGCACCAATACATGAGATCTGTAGGGCAGCAACCTGGGCCTCTCCATTGCCCTTCATTAGACACTATAAGATTGACATTTATGCCTCTGCCGAGGCTGCATTTGGTAGGAGAGTTTTACAAAGTGTCCACAGGGACCAAAGAGGGACTTCTAACCAGATGGAGGCCCTCTCATAGGACAGTCCAAGCTTTGGTATGTCCCACTACTGGATGCTCTGAACAGCTCAGGGGAGAATGGACATTGGTACTTACCTGATACGCCCATTCTCCATGAGCTGTGAAGAACATCCAGCCCCACCCTTATCCATCTGGTGGGGCACTATTCCAGCCAAAAGCTAGATAGGGTGAAGTATGGAAGGTTTCCACACTTCAACTTTGCCAAAACTGGGGGACGCTGAGGAGGAGTCCCGTGGAGGAGGAGCGTCCTGAAAATTAAGCCCAGCCTATCCAAGAGGAGACTGAAGCACCTCCCACTACTGGATGCTCTTCATAGCTCATGGAGAATGCGCGTATCAGGTAAGTACCAACGCCCAATCTCAACTGTTGGTTTTTTCATGTACATGTATATGTGTAGATATATGTAAATACGTTATTTGTCTTATTTACTAAGTCATTTGGTGAAACAAGTAGATTAACTCAAAATTCCAAATATGTGGGAGAACCCAAAAGGTTTTTTTTTTTTTTTTACTCTGAAATGAAATAGGAATACCTCAGAACTGAGTTTCCAGAGTTTTTCCTCAAGCATATTGACTGCAGAAAAAAAGGGCACATTTGTCCTGTAAATACATTGTGTGGGCATGCACACATAGACATGAGGAGGAAGAATCTCGGAGAAAAGTATGCCAAAATAATTTTAGCCCCCCAAAATTTGCAATATTTTCCAAAAAAATAGCCTTGCACTGCTTGTATAATAACATTTTTATGTAAATCTTCCAAGGCAGAAATGGCTTTATTAAATTACAAAACAACAATACTTGATCAATTATATACTGAAACTCAAGATGATTGCTGTGTTAATATGTGTTAAAGTACTTCATAATTGATTCTGGTTTCCTTATTAAGGGAGGTTTTTCCATGGCAAAATGTGTTGAGCTGAAAAGTTAATGAACATACAAGTACGACAAATCCAGAATCCACTCCAATTTAATACTGCATTTTAATCAAGCTTTGTGGTAATTTGTGTTGTCTGAACCTGAAGCAGCTGCACTTTGAATTTTCCAGAAACTGGGAATGCATCCAAGATTTCTTTGAATGTGAAGGAACTGTTTTTGGAAAATGAGTATGTCAGCCATTTCATGCTGGGATGTTAACGTTTACTTAATGAGCTGTGTGCAGTAGGGTGGGATCCAGAAATGTTCTCTGGTTGCTGGAACTGATTTTCTGACTGTTGAAATGTTGTGGTTAGATATGTTCTCTGCTGCTTCTTCGGTCAGAATACTGGAGAAAAATAGTGTAAAAAATGTATAGCACATCTTTAACTTATGAGCACAGTTGGGACAGGAATTTCTGTCATAAATTATTGTAGTCGTAAATCGAGGCAGACCAGATTTTACAACAATTTTTGTGGTGGTTATTGAACAAATCACAATCATTAAGTGAATTCAGCTCCCCAATGGGCATTTTTTTTGTGCCAGAAATCAGCAAAAAAAGTGGCAAATTGACCAGCTGTTTGCCAAGCACTCCAATTGCAATAATGTGACTGCTGGGGTGGTACAATGGTCATAAGTGTGAGTACAGATTATGTTACTTTTTCCAAGGCCTTTGCAACTTTGACCATCATTAAATGAATGGTCAAGGACTATCTGAGGGGTATCCTGCTTTTCAAGTAGGAGCTAGTTGCCATAATCAAAACATTAAAACAATAGGAACGAATACAACTTAGCAGCAGTCAGAGGGTGGAAACAAATAGAAAATCCACATTAAAGCAATACAGGTTTTTCGTAAGGCTATTCTTTCACCTACTCTATCCAACAAGAATAGCAACAGTTATGGCCTTCAACACTGAGGTTTGTTCCACTGTTTTGTTTCCTCTCCTTAACTGGGTTATAGAAACAAAGTCAAAGAGAAAAATAGCCTTCCTCTTTTTATTACCTGGCAACTCTCAAGGTATCTTCAATATATGGTGACAATCTAAAACCTATTGGACCTTCTGAGACATATTGCCACCCCATCTAAGATAAAGTCTTACATCCACAATGTCTGCTTAATACAAAACATCAAAGAAACTCAGTTGAAGCTAAAACATGTAAAGATTGGTTTCAGGAACTGGATATGTCTAGTGAAAAGAAGGGCTGGGGTGACCTGATAGAAGTCTTCCAATTTGGCTGTCACAAAGAAGAGGGGGACAACCTATTCTCAAAAGCATCTGAGGTCAAGACAAAAAAATAACAAATAAAGTGAGATCCAACCTAGAACTAAGGAAAAATTTCTTGACAGTGAAAACAATCAGTAGAATGGCTTGCCTTCAGAAGTTGTGGATGCTCTAACACTGGAGGTTTTTAAGAAGAGGTTGGATAGCCATTTGTCTGAAATGACTGTAAGGTCTCCTGCTTGAGCAGGGGGTTGGATTAGAACAGGGTTGTCAAATCCAAGGCCCGGGGGCTGGATCCAGCCCTGCAGGTTGCTTAGATCTGGCCTGTGGGGCTGCCCTGGAAACAGCGAAGGACTGGCCCATGGTGCCTCTACCAGTGAAAATGGAGCTTGGTGGCCCTCCTGAGCTCCATTTTCACTGGCAGAAGGTTGCAGGAGGCTGTCACAGCCAAAAATGGAGCTTGGGAGCCAATTTTCACTGGCAGAGTGCTCAGGCCAACATAGATGCCCCCAACATGAGTTGGCCACGCCCACTCCAGCCCCCTGAGGTCAAACACAATCCTGATGCAGCCCTCAATGAAATTTGACATCCCTGGATTAGAAGATTTCTAAGGTCTTTTTCAGCTCTCTTATTCTCATGAATAAAAAGTATGAGGAGCAGGTGTAAATGAATGAATAATGTAATGTAATCTGCCTGATTACCAGCTAGAGATCAGGATGCATTAGATTCCTTCTTGAATCTTAGTAGAGCTCACCCCAAAACTGGAGCTAAATCCTTCCTTTTAGCTAGGTGATGTTTCCAGGGAATTTATATACCCTATATGTTGAATGCCTACTTTGCTTGTTAACTTCAAAGATCTTAAACTTTATTAGAAGAAGGTATCACTCCACATGTTGCAGTGTGCGGCTGATCAAAAGGAGATTTCTAAAGTTTGCTCTGCTAGAGATACCTGTTATCGTCCAAAGGTGCATACACGTGATGCATACACCATTCATCCTTGTTCCCTTTACCTGGTGCTGAAAAACCACCATGTTTGGCTGGCAGCAAGCTTTCCTAAAAGTGATCGATAAAACTTTGGGTGCCACATTGAGAATTCATTAGAAGACATCATGATTTGCCCAACTTATGATTGTTATTGAAAAGTGGAACATTCAAAAAGAGCAATAGCGGAGGACATTACGAGAGAATGGTGGATTTATATATGAAGTCACTAGCTGCAAAGAGTTTTCAGGTTTAAGCATTTATTTTATTTTATTTTTATTTGTCAATTGCTTACAAGATAAAAGGTATAAGTAAAAACATAGTTATGAATACATGGATACACACAAGAAAATAAAAAATATATAAAAGAAACAATAGGACAGGGATGGTAGGCACGTTGATGCACTTATACACGCCGCCTACAGATCTCTTAGGAAAGGGGTGAGGTCAATAGTAGACAGTCTAAGATTAAAGTTTTTGGGGTTTGGGGAAAAAACCACAGAGTCAGGTACAGTATTCCAGACATTGACCACTCTGTTGCTGAAGTATTTCCTGCAATCAAGTTTGATGCGATTAACCTTGAGTTTGTATCTATTGTTTGCTCTAGTGTTGTTATGGTTGAAGCTGAAGTATTCATTGACTGGTAGGACATTGCAATGTATGATTTTATATATTATACTTAGATTGGACCGAAGGCGGTGTAGTTCTAGGTTTTCTAGGTCTAGAATTTCGAGTCTGATGGCATAAGGTATTCTGTAACGAGTAGAGGAGTGGAAAACTCTTCTTGTGAAATATTTCTGGACTTTCTCAACTGTGTTAATATCAGATACGTAATGTGGGTTCCAGAGTGATAAGCTGTATTCGAGTATTGATCCAGCAAATGTTTTGTATGCTCTAGTTATTAGTGTAATAGTACCAGAGAAAAAGCTACATAAGATTAGGTTAACAACTCTTGGTTTTTGGTTCCACGTGGCTTCGGTGGCAGCAGGAATTTGCGACCGTTCGCGATTCCTGCTGCGCTTGCCGCCGAGGTACCCCCGATCCAAATGGGTCAGGGGGATATGGCTGCCCTGTAGAGACAGCCGAAGAAAGAGGGGAGCTGGACAGAGGGTTGGGGGTGTCGCAGACCCCCTCCTCGTCCGGAAAAACCCTTTTCCCAAGGTGGTGGAGCGGCGGTCAGCAATGGCCGCCACGAAGAAGCCTGCAACCGGGTAAGATTGTGCTGGAGGAAGTAAGAAAAGTGAAAGTGCTGGCTGAGCCAGGTCAATCAACATCTTTTAAATTCACTGGAACTGAGCTGTCTGAACTGCTGGAGGATACATTGTATCCCTAAGAAGATCGAAAGCGGCGGATAAGCTGTTAAAGGGAACTTTTTTTTCTTCACTCTCCCACCCCATGGAAACAGCAGATGAAGATTTGAAATTTGTTTGGGCACTGAAGGTGAACTATTCTGAAAGTTGAAGTTAAGGGACAAAAGAGTTCTTGGACATTGGACTTAAAAATTTAAGAAATTGGAAAACCCTTATTAGAGGTATGGATTTCTGATCATTTAAAAATTGATGTTGCAAGTGGGAAGGAAGAGGAAAAAAATTGGAGCAGAAGTGGAAAAAGGAGGAGATTGCCTAGAATCCCAAAGAAAGATATATGGTAATTGAACCTCTTTGATTAAACAGTAACCCCTGAAAGAGAAGTAGAAGAAGGAAGAAAAGTATTAACTTTTGGAACTTTTTTTGAATTATTTTTGATTAAAAACACTTGGGTGGTTGTTTTGGGGAAAGTTTCTCTTTTCAGGATGGCATCGCTTGTGGATGAACTAAAGACTGAATATCAAAAATATAAAAAGGAAGAACAAGATGGAAAAGATACTTTGGGCACCTTATTTCAATTTTTAGAAATGGCGTTATGTACTTATGAAAAGTTGATTACACAGCAGAATGACTGGGACAAAGAAGAAGAGGAACAAGAAGCCATCTTTGATGAACAATGGATTTTTTCCGGGGAGGAGAGAGAGGATAAGAAAAAGGGGATTTTAAGGTTTGAAAAAACAACCAAAAAAGAGAAAAATGAGAGGAAAGGTGGATGCAAGGTTAGAAAGCAAAGGAAAGGGAGTAAGAAAAGAGAGGAGGAGAGACAAAGGGGTAAAAAGGGCAAGGAGAAGAATAAGCAAGAGAGAAAGGGAGGGAGGAGAAGCCTCAATGGTGGGAAGCAAGATCGAAAGAAAAAAAGTTTATTTAGAGACAATGGGTGAACCTAATTAAGGAAAAAAGGGGGGTTCTGGAAGGTACATAAGATTGTGTTTTTATATGTGTATTTAGAGTATAAAATTCATTGTGTAATTTTAGAATCTATTAAACAGAATCCCAAGAAAAATTGTTATATGAAGTATTTTTAAGTTAGGGTAATGAGTTAAAGGCGTCACTCCAATTAGTGTATAGGAGAAGTATAGTAAAAGAAAAAAGATGAATGGATAGTTGGAAATAGAACAGACAAAGAATATTATTGAAAATGGTAATAAGATATGGAAGGATATATAAAGGTTTTGTCATGTTTTTTTGGGTTTTGTATGTTGATAAAAGGCAATAAAATTTTAATTAACAAGAAATAATTTGGATGAAAAGGAGAAGTTGGGATAAGATATGAAGTTCAATAGATAAAGTAAATATTGATATTATAATTGGGAATCATTATGTTCTATTGGTTTTCTTCTTTAATTATTACTATTTTCTTTTAGAAAAGAATTTATAAGCTGTTATGCCTTGATTGTTTGTGCACTGTCTTTGTAAAATTAATAAAATTGGTTTATATAAAAAGAGAAAATGATAATAAGATATGGAAGGATATATAAAGTGAATTTGATGTTTGAATTTGTGTCTGTGAGAAGAGTTTCAACCCGGGATCAGGCAGCCTTCAGAAAAGATATTTTAGTTTTGTTTTTTTTCTATGTTCTGTGTTTTGTATGTTTATGAAAGGCAATAAAATTTTAATAAGCAAGAAATATAATTTGGATAAAAGGAGAAGTCTGGATAAGATATGAAGTTAAATAGATAATGTAAATATTGATATTACAATTTGGAATTATTTTGTATGTTCTATTGGCTCTCTTCTTTAATTTTTTTTTTAGAAAAGATCTTTCAAGTTGTTATGCCTGGATTGTGTATTGTTTTTGTAAAATTAATAAAATTTGTTAAAAAAAAAAGATTAGGTTAACAACTCTTAACACCTTTTTGGCTATGTAGTTACAATGGGCTCTAGCACTTAGGTCATTTGAAATGAGTACTCCAAGATCCTTGACAGAGTTTGGATCATCAACAAGGTCTTGAGTATTCAGCCTATATTTTATTTCCTGATTTTTTTTGCCAATATGCAGGACAGAGCATTTATTTGTTGAGATTTGAAGTTGCCATTTGTTTGACCATTCTGATACATAGTCAAGGTCTTTTTGAAGGGTAGCAGTATTGCCTGTGGTGTAAAATAGCTTTACATCATCAGTGAAGAGAACGCAGTTACTCTTGATATGATTACAGAGGTCATTTATTTAGAGTATGAAAAGAATTGGTCCTAGAACACTGCCTTGGGGGACACCACTGTTGACAGGTACAGAATTTGATAGGACACTCCCAATTTTGACCATTTGTTGTCTGTTTGACAGGAATGCTTCTATCCAGTAATGCAAGTGTCCAGAGATACCGTAAGATTTTAGTTTTTGGAATAGTTTGTCGTGTACCACTGAATCAAAGGCTTTACAGAAGTCTATGTAGATTGCGTCTATTGCTTTGCCCTAATCAAGTTGTGTAGTCCATATGTTTTAGCAGTGTAAGAGTTGCAGATTACATGATAGTTTTTTTCTAAAACCAAATTGTTTATTAGAGAGTATGTTGTTTGTTTCCAAGTGGAGGTTGATGGATTGGTTAATAATTGATTCCATGACTTCACAGGTCATTGAAACCATATAAGGAAAGTTTGCTTACCTTTGTGACTTCTCAGTTGGCCCAATAAATATAGGCCTCCATGCTATAATGATTAAGATGTTGGTTATGAGAAGGAACATCCAGGTTCAAGGTCACCCATAGCTAGGCATCCTTTCAGCCCAAATTACTTCCTATTGTTGCATTTATAAGGATGCAAAGAGAGATCCCCTTGTAAAGGGGCTGGAATACAATGATTGATCAGTCCTCTAGGAGCCAAGCAGTTTTGTTCCTGATTTTGTCAAATGTACCTGAATGCAGGATCTCTTCTCCATTTATTGGGTGTGATTTTTTTCAATTTTAATCTGGCATTGGAGGATTCTTTCAGGAGGAGAAAAGCACAAAACCCAAACTATTCCAATTGAATAGATTTTCTGCAGCACCTGCAAATTATAGTTCTTCTGAGAAAGATTGTCAAAATATTCATAAATGTGTCTAATTGTTGCCTGCTGCTTTGGTTGCCAGGTGACTCAGAAAATGCTTGGTGTAATTCTATGGTGGTAGTTTTTTTCTGTAAAATAATATGATGACTAGGCATGTCTCTCCCTTCCTTCAGGAGGAAGGGAGAAGTCTCTGCTTCCTGCTTTCAAGTTCTGCAGTCAAGATCATTAAAATTTGGAAACAGTGGTGGCTGGCTCTTCTGGTATGCCCTTAAGCTAGTGGTTGAAGAGATCATACTGAATCCCGATGCTGCCTATTATTTACTCAGGGTTTCTGCTAGGAACATATAATTGAAATCAGTGATGCTGCCAGCAAAGCCTCTGATTAGTTGCCACTTGAAATAATTCCTGGAAAAAAGTGTCTGATGTTTTACATTTATGTAAATTATGGTTTTTCCCCTTCTCTGTTCTCAGCCTGCACCACTACTAATCACCATCATATTTCACGGAGTGGAAGCATGAGCCATTAGCTGAAAAAAAAAGGACTGCTGTCCATGAACTATATTATGTGTTTGTGCATGCATGCATGTGTATAAATGTATATCTGTATCCAAACACAAAAATGAGGCTAATGCTAGTTTACTAATTTATTTAGTAAAGTCATACTAATTTATTTAGTAAATTAGTCATCTGTAAGAACATTCCTATTCCATGATTCTACAAATACTTAGCAATCTTCATATAAAAGGAATCCAGAAAACAAATTGGTACATCCCAGTTAAATAGAAAACAAATGTAATAAACATGTGTACACATGTCTATTGTCAGATCCGTGTATCTGTCATTTCTTCAGTGGAAGAAGAAAAGCGGGGGGGGGGGGAGAGAGAGACTGATAAATAAATCCTTTCTTGATGTAACCTGAATATAGTTAATCTTATATCGAATTTGTATAACTCACACATGATACGATGGAGGGAAAAAAGCCAGATGGCTGGAACCTATCACCTCTGAGAGGAACAGCCAGGAGATGAGAAGATCATAAAAATTCCACAGTGAGATGTGTCCTGGGAATCTCTGGAAAAGTTTGTTCTAAAAAGTGGGTGGGGGAAAATTAGGTATGCCCTGGGAAACTGTGAAAAAGATCGTTTCTACAGAATGGGTGGAGGGGGGAATTAACATACTGGCTTTTGTTTTACCAAATACACATTGAGATAAGAGGAGGTGTTTCTAAACTCCCTTATCTATGCTTGTATGCCTGAAGGACCTCAGATGCTGCTTTGAACTCCTATATGAATTGTCTCATCTCAATAAAGGATTCCTTTTGATACATTTGGTGTTTAGAAGTTCGTTCTTGTTAATTGAATGGGAAAAAGTTCTGTAGCCTGACATCTACATTTATGTAAATCTGTTTTAGAAAAAATCTGATTTTTTTCTCAAGAAATTTCAAGAAGCATAGCTCAAACTAAAATAAAGTCTTTATTCAAACCAGCTGACATCAAAATAAATTACTTTGCATACTGATCTTTTCCAATATTCCTTCAAAAGAAAACTGTTTCCAAAACTAAAAGTATTTAAAACTATTTTTTTTTCTGAAACATACAATTGTGGAATGTAAATTATAAACATGGGTAAACCATAACCATAATCAAATTGGCCTGATATACTCAGTGGAATATAATAGTTTGCTTATTTTGCAATAATTCTCCCTGAACTATTCAGTAAGACTTACATCTGAGTAACCATGTCTATCATCTCACTTCAAGTTTTAAACAAAGGGAAATTCTATTTATTTGTCTTCTTCAGGTTTGATTGCCTGACCCAATTCACTGCTTTCACATTTAATTTGTCCAAGCACCAGCTCCAAAGTTCTCTAACCAAGCAGTTACCATTCTGTTCTATAGTTAGCACAGTTTCTGGTATAATTCCCTCTGCCAGAGTTAGCAAGTGATTGCCTAAGCACAATTTAATTACCTACCTTGAGAATTATGTTATCTAATTGTGTTATCTAGTAGAATTAGCGGTTAGCTTCTTAAAAAAGATTTTAAAAAGGAGATTTAATTGCTTAAATTTAGTACACTGCTTTCAAAATAATCCAAAACTATTTCATTTTAAAAACATTACACTACTATAGCAATATGCAATGAATTATAGCCCAATTAAGGGAGCCAGTATGAGGGAATGGTGAAGAATGGTGAATGGTCTAGAAACTGGGAGATGGTAAGTTTCAAGATAAAAACAACAACATATTGGTCATTCTCACTGGATCAAAAAGCAGTGAATACTAATAGCATGAATATCAAATTCCTCTATATTTTTCAAAGAATGTTATTTTTTAGCCCAAATTGGTTGGCAGGGGCAAGGGACAAATCAAAGTGTTAGATCCGTGTATCTGCCATTTTTCAATGGAAGAAGAAGGGGGGGGGGGAATTGGTACAAGTAAATCTTTTTGATGTAACCTGAATATATTAAATCTTATATTGATTCTGTATAACTTGCACATGATATACAACTGGAGGACTGTAGCCAGATGTCTAGAAACTTGTCACCTCTTGAAGAGATAACAATATGAGAAGGGACCATAAAAATTCCAGCTCTGGGGGTCCCGGTTTTGAGCCTCACCAAAGACGGATCACTGACTGTGACCACGCGGCTTTGGTCCGTGCTTCGGCATCGGAGAGCCCCAATCTTTTAGATTTGGAGCAGAAGCTGTCTTGTAGGGGCAGCGGAGGAAGGGGAGACCATCAGCCGGGGAGAGGGGAGCCACAAATTCTCCCCCAGTTTGGCAAAGCTCCCTCCCAAAGACGCCTGAAGCAGTGGTCTAAAATGGCCACCCTGAAGGGGAAGATTAGACTGGAATAAGTATTGGGCAGGAGAGGGTGGAAGAAGCGAACAGCAGGAGGAATGGGATGATATAATTAAATGGAAATTATCCTCTGGATTAACATTACAAAGTATCTTTAAGAAAGGACTCAAAGCCGTGAATTGAAAGAAGTTTAAAAAAAGGTGTGAATTGCCTTTGACAGCGACGGAGCTTTGAGCTGAGAGGTAGAAGCTGCAGAAGGAATTACACAACTAAATCGGATGAGTATATCTTTATTTTATATAAGCACTAATCCAAACTGAACTATAGATCACTAAAGAGGAAACTTATATAAATTGGATTTGATCTTTTTGGAAGATTTTGGTTTGAAAAGCTCTGAATAATTGGGGAAGGAAAAGAAAAGAGGAGGTGTGGATTTGTTAGAACAAAGAGTGCCATCTGAGCTAAATTCAACTTGACTTGTTTTTAAAAAAGATTCTGTTTCTTAAAAATATAAGGAAAATTGAGACAATAAAATAAGAGTTTTGCAAAAATTGAAATATTGAAGTAAAGAAAGATACAGGAAGATTCTGACCTTGGATTAATTGTTGATTCTGTTATGGACTTGGTATTGGACTAGCTGAGGACTAAAAGTTGAGAGGAAGGAAACAAAAGCAGACATTAACTTTAAAGACACTATCTGGATTAAATAGAAAATTGTAAAATGGTGATATCTCTTCAGGCACTAAAAATGGAACTTGGAAACATTAAGGAAACTTTACAAGAAAGAGGTGAAACTTTGGGCTTTGTTTTTAAATTTTGTGAAGAGATGATTGCAGAGTATGAACAACAAAGACAAGTACAGAAGAAGAGGTGGAGCAAATTCCAGAAGGGGCCATCTTTAATCACCATCGACAACAAAGGAATCCAGAACGAAAGAAAAAAAGAATTGGGAATAAATATTGGAGGTCTGGGAAATTGAACAAAGAGGGAAATATCTGGAAAATAAAAAAGGGGGAAAGAATCTACAGAAATTCGAAGGGCAGAAGGTAACTAAAAATAGAGAGGGGACAAAGAAGGGAAAAGAAACAGGGTTTGGGAACAAAGGAATTTTAAAAAAATGAGGGTAAATTTCTTACACAGAGATAATGGCTGAATGATAAGGAAGAGGGGATTCTGCAAGGTGCTGGGGAATAATATAGATAAATTTGTAGTTGTGAAATGGGGACATATAAGATGAATAATAGAATTGTTATTTTTTGGCAATGTTGTCTTTATGTTTAGGAGGTAAATACAATAAATATATGGAATATATTTATCAACTATACTGAAATACTTTGAGGATTGGAATGCTGATTTTCCTTTTTATATCTTTTGGTTTAAATATGAATAGAATAATTAATAGAATATGTGTAATAAATAGATTGAAATAAATTAAATGATATAGGAGGAGAGCTGAAATGAAATTGGCATTAGGGTTTAGGATTAAATGAGTAGATAAATATGTCCTTTTTCTTCTCTGAAATTGGAGGTACATTTTACAGAATTAAGGGGAAACCATGCAGAATCTGATTTATATGTTATGCAGTTTTAAAGGGGATTAGTAATTTTAAAGTTGTAGGTAAAATGTATTTAAAAAGGGAAATAATGAATATGTAACTTTGAGGTGGCGCACTTACATTGATATTAAAGGGGGAAACTAATTTATAGAAGAAGTGTTACTATTTAGAACTTAAGAGGATTATACAAATGTGACAAATAAAAGTATTACAGTACAATAACTATGAAGGTAATATATGTGAATTAAATTATGAGATAAGCACTAGGAATAATATAACAAAATAGAAAATGCATAAAAGACTAGAAATTGAACATGTAACTATGGTCATATTTGTATGTATATGTGGAACCTGTAATCATGCTGTTCACTAAAAAGAGATGTTAAAATGTAGAAAACTGAATAAAACTTGTTTAAAAAACATTCCAGCTCTGGAAGATACCCCTGGTTCCCAGAGAAGGGGAGGGGGGAATTAACATGTTGGTTCTTTGTTTGACTAAATCCACAGCAGAATAAGGGGAGGGATTCTAACTCCCTTTATCTATTACTGTATGCCTGGAAATATCTTAGACTCTTCTTTGACTAGTTCTGGGATTCACTCCCTTTCAATAAAGGATTCCTTTTCAAATATCTAGCTTTCAGAAGTTCATTCTTTTCGGTTGAAGGGAAAAAATCCAGTGCTTACATAAGGCAGAGTCTGCAATAGAGGTCAACCTGGAGAGGAATTTTTTTAAAAAACACTTCACTCTACCGAGGGGACCCTACAAAAATGTCTGAATGTCTGCTCTTGAGGGTTACTTCCTTGGTTCTTCGGTCCCAGCTGTCTCTCTTTCCTATGCCTATAGACCAGCAAGAGCAAGGGGAAGCCAAATGCTGGGGAGAAACTTCGACAACTCCCCAGCCAGACACTGACTTTATGTACCCCATCAAAGACAGTGAAGCTGCCGGAGAAAATTCCACAAAGCCCCTGGTGGTCTATAGGCATAGGAAAGAGAGACAGCTGGGACCGAAGAACCAAGGAAGTAACCCTCACCCGGGGTAACCATAAACACGGGTGGAAATTGGAGCTGGAGGCCCTCTCTGATCAGGAAGAATGGGTCAAGGAACATATGACTGACTGAAACAGTATATAAATCACGTCATGAGGGACCCTGTGAGGGATGGATTGGAGAGCGAGGGAATCAGAAATTGGAAGAACCCGAGCTAATCCAGCTGAGAATGATCGGGCAGTGGAACAAGCCGAAGGACCAACATCCATACCAGGTACCCAAACCCTTGTCACCCTAGAGCAGGGGATTAACCTGGCCCAAACTGCAGAGAAAGTTCCCACCCTTGGGGGTAAAATTCGATGGGGACCCAGAGAAACTGGGATTTTTCCTGGTGCAAGTCCTCACCTACATGCAAGAATACAGGCAGAATTTCCCGACCCAGGGGGCCTGAGTGCAAGTTGTTACCCTGGCCCTAGAAGGGGCAGCAGCCAAATGAATGGTAACTCTCCACAACGTCAACACCTCAGAACTCAGGAACCTTGATCAATTCATGACAGCCCTATGCCACCACTTCAAAGACCACAAGCTGATAGAAAAGCCCATGACCACATTAGAGTCGTAAAGCAAGGCTGTTGCCCGGTAGCTAAGTACACTGAGGAATTTCATGACCTGGCTGGCTGAGTTGACTGGCTAGAAGATATCCTAGTCTGTTGGTTCAAAGATGGACTCAATGACCTGCATGCTGCTTGCCTGGCTCATGGGGCCCTGCATGAATGGTACCTGATGGCAGAGGAGGCGGAGACATGATCCAAAACCAGTACCACAGTGGCAAAGTTTGGAGAAGATCCCCACCCAAGGAAAGTGGGAATTTTTCAAATCCCAAACCAAGCTGGCTGCTTTAAGTGTGGAAGAGAGGGACACCGCGCAGCAGAATGCCATTCAAAAACCCCTGCCAAAAAGCCAGACCACCCATCGAGGGAAACCTGGAAAATCCAACCCTTGAGTAAAGAAACTGGCCTGGAAGCCGAGAAACTGTGAAGTTCTGGTCCCCCCCCAACCCAGAGGAAGAACCCCCAATGCCTCGAGGAGACCTGAGCCAGTCCGAAAGTGATTCGGAAGATGACCCACTGGTACGCGACCCAATTGAATCAATCACTCTACCCCAAAGACTGTTTATCCCCAGCCGAGGGAAGGGGGAGAAAGTTGCAGCGTTACTGAATTCGGGATGCACCCGGTGCCTAATCAATCCCTCCCTAGCAGAGAAATTGGGAATCCAACTAAAGAAAATGGAAAATCTCATTGCTTTTTGCCAATTAGATGGAACTGGGGGGGGGGGAGCCAGCCAGTTTTGCCACAGTACCATTGAAAATAAGACTAGGGAACCATAGTGAGATGCTCACATTCGTTGTAGCATCAGGAATGGAAGGGCCACTAGTACTAGGACTCACATGGCTACAGAAATAGAATCCAAAAATAAACTGGAAGAGAGGAACCATACATTTGCAGAAACACGTAGCATTTGCAAACAGCCCAGAGGAAAGGAAAAGAAAGGGAACAGAGAACAGAGAATCAGCCATGGCCAGTCAGCCAGCTGAACCCAGTAACATCTCCAACAAGTACCAGGACTTAGCCCAAGTATTTAGCGAGGAGGCTTCTGATGAACTCCCACCCCATTGCGCCACAGACTGTGCCATTTAAATCCTACCAGGGGCTAAACTTCCAAAACCAAAAATGTACTGCATGTCCCCAGAAAATTAAAAGAACTCAGGGCATTTATCGATAAAAATCTAAAAAGGGGTTTCACTGAAGCTACCGAACCAAAAATAGCAGCCCCAGTATTATTCCATGAAAAGAAAGATGGCTTGGTGCATCTATGTGTGGATTACAAAAACCTAAATGCCATCAGTGTGGATAATATCCCGGCCTTCTGGTTCCACGTGGCTTCGGTGGCAGCAGGAATTCACGACTGTTCGCGATTCCTATTGTGCTTGCCTCTGAGGTACCCCCGATCCAAATGGGTCAGGGGGATATGGCTGCCCTGTAGGGACAGCCGAAGAGAGAGGACAGGGGGTTGGGGGTGTCGCAGACCCCCTCCTCATCCGGAAAAAAACCCTTTTTCCCGAGGTGGTGGAGCGGCGGTCAGTAATGGCCGCCATGAAGAAGTCTGCAACCGGGTAAGATCATGCTGGAGGAAGTAAGAAAAGTGAAAGTGCTGGCTGAGCCGGGTCAAACAACATCTTTTAAACTTGCTGGAACTGAACTGTCTGAATTGCTGGAGGATACATTGTATTCCTAAGAAGATTGAAAGCGGCGGAGAAGTTCTTAAAGGGAACTTTTTTTTTCTTTACTCTCCCACCCCATAGAAACAGCAGATGAAGATTTGAAATTTATTTGGGCACTGAAGGTGAATTATTTTGAAAGTTGAAGTCAAGGGATAAAAGACTTCTTGGACATTGGACTTAAAAATTTAAGAAATTGGAAAACCCTTATTAGAGGTATGGATTTCTGATCATTTAAAAATTGATGTTGCAAGTGGGAAGGGAGAGGAAAAAAATTGGAGCAGAAGTGGAAAAAAGAGGAGATTGCCTAGAATCCCAAAGAAAGATATATGGTAATTGGACCTCTTTGATTAAACAGTAACCCCAGAAAGAGAAAGAGAAGAAGGAAGAAAAGTATTAATTTTTGGAATTTTTTTTGAACTATTTTTGATTAAGAATACCTGGGTGGTTGTTTTGGGAAAAGTTTCTCTTTTCATGATGGCATCGCTTGTGGATGAACTAAAGACTGAATATCAAAAATATAAAAAGGAAGAACAAGATGGAAAAGATACTTTGGGCACTTTATTTCAATTTTTAGAAATGGCGTTATGTACTTATGAAAAGTTGACTATGCAGCAGAATGACTGGGACAAAGAAGAAGAGGAACAAGAAGCCATCTTTGATGAACAATGGATTTTTTCTGGGGAGGAGAAAGAGGATAAGAAAAAGGGGATTTTAAGGTTTGAAAAAACAACCAAAAAAGAGAAAAATGAGAGGAAAGGTGGATGCAAGGTTAGAAAGCAACGGAAAGGGAGTAAGAAAAGGGAGGAGGAGAGACAAAGGGGTAAAAAGGGCAAGGAGAAGAATAAGCAAGAGAGAAAGGGGGGGAGAAGCCTCAATGGTGGGAAGCAAGATCGAAAGAAAAAAAGCTTATTGAGAGACAATGGGTGAATCTAATTGGGGGAAAAAGGGGGGAGGGAATTCTGGAAGGTACATAAGATTGTGTTTTTATATGTGTATTTAGAGTAGAACCTTTCTTATAAAATTTATTGTGTAATTTTAGAATGTACTAAACAGAATCCCAAGATATATTAAGTGTTATATGAAGTACTTTAAGTTAGGGCAATGAGTTAAAGGCGTCACTCCAATTAGTGTATAGGAGAAGTATAGTAAAAGAAAAAAGATGAATGGATAGTTGGAAATAGAACAGACAAAGAATGTTGTTGAAAATGGTAATAAGATAGGGAAGGATATATAAAATGAATATGATGTGTAAATCTCGTCTGTGTGAAGAGTTTTAACTCGGGATCAAGCAGCTTTCAGAAAAGATGTTTGAAGTTTTGTTGTTTTCTGTGTTTTGTATGTTGATAAAAGGCAATAAATTTTTTTTAAAAAAATGTATCCACTCCCCCTCATGAAGGACATGTTAGCTCACCTCTCTAAAGGATTTTTTTTTCAAAGTTAGACCTACAAGAGGCATACTACCACATTAGAATGAGGGAAGGGGATGACTGGAAGACAGCTTTTAACACCCCACTGGGATATTATCAATTTAAGGTGCTCCCTTTTGAATTACAAGGAGCCCCTGCCATGTTTATGCAATTAATGAATGAGACCCTCCATGATTTTTTGTACAAAGGGGTTCTCGTTTATCTCAATGTTATTTTAAGCTACACCGAAACAAAAGAAGAACACATCAAATTACACCGAGCAGTTCTCACAAAATTCCTAATCGCCAAACTATATGCAAAACTCTCTAAATGTGAATTCCACCAAGAAAAAATTGACTACCTGGGATATAGCATATCTGAGGGAATAGAGATGGACCTACAAAAAGTAAAAGCTGTCATTGATTGGAAGCTGCCCCATACTCGCAAACAACTGCAAAGCTTCCTGGGGTTTGCAAACTTTTACTGCCAGTTCATTCCAGCTTTTGTGAATATCACCCTCCCCATCATGAACTTGTTAAAAATGAAAGGGGGGGGGGGAGAAACCCAAACCAAGGCAACCCCTTACCTGGACAATGGAATGCAAAGAGGCATTCAAAAAACTTAAACAACTGTTCTCAGCAGAACCAATCCTGAAATATCCAGACCTTGAACAACCATTTGTCATCCAAGCAGATGCTAGCTATGTAGCAGTTGGAGAAGTTCTACTCCAAAAGAATGGACGTGGACAGTTACAACCACGTGCTTATATGGGAGAAAGAGGCATATTCTATGTGATGGGCACTCCTCACATGGAGACATTTCCTAGAAGGGAACCAAATCCCCTTTGAAGTCTGGACTGATCATAAAAATCTAGAAACCCTGAAAACTCCATGGAAACTCTCAGAAAAACAAGCAAGGTGGGCTCAATATTTTAAATGGTTTAATTTCACTCTCAAATATCTCTCAGGGAGGAAAAATTTCTTGGCAGATGTCCTGTCCAGGAAACTCCAATACAACAGCAAAAAGATTGAAGTTATAAAACCCATGATCCAACCAACCCAACTTGTAGCCAAAGTAATCACCCATTGCCATGATTCAAAAATAGCAGGGCACTTTGGTTTTGTAAAAACCCTGCATCTCATCAAAAGACAATTTTGGTGGCCATCTCTCAAAAAGGACATTGAAAACTATGTTGCTAATTGCCTCATATGTGCTGCTGCAAAAAGAAGACAAGGAAAATCTCCTGGATGTTTACAAACAGTAGCAGAACCTTCAGCACCCTGGAAAGAGATCTCTATGGACTTTATAGTGGAGCTCCCTGAAAGTGCAGGAAATCATCACTGTCATTTGGGTTATAACTGATCTTTTTTCAAAACAGGTTCATTTTGTACCATGCCAGAAGATCCCAACAGCCAAGGCCTTGGAAAAGATATTTTTAATACACATTTATCGCCTTCATGGAGCTCCCCAACAGATTATCTCAGATAGGAGTGTACAATTCACACCCACATTTTGGCAGGCGTTTTTAAACCTATTAGGCTCCACCCAGGGGTTGTTGTCATCAAATCACCCCCACACTAATAGCAGAGTTGAACGATCAACAGCATATCAGAACAATATTTAAGATGCTTTATTAATTACCAACAGGACAATTGGACTGACCTCCTTCCTTTGCAGAGGTACCATACAACAACTCAATCCACAGTAACACTAGTTTCACCCCATTCCAGGTAGCCACAGGCCAAGAATTCAACCCCATGCCAGAATTACCCACCAAGGAACCTGAAATTCCCTCCCTTAAGGAGTGGATTAATAATTTGCAAGTCACATGGCCAATGGTTAGACTAGCCTTACAAGAGATTAGAGCAGCTTTTAAAGCTAATGCAGACAAAAAACACTGTGATCCTAAACCGTTCAATGTTGGAGACCACGTATATTTGTCCACAAAATTCCTAAAATCATTGCAACCCTCTAAGAAACTGGGACCAAAATTCATTGGGCTATTTTCCATCTCCAGAATTATTATGGTATTATACCGTAATTATTACGTATACTGTTACGGTAAGAGCTTCTACTTCCCAAAACATTTAGACAGATTCATTCAGTATTTCACTGTAGCCTACTCAAATCAGAGATCACTTCAAACCTTAGACCCCGCCCTTCCCACACCTTGAACTCCCAATATGGTACATGGGGAACAACATTTTGAAATTAAATATATCCTTGATTCACGTACTCACCGTGGATCCACACAATATTTAGCAGCTTGGAAACACCTTCCTTCCTCAGACAATGAGTGGGTAGCAAAATGACATGGAAAAGCACCCACATTACTACAGAAGTTCCACCTGAAATACCCTCACAAACCATCCAAAGTTGTAAATGTAACACATGTTTTATGGCTTCCAGGTGGATTTATCAAACTTTTGAGGAGGGCATGATGTCAGATCCATGTATCTGCCATTCTTCAATGGAAGAAGAAGGGGGGGGGGAGTTGGTACAAGCAATCCTTTTTGATGTAACCTGAATATATTAAATCTCATATTGATTCTGTATAACTTGCACATGATATACAACTGGAGGACTGGAGCCAGATGTCTAGAAACTTGTCACCTCTTGAAGAGATAACAAGATGAGAATGGACCATAAAAATTCCAGCTCTGGAATACCCCTGGGAACTCTTCTAAGATACATTCCCAGAAAAGGTGAGGGGGGGAATTAACATGTTGGTTCTTTGTTTGACTAAATCCATATCACAATAAGGAGAGGGATTCTAACTCCTTTTATCTATTACTGTATGCCTGGAAACATCTTAGACTCTGCTTTGACTAGTGCTGGGATTCACTCCCTTTCAATAAAGGATTCCTTTTCAAATGTCTCGCTTTCAGAAGTTCATTCTTTTTGGTTGAAGGGAAAAAGTCCAGTGCTTACACAAAGTTTGCAATTCTATTAATATTTTAATAGTTTAGCCATAATTTTCTATTATGGCACAGCTGCATCATAAATGTAAAAAGTTTGTGAAAATTGCATTGACTTTCCATCAAAATGTACTTAAATTGTAAAGGGAAAGCAAGTTTGAAATTGCTGTCCTACAAGCAACCTAGTTACTGAATTCACTAATTTTCTAGATTCATACAATCTTTTCATTTATTATATTACATTACTGCCCATTTATTATATTACATTACTGCCCAACTAAGGTACATTAACCAAATAATAGACCAGGTTCAGATAGTTCACTAGACTCGTCATTCTCACCATGGACTCCCTTTAAATACCTTTTGTGGCCATGGTCCATGGTCACAGGCCACCAAGTAACAAATAATTCAATATTTAAATCCCAACATTTCTCCAAGCCTTCGTGGACCGCCTGTGACATCACTGCTTCAAGGAGTCCATGGAACCACAGGTTGAGAACCACTACACTAGATCACGATGGCAATAGTGACGATAATTTTGTCTGTGAGAGCCACTTTGGTGTAGTGATTAAGACACCAGGCTGTAAACTTTAGTCCTGCCTTAGATCTGAAACAAGAAATCATTAACACAGGTGGGATACACGTAAACTTAGTAGAAAAAAAGCTGGTTTGTATTTTAGGGAGGAATTAAATCCCTAGCATAGCTTACAAATTAAAGCATATGTACTGTAAATAAAAATATGTCAACCATATTAAGAGCAAAGAGAAGTCCTGGCAATAAAAATCTGGGGTACACGACTTTTCCAGGGCTCTTGAAAATCCACAGTAAAGATGCCACCTAAGGGAATTTCATATGTGAAATAGCATTCCACATCACTCCACTTCTGTGTGATTCATGCTAGCAAGTGTTGAGCTACTGTACTGTAAGTAGGGAGATACCGTCTATGACATGCTGGGATGAAATTGGCAGACTTGGCTTCAGGCTGATCATAAATGCATCATTTGAATAAATAAGGTCACCAATTAATTAGTCAATATATTAATTAATGTTAGTCAATAATTAATATTAATTGAATTATAGAAACAGCTTCAAGAATCAGCCAAATTTTATTAGTCAAGGTGGATGAGGTTCCTGGGGGATTACAAAAGACAGAAAACAAAGAAGGAAATATACAGGTGAAACTCAAAAAAATTAGAATATCATGCAAAAGTTCATTTATTTCAGTAATGCAACTTAAAAAGTGAAACTAATATATGAGATAGACTCATTACATGCAAAGCAAGATAGTTCAAGCCATGATTTGTCATAATTGTGATGATGATGGTTTACAGCTCATGAAAACCCCAAATCCACAATCTCAGAAAATTAGAATATTGTATGCAATCAATAAAACAAGGATCGTACATAGAACAATATCAGACCTCTGAAAAGTATAAGCATACATATGTACTCAGTACTTGGTTTGGGCCCCTTTTGCAGCAATTAGTGCCTCAATGTGGCGTGGCATGGAAGCCTGTGGCACTGCTGAGGTGTTATGGAAGACCAGGATGCTTCAATAGCAGCCTTCAGCTCTTCTGCACTGTTCGGTCTCATGTTTCTCTTTTTCTTGGCAAGTTTGGTGAGTTTGCTGACCAATCAAGCACAGTAATTCCACAGTCATTGAACCAAGTTTTGGTGCTTTTGGCAGTGTGGGCAGGTGTCAGCCTTCAAGATCTTCCTCCTTTCCTTTGTTTCTTTCTGGCTGTCATGAGTAACGGGGGGTGGAAGGAGGAAGGGTATGGGACATGAGCTGAAAGTGTTACTAACTGATATTGTATAAACTGGGGAGGGTTTCTAATTCCTGCTTAGCTTTCTCTTCTCTGCGCAACTGCAAACCTTTATCTGAGGAAGCCAAGGTCAACTAATCATCAGCACCTGGAAATGTCCACATGATGAAGTTCACATCTTTTAACTGGAAGAACGGTTTGAACTATTGGGGATGGGAACATTTCACTCCCTTGATATATGTGATGTACGTGCCTATTTCCCCAGATTCAGAATTTTCTTGTTGCTACCACTGACTTCCAGTAAAAGATATCTTTTCTCTAATTACAAGAGTCTAAGTATTTCTTTCTTGGATTTTGAATGGAGCACCAGCTGACATTATTCTGAATCTCACCCTACTAGCCCACCCAGAGAAATAATACAATTTCTTCCGAGGGGGTCTGAACATCATGTCAACTTCAGCCAGCGACCAAGAGGACCTGGGTGCCATTGGAGGGCAAGATTTGCTGCTGCTAGAGGAAGCAAGGGAAGCTGACTTGTTAGCAGAGCTCAACCTTGGAGAAAAACCAGCTGTAAAACCCAAATGGTCATTGAGAGTAGGTTGGAAGGATCCTGAGGAGGCCCCCCCCTAGGAGCCACCACTACCCGTTGGTGTGGAAGAGAGGAGCCATGGCAAAAGAGGGAAAGACTTTTTACTAAATCAAGCCAGACGCCTCATAGATGAAGCCCTTGGAGAGCCTCACGCTGAACAAAGGTATGAGAGAGAGGAGGGGGAGGCAGCCCCAGCCAGAAGAAGCAAAGCAGCCATCCCCATAAATCAACCTTGCAACAGCAAGCAGCAGCCCCAGGGCCCTCAGTGGGAGGAGTAATTGCCAAAAGACATAGAACTCCAAAGTCACTTCCATTGGAAGCAAAATATGGAGGGGGGGGGGAATCCCAAAGAGTTGGGATTTTTCCTAGCACAAGTTTGGAGCTATATGGAGGAATACGGAGGGAGCTTTTCCTCAGAAGCAGCCAAGGTTAGATGTGTTACCAGGGCTCTGGAGGGAACAGCTGCAAAGTGGATGGTGACTTTGCATAATGATAATGCTCCACAGCTGTTGAATTATGACCTGTTCATGACTGCGCTGCGGGCAAGGTTTGAGGACCCACTGGCGGAACGTAAGGCCAGGATTAGGATGAAGACCATAAATCAGGGGCGGAGATCAGTGACTGACTACACCCAGGAATTTAGAGAGCTGGCATGTCATATTCGAGGCTGGTCCCAAGTAGCCCTGATAGAAGCGTTCAAAGATGGGTTAAATGAAGATGTATACCAGAGCTGCATTGCCAGAAGAGACCCCAATGATCTGCAGATGTGGTACGTGCTGGCAGCAGAGGTGGAAATTGATTTAACCCAAAACGGACGCCGGGGAGGCTCTGGTTGGAGCAAGCCCTCCCCCGCATGTCTTCAAGAAGCCTTCAACCCCAAAAAGGGAGGGATTGCGGCGAGACTCAAGACTACTGTCTGCTTCCGATGTGGGAAGGAAGGTCACCAGGCTGCAGACTGCTGGGCCAAGTTGGAACCAAAGGGGGAAAAACCCCTGGAAAAAAACCCAGCGAAGCCTCGCGAAACGGCGCTTAAGACGGGGGAGGTTGTAGAGGTCGCTCATCCAAAGGGAGACGGGCTGGAATCTAATACCTCCTCTGAAGAGAGCGAGGTGGATTCGGAAGACAACTCATTGGTAAGTTCAAACAAAGGCCCTATGACTATTCCAGTGCAGTTAACGGTACCCGCATCGGGGACCAAGGGGGAAATGCCGGCCTTGCTAGACTTCGCCCAGGGATTAAGCTTCACCCACCATCCCCAAACCAATGGGGCCTGTGAGAGAACTAATGCGGTATTGGAGCAAAACCGTAGAAGTTACATAAATTATCAACAAGATAATTGGACTGACCTATTGCCATTCGCTGAAGTGGCATATAACAATTCTATCCATAGTAGTACTGGATTTACCTCCTTCAAGGTGGCATCAGGACAAGACTTTGTACCCATACCTGAACTCCCTCATGAGAGGCCTAGTATTCAGTCATTAGATGAATGGATAACACAACTCCAGCTTAATTGGCCAGTCGCTCGTAAAGCATTGGATGATGCACATCGGGCTCATAAGAAATTTGCAGATAAAAAGAGGACTCCACAAAACTCATATCAAGTGGGCGATAAAGTCTTTTTGTCCACCAGATATCTACAAACCACTCAAAAGTCAAAGAAACTTGGTCCTAAGTATGTTGGTCCTTTCTCGATTGAATTAACTGTAAACCCTGTGACAGTCCAATTGAAATTACCTAAAAGCCTTTGACGAATTCACCCGGTTTTCCACGTTAGTTTGTTAAAACCTGAACATACTTCCGATCTGAGACCAATCCAGACCGACCCTCCTGTACCATTGCTTATTGATGGCGAACATTTTGAAGTTAAAGAAATTCTAGATTCTCGACGATGGAGGGATCGGCTCCAATATTTGGTTGCTTGGAAGCATTTTCATTTGTCCCAGGCTGAGTGGGTCAATGAAAAAGATGTTAGAGCCCCTAGGCTTATCAGAGCATTTTGTTCTAATTATCCTGATAAACCCTAGATACATGTCTCTTTTATGTTAACTGGTTATTAAGTCGTCCCTTTTATATTTCCCTCTTTTATAGCATTAACATGTTTTTTCTAGGAGGGCCGAATGTCAGCCTTCAAGATCTTCCTCCTTTCCTCTTTTTTCCTCCTTTGCTTCTTTCTGGCTGTCATGAGTAACGGGAGATGGAAAGGGGAAAGGTATGGGACATGAGCTGAAAGTGTTACTGATATTGTATAAACTGGGGAGGGTTTCTAATTCCTGCTTAGCTTTCTCTTCTCTGCGCAACTGCAAACCTTTATCTGAGTAAGCCAAGGTCAACTAATCATCACCATCTGGAGATGTCCACATGATGAAGTTCACAACTTTTAATTGGAAGAACCATTTGAACTATTGGTGGTGGGAACATTTCACTCCCTTGATATATGTGATGTACGTGCCTATTTCCCCAGATTCAGAATTTTCTTGTTGCTACCACTGACTTCCAGTAAAAGATATCTTTTCTCTAATTACAAGAGTCTAAGTATTTGTTTCTTGGATTTTGAACGGAGCACCAGCTGACAGCAGGCGCCAAGACCTGCTGGAAAATGAAGTCAGCATCCCCATAAAGCTCATCTGCAGAAGGAAGCATGAAGTGCTCCAAAATCTCCTGGTAGATGGCTGCGTTGACCCTGGACTTAATGAGCACAGTGGACCAACACCAGCAGATAACATAGCTCCCCAAATCAACACAGACTGTGGAGACTTCACCCTGGACTTCAAGCATCTTGCCATGTGTGCCTCTCCATTCTTCCTCCAGACTCTGGGTCCTTGGTTTCCAAATGAGATGCAAAAGTTGCTCTCATCAGAAAAAAGGACTTTGGACCACTGAGCAACAGAACAGGTCTGTTTTTCTTTAGCCCAGGTAAGACGCTTCTGATGTTGTTTGTTGTTCAGGAGCGGCTTGACAAGAGGAATACGACATTTGAAGCCCATGTCCAGGATCCGTCTGTGTGTGGTGGCTTTTGATGCACTGACTCCAGCCTCAGTCCACTCCTTGTGAAAGTCCCCAACACTTTTGAATGGCCTTTTCCTAACAATCCTCTCCAGGCTTTGGTCATCCCTGCTGCTTGTGCACCTTTTTCTTCCAGACTTTTCCCTTCCAAATAACTTTTATTAATGTGCTTTGATACAGCACTTTAGGAACATCCAACTGCTTTTGCAATTACCTTTTGAGGCTTTCCCTCCTTATGGAGGGTGTCAATGATGGTTTTCTGCACAACTGTCAGGTCAGCAGTTTTTCTCATGATTGTGATTCCTACTGAACCATACTGAGAGACCATTTAAAGGCTCAGGAACCCTTTGCAGGTGTTATGGCTTATTTAGCAGATTAGAGTGGGACACTTTGAGCCTAGAATATTGAACCTTTTCACAATATTCTAATTTTCTGAGATTGTGGATTTGGGGTTTTCATGAGCTGTAAGCCATAATCATCTCAATTATAACACATCATGACTTGAACTATCTTACTTTGCATGTAATGAGTTTATCTCATATATTCGTTTCGCTTTTTAAGTTGCATTATTGAAATAAATGAACTTTTGTATGCTATTTTAATTTTTTGAGTTTCACCTGTAATTATGACTTTCTTTTGTGATAGCAGAAAAGAATTTAAAATTTTACTTCAGCATGACATGTGCTAGAATAACTGCAGTTAAAAGTATTCTCCCTAAAATTATTTTTCCCAAACATTTTCAATTCCTTTGCTTATCTGATTCTGCACATAGTAAAAAAGTCTTCATTCTTGGAAGAATTATGTATTGCAAATATGTAACTCAAAGAATCAAATCAGGTAAACCATATCATATATCCAAAAAGTATAATGGAAGTTATATATACCAAATCTAAACATCAATTCATACTTTTTGCTTCATACTATTTGGAACATGAAATATGCTCAACAGTTACAACCTGAGTCAGCCTCACCAATCTGTCAAGACAATGCCGTTCCACCCCAATATTCAGAAAACTTTGCTCTAGAAATTGGAAAAAAGTAGAAACAATTTTGAACCCTAACTGCTTCTTTTTTCTCCCATTCCAATATATTGTACAAAGGAATTGCACAATTCCTTGGAAAAAATGCATGCCTTGGATGCATATAGTAACATTCAATGCTGCAGAGGCTTTAAAATAGCCTTGTATTCCATGTAATTGTAAAGTGTGACTACTGATGAATCTCAAGTTTCAGTCACTAGATGGAATAAAAATAGGCTGCTGAAAATGAAAGGCACATTGGATTAACTGTAGATGCTCCCCACCCACTGTAGAAAAGGAATTATCCTGATACGTGTGAAAATAAATTTTTGTACTCTAACCAAGAAATATGCCTAGCTGGATAATTCCATGCTATATACCCAACTAGGACTGGACCTCTTGCTGCCATACCCAGTGACTAGGAATAATTCTACATAATATCCACTTGCTGAAGGAGACCTCAATTGAATCATGTTGCATATAAAGTCTACCTCAAGGAGGCATGGAGGATTAAGCAAAATCCCTACATTAAGTGGGGGTTAGTCCTAAATGCAGCAAAAATGGCTGTGTTCCACAAAAAGCTTGCCAACACCCCTTGGAACCGTTGGAAGCAAGAGTACCTGTCCACCCTACAAGGCCGCCAGAAGCAACCAGCAGACTTTCACCAAGAAGCTCTACACCAGTCTGGTCACTGACCTAGTGATGCTGCGGAGAAAGGCTGAACTTGAAGATTGAACCTCAAGCTTTGCATGCTTTGCTTTGTTTGATGCTACATTACTGCTTATCTTAGTTATATAGTTAATTGATAGTTAGTTAGTAGTGGAATTTATAATTCCAGGTGAGGAGTGTGCTGTCCAGACAGTATATAGGTAATGGGAATTGAGATAGTTAAGTTAGAATTGGAAGCTGTTCCCTTAAGGGAATGCCTCATGGTAAATGTAGTTAATGCATCCTGGGAAATGTACTTCATGTCATTTAATCCTGATTGGTCGCTGAACTGACCCTTGATTCGGTTGGGGGAGGTTCCTTCACTCTTGCCTGGTGCCTCACCCCGTTGCTCCTTCATTATGGGATGAAAGATCACTATTCTTTTACACTATGAAGTCAGCTATGCAAAGAATTGGACATTAGATGGCTCTCGACATAACCATGAGTTATATTTGAGGATACCTGGTGACCCAATAAAGAAACTTTGTATGGAAGCCTTTGTAGAGTTGTCTGTCTGTCTTTATATTCAGCCAGCAATCTAAAGACAGAACAAATATACTAGTGAAGAATTTGGGGCTATCAATAGGAAATGTCTTAACCAAGAGCAAGACTGTAGAGTTGTAATTGCAGGAATGTTCCAATCTCAGATGGCAAACCTCAGATAAAGAATGTTTCCAAGCAAATACAACTCAGGTAAACAAAGTCACTAATCTAAAGGAGGATTAGAGAGAGGAAGTAAACTTATGTTAGACTTTAACTAGAGATAATTAATTGTATGGATTACTGTGCTAAACAGTAACCAAAGTTAAGCAGTAACCAAAGTTAACCAGTGATGGAGGATAACTAAAAATGTGTATAAATGCAAGACTAGACTCCAATAAAGATTATCATGGTTCAGTTGTTCATGATCAAACAACTCGACTGCCTCATCATTACAACACAAGACTGACAATGTCCTGATTCCAGTTGCTCCTCATAACTCATAACTCCTGCTGAAATGGAAGCTGAGGCTTCTCCTTCCCCTCGCCCCAAATAACCATAGATTACATCTTATAATCTCTTCTCAAAGGTAAATGTATTTATTTAATTAAAAATACTCAAAAACATACATTTTATAAAATTACCATTAGCCATTAGCCAAATTTAAACAAATTTCCAAATATAAGGACATTTTTTCTCAAATGGTTTGGAAAGCTGAAAATTATAATGAACTGAAACATTTAAATATAGTTGCACAAAATAAGATTAACTGACATAAATACTATACTAAAATCCAACATCTTGTTTAAGTGGTTAATTTCTTTTGTACAGTTCATATATGTACACTAAAAAAAGCTTTAAATACAAAGACAGCAATTTCAATCCTGAAGAAAGACAAGGTAATGAATTTTGCTGCATGCCACAAGAATACACATTTGACTGGCTCCAGAACATCCCTTCTACAAATAGCAGGCCACTTTCTGTTCATATATGTGATGTAGATCCAGCAAAGTCCTCCCTAGAGGGAGAAGAAATTTTACCAATTCGTCATTGATAACCCTTAGGTCACTTCCCACACTGTTCTGGGAAATTGCTAGAGTCTAATGAGAAAAGAAAGATGGAATGGACAAACATCACCTCTTTAAAAGACAGTGTTGAACTCACAAGAACTTTGGGATCTAGCCAGATGTGGTATTCTGAGCATTTCTGGAGAACCGGTAGCAGAAATTTTGAGTAGTTCAGAAAACCAGAAAATACCACCTCTGACTGGAGATTTTACAGTATCCTTCCCCTGCCATGCCCACCAAGCCACGCTCACAGAACCGGTAGTAAAAAAAAAGAATCCCACTACTGGATCTAGCCCATGATTTGACTAGCTATTAAACAACCCATTTTCTACATATGTGGTAAACAAGGTAGATGTAGATTCTAGGGGAAGAGTTTTTGCTTTAACTGCACTTTCACTCACTTTCATGCTCCAACATCTGAAGTGGTTGCTTGGTATCTGTAGCAATACAGTTTGTTGTCTGCTCCACCACTCAGCAGCAACTATAACAGAGGAGGAGAGGATAAAATTATAATAAGACTCTATTATAAACTAATTATCTTTCCAACAAAGGGGATAAAATGCAAGGTAACAAAGTCCATGAAAACTGTATTATTTAAATAATAAAAAATCACCATGACTTTTGTTTCTCAATAATTTCCAAATAGCAGGAAATATTCTTCTAATAGCATTATCCCTAATATGGAAAAAACATAGAAAAAATATTAACATGTTTGATTATTATATCAGATTAAGATCTTCAAAGCATTGAGATAAAAAAAACCAGTAACATGATTCAAAATGTAGTACATCCCTGGAAAAATCTCTATTTCTGTACTTGAAAAAGAAGTGTCTTTATAAGCAATAATATTTATAATTCATAATTTATTATGGAAAATAATTATGTTGTTTCTTGTTCATGCAACTCCAGCTCAATTTTGTATCATGACTTTGGCTAGATTAACCAGGCTTTAACAAAATGCACCAATTTAATTTAATAAAAATAATTAACACAACATAGGAACCACTCAACTCCAAATTGACTTTGGGCAGTGTACAGTACAGAAAGTATTGTGCAGAAAGTACAATACAATAATTATAAAAGAAATGAGGCTTCCAGTTTTGTGTGGCTTCAGCGGTGGCAGGAATTCATGACTCTCCGCGATTCCTGCTGCGCTCGCCGCCAAGGTGCCCCCAATCCAAATGAGTCTGGGGGATATGGCTGCCCTGTATAGGTAGCCGAAGAGAGAGGGGATCCGGACAGGGGTTTGGGGGTGTCGCAGAACCCCTCCCCAGCCGGAAAAACCCCTTTTTCCCAAGGTGGTGGAGCGGCGGTCAGTAATGGCCGCCACAAAGAAGCCTGCAGCCGGGTAAGATTTGTGCTGGAGGAAGCAGGAGAAGTGAAAGTGCTGGCTGAGCCAGGACAATAAGAAGCTCTTAAATACCCTGGAAACTGAATTGCTTGAAGGATACATTGTTTCCCAAAGAAGATCGGAAAGCGGCGAAGAAAGCTGTCAAGGGAAAGTTTTTTTTTCTTCACTCTCCCTTCCCATAGAAATAGCAGACAGAGATCTGGAAAATTTACTTGGGCACCGAAGGTAATTCAATTTGAAATTTAAAGCCAAGGGATAAAGGATTTCTGGACATTGGATTTAAAAACTTAAAATTCTTTCTATTTTTTACAAGGGAAAGGGAAGAGATAAAGACTTATTAAAAGATTGTACTGAAGGAGACTGCTTTGAGCCTATCAGAACAGGAATAAAAGACATTAAGACTTCTAAAAGATCATCTTGGAACTGTGTATTTGAATTCTACCCTAGGAGGTGAAAACATAGAAAGAAGAAAGTGATAAATGAAACTGTTTGCTCTGATTTGGTTTGCTTTGTGACTTTGAGATTTCTGTGAATTTTTGTTAAAAAAAAGGGGGGGTATTAAAGACATTAGGGTTGTTTTAAAAAAGAAAGAAAGAAAAAATGACATTATCTTTTGAAGGACTACAAATGGAATTTCAAAGACTGAAAGAAGAAGATAAGGGCTCTTCTGGATCTATTTTTCACTTTTTAGAAATGGCGATTTCTACCTATCAAGAAATACGACAACGACAGGAAGGCTGGGATGAAGGAGAAGAAGCCATCTTTAATGGACACACACACTTAGGGGAGGAAGAAAAGCGGAAGGGGGGCAAGGAAAAGGTGAACTTAGAACTTAAAAAAGCAACCAAGAAAAGGAAAAATGAGATGAAAAAGCGATATGTCAGAAAGCAACAGAAAAGAGAAATACAACAGAGAGGGAAGACTAAGAGAGTGAAATTTGAGAGATTGGGGGGGGGGTCAAAAAGCTAGAACGGATGAGAAAGAGGAAAAGGAAAGAGAAGTCATAAAGGCTTTAAACAAGATACTAAAAAACGAGTTTTTTTCAGAGACAAGGGGTAAGATAATTTTATAAAAATGATTCTGCAAAAGTACATAAGAATGTATTGTAGACATTAGTATTTGAAGCTGAGTTAGAAAATCAGAATATTATATGATTTTAAAATGTATTAAAGGGAAGACATGATTTAATTATAGTTTAATTTCCTATGAAATATTATTTTTATTGTTTAAGAATTAATAATAAATTTAATTTCCTAGGAAACATTGTTCTTATTATATTATAAATTTAATATTCCTTTTTCATTTTTTTTAAGTTTTATTATTACTTATTAAATTCAATATTATTTGTTTGTTTTAATATTTTGAAGTGTATACTTAGAATGTACGAAGCAGAATCAGTACGGAAAATATGTATTATTTTAAATGTTATTTAGGGGAAAGATAAAAAGTTGTCATACTTCAATCTGTGTTTACAGGAGAAAAATTTTATTAGATAGAAAGGATAAGTAGGTGATTGAAAGAAAACGGACCAAAGATGCAAATATAATTATTTAATCGAGATGGAATAAATAAAATAGAATTAAAAGAATGAGTAGGAAAGAGAAAATATATGGAAAATAGAGAATGTTAAATAAGATATGAGATGGTATATTAAGTGAGTATAAACTTTGATTGATGTCTATATAAAAAGAGTTAACCCGGGGTTAATCGCTTTCCAAAAAGAAGTTTTATGTATTTATGTTTTATGTAATGTTTTTTAAGTTTGATAGGATGTGGAAGAACACTAATGAAACTATATTCAACGAGTATATAACTTTAAGGCAGAAGAAATATGATTAAATAGAAGGAAAGGGAGTAATAAAGAGAAGTTTGGAAAAGATATGAAGTTGATTCGATAAGATAAATATATATATTAAATTATAGAAATGTGATAATTTGGAATTATCTTCTTTTTAAATAAGATGGTTTATTTGTTTCTTTTAGAAAAGATATTTTATGTTACTACATCCTGTTTTGCTTGTGTGTGTAAAAAAAAACTGATAAAGTTTGTTCAAAAAAAAATAATTATAAAAGAAATAAGAAATAAATAAAAACAAGGACCAACAGTGAGTCTAGCTAACCACACCTCCACAGAATCTGAGAGAAGCCCCCCAATACCCTAAGCAAGGTCTGGAAGAATAGCCAGGTGTTTAAGGCTTTCCAGATGCCATCAGAGTAGACAAAGCTCAGTAGCACTTTTTTGTGCAGCTGTTGATAAAAATAGGATCCATAACATGATCGCCAACGTCTGATGATGGATATGGCACAGGAAGATCAGAGTAGCAGCTACACAGACAACAGTTAAAGTACACTTCCTGATTCACAGGAGATGACACTGTTTAACTGAAGGGACTCAGCCTGCCTCACCTCTTTTATATCAAACCAGCCAGTCTGATACCATGGGAGAATTGGATCCAGAAGCATACCAATAACCAGTGCAATTGACAAAGCAGGTGCATATCAAAGCATGTCTATCACCACCCGCACCGCTGCATTCTGGATCAGCTGGAGCTTCTAGGTATCTTTAAGGGCACCCTCATGGAGAGAGCACTGCAGTCTAGGAATCAATGGTTTATTTTGCAAGTCTTGTTAAATGATCACTTGTGCCATACTCACTTCACATGAGAAGCGACTGTTTAACAAGACTTGCTAAGTAAACCATCATGGTTTGATTCCTAAATGTTAAATAATAAACCGAAGGGAGTTTCAGTGGGAAATAAATGAATGCATACACGAGTAACAGTAATTTGCAATGTAGAATGGCCATATTAATATTACATTTAAGCAAAAATGAAAAAAATCACATTATGTTCTTTTAATCAGGACATTCTAAGGTAACCTTTGGTCTATCTAAATACCATAAAGATGAGAATTCATGCAAAGTTTGGAGAAAGGTAAAGCTTATCCTATAAAGTAAAAATGTTATCTAATTGTTCTATAAATCCCTGACTCTAAAAGGTTTAGCTTATTTTGTTAGAGTGGGTAGTGAAGGGGCTGCAGCTGCTTGGGAATTTTGCTAAGAGATCTTTCTACAAAATTAGCTGAATCACAATTCAGTTCAATTCAAATTCAATTCAAAAAACAAAAACAGCAAACCCGGATGTAAGAATGAGAAGGAAGGGAATACATACTTTGGATCTGTTGAAACTCACTTCCAGTTTGCTATATTTTAATTCAGCCAGTTTTTATTAACACAGCTTCTCCCCTTGGTTCAATTGGTTTGGTTTGGAGAAAAATGCATTCTACATATTTCTATGTCTAATAGCTGGTCCCTCCTGGCTTGTCAAGGCCGTTAGGGAGGTGGCATGCAACTGGATCCATGCAGCAGCATCAGCCTTTTTGAAGGAAGGGTGGTTCAGTCTGCCTTGAAGAAAGCCCAGTGCACCTTCTCTTGAAAAAGCTATTGCTGGATCCAGCAGTGTGGAAAGTGTCTATCCTGTCTTCAATTGTCCTTTTAAAGAAGTAGCTGGGCTAAGGCTCCAGATGGCCCTTTTGGAAAAAAGATTATCCAGCGTTGGGATGGAGTGGTGCTGCCATCCTCATTCTCCTGGATCCCTCAGTGGCTTTCAGTTGATCATGGTGTCCTTCTGGACTGTCTGTAAGGATTAGGAGGGGGCAGTGTGGTGTGGAAGTGCTTCTCTCCCTCTCTTTGTGGGCAGTACCGTTCTAATCAACTGGGATGAGGGGTTGAAACTGAAGCCCCTAACTTGTGGGGTATTTTAAGTCTTAACACTTTTACCCCTTCTGTGTGTGAGTCATCCATTGGTTTGGGGTTGACAACAATGCTGTCAAAATCTTGTGGTAAGAGATTGAATGGAGAGGAACAGATTCAGGCACAACCCTAACAAAACTGAGTGACTTCAATATTTGAAGAGTGGGGTTACAAATCCCCATTTGGGCCTTGTGGGCAATCTGAATTTTTCTAGACTCACAATTTATGCTCAAAGAACAGATGACAGCTGTGGCCATGGAGGCCTTTGCACTGGTCATTCACACCCCAATCACCACATAGGATGATTACTGCAATGCGCTGTAGACAGGACTGCCCCGGGAAACCATTTGGAAAATGCAGCTAGTCCAAAATAGAGAATGTGAACGATGCTGAGGATGCTGTGATATGCCCGTTTAACACTGCTGTTCCACAAGCTTTACCACTTACTTCATTTTCAGATACCAGCTCCTTTATGACCACAATTGTGCTCCATTTTACAACTTTTCTTGCCACAGTTAAGTGAATCACTGTAGTTAGGTTTGTAACACAGTTGTTAAATAAATCTGTTTTCCACATTGCCTTTGCTTGTCAGAAGATCATATGATCCCCAAGGCACTGCAACTGTCATAAATATGAATCAGTTGCCAGGCATCTAAATTCTGATCACGTGACCACAGGGATGCTGCAATGGTCATAAGTGTGAAAAATGGTCATGTCACTTTTTTCAATGTCATTGTAACTTTAAATGGTCACTGCCTGTGCAGACTTACATGGTACCAATGTAATTTCAATCTTTCATAATCTCTCATAAAATTAGTATTTAAAAAAGGCTTTCATGGCATAGGACCTTGCTGTTTGAGGAATTATCTATCTCAAATCCATCCTGTACAATCCTATAAAGTAAGTACATTCTATGTCCCAACAATCAAACAGTCATTTGATGGGAGTCAGGAAGCTGGCCTTCTCTGTCATGGTAACTGCCCCTCATTTTTATAGAAGATTCCTGGGGTTTAAACTATCTTAGCCCTTTGAGGTAATCTTGGAGAATTTAAGGAGCTGTTTCATTCTAAAACAACAAACTGTATTTATTCTGCCTAGTTTGGAGGCATTAAGAAAAAAAGGAATGCCTTAAGTCCCTTGAAGATTTAAATCGTCTAACTATCACTCCTAACAGATTGCAATGTCTGATCCAACCATCTGAGGTATCACGTTACTTGACTTTAAAAACAAGTGGAATCCTAGCCCTAAGAAAACTGACTCCACCCCTTTACTACCTGGGCTATTTTACCCTTTTGTGGCATTTATACATATGCATGCATTCATGTGAGATTCATATGGGTTTTCATATGCAATACTAACTTCTGTACCTTTTAACATTAACAGTAAGTTCAATTAATTTTAAATGTCCTTTTGTGAGTTTGGATAGTGGCTGTAATACCTTTTTCTGAGAAGTAAGAAGCACCTATTTCCATAATTAAAGATTTTCAATGCCCACATTCAATGCCTGCATGTCTCATATTTGTTCAGTCACTTGTCTCTCTATACACCCAAATTTACATGTTCAAGTGAACAGAGGATACTGACAACAGCCCTGGAATATTTTATAAAATGCAGAGTTAAACATTAGCTCTCTTCTCAGTTTTTATCAGATTCTATACTTTCTTGAAATATCAATTCTTACCCCAGCTTCAGTCCACTCCACACAGAAAACTTTGTCTTCATGAGCTGCCAAGTCATAAAGTGGAGCTTTGCAACTGATGAGATACAGATTATTAAAGCCAGTTTTAGTGTTGTTAATTATGTGGTGTGACTCTGATGGTTCTTTGTTGAAAAGTTCCCTCTCAATCCATTTTGTCTCCAACTTCTCTTTCTCTATTTTCTTTTTCTTTAAATATATATCTACTATATCTACTAGGACACACATATGAGATGAAACACCCATCTGAGATGAAACAAAAATCTTACTTAAATGAATCTTGATTCCTGATAAGGTCCATATAGGTATTCCATTTTCTTTTCTATTATATTTTTTTTCAATTTCCCAATGTACCATGTCGCTTTTTCAAGAGCAGGCATGGTATGATACCTTGCAAATGGTTTAGTACAAAATTCAAATTAAAAAATATGTTGGGCTCTATTCAGAAGCTAAAGTGAATATATCACTTTACTTATTTTGTTTTATTTTATTTATATGCTGGCCATCTCAGTCACCGGACTCTGAGGAGCTTACAATGTCATATACTGCAAATGCTTTCTGGTAGAGAATTTGGAGGCATGCTCAGATCTAATGGCCGACCAAGAGTATCTGTATTTATCAACTAATGAGTATATTTTAAAGCAAGAACTTTCAAAACCCTAAAACTGCAGTTCTTCATTTTGCATGTCATATACCATGTTTCTCTGAAAATATGACCTACCTCCAAAACAAGCCCTAGCCTGATTTTCATGCCTGCCCCTAATATAAGCCCTACCCAAAATAAGCCCTTGTTAAACCCTGCCCATTGCCTGGTTGTACAAGGTGCATGTGTAAAAATCAAGATAGGGCGGGGGTGAGGCTGACCCATGCACCCCACACCTGTTTACCTTAGTACCTCAACAGTCATGCCCCCAATGCCCCGGCACCTGTCGTGATGCTGCCTGACTTCTTCTGTGGTTGCTTATGGTGGCCAGATGCCGTGTGGCTTGTTGCACCAGTGCCTCTGCTTGCAGCATGGCTCATCGCACCAGTGCTGCTGCTCATGGCAGGGCGTTATATGGCTCATTGTCCCAGTGCCGCTGCTTGTGTCGCAATGGCACCACACACATGCAGCCTCCTGCCGTGAGCACCGGTGCAACAAGCCACGCAGCTCATGGCCAAGAGTGGCTGCAGAAGAAGTCAGGCAGTGGCGCAACAGGTGTTGGGGCATGGGAGGCCTGGCTGCAGTGATCTTAAGGTAAGCGGGTCAGACATTTCCTGAAAATAAGACCTGATGCTTATTTTGCCCCCCCCCCCCCCCCAAAAAAAAAAAAAGATCTGGTCTTATTTGGGGTAAACACGGTAGTAATCTGAAGTCATATATAAAGTGCAACAAATGAGAACTTCAGATTTTAGCCTACCTTCTTATATCCCAAAGTTTGACAATGTTATCTAAAGAACCAGAGATAAGTTGCTGCTCATGAGTAGGAGACCATTTCACTGAAGTTACCCATCCAGTATGTGAGGTGAGAGAAAATAATACCAGAGAGCCATCTGAAACAAGACAGATTCAATAGCAACAAGGTACAATATAGCACACAATTTATAGTTACCGAAAAGAAATCAAGATAAATGCATACTTGATATAGAAGCTTGTAATGGTCTTTTTGGGAAAAAAAGCCAGAAATATGAACACTTATTCCTTTGTAGGTTTCTGATTTTAGTTTGCTAAGGCAGAAATTGACAGGCAATTTAGGGTAGTGATGCTGGACTATGGATGGGGAAAAATGAGTCCTAGTTTAGTCTTAGGCACTCAGCCAGTTGAGTGATCTGTTCTCAACCTATAATGATATGTGGGAAAGACCTTGAGAGAGAAGGAGAAGAGATGCTGCCTAGCTAACATCAGATAACAGAAGGCATTGCTGGATAGTGGGTGGGACAAGAGACTTGGAAAGCCCTCCTTTTTCTAGAGCAGTAAAGGAGATGGCAGATTTGTACATTCAGACTTGCATAGTTGTTATACTATAGTCTTTACTGTAGTAAAGCAGAATTACCTCATCTGGTTACTTTCCTATCTGCTATTAGCCTCCCAAGTAGACCAAACAGGGGGGGAAACAATGATGAGCTAAACTACTTTATCTTAAGGCTACAGTAAAGCCTGAAAGTATAAATCTCCTACAGTTATTTTTTATTACCTGAATAGTTAAGAGTGGATCTCTTTAAAATTTCTTTCTCTGCCCATTACTTAGTTATGGATGACTCATCCTTTTATCTGATCACTCCCTGGGCAGCATTCCTCTCCGCCCCCAGCCCCCTTTTATTATGGTCATTCTCATGTTCCATTATATCACTGATATCACTCTGGCAAGCCTGGAGGTACAATTCTCCCATCATTTCTTTTACAGTCCAAGAAATCTTTTGCTCTGCCCACTATCCAGCTGTGGGCTATGCCTTTTCAGATCTGACCATTCCCGAGGCAGCATCTTTTTGGCCTATTACTCCAGGTGTTTCCCACATACCATCACACAGCCCTACAAAGACATTCCATCAAACCATTTTCAAAAATGTTGCCAAGAAAATTTCGGGGATCTGTCAATAGTCTCCAGTAGCCAACATTAATTTGAAGTGACCACTGTCACTTCAAGATAGCCCAGACAGGAAACCAAAAATGTTAAGTAATAATACTACCTTTGTTGCAAGCTTGCAGAATGAAAGCATTTCTCCCCTCTCTTCCTTTACTTTCCAGAGAACTAGGCAGGGAACTTTTTGAGATCATTACTCTGCCCCCTTCCTTCTTTGGACTAAAATTTTGCTTATCAGATGGTTGTCTAGGTTGCACTCTTTCTCCTGTTTCCTAAAATTATTCTTACAGCCAAGTAACTAACACAGGGTAGAAGACAGATGGCATCTCAGCTATACAGAGAATGATAGGGAAATAATCCTAACACAGCCTTACCTGTGCTGTTTGCAATCACCATTCCAGAGCTCAGCCACTCATGAGCTGAATAATTTCCTTCAAAATGTAAACTATATTGTTAAAGTGTCATGATACTGATACAACTATGGAAACAAGACACCTATTGGCCATCAGGAGAGATAGGGGAAGATGCCATATCATGGTATAACTAGCAGAAATGTAGCAAATAATCAGGTAGAGATCTTTCCCATCATCCCAACCCTAACCCTGACTCTTTGATCTGGAAATGCTAGGATCTTCTGCATATAAAATATGTCCTCTATAATTGTGTTTGCAAGAAGGGGCCGAGAAGGTAAGACATGGCCATTACTTTTCTGCCATATCAAGAATGCCACATTATTATTCAAGGAATAATAACCAATGTAGGCAGACATTACAGAGTTTCTCAATTCCACAGTTGACATGTGAGTAGCAACTCCTGGTTCAGAAGCCTTATTAGAAAGCACATTACAAAGTACATGAACTCTGTACAATGCGAAGTCAATTACTCAGCTCAGTAAATGAGTGACCTTAAACTTGAATAATCAAGGCACTGAACTTCTACTCACCTTTGCTCCGAGGATCCCATAACCGAATGTGTCTGTCAGTGCTCCCTGAGGCTATATGCCGACAAAGTGGCGAATAGGCTATAGAATTAAACACTTTGTTTCCTGTCTACAATACAATAAAAAATGTGATGTAGCATTTTATAGAAATCCCCTTTTGGAAAAAAATACATTAAATTAAATGAATTAAAGTCACGTTAAAGTGGCATTTACCAAAGTGGATTTAAAGCTTCCAGTTTCAACATCCCAAATTTTAATGGTGTGGTCCCATGAAGCACTGCAGATTTCATCTGTATCTGACCAAAGTACGGAAGACACAGATTCTGTATGACCAGAGAGGGTTGCAACAGGTGTCTAGACATGAGGAATAAAGACCACTAAAAAAATAGGTAACACTGGTTTTCTTATAAATGGAAAAATATGATTATCAATTAAAAACTAGATTGGAATGTCCCAGTAGAAGACAACTTCCAAACAACTTCCCTAGTTGCCAAGTAACATGGAATTTTCTAAGAGCTTGAGAGAAATGTTACTTTAGAAAGCATTAGCAGAACATATTGGTATATGGGCAGCTGAGTAGAACCTTGGCATGTCTCAGTTGTAGTTACATTACTTGCGAGTTCAGTTATTTAAGTGAATTGTGAATAAGCATGCCATATGAAATACTGGTGGAAGAAAATTGAACTTTTGATATGAAGCTCTTTGGGAAGTCTTAAAATAATAGGCAGCTACAGCAAATTTCATTTTGAAGTAAAGGCCGGGGGAGGGGTCAGTCATCAACTGTCCATAAGAAAGACTGCCAGGCCAAGTCTGATTCCACTCATTCCTTTCTTACTCTTGTTAGTCCCAGCTGCTCAGTTTTTTGCTTTTTCCTTGGTCTGTGTACTACTTCCTCCATCTCTGCTTCATCCTCTTCATCAGTAGGCACTGAAATGAAAAATGAGATAAGACAAAAGCAGGGAGGGCAATAATGACACACTCATAAACTCAAATAAACATAAGTAGCCTAAATTAGCTATAAGTTATTATTTATCTCTTGGGGTACAACACATTTTCAAAGCTCATTGCAGGAAATGGAAGGAGAGAAACGATCTGGATCTTTTCTTGGATGTTATTAAGCTGCCTGTCTGCTTATCTATCTATCCATTCAACCCCCAACTTTGGATGTCGGCCCCTCATACCACCCTCATGGAGTCTGTTTCTGACCGTTTGAGCAGCCACATGCACATTTGTGGCCCGCTGGAGGTCATTTTGCAAAGCTCTGGCAATGCTCCTCCTGTCCCTCCTTGCACAAAGGCGGAGGTAGCGGCCTTGATGCTGGGTTGTTGCCCTCCTACAGCCTCCTCCATGTCTCCTGATGTACTGGCCTGTCTCCTGGTAGTCCCCTCCATGCTCTGGACACTACGCTGACAGACACAGCAAACCTTCTTGCCACAGCTCGCACTGATGTGCCATCCTGGATGAGCTGCACTACCTGAGCCATTTGTGTGGGTTGTAGACTCCGTCTCATGCTACCACTAGAGTGAAAGCACCGCCAGCATTCAAAAGTCACCAAACCACCAGCCAGAAAGCACAGGAACTGAGAAGTGGTCTGTGGTCACCACCTGCAGAACCACTCCTCTATTGGGGATGTCTTGCTAACTGCCTATGCTTTCCACCTGTTGTCTATTCCATTTGCACAACAGCATGTGAAATTGATTGTCAATCAGTGTTGCTATCTAAGTGGATAGTTTGATTTCACAGAAGTGTGATTGACTTGGAGTTACATTGTGTTGTTTAAGTATTCCCTTTATTTTTTTGAGCAGTGTATATATCACTGAAAAGTTGCATTTGAATTGTCTGTAGACAACAAACACAACATGTTTGCACAAGGAAGTACATTCACAACTGTTAGGAAGATGGGTGCGTTGGAGGGGTGACCTGTGGGAAAATGTAAAACTTACCTGCAGACCATATCTTCAGCATTTTATCCCAGGAGCCACTGCAAAACTAATAAAAAGCACAACATTTGAATAAAAAGGTAAATATCTGATCTGATCTGATTCCAGCCTAAATACATATGCTTGTGTTCAAGCCAGATTTGCACTGAATCCAGGGAAAGCTCCTCATCAGCTCTCCCCCATTTGTCCAATTTGCCCTGGTAGAGTTGCTGCAGCAACAGAGAAGCTGATGTTCCAATTAGTTCCAGACATTGCCCATGCAGGGAGGAACGGAGAAGGGAACAATGTGAGTTGTGTGGCTTACAGGGGAGGATTCCCTGATTCCCTTCATTAGCTGCAGCTGGGAACAGTGTTTAAAAAGGGAGTTTGTGCACAGTAACTTGTTGAAAACAAATCGTGTATTATCTTGTTTTGTCGAAGCTTATCTGGGTTCCTGGCATCTTCCCAACTGTGTGTTTTGTTGGCCTTTGAAGTCTGCAATTCCTTATCCTGCCCTGTCCAGTTAATTGCTGCAGCGTGGTTTGTGTGGATTTTTATTTACAGTTTATATGTACTTTGTTTTCGGACTGAATTTTCTCCACTTAAAAGACTGTTCTTGGGAGAGGTTTTACTCCAGCTGAAGGTAACTGGACTTTGGGAGCAAAGTTTAAAGGGACTATGGAGGTATTAAAGGGACTTTTCTTACTTCTGTAACTGTATTGCCTTTATGCCACGCCCGGATCATCACAGTATATATATAACTATATATATAGGTATACATATATGTATATGTACACACACACACACACACACACACATCCTTTCCCCTACCTGAACCCACACCCTTTTGCAAACTCTAAACATCTGTATTTCATTAAAACCTCGGAAGCAAATCCTTGGCAATTATAACTAATGTTATTTAAAAACAATTGGAGGGCCAGTGTAAGCCATCATCTTACAAGACCTGTGATGGAATGTTACCTAGATTCCCAGGAGGGTAGTAAGACATTCCAGAAGACCAAGAGACAATGTAGTTTTGTTAGTTTATGTGAGAGAAAGTGGGTGCAGATAAGTCCTCCCTAATAGTTCTTGAGATATATGATTTATGGTGCAAGTAGTCTGCTTTTGTTTGGCAAGATTTCTTGTCTATAAGTGAGGAGCAATAAAGAAATCAGCTCACAAGAATCACAATCTGTCTTTCTTAGTTTTCAGAGCCTGACAAGGCCATGTCATGAAGTTTTGATCTGAATGTTTAAAAGAACTGCAGTAGTACTTACAGTACAACACACCTGTCTACTTTTTAGAACATGAAAGCAGAGGAGGAAGGCATATAACTTACTTTGGTCCTTGAACTATCCACAGCTACAGATTCTACACTTCCTGCATGTCCCCTGCAGCAATGAAGAGCCTTCACTTTGTTCCTTTCCATGTTCCATTCCCAGAGTAAGATAGTCTGGTCCATAGAGGCAGTGAGCAAGAAGCATGACAAGCTGTCTGAAGAATACAGGCAAGAATGGAAATACTGTATACATTTCCTAAACCAATCATCCAAATTCACCCTACCCCAGAATCAGGTAATAGGATAAAAAAAGCAAAACGGTACAGCAAAACCACAATCAGATTCAGGGTATTTAAAATGGGACACTGCGCTATACCTAAAGGAAATATAATACATACATTTTAAGGAATATGAAGATCAGTGGTAATCCATAAGTACTGATTACTATTGTATGAGCCAATAATCCTATATAAGTATTATCTGTCTGAAAAAATAATAGGAATATATGGGATTCTGAGAATCATTTAACCTGCCTGTTAGGTCATAAGCACCTCTTAGCCCTTGAAGTACAACCTGTTAAGACAGAGGTTGCCTATGTTTCTAAAAGGGAAATCTAGCTATTGCTTTAAAATCTGGTTGTTTTCTATTTTACCTTTCAATAAACTAATGGAATCCAGCTGCTATATTCCTTTGCATCTAACTAAAATGCTAACATGGATCAATGTTGCATAAACTCATACTACTAAGAACACAACACTTTCTGGCACTGTAAATTAAGAGACACATATCCACATCTATGACAGAAGCATCGCTGAAGGATAAAAGCCAGTCAAACCACCCTCTTTTATACTAAAGCTGGGTCCCTAAATCTATAGTAAAAATTAAGCTACATTTTAATGCATTTTAAAATAGCATAAATAAATAACATAAATGCTCCCCACTTCCCCACTTTCATGAATTGTCTCTCAAAAACAAGAGACTAGGAGAAATGTTATGACTTCAGGTAAGCAGAAGTCTGAAGTCTCTTGCACTATTGTTCTTGCATGTAAACAACACCAGGACAAAAGTAATACAGACCAGTCAAATCTGTGAAAGATATGAATGCTGCAGATCTTTTTTAAACAAAAAACAAAACCCTCAATTAACAAATGTGAAAGTATTTTTAAAAAAACCTGAAGATTTAACAAGAGACAGCCATCACCTAGTAGAATTCAAAACAGTAACCAAAAAATCCTGAGCTGACTATAATAAAAGTCTGTCATAAGATTTTTTTACAAAATCTATTTTTCCCTACAAACAATGAATTTTATTTACCTTTTTTAATCCAAGCTACATCTTTTACCACATCTACATGCCCAGCAAGTGTCATGATAGGTTTGCCTTCTACTGACCAAATCCGGGAAGTCTGATCATAGGAACCAGTCAAGATCCTATGGAAGTCAGAAGTAGAGAACATTTTTAAAGGTGTGCACAGCAGTTTTGCCTCAAAAAATTTCAATTATATCCACTGAACAGAACTTTCAGATTCTATGCAAAGCCATATTTTTGTAAATATAATACCAAGATGTGACTGGTAATGAGTTATAAACACTGTGCATAGTTCAAAGCAACCAGCATTCAATTTTTTTTCTATAAAAATATAGCTATTCCCCAATAATTCTTATTGTTCATATAGCCATAAAGTAACCATTACAGTTTATTATGTAAATTGCATATCAAAGTGTTTATAATGTTCAAACACCATTTGCACTGTTTAGAAATTCCATATTTGTGATTTGTACCAAAAACAATTTAAGTCAGGCCAGAATTTGGCTATTACAAATCTGAAAATTTACTACCAACACCACCCCATACTCATTCATTCTCCCATTAATTTACAAAGAAAAAAGAAAAAAGAAAATCACGGCAAAAAAAGTAATTATATTTTATCTTGCCAATCCTTTTCTGAGAAAAAGAGCCACTAACATAACATGCATACCTAATGCGTCCATTCAGTTTAAAGCAACAGTATAGTTATTTTGGGGGATTTGTCTGGAAAAAATGGAAGGAGCATATTGTAATTTAAGCTTTCTATCCTTTCTCTTGAGGCCTCAACTTTTTCTAGCAACTGTATATCTGGAAACACCATCTTAACCTTATTTGTGATGCCATTTAATTTCACTGCTTCATTTTTTTTCTTTTAATGATCTGGTAATCTTTGCATCAGAGTGGAGTTGGGACAACTAAATGGAGTTCACACGTTTCCTGGCTGGATACCCTTCCTGATGCCTTTGTGGAGTTCGCACCAGACAATTATTCACTGCATCCAGAGAAATATCTGCTGCTATCTAGGATCAAACTCACAGTGTGCAGCAAGAGCTCTACTTCTAGGCCACTGCACTTCTCAATTTCACTGCTTTATATGTTTATGAAAAATGAATTAATATAAATTTTCTTATTTTGCCTGTCTTATATTAGTATAGGATAAACCCACATTGAATGCCTCACTTACCTAAAACCCTGATTTAGGGAAGGAAGATGGATTATAACAATTTCTGAAAGAAGCATCAGTGCCTCAGAGAAATTAAATCTTAAAATGGATTTAAAAACTTTTGGCAAGGTACAATGACAATACTAATATAACTATTATGGAATGAGCATCTCATTCCTAAACTATTGATACACAGAAGAGAGAAAGGAGCAAGGAAAAATGGATAAACTTCTAGAACAGTAAAGCACAGTAACCTATTTACAAGGAAAGCAAACTTATATTTGATACAATAAGCTGTATCAGAAATCAAAAAGAGCCAAAAGCAAATTTAAAAATATCTGGCCATTCTTCTGTAGCTTCAATGGAACTGATCCAGTCATCATGTAGCATGCATTCTTCAGGCTGGGGTGCTGTATACTTCTCTACATATTCAATTTCTACTACATTTTCCTGTACACAGAAGAAACAAAGAAAAATCAACTACTGTACTATAAAACAAAAACTAGGAGAAAAGAGATTAAGTCTACAATCCCACTTCCTAGGAATGGAAAATATGTTGCTGTATTAAATATATCCCATCAATCCTAATCAACATGGCCAGTGCTTAGGAATGCTGGGAGGTTTTATCATCACCATCTAGAAAATGACACTTCTTGTTTTTAAGGTTATACATTTAACTGTATTTTTGACCAGTACAAACTTCATACTACTATTCTGATTCTAACTCAGTAATGTCCACCATGGAATTGACAGGTTCTAAAATTCAAATGCAATAGATGAGCGAATGGGCAGTGGCATGTTGATTTGTAAATATGGTCCCTTGATTCCACTGAACCGCAACAAGGGATAGTAATTTGTCTTCCATCAGCATTAACAGCTACATGGGAATAGATCTGATTTTTTTCTTCCTTCCAAATATGCTCCAGATCAGCAGTTGCCAACCGGTGGGCTGCAGCCAATTGGTGGCCCATGAGAAAATTTTGGTGGGCCGCAGAGAAATCTCACCCCCAGAGCACCCCCCCCCCAAAGCAATTAATCCAGGCTGTGCAGAAACACAAGGCTGCTCAGTCCACATGGCCTGAAGAAACCCTCCCCACCCGGCAAACTTGTCTGCTTAAGTTGCTATTTTTCCTTTTTCCGACCATCATCTGTTTTGCTGTGCTGGGAGATTTAGATTAGCTAGGAAGCAGGAAATGATTGGATTTCTTGCTTTCTAGCTAAGCACAGCCGAACCTCCCTTAGGACTGAAGGTTTGCTTGCAAGCAAATTCATTGCAGACTCACGGCAAGCAAATTTGAGAGACTGAGCTAGCCAATGGCAGATAGATAGATCACTGTGAGCAACTCAATCTGCCTGCTTTGCCTGATTTTGGATAAAGGTTGCTCTTTTTTAAAATAAAAAATTCAATATTTACACTCATGGTGTGTTGTGAATTAATTTTGTGAGTTTGCTTGCTAGCAAATTTTATGTGACAGACTGAGCTAGCCAATGGCAGATAGATAGATTTCTGAATGAATCTGTGGTTCTGTAAGCAACTCAATCTGCCTGTCCAGTTTGCCTGATTTCGGGTAAAAGTTGCTCTATTTTTTTATTAAAAATTCAATATTTATATAAATGTTTATAATATTTACAAACAAGCCATGCCCAGTCAGTCACATGACCACCAAACTACACCCACAAATTAGGCCAGGCCCACAAAACCAGTTAGTGGTCCCTGGCATCTAAAATTATTATGAGTTTAGTGGTCCCCGAGGTCCAAAAGGTTGGCGACCCCTGCTCCAGATAGTTGGAGGACACTTGTATAGGTCCAGGTGGTGCTGAGTATGGGCACGTAGGAACTCTGATGCTGGGCATGTTCAGTCTATTCACATAAGTCTGAATCTTATACTTTAAAAGTAAAATACATGTAGTCTTTGCTTAAAAAGGGTAAGACACTGGAACAGTACCAGTTACCACTATTATGCAAAAACCTCATTTTAGACTTCCTGTTGGCTTCCCTATTGACTTTGCTTATGGAACACCAGTAGGGAAGATTGCAAGTCACAATCACATGACCATGGAATGCTCTGAAATTCGGGCGGGTTGCTAAGCAGCTGGAACACAACCACATGATTGCAGGGATACTGTGGACAACTGGAACTTTGGGGACTGATCACAAGTACCACTAATTCGATGCCATCACAACCCCAAGCGGTTACTGAATGAGATGTCAATAATTGAGGACTACCTGTAGTACTATATATTAATCTTATACCTATATACTTGGAAGTCTGATAAGTTTAAGTCATCATTAGAAAAAGGCATTATTAGAAGTGGCTACCAATGTACCTATTAATGTAAGTGAATACTGTTTGACACCATGTATCTCAAAACCCTAAAATACATGAAGCAGAGATTAAAAATAAGTAGGCAGCATACCCATTAAAGTCTCCCACATAGCTTCTAGGAAGAAAATTGCACTGCATTTTAAAAAATACATTTCTGAGAAATGTTAAAAATTCATAATTTCAACCTCTTTCTTCAAAAAACATTAAAATGGCTTACTGTTGAAATATTTTCCATTTCCATGTGTTTGACCATAGACATACGCAAGAACTGTCCTTTAACAAGGAAGTCAAATTCCACATATTTGTGGTCGTCTAGAAATGAATCAAAGGTATCAAGTTACATAAGTTACAACTTACATTAAGAGCAAATTTGGAAAATGGATAGTCTCTAAGATATAGTCTCTTTTTCATTGTTCTTGAATAGCCATGTTTTCTTTAACAAGTTTGCTCTCCAGAGCACTAGTAATATTACCAATATACATAAAATGGAATGCAGAATCTTGGTTTTTTTTCCAATCAAATGTTTTGCTAGACTCCTTTACAAAATATATTACTTACTCTGGGTTGCTTTGTAAAACCAATAATGAGAACAAAACTGAGTTGTTATTGTGGACAATCTGGCTTCATTCCAAAGCTGCTGACATAAAAATTTGTCTATGTAAAGAAGCATCCAGGGAAAGATTTTTTTAAATGTTTGCTCTCATTTCAAGAAAATGAACACTGAACCATAGGTAAATGCTATTATATAATGGAGTATCCAGCCTGACATCACTATCTCTTAATCCTAATCTATTTTTCCATACTGTGGGAAACTCCATATCCATATCCTAGATTGGTGAAAGAAAGCATATAGAGATCAACTGTTAAAAAACAGATTATAATCTAGTGCATGGATTAGATTATAATCATTTCTAATTTGCTCAATTAAAAAATACTGAATCTGAAAACTCTATAGTGAAGCAATTAGTTATAAAAAAAAGTTAAATCTGCATAATTATAAATCCAAAATAAATGTGATATGTATGTTTTTGATACCTGATTTTACAATACCCCAGATAGTTAGAATCAATATTAATGGAACCACATCTCAAACATAAACATACCATTTTTGGCTTCCAACAATTTGTTGATAATGTTACTGAGGTCAGCAACTTCAGAGGTAGCTTGGATAGAAAAAGGAACATCATCTACTATATATCTACAGAGAAAAAAGAATCACATATTTAAAAAAAACCATGGCATCAGACTTTCAGCTCTCTCAGAAAAATATGTTTAATAATTTGGGTTTTCAGGACTCTCTGCTCAAAGAGGAAACAAACAGGACTAACAGACATTTTTAAAAGAATTCCATAGGAGGAGGAAGAAAGTAACTTCAAAGTCTTGTATTCTGCATGATGGTGGGCTTAGCTGTGAGCAATGAAAACAGTGCTCTCCTGAATGGCTTCTGTTTACAACAGCTACTGAGATATGCTCATTGCCAGTGTGGATGACTGACCAATTACTTCTTATTGAGCAACCAGAAACTCTTATGAGGAATATAATACAGCCTAGTTCCAAGAAGAGCAGACTCAGCAGAGTTTACCAAGAAAATTTGTAACATTTTTTTCTTAAGTGAAAGCATCAGAGGAGAAAACAAAACACAGAAGAAATTAAAGTCCTTGTACTGGTGATGCCCTAAATAGCCAGAGCAAATATTAATAGATGCAATCTGCGTTTGTGATTTACAATTCCTGTAGCACATTAATCTTCCTGCCTGAATAAAGCATATATTTATAGCCAATGCAAGCTTATAGATAACCTTCATGAAAAAGTCAAAGGACCGGAGCAGTTAATGGCCACACTTTAACTGATGAGCAAGATTGAATAAGTTTGCTATAATAGTTGTCTGAACTATTAAATCCTACACGACAATCCCCACTTCTGAATGGTTGCAATGAGAAGGCCTCACTGGTGTGTGTGAAATACCCTGAAAAAAACTCTGATCAACACCTGAACATTGATCCCCTGAAGCCTACATACCACCCACTAAGAGAAAAGAAAGATTTATTCAATAAAAAAGGTTCTATAGCAGAAACTGGCAGTCAACAATAGAAACATAGAAGCTGGAGACAGTATAAGAATCAAAAGCAAGTTTGAGATTGATGGAAACATGATCTTAGAATTCCTCTTGATCTTGAATGAGTTTGTATCTCCAGAATGCTAACTTATATATTAGAGTAATGGAACAACTATCTCACAAATAAATCCTTAGGTATTATCACTGGGAAATTCTAGCATACTAATGAAATGCTAAATGCCTGGGAAAAGTAAATATCTCTAAATTTAATAATAAGATTTAAGGAACTATAAATCAGTGGTCGCCAACCTGTGGGCCGTGGACCACTGGTGATCCGCGAGAAAATTTTGGTGGCCTGCAGAGAAATGTCACCCCCAAAGCAATTAATCTAGCTGCATGGAAACACAAGGCTGCACCGCCCACATGGCCCATGGGAACACAAGGCTTGTGTCACTTGCATTGTGAAGAACAAGAGGTAGTGAGGGGAGGGAGGAAAGGATGAAGGGGGAAACTTGACCCACGCGCCCCACACGCCTGGCCTGGCCCGACCACCAGGCTGCTTCTTTCTTCTTCTGCTTTTGGCTGCAGGCAAGGAAAGCAGCAAAAGTCTTTCTCTCCCCCAAACTCCTCCAGAAATGAGTCTTTGGGACCCTGCAAGGCATCCTGCTCCAAAAAGCTGCGCTGGCGCAACAAGTTTCATAAAGACTAATTTCTGGCAGAGTTTCAGGGAGAAAAAGAAAGACTTTTGCTGCTTCTGCTGCTTTCCTTGCATGAAGCCAAAAATCTCTCTCTCTCTGCCCTGAAAATGGAGATGGTATCCTGCGATCCCAAATAAAGAATGATCGATTGGTAGGAAAACAGGATGGGGAATTTTCCTGCAGACTTTTTTTGGGATTTTCCCAGAGTCTCTTCAGAAAAAGCAGAAGCAGCAGAGACCCTGGGAAATCTCCCAAAAAGTCTGCAGGAAAATTCTTCACCCCATTTTCCTACCGATCGATCATTCTTTATTTGAGATTGCAGGATACTCACTCTCTCTTCCCGAGAACGGAGATGAAAAGCAGGTTAGTGAAGGAACGTGGCTGCCTTGGAGGGTGTGTGTGTTGGGGACCTGTGTGTGTGTGTGTGTGTGTGTGTGTGTGTGTGTGTGTGTGAGAGAGAGAGAGAGAGAGAGAGAGAGAGAGAGAGAGAGAGAGAGAGAGAACATCACCGCCAGCCCTCCAAGGTTAGATCGTCTCTCTCCCTCTCCCCCCCCAGCGGCAGTGGTGGAGCTTCAGTGCTTGGCTGGCAGGGAGCCAGGTGAGTCACATCACTTGCTCTTTTTGGCCATGAAAGAAGCGGCCCGGGGGTTGGGGGGGGCTGCCTTATTCAGGGGGCGCCTGCCTTATTTTCTAAGAAACACAGTAGAAGGTAAGACCAATGGTGGGGGAGGAAAATCTGCCCTGGGGTTGCTTGCTGAAGTTGGTGGTAAAGTCAAGCCCACATTCTAGAACTGCAGTAGTCACAGGACTGACTCTTTGGTCATCCCGGAGCAGCTCTGGCATAACCAAAGGGCCAGACTTGTGACTACTGTAGCTCTGGAATATGGGACCGACTTTCCCACCGTCAGCAAGTCACCATCAGTTAAAATTCCTATTAGTGGTCTGCGGGATTTAAAATGATGAGTTTGGTGGTCCCTTAAGTCCCAAAGGTTGGCGACCCCTGCTATAAATCAATCAGTCTGGAATTGATACCTAGAAAGATTCCAGTACAGATTATAAAGATATTGAGCTTAGAAACAACAGAATAAGTATAGGACTTTTCATAAGTTAGCATAAAGAATAATTTAAATTTTATGTTTAATTACATCCAGCTTCAATTTAATATCCTTTTTCTGTGGCATTTTCTGTAATTCTTTTTCAAGAATTTTGTACTCATCTTCCAAGGCCTTAAAAGCTTGCCTTTTCCTAATATTCTTTTTTCTTGTATAATCTATTATCAAACCTCTGGCATATGCCTTCATTGTATCCCACACATTTTGCGTTGAAGTATCTTCTTTTTTATTTTCTCTGAAGAAAAAAGCCAATTCCTTCTCCATCCATTGTATAAAATCTTTCTCCTTTAAAATAGTATTGTTTAATGTCCATCTCGATCTTTTTTTTTGTCCCTTCCATTTAATTGTCATTGGGCTATGATCTATAATTGGAATTAATAGAGAAAGAAGAACTGGCACAGAAAATCAGAAACTCTAAACAGAATTATTTTGAAGATGCAAATAAACCAGGTAGATGGCTAGCATATAAATTGAGAAAAGAGAAGGAATCAAGAAAAATATTGAAGTTAATAGATGAACAAGGCCAATGTTATGGGAATAAGGAGAAAAAAGAAATTATTCGAGATTTTTATGGGCAATTATATAAACAAGAGAATATCGATAAAGAAAAAGTCAAACAGTATTTACAGGAAGCTAATTTACCAAAGATACCTAAAGAGACTGAAGAAATGCTAGAAAGCAATATAACAATGATGGAATTAAATGAAGCATTTAAGAGACAAAATAATGGGAAAGCACCGGGTCCAGATGGGCTTCCAGCAGAATTCTATAAAACATTTCAAGAATCATTGAGCATCCAATTGTTAGAAGTTATGAATGAAGTTATGTTAAAAAAGATGATACCTAAAACAAGGTCAGAGGCTTACATTACACTTATACCGAAGGAAGAGACTGACCCACTGCAAATTAAGAATTATAGACCTATTTCTTTATTGAACGCAGACTATAAAATCTTTGCTTCAATTTTAGCAGAAAGACTTAAAAAATATCTAAATAATTTTATTCACCCAGATCAAAATGGATTTCTGACAAAGAGACAAATTAGAGACAATATGAGAGTAATCTTGGACACTTTGGAATACTATGAGGCTCATCCTGAAAAGCAAATGGCTTTGATATTCCTAGATGCTCAAAAAGCATTTGACAACGTGAACTGGAGATTTATGTTATTATTATTGGAGCAGATGGGTTTTGCTAAAAAATTTACTCAAGCAATAGAAGCCATATATAATAAACAGACAGCAAGGGTAATGATGGAGGGGGAACTTACAGATTTTATTAATATAAGGAAAGGTACAAGACAAGGATGCCCCCTATCTCCTTTGCTATTTGTGTTGACCTTGGAAGTGTTGAATAGAAATATTAGGGATGATAAAAGCATAAAAGGAATGAAAATTAAGAAGGAAGAATTCAAGCTACAAGCTTTTGCTGATGATTTAGCTTTTATTTTGGAAGACCCGCTAGAAACAGCTCCAAAGTTATTGGAAAAGATAGAGACTTATGGAGAGGTGGCTGGTTTGAAAATAAATAAAGATAAAACAAAGATTTTGACAAAGAATATGCTATTGAGACAGAGAGAAGAACTGGCAGATCTTTTGAAAATTCAAGTTACAAATAAGGTTAAGTATCTGGGGATATATTTGACAACAAGATGTAGCACATTAAAGGAGAATAATTATATTAAACTTAAACAACAGATAACTACAGATTTGAAGAAGTGGGAAAACTTGCAATTGTCATTAATAGGGAGAATTTCAACAATTAAGATGAATATTTTACCTAGAATTTTATTTTTGTTTCAAACAATACCAATTAGGCTTGGAAAAGACTATTTTGAAGATTTAAATAAAATCATGTTGAAGTTTATATGGCAAGGTAAAAAAGCAAGAATAAAGCTAAAGCTTTTGCAAGATGCTAGAATTAGAGGAGGTTTTGGCTTGCCTAATTGGGAATTGTATTATCAAGCTGCAAGTTTGATGTGGGTCAAAGAATGGATAACATTAAGGAAACATAAGTTGTTGACATTAGAAGGGCATGATTTGCTGTTGGGTTGGCATGCTTTTTTATGGTATAAGGGAACTAAAACACAGGGTTATTTTAGAAGACATTATGTACGGGAGTCTTTGTGGTTAAATTGGGAGAAGATAAAAAGACAATGTTATTTGAAAATTCCAGTTTGGTTATTGACCATTGAAGCATTTTCCTATCCTATAATTTACAAGAAGGAACAAACAGTTAGATATGGGGAACTTTTGGATGAAAAGGGTGAACTTAAATCGATCCAAAACTTAGAGGAACAAGGTATAAGGATGAATTGGTTTTCATATGCACAAATACATTCAAGGTATGATGAAGATTCTAAAACGGAGGGATTTTATGATAAGCAGACTGATTTAGATAAGATCTTGATGGGTACTGATGAGAAAGTGATTAAAAAATTATATGGTTATTTACTGGGAATGAAATTAGAGGAAGAACAAGTCAAAGAAACTATGATTGTTTGGGGGAAGAATTTTGGATATGGGATTGATTTAGAGAAATGGCAGAAATTGTGGTCTCAAAATTATAAAATGACAATGTCAACAGCATATAAAGAAAATTTGTATAAGATGTTTTACAGGTGGCACTTTCCTCCGACAAGAATAGCAAGAATGTTCAAGAATAAATCTGAAAAATGCTGGAAATGTCATCAGATACCCGGCTCGTATTACCATATGTGGTGGACTTGTGAGGATGCTAGAAAATATTGGACTATAATTCGCATGTGGTTGGAAAAAATGACAAAGAAACATATAGGCTTGAAACCAGAGATCTTTTTATTGGGAATTTTACCTGATATATATAGTAAAGATTTGAAATATCTGATTGTAAATGTATTAACAGCAGCCAGGATTGTATTTGCTAAAAACTGGAAGAATGAGAAAATACCATTACAGGAAGAAATTATTAAGAAAATATTGGAATGTGCTGAAATGAGTAGATTGACATTTGAAATCAGAGAGCAAGAGGATAAACAATTCTATGAAATTTGGGATCTTTTTTATAAATGATAAAATACGATAATAGAATATTTTAGATAGTAAGAAATATCTTTATCTTGTTATTTTGCTATTACTTTGTTAATCGATATTATATTTATAAAGGTTTTTTTTTTCTAGGATTGATTTGGTATGATTATATGATTAGTTGAATAATTTGGTTAAAGTATTGTTAGCTCATAAAGCATGAATGATTAAAAGTATAGTCAAAAAAAAATTTTTTTTTTTGTTTAGTGATTATAGGATATATAAGTTTGGATTGATAATATGAGTTGTTATGTAACATAATTGTAACTGGGACTACAAAATGAATGCACAAAAATGATGAACCAACTGACACACTGTATGTAAATATGAGAGAGAGAGTTTTAATGTTTTGTTTGTCTTGTCTGTTTGTAGAAAATTAATAAAAAAAAATTTTTCAAAAAAAAAAAAAAGAATAATTTAAATAAGATTAGTCCTTATCTCACACTTTGATTGTGTGGAAATTCAGTATTATATCTCAATTTTAGGAAAGGAACTGAGAAAGGTTAGTAAGCCAGTGGTTCGGATGAAATATCAGCAGGTACAAAAAGTACCATGCTTGAAAGTTGTACTCTATACCATGTTTCTCCAACAATACGCACCCCCCCCCATAGGAAGACCGAGCATGTTTTCTAGGCATAAAATGAAATTAACCCCTCCCCCCCAAATTTAGGCCTAGTTTAAAATATGCAAAATTTGGGGAGGGAAGGTGAGGGGGAAGTTGCCATTAGGAGTGCCCCGCGGGCAGGTACGCCTCACTATCAGCTACTCCTAACACCATGGTGGAGCACGGAGGGCTCCCTTGCCCTTCTCTTACCCAGGTCAGCAGGCGGGCAATGTCAGCGTGGATGTCCAGCAGCATTTCAGCTGCTTCTCAGGCCTCCGTAGTTACCAGAGTTCCCACTGGTGCTGGCGCCTCTCTTGTCAGTGCCGTCTCCAACAACAGCATCTGAGTTGCTCCCGCTTTTCCCCTGTCCCCATAACAACAGGAAAAAAAAGATTTTGGGAGCGCCATGCACTGCATTTTGGTTTAATCCCGAGTGGCTGGGTAGGCGTGAGAAGAGCCGAGCGAGTGCCTCTGCTGCTGCTACCCTTGATGCTCCAGCCCCGGGCTCTGCAAGTTTGCAAAAGTCCCGGTGTGCAGCCCGTTCCTGCATTCCAAGCCCCCAGGCTGAGCTGCAGCTGTCCCTCTCTCGCCAGCACCATCTCCAATAACAGCGGCAGCGGCGGCGGGAACCGTGGAAGTTACAGAGGCGAGAAGCGGCTAAAAGTTACACCCGAGAAGCGGCTAAAACACTTCCATGGTTCCCACCGCTACTGAGCTGTTATTGGAGATGGTGCTGGCGAGAGAGGGACAGCTGCAGCTCGGCCTGGGCACTTGGAATGCAGGAACGGGCTGCGCATTGGGACTTTTGTAAACCTGCAGAGCCCGAGGCTGGAGCACCAAAGGTAGCAGCAGCAGAGATACTCGCTCGGCTCTTCTCACGCCCACCCAGCCACTCGGGATTAAACCAAAACGCAGCACGCAGCGCTCCTAGGTACCTCAAAATCTTTTTTCCCTCTGTTGTTATGGGGATGGGGGGAAAGCGGGAGCGACTCAGACGCTGTTGTTGGAGATGGTGCTGGTGCTGGTGCGCGGGGGGGGGGGGGGGGAGAAATTAATTCACCCCCGAAAAGACATCCTAGTCGTTTTTTCGGTGCTCAAAAAAAATAAAAAAGGCCCGGCCTTATTTTGTGAGAAACACTGTAAATGTTCATCAACTATTCCTCACCAAATTGGAAACAGGTGCCACAATGATCAATTTGAGATTATTTGTTTATTTAATGCTGGATGAGAATAAATGTTAGAAATGTTAATCAATTTTGTAGACAACTCAAAATTTTGCTAATTATTCTACAAAAGAAATAAAATTCAAAACAATCTCAGGTGAGAGAAATGAAATAGAATGACATTTAACAGAAAAATCAAAGTAAGGATGAATATTTGGCTTGGTAATGGTGCTTATGATGAAATAAATAAGATCTTGAAATAGCATGGATTGCAAATCAAATACAAGTCAACAGTTTAACATGGCTGCAAAAAAAAGAAGGCAAATGCAATGTTTAGAAAAATTCACATTTATTGGATGTGTTCAAGCAGAGTCTTGTCAACTGTCAGCCTAGATGTTTTCAGTAAAATTATTATACTAAGTTGGTGGTTGGATTCAGTGGTCTAAAATTGACACTTTGCAGTAATATGATTCTAAGAGAACTAGTATGATAAACACAATACAACTGGCTTCACATGGCTTTTCAAATCCTAGTGTTGATATTAAAACCACAACTTCCTGATATAAATCCCAATCTATATAAAGCTACTCTACCTCACAGGGCACCACAATTCCACAACCAATTCAGAGAAACCAAGTCCAGTAGAAAAGAGCACCTTAGTGGTAGAAAGCTTTCATGCATTCAAAACTATATAGTTCTATCATATTCTCCAGGCAAATTAGTTTTGCACTAAAGCTTCTATAATTCTTTGTCATTAGCCATGTAAGCTGAATTTGGTGAGAACAGAAAATACAACTGTATGGAGGGCACCAAACTCCCTATACAAGTTTTACTATATTTCATTGGGCTTATTAGAGTACACAGTTACACTCACATAATTCGCCTGCAGAATCTATAAAAGAGTTAATAATTTTTAGCATTTTTTTTATTTCTATCATGCAAATTTTCCATAAGTATTTGTTTACAAAACAGGCATCGCCATCTACACACAACAGGTTTCCCACAAGATAGAAGGAGGTGTGGTTCCATTTACTATGGAACTGTATAGACACAGAGTCTTGTCTATTTTCCTTCCTGATCAGGAAACAAGAATTCTTGCTCACCGAAACTCCTCTGTACAGACTGATATAGTTAGTTATGTACTATCAAGTTAGTGCTAACTGCAACAAATATCACTTCAAAATCGTTTTTGTTTCAAATTATATTTCCATTGGAATCAGTGCTAAACAAATAAGGTGATTGCCATTCCAAGAAGCGGCAACCAATACAGTTTATTCTATATAATGTTGCTCCCTGAAATCGTGGATGATGGATTTTTAATCACTTAAATTACATTTGGGCTTCCCCAACAAAAGGCTACATAGCCATTCTAAAACAAACTGCTTAAGTTATCCAACTATCATAGTTACTATTGAAAGCTTAGTTACAAAACCATACATTTGCAAAGCCCAGAAGCTCTCCGGCTACGAAGAACGGCCCATTCTAAGCATATAAGCAATATAAGATATTAGAGATCGGTTTCTAAAATTGCTTGGATGGACATGCCCTCCTGCCTCCATCTTAGCTTTGATTCGAATTTCAAGTGGAAGAGGGCAAAAGCATTTTTTCACTTTCGGGCAAAAAGGAGAGGGCGGGAGCCAATGCTAAATTAGTGATGGTACCACGCAAGGAGACCCTTGAAAAGTTGCAGCTCCGATTCTCCTTCGCCGAATCTTTCCCGTTCCCACTTACTTCGTATTGTTGGTGAAGAAGCGAGCCTGAAGCTGTGCCATAACAAAGATCCCGGCCGGCGAGCTCCACAGCGGCCACGCAACACCCAACCTCTCCAAATCTGAAGATCCCACGTGGCTGAGAATCCCCCTCGCCCAGTCCTGCAAGAGTCATGGATAGTTCCGGGAGTGATTACTAAGGTCTGCTCTTAAAGGTCAAAACCCAGCCTTGGAGTTTTAATATTTCTTCTTTCCACGAGGAGGGAGGAAGGATCCCTGATTTGGGGAGCGTTTTCTTCCCCGCTGCTGCCCCCCCCTTCTATAACCCGCATGTTATCGTGAAAGTGGTTCACACTCTGAGTTTCCCCCACGTTTATTCTTTAAGAAACACGACCGATACTCTGACATTTCTGCAGCGGTATTCGTAGTACGCGTTTACTAAAGCCCTGTTAATGCATTTCCAGATAGGGCGATTACGTATTTTAAATGTTATTCTCTCGTATACAGTATCCCAATGGAGGGAAGAATGACTAAATGTGTCCTGAAGATCGAAAGTCATTTAATTATTTTTTCTCTTTTTTTTCCCTCTGTCCTTTTTCTCTGTCTTGCACTTTGTTGTCTTCTGAATTGTTTGTTTTTTATTTTTAATTGAATTAAAAAAAATACTAATGGTGACCGTTACAATGCTTGGGGATTTTTGTGTGTGGGCATGTTTTATTTTTGCAAACATTTGCCTTTTTGCGCCCCCCACCCCACCCCCGTTCTGTTAAGTCGGATAATGTAATTCAGCCGTTCACAATTTAATATTTTCTCAAATGCCTGGGAATTAGGAGAATTAAAATCCTCCCCCAGCTTGATAAAGCTGCCTTAATTTTCTGGTGAGGTCCGGCTTTCCCAGCAACTGTACTCATTTTCATTATTTCGTTAGCTGATTATCATTTGACCCTCTGCAGAATTAGACTTGAGAAAGCCCTTTCAGGGAGTACCGGAATTCCCATCTTTGGAGGATCACATTACTCGAAGTTTATCGCACAATTTACTCGTGTTTATTCAGAAGTAAATCCCTCTTTAATCAAGGCGAGTCACGTTGAACTGAAGTTTAAGCCAGGAACCCGCTTTCTTCCGCTAAAAGAAGTGAACTGAAAATGCGTGCATTTAGAACAGAACAAGATGAATGAAATGCGCAGCCATCTTAGACTACAATTCCCACGATGCAACTCGCGACCATATCATACGTTCGAGCAGCAACTTCAGCGCCTGTCTTTCATGCTATTTTTATGAAGAGACAAAAGCGGGGACTATTTACAGCAAGGGTCTTCAAACTTGGCAAGTTTAAGAATTGTGGACTTCAACTCCCAGAATTCCTGAACTAACATGACTAGAGGAGGAATTCTGAGAGTTGAAGTCCACAAGTCAAACCTGCCAAATTTGAAGAGCCCTGATTTACAGTAATAAATTATAACATATATAAACTATGAATTCCAGGCTGTGTTTGATGGATATTTCGGATGGGCAGGATGAAAATATTAGGAAAAGAAATTCCTTTTAAAATTCGAACTTTGAGATATATGCTTACAAGGTCGTTTTTGAATGCATAGCTTACTTCAACTATAGTATGTTACTAGACAAACTGTGTCCCGTTGAGTCATAATTTCAGAATCCCTACCATAATCCTCAGTACCTTTAACAAGACAAGAGCTTCTGATGTACTGCTTTCCCTGCAAAAATTGTGATACATTCAGAAATGTATTTTGCCTTGAACTTATGTTCAACTGTACAGCATGAACTTCACAGCACAGGAAATGCTTTATGACTTTGTATTATATCATAAACTGATTTTTGATAATATATCTCAAAATGTCTTATAAAATTTGCCAAATTTTAATTCCACAAGAGTCAAACATCCCAGATTTTGGACACATTTTGTATGTAGACCATTTGAAGTACCCCGGTTTAAAAGTTTTGCTGTATGAGGCACCATTTGCCCAATTAAAGGTTACAAGAACCTGAGTTTTAGTAGTATAGATATAATGTACACTGTACTGTATATTGGCACTGGACAGCATTCCAAACTATTTTTTAAAAACCTTGCAATTTCACAACCTGCAACAGTCATGTACTTCTAAATATATCAAAAACTGATTTCCAGTCGAGTTGAAATTTGCTATTTTATCTCTGGAAATCATATAAAAATATATAATTTATAAAACTATATGATAACAAGTGAAATCTTGGTGAAAGTGCCAGTTGGATACGCAGAAATGAAAACCAGTAGGAATGCTAAATATTGAATTTTGAGAATGCTTGTGCTCCATTTCTTTTGTAACCTCAGCATTTAACAAACTGATCATACTATTGTTGGAAGTTAAAACCCACACCTTTCCTAGAAAATTGAAATATCCTAGGAAATATTAAAAAGGCAGAATATTTCCCCTAAAGAGTAGCAACTCAGAAGCAGAAACTCACCCCCCCCCCCCACTTTTGCTAATGGGCCATTACTCTAGCCTGGGCCAGCCTATTTTACTTAACAAAGATCTACTCCAGTTAAAGCTATAATAGGAATTACTCAAAGCCCTTTCATTATCCAGCAAGGCTCAACCAAGCCTGGCACTCAGGAGAGCCTACAGAGTTTCCCCTGCATGGCCCCATGGGAGTCTGACAACCAATCAGAATACAAGCTCAAATTCAAATCCCAACAGAGGGTATAAAACCAAGGAACTCTCAGCATCTTAGCTCTTCCTTCTTCGGATCTTCAAGCCATGTGGTCCTATCCACCATGAAACCATCTTTCCAAACAGTCTCCATGTTTCCAGTGTCTTTTTCCCCACTTGGAATTGAACCCAGAAGGATAATTCTTCCAACACTTAATTCAAACCTTTTGAAAGATTAAAGCAAACTGTTAACATTTCTTTGGGTAGTTATAATAACGCAGTTGCCAATAACTATATGAAGAAATTATAGCACATACCAGCAAAATTGGGGAAATAAAACCAATTCTGCGCTTACTTTTTGTAAACACAACTTTTATCAGGAGAAAGGCTGGAGCAAAGTCGATTGTGATTTTTACTTCATTGATCCAGCCCCACATTGAAGGCTAAATCTCTTCTGTAATATTTTATAAAAACCCTCCAACAATCAATAAAGCGTAGGTGGGAACAAAGATCGGCTTTTCATTTATTAAATATCTGCTAATTGCCTCTATGGGAACCGGAAAAAAGGAAAAAGAACAAAAAGACCTTCCAGCGGCCTGTCTTATCACTGACAATTCATTTCCGGGAAGTACGGTGGCCCATTAGTTTGCCTTAAAAAGCGTGTGCGTAGTGTTAGTACTGCGTCTGCGCTGTACGAGTGGTTACGTGCGTGGTAGCTCCAAGACGGGATTGGATAGACTCGCTTTGGATTTCCCCCTCCTCTTTCCCTTCAGGTCCCTATTGCTTGCTGAAATCATGGTCGAATCCTGCGCTCGATTACTGCCCGCCGCCTCCTTCCTACTCAGCTTCCAGCCTCCTTCGGCTTGGGTGAGGGCTGTTCCCAGTGATTGCTGGGAAAAAATGCCCTGAAGTCGAAATTTGCTTACTCAATGAAACATGAAAGGGTGGAGACGGTTATAGGATTTGTTAGTCATCCGGGGTGGGCGGACGACCATTTTTCTGTAACCAGGTATTGCAATGCAATCTCTAGTGTTGGATTATAATTTCGCCCCTTACCAAGGCGTTGGAATACAAGACGTGACAGTACTTTTGAAAATTTTAGAAAAATTGGGTAATATACCATACCAAGTGAAGTTTACAATAATTTAGAGGCAACACTCATTTTGATGAAAAGGACCCGCACTGAATAGAAAAGGAAATCTGTTTTAATTAAAAACGCATGTTTGTAATAATTGCAATTTTGGCCAATATTAACATTAAAGTTTAATCGTAAGTGCATTTACTGAGAGAACTAGTGGACATAGTTCTAAGTAAACGATGCACAACAATTGAAATGATTCAATTACAGTATCAATTTCACATGGAAACTATCAGCAAATATTTAATATTTGCTTGTTCATTTTTTAAAAGTTGTACTTTGTAAACATGTTAAAAAATTAATGCCAAATGGATGCTTAATTCTGATGACACTACTAGGTCTATAACATTGCTGATCGAATCATTGCTTTTGATGTGTGGAGTAAAAACATTTGCAGAAATACTGAAGGTGGTCCCAAATAATTTTTTTAAAAAATGCTATAATCTGTAGACAGGAACAGCAAAGTCTTGCAAATGTTGACTTTAACTTCAAAAACTAAAATTAATTTTGTGGTTTTATGGATGTTGTCATATATGCCATGGTAACCACAGGTCTGAGTTTGTTAGGCAACAAAACTTTTCCCATTCAACCAACTAGAATGAACTTCTGAAAATATATCAAAACCTATCAAAAGGAATCCTTTATTGAGATGAAACAATTCATGTAGGGGTTAAAAGCAGCGTCTAAGGTCTCTCAGGCATGCAGAGATAAATAAGGGAGTTTAAAACCCCTCCCCTTATCTTGATGTGTATTTAGTAAAACAAATAGCCAACATGTTAATTCCCCCCCTCCCCCCCATTTTAGAACGATCTTTTCCAGAGTTTCCCAGGACACATCTCACTGTCGAATTTTTATGGTCTCTTCATCTCCTGGCTGTCTCTCAGAGGTAATAGGTTCCAGCCATCTGGGTTTCATCCCTCCATTGTATCATGTGTAGGTTATACAAATTCGATATAAGATTAAATATGTTCAGGTTACATCAAGAAGGATTTCTTTATCAGTCTCCCCCCCCCCCCTTTCTTCTTTCATTGAAGAAATGACAGATACACGGATCTGACATCCTGTCCTTAAAAAACAGATCAATCTACCTGGAAAAAACAAAAATCATGTGTTATGTTTGCAGTTTAGGATGGTTTATCAGGGTATTTTAGGTGGAACTTTTGTAGTAACGTGGGTGCTTTTCCGTGTCGTTTGGCTACCCATTCATGTCTGAGGAAGGAAGGTGTTTCCAAGCTACTAAATATTGTGTGGATCCACGGTGAGTGTGCAGATCAAGGATATCTTTAATTTCAAAATGTTGTTCCCCATGTACCATGATGGGAGTTGGAGGTGTGGGAGGGGGGTCTGAGGTTTGAAGTGATCTCCGGTTTGAGCAAGCTACAGTTGAAATACTGGATGAATCTGCCTAAGTGTTTTGGGAAGTCAAAGCTCTACCGTCACGGGGTTAATAATTCTGGAAATGGGGAATGGGCCAATGAATTTTGGCCCTAGTTTCTTAGAGGGTTGTAATATTTTAAGAATTTTGTGGACAAATATACATGGTCTCTGTGCTGTCCAGCCAGTGTATGGGAATTGGATAGTTAGGTAGCAATTGTGAGCTGTCCCCTTAAGGGAATGCATCATGGTAAATGTAGTTAAGGTATCCTGGGAAACGTAGTCCATATCACATGACCACATCTGTAATCCTGATTGATCACTAAATTGACCCTCGAGGGGTTGGGGTAGGTTTTCCTCACTCTTGGCTGAACTCATGGACTCGTGGTAATTCTTCTACCTCTATCGCTACAACATGAGGGGAAAAAGGAGAGAAGATAAATCATTTTTTTACCTACAAGAGAGATATACAAAGGATTGGTGATTAAAGAAGAACTTCATTGCAAATGTGAGTTATGAGGATACCTGATGAACCAATAAAAGTACTTTGTTATGGATGTTTTGTGGAGTTTATCTATCTGCATCTGTACAGGATACAGAACAGTAAAAAGATGATTAATTTGAAGTCCTGAAGCCCATCAGTATAAAGACTGTTAATTTGGATTTGTGATAAAGCAAAGTAACATTGAAGCCAGGAGTGAATATGCAATGTTAATCTAAGCCTGCATTTCTCTCCTCTCCCCCCCCTCTCTCTGAGCTTCGGAATTCTTTACATGCTGTTTGGGGGGCTGGAATTCCCCCACATACTAGAAACAAAGAGAACTTTCTAACTGCAGAGTTGAAAACCAGTAACCCCCCCCCCCCGTCTCTGCTCAATTTGTCTTCCTGCTATCTCAAAAACTCCATTTGCATAACAAGGAGAGTCAGATATTTCCCAGCTCTCAAAGGAAAACCAAACCTTTGTCTTTAAACCTTCTACAAATGCAGTGAGAGATTCTGAGAAATCATGCCTGTATGCTTGTCGGTAAAACAAAAGCTGATCTTTCTCTGCTCATCTGGAAGGCGGGCAAAGCAATAAAGAAGCCAGGGTTATAAAAATTCCTCTGGCCAGAGCCGTCTCCAGAGCAATGGGCACATTCCTTCCCCCTGAAGAGAGACACTTAATCTAGCAATGATTTAAACAAAGTCAGCATCTTGCCTTTTGCTATCCTGCTGAAGTCAATAAGGATTTTTCTTTTAACAAAATTAGTAATTTGAAAGCAAACATGGTAAAGCATCATTATTGTGTATTCACCTTCCCTTCCAGCATTTTCAGCTGCCATTCAACTGCTAGACTCTCGCACCATCTGGTGGGCAAAAAACCCCACATTTTTAAATTTTTTTTTACAAAGTCTCTCAATATTGACCAGAGTTTTTATCCAATGATAATTCCTTTTTGCAATTATTGTGGACAATTTAATCAATTTAATTCAAATGTTCCAAGATTAACTGCAACCTAACAGACCCAAGCAAAGCAGCCCACAGCTACATCTGGGGCTCAAGAGAAATTTTCCAGAGTTTTATTTTTTTTTACACAGTTTCTCAAATTTGACCAGAGTGTTTATCCAATGACAATCCCTTTTTGCAACTATTGTAGACAATTTAATCAATTTAATTCAAGGTTCCAAGATTAACTGCAAGCTAACATGGGCATAGCAACAGTGTCTTCCAGATCCTCTACTGCTACCTTGTGGAACAAGCAACACTAACAGGCTTATTTCTGCATTTATCCCTCAAGTCTTCAGACTTCGCTACGCAACCTCTAGTGCCCCCTTGCAAACTCACAATGCACCCTAGAAACAGCCATACTGTGTGCTGTGCTAGCATCTCCCAGACTCTGCAGCGCCACCTAAGTGCTCAAGTATTAACTCCAGCAGCAATTCTACTTTCTGCTACCAGTTTGCAGTGCACCCTAGTACAAAAAAACGGAATTGCACGGAAAATCTCTAAATTTTTCCAAAGTCACCTTTACCAATTTGAAACATGGCAAGTGCTTCACTATGAAGGATGTCCCTGCAGTACCAGAGGACTTGAGCCCTCCACCCACCCTTGATGTAAATGTGAAGCCTGGTTCCCGAAACCCAGTTTCAGATGTCCAAATCTCTACAGAAGCGGCGATACCTCCGAAAGCCTACGACCTTAGAAAGAGTAAGAAGCTTACCGAACCCATGGAAGAACACTTGAGGAACGATTGGGAGAAGCAATATCATTGCTACGCAGACTCATGGGGGGAGCTTGAGAAGATCTGTGACATCCCAAAACACAAGCTGCCCCCCCAAGCAAGTCCGCACATTGCTAGTTGATCTAGATGCCTTTCTCGCACAGTGGAGATGTAGCGAAGACAACCTCAAGTCCACCCAGTCAAGGCTGGGTGACCCCAAACTCCTAACACACATCCAATACTTCGAGGAGTTTCACAAGAATTGCAAAGACTGTGTTGAGGAAAGCAAGACAGCCCTCCAGGCAGCGCTCCACAACCTGCATCGGCAGAAAGTAGCATCAAGGGAGCAGGCCACATTCGACACGGCTCCTCGATCACATGTGTCTTCTTCCCACCATTCTAGGAAACCCTCTTCCCTCAATCCCAAACTGGCTAGATCGCAAGGTTCCAGTGTCTCGCGCCAATTCTCTGCTGCCAGCTCTCACCATCCTTCCAGAGAATCCTCCCATTGTAGCGGCACATTTAAGGCCTCCAAAGCAGCAAGTTACGCCGAACGGGCTGCAGAAGCTGAAGTAGAAGCTGCAGTAACAGATGCAGGGCTATACGCCATAGAGGAGGTAACATGGCAGAAGGTGGCAATAGCGGTCAACAGGCTGAAATAGCGGCTCAACAGGCCAAAGCCCAGGTCAGTCAACAGGCTGAAATAGCCAAAGCCCAGGCCAGACAATAGGCGGAAATGGCCAAAGCGCAGGCCAAATTAGAATTGGCCGAACGGCAAAGAGATGCCGCAACAAAGACGGCACATACCGCAGCATGGCAGAAGATAGCCAACAACACCTCCCTCCAATTCAACCTCGAAGAGTTGGGAGAAGAGAGCCCAGATACACGGGTCAAGGCCTACGTGGATGAGCAGCGTTCACTACAACATGAGCAGCTGGAATTGCCCCAGTTGCCTAGCAATCTCCCACAACCAGGGAAGCAGAGGGATGAATTTCAACCACAGACTCTACACGTCAGTTACGCTACTGACGTTGCACGACCTAAAGTACGAGATTCACTTCCCACCATCAGCAAACCTTCCCCAACTGATGTTGTACATACTAAGGTCCGAGATTCTCTTCCCAACTCTAGCATCCCTACTCCAACGTCTCATGGCCTGTCAGGTGAGCAAATTAGCCCACCAGTGCTCACAACAACTTCTCAACAAGTTGACATGCAACCAATCACAATTGGCATACTCAATCCTCAGGCTAAAGAGTTCTCACCACAACCGCTAAACAACTCTGATGCACAGCGTGTGTCAGCCTCAAGATATCTTCTACATCTTTTCTGCATCTTCTCTGCTGCTATACTCACTGCTTTCTTTCGGCTGTCATTAGCAATGGGGGGAGGGGGGACTTGGAGGGGAAGAGAGCTGGAGGTGTTACATTCTTGTGCTGTGAGTAAGAAAGAGGAGGGGGTGTATAAATTCTTGTCTTTAACTTTCTATTTCCTTGCTAGCTTTCTTTCCTTTTGCGCAGCTGCGAAGTTCTATCAAAATATGTCAAGGTCAACGGACAGAGGTCTCATCACCACCTGAAGATGCCCACATGATCATATTCAGAACTTTTAATTGGCAGAGTCATTTGGACTTTGGGGGGTGGGAACAATTCCATTCCTTTGTATATGTGATCTGCGTGCCAATTCCTCAGATTCGGAATTCAATCTGTAGCTTCCACTTTGATTTCCAGTAAAAGGAGAACTTTGCTCTAATCCATGGAGTCTGAGTATTTCTTTCTTGGATCTTGAAGGGAGCACACACTGACATTATTCCGAATCTCCCCATCAGTCCACCCAGAGAAAATATCAACTTTTCTTCCGAGGGGGTTTCACATCATGTCATCTCCAGCCAGCAATGAAGATGACCAGGAAACTGCCGGGCGGGGCAGTCGATGCTGCTACCAGAGGTGCCAGCCACCGACCTGCTGGCTGACCTTACTCTGGAAGAAATCCCAGCTGAGAGGCCCAGATGGTCGTTGGGTGTTGGATGGAGGGATCCCGAAGACCCCCCCTCCTGAGATCACTGTAAGTCGAAGAGGTGCGAGGGAGCGGCTGTGGCAAGAGAGGGGGGAGATGGAATGCAGTCTAGATCAAACCAGACAACTCCTTAAGGATGTTTCTGAGAAGCCTTGCATAGCTCCAAGGTATGAGGGAGAAGGGGGAGCGAGTTCAGCCTGGGGAAGTTGGGCTGCCCCCACCCCCCTAGCCGAGCCTATGCCAGTGCAGCAGCCGGCTGCCACCCGGGGGACCCAGTGTGATCCCTGGAAGATGCAAGCTGCCTCCGTTAGACGTGAAATTTGGGGGAAATCCCAAGGATTTGGGTTTCTTCCTAGCACAAGTCAGAAGCTATATGGAGGAATATGAGAGGGATTTCACTTCTGAAGCAGCCAAAGTGAGATGTGTTACCAGGGCCCTGGAGGGGATGGCAGCAAACTGGATGGTGACTTTGTATAATGACAACTCACCCCAACTGCGGAATCTCAATGTTTTCATGACTGCATTGAGGAGAAGGTTTGAGGACCCTCTAGCGGAAAGAAAGGCTAGGATCATAATGAAAACCATAACTCAGTTGCTGACTGCACCCAAGAGTTCAGACAGCTGGCATGCCACATCCAAGACTGGTCCCAGGGGGCCCTGATAGAAGCCTACAAAGATGGCCTAAATGAAGATATATACCACATGTGCATCTCCAGAAGGGATCCATATGATCTGCAGCTGTGGTACTTGCTAGCGGAAGAAGTGGAAATAGATCTAATCTGAAGCAGATGCAGAGGAGGCCCCGTATGGAGTAAACCGCTCCCCTCGCGTCTCTGAGAGGCCCCAAAACCTCGGAAGGGAGGAGTGATAGCAAGATCCAAATCCACTGCCTGTTTTCGTTGCGGGAAGGAGGGCTACCGGATTGCGGATTGCCGGGTCAAGCTGGATCCAAAGGGAGTGCAGGGGCCAGGGAGGAAGCCCGAAACCCCCCCCAGCCAAGCCAGCTAAAGATAGGGGAGGTTGTAGAGGTCGCCCCTCCGGCAGGAGAGGAGCTGGGACTTCCGACCTTCCTCAATGAGAGCGAAACCGACTCGGAAGATGACGTCCCAGTAAGTCCTAACAAGGGGCCCATGACCATCCCAATAAAGTTAAGGGTGCTCACTTCGGGGACCGAAGGGGAGATGTTGGCCTTATTGGACTCGGGGTGCACAAGGTGCGTAATCAGCATGAAAGTAGTTAAGGGCATGGGCATCAAACTGAGAACTTTAAGAACGCCCATATTCTTTTGCCAACTGGATGGATCTGAGGCGGGAGGTTGCCCCGCACGTTTTATAATTATATGTCAAGGTCAACGGACAGAAGCCTCATCACCACCTGAAGATGTTCATATTCAGAACTTTTAATTGGAAGAGTCATTTGGACTTTGGGGGGGTGGGAACAATTCCATTCCTTTGTATATGTGATCTGTGTGCCAAATTATTTAGATTCAGAATCTTCCCTGTAGCTTCCATTTTGAAATTTAGTAAAAGAAAAAACTTTGGTCTAACCACTGGAGTCTAAGTATTTCTTTCTTGGATTTCGAGCGTGGAACCTACACTCAGTCTCAAAAGGTACTACCTACATATGTGGGGATGAATACCGACCTCATAAAGTACTATTGGGCAAATTACATATCATCCACAGCACATGCCTTCAAGCCAGAACGCTACTCCAATGACGTCATATGAAGAGATGACTTGCCCTCACAGAGAAGTAACAGAGAACCATCACTAAGGTGTGGAAGGTTAGACTTAGCAGTCAGCGGTGTGTACAAATTCAGTGACAAGCCAGGCAGAGAATACCTACTATGGAAGTCTATTTTCACGAGCACCACCCAAAGCGAACAGCTGCTTCCTGATGAAGAACTTAAATTTCTGTTGGCATGGCTAGGACCACAGTTTAGCTACATGGTGAAACACATTTACACAGGCTTATTTAATGACCCAGACACTGCTTTAAAACGAGCATGGGATGCTTTGAACTGGAAATATGGCAAAGACACGTTGATGGAATACTCACTCCTAGAATGACTTTACAGTTTCCCGTGTATTGCCATGAAACCCGAAAACTAGAGGACTTTTCCAACATCTTTACGGAGCTGCAAACAGCCAAAGAATGTTCTGACTTACCAGGACTGGCTTGCCTTGATCTCTTCATAACGCAAGAAACAATCATCGCCAAACTCCCCAAAGAAATATTAGAACGATGGATTGTTTTGTCTGATGCCTTTTTGACCATGTACCGCAGATGGGACCCACACTTTGCCTTTCTCCAAGAATTTGTCTTCTGGCAAACAGAGTCCTGCAACAGCTTCAGAAATCTTCGCCTCAGAAGCAGAGTTTACCAACCTAACAGAGACTGCTACCTCAACTCTGGACCTCTCTAGCCTCTACTGCACATCTCTACAAATCATCACCATATGTCCACACATAACACCGAGATCGACTCATCATCCACACACAGTTGGGGAGAGAACTCATCAGGTACAACCCAATTTAGATCTCCAAATACAAGGAGAATACAGTTTTGTCATATGCGCCACACTCGTCACTCACTAAACAGGTGCACTGGGTTTGCAGTGAAGTCACTGACCCAACGGAAAGAGTTGCTAAGGGAGTACCAATACTGCTGCTAAAACCCCTCCCCTTTTCTTGATGTGTATTTAATAAAACAAAGAGCCAACATGTTAATTCCCCCCAACCTCCTTTTCAGAATGATCTTTTTCAGAGTTTCCCAGGACACATCTCACTGTGGAATTTTTATGGTCTCTTCATCTCCTGGCTGTCTCTCTCAGAGTTGATAGGTTCCCACCATCTGGGTTTCATCCCTCCATTGTATCATGTGTAGGTTATACAAATTCGATATAAGATTAAATATATTCAGGTTACATCAAGAAGGATTTCTTTATCCGTCTCCCCCCCTTTTCTTCTTCCACTGAAGAAATGACAGATACACGGATCTGACAGAGTTGCCATCTCCTGGCTTATGTGTTTATATTAAACTTTAAGAAACATGTAGTCTCTGCAAAAAAACACACAATTGCTTAGATTGATGAATGAACTGCCATTTTAAAGAACATAATGCATAATGATGTATCCTCATGGATCTGCATGTTCTTGCTTCAGTTACTTTGTTTCATCAAATAGAGAAAACACTGTCTCATAAATTCCAAAGTTGACAATAGTTTGAACTGCACTTTAGTATAACAGTTTTCTGGCTATGTTAAAATCATGTTACGATTGGCTGCAATGTCCTTCCATTTTTGTATTTTATTATTTAGGTTCATTTTAGTTATTGTATATATTTTTACATATATAAAGTTAGCACCTCTAGTAGAAAAATGAAATATCCTTGGAAATATTAAAAAGGCAGAATATTTCTCCTAAAAAGAGAAGTAGAAACTCACCAAAGAGGCAGAAACTCAGCCCCCACACCTTTGCTAATGGACTATTCCTCCAAAATAGCCTGGGCCAGCCTATTTTACCTAACAAAGATCTACTCCAGTTAGAGCTATAATAGGAATTGCCCAAAGCCCTTTCATTGCATCATCATCCAGCAAGGCTCAACCAAGCCTGGCACTCAGGACAGCCTGCAGAGTTGCCTCTGCATGGCCTGATGGGAGCCTGACAACCAATCAGAATACAAACTCAAATTCAAATCCCAACAGAGGGTATAAAACCCAGGCACTCTCAGCATATCAGCCCTTCTTTTCCTTCACCCAACATCTTGAAGCATGTGATCATCCTTTTCACTTTGGAGCTTCAAGCCATGTGGTCCTGTCCACCATTAAACCATCTTTCCAAACAACCTCCATGTTTCCAGTGCCTTTTTCCCCACTTGCAATTGAACCCAGAAGGATAATTCTTCCAACACGTATTTTAAAATTGTGCATTACACAGAGTTATGTGAGATGGGGCAGCCATATAAATTGAATACAGTTTTAAAAATATAAAGCAGAGTTCATATTCTGTGATAGGATGTTATAAAAGTTTCTGAGCAGAGATATGACTAATTTATTCACTATTTAAATGAATAAAAGTTTAAACAATTATATATTGACTCTATTTGGGGAAAATATTACTGATCCGTAATGTACTTGGAAAAACTGCAGTTTTTGCCTTTTATTTAAATTTTAATCATGTATATTAGTAATAAGTATATGTCTGAAATTTTTTGAGTCTGAAAATTAAAGAAGACTGCCAAAGTTTCTGTCATTTGGATGAGGACTTGTTGCCCAGAGTTGTTTGAAGTTAAAACCCACCCCTCTCCTAGGAAAATGAAAAATTTTAGGATATACTAAAAAGGCAGAATATTTCCCTTAAAAAGAGAAGTAGAAACTCAGAAGCAGAAGCTCACCCCCACCTCTGTTAATGGGCGGGCCATTAAGGCCTGGACCAGAGTATTCTACATAGCAAAACCCTCTACCCATCTCACCACATAGCCTGGGAAGATTGCATCAGCCAGCATTCAGGTGAAACCATGTGGTCCAGACGATGTCTCAAAATTAGCTAAGACACCACCCCACATCCCTGGGAGTCTGACAGCCAATGGGATAATTTTTTTACACAGGAACAGTAAACACTAAGGTGGGGCCCAACAGAGGGCATACAACCAAGGGTCCCTCAGCATCTTACTCCTCTTTTCCTTCACCCAACATCTTGAAGTATGTGATCATCCTTTTCACTTTGGAGCACCAAGCCATATGGTCCTGTTCACCATTAAACCATATTTCCAAGCAGTCATCATGTTTCCAGTATATTTCTTCCCACTTGGAGCTGAACCCAGAAGGATATTTCTTCCAACAGAGTAAAAGGGGTGTCAAACTCGTGTTGTCATGGCAGTGTCATGTGATGTATCAGGACTTTTTCCCCGTTCGCTAAACTGGGCATGGGTGTGGCCAGCACGTAACACATCTAGTCTGCAGGCCGGGAGTTTGACAGCCCTGATCTATTTCATCCAGGGTCCTCTGCAGCTACCATGGGATCACCTTCCAAAGCCTTTTCTTATTTGTAGGCTGATTTTGAGATCTCAAATTTTTCATATGAAGTTGCTGGATTGTTGGATGCCATATGTTTTAATCCCTTCATAGTGTTTCAATCGAGGAATACAGAAATGGGTTTTTTAAAAAAAATATTGTAATTCCAATATCTAATAGAGATTGTTTTACAAAAAAATTATAGTAGATGCCCCCTTTCTCTTTGGTGGGGAATGAAAAGTAAAAATGCAGAATATGGGAGAAAGCAGATTCTGGGAAAAGAAATTACAATATTTTCCAAGAAAACCTAAACAACAGCAAATAAAAGTCACAAAATAATTATGGGAAAAATACTTTTTCATCCATGCATTTAAGTTTTAGGCATATTGATAACATTTCTTCTATGATCAATGGCTCATACAGACTAAGTAAATCTGATACGTTTGATGAAAATTTGATGAATTACATTTCAGTTTGTGTAGTTTTATTCCCAAAAAGTTTTTAATTTTTTAATTTTTACACATCTCTTTATGTGGGCAGTGTGATTCCAGATGATAACTGTTAGGGATAACAGTGGTTACCTAACTTAGTTTGGGTAAAAATAATATATAAACTATGTTAGTGAATTTAAGTATATATATCACTTTAACTGCAAAACATGTATTTTGGGTGCGGTTGTAAAATCACCACAAGAGGGAGCAAGAGAGCTCACTGTTAACTGTCTAATTTAATTTAATTTTTTTTCTTTTAGTGGTCTTTGTCCAGTTTTTACTTGTGGAAGAGCACCTCATTTCGTTGCACCCGCTTGCGAGTGTAATGACAAAAAATAAACTCTATCTATCTCTATCTATCTATCTTTTACTGGACAGCTGACAAATGATGGATTGATGGTGATTACTGTGTGTTTCCCTGCTGTTGCTGAAACGAAGAAAAGGGGTTTGATTTTCTTCATATCTCTGATTGCAAAAGAGATATATTGCTGGACTGACTATTTGTAAGTTTACTGACCTCTATTTTTGACACTGGACTTTGCAACTGATTAATCCCTGGATGGACTGAACTAGTTTATGACATATGGACTGTTTTGACTATGCTATAACTCTTGCTGGTATAAAAAACTATTTAACTGGCACAATGTATCTGTCTTACTGAGTGTAAACTACAACAGCGTTTTTCTCACATCATTTGCCTGCCTGCTAGACTGCCATTGCACATTCTGCTAGGGTGTGTATCCCTAACAATAACACTTGTACATAATCGGGGGGGTGGAGCTGGCGTCTCAACGATACAGCATACGATCTTGGAGGTCTGAGATCACTGCCAATATTTTTGCTCCTGGATGGTCCAAACGGATCTAAACCATCCCAAAGAGATGGTGAATGTAAAGAGCGCATCCTGTTGATCCCAGGGATACCGCAAAGTCCCTGGTAGATTCAGGAGAAGCTCTTTTTGCCAGCTGCAAAGAGTCAGCCATTAAAGCTGCTGAAGTTGGGACAGCTCCGAAACAGAAAAGGATAGAAAGAAAAAGTGTGCCGGTTTGGTGAGAAGTTTTTCTTTACTTTAAGATTTAAAAGGACACTCTAAGGAAAAGAAAGAATCTGTAAAATCTCAGACAGAAGTAATTAAGCGGCAATTTTAAATGGGAAGTCAAATTTTTTCTTTTACTTTTGCTGGACAGACTGACAGACTCTTTCTATACGATTTTTTACTTTGAGCTGGACTGGTCTTTTTGTCTCTCTTATTTTTCATTTTTGTTTCTTCTCCTTTTTGTCTTTTCAATATTTTAGGCTAGAGATCCCCTTTTAGCTTTTTTTTTTTTTTTTTAAAAACCCTTTTTACTTTTTAATTAACTTTTTTATAATAATTTGTTTGGAAAAGGAGGGGGGAAGTGAAAACAGGAAACTTTGTAACACTGCCAACCAGAGGCTTAGAAATATTGTTTCTCTTTTTTTCTCTTTCGACCAGACAAAGCTGAGAAAGAATTCAGACTTCTTTTCAAGGACTTTGAGCTTGTCTGATAAAATAGAGGGAAGAGCATGGGAGAGTGTTATTGCAGGTGCTCTTCTGGGTTTCTATCAGTACTGGAGTCTGGTGTTGAAGTATACAGAAAAAAGATGATAAGATTCTAGAGAAGAGAGCTATAAAAATTAATGAAAGCCTTTGATAACTAAATAGGTGCAGTGTGTTCTTTTTCTCTTTTTTAAGTTGGGCTCAGCTTATTATTTGTAATAGTTATTTGGATCGCTGGACTCTTGGAACCTGCTTTTGTCTTTCTTTTTGCTTTTGAAGCCTAATTTTTACTTTTGCATTCTATTTTAAAGGAAAAGCCTTAGTATTAATGTTTTCCTTCTTTTTTTTTTTAAGGGAGTAGGCTTTTTCTTTTTCTTTTTCTTTTTCTTTTTCTTTCTCTCCCTCTCCTGCATTTTTTATCTACCCTCCATATTGGGTTTTTTTTTTTTTGTGGCTTCCTTTTTGTGTGTGTACTTTTTCATACTGAGACTTTCTAATTGGATTAAGGTGTAGAAGAACCTGAAGAAATTCCTTTTTCTTTTTAGTTCTTTATTTTTTCTTTTTCTGCCTTTTACAAGATTTAACAATTTTTTCCTTTCTCTATGGTTTTTTTCTTCCTTTTTTGAGCTTTTACTGCTATTTAATTAAGTGATTGGATTAAGGTATACAAGAACCTGAAGAAATTTTTTCTTTTTCTATCTTGTTTCTTCTTTTCCACTATATTTACTTGGATTTACAATTGGCTATTTCACGAGTGGATTAAGGTTTAGAAGAACCTGAAGATTTTGAATTGTCTGAAATGAGCAGGAAATTAACAGCGGCTGGTTCTTCAATTCCTACTTCTTCCTCTTCACCATCTGGAGGACAACGCTCAATACAGACAATGTTACAGCAAGAAAAAGAACAGGAAAAGATGACATTGCAGATGATAATGCAAGGAATTCAAAGCATACAAGCAAGAACAGAGATTATTGAAAGGAGAATAGAAAAAACTGATGAAAAGGTGGAGACTATTCAACAAATGATGATGAAGTATGATGAGAAATTCAAAAAAATTGAAGATAAAGAGGTAAGGTTGGAGATATTGATGACAGATTAACAGTGGTTGAACAAGATAAAAGTGGGATGCTGAGATGGGAGATGGATAGAATTTTATCTCAGATTTCAAAACATAGAGGAAGAAAAGGGACAAAACTTAGCTGAGATAATGATAGAAATCTTGGCTGAAGCTCTGGAAATAACCAAAGAGAAGATGATGGATTGAATAGATGAGTTTTTTCGAGTCTTCACAAGATATTCAATGAGAAATAGCTTATCAAGAGAAGTTCACATCAGATTTACAAAGAAAGCCATTAAAATGCAAATATTGCAGGTGGCAAGAGAGAAAACATTGAAATATAAAGATAAGGAGATTGTGGTCCTGAAACAAGTGCCTGGAAGAGTGAGAGAAATGAGAAGAGAATACAGATTCCTGACTAAAATCCAGCTTAAAAAAGAGGTAAATTATAGATGGCTGATTCCAGAAGGTTTAATGTTCACATAACAAGAACAGAGATACAGAACTGACTCAATTGAGAAAGCTGAATCATTTTATATTGAATACTTTGGAGGGAGAGAGGAGGAGACAGAAAAAGAAATGTCACTAATTGAATTCCAAGAGGATTGCCAAATAGTGAGTGAAAAAGAAGAAGGTGCAGTAGGTGGAAAAGTGGAAGTTAAGGAATAACGTGAACCAAGATCTACAGGAGCTGCTAAACCTAATTATAAAGTATAAACATGGAAGAGAAAAAGCTGATTACAATTAACATAAACGGACTTAATTCAGCTGCTAAAAGAAGGAAAACTCTTCATAAATTAGAGAAATTAAAATTTGATATAATCTGCCTACAAGAAGTACATATTAAAAAGCAACATGAACAACTGTTGATACAGCCAAAGTTAGGGAAAATATTTACTTCTTTGACACAATGCAAGAAAAGAGGAGTGGTTTTATACATTAAAGATATTATCCCAGTGAAATTGATTGATACAGATGATGATGGAAGAGTATTAATGGTGGAAATAATGGACAATAACATGAAAACACTCCTGATTGCAATCTATGCCCCGAATGACAATCAAAAAGAATTTTATAGAAAACTACATATTAAAATAGTTGAATTGGACTATACTAATATTGTTATGATGGGAGATTTCATTGGAATTGTAGACAATAAATTAGACTATACAACACAGAAAACAACAAAGCAAAACAGAAAGTCTCTCCCTAAATCCTTTTTTAAAATGACAGATGAAATAAACCTAAAAGATGCATGGAGAGAAAGAAATGCTAAGACTAAACAATACACTTTCTATTCAAACAGACATTTATCATGGTCCAGAATAGATACGATATGGATATGAATAGAATTGTTAGCCAATATGCAAGAAATAAATATTGAAAGAAGTATTTGGGCAGATCATAATCCAATGACAATTAAATGGAAAGGACAAAGAAGAAGATCCAGATGGATGTTAAACAATACTATATGAAAAGAAAATGACTTCATAGAGAGGATGGAGAAAGAACTGGCTTTTTTCTTTAAAGAAAATAAAAAAGAAGACACATCAACGCAGAATGTATGGGATACAATGAGGGCATATGCCAGAGGCTTGATAATAGACTATACAAGGAAAAGAAATATCATGAAAAGACTAGCCTCTTAGACATTAGAGGATGAGTATAAAGAACTTGAAAAAGAGTTACAGAAAATGCCACAGAAAAAGGACATTAAGTTAAAAATGGATATAATTAAACATAAAATAGGATTAATGGAAAAAGAAGAATTAGCACAGAAAATTAGAGGCATGAAACAGAACTACTTTGAAGATGCAAATAAACCAGGTAGATGGTTAGCATATAAACTGAGAAAGGAGAAAGAATCAAGGAAAATATTGCAATTAATAGATGATCAAAGCCAAGTTTGCTATGGAAGTAAAGAGAAGAAGGAAATTATATGAGAGTATTACGGGAAACTATATACACAAGAGAATATTGATGATGAAAGAGTTAAACAGTACTTACAGAATGCTAACCTACCCCAGATATCTAAAGAGATTGAAATAATGTTAGAAAATAATATAACAATGATGGAGTTAACTGAAGCACTTAAGAAGCAAAACAACGGAAAGGCACCAGGCCCAGATGGACTTCCGGCAGAATTTTATAAAACACTACAAGAATCGTTGAATCTTCCATTGCTAGAAGTTATGAATGAAGTTATGTCAAAGAAGAAGGTACCTAAATCATGGTGAGAAGCTTATATTACACTTATCCCAAAAGAGGAGGCTGACCCATTACAAATCAAGAATTACAGACCTATTTCCCTACTAAATGCAGATTATAAAATTTTTGCTTCAATATTGGCAGAAAGACTTAAAAAATACCTAAATAATTTTATTCACTCTGACCAAAATGGATTTCTACCAAAGAGACAAATTAAAGATAATATGAGAGTAATTTTGGACACTTTGGAATATTACGAGGCACACCCTGAAAAACAAATGGCTTTGGTATTCTTAGATGCACAGGAGGCATTTGACAATGTGAATTGGTGATTCATGTTATTACAGCTGGAACAGATGGACTTTGGTAAAAAAAATTCATCCAAGCAATAGAAGCTATATATCATAAGCAAAGAGCAAAGGTAATGATAGAGGGAGAACTGACAGTATGAGAAAAGGAACAAGACAAGGGTGCCCACTGTCACCTTTGTTGTTTGTGTTAACCTTGGATGTGCTAAACAGAAATATTAGAGAAGAAAAGGACATAAAAAGGATGAAAATTAAAAAAGAAGAATTTAAATTGCAAGCATTTGTAGATGATCTGGTTTTCATCTTAGAAGACCCACTAGAAACAGCATTAAAATTGATAGAAAAGATAGAGGTATATGGGAAGGTGGCTGGTCTGAAAATAAACAAAGACAAAACAAAGATCTTGACAAAGAATATGTTATCAAGACAAAAGGAAACTGGTGGATGTATTAAAAATCCAGGTGACGAATAAGATCAAGTACTTGGGGATACATTTGACAGCAAGATGCAGTACACTAAAAGAGAATAATTATATCAAACTTAAGCAGCAGATTGCGCTAGATTTGGCTTAATGGGAAAATTTAGAACTGTCATTAATAGGGAGAATATCAACAATCAAGATGAATATATTACCCAGAATTTTATATTTGTTTCAAACAATTCCAATTAGGTTTGGAGAAGATTATTTTGAAGATTTAAATAAAATTGTGTTGAAATAGATATGGCAAGGAAAGAAAGCGAGAATAAAATTAAAACTTTTGCAAGATGCTAAAATAAGAGGAGGATTTGGTTTGCCTAATTGGGATTTGTACTACCAAGCTACAAATTTGATGTGAGTTAAGGAATGGATAACATTAAAAAATGCTGTTGGGGTGGCATGCTTTTTTATGGTATAAAGGAACTAAAACACAGGGGTACTTTAAAAGTCATTATATACGGGAGTCTCTGTGGTTAAACTGGGAGAAGACTAAAAGGCAATGTTATTTGAAAATTCCAGCCTGGCTATTGACTATTGAAGCTTTTTCTTATCCTATAATATACAAAAAGGAACAAACAGTTATGGTGAAATATTGAATGAAAAGGGTGATCTATGCAAAAATTAGAAGAACAAGGTATAAAGATGGATTAGTTTTCACATACGCAAATACATTCAAGGTATGATAAAGATGCTAAAACAGAAGATTTCTATGATAAATTGACTTATTTAGATAAGATTTTGACAGGTACTGATGAAAAGGTGATTAAAAAATTGCATGGATATCTATTAGAAATTAAACTAGAAGAAGAACAAGTTAAAGAAACAATGATTGCTTGGGGAAAGAATTTTGGATATGGGATTGATCTAGAGAAATGGCAAAAATTGTGGTCTCAAAACTATAAAATGACATTGTCAACAGCATATAAAGAAAATTTGTATAAGAGGTTTTACAGGTGGCATTTCCCCCCAACAAGAATAGCAAGAATGTTCAAGAATAAATCTGAAAAATGTTGGAAATGTCATCAAGTACCTGGCTCATATTACCATATGTGGTAGACTTGTGCAGATGCCAAAAAATATTGGACTAAAATCCACACATGGTTGGAGAAAATGACAAAAAAGCATACAGACTTGAAACCAGAGATGTTTTTACTGGGAATTTTACCTGAAATATATCGTAAAGAATTGAAATACCTGATTGTAAATGTATTAGCAAAGGCTAGGACTGTATTTGCCAAAAATTGGAAAAATGAGAAAGTACCATCACAGGAGGAAATTATTAAGAAAATATTGGAATGTGCTGAAATGAGTAGATTGACATTTGAAATCAGAGAACAAGATGATAAAACAATTTCATAAAATTTGGGATCTATTCTATCAATGGTTAGACAATAAAACATGGTAATGAAATACTTAGATTTTTAGAACATAATGAATATATAAAAATGTATTTTTTTATTATATCAATAAAATGATTGTAGGATAGATCTGAGATGATAATATGAACTGTCACAAAACAAATTAAATAAAATATGGATTATCTTGTAAAACATGAATGAATAATAGTATAGTCAAATGATTGATTAATAATGATATTAATGTATTTAGGAATATTTGATTGACAACATGAGAATGTATGCAGTGTAATTGTAATTGAAGACTATGAAGTGGAAGCACAAAACATTTGTAAACCAACTGACACTATATATATATGGGGAAGATGGCTTGATGTTTTTATGTTTTGTTTGTCTATGTTTGTCTTAAAAAACAAACTTTATATATAAAAAAATAACACTTGTACATAATCATACTTTCATTTCCACCAATCTTATGTCATCTCATATCATTATCCATTTCACTTATCTTTAAATAAATTTCCATTCCATATTTCAATTTATTAATTCAATATCAATATTATTTCATCCAGCTATAGATTCCCAGTTCTTTATCCCCTATTATTTCCATTTTTAGCTTACAACCTATTTTATTTAACATTACACATCATTCTTATCCTTAAATTTTCCTAAGCCAATTATATAATAAACAATCTAAAAAAAGCAAAAATAAAACAAAACCAATACATTTAGAATCCACATGGTATATCCCCTCTATCTAATTTAATAATTCATTCCCCAACTTTAGACATATTAACATTAAATAATCAACTGCATATTTTAAAACATTTCATATATATTTTTAGGTATTCCCCCCTAAAATCAGTAGAATGACTTCCTAATGTATCTCATTTCATCTTCACTTTTCTTTTAATCATTAATAATCATTTTTCCCCTTCTACCTGGCCAAAATCTGTATATTTTAATACATTTCACTTTTCTTATAATCATTAATATTCATACTTTTTCTTCATTAACTTATCCAAAATTTATCTATATATTTTAATACATTTCCATTCCCCTGTTTTGATCCTCCAATATAAGGGTTCATAACAGTATAATTCATGTACAGTTATATAAATATATAGTTATATAATCCTAAAATAATTTCCAGCAAGTTTTAAACTAAATGCCAATATACATTCCCATGAACAATCCCCTTGTACAATCCCTAACCCTTATCTCTGAATCTCGTAACTTTATCATTCCTTTTAATTTTGGCTAGGTTTCCCTTTTCTAAATTTCCCCAATCTTTCTTCTTTTTTCCTTCTGATTTTATTTTTATTTCCCTCCGCCTGTCAGCAATGTTTCCCCCCTTTTTCAGTTCTCTTTTTTGGAGTTTATTCTTGTATTTTCCCTTCTTGCTCTTGGGTGTCTTATCTCTTTTATTTGCTGTCTCTGTTTTAGTGTCTCTGTTTTAAGTCCTTTTATGTCTTTTGACAATGGTTCTTGTTCTTCATATTCATCAACGCTGTTATTTTCCTCTTTTAATTCGTCCTCTCTGAGCCTCCTTTGTTCTTCTGTGAGCTGTGACGCTATTACTTTACTCAGCATTATCTCCACTAGTCTCATTTTTTCTTTAAACATCTCTCACAGTTTGGAGCTCCGACTTAAATTTTTTGCTTATTTCTTCCATTTCTTTGGTCTATTAAGTTATTCTTTATTTTATTAAAGGTCAAGTTTTTCTGTTATAGTCCTTGTCAAAAGTCTCCATTCATCTCACTTTCTCTTTCTTCTGTTTTTTTTTTTTTTTGTCACAATCAACCTCCAACAATCCCAAAGTATGGCATTCTTTTATATTTTACTGTAATTCCCCCTTCTTTTTTATAAGCTTCTGGGGATCTTGTTTATACAACCAATAATTTTCCATAGAAACATAAAAGGAAATCATTAACCCTTAGGTGGTGCTCTATATCACTTTCTTCTTAGATTTCTTTTTTTTTAAATCACTTTTCTGTAGTATTAATATTAAATTTTATGAATTCCAAATAAGTCCAGCATTTTATTTAATGCCTGATTAATGTCCAATTCTGTATGTTATTCCAAATTTAGTGTCTAATTATATATAATTCGTTTATTTCCAGTTTTTTCTTTATCTTATATTTTCCTCTTATTTTTTGTTCACCGCTACCACTCTTCCAAATGAGGGCTCCTTCTTTCCACTTTTTTTAGGTTTTCAAACATAATGTTCGAAGTCTTTTATTCAGTTACACGCTGCTCACCGCTTCCACTCTCCAGCACAAAACTTGTGTTCCGGCAGCTTCCCATCTTCAGGGCAACCATTAAAGACTGCCGTTTCTCCCTGTCTTCTAGGGGAGTTTACCAAGCCAGGGAGGGGAGATGCGGCTCTCCTCAACCCAGCTGGCGGTCTCCCCCTCTTCCCCCACCCCTATTAGGTAGGTCAGATGGATCCGGTACTTTAAGGACTCATCCAACAGGGTAAGCATCATTGCAGTCTCTGATCTGTCATCGACAAGAATGCCACCGAAGTTCCAGCTTTGTGCAGTTTATCCTGTACTTTCTGGGACACGTTTGGGATAAAAAGGTGAATATCAGGGTATGTCTTTTAAATTTACCATGCAGAAGAAAATCTTCAATACAATTCAGTTTAGAGGAAATGTATTGTGATCCTATTTATAGCTGTCTTGAATAATTTGAGCTTCATCTGTATTTTGCATTTTTCCTCCACAGAGGAAAATGTAAAATTATTTCTCTGAAAAGTCATGAAATTCGAAGTGAAAGTGTTTGCATGTCAGAGCTCTGAACAAGTCAGAAGATTTCTTTGCTTGTATTTTAAAGAACTATGATAGAATATTTATCTGTATAAAGTTAGAATTCATCATTACTGAAATTTATGAGATTCAAACAACAGGTAATGGTTCTGTATTTGTAAAGGTAATTTTTGTGTTCTGTATGCACATGCACAGTCCTTCTAAGCTTTATTTTTATTCCTTGTATGAAACCAGTTTCCTGAAGTTTTTCTTTAAAGCTAGGGATGATTGGAGTGGGGTTCATTAAGGTGCTTGTTCATGGCCCCATTTCTAAATAGGTTCCTGAATCCTATTGCTCCATTGTAGCTTGGGAAAAAGTTAAAATATTGTTTCACTGTTCCAAATGTTGTATTTTTACAGTTTCATGTTATGTTCCCCATTAATTACAAATATTGTGTGGATAACTAAATCTTCATTCCATTAACAGCATCAAGCTATCATTTGTCTTATAAATCCAATAAGACTTTTGCCTTAAGTACCGTGTTTCTCCAACAATACGGCCTCCACCAATAGGAAGGCCCAGCATGATTTCTAGGCATGAGGTGAAATTAAGCCCCGCTCCCAAAATTTAGGCCTATTTAAACCATGCGTTTCCCCGCCATTTCTCACATCGTTTGTTAGAACTACACGAGGTGAAGAGAAATGGGGTGGAAGGATGGGTGTGTATGGGGAGAAAACTTGCCTTTAGGAGTGCCCTGCAGGTAGCTGAGGCTAGAATACCCCGATCTACTACTGAAAGAACATCAGCCAATAGAAACTTCCTGAAGGCAGAGTCACTAGCCGCTTCGATCAGCTGGTAGAAGTGGCCTCGGGGCGAGTGCCCACGCACAATCCCCACTCCATGAGGTCATTTCTATCTGCCGACAAAAGCTCCCTGAAGGCAGAGTCCCCAGCCGCTTTGGGGTGAGGAGTGGCTGCCTGTGTCCTCTTGCCATTAGGCAGTGTCTTTTGGGCGATGGAAACTCCCCAAGGGCAGTCACCAGCCACTTCGATTGGCCGGTAGAAGCAGCCTCGGGGCGAGCGCACACGCACAGAGGGAAAAGCTCCAGATTTCCATGGGAGAGCTTTCCAGGGTGGTTTTCGGCTCCCTCTGGAGCCCACAAACAGTGAGAAGCCAGCGCAGGAACAGAGAACTCCATTCTCTGCTTTTGGTCCCATTGCGATGTCAGCCAGAAATGGAAGAAGCATGCCTAACCAAGTGATTTTTAGCTCCTTAAATGTGGAATTGGCAATGCTCAATCCTTTGATGATCCTGAGTTATTTGATGGCTCTCATAATAAATCTTACATTTATTTCACGTATTATTCTTGGGATCTTGGTTCAGAAGTCAAGGTGTAGCTTTTGTTCAAATATAAATGTGAATACATTTATTTATTTGATTTATATTGCCGCCTATTGCGACTTGAGGTGGCTGTCAGTCTGTGCTTTCTTCAAATCTCAAGAAAGAAATACTCAGACTTCATGGTTAAAGCAAAGTTATCCTTTTACTGGGAAATAAAGTGAAAGCTTCAGATTTAATTTCGAATCTGAGAAATTGGCGCGCAGATCACATATACAAAGGAATGGAAATGCTCCCACCCCCCAAAGTCCAAATGAGTCTTCCAATTAAAAGTTCTGAATATGATCATGTGGTCATCTCCAGGTGGTGATGAGACTGCTTTCAGTTGACCTTGACATATTTTGATAAAAGTTCGCAGTTGCGCAAAAAGGGACAGAAGCTAGCCAAGAAATGGAAAGTTAAAGAAAAGGATCCCCCCTCCCCTTGCTAACCCAGCAAAGGAATGCAAAACACCTCCAGCTTTCTTCCCCTCCAAATTCCCCCTCCCTCCATTGCTAATGACAGCCGAAAGCTTAGCAGCAGAAGAGATGCAATAGTTAGGATGCAGAATATATATATTATGGAAGTTATCTTGAGGCTGACATTCGGACCCCTTAGAAGGACATTAGTCCCTGTAAGAAAAAACAAAATAAACATATGTTAACATTTGTACACATCTCTAAGGTTTATCAGAGTATTTGGTATAAAAGTTCTTGAGCAGTTCAGGAGCCCTAATGTCTCTCTCATTAACCCATTCAGCATAAGACGGAGGAAAATGTTTCCAAGCAACAAGATATTGGATATGACCCCTCCATTTCCTAGAGTCTAGAATTTCTTTAATCTCGAAATATTGTTCTCCCTCAATCAACAATGGTACGGGGGGATCAGTTTGGGCCGGTCTCAAAGTACAAGTATGTTTGGGTTTTAACAAACTGACATGGAAAACCAGATGAATACAACAAAGAGTCTTTGGTAAAGTCAACTGAACAGTCACAGGATTTACAAACCGCTCAATGGGGAAAGGCCCCACATACTTAGGACCCAACTTCTTCGATTTCTGGGTAGTCTGCAAATATTTAGTCGAGAGGAATACTTTGTCGCCTACTTGATAAGGCTTCTGCGGGGCTCTCTTTCTGTCAGCAAATTTCTTATGAAACTGGTGCGCCTCGTCCAAGGCTTTATGAGCAACCGGCCAATTAAGTTGAAGTTGAGATATCCAATCGCTTAACGATTGGACATTGGGGTTTTCACGAGGAAGTTCAGGTATGGGCACAAAATCTCATCCCGTTGCCACTTTGAAAGGAGTAAACCCCATACTGCTCTGGACAGAGTTATTATATGCCGCCTCCGCAAAAGGCAGTAGATCTGCCTTGCTAATAGTTTATGTAACATCTGAGGTATTGCTCTAGCACCCCGTTAGTCCTCTCGCAAGCCCCATTACTTTGGGGATGTTGGGTGGAGCTTAAACTCTGGATGGAGCCTATTAACTTCAAAAATTCCCTCCAAAAGTTTGAGGTAAATTGGACCCCTCGATCAGAAACTACCCACTTAGGAACACCGTGCAACCTGTAGACATGTATAATGAACATTCTGGCCAACGACTTCGCCGATGGGATCTTGGAACAAGGGATGAAATGGGCTTGTTTGGAGAACAAATCAGTCACCACCCAGATGACTGTGTGCCCAGAGCTCTCGGGTAGATCTACTATAAAGTCCATGGAAATTTCCCTCCAAGGAGCAATTGGCCTAGCCACATTTTGCAACAGACCTGGTGGTTTACCAGGAGGTCTTTTTGTTGAAGCACAAACTGGACAGCTTGCCACATAAGTCTCAATGTCTTTTTTCAATGAGGGCCACCAGAACTGCCGTTTCACCAAATGTAGGGTCTTCACAAATCCAAAATGACCAGCCACTTTGGAGTCATGAGTTTGTTGTAACACTTGGCTTCTCAGGGTTTGAGGTACATACAATTTCGCACCTATCCAGCCTAGACCATCTCGAACGGTGCAGTTATTTGCATTTGCCAGGAACCACTCATCCGTTTTCAAAGCCTCCTTAAATCGTTCCACCAGGTCAGTGGACAGATCCCTCTCCTGGTTCCTCTTTTGCGCTCTGGTAACTATAGGAGCAGCCAGCTGTGTAGTGGACATGATTGGCCTTATCACTTCTTTACGGATACTGTTGTATTGAGGCATTCTAGACAAAGCATCTGCCATAAAATTTTTTCCCCCTGGGATATACTTCAAGGAGAAATTGAATCACTTGAAAAACTGAGCCCACCTAACTTGCTTAGGGGATAGCTTCCGAGGAGTTTTTAAAGCTTCCATATTTTTATGGTCAGGTCCATATCTCAAATGGGTGCTTCGTTCCTTCCAGAAAATGCCTCCAAGCTAGTAAGGCCCAACGGACTGCAAACCCTTCTCCCAAATGGCCCATCTCCTTTCAATGTCAGTCAATTTACAGGAGGTATAAGTGCACGGTTGTAATGTCCCCTTCTCATTTAATTGAAGTAAAACCGCCCCCACCGCCACATTGCTCGCATCAGCTTGGATCACGAAAGGGGCGTCCATGTCTGGGTGTTTCAGTACTGGTTCTGCAGCAAAAAGTCTTTTAAGCTTTTCAAAAGCAGCTTGGCACTCCATGGTCCAATTCAACGGTTGGCTGGGCTTTAGTTTCAATTCCCCCTTTTCAGGAGGTTGGTAATGGGCATGGCTATTTTAGCAAAAGACGGGATGAATTGCCGATAAAACAAAGTATCGTTCAAAAATAGGCATAGTTTTCAGGATGTTAGGCGTCTCTTAAAGTCTGGGTCAGCTAAAAAACTTTCTCTTGTAAACTTTCTCCCCTCTTCCTCCTGCTCAGTCTTACCCAAATTGGGATTCGCGATCCTGCGCGATCCCTGCGGTGCTAGCCATCTTGGTGCCTCCGATCCTGACGGGTCTGGAGGCTAAGGCTGCCCCGCAGAGGCAGCCGAAGTTAGGGGGAGCCGGAGAGGGGTTTGGGGGTGTTGCAGACCCCCTCCCCAGCCGGCAAAACCCCCTTTTCTCAAGACGGTGGAGCGGCGGTCTGTAATGGCCACCACAAAGAAGCCGGCAGCTGGGTAAGACTGAGCAGGAGGAAGAGGGGAGAAAGTTTACAAGAGAAAGTTTTTTTGGCTGACCCAGGACTTCAAGAGATGCCTAACATCCTGAAAACTATGCCTATGTTTGAATGATACTTTGTTTCCAAAGGAGAATTTCAAGCGGCAAATTTGAGGTGCTGAAAGGGAAAGTTTACTCTCCTTCCCTATGGAATCAACAAATGGCCATTGAGAAACCTGTCTTTTTATAAAAGGTAAAAACTTGGCTTCTTGTTATAAGTGGGAAGGGAGAGGACAAAAAGAAGAAGAAAATATTAAGATCTTGCTGGAGGAGATACCTTGAAGATTTTGAGACTAGAAATTAATTGCAATAAGGCAATTATACAGATTGGGCTTTTTTTCTTTTCCCTTCTATTGATATCACCCCAAGAAGAGAAAGTGAGAACTTTGTGCTTTGTTTGGATTGATTGATGTCTCTGGGACTTTGGGGAACTGTTCTAACTTTTGAAACATCTTGGTTGTTTTAAGAAGAAGAATAAAGAAAAGATTTACAATGGCTTTACCTGTTGATGAACTTAGAAAGGAATATGGAAAAATAAAAAAAGAAGGCAAGGACGCTGTGAAAGAAGCCTTCCTTTTTTTAGAAATGGCGTTTGCTATTTATCAGCAAACACAACAACAGATGGAGGAAACAGAAGAAGAAGAAGAAGACGCCATCTTCAATGAATCTCAAAACTTAATTAAGAAAGAAAGGAGAAAGAGAGGAAGGAAAATGAAGGACTTAAGACTTAAAAAAACACCCAAGAAAGAGAAAAATAAGATGCAAAATCAACACAATGTTAGTAAGCAAAAGAAAAAAGGAATACAGCAGAGAGGGGAAGCTAAAAAGGCGGAAGGTAGGAGGGGGGGTAAAAAGGCCAGGTGGGATAAGAAAGAAAGGGAAAAGGGGGGGAAAAGCCACAAAGGTATGAATCAAGATGGGAAAAAAGGAATTTTTTTTAGGGATAAAGGGTAATGTATAAATTTTAAAAAGAAGATTCTGCAAGGTACATAAGATGGTATTGTAGTATTTATATAAGAAATAGAAAACTAGAATGATATAAGAATTAATAAAAGATTAAAATATTGAAATGTTTAGTAATGATAGACTTTAAAATTTAACAAAATATTAAAAGGAATGTTTAAAATATTGAGTTTAATTGAAGAGTTTAATTGATTGTTGTATTGATGTTACTATAAACTTACTATTGTAGCGTTTGTTTTTTGAAATAGACAATTGGAATGTTACAAGATTTAACATTTAGATTTATTATTTAACTATATTAATCATCTTGGATTTATTATTCTTTCCTCTTTTTCAAAGAAGAATGTAGAATGGTAGAATGTACTAAGCAGAATCAGATTGGGTAATGGGCATTATTTTAAATATTAATTTAGGGGGAGGATAGGAAGGCATCATACTCTGATCAGTGATTTCAGGAGAAATCTTTTTTTTGTAGGGAATGAGATAAATGGATAATTTGGAAAGAATGGACAAAAGATACAAACACAATGATTTAAATTAAAATGAATTAAATAAAATAGAATTAAGAAGAGTGAAAAGCGGGGAGTAGTTATATAGAAGATATAGAATGGTAAATAAAATAGGTAATGGTATATAAGATGAGCACGAAGCTAATTGAAGTCCATATAAAGAGAGGTAATCTGGGTCCAAACTACTTTCTTAAAAGAAGTTTTATTATTGTGTGTTTTGTGTGTTTATGTTTGTTTGAGAATTAATAAAACCTCGGAGGAATGTTGGACGAGAATAATGGTAACCAAGTCAGAGAGAAATGTAAATGATGATTATAAATTGGATAAATATAGGAAAAATAATAATAATAATAAAATTGAATAAGAGTAAAGAGAAATAATGAGAAATTTGCTAAGAGATATTTATGTACTTATATGGAAATGGTGTAAAACAGAACTATGTTGTGTAAAATAATGTCTTATTTGACTTGTAAATTGTATAATGGAAAGAGGGTTTATGTGTTCAATCATTAATGATGGTTTGTTTGTCTTTAAAATTAATAAAATTTGTTTCAAAAAAAAAGTTAGCAAATCCAAGGAAACTTTGAAGCTGTTTTCGGGTTCTCGGTGGGGCCCAGTCCAATATGGCTCGCACTTTCTCTGGGTCCATCTCAATGCCCTCGGGTGAGATATGATATCCCAAGTAGTCGATTTTTTCTTGATGGAACTCACATTTGGATAGTTTGGCGTACAATTTGGCGGCCCTCAGTTTGTGCAGCACGGAGCGTACCAGTTTCGTCTCTAGTCTCCGTGTAGATAAGAATATCATCAAGGTAGACCAGAACCCCCTTGTATAAGTGTTTGTGAAGCACTTGATTTATCATTTGCATGAAAACAGCAGGTTCCCCCTGTCAGCCAAAAGGGAGAATATTAACTGGAAACAACCCATCAGGCAGTTGAACGCAGTCTTCCACTCATCTCCCTCTTTAATTTGGATTCGGTAGTACGCCTCCCTCAAGTCCAACTTGGTGAAAATCTTCCCTTTTGCCAGGTGGGCTAACATGTCCTTCATCAGAGGGAGGTGGTACACGTTCTCCACGGACACTGCGTTCAGGTTTCTATAGTCCACTACCAAGCGTTTGGAGCCATCTTTCTTCTCACAGAACATCACAGGGGCCGCCACTCGAGGCCTGGCAGGTTTGATGAAACCATGTTTCAAATTCTTGTCGATAAACACTCTCAGTTCTTCCAGCTCCCCTAGTGTCATCGAATACAGCGTCACCCCTGGTAGAAATTCAATACTGCAATCAGTTCACTGATGAGGAGGGAGCTCGTCGGAGGCCTCTTCGCTAAATACCTCTCTTAAGTCCCAGTACTCCTTCGAGATTTTCTCCTCTCCCTCCCCGCGTTTGGCACCTGCGGAAGCTGTCTCGGCCGGAACCTGGAGCTTTGGCTGGGATTTCTCCTCCCCTTCTGGGTAGGGTTGCTCCTCCCCTTCCGGTGGCCGATCAGTGCGGATACGTATCCACCCCTCTCTCCAGTTAACATGGGGATTCCACTTCCGAAGCCAGGGCAATCCCAATATTAGAGGCTGTTCCATCCCAGGGGCCACAATAAAACACAGGGTCTCGCGGTGGGATCCCATTGTCATCTCTAAGGGTTCCGTTACAAAACATGCAGGGCAACCTCCCCCCTCAGATCCATCCAGTTGGCAAAAGGATATGGGCGTTCTTAAAATTCTTAGTCCGATGCCCATATCCTTTACTACCTTCATGCTAATTACGCACCTCGTGCACCCCGAGTCCAATAAGGCCAACATCTCTCCCTCGGTCCCTGAGGTGGGCACTCTTAATTTTATTGGGATGGTCAGGGGCCCTCGGTTAGGACTTACTGGGACATCATCTTCTGAGTCGGTCTCACTCTCGTCGAGGGGGGTCAGAGGTCCCAGCTCCTCTCCCGCCAGAGGGGCGACCTCTACAACCTCTCTTATCTTCAGCCTGGTTTTGCGAGGCTTGTTGGGGTTTTTTTCAGGCTTCCTCCCTGGGCCCCGCACTCTCTTTGGATCCGGCTTAGCCCGGCAATCTGCCATCTGGTGGCCCTCCTTCCCACAATGAAAACAGGCCGTGGATTTGGTTCTTGCTGTCACCCATCCCTTTTGGGGGTTTGAGGTCTCTCGGAAACATGGGGGGAGCGGTTTGTTCCAGGCAGGGCCCCCTCTGCGTCTGCTTCGGGTTAGATCTATGTCCACCTCTTCCGCCAGCAAGTACCACGACTGCAAATCATGTAGGTCTCTTCTGGAGATGCACGTGTGGTATATATCTTCATTTAAGCCATCTTTGTAGGCTTCTACCAGGGCCCCCTGGGACCAGCCTCGGATGTGGTATGCCAGCTGCCTGAACTCTTGTGTGTAGTCTGCAACCGATCCCCCCCCTTGGATTAGAGTCTTCATTCTGATTCTGACCCTTCTCTCTGCCAGAGGGTCCTCAAACCTTCTCCTCAATGCAGTCATGAAAACATCAAGGCTCCACAGTTGGGGGGAGTTATCATTGTACAAAGTCACCACCCAGTCTGCTGCCATCCCTTCCAGGGTTCTGGTAACACATCTCACTTTGGCTGCTTCAGAGGTGAACTCCCTTTCAAATTCTGCCATATAGCTCCCAACTTGTACCAGGAAAAACCCCAAATCTCTGGGATTTCCTCCAAACTTCACATCTAATGGGGGCAGGTGGCGTCTTCCAGGAACCACACCTATTGCTGGGGCTCCCTGGGCGGTGGTGGGCAGCTGTGCTGGCGTAGGCTGGGCTAGGGTGGTGGGGGTAGCTTAACTTCCCTGGGCTGAACTCGCTCCCCCTTCCCCCTCATACCTTGGAGCTGTGCCGGGCTTCTCAGAGACGCCCATAAGGAATTTCCCGGCTTGATCCAGCCTGCATTCCATATCCTCCCTCTCTTGCCACAGCTGTTCCCTTGCACCTCTCCAATTTACAGTGATTCCAGGAGGAGGGGGGGCTTCAGAGTCTCTCCAACCAACCCCCAATGACCATCTGGGCATCTCAACTGGGGTTTCTTCCAGAGTCAGGTCGGCCAGCAGGTCAGCAGCCGGCATCTCTGGTAGCAGCATCGACTGCCCCCCCACAGCTCCCTGGTCATCTTCATCGCTGGCTGGAGACGACATGATAATAATAATCAAGACGGGTAGTGACTAGGGCATGAGTGACTGTGAGTAGGGACAGCTGATCCAGGAAAGGGTGTAACTGGTGCACAACCTGCAGTTGCACAAAGGCCCTCTTGCCACGACCACCACCTGCTCTTCAAATAGGAGTCGTGAGTCCAGAAAAACCCCTAGATTACACACAGGGTCTGTTTGGGATAGTGCCATCCCATCCACGACTAAAGGTGGTAATTCTCCCTGAACAAACAAACAAACCCCAGACCCAGAGTCACTTGGTCTTGCAAGGGTTTAGTTTCAACCCGTTGCTCCCCATCCAGCCTCCAGGCACTGCAAGAGGGAGGACACAGCAACACTTAACTCACCACGGGTGACAGATGATCTCACCCAGCAGTTTCATATAAATGTTTAACAGGAGCGGGGAGAGTACCGAGCCCTGCGGAACCCTGTAAAGCAGTGGGCAAGGGTTGGATCTCTCCCCTCCTATCAACGCTGACTGAAAGTGGCTTCAGAGGAAGGAAGTGAACCAAGACAGCAGAAGGTTTCCCACTCCCATCCCCGAAGCCGTCCCAGGAGAATCCCATGGTCAATGGTATCAAAAGAGATCAAGTAGAGCAAGGATGGATGCACTACCCCATCCTGCTCCCACCAGAGAGCTATTTGATGTCATTATCTTTCTAGATGAGTCATAAAGATATGTTGGCAGCTGCTGTTCCTTTATTTGAAATTGTTAGAGGTAAAAAGTAAACACATACAGGCTATAATGTCAAAAGTCTACTTTTACAATAAATAGTCAATGTGCTTGAAATAGCATTCCAAATTGAGATTCTTACCCAGATCTCTGAATTAAATGAAAGTAACTTTGGATCAAGCACAAGTTATGCACAAATTAATACTGTAGTTATGCAAAGAGACTTTCTGAAATGCTGAACATTCTTGTTTGCTATTAGTAACTTCTAATATTTAGAATGATTTAGAATAAACAATTTTTAAGCTGAAAATATTTACACTTGATTTTGTTAATGTTAAAAAGTCAAAAAATGATACAAATGTGTATTTTACATTTGTGTATGTGTTTGTGTTTGTGTGTATGGAAGTATGTACTATACATATTCCAAAAAAAGAATGAAGCACCACAAAAAAGGATACTAATTAAACTCAAGCTTTGGCATGAAATTTCTGAAGAAACTGCCATTTCTGTAAAATGCTTTGGGGGGGGGGGGGGGTAATTATCTAGGTATATTGTAAGAAATTGAGATATAGCTGCTAAGTAGTTTTAAATACTGAGTTTCTTTAGCCCTGATAGCCCCAAGTTTTGACTATGGAAAGAGACAAGCAGTATAAATGCTAAGTGCTATTGCTCTTTCTATGTATTCCATTCAGAGCAGTGAAAAGGAGGTCTTCTTTCACTCAGGTATAAAATTCCATCATTTGGATAATTTACTACTGAACCAGAATGTTGCATGAAGTGAACTTCCAATGTGGTAGATATCTATTGTAATTCTTGGGAGCTGTTTTGAAAAAAAAAGTGGAATGAAGATTGTCTGGAGAATTCTGTTGGATGGTTCTGTTACAGTTGGTTCTGATTCGATTACAAAGTGCTTTGGGTTAAGTCATCTTAGTTTCTTCAAGAAAGATGACCAGAGAAAATCCCTAAATATGCCTAGCTCACTATGGAAAAAACGTTTGCCTGCTACACGACTCCTGCTGCGTCCTTGGCTTAGTGAGCATTGGATAGAATAGAGTAATTTATTCTTACCTGGTGGAAGGGAAAAAGGAAATTTTGAATTTGTACTTGCACAGTATTTTTTCCCCATATCCATTGACATAGCTAATCCTCTTTTTCATCACTCTTAGCTAGAAACCATTTGATTGAACTAGGAAATTGTCCTAAAAATCACCATTTTATTTATATTCCCTTTGTCTCCATACAGTCTTCTCAAGAAAGTTTGGAGTGAAATATAATGATATCATCATCTCTTTACCTTTATGGCTATTTTGTCAGATGGGTTAGCATTAGCAAAAGTACAAATCCAAACTAATAATAGCTTGTGTTTAACCAGGGATTTGTCCTCAGCAAAGGGGTGGGGTTTAGGGATATTAGTAAAGCTGAACTATAATAGTATCTCTACTTGTTTTTCACCTTTTGTAATGCTAAACAGAGGTTCTGTTCTGAAAACTTAACAGGCTGCAGATAGAATTGACTTTCCTCCTTTGAAGGTAATGGCTTCAACCTCATATGGGTTTTTGGTGATTGATTTTTCAGGCCACCACAAAGTTTGCTGGGATCTGACCAAAAACAGAGTAACAACACATACATGCTAAGGCAGAGATTTTATGATCTCTTACAATAATTTCTTGTATTGTTCATGTTATAGTAGTGAATTCATTGCTAAACCAGTAATTAAAGATAAGAATAAAATATAAGACAGATTTTTCCTTTTTTACTTATTAGTTTATATTTTTAGTTGTACTTTTAATTTGTTTTTAAATTTTCTTCTTTAACATTAAATTGTTTGATTAAAAAGTAATAAAGAAAAGGATTACAAAAAAATAGGTCCATACTGGAAGCTCCACAGAACAGACACTAATCTCACTGCTAAGCTCCTGAACATAGGAGGAAATACTAGACTGCAGAAGCTGAGCCATTTGTATAGTTGTCCAAGTTTTTCTGGCCTCCAGGTTCTCTTACTCGCTGATCTGGTGGTTTTGGCTCATGTAAAACTCCTAAATCTGCTACCTTCCTCCAGTTTGGGCAGTCTGTTGCAGAGAGCAACCACAGTACTTCTAAATGTCTATGGAGATTCTCAGTCATCCAGATCGTAGTTTTAAAAAAAGCACCTTTGAGAGTGTTTCTAGGTGTTCTTGATGTTTGTTGGGCATGTCTTCCAGGTCTGGTTATCTGTCATTTGTAGAACTTAAAACCAAATGAGGCCCACCAATCTTGCAGACTCAATGAAACCCTTGCATCTTCACAGCATGCTAAGCCTGCATTCAGCCTTCTAAAATATTCTCTTGTCAGCACAAGAATCCAAGAATCCCCAACAAATGGCTAATCTTTATTTGATCCCATCCAGTAAAGGGAAGCTATCACCTCTCTGGGTAATTGATTTCACTGTCTTACAGGGAGTTCTTGACTTTTCAAAGTTCCAACAGACCTAACTTGGAGTTACTTCCAACCTGGATTTGAAGTTCAAACTGTCCACACACACCCCACCCCCACAGTCGTGGCTGCAGTTTGGAAACTTAACAACTGGGCCATATTTATAGCTATATACAGTGCCCCACAGTTACATGACCACAATTTTTGACAGTTTTGCTGAAAATGATGTTTACATCCTGTTTCCAGCAAAAACAGTCCATAGTAAATCATGGGTTACTTAATGACCACGGCATTCTCTTAATGACTACTGCAAAAAAAAAAACCCCATAAAATTGGATTCATCATGTGACTGGCCACTTTCTGACCATAATGGGTTGCAACTGTGATGGGAAAGTTCTCATCGATGATGCGTCGAGAGTCGAAGATGGGTAGACTTCTCCCTGTGACATCATAGAGTTGAGTCTGCCCGTATATGGCCCCTTGCTAGCTCCCTCAGCTTTCACTCAGCTCGTGGATTGAGCTCATGTCTAGGGAGCAGTGTTGAATATTTCACACATTCAGCAGGAACAGGAAAAAAGATCTTTTTAAAAGCTGCTCCCAGGGCTCCAGTAGAGCAATACACGTGGAGAGCAGATCCCTAGCACTGCCATTGAAAGGCTTCAGGCGAGGGGAGCAATTGGAATCCTCCCATGCAGTTGTTCACAGCTAATTTGCTGGCCGCTTGACTCCGAAGCTAGAGCCATCAGTCGCAGTGCCTCTCAGCTGATTGGAGAGAGGCAGAAGATAGAATGCTGTTTTTTTCTGTCTGGCTTGGAACTCTCTATAGCCTAAGGAGCCATCACAGCTCTGTGGTCCCCCCCCCCCGGGATTCACACACATGCAGGTGGTCATTTTGTGAGGATCAGCTATTACGCACGTGGAGGGTGGCCATTTGGAATTGGGCCTTCTTCAGAAACTCATCTCCTAAGAACTTTTTACTGTTCCCAAGTGTCTGGCGCAGGATAGGAGGCACATAAACAAGGGTTGCTTCCAGCACCTCTTGTGTCCTTCCTATGTCCAATATGGAGTCAGACAGGGCCAACGCAGAACTCTCGGGCCTGGAAGATCAGGGCCCTCAGGCCCAAAAGAGAAAGAGGCAGAGAGGCTAGTCTGGTCAGAGAGAGGCTGCTGCACAAATCAGGGTCAAGGCACTGGCGCCCAAGAAAACTTCCAAGGCTGAACTCAGGGCAGAGAAGAGAAGATATGCTGCCCTGGAAAGGCAATTTCAAAAAACCCTGGAGCAAATGAGAGGTCGTTTACAACAGGCTTCTCACCCATTGGATCTGCAGTTTGGCCCAGGGGTTGGTCCCAGGGAAGTGGAGGCTGAAGCCATTACCTCTATATGCCTGGTCCCCTGAAAGAGTAGAGGAAGAATTTTGTCCCCAAGATTTAAGTAGATCTGGGCCTAATTTTAGGCAAGCTCCTCTGAGTCTCCCCCTTGGTCAGGTCTCCCATGGCGCCCATAGGCCTAGACCTGAAGCTACCTTTACTCCTTCAGTGGCAGGTCCATGCCCGGCTAATCCCCCCTCTGGCATTGGGCCCAGTGATATTAGAGATATGGTCTCTATAACCATCAGGCAGGGCCTAGCAGAAGGCTTCCAGCAGCTCCTTTGTTCTTTAGGGAGTGGTCAGTCCTTGTTCCCAGCTTATTCCCTTCTACATAAAGGATATGCCAGGCATCAGTAGTTCAGTGGTCCCTCCACCCAGTATGACTGGAGGGATTATGATGATAGGGGTTACACCAATCCCTTGGAGCATAGTAGATCCTCAGGATTGGAGCATAATAGATCCTCAGGATCTAGGAAGAAGAGGGGGAGATCATAGACACTACTATGTCTGAGGAAGAGGGGGTTCGCTTTGAGCAGCCCCCTTCTACGGCTGTGTTCAAGCCGGCTTTATTTAAGTCTCTCCTTCAAAAAGCCTTGATTGCCGCCCAATTGACCCCAGAACAGGTGGCTCCTGAACCCCAAGGTGATTCATCTGGTCCTGAGGATTCCCTTTTCTCCAAACCAGTGATGCACTCTGAGGCTCTCCCATCTCCTCTATTATTCCTGAACCTGGTTGAAGAGCAGAGGCCTCACCTGCTGCTGGGCCTCGACCTTCGTCCCATGACAGGCGATTTTATAATGTGGGTCCTTCAATGCCCTTGTAGTGCCCACTGTGGATGCCCCAGTGGTCGCCTCATTTTCTTCTTCTGGCACCCCCACTGAACTAGAGGATGTGCTCAAGTTGGAAGATAGGAAATCAGAACAAACGCTCAAGTGTACCCACCAGGCTGCAGCCTGGACGGTCCAGGCCTCCACAGCAGTCTTTTTTCACTAGGGCCTCGCTCTGCTGGCTGCATCAATTACAAGATCGCCTTCCACCAACCGACTTCAGGTCGCACCAGAATCTGAACAAGATTATTGCAGCGGCTGAATTTACTTCAGACACCACTTTAAATTCTGCCAAATTTGCCTTTAGAGCCATGGCTTCCTCAGTGACTGTGAGACAGCTCCTCTAGCTGCAAAATTGGCAGTCTAACTGCTGCCGAAAATGGAAGTTGGCATCAGCTCCTTGCGCTGGAGAGAAGCTCTTTGGAAAGACCCTGGACCCATACCTGGTCAAGACCAGGGACAAGAGAAAGGTCCTGTCTTCAACGGGAAAGAGGGTGGATTATCATCCAACTCCATATTTTTATCCCTCCTCCTTTCGGGCCAAGTCCACATCTCGCTTCTCCCATAATCAGAGGGCGTTCCCTCAGCGCCAGGAACAATGACCAGAGGTAGCGGGCAGGCAGCAACAACCTACAGGTAAACAGGAGGAAGCCGTTCCTTCTGACACTCCAAGTAAAGGCCCATTCTCCCCCCCCATCGGAGGCTCTTTGGCATTCTTTACCTCCAGGTGGGAGGAGTCTACATCAGACACCTGGGTACTTAGTACGGTGAGGTCAGGTCTGCAACTGGAATTCTTCTTCCCACCTCATGTTTTTTGTGAGATGTCCCATTTCTTGGGCTAGTGCCAAACAAGCCCTTGTGGAATTGGCCATTCAACACCTCATGGACATAAGGGCCATACACCCGGTCCCAGCAGATCAATGAGACCTTGACTCTAGGCTCTTTGGGTCTCCAAGGTATTGGGGTGGTGGTGAACCATTTTCGACCTCAAGTTTTTGAACAAGTTTATCCTATATGGGCGTTTTAAAATGGAGACATTGCATTTGATCCTAGAGAGCGTTCGGGAGGGCAACCTCCCCTCTTCCATTGACTTCATTTTTTTCATTTTTGTTACCAGAATGAGAATTTTCAGGGCCCTTTGGGCTTTCATCAGCTCCCAGAGTCTTCACCAAGCTGCTGGTGGCTTTGGTGAATTGTTTCAGTCAGTTCCTGTGAGACTTCAGTGTTACCTGGAGACATCTTGATTCAGTCAATGTTGCTCCAGTCTGCACAGCAAGATCTCAACACTACTTTGCAGTTTCTACAGGGCCACAGCTTTTCGATCACCTTCAAGAAAAGTCATCTCTCTCCCACAACCAGGTTACTCCATTTGGACATGATCATCGATACATCTCTGTGAGGTTTCCCTCTCCCCCAAATCGAGGAGAAAACTTCATTGAGATGATCCTTCAGATTCAAGGCCAACATGCAGTCCCTTTGTCTCATCTTTCTAGACTTCTTGGGAAAATGATTTCCTGTACTGGCATCGTCCCTTGGGCAAGGCTGCACTCCCGGGCCCTTCAAAGGTTCCTGCTACCTTATCAATTAGCAGGAAACAGTCACTCTTCCTCCAGAGTGCAGGTCCCACTGCAGATTCTTCTCTTGTTTTGGTGGTGGCAATCCCCGGCTCTCTGGAGGGTACATCTGTTCAAGTAACCAGACAGAAACTTGCTCAGCACAGATGCCAGTCTCCAGGGATGGGAGGGCCATTTGGCTGATCAAATGGCCCAAGGGAGGTGGTCTCAAGTAGACAGGACTTGTCCCATAAACTGGTTGGAACACAGGGACATCTTCCTGGCATTGAAACATTTCCGAACCAGGGTGGCAAGGGCACATGTGTTGGTGTTGACAGACAACATGACTGCAAAGGCACACATCAACCATCAGGGAGGGACGAGATTCAGAGCTTGGATGAGGGAAGCCAAGCGCTGAGGGCAGTGTGTGGAGAGGCACCTGTTATCCATCAGGGCAGATCACATTTCAGGGGTTGACAGCTCTCAGGCCAACTGGCTGAGTTGGAGCACTGTCGACCACTCAGAGTGAAGTCTCCATCCTTCTCTGTTCAGGGATCTCTCCCTCAGATTCGGGGCTCCCTCAGTAGACTTTTTTGCCACTCTCCTGAACACTCAGGTGAGCAGATATTTCACCAGGTTCTCTTCTCAGGGAGTGGAGGGGACCAATGCTCTTCGGAGCAGATGGCCCCCAGGTTTCCTCTACGTCTTTCCTCCTCTTCCTATCATCCCAGAAATCATTCGGAAGATGTTGGAGGAAAAGGTGGAGCTGATTCTCCTGGAGCCTCATTGGCCCAGGAGACCCTGCTTTGCTGATCTGATAAACTAATCTGTAACACAGCCATTGAGGATCCCAGCCCACAGGATCTCCCTTCATCAGGGGGCCTTGATTCACCCAGACCCTCAGTGGTATCACTTGACTGTGTGGTGCTTGAGTGGCAACATCTGAGAGATTCTAACCTTCCAAATTCACACCATTCAGGCTTCCTGTAAACCTTCCACAATACTCATTTACAATGCCACATGGAAGGTTTTCTGCAATTGGTGTTTGAGGGAGAACCGCGTTCCCACCTCGACATCAGTAGTGGATGTATTGCTATTCCCTCAGAATGGACTAGATAAGGGGCTCTCACTCAACACCCTCCGTCACAGGTGGCGACTCTGTTATCGGTTCTGCACTGGGAAAACTCCTCCCATCCCACCATCCATCCATGCATAGGTTTTTAAGAGGGGCCTCTAATCTCTGTCCCCTGGTGGTTCACAGGTACCCCAAGTGGGAGCTTCCTAAGAGGCTTCAAACCCTTATTGGGTCTCCTTTCAAACCCCTCAGATTGGTGTCGCTTCAGTTCATGACCTTCAAGGTGGTCTTTCTAGTTGCTATTACTTCAGTCTGGAGAGTGTCAGAATCAGCATTGTTTACCTGAATGCCACTTTTTCTTGTAGGCGAGACAGGTCAGAATGGGTAATACTCTTCCTTATCTGTTTAGGTCTGTGCAAAAGGCTTATTAGCCTAGCTCCACCCACTCTGGGTGATTCCTCCCCAGCTTATGTGAAGTTCGTGTGACAGATTGAGTTGCCTCTAGTGAAGGAAAAAGAAAACAAAGTTAGCAGGACCCGCCCCACCCGTGATCCCAGGAAGGAACCAACCCAAGGATGCGGCTTACCTGTCACACCTACAAGGAAAAATGGCGTTCAGGTAAACAATGCCCATTTTCCCTTGTAAGGCATCGATAGGTCAGGAGGGGACATACCAAAGTGGGGTTGTCCTCAGGGGGGGTTAAGACCGGTCCTGACTGGCATGGTCTGAAATGACCCTTTGGAGGACCCATCTACCAAATGTCACATCTGCTGACACAAATAAATCCAGGCGATAGTGACGGATGAAAGGCAAAGGTGAAGTCCAGGTAGCAGCCCTGCAGATCTCTTCCACTGATGCCTGTGTAGCCCATGCCGTTGTCATAGCTGTGCTATGGATGGAATGGGCTGTTATGCCCCTGGGAACTGGCAGGGCCCTGCTGGAATAGGCCTGAGCAATGCAAGCCTTGATCCATCTACTCACTGTGGATGGAGAAATCTTACCCTCCAATGAGGATGGCTGTAAAGAACAAAACAAAGACTCCATCCTGCAGAAGGCAGCAGTACATTTAATGTAAATTTTTAAGGCTCTGCGCACATCCAGGGTGTGCCAAGTCTTCTCTAACTCATGGACCGGATGAGAACAGAAATCCGGGAGTACCACCTCCTGAGCTCTGTGGAAAGATGTGTTGACCTTTGGAATGAAGGCTGGGTCCAATCGTAAAACCACCCGATGAGGATGGAAAATACAGAGGTCAACCAATTCCGAGACTCTCTTTGCTGAAGTGATTGCCACAAGGAAAACCACCTTTTGAGTAAGAAGATGAAGATTAGATTGTAGAAGTGGTTCAAATAGAGGCCTTGTGAGGGACTGCAAAACCTTTGTCAAGTCCCATCAAGAGAGAAAAGTTAATCAAAGGTATGGTCAATGGTTGTTCTGCTGAGTAAATCTGCCTGTGTATTATCAGACCCAAAAATGTGCTCTGCTCTGATCTAGTGAAGGTGTCGTTCCGCCCACCTAATCAGGAACTCCACCTCTGCCCTAAGGGACTGGGACCTGGTACCACCTTGCCTAATGATGTGGGCCTTAGTGGCCACATTATCTGTCATGACCAGGACATTGGACCCTGACACCTGGCTGAGAAAATTCTTCAGGGCCCAACAAACAGCTCTGAACTCCAGCCAATTGATGCTGTGAGCCCGTTCCTGTGGAGACCATAACTCTTGGGCCCAGAGGGCACCTAGATGGGCACCCCAACCAGATAGGAAAGCATCTGTAGTAAGGACCAGACAAGATTCCAGCTTGAAAGACTGACCCTTGGACATGGCCCTGGACATCCACCAATGGAAGGAAAGTAACACTTGTTTAGACAACTTGACTTTCCTGGGGGAGTGACTGGACCCCGCTTTCTGGAAGGGAAGCAAAAACCACTGAAGGGGCCTGGCATGAAGCCTGGCCCAGGAAACAATTCCAATACAGGAAATCATCTTGCCCAAAAGCTGAGAAAGAAGGTCTAACAGGACCGAACTTTTGGCCTGAACGCCCCTAATCATCCCTTGAATGCCAATCAGACGATCATTAGAGAGAAACACTTGACACACTCCCATGTCAATAATAGCCCCCAAATGAAGGAGACGCTTAGTAGGAAAAAAATGACTCTTTTTCTGATTAATGGAAAAACCAAGGTTCTACAAAAGCAAAACAGTAACCTTCGGATCCTGCTGAGCACTCTGAAAAGAAGACATTATTAATATGTCATGTAGATAGCATTGTAACTGCACCAGGAGGATGCAGTAAACAGAGGCTGGAATCCCCCTTTCCTTCTACTTGCATTGGCAGCCCACCCTGCTGAGCATGTTAAAAACAACCAGTAAACACCAGAACTTCCTGTGAAGGGCCTTCATCCGCTGACATATTGGATTCTGTTAAAGTGTTTTAATTCAGCGAGTTTTGCTCTCTTTCAAAAATCCAGCATGCTTTGAACATCTTGTTACAGCCTATTGTTTAGAGAGTAATAACAGCAACAATCAGAGCAATAAATTCCTCCCACCCAGTAAATCACAACTGCTAGTAAAACAATTAATCCTTTCCTTGCAGACTGTCAATACTATCTCATTACTTTAATCAAACACTGATTAATTCATTACCTCAAAACTTACAACTTTTCAACCTCATCACCTTTATCAATGATTAGATAATGGTTTAATTGATTTATTGTTTTAATTGATTAGTGTGATTAGATTGTTTCGTGCAAATGGTGTGATTACTGATTAGTTTAAAAGATCAAGATTCATGTAATTTAATTGATTAGTAAAATCAGTGATTTAGTGAATTTAATTGAACAATTAATGATTAGTGTAATTAATTGATTAGCAATTAGTGTAATTAATTTATTAGGCTGATTGTTGCTAAGGAAAATTATTTGAGTAGAGAGATTACTGCAATTGATTATTGGTGTGATAATGGCGATATTGATTACCCAAAATTGTTCCATTAATTAACGTACCATCTTAACAACCTACCATGTCAAGAAAAAAATCCAATGCCAAACCACAACCTAAAGAGAAAGTAATCCCCACCAATCCCCACAAGACTCCTGCACATGCCTTAAATGCTACAAAACTCTAAAGGATAATGAAAACTCCATCAAATGTTCTCTGTGTAACAAATACGCTCATCATGACTGCTTGGGATTACCTGAGCAAATGATTCAAGACCTAGAATCATCCAATGAGTTTCCATATCTCTGCAAATCATGCAGACCCAAACTGGATCTGTTGGAAAGAGTTGGTACCATTGAAACACGAATAACATCCTTTGGCACCATAGTAGCATTCCTGGACTCCTTAAAAGAAAGATTATCCAACCTTGAGAAAAAAAAAAAAAAGACACCACACAGACTTCCGGTTTGAGCTTCTTCAGTGACAGACCAAAACCTCGTCTCTGTGAGGCTTCGATCCATGCTCACCACTGGAGTGCCCCGAGCCAGCTGGTTTCGGGGCTAAGCCACCCTGTAGAGGTGGTGAAGAGGAGGGAGACTGCCAGCAGGGTTGAGGAGAGCCATATCTCTCCTCCCCAGCTGGCCACTACTCCCTTTCCCGAAGGCGGTTGCAGCGGTGGTCAGAAATGGCCACCACAAAGAACTTGACCGGAAAAGAATGTGCAGGAGGAAGATAAGAGAAAGTTTTGGTTGACCGGGTCAAACAGCAAAAGCAACAAATAAGGTGCCCTGGAATTGAAACTGTTAAAAAACAATAACATTGTTCCCTAAGAAGATTTTTAAGCTGTGAAGGAGAGAGAAAAGGAAAAATATTTGGTTTTCTCCTTTTCCTATACTGACAGCTAAGAGATTTAAGCAAGAAATTGGAAAAAAATCCACTTTGACATTAATAGGCATTTAATGCTGAAAATAAAAAGTCAAAGGGATAATAAAGATTTCGAGATAATTAAAAGTTTTTGAAAACAGGAAAGGAGAGAAAAAGAATAAAAGGGCAGGATCTGGAAGGGAGGAGACTGCCTGGAATTAAAAAGAACTTACAGTAAAATCTCAACAAGACTTCCAAAAGATACATTTCAACTGAAACATCGTAAAAAAACCCCAGGAAGAGAAAGTCTAAAAAGAAATAAGAAGATATAACTCGGAACTATCTGGATTACTTGATGATTTCTGGATTCTTGGTTATTGTTTTGAATGACTAAAATAAATCAGGTGGTTGTTTAAAACTTTTTAAAATAGCTCCACTTTTAGAAGAACTGAAAATGGAACTTAAAAAGTACAAAAAAGATGCACAAGAAAGGAGAGGTTCTTTTGGCTTCATATTTCAGTTTTTAGAAATGGAGATTTGGAATTATGAGAAACAACAAGAAATGCCTGCAGAACAAGAAGATTGAGACAAAGAAGAAGCCATCTTTAATGAACAAGTAATATTGGATGGGGGGGGGGGAAGGAAAGGGGAGAAAGAGAATGGAAAGTTTAAGATTGGGAAAAACAACTCCCCCCAAAAAATACAGTGAAAAATAAGCATAAAATCAGAAAGCAACAGAAGAGGGAAATGTAGAAGAGAGAAATAGAACCAGAGAGACAAGGGGGTAAAAAGGGGAGGGAGAAGATGAGAGGAAAGAAAGAAAGGAAAAGAAGTTAAATATAGAGAAACAGGGTCTATTTAGAGATAATGGGTGAAAACTTAATGGAAAAAAGGATTCTGCAAAGGTACATAAGATAGTATGGTTATATTAGAATCAGAAATAATTTTAGAAAATATGAAACAATGTATGATTAAAATGTCTGATAAAATAGCTATCGTAATTCAGTGGAATGTTTGTCAATAAATAAATGTAACAAAAGGTATATTTAATGATTTATAAAACATATGAAGAGAAATAAGGGAAAAATTAATTATAGAGATTATATGTGTTTTTAAGGAAGTATGATATTTAATTGGAAAGAAGTGTTAAAAATGTTATGGTTTTAATGATTATTAATGATAGAACTGAACTGGAATGGAATGAGGGTTTATAATTACCTATATTTACAATCTTTTTTTTTTTAAAGAATATGGTGTGTATTATAAGAATATGCCAAGCAGAATTCAATTGGAAGTTATGTATTATGCATTATATTGAAGGTCATAAACTTAAGGTATATATTGAAGTATATATATTGAGGTATATATAAATTCACTCGCCAAAACCAACACCAACCATAAGAATCTCCATTGTCGCCCTGACCTAACCATACAGCAACATGCCCGCTCCCGTGTACTCCGCACTGAACTTAAAAAACATCTAGACAATGGAGAGAAGGACCTGTACATTGACTAACATGCTGACTGTATCAAAAGTAAGTCACACAACCCGCAACTCAGCTTTAACCTTCAACCACAACCCTACCTCAACCAATCCACCATCACCCAAGACTAGGCATGCACGCCCCTAACTACCTCAATTCCAACTATTGCTGGCCTTAAATGCAAGCTACTCAATGCAAGAAGTGTTGTGAATAAAATACCCGAATTTCCCCTCTTACTAAATATGGCTAAATTCGACATCATATTTGTCAGTGAAACATGGCTCAACGCATCTCTCCCTGACTCCATTACCACAGTAAGAGACTATCATGTTTACCGATCAGATCGTGAAATTCGTAGAGGAGGTGGTGTTGATATCTTCTATAAAAAGTCCTTACATCTAAAAAATATCAAAATTACCCAGGAGCTTGCTCTTCCTGAGACCATCATCTGTGAATTATCCTTAAATATCACATTTTGATTCTTACTATGTTATAGAGCACTTGATAATGACATCGAACATGTAAACAAGCTAAATACACTCCTAACATAGGCAGCATCCTGCCCACACACTTTTATCTTTCTGGTGACTTCAATCTACCTCATATTGACTGCACCCTAAATGAATGTACAACTGAACCCATACATGCAACCTTCTACAATGCTGTTACAAATCTGGGACTGGAACAACTATAACCAACAACACTAGACTAAACAACTACCTCAATCTCATCTTCTGCAATAGTTTGAATTTAATTTATGGAATACAAACTAAAGAACCTTTTCCAGCAGTGACCACAATATGATTGACTTTTTTCTCAACATACGCCCACACAAAAATCATCACAATGACATAATCCCCAATTATAACTTCAAAAAATGCAACTATGATCTTATAGACAATGATCTCTCATCCCTTGATTGGCAATCTCTATTCACTGGATGCAATACTGTTGAAGACCATTACAACATATTTTTAGTTGAAGTCAAAAGAGTCATCAAACTATATGTACCAACAACTCCCAAAACAAAACATAAAAAAAAACAACAGATTACCCATAACAATAAGGAAACTTCAATCCAAAAAGAGATCACTCTGGCAGAAAAACAAATCTGGTCACGTTGCCAATTTCAAAAGCCGATACAAAAGTTTATGCCACCACAGCAGGAATTCGCGACCGTTCGCGATTCCTGCTGCGCTTGCCGCCAAGGTACCCCCGATCCAAATGGGTCAGGGGGATATGGCTGCCCTGTAGGGACAGCCGAAAAGAGAGGGGAGCCGGACAGGGGGTTGGGGGTGTCGCAGACCCCCTCCTCGTCCGGAAAACCCCCTTTTCCCAAGGTGGTAGAGCGGCGGTCAGCAATGGCCGCCACGAAGAAGCCTGCAACCGGGTAAGATTGTGCTGGAGGAAGCAAGAAAAGTGAAAGTGCTGGCTGAGCCGGGTCAATCAACATCTTTTAAATTCGCTGGAACTGAGTTGTCTGAATTGCTGGAGGATACATTGTATCCCTAAGAAGATCGAAAGCGGTGGAGAAGCTTCTTAAAGGGAACTTTTTTTTCTTCACTCTCCCACCCCATGAAAACAGCAGATGAAGATTTGAAATTTGTTTGGGCATTGAAGGTGAACTATTCTGAAAGTTGAAGGTAAGGGACAAAAGAGTTCTTGGACATTGGACTTAAAAATTTAAGAAATTGGAAAACCCTTATTAGAGGTATGGACTTCTGATCATTTAAAAATTGATGTTGCGTGGGAAGGGAGAGGAAAAAAATTGGAGCAGAAGTGGAAAAAGGAGGAGATTGCCTAGAATCTCAAAGAAAGATATATGGTAATTGGACCTTTTTGATTAAACAGTAACCCCAGAAAGAGAAATAGAAGAAGGAAGAAAAGTATTAACTTTTGGAACTTTTTTTGAATTATTTTTGATTAAAAATACTTGGTTGGTTGTTTTGGGGAAAGTTTCTTTTTTCAGGATGGCATCGCTTGTGGATGAACTAAAGACTGAATATCAAAAATATAAAAAGGAAGAACAAGATGGAAAAGATACTTTGGGCACTTTATTTCAATTTTTAGAAATGGCATTATGTACTTATGAAAAGTTGATTATGCAGCAGAATGACTGGGACAAAGAAGAAGAGGAACAAGAAGCCATCTTTGATGAACAATGGGTTTTTTCCGGGGAGGAGGAGAAAGAGGATAAGAAAAAGGGGATTTTAAGGTTTGAAAAAACAACCAAAAAAGAGAAAAATGAGAGGAAAGGTGGATGCAAGGTTAGAAAGCAAAGGAAAGGGAGTAAGAAAAGGGAGGAGGAGAGACAAAGGGGTAAAAAGGGCAAGGAGAAGAATAAGCAAGAGAGAAAGGGGGGGGGGAGGAGAAGCCTCAATGGTGGGAAGCAAGATCTTAAAAAAAAAAGTATATTTCGAGACAATGGGTGAATTTAATTAAGGATAAAAGGGGGATTCTGGAAGGTACATAAGATTGTGTTTTTATATGTATATTTAGAGTATAAAATTTATTGTGTAATTTTAGAATCTACTAAACAGAATCCCAAGATAAATTAAGTGTTATATGAAGTACTCTTAAATTAGGGTAATGAGTTAAAGGCATCACTCCAATTAGTGTATAGAAGTATAGTAAAAGAAAAAAGATGAATGGATAGTTGGAAATAGAACAGACAAAGAATGTTATTGAAAATGGTAATAAGATATGGAAGGATATATAAAGGTTTTGTTATGTTTTTTTGGGTTTTGTATGTTGATAAAAGGCAATAAAATTTTAATTAACAAGAAATAATTTGGATGAAAAGGAGAAGTTGGGATAAGATATGAAGTTCAATAGATAAAGTAAATATTGATATTATAATTGGGAATCATTATGTTTTATTGGTTTTCTTCTTTAATTATCACTATTTTTTTTTAGAAAAGAATTTATAAGCTGTTATGCCTTGATTGTTTGTGCACTGTTTTTGTAAAATTAATAAAATTGGTTTATATAAAAAAAGAAAATGATAATAAGATATGGAAGGATATATAAAGTGAATATGATGTTTGAATTTGTGTCTGTGAGAAGAGTTTCAACCCGGGATCAGGCAGCCTTCAGAAAAGATGTTTTAGTTTTTGTTTTTTTTTCTATGTTCTGTGTTATGTATGTTTATGAAAGGCAATGAAATTTTAATAAGCAAGAAATATAATTTGGATAAAAGGAGAAGTCTGGATAAGATATGAAGTTAAATAGATAATGTAAATATTGATATTATAATTTGGAATTATTTTGTATGTTCTATTGGCTCTCTTTATTTTATTTTTTTTAGAAAAGATTTTTCAAGTTGTTATTCCTGGATTGTGTATTGTGTACCAAACTTTTATGATATATCTGGACAACTGCATAACTGGATAGAAGCATTCCAGTCAAACAGACAACAAATGGTCAAAATTGGGAGTGTCCTATAAAATTCTGTACCTGTCAATAGCGGTGTCCCCCAAGGCAGTGTTCTAGGACCAACTCTGTTCATACTCTACATAAATAACCTCTGTGATCATATTAAGAGCAACTGCATTCTTTTTGCTGATGATGTAAAGCTATTCAACACCACCAACAATACTGCTACCCTTCAAAAAGATCTTGACTATGTATCAGAATGGTCAAACAAATGGCAACTTCAAATCTCAACAAATAAATGCTCTGTCTTACATATTGGCAAAACAAATCAGAAAATAAAATACAAGCTGAATAGTCAAGACCTTGTTGATGATCCAAGCTCTGTAAAGGACCTTGGAATACTCATCTCTAATGATCTAAGTGCTAGAACCCACTGTAACTATATAGCCAAAAAGGCATTAAGAGTTGTTAACCTAATACATAGCTTTTTCTCTGGTAATATCACACTACTAACTAAAGCATACAAAACATTTGCTAGACCAATACTCGAATACAGCTCATCAGTCTGGAACCCACATTATGTATCTGATATTAGCACAGTTGAGAAAGTCCAGAAATATTTCACAAGAAGAGTTCTCGACACCTCTACTCGTTGCAGAATACCTTATGCCACCAGACTTGAAATTCTAGACCTAGAAAACCTTGAATTGAGCCGTCTTGAGTCTGATCTAAGTATGGTATGTAAAATCATACATTGCAATGTCCTACATGTCAATGAATACTTCAGCTTCAACCATAACAACACAAGAGCACACAATAGATACAAACTCAAGGTTAACCGTACCAAACTTGATTGCAGGAAATACAACTTCAGCAACAGAGTGGTCAATATCTGGAATACTCTACCTGACTCTGTAGTTTCTTCTCCAAACCCCAAAAACTTTAATCTTAGACTGTCTACTATTGACCTCACCCCTTTCCTAAAAGGTGTGTAGGGGGCGTGCATAAGCGCACCAACGTGCCTACCGTCCCTGTCCTATTGTTTCTTTTATTTTTCTTGTATGTACCCATTTCATGTATTCATAACTATGTATATACTTATACTTATTATCTTGTAAGCGATTGACAAATCAAATAAATAAATAAATGAAGGAGCCTCGTTCTGATAAAAGAGCTTCACGCACACAGGATTTTCTTTCAGACAAATCAGAGACAGACAAAGAGTGATGAGTCGCTCTCTGTAAACCTTCTGAGATGCCCTTCCTGATTATCTTGTCTATCAGGAGTTGTAGATTCATTGGGACATCCATATCAGAAGGATCAGCAGGGCAGGCTGCTGATGCAGTAGAAGGAAAGCGCCTGTCTACTGCATCCATGCTCCTGGCAAGGTACCCTGAATAACTATCACCTTCAGAAGGAACTGGAGATGCGCCTCGCCTGGATACATTAGGGGACCAAGTTTGGAAATCAGGTCTGGAAGAAGGTCTAGGCTCCTCCAAATCCACTTCACTGAGTGCAACTGGAGAAGAGGGCCGTGCAGACGTTATGCGAGAAGAGGCCTGGTGCACCTTGGCTATATGCTTCTCGATGGCTTGATGATGCCTGGAAGCATCCTTCTCCTGTGTCCTTGAGGCCTTCTTTACAAGCTGCTCCCCTTTGGTCAAAGCAGCAAGAGCCACCTTTTGAGGCTTGGCCACTTTAGAAACTCTAAAGGTAGAGGTTTCCCTTGGAGCTTCAGCCATCGTGGAGCAGCAAGGCCAAATCTGACTGGAAGTTCTGTGGCAGGAGAACACACGAAGGGATTTATGGATTATCTTCAGGGGAAATTTTCTCTACCACCACTTTCTTCTGCACAAAAGCACTTCAGTAGAACGATTTCTCTTCCTACTGGGACTCAAACCCTCCTGGGCCTGTTAGGGCAATATGGATAGACCAGGCCCTACCAGAAGCCCAAGGGTCCTGGTCTACTTTGGGATAGGGAAACCAATCCCCCACTGGGAAATTAGAGATTTTTAGAGCCTACCCTTCTGTTGTGAATGAATAAAGTGTTAAATAAAGTTATCAAGAGCTTGAAGTCAAGTACAGGGTTCTGGCCTTGCACTTCTGATTGGTCGTTAAATGGTGAGATCAGATTGGTCCGTTCAGGAGAATCTGATTGGCCATTAACGAGCTTTCCTGATTGGTTAATGGAGCTAGTGCTCCAGGGTTTTCATTAGTTGAATATATAATAAGTTGCCTATATAAGGAAGGCTGTAGCAGGCATCCAGTTTGAGCTGTCACACCATGTAAATAAAGAGTTTGAAGTTCACTGTTTCACCGGCTCGTCTCCGTTCTTCACGCCCATGCTCAGTACTTAACACTGGCGAGGAGGATGGGATGTGGAGATGTCAGAGCTGACTGAACAACGAAGAAGATAGCTGAGCACGTGGCTGAAACGCACAACGGCGGAAAGATGTCCGGCGGCATCATACCACCCGCTCCATTCGACCCAGCGAATGCAGACTGGGACTCCTATATGGATCATTTTCAAATGTTCTTAGAAACCAAAAATTTGAAGGATGCCATGACCGGGAAGAAACGGGCGGTATTCCTAACACATTGCAGGCTGACCGTATTCAAGATGGCCAAGGCGCTAGCGAAACCTGCAGAAGTGAAGTCTATGGACTGGGACGTCCTCGAACCCCTGCTGAGAGCCCACTATGCACCAACTGTGCCAACCCTCATACGGCGGCACGAATTTTACCAGAGACATCAGCGGGAAGGAGAGACCGTTGCAGATTTCGTCGCAGACCTCCAAAACCTGGGAGGCCTCTGCGGGTTCGCTGATCTGGAAGAGGCCTTGAGAGACCGAATAGTTCTGGGACTAGATGCACCGCACATGCAAAGCAAGCTGATGGTGAAAGGCAACATCAGCCTTGCAGACGCCATCACGGATGCTACTGCAGCAGAAGCAACCAGGAAGTCAGCTGCCCGAATGCGCCGCAACCACGCTCCGGTTCACCAACCGACCTGCGACATTTCACCTAAGTCAGAAGGACAGCTTCCGACGGCCCACCACGAGGACCTCTCTTTGTCGTCAGACAGCGACGAAGAAGAGGTCCATCGACTGCAGTCCGAACGGGACCATTACTCGAAGTTCCAACACCCATGCGCTGGCTGCGGGGCCAGCCATCCCTGATCCGATTGCAAATTCCGCTACGCCCTCTGCCACGAGTGAGGGAAAAGAGGCTACATCAGACGGGTCTGTAGAAGTGTCCTAGGACCCAGCCAGCTCTTGAAAGGGGCTATCTATCGCCAACCGACAGGAAACTGTCCTGTAAGGCGAGAACCAGGGAACCATTCCTACAGAAACAGAACCCTAAACCGCCCCATGAAGCGGGAAGAGGCTCATCAAACTATCATTATTCATCATGCCTCCTCCTTGGATGCCCAGAAAATCCGAGTGAAAGTGGCCATCGAAAATCAGCCCTGCCAAATGGAAGTCAACTCAGGATCATCTCTCTCGATGGTTTCCTGGAAGATCCTCAAGCAGCTCATACCTACTATCCGGCGTCAAGACCTCCGTTCCCAAAGACTCATCCTTAAAGATTATCAGGGAAATCGAATTCCCGTTGTAGGTTCCAGTTGAGTCCGGGTCTCATTCAAAAACCGTACAGCATACTTACCTCTGACTATGATCAACAAGGATCGGCCTAGCCTGCTAGGCCTCCAATGGTTCGCGCTACTCGGCATTGAAGTGGCAGGCATTAACTGAATCGGCAGCAGCGACTGGGAGGAGGACCTCGTCCAAGAATTCAGGGATGTCTTCGCAGAAAAACTAGGCGAGTACAAGGGGACCCTGATATCATTTAACCTTAATCCAAAAATTGCTCCCCTCCGCCTTAAGCCTCGTCGGGTTCCATTTGCCCTAAAACCAAAAATTGACAAGCAGCTTGATAAGTTAATAGCTCAGGGGGTGTTAGAGCCCACCGATCACTCTCCTTGGGAGACCCCAATCGTAACACCCATTAAGCCGGATGGATCAATTAGAATTTGTGGGGACTACCGAGCCACCCTGAACCACGCCCTGCAGCAAAACGCGTATCCAGTACCGGTGATGCAGCACCTCCTCCATTCCCTGGGGTGCGGAAAAGTCTTCGCTAAACTAGACTTAGCTCAGGCATATCAGCAACTGCCGGTAGATGAAAAAACGGCACAAGCATAGACGATCGTGACGCACCAAGGTGCCTTTAAATGCACATGGCTCCAATTTGGAGTGAGCATAGCCCTGGGGATCTTTCAGAGCTTGATGGAAAGGCTATTACAAGGGATTAAAAGTATTGTTCCTTACTTTGATGATGTGTTTATCGCTGCCCCTACTTCAAAAATTTTACAAGATCACCTGAGAATGGTCCTCCAGAAATTCAAAGACGCAGGCCTTAAAGTGAAGAAAAATAAGTGTAAATTGTGTACTGATCATGTCGAATTTTTAGGGTACTTAATTGACAGTCAGGGCATTCACCCTACCGATGGCAAATTGAGAGCAATAAAAAACGCTCCCAGACCCCGAAATAAGGCGTTTCTAGGCCTTTTCAATTTTTATAACGTATTCCTGCCACACAAAGCAACTGTTGCTGAACGCCTACATCAATTATTGGACAAAAAAGCAATTTGGGTATGGGGACATAGAGAAGAGCAGGCATTTCGAAATGTGAAAAAACTACTGACTTCTGACGCTGTACTGATGCAGTACAATGAGACCTTGCCATTAACGATCACGTGTGATGCATCGCCTTTCGGAGTAGGCGCCATTTTGAGCCACGTTTTGCCTAATGGTAGCGAAGCCCCTGTTGCCTATTTTTCAAAAACACTTTCAAAAACTGAGCGAAATTACAGCCAGATTGATAAAGAAGCCCTTGCTATTGTGTCTGCTGTAAAAAGATTTCATGAGTACGTGTACGGCCGGGCTTTTACCATAGTGACTGACCACAAACCATTGCTGGGAATAATAGCGGGAGATAAACCAACCCCCTGCATATTATCTCCCAGAATGACTCGCTGGTCAGAATTCTTAGCTGCTTATAATTATTGGCTGCAATACCGCCCGGGGAAGGCCATTCCCCACGCTGATGCATTGAGCCGAGCACTGCTTCCAGAGACCATCGATGACCCTGCGCCTACAGCATCGACGTTGCAGATCGAGACACTTTGTACGCCACCATTAACAGCTCGAGATATTGCGAGAGAAACAAGACGCGACCCCGCCTTAGCACGAGTCCTCAGTTGGGTGGAACGCGGATGGCCATTGGACCGAGTACCTGATGACTTCGTTCCATTCAAAAGTTGACAAACAGAGTTGTTTTCACAAAAGGGCTGCATCATCTGGGGCGATAGTCGTTGTCCCAGAGCGACTCCAATGAGCAGTACTGAGAACCCTGCACAATGGCCACCCCGGCATCGTGAGAATGAAGGCCCTTGCACGAAGCTACGCGTGGTGGCCAGGCATCAACAAGCAAATCGAGACATAGGTCAAAGCTTGTCATAAATGCCAAGAAATAAGCAACGGCCCACCAAAGGCAATCCCAACCGAATGGGAGACACCGCGGGGACCCTGGTCCCGTATCCATCTGGACTTTGCAGGGCCTACCAAAGGCCACACATTCTTGCTAACCATGGAAGCCTACTCGAACTGGCTCGAAATCCACCGAATGAAGAACACAACAACCGAAGCGGTCATTAAGGAACTGGACAGACTGTTCACAACCCACAGACTACCAGACGTTCTGGTATCCGACAACGGGCCCCAATTTACCACGCTGTCTTTTGAACAGTACTTGGCGGACCGCGGTATTCGACATGCGCTAACTTCACCTGCGATGCGCGGCCAATGGAAGCGCATGGTACAATTTGTCAAAAAGACGCTACAGAAAATGGACTATGACAACATCGAAAAGAAAATAAACCGAATCCTCTTTACAGCATATCACCACGCACAGCGTCACCAACAAAACTCCCGCTGAACTGCTAATGGGATGAAAGCTCCGCTCCCACCTCGACTGGTTGCACCCAGCGTACAAACCGGAGAAACCATACGGATCCAACGGCCGATGCCGTACCTTCCAGGTAGGCGACCTAGTATTCGCTAAAAACTTATCGGGCGACCTGTTGTGGGTCAAAGCGACTGTAGTCCGTGTAACCGGCCCGAGATCATACCTCGTGCAATGCTGTGATAATAGACTTTGGAAACGTCATATCGATCAACTACGATCAAGGCTGCAGTCAGGGATCCCCGAGTCCCCAGATGACCAAACTGGGAGGGGGGGAGATACAGAGGAAAATGAACTCCAATTAGCAGAAAATCCTTTTGAAGGGAACGATAGCAGAACGGAAACACGTGAAGAGGAAGCAAGGATGGGAGTGAGCTTGCCTCAGGGGGATACCGATGATGTAGGTGACAACGAAAACTCAAACTCAGAGTCAGAGACACCCCTTTCGCCAAACAACGACCTACCTCAAATACCGGGGGCACAACGAAAATCTAACAGACTAACAAAACAACTGGCCTACCTCAAGGACTACGTAACCGCACCCCGTAAACAGAACTCGGGGGGAAGGGGTGTTGTGAATGAATAAAGTGTTAAATAAAGTTATCAAGAGCTTGAAGTCAAGTACAGGGTTCTGGCCCTGCACTTCTGATTGGTCGTTAAATGGCGAGATCAGATTGGTCCGTTCAGGAGAATCTGATTGGCCATTAACGAACTTTCCTGATTGGTTAATGGAGCTAGCGCTCCAGGGTTTTCATTAGTTGAATATATAATAAGTTGCCTATATAAGGAAGGCTGTAGCAGCCATCCAGTTTGAGCTGTCACACCATGTAAATAAAGAGTTTGAAGTTCACTGTTTCACCAGCTCATCTCTTTTCTTCACGCCCACGTTCAGTACTTAACACCTTCGATGTCGTATGCAGCAGGAACAGCAACTGGTGGTGACAAAAAGGCGCAGGAGTGGTGGGAAGAGAAGAAGAAGCCTGGCCAAAATGGCTGCCTGAGTCTTCAAAATGGCCAACTGTGGTGTTCAAAATGGCTGCTGGCCATAAGGAGTCTTCAAAATGGCCACCTGACCACCACGAGGATTCTCTTCTTCATCCAGGGAGTAACTGAGCTCTCCCTGGATCTTTATTGTTCTGTAGTTGGCAGAGAAACTGCAAAAAAGGCAGCCACAGGATCATGCAGCTCCTTGCTTCACTGTGTGTGTGGGAATTCCAACCCCGCAGCTGAAGAAGGAGCATGGCTGACACCCACACTCTCAGAAAATGGCCGTCTGGTGAAGCAACAACTTCTCTTTGCTGTGGAGTGCCGAAAAACAGCCCCACAGCTTTGTAGATGGGGCAGAAATCTCCACCTTGATGAACGACTCTCTGGCCGTTTGAGCTGCTATCTTCGCCCCGGAGGGCTTAAAATGGCCCCTGTGGCCTCTTCAGGCAGCTCCGGATCCCCAGAGCAGCTCTCAGCTGTTTGGCAGCTCCCGATCAGCAGCTGAGAAGTGGAGCACCAAGCTTGAAAAGAAGGCAAAAGGGAGGCGTATTTTCCTTTAAGGGGAAATTTCTTTATTAGGAGTCTGTCTTTGGAATAGTAAAAGTCCAAAAATAGGAGAGGCAAAACCCACGTCCTTAGCTGCTAAGGACTAAGCATAAACTGGGGAGGAGTCACCCAGAGTGGTCGGAGCTAGGCTAATAAGCCTTTTGCACAGACTCAGTTCTAAGCAGATAAGGAAGAGTACTACTCATCCTGACCTGTTGATGCCTTACAAGGGAAAACTGGCAGCACTCTTAGTTAGACAGGACCTCTGTACCTTTCATGAGAACAGGATGGTCTTATGTTTAGATCCTACTTTTGTCCTGAAACTCAATTCCTGGTTCCATCTGGCCCAAGAAATTGTGTTACCTGATTTCTGTCCCAACCCAAGCCAAGAGTTGGAACATAAGTGGCATACGTTGGATATAAGAAGAACTCTTCACATCTACATCAAATGTACAGCTGTTTCTTTGGAAGACTGAGGCCTTGTTCATGTCTTTCTCTCCAACTCCTTGGGGTGCAAGGCTTCTTCTCCTACCCTGAGCAGATGGATCAGGGCATGTATTTCCAAGGCCTACCTGACTTTTTCCCTTCCCGTACCCAGAACTCTGATTGTGCACTCCACCAGAAGCGTGGCTACTTTGGCGCTTGGTCTACACAGACATCTCTTGCAGAGATCTGTAGGGCAGCTACCTGGACAACTCCATCTCCCTTCATATGACATTATCATCTGGACTCATTTGTTTTGGCAGATGCAGCATTTGGCAGACAGGTACTTCAGAGGGTAGTTCCACAAGTGGTGTAAGCTAACTGGACAAGATCTCTCCCGAGGACATGCAGACTTTGGTATGTCCCATCCTGGATTCTCGATGCAGAGTCAATGACAATGGGTGTTGGTATATTACCTGAGAACGTCCTTTCTATCTACACTACAAGAGAGTCCAGCCCCATCCTTGGTTTGTCTGCTTTTGGATATTGGAGGTGGGGCTGTTTTCTAATTGTCTTTTTGCTTCCATAGACACTCAACGTCTGTCACATACCTTTGCCTAAAGTTGGGGGAGCCAGCAAGGGGCCGGCTTTTATATACTGCAAGACTCAGCTCTATGATGTCATGGGGAGGAGTCTACCCATCCTGGACTCTCTTGCAGCGTAGATAGAAAGGGTATTCTTAGGTAATTATACCAATGCCCATTCCATTACAGTCATAACTTGAGGTCTACCTGTACTGCTAGAAACATTTTTCAACCAATCATTCAGAGATGTCTGGAAGATATTGCATAGACTTCCACGCTTGGATTTCCCAGGGTGAATCAATGCTGCTATGGATGATAAAAGCCCAATTCTTTACTCTCTCTCTGTTTTTTTAAAAAGTAAAACCTTTCTCCAATTGCAGCAGAGGGTGTAGCAAGAGTAACCTGATTTAGCCCATATACCTGACAGAGAGCCGTTTCTCATGTAAATTAGAGTCTGAATCTTTGTACAAACTACATCCAACAATACTCCATTTCTTGCCTTGCTGGTCCTCTGATAATTTCTTCCATCTAGAGTTGATCAATCTAATAAGCAATGGAAAAAGGATAAAAAAAGGATATAATCTATTGGATATGTTTGGAAAAATCTCTCTTTTCTCTTGGTATATTTTTCCATTCATCACTAGAGAAAAAAGATAGGAAGAAATTTTTAAAAAAATTTTAAATAAATTTTTATTGAACAAAACATTAAAAACAATGAACGTAATCATCCTGAAAAACCTATTTGTCATACATATCTATTGTGGATAGCACATAATACAAATTTACATAATATATACATGTATACATTACAGCAATTTTCCATATTTCTAATCTACTATCTTAACATCCTTATCTTATTTTAATTTTAATTTTAAATCATTCCTTTTTCCCCACGATTTGTAAAATTTACCCATGCTGTAAAGTTTCGTCCTTATTTTTTATTTCCAGTGTTAATTTATCCATTTCGGTGCATGCCATATCTTTTTAATTGTCACAGTTTCATCGGGAATTTCCTTAACTTTCCACTTCAGAGCATAAGCTAATCTTGTTGCCGTGATCACATGTATTATCAGATACATTAGTTCCTTATTGTATCTCTCTTGTGTTGCTTCCCAGGCAAAAACAAATTCAGTTTATACTCAAGTTTAATCTCACCAATTTCTTCTAACCAACTTTGAATTTTATGCCAAAATTCCTGGGCTTTTCTACAAGTCCACCATATATAATAATACAATCCATTTACCTGGGAGCATTTCCAAATAGGAGATAAATTTGGATACATTTTAGCGAATTTGTTGGTGGGATGTGCCACCTATAAAACAATTTGTATAAATTTCCTTTATACAATGTGGCCAATGCTATTTTTTTATTTTTCTCCCATAAGATTTGCCATTGGTCCAAATTAATACCATATCCAATATCTTTTGCCCAAGCCAACATCATTTCTTTTACGTGTTCCTCCTCTAATTTATACTCCAATAAAAGTCTGTAAATTTTCTTTATCAATTTATCATCTGCTCCCAATAATATTTCATCTAATTTCATTTTCTGCCTGCTAATTCCCTGTTCTTTCATATCTTTTCTATACCATGATTGAACTTGTAAGTAAGCCCACCATTCCAGATCCACCCCTTGTTCTTTTAATTCTTGCCTTGATTTCAATTCTCCTGCCTCGTTTAGAATTTTCCCTCAGCCAAGCAGATTTGGATATACTTAAGCTTCCAGTGCAGATAACCACATTGGTGCTTCTATATATATTAGTTGTTTTGTTTTATTCGATATCGATTAGTAATGTCTGCCTAATCTTATGCCTTTGAAAATATCGGTGGGCTTCTTTTCTATCTTGTCATAAAAAGGCATGCCACCCTGCTTGTAAATTATGGCTTTCTAAAGCTAACATTCTTATATTGTGCCTTACCCAATCCCTTACCCAGGTAAGTGTAGCTGCTTGATGATAAATTTCCCAGTCAGGTAAGCCAAAATCCTGTCTTTCTTTAGCATCCTGCAACAATTTTAATTTAATCCTGATTTTTTTCCCCTTGCAATATAAATTTCAATTTTAGTTTATTCAAATCACAGAATATTTTTTTTTCTAATTTTATGGGAATATTTTTAAAGAGAAAAAGTAATTTTGGCAATACATTCATCTTTATAACAGCAATTCTGCCCATAAAAGATAACCTTAAGTTTCCTCATCTTTCCAAATCTTCTGTTATACATTTCATTAAAAATAGAATAGAGTAGAATTCCTTATTGGCCAAGTGTGATTGGACACACAAGGAATTTGTCTTGGTGCAAATACTCTCAGTATACATGAAAGAAATGATACATGAGACAAGAGTCAAGAATCATAAGGTACAACACTTAATGATAGTCATAGGGTACAATAAGCAATCAAATCATATAGGAAATAGCCAATATAAATTGTAAGGATACAAGTGACAAAGTTACAGTCATGCATTCATAAGTGGGAGGGGATGGGTGACAAGGAGTGATGAGAAGATTAACAGTAATAGTAGTGCAGACTTTGTAATAGTTGAACAGTGTTGAGGGAATTATTTGTTTAGTGATGGCTTTTGGGAAAAAACTGTTCTTGTGTCTAGATGTTCGGGTGTGCAGTGCTCTATAGTGTCATTTTGAGGGAAGGAGTTGAAACAGTTTATGTCCAGGATGTGAGGGGTCTGTAAATATTTTCACAATCCTCTTTTTGACTCATGCAGTATACAGGTTCTCAATTGAAGGCAGGTTGGTAGTAATTGTTTTTTCTGCAGTCCTAATTATCCTCTGAAGTCTGTGTCTGTCCGGCTGGGTTGCAGAACCACACCAGACAGTTATAGAGGTGCAGATGATAGACTCAATAATTCCTCCATAGAACTGTATCAGCATTTCCTTGGGCTGTTTAAGCTTTCTGAGTTGGCACAGAAAGAACATTCTTTCTTGTGCTTTTTTGATGTTAGGTGTCCATTTTAGGTCATGTGATATAGAAGAACCTAGAAATTTGAAGGTCTCTACTGTTGATACGGGGTTGTCTAGTATTGTAAGAGGTAGTAGTATGGGAGGGTTTCTTCTAAGTCTACCACCATTTCTATGGTTTTGAGTGTGTTCAGTTCCAGATTGTTCCGGTTAGACCACAAGGCAAGTTGTATAGCCTCCTGTCTGTATGCGGATTTGTCATCTCGAATGAGACCAATCACTGCTGTGTCATCAGCAAACTTCAATATTTTAACAGATGGATCGTTTGAGATGCAGTCATTGGTATATAGGGAGAAGAGAAGTGGAGAAAGCACACAGCCTTGCCGGGGGGGGGGGCTTTGCTAATTGTACAAGTATCAGATGTGATTCTGCCTAGCTTCACCTGCTGCTTCCTGCCTGTTAGAAAGCTCATGATCCATTTACAAGTGTGTTCAGGTACCGCTAGTTGATTTAGTTTACTTAGAAGAATGTCTGGACTGAAGATTTTCCTAACTACAGATGTTAGAGCAACTGGTCTATAGTCATTCAGTTCCTTGATGGAGGGCTTCTTTGGCACTGGGATGATAGTAGAGCATTTGAAGCAAGAAGGAACATACCACATCTCTAGTGATCTATTAAAGATTCGGGTGAAGATGGGGGCCAATTGGTCAGCACAGACTTTTAAGCAAGAAGGAGTTTGTCTTGTCTGGCCTTGGTGCTTTTCCTGGCTTTTGTCTGTGAAATAGATCTTGCACTTCTTTTTCTGTGATCACCAGAGGTTGTGAACCCAATGGGTTGGGGTCAGTTGTAGGAGGCTTGGCTGTTGTTGGTGTATTTGAGATGGGGGTTGTGGAGATAGGTGGCTGTAGTTTCCTTTCAAACCTGCAGTAAATCACATTCACATCATCTGCTAGTTGTTGCCAAGATGTTAATCCCCAAATGTTTTAACTTATTAACTATCTGGATGCCCATTCTTTTTGTTTATTTGTCATTTTCTTGGCGATTGTTTTAATTTTTTCCTTATTAATTTTCAGTCCTGCAACCTCTCCATATTCTTCTATTGTTTCTGTGAGTTTTAGTCCTGATTTTTGTGGTTCTTCCAGAATGAAAACTAGGCCATCTGCGAAAGCTTGTAACTTAAATTCTTATTTCTTTATTTTTAAACCTTTTATTTGTGTTTCTTTTCTAATTATCCTAGCTAATACTTCTAATGTTAGAATAAACAAAAACGGCGATAGTGGACATCCCTCTCTTGTTCCCTTTGGGATTTTAAATTTTTTAGTTGTTTCCCCATTAATTAATATTTTTGCTTCCTGATTGCTACCATGTTTCTTCAACAATACGCCCCCACCATAGGAAGCCCCAGCATGTTTTCTAGGGATAAAATGAAATTAAGCCTCTCCCCTCAAATTTAGGCCTATTTTTAAACATGTGAAATTGGTAGGGAGGGCGGGGGGGAACTTGGCCTTAGGAGCACCCCACGGGCAGCCATGCCTCATCACCAGCCGCTCCTAACGGCCGATCATGGCGGAGGACGGAGTGCTCCCTACCCCTGCCAAGTGTCTTTGCTGCAGACCCAGGTATGGTACTGGTTGCAGGCCAGGTCAGCAGGCGGGCAGTGGCGGCATGGATGTCAGCCTCGACAGAGCACTTTAAATCATGAGACCCTCGGTGCCTGCCGCTGTTCTCTCGCCAGCACTGACGGGAAACGTGGAAGCTACAGAGGCAGCTCCCCCGCCCAAGAAACGTCTGAAACACTTCCATAGTTCCCGCCAGCACTGCTGTTGTTGTTGGGGACAGCACTGGTGAGAGAGGTACCAGTGCCAGCAGGAACAGTGGAAGCTACAGAGGTGACCCTCCTGCCCAAGAAGCGGTTGAAACACTGCCAGTGGAGGAATGCGAAGGGAAAGCAAGAGCGGCAAAGGAAGCAGCAGTGGCAGGCACCAAAGGTCTTGCAATTTAAAGTGCCCTGCCGAGGCCGACATCCACACTGCTGCTGCCCGCCCACTGCCCTGCCTGCTGCAACCAATACCATACCCAGGTCTGCAGCAAAGGCGCTTGGCAGGGGTAGGAAGTCCTCCACGCTCCGCCATGATTGGTCATTAGGAGCGGCTGGTGGCGAGGCATAGCTGCCCACGGGGTGCTCTAGGCGAGGGTGCATGGGGGGGGAGAAATTAATTCACCCCTGAAAAGACAGCCTAGCCATTTTTTCGGGGCTCAAAAAAAAAAAGACCTGGCCTTATTATATGAGAAACATGGTATATATTGCCGAGATCACATTCAAAAATTTCTGCCCAAAGTCCATGTATCTAAATTGTTGTAAGATAAAATCCCATTTAACATTGTCAAATGCCTTTTGGACATCCAGACATAATAGTGCCACTTGGTCTCCACTGCATTCTTCATAGTATTTGTAGATTGTTTTTGAGTTGTCTTTGTGGAAGAAAACCATTTTGGTTGGCGTGTATAAACTCATTTAATTTTTTTTGAATCTATCAGCTATTGTTACAAAGGTCTTATCGTCCATACTTAACAGAGATATTGGTCTATAATTTTTAATGTCTGTCTGGTCAGTATTTTCTTTAGGGATGGTTGTAATCATTGCTTCATCCCATGTTTGCAGAATTTTTGCCTCTTCCAAGACCGCACTGAATATTTTAAGTAGCCTATTGCCTAATATTCCTTGTTGAGTTTTATACATTTCAGCCGGAAGCCTGTCTGGTCCTGGTGCCTTATTGTTTGTTTTTTTCCATCTATTTATCACCACAATTACTTCTTCTAGTCTGATCTCTTCATTTAGCATGTTTTTATTTCCTTCCGTAATTTTTGGAAGTTCTGTGTTCATTAAGCATTTATATCACTTTTTCCTCTATAGGGTGGTTTTCTAGATCACGGGTTGCCAACCTTTTGACCCTCAGAGACCACCAAACTCATACTTTTAAATCCCGAGGACCACTAATATGATTTTTTAAAAAAATGATAATATATTTAATATAAAACTTTTAATTTTTATATTAAATATAAATTTAATATTAAAAATTATGTGTGTGTATGCGTATGTATATATGTGTGTATACACACACACACAAACATATATATATATGTGTGTGTGTGTGTGTGTGCGTATATATATATATACACATATACATACATACATGCATATATACTTATTGAATTATAACTGTGGCTGGCTGGGATGCTTCCATCCCTCCCCCACCTGCACCTTCCAAAGAGACAGAAGAGCAAGGGGTGGGAGTCTGAGCTGAGGGGCCTTGAGGCAACTGCTGCTGGGAGAAGCAGAGACAGAAAGGAGGCTTTGCTCTCCTTGGGGGGCAGCACCCCTTGGCCGCCCCTCCAGGGGCTTCTCAGAAGGCAGCTGCCTGCAGAAGGACTGCCACCCTCGGTGATTAATTAGGGGGAGGGGAGGGGGAGAAAGTGGGGGCTCCAGGACAGGGATGCCAGTGCTCTTCCAGCCTCACCTGGAAGCAGGCAAGGAAAGGGGGGGAAGTTGACACCTTCACCCTCCCAGAGGAGAGTTGCTTTCCTCCATCAGCCCTCCATCTGCCGCTTCTGCTGTTCCTTACCTCTCCTGCCCCAGGAGGGGAGCCGGGCACCGTTTTGTTCCCGCCCGATGGCTGCACCCTCAGCGGGAAAGAAACCCTGGAGCCTGGCAGTGGCAATCTGCTTCTTCCATGTGCCACTTCCCTGCTGCCTGCCTCGGAGAGCCTGTGGAGGGATCAGAGAGGTTCCCCCTCCAGCCAAGCTGTCAGGCGTTCCTTGAGCGAGTTGAGAGAAGCAGCCGGAGTCACTCTCGTCTCTCAAGAATCCAGCTGAAGTTTCCTACGCTGCTTCAGCTACAGAGACAATAGTTTGCAGGGGGGCAATTTAGCATATGCAGAGCTAGGGTTAACTCCGGCTGCTTCTCTCTGCTGCACTACAGACGCGGCAGGACACAAGGGGCTGCCTTGGCACCCCAGCTGCCACAAATATACCACAGTGAAGGGAGATGCAAATGTGAGTACTGCTTCTTCCAGCCACTGCCACTTCAGCCCGCTTGTGCTGCACTCCTGCCACAAAAGAACCATTACTTCATTCCATCCACCAGGGGCCAGTCTCATATTTCAGAGCTGTAGTCATCCTGATGGAGGAACTGCTCCAGGGTGATCAAAGGGCCAGTCCTGTGACTATTACAGCTCTGAAATATGGGTGCAACTTTCCCACCAACATTAGCAAGCCACCTCAGGGTGGATATTCCTCCCCTGCCATTAGTCTTACCTTCCAATTCCAGCTCACGTGACACTCCACTCAGTCTCAAGGTAAGGTTTGTGCTCGGCTGAAGGGTGGGGGTCAGCGGATGGGCGGGCCATGTGGGCGGAGCAGCCTTGTTTTCCCACGTGGCCCGGATTAATTGCTTTCAGGGGCTATTTCTCTGCCATTTCTCTGCGGACCACCAAAATTTTGCTGCGGCCCACCGGTTGGCAACCACTGTTCTAGATAGCAAGAAATGTTCATCTCTGTGTGCATACAGATGTTTTCAGTACAAAGAAAATGGGAGAAATTCAGCTGATGGAAAATGTATTAAAGAAAAATAAAGCCCATAGCCATTTTCTTTTACAGGTTACAGGGACAAATTGGTTAACTACAAAAGGGGAATTAAGGTATGCTACTTCTTCTATGTACATATTTTGATTTTTTGAACAAGGAAAGGTATCAACATTAACATAATCAATAGCCAGTGATAATGAAAACAGATGCATTACTAAGTGAGGGGAGAATGTAAAGATATATGTATAGGTTAGATTTGCATTCACACTTGCAATAATGCCTTTATTTTGTTTTGTGTGTTAGTTCAAACATAGTTTTATGGCTTAGTGTGTCGGTTTACCCAACACGCTATAATTCTTTATAGATATGAACAAATGTTCCACCATGTTTTGTTTTGTTTTATAAGTGAATATTTTTTTAGACATTTGGGATGACTTCATAATCAGTGATGTCCTTTATCCTGTTTCCTGTCCTTTCTCTAACACCTCCCTAAACAATTCTGAGGAGGTTAATTTTTTTCCACAGCAGATTTCTAGAATGTGAAAAATATTGGGACGCCTGAGATTAGCTCTACATGTTGTCTTGGTACCTTGTATACCTGCATGCTTAGAGTAGAAAGTGACTTATGACCATTTTTCCCATTTATGACCACTGCAGCACCCCCATGGTCACATGATTTACATTAGGTTGTTTGACATCTGAATCACATTTATGATAGTTGCAGTGTCCTGGGGTCATGAGATCCCCTTTTGCAACTTTCTGACAAGCAAAGTCAATGGGGAAAACAGATTCACTTTAACAACCAACCATGTTACTAATTTAACAACTGCAGTGCTTCACTTAACAAATGTGGCAAGAAAAGTTATAAAATGAGACAAAACTCACTTCACAGATTTCTCATTTAGCAACATAAATGTTTGGTCTCAATTGTCATAAGTTGAGGACTACCTGTATTGTTTATTCTAAGGATTTTCTCTGTAGCCGTATGTAATGCTGAAGAGAGGGAAGAGATGGATAAAATGATCAGCTTTTTAGAAAGTGGAGCCATTGCACTAAAGGAAAAACTCCTCCACACAGTAATCTGTTTTAGCTGCCCTTGTAAATCTCACTACCAGATACTTTGTTTACTTGTCTTCAAGAATCAAACATGTATTAGAGAGGACAGTGGGTTAACATGCCTAAGGCACTCTGCATTTATGTATTATTTATCTCCATTTATGGTGATAACAGATGACAAATGTTTAATATGTGGCCAATGTATTGCCTTTTTCCCTCCCCCCCGCAAGAATTTTCGCAGGCTCATTGTGAACATTATTCTGATGATAAAAGCATGCCGAGGATTCCGCAGCGTATTGAAAGGATTCGCAGGTTTTGACCTGATAGAGAAAGACTGTCATCGGCAAATTGAAGGTGTAAGGGGTTCCACAAAATAACTGAAGGTCTTTTATTATTGATTTTATTTATTATTGCTCTTTAACATTAACTTCCATTGGTATTCTATAGTATAATCAGAAACCATAAATAAAAAATAGAATTATTTGTTAAAAACTAACATAAAAGTGTAGAATATTTTTAAGCCCTTTTCTTTTTACAGAATTTTATGTAAAATTAACTGCCATTCAATGTCTGCTTTTTAGGACATCAAAAGCGCCAATATTGTGTTTGATCGACATGAATTCAGCGTTTCAAAGGTTTGGACAAGCTATATATTATTTTTTCAGATTTGTTTTGTATCTGCAGTGACAGACAATTAGAGGACAAGGGTAGGAATATAGCAGTAAGGAAATTGAACGAATATCTCTTCTGAAGATAAAAGCAAGAACAACAATTCAAAATGTTTTGAACCAAAGGTTTATTTGAGTTATTTGGTTTTGAGTTCAAGGTGAAATACACTGTCAACTTCCTGCATGGTGTTTATTGTTATTTTGTCCTGCTTTACAGAATCACAGTTGCAAAAACTTGTGTGTGTCTGCTGCAGCGGATTTAATATTTGAGCTTGACTGGAGGAGAGTGTGAAATGCTTGAGGGAGGAAAGGTGTGCAAAAGAGTGAGTGGAATATATATTGAAATAGATGAACTTCAGTATGACTGAACATGGGGACTAAAGGTTGTCTTCCTCAATCCTTGGATTGATTGGTAGCGGTATTATCTTCGCTACAACTCTTTAGTGGGCTGGAGAATGTTGGAATTATGGTCCAGTAGCTGCATAACAAAAGACCAGGAGGGAAGATTTACATAATTGCTGAACTGAAATCCAATTCACAGTCATCTGAGCCATTCCTGCATACTTTGTTAAAAATTAAACACAAACAGTAAGCAGTATAGCTGAAACATGGGAGTATCTGAGGGGATCTTATTTCCAAAAGCATCTGCAGGTGGAGGAGGGTGTCAAAATGGCCTTTGTGACTGTCACTGCATGATCAAGACCCACCCCTTTTAAAGATATAATAGACCCAAATCCATTTTAATGTCCTCTCTCTCTTGCTTGATGCTCTGCTTATTACTTCCACAGCCGTCTTCCTTCTCAGTTGTAAGAATGCCTCAACATTACACAAGCTTTTCCCTGAAAGCAATGCCCCTATCATTACTTTCATTACTTCACATTTTTTGCGTTAATTTAGGCTTGTTACATAGCCTTTTTACTGACTGGGATGGGAAGGGCTTGGGTGGACTAGTAAAGCTGTAGAAATTCTGAGGTCAAAGTTCATCCAGTGTCCATCATTGCAATGGAATTTTATTGATATTTTGTGAAGGTGGAAACCACACAATTCTCCATGGAACTGAGAAATAATCACAAGGAGACCTGATAAAATTCTGATTAAACTAGCAAACAATAATAGAACTTTGAAGTATTGACCTCACCCCTTTCCTAAGAGGTCTGTAGGGGGTGTGCATAAGCGCACCAAAGTGCCTACCATCCCTGTCCTATTGTTTCTTTTATTTTTCTTATATGTATCAATTTCATGTATTCATAACTATGTTTATTCTTATACCTATTATCTTGTAAATGATTGACAAATCAAATTAAATAAAAAAATTAAAAAGTTACATCTTTTAAAGGGAGGCAAAAGAAAAAGAGAGAGCAAGAGAGGACTAACGATGCCTGAGAGAATGACAATACCATCTTTTACTGCTGCCCCTGTGAATATTTATTTTAAAATGTATTTGATATTGCCTTCAGGAACATTTCCCTTTTAGAGCAATCCAAATAACTAAGAAGCCGCCAACATGGAGGACTGAATCAGAAATAAAGCACTTGCGCAACCGCTTACAGCTTTTAGAAAGTTTCCGCCAATATAGCCCAACGCTGCAGTATCTGTTGGCCAAAGTTATTCGCTTTGAAAGGTAATTGCAAAGGGAAGGTAGGCTGGGGAAGATAATAATGGCTTTGCAGCAATCCAAACTGGATCTGTAGCTTTAAAATTCTCCAAGTATGCCAATTAAAGGTAATGTTCCATCAAGGTTACCCAACATATTTTTATTGGAATAGCCAATAAAAGGAATTGGAATAGCCTAAGGTATCTCACTATTTTGCATTCAGCTATTGATATCACAGGTCCTTTATCAAAATCCCAGACAGTTTCTATGGAACATTTTTGCAAGGTCTCAGTCTGCTTTCTGGAACTGTTGTCCTGTATTCTCCTGACTCTAATTCACTTTGGAAAGCTGCTCATCCTATTAACATTTCCCACAATGCCCAGCACCCCTTTGTTGGTAATTGGGGGAATTCTCCCCAAGCTGTTGCCATTGGAAAAGGTTGTACCTGAAGGGAAGGAAATAATACAGGTAGATCACCTTCTCAGATATGGTATTTGTATTAAGTAATCTTCAGTACAAATCAGTGTGCTTCCCAAACATTTGCTAAGTGGACATAGTTTCTTTGAACATGAAAACTGGTTAAGCCATGTGGTTTCTGTATTCTATATTCTTTTTATATTCTCCTACAATCCTGATCTATGGAAATAGAGAAATTGCCTTTCTAGCTACCCAAAGAGCCATTTATCTGAAATTACACTGACATAAAATTTACTATCTTTGTTGCCTATCTCCACCTTGCCTCCACTTAATCAATTCTAAGTTACTGCCCTGTGCATTGTGATTTTGCATGTATTATTCAAATAAAGCAAAGTTATTTATTTTCTCTTTTGGCCCAGGGCTTCCTATGGATTCCTAGGATTTGATAGAACACATCAGACTTGTTTTTGTTATTAAAGAGATAACAAAAAGTGCCTTTAATACTATTCAGAGTATCAGAAGAATTGTTTTAGGCCAGGGTTGTAGTCCCAGAGTGGCATAGTCATACAGTCGCATAAAAAAGAATGCAGCAGCTTCCTTCTGGTTTTGCTTCCCAGTAACTGTTAACTAGTGATAGAAAGAAAAATCTTAAGATCTCTTCTCCATGTAGATCAGATCTAGGTTGAGTATCTCATAACTCATAACTGCTTTTATAGAGAAAAGAGGGAGACATTGGAAAGAGATACACTGAAGAATATCATTATTACAATGTTTAGATCAGGCATGTCCAACCTGCAGCCCACAGGCAACATGCAGCCCTGATGAGCTAGTAATGTGATCTCACAAGACTGTAATCTTATCGTTATTGTGTGGTTTATATACAGATCAGCCAAGATGGCGCCGACGACGGCTGCCTCGATGAAATGCTCTCTAATGGTTTCTTTATTCCTTATTATTATCTGCAATTCACTACGTTATAATTCTTGATTCTTAGCAAATGTATCTTTTCTTTATGTATACTGAGAGTATTTATACCAAGACAAATTCCTTGTGTGTCCAATCACCCTTGGCCAATAAAGTATTCTATTCTATTCTATTCTATTCTATTCCTTTTCACTCAGTGTGGCCCAGACAAGCCAAAAGTTTGGACATTCATGGTCTAGATCGGGGGTGTCAAACTCAATTTCATTGAGGGCCACATCAGGGCTGTGGTTGACCTTGGGATGGGTTGGTCGGTGTAGCCAACTGGTTTGGTGTGGCCAACTGGATGGGCATGGCCAGCTTGACACCACTCCCCAAATGCTGGCATGTGTCCTCTTTGCATTGGGTAGACTGGTCCGAAGCGATGCGGGCCAGCCCCTTACATTTTCCAGGATGTCCCTGAGGGCCAGATCTGACCATATTGCAGGCCAGATGTGGCCCGCAGGCTTTGTGTTTGATACCTCTGTTCTAGATTGTCTCTTATTCCCCACTTTTTAAAGACATCCAAAACTGATTATGTTTTCAGTCAAGTGGTCACAAGATCTTTTGCTTTAATTTGACATTAATAAAGAAGAAAAGAACATATAATGATCTTAATTGTTCTCTGAGAATGATGCTTATTCAGACACAAAAAAGAAGATGCCTGTTAAAGGAATGTACTCTCTGATGTTTCAAAAAATATAGCAGTAGCATACTACACAAGAAATAGCAAACAAAAGAAATCTGTTGGATATAGAAAGGCAGAAGAATATAAGATATGCGTTATTTCAGTGTCCAATTGAAAATTACATGTCCCATATCCAGTCTATGAAAAACCAGATGTCTGGTAGCATCTTCTCAGACTCACATGGTGTTTTAAATAGTCATAAGCTTCTTCATTGGATACATGAAGTGGCTAAACTGAAGTAGGATTTAAACTGGAATGAGGTGGCAAGGGAAAAAGCAGAAGTTATAAATTGGTAGTTATGCAGACACAAATTACAGGTTCCTTATATATTAAAATTTGAATTATGTTAAAAACCCATTGTGTTTGTTGAGTTGTTTTGAGATTAATATATGTGATAGCAATAGCACTTAGACATATATACTGCTTCAAGTGCTTTACAGTCCTCTCTGAGCAGTTTGCAGAGTCAGCATATTGTCCCCAACAATCTGGGTCCTCATTTTACTGACCTCAGAAGGATGGAAGGCTGAGTCAACTTTTTAGCAGTCTTTTATTCAATTGTGCTGGTGAAGTTTCTTTGCTCCAGAATAGCTGTTTTATGGTCTGTTATAGAGTATATTGGCAGTTATTACTATGCTCCTTGTCTTGAGTCCGGATGTCAAACGTGTGCGTTCTTCTACAGAAAGTTTGCCCCACGGTTTACTACTTGACTCCAGAGGGTGTTAGCCTTGTGTGGTAATCCAGACAAGAAGCCTAATCAGGAGTACTATCTCTATCTTTATTGAAAGGTTATAGTAACAGAATCTTACCAGTTTGAAAATTGCATCCCATCCCTCACCTTTATTCACTCCAAAATTAGAGGGGGTTCTTCTGAGACATTTTCACTACCTGTCCTTCAGACTCAAATTTCACTTATCAGACTATTGTCTCGGCTGCATCTCTTCCTCCTGTCTTCCGAGATCATTCCCACCTTCCATTAAAGAGAGACAGTGCTGGCAGATAATGACATATCTCAAGTCAGAGGAAGTGTTTGTGAAGGTACCCTTAATCTGTGTGTGAAATTGTGAGGAATGTGACTGCACAGCTGATAAATCTGTAATGCAGATATCCCCTATATATCTACAGTGTCACTGAACCTATAAAGAAACCTTGAAGCAAAGAAAAAGCAACTTTTAGCTTTTTTGGCTTGAAATTCTTGAAACTCTACTGTTAATCTACCCCGGAATCCCTTCTTTGTTGAGGTGGGCAGCTACTATATATCAATTTGAAAAATAAATAAATAAATAAATAAATAAATAAATAAATAAATAAATAAATCTACACTTGAAAGGGCATCAGATTGAAGAAGGCTAGCGAACTTTCAGGTTCATTTTTGCCATTTTTGATTATCTGTTTTCCAGATTTGGCCGCAGAAGAGTGATCATTAAAAAAGGGCATGAAGCAACTGCCTTTTACTTCATTTATTATGGTACAGTCGCAATCACAGATGATGATGATGGCAGCAGTGCCTTTGTGGAAACAGCTCCAACTACAATTCAAAGGGGTGCTTCTTTTGGTGTGAGTGTGATCTGCAACTGTGGTTTTCAACTTTTCAGTATTAGCAAAGAAAATGGTTCTCTCCATAATAGAAACACATACATGCACACTTTTTTTCACAAAAGAAATATCAATATAAGTTTCAAACTTTGATAAATTTTATGCTTCTAAGCATTCTCAATATATAAAAATTATACTATTGCTTTTCCAATTGAAGATGTTGCTCTTTGCAAGCATTGGGAAGTTTCAGCTTCAGAATCCAGCAGGTAGCATCGCCAAGTTAGATAACTTTCAAGGATATTGATAATCGGAAAATCTTGTTGAATACAAAGATAGGACAATGTAAAGTGTCCAGGGCCATAAAATCCTTGCCACAAAAATGATTTTTACTACATTTCAAAATCAAAGTGGCATACTACGAAGCCAGCTCCATCATTCTGGATCATCTGTATTTCCTAAAGTATTGTAGAATTCCAAATAGACTCGGGTATTACAGAGTAAAAATGATGGTGGTTTCAGGAAGGCTTCTATTGATAGATTTACTCTGCTGTCTGCCAAAGAGAAGGCAAAGCTGGGAAGAGCTTTTGTTTAGGAAATATGAAGGGAGGGGTAAACCAGTGAGGGGGATAAGAGAGAAGTTAAATAAAAGGAAAAGGATCAAGTACATAATAGGAAAAGAAGACAAATAAACCATGACAATATTCGCTCTCCTTTATCTCTTGCTTATTAACAGGAAATTGCCCTTTTGCAAAAAACAAAAAGAATTGCCACTGTTGTCTGTATGGAGGAAACGGAATTGCTGGTGGTGGATAAAAAGGATTTTTTCGCCTATAAACTAGATAAGGAACTTCAACGGGAATTCAAAGTTCGCTATGACTATTTGAGGTATTCCTTATATCGCTCTTGTCCATTGTTTCTATAGTTTTGGCTTTGGTTCAATGAATCAGCCTTTATAGAAAGAACTCTGTAGATAAGGAGTGTTTCTTTTTCAATAAGACACCAAGCATTTTAATCTCACAGCAGCTTTTGATACCATTGACCATGGTATCCTTGTGAAATGGTTTTTGGGAGTTGGATCAAAATGCAGCCACTGTCATGGTTTTGTGCATGTCCAAATTTGTATAAGTGTCAATTCTTTTGCAGAAACTGCACCAATTGCCAATTTGCCTCTGGGTCAGAGGAGGTATTCAGCAGGCTCTGACCAGTTCTGGAGAACTGGGAGCAGAAATTTTGAGTAGTTCAGAGAATCAGCAAATACCACCTCTGACTGGAGATTTTACAGTATCCTTCCCCTGCCACGTCCACCAAACCATGCTCACAGAACAGGTAGTAAAAAAAAATTGAATCCCACCCCTGCTCTGGGTGCAATTCAAAGTGCTAGTTATCAGTTTTAAAACTCTGCATTGTCTGCGGCCAGGTTATTTGATGGGCCACCTCTCCCAAATTACATCAACCCAGCCCATGAGAATAGGAAGGCAGAGTATCTTGCAGGTCCCAACAATCAAGGAACTACATCTGGTGGGACCTAGAAAAAGGGCCATCCTGAAGACAGTGAGGGACTGGCCTGTGCTGCGTCAACACTGAACCACTGTGATTATGCCCACCCAGTCAACCACAATGACCAGGCCATGCCCATCCCAGCCCCACAAGGGCAAATAAAATCCTGATAATGGCCGTACTGGGATTGAGTTTGACACCTCTGCTATAGAGATAATATTAGCCCCCATCTTGTTGCTTTTTCACAAAGCTTTGAAAACATGGTTTTGCCAGCAGGTTTAGGGACCCCATTTGGAGCCAATCAAGTGGCTTGTTTGTTGATGCTTCCATGGGATAAGGTGGAGGTATAGATTGTGGATTTTTAACTGTAGATTTTTAATGTTGTTTGCCTGCCAGAGTCAGTGTGTGTGAGTTGGAAACCTAAACAAACTTGTTTAATAAACAAAATAACCTGCCTGTCCACCTGACAGTTATTGTACTTTGGCTGTTAAATTGTGAACTGAGTGGAAGGATCATAGTCCCACTTCTCCCTTAGGCATGAAGCCAGCTGGATGATTTGGGCCAATTACTCTCTCTCAGGCTGGGAATTCAGAAAACATGCATCTATCAAGTTTCACTGGATCAATGTGATAAATTAGACCCAATGATTATGGCCATGACCTGTAATGAATAGGCTATCTACATGAGGATACATTTAGGATGATTTGGACTTATATTTACAAAAATAAGCTATTATTACACTGCATCAGAATTTACAGCTAGTGTTCTGTATTAGCATACTCCAAACCCTGAATCCTGATTGGTCCACACGGACCGCAACCTGATTGGACAACTACATGGCCGTGATTGGCGCACTAAGAATCTACCGTGATTGGTTAAACCGATCACGGGAGATTCAAAGCCCTGTCATTGGCTGCCGTGCCGTGAACAGCTCCTATATGAAGGGCTGCCGCAAAGCGCAGGTCTTGTACAGAACTGTATACTGAATAAAGAGCTGAATGTTCACTTTTGATCTCGAGTCTCTACGGGGACCGATCTACCCGATCTAACAGCTAGGGGTTTTTATCCTTATTTTCCCCATTTACAGAGAGTTAAACATGCAGCTCTTTCTGACCCAGCCCAGGGCTGCCAACCTTGAGTGATAGTTCGGAGTGAGACACTGTGAGGGAGCGGAGCGACCGAGGGGGGGATGGTGTGGAAGGGGGGTATCCCCCCTTCCACGGTAGGGAGCTTTGACAATTTTACATTTTAAATGGTGCAATCTGATGCATACTTTAGTCATGATTTGGACATATACATACATACATACATGCAAGCAGCACCAATGTACTTGAACCGGATTTGTAAGATATTAATAATGCAGTTCACTGACCATCTTGGCCGGAAAGGGTCCACATTCTTGGGCCTCTGCCCATCTGCTCCGTCCCTTTGGGCTGCTCCGGCTCTCCTCCTCCTCCAGGGTCCCTGGCTGAGAGGGGCGTCCCAAGTGCCTGGGATCCGGCCCCTCCAGGCTGCCTCTTCAGGGCCACAGAAGCCTCCCTCACATGGCCCCGGGGATGGAGGGGGCCTTGCCAGGGTTCCCGGCCTTGGAGCTGGGCAGAAACGGCCCTTGCCAGCCCTCTCCCACCCTCTGGGCCTCCCACCTGCGGAGGGGAGGGGGATCCAGGCTGAGTCTTGGACCCACCAGCCTCACAGTCCAGCTGAAGGGTCGGAAAGGGCCAGGCAGGCAGATGGACACACACACACACACACACACAGAATGGGGGGGGGAGGCTGGTGTCCTTCACTCCCCAAATGCCCCCCTCCCAGTCTGTGCATGGGACCCCCAGCAATGCTGCCATCAGCTGCTCCCCTGCAGGGAAGTCCTGGATTGTCTGGGGGAGGAGAGGAGAGGACAGTGGCCACTCCCCCCCCTTTGCTTGGCATTTGTGGGGAGACCCCTCAAGGCGAGATTCCTTCCCAGGGGCTCCCAAAGAGCATCCAAACGTTCCTGGCATCAAGTGGGGAAAGAAGCCTAAAAAGAGAGAAACTTCTGCACCAGCTGCGATTGGGGCTCGGAGGGGACAGGAACCCCCCCTCCTTGCGAGCCCCCCCACCCCGCTCCAGCCTGCCCTCTGGCGGGACCCCCTTCCTGGAGAGGCTCCTCCCTGCCAGACCCTCTTGCAGCCTCTTGGACCCAGGGGAGGCTGGGGGGGGGCGCATATCTAGGTGCAAAGGGCGGGGGGAGGGACACAATGTACCCGGGAAGGAGCCCTCCCCCCCTCTTCCCCATCCCTCTCCAGGGACTTCCCATCAGGCTGGGGAGCGAGAGAAGCCGAGGCGCGCAAGAGGCCAGCCACGGCAGCTCCCCTTGCGAGAGGGAGGCCGGAGAGGGACGCGCCTTTGCGCCCCAATCCCAGCGGCCTTGAGACCAGACGGGTGCGGGGAGGGGATGATGGGAGCTCAGCTCTCGAGAAAGGCCCAGGGATGCCCTGTAGTCGTACTTCATGGAGGATAGAGAGTTCGTCTCTCTCATCTCCGCCTGCCAGAGCAAAGTGCAGCGCAAGGGTTAAGCCCAGAGAGTTGTGACATCCTAGAGCGGAAAGGAGCAACCGCTTCCTGCAGCGTGGAATTCTCTCCTCACCCCAGTACAGAAATCAATGCGGGCAACGTCCTCTCGCACATGCTCTGTTCGCCCTCTGAAGCCGCCCAGGATCGGAGGCTTCACTTCTCGAAACTTTGGGCTTGGGCATATCAATATTCGGAATATCAGAGAATGTAGAGATATATTTATTTTTGTACATTCCATTTTGGGGGTTTAGCATGAGATTTCGTTTATCAGAGTGAGACAGTCAAAATTGGTTGAATTGCGTGAGTCTCACGCTGATTGCGTGAGAGTTGGCAGCCATGCCAGCCTTTTATAATATTTCCCTTTAATTATTCTACCTTTATTTTATCATTTCTTTTTGGCTCATTCCATTTTATTAATGGGTGGAAAAAGAATCAGGTTGTTAAGCATTCACTATTTATTTTCATTAATAAAGCAGCATTACAGAGATTGTCCATATTGCTGATCTCTATTTTTTGTTCAGGATTCTCATAAAAGAGGGGCCTTGAGAGGGGACTTTTGCAGCAGCAGACATCCATTTGTGCTTTCATGATATCTTTCTTATCAAATTGCCTGAAGCAAATTGCTTTGGTATATTTATCAACTCAGCTACATCATTGCCTATCTCTAGAACATCCAGGCAGCCACTTCTGGAAGGCAGAAGCTTCACCCTCTCTGAATCCCCACTCACCTTTTGCAGTACACGCTCCCCAATTATATTGTCTCAAGCACTTCTGCCCATTTGGGTGAAAGCATTTTAGGTTATTGCAGGCTACCCTTCACAGTTCACAGCTTCTTCGCAGAGATAGGAATACACCTGAAATTTAGCTCCAGGGCCTTTTAGACCTTCCCTTTACCTTGCCTGTAGCTTTTGCTTCACAAATCAAACATTGCTGATTTGAAATTGTCAGGAAACACAATTTCCAAAACCTTGGAGAAAAATTGATTTCAGTGGACCAGATCAGAGAATGGATCCCACAGAGAAGGCCAGAATTCTGCTTTATTGAGATAGGTGCTAGTAGCAGAAACTTGCCTATGTTTTCCCTGCCATCTCTTTTATGCTCCAGAGTCAAAGGTAGGCTAGCCTGGGTCTCTTCTTGTCTTGAGAGCTTAACACAAGCTACTTCTGCATCTGTTGTTTTCTTAACACTTGCTGGATGGTTTCTTCAAAGTCATCTCCAGGGGTCCCTACAGAAACCTGGCAGAAACTATTTGAATTTTTCTTCTGCCTGGGTTCCATTTCTCTTCCCCTCCTCCTCTTTGTCACTTGTTGCTGTTAACTTGGGAACAAGAGGAAACAGTAGCAGCACGAATGATATATATTATTTAGAGCTTAAGCATCTGTTCCACGCTTCATCATTTTCATTTTTCCAGAATACAGACAGTATGCACATATATACATAGGATATTTCAGAGAAATTAAATGGTGGATTGTCTGTTGAGCTGCATCAAGCCAACAAAATAACAAATCTGTTTCAGGTGCTAGACTTAGAAACAAGTGATTATTGGGTTTCTTTGCCTGTGTTCTCCTTTATCTTTAATGAAATTCCTTACATAGTGGAATAAACATGAATTTAGAGGTGAATATCTCAGAGCCATAACTGAATGCTTTGATCTATAGTTAGCCAAAAAATTTCAATTTGTAGTTACAGAGTTGATGAGAATAGGCACATTTTTTTTTTCTATTTTCAGGGCTATAGATCTTTTTCAAACACTGCCTGATTCTTCAATAGATAAAATAGCTAATTACTGCAAAGTTGAGAGATTCTATTGTGGACAGGTGATTACCACTGACCTTGCAGAAACCCACAGTATGGTATTTATTACCAAGGTGAGATTTACTTTAGTTTCATGTTTTATAGTAAAGCTTGCACCATTTTCTTTCTACTAGCTACAGTGTTTTTTAATCTACAAATTCAAAAATGGGTGGATTGGCACACTGCATCAAGTCAGCAGTCCCTAACTCAAAAACTATGAACCTATGATCTATGCAACATTCAGAGTATTTCAGTGATGTTGTATATGGAACACCAAAATCTAGTAAAGTTTTGCAGTCTCTTGAGAAGTATCCATTAAAAATAGGTCTATGCCAAACCAAGGGAATCCATTAGTACAGACTACTGGTGGTCCCTGGATCATTGGTATCTATTTTTGGCCATCATGATGTTAAAATGATGACATGCATGTCATAATATCATCACACAAATAACAGAATTAGGTAATTTGCATTACTTGACCATGTTGGACCAAATACATAAGTTGTACCTCCACCTATGTTTCATAAAGGATGATGTCTTGACTCCTATGCCACCATTCAACTGCATTCCTCTGTACACATCTATGACTTGGCTTCTTCCAAACTTCCAAATTAGCTTGGAAGGTCCCTTGATGATGTTAGGAATGGTTGAGATATTTTTGCATAATAGCCTGTTTTAGCCTGAGAACCTTTGATTTCACCTCACCAGCCTCAGCCAATACAAGGGGTGTCAAACTCGCAATAACACATTGTCGTCACATGACATATAGCAACTTTTCCCACCTTTGCTAAACTGGGGGTGGGCATGGCCAGCATGTGACGCCTTTGGCCCGCAGGCTGAGAGTTTGACACCCCTGGCCTATACATTTATACTTAGCTTGTAGTCTGCAGCAGTGGGATTATGCTGTTGAGGAAGAACTCTACAGCCAAATATAATACATGAAGATTGTCCTTTGTCTGAAAATGTCCTCTGATTAAGACACTCCCCAGTCCATACCTGATTTAAAGGAAAATATCTATGGGATAGAATATCCAGAATTTAAATGATTTTTCTCTTTAACAATTAACACGTGGACAGTAGAATTAGTAGGCAAAAGGTATCAATTCTTATGCTAGTATGTCTATTTTCTTCTTTCTCATAGCAAATGTAATATTTATGGAAATCCATGTCTTTTTTTTCACACTTGTTCTAAGTGACCTGTTTCCCTCTATATTGGAAATAAATACATGGCAATTCTCTGAAAGGCCCTTTTGGGCATCTGATTTAATCAACCCTGTTGAATGGGTTCTTGTCAATCAACAGGTTCTGACCTCAATAAACATGTGTGAAGGACAGATATTCTTTGTAATCTGGACATGGACAGATACTACAACCAATCCTGTACTAAAGATGGAAAGGATTTTGGTTATGGTTTGCACTCTGAGCTTGCTGTTAAGCTCATGAACATTTCATTACCAGGCTAGGTAACATCATCAGTGGGACTTTGAAGTGTCTTGTTTCATTTCTCTTCAACTTAAATAGGTCTTTGTGTGGTGGAATAATGTCAGCTGGTGCTCCGTTTAAAATCCAAGAAAGAAAAACTTAGACTCTTGTAATTAGAGAAAAGATATCTTTTACTGGAAGTCAAGTTGTAGCAACAAGAGAATTCTGAATCTGAGGAAATAGGCACGTACATCACATATATCAAGGGACGGAAATGTTCCCAACCCCAATAGTTCAAATGGTTTTTTCAATTAAAAGTTGTGAACCTCATCATGTGGACAGCTTCAGGTGATGATGATTAGTTGACCTTGGCATACTCTGATAAGGGTTTGCAGCTGCGCAGAGAAGAGAAAGCTAAGCAAGAAATAGAAACCCTCCTCAGTTCATACAATATTAGTTAGTAACACTTCCCATACTTGTCCCCCTTCCTCCCCCCCGTTACTCATGACAGCCAGAAAGAAGCAAAGCAAAGGAAGAAGATCTTGAGGGCTGACATTCGGCCCCCCTAGAAAAAAGATGTTAGTCCTATAAAAGAGAGAAATATAAAAGGCACGAATTAATAACCAGTTAACATAAAAGAGACATGTATCTAGGGTTTATCAGGATAATTAGAACTAAATGCTCTGACAAGCTTAGGGGCTCTAACATCTTTTTTATTGACCCACTCAGCCTGGGAAGAAGGGAACTGCTTCCAAGCAACCAAATATTGGAGCTGACCCCTCCATCTTTGAGAGTCTAGAATTTCTTTAACTTCAAAATGTTGTTCGCCGTCAATAAGCAATGGTACAGGGGGGTCGATCTGGGTCAGTCTCAGATCGGAAGTATGTTCAGGTTTTAACAAACTAACGTGGAAAACCGGGTGAAATCGTCAAAGGCTTTTAGGTAATTTCAATTGGACTGTCACAGGGTTTACAATTTGTTCACTCTAGAAAGGACCAACATACTTAGGACCAAGCTTCTTTGACTTTTGAGTGGTGTGTAGATATCTGGTGGACAAAAAGACTTTATCGCCCACTTGATATGGTTTTTGTGGAGTCCTCTTTTTGTCTGCAAATTTCTTATGGGCCTGATGTGCATCATGCAATGCTTTACAAGTGACTGGCCAATTAAGCTGGAGTTGTGTTATCCATTCATCCAAAGACTAAAAACTTTAAAAACGCCCATAGTCTTTTGCCAATTGGATGGATCAGTGGCGGGGGGCGGGCCTGCACGTTTCATAATGGAACCCATAGAAATGACAATCAGGAAGCATAGAGAGACTGTGCTTTATTGTGGCCCCTGGGATGGAACAGCTGCTAATACTGGGATTTCCCTGGCACCGGAAATGGAACCCCCACATCAATTGGAGAAGAGGATCATTGCGTATATGTACCGACCAGTGCCCAGAAGGGGAAGGGCGATGTGAGCCAAACCTCCAGAATCCTATTGACTTAGCTTCCACAGGTACTGAGGAACTGAAGGGGGAGGAGAAAATTCCAGAGGAATATTGGGACTTAAAGGAAGTATTCAGTGAGAAGGCCTCAGATGAACTTCCCCCTCATCGTTCAACAGGTTGTAGTATTGAAATTTTACCTGGGGTGAAACTCCCCAAACTGAAGCTGTACTCGATGACACTGCGGGAATTAGAAGAGCTGAGGTCATTTATCGATAAGAATTTGGAACGTGGTTTCATCCAGCCTGCTGGATCCCGGATAGTTGCCCCAGTATTGTTCCATGAAAAGAAAGATGGCTCCCTTCGCTTATGTGTTGATTACAGAAACCTGAATGACATTTCCATGGAAAACGTGTACCCCCTCCCCCTGATGAAGGACATGCTGGCCCACCTGGCCAAGGGGAAAATTTTTACGAAGCTCGACTTGAGAGAAGCATACTACCAGGTTCGAATTAAGGAAGGGGATGAATGGAAATAGAAACCCTCCTCAGTTCATACAATATTAGTAACATTTCCCATACTTGTCCCCCTTCCTCCCCCCATTACTCATGACTGCCAGAAAGAAGCAAAGCAAAGGAAGAAGATCTTGAAGGCTGGCATTTGGTCAGTTGGTCATGTAACTGGTTGGTCGCGTGGTGTGAAAGTCAACTGTTCAGGGGGTGGTCAGCTCTGTCATTGATTGGTCGTTCTGATGGTCTAGTGATTCCCAAACGGTTTCAATCCACCACCCCCTTGGTGCTACAAAGTCATCCTCAGTGCCCCCCACCCAGGGGTGGGATTCAAATTTCTTAACAACCAATTCTGTGGGCATAGCCTAATTTGTGGGCATGGCTTTGTCATATGACCAGGTGGGTGTGGTTTGGTGGCCATGTGATTGGGTGGGCGTGGCCACGTGGCCATGTGACTGGCAAACAAAATACAAGTGGCCCTCGCTTAATGGCTGGTTGCTTAGCAACTGTTCTAATTTATGACTGACCTCCCCAAAGCTACTTGGCCTGTTTTTGGAGTGTTGACAGCCATGTGCACACACACACACACACACACACACCCTTCTAACCCTGCTGGAGCAGGTAGTTGGACTAAATACCTCATTCACTTTTTCCTTCCTTCCTTCCTTCCTCCTTTCTTTTTCTTTCTGTCCCTTCCTTCTATCCCCCTCTTTCTTTGTCTATCCCTTTTCTTCCTTTCTCTCTCCCTTTTTCTTTCCCTTTTCTCTTTCTTTTCTTGTCCCTTCCTTTTCTCTCTCCCTCTTTCTCTCTCTCTCCCTCCATATCGCATTCATTTTTTCCTCCCTCTTTCTTTCTCTCTTTCTCTCTCTTTCTTTCTATCCCTCCTTTCCACCCCCTTTCTTTGTCTATCCCTTTGCTTCCTTCCTTTCTGTCTCCTTTTTCCTTTCTTTACTTTCTTGTCTGTTCCTTCTCTTTTCCCCTCCCTTTCTCTCTTTCCCTCTCTCTTTCTTTTCTCTCTCTCTTTCTCCATCTCTCTCTTTCTATCCCTTCCTTCCATCCCACCTTGTCTATGCCTTTTTTCCTTCCTCTTCCTTTCTGTCTCCCTTTTTCTTTCTTTACTTTCTTGTCTGTTCCTTCTCTCTTTCTCTCTCTTTCCCTCTCTCTCTTTCCCTCACCCTCTATCCCTTCTATCTACCTATTTTCTGCCCAGGCAGGCATGGTAATCTGTCAAAGGCCTGGGCTAATCCTGCATCACTCCGTTTCCCTTTTCAGAGGCCCCAGTCCTTAATCTCCCCATTCCTTCCCCCACAGCTGTCTCTTTCGTTGTCTTTCGTCATCCCACAGGTGTAACTTTATCTTCCTCCTGCAGCTGGCTGCCAGAGAAGGCAAGCCAGGGTTGAGCCATTGTAATTGCTGGGGTCCCTGACAGCCCATATTGCCCTTGTCACAAATGCCTGTAGCAGCCGCATGTTTTTTTCAGTGCGGCTGGACTGCAGGTGCACCGAAAAAAACATTCAGCTGCTGAAGGTTGTTTGCAGTGAAAATTACCAACCTCTGGCTTTGCTCTGCTTCTCCAACGTGCCGCTGCGGCTGCATTCTAGGCACCAGCCCCACAGGTCCACCCCATTGAGCCTGTTGCACCGGAGGGACTTGCCCAAGCAAGTCCGAGCAGAGTGGTACAGCAGTCAATGGGGTGAGCCTGCATAGCTGGTGCCTAGAATGCAGCCGCGGTGGCACATTGGAGAAGCAGAGCGAAGCTGGAGGTTGTAATTTTCACTGCAAAAATCCTCCAGCCATCACATGTTTTTTTTTGGTGCGCCTAGAGTCCATCTGCACCAAAAAAGGGACACAGCATCTGGAGTATTTGCAGAGAAAATTACTGACCTCCAGTTTTGCTTGCTCCGCTTCTCCAATGTGCCATTGTGGCCCTCAGTGATTCCACGCAATGTCATGCATGCCCAATAAGGACTGACTGGGCAGGGAATGGAGAAATGGGGGGAGAGGAGTGGAGCCAGCCTGGGGCCCGTTTTACTGGTTCTCCAAACTACCAGGAATGGTAATGAACCAGTAGAATCCCACCCCTGAATTGCGCCTTGCAATTGGCCCACCTCCAGCACTCCTCTGCTTCCCCCTTGCCTCTTAGCGCCCTCCTAAGTCATCCCACCTCCCCCAGGGGGGCAGTATCGCCCACTTTGGGAACTACTGGTCTAGTTTCTTATAGGTTTATATGCTGGTTCCAAATTTTGAATTTGGACAATCTAGAACTACGCCGCCTATGGTTTGACTTAAGCATAGTTAATAAAATAATCTGCTTTAATGTACTACCAATGGCTTTCTCACCTTCAACTGCAACAATACAAGAGCACACAATAGATATAAACTTAATGTACACCACTCCAAACTTGATTGCAGAAAGTACGACTTCAGCAACAGAGTGATCAATGCCTGGAACACATTACCTGACTCTATTGTCACATCCCCAAACCTACACTCCTTTTCCCTTAAACTAACCACGATTGACCTCACCCTCTTTCTAAGAGGTATGTAAGGGACATGCATAAGTGCACAACTGTGCCTACCATCCCTGTCCTATCGTCCCCAATTATTTGTACCCATTTCCTGTGTTTATTCTTATGTTTATTATCTTGTAAGCTATTGACAAATAAATAAATAAAATCCATATGTTCATAGATTGAAGCATTTGTAGAATGCCAGACTTTGGCAAATTGGTGTGCATGGTGAATGTTGGCATGGCCAATTATTTTCATTCCGCCCCAGTCTCACTGGTTTTGTTCAGTGTCGATATAAGTCGAGATCAGTGATTTTTGGTCATGTTACTCAGCCTCTAGCCAATGTTGATGAATCCTTTTTTTAAGCTGGACATTGAACTAGTTACAATTGTTACAACTGACTTTGTATATTATGTTGCTGATGTCTTTGTTCTGTATTTTGTTTTTGATCTTAGATAGCTATTGTCAGAGCATGGACGTGGGTTTGTGAGACACTATTATTCCCAGGAGTTGTAGAATCTTGACAGCCATTTCTGATATTTCTTTGATGGGACTTGTTTCCATGTTGCAGCTGGCTGAGTGGTGCGTAGGAGTTATGATATGCATTGGAGTATGAAGTTTTTGGGATAGCTATTGCAAAGGGAGACATTGGAAAAGTGTTTCTCTCTGCTTTTCTCAGCTACTTGGTGCTTCAGTGAGTCTTGGCTCTTCTGAAGAGGGCCTCAATGCAGCTCCTCGTGTGTAATAAGGTGGTTGCTTGTAAAACTAAGAATCTGGTTTATGTATGTAAATTTTCAGTATACGAAAGGAGCTGGAGTGAATGATGGGAGCTTATCTTACCATGCAGCGGCACTCAGGTCTCGAAAGAGGGCTTGCTAACTTCCAATGCAGTGTCTTAACTATGTGAACCACCATGCTCCCACCAAATCACTATCTCAGGGCAAGAAACAGTGCCAGAATTTGAAGAACTAGATCTCCAGTGTTCACTCCACATTATTCAGCCATTTCTGCTGTCCAAATAGTTTTGGACCTGAGCCAAATTTCATTCACCAAAACCTTTTGCTCAGCTGAGCCAATATCCATGTTTAAATCCATACTTGAAAAAAAACAACAATTAAAAAACTCTAGATATTATGAATGTTGTTTTATAAGAAATACTTTAGCCTTACTACTTCATGAGGACAGTAGGTCTCTTCTAAGATAATGTTTCTGTGATACATATAATTGTAATACTGTATACCTTTTATTCCAAAACAATCATTTTAGTCAAAAGCAAGTATATGTAGGGGTGAGATTCGACTGGTTCGGCCCAGTTCTATAGAACCGGTAGCTCCGAAGAGCAGCTGACACTGTACCAGTTATCTCTGAAGATCTTCTTTTCTTTGGTTGGGCCTACCCACCTGCCCAGGCTCTAGGCTGTCCTTTATTCTTACTTTAGTTGCTTTGCGTGGCACAGTTGAGTGCCATGTGTCAACAGGAGATGGTGATTGCTTGCAGGAAAGTTGTTTTGCCAGTACTGCACATGTGCGCGCAACACACGCTCACCAAACCGATTGTTATGCCGGTAGGATCCAATCCCTGAGTATATGCTGACTTAATCAATTCATTCTCAGGTGAGTAACAGCTTCCAAATCATACAAACACTTTTGTAATGAAATACAAACTGAACAACTTCCAAGTCTTTTCCCAGGATTGCAGTTTGGTCCCCTTTGCCCTAAATTATCTTTAATTTTTAAAATTCCCTTTTCTGTCTGAAAATGAAAGAAAAATATAGAAATGAGCACTGGTCCTACCATTAAGTAAAATGAGATGATTGTCTTAGATGGCAGAACATAACAAATACATACCATTTTACCTTCTCAACTATTTTATTGGGTTTGGGTGTGACAGACAATGATATCCTATTAACAGTGTTGACCTTTAAATCAAGCATTTTGCTGCCAGTGGAGCAAAGCTAATACTTCATGCAGAAAAAATATTGCAGTTGAGAAGTGGTATTCTATTGAACCTTTCAGTAAAAAAGCAATATTGCTGCTCTTAGAAGTTACCAAATACAAGCAAAAACCAAAACAATTTATTAGCCAGCTAGGACCAAGTTATTGAAGGTATTTTCCCTCTACTTCTGAGTGCCTCAAGAATGTTACCACCTGAAGTGAAGTTTTAAAAACTGCAGCTGTTTTTTGAGAGGTGGAGAGAGGGATAAAAGTAAAATAGATGCTTTAGGCCAATTACTTATAGTGTTATTATAGTTATTTTAGCTCTTAGTTAAGCATAAAGATTTATTAGATGTTGTTTAAAAAAAATGACTGCCCTGTCCATGGTAGTCATTGCTGAATTTAGGTGCTCTTACAAAGCTCCATGAATGTCATGGGATGTACAAATAAGTTTGAAGAACAGAAGATAGAGCAGCCAAGGAAACCCTCAGATAAGAGAAATGTAATTTGAGCAAGCATTCAGAGTTGACCCTTCCTAGTTCTCTTTAGTATAAAGTTGGATGGGGGCGAGTCACTTTCAGACTTGCAAGATTCTGTTACTGTAACCCACTGCTTTACCTTGGACTGTCAATAAACCCCGATACAGAGTCTTGGCTCATATATAGACTATGTACCATTTTGTTAATTACTGGTTTTAATAGTGATTTTAAAACTCTGATAATTTAGGTGAACAAATTTCTTGATATTACAAGCTGCCTACATTTTGAGATCACATTTGTTCATTCATTCACCTCACAGACCTCCATTCAGCAAGACAACTTTTTGTTTTGGTTTTGTTTTTGTTTCATCAGGGCATTTGTGAAGTATTGCGACTTGTTAACCTCAGCACTTGTCCATCTTATCAAAAATGGATCATTAAACAGCTGCATTTTCCCAAAAACAAAATATCCACAAAAGAAAGGCACCATATGAATTCTGGTATGTTACATGTTGACTTCTTTAAAGGTGTAATACTTGTAAATACAACGTATGCTAATGGTATTGGTCTTACAGTCCTAAGAATTAGTTTTTTGTGGGAAAAATATTTAAGGCAAAAATACTTGATTGGAAGGTAGAAAGAAAATATCCAGGTAGTCTTTGGGTTATGACCAGTTTTTCAATGACTGTTCAAAATTATAACAGTGCTGAATAAGGGGAGCTTGCAAAGAGTCCTTAGAATTCCTTAGCATTCCTGAAGTCATATGATCATGATCAAGCTTCTTTCTGCCCAGCTTAAAATCACATTTCAGCAAGCCATGGTCATGTGACTGCAATTTTAGAGATTTTGGAATTGCCATGGCTAAGCAATGTGATCATATGACGTTATACTTTATGACTGCATTGCTTGGTTTCCAGTCTCAATTACCATCATAATTGAGGATTCCCTTAATCTTTTTAGTTTGGTTTTTTTATTGATGTGTTGTGTATATCAATGTATACACACCAACACAAATCATTTTTATTATGCAACTATAAATTTACCTCAGTGTTAAATTATTTTTCCCAATTTAATTTGCAAGTGGGAATCTAAAAATATTAGACATTAAAAATTTAAGTTTTGATTATGATAAAAAGCAGACATTATGTCATACTATTCTACCAAGTTACGGTATATTTTCCTTTGCTAATCTTTGCATGAAATGCTTTTCAGGAAAGCATGTAATCCAACAATTTAGTTTAAATTTCTTTGAAACAGTCTAGTGCAATTCTAGAGAAACCTGTTTCTATAAAATAGTCATTGATAGAGAGAAAAGGGGCATTGGTCTTACCTGATACGCTCCTTTTTGGTGTGCTGAGAGAGAATCCAAGAATGGGTTAATTCTATCTCGGGAAGAGGAGAAAAGGCATCCAGCAGTCCTTGGGGTCACGGACTGTGGAGTGCATTGACCCCTTCTGCCCTGGTGTAGAACCTGGGTAGCTGGCTGTTTGACAGGGTGGCAAACAGGTCCAGGACTGAGGGCCCGAACCATTCTGACAGCTCCCTGAATAAGTCTGGATGCAGGTGCCACTCTGAATGGTTGACTGTGGTTCTGCTGAGCCAGTCCACCTGTACATTTGGTGTCCCCGAGATGTGTTCCACCCTGATGGAAAGAAGATGCTTCTCTGCCCAGAGGCCCAATTGTTTGGCTTCTTACATGAGGGACCTGGAATGGGTACACCCCTGGTGTATGGGCCTTGGTGGCTATATTATCCATCAGAATGAGGATGTGATGGTTCAAGATTGAGTCCTGGAACTCCGAGTGCCAACTGGGCTGCTCTGAGCTCCAGCCAGTTGATGTTGTTCGCCAGGTCTTCCAGCCCCCACTGCCTCTATGCCATCTGGGACTGGAAGTGGGCACCCCAGCCAAAGAGGTTGGTGTCTGTGGTGATGGTCAGGTGTCTGGGCTCCTTGAAGGCACATCCCCTGGTTATGGCCCAAGACACCCACCAATGAAAGAATTGAAGTACCTTTGGTGGGATCCGAACCTTGGCCATTGAGTTGCTCCTGCTGGACCTTTGGTAAGGCAGGAGAAACCATTGTAAGGTCCTGGCTTACAGGCATGCCCAGGGGACAATTGAGATGCAGAATACCATCTTGCCTAAGAGTTGCAAGAGGAGGGCCAGTGGGACTGTTTGGTCTGCACGGATATTGTTATGTATTAACATACTTACCTGCGATTGGTTGGTCTGTGGTGGCAGGAAATTTGAAGAGACATCACTGGCCACAGCCGTGAGTAGCCCGACTGTAAAAGGGCTGCCACGGTTTCTTCGGTGCTCAGTCCTAGAAGGAAGTAAAGACAATTGACGATCATGCTGGTGTCCTGAGTCTCATTCCCACGATCTAACACTGGCGACGAAGGTGGGATACTGAGACAAAGGGAACCAGTGAGCATGTGGCGGCCGATGAACATTGGCAACGTAATGAGACGAAATGACCAGAAACAACACACTACCCGTACCGTTCGATCCAGCAACCGAAGACTGGGGATCGTACATCGATTCCTCATGTTCCTCGAAGGGAGTGACCTCCATAATATATCCAAACACAGGACACACATTGCGGTCCTGCGGTATTCAAGATGGCCAAAGCTTTAGCAGCACCCACCAACGTGAACACGATGGCCTGGCCTGGCCAGATCTGGAAAGAATACTGAGGGCTCACTACACACCAACTGTCTCCTGTCTCATCAAAAGGCATGAATTTTATCAGCGTGACAAAAAAAAAAAAAGGCAAGAGCATCGGTGATTTCATTGCAACTCTGAGGGACATCACTGGAGCATACAAATTCTTAAACATGGATGAACCCATGAGAGACCGAGTGGTCCTGGGGCCGAGAGATCTTATACTACAGGGTCGATTATTAACAAAACCCAAAATAATACTCCAAGAAGCAATAGAAGAAGCTACCGCAGCAGAAGCAATGCGGAAATTGGTGGCCGCCATGCGGAAATGAACAAAGCGCCACCGGAAACCCTCCAAAACATCACCACAACCCACCACGAGGACATCGAGTCCCCATCAGAAGATGAGGAGGAAGAAGAAGGGGTAAATCAACTCTGTTTGGAACAGGGTAGAAGAGACAGGAATGGAAAAAGGAAGGAATTTCGTTGTGCTGGCTGCGAGGGGAACCATCCACGTTCCGAGTGCCATTTCCTAGATGCAAACATTGTGAACGAGTGCCATTTCCTAGATGCAAACATTGTGAACGGCAGGGACATATTGCTCGGGAATACTGAGCAAGAAAGAAAACTATGGCCCTCAACAAAGATGGAACACCCCCCCACCCCAAGGAGGGAGAAACAAACAGGGAGCCCCTGGAACCAAGACAACAGAAACAGGTGAGGGGAAGAGACAAGCAAAGGAAGAGAAGAAACACACACCAGACGGTGACCATCAGACACTCCAACACAACAAACGCCAGGAAAGTATATATCCAGATCACCATAGAGGGTGAACCCTGTCAGATGGAAGTGGATTCCAGGTCATATTTGTCAATGGTATCATGGGACACTATAAAAAGACTGATACCAAACATAAACCGGGAAGGACTCAAAAGACAAACACTGATGCGGAAAGACTACCAAGGAAATAAAATACCCGTAGTGGGCACCGGACAATTCAAGGTAACATTCAAAAAATACACCAGAGTTCCACTAACAATCGGCCAAGCCTCCTGGGACTCGAATGGTTTGCACCATTAGGAATCAAAGTCACAGGTATAAACAGCATCACCGAGACAGAGTGGGAAGAGGACCTGATGGAAGAATTCCAGGATGTGTTCGACAAAGAACTGGGCAAGTACCGGGGATCCCCAATTTCCTTTAATCTAAACCCAAAATAGCCCCTATAAGGTTAAAGGCAAGGCGGGTTCCTTTCGCACTAAAGCCAAAAATCGATGAGCAATTGGATAAACTCATTGCACAAGGGGTTTTAGAACCAATTGACCACACAAAGAGGGAAACCCCAATTGTTACACCAATCAAACCTGATGGGTCGGTGTGCATCCGTGGGGACTACAAAGCAACTCTTAACCACACGCTCCAACAAAGTGCATACCCAGTCCCAGTGGTACAGCATCTATTACATTCCCGGGGGGGGGGGGATCTTCATGAAACTAGACCTCTTACAGGCCTACCAACAGTTACCTGTTGATCCTGAAATAGCCGAAGCCCAGACAATCATGATGCACAGGGGGGCATTCAAATGCAACCGACTACAATTTGGCATCAGCATCGCCCCAGAGGTGTTCCAGAGCTTAATGGAATGGCTATTTCAAGGGATAAAAGGGGTGGTACCATACTTTGACAATGTCCTAGTATCAGCCAAGGACAAAAAACAATTGTGAGACCGCCTAAGGGAAGTCTGAAGTAAATTCAAGGAGGCGGGATAAAAGTAAAAAAGGAGAAGTGCAATTAGCCGCCGACATAGTTGAATTCCTAGGATATCTTATAGACAGTGAAGGAATCCACCCCACAGAAAATAAAGTCAGAGCAATCAAGGAAACCCCCAGACCCACAAATAAAACTGATCTGCAAGCTTTCTTAGGACTCATTAACTTTTATAATATATTCCTACCACAGAAACCAACCATTGCAGAACCACTACACAGGTTGCTTGACAAGAAAGCAACCTGGGCCTGGGGGCGATGGGAAGAAATGGTTTTCTAGGAAATAAAAACTTGATCACATCAGACCGCGTACTAATACAATATAGTGAAACCCTTCCAATAACACTAACCTGTGATGCATCACCTTTCGGCATTGGCGCTATACTCAGACATGTATTACCTGATGGGAAAGAAGCACCCATAGCATTCTATTCAAAAACTCTGTCAAAACTGGAGCGGAACTACAACCAACTAGACAAAGAGGCATTGGCGGCTATCACCAGAATAAAACGTTTCCACAAATATATCTACAGAAGAACTTTCACACTAGTCACAGACCACAAGCCACTCCTGGGCATCATTGCAGGAAACAAAGCTATAACTAGCATACTGTCACCACGAATGATGTGGTGGTCAGAATTCTTGGCTGCCTACAACCACAAATTAATCTACCGACCTGGAAAGGACAAAAATCATGCTGATGCGCTGAGCCATTGCCCTCTACTTGACATAGAAGACGACCCAGCACCAACCACATTGACCCTCCAAATAGACACATTAGAAAACCTACCCATAACAGCAGCAGACATCACTAGGGAAACAGCTCGAGACAAAAACCAGGCGCGGATTTTAAATTGGGTAGGAAAAGGATGGCCAGAAACTGAGATCGACAGGACCGCCAAACCATTCCGGAATAGACAAACAGAACTCTCAAAGCTGAAGGGGTGCATACTATGGGGGGATTGGGTGGTCATTTTAAGGAAACGCATACTAGAAATGTTACATGAGGGACACCTGGGTATTGTAAAAATGAAATCCCTGGCAAGGAGTTATGTATGGTGGCCAGGGATGGATAAGGAAATAGGGGACTGGGTAGCAACGTGTAAACGCTGCCAGGAATCCAGACCAACACCCCCAACAGCACCAAAACACGAATGGGAAACACCAAGGGGACCATGGTCAAGATTATATGTTGATTTTGCAGAGCCAACCAAGGGACACACATTTCTAATAGTTGTAGATGCTTACTCCAAATGGCTAGAGGTAAGCATCATGCACTCCACCACAACAGAAGCTGTCATTAGACAGCTCAGAAAACTTCTTTTCAACACATGGATTGCCAGATTTAATAGTACCCAACAACGGGCCACAATTCTTTTTCTTTTTTTAACAAACTTTATTATTTTTTTTTAACACACATAAACAAAACATAGGATGTAGTAACATAAAATATCTTTTCTAGAAGAAACAAATAAACCATCTTATTTAAAAAGAAGATAATTCCAAATTATCACACTTCTATATATATATTTATCTTATCTAATCAACTTCATATCTTTTCAAAACTTTTCTTTATTACTCCCTTTCCTTCTATTTAATCATATTTCTTCTGCCTTAAAAATATATACTCACTGAATATATTTTCATTAGTATTCTTCCACATCCTGTCAGACTTAAACAAACATTACACAAAACATAAATACATAAAACTTCCTTTTGGAAGGCGGCTTACCCCAAGTTAACTCTTTTTATACAGACATCAATCAAAATTTATACTCACTTAATGTACTATCTCATATCTTATTTAGCATTCTCTATTTTCCATATATTTTCTCTCTCCTATTCATTCTTTTAATTCTATTTTATTTATTCCATCTCAATTAAATAATTATATTTGTGTCTTTGGTCTGTTTTCTTTCAATCACCTACTTATCCTTTCTATCTAATACAATATTTCTCCTGTAAACCCAGATTGAAGTATGACAACTTTTAATCTTCCCCCTAAATAACACTTAAAATAATACATATTTTCCATGCTGATTCTGCTCCGTGCATTCAAAGTATTACATTTCAAAATAGTAAAACAAACAAATAACATTGAGTTTAATAAATAATAATAAAACTAAAAACAAGTAAAAAAGAAATATTAAATTTATAATATAGTAAAAACAATGTTTCATAGGAAATTAAATTCTATTATTAATTCTTGAACAATAAAGGTACTATTTCATAAGAAATTAAACTCTATAATTAAATCATGACTTCACTTTAATACATTTTTAAATCATATAATATTCTAATTTTCTAACTCAACATCAAATACTAATGTCTACAATACATTCTTATGTACTTTTGCAGAATCATTTAAAAAAAAAATATCTCACCCCTTATTTCTGAAAAAAAAACGTTTTTTTTCATCTTGTTTAAAGCCTTTATGACTTCTCTTTCCTTTCCCCCTTTCTTTCTTCTTCATTCTAACTTTTTGACCCCCCCATCTCTCCAATTTCACTCTCTTAATCTTCCCTCTCTGTTGTATTTCTCTTTTCTGTTGCTTTCTGACATCATATCGCTTTTCCATCTCCTTTTTCTTTTTCTTGGTTGCTTTTTTAAGTTCTAAATTCATCTTTTCCTTGCCCCCCTTCCGCTTTTCTTCCTCCACTAAGTGTGTTTGTCCATTAAAGATGGCTTCTTCTCCTTCATCCCAGCCTTCCTGTCGTATTTCTTGATAGGCAGAAATCGCCATTTCCAAAAAGTGAAAGATAGTTCCAAAAGAGCCCTTATCTTCTTTTTTCATTATTTGAAATTCCATTTGTAGTCCTTCAAAAGATAATGCCATTTTTTCTTTCTTTCTTTTTTAATGCAACCCTAATGTCTTTAGTCCCTTTTTTTAAAAAAACAAAATTTCACAGAGATCTCAAAGTCACAAAGCAAACCAAATAAAAACAGTTTCATTTAGCACTTTCTTCTTTCTATATTTTCACCTCCTGGGGTAGAATTCAAATACACTTCCAAGATGATCTTCTAGAAGTCTTAATGTTTTTTAATCCTGTTCTTATAGGCTCAAAGCAATCTCCTTCAGTGCAATCTTATAATAAGTCTTTATCTTTATCCCTTCCCCTTGTAAAAAATAAAAAGAATTTTAAGTTTTTTTTTAAATCCAATGTCCAGAAATCCTTTATCCCTTGGCTTTAAATTTCAAATTGAGTTACCTTCTGTGCCCAAGTAGATTTTCCAGATCTCCGTCTGCTATTTCTATGGGGTGGGAGAGTTAAGAAATTTTTTTCCCCCCTTAACAGCTTTAACCGCAGCTTTCCAGTCTTCTTTGGGAAACAATGTATCCTCAGGCAATTCAAACAGTTCAGTTTCCAGGGTAATTAAGAGTTGTTATTGTCTTGGCTCAGCCAGACTTTCACATTCTCCTGCATCCTCCAGCACAAATCTTACCCGACTGCAGGCTTCTTTGTGACGGCCATCACTGACTGCTGCTCCACCACCTTGGGAAAAAGGGGTTTTTCCAGCTGGGGAGGGGGTCTGCGACACTCCCAAACCCCTGTCCGGATCCCCTCTCTCTTCGGCTGTCTCTACAGGGCAGCCATATCCCCCAGACCCATTTGGATCGGGGGCACCTTGGCAGCAAGTGCAGCAGGAATCGCAGACAAGCGAATTCCTGCTGCCGCCGAAGCCACGCAAAACCGGAAGTCCTACGGGCCACAATTCATGGCAACAACATTCAAGGGATTTCTAGCACAAAATGGGCATGCATTGACAGCGCCAGGATACCCATCCACGAACGGACGGGCGGAACGCATGATACGTTACATGAAGGAAACATTATAAAAGCTGGGGCCTAGGGACACACAAGAAAAGATAGATAAGCTACTAAGCATACAGCATATGACACCCAGTGCCATAACAAATAAAACTAAAATCACACCTACATATAGCCCAGAAAAACCAGCAGATTCCTCTAGTAATTGCCACACATTTCAAACAGGGAACCCAGTATACACAAAAAAATCTTATGGGGGAACCATTGTGGATACCAGCAAAGGTGACCCAGATAACTGGACCCCATTTGTACAGGGTAGACACCACGGATGGGAGGAGCTGGAAGAGGCACGTAGACCAGCTCAGATCTAGAGTTATGAAGGGTGACCCAAACCAACCCACGGAAGAGGAGGGAGACCCCTCAAACAAATCCAGGGAAGAAGGGGGAGACCCTTCAAACATGACCATAGGAGAGGGGGTGACCCCTCAAGCAAGCAAAACACAACCAGAGAAGAGGGGGGAGACCCCTCAAATCAGACAAAACACAAGTAGAAAGGGAGGGAGAGATCCTCCATGAACAAGAGAAACAACAGAACAAACCCTGACAACTATGCAACAACCACTACTAACATTAGCCCCGGTCGGGAAACGCAAACACGTATCTGAGACCAGGGAAGAAGGCAGGTTGGGGAGACAGGAACAGGTCCAGAAGGATAGCGGGAAAGCAGCCCCTGGTGGGAGCAGCCAAACCAACTCAACCAGCCAGGAAATTCCTGGCGGGAGCTGCATGGCCAACTCAACCTTCCAAGAGGTTCCAAAAGATGGACAGGAGGAACAACAGATCTGTTCGAGCAGTCCAGAGGCCAAACTGCGACTGAGCTGTGCAGGTCCAGTTGAACCCATAAAAGCCCCACCTACCTACGTGATTACGTACTGTAGGCAAGGCTCAGATTGGTTGAACCAGACCAGGTGGGGAGGGGTGTTATGTATTAACATACTTAACTGTTTTTGGACGGTCCATGGCAGCATGAAATTTGAAGAGCCATCACTGGCCACAGCCATGAGCAGCCCGACTGTAAAAGTGCTGCCGCGGTTTCTTCGGCGCTCAGTCCTAGAAGGCAGTAAAGACAATTGACGATCATGCTGGTGTCCTGAGTCTCATTCCCGCGATCTAACAGATATGATTCTCCAAGGCCTTTATGCTGTCCTGCCACTACTGAGATAGGTAAACCTTGCATGATGAGGTATCTATGACTGCCCCCAGGTGCAGTAATTGGGTGGTAGGCGCCAGGTGGCTCTTCTCAAAATGGAGAATCCATGGTCTTGAAGGACCTGGATTGTGACTTTCAGTTCCTCTGCTACCCAAAGGTGGGAGGAGGACTGTATCAATATATCATCCAGGTAACATTGGACACGAATGAGTAATGCCCTGAGGTGTGCCACCAGTATTTTGGTGAAAGTTCTGGGCGCTGAGGACAGTCCAAAGGGTAGGGCCTTGTACTGATAGTGATGGCCTGCATAGTAGAAGTGTAGGAACTGCCAGTGGGATGGCAGGATAGGTATGTGGAAGTATGCCTCTGTCAGGTCTATGGATGTAAGGAAGTCTCCTTCTCAGATGCTCCCCAGTATGGACTAGAGGGACTGCATCTTGAATCACCTGTAAGTCAGATGGTTGTTTTAGTCTTTTCAGGTCCAGAATTGCTCTCCACTCCCCACCCCCTGAGGACTTTGGGATTACAAAATAGGATGGAGTAGAATCCCTGCCCCTGTTGGCCCTCTGGGACTGGTTAGATAGCTTGAATGTCCAAGAAGTGCTGGATTGCAGTCTCCCTGAGGCCTCTCTTTGTATTGTCTTTTGAGATGGGGCAATGAATGGAGAACCTCGGAGGTGTGAAAGGAATTCGAGGGTGAGATCTGATCTCACCATCTCCCGGACCTATGTGCCTGTTTTAGTTTCCTCCCATTGATCGGCAAAGAGGCTTAGGGGGCCACCAATGGGAGCATTGGACATGCAGTCATTTGGAGCAGCGAAAGGGATGACTTCCGCCACCATGAAATCACCATTTGGCCTGGAATTGCTGCCTGTTCCTATCTCTATACCCAGATCTATCGGGCTGGTGATTATGTCTTTGAAAGTAAGCCCTCTGTGGAAAGCCAGATCTGTTTTAAATGAGGGCCTATGAAAATAAGGTGAGGGGCAGCTTTCAGCTCGCCTGAATAAGGATGGTAGTATCTTCCTCTTGTCCCTTGTCTCCACCAGAATGGGGTCCAAGAACTCCCCAAACAGTTTGTCTCCTTTGAAGGGAGCAGAGGCTAGCTTCCATTTGTGTTTTGTGTCTGGCTGCCAGTGCCGGCGCCACAGCAGGTGGCGGACTGTCACCAATGATGCGACGACCCTGGAAGCAAACTTTGCAGCATTCAGAGTGGTATCAGCCAAGAATTCTGTGGCCACTGCAAGTTTATGTCCTGGTGAGTGCAGAAGTCACCAGATTCTATCTTGCATCTGCTGAAGCCAGAACAATGAGAGGTGTCCGTAGCCGCCTTGACTGCCCAAGCAGACGTCTGATGGGCATTATGGAGTGTCAGCTCTGCCTTCCTGTCTGCTTTTAGGACATTCTCTGTGTCAGTAGGCATGACAGAGAAGGATTCCAAGACCACCACCAGCCCATCTACTGCTGGTATTTGCAGTGCCTCAGTGAGTTCCAGGGCCACGTTATAAAACGTCTTGTTGCTCCCACTCGGTTTGGGATATGTCCCTGGTGAGACCCATTGCCGCTGGTCCACACCCAGAAATAATTTTGGTAAGGGAATCACTTCAGCCTCTGTGGGCAATTCTGAAAAAAGTAATTTGCTTGGGTCAGCTAAATCCAAGGTTGGATCTGGGATAGCTGAATCTGCTCCCAAGCAAGCTGTATTCTTGGCCTTCAAAGGAGAGATTTGAACAAAGTAGGGTGAAAAAGGCCTGTGAAAGCTGGGTGGTCCAGGGCTATTCCTTCCTTTTCAGAAAGTTCCAGTTCTTTCTGCCCCTCCTCATCATAGAGTGATGATCAGCTCTGCATGGAGGGTGTGGGAGAATAAGGCCCCTGGAGGGCCTTGGAATCCCTTGGAACCTGGGTTGGCTGATGCTGCCCTTGGTGCAGGGAGAAATCAGACGCCACAGAGGCTACTTGCTAGCTTTGCTGCAAGCCTGCAGCAATCCCTTGTTTAATGGTTTCTGAAATCAAAAACTTCATATTAGAGGGAATTTCAGGTTTTTGGCTGTCCCCTGGGTGGAGCCCTGCCATTGTGGGGGTAAAGGTGGCCTCTGGGGTAGGCCTCACCCTTCTCAAAAGCTGTTCCCAATGTCCTGTTGCTGGAAGCAGATTTGAACAGGATTGAAACAGGCCTCATTGCTGTTAGGCAATGTAAAGCATTGCTGAGATGACTGCTCTCCAGCGCCATCTGGAGACCATGTCTGGGAGTGTGAGTTGTTTATCTGCCTAGCCTCATTTAAAGGTTGTAATGGCTCAGTGTAAAATGCACGTGAAAGGGCAGTGTCACCTCCTGGGGAATCTACTTTCCCTCGCCACTCTGCCTCCTTTAAATGCCTTAGCTATTTCTTTGTCCAGGGATTTCTGTCTTCTCCTCGTATCCTTTTCCTCAGCCTTTGTGGGCTTTTTAGATGCTAGGGCTTTTGCCCTGATTTGGGCTGCTTGCTCTTGTAACCACTGATTTAGGCTTTGAGGAGCATTTCGGTGGAGCCTGAGGCTGTGGTGATAAAAACAGTTCAGTCACACTTACGGACACTAGACGGTTCCCAGTAGTCATGGAGGCTTCCATTCTGCTGGAGCCAATTCCTAAAGAGGCAGAGGCATTTAGAAATTCTGCTGACATCAAGAGTGTGCACTAGTAGACCAGGCAGTGACTCTAGCCCCCTCCACAGCTGTGGGAAGATCTGAGGGACCTTGGTCCGTTTTTTTGGACTGGATCTAAGGTGGCTATGCTGGTTGGAACCAGGGAGCCTGTCTGACAATTCACTCCAGCTGGGAGTGGCTCCTGAAAGGCAGACACGTTTGGAAACTCTGTTGCCTCGGCTAACCAAAAGCATCAAAGAGTGTGCACTGGTAGACCGGGCAGTGACTCTAGCCCCCTCCGCAGCCATGGGAAGATCTGAGGGGCCTTGGTCTGCTGTCCTGGACTGGATCTGAGATGGCTATGCCGGTCAGAACTAGGAATCCTGCCTGTCAGTTTGCATCCTCAGCGAAGTGCTGGAGGAAGCCATTGTTTCCCTGTCCAAAAAAGAACCCTAGGAATGGGACGTTTTCCCTTGCTCATTAGAAATATTGGAGCTAATTAATATACATCTGTATGAGCTAAAGACTGAGTCAAAACTGGGGATAGCAGGCAAGGGAGGCGTGTCCACACAAGTTTGATAGACTCAGTCTAATGAGCAATGAGACAGAATTAACTGATTCCTGGTTTCTCTTGTCAGCACACTGGAGAACGACTTACTTATTTAAGGAAGGTACAACAAAAATACTTGAAGCCCACCTAAACTAAGAAGGAAAAGAATAAGTGAAGTAGGGCCTTTATTTAAAATATCCTATGCTATACATGGCATTAATCATAGAGAGAGAGAGTGTGGTGAATTCTGAGGTAAAATATAGGAAATGGGAAATGGGAGGAAAAAATGGAAAATATTTTTTATTTATTTATCATTTTCAAAGTTTACTGAAGAATAGAGAGACAAAAACAAGAAAAACATCCATTCTTCACAACTGAAAGCTATTCCTTCCTTTTTTCTAAGTTTCAGAATCAGCATTTGGCTTGAATAACTTTTTTGCTTCAATTGCATGGAGCACTTTTATCAAATCTTCACCCTTATCATATTTATTTGCCTTTTACGTGTTCTGCCTTAATCTTAATACAGTATTGCATGGATGAAAACACTGTAAGAACAGACAAGAAAGGTGAAAAAGTTCTAATTTAACTCCTGATTTTAAAAGCTATCCAGGTATGAAAGCAAAGGATAGACTTTGATTGAATAACCTCTGCAATATCTCTCCCCGCGCCCCACTTTCCAGATATTGCCTGTGTTGATAGATTCAAAAGCAGTATGTGGAACTCCTACTCCGGACACAAATTGAGGGACTTGAAATCCTATTACTTACAGAGGAAGAATTTATCCTGTGAAAGCTATAAAAGCTATGAAAAGCAGATCTATCGCTCCAATAAGAATTGTAAAAGTGTAGTGATAGATGAGCAGAAGCCTGAGAAAAGGTATGAAGAGCATTGTATGGGTCTCTGAAGGATGGCATATTTTTTGGTGCTTTGTTTTCATTCCTGGAAGGTCTGAGGCCTTGCTGAAGGCAAGCTGTCTTGGAGTCCAAGCACTATACAGGTAAATTGAAGGTGCTCACAGTAGAGGATAGATCAGGAAAAAGCTGCAGATCAAGAACTAAGTCTCTGATACGGTGGTGTAGAAGATAAACTAATCATAGAAATACTGTTGGAGGCCAGTTTTTCGCTTTGCCAAAGACTGCATGAATTTTCATCAAAGTAGGCACTTTTACACCAAATTGTCATTTTTTTGGCCCATTTTTCAGCCATTTTCAGGACCTTTTTCTGGGCCACTTTTCATACTGTATTTTGAGCCATTTTAGGCCATTTGGGGGCCATTTTTCACTTGAAAAATTGCCAGAAATGGCTTGGGAAATGGTCTGAAAATGGCCAGAAAATGCCCCCCCAAACCAGCCAGAGAATGCCCCCAAAATACCCTGAAAATGGCCATTTTGGGGTCATTTTCTCCCCATTTTTCAGCCCTTTTTTTGGCCAAAAAAACCCAGCCAAAAATGGTCCAGAAAACAGCCACTAAAATGGCCATTTGGGGGTCATTTTGGGGCTCACTTTTCAGTTGTTTTTGGGCCATTTTCAGATCATTTTCTTGGCTATTTTGGGGGCTGTTTTTTGCCTGAAAAATGGTTCAAAAGGCAGTAGTGGGATTAGCCGGTTCACCAAACTGGGGTCAGGCAGTGGTGGGATTAGTCGGTTCACCAAACTGGGCAGAAGTTTAACAACCAGTTCAATTGAACTGGTCCAAGCGGCTGAATCCCACCTCTGGTGGGCACGCTTGGGTTACAAAATGCCAAGCAATAGAGACAAATTAACAAAGTATATAGGGGATCCAGGTTCAAGTCTCTGCCCTCCCAAGCTTGTCAGGATCACAATAAAATTAGTACATGCCACAGATATCTAAATAAACTTCAAGCCTGGTGCCATGTTACTAAGCCTTATTATAATGAGAGAAAACTACAATAAATTGGAGGGAGGATCCACACCCCTACCTCCTTTTTAAAAATCTATCAGTGAGCAATCATGTGCCTTGGCCACTCCAAAGCAATGAAAGAGACTCCTGTCCCAAAGGTGCTTTTTTCAAGAGGCAACTGGACTTCCTTGGTTTCCAGAAAGTCCAGTTGCCTCTTGAAAAAGCATCTTTGGACAACCATAACCTGGATTACTGAAGAATCCCCATAAACGAGAGACTCCTGTGCTCAGTGAACTGACAAAGCACCCTTTCCCACCCAGGAGAAGCAATCCTTAGATCCATTTGCATTACTTAAAGATACCAGCTGGTTTCACTCACCTCACAAGATATCCTAAGGAAATCATCCAGATTTAAAGAAAGATCTTATGCCACCAGAAAGGCAGTAAAAAAATCCGTGCCAAGCTTGCATCCTGTCTCTTGGAAGTACATCCCAAAAGGACAGTGTCAGGAACCAGTAAAGCAGTGTAAAAAGCTTAAAACAACCCTTTCCCTTTAAGAAAGCGAAGCAAGCAGCAAAGAAGAAGAAAAAACTTCAGAGAAGCAGCTCAGGCTACATTAAGTCTGGGTGTACTACCAAGAACCACTAGCTGTAACAATGTAACAAGACTTAATTGCAGAGGCAGTTTCTGAAAACACTTAATAAAGGGCAATGAAGATAAGGATTAGGCTAGAAACAATACATAGAGGCACACCAGAACGTCTCCTCCCTGCCTTCCTGACAGGATTCACTGTCTAATGTGGGAAAAGCAAAAGGCTGTTTCTTCCAACTGCCTCCGCCGAACTGCTCAGAAAGTTAGCTGACGGTTCACCCAAATCTGTGCTGGGCTGAATCCCACCACTGGCACAGAAGGTAAAAATCCAGGGGAAAGCCACATCAAATCCCACACTGCAATCCTGACATACTCTTGCTTGATGAATCTGTGGTGCACTTGCATGCCGCCTTTGCCAAATGTAGCTTTTCTTTAAGAGGAGCTAAGTGGCTTGGAGCCAGGTTAGGAACCATCTTCTCCTAGTCATTTCTGTCCCTCCAATTTAGTCAGGCGGGTTTGGTAAATCCCATTAGCCAAGGAATATTAGTTGGAAGGGACTTGGAGATATTCTTTCTCTGCCAGTCCCTGACTTCTGAAATATTATTTTGTACTCTCTTAATTGTTTTAATGTTTTATAATGTACCCTGCCCAGAGTTGCATGTTGAGATTGCCAGCTATAGAAATCAATCAATCAATCAATCAATCAATCAATCAATCAGACAAATAAATATTGGGTGTTGTACAATAGGACCAGCTCAAAGCAATAGTTTCTACAAACATAGGTTTCTCTGATAAACAGTGTGGGCAATTTAAGCTGCTGCATTATGGCCTCATCTATGAAATTAGCTGCTGTATCTAAAAAAGTAGAGCCTTTTATTTGTATACCTGAGAGTGTACAAAGAATAGCAGGGACAATTTACCTATTGTTGATTGAGGTCTTAATTGTTTGAGGGCACTGCTGTTAAGCTCCTGAGAGAAGAATCTGTCAAGTTTCCTGAAGTTGAGACTTTTGACCAATTTGGGCACTTGCTTGCCATATGGCATACAGTTCCGGGGGGGGGAGGGGAGAAACAGAGGGAGGCAGAGAGAGAGAATAGGGAGGGATGGAGGGAAAGAGAAATGCTATTACAAAAGTTTTTCTTTTTATTGTTGCTAAACATAATGTTTTAAAAGCAGAAAGTTGCTCCAAAGGAGTCTTTGAGGGCTGAATATGGAAAGGCATGGATTTCCTCTGCCTTCTGCATTCCCACCCCATGCTGAAGCGAACCAAATGGGCTGGGATCTCCCCGCTAAGTGGCTCTGCCAAACCCACTTGCAAAGTCTGCTGAGCGCAGCTCCAAACATTCGGCTCACACATCCCTCCCAGCCAGTGCCACTGAAGGGGAAAGTGCATGCACTGCCTGCTCTGCTCTCACTGGCCAGAGGTGGGGCTTCACGCCGCTGCCTCCCAGCCAGAGAACCATGTTTGTTTGCTTGCTGGTCACCTCTGAGGAGGGAGCTGCGCTCAGGTTGCCCCACCCCTGCCATGGAGGAAGAGAGGGAGAGCAAAGAGGGGGGTCTCCCCGACAGGATCCAGGTTGGAGTTTCCTTATTTTGTGTGGATCTCTAATGCTTGACTTTGCCTGCCAGCCTTCACTCCCACTCCACAGCCCAAGTGGTTGGATTCACATGACATGTGAAGCTGGACAGGAGAGCATAGATAGATAGATAGATAGATAGATAGATAGATAGATAGATAGATAGATAGATAGATAGATAGATAGATGGAGGGAGCAAGCCTTCTCTATCATGGACATGTCCATTGCAACAACATCTTCCCAGAGATGCACACAGCACCTTCTCCCCTAAGGTTCCAAAAAGTGCTTCAGATCTAGCTTTGTCCCCAGCCTGCAGTTGTGTGGCCCCTGGTATGAGTTGTTATTCTTTGATTATTTTAGTCCAGGCTGCCTATGAGGCTATATATTTTTACCTACTTTAACTGATTTATAAAGCAATTTTGTTTAACTGGATTCCCTGCAGATTAACAGAATAACAATTTGAAGGGACCTTGGAGGTCTTCTAGTCCAACCCTCTGTCAGGCTGGAAACCCTATACTATTTCAGAAAAAATGTTGTCCTATCTCTTCTTATATCTTCCAGTGTTGGAGCATTCACAACATCTGGATAGAAGTTGTTCCACTGATTCATTGTTTTAACTGTCAGGATATTTCTCCTTAGTTCTAGGTTGCTTCTTCCTGCTGCCCAACATGGGTGTGCTGGCTGGGGACTGTGAGATTTGCGGTTTAGACTCATCTGAACGTTAGGATATAGAGAGCCACGGAAATGGCCTTGAAGCAAATCTTGAGAAACTGATGACAGATGCATTCCTTAAATCTTGGGAATGGAGACTGCATTAAGAGGAGACTCAGGTTGGATCCTCCCTGCCTCCCAGGGTATAAGAGAAAGGGGAGAAATAAACAGAATCAAATTTGCAGGAGTTTTTATTAGAACCCACCTAAATAAAGTAAAATTCTGGTTCTCCTGCAGAATTTGCTTCCTGATTTGGTCTTTCTCCAAGGGCTGATATAGGGAAGGAAAATAAAAGCAGGGGCTGCCTTGTTTTGAAGATGTTCCTTGTTTTAGGTTTTTTTTTTTTTGGTTCTTCTGAATTCAGAGGGGAAAATATTGGACTTTGAGAGTAAAACCTTACATAGACCAAGCAAGAGTTAATATATAAGTTTATCTGCTTAAATTCAAGCATCCTTCATGAACCGGTACCATCTGAAGAACAAGAGATGGTGCAGAACGTTGTATCAGGAGTATTCAGACAGAAATCACACTCTACAGCCTATGGAGAAATGCCAAATTCTGTTGCTGCGGCTGTATATATCCGACTAGATCAACTCTATAAAGGAGATTACTTAGTAAGTAAATTTGTAAGTTGACACTTGGGGATAGTGATAAAGATACAATGGCTACATTAACATGAAAAAAGCAAAACTAATCCTGAATGTAATGTAATGTAATCTGATTTAATGTATTTCCTTTACTTCATTTATTATATATTTTAATAGCCATTTGAGGGCTGTGTGTACGTGCATATAGTACTTTATCAGGATCAATGACTAGAAATGCCTCACATTTCCTAATCGTACCACAACTAATTGCAATGATCTACTAGATATTAATTTTATAGAAGATAACGTTGAAAAGGCACTACGCAAACTAAAACTATCTCTATCTATTGGCCCTGATGGATTATGTGCCTACTTCTGAAAAAAAGCTTTCCACTGCCATAGCCAAACCACTAAGCACCATCTACGAAATATTTTTTAGATCCAGCACTCTGTCCGACCTATGGTCAATAGCCACGGTCATTCCTATCTTCAAAAGGGAGACCCCCGCCTAGTTGAAAATTACATTATATTGTGTCACCTGCAAAGTCATGGAATCAATCATCAACCAATCCATTACTCTCCACTTAGAGACAAATAACCTACTCTCTAACAAACAGTTTGGTTTCAGAAAAACATTGTCCTGTAATCTACAATTCCTATCCTTCAAAAACATTTGGACAATACAACTCCACCATTTACATAGACTTCTGCAAAGTATTTGATTCAATGGTACACGACAAACTACTGTTAAAGCTATGCTCTTACGGCATTTCTGGATCACTGCACAAATGGATAGCTGCATTCCTGTCAAACGGGCAACAAGCAGTCAAAATAAGGAGTGCTCTATCAAACCCAGCACCAGTTAATAGCAGTGTCTCCTAAGGCAGCATTCTAGGACCCACTCTCTTTTTAATTTACATAAATGACCTTTGTGATCATATTAAAAGCAACTGCATCCTCTTCACTGATGACATAAAACTATTTAACACCACTGACAATACTGCTGCTATACAAAGCGACTTGACTATGTTTCAGAACGGTCGAACAATTGGCAACTTCAAATCTCAACCAATAAATGCTCTGTCTTACACATTGGCAACAAAAATCAGAACACTAAATACAAACTGGGAGGATACGACCTTGTAGATGACCCTCAATTTGTCAAGGACCTAGGAATACTCATTTCAAAAGATCAAAGCCCCAGAACTCACTGTTACAGCATTGCCAAAAAAGGCATTAAGGGTTGTTAACCTAATTTTGCAAAGCTTCTTCTCTGGTAACATTGAACTGCAAACCAGAGCATACAAAACCTTTGCCAGACCAATTCTTGAATACATTCATCTGTCTGGAATCCACACTGTATGGACATTAATACAAAGTTCAGAGCTATTTCATGAGAAGAATACTCCACTCCTCAGCTCGCAATAGATTACCTTATGCCACCAGGCTTGAAATTTTGGACCTAGACAACTTAAAATTATGCTGCCTAAGGTCTGTCCTAAGCTTAGTACACAAAATAGTCTGCTACAACATCCTACCTGTCAATGACTACTTCAGCTTCAACCACAATAACACATGGGCAAACAATAGGTACAAATTCAAAGTAAACCGTTCCAAACTTGATTGCAGAAAATACGACTTAAGCAACAGAGTGGTCAATGTTTGGAACTCACGACCTGACCCTGTTGTTACATCTTCAAACCCCCAAAACTTAAACCTTAAACCTTAAACTGTCTACCGTGGACCTCACTTTATTCCTAAGAGAGGGCATGCTTAAGCACACCAGTGTACTTACTGTCCCGGTCCTACTGTTCCCATTCAAACTCATTTATTATGTATATATTTATATCTGTTTATACTTATATGTATATATATTACGTTCATACTTATACTTGTTTTCTCATAAATGCTTGACAAAAATAAATAAATAAATAGACATGGGGGGGGACCCTCCATTTTTAAAAAGTAAAAATTGATCAAGGACCAAGCACCATGGGGCGGGGGAAGAAAACCATAGTTTCAACCAGAATAATATATATATTAGGTGTTTCTAATATCTTCTGTCTGTTTTGTGGCTCTTTTTGTATCTTGATTGGCTGGCAACATTGGGTTCCTTTATTGGAGGCCTTTTGTGCAGCTTGGCTCCGGGTAAATGACTGCTATCATTTGTTAGGAAGCTAGGTTTCATCTGGGTGCCTGGTTGGGGTGTGTTTGAGCTGGAGGTATCAGGGGGGATCTGTTTGTGCCCAGGTGTTCGCCTGGCTAGTGGTGTGGAGATTTTTTTGTTTGTGAGTGCAGGCTTCCAAATGATTGACAGTCTGGTGGAATCATCTCTTCTATTCATGCTTTCAGGTCTTTTTTCAATCGCTATGGCTTCTCTGATGATTCTGTGGCTGGGGTTTTCTATAGTGGCTAGGGTTTTGGTGCCATTGAAGTTGATGCTATGACCTGTGACCCCTATGGGATCACCAATGTCACCCATCATTGCAAACCTGTTCATGGAAGAATTCGAATCCAGAGCCCTGGCTAATGCCACCCACAAACCCAAACTATGGTTAAGATACATTGATGACACATTCGTGATTTGGCCCCATGGAAAAGAAAACCTAAACAATTTCCTAACACACCTAAACAGCACACACCCCAAAATCAAGTTCACCATGGAAATGAAAACAAACAAACAACTACCATTCCTAGATGTACTAATTTACCAAAAAAACAGATGGCACTCTTAGGACACACTGTATACCAGAAGAAAACACACACTAACTGCTACCTCACTGCCCAATCCCACCACCACCCAGCACAGATAAACTCCGTGGCTAAAACACTAATTGCTAGAACCAAATGCCTGGCAGACAAGACACACATAAAGACTGAACTATGCACCCTGACTAAAGTACTGACAGCCAACGACTTCCACAAAAGCAACATCACCGGCTTGATCCACAAAAACACACTGAGACATAATGGAGACCCAGAAGATGAACAGACCTATGAAACAGCTGTCCTGCCCTACATAAAAGGTACTACAGACAAAATCAGTAAGATACTAGACAGGCATCACATCAAGACTGCCTTCAAAACAGACAGAAAAATTTCAGCCATCCTTAGAAACCCCAAAGATAAAATTGACCTGGAAAACCAAGGCATATATGAAGTCCCCTGTGCATCATGCCCGGCCACATACATTGGACAGACCAATAGAAGAATAAGTACCTGCCTGGATGAACACAAAAATGCAGTCAAAAAGCTGGAACACACTTCCTTACTCATCCAACACATGGAAGCCACAGGTCATAGCATCAACTTCAATGGCACCAAAACCCTAGCCACTATAGAAAACCCCAGCCACAGAATCATCAGAGAAGCCATAGAGATTGAAAAAAGACCAGAAAGCATGAATAGAAGAGATGATTCCCCCAGACTTTCAATCATTTGGAAGCCTGCACTCACAAACAAAAAAATCTCCACACCACTAGCCAGGCGAACACCTGGGCACAAACAGATCCCCCCTGATAACTCCAGCTCAAACACACCCCAACCAGGCACCCAGATGAAACCTAGCTTCCTAACAAATGATAGCCGTCCATTTACCCGGAGCCAAGCTACACAAAAGGCCTCCAATAAACGAACACAATGTTGCCAGCCAATCAAGATACAAAAAGAGCCACAAAACAGACAGAAGATATTAGAAACACTAATCAAGCAGAACACAGGAAACTCCAAGACCAATAAACACAGACCAAGATCCCCAACCAATTAGGATGAAGAAAAAACCATTCTGGCACAGTAATAGGCTGCCCCAAATTTAAAACTGAAACAACTGTGGGGGCCTGACTCACAGACGGACACAATACAGAAGCCTGATGATGGCAGATGAGATTCTGCCAAAACGTTGCTACAACTTTAAAAGCACAACTACAGTGACGTGGGAAAATACCCAAACAAAGCTGAATACCATATCTGTCTGTCTGTCTGTCTGTCTATCTATCTATCTATCTATCTATCTATCTATCTATCTATCTATCTATCCATCCACCTGCTGGACTTCAATCTAATCACATTACGTTGGTGACAAACAACTGCTCTAGGAACACTTAATCTTAATTATTTCTAATAATTTCTAATTCTTAGCAATTTAGATTATAGATTTAGCTCTATAATTCCCCAATGAATAGGAATAGTGGGATAGGAAGATGCTGATATTTACTCAGCAATTACAATGGCAGTTGCTGGGCATCTTTCCTTGTGTCAAGAAAAATATATAAGTTTAAAGATTTAAGGTTAGATTTTGTGAAAAATCTGAACCTATATGGAAGTGGCATATATTTTTCGTCTATATACAGCACTGGAATCCTCCCTGCCCAATATTCTGTTGGACCGTTGGAAACATTCAAAAGTTTCTCCATGATTACAATAACTGCATTTTCTTGGAAAAAAATAAAGGACAAACGTGTAAAAAGGAAAAATCAGAGACCTTCATAAGGATAAAAATGTTTAACTGCTTATGTTATAACTTTGCTTTATAAAGGAAGATTCAAGAGGAAAACCAAGACAATTTTTACAAAAATACATGTTCTAATAAAAATATCTAAAAAGCATCAACACTATTAGAAGCAAGTATTTTTGCAGACTGTGCATTAAATGGTACTCTTTGTATGTTAAAAGTTAAATGACCAAAATAAAGGACAAAAGTGAGTTTTTGAAAAATAAATCCAAAGAATAGCTTTCTGAAATAATGCTCTCTATAACCAAGAACTTATGGTCACTGCCCATGATATACGCTGACCAAGGTGTATCATTTGTATTTCTTAGGTAAATCTGGATGACAATCGTGTCATTGTTATGGTCAGTCAAGGAGTTGAGCTAATCCGACTGAAAAAGGAAAAGATTGAGGCATGGGCTGATGACATTATTCTCAAGAAACTGAATAAACTAAAGGTTAAATATCCCAGGTGAGTGTAGTTGAAGCTGGCATTTGCTGAATTTCTGTGGAAATGGTCATGATCAATACTGTATCATGGTCAAAGAGGTTTATGCAGCATTTACTGTATCTAGTTAAAGTCTTGCAGAACTTCCTTCGTATGAATAGAATTCAAATTTAAACTTTTTGTGTAGAACTCCAAGCAGCTGGTTTACTTTTTTTTCTTTGACATGAAAAATAAACCAAGAATCCTTCTACAGAATTATTACCAGTGTGATATAAGTGCTTGACTAGGATTGGAGACACCTTGGTTCAAATCCATTCTCAGCTATGGAAACTCGTTGAGTGATGGGGCTTGTCCCATTCTCTCAGCTCTCCCTTATCTCGTAGGATTGTGGTTGTGATAAAATGAAGGGAAGACAATTTATCTATTGAACAACTAAACAACACAGGTAATTACCCAGGTACAAACCTTCATTTAGCAAATTTTCACAAGAACAAATTTATTCAGAAAGGGTACTTACATTAGAAATTCAAAACTGCAACCAAAAAGAGGCCTCTGTAGCCATGTGACATGGACTCAGTCACTGCTACAGCGGTGGCCATTTTTAACTGAAGCTGGCAGGTTCCCTCCCTGACCCCTTTTTTTTGTCCCTGGTCACATAGCCAAACAAAATTAAGTGATTTTTGCAGCTGACACAGCACTGAGTTTGGTTTTGGTTTTTTATTTTTTTAATGTGTGGGATTGAGGACAAGGGCAAGAATTGAGCACTAGAATTGTTTCTGTAAGCATTTTAAAATATTCTTTTTTTGTTATTCTATAGGACTGCACTGTTTGTAAGCACTTTGGGAACTGTTCTGCTTTTTAAGTACTATATTTTTCAAACTATTGTTTGTAAGTACAGTACTTTGCAAAGATAAAGTTTGTTTGCATTTGCCTTGAAACTACTTGTAAAAATGCTAGCTAGCATCTTGACAAAGCATTCTATACTGTTAACAGATAACAGATAATCAGAGTTGGAAGGGACCTTGTAAGTCATCTAGTCCAACCCCCCACCCAAGCGGGAGACCCTACACCATTTCTGACAAATGGCAGTCCAATCTCTTCTTGAAAGTCTCAAGTGATGACGCTCCCACAACTTCCGAGAGCAAGCTGTTCCATTGGTTGATTCTTCTCACTGTCAGAAAGTTTCTCCTTATTTCCAGGTTGAATCTCTCCTTGTTCAGTTTCCATCCATTATTCCTTGCCTGGCCTATAGGCGCTTTAGAAAATAGCTTGACCCCTTCCTCTCTGTGGCAGCCCATCAAATATTGGAAGACTGCTATCATGTCTCCCCTGGTCCTTCTCTTCACCAGACAAGCCAAGCCCAGTTCCTGTAACCATTTTTCGTATTTTTTAGTCTCCAGTCCCCTGGTTGCTCTTCTCTGTACTTTTTCTAGAGTCTCAACATTTTTTTAATAATGTAATCCCCACCAATGAACCACATGCCTTAAATGCAACAAAACTCTAAAGGATAATGAAAACTCCATCAAATGTTCTCTATGTAACAAATACGCTTATCATGACTGCTTGGGATTACCCGAGCAAATGATTCAATACCTAGAATCATCCAATGAGTTTCCATATCTGCAAATCATGCAGACCCAAACTAGATCTGTTGGAAAGAGTTGATACCACTGAAACATGAATAACATCCCTTGACACCATAATAGCATCCCTGGACTCTTTAAAAGAAAGATTATCCAACCTTGAAAAAAAAGACACAACGCAAAAACCTGAACATCCAATAGCTACAAACCAAATCTCTACCCAACAACCACAACCCAATCCACAACCCAATCCACAAAAAAACATAAGCCAGACAAATAATGATACCCCAATCCTCATCAGGGAAGCTGTTGAGAGTGAACAGAAACATCCAAAAGCCATCTTATTTGGTCTAGAAGACATCAATGATAATGATGACATCACAACTGTCCGAAACATCATCAGTGATTATCAAGCATCAACCATTTCCCCTGATGAAATACTTGACATTTCCCACATTGGCCGAGAGGTCAAAAACAGAGACGGCTCTGTGGTCCCATGCTTCTGCAGGGTCATTTGCAAAAATGAATCAAGCAAATGTAAATTCATTTCCACTATAAATTCACTCACCAAAACCAACAACAACCATAAGAACCTCCATTGTCGCCCTGACCTAACCATACAGCAACATGCCCGCTCCCATGTACTCCGCACTGAACTCAAAAAATGTCTAGACAATGGAGAGAAGGACCTGTACCTTGACTATATTGCTGACTGTATCAAAAGTAAGTCACACAACCCACAACTCAGCTTTAACCTTCAACCACAACCCTACCTCAACCAATCCACCATCACCCAAGACTAGGCATGCACGCCCCTAACTACCTCAATTCCAACTATTGCTGGTCTTAAATGCAAGCTACTCAATGCAAGAAGTGTTGTGAATAAAATACCCGAATTTCCCCTCTTACTAAATATGGCTAAATTCGACATCATATTTGTCAGTGAAACATGGCTCAATGCATCTCTCCCTGACTCCATTACCACAGTAAGAGACTATCATGTTTACCGATCAGATCGTGAAATTCGTAGAGGTGGTGTTGCTATCTTCTATAAAAAGTCCTTACATCTAAAAAACATCCAAATTACCCAGGAGCTTGCTCTTCCTGAGACCATTATCTGTGAACTATCCTTAAATATCACATTTTGATTCTTACTATGTTACAGAGCACCTGATAATGACATCGAACATGTAAACAAGCTAAATACATTACTAACATGGGCAGCATCCTGCCCACACGCTTTTATCTTTCTTGGTGACTTCAATCTACCTCATATTGACTGCACCCTAAATGAATGTACAACTGAACCCATACATGCAACCTTCTACAATGCTGTTACAAATCTGGGACTGGAACAACTATAACCAACAACACTAGACTAAACAACTACCTCAATCTCATCTTCTGCAATAGTTTGAATTTAATTTATGGAATACAAACTAAAGAACCTTTTCCAACAGTGACCACAATATGATTGACTTTTTTCTCAACATACGCCCACACAAAAATCATCACAATGACATAATCCCCAATTTTAACTTCAAAAAATGCAACTATGATCTTATAGACAATGATCTCTCGTCCCTTGATTGGCAATCTCTATTCACTGGATGCAATACTGTTGAAAACCATTACAATATATTTTTACTTGAAGTCAAAAGAGTCATCAAACTATATGCACTAACTACAACTCCCAAAACAAAACAAAAAACAGATTACCCATAACAATAAGGAAACTTCAATCCAAAAAGAGATCATTCTGACGGATAAACAAATCTGGTCACGTTGCCAATTTCAAAAGCCGATACAAAAATTTATACCACCAGATAAAGACTGAATGCACCAATTATCACATTAAACAAGAGGAAAACCTTCTATGCACCAATTCCACCCGCACTTTTTACAATTTTGTAAACAACAAATTAAAAGACTCAAGGTCCATCCCACCCCTGATAGGACCTAATGCAACGACAACACCATTAAAGCCAACATCTTTAATACATTCTTCGGCTCAGTATTTGTAAACAGCAAAGGATCATGCCCAGTATTTCCTCGCCGAACCACAGACAACTACAATGATCTAATACATATTGATTTTACAGAAGACAATGTTGAAAAAGCACTACACAATCTAAAACCATCTCTATCTATTGGACCAGGTGGAATATGCGCCTACTTCTTAAAAAAGCTATCCACTGCCATAGCCGAAACTCTAAGCATAATCTTTGAAAAATCTTTCAGGACCAGCTCCTTGCCTAACCTATGGTCACAAGTCACGGCCATCCCCATCTTCAAAAAGGGAGACCCCAGCCTAGTTGAAAATTACAGACCAATCTCCTTATGCTGCATCACCTGTAAAGTCATGGAATCAATTATTAACCAATCCATTATCCTCCACTTAGAGACAAACAACCTACTCTCCAATAAACAATTTGGTTTCAGGAAAAAACTATCCTGTAATCTGCAACTCTTACACTGCAAAAACATATGGACTACACAACTCGATCAGGGCAAAGCAATAGATGCAATCTACATAGACTTTTGTAAAGCTGTTCAATACCACAGACAATACTGCTACCCTTCAAAAAGATCTTGACTATGTATCAGAATGGTCAAACAAATGGCAACTTCAAATAAATGCTCTGTCTTACATATTGGCAAAAAAAATCAGAAAATAAAATACAAGCTGAATAGTCAAGATCTTGTTGATGATCCAAGCTCTGTAAAGAACCTTGGAATACTCATCTCTAATGATCTAAGTGCTAGAGCCCACTGTAACTGCATAGCCAAAAAGGCATTAAGAGTTGTTAACCTAATCCTACATAGCTTTTTCCCTGGTAATATCACACTACTAACTAGAGCATACAAAACATTTGCTAGACCAATACTCGAATACAGCTCATCAGTCTGGAACCCACATTACATATATGATATTAGCACAGTTGAGAAAGTCCAGAAATATTTCACAAGAAGAGTTCTCGACTCCTCTACTTGTTGTAGAATACCTTATGCCACCAGACTTGAAATTCTAGACCTAGAAAACCTTGAATTACGCCGTCTTGAGTCTGATCTAAGTATGGTATATAAAATCATTGCAATGTCCTACCTGTCAATGAATATTTCAGCTTCAACCATGACAACACAAGAGCACACAATAGATACAAACTCAAGGTTAACCGCACCAAACTTGATTGCAGGAAATACAACTTCAGCAACAGAGTGATCAATGTCTGGAATACTCTACCTGACTCTGTAGTTTCTTCCCCAAACCCCAAAAACTTTAACCTTAGACTGTCTACTATTGACCTCACCCCTTTCCTAAGAGGTGTGTAGGGGGCGTGCATAAGCGCACCAATGTGCCTACTGTCCCTGTCTTATTGTTTCGTTTATTTTTCTTATATGTACTCATTTCATGTATTCATAACTAATTTATATACTTATACCTATTATCTTGTAAGCAATTGACAAATCAAATAAGTAAAATAAAATAAAATGTGAACAAAACTGCATGCAGTACTCTAGGTGTAGTCTTACTAAAAATAGAGTGGTATTGATCTTGATTGTATCCCTCTGTTAATACAACTTAGGATTGCATTGGCTTTTTTGGCTGCTGCTGCACATGGCTGGCTGGTTGTCCACTAAGACCCCAAGATCCCTCTCACAGTTACTGCTATTGAGCCTGGTTTCACCCAGTCTATATGTGTACTTTTGGTTTTTCTTGCCTAAGTGTAGGACTTTACTTTTCTCTACATTGAATTTCATTTTGTTAGATACGGCCCAGTGTTCTAAGATCCATCTGGATCTTGAGCCTATCTTCTTGGTGTTAGCTATTTCTGCCAGCTTAGTATCATCTGCAAATTTGGTAAGTTCCCCTTCTATTCCCTCATCTAAGTCGTTAATGAAGATATTGAAGAGTACTGGGCCTAAGATGGAACCTTGTGGCACCCCACTGCTTACTTCCCTCCATGAAGACTCAGACCCATAAAGGCTACTCTTTGAATATGGTTTGTCAGCCAGTTGCGAGTCCATCTAGTGGTGGTGCTATTCCACTTTTTTCTAGCTTACTAAGAAGTAGGTTGTGGTCTACTTTGTTGAATGCCTTGCTGAAATCTAAATATATTATGTCCACAGTATTTTGCTGGTCTACTAATTTGGTCACTTTGTTGAAGGATGAAATAAGAGGTTTGGCATGATCTGTTCTTAAAAAACCTGTGCTTACTGCTAGTTGTTCTGTCTCACCTGTAGCCACAAGGTGAGAGTCCAAATTCCCAAAGGAAAATACTCAAACAGACAGAAACAGGAACGACAGAGTTAACTTCCTTTGGCTGAATCCGTCTTTGGCAGTTTTCCCAGAAGCTGCCTACCAAGTCCGATAACAAGCAAAACCATAAATCAGAGGCGACTGCCACACAATAATTCATCCAAACTGCTAACTCAAATAAACAAGTTGACCCGAACAGGGATTCAGAGCTAACACGCCTCCTTATATTCCCTGAGGGGCATGTCAGTCTCTTTTCTCAGTCCCTGATTTGACATTTCCTTTTACGTTGTATGTCACGTTTCTGCCTGCGTCTTTGCCTTGCATCAGACCAGCATTTCTCGGCTTGATCTTCAGCCAATGACTCCGGCATGCTCTCCTGATTATCTGCCAACACCTGAGGCACAATCAGGGAAGAAGATTCTGGGGAGGAAGACGACTCTGAAACTTCCAGCAAAGCAGGCTCAAATCTTAGAGCCAAGTCCTCCTCTTCCTCCTGACTCCCGTCTGTGTCACTCAACAAAGCAGGCTCAAACCTTAATGCCAAATCTTCCTAATCACTCGAGTCTATGTCTTCTGACAGAGCAGTTTTAAACCTCCGAGTCACAACAGCTACTTATTACTTTACTTGTTTCTAGATGTTGGTAGATCTGTTTTTTTATTATATTTTCCAGTATCTTCCCAGGTATTGATGTTAGGCTGATTGGTCTATAGTTTCCTGGGTCTGTTTTTTTTTCCTTTTTGGAAGATGGGAACCACATCTGCTCTTTTCCAGTCCTCTGGTAGTTCTCAGAGCAGGTTCAAACCTCCAAGTCACAACACTATCCCTCACCGCAGGGCTCTTCCCCCGAGTCTGATGAACCGGATGCAGTTTTAATGGAAATCGTTCATGGAATCTCCTGATAAGGTCCGGGGCGTGAACCATGGAAGCATCCATCCAGGAAAGAACCTCTGATCCATCCTCTAGCCTCTTGATGAAGTACTGAAATCGTCTTTTCAGCCAGCAAGAATCCCGAATGCTGACCACCGTGTCGTCAGCATCAGCATCATTGCTGGGTGCAGATGGAGAAATCGTACCAGCGGGAGAATGGAGAGTACATGATGGGGTGTCAGGAATCAGAAGGGAATGGTGGAAGACAGGATGAATGCACATGGAGCGCGGTAGGGTGAGCCGATAAGCAACGGGATTGATGACCGCCTCGATAGGGAAGGGACCGATGAAACGATGGTCTAACTTTTTAATTGTACGATCGACCCAGAGATGCTTCGTGGACAACCACACCCTGTCTCCCACAGCCGGCGGAAGTGTCGCCTGATGCGAACAATCCGCGAATCTTTTGTAGTCCACCTTAGCCCATTCCAATTGTTGTGAAATCAATTGGTGCACCAAATGTAGTTCAGATAAAAAGTCTCGTGTTTCTGGAACAGGGGAATCCAAGATCTACAATGGGAAAAACCTCGGATGGTAGCCCACATTTGCATAAAAAGGCATCATGTGAGTGGAGGTGTGCTGGGAATTGTTAAAGGCAAACTTGCCAAAGGGAGGTAGGTCACCCAATCATTTTGTCGATGGTTGACAAAACATCTTAGATATTGGGCGAGGATGCCAATTACTTTCTCAGTCCCGCCATTGGTTTCCAGATGGTGCACTGATGCCAAACACACCTGCACCCGTAATGCAGTCATGAGACTCTTCCAGAATTGAGTGGTAAACTGGACACCGCGATCCAAAACTACCCTGTCTGGTAGGCCATGCAAATGGAATACATGTTGCAGAAATAACTGGGTGGTAGTACAAGCCAATGGCAACTTCCGACAGGGGATAAAGTGGGCCATCTTGGTTAGCATATCAACCACCACGAGTACCGTCGTATAACCCGACGAAGAGGGCAAGTGTGTTAAAAAGTCCATGGAGATTGCCCCCCATGGTTGGTCTGGAATTGGCAGTGGTTGAAGGAGACCAGGAGGCGCACCCGACGCAGCTTTCGCTTGCCGGTACGGTACACAGGAGGTGACAAAGGCGAAGACGTCATGCCAGACTCGAGGCCACCAAAAAGTCCGTGTAACCAGATGAAGGGTTTTAAAGAACCCAAAATGGCCAGCAGCTGGGTTGTCATGACATTGAGTCATGATGAGGGCTCTAAGTGTCCTGGTGGGGACGTACAATCGGCCCCGATGTCCTAGTAAGCCCTTCTCCAGAGTCTATGGGGAGTCAGGTCCAATTTCTCCCATTCTCTGCTGTGACCAAGCGTCTAAACGCTGCACCTCCCATACCCGAGCCCTCAAATCCACTGGTTCTTGGATAACGGCCAAAGATTCTGGTGGCAGCACCGTACATGGAGGAAGAGGGTCCTTGGGACAAAGATACTCAGGTTTACGGGCTAGGGCATCCGCTCTCTGATTTTGACCACTGGGAATGTAAGTGACCAAAAAGTTGAACCTGGCAAAGAACAATGACCACCGGATCTGTCGTTGATTCAACTTTCTAGCAGTGGTCAAGTGCTCCAGATTACGATGATCTGTCCGAACCTCCACCTTGTGCCGAGCCCCCTCAAGGTGGTGTCGCCAGGTCTCAAATGCAGCCTTGATGGCCAGCAACTCTTTTTCCCAGATTGTATAGTTGCACTTGGAAGTAGTAAGTTTCTGTGAATAGTATGGAAAAAGAGGTACGCCATCCGCTGGGGCTTGTAATAACATCGCCCCAATAGCCACGTTGGATGCATCCGTCTCTACCACAAATGGACGATGGGGATCAGGATGCCTCAAGATCGGTTCTGCAATGAAGGCCTTCTTGATGGCCTCAAAGGCCTGTTGCTGCGGGGGCCCCCACTGGAACAGGACCTTCTTGCGAAGGAGCTGGGTGATGGTTTCCGTCAGCTTGGCAAAAGTCGGGATGAAGGACCTGTAATAATTTGCGAACCCTAAGAGACGTTGCACATCTTTCACTCAATGAGGGGGTTCCCAATTACACAAAGCCTCTACTTTCTGCGGGTCCATGGCAATGCCTTCGGGAGAGATGATATGCCTCAAGAACTCTATGGAAGTCTGGAAAAAGAGGCATTTCTCCAGCTTTGCATAGAGTTTATGCTCCCGAAGACGTTGTAATACCTGGCAAACTTGATGAAGGTGGCTGTCCCTGGACTTCGAATAAATCAAAATGTTGTCCAGGTGCACCACCATGAACTGATCAAGCATGTCTCATCATATATCGTTCATCAAATGCTGGAAAACCGCGGGGGCATTGGTCAACTCAAATGGCACTACGGTGTATTCAAAGTGGCCATAACGGGTACCAAACACTGTCTTCAATTTGTCCCCCTTGCGCATCCGCACCAGGTTGTAGGCCCCTCGAAGATCGAGCTTGGTGAAAACAGTGGCCTCCCGCAACTGCTCCATCAACTCTGGAATGAGCGGTAAGGGATAACTATTCCTCACTGTAATGGTGTTCAACCGGCAGTAGTCACAACACAAACGCAAATCTCCTATTTTCTTTTTAACTAAAAGGACGGGAGTGGAAAGAGGAGACGACGGCCGGATAAACCCCCGGGCCAAGTTCTTTTCCAAAAAATCGTGAAGAGCAGCCAATTCGGGCTCAGACATAAAATACAGGCGACCTTTGGGTAATGGGGCATCGGACAGAAGGTCCACGGGACAGTCATAGGGTCGATGCGGGGGTAACTGATCCACCTCCTTCTCGCTAAAAACATCGGAGAAGTCAGATAGTTCAGGAGGTACGGAGATGGCGGGGGCGGCGATGTCCTGGCCAGCACAGGTGTGTCTTAGATGGTCCACACACTGGAGGCTCGGGAACGAAATGGCGTTCTGCACCCAAGCCACCAGAGGATCGTGTAACCTTAGCCAGGCCATACCAAGGACCAAAGGGAGATGGAGGTCCGCAGTGATGTAAAAACTAATCACCTCCTCATGGTCCCCAATAGCCAGGCGCAACAGCTGGGTAGCGAAATGAATGGGCCCAGCCCAAAGCTCCCACCCATCAATCGTTTCCACCTTGATTGGAGGCTCCACCACAACCAAAGGGATGTCAAAATGAGTTGCAAAGGCCTGGTCCATGAAACTGGTAGTAGCCCCCGAATCCACCAACGCAACTGCAGGAATCCCCTCCAACCGGGAGTGCAAGAAAACCCTCATGTCTAAAAGTAAATGTCAAGGGAGACCAGAGTTCACCTCCACCACTTCAGGCAGTTGACTGATATGTGCCCGACCTAGGGTTTCCCTGAGGCCAGGCCTGCCCCATTTCCCGACTGTACAAGATTAGATTCAGGCACTGGTTTGTGTGCCCCCCGTCGTTTACCAGGGCAGGAATATGCAAAATGTCCAGGCCCCCCACAATACAGGCATAAGCCTCCTTGAAGTCTCTGGGTACGTTCTTGGGCCATCAAATGAGGTCGGACCGCACCCAACTCCATCGGCTGCTCGGCCCTGGCCATGGCACTGTGAGAGACCTGGGGTGCTGGTTGTAAAAGGTGATGTGGCCTTGAGGTGGATGGCTGTTCTGGAACTGGGTGTCTAGTCTTGCGCCATTGAAGCCGGGTGTCAATGTGCAAACATTGCACCACCAGAGCATCAAGGGTCAGGGCCAGCTCCACGTGCACCAACTTGTCTTGTATATCCTCTGCCAAACCATCTTGGAAGGCGTCCATTTGAGTTGCCTCATTCCACGCAGAATCCATACAGAGCAGACGAAACTCTGAAATGAACTCCTGCAAGGGGCGTTTCCACTGGCGAAATTCCTTTAAACGTCTAGCAGTGGTCTGAGCTTTTATGGGGTCCTCATACATCGAGCGTAGATGGTGCCAAAAGCCCTGATAGTCAGTTAGTAAGGGACTATTTTGCACCAATAGTGGCCCACCTAGCAGCCCAACCCGACAAAAGACTGATAACAAACCCCACCCGAGCCCGGTCATCAAGGAAATCTTCTGGCCGCAGAGACATAAATAATTGATATTGCCCCATAAAAGCTGGGAACATTTCAGGCTATCCAGAGAATTTATCCGGCACAGCTACCAGGCATTTCTTATGTGGAGCAGGAGGAAGTGCAGCAGGAGCTTGCAGCAATGTAAGTTGGTTAACCAGTTGGGTGACTTGTTGCTGCAAAACCTAGTTATCATGCAGAAGTTGATTAATCTGCTGCTGCTGGTGGTTATCCATCTTGGTCAGAAGATGGTGTCAAGGTTCGGGTCAAAAATGTTCTGTCTCACCTGTAGCCACAAGGTGAGAGTTCAAATTCCCAAAGGAAAATACTCAAACAGACAGAAACAGGAACGACAGAGTTAACTTCCTTTGGCTGAATCCGTCTTTGCAGTTTTCCCAGAAGCTGCCTACCAAGTCTGATAACGAGCAAAACCATAAATCAGAGGCGACTGCCACACAGAATAATTCATCCAAACTGCTAACTCAAATAAACAAGTTGACCCGAACAGGGATTCAGAGCTAACACGCCTCCTTATATTCCCTGAGGGGCGTGTCAGTCTCTTTTCTCAGTCCCTGATTTGACATTTCCTTTTACGTTGTATGTCACGTTTCTGCCTGCGTCTTTGCCTTGCATCAGACCAGCATTTCTCGGCTTGATCTTCAGCCAATGACTCCGGCACGCTCTCCTGATTATCTGCCGACACCTGAGGCACAATCAGGGAAGAAGATTCTGGGGAGGAAGACGACTCTGAAACTTCCAGCAAAGCAGGCTCAAATCTTAGAGCCAAGTCCTCCTCTTCCTCCTGAATCCCGTTTATGTCACTCAACAAAGCAGGCTCAAACCTTAATGCCAGATCTTCCTCAACACTCGAGCCTATGTCTTCTGACAGAGCAGTTTCAAACCTCCGAGTCACAACAGCTACTTATTACTTTACTTGTTTCTAGATGTTGGTAGATCTGTTTTTTTATTATATTTTCCAGTATCTTCCCAGGTATTGATGTTAGGCTGATTGGTCTATAGTTTCCTGGGTCTGTTTTTTTTCCTTTTTGGAAGATGGGAACAACATCTGCTCTTTTCCAGTCCTCTGGTAGTTCCCCGGTGCTCCAGGATCTTTGAAAGATATGGTGCAGTGGTTCTGAGATGACCTCTGCCAGTTCCTTTAAAACTCTGGGATGTAATCCATCAGGCCCTGGTGATTTGTTTTCATCAAGATCAGACAGGTGTTCTCTTACTATTTTTTTTGCTTATTTTAACTTTTATTTCTGGTCTGTCTTTTACAGTTATGTTTTGGGTGGGTTGAGCTATAGTTTCTTTTTGCGTGAAGACCAAGGCAAAGAATGAGTTCAGCAGTTCTGCTTTTTCTTTGTTGCCTGTTACTTCCTTGCCATCTTCTCTCTTTAGTGAACTGACTGCTTCCTTGATTTTTTTCTTGTTATTTATATGTTGGAAGAAACTTTTTTAATTATCTTTGACTTTTGTTGCAAGTCTTTGTTCGTTCTGAGCCTTTGCTATCCTGACTTTGTCTTTGCAGATTCTGGCTTTCTGCTGCCTTAGTTGTATGTCCTTCTTTCCATTTTTTGTATTTGTCCTTTTTTTCCCTTTCAATTTGCCAAAGAGATCTTTGTGCAGCCATTGCTGGTTTCTTCTTGGATTTCTTGTTTTTCTCAATGGTATTGTTCTGCTCTGGGCTTCAATGATCATACTTTTCAGAGTTTCCCAAGATTATTGAGTTGTTTTCCCCTTTAGGATTTTCATCCATGGAATCTTTCCCAAGTTCTCTCTGAATTTATTAAAATCATCTCTTTTAAAATCTAAGACTCTGGTGTCATTATGTTCTATTGCTTGTGTTTGTGTTATGTTGAATTCTAATATGACATGATCACTCTCACCCAAGGTTCCTGCAGTTTCAATTCCCTCTATCACTTCTTCTCTGTTTGTAAAAATTAAGTCCAGTATGGCTGTCCCTCTAGTTTCACCCTCTACCTTTTGGACAACAAAGTTGTCAGCTAGGTTGGTTAGGAACTTATTTGATTTCTCACTTGGTGCAGAATTAGTTTTCCAATTGATATCAGGATAATTGAAATCTCCCATTACTGTTGTTGTGTGTTTCCTGCATATGTTTGTTAGTTGGTTGGCAAAAAGGACATCTATTTTTTCTGCTTGATTGGGTGACCTATTGATATACACCTATGGCCATGTCAATCTTTTTTTCTTTTATATTGACCCATATGCATTCTAGGAGGTTTTCATCTTTGGTTTCATGCATTTCTGTAGCAATATAGTGGTCCTTTACATACAGTGCAACTCCACCTCCTCTTTTATGGGGTCTGTTTTTTTTTAAGTTTGTATCCTTCTACCAGTATGTTCCAATCATGGGTTCCAAGTTTCTGTTATTCCAACTATGTCATATTTACCTTCATGTATTCGTTGTTTGAGTTCACCCTGTTTGTTCCCCATACTTTGTGCATTTGTATATGGGCACTTGAGATCTTTATGTCTGACACTGTGTTTACTGTCTACATAACCTGTGTTGTGCCTGCCTGCCCCTACTTTCTTGCCACCTGTTTGATCAATGCACATGATATGACACTCAATATTAAATGCTTGGTTTTGATTGACAGCAAGGTTGATAATCTTACCTGCATAAATATCTATTTTGCATACACTAGTATCCTTATTAATTTTAGGTTGCTGGGGACAGAAATGTTCTGTATCCATTAATTCTCTGTCCCCGCTGTTCAGTTTAAATGTTTATCCAGGGAATGTGTGAATTTAATGCCAAGTAACTCAGTTCCTTTCTTTGATGGATGCAAACCATCTCTTTTGTATAGTTTTTCATTGGACCAGCTGCAGACATCATGACAAATAAAACCAAAGCCTTTCCTTTTACACCACTCCTTTAGCCACACATTAAACTCCTCTACACGCTGGCCTTTCCCTTTTTGTTCCTTGTATACTGGTAGAACCTCTGAAAAGATAACCCTACAGCCCATATTACTAAGTTCATATCCCAAGCTCTGGAAGTCTTTCTGAACAGAAAGTACATCCTTCTGGGACAGATCATTTGTACCAAGTTGTATAATAGCATCAATATCACAGTCCTTACTGGCATTCTTGACTATCTTAAGAATACGCCTGTTGTCTCTGCTGGCAGTAGCACCTGGCAGACACCTGACCTCTTTCAAAACCTCCGTATCCTTTTCTAAATTTACATCCCTTACAATTGAGTCCCCAACCAAAAAGTGGCTTCACTTTTTGGATGCCTTGCTCTTCTTGCATGACTGGTGCTTAATACCTGCTTGACACTTTTTCCTTTCCAAAGTTAGTTCTTCTTGTAGGACCATGATCCCCGGCTTATTTGAGTTATCGTTATTACAACTACCTTGACCTGTCACTTTAGTGTCCCTATTAAGGTCAGCAAGGGCACTGTATCTGTTGTGCTGGGACACAGCAAAAGCTTTGTGTTTATGATCCACAGCTCTCACCCTGCCAGATCCCACGATTGTCCATACTGCCCTTTTCCTGTAGGATCTTTGTGATAGTGGGGGCTGATCGCATGGCAGCTCAATAGATGGCTGGATTGGGTACCCAATTTCTGCTTGGAGAGCACAGATTAGAGATTCTACATAGGTAATCTGTCCATGTAGACTGGTAATTTTTTTACAAAGAGGACAGTATCCAAATTTGAAAAGAGTACTGCGAAAGACAGCTGTAAAACAAGTATTACACTGAACTAAGCCAGTCATTTTGAAATAAAATAAAGTCACAATCTCAAGTGTACTAAACCTAAATGTATTATTGGTATTTTTGGTTTAACGGCACGTGGGCTGCTATCTTTCTCCTTTGTACTCACCCTCTGCCTTCTCACAAGCAGCCAGCACCTCCTCCCACCAACCTCTTGGAATTTGAAATGCAATGGGAGCAATATTGTTTGTCCTTGCTTTCATTTTGGAGATTAGCAATAGCACTTCGACTTATATATCACTTCATAGTACTTTACAGTCCTCTCTAAGTAGTTTACAGATTGTCCCAACAATCGGGTCCTCATTTTACCCACCTCAGAAGTGTGGAAGGCTGAATCAACCTTGAGCCTGGTGAGATTCGAACTGCTGGCAGCTGGCAGTCAGCAGAAGTAGCCTGTGGTACTGCATTCTAACCACTGTACCACTATAGCTCTTGTTAAGTGTATATGACTGTAGCCTATAGGTTTTTAATTTAAATTGCCTCCATCATTGGATGCTCTATCATTGGAAGCTGACTGGATAGGCATTTATTAGAAATATTCTCTTGTAAGAGCAGTGGGTTAGATTAGATGACCTCAAGGTCCCTTCTATCTCTGTTACTGTTGCAAACCCAGAGTTCTGTAAATCCCTCCACCATCTCCCTCTAGGTGCCTGGCTGGAGACTCTTAAGCTAATTGGTGACAAATGATTTTTTTTAAAAAAGCAACTGCAATAGGAGAGTTCTGTAAATTACCACCCCACCCTCTTTTGGGCAGCTGTCTGAAGAAGCTTGAGCTGACTAACAGCAAATGGTTTTTTTTTTAAAGCAACTGTAAACAGAGAGCTCTGCCAGCCCGCTTGGAAGCAATTTAGTTCCTCAGCTGAAGGCTGCACTGGAAATAGCTGATGGTCAGACCGGCAGGAAAGCCTCTCAGTTCAGTTAACAATGACAGCAATCAATTAATGAATCAGAGGAAATAGTCAGATCTTCGTTCATTTAATGATCCATTTGATTAAAGTAATGAATTTGATTTTAAACATTGGTAAAATTGAGTCTGATTCATTTGACAAATTTTTTGACTTACCAACCTAATTGGCAGGTTCCATTAGGTTCTTACTTTGAGGACTACCTATAGTGTTACTGATGCTATTAATACTAGTAATATATACTTTTTGTCATTCTGGAATTGGAAATCCTTCGGTTTATAGGGAGAATTGGAATCACTAGAGTCTCCTTAATATTCTTCATCAAATGTTTTCACTCTGAGAAAATTCTTGAAAAGATGAAGGCTGGTTAGTGGCTCATGTTTTCGAAGGAAAACAATTAAGTCATATTTGAAAATAGACAAAGTGGTCAGTTCTTTTTTCTTTTTCTTTTTAACAAAAATGTTTCATATACCCACAGCTACACATGGGTTTTCTCAAAAGCTACTTCTCTTCTAAAGGGCTTCCTGACCTAAACCGGTGATCTAAAGATAACTGTGTAAATGTAATTTCCTCATTCTCCTCCAGGATCTAAATCTCTATTATAGATGTACTTCATAATTCTGAATCCAAGTAAGCATTTATTAGCAGCCCTATAATACAAGTAAGCTAGAGAACTACTGGGTGGGTGGGTATGAAAGCAAAAGATAGAAAAGGTGGTGTTACATTACTGGTCTCCTTATCCTCCAAACATCAAATTTCTTGACCATATGTTTTACCCTTCCCAAATTTTTCAGAATATTTCCCAAACCAGTTTTAAAGCATTAAGACTTTAAGCAGCAACTCTAGCCATGAATACTTTCTTTTCAAAATACTGAACAATCATTACTGAATAATTATGAGTATCTCTGAATGTTCAAGAGGGTCTGTATACTGTGAAAGCAATTTTAGTATGGTGGTTGCAAGGAGCAAGGGCCCTGATGGAGTTTTTAGAGTTGATTAATAGAAGAAGGATTCTCACCCTTGTAACAGAAAATTGTGTGTCCAGCATTGTGGAATCTCTTAAAGACATACACTGGGTGGGAAACCATGAACTGTCAGACTGGAATCCAGCTGACTCAGCTTCAGCACTTTTTGTATATCAAATCCCAATGAGCACTTTAACTTTCCCTTTCCTCCCTACCAGGCAAAGGTACTTGATTGTCAAGAACAGGAACAAGATAAAGTGTAGAGACAAAGAACAGTATCTAAAGTGCTCTCTCCACGAACATAATGAATTTAGACATACATGCCATAAACGAAGGCAAATATGTGTCCCAGGATAATGTTGCAAAATCCAATATGGGTTAGTTACTGGGATCAGAAGTTTACTCTTCCAAGCTTTCAGACTCATGCTGGAGCCAATCTTCAGGGAACTGGAGCCCAAAGCACATCTCCACTCATGCCTCATCACAAAATCTCTAGAACCGTAGAGCATACAAATCTTGAAATTTGCCACATATGTTCCTCTTGGCTTCTAGGTACTCACTAAGAAAGGATTTTTCTAAATGACCATCAGAGCATTAGTATTTTGAATATTATTATTAACACACTTTGATACTAAGAAGTTCTACTTCCCCTGCCCACCTGAAAAGAAATCTGCTCCAAATGCAAAACACAAGCAGAGGAGAGGAGTTTTAGTTTCACAGCACCAAGCAGCTTTAGTACAGAATAGTTGAACTAAGCCATGACCAGGCTCCTTGCCATCTCCTTGCTTACACAGCAAATACTGTTTCAGTTTCCAAACAGCCCTCAACTCTCACACACTGGCAAGATGCTAACCAGATGAATACCGATAGATGCTGGTAAGCAGAGGAAGATTCCCCCCCTCTTATTTTCCTCCCCAAAAACTAAGCCCAACCACATAGCTTTGTAGCAAAGCATGGGTATTGAGCTAGTATTCCAATAAAGAGAAATTCCCTGGGAGTGGGCTTCAGCATGAGTTTGAAAGCTCTGGTCCAGGAGACTGATTCAAATTAGATCTTGCATGCATGCCATATCTCAACCTACAAATACAAGTCAGGCATTGTAAGAAGAGATAAGAAGCTTCAACCAAAAGAAACAAGGAGAGTCATAATGACTTTCTAAATACTATAGGGAAGAAGGAAAGATGCTGGTGGGATGTGATAATCATGTCTGATGAATTCATTCAAATGTAGAGAAACAATACTTGGACACTTAGAAATAGAAAGACTGAAAATATTCCAGATAATCTGCTATTTAAAAGAGGAATCCAGTTTTTAATATTGCTTTCACTTTTCAGTGATGATGAGCTGTGTCAGATCTTCCTTCGACAGAATGCCTGGGAAATGTTTAAGAAAGATCTATTAAAACTTGTGATGAAGCCCAAACTCATGAAGATGGTACATCCTCCACATCCATGCCCTACAGCTGAAGTCTACGATTCCTGGAGTTTGAATCAAGAAGGAATTTTGGATCTTTCTTCTTTGTGTTACAGAATACCACAGCCGCCACCTAAACTCAAATATGTTCCTATTCAATTAACCCAAACAAGAGAAAGTCTACCAGTTGTTCTACCAAAGCTGATTCATGGCATCTCAGTTGTGCGTCCCAATTTGGATGGCGCATTTTAATAGCATCAGGGTTTAGATGCATAAGTCAGCCATGTAGGCGCAGTTCTAAAAGACTGAAGGATGATGATACTACTTACGTGTTTATGGCTATTTGTACATAAATATGCATTTAATTGCCAAAGACTACATTTCTTTTTATAATTGACACAATGATTTGTGAATCTAGTCCATTTCATTTTTTCTGATATTGCAGGGAAACAAATTTCTTTTATAAGGTAGGTTTCCCCATGAATATATATATGCATCAGTAAATACATGTTTTGTGTTTAGTGCTGAAATGTTTACATATTTATTTTTATTTATTAAATGTTTATGCCAGCCATATCTGCTATAAGGTAACTCTGGGTGGATTAATGTACAAAAAAGCTACACAATATCTAGCTCTTCCTCTGTAGGCTGATCTGAATCTCACCATTGTTGAAATATCCTGCAAATTTCATATTAACATAACATGCATGGTTGAATAAGCATCACTTATTTTTCAACATAAGACTGAAAAGGAAACATATATTCCAACCTTTTAAGATTGAAAGTTTTATAATCAAATAGCAATATAAACTCCACTGGTTATAATTTAAAGTGCTTCACAGTCTTTGGAAAGTCAATAGACCAGAAATGGAGATGTGGCTTTCCAGATCTCCTTAGGGTTCCATTTCTGCAGTGCTACATAATGAATGCTATAATGTGGAATATTGTGCTTTTAAGAAGATGGATAGAATACTTTATTGGCCAAGTGTGATTGGACACACAAGGAATTTGTCTTGGTGTAAATACTCTCAGTATACAGGTGAAACTCGAAAAATTAGAATATTGTGCAAAAGTTCATTTATTTCAGTAATGCAACTTAAAAGGTGAAACTAATATATGAGATAGACTCATTACATGCAAAGCAAGATAGTTCAAGCCGTAATTTGTCATAATTGAGATGATTATGGCTTACAGCTCATGAAAACCCCAAATCCACAATCTCAGAAAATTAGAATATTACATGCAATCAATAAAACAAGGATTGTACATAGAACAATATCGGACCTCTGAAAAGTATAAGCATGCATATGTACTCAATACTTGGTTTGGGCCCCTTTTGCAGCAATTACTGCCTCAATGCAGCCTGGAAGCTATCAGCCTGTGGCACTGCTGAGGTGTTATGGAAGACCAGGATGCTTCAATAGCGGCCTTCAGCTCTTCTGCATTATTCGGTCTCATGTCTCTCATCTTTCTCTTGGCAATGCCCCATAGATTCTCTATGGGGTTCAGATCAGGCGAGTTTGCTGGCCAATTAAGCACAGTAATCCCATGGTTATTGAACCAGGTTTTGGTGTTTTGGCAGTGTGGGCAGGTGCCAAGTCCTGCTGGAAAATGAAGTCAGCATCCCCATAAAGCTTGTCTGCGGAAGGAAGCATGAAGTGCTCCAAAATCTGGTAGACGGCTGCATTGACCCTGGACTTAATGAAGCACAGTGGACCAACACCAGCAGATGACACGGCTCCCCAAATCAACACAGACTGTGGAGACTTCACCCTGGACTTCAAGCATCTTGCAGTGTGTGCCTCTCCATTCTTCCTCCAGACTCTGGGTCCTTGGTTTCCAAATGAGATGCAAAAGTTGCTCTCATCAGAAAAGAGGACTTTGGACCACTGAGCAACAGACCAGTTCTCTTTTTCTTTATCCCAGGTAAGATGCTTCTGACGTTGTTCAGCAGTGGCTTGACAAGAGGAATATGGCATTTGAAGCCCATATCCAGGATCCGTCTGTGTATGGTGGCTATTGCTGCACTGACTCCAGCCTCAGTCCACTCCTTGTGAAAGTCCCGAACACTTTTGAATGGCCTTTTTCTGACAATCCTCTCCAGGCTGCGGTCATCCCTGCTGCTTGTGCACCTTTTTCTTCCACCCTTTTCCCTTCCACATAACTTTCTATTAATGTGCTTTGATAGAGCACTTTGGGAACATCCAACTTCGTTTGCAATTACCTTTTGAGGCTTTCCCTCCTTATGGAGGGTGTCAATGATGGTTTTCTGCACAACTGTCAGGTCAGCAGTCTTTCCCACAATTGTGATTCCTACTGAACCAAACTGAGACTATTTAAAGGCTCAGGAACCCTTTGCAGGTGTTGTCAGTGACAGCCGAAAGAATAGCAGAAATAGGAGAAAAGCAACAGTGGAATATATCTTCAGACTATCTTGAGGCTGACAGGTGTTATGGCTTAATTAGCTGATTAGACTGGGACACATTGAGCCTAGAATATTGAACCTTTTCACAATATTCTAATTTTCTGAGATTGTGGATTTGGGGTTTTCATGAACTGTAAGCCATAATCATCTCAATTATGACACATCACAGCTTGAACTATCTTGCTTTGCATGTAATGAGTCTATCTCATATATTAGGTTCACCTTTTAAGTTGCATTAGAAAATAAATGAACTTTTGCACGATATTCTAATTTTTTGAGTTTTACCGGTACATAAAAGAAAAGATACTGTTCTGTCCCCTCATTTGAATTCTTGAGATCCCCGCGCTTTGATTGGCCAAAGCGCGGGGCGCTCTGATTGGCTAGGCGAGCCGCGCCGATTGGCTCGCTGAGAATCTCCCGCGATTGGTCAATTTGAATCGCGGGAGATTCAAAGTGGTGCCATTGGCTGCGGCCACGGCGGCTTGGAAATAAAAAGCCGCGAAGTTTTCCTTTAGCCTCAGTTCGGTTCCCAACTAATAAAAAGAGCTTGAACACAGTCACCGACTCCTGGCTTCTTTCCACACAGACATAACACTGGCGACGAAGGTGGGATTCTCATCCTGAACCGAAGCACGTGTCCGACGGAAGCCAGCCAACCGATGAGATGGCCAGCATCGCGCCACCAACCCCCTTCAACCCCACTACCGAGGACTGGGAATCTTACACGGGACCGAAGAAACAAGCCATCTTCCTAACACACTGCGGGCCCGCAGTGTTTAAGATGGCAAAAGCGCTAGCCAAGCCCGCCGACGTTACCGCGATGGATTGGAAGGACCTCGAACCATTGCTCCGGAACCACTACGCTCCAGCCGTGCCCATCCTCATCCGACGGCATGAATTTTATCGGTGGGACCAGCGGTCGGGCGAGAGTCTCAGTGATTTCGTTGCAGAGCTGCGGTGCCTGGGAGGACTATGCGAGTTCTCCAACATGAACAAGGCCCTTCGGGACCGAATCGTGCTCGGCCTTTGGGATCCCATTCTCCAAAGTCGGTTGATGGCTAAGGGCAACATCGCTCTCGCCGACGCCATCTCCGAAGCCGCAGCCACTGAAGCAACCCGACAGTCAGCAGACCGCATGTGGAGACCGAACGCCGGGGACCGCACCGCAAACAACAACCCTGCAAGGTCGACCGAGGCCCAACCTGAAACCACCACCCACCAAGGCGAACTCCACTCGACCTCGGGCACATCTGACGAGGAGGAAGACATCCACCGTCTCCAGGCAGGCTGCGACCAGCGCAGCCGGCGGAGTCGTAAGTCAAGGACCGCGTGTGCCGGTTGCGGAGGCGACCACCCCAGATCCAAATGCCGGTTCTTCGACTCCATTTGCTGGCACTGCGACAAGAAGGGCCACATCGCATGCGTTTGCCGCCTCAAGAAGACCCACAGCCCCAGGCGATGGGACCCGAGTGAGCGGAGATGAGAGAGCACACCCCCCAGGACCAGAGACCGGCCAACAGACAACCGCTGGGAGCGAAATGGACGAGCCCAACGAAGCAGCGAGGCCAGGCGGAGAGAAGAGACACATCAGACGGTCACCATCGGCCACGCCACAACCACAGACGCCAGAAAGGTCTACGTGGAGGTAGGCATCGAAGGCGAACCCTGTAAAATGGAGGTGGACTCCGGGTCCTACCTCTCAATGGTAGTCTGGCAAGAAATTAAACGCCAGAGAAAGCAACTAGAAAACCAGAGACTAATCCTCAAGGACTACCAGGGAAACCGCATCCCTGTAGTCGGAACAGGACAGTTTACAGTGACCTACAAGGGACACGCCGAAAGACTTCCCTTAACCATCGTCGATCGAGACCGACCTAGCCTACTGGGACTTCAATGGTTCGCACCGCTAGGCATTGCAGTCACGGGCATCGACCACATCGCCGAAGCCGACTGGGAGCAGCAACTGGCCTGGGATTTCCAGGAAGTGTTCGACGGCACCCTAGGCAAGTACCGAGGGCCCCCTATATTCTTCAGCCTAGACCCCAACGTTCCCCCGAAATGCCTAAAACTAAGGCGGGTACCGTTCGCACTCAAACCGAAGATAGATGAGCAAATTGACAAGCTCGTCAAGCAAGGGGTCTTACAACCCATAGACCACGCCCAGTGGGAGACCCCCATAGTCACCCCGATTAAGCCTGATGGGTCAGTGAGAATCTGCGGGGACTATAAGGCCACCCTAAATGGCGCCTTGCAGCAAAGCGCTTACCTCGTCCCAGTAGTGCAGCATCTCCTACACTCACTGGGAGGGGGCAAAGTTTTTGCGAAACTCGACCTGACCCAAGCATACCAACAACTGCCGGTCAACGAGGAAACTGCTGAGGCACAAACCATAGTCACCCATCGGGGAGCCTTTAGATGCAACCGCCTCCAATTTGGAGTCAGCGTAGCACCTGGAATTTTCCAGAGCCTCATGGAAAGACTCTTACAGGGCATCAAGGGGGTGGTCCCATACTTTGATGATGTATTAGTATCGGCAACCAACCAGGCCGAACTAGAGACTCGCCTAAGGGAGGTGCTAACGAGGTTCAAAGAAACCGGGCTTAAAGTGAAGAGGGAAAAATGCCAGCTGTACACAGAGCGGGTCGAATTCCTAGGATACCTCCTAGACCGACACGGCATTCACCCCACCAACAAGAAAATTAAAACAATCAAGGAAGTCCCCACACCCAAGTCAAAAACAGAACTGCAGGTGTTTCTGGGGCTACTTAACTTTTATCATGTCTTCCTGCCCCAAAAGGCGACCGTGGCAGAGCCTTTGCATAGGCTTTTGGACAAGGCGGCTACCTGGACTTGGGGGAAGCGCGAGGAAGCCGCCTTCAGAAAAACCAAGGACCTGCTCACTTCGGATGCCGTCCTCATCCAGTACAACGAGACCCTACCACTAGCCATCACATGTGACGCATCACCCTTCGGCGTCGGCGCTGTCCTCAGCCACACTCTCCCTGACGGAAAAGAAGCACCCATCGTGTTTTTTTCAAGGACCCTCACCAAACCAGAGCGGAACTACAGCCAGCTGGACAAAGAGGCTTTGGCGATCGTCGCCGCAGTAAAAAGGTTTCACGAGTACCTCTACGGCTGGACGTTTACCATCATCACCGACCACAAACCACTGCTGGGAATCCTTGCAGGGATCAGGGCCACCCCGAACATCCCGAATGACAAGGTGGTCCGAATTCCTGGCTGCCTACAACTACGGACTCACACACCGACCTGGTAAGACTATCTCCCATGCGGACGCCTTAAGCCGCTCACCATTACCTGAACCTGACACTGACCCAGCACCCATGACGACCACCCTCAGCATAGAGACTCTACCCAACCTACCCATAACCGCGTCAGACATTGCCCGAGAAACTAATAAAGACAAACGTCTGGCGCGGGTTTTGCATTGGGTAGAGAAAGGGTGGCCGGAAAGGGAAAACGACAAGTCCGTCAGGATATTCCGGAACCGGCAAATGGAACTCTCGTTACTAAAAGGGTGCATACTATGGGGGGATAGGGTGGTCATCCCGGAAAATCTACAAGGGAAGGTTTTGGAACTGTTACACGAGGGGCACCAGGGCATCGTTAGGACAAAGCCCTGGCCAGAAGTTACGCTTGGTGGCCAGGGATGGACAAACAGATCGAGGCCTGGGTAGCAAGGTGTCAACGGTGCCAGGAAACTAGGCCAAGCCCACCCGCAGCACCCATCCTAGAGTGGGAAACCCCCAGAGGACCGTGGTCTAGGATCCACATAGATTTCACCGGGCCCACAAAAGGACACACCTTCTTAATAACCGTAGACGCTTACTCCAACTGGCTGGAGGTAAGCAACATGAGAACAACCACCACGGAGGCCGTGATCAAAGAACTCTGCAAACTTTTCGCAACACACGGCCTCCCAGACGTCCTTGTTTCCGACAACGGGCCCCAATTCACCTCGCTAGAATTCAAAAAATTCCTTGCGGAGAGGGGCATATGACACGTGCTGACAGCCCCGGAGCATCCGGCAGCGAATGGTAGGGCGGAACGGATGGTTCAATTCACAAAGAAAACCATCCAGAAAATAGACCACGGGGAGATCCAGGACAAAATAAATAAATTACTTTTCATACAGCACATAACCCCAAACACCACAACAAATAAAAGCCCAGCAGAACTGCTAATGGGGAGGAAAATAAGGTCCCCACTCGATAGATTACACCCCACGTACAACCCAGAGAAACCCCCAGACTCCACCAGCAAACACCGAACTTTCGCACCAGGCGACGCCGTCTACGCGAAGAACCTAACCGGAGACCCATTATGGGTACCAGCCATCATAACTACTAACAGGCCCACACTCGTTCCGGCTACAAACAACCGATGGACGAGCGTGGAAACGCCACATCGACCAGTTAAAATCGAGGACGACCACACAAGAGACCACTGACGCGCAACCAAGCAAAACCAACCCCCGCAACACAAACCAAGAGGGGAGGGGATACCCAGGGAACCAAAACCCAGAAAAAATAAACCAGCCATACTCACCTGAAAGCAGCCAGCACGAAACCTCGCCAAGAAGAGACAGCCAGGCCAGCTCAACCAACCCAGGAAGACCGAGCGGGAGCGGCGAAACCCGCAGCTCAACTAACCCGGGTAGCCCAGGGGGGAGCTGCGGAGAGCGGCCCGGCCAGACAGACCAGGCGGTTCCCACGATGGAGTCAGGAGAAACAGAGACCCCGACCGAACCGGCCGGGATCCAACCTACGACTGACCTGCGTAGGTCCAGTAGGCAGAGATGGAGCCCCGCCTACCTATGGGACTACGCAACATAAGGACTGAACCAAGAGGGGAGGGGTGTTCTGTCCCCTCATTTGAATTCTTGAGATCCCCGCGCTTTGATTGGCCAAAGCGCGGGGCGCTCTGATTGGCTAGGCGAGCCGCGCCGATTGGCTCGCTGAGAATCTCCCGTGATTGGTCAATTCAAATTGTGGGAGATTCAAAGCGGTGCCATTGGCAACAGCCGCCGCGGCTTGGAAATAAAAAGCCGCGAAGTTTTCCTTTAGCCTCAGTTCGGTTCCCGACTAATAAAAAGAGCTTGAACACAGTCACCGACTCCTGGCTTCTTTCCACGCGGACATAACAGATAGATTCGTCAAGAGTTGAGATGACACTTAATGATAGTTATAGGGTACAATAAGCAATCAAATCATGCTAGGAAACAGTCAATATAAATTGTAAGTATACAAGCAACAAAGTTACAATCATACAGTCACAAGTGGGAGGGGATGGCTGATAAGGAGCGATGACAAGATTAACAGTAATAGTAGTGCAGACTTTAATAATTGAACAGTGTTGTGGGATTATTTGTTTAGCAGAGTGACGGCTTTTGGGAAAAAAACTGTTCTTGTGTCTAGTTGTTCTGATGTGCAATGATCTATAGCATCGTTTTGAGGGAAGGAGTTTAAACAATTTATGTCTGGGATGTGAAGAGGTTGGTAAATATTTTCACAACCCTCTTTTTGACTTGTGCAATATACAGGTCCTTGATTGAAGGCAGGTTGGTAGTGATTGTTTTTTCTGAAGTCCTAATTACTCTCTGAAGTCTGTGTCTGGCAGGTTGGTAGTGATTGTTTTTTCTGAAGTCCTAATTACTCTCTGAAGTCTGTGTCTCTCTGAAGTCTGTGTCTGTTACTCTCTGAAGTCTGTGTCTGTTAGGTTGCAGAACCAAATGAGACAGTTATAGAGGTGCAGATGATAGACTCAATAATTCCTCCATAGAACTGTATCAGCAGCTCCTTGGGCTGTTTGAGCTTTTTGAGTTGGTGCGGAAAGAACATTATTTGTTGCGCTTTTTTGATGACATTTTTGATGACATTTTTGATGACATTTTTGATGTTAGGTGTCCATTTTAGGTCATGTGATATAGTAGAACCTAGAAATTTGAAGGTCTCTACTGTTGATATAGTGTTGTCTAGTATTGTAAGAGGTGGTAGTATGGGAGGGTTTCTTCTAAAGTCTACCACCATTTCTACAGTTTTGAGTGTGTTCAGTTCCAGATTGTTCCGGTTACACCATGAGGCAAGTTGTATAACCTCCTGTCTGTGTGCAGATTCGTTGTTGAATTGAATGAGACCAATCATTTACAAGTGTGTTCAGGTACTGCTAGTTGGTTTAATCATTTACAAGTGTGTTCAGGTACCGCTAGTTGGTTTAATTTACTTAGAAGAGTGTCTGGAATGATAGTATTGAATGCTGAACTGAAGTCTACAAAGAGGACCTTTGCGTAGGTATTTGGAGATTCAAGGTGTTGAAGGATGTAATGCAGAGTCTTGTTAACAGCATCATCTGTTGATCTGTATTTGCTCAGTATGCAAACTGCATGGGATCTAACAGCAGATCCGTGATGGTTTTCAGGTGGGACAGCACAAGCCTTTCAAAGATTTTCATAACTACAGATGTTAGAGCAACTGGTCTGTAGTCATTCAGTTCCTTGATGGAGGGCTTCTTTGGCACTGGGATGATAGTAGAATGTATTATAGTGTTTGAAGCAGGAAGGAGAGTTGAAGCCAGCAGGTGCCCATTAGACAGTTACTTTTAATTAGTCTGATTTACTTACATATTTCTGGGTGCTTTCTGAAGTACTTTCAATCACTTTACATTTCACTGATTGCTATGTGTGCTTAGCTCTCTTCCTATGACTAAAAAGACTTGCTTGTCATCCGAAGTGACTGGGAACCTCAGATCTAAGGTAGAGCCTTGGAATGGTGCTGGCCTAATGAAAGCTACTCAGTGTCAAAAGTGAGCATACTCTGGCCTCACTTTCAATCTCTGATGTCCTGCTCACAGCAGAAATACGAGGGCTATCCACAAAATAGATTACGTTTTCGTCTGTAGCAAGAAGGGGCGGAGCTAGCACGGCCATCTTTGGTCTGTGCGTCCGCCACTCAGTCTGCATCTAGTCATGCTAGTGCAGTGCTTCTCAATTATTTTCTGTCATGCCCCCCCAGTAAGAATAAAACATCTCGCGCCCCCGCGTGACTATAAATAGTATCATTTGTCTATAAAATTGTTATAAGTACACCTCTGCATAACACTGTATCCTTATTAACGTATAAGAGAATAAAAAAAAAGAAATATGGACCAACTCACAACAAAAAAACAGCTTTATTAACTGTAACAAAAAAGATTTAAAGTGCATCTGAAATTCAAAAATAAAATTAAATCCTTAATTAAACTATAAACATTTTTTGACTGACCATGTTAAACCATATGATACTGAAAAATAAAATATAATAAAATAAAATAAAATAAAATCAATATATATAATATATTGATATAATAATGCATTCAAACTGATCACCAACATTAACTTAAGAGCACAATATTAAAAAAACTTTGACCTGCAAAACAAAAATATATAAAATAATTTGTGCTGATTTTTTTAAATCAAAGATGATGTCTGGATTAATGGCTACAATGAGCAAGTTTTGCAATGCACAGCTTTTCGAAGCGGGGTTTGAAGCAGGACACAGCAACTCTCAGCACCTGCTCAATTTGTAGCTGGGATCTGTATTTGCTTTTCAGAGCAGCAACAGCAGAGAAGCCAGTCTCACACAAGTAAGAAGTTGCAAATGGAAGAAGAATGTGCACAGCTCTTTGTCCTAAGAGTGGGTATTGCTTCTCCACATTCACAGTGAAGCCAAGCGCTACATACGCTTCGTCATATTTCCTTGTCTTAGCTTTCGGGAGATTTTTGTTTGTCTCTTTATCTCCGTCTCTCTCCGCCTGTCTTCTCATCCCTATTAAATATTTTTTCATGGTGTCACTTGAGGGTAAGCTACACTTCGTGTCTACACTTCATACTCAAACTCTGTGCTATGTGCAAAGCCCGCATGCTCAGTGCAAACAAAACTCCTACACCACCGAGCGAATGCTCCCTGCACACACTCTGCCAATGAGAGCGCCACTGCTCCCTAATGTAGTGGAAGTGCAATTGCACTTTATTCTAGGACAGTAAAAAAATCAAAATAAAAAAGCATGTTCTCCGAGGTCAAACGCGCCCCCCTTGACGGAGCCTCGTGCCCCCCCGGGTGGGGGCGCCCCACTATTTGAGAAGCACTGTGCTAGTGGGAGGTTCATATCGTTGCCCGTTATTTCACAGCAAATGTTTGAAATGTGTGCTGCAATTGAAAATCCCTCGAGTTGTAAGGTGTGATCAGTGATAAGGTTTTTGCTGGCAAAAAAACATAGACCGATTGAAATTTTTCGGCAACTATGTGAAGTGTACGGGGACAACATCATCACTGAAGGTGGAGTGCGCCAATGGTGCATTAAGTTTAAAAATGGCCGAACTACGGCACTCAAGAAGTTCTGAATACTTTCAAGTGGGAGATTTTTCCTCATCCGCCCTACAGCCCCGATCTTGCACCAAGCGACTACCATTTGTTTCCGAGGATGAAGACCTGGCTTGGAACACAGCGCTTTGACGCCTGAGATTTGAGCCAGTCAGTCATGCCTGCCCACAGTTCCGTTTTGTCAGAACAAACAGTAGACACTTTTCCTGTGTATTTTGACCCTAGAAGAACATAATTTTTGAAAGGCATTTTTAAAATATTAGGATTCAAGGAATAAAGATTATGTTGACTGTATGCCAAAAAGATTGTCTAAAACATGTGAATTTAGAGAACGGCCTGTGTTGTTTATAAAGGATTGTGTTGTTGTTTATAAAGGATTGTGATGTACCAAATTTTTTGCACTATAAGACACTCCAGACATAAGACACCTAGCTTTTGGGGAGGAAAACAAGAAAACAAATTCTGCCTCTGCCTCCCAGCAATTTGCCTCCTTGTAGCAAACAGCAAACAGCCTGGTCAGCTTCAGCACAGCCTGATTTAGCACAAGCAGCTGATTGGCAGTTGGATTAGCCTCCCGGAATACTGACCATCAGCTGTTCCAGGCTGCGGGGATCACCACCTCCGCACATCCTGTTTTTGCCTGTTCTAGGCAGCGGGGATCGGTGATAGGTGGTGGCGGCAATCAGTGGCAGTGATCCCTGCAGCCTGGAACAGCTGATCAGCAGTATTCCGGGAAGCTGATCCAACCGCCAATCAGCTGCTTGTGCTAAATCAGGATGTGCTGAAGCTGACAAGGCTGTTTGCCAGGTGGGTGGGCGGTGCTTTGGCAACATTCACTCTATAAGACACAAAGACATTTCCACCCACTTTTTTGGGGGGAAAAGTGTGTTTTACAGTGCGAAAAATATGCTATATTCAACCACCCAGAAAGAGAAATTATTCATATAGCATGACTTGACCCTGGATGTAATAGTAAATATAATCAGAATCGAAGAATCCTTGATATCTCAAATCCAAATTTTGAAAGCCTCTGGCAGAGGTTGTTTAAGTTAGCTCAATTTTGGAACAAACATCTTACAGGAAACCCTCTAGACTAAAATTTACAAATGTTCTGGCTAAAGTCAACAATAATGTCAACAATAGTAAGAAATACTCTTGGCATTTGTTGGATAAGTCTCTTGTCTTTGTTTGGGCTTTGTCTAAGCAGTTCTGGTTGAAATGGCTGAGTCACATCCTAGATTGGTTATCTGGGAGGAGTTTGAGCTGATCAATTTTGAACAAGTGGACAGAGGCTCTACTGCTGTGAGTTCTGCCACCTGGTGTTTGAACTCGTGCCCTTCTGCAAACCTTGAAACAGGTGGTAGTTCACCCCTTCCTCAGGAGGCCATCCTTGGACTCTATGGTTTTCGATAACTTTTGTCCAATTCCAACCTTCCCCTTTTAAGGAAGGTTGCAGAGAAGGAGGTGGGCTTGTATGAGGTGGTTTACCTATACCCTTTTCAGTTAGGATTCACGCTGAGCTATAGTATAGATACTGCATTGGTTGCACTTGTGGATGACCTTTGGACAACTTGGGATAGGGGTGGCATATCCATCCTAACACCTGAGGATCTTCCAGCAGATTTTGATACCATTGATCTTGTAGTTTGCTGACCACCTCTGGGGAGTAGGAGTGGGGGCACTGTTTTGCTGTGGTTTTCCCTCTTTTTTCCTGATTGATATTGATGTGCTAGTGGGGAAGAAGAGATCCAGCCTTAGGCCCCTTTGTGGGGCTGCTTCAGGACAAGTCTCTCTTCCCTTCTATGTAATAGTTATTTGAAGCTACTGAGAGAGATCATCCACTGGCATGGGACTTGGTGTCATCAGTACGGTAAGCAGTTGGGAAGGAGGTCTATATGAACTTGCAACTCCTGCTGGAAAATAGGTACCATAGCAGTCATGGCCAGAGGGCCTCTTGCACAAATCCATCTTGTGTCAATTGCATCCATGACAAAGAAATCAAATATCAAATAATTACATTACACATAGTTTATATTGTTTTCTGAGTAGTTTTTTAGAAACTACAGTTTAGATGTAATAAAAGCTAGTTAGGTATTACATATTGTCACACTGAGCCACAAAGAACTATCTTATGTTGATACCTTATCTCCACTTGGCAAAAGGCAATAAATGGTAACTGAAAATAGAAGAAAGGCATATTCTTGAGTTTCCCCCATATTAACAATTTTTTATAACGTAAGATGATAAGTGTAGAGAATCCTATAAGTAGAGACAACTCCTATAGTTCAGAATCCTCACCTTAACTCTGATAATAGTATATTATATAGTTTGTCATTGTCTTTGATTTGCATTCAGATCTGACTAATATAAGCAGAAGTGCAGCAACAATGTTTATGTAATTCATTTACAGCATTGCTTGGAAAAGCAATTAAAACATCTCAATGTATTTACTTTGATTAAAAATTAACTGGAGGTATAAAAAATAAGGTGGCCAAGTCTTTAAGGCATTCTTTAATATTTTGGTGCAGTATAGTGCAAAGAGGAAAACTTACTAGTATTTAAGTAGGATCATTCTGCATAATTATAAGTAAAGATAATCCTTGAGTATATTAATGTGTAAAATAATAAAGTCAGGACACAAAATAATAAAATGAGCACCTATAATTACTGTCTCTATGTCTAGCCAATACAAAATACTTGGAAAAAAAATACTTGAAAATAAAGTTTTCTTGCTTTGTAGTTGATCAGCTGTAGGACACTATTTCAGCCTGAAGACTCACTGCCAGCTACATCACTCAACATTGAATAAACTAAGTAAATGTGAATGGGGCGGTGTCCGTAGCGGCGCTGCTCCTTCCTAAGATCTAAGGATTATAAGACATTCGAATAGCTGTTCATTTCCTCTCGTCTTCCATTCTGGGAAAATAGGAAGGCTGGAACATGAACGCCATGTTTCCTGCAGCAGGAAAAAGTTATCTCAACAAATAAATGCTCTGTCTTACATATTGGCAAAACAAAAATCAGAAAATAAAATGCAAGCTGAATAGTCAAGACCTTGTTGATGATCCAAACTCTGTCAAGAACCTTGGATTACTCATCTCTAATGATCTAAGTGCTAGAACCCACTGTAACTACATAGCCAAAAAGGCATTAAGAGTTGTTAACCTAATTCTACGTAGCTTTTTCTCTGGTAATATCACACTACTAACTAGAGCATACAAAACATTTGCTAGACCAATACTTGAATACAGCTCATCAGTCTGGAACCCACATTACGTATCTGATATTAACACAGTAGAGAAAGTCCAGAAATATTTCACAAGACGAGTTCTCCTCTACTCGTTGCAGAATACCTTATGCCATCAAATTTGAAATTCTAGATCTAGACAATCTAGAACTACGCCACCTTTGGTCCGATCTATGTATAGTATATAAAATTATACATTGCAGTGTCCTACCAGTCAATGAAACCACACCAAACTTGACTGCAGGAAATACAACTTCAGCAACAGAGTGGTCAATATCTGGAATACTCTACCTGACTCTGTGGTTTCTTCCCCAAACTGTCTACTTTTTTTCCCTTAGACTGTCTACTTTTGACCTCACCCCTTTCCTAAGAGGTCTGTAGGGGGCGTGCATAAGCGCACCAACGTGCCTACTCTCCCTGACCTATTGTTTCTTTTTATTTTTCTTATATGGATCTGTTCTGTCTTTTATAATTACTGGCTGAATGTATAAAGACAGACAGGCAAACTCTACAAAGTCTTCTATCTATTTCATGTATTTATAACTATGTTTATACCTATACCTGTTATCTTATAATCATTTGACATAAATAAACAAACAAACAAATAAATAAATAAATAAATGCTGCGAACTCTGAAGCGCTGGGGTGGGGGAAGTGGGGAAGCACAAATGCCAGGAAGGAAGAAGGCTACCAGGGCTTCGGATGACACCATCTTCCTGCGTCTGCAAAGGGAGTGGGCGGGTGTGGTGAGGAGAAAAGCGGGCGGAGCAGCCAAGGAAGCGCTGGAATGTGGGCGGGGCGGCGAAGCGGGCGATGTGGCTTCCTATTTGCTGGCAGCCGCAGCGGCCGATTCCTCTGTCGGGGCTGAATCGGACCGTGGCAGGCGAAGCCCCTCTCCGGGGAGTCCCCGGTAAGTTATTTCGGGGGCTCGCCGAAGAAGCTGTCCTGAGTGATGGGGATGGGGAAGGGAGGCAAGACACGAAAATGAGTACGGAGGTTGGGGGGGGGGTGGAGGAACCGAGAAGGAGGGGATCTCGCTGTTGATGCTGCACCGCAGGGTTGGCGATGGGGCTCGACTGGGCAGGGAGGAGCTGAGGGCTCGGAGCGAGAAGGAAAGGAAAATCATCGCCGAGCCCGGAGTAACTTTTGGAAGAGTGTAGGGAATTACATTTGTGTCTACAGCAGGACGGAATCCTGTTTTCAATCAATTGACAATCTCATTTTTTTGTTCAATGCTTTGAAGTGGAGACCTTTCTTTGAAGTTTAGTATTCAGCATTAAAAGCATGAGACACACGATGTGGAAGTACTGAGCCTTCCGTGGGAAAAAAAGATTGTTGCAAGGTGTCTTTGATTTTCATCTTTCCTTAAAGAAATAAAGCAAGTCAACACTCATAATTTAATTAGGGTAGCAGTTAAAATGATTGAAATTTGGCTTATGTTTCCAAATGCAGGATTTTTTTTTATTGACAGTCTTTTTTTTCCAGGTGTCCCATCATGTTGTTTGCCTTATTGGAGAATTAAAAAGACATCTTCTGTTATTGCTAACAACTATTAAGTATCCCAGGATATCACAATTGGAAAGATGCTGAAGACCTAAAATTAAATGGGATTATACTGACATTTAATCAAGCCACAAGAATATTCCTTGGAGTATCTTGGAGTCATGTTTCTTATAATATAAATTTGAAGAATTTTCCTTTGTTTTCTTGCATATTCTGTATCCATCAACAAGCTTAATTTTATTTGGAAGAGGGACAGATTTTCCAAAGTGCCATTAATGAAAAGGAAAGGGAAGATTGTCACACTTTACTATTCAAATTCTGCAGTGGTATCAGAGATTAATTCTTTTCCTCTTTGGTTGAGTCCATGAACTGAAGTCAATAGTTTAAACTGAAACTGAGAATGTTTGGATCCTGATTAGGGGATACTTCCCAACCAAATAAGAGGGAGTGTAGGATGGCATCCAGGGAGAGGCTTTATGAACTTTGGATGCTCTACTGTAATAAGGTAAATTGTTTTTTTTTTTAAAGTTGTACATTAGTTGCAGTTGTTTTCTAGATGCTGAATAGCTAAGGCTTCAATGAAGATGCTGCATAATATAGTGATAAAGTGTTTTTCAGAGTGTATTTTCCAGTATCATGAATTAGCCACTGATAATTAAGTTCTGTTACATAGATTATAATTGTTTCTGTTCATTCAGGTTGTAAAGTGTGAATGTAATTAATATGTTTGCCATAGACCTTATATTAGCAGCAATTTCTTGTAGATGCATTGGCAAACTTAGCCTTGTTTTTGCACAAATAATTTTTAGGCTTGGGAAAATTTGATGGGTGATGTTGAAAATGATTTAAACTGAAGAAATAGTGAACTGCCTACTAACAAAATGATATATGAACATCAACATAATGTATTTCTAGAAATTATCCTTAGTTTTGTTATGTGGTATATTTCTTGTATCTTCCTTGACTTTAGTTTTATAACCATTGCAATTTCTTCAACAGCTTTATTGTACAGAAAGCATGACATTTGTTCATTATTATATAGCAAAAAGGAAGCTGCAGAATGCTTCTCTGAGCAAAGATTTGTTGTTGAATTTTTAGTTTTTGGTGCCTAAGCTGGCAAGCTTTTCAAATATAAATACCCTGTTGTTTGACAAAGCTTACAAGCAGCTACTTAATAACATAATGTTAAAAAAAAAGTCTGAAACTGAACTACAGTTTAAGGTAGGGGTAATTTCTAACCTTTTCCCCATAAGAATGCTAATCACTTTTGTTTTCATGTGGTGCATTATTTTTACATACAAAGATTTCCTGATAATAACTTACTGGCTATCAGGTAGGAAAATTTGATTAAACACATATTTTATCCCTTTTTAAGATTATGGAAAAAGTATCTGAAAAAGTTATCTGGGATCATCTCACTGGTAACAGTGAGATGATCTGCTCTGTGATGGGAGAAGAATAGCCCTTTGCAGAAGACAACCTAAATTTCATAGCTAAAACTCAGGATAGATAACTCTTCATGATCAATGCTCAGAGTCACCTGAACTGCAAGATGTGTGTGGCAAGTAAATCTGGTAAATAAACAAGGTAGTAATTCAGGTGACAAAAAGCATCTAGTTTTTTTCAGAAGTTGCCTCTTTTGAGATGCAACAAAATACTGTGTAGTTCACCCTATCTGCTTTTACAATGCTAGTTGCAATGATTATGTGTGTGGTATATATCCAAGAGAATGGCAATGAACTGTAGCTTTTTAATGCAAGAATGGACATGAGCCATTATTACATTAATTGTATCTTTGTAGGTTGCAATATGTTCTAAGAACATTTTGAGCTATTAGAAAGCCAATTACTTTCTACTATTGCTGACTTCAAATATTGATGTGGTTTGTTATTTGATTTGAAGCAGTGTGTACATTTGCCCATTGTAGTTGATTAACTTGGTTTAAGTTTTAGTTTATCTAATTCAACTTTCATGGTTTATTCAGTTAATGATAGCTTTGCAACAATGCATGAAATTCTTTGGTTGCTTTTCCACTGAATACTGTCATCTCCCTGTATTATTATTAATTGAATTTCAGTTTCAAATAATAGTTAAATTCATAACCATTGCTGACGAGTATTGCTAAATCAGCCTCTGAATTTTCCTATTGATGTGATCTCTTGTCTTGGCTCTACAAGTTTTATTGGATCTCAAATATTAGTTCAGTTTCATATTTTCTAACAATGCAAGAAATGATGTGAGAGCAGTTGCTTGAGGAAGGCTAAGTAAGTACAAAGCTGATAAATAGTCATAAATAGTAGAAATATATATGTTTTTAATATCAAAATCTAAAATAAAATGCTTTTAAATCATGTGACTATCTTCTCCATCATGATAAACCAGCATTCTGAAGAATTCAGGCTTGCATGAATTTCTGTTGCCAGCAGGTATTGATTGAACAAACCAGAGCTCTCTCTGTTGGTTATTTAGTGTGATATGTAAACTAAGATCCCAACTTGTATCTCAGTTAAGCTAGGAATTGGAAGCCAAGAACAAATTTTGAGTTTCTGTCTCTGAGCCAGTAATATGTTGAAATAAATCAATGATAGAGCTTCAATGGTTTGTTCCACTGCCCTCATTGGTAAGAGAAGCCAGACAGGTGTACTTTGATGAACAGCAGCTATAACTCTGGAGAAATCTGGTTTACCATGACATGCCAGTGCAGGGCTGTCAAACTTCTGGCACGTGGGCCAGATGCATCACATGTTGGCCATGCCTATGCCCAGTTTAGCGAGCATGTCCTGTGCCACTAAACATTTATTAGCTGAAGCATCAATGGGACATAGTCACCTTTTCATTCCCTCTCAGATTTTTACTCCACTCTTCGTGTACATTTCAAAACTTGGATCCATGATTATGGAATTGTATCACTGCCGTGACGTCAGTTTGACACCCCTGTGCTACTGCATTCCATGGATTGTATAATAACTAAGTTAATATGGCTGCTAGATCTCATTTGCTGTCAGATGGCAACAAAGAGATACAGTAAAATATAGCACTTTGCTCCTGTTTTGTACTAATGCAGAGTTTTATAGCATAAATCTAGGGGCTATGAACCTAAGACTCATTAATTTATTTTAAATACAATAAACTATGAAGCCATACAAAAATTTTAAGTACACAAGTCAATATAAAGGCTCTTTCCTAGTGCTAGAAAGATTTACCATGTCCCATAGAATAAATACCAATATATAGCAGATAAAATTTGAGAGGTTTTCAAAATCTATTTCCACATTTTTTCAACTGAAATTATTAGAACTTTGACCAAGTTTGAATATATTTCCTTTTTATATCAAATTGTAAGTGCATATTACATGAAGAATTTGATCCTTTTTAAGACGTTTCTTTAAACACCTTCGTATAATATCTTCCTGTTAAAAAGTAGATGAAGAAAATATCCTGCAGAAAAGACAGGAGGAAAAAAATATTTTAAAGGTTGGCAGAAGTTCCTCTAGCCCAGTGAGAACATACTTTTTCTCACTTCAGCATGTTTTTGGGTGATGCTATGAAAATAATATAAATCACTTATTGGGAAAAGGCTATCAAATCACTATTTGTTGCTGATAACAATTAAAATTCTTTTGACTAATGATTGAGAAAATACCTGATGTTATGGATTTATAAACAGAACCATTGATTGGTCTATATTGTAATTATCAGTTGAAAGATCATGAAAAATTCTAGTTCCTCATAGTCTTTTCCATTTGTTGAATATCCACCAATTCATTGGTCCCTGTCCCGTGTCACTACACATTTATTAGCTGAAGCATCAATGGGACACAGTCATCTTTTCATTCCCTCTCAGATTTTTATTCCATTCTTCATGTGCATTTCAAGACTTGGATCCATGATTATGGAATTGTTTCCCCATCTCCAGCTCTCTATATCTTTGGATACATTTAAGAAAGAGTTGAAAACTTGTTTATTAAATAAAGCCGGCTGATTGGTGGAAGTGGCTGTGAGCAGATCCTGAGAATGGCAATGAGAAAAGTTAAGTGACAGGACTGTTTTGTTGTAAATCTGATTAGTAAAGATAGACTTCAAGGATAAAATGCTTTCAAATCACATGACAATCTTCCCCATCATGATAAACAGCATGATAAAGCACTTTAAGATTATATAGTTGCATAAATGTTCTTTTTTATTATACCTATAAATATACTGTATAACAGTGTTGATTTCATTTCTTTTATGTAATTTTAATATTTGTTAATTTTATTTGTAAAATTTAGTATTGGCCTTGAAACCAGAATGTTTGTGTTTAGATCAGTGGTAGGATTCAGATTTTTTAAATACCATTCTGTGGGCGTGGCTTGGTGGGCATAGCAGGGGAAAGATACTGTAAAATCAGAGGTGGTATTTGCCGGTTCTCTGAACTACTCAAAATTTCTGCTACTGGTCAGAACCTGCTGAATGCTATCTCTGGTTTGGGTGTAAATCGAATCTCAGGTTCTTGTTTTGCATCCAAGTAGATCAATAGGATGTTTGCTTTCCATTGTTGAGAGCTTTATTTAGTTCCCCATGTGAGTTAGTGAAGTGATTGGATTTTTATGTATTTGGAAAAACCATATGATAACTGTGTCATAATTTTAGAAAGCAGATTTTTTTTCTTGGAAATACTTTTCTTGAAAGTATTTAAAGAATACTTTTAAGTAAATAGATCTATTTCCTTATAAGCTATTGAATCAGCAACTTTAATGTCCTGAAACATTCCCAGAGTAATTTAAAAGCCTTTGTAGGCATAGATCGATGGACAGCTGTTGTGCTACAAATACTTTTGTCGGTGAAATTTTGGTTAGAGCTTTGGTTAGAGCAAATGAGGTCCTTTGGCAAAAAAAATTATGAGATATAATTCATCCTAATTTCATTTTAAGTCAGTGTATCTGGCAAAAAACTGAGAGAACATTTCTTTGGGAAAGACTTAAGGGTGCTGCTGAATTCCATGTCCATAGAGCCATTGGCACAATCTGCTGCATATCGTAAAACATTTTTTTACCAAAAATTTCATAAACCGATCTTTGCTCTAAGTGGGTTTTAATTTTTTGCAGTATTTACTGTAATTTCTTTCTGCTGTATCTAATCCTTTTGCAAGGGGCAGGATAGGGAGAGAGAAATGAGTTATATTTTAATCTGAAATCCAAACTATTTAGTCATTGGGAATTACTCTGAAACTTACGATGGATTTGAAGCCTTAACTGTTTTGGAAAGTGGAGCATGTTATTGTTTATTTGATTCCAGTATTGACCTTGTCACGACCATATGCCAAATTTCTATATTTGATCATCCATTCATTCTTATAATTCTACTAAAATGAAATATTTGCTTCTCATGATAGTCAGAAGAGCTATTCACTTTCTAGTACTTTGGAATTATTCTTATTATTCATAGCTAGCTCTAGTGATGGCAATTACTTGACAATTTGGCTGGATTTCTTAGGGCTGGGCTATGTAAATGCTTTTTCATTGATTGATAAGCTGAATGTACTTGTCTTTGTTTTATGAAATTTGTTATGAAAAACTAGAAATATATTTTCCTCCGTAGATATAGATATAAGTTTAGTGGAAACTTATTATTTTGAAATTTGAATGATTTTTTTTCTAATATTTTGGGTATCTTCTTACTCAGAATAAAAAGAGTTTTATATTTGAACATCAGGATTGTATATTATAAATAAAATATTTTAAAAATGGTAAATATTTTACTTAGAATCATGTACTGTATATACTTCTGAATTAATTAATACTATTATACGACTGCCTTAAATATAGTATTATTAAAAGCCAAGAAATTTGGATGAAAACAAACAATGGTTACAAAAAATCAGGATTGAACTAAATGGGGGCTTCCCAACAGATGAACAATTCTTAATTACTAAAGAATTATTTGGCATTCTATCTGCACACATATATAGGAACATTATCAGATAGGTCAAGTGTTTTCACATTTTTTTCTTAGTTATACAATCCATAGCTTTCATTATCTATAACAAGGGACAGTCTATGTGTTACACAAAGCCAGAAAGCTGATTTTTCAACAAATGTGATAAACTAAGAGCCATCTGTTGCTTATTTCTCCTTAAAATGACATCTAAAATGGGATTCTACCATTGTCTGCCTGGAGAAAGCTGGAACTCAAAACTAAATAAAAATTATTTCTTCTTCTTTGCAATATTCTATGTTTGCACATTAGGCTAAGTTTTGAATGCTGATAAGTATGTTTTCATAAAATCATTCTGCTTGCCTAATTTATGAATAGTTTTTTTCTTGTTTTACAGTACTATATTATAAGTAACTATATCTGCTTCTGCTTTATCTTTTCCAAGGCATCCACAATCGTCCACAATCCTTCTCACCCATCTGCTGTAGCAAAGAGAGCAGGCCAAAGGTAGAAGAAATAAGTGACTGAAAAAGTCTGTCCTTATAATGGAATTCTCAGAATAATGCATCCCAGATGATGCTTCACTTGGATACTCCTCAACATTCTTTCTTAGAAATTCTATAAATATTAAATCACTTCAAAATTATTTTGTTATTGATTATCTTTGTCAGGCATGGCTATGAGAGTTCTGATGACAAAGACATGCATTCATCATCATGGAAATGTAATGTATGAGTTAACAGTTGGCCTTGCACAATTACTTGATTAGTTTTTTTTTCTTTTGTTCAACCATATCTGGCTCTTCAAGACTGCCTGGAAAGTCAATCAGTTTTCTTAGCAAAGTTATTCTAAAGTGTCTATGGAGATTGTCAATCATCTGGGTCATAGTTGTCCCAAAGGTGCTTTTTCCAAAAGGCAACTGGACTTTCTTGATTTTTTTCTTTGAAAAGGTTTTGCTTCTCATCCAAGAAACTTCTCCAGTTCTAACTGACTGGTGGGGAATGAAATGATTTATATTCTTGGCAGTCATATTGTCATTAGCAGTCTGTGGGTTAGCTCTCTGAGTATTATTGAGGCCACTTGGGGGTTTATTTGTATTCTCAGGGTCACCTGAATCAGAGTGTAAATAGGTTCTTGGGACTGCTGAAACAACTGCATTGTAAATAGGAGATAGGTTATATCCTCCAATTTTAATATAAATGCCCTCTTTGACTCCTCTTTCAAACCAGTGGTTTTCTGTCCAGAATATGAACTTCGCTGTCTTCAAAAGAGTGAGCCTTGTCTTTCAGATGCAGGTGAACTGCTGAATCCTGTCCTGATGACTTTGTTCTCTGTCATGCCATGCGTTTGTGTAGTGGTTGTTTTGGTCTGTACATGTCTTGCTGCAGTGCATTGCATATACCATGTTGCTCTGTTTGTGTCTGGGTATTTGTATTCCTGGGTTTAAAGTATGTAGGTATGTTGTGTTGGTTAAAAATCCATTACTCAAAATGCCACTGCCTCCTGCCTAGCACTAGTGAAATGATTGACCTAAGGTCACCCAAGTGGCTCTGTGCCTAAGCTAGTACTCAACCTCATTGGTCTCCTGGTTTATACAAAATAGTACATTGAGGATGGGGAAAATCATGCTTAAGAAGTCATAAATTTAAATTAAACTGTTTCAGGATAATTGAGGACTTTAAAAAAAAGATAATCTAAAGTAAATTATAGTTAGTCAGGATTCTAAGGAAATAAATACAAACTTTGAATATAAGTTTTCAAGTTTCCATTAACTGAATACTAATTCATCTGTAATAGCATAAGAGCTGCTGCTTCTTGGAAGGTACAGTTGCTTCATATTGCTTTTGGCAAATTGTACAGTCTAATTTTCCCATCATCCTAATCTTAGGAGCCAATTTCATGAAGCTGTGACCCCATGGCTCTGGACCCCCATGCAGTTCTTGGGTCCTCTGCTGTGGCTCCCTAGCTGGCCCAGCCGCTCGCCCTCCCATCCCAGTTACAGCTCACCTGGCCTGAGAAGGCGGGGGATAGAGAAGCAGCCAGGGTTGATTCTCCAGTGCCTCATTCTTGCTGCTTGTTGGTGATGGGCATGCCTTCCGGCCCTTGTTGGTGCTGGGTGTGCCTTACAACCGATGCCAGCCTTGCTAATACAAGGGCTGGTGGGGTGGGAATGGGATACGGGAGGAGGGGATGACGAAAAGACCCGCAGCACCCAGCCATGGCTTTAAGAAGCTCAGGGCAGCAGGAAAAGGGGGCTGGCCTCACTGAACCTCGCACAGCCACCCCAGGGGTCAGTGCATGAGTGTCTGAGGCATGCCAGCACCCTTCACTTTTTCCTGCAGCAGAATGAGCTCTGACACTTATCCTGTCAAATTCGGTCGAAGGGGGCAGAAATGCCCCCAAGGCAAGCTTGCTGGAGCCAAGGCGCTAAAGCCACAGAGGAGAAACCCACAAGTCTTGGGCTCTTGCGAGGAAATGAATCCTGAAGGGGGAAGAGATTCACAGAGGCGTTTTCAGGAGGTGTGCAATGTAAAAAGGGCAGAAACGCTGCCTCCCTCCTCTCTTTCCTAACCATGTGAGTGGAGGCAGGCATTGATGGCTGGCATTGTGGTGCGTAAACGTGAGGAGCTTCCCGCAGAGGCCAAGGCGCGAGTAGTATGTGGGAAGGGAGAAATAGCAAGATTTAGCAACTGGTGTTGGTGATTGAAAAAGAGAGAAGGGCGATCTGAAAATCTAGGGAGAGCGAGAGAGAAAGGGAAAATAAGAGAGGGACAGAGAGAGAATTAGAGGGAGGGTGAGGGTGAGAGAGATACATAGGGGGAGAGAGGAGGAGGGGGGAGAGAGGGAGAAGGAGGGAGAGATACAGAGAGGGGAGAGAGAGGGTGAGAGAGATACATTGAAAGAGAGGGAGAGGGAAAGAGGGAAGAGAGGGGAGGGGGGAGAAAGACAGACAGACACAGAGGAATATATACAGAGGGGAAGGGGGAAAGAGATACATGGAGAAAGAAGAGGGAGGGGGAGATACAGAGAGAGGGTGGATGAGAGAGATACATAAGAGAGGGAGAGAGAAAAAGAAAGGTGGTAGACGGAGAGAGAGATACAGAGAGGGAGGGGAGAGATACATGGAGAGAGAGGGAGGGTCTTTGGGAAGAGAGTTATAGAAGGGGGGAGATACATGGAGAAAGGGAGGGAGGGAGATTGATACAGGGAGAGAGAGATACAGAAAGAGGGAGGGAGGGGGGACATCATTTGACATCATTTTAGATATCAAAAGGGTTTTGTGGCTCTGCCTGAATGACCGGCTGGGTAGGTGTGGCTAGGAGGGTCATGTGACTGAGTAGAAGTGAGTGACATTGAGTTGGCCACGCCCACCCAGGTTTTGTGGCTCCCTGTGTTTTGTTTTCTATGGGAAATGGATCTAAATGGCTATTTGAATGTTTAAGGTAGCAGACCCCTGGTATAGATAGCTCAAGGGGCAAAAAAACTCTTAGAAACATGGATAATTGTTTTTGAGAAGAGGGAGACTAAGTTGCCTTAGATTCAAGTTAGTATGAAATTACAGAAATAATATCTGCATGAACTATAGGAAAGCTACACTTGAATATAGAAAACAAACTTTCTTTTTCTTGATAAAGAAAGTAGATTCAGTATATTGGATGTAAACTATATCTGTTGCACATAATTCTCTATAAGAAACAAATGAGGTCTAATTTGTAATTAATTTTTCCTTTTTCAATGAATGGAGACTATGCTGAGTAGGCTTAGACAGAGTTGATCCTTTCTTTATCTCTGGAGAAGCCTATACCAGCCTATGTATTTATTTAGAAAGCTTTACAACAATTTAATTGGATTGAAATGTCTGGGAAAGTACAGTATTTGCCGGAATATAAGATGACTTTTTGCCCTGAAAAACATGCCTCCAAGTGGGGGGGGGTAGTCTTATACGCCGGCAAATATGTTGTTGTCACTCGGTGCAAGAGCGACGGGGGCGGAGCTCCGCAACTTGCGAAGCCCCTTCAAGCCCAGCCGGAGTCTCTCTTCCTCCTCCTCCCCCCACCCTCCGCCCAGCTTGGGGCACTTGCGGAGACCAATCTGGAGGTGGGGTGGGGGTGGAGCAGGAGGGTCTCTGGCGGGGCCGCTTCACCCAGCCAGCCCCAAGCCGCGTAATGCCCCGGGGAGTGGGGGGAGAAGGTGGTGGGGGTGGACTGTGGCGCCCCTCCTGGGCAGCGGGGCGGGGCCAGCAATTTGCTCCTCCCGCTTCTCCCTCCCTCTTTGAAAGACCGGGAGGGCTGTGCTTGGGGCGGGGGGATGTCCTCGGGAAGTTCCTGATGGGACCCCGCTGGGCAGGGCCACCCGGTTCCCGAGCTGCTTTCCAGGGTCTCCTCGGGAAGAAAAGGGTCTGGTGGGCGGTGGAAGAAGGCGAGGGACCTCCTCCCGCCCCCTGTCCCATCCTGTCCCGTCCCTCCTCTTGTCCCCTCCTCCCCTCCCCGCTTAAGAGAGAAAGATCCGCTTCCCCGGCACCGAGCTGCCACCCAGAGCCGCGTCTCCCGGCCAGCGCACGCTTGCGACTTGGGAACCAACCAAGCGACTTCAAAACCGAGCGGAGGCCAGAGATAGCTGGAATTACCCTCCACACACCACACAGAGAGAGAGAGAGAGAGAGAAAGAGAGAGTTGGCAGCTGTCCATCCCCCACCCTTGGAGTCCCATGGCATGCACGCGGGGGCTGCTTAAGGGAGGAGGCCTTTCACTTTCCCTGGGGGGGAGGGGGCAGGCGCGCCACTTTCACTTGGAGGCAGCAGCGCAGCCTCTCCTTTCTCTTCCCACCCACTCCGCTTGTGCGAGCGGACCGGCAGGCTCCAGGCTTTGCCCCCATCCCTCACCTCCTTCCACCCCCTCTCCACCCCCCCAGTGGCAGAAACTTCGCTGCACGTGGGGACGAGTGGAGGGGGTGGGAGCGCAGTGACGCCGCTCAAAGCTGAGAAAGCACCATCCTTGCTTTTGCCCTTCGGGAAGAGTTCGTGTTTTTTGTTTTTTTGTTTTTCTCCCAGGAATGGGATGCTGCTCGTGCGATTTTCTTTGGGAAGTTTCCTCTTCCTGGTTTCAGCCCTTGCTCCAAGTGGGGGGGTCATCTTATATGGCGAGTATATAACAAACTCTATATTTTGAGTGGAAATGTTGTGGGGACGTCTTATACGCCCAGTCATCTTATACGCCAGCAAATACGGTATTTTTTGAATTACTTCTTCATTACATAATATCTGAGAACTGAATTGGAACTTAAACTTGATTCTCCTCTGCTGTTACTAATAACATAGGTTCATGCGCAACATGAGAATTTAATGTGCAGATTATCAAAGATGGAAACTTTGTATTGGCTCAACCTTTTACATGCAGAATCAAGAACTACATGGAATGTAACTCTGTCCAATGTATTGGAATAGGATTACAGTTCCAATACATTGAAATATATAAAGTTTTGAATAAACAAACACTGTCTGCCTTTTGAAACAGTGATTAGAAATTATTATCTACTATTTTAAAACTTGGCTAAAATATGATTGATGACTAATGTAATGATTGGTGGAGTTATAATGTAAACTTGTGTATTTCTGATTTGAGAAGTGACAGTTCTTTCCTCTTAGAGAGTGGAATATTGTACTGAAAATAGCCACTGGCTAATCCAGTTTTTGTTTATAGCAGCCAGCACTTCCTGATAGGAAAATAAACTGTGCTGAACTTTGCTCTTCAAATTGTATCATCAAGTCTGGTTGAAGCTCAGTAGATACTATGGGTGATTCTTCAAAATTTTAGGAAATATAGGCAGGGGTGGGATTCAACCAGTGTTACTACCAGGTCAGTGAGAATGCATTTTGCTGCGCGCATGTAACAGATAACAGATAATCAGAGTTGGAAGGGACCTAGTAGGTCATCTAGTCCAACCCCCTGCCCAAGCGGGAGACCCTACACCATTTCTGACAAATGGCAGTCCAATCTCTTCTTGAAAGTCTCAAGTGATGACACTCCCACAATTTCCGAGGGCAAACTGTTCCATTGGTTGATTGTTCTCACTGTCAGAAAGTTTCTCTTTATTTCCAGGTTAAATCTCTCCTTGTTCAGTTTCCATCCATTATTCCTTGTCTGGCCTACAGGTGCTATTGAGGTAATTTCCCTTTAGGAGAATGAGCGCATATAGGGAGACCTATAGAGAGTAGTGTTTGAATAATACACACACGGTACACAGATACACTGTATAGTAAATGTAGGTTTTTACTTCCAGAAATGTTAAGCAAAGTCCAAAATAAGCAGTCCAAAGTCATTCACAGGTTAAATCAGTCAGTTTTCATCCAGGGATAATCCAAATATCAAAGTCCAGTGTCAAAAACAATTCAGTATCAGACTTACATCAAATCCAGTAATATCAGTCAATTAGGAAAAATGGAGGAACGGCAATACTTTCCAACAGAAGGAAACAGAGATACTCCCTCAGACACACTCTTCTGAGACTAAGACTAAAACAAACCAGTTTTCTGGCTCCATCTTATGGCCGTTTGAGAAACCACACCTAATTACAGTTTTGCATTTTCTTAAAGATACAGTTTTAAAATGTCTATCCTGGTTTATATATTTCTAACCCAAATACCTGTTAGGTGACTTATATTCCTAACAGGTGCTTTAGAAAATAGCTTGACCCCTTCCTGTGGCAGCCCCTCAAATATAGGAAGACTGGGGAAAATTGGTAGCATCCAACCCCTGAATATAGGTATAAAAGCCAGTTAAAGTAATTGGTGGTCTTCTCCATCCTTCTGTGGTATGGCAAGGGAGATGAACTGCTTTAACTGGCAGATTTCACAAGATCATCCAAATTGAAGACCAGTTTTTTAAGATGTCAGCAGGAATTTGTATTTCTAGTAGAGGGGAGAAGAGAGAGTCATGAGGACAACTTTGAGATTTGAAAAAAAATCTCAAAAATCTTGGTTAGCATGGCATACAGGTGAAAGTCAGAAAATTAGAATATCGTGCAAAAGTTCATTTATTTCAGTAATGCAACTTAAAAGGTGAAACTAATATATGAGATAGACTCATTATATGCAAAGCAAGATAGTTCAAGTGGTGATTTGTCATAATTGTGATGATTATAGCTTACAGCTCATGAAAACCCCAAATCCACAATCTCAGAAAATTAGAATATTGTGAAAAGGTTCAATATTCTAGGCTCAAAGTATCCCACTCTAATCAGCTAATTAAGCCAGAACACCTGCAAAGGGTTCCTGAGCCATTAAATGGTCTCTCAGTCTGGTTCAGTAGGAATCACAATCATGGGAAAGACTGCTGACCTGACAGTTGTGCAGAAAACCATCATTGACACCCTCCACAAGAGGGAAAGCCTCAAAAGGTAATTGCAAAATAAGTTGGATGTTTCCAAAGTGCTGTATCAAAGCACATTAATAGAAAGTTATGTGGAAGGGGAAAGTGTGGAAGAAAAAGGTGCACAAGCAGCAGGGATGACCACAGCCTGGAGAGGATTGTCAGGAAAAAGCCATCCAAAAGTGTTGGGGATTTTCACAAGGAGTGGACTGAGGCTGGAGTCAGTGCATCAAGAGCCACTACACACAGACGGATCCTGGACATGGGCTTCAAATGTCATATTCCTCTTGTCAAGCCACTACTGAACAACAAACAACTTCAGAAGCATCTTACCTGAGCTAAAGAAAAACAGACCTGTTCTGTTGCTCAGTGGTCCAAAGTCCTCTTTTCTGATGAGAGCAAGTTTTGCATCTCATTTGGAAACCAAGGACCCAGAGTCTGGAGGAAGAATGGAGAGGCACACATGGCAAGATGCTTGAAGTCCAGGGTGAAGTCTCCACAGTCTGTGTTGATTTGGGGAGCCATGTCATCTGCTGGTGTTGGTCCACTGTGCTTCATTAAGTCCAGGGTCAACACAGCTGTCTACCAGGAGATTTTGGAGCACTTCATGCTTCCTTCCGCAGATGAGCTTTATGAGGATGCTGACTTCATTTTCCAGCAGGACTTGGCACCTGCCCACACTGCCAAAAGCACCAAAATCTGGTTCACTGACCATGGGATTACTGTGCTTGATTAGCCAGCAAATTCGCTGGACCTGAACCCACAGAGAATCTATGGGGCATTGCCAAGAGAAAGATGAGAGATATGAGACTGAACAATGCAGAAGAGCTAAAGGCCGCTATTGAAGCATCCTGGTCTTCCATAACACCTTAGCAGTGCCACAGGCTAATAGTTTCTATTCCATGCCACATTGAGGCATTATTTGCTGCAAAAAGGGCCCAAACCAAGTACTGAGTACATATGCATGCTATTCAGAGGTCCGATATTATTCTATGTTACAATCCTTGTTTTATTGATTGCATGTAATATTCTAATTTTCTGAGATTGTGGATTTGGGGTTTTCATGAGCTACAAGCTTCATGAGCTTAAATATTTTGAAATGATTGATTTTTTTTAACATGCGTTCAGTCTAGTTTGTTTCTGGGTTTTTTGTTTGTTTCTGTTTTACCGAAACAAGGTCTTTTAACTTTCATCTTGTTAAATTTGTTCAAAATTAACCAAACATTTCTACTTGTCATGCCCTATGACTTTTTGCTTCTTCAGCATTAATTTGTTGATAATGTTAACCAGAAGATTTAATGATGAATACTTCCATTTTGTAAATTTCTTGGGGTATCTATCATTTTGCGTTTTATAAAGTGCCCTTGTAAACAGATGGCACTATATAAATAGATGTGGGTGTGTTCTGCCTGAATGAAAAAAAAAAACCCGGTAGTAGTAAAAAAATGATGCATATTATTTCCTGCCTTCTGGTAAATTAGAAATAAGTAGATTGCTGCAAAAACAGCACTTATTCATTGCCTTTCAATAGAGAACAGAACAATGAAAAAAACTGTCTTGTCTACTTTTTTTTCCTTCTGTTCAGTTGTGTCCAATTCTTGGAGCTCCTTGGACAAGTCCCTGCAGTTTTCTTGGCAAGGTTTTTAAGAATTGGTTTGCCATTGTCTGTTTTCTAAGGCTTAGAGAAAGTGACTGACTCAAGCATTTTGCTTAAGGCAAGAGTAGAACTCACAGTCCCTGATTTCTAGGTTGATTCTATCCTGAGGGTGGTAAAATTACCCCCAACAATCTGGATGGACCCAGATTTTGGGGGGCAATATGCTGACTCTGTAAATTGCTTAGAGAGTGCTGCAAAGCACTATGAAGCGATATATAATCAAAAGCGATATGTATATAAGCAAGAGGTTTGTGATGTCAAAACCAAGAAAATGTATAGAAAAACAAGACAGGAGTTTAATCACTTGCACCGTTGGCTTTTCTTGTGAGAGGACATTGTTATGTAAGCAAGTTTCTGGCTTTCTGAGTTGACATATTTCAACAAACATTGCCACGTTGGGGTATATACTGACTTGTCCTCTGGAAAGGACAGAAATGTTTTAAAAATATCACTAGTGATGGACGCCTATTTATTCTGGAACTGAGTCACCCACCGTACTAGTCTGATTTTTCAAGATATATTTTTGCCTTGGAATGAAGCTTTAATGACTTCTCATGTTCCTGATTTTGGGAAAGATTGTGTCCACTTTTTTTACCATAGCTAAATCCCCCAACAGGGGAAAAAAATCACGTGTTACCATATTTAAGGAATGTTTTTTTCCTAATTTACATTTCAGGATGTTTAGTTACTGGTGCCAAGGTGTGCAGAAGAAGGATTTTATAGCAAGTGGCTCTCAGAAGCTCTCTAGAAAAGACAAATTTGCTTGTGTTTACAAAATATATCTGATATTGATATATCAGTTGAAATTGCAAAATCTATACTGATTTTCGTGAACTGCTTATCCCATAAATTACAATAATATGCAGAAGAAAATTATGGTAGAATTATAGAGAATTATAAAATTATAGAGAAGGAAACCAATGGCTTGAGAATGTGCTGTAATTTTTTTTGATAAACTAGTTGTGTAAATGCCTTGATAAGCATGATCCAATATTGAAGGATATCTTAAACCTGTGGTTAACTACACTTGTTTCATTTAGATTTTACACTACAAAGTTTAATCATAATTTATTAAGCAAACAACAGTTCACTCTTCACACTAGTCACTGATTTAGTGCAGACTGCAGAAGCTAAGTTTGTATGACATATAAAGTCAGATTGAAACACATCACATTGTTGCTGGATTTGTTTTATGAAGCAAACTGTGAATCAAATCATTGATCCATCTAACTCAGTATGTTGCTGGCTGTAGCTCTCTGATATCTAAATCTTTTCCAGTGAGTTTTCTGAAAGCTGCTTTAAGTGATAGGTATAAAATCTGTGTCTTTTTAATGTACACATCCTACCACTGATACTGTGCCTTTCTCTTTATTCTTCATTTCTTGTTTAAATTATTGGTTGGACCAGGTTTTTCTCAATTTAGTAAATAGCTTCTTTTCCATTCAGTTGGGTAAAACGTAAAGTTTATTTTAAGTTGAGCTGAATTCATGAGTTCATTAATATATACCAGTGGTGGCTAACTTTTGGGCTCCTGTTGCATGCCCGCATATCAGCTCCCAGAAGGCAATGCGCGTGCCCCCTAACCCCCTGCACATGGGCGCCCAATTCCCCCCCGCCACCCCCTTACTTGCACTGATTACCTCCCCACTGATTTTTGGCTCATTTGAGGCCTTTTTCAGCCTCCCAGAGGCTTGAGGAAAGCCACTGCAGCCTTTGCAGGCCAAAAAATGGGCCAGTTTTATCACTTCTGGTATTTCCGGAAATACAGGAAGTGATGAAACAGGCCCATTTTTTGGCCTGCAAAGGCTGCAGAAGCTTTCCTCAAACCTCTGGAAGACCGAAAAAGGCCTCAAACAGGCCAAAAATCAGTTGGGAGGCGTGCGCATGCACAGTGAGGTAAGTTTGCCTGCAGCTCAGGTGCCAGCACAAATGGCGGCACGTGTGCCATAGGTTCGCCATCACGGACATATACTATCTGAATTGATGATTAAATGAGAAACATTTAAGTTAGTCATGTCAGAAGTACAGAAGCAATATATTGGGGCAAACAAGGTACAAAAACAAGTTCAAATATTTCTGAGTTCTGGTTTGTTCATCATTGGAGTTGGAGCAGAATCAGCAATTGTGCTCAGTTTCGCCCCAAGCTCACTTGCTGGAGGATCCCGATTGAGACCAGAACCACCCTGGATTGGTGGTGAAGAAGGAGAAAATTGCCTGGAGGATTGAGGGGAGCCGCAATTCCCCTCCCTGACAGGAAAAACCCCTCCCAAAGGCAAACTGTAGCGGTGATCCCAAAATGGCCACCACAAAGACGAAGAACAGTCCGGGAAATTAAGGCTGTGCTGGAGCGAAGAAGCAGCAAGTGGAGTGTGAACCAGGCAAAATACATGGATTTTGAGGTACCCCAGTATTAAAAAATAAAGGACTATTTTGGAGGAAAGTATGTAGGAGTGGTAATCAGAGAAAGTGAGAAGGAAATTGGATTTTAAAAAATTGGCTTGAATTATTGTATTGGATTAACTTGGAGGAGAAAATATAAAGGAAAATATTTGAACACAACAAAGGCTTAGAAATTAAACAGGACAACTATTGGATTATTAGCACTTAAAGGGCATAACTAAATGCTGAAATTGAGTGTGTTGAAAGAAAAGAAATAATAGCTAATGATTGAAATTAGCGAACTTAATAAAAGTACTATATTTAACAAAGAAAGTTAAAGTTAAGGAAAGAGTAGATTGTGAAAAAGACCCAAGAGTGCCACCTGATGGTACAGGAAAAATTTCAGTGACTTTTTAAAAAAGTGCTTGGTCTTTTTAAGAAATTGGACTTTGGAACTTAAAAGAAAGTAAAAGAAACTCCATTATAATAAAATAAAAACCCTGGAAAGTAGCATTAGAATATTACAAAAGCAGGGGTGGGATTCTACCTGGTCAGACCAGTTCTATAGAACCAGTTGTTATGATTCTGCCCAGTTCAGAGAACCGGCAAATTTGCCACTGGCTGGCCCCTCCCCTCCCCACCCACCCACTCCTTACCTGACATGCACACCATCAAACTTGCCTGCTATTTTTCCTTTTTTCACCCCGACCATCAGTTGTTCTGCTGTGCCAGGACATTTAGATTAGCTAGAAAGCAGGAAATCATTGAAAGCAGAGCTGAACCTTCCTTAGGACTGAAGGAAAGCAGAGCTGAACCCTCCTTAGGACTGAAGCTTCTATTTTTCAGTGTAGACTCAGGTAGCAGATTGCAGATAGATAGGTCTCTAAGTGAATCTGTGATTATGTGAGCAACTCAATCTGCCTGCCTGCTTTGCCTGATTTTGGGTAAAAGTTGCTCTTTTTAAAAAAAAAAAAAAAATTCAATATTTACAATATTCACAATATTTACATACAAGCCATGCCCAGCCAGTCACGTGACCACCAAGCCACACCCACAAATTAGGCCATGCTCATAGAACTGGTTGTTAAGAAATTTGAATCCCACCCCTGTACAAAGGGAAAGATATGTGAAAATATTGACAGAGAACCATCTGGTGACTGTGGGAAACAGTTGGGAAATGGCCAACTAGAAGACCTGGAACAAAGACTTAAGGACATTGATTGTTGAAAATAAACTTAAAAGACACTGGCTGAAATAATATACTGGACTTTGGGATTGAATACATCTATTAAGGAAGAGGAATGCGTCTATTAAGGAAGAGAAAAGAAAAAAGGAGAAGATATAATGGAGGAATTATTTGTTGAAATAAGATTGGACTTGCAAGATATAAGGGAAATGATGAAAATTAAACTTGAAATGTCCAATTACGTATTACAGAAATTAGAGATGGTGACTCAGCTTGTAGAAAAACAAAGTAAAGCAGAGGGGGAGGAGTTTGACGAAGAAGCCAGCTTTGAAGAACAAAGGGAACAACATTTATTTAAGCAGGGGGGAAAAGGAATTAAAATAAAACAATGTGGTAATAAAAGGGAGAATGGTTCAGAAAATGAAAAAAAGGAGAGGGAAAAAGCAGAAAAGGCAAGTACAAAAGAAAAATTGAAAGAGGGAGGGAGAAAAACTGGAATGAGAAATCGAGGGGAATAAGAATGGGAAAAAAGGGAATTAAGAGAAAGGACCAGAAAATAAAGAGAAACTGGAAGCAAACAAGGATGAAAAGAGATTACATTGTTAAAAGAGTGAGAGAGAAAAAGGACAGGGAAGGAGATTCCGCAAGGTAATATGTTGTGATATATAAAAATAAGTACTGAAAATAGATAAGTATGTAACTGATATGGGGTTTTTTTTAGTTTCTCTTTTTCTATGAAACCATTATTGGTACATTAGACATGGAACTTAATGAAATAAATATAGAATTGGGAATTTATAATAAGAATATTATATATTAATTGATGAATAGCAATCTATAAGAAAAGGAAAAAAAATGATGAAATGGAAACCATTATGAAAAGATTAATATCAGTTGCTATAATTAATTGATTAGATTAATACTTTTGAAATGTATTGATGATTTATAAGGTGATTGAGAAAATGTAACGTGGAATCTGACATATATATATATATATATATATATATATATATATATATATATATACATACACAAATATATATATATTTGTGTTATATAGTAAATATGGAGACTGGTATTTAGGTAGAATGAAGATGGTTAGCTCAAATTATTAACCAGAGGGGGCAATTTTGAATTAATAAAATAAGGATTGATAAAATTGCTAGTGTGACAGGAAAAGATAATATGGGAAGTGAACATAGAAATAAGATGAGAATTTTAGATAACATTGTAAAATAAGATATGAGAATATCCTAAGAAAAATGAAATAATTTATAACAAGAATTGGAATTGGATAAGATACATTTAATATTTAATACTAATAAAGATAATGTGATATGAAATTGAACAAATAAAATGAATAGGTAACTATGGTCATATTTGTATTGAGATGTGAAACCCATACTGCTTGCCAAATGAGAATTTTTTATTTAAAAAAACAAAACAAAATTGGAGAGGAAATTGAATAATGAAATTACTAGGTATGTTTAACTGATATGGTGGTTGGCATTAGGAGAGAGTATTGAAATATTGAAAACAAGCAATGAAGGATTATGATTTAACATGAATATGTGTATTAAGAGATATGATTGGTATTATTAAGTTTGCCTATATTAAAATGTATGATATATTGATGCCAACTGTTAATGTATAGTTGTGTATGTGTAGATTGAAATAAAAAAAACTTGATTAAAAAAACATGTTCAAATATTTCTGGGAGTAAAAAAAAATCAATGTGTTAAATCAGTCTATTTTTCTTCACAGAAAGATCCAGACTACTTGAAGCTCTGGTTGGACAATTTTGTTTCTAGCTATGAACAGTTTCTGGATGTGGACTTTGAAAAACTGCCCACTAGGTATGTTGAAATAGATCTTATTGATCTAATATATAATATGGCTAAATAGATATAAAATATTTGTGATAATACTTTTATTAATTATAGTATGCAAACATATACTGTAATGAAAGCACAAATCAGAGTGAAGAACATATCTGATGATCAACTCTTAAATCACGTTGCCATATGTACAAAAGGGGTAGTACGTTTACCATGACTATGAACACATTATCTTGGAGATTTTGACTCCTCCCTCCATGGACACTCATGCACACATGCAAATCTAAAATGTGAAGCAGCAGTAAATAGAACAATGCGGCCAAAATTTAAATCTTAGCTGCTGATTTTTCTATGCAGAAAACCTGCAGGAGGCTTTTGGTTGGTGGCCAAATTTTGTTGGGAAGGGATTGCACATGTGCATTAATGTACTATTACCAGGTTTGAATATATGAATGACAGCTCATGGCCCCCTTTATGTTGACCCTGATGCATGGACAAACATCACATAGCCTGAAGACCTAAGCTGTTGTTCTCCTCCAAGGTATACTTGGAACCTGACACACAAAAGCTCCAGTCTGTTTCATCTCATACCTGATAGGTCAACTGTCAGCAAAATGATCAAAATTAGCAGTGCCCCTAAGTTTCGGTATTAATCAACTTTATTTTACATTAGGATATTCTTCCTTTGTTCCACACTGGTACTTCTTGTCCTAGTTTACATTTTTCAAAAATGGGCTTTAAGCTGTTAAATTATAGAGTCAAGTAAACATTTTTATTTGCTCTAAACCAGGAAATGACCTTGGAATGTGCTTTTTGAATGTACTTAGTCTAAGATAATGCATTCTCTTAGCAAAATGAATTCTTGTGTGCTTGTTCAAAGGTCAGTCCCTCTGGTCTCTAGTGGAGTTTACTCATTAGTTAAGACATGGAATTGTATGGCAGATTGGACAGAAGTCTGGTCCCCAGTAGTGTGATCAGGAATGTCCTCAAGTGCAGCACAACAGTAGTCCAGCTACACAGGGAGTGTCTGAGACCATGAAGTCTTAACTCTAAAATTACCAGTTTGCATCACTGAATATCAGGTGTAGAATCATAGCCTGATAATCATGGATGGATGTTCATTGTCTGACTCAAGCTGGACTCAAATTGACTCAATTGAAAACAGGATACTGAACATAGAATGAAGATTAGTAACATTTTGCTGAGGGAACTCTTCTATCAGTACAATCAAAAGAGGGTAAATTCTTTGAATCAACTTTAGAAATTGGACTGAACAGAGCATAGTGGATTGTTACTTACAGTCTCCTGGTCACAGAATTCTTCAGTTGTACCACAATACTAATTTTAACATATTCTTAAAACAATAGTAATTTTGAAGACCTACAAATCAGTTTGGATGCTTACTGTATGATTGATATCTTTTCAATTAAGCTTGCATTGATTTATCATTTCTTAATAGTGTTTTTAGTTATCAGCATAACAAAATATTAAACATATTTTATGGGATGTATTTTTCAGTTATAGGCGCAACCATTTCAATATTCAGTTATACTGAGAATGACATATTTTGAATATATTACCCCATATTGTTCATGAATTTTTATAACAGTGGTAAAATACTGAATTTAAAAATAGAATTGAAATGGAAGGCGTGGATTGCTAAAAAAATTATTGTGTATTTTTTAAAATAATACTGGGTGCCTGATAATCTCTTTTTTGTGTATAACGGGTGCAATTTTTTTTATAAAGGCAAATGGATTGTTATCAAATAAATCAGTTCCGTAGGTATAGGATGATGGTTACTTGACTTGGGTAATAATATATGTATGAAGGATCAAGAAATTATAGTTGACCACAAGTTGATAATGGGTCAGCTGTGTGAATGGATTGGGAAAAAGCAATTTTAGGCTTCATCAGTAGAAGTAAAGTTCCCAAAATATGGAAAGCAATGGTTTCACTGTAGTCTTCATTAGTCAGATCTCCACTTTACTGTGTTTAATTTAAAGCACCAGACTGTAATATTTAAAGAAACGGAAACAAGTGCAAGGAAGAACAAGGAGGTACAGAAGGAACTGATGCTTGAGAAAAGATGATTGGGAGGATATTACAGCACTTGTTAAGCAATTGAAAGAATGTAACAGAGAAGATCCTTTTCATCCTGGAATGCAGGATGTGGAACAATCTTAAATTACAGAAGATTCCAGTTGAAGAAACTTTCTAATAGTAAGAGTGATTCAACAGAGGAGCTAGCTATGAAAGGACATTATGAACTTCTGTTCAGTGGACATACTTTAGTAGGGGCTAGACAGCTGCCCATCAAAAATATTTTGAGTTTCGACACTGTCCTAGGAAGGGGCAGGATGAAGTGACTCAACAGTTCCCTTGTAGTTCTAGGATTTTGTGAGCTTGTTCTTGACTGTTATATTTGAGAAGCATAGAATGAAACCAATTGACCCTGTCTTGTAGACATTCTCCTAATATTTTTTCTTGCCCAATTTTTTCTCAAGGCAACTCAAAAAACAAGGTTGTGTTATATTATTCACTGGGAAGGTGCAGGCTTGTAAGGAATGTTTATAGATCAAAATCATTGAGAAAAAGCCAAGCACTCTATATTACAATCAGTTTCTATGTTCCAAAGTTCCTTTGTCATGTTGTTTTATTTATATCTGAAAAGGTAAAAACCTTCCTATCTGGTGCAAATCTTATTGCAGGGGAGAGTTTTTCTATTGGGAAGTAAATAAGAATATGTCAAGTTCTTTTTTCTAATTACTGTGTTAGACAGTAGGTGTGCCAACTATTAAGGTGACTCATAATAGAGATGTTTATCTCAGTTTCAGAATCTGATTTCATATAAAACAATCATAGAAATGCAGTAATTCACAGCAAGCTTTTTGTTTAGAGGTCAGCAAGGAATCTAGTGTTATACTTTATTGCTCTGAATTGCATGTAGGTCTGGAGTGAGTGGGGGAAAACATTGAGAAAAATCTTGACAAATAATATAACTTATGCAATAGTGGAATAATTTCTGTAATTATTTTCTGTTTCTGCAATTCTCAATGTATTTTCAGTCATCAAATGTGCTTAAGTTTGAGTATTATTATCATTATTATTTTTAAGTATACCACTGTTAGGAATAGGTGGTTTAATATTGAGAAACTGGAACTTTTTTCCAAGGAATATTAAAATAAATATCTACAATATTGTTAAAAAAATCAAGTGCTTGCTATGAAGAAAAAACTGGAATTCCTATAAAAAATGCTCCCTCTGTCCTCTGCTATGTCATACAAATTCTCTGCTTTTCTCTTTGATTGGGTTTCCAAATCTGGATTATAAAGTTTAAAAACATACCATTGTGAATGCCAGCCTGAATTCATAGTTCTTCGGTCTCAGACTAATTCTAAGGGTGTGTGTGGGGGGGGTGTCAATCAAGTCTTTACTTTGAATGTGGTCCGACTTGGGTTCTATGCTTTAATTTGGTTTAGCTTTGGTTTTAGCTTTTCTTGTAAAGCATAGAAGGGTGGGAGTTGGCCTCCCTTCAGGGAGAAAGCTGTTGCTCGATGAGGAGGTTGCCACTATGGTCATGTTCTGGACCCCAACTTTTAAAAATCTCAAAAGAGCTTGTCATGCAAGCAGATTGTACCTGGAGAAAATAGTGTCATAGCTAAGAAGGTACAAAACTACAATTATGTCAATGACTTGCTTTTTGTCTCTCATATTAACTGGCTTTATTTTAGGGTGGATGACATCCCCCCTGGAATATCTCTGCTTCCTGATAACATTCTTCAGGTTTTGAGGCTCCAGCTGCTGCACTGTGTCCAGAAATTATCAGAAGGGTTGGAAGAGCCACAGCAAGCACTGACACTGCTCCTAGTCAAGTTCTTCATCATTCTTTGCCGGTATCTTTTTTCACCTAATTGTTTTTTTCAAAATACAGGGAGTGTCAAGAAAGGGAACTCTGATATATCCTATTTCCATTACTCTTCTTTTGATTTTTTTGCTTACTGATTTCCGAGTATACCTGCTCAAGTGCTCCTCTCTTTCTGTATTCTTCCCATTTTTTTTCATCCCCTCTATCTCTTTTTATTGCTTGGAAGTAATAGCATCAAATTAGTCTGGAAGTTACAACATTGGCTATACCTATGGTAACTGAATTCACATTATCAAAATTGCTGTGCTTTTATCTGGTTTGTATATTCATTGTTTTTTATATTATGAACTGCCCAAGTTGATGAGAGCTGGCTATGTCCAATCAACATACTTTAAAAAAAATCATGTTCAGTCATGATTTGATTTATCTGTGGGTTGTTGAAGAAGGCATAATTGGAACCAATTCATGTTAACTCATGTTAAGCCATAAGTTGCTTTCAAAGTAAGATGAGATATCATTCTAAGCCAGAAGTAACCATATTATAATTAGCATAATATGTGGCTTCAGCTATTTAAAATATAACTGGTCATTCTGATATTAACACATTTACTATATCAAGTCTAAGCTTACATAGTGTCATTGTCCAGATCTAAATACTTTACTACTCTGAATTATTTTGAAACTATATTACAAAGAAAGGTGGGATTTTAAAACATGTAGCATCTCATACTTGGCATTTTGGGATAGTTAAACATTTGTGTAAGAATAATTTTGGAAATCTCTGTAGTCCTCTGCTATCATACAGTTGCTTCACCTCTTACATGTTTCATTCTGTTTCAGAAATTTAGATAATGTGGAAGAGATTGGGACTTGTTCCTATATTAACCATGTGATTACAATGACCACACTCTACATTCAACAGGTAAATGAATATGCAATGGCCAGAAAGATGATCACAATCTTTGTTAGAACTCTAACAGGGTTAAGCAGTGGGAGAAAACTGAGGCTAAAGTTTATCCTCAGAATAGTCTGTTCACTTGGAAACCATTAAAACTGAAGTCTATAATGATGTATATTTAGATATAGACAGGATATATGTTTCTACAATCATTACTATGTTTCCTCTTTGTTCTAGTTTTGTGCTTTTCTTTTTCACTACCTTCAAGGTTGCAATTTTGGAAAGGGAAAAGAGGAGACGTATGTTTATTATTCTAAACTAAGCACAAAAGCATTATTTAAGCACTTCATTTTTTATTTTTGTTGAGAGTCATGTCAGGGAGTGATTGAGATGTCATTATGCAATTTGTGTATTTTATTTATAATTTGTTAGATTAATTATTGTTAGAGCTTCATGAGAGAAAAAGGTGGAATATTAATCTATTAAATAATAATGATTATTTAGTCAGAAGATTGAGTGAGGACTATACAACTTGAAAAATTGTTTATAATCTGCCACAGATGCTGTTCTTATTCTTTGATATACCAGTCAGTTAATTGGTGAGCTCTTGGAGTTTACTGTAATGCTGAGAAAGACTTTTGCAACCACATACATCTCAGCAGCCTATGAATCAGGTGACTGGCTGGCTGGCAGGGAACTCAGTGAGGGGGAGGTTGCCTAAATGCGTCTTAATCGTCCTTTTGGTTGTGCTCCACCAGGTCATGACTAATGCAGCCCTTAGAATCAAAACGTTTGTCTGATTGTGTTATAGCTAAAACAAAACAAGTAGGATTAAAACCTCTTCATTCTTATATGTTCATAGTGATCATATGCCATGGATTGGTTCACATATAATTTGTGGTTTGTTAGAGTTAGGATTGCTGAACAAGCAACGTGGATACTTTTATACATAGGTAGCAAACTGAAGATGTACAGAATGTTTTTAATTCAAGCCATTAAAAATGTTTGTAAAACACTTCTAAAAGTGTTGATGAGAAACTTGTTTATTACTTCTTTAGCTAAAGACTAAAACAAAAGAGAAAGAAGTGGCAGATCAAACATCTATAGAAGAGTTTGTGCGACACGCGCTGGCTTTTTGTGAAAGTCTTTATGATCCATATAGGAACTGGAGGCAAAGAATTGCAGGGTATGTGAGAATATTATATTAACACTCTGTTCTTGTTATTTTAATGTCTTTAAAATAAAGATGCAAAATATATAATCCTATAAAATGTTAGTGCTAAATAGAAAATACATTAATTAGACAAGGGGATTGGGGCCTCATATAATCCTGCCCGTCAAATTGCCTACACTTGTGATATGCTACCAGAATATCGTATAAGCCTCCCAGTCAGATATATCAGGACCTTCTGTATCATCATCCACCACAGGAGAGACTGAATGAGAGGCTGCACCAGTTTATGCTATTAATGAGATTAGATGGACCTCATCTTTCTTTAAATTTGAATAAATTATGTCATAAATACTCAAGTTTCTATCTGATGCTGCACTCAGATATTCAGACTGGAAAATAATGGTTACCCATTTTTGAATAAGACAGGATGTTAAACAATAAATTAAAACAATGTTTTAATTCTGGCTTCTTTTAAAACATTTAAAATGGCAGAAGGGAGTACTAATGAAATCGTAACAAAAGGCAGAGTATAAATCAAACCAAAGCAAAGAAATCAATTAAAATTTTCCTTGTTTGATTGCTCACATCCTAAAGATTCTATAAGAAAAGGCTCCTTTTGGATCTGGGTTCACAGCTATAGGAGTTTGGGTAATAATTTTTTTATCATCCAGAAGAAGCCATCACTTCTAGGAGATCAGTAAAGCCCATTGTTTTTGTGAATACTGTGTTTTCTGTTCAGACCATATCAATCTTTTTGTGAATAAGATGATATATTTATAAAAGTTGCACTGTTAAAGCCAGATACCCTTTAAGTTTTTGTTTATTAGCTTGATGCAGAAATAAAAACAACCCAAGGGGTATTTTAAGAATGTCATGTGAAAAAAATGTTATACAAATCAATGTATTATTAATAAACCTATGTTTTGTTATACCATAACTAAAATTTGTTTTGAAGCTTTATTATAAATGAATATGTTTTTTCTCTCTCAATATATTATAGGCGTATTCTGAGCACAGTTGAAAAAAGTAGACAGAAATACAAACCAGCTTTACTCACAGTGGAATTTGTCCCTTTCTTTTACCGTGAGTACTTTATTATATTGTCCTACCATTCAGAATTGTTTTAAAGTGAGAATCTTTCAGAAATAAGATTTGTTCCATAGTTTTCCATTTGAAGGTACAGAGTCCTGGTGTTCTCTGAGTTTGGTTTAGCTCTGAGAGCACCAAGGACCCTGCTGTTCAACTCTGAGCTACAAGTATTCTCTTAGATCAATAATTTGAAAATGATAAGTAATTAAGCAGTTTAAAGATATTATTGACCCAGATGCATTCTGGATAACAAAGGTGCATTTTCAATGCTACAGCAATGGGATGTATGCGATAGAAAGTATTTTTCCCAAGCCTCCACCACTCTTGGTGGGGTCCTAGGATACATCACAGCACCCATCCATCTGTATGTGGTATCATTTTTTGAGAGGTCACAAGAGGTGCCCCAGAAACTTGTCATCATATGAATCATTAATGTCATGTATCCCTTAATGGATCTGTCATGAGTCACAGATTTGCAACTGGCTTAATTGCTGTTTTTTTAAATTAAAACAGCTTAGATCTGAAATAGGTGCTACCAAGAACAGTGATTTTTCATGAAGTGTGAAGAAGACTCATCATCTAAAACTCAGAACCAGTGTAGCAGTCCTTTAAACATTGTGGAAAATTTTGCAGAAATGACTGTTACAAGTTATTGGCACAATAATAACAGCACTTCTTGAGAGTAATTGAGTATGCTATATTTCTTTTTTTGAAATCAAGTCTGAAATGTAAGACCCATACATTTCTGGGGAGAAAACCTGTAACCACTGCTGAAGTTGGGATGTAGTTTACAAAAGGCAAAAAAAAAAAGAATTTTATTTTTATTATCTATGAGTTAAAATCCCTTTCAGCGTTAATGTGGATCTCTCTATGCTGTTTAACTTGTACAATGAAGCTCTTGAATGCTCTTTTTGTTTCAAAACTTGTTTTGCATTTGGTTATCTCTCTCTCTTGAAGATTTTAACAGTTTTAACAGTGCAGGCTTCTGCCATTACTGGAAACTTCTCAGGATGCTAATTCCAAAAAAATAATAGGTGGTAGTTTTGGCAGGAGCTAGGTTATGGGTCAATCTATTGCTATGGCAATGATTTCCAGGTTAATGTTTATTACTAAGCAAAAATTATTTAGGTCGGTTCTAATTGCCTTCTATGAGGTAAGGCTTAAATTTAGATACATTATAATGGTTTTTTTTCTATGGCAATTTGAGTCAACATCGCGTTTGCCCATAAAACATCAGCCTTCCCAAAAATAATATGGGGAACTATGGCTACTTAAGACATTTCATAATGTTAAACATATTTTATTTAAATATCTAAAAACTGTGTAACCCTTTGAATGGTTTTATCACTTTGACAATCCTGTTAATTTTGGACACAACTTCCACAATCCCTGGCCATTGAGCAGGGTGGCTGGGCCTGTTGGGAATCCAAAACATCTGAATGATACCATTTTGCTTCCCCCTGGATTATGTCTTTCTGCCAGACTGATGTGAGTCCCCTTTCGTTTTCAGTAGGGATCTGGATAAGCATCTGGAGTCTTTCGCTTTGGTTCTAGACTAACTGCACCTTTCAGTGTGAATTTAAAACCAGATAGTCGTAGCTTCAATTAGGGGAGAAAGGTGTCTCTAATTTATAATGGTGGCTTGGTAAACAAGATTTCGTTATATTTTACTAAACTATGGTTAAAAGTGACTTTTATATTTCATTCAGCATTGAGAAAAGTGGACCAATATCTTACAAGATTAATCTGAATATTAGCTATTCAAACTACTCTTAATACTTAACGTAATCTTATTTTCCAAACTTACCTAGTATAGTCAAAGTACATTTTATTGTTTGATTAAAAAGATATGTTGTGTAAGCTGCCAGTAGAATGAGCAGGAATCTCTCTTGCAGGATGAAATGGCCAAGCTCAACTCTTAGCTTTTCAGTTGTGCCTGCTTTGCCCAGTTAGGGGGGATTGGATTCCCCTGTATTTGTGGCTGCAGTATATGATGAAAGGCTGCAATCTGTAATTCCTTTTCTGATAGTGATTTTTGTGAAGAAATACACAAGGAATTTGTTCTTTGCTTTTCAGAGTGTTTTCAAGAAAGTGAGCATCTCAAAGAGAGCCTCAAATGTTGTCTGTTACATCTCTTTGGAGCTATTGTGGCTGGTGGGCAGGTGAGAAAATGTTAACATCCTTTTCTTAATCATTGGGATATGGGACTTATATCTTTACTGCATCATCACTTTGTGGCTTGTATGTTATGAACACTTTCCCAAAGTGAAGAATTTGGAGTAGAAATAACCTAGTTATGACAAGGTGGAGTGTGTAATTGTTAAGTTATGGGACAAACCTTAGTTCAGAGGTAAAATGGACTCATGCTCCTTTAATATTTTGAGAAAGATCCTTTCCAATGGAAACAGAGCTAAGCAATGAAGGTGAACAAAATTGTCCAACATACTGTGATTGAACTCTGGTTGAAATTCCATGTGCTAATTGCTTAAAATAATAAAGGAGAGTCTATATCAGTCTGTCATACAATACTTGAGCACCACACTTTTGTTTCCCCTTGCCTGAATTTATGACATAGCAGCTGAAATTATTCTGAAGAAATGTAAGAAAAATTATGTATATTATATGTATGCTAGAATTCAAAGATGCTTTTGTTTAAAATTTTTAATCTTGTTTTTCTCATCAGGACTCAGTTTAACATTAAAGCAGTGCTGCTAAAGATGTTCTAGTAATCAAACTGACTCTTTTCCATTTTTCTTATGTAATCTGATTTCATCCAGTTGCAAAGATGTATAATTAATGAAAATGTTATAAATAGCTTGTCCTAAAAGATGGTTAGGCTGAGACAATATCTTAAGTAAATAAAATAGTGCCATTAGCTCAAAGAGAAAGAATGTGTTATATTTCCTGATATTGGTGAGCATAATGTACTGGAACCAAAGTAATGTAAAGATATGTGCAATTTTATGTTAATAATTTTTCTACAAGAATACGTTCCCAGAAAAAAAAGAGGAGGGGTAACATGTTGCTTCTTTGTATTGACAAAATCCACACCGGATCAAGGGGAGTGGTTCTAACTATCTAAGCTGCATGCCTGGACCTGGAGGTATATGCTTTGAACATCTCCTGGATATCTTCCTTTTCAATAAAGAATTCCTTTTGAAATATCCAGTTTTCAAAAGTTCATTCTTGTTGTCTGAAGGGGAGAGAGTCTGGGCCTTACAGGAAACTGACTTTATATTGTTAGGCAATCGTGTGTTTTATTTTCTTTAACTGTCTGAATTTCCAAGATGTCTCATGAGAAAAGCTTTCTTCTGACCCTTAGTGCCTCTGTGTGTGTGTGTGTGAGAGAGAGAGAGAGAGAGAGAGAAAGAGAGAGAAAGAGAGAGAGAGAAAGAGAGAGAGAGAATGTGAGCAATTGTACTACATGACTCGGTAGACACAAGAATTTTGGGCATCTTTTGTGAGTTTTTTCTTTCTTTTGTGATTGTGTTTTCTTAACAGTTAACATATATGCAACTTTTGCTTCATTTCCTACACACAAATAGCAAAACATTGCCTTTGCTCAGCAATTATCACCAAATTTTGATGGCATGAAATTCTAGGCAATCTGAGCATGTTTGATGGTTAGGGTGAAACACAAAACATATCTTCAATCAGTTTTTATGTGATTCCACTATCAAAGGAAAAAGTACTTTGCTATCCAACCACAGGATTAATTTGCTGTTTTTGTCCAAGTTATATGATTTAAAACTTGTTTCATGTGCCTGCTTATACTTCTTAAAAAGGAATTGTTCCTGATTATTTTGATAATGAAGAACTTTTATTATTAACTTTAGAGAAATGCTCTTCAAGCCATCTCTCCTGCCACCATGGAAGTCTTGATGCGTGTCCTGGCAGATTATGATATGTGGAATAACAGAGACCCAGATGACGTGAGCAGGAAGGCTGAGTTGACATTGAAGTGCCTGACGGAAGTGGTGCACATTCTTCTCACTAGTAGTTCAGACCAGCGGCAAGTGGAAACCAGCACCATACTGGAGAACTATTTCAAGCTGCTGAACTCGGATCATGAGGCTTTGCCCAACTCAAGGTCCCGTCAGTGGGAAAGCAGGTTCATTGCACTGCAGATTCAAATGCTGAGTGAGTAACAGGATCCTTTGGGGAGGAGAAAGGGAGGCAGGATGAGATGCTGGAACCACATGTCAGTAGGACCATTTTATTTAGAGCCAGAAGCAACATTAAGCAGCTGAAATGTCCATAACTACAATAAAATGATAGTTCTTCAATAATGTATAGTAAATTATTTTCCCTGATTTTCAGAGGGCATGCCAACTGCAAGGGTATGTAGACCTCTGCACACAGTTCCTTTTTTAAAAAAAACTAGGTGAACAATTACAGTAGAAGCTTTTTTAATTGTGTTGTTTGGGCAGGAATTAAAAACTAGAATTATAAAGTAGGGCTTGTCCTTGCTTTAGGATTTCTGGCTTATTAGGAAATATCAATCCAGGGTCCAGTTTTAAATGACACACTAGACAAATTGGTCCTGTTGTTAAGAGAACATCACTAGTGAGAGGAACCAAGTGATGTGTTGTGTTCAAAGATATTAGCATTCCACAGTGCTGACTGACCATTCCATGCCAATGCTGCAAGTGTCTCTTTCATGAGGTTCAACTGACTGAGGAGTGAGTGCAATTTCTATTTAAATAATTTAAGTGCTGACTAAATATACAGTAAGAGTGGCTTATTAGAACCAAATTGCAAGAATTGTAATCAGCTAAGTATTCTTTGTCCAGTTCACTCAGAAAAGGTAAATTGAATACCTATTCTCTAGGTAAAAAGATTCCCCACAGGCATTTACCAATTATTTGACAGGTTGGTTTTAGGATTCCAACGGACTGTATTCTCGCATTTCTTTAAAGCAGTGATATTGAGAAGGCAGCTTCAGTTGATGGCTATTTCCTTTTCCTTAGCATGATTTTCAGGATAAAGAAAGTTCAGTAGAAAGTTCCTTCAGATACATTTTTCTGGCTTCTCTTCTGTTTGTATTGGCCAGAAATTGCATTACATCTATTGTTTTTAGAGCATTAACAAGGAACCCCAGGTACTTAACAGTTTCCTTCTACTTCTTCTGGACCTATCCCTAATAAGTATTAGTCTGGTTCTTTTGTTTATTCTGACTGACTTTCTAGAGATCTCAAAGGAGAGATATGCAAGCTTCTATCATTCATATTGTTGTTTAGATTTCTGGCCTTGAAATGTAAAAAAATGTGCAACGTGTCACTGCGTGTGTGAGGTAATTTGACATGAGAGAAAATGACATGTCCAGAATCATCCAATGAACTCCAAGGTCAAGTGTAGGACTGTCATTTCTAGGCTACAAAATCTATAAGGCTATTAGATGTCAGCAGATACAGAAACTGAAAAAAAATCTTTGCAATTTCCTTTCATTAACCCTAATCAGATGAGGTTTGAAGTTGACTTTCCCTGTTACCAGTTTAACATTATATTACTTCTGCTAAATAATCAAAAAATAGATCAATGTTTTTTTAAAAGGCAGATGATTTGATGCTGCATGCTATTGTGAATCAGCTATATATATTTTTTGTTAATTGTTTCGTTAGTAAACAAACCTGTTTTAAAAGTACAATTCCATATGGTAGGAAGAATTGTATATTCATTCCTTACTTTTATAAAAATACATATGCTTACATATGAAATATTACTCCTACATAATTAGCTATTGCCTTTATGTCCCAATTTGGCTTCTTTGAGCCATCTGATTGTCCAATGTAAGAGATGAAGATACATCTTTCTGATCCATTAGAGTTTTTTCTAAATTGTAACATAATTTTAATGGCAAAAAAGTATTTCCTGCTTTTCTTTTTTGCTTGCAAATTATTTCTATTCCTTTGGAGAGAGACTAAAGCTATGTAATTATTTTAAGATATGATCCTTCCTCTTTGATTTTTAGTTTTTCTCTTTTTAAGATGCAATAACTGCTATGTTGGACTGCACAGATCGGCCTGTTCTGCAAGCCATTTTCCTTAATAGTAATTGTTTTGAGCATCTTATTCGACTTCTACAGAATTGCAAGGTAAACAAAAGATTGTAAGAAATATATTCATAATCTTTTGAACATGTATTTTATTACAGTTTTAACAGAACCATTTCAGTTATATTCTAGGAGAAAATCTGATTATTAAATTTAGTTCAAAGAGTGGATCTAATTTACTTCTATGGTGATCTAGTTTTAAATCGTTTTTCAGAGGAATGTCTTGTCCTTATAGCACCAGTAGCAGGGAAGAGTATGAATAGTATGAAAGTCTTCTTCCTGATATATCCTTTTTATTTAACCGCAGCACTATATGAATTGAGACAACGTTAGAATTGCACTACAGTTGTAGTGGGAATTATATAGATTGAAGACTAGTTCATCTAGAAGTCATCCAGTTGGACAAAACATGGATAATGGTGACATGGGTATTAATATTGGAGAAAAGAAGAAAGGAGAAGAATACGTAGCAAGATTTCCTATCTGAAAACCTGGCAGACAATGAAGACCATGCAAAGATCTTATAACTAGAGGGCTAGGGTGGTACAGAATTTAAGATTTGAGGAAGAAAAAATGCTAAGTGCCTTGGCACCCACATTGCTTTATAGGCAGTTCCTTAAGTGAAGTGCATCTTTCCTGGAATCATACTATAGCCATCGAAGACAACTATGCAATTCCAGGAAAAGATGCAGCTGCTTTATGGAATTACAAACAAATACATACTAATCGCTGACACAGGGAGGGAAAACTGACTTGTATCAGAGATTGTTAATTTGTCCCTACACTATGTGGAAAGATTGATAATCAAATACCATACCTGATTCTGCATAGTACAGACCAATGGCATCATTTTTTGTGGCCCTCCAAGGGTCTTTTTAGAGAAATTGGGACCAAATTTTCACCCCATCAGGGGAGCATTTTGTTTGTTGAACTTAAATTCTAAAGGATCTTCTTAAATGGAGAGTTGAAGTTACAATTTGGACTTTCTAATAAATTAGGAACTTTAGCTTTTTGTCATCTTAATATTGTTCTCACTCAATAGGACTAATAATATGGGCAGACATGAATAACTCTGGATTTAGTTTTATTTTGCGTGAAAAGAAATATTTCCTTTTGCCTTCACAATAATCAGTCCCGATATGGAATCCAACATCCATCATGAAATAAAAACCATAATTTATTTCAGCATTTTATTAACAGTGTCATTATTTGCAGTATTTATGAATTTGTTCAATCTGAATTTAACATTAGAGTTAATCAGATAATGAAACTGTATAATTAGCTCCCGTATGGTTTTGGGTTTTATTTCAAAAGTCTTTGTTAGATGTGTGTTTTGCTGCATAATTGCATATACATAGAGTAAGGGACTGGGGTGAACTTCTATAGGTTAGTCATGCTTCATATCCATGTTGCATTCTGCACACGAGTAGAGGAATGGAGTGAATTAATCAATCTTCATAACCCATGTTGCATGGGTTTTAATCCCAAATAAATCAAGGTTGGCCAGTTTTAGTTTGGAGATCATTGAGAAACCATATTTATCTCTTCTTGGGTTTCTTTCTTGATAAAAGGCAGCATGGTACTGGGTTTTTGTGTGTGATGCCTATTGATTACCAGTGCTTGACATGTACCAGTGCTTCTAATTTCTCAGTCATTCCAGAGAATCTAATATGTCATAAAAATTATGCAGGTCATCTTACCAAAGCCTGCTGGTTTTGAGGCAAAATAACCTAACATCCCTTCCCTTTTCAGCCTCAACTATGGCTAGTACTTACATTATATTTTCCCTTAACTAGGTTATGAAATTAAAAAGTAACATGGAATTGCAAATTCTCAATAGGAGGAAACTTTAAATATGTATTAACTGTAAGTACAGCTGTAAAGCTTAATTATGGTTGAGATCTCTAGAGGTGCGAAAATAGTCTGTCAGAAAGGAGAGCTGTTGGAGAAAACTATTCTATGGACCATCTTTACTGAAAACAATGACAATATTTTCCATTCACCTGCTGAATTTAGACACAGGACTTACCTGCAAGTTCGTTATTAATATATTGCTTGGAGGAACAAGGAAGAGGAGAAATGCCAGATTTTGGCATTTTTATTTTTTAACTTAGTGGATTTTTGACACCTGCCATTTGCTTTTGCTATGAGCTCATTTCAAAAAGAGCAACAAACTTAGAATTATTTTCTTTGAGCAAAGAGAACCCTTACAGTACATGCTATAAATATTCTGGTAATTTGTAGGGGTGCATACTACATGTAAGTTATGTTTTGTTTTAAGCTTATATTAAACATGCATTTTGAAATATATTCAAGTTGCTGGATTCTGACAAGAAAACTGGAAGATATTTAAATATTTTGACCATGGGAACAGTAGGAACTTGGAACAAACTCTCCTCCATTGTTTTTCGTCCTAGTGCCATAAAAGTACTGGACTGATCTAGGATTTTATTTCAGTGAAGGTTTCCTTTACTGGTTTTGTAAAAATGCTGAGCTAATCTCACTAACATTCTTTCAGGTAGCAATTAATATCTCCTTAAGGTAAAAAAAAAAAGTCAGCCATGCAGGCAAAATCAGTTAACAGGTTTGTGGTGCCTTTAGTTCATAGCCTACCTCTTAGGCACAGTGCCATTAAGTCAGCAACCTGTTGTTCCCTGGCAACTGTGTTTTCCATATCCCATTAATTTGACATGGAGAGATTATTCTCCAACATTGGGTTGTCTAGATGTGTTAGACATCTCCTCTTTCTCATTATATGCTGATTGGGGATGATGAAGTTTGTTGCCCAATGTATTACCAATTTGGCAACTTTAAGATGTATGGACTTCAACTCTCAAAATTCCTCAGCCAGCACATTGCCTGGAGAATTCTGGGAACTGAAGTTACAGTTACAGTTGCCAAATTTGGAATATACAGATATTGAGGTTAAGGAAAGCTATGAATTTATTACACTGGCTGTTGTGAGCTAACTAACACTTCTGTTACCATTATTCTTATCTCTCATTTTAACAGCTATTTTTAAATGCTAATAATAAGGTGGCAGACAAGAATGAGAAAGACCATGCCAACAAATTGCTGGCAGAAATGAATCAGGAACAGGTATCTCCTGCGAGTTCCGTTCTGTTCTTAGCTGAAGGTCCTCATGCAGGTGGTTATGAACTGTTTCCTGGACTTCACTTTGAATATGCTTCCTGAAAGAACTAGATGAGTTTTGATTTATTCACATGCAATATTCACACAAAATTTATTATTTTAGTTAACCCAAAACCCATGTGTTAATCTAAATTTCACTGTGCTTCAAGATACGAAGTATCTAATCCATATAATACTTCATGTCTTTTTTCTAAAACTGAGGAAAGTGAAGTCCAAGAATGGAATTCAAATTTGAAAACAATCAACTGGGTGATTCTTGTTTTTATTTTGTTATTTGTCCCTCCTTTCTTGACTCTCTCCTTCCACTCTTTCATCTGTTTGTCTGTGCACTGTGGTGTAACTTTCTTGATTCTTTCTTGAAATCTTGATTCTGTTGCCGAAAGATTAGAGTTCATATTTCAATGGACAGTCTGAATCTGAGAAGGGAGATGTAATTGATAGATTTATTTTTTAACATTTCCTTTGATATTTATGAAGAACTGAACAATGTCAGTTCTATTTTTTTTGCTTCTTTAATAAAAGATATAGAGGCCACAATATAAAAAGTTTGCATAAAGCTAAAAGTTAATGTAAACAATGCATGAGAAACTTCAAGCATTATTGCAAAGTATTGCAAATAATATATTACATACTATTACACTGCAGATGAAATAGTCTTTATTTATTGTTCAGGCTCACAAATTTGAAGGACAATATACAAATATATTTTAAAGGATAATATACAAATATATTTTAAACAGTAAAACTGTCTACTAATAAGATAAAGAAATCAAAATATTTATAGTTCTTTTGAAAGGAAAATACTGTGATATTGCTTGTGAGGAATGGGCTGTGAAGTAAATATATAATTTAAGTAAGGAATTAATTTATGTACACTTTAATACTACCCCAACTATCCACTAAGACCGAACTGTTTCTCACCAACATGTGTGACAAAATTTGCTTGATAAGAAGCTCCAAAGATCTCCCTTTTTCATACCACTCTTTTGAGGTTGTCCATTTAAAGCATGAGGAAAAGCTGTCCATCAGATTGTCTTAAATAAATACATGTGAAGGGTTCTGTTCTCCTTGAAATGGTCCCGTCTCTTGTGTCTTCCTGCTTATAGGTTGTGATATCATAAAATCCAATTCTTTTTCTGGGTTGATGATTGGGAAGCATGCCAAGGAACATTTTTCTTCATTGTGGCACAAAAAGGGTGGAGTGTGCTCATTGGAGTGTCAAATTTGTCCTTATATGCCTAATGTGTTGTATCTTTTTTGGGGTTTTAGGTATTCCAGGGGCAGCTGGACCGTTTGGCAGTATCAGCTATTCAGGCTCTCACAGCGGTGATGCACAGCTCTCCAGCTGCCAAGGTCAGCATGGCTTCCTCAGAGCAGTTGGAATTCTTGTCTTTGGATAGCTCTTTTATTGTACTTGCTGAAATGATGAGGACTAACAATAGTGCATATTATAGTTTGAAACAAAGTACAGAAAATGCAACCAAACAAATGCCAGTACAGTGAGGCAATGCTACTAAGGCAGATCTCACCAATTAGCAAAATGAAGGGGACTAGATTGGATGGCAGGTGTGGTAATTTTTAAATTATGAAGAAGTATTTTAAGAAATCTAGCCCCTCAACAAAAGATCTAGGTTATAACTTTTCATCTTAATATGATAGTATACCAATTTCAGGCTGTGGTTTGTTTTATTCTTATATGGTAGCAGAGCATCTAAAAATTATATTCTTCGCCTGTTCTTCACCTATAGTGTCACTGTATGTCAATGTTTTGCTTCAGTGTCTTATTCTGCCACAGGATATTTACAGTTCAACTGATTATCACTAGATCTTTTCTGGCAATCTCCTCTCTTTCAGATAGCCTATCACAGCCTTCACTTTGGCTAGGTAGGATGTGTTATTTACGATTCTAAAAAGTCAATTCAATGGCATTCCTCTGCAGGATATCTCTGTTCTTGCCCACTGAAGGAAGTTGAATCAATTGCCCATATCTTCTGATCCTCCCCTTTTTACTCTCTTGAGAACAAAGACCTGATCTCTCTTTTCTTGCAATATGTGGTGGAAACTTGGAACATAACATTCTTGCCCATCAACATTTAGTGGATAACTCAGTAATGACTTTCAGGGACCTAGTAAAAATGTTCCCAACTTCAATTGTATGGCAGCTCAGTTTTCCTACTCTGATATTGAATCTGATTATTTTACTATACTTATCTGAGATAATTCTTGACCATGTCAACCTTTAGTTATTATAATGAGTGTTTGAATATCTCAGTAGCTGTTTATAGCAAAGCACAATCACATTCATTTAACACGTAAATACTTTTGCCATTTGAATTCTTTTGAACTCCTACTCCTGTAATCTACTTTTTAAACCTTTTCCTTTGTTCCATGCAACTTTCTTAGTCATTTTCTATCCTATTTGTATTTTTCAACTCTGAAAACATTTGTCAAGAAAATACATTCAACTTTGGCTATTGACCATACTAAAAGTGGCTGCCATTAGTATTATATTAACTAATGGGGGAAATTTTGGTTTTATATTGATTACTAAGAAAAAGCAAGTTGATTGAATTTTGATTCCATATATATTAGAATTCCCTTAAAATATGACAGGCTGGGTTTCTGGTTTTGCGTGGCTTCGGGGCAGCAGGAATTCGCTAGCCGTCGAGGTACCCCCGATCCAGATGGGTCAGGGGGATATGGCTGCCCTGTAGGGACAGCTGAAGAGAGAGGGGAGTCGGACAGGGGGGTGGGGGTGTCGCAGACCCCCCCTTCTCCGGGAAAACCCCTTTTTCCCAAGGCGGTGGAGCGGTGGTCAGCAATGGCCGCCACGAAGAAGCCAGCAACCAGGTAAGATTGCGCTGGAGGAAATGAGAAGAGTGAAAGTGTTGTCTGAGCCGGGTCAAGTAACATCTTTTAAATTGCTTGGAACTGAGCTGTTTGAATTGCTGGAGGATACATTGTATCCCTAAGAAAAGCGAAAGCGGCGGAGAAGCTGTTAAAGGGAACTTTTTTTTTTCTTCACTCTCCCACCCCATGGAAACAGCAGAAATGTTTGGATATATTGGACATTGAAAGTGAATTGTTTTGAGAGTTGAAGCTAAGGGACAAAAGGATTCTTGGACATTGAAAAATTTAAGAAATTGGAAAACCCTTGTTGGAGGTATGGATTTCTGATTATTTAAAATTGATATTGCAAGTGGGAAGGGAGAGGAAAAAAAATTGGAGCAGAAGCTGAAAAAGGAGGAGATTGCCTAGAATCCCAAAGAAAGATATATGGTAATTGGATCTCTTTGATTAAACATTAACCCCAGAAAGAGAAAGAGAAGAAGGAAGAAAAGTATTAACTTTTGGAACTTTTTTTGAATTGTTTTTGATTAAAAATACTTGTGGTTGTTTTGGGAAAAGTTTCTCTTTTCATAATGGCATCGCTTGTGGATGAACTAAAGACTGAATATCAAAAATATAAAAAGGAAGATACTTTGGGCGCTTTGTTTCAATTCTTAGAAATGGCGTTATGTACTTATGAAAAGTTGTTTACGCAGCAGAAGGACTGGGACAAAGAAGAAGAGGAAGAAGAAGCCATCTTTGATGAACAATGGGTCCTTTCCGGAGAGGAGGAGAAAAAGGATAAGAAAAAGGGGATTTTAAGAATTATAAAAACAACCAAAGAAGAGAAAAATGAGCGAAAAGGTGGAGGCAAGGTTAGAAAGCAAAGGAAAAGGAGTAAGAAAAGGGAGGAGGAAAAACAAAGGGGTAAAAAGGGCAAGGAGAAGAATAAGCAAGAGAGAAAGGGGGGGAGGAGAAGCCTCAATGGGGGGAAGTAAGATCTAAAGAAAAAAAGTTTATTTAGAGACAATGGGTGAATTTAATTTAGGATAAAAGAGGGATTCTGGAGGGTACATAAGATTGTGTTTTTATATGTGTATTTAGAGTATAAAATTTATTATGTAATTTTAGAATCTTTTAAACAGAATCCCAAGAAAAATTGCTATACGAAGTACTTTTAAGTTAGGGTAATGAGTTATAGACATTACTCCAATTGGTGTATAGGAGAAGTATAGTAAAAGAAAAAAGATGAATGGATAGTTGGAAATAGAACAGACAAAGAATGTTATTGAAAATGGTAATAAGATATGAAAGGATATATAAAGGTTTTGTTATGGTTTTTTTTTTTGGATTTTGTATATTGATAAAAGGCAATAAAATTTTAATTAACAAGAAATAATTTGGATGAAAAGGAGAAGTAGGGATAAGATATGAAGTTAAATAGATAAAGTATTGATACTATAATTTGGAATTGTTATGTTCTATTGGTTTTTTATTATTATTTTTTCCTAGAAAAGAATTTATAAGCTGTTATGCCTTGATTCTTTGTGCATTGTTTTTATAAAATTGATAAAAATGGTTTATATATATATATAAAAAAAGAAAATGATAATAAGATATGGAAGGATATATAAAGTGAATATGATGTTTGAATTTGTGTCTGTGTGAAGAGTTTTAACCCGGGATCAGACAACCTTCAGAAAAGATCTTTTAGTTTTGTTTATGTTTTGTGTTTTGTATGTTTGTGTATTGTGTTTTCTGTAAAATTAATAAAATTTGTTTAAAAAAAAAAAAATGACAGGCTGACAAAGTTGTGAAAATGCACATATGGGAGCACGTATATAAAGTATGCATGCTTATACTAATGGAATTTGAATTGATACATATTTATTATTTGTTATGAATAAACGTTGCCTTTCTTAGCTACATGCTGCTAATATATACTGATGGTTTTACTCTTTAGGAAGTGTTCAAGGAACGAATTGGTTATGCCCATATATTTGAAGTTCTAAAATCTATGGGTCAGCCTTCACAGGAACTACTTGAAGAACTTCTGAATATGGTGTGGTATTTTTCTTGTTTTGAATATAATTTTAAACCTATGTTAAATTATTGCAATAAAAACAACAGAGAATTTTCTGCCACTTTAAAGGTTAACAAGATTTAGTTTTGATACTTCCAAATTATGTGACACATTGCTTGAGATATAACCTACAGTTTGCATACACACACACACACACAGAGAGAGAGAGAGAGAGGAATAAATTAAAATGACGTTAGTTTGTTTTGCAAACTAATGAAACAGGACTTGGTTGTGTCTCTTATCTTAGTTACAGTTTGGATTTGCATAAGAATGTCCCTTATTGCTATTTAATTCCAGTTCTTTTCTTTTTTTGTTTAATGGCTTTTATGAATTCATAAAAGTATGTACTTATATGTAAACATATGTACTTTATATACATAGGCATGTGTACGTGTTCTGCTCATTCAGGGATCTTGTTAATAGTTAAATATTCCCCATTATCTAAACCTCTCTTACTTTATTGCAGCAGATAAAAAATTAAAAGGTATAATTTTAAAGGCTTACTAATATGTAAACTTTGTAGAGAGTTAGACAATCCAATAATAGAGATCTGTCAAACCTCAGCAAAAATTATTGCTGGAGAAAAATCAGTATATCTTTGAGGGGTCACAAGATTCCTTACAGTATTCTGTCTTAAAAAATATTGTTGTTAAGCAGAGTTTCTACATATGTCAAGTGCTTGTAGTAATCTTTAATTTGCTTTTCACCAAGGCGGTTGAAGGTGACCATGGATCAGTTGGAATGTTGGGCATAAGCAATGTTCAGCCTTTGTTGCTGCTAATCCAATGGCTTCCAGAGATGGAGTTACATGATCTCCAAATCTTAATTTCAAATTTGCTGAAGCGAATTTGCTGTATTAACAGGCAGAGTCGTGCAATTTGTGTCAACACAAACATGGTCATCCATATCATTGAAACACTCAACAAGCACCCTCAACTTCATGGAGCTTGTGCTGAGAACCTGATTGCCCTCTTGGGTTCTTTGGGAAGCCTGTCAGTGAGCTCTGAAGAACTGCATGAGCTGATTCAGCTGCTAAGGACTAAGGACTCAAAGCTGGCTCATCCGTACATTGTTCCTGTGATGCGTGCAATTCTCACAATGGCTCGAAAGCAAAGCTTGGACAACGCCTTGCAGTATTTTGACTTGTCCCATAGCATGACAGGCATAGCAGTGCCGGCTATTCACAAGTGGCCAGGTTCTGCATTTGCTTTCAATGCATGGCTTTGCCTGGATCAACATCAAATGATTCCAGATGCTAGCAGCAAGGGTGGCAAGAGGAAGCAACTTTACAGGTATGGCTTCCAGGATGGAAAGGTGAAGAATCTGCCTAAGTTCAGTGACATTTCCTAGGTGGCCTAAATGATGAGTATATTTTTTGGTCTTACTAATTTTCTATGTGTATCCTATACTGCATTGTCCTAATCAAATATTATTGTTGTTTGAAACAAAGAAAGCTAAACTTCTTCAAAGGATGTCCCAAATAGCATACTCTGTGGTTACCAAAGTTAGGAGTTTCTAATGAATTCTTAATTAGTTTTCTAAGACTCCAAAAGTATAATGGTAATTGCAGTAGGTAATAATAAAAATAATGGCAACTTCAATGTATAACGCCACCTAATAAAAATGACTTGCCCATACAGTGGATTAAAAGCATAATAAAAAAACTAAACAATTCTAAATATGGGAATAATAGTGCATTGGGGAAATACACAGAAAAATACAATCCCCCAAACCATTCAAGTGGAATAAAAAATTGGCCTAGGTAATTAAAAATTAATACAGGAAAATTGGCTAGAAGAAGAAATGGTGTTTTCATTTGTATTTTTTAACAGTTGTACAATTTAACAATTGGGGGTGATATTTCTTAGAAAATGTTTCTGAGTTATTTAAACCTAAAGTATATACAAAGAAATTATTATATGAGGATATATACAAATAATGTATAGATATACATACTTCTCAGTGGTGGGATTCAATTTTTTTTTACTACCGGTTCTGTGGGCATGACCTGGTAGGCGTGGCAGGGGAAGGATAATGTAAAATCTTCAGTCAGAGGTGGCATTTGCCGGTTCTCCGAACTACTCAAAATTTCTGCTACCAGTTCTTCAAAACTGGTCAGAACCTGCTGAATACCACCTCTGGTACTTCTACAAAATGGCCTTCTACAAATTGCCAGAGGATATATTTATGTTCAATGGCATATTGTTTATAATACAATGTTTGGAATTTAATGTGGGATTACTGGAGATGAGTGCCACTTACTGAAGTAGGATCATAATTTACGATATATTTATGCATTTTAAAGCTGCTTTAAACTCACAGTTTCTGTGCCTTAAAATAAAATATTTTATAAAGAGAAATTATAGTGGCACCTAAGGTTGGTACTATAAAGATGTTACCTGCAACAAATTTATAGAAACAGACAGGCTACCTTCTGAGGAAGTTGAGTGTGCAGTAGGGTAGGATCTCTGATAAACTGTTCCATAGCATAGTATCAGTGATATGAATAATTGTGACAGCCTCCCCCACCTCTTCACAAAAAAACGTTAAGTGTAACTATCTGAGAATAAAGATGCCCTATTCTCTAAACCAGGCTTAAAGAACTGTTGATCACTGGGCTTCGGTTTTGGCTATAGGGTACAGAGAACTGTGGGAGAGATGTTCGGAGCTCTCCTTACTTGCCAATTCCATTATTGCTTTGCTAAGTGAGTTATGAATCCATGTATTTGTTTCTGAGTCTATGGGTGAATGCCTTTTCATATTTTGCCTGAGAGCTTGCCTGCTCAAAAATTTAATTCTCGGGTTCAAGAAAGGTTCCACCTCTGATGTGAATTAGTAAGTCTTTCTACTTTACCAAAGATCCAGGATGGGACTGGAAAATGTGTGTGTATGCGTACATTAATAGGTTATGTGTGTGTATAGTTCACAACATTCCATGTCTTAAATCCTGTTTTTTCTCTGTAGCTTTTTTACAGCTAGTGGGATGGGATTTGAAGCGTTCATTACATGTTCTGGAATGCTAGTAGTTGCTGTATGTACAAAGAAGGAGTATGCTACTGTGATGCTATCAGACCATTGCTTCTATGATTCTCTTTGGGTAAGAGCAGATATTTTGAGTTTTGTTCAGATATATAAGGGGATGGGTTTCGTGCTATTAGCATGCTTTAGACTATTCCTCTAAAGCAAAATGCAGATAGTCATTTTTCCTGTCCTCTTAATTCCTATTTTATCTTTTTCCTATCTTCTCTTCTTTGATCATTGTACTAAGCTTAGAAATCTTCATTTAAGAATAACTTCCCTTAGCATCCAGACTGTCATACCTTCCCAATTTGGATACAAAAATGGACTATCTGAAATGCAATTGAATGGGACTAGGATTGATTGACTGATTGATTGGTTAATTACTTAATCAATGGGTCATCTGTCAAAGCAGAGAAGGGTTGTATGCACAGACACAGTGATCCTGACTGTTTTTGCTTATTAAACCAAGATATGATGATCTACGTGCCACAGTTTTTTACAATATTTTCATTGTCTACTCTGCTTATCTAGCCCAAATATTTATAGTACATGATTCATAAATCATTTTTCTGACTGGCATAAATCTTGACTTAAATGAGCCTGGGAAACATTTTTTGCAGAACATAGCTTTAATCTGAAATGTGCATTGGTTCTTTGTAGTGGCCCATGTTCATTTAACCTGAGATTATCAATATAAACAACCAGGAGAACAAGATACTTAAGGGATTTTTTGAAGGGCAAGGATGCAAGATGAGTGCAGTGAGGTTATAGTGACAGAATTCCTGCCCATTTAGCCTAGGAAATGATGCATCTGTAGGAGAGCTCAGAATAAAATCAGGGACTATCTGGGCAGTCTATTTTTTGCCCTTGAGTTTCATGGAATACTCTAAATTTTCTCTCCTGCCAGTTTCAACTTTAGCCATTTTTACCAATCTAAGCAACAGTGTTCCCATTGCCAACATTTTTACCTTCCTTCCCCCCTCCCCCCCCCCAGATCCCATCTTCATAGTCAACCCTGTGATTGGGGTATTCCCCAACATGCTGGGGATTTGAAAATCAGAGTACTAGCATGATTACTGAATTTCCTTTGTGAAGTTTGGCAGTGATTGAGTAAATATTCCTTGATGTAAAAGAACACCAATTAGCCCCTTGTAACTGTTCCATAGAAATGATGATGATTCTTTGCTTAAATAATTTTTCAACAGCACAATATATGCATTGTTCATATGCCTGGGAAAAGGCCCTTTGGTCAAAGTCTTGTCTATATTTATGTAAATGGACAACAGAAAGTCTCGGCACCACTTAGATTTCCTGCCCTGAATGAAGTAAGTCTCTTCTCTGTTATTATTTGTATTTCTTCTTTTTCTTAGAGGCTTTTGCTGAAGTATCACCACCAAAATACGTCTATTTGAACTTGCCACATAGGCTATGTCCAGCTAAAAAAAATGAGCTAATTTGACATGTGCATGTCACCTCAAAGTAGGATGACCTCTTACAGAGACATTCCAGAATGATCACCAGTTTCTGTGTGAACTGAACAGGAACAAGCTCTGTGTGCAAGAATGTCAGCCCTTCGGTATTTCTAGCCTCAGTGAAGGTAGAATCTTAATTTTGAGACCCTGCAGTGTTTCCTTCTCTTAAGTTTCTTAAACTTATGAATTTGCCAGGTTTGGTTTGCCAAATTTAATCCCCACACATTTTAAGTTTTCATTGAAATACATATGCTATTCTCCAAATGTTTATATTCTTTTCAATTTTGTCCACCAGAGAAATATATTTTATAATTTTTTGAAATATAATATGTTTTATGAAATATTTCATGAACATGGGGGTTTGTATAGCTTTTTCAATAATATACATTTTAATTGGTAATATGTACTGCAAAATTTGGAAAAGTAAATGTCAAATGATAAATTTTAGTGCTTGCATTGTTCAAAACTCCAAAATCGAGTAAGGTCTCATTCAAAGGTAATTTTTTTCTTTTTCTGGTAAAGTTCTCTGTGTATATGAATATCCTTGGTAGAAACTCCTACTTTCAGCTATTTTATCATCTGAGAAGTGACACAAGACAACAGAACCCAGGAACCTGTTGATCAAAGCCTGTTGGCTAAGGTAGCTTTATTGAAATCCCCTTGATAGCCCTGAATATATAAGCTAAGCTTTTCTTTTTCTTTATTGTCATCTTCACATTAGCAGCAATCTATCCAAGCATCTTTTCTGGACACTGAATCAAATTTCTTAACATTTTCTCTAGAATTCTTGATAGATATTTATTTGGGGATATGCAACTCATGTTTATGTTGGGTAATATTTATCTCCATTATCAGTTCTTCCCTTCTTCTGTGACCTATTTCCATATTAATGACAAACAAACAAAATCTCATTTTCCAAATAAAATGACCCAAAATTTAAATTTAGCACATATGTCTATAATGTAGTATGGCAGAAAGAAAGCTTGCAAATAAAACAGTTGTTTTTAAACACTGCCAGAAGAAAACACATGGGATCAAACAGCTGTTCTGGATTGAAATGAAATACATTATACTAATGTTTTGTAGAAATAATTGGGACAGCTTGTCTATAAGTATAATTAATTATTCTTTGCTTCCCCATCTACTTGATGTACGGTGTTTGCATCAGTTTAGTCCTAAAAAAGAATAAAAGGATAAAGGATAAAAAGTGATGAGACCTTACAATAAATGAGCATATTTATCAGAGAGAAGGTATCATATGTAGGGGAAAATTAATTTCCAAAGCAGTGAAAATATCCATCGATCCATCCATCATATTTATATAGCTCTCACAAAATGTGATTCTGGGTAGCATACAATTTAAAAAAACCATAAAATAAACAAATTAAAAACATCGCACAATTTAAAGACATCAATATTAAGAGACTAAAAGAGAACATATTCAGTATAGTTGACATTGTAGCCACCTCGCTAGTTCACCCTGAGATTACCAAACCTGTTGACACAACCATGTTTTGAGGGACATCAGAATGGGACAAGTCTCACCTTAGGAGGAATGATATCCCACAGAGTGGGTGCCATGGCCGCAAAGACTGGTGTCTTGGGACCTGCCAGATGGAACTCCTTAACAAACAGGAATTAAAATGTCAAAGATAATTTAAAGAAGCACCTTAAAATTACAGCTAATCAGGGGCAGGGATATTGTGGCTCTAGAGTCCTTTTTTAAAGTACCGGAAACCTTGTTGCTTATACGGACAACCCTTCTGCCAGTGAGGCAAAAAGAGGGTGCATACATACGTTATCTTTTTTAAACTCATTCTCTAGATTATTTTGGCCACTTTAAATTTGAATGCATCCAATTCTATTTTAATTGTTCATCTCTTTTTTTCCACTGGGGAAAAAATTCTCTAGCCTTTTACTTCATGCTGCATTGGTTCAGCTGGTCAGAGAACAACTCTTCCTCCACCATCACAAATCCCGGACCCACCCTTTTCATCCCCAGTTATACCTCCTCGGACCTCATTTGGGGGGATCCTTGGACCAGGCAGCTGGAGTGGCCTGCTGGGGAAATCAGAACTTATCACCAAGCTGATCTCTGCAGGAACTCAAGATAGTGAGTGGGGTTGTCCCACTTCTCTGGAAGGCCAGCTTGGCTCTGTTATTATATTCCATGAAGCCTTACAACTATCTCACATCAAAGCCTTATATTTGACAGGTGAGCAGTTTCGGTGAGAGGTTACTTTTTCCCTGATTTTGTGAGTCAAAAAGTTATTTATATCCTTGTTTCTCTGATCTGACCATTGCTTTTCATAACTATTTCATATACAGTTGGGTTGTTGTTGTTTTTCCTTTTATGAAAAATATAAATTTTGCCTTGATTTTTCCTCCTATGTTGTGTTCTGCTTTCTCACTACTTTACAGACTTAACCACCCACATAATGCAATGTGTATGTTCTAGTGTTCATTTTTAAGATCCTTCTTCAATTTCTTATTAAAAGGGAACCCTGGATAATCCTACCGATCTGTGTCTGACTCACATCTGTGACAATATTGGGCTTAAACATAGTAAAGGCTTGCAGAGAATATTCATGTCTCTCAGGCTGAAATGTAGAAGTATGTAGTTTGGATTGTTGAGCATCATGACTGTAATAATTCTGTTTTATTCCAAAAATAAGTGAAAAGTAGTGATGAACTCCCCCTTGGAGGATGTTTTTAATTTTTTTTGAAGATTAAAATGAGTGGTTTCTAAAATATATTACATGTTGATCCACTGCTTTTCTCTGTTCGGCTGAGAATTACGGGAGTTCAAAACAGCTGCAAAATTTCAGGTTATGAAATGTTAAATCTAAACATGTAACTTGTTTTTTAAGATAAGCATGTCCTTAGAAAGAAATGAAATTCCCCATTTGATCAGAAAACAAGTTTGAAATGGTATCTGCAAATAGAGGCATTCACTCACCTTTCTATTGCCTCTGTGAATTGGTCTGCTGCTTTTAATGTGGAGAGAGAATTTCAAACTTAATTTATTTTGAAACAAGAGAAAATGTTATTAAAAATTGTGACTACAAACATAAAATTCAATGTCTGTTTTCTGTATGTTGAAGGTCCAAATTGTTTAACTCCTTGGAAGTCCCAAGAATCTGAACTGGCAGATTTGCCTAGCAAAATACTTCTTCACTATGCTCCTAAGGTAGTATTCAACATATTTTTCATCTACCTGGTAAAAGTGATTTAGCGTTAGAAGTAGAGAAACTGGAGGAAGGTCATTTAACCTCCAGCTATTTACCATGCTAAAAAAGCAAAAAGTCCTCTCCTCTGAATAGAATGCTAGTTGCTAAAGAATGAATGAAGGTCTAAAGCAATTCTTTTCTACTTTGTGGCATTTTAAATATGTTCAAATTTTCAAATACTTTCAAATATTTAAAATTTTAAGCCTATCCATCTGCTACAAAAATATTGTGAAAAGCTTCATGCAGATCATCTACTGCAGTATATTTTTCAGACCTGTTGCTTTTAAATATAATACATACAATGAAGACTGCCTTTTAAGCATAAAAAACAAAGGCATTCTTCAAAAGGAGTGGTAGGCGGTGGAAATGGAATGGAGATTGCTTAACAATGTTTTCTAGCAGATTTGAAGCCAGTCAATCAGTCTGGCATAGAATGTAACTAGGGCATGAATCTATACTCCCTCTTTACTAGGATAAGTATTTACATAGCAACCGCAGGTGTGTAACTGTCTGGCAAGTGTATAGTTGTTGAATTAAGAGCAAAACTCTTTCTTTCTTTCCTTCTTTCACCTAAAACATGACTTTCTTTCCCACCTAAAACAAACCATAAAGTGACAATCTTAACAACACCCACAATTAAACAACAATATTATTATTCAAATATTATAAAAGAGCATATTTAGTATTGCAGACAGAGTATTTACCTCATCATTTCACTATTCCTTGAGATCCCCAACCTTGTCCACAACATCCACTTTTTGAGAAAAGGCTACAAAGGTTGGGATCAGTCTCATGAGAAAAATTGTTCCACAGAGCAGGCGCCGTGGCAGATAAGGCCCATCATCCGGCCCTCACCAGATGGAACTTTTTAATAGATGGGAACTGCAACATTTATCTGCATACCTAATGGGACAGGCAGATAAAATCAGAAAGAATAACTCATGATTATGGTAGCACATAGAAAGTATTGTTGATTCATGAAGTTTTTATTAGATTTCACATTTTTTATTGGGTTTCACATAAAAAAGAGTTCAAAAGATAACCTCTAGTTTGCTTTATGAATGTGTTATAGCCCATTTTTTCTTTTTCATTTGATTAGGCCTGCAGAAGCCCTATCTGTCTTGACCTTTCTGCAAATCTTTTACATGGGAGGTTAACAGGGATCAAAATAGTAAACTGGGACATCAAGGTGAGCATTTTCAGTTATTTAATGTTAATGCTGTAATGCTTTATATGACTTGGATGATAGCAATGTCATGAGAAACTTCCATATCAAATAGTAACAATGCATGGCATCATGAATTGATTTCCCGTTCCATTTTTAATTTGGGGGTGAGGGGAACTATATAGATATAAAAGGGTTGAACATGACAAAAGCTAAATACAAAGCTGCAATCTTTCAAAATGATGTCATGGGGTAGATTTCCGCTTAATAGTGATAGTTCCAGATGATAAAAGAAGTTCCTTGTGGCAAGGTTTCAGCAGCGGCAGGGATACTGCGCGATCCCTGCTGCGTTCGCCGCCAAGGTTCCCCCGATCTGTTTGGATCTGGGGGATATAGCTGCCCCGTAGAGGCAGCTGAAGACAGGGGGGATCCAGACAGGGGCTTGGGGGTGTTGCAGACCCCCTCCCCAGCCAGCAGAACCCCCTTTTCCCAAGGTGGAGGAGCAGTGGTCAGAAATGGCCGCCACGAAGAAACCTGCAGCCGGACAAGCTGGTACAGGAGGGAAAAAGTTGGAAGAATTATGAAAGTGGCTTTCGACCGGGACAAGGCAAGAGAAAGTGCCCTGGAACCTTGAAGGCTGCTAAGGATACATTGTTTCCAGAGAGAATTACAAGCGGTGAATATCCTAAAAGAGAAAGGGTTTTTTTTCGTTTCACTCTCCTTCCTAATGTGACAGCAGATGGAATTATAAGAGAAATCCGAAAAACCTGCATTGGAGGTAATTGAATGCTGAAGGGATAAGGATTTCTGAACATTTAAAGGGAAAAAAAAAATCTTTTTGGCTGTGAGTGGGAAGGGAGAGGAAAAAAAAATTGGAGCAAAATTTGAAAATAAGGAGAAGATTGCCTAGAATTCTAAAGAGTTACCAAATATCAATAAGACTTCTAAAAGATATATTTTAAAGGGGACTTTGTGACTGAACTTTAACCCCAGAAAGAGAAAGTGAAGAAGGAGAAAGTATTTAAAAGAAACAGCTTGTTTGGATTGTTTGGTGATTTTGGAACTTCTAAGAATTATTTCTGATTAAAAGCACTTGGGTGGTTGTTTGGAAAAACTTTTTCTCTACACAATGGCATCACTTGTGGATGGACTGAAACTTGTATACCAAAAATATGAAAAAGAAAAGCAAGAAGGGAAAGATGTCCTTGGCACTCTTTTTCAATTTTTAGAAATGGCAGTTTGTACTTATATAGAGCTGAATGAGCAACAGAATGGCTGGAACAAAGAAGAAGCCATCTTTGATGAACAAGTGACTTTGGCCGGGGAAGGAAAAAAGAAAAAGAAAAAGGAGAAGAAGACTTTAAGACTTGGAAAAACAATCCAAAAAGAGAAGAATAAGGTGAAAAGGGGATATTATGTTAGGAAACAACAGAAAGGAGGAAAGCAGAATAAAAGGGAGGTGGAGACACAAGGGGGTAAAGAGGACAAGGAGAAGAAGAAGCAAGGGAGAAAGGAAGGGATGAGAAGCCTTAATGGTGGGGAGCAAGACGCAAAGAAGCAAAAGTTTTTTAGAGATAATGGATAAATTTTATTGAAAAAGGGATTCTAGAAAGGTACATAAGATTGTATTACTACATTTGTACTTAGAAATAACCATAGAAAATTGGAAATAATATGCAATTTAAAATGTGATAAAATATTTAGTATAATTTAGTGAAATTTTTGTTAAGAAAAGGGGAGTACTTCAATGAAACAATGATTTAAGATATGTGATGGGGGGGGGGAATAATTTTGGAAAGCATAAGTGTTCCCACAAAGGCATGATATTTAATTGAAATGGGTAAAATGTTTAAGATATAAAGGATTGTTTATGATTAGACTATGTTATCCTAGTGAAACTTTTTGTGAAATGGGAGATTTGAAGTAGGAGAAGGGGGAACATCGTAATGAAATAATGATCTATAATATGTGATGTGGGAGTGGAATAACTATGGAAAATAGGTGCTCCCATAAAAGTATGTGATTTAACTGAAAAGTAATGTGCTAAATGTTTAAGATATAAATGAATATCAATATTAATGAATAGATTTGCATTGGTTTTGATAATACTGTATAATTTTAGAACATACCAGACAGAATCCCAATGTAAGCTATGTATTTTATATTAAGTATTATAAATATAGGGGAAAGAAATAAAGGCATCATACTCCAATTAGTGTACAGGAGAAGTTTTCTTCAAAGAAGAAAAATCATACTCCAATTAGTGTACAGGAGAAGTTTTCTTCAAAGAAGAAAAATAAATGGATAGCTGGAAATAGAACAGACAAAGAACAATAAATATTATGATTCGAAAAGAGAGGAGATAAATAAAATAAAATTGAGAAAATTTAAAAGAGAGGAGAAGTTATATAGAAAATTGAAAATGCTAATAAGAAATGGAATGGTATGTAAAATGAATATGAATTTGAATTTGTGTCTGTACCAAGAGTTTTAACCCGGGACTAAGCAACTTTCAGAAAATAGATTTTTTTATGCTTTTATGTTTTGTGTTTCTGTGTATTTATGTTTTGTATGTCTTTAAAAATTAATAAAATTTGTTTTTTTTTTTAAAAAAAAGTTCCTTCTGCAGACAGATGGACTTTAGATTAATCTCTGTGATTTTATAGAACGTCAGTCATAGCTAACATCTTTGGCTAAACCACTAAAAAGTGAGTGTATACCCCCTTTGTACAGAATTGGGCTCTGTTTGCATATCTTGGAAAAAATTTGGATCTTTTTAGCTGATACCTGAAATTAGCTAACTGCTCCCCTGAGAAGTTAAGCTAAATGCAGCAGTTCATTATTGATTGATTAGCCTGGAACCATTTGTAGTCTTTTGTGGATCTTTATTTTCTCCTGTGAAAATGCATTAAAAGATGTGTTTATCTGCATTTATGCCATGCATTGATTTCTTTCCTGAAAATTTGGCTCATTTTTTTCCCCTAAATTCCAAACTTCACTAGTAGTACTACAGATATTCCCAACATGTCAATTGCTCTGTGCTGTTCTAATAGTTTTATGTAGGTATGACATGTGTTTAAAAAGTCTTTCCTGCTGTTGTTTTCAGATTGGTGATTATTCCTTCTCCCATTTGTTTCCCTCACCCTGTTGTATTTCTAAAGGATATGATTAACTGCATAGGTGGATTAAATGTTCTGTTCCCACTGTTGGAGTATATTAGTTACCTTGATGGGCAGTTGCCTGAGAGGCCAGAGGTAGAAACTCTGCCCCATGAATTGTTGACACCTGTTGAAGGAGATTGGGTTGTATTAACATCCACCAAGGCTTCAGGTAAGGACATAATTAGCTTTTTCCGTTATTGCAAAGGGAGCAGTGGACCAAATAGAGATGCGTTCCCTGCTTTTAATATCTTTTTTCATTATGTGATAGTTCTACTTTTTTGCCCTTGAACTAAAGTCTGTGTTCCATTTTTACAGAGGCTCGTTTGGAGAAGAATATCATTGCAACCTTCATCTTGATGATAAAGCATTTTATTCAAAGGCATCCAATCAACCAAGATAATCTTATTCACACTCATGGAATTGCAACATTAGGAGTTCTTTTGCAAAAGGTATCCAAAGCTACAAAATATTTTGGATATTGCATATTGTGAGCTTTTGTTTGAATATCAAACTGAATTTTGTATCTGTGAGATTGAAAAATAATAATTGCTTTAAATTACCATTTTTTGGCAAATTTTGATCTGAAGTTTGGAATACTTTTAGAGGCTCATCTTCCTAAGCTTCATCTCCCTAAAACGCAGGCCTTTTGTTTTAGGAATAACAAAAATGCTCAGAGAAAAAAGGCAATGAAGTTTTTTGTTTCAGGCTATATTGGATGGATCTTCCAAATATCGTATTTGGATAATTTGCCTATTCTTCATTGTGTTACAAATAAATCTACAGAACATACACAGCTTTGGGCTGCTTTTTTGTTCTCCAGTCAGGATGATAATCTCTTTTTGCTTACTTTACTCTCACTCAGTTTGTGCATAATATTGTTAGACTAATGCTTGAAGGCCAGCGGGGGGAAGGTGGGTGGTTGTCAGGAAGAGCATTTCTTTCTTTGCTGGGGGAGGACAACTACTACAAACATTACTGCTGAAAACTTGGCAGACTTTTCTCACAAATGAACAAGCAAACAAAAAAGTGACTTTAAAAAAATATTTGACAACAACCTACTGTTTGAAATATAGAAATCACTCTGTTTGGTTTTTTTCTTAATAAACAATATAGTCCCTCCTTTTTTTTAGGTGCCCAGCAGATTCATGGATGTGAATGTACTAATGGCAGTCCAGTTATTGATAGAACAGGTCTCTGTGGAAAAAAATGTACAGCTTTTGCAGCAAATGCATCAGCACCTACTTTTTGACTTCAGCATATGGAACCGTGGGGACTTCCCATTCCGAATTGGTGAGCTTGTTACTGTTGTAACAGTTATGATTTTACTTAATGTTGTAACCTGTTTATTGATTATATAAACACTCAAGGAAACACAACAATAACATCGTACAATTGAAATCAAAAGGAATATAATTTTACAAGACAACCCATAATCCATTGGGTCATTTTCAGAAGTATTTTCTTACTTAAACAAACAAACAAACAAAAAAACAGAATGAGCATAGGTGGGTAAAAAAAGCAGTGAGAGTGGCTTCTGATTTCTTGCCGACTTCCCCATTGATTTTGCTTGTGGGAAACTGGCAGGGAGTATCAGAATTTACAATCAGCTGAATATCGTGACAGTGTAGTGGCTACAACTTTGCCAGTACAACTGAGATGAAGATACTTGAAATTTCAGTTACAGAGGAGTAATGAGTCTTGTATGCATTCTTTAAGTTGGCCAATCTAAGATAACTTATTCAAAACCTTTTGTGCAATGATGTACTTTTTGGCTAATTGAAAGTTACAAACAGATAAACAGGAGAGTTATAGTAGTAAATGGAAAGATACTCTTAAAGTGGACATCAAAACATAAAATGCTTGATTGCAATGGCCCCTGCCTATTTCTAAATTAATATAATTAGGCTGGCATGTTGCACATTGAATTCAATGAAAAGGAGATGAAGGGAAGACTTTTTATTTCACCCTATTGCTACTGGAGCTGTATAAAGGAACCTACATTTCATTTAACTTTTGAGTATTTCTTTTTTCCTTTTCTTGAACAAAGAGTAAAGTAGTAGAATCTAAGCTATCTCCCACTGGATTTTTTGGAACAAAAAGGGCTTTTCTGGATTTAGATCAGGCTTTCGGGGGCAAGAAATAGGAAGAAAATAAAAGCAGATAAATGCTTCTAAAAGATGTCATACTCTATGAACGCAATTCATGCTTTTAGGCTCTTAGCTGTACTTACTTTAAACCATGGTTTAGAGTGTTGCTCTAACCAGCTTTCACTTTGCTTTGCTGGAACCTATGTGAAGTTGAAAAATGGGTTCTGGGATTATACAGCTTTGAACTGATTGAGATCATATTGCTTATAAGACAATATTTGTGGATCCTGGGAAAGGATTAGGAAATTGGGATACTGTATAGGACCGTGATGGCGAACCTATGGCACGCATGCCACACAGCCATTTGTGCTGACATGCAAGCCACAGGCAAACTTACCTCATTGTGCATGCTAGCTGATTTTTGGCCGGTTTGAGGCCTTTTTCGGCCTCCCAAGCTTGAGGAAAGCCTCTGCAGCCTAAAAAATAGGCCCATTCTGCAAGTGATGGAACAGGCCTATTTTTCAGGCTGCAGAGGCTTTCCTCAAGCCTGGGAGGCTGAAAAAGGCCTCAAACCGGCTGAAAATCAGCTGGGAGGCACAGTGCAGGTAAGGGGGTGGGGTGGGGATTGCGTGCACATGCACAGGGGGCATGGTAGGGGATGCATTGCCTTCTGGGGACTGGCATGTGAGCGAGTGAGCGCAAGCGCGCGCACAATTTTTGGCACAGGAGCACAAAAAGTTTAGCCACCACTGGAATAGGAGGTTTGGCTGAGGTCAGTTGGGATAAATACAATCCTGGTACTCTATCAATATCGGCTATAGATAGATCATATACTGGTAGTTCTTGATTTAACAACCACATTTGGGATTAGAACTTGGGTTGCTAAGCAATGTGTTTATATCTGAGTCATGCCCAATTTTATGTCCTTCTTTTGCCACAGTCATTAAGCAAATTTCTGTGGTTCTTAAGCAAATGGTTGTGAAGCAACTCCAGCTACCTTCATTGACTTTGCTTGTTGGAAGTCCCCTGGGGAGGTCACAAATGGTGATTATGGGACCCTGAAGTGCTGCAACTGTTGCAAATACATGTTGGTTGCCAAGTGCCCAAATTTTAGTCACATGACTATGGGGGCATTTTGATTATCATAAGTGCGAGGACTGATTATATGTTGCTTTTTTAGCACATTATAACTGTGCATGGTTGTTAAACAAGCAATCCTAAATTAAGATAGTCCTAAAACACTATCTGTATCTAATCAGTGATCCATACAATTTACAGGTGTAGCTCTGTTCTAATAAGGACTTCTGATTTCTTTTTTAGGCCATATCCAATACCTTTCCACAATTATCAAAGATAGCAGAAGGCTCTTCCGGAAAAAATATGGTGTGCAGTTTTTGTTGGATACTTTGAGAATTTATTATGGGTATGGAATCTTGTGTTCCTTTTTTGACTTGGGCTTTGCTTTTCAAAGTCCAGTTCTTTATTTTACATGCTGAAAAGTCTTTGAATTTTTGAAAAATACCATTGCTGCTATAATAGTTGCATATTATGAGCAGTAGCTATTTTTGCATCCTTGCAAGAAACACTGTCAATTTATCTATGAGACTTTTCCAAAGAAAATTGCAAAGGGTGCTTGTACTATTTTAGGGAGGAGTCTAATTTTTTTCTATTTCCTTATTATCAGTTTCATAATCGATGTAAAATATGATTTTATATGGGGGACATGCACGTATACCAATTCCAAATTGTCTAAGGGTTTATCCAGTTAAGTGTCCAGAATTTTTTGCTTCTGTTTAAAATTGAAATTCTAATATAAATAAGAGTTGAAAATAGTAGTTGATGCTTGCTGCTCTCATCTGGGAACTGCAGTTGGCAAGTGTCTGTAACATTACAGCAGTTGCCTTCTTCTATCAGTTGTAATTGGATATAGGATGGATGTACTGGAATGTCCTATATTGAATTCACACATTGCACTAAGCTGATTTGCTTCATTGTGGTTTTAACTGTAGTTTATTGAATAAACCACAATTATAGGTTCAATTGCATAAACCATGGCTTAAAAACACCTTACAAGGTACATAGAGCATACTAGGCTGAAACTATGCAAACTGCATTGTAGTTTAACCCTTATGAATGCCTCCCCCACAACTGATTGTATATCCTGGCATATGTTAAATCTTGTCATGTGTCCCAAACAATGCCCAGTTAAGAAAACATTGACATCTAGTGTTTCTTCAAGGAGCAATAAACCTGTGAGGTAGGTGCAACCAAGGCAGCACTGGCCTAAATTCTTCCAGCAAGTTCATGGCTTAGTATGAACCAGTTTACATAAACTTTCATAATAATCTTTTCTTGGAAGAGTATCCCATTTAGGAATTTTTGTTTTGTTAAATTTTATTTTATTTTGAAAATAAAACAAACAACTTCCCTCCAAATACTGACAATAAACAAATGTTCAGTGTAAAATCATACTATAGCATTCATATTAAAAATATGTTTAAATCGAAAAAGTAAAATACATCTAAGCAAGGGTTTTATAAAAGATTACTTTCCCCCATTTATTTTTTTAATGTCTTTTAAAACTCTTACATTCGAAATCTATGTATTTATTAATTTTGCTGTCAGGCTGGAAATCGATCTTGAAATTCTGCCCTGTCGACATCAGTGTAACAGACACAGGTACTTAAGGAACAAGAGAGAACGTCTTGTGAAAAGAAGTACATTACAACTGATTTATGTTTTAATTAGCAATTCTTGTTTCTGTTAGAAACCACTCCAGGGACAGTGATTTGCTTCCGGATGATCTTAGGACAATCAGGACATCTCTGTATGGTCTAATCAAATACTTCTTGACCAAAGGTGGGACACACATGGAAGTCCAGAGTGTAATGGGATACATAGCAGCCACATGTGATGAGGAGCAGGTAATTTACTATGTCTGTGCTCTTCACCTCTTCTTCCCTCTTTTGCTATAATTGTCCATAACAATGGAAAAAGCCACCACCATCGATAAAACAGATGTAACAAATAAGGGGATAGCAGGGAAGGAAGGAAGGAAGGATTCTTTATTGGCCAAGTGTGATTAGACACACAAGGAATTTGTCTTGGTGCATATGCTCTCAGTGTACATAAAAAGAAAAGATACATTCGTCAAGAATCATAAGGTACAACACTTAATATAGTCATAGGGTACAAATAAACAATCAAATCATACTAGGAATCAGTCAATATAAATCGTAAGGATACAAGCAACAAAGTTACAATCATATAGTCACAAGTGGGAGTGGATGGGTGATAGGAGTGATGAGAAGATTAATAGTAATAGTAATGCAGACTTAGTAAATAGTTGGGCAGTGTTGAGGGAATTATTTGTTTTGCAGAGTGATGGCATTCAGGAAAAAACTGTCCTTGTGTCTAGTTGTTCTGGTGTGCAGTGCTCTAAAGTGTCGTTTTGAGGGTAGGAGCTGAAACAGTTTATGTCTGGGATGTAAGGGGGTCTGTAAATATTTTCACAGCCCTCCTTTTGACTTGTGCAGTATACAGGTCCTCAATGGAAGGCAGGTAATTTACTATGTCTGTGCTCTTCACCTCTTTTTCCGTCTTTTGCTATAATTGTCCATAACAATGGAAGGAGCCAGTACTATCGATAAAACAGATGTAGCAAATAAGGGGATAGCCAGAAGGAAGGAAGGTGTTGTGGTTAGCCGGCAGCAGGTGCGGACAGTGGAGGAGAACGAGGAATCAGATGAGGGGCCAGGACCATTAGGGAGTGGCCTTCAGAGATTGTGGGGGCTGGCAGCAGTGATGAGGAGGTTCCCGAGGAGCCTGTGCCAAGTGCGCGTGCACGCAGGATTGATCATAGGAGAGAGCAGTTACAGAAGCACAGGTAACTTGGGAGTAAGGCTGCAAAGTAATGGTCCCTCCCTCAAGAGGATAAAAGCCAGGTTTGAATAAGCGTTCTTTGCAGAAGGCAAAGATGCTCTGAAGCTCAGCCTCATGGACATCATAGTTAGTATTTGCAAACTCTTGTAAACTAGTTCTTATCTCTGGGTTTTTGGCAGCCTTGATAAACAACTTGGCAAGGCTCTTTCTTGTTGGAACTAATTAATTGGAAGCAGCCTTTTATCTGTGAAGAAACAGAATTCGTAGATTAAACTTTAAAAGGTGGGGGCTGCTGCCTTTGTCTTGTGTTTGCTCTCTTGGAACCAGGTTGGTTCAGAAAGGAAGGGAGGGAAGGGAAGAGAAGGGAAGGGAGGAAGGAAGGAATGATAGTAGAGCATTTGAAGCAAGAAGGAACATAGCACATCTCTAGTGATTATTGAAGATTCAGGTAAAGATGGGGGCCAATTGGTCAGCACAGACTTTTAAGCAAGAGGGAATTATCTTGTCTGGGCCTGGTGCTTTTCCTGGCTTTTATCTGTAAAATAGACCTTGCACTTCTTTTTCTGTGATCACCAAGGCTTGTGAACCTAGTGGGTTGGGATCAGTTGTGGGAGGTTTGGCTGTTGGTGTGTCTGAGATGGGGGTTGTGGAGATAGGTGGCTGTAATTTGCTTTCAAACCTGCAGTAGAACATATTCAGATCATCTGCCAGTTGTTGATTTCTTTCAGCCTGGGAAGGAGGTTTGCCGTAGCAGGTGATACTTTTAGGAGTTTTCCATATGTTTGTTGGTTCATTTGTTGAGAACTGATTACTTAACTTTTTAGAGTAGCTTCTTTTTGCTGCTCTGATCTCCCTTGTTAATAATACATTTCTGGCCTGATTATACAACATTCTATCACCTTTTCTGTAGGTTTCCTCTTTGGAGCGACGTAGTTGCTTAAGTTTAGCTTTGAACCAAGGTTTATTGTTCCTGTATATTCGCAAGTTCGTGGTTGGTAAACATATGTCTTCACAGAAGCTGGCTTTTGATGTTACAGTCATTGAAGGCACATGTATTTCACAGAGTAACCAAGCTCCCTCAATTTCCTCTCTCCATTGCACAGGGATTTCTTTTTATTAACCACATAACATGATGAGAGTGCAGTGTTTGCACAGATTTGTCTGGTATGCCAATTGTACCTCTTCCTGGACAAGGAGGCCTTGATCACAACCACTCATGCCTTGGTCATTTCCCATTTGCATTTATTTATTTGTCAAATTTTGGAACCATCGATCGCATTCTAAGTGACTCTGTGCTGTCCATGAGTCTGCCCTTGAAAACCACCTGGAAGCTATAACTTTCAATGGGGTACACAATGCGTGGGGTGTATAATGATGGGTGTCCCTAGGTTTACCCAGGTTCCATGTCTGTTGCATGAACTGCACGGGTTTCTGGGAACTTTCAGGAGGACTGTTTTTCACCTTCTCAAAGAGCCTCTGCACAGACCCTGTACTTACCTGCATCCAAAATGGGCTGTGTGGAGACTCCTGGGAGGGGTGGAGCGGGGTGGGTGGGGCCAACCAGTTGGTTCAACTGCTGGTTTGGTGAACCAGACATAAATTTAACATTTGCCCGAACCAGCTGAATCCCACCCCTGGTCAAATATCAGAAACTCTCAGCAAAAAAGTTGAAATCTGTCCTGTATCAACATCAGGATAGATTTCATGAAAACTGGATATACTCAGTTTTCTGGGTGTATTATAGTCATTTTCTTGAAGGTTGCGTAATGTGTTTATTTTGTGGAAATAAATAAGATTTCAGTAGCCCATTTTTTATATGCCAGGTGGTTGGTAGAAACTTGCAATAATAAGTTGGTTTGTGTATTTGTTTGTATGTGTGCGCGTATGTATGTCCCCTTTTCTCCAACTCTTTCTTTTATGCTGCAATTTTTAATCTGTAAGCCTAAGGAGAGGTCTTTTTTTTAATTGATTGGTTGATTTAAAAGCTGCTCTGATAAACCTTTCCAGATAATAATGTAATAGATTAGAACAGAATAAAAATGTTCATGGAAAACATTGTTGGGAAGGCTATGTGAGGTTCCCCAAATGTTTAACCATCATTTTTTTATTGTGCTTTTTAAAAATTATTTGAACAGCCATGTATTTCTCTACCTCCTGTTCTTACATATCTCTTTATCTCTGCTATTAGTATCTATATAGTTGAGGTTCAAAGTTCAGCTACATTCTTAATAAGCTGAAAAAAATGACCTGTGTCTGAATAACTGAGGCAACTCTTACAGTAACAGGTGTTGTTTCTGTTTGCATTTTTAAACATACCTATATTTCAGATAAGCCACTGGTGACTAATGTTTTTTTTAATGATATTGAATGTCAAAAATGACTTGCATTCTAATGATCTGTGTGTGCCTTTTTTCTATTTTTCCCCCCAAGCTCTTTGGGATTCTAGATATGCTCTTCAGCCTGCTTAACACCTGCCCAACCCGAGATCAGCTTTTCTTATTGCTTTTTGAACCAGGAAATGCAGACATCCTTTATGCTCTTCTACTGAATCAGAGGTATTCTGATAGACTACAAGAACTTGTGTTCAAGGTAATTTTGTTTTACATCTCTCCTAAAGTGATTGAAGGTATTAGCAAGGTTGTGCATTTTTATATGAAGCATGGATTTTTTGGAAGAAGAAACAAGGCATAACTCCTCTTTCAAATTAGCTTGTATTAAATTTAGGGAATTGACAAATACTTTTTCTTCTGGGAGATATTTAGAAGGTGGATAGAGTGTAGAGAGTTGCCAATATATCTTAAGTAGCTGAGGTCCATGAGGTCAGGAAAGAAAGCTTAATCTGACTTCCTTATGAGATTTGTGTTTCTTCATCTCACTTTCTGGCAAAAATCACACACAAATCTAGTCCAGCTTTGTAATTTGCAAATTCCTTTTCCTATGTAGATACCATTTGTCATAATGATGGGCATCTTTTGGGCTATAACTATGGAAACTATTATTTTGTGCTGGGTGATGTAACTTCCAGAAATCAACAGGCAAATAATAATAAAAAGTTAAAGAACAGAGTTGTTTTTTCTATGAAAAGTCTATTTGAATTCTGCTTTTCCACTGAGGTCCTGTTTGCAGAATTTTCAGTTTGTCCCTGACTGAGAAGTTCATGTTTTTGTGTGTATGTGTTGCAGATTGCAGAGCAAATGCTTAAATGCACTAAAGTTTATGAACGGAGCAAACAACGTATGAAACTCAGAGAAGTTGGCTATTCTGGATTGGGTCTGCTCCTGAATGAATCTCCACTTAGCACTTCTCTTATGAAGAACCTTTTCAACCAAGTTCTGCATGCTGGTACTCAAATGTTTATTAGCTTTTCCACACAGCATATGTCCAGCATAACATGCTGTAAAATGTGCAAATAGCAGAAATATAGCTAGCTAGCAAAATAGCAAACATATATTAATAGCCATATTTTTGTGTTTTTATGGCATTTTGATAGAAATGAATTTCTTTATTGTTGTAATAAGTTTCTGTACTCTACAGATCCATTTGTGAATTGCAAGGACTTTTTAGCTGTGGTGCACTTGGCTTATCGAGCAGATCTAAACGTAAGAGTGGCTGCCTGTCGAAAGGTTAGTGTTTTTGTGGGGAGGCACATTAATATTAAATAGTGGTCAGCCTATTAATAGTCTGGAAAATAATTGTGGATGTTAGGATTTCTTAAATACTTGGTGAACTCTTCAGACCATTGTTCTTATAGAGGTAGCTGCAGAGGATAAGATGCAAGTGTATCATTTCTCTTTAATAATATGTCTATCTTCAATAATATTCCTGTTGATAGTGCACCCTGAGAGAAATTGGCATCTAATGGTTAGTGAGACAGCTGGTACCACCAAAGTCAGAAGACAATCTGCAAACCTATTATCAGAACATAGGATAGATGGAAACTCTTCTTCCTGTCCAGAATCAAGCCAGGCCTTGGCAGTCACTGGCTTTCTTTCTTAACAGTTTTCATAGTTCTTGCAGTAAGATCTGCATTTTTGAATGCTAATCCTACCTTTATACTGTATCTGAAGAGAGGGAGATGGCTTTGAGGAAATAGGAAAGAACCATTGTTATTTAAACAAAGAGGGCTGAAATAGTTCTTAAATCCTGGGAAACAAGCTAATATTGAGGCAGACTGGTTCAGACTGAATCTCTGATTCACTAGGATATAAGAGGGATGGTAGGAAAAGTGCAATTTGGCATGCAAGATTTTGTTACCAGAGCATCTGTCAATAAAATGTAGTTTTAGTTCTCCTGTGCAGTTGGTTTTTCCATAGGGCTGACAGTATCTTCATCTATTTTTCAGAGCACAATAAAGATAGTCTAAGATGAGCATTTTTCAGTAGTGCTCTGTGGGTTATATATCTTTGGCATTCGGTGCTTTCATTTTTATGATGTCTGTGCATCCAGCATAGAGTAATATATACTGAAATTAAATTTACTACTTTTGAAAAGGCAAATGTGGATATTGTTTAGGACTTAAATAATTATGGGATGGATGCTATAATTGGACCTCTTCTTCATGCTTCTCTGACCTAAGCACCAGACTGTTCCCCTAATCATTTGTCTAAGGACATATCCTCATAAAGCAGCCTCCATCTCAGTCTTATGTCAGCATTCTGATTCAGCTGGAGAAGGAGGAACTTTAATTATCCTGCTGCAGGACCTCACCCTCCCATCTGGCCATGTGACTCTGTGCTTCCAGGGGCATGTCTACTTTGGTTGCTGGAGAAAAAGCCATACTAGCAACCAGAGTCTGTCCTTCCTCTATTCTTCCCTCTCTCCCTCCCTCTCCCCTTCCCCCCTCTCTCTCAGGGAGGAATAGCAACTTAGTGGAAAACATACTATGGTTTTGCTCTTCCTACTAGTAGCATTTGCTTCTCCCTTCACCCTCACCAGGCAATCCCAGATGCTCGCTTTCATCTTCCTTTTATTGTGCTTTTCTTAATTTCTGGAGTTATTTTTCTTAAGAAGCTATACAAAGCATGGTTCTGGGAATATGGGAAAAAGTTCTGTAAAGAGCCCTAGCCAAACTGATATAAAGTTAATAACAATCCATGCCCTATTCATCTAAATGGGACTTTTCTAAAGATGGTTGTATTTAGTTTAGTACTTGCAATGTAAATTACATGTTCATTTAACACTTCTCTGGCTATTGTTAGTATTAGTTTATAAGCGTTTAACAGAAAGAATAAGTAGGTTATAAGAAACTGAGAAAGTTATTTTATTGTATTTCATTCAGGAAACAAAAATAAATCTAAAGCACACAACACTTTTACAATGTATTGCCTTTGAATCTATGTTTTTGGTAGTTTTTGCAAATCCTACATTCCCAACAAGATTCATCGCAACAGATTTCTCAGCAACTTGGGTGGCAGGAGACGCTGACTCGACTGTTCCTGAAAGAGCATGCTGATGTCAGGAATGGTGTGAGGGACACTAAAAGCGACTCTACTAAAGGAGATGATAAGCGTGCTTCTGCCAAAGACCATCAGCAGGGTTGTACTTCCAAGGCTGATGGGGAAGATGGTGCTAGTTTTGCATCTGTCAATGGTTCTTGTGATCAGTGGAGTTTAGAAGATGGCAAATCTGTGACAGTGATGGAGGATACATCTGTGAGGGAGATGCCCTTTAGGTCTGAGGACCAGGAAGACTTGTGGCAGAAGAATCTACATTTAAGCTTAGACCTCTCAAGTGTTGACTCTTATGAATTGGGTGACAGTGGGAGCCAGATGGCTGATAGTCTGCCCAGCACCCCTTCTCCCATAGAGAATACAAAGACATTTTCTGGACAGCTTGACAAGGAACCAAATGTTGCAGAGGACCTGGTATTTGCTGCTGATCTTTCCTTATTTGAAATTCATGAGGTACATGGCTAAAAGATACCCTTGCTGGTTTGTACTGATTTTTTAAAAAAATAACATGAATCAGTAAGAATTTAGTGAGATATCCCCAGTGTACATAAATAAAAAATGATGCTCCTGCTTCTTTTCCAAGTCTGGCAGTTATCTCCATCTGGATTGCTTGAGATTGTAAGCAGACAATTGTTAGCCAGTTTCCAGATGTGCATCTCTTGGAAGAGCCATACAGGACATCCTCTTTCCTCCTGATACTTCAGAAATGCTTTGGTTGGAGCACTGTGGTTTTTAATTTTAATTATATTTGATTTATAGTTGCCATCTAAGGTTACTTTGCATAAGATGGGCGACATATACATTTTTCAACAAATCATTATGGATGAATGAATAAGTGAGTGAATGAATGAAAGAAATTGAATGAATGAGATGCATCTTAGAACTGTTCATGCAAGTTGCTCTGGGTTATTTATTTTCTTATTTTAAGTTTCTTGCACTTTTGCACCTATTTTTAGGCCACCTCTTTCAATATGTTTCCTTTTCTGTCTTTTAAAAAACAGTGTAAGATATGATTGTATAGTTTTCTGGAGCTCATCAGTCAAAAAAGCTGCCTATTTTCATTTTAGAATCTGTAATATTAGCAGTTTTTAATACACTGCTCAGAAAAATAAAGGGAACACTTAAACAACACAATGTAACTCCAAGTCAATCACACTTCTGTAAAATCAAACTGTCCACTTAGGTAGCAACACTGATTGACAATCAATTTCACATGCTGTTGTGCAAATGGAATAGACAACAGGTGGAAAGCATAGGCAGTTAGCAAGACATCCCCAATAAAGGAGTGGTTCTGCAGGTGGTGACGACAGACCACTTCTCAATTCCTATGCTTTCTGGCTGATGGTTTGGTCACTTTTGAATGCTGGCGGTGCTTTCACTCTAGTGGTAGCATGAGACGGAGTCTACAACCCACATAAGTGGCTCAGGTAGTGCAGCTCATCCAAGATGGCACATCAGTGCAAGCTGTGGCAAGAAGGTTTGCTGTGTCTGTCAGTGTAGTGTCCAGAGCATGGAGGTGCTACCAGGAGACAGGCCAGTACATCAGGAGACATGGAGGAGGCTGTAGGAGGGCAACAACCCAGCATCAGGACCGCTACGTCCGCCTTTGTGCAAGGAGGGACAGGAGGAGCACTGCCAGATCCCTGCAAAATGACCTCCAGCGGGCCACAAATGTGCATGTGGCTGCTCAAACGGTCAAAAACAGACTCCATGAGGGTGGTATGAGGGCCTGATGTCCACAGGTGGGGGTTGTGCTTACAGCCCAACACTGTGCAGGACGTTTGGTATTTGCCAGAGAACACCAAGATTGGCAAATTCGCCACTGGCTCCCTGTGCTCTTCACAGATGAAAGCAGGTTCACACTGAGCACATGTGACAGATGTGACAGGGTCTGGAGACGTCGTGGAGAACGTTCTGCTGCCTGCAACATCCTCCAGCATGACCAGTTTGGCAGTGGGTCAGTAATGGTGTGGGGTGGCATTTCTTTAGGGGGCCGCATAGCCCTCCAGGTGCTCGCCAGAGGTAGCCTGACTGCCATTAGGTACCAAGATGAGATCCTCAGACCCCTTGTGAGACCATATGCTAGTGTGGTTGTCCCTGGGTTCCTCCTAATGCACGATAATGCTAGACCTCATGTGGCTGGAGTGTGTCAGCAGTTCCTGCAAGACGAAGGCATTGATGCTATGGACTGGCCCGCCCGTTCCCCAGACCTGAATCCAATTGAGCACATCTGGGATATCATGTCTCGCTCCATCCACCAATGTCACATTGCACCACAGACTGTCCAGGAGTTGGGGGATGCTTTAGTCCAGGTGTGGGAGAAGATCCCTCAGGAGACCATCTGCCACCTCATCAGGAGCATGCCCAGGTGTTGTAGGGAGGTCATATAGGCACGTGGAGGCCACACACACTACTGAGCCTCATTTTGACTTGTTTGAAGGACATTACATCAAAGTTGGATCAGCCTGTAGTGTTTTTTTCCACTTTAACTTTGAGTGTAACTCCAAACCTCCATGGGTTGCTAAATTTGATTTCCATTGATAATTTTTGTGTGACTTTGTTGTCAGCACATTCAACTATGTAATGAATAAAGTATTTAATAAGAATATTGCATTCATTCAGATCTAGGATGTCTTATTTTTGTGTTCCCTTTATTTTTTTGAGCAGTGTATAAGCTGTGAATCTTTGTTATGAAGTGGAATTGATCTGCTCTTTCTAAGTAAAATTAATAAGATGCTTTTCAAAACTACTGTGATCTTTTAAAATGTATGTCTGCTTTTACTAGGGATGCAAAGAAGATCTCCTTCAGCTTCTGACAGATATTTTGCTTTGTGTGATGTGGAAAGGCATTGAGAGATCAGATGATGCAGCTTGGATTGAGAAGGGTCAAGTTTTTTCTGCGCTTACCAAATTGAGCATCTCTAATGAATTACTACTACCATCAGATGAGATTAAACTCAAGTAGGTCAAATTATTAATTTTTCAAAATTTGGGTTTTTTTTGAAAGAAAAAAAGTGATAATGGAAAGCAGAAAAGAAAAATGATGACCTGAAGTTAATTAATGTGATCTGAATTAACAGTATAAACACCACATAAGTTATTTTTAAAGAGAAGGAAGAGGGTGCTTAAAAATTTGTCTATATTGCTCAAAAGTATCTTTCGTGTCTTTTTTTTAATTGAGTCTGTCCTTACAGTATTCAATAATGTAAATGGGACTTATTTCACAAATCAGTTGTAGCTTTATTTCCAATGTATTATAATTTTTATGGTTATCCCCATGTGCAAAATGATAAGGCAATGGTATGACAAGTCAGACCATGTGAATTAATGGTTCAGTTCTTGAATTGCATCAACAAGCAGAGATTTGTAACAAACCATATTGGATAGTATTATTTGTCAGATACTGAGTGGTATATAATTAACTCACTGCCCTACTGTTTGTGGGTAGCATGATGTTTATTCAACTTCAAATGCCATTTTGAGCCCTGAGTCCTACAAGATGGTCAAATATTCAGAGATTGAATGTCCAAAAGAGGGCCTCCTTTGTGAGAAGGGTTCAATGTATGTATGCAAAATAATTTTATGCATTCTAACAGCAGAAACTAGCTTCCTTTGTTTTCACAAATCACACATTCTAGATCCAGAAACTGAGTAAATAGTTAATATTTATTTTATTTGCTTCCTTCCATTTCCTATTTAAAGGCATGCTAACACAAAAGCTTCTTTAATTCCTGTGTTATATTTAGCAAATACAGAATTTCAGACATGGCAATAATACCAGGACCAAAATGTCCAAATAGGTGTTTATATAACTTAAAGATCAGACTGCCAGTAAGCATTTTGAGATATTCAAACTCAGTTTACAGTTCTACAAAAGTTTAAAAAGCTAGGTTGGTTCCACCACCTTTCTGATTTAACATCAGGAATAGATGTTTGGATCTAAAGCTGACAAAGGATTTCAGAGCAGTTATGAGCCATTCTAGTTATGTCTGCTAGACCTTCTCTCCTTAAAGGAGCTACACATTTTTCTTCTATTCCCCAGAAAATATGCATTTGAGTTAAGGAGGCGCTGACAGGAGAGGAGAGGCAGCTTCTGTAAATGGAGGTTCCTTTTGCTGAAGCCAATTTCCTCTGTCAGCCCATGCCAGTTCTTCCCATTTGGAGAATCACCATAATGTGATGATTCACTTTTTGGGGTATGCAAGGCTAAAATGGAATGGGTAAAAAAAATCTATGTATTTATTTTTGTATTAAATTTATTTGTCGTCCATCTTGCTGTGTGGCTACTCTGAGCAGCTTACAACAATAGAATAAAAATGATAAAACATGTAAATATAACAGTAAAACATAATGAAAGTTTAGCAATATGAATTAAAAGATGGTAGGGAAGGGAGTCAGCGGCATGGGGTGAGGTGGAGATTGCTATTTGTCTAATAGCGACCTCCAGTGTGGTATTCCCATATTGGCTCACAAGGGCAGAACCAGGTGTTTCAGGCTTGTACAAAAAGACAGGATGGTAGGGGCTTTTTGGCTTGACAAAAGCAGCCCCTTAAAACAATGGGACTGTCTCATGGGAATTTTCTGTTTGACAACTAGAGAGATTAATTTGAACATTAAAGTAGAACATAACTTTGCATAACATCTGAGAACATAACTAGACTATTTCACAGAATATAATTTCTTGGTTGTAGTGGCAAAAGCTAAATAATAGCAACACTGAGTTTAGCTGTTTTCCTGCTGCCTTTCCATCAGTAACTAAAATTCACAAAAATTGTTCATTTTGTGCCACCTCTTTCTTTTAACTTAGTTTGTTAGAGAAGATGCTGGAGTGGGCAGTCACTGACACAAGAGAAGCCAAATCCTTCCCAGTGTACACAGAAAATGCTTTCCGACTCTTGTTCATTGTTCAGGATTTTCTGCAAGCAGAAGGTCTCGTGAATTCAAGACTCTGGACAGAAAAGGTCAGTATGAAACTATATAGGAAAAGCTTTGGAAAGATGCCAATTATCAGGTGCAATTGCTTACATTTTCATCTTCTTTGAAAATACAAGATATTGATTTAAAAGGCTACATTTAAATGATTAAAATTTAAATTACATTTACATGGATTTTGCCCTCAAATATTGTTGGAGTATTTGGTAAATTCTCTAAGAATAATTTTTCCAAATTTAATTTTTAAGTGTAAGTTTTAAAAACTTTAGTCAATAAATACATTTTAAAGTTTCATCAAAGATTCTGTGAGGAAGAAATTATACAGTGATAACAAATGTTGCTGTTTGGCAATTTCTATTCTCTGCTTGTCATTTATCTTCCACTTACAAAGCTTCTGTGAAATGAACTGTTGAATTGCTTCATCAATATATTTTTCCCAGCTTTTCCCCTCCCTCCTTTTAGGTGACAGTGTTGTCCATAAGTAGACCTGACTATACCAATTATGATCTGTTGGTGCAGGTCAGTCTTGATTTATTCAGACAAATCCATGCAGCTTTCTTGGCAATATTTTTGGAAATGATTTATTGTTGCCTCCTTCTTTAGGGGTAAGAGAGAGCAATTGACCCCCAAGTCACCCAATGATTTTCCATTATGGATAACAGATCTCAGGTCACCTCAGTCCCTACCCAGCAATACTGTACTCACTGCTTTATCACACTGGCTTCAGGCACGACACCATGTGACTCTTAACCTTCAAAAGTTTATCCAGGTGTGGAAAAAAGTAAGGATCACTTTTCTCTAGCAAGGATTTAACATAAAAAAGTATTTACCAACACTTCTAAACATCAACAAATGATAGTAAATCTATTAAAATCCTCCCAAATAATCAAACTCAAGTCATTCTAATTCTATAGTAGTTTTCCTCAATCATTATATAGTTTTAACTGTGACAGAATAGAAAAATTTTAAAATAACATAATTGAACATTATACCTTCTTGTGTCATGGGCCGTGCATTCAAATGTTCTTCAGCTTACATTCTGAACTTTTTTTCTCTTAATTCTGGATTTAATTCTGCATAGCTTTTAGAAGAACTGGTGACGCTCATGGATACTTTGTCAATCTGGTATTCTTCTGGCCCAGAAAATGTGAAGCTCTATCAAGTACAGGTCCAGCTGCTTCTTGGATTCATTGGACAAGATAATTTACAGGTGTGTTGCATTACTAAAGGTTTTTGTGCACAAGTATGGTAAACTTTGATTTTCTTTTGCAAAGAAATACCTTCTGGCAAATTTTGGGCTTGAATATCCTTATTTAATACACAGTAAAAGAGAACTTTGCTATCTGGATGGATTTAAAATATAATTTATTAATGTATAAATGTATGAGAATGTCTAAATACAATTCAGGAAAAAATACCAGCTTCTGCTTTCTCTGATTAGAATATGTCATTGTACAAACCATGGTTCCCTTCTTTTGTTTAGGCTACTAATTTATTTCAAATGACAAATGTCCTTTTTATTAAGTCCATCTACCTGTGGAGAAATTGTGAATCCAAGATATAATATTTTCTTCATAATAAATCAGAGTTTATCATTAGTTTAGAGTGTCTTTTTTAGCCTAACTTCCTTATAAAGACTGAAAGGATTCAGGAAGATGCTGTATATATTTCTGAGGCTTTTCGGAAGGCTTGAATATAAATATAAATAAACAATTAATACAATGTATGGTGAGAATATGCTAATAATCAATATATAATTTGGATGCACTAATAAATGCTTTTGATATGTCTAATTTTATTGAGTTGTGCTTTCATGGTTATCATAATAACAATAAGACCTGAGCCAACTGAAAGTCGGGAATATTTAGGAGCCCTGTGTGCAGTGCCTTGAGTTATAAAGAGGAACAACCAGACACAAGAACAGTTTTTTCCCGAAAGCCATCACTCAAATAATTCCCTCAACACTATTCAACTATTTATAAAGTGTACACTACTATTACTGTTAATCTTCTCACCATTCCTTATCACCCATCCTCCTCCCACTTGACTGTTTCCTAGTATGATTTGATTGTTGATTGTACCCTATGACTCTCATTAAGTGTTGTACATTATGATTCTTGATTCTTAACGAATGTACCTTTTCTTTATGTATACTGAGAATATTTACACCAAGACAAATTCCTTGTGTGTCCAATCATACTTGGCCAATAAAGTATTCTATTCTATTCTAAATGCAAATGTAGGTTCTCCCCTTATGGAATAATATATTTCCTGCTAAGCTTCTTGCTCTACTTAATTTATCTCAGGACAACAATATCAAATGGGAATCAACAAACTGCAAAATAAGGATCGGCCTCAAATACTACCTAAAGTTTCAAGAATGCCTCTAGAGCACAGAAATGCCCTTGGAAAGGCTTCAACGCAGTGACTTAGGACAGCCACCATCAAAAGCATTTCAAGAGAATCCCTATAGTATGCTCTCAAAATTTCAAATGTGCCCCAAGACCCCAAAATGTTTGGGATTTGAAGAGATGCAAATGGAGATTTGAAATATCTTTTGGGAAAAATATATAACTTATATTATCTGTATTGTTTGACTGTTATTTTTCTTCCCATTTACCCTATTTCAGGTTTGTGCAATGGCTGCAGCCAAGCTCAACACCCTCCTTCAGACCAAAGTATTTGACAACCAAGCGGAATCCTGTTACCTGCTGGGAAAACTGGAAGGCATCCTGAGCAGATCTATCCAAGAAAAGACTGAAACTTACTCCTTCTTGATCCCTCTAGTTCGAACTCTTATTTCCAAAATATATGACCTTCTATTCATGAACTTACACTTGCCTTCCTTGCCTTCTACTAATGGAAGCCATTCCTTTTTTGAGGATTTCCAGGACTATTGTAGAACTGATGAATGGCAAGCTTACATTGACAAATATGTAAGTTGTAATTTCTTAAAATGCTTTTTCTCTCCAAAAAGGGGAGTGTGCATTAACCTTCTTATGCTTCATGAACTAGATTATCCCTAATATGAAGCAGTACGAGCTCAGCATTTTCAGTGATGGCCATGAACGTATGGCACTATATTGGAAGGATTGCTTTGAGGCATTAATGGTCAATATCCATAAACGTGAACGGGAGAGAGGAGAAAGCAAGCTCAAATTTCAGGTAAAATCTGAGTGACTTTCTCAGAAGTTTGCCTGAGCAAGAAAATCATGTTAAGATGGCAATACAGGCAGTCCTTAACTTACGACCACTATTGAGCCCAAAATTTATGTTGCTAAGTGAGAAATTAGTGTAGTGAGTTTTATCACTTTTCTTGCCACATTTCTTAAATGAATCATTAAGTGAATCTGGCTTCCCTATTGATTTTTCTTATCAGAAGGTCACAAAATTTGGTCACATGACCCCAGGATACTGCAACAGTTATGTATATGAGCCAGTTGTCAAGCATCTGAATGTAAATCACATGACCATGGGGAAACAGTCATAAGTGTAAAAATTGGTCATAAGTAACTTTTTTGGTGCCATTGTAACTTCAAATTGTCACTAAATGTACAGTTGTAACTTAAGGACTACTTGTATTTTGAGACTGGATTCCATAGGACATGGTGTCAACCATTTGTCTTTCATCAATATTGTATCTTTGACAGTGAAGGGAAGGAAATCTAACACTAATTCTCCTTTGGCTGATGTTGGAATCAATTTTTCATATAAAGGTTTGCCTGGGTGCATTTGTTTTTTTGACTAGTGATGCACAGAGTTATATTTTTTTATCTGGTTAATGACTAAAAAGGAACACACTCGCTTCTATATATTATATGTAATTTGGATTATTATTTTTGTTGTTACAGTAAGCTCTCATCTAACAGGTTTTTCAAGTCCTTTGTTCTAGCCTTCCTAAGCACTTCTTTAAGATTTATTATGTTTCTGTCTCCAGGAATTTTTTGTAGAGCCATTTTACCGGAGGGCACGGCAGGAGAACATGCGTTACAATGGAATGCTAAAACAGTTAAATAATCAGCATACAACAACTCTGAGACAGTGGAGAGCTGCCAAACGTTACCTTACCTGTGAACAAGGCCCTTGGGCTGAAAGGTATGGAAATCAGCATGTTTTCTTTCTCCATGAAGCATATTTTACCCTTCATGTGACAATAAAAAAAGAGAAAGAAAATCCTGGATATTTATGCAGCACATTTTGGGATCTGATGGTTGCATGGTTAGTTTTCCAGGGGTGGGCAGAAGTTGGAGTGCTTGTTGACTTGCAGTAATTTGGCAGTAGTTCATTATCTATTATTCATCCAAAGTAGAAGCAAAATAACTCTCCTCTTCCTGCTTAAATGATATCGCTTGTAGTAGCACACAGCAAATTCTCAACTTCTGATACCTGGAACAAATTCCTGGACTCAGGTTCTAAACCTGCCTTTTAATTTATTCATCTCTCCGGTTGATTACACTTAGAATTCTAAAGGAAAAAAGTTGGTCCTGCCAATTGGAATTCTACTCACTCTTGCTTTGAGATATCACAGTTAGTCCATTAGATTTCATGATTCTTGTTGAAGCCTTGACTTCACATGCAATAAAAATGCCTAACCCCTTCCTCTTTTGAGGGGGAAGTCAGGCTTTTTTTGAGCTATTGGCAGAGATAATACATAATTATCAAAGAGAGATAAAACAATTCCTTGTATGCTTTTAGTATAACAAAGAAATCCAGTTCAGCTTGCTTGATGGTCATTTTCTACAAGAAGAAATCAAGTTATTTTCCCCAACTAGAGCGATCTTCATGCTTCCTCTGGAACAGTAGAGAGAGAAAAAAATGAAACAGAAAATCTAATTGCTGCAGGTTTTAAAAAAAAGATCTTGTATTTGTATCTTTTCATTCTTTTCAAAAACAAACAGTAACATCACATACCTAACATTGTTCAATTTCTTTTGGTATAACCCTTTCATCAGGAAGCCAAATCTCATTCACTGGAAACTTTCAAATGTGGAAAATTATTCACGAATGAGGCTAAAATTAGTGCAAAATTACAATTTCAACTCTCACCAGGAGGCCAGTGCCCTGAGGGATAATCTAGGTGAGGCTAAGTGGCTGTGATGCTTTTGATGCTCTTAAAATATTCAATCCTGATTTCTCACTGAATTTTTTAATTTTCAAATATAGAAAATTCTATTTTCTGTTTCTGTTAAAAGAGTTCCTTTTCTGAGCAAATCTACTTTTGCTTATCTGCTAAAATTACACTATAATATAAATGGAACTATGTAATTATAGGAATTTTTCTATGGAGGGAGGAATGATTATGTTGGCAGCCCAGTAGACAAACAGAAACCAATATTTTTTTTTAGGATTTGAAGAAAATAGGCTCAAACCAGTTTAAAATAACTCAGAATGGTTTTATTGAATGAAATAAAAGTAAATTTTAATTAATTAATAAACAGGATCTATAGCAGACAGCACCTGCAAATATTAAGTGATTTTTTTTATGAGAATATTGTTCTTAGGTAATTATTATTCTCCTTTCCCTTGGAGGATGTTAGATTAGGGAGCCCATATTGTCTCTTTATCTTAATGGCTACAAGTAAGAATGCAGATGAGCAAGTATGGACAATACAATGTTGTAATCTGAAAAGCTCTGCTAAGTAACTTCTCTTAAATACACATGTGGAGAAATATATAAAGTGCTTCGGCTAGTTCAATAATCCTTTCTGCATGTGCAGAAAGAAAAAAAGGAGTCCTACTGTGATGCCAATGCAATGTTACAAAATAATAGAATTGGAAGGGACCTTGGAGGTCTTCTAATCCAACCCGCTACTCAAGCAGGAGACCCTATACCATTTCAGACAAATGGTTGTCCAGTCTTCTTAAAATCCTTCAGTGTTGGAACACCCACAACTTCAGGAAGCAAGTTGTTCCACTGATTAATTGCTCTTCATGTTTATTTTATTCATTGAGATACATGCTCTGTTAGAGTGTAAAATAAAATTGATTTGTTTAATTGAATATTCCCACTTCATCTTTCAAGGAGTATTACAGATGCCACCATCAAGGGAAGCTTTGCTTCTGGAGGCAGTGAAGCAAGTAAAAGTCAGTGATATGGAAGATGATATACTTGAACTACCAGATGAAGATCCAACATCCAGTACAAATACGTATGTAGAAGAGTATGTGAATTCAGAACCAGGTTCCAAAGGGTATGGCTGCAAATATTGTGGGGATACTCATCAGGATTTTTTTTTAAAACCTCTCTCCACATTCTACAAAATGTATTCCAATTCAGACATGAGCATGCATGAAATGGAAATATCTTTCTTTTTAAACTTGGAATGAAACAGTCCACCTAATATGATGGTTAGAATGTTTAAAGTTAGCTGCATTCTGATAGATGAAAATTTGTTTCATTCCAAAGGAAAAAAAAACTTTCAATTTTTTTTAAAATCTACTAATAAGAAAACAGATTACAAAATTGTCAAGGAAACAAATACTTTTAATGTTTCATATCATGATTTTTGAAAATATAGTTTAAAAAATTAAATATAATATCCTTTGTCATTTTTTTATATTGGCCATAGATTTACTATCTAGACTAATACCACATCTCTTCTGCTAAATAAGTTCAAACAAAACTATTTACTTACTTACTTGCAACTTGCCTACCCTTTTACTTTATTCTTATATTCAGATATTTTATTTCAAAAACCATATGCTCAAACTATATTTTCTTCTAATTATATAAAAGATCTAAATAAAATATATTTTAGGAATCATGTTTAACATCTCTTGTGCTGGCAGTGTGATAATTAAGTTCTCACTGTTCATAACTTAGAAATGAGAAATTTGTCACAGGATGAAATTTTCATTTATTCATGATTTTATCTTCTTAAGGAGTGTTTTCTTTCTGTTGTCACTTTTTTAAGGTATAGAGTGAAAACATTGCTAATCATACTTGAGACTAATCTGGCTACTTAATAATTAGTACTTAGTGATGGATCATTTGTATAAGATACGTTTAAGAAGTTCAAATAATGATTATTTTGTAAGAAATGCTGATGCCTTGTTTTGTAATGTTTGTGTTGTCCAGCTAACCAAGCCTCTCATTTGATATTTCTGCTGCAGGGATGAAAAGGAAGAGCAGGGTCAAAAAGAAAAACTTGTGCTCTCAGAAGACTGTGAACTTATTACAATAATGAATATAATATCTGGCAGGCTGGAGGTCACTACACAACACATTTACTTTTATGATGGCAGCATTGAAAAAGAAGGTAAGACCTTTGGACTTTGGTTGCACTACTCTGTGTAGTATAGAGTAGTTAATTGGCTACATACATTCTTTCACACTGGAATGAATTTCTGGAAGAAATATTTCAAATGCTTAATAATATAGAATTCTCCATTTGCATTGCCATGGAGAAAAATATTACTGAATATTACCAAATCTTCCCCTTAATCTTTTGTGGTTGATGATTGGGGGATGTGACATGAGTACTTTCTCAAAATGGCTGCTATCATAAACATCTATTTATAAGAACGCAAGTTGAAAGTGCTCTCAACCCCTTTCCCAGCCTCTCACAATGCAGCTTCACACTTCAGCTTGCCTTTATCTGCTTCCTGGGTGCATAGGTTCTTTGGATGGGGCAGGGAGGAGGTTATTGGGACAGATTTATTTGTCATTTGTTTTTTTTTGTTTAACAGATTACAACGGATCAGAATTTATACTACAGTTCTTCTTTGTTTCATATCTTAATTGTTAATAAATGTTACTATTGACTTTCAGTGACAGGGAACTATAAAAAGGTAGTTTGAAATAATATGATCCTGATGCCTCTGATTGCTCAGTCCTTCTATGATTTTTAGCAAGGTTTCTATTTTAGCTCATTCCAATTGGCATTTTTTAACTTTTCCAACCATGTTACCAGATCTTCTTGACTTTACCAGATCTTCTTGACTTTCATAATTATCATATACCTTCTCTTTGAATATAGTTAAGATTATAAACTGAAATTCTTCTTCATCCAGGTATAGGTTTTGATTTTAAATGGCCTCTTTCTCAAATTCGAGAGATTCACTTGCGCCGTTATAATCTGAGGAGGTCGGCTTTGGAGATCTTCTTTATTGACCAGACTAATTATTTCCTTAATTTTAAAAAGGAAGTAAGTAATTTTACTTGTTTCTTATGCAGAATACCTTGCGAGAAATCCCTAAAATATCATTTTCATTTCTGAATAACTTTGGCCAGTGATCTCCTGTGGACAGATGAATGAGTTCAATTCAACAGTATTCCTGACTGTGCTAAAATGAACCCAGCTTGGATGGTGAAATAATTGAATGGTTTTATTCATATTAGGATCTTAGGTGCACTTTAACTATTTTTGTGACTAGCTGATATGTTTAATAATGAAAGCCAAAATATCTAATTCAAATACCATGTTTTATGCAGGTATGCTTAAAAGAAAACCAACATTGGTTTTAACATCTTCATTGAGCATATACCCTTCTTCAACGCTTAGTGTAGTGGGCCATCATTGCTGGAGATGACAATTTTTTTTTTTTAATATAAATTTTATTTGGGTTTTCACAAAAACATAATACAAATAAAACATCTTTTTTTGAGAATAGCATGATCCCGGGTTATGACAAATGTTGAGGCAAAGCACTGTTAAATAATGTAATAGTGTTTATTGAAATGCATGAGAATTTATAACAGTAAAATGATAAATTGCATGATTATCCCCAGAATCAGGTTGCCAAAACAGCAAGTCCAAATATGAAAATAGGGAAATTCTGATGATGTTATTTAATAAATTAACCTATGTACCTTCTTTGTTGTAGGCAAGAAACAGAATATATAGCCGAATTCTGTCTCTGTGTTCTCAAAATATTAGTGGGACCAGATCTCCCCAAGAATTATTCAAAACTTCTGGATTGACTCAGGTAGGATAATAAACTGAATGGTGGGGACATTAAAAATAATTCATGTCTCTTTTTATTTGGTATAATAGCTTCCTCAGCTGGTGTCTGAGCTAATTTTTAAAAATACAGATAAATAGAAGTTATTTAAATGATAACTTCTATTTCTGCTTCTATTCTATATTAAAAACAGTTTATCACTTGAAGAGTACAATAAACTTTAACTTGTGATGTATATAGGATGAAATCGATTTCCTTCTCAACAATGACAAAACTAATATTAGCTTTATTTTAGATAACCTCATCCTAAATGGAGCATTCTGCTGCAAGTCACATTTGTTGGATTATATAGGAAAGCAACAATAATATGATTAAAAAATTTTTTTTCATGGTTATATGGTTTTAGTTCTGTATGGGTTGTAGGAGTTGGGTGACATGAATCTGAATAAACGTGAATGCTGCTTTAAGATTACCATTTTGTTTGCTTAAATTATACTAAAATACATCACTAACTCTTTTTACACAACATTAGCTTCAACATTGGGTTTTCTTTATTTAGAAATGGGTGAACAGGGAAATATCCAATTTTGATTACCTCATTCAGTTAAATACTATGGCAGGACGAACCTACAATGATCTTGCACAATATCCTGTTGTAAGTATTATTTATGTCCATTGTTTCTGACTAGACATAATATTATATTTTATCAAAAAAAAAAAATGAGATGTGAGGAATATTCTCCTTTTTGTTTAAGTTTCCATGGATCCTGCAGGATTATACTTCAGAAGAATTGGATTTGAATAATCCTGCAGTATTTCGGGATTTGTCAAAACCTGTTGGTGTAGTGAATGAAAAGAATGTGAGAGCTGTAAAGGAAAGGTATTTCTTTTGAAATAATCATTTAATTGATGTCCTTATTATAGATCTACTTCTACTTAATGTTTATGCTTGTTCTTCTCTTCCAACTAGTAAGTGGAATTTATTGTTCAGATGGTAGTGAAGAATTGAAGAAAACTGTTCAAGTATTCATTGATAAGCAGATTTAGGATAAGAGCATTTTAAATTGTCCCAGCCAATAAAACTGAAGCAGAGTTATTGGACGTGGAGGGAAGTAAGCAATAATAAAACTGTTACCAAAAAGAACGTTGATAGCTATATTGCTAAAATAATGGTTGTTTATCATTGAGAATTTGGGACTGCATGTCACATTAAGAAATCCCAGTGGAGGAAGCATTGTGAAGTTGGTGTATATGAATGCTTAAACATTTTTTTAATTGAAAGGAATTATTTGGATGATAGGCAGAGTCTTTGTGTTCTATATTACTATAGAAAATGTAAAATTGTTGTGTAAAATATTTTCAGTGCAAAAATTCTTATTCTTTCCTTGCTTTTCAAAGACTCACTATATGGTGTCTATTCGCTATAGAGTCATAACTAAAAAGTCAATACTGGTTTACTTTAGTGTTTCAATCCAGCCTAGTTAAAAAAAGAAAAAAGAAAAACTTGATAGATCAGCTCCCAGATTCTTTTTGTCTATTATTTTTAAAAACTGGGTGTTTTTTATTCTCAGATGGTAAATGATACTAATATAATTTCTCAGAATAAATAAAACAATAAATACCAAAGGATTCACAGTTATTTTTCTGTTTTGCTTTTTAAGATATGATAACTTTGAAGACCCCCTTGGAATTATTGACAAGTTTCACTATGGGACTCACTACTCCAATGCAGCTGGGGTCATGCATTACCTCATTCGGGTTGAACCTTTTACCACTTTGCATATCCAGCTTCAAAGTGGGAGGTATGATATTAAGCGGTTTATGTTGTTGGCTTAAAGGCTGAATTGCAGAATGTATTACTTTCTTTGAAAGTGAACAAAGTATTATTTCTTCACATGCTAAGGGTAGAAATGTTTGTTTCTCAGAAGAGAAGCCCCCTTGCATATAATTCAGAGGAGCTGCAAATGCAATAGATCCTTTGAGTAAAGGAAGCAAAGAAAAAGCCTCCTTTCCAATAAAACAAAAATATTATTTGTTTGTTTATAAAATTCATCTTACCACAGGATAACTCTGGGCAGCTTACAATATTAAAAAAAATTATAAGAGATTTAACTTAGGAACTGATAGTGGCTTTCTGATACTTTGCCAGGTAATCTTAGCATCTTGGAGATGACCAAATTTCCTATGAAGTCTTATAATGGCCACACCATGCAATTTGTTGCTATCCAGAGCTTCATTTATATGCTAATAGCTAAATAGAGTTCTTGAATGGACAAGTTTTGTGTTTTAGTTCAAATGTGATGCAGGAATGTGTGCAAATGATGCTCCAGATATGTGTTGTTACCCCAATAAGTAGGTATATTACTTTTTTAGAAATTGCACCCATATTTAAATTTATAGGAAGAGCAGTGAGCTTAAGTTAAGTGCATTTCCATTATTTAAATGGAATTTCAGTGAAAATATTGATGTGTAATTTGGGGAGTTTGCCTTTGTATTTTCTCTCTGCAGATTTGACTGTGCGGATCGACAGTTCCATTCCATTCATGCTACTTGGCAAGCTCTCATGGAGAATCCAAATGATGTGAATGAGTTAATCCCAGAATTTTTCTACTTGCCAGAGTTCTTAGAGAATCAAAATCGTAAGAAATTAAACCAATAATAAGCTGCACAGAATAATGGAATCTCTTTTGTTGTTTAAGTAACACTATGTCAGGTGCAAAGAATCAGGACCATTCATGTGGATTGCAGCAGAAATGATTTATTGAAACCTATATACATAAAGAATCTAGTTAACATCAGCATTAAATTGACACTAGATTAGAGTCAACAGAATATGGGGGTGGGCTGGATTTAGATTTTGTGGCAATGCAAAGACTCTAAACTAATGGTGCATTTTAGTCTTCCCCCTGCCCCCCAAATTCTTTTATTTATTTCTTTATTTTATTTTGTCAAGTGATTATTAGATAACAGATATAAGTATAAACATGGTTATGAATACATGGAATGGATATGAATAAGAAAAAGAAGAAACAATAGGACAGGGACGGTAGACATGTTGATGCACTTATGCATGCCCCCTACAGACCTCTTAGGAAAGGGGTGAGGTCAATAGTAGACAGTCTAAGGTTAACGTTTTTGGGGTTTGGGGAAGAAACCATAGAGTCAGGTAGAGTATTTCAGACATTGATCACTCTGTTGCTGAAGTTGTATTGTGTGGTTTACCTTGAGTTTGTATCTATTGTGTGCTCTTGTGTTGTTGTGGTTGAAGCTGAAGTATTCATTGACAGGTAGGACATTGTAATATATAATTTTATGTACTATACTTAAATCGAAATGAAGGCGGCGTAGTTCTAGGTTGTCTAGGTCTAGAATTTCAAGTCTGGTGGCATAAGGTATTCTGCAGTGAGTAGAGGAGTGAAGAACTCTTCTTGTGAAATATTTCTGGACTTTCTCAATTGTATTAATATCAGATATGTAGTGCGGGTTCCAGACTGATGAGCTGTAGTCAAGTATTGGTCTAGAAAATATTTTGTATTCTCTAGTTAGTAGAGTGATATTACCGGAGAAAAAGCTACGCACGTTTAGGTTTACAACTCTTAATGCCTTTTTGGCTGTGTAGTTACAGTGGGCTCTAGCACTTAGATCATTTGAGATGAGTACTCCAAGGTCCTTGACAAAGTTTGGGTCATCAACAAGGTCTTGACTATTCAGCTTGTATTTTATTTTCTGATTTTTTTGTCCAATATGTAAGACAGAGCATTTATTTGTTGAGATTTGAAGTTGCCATTTGTTTGACCATTCTGACACATAGTTGGTCTTTTTGAAGGGTAGCAGTATTGCTGGTGGTGTTGAATAGCTTTACATCATCAGCAAAAAGAATGCAGTTGCTCTTAATATGATCACAGAGGTCATTTATGTAGAGTATGAAGAGAGTTGGTCCTAGAACGCTGCCTTGGGGGACACCACTGTTGACAGGTACAGGATTTGATAGGACGCTCCCAGTTTTGACCATTTGTTACCTGTTTGACAGGAATGCTTCTATCCAGTTATGCAGGTCTCCAGAGATACCATAAGATTTTAATTTTAGGAGTAGTTTGTCATGTACCACCGAATCAAAGGCTTTACAGAAGTCTATGTAAATTGTGTCAATTGCTTTGTCCTGATCGAGTTGTGTAGTCCATATGTTTTTGCAGAGTAAGAGTTGCAGATTACAGGATAGCTTTTTTCCTGAAACCAAATTGTTTATTGGAGAGTAGGTTGTTTGTCTCTAAGTGGAGGATAATGGATTGGTTAATAATTGATTCCATGATTTTACAGGTGACGCAGCATAAAGAGATTGGTCTGTAATTTTCAACTAAGCCCTTTTTGAACATGGGGATGACCGTGGCTAATGACCATAGCTTTGGCAAGGAGCTGGTCCTGAAAGATTTTTCAAAGATTATGCTTGGAGGTTCGGCTATGGCAGTGGATAGCTTTTTTAAGAAGTAGGCACATATTCTGTCCAGTCCAATAGATAGAGACGGTTTTAGATTGCATAGTGCTTTTTCAACATTGTCTTCTGTAAAATCGATATGTATTAGATCATTGTAGTTGTCTGTGGTTTGACTAGGAAATACTGGGCATGATCCATTGTTGTTTACAAATACTGAGCCGAAGAATGTGTTAAAGATGTTGGCTTTAATGGTGTCATCGTTGCAGTCTTTACCATTAGGTCCTTTCAGGGGTGGGATAGACCTTGAGTCATTTAGTTTGTTGTTTACAAAATTGTAGAAAGTGTGGATGGATGGAATTGGTTTTCCTTTTGTTTAATGTGATAATTGGTGCATTCAGTCTTTATCTGGTGGAATAAATTGGCAACATGACCAGATTTGGGATTTCTTTTTGTATTGGAGCTTCCTTATTGTTATGGGTAGTTTGTTTTTCCTGTTTTTGGGAGTTGTTATTGGTACTCATAGTTTGATGACTCTTTTGACTTCAAGTAAAAATATGTTATAATGGTCTTCAACAGTATTGCATCCAGTGAATAGAATTTGCCAATCAAGAGATGAGAGATCGTTGTCTATAAGATCATAGTTGCCTTTTTAAAAAAAATAAATTTTATTTGGGTGTTCACAAAACATAATACAAATAAAACATCTTTTTTTGAGAATAGCATGATCCTGGGTTATCACTTCTTCATATAGACACAAACTCAATTTCATATTCGTCTTTGTGTTCTATTTCATATCTTATTGCTATTTTAACATTTTCTCAGGGGTGGGATTCAAAATTTTTAACAACTGGTTCTGTGGACATGGCTTAGGTGGTGGACGTGGCTTTGTCGTCATGTGACTGGATGGACATGGCTTGGTGGTCATCTTATTGGCTGGGTGTGGCCAACTCAATATCACTCACATCGAGGCACACATCTCTTCGCCTGGCCTCTCATAACTGTGGGGATGCTGCAACAATCGTAACTGTGAAAAATGGTCATAGGTCACTTTTTTCAGTGCCATTGTAACTTTAAATGGTCACTCCATACAAGCAAAGTATCAGCAAAGGAGGGGGAAAAACCTCCAGAGAAGTTCCTGAGACAAGAAGTCTAGTCCTGCCAAGAATGTAATAAGGGTTAACGGAGAGGCAGTTTCTGTAAGCAACACCAGAATGTTTCCTTCCTGCTTTCCTTACAGGATTAGGCCAGTAATTTCTTCTAACAACCGGTTCTCCGAACTGCTTAGAATGTTAACAACTGGTTCTAGTGCAAACTGGTAGAATCCCACCCCTGCGTTTTCTCCATAATTTTCCCCTCCCTTAGTTTTCTCAACTTTGTTTTTAATTATCTCATACCTATCTAAATTCAATTATATATCTTTTTCTAAGTTTCAGTGTCTTTCTAATCATTATATTTATACTTTTGTCTGTCCTATTTCAATTTCATATTTTCTTTCCTCATTAAACAAGTTTTCCCCTGTAGTTACTAATTCGAGTATGACACCTTTGTATCTTTTTAATTTTGTCCATTCAACTCTTATTTAAACTTCAATTTATGCTTTTACAATTTATAAGAATAACACATAACGTCCAATTGAATTCTGCTTGGTACATTCTTAAAATACACACTATGTTCTTAAAAGAGAAAATATATACATAAAACAATAGTAAATAAAACACTTATTCTATTCCAATTCAGCTCTATCATTAATGTTAGTTATAATGTTTAACATCTTTAACATTTTTTTCAATTGAATATCATACTTCCTTAGGAACACTTATAATATTTCCATAATTTTTCCCCATATTTCTTTCATATTTCTCTTAAGTTTTTATAAATTATTAATAATAATTAAAATGTTCTCATCCTTTCAATTTCATACTCTCTTTCTTATTTATTAACAAACATTCCATCACATTACAGTAAGTATTTTATCTATCATTTTAATCACACTTGTTTCATATTTTCTAAGTTTATTTCTATTTCTAATATAACAATACTATCTTATATACCTTTGCAGAATCCCTTTTACAATTAAGTTTTCATCCATTATCTCTAAACAGGCTTATACTTTCAATTCTTATACCTTTTCCCTGTTTCTCTATATCTTTGTTTCTGTCCTTTATAACTTCTTTTCCTTTCCTTCTTCCCCATCTTCTTCTTCCTCCCCTTTTTGGCCCCTTGTCTCTCTAATTCTAATTCTCTCTTCTGTAATCCACTCTTCTGTTTCTTCCTAGTATTGTGATTACTTTTCAAACTATTCTTTTTTTTTTGGTTGTTTTTTCAAATCTTAAATTTCACTCTCTTTCCCCACTTTCCTTTTTTCCTCACTTAAAATTACTTGGTCATTAAAGATGGCTTCTTCCTTGTCCCACCCTTCTTGTTCTATAAGCATTTCTTGTTGTTTCTCATAGTTCCAGATCTCCATTTCTAAAAATTGAAATAAGAAGCGAAAAAACCTCTTCTTTCTTGTGCATTTTCTTTCTGTTTTTAAAGTTCCATTTTCAGTTCTTCCAAGAGCGATGCCATTTTAAACACTTTTAAACAACCACCTGATTGATTTTAGTCATTTAAATCCAATAACCAAAAATCCAAAAATCACAAAGTAATCCAAATAATCCAAAGCTGTTTCTTCTTGCTTCTTCTTTCCACTTTCTCTTCCTGGGGTTCTATTATCTTGTTACAAAGTTTAAGTTAGAATGTATCTTTTAGGAATCTTTTTGAAGTTTTGCTGTAAATTCCTTTTACTTCCCGGTAGTCTCCTCCATTTTTCCAGATCCCGCCCTTTTATTCTTTCCTTTTCTCTCCTTTCCTTCTTTTAAAGGTTTTTGAATATCCAAAAGTCTTTGTTATCCCTTTGACATTTTATTTTCAGCTTGAAGGCCTATTGATGTCAAAGTGGATTTTTGTCAGTTTCTTACTTAAATATCTTAGTTGTCAATATGAGGAAGGAAAGAAAAAAAAAGCCAAATCCTTTCCCTTCCCTCTCTCCTTGGCCGCTTCAAAATCTTCTGTGGGAACAATGTTATTCTTTTTTTTTTTTTGTAAAAGTTTTATTGATTTTAACAACAGACAAAAAACATATAAGACATAACACATGACATAAAAAAAAATAAAAAAAATAAAAAAATAAATTTAAACATTCTTCATAAATTTACAGTGTATCGGTTGGTTTACCGCTCCCTTTTGTGCATCCATTTCATAGTCATCAGAATAATTATATTACATAATAACTCACATTATCAATCACTAATAAAATATCCCAAAATCATTATTAAACAATCATTTGACTATAATTTTACTAATTCATACTTAAGCGAGATAACTATAATTAGGTTAAATTATTTTATGACAAATCATGAAATCATATCAAATCTATCATAATAAAATATTCTTAAGAATTATCAAAACCAAGAAAAAATATATATTCATTATTTCCTAAATTTCTAAATATTCTATTATCATATTGCATTATCTAACCATTGATAAAAAAGATCCCAAACTTCATAAAATTGTTTATCTTCTTGTTCTCTAATTTCAAATGTCAATCTACTCATTTCAGCACATTCCAATATTTTCTTAATAATTTCTTCCTCTATTGGTATTTTCTCACTTTTCCAATGTTTAGCAAATACAATCCTAGCTGCTGTTAATACATTTACAATCAAATATTTTAAATTTTTATTATATATATCAGGTACGATTCCCAATAAAAAAATCTCTGGTTTCAAATCTATGTGTTTCTTTATCATTTTTTCCAGCCATATGCGAATTCTAGTCCAATATTTCCTGGCCTCCTCACAAGTCCACCACATATGGTAATATGTGCCAGGTATCTGATGACATTTCCAGCACTTTTCAGATTTATTCTTGAACATTCTTGCTATTCTTGTCGGGGGAAAGTGCCACCTGTAAAACATCTTATACAACTTTTCTTTATATGCTGTTGACATTGTCATTTTATAATTTTGTGACCACAGTTTTTGCCATTTCCCTAAATCAATCCCATATCCAAAATTCTTCCCCCAAGCAATCATTGTTTCTTTAACTTGTTCTTCCTCTAATTTAATTTCCAACAAATAACTATATAATTTTTTAATCACTTTTTCATCAGTACCTGTCAAAATCCTATCGAAGTTAGTCAATTTATCATAAAATCCTTCTGTTTTAGAATCTTTAAGATACCTTGCATGTATTTGCGCATATGAAAACCAATTCATCTTTATACCTTGTTCTTCTAAATTTTGCATCGTTTTAAGTTCACCCTTTTCATCCAATATTTCCTCATATCTAACTGTTTGTTCCTTCTTATAAGTTATAGGATACGAAAAAGCTTCAATAGTTGATAACCAAACTGGAATTTTCAAATAACATTGTTTCTTAATTTTCTCCCAATTCAACCATAACGATTCCCGTATATAATGCCTTCTGAAATAACCCTGTGATTTAGTTCCCTTATACCATAAAAAAGCGTGCCAACCCAATAATAAATCATGACCTTCTAATGTCAACAATCTAGTCTTTCTTAACGTTATCCATTCTTTAACCCACATTAAGTTTGCAGCTTGATAATACAACTCCCAATTAGGAAGGCCAAATCCTCCTCTAATTCTAGCATCCTGTAAAAGTTTTAATTTTATTCTCGCTTTCTTGCCTTGCCATATATACTTCAATACAATTTTATTTAGTTCTTCGAAGTAATCCTTACTTAACCTAATTGGTATTGTTTGAAACAAATATAAAATTCTGGGTAAAATATTCATCTTGATTGTTGAAATTCTGCCTATCAGTGACAATTGTAGGTTTTCCCATTTTTTCAGGTCGGATGCTATCTGCTGTTTAAGCTTAATATAATTATTCTGTTTCAATGTAGTACACCTTGACGTCAAATATATCCCCAAATATTTAACTTTATTCGTAACTTGAATTTTCAATAAATCTGCCAGCTCTTCTCTTTGCCTTAATAACATGTTCTTTGTCAAAATCTTTGTTTGTCTTTATTTATTTTTAAACCAGCCATATCACCATATGTCTCTATCTTTTCCAATAGTTTTAAAGCTGTCTCTAAAGGATCTTCCAAAATAAAGACCAAGTCATCCGCAAAGGCTTGCAATTTGAATTCCTCTTTTTTGACTTTCATTCCTTTTATGTTTATATCCTCTCTAATATTTCTATTTAAGACTTCCAAGGTCAATACAAATAACAAAGGAGATAATGGGCATCCTTGTCTTGTACCTTTTTTAATATTAATAGAGTCTGTGAATTCTCCATCTATCATTACTTTTGCCGTTTGCTTATAATATACGGCTTCTATTGCTTGTATAAATTTTCTAGCAAAGCCCATCTGTTCCAATAATAATAACATAAATCTCCAGTTCACATTATCAAGTGCCTTTTGGGCATCTAAGAATATCAAAGCTATTTGTTTTTCCGAGTGCACCTCATAATATTCCAATGTGTCCAGGATTGCCCTCATATTGTCTTTAATCTGTCTCTTTGGTAAAAATCCATTCTGATCAGAGTGAATAAAATTATTTAGGTATTTTTTAAGCCTTTCTACCAAAATTGAAGCAAAGATTTTATAGTCTGCATTCAATAAAGAAATAGGTCTATAGTTCTTAATTTGTAATGGGTCAACCCCTTCTTTTGGAATAAATGTAATATAAGCTTCTGACCATGTTTCAGGTATTTTCTTATTTATCATAACTTCATTTATGACTTCTAACAGTGGAATGCTCAGCGATTTTTGTAGTGTTTTATAAAATTCTGCCGGGAAACCATCTGGTCCTGGTGCTTTCCCATTGTTCTGTCTGTTAAGTGCTTCAGTTAATTCCATCATTGTTATACACTTTCGAACATTTTCTGAGTTTCATCAGGTATCTTAGGTAGGTTAGCATTTTGTAAATACTGTTTAATTTTTCCCTCATCAAGATCCTCTTGTTTATATAATTGTCCATAAAAATCTCGAATGATTGCCTTTTTCTCCTTATTACCATAACAAATTTGACCATGATCATCTATTAACTGTGATATTTTCCTTGATTCTTTCTCTTTTCTCAGCTTATATGCTAACCATCTACCTGGTCTATTTGCATCTTCAAAATAGTTCTGTTTAGCACTTCTAATTTTTTGTGCCAATTCTTCTTTCTCTGCTTGATCCATTTTGTGTTTAATTATGTCCATTTTAAGTTTGATATCTTTTTTCTGTGGCATCTTCTGTAATTCTTTTTCCAGTTTTTTATGGTCATCTTCTAGAGCTTTAATCATTTGCCTCTTCCTAATGTTCTTTTTCTTTATATAGTCCATTATTAATCCTCTTGCATATGCCTTCATTGTATCCCAAACATTCTGTATTGAAGTATCTTCTTTTTTGTTTTCATTGAAGAAGAAAGCCAATTCTTTTTCCATCCATTGTGTAAAATCTTTTTCCTTTAGAATAGTATTATTTAATGTCCATCTAGATCTTCTTTTTTGTCCTTTCCATTTAATTGTCATTGGATTATGGTCTGCCCACGTACTTGTTTCAAAATTCATTTCTTGAATATTAGATAATAATTCTGTTGATGTCCAAATAATATCTATTCTGGACCACGATAAATGCCTGTTTGAATAAAAAGTATATTGTTGAGTTTTAATATTACTTTCTCTCCATATATCTTTTAAATTTAGTTCATCTGTCATTTTAAAAAAGGATTTAGGGAGAGTTTTCCTTTTTTGTCGTGTTGTTTTTGCTGTATAGTCCAGTTTATTGTCTACAATTCCATTAAAGTCCCCCATCATAAGTATGTTAACATAGTCCAGTTCAATCATTTTCATATTTAATTTTTTATAAAATTCTTCTTGTTTATCATTTGGGGCATAAATTGCAACCAAGAGAGTTTTTATATTATTATCCACTATTTCAACTATTAATCCTCTTCCATCTTCATCCGTATAAATCAGTTTGGCTGGAGTGGTTTCTTTAACGTACAAAACCACTCCTCTTTTCTTACAATGGGTCAGAGAAGTAAATATTTTCCCTAACTTTGGTCGTATCAATAATTGTTCATGTTGTTTTTTAATGTGTACTTCTTGTAAGCAAATTATATCAAATTTTAGCTTCTCTAATTTATAAAAAGTTTTCCTTCTTTTGATAGCTGAGTTCAGTCCATTTATATTCATAGAAATCAGTTTTTTCTCCCCCATAATTATGTTTTATATTTAGGTCTAACAGCTCTCGTGGATCTTATTTCACGTTGTTCTTTGATCTCCATTTGTCCACCTATTGCGCCTTCTTCTTTTTCCATCTCCATTTGGCCCTCTTCAAGTTCAATTAAAATCTTTTTTTTTTCCGTCTCCATTTCTCTTCTTTCAAAAAATTCCTTGTAAAACATTTCTGCTTTCGCAATTGAATCAATTCTGTATCTCTGTTCTTGCCATATAAACATTAATCCTTCTGGAATCAGCCATCTATAATTCACCTCTTTTTTCAATAGCATTTTAGTCAAAAATCGATACTCTCTTCTAATCTCTCTCATTTTTCTAGGTACTTGTTTTAAGACCAGAATCTCTTTGCCTTTATATTTCAACCCCTTCTCTCTTACCACTTGTAATATTTGGTTTTTAATAGTTTTTTTAGTAAATCTAACATGGACCTCTCTTGGTAATTGATTCCTCATCGCATATCTTGTGAAGACTCGATATATCTCATCTACTCCATCCATCATCTTTTCCTCTGTTATTTCCAAGACTCCAGCTAAAATTTCAATCATTACTGCCGCCAAGTTTTGTCCTTTTTCTTCCTCAATATTTTGGAATCAAAGATAAAATTCTGACCTGTCCATCTCCCACTTCAACATCCCACTTTTTTCTTATTCAACATCCCACTTTTTTCTTATTCGACCATTGTTAATCTGTTATCAATATTCCCAATTGTATCATCTCTTTGTTTGTCTTTCTCTTCTATTTTTTGGATTCTCTCATCATGTTTCACCATCATTTGTTGAAAATTTTCAATTTTCTCATCCATCTTTCCAATTCTTTGGTCAATACTCTCCATTCTTTGTTCCATACTCATTTTAAGATCTTGTATTCCTTGCATAACCATCGTTAAATCCACTTGCGCTTTGTCTTGCTTCGCCATTGTTGAGAGTCGTCCTCCAGATGACGGGGAAACAGGAGCGGAAGTTGAGATGCCCAAAGGTAAAATTTTCTTACTCATTTCGATAACTCAGGGTCTTCCGGATCTTTTAATCCAATTAGTGAGGTAGCCAATTATAATCCAATTTTAAAAAAAGGAAAACACCACAAAAAACAAAAACAAAACCAGTAATAAGTAAAAAGCCCAAAATTAAAAAGAAAAAGATTCTTCAGGTTCTTCAATACCTTAATCCAATTGTAAAATATGCAAATATAATTCAAAAATAAAAATAAAAAGATGAAGAAAAAAAAAGAGCAAAATAAAGCCCAATAATATCAAAAAATAATAAGCAAAGAAAAAGGGAAAAAAAGAAAAAAGAAAAAGAGAGTTCTTCAAATTCTTCCCACCTTAATCCAATTGAAAAACCTCAGAAAATGAAAAAAGCCATAAAAATAAGTCAAAAAAGGAAATCAGAAAGGCAGACATCCCTATAAAAAAAAGACAAGAAGCAAAAAAAGAGTATTCTGAGGCTTCCCCTTTAAAAAAAATAAAAATAAAAATAAAAGATAATAAAAGATAAAAAATAAATATATCAATATTACAAAATAGTGTGGGGTTGGAGGGGAGGGATGAAACAATTAATAAGGAGTTTAAAAAAAAAAAAAAAGACACACACTGCCTTTTATTTATCCAAGGCTCTTATTTGACTTCTCCACAAGTTTCAAAGCCAAACTCCAAATATTCATTTAATAATAGAAGTTCCAAAGAGCACCTGTATAAACATCCTCCAGTACTCTTCCCTCTATCTTATCATTTCCAGTAGCCTTGAGAAAAGTTTTTCAAACAAAAGTTTTTCAACTTCAAACAGAATATTTCCAAGCCTCTAGTTGGCAGTGTTACAAAGTTTTTTCAATCCACTCCCCCTTCTTCCCCCCAGAGAAAAGCCTAAAAAGAAAAAAAAAATGTATGTATATTTATATATATTAAAAAGAGATATTAAAGGGGGCCTCTATTTTTAAAAATACAAACAGTCAAAAAAACAAAGAGAAAACCAGTAAATATAAAAATATAAAAGAAAAAAGCCAGTCAGGTTAACTATATCGCAATAGAAATTCAGTAAAGAAAAAAAAAGTAAAAATAAAAAGCCAAGCCTCACTTTGACGTTACTAAAAAAGATCGCTGCTAAGTCAAATTCTGTCAATAATTTTACAGATTTCTTCTAATATTAGAGTGTTCTTGAATCCCAAGCAAAAAAAAAAAGATCCTCACCAGCCGACACACTTCTTTCTATCCCGTTCTTCCGGAGCTGTCCCAGCTTCAGCAGCCTAATGGCTGCCTCTCCGCCGTTGGCAAAGGGGCTTCTTCTGGATCGACCAGGGACTTGCGATGTCCCCGGAATCTACAGAACGCGCCCCTTACTGTCACCGTCACTACGAGACGGTTTAGGTCCGTTAGGACCGACCAGGGGCGAAGATATCAGCTGTGTTCTCGGAGCCCCGAGATCGCAGCTGTATCGCGACGACGAAGCTCCGCCTTCTCGGAACAATGTTATTCTTAATAGTTCAAATTCCAGGGTACCTTATGTTATTGCTTTTTCAGCTCAACTTTCCTTTATCTTCCTCCTGCACATTCTTTTCTGGTCGAGTTCTTTGAGGTGGCCATTTCTTTTTTCTTTTTTAAACAAATTTTATTGATTTTGAAGACAAACAAACCATCATTAACCATTAAATACATAAAACCTCTTTCCATTATTAATTTTACAAGTCAAGTAAAATATTATTTTATGCAACATAATTCTGTTTTACACCATTTCAATATAAACATATAAATATCTCTTAACAAATTTCTCATTATTTCTCTTTTCATATTCAATTTCATTGTTATTATTATTATTTTCTATATTTATCCAGTTTATAATCATCATCTTCATTCCTCTCTGACTTGATTACCATTATTCTTATCCAACATTCCTCCAAGGTTTTATTAATTCTCAAACAAAACATAGACACACAAAACACAAAAATATAAAACTTCTTTTAAGAAAGTAGTTTGGCCCCAGATTACCTCTCTTTGTATGGACTTCAATTAAATTCGTGCTCATCTTGTATACCATTACCTATCTTATTTACCATTCTATATCTTCTATATAACTTCTGCCCGCTTTTCATTCTTCTTATTTCTATTTTATTTAATTCATTTTAATTTAAATCATTATATTTGTATTTTTTGTCCATTCTTTCCAGATTATCCATCTATCTCATTCCCTATAGTAAAAAAAAAAAAGAATTTCTCCTGAAATCACTAATCAGAGTATGATGCCTTTCTATCCTCCCCATAAATTAATATTTAAAATAACACCTGATACCCAGTCTGATTCTGCTTGGTACATTCTATCTACTAACCTTTAAAGAGAAAAAATAATAAATTCATAATAATTAATATAATTAGATAATAAATATAAATATTAAATCTAATAACATTCCGATTGTCTATTTCAAAAAACAAGTGCTACAATTTTATTAAATTTTAAAATCTATCATGACTAAACATTTCAATATTTTAATCTTTTATCAATTCTTATAACATTCTAGTTTTCTATTTCTAATACATAATACCATCTTATGTACCTTGCAGAATCTTCTTTTTTAAAGAAATTATACCTTACCCTTTATCCCTAAAAAAAAATCCTTTTTTCCCATCTTGTTTCATACCTTTGTGGCTTTTCCCTCCCTTTTCCCTTCCTTTCTTATCCCCCCTGGCTTTTTTTACCTCCCCCCTCTACTAATCTCCGTCTTTTTAGCTTTCCCTCTCTATTGTAATCCTTTCTCCTTTTGCTCAGTAACATTAAGTAGGTTTTGCATCTTATTTTTTCCTTTCTTAAGTGTTTTTTTAAGTCTTAAGTCCTTCATTTTCCTTCCTTTCTTTCTCCTTTCTCTCTTAGTTAATTTTTTAGATTCACTGAAGATGGCGTCTTCTTCTTCTTTTTCTTCTTCTCCTTCTATTTCCTCCATCTGTTGTTGTTTTTGCTGATAAAAAGCAAGCACCATTTCTAAAGAAAGGAAAGCTTCTTTCACAGCGTCCTTACTTTCTTGATATTCCTTTCTAAGTTCATCATCAGATAAAGCCATTCTTTGTTCTTCTTAAAGCAACCAAAATGTTTCAAAAGTTAAAACAATTCCTCAAAGTCCCAGAGACATCAATCAGTCCAAACAACGCACAAAGTTCTCACTTTCTCTTCCTGGGGTGGTATCAGTAAAAGGGAAAAGAAAAAAAGCCCAATCTGTATTTTACAGCCTTGGTCCAATCAATTTCTAGTCTCAAGATCTTCAAGGCATCTCCTTCAGCAAAATCTTAATATTTTTTTTTTTTGTCCTCTCCCTTCCCACTTATAACAAGAAGCCAAGTTTTTACCCTTTATCAAAACAACAGGTTTCTCAATGGCCATTTGTTGATTCCATAGGGAAGAAGGGTAAACTTTCCTTTCAGCACCTCAATTTTGCCGCTTGAAATCCTCCTCTGAAACCAAGTATTTTTCAAAAAGTCATAGTTCTCAGGATTAAACGCCTCTTAAAGTCCTGGATCAGCAAAAAAAACTTTCTCTTGAAAACTTTCTCCCCTCTTCCTCCTGCTCAGTCTTACCCAGCTGCCGGCTTCTTTGTGGCGGCCATTACAGACCGCCACTTGACCGCCTTGAGAAAAGGGAGTTTTGCAGGCTGGGGAGGGGGTCTGCAACACCCCCAAACCCCTCACCAGCTCCCCCTTATCTTCGGCTGCCTCTGCGGGGCAGCCTTAGCCTCCAAACCCATCCAGATCGGAGGCACCAAAACGGCTAGCGCGGCAGGGATTGCACAGGATCGCAGAACCCTGCCGCTAGCGAAGCCGGCAAACCGGAAGTTTCGAGGTGGCCATTTCTGACCACCGTTGCAACCGCCTTTGGGAAAGGGAGTAATGACCACCTGGTGAGGAGAGATGCGGCTCTCCTTGACCCTGTTGGTAGTCTGCCCCCTCTTCACCTCTATGGGGTGGCTTAACCCTGAATCCAGCTGGCTCGGGGAACTCCGGCAGCAAGCATGGATCGAAACCACACACGATTGCGGATTTTGGTCCGTCACCGAAGAAGCTCAAACCGGAAGTGCCATAGTTGCCTTTTTTGAAGTTATAATCGGAATCCTGTTGTTGTGGAGATTTTTGTAAGGATGTACGTTGAGACAAAAGTCAATCTTGTTATGGTCACTGTTGGAAAAGGGTTTTTTAATTTGTAGTCTGTAAATTGAATTCAAACGGTTGCAGAAGATGAGATCGAGGCAGTTGTTAAGTCTAATGTTGTTGGCTACTAGTTGCCCTAGTCCCAGATTTGTTACAGCATTGTAGAAGTTTGCATGTATGGGTTTGGTTATACAGTTGTTTAGGGTCCAGTTAACACGAGGTAGATTGAAGTCACCAAGAAAGATAAAAGCGTGTGGGCAAGAGGTTGCCCATGTTAGTGAATTTAACTTGTTTACAGGTTCAATGTCATAATCAGGGGCTCTGTAACATAGTAAGAATCAAAATGTGATATTTAAAGACAGTTTACAGACGATGGTCTCTGGAAGAGCAAGCTCCAGGGTAATTTGGATATTTTTTAGACGTGGGGACTTTTTATAGAAGACAGCAACACCACCTCCTCTATGGATTTCATGATCTGATCTCTTACTGTGGTAATGGAGTCAGGGAGGGTGCATTGAGCCATGTTTCAAGACAAATATGATGTCAAATTTAGCTGTATTTAGTAAGAGGAGAAATTCAGGTATTGTATTTACAAGGCCTCTTGCATTGAGTAGCTTGAATTTAAGGCCAGTTGTAGTTGGAATTGAGGTAGTTAGGGGCATGCGTGCCTAGTTTTGGGTGATGGTGGATTGGTTGAGGTAGGATTGTGGTTGAAGGTTAAAGCTGAGTTGCGGGTTGTATGACTTACTTTTGATACAGTCAACACGGTAGTCAATGTACAGGTCCTTTTCTCCATTGTCTAGACGTTTTTTGAGTTCGGAGTTCACAGGAGTGGATTCTTTGCAGTATGGATAAGTCTGGTTGTGAGCGAAGTTTGTTATGGGTGGTATTGGTTTTAGCAATGGCATTTATTGTATGAATATTTGTTTGCTAGACTCATTTTTGCAAACAACTCTACAAAATCTTGAACCCACCAAGCCATCATTGTATTTGAACTCAGAGCCATCTCTGGTTATTTCAATGATATCTTCAGGAGTTTGTTGTATTTGAGTTGCTTATGATATTGCAAACTTTGGTGATATCATCAGATTCTTTGGTGTCTTCAAGACCAAATAAGAAGGCATTTGGACATTTCTGATCACGTTCCATGATGTCTCTGATGAGTAAGAGGATATCGTTTGTGGTATTATTTGATGGGACAGTGATTATTTGTGGCTGTGGTTTGGTGGTTATTTTTGGTTGTAGTTTTGATTGTAGTTGAGGTAATAATTGTGATAGTAGTTGTTGAGTTGGGATTTGATTTTGAGCTGATAGGTATTCGCTTATCTGTGCTGTATTTTTTTTCAAGAAAGATTAGGCTTGCTTGTATAGATGTTTCAAAATGTGTTACTAAGCGTTCTTCTATTGAGTGCATGAATGATTCTATGTTTTCAACTCTGTCGGCAGAGTACTTTGTTTAGCTTAGGTAAACATGATGAACATAGACAAGGAAATGTATCTGATGTTTTTAGGAGAGAGATCAGCTAGGCTTTTGATTAAGTTTAAGCAGGCGAGGTGGGCTTGATTGTCACATAGGTAGCATTTAATGTTGTTTTCCCTTTCATTGATGGTTTCAAGACATTTGAAGCATGTGCAGGAGTCTGAAAGGTCATTGGTAGACATATCATTCTTTTGTTGATGTTTGGTGGAGTTTTTGGCTGGCATGGTCAATGACAATAGTACACTAAAAAAATTACAATAGCTAAATTAGTATGACAGGTAGACAGTTACTTAATGAATGTTGATAATTAATATATGTTAATTGATAAGTTAGAGAACAAATTAATAGTAAAGTTTACTTATTACTAAAAAATCAATCAATCAACTAGATAATCAATTATACAGTATTAAATCACTATCAATCAATAAATCAGTAATTAGTGGTCATTTAACAATTAATTATTATATGATTAAATGATAAATCAATTATTTTAGACAAAGCATTATCTATCAATAATAGGTCTTGAGGTAATGAAATAATGGAGGCAGTGAAGTATTGGAGGTTGGTAGTGAAAAGTTCCTTGGTTTTTCCTTAAAGCCACATTGTTTGGGGGTTTTTTTGTTTTGTTTTTTAAAGAGGAAGTGTTGCTTGAAGGAGCTTTGTTAGTGTTCCGTGGAAGATGCTTTAATCAGTTACATTTCATTAGATCATGGAAATGTTCCAATCAGCTGCTTGAGAGATTTGAATGGGGAAGATTTGAATGAACTCTCCAATCATCTACTTGGGAGTTTTGAATGGATGAGATTTGGATGGGGATTTAAATGGAGCTTGTCCAATCAGCTGAGTGGGGATTTAAATGTCTAATCAGCTGGGTAATTTAAATGGAGGAATGAAAGTTAAAGTTTTGTAAACTGGTAGAATACCACCACTGGTTCAATGACATCTAAGTGATTGTTTCTTGGTGAGGTAGAGGCTAGTTTCGTTCTGACTCTCAGGTCTTCAGTATCTCTGAAGTAGTTCAGTATCTGTTTATAATTCTCTCAGGACTATCCACTAGTTATGTCCTTCTCCTCAAGTCTTGGTCTGTCTCTCCTCCCTCTTTGTTTCTCCCTGCCAGCTATTCGCTGTGGCTTCAGGGAAACTGTGTGGGGGATTTTGAATGGAGACATGTTGTCTAGTGTGGAAGATACTCTGTATCCACAGATCAGCTGTGGGGGGGGGGGTTCAAATGAAGGTGTATTGTTTGCGCTCCGCTGGCTCCAAATGATCCAGTTCAAGAGCTCTGGCTACCTTGAGCTCCGCTGGTGTGGTATATAGGGCTTGAGGGAAGGAGCTCCGCTTCTCTGGGGAGGGGAGGGCTCCAGAATTTAGCGGGTTTTTTTGAGCTCTGGTTTACGTTTTTGGGAAGGCTCTCTGAAGAAGGCCGATAATGGTCCAATCGCTCCGGTTAGCAAGAGGTCCGCTGGTGTGATCAGCGCTCCAGGGCTTCGGAATGCAGTATTTTTGGGGGCTCCAGTTTACTCACGTTTTCTGGTGCAGGTGAAAACTTTAAAGGTGATTTCTGGTACAGGGGGGTGGCTTTATAGGGTGATAGTGTTGCAGGAGCGAGAGCCTCACCTTCCTAGTTGGGTGCTGCCATCTTCCTACTCTTCATCTGCCTACTCTTCTCCTGCAACACATTGGCTAATGTTCTGTGATTACAGAATGAATAGAAAATCTGATTTATTATACAAAAATTCCTAAATTACACTCTTGCCATAAATGCTGTTATTCTATTACATAATTCAGAGAAGCCAGTTCTATATAAATAAATATATGAGACATAGATTTTCCTGATTAACTGCTTTTCTCCTGTCATCTTTTCCTGCAATGGTATCTGGCTTAGAAAACAATAACTTCTTTTTTTTTTTGAAAAGAATTTTATTTATTTTCTACAAACAAACAAAACAAACAAAACATTAAAACATCAACTCTCATATGTACATCCAGTGTGTCGGTTGGTTCATCAGTTTTGTGCATTCATTCTGTACTCCCAGTTACAATTATGTTACAGAACAACTCATATTATCAATCCAAACTTATATATTCTAATATCACTAAAAAAAAAAGAAATTTTTGACTATACTTTTAATCATTCATGCTTTATGAGCTAACAATACTTTAACCAGATTATTCAACAAATGATATAATCATACCAAATCAGTCCTAAAAAAAAACCTTTATAAATATAATATCAAATAACAAAATAATAGCAAGATAAAGATATTTCTTACTATCTAAAATATTCTATTATCGTATTTTATCATCTAGCCATTTATAAAAAAGATCCCAAATTTCATAAAATTGTTTATCCTCTTGCTCTCTAATTTCAAATGTCAATCTGCTCATCTCAGCACATTCCAATATTTTCTTAATAATTTCTTCCTGTAGTGGTATTTTCTCATTCTTCCAATTTTTAGCAAATACAATCCTGGCCGCTATTAATACATTTACAATCAGGTATTTCAAATCTTTACTATACATATCAGGTAAAATTCCCAATAAGAAGATCTCTGGTTTCAAGTCTATATGTTTCTTTGTCATTTTTTCCAACCACATGCGAATTATAGTCCAATATTTTCTAGCATCCTCACAAGTCCACCACATATGGTAATACGAGCCGGGTATCTGATGACATTTCCAGCATTTTTCAGATTTATTCTTAAACATTCTTGCTATTCTTGTCGGAGGAAAGTGCCACCTGTAAAACATCTTGTACAAGTTTTCTTTATATGCTGTTGACATTGTCATTTTATAATTTTGAGACTACAATTTCTGCCATTTCTCTAAATCAATCCCATATCCAAAATTCTTCCCCCAAACAATCATAGTTTCTTTGACTTGTTCTTCCTCTAATTTAATTCCCAATAAATAACCATATAATTTTTTAATCACCTTCTCATCAGTACCCATCAAGATCTTATCTAAATCAGTCTGCTTATCATAAAATCCCTCCGCTTTGGAATCTTCATCATACCTTGAATGTATTTGTGCATATGAAAACCAATTCATCCTTATACCTTGTTCCTCTAAGTTTTGGATCGATTTAAGTTCACCCTTTTCATCCAAAAGTTCCCCATATCTAACTGTTTGTTCCTTCTTGTAGATTATAGGATAGGAAAATGCTTCAATGGTCGATAACCAAACTGGAATTTTCAAATAACATTGTCTTTTTATCTTCTCCCAATTTAACCATAAAGACTCCCGTACATAATGTCTTCTAAAATAACCCTGTGTTTTAGTTCCCTTATACCATAAAAAAGCATGCCAGCCCAACAGCAAGTCATGCCCTTCTAATGTCAACAACCTATGTTTCCTTAATGTTATCCATTCTTTGACCCACATCAAACTTGCAGCTTGATAATACAATTCCCAATTAGGCAGGCCAAAACCTCCTCTAATTCTAGCATCTTGCAAAAGCTTTAGCTTTATTCTCGCTTTTTTACCTTGCCATATAAACTTCAACATAATTTTATTTAAATCTTCAAAATAGTCTTTTCCAAGCCTAATTGGTATTGTTTGAAACAAAAATAAAATTCTAGGTAAAATATTCATCTTAATTGTTGAAATTCTCCCTATTAATGACAATTGCAAGTTTTCCCACTTCTTCAAATCTGTAGCTATCTGTTGTTTAAGTTTAATATAATTATTCTCCTTTAACGTGCTACATCTTGTTGTAAAATATATCCCCAGATACTTAACCTTATTTGTAACTTGAATTTTCAAAAGATCTGCCAGTTCTTCTCTCTGTCTCAATAGCATATTCTTTGTCAAAATCTTTGTTTTATCTTTATTTATTTTCAAACCAGCCACCACTCCATATGCCTCTATCCTTTCCAACAACTTTGGAGCTGTTTCTAGCGGGTCTTCCAAAATAAAAGCTAAATCATCAGCAAAAGCTTGTAGCTTAAATTCTTCCTTCTTAATTTTCATTCCTTTTATGCTTTTATCATCCCTAATATTTCTATTCAACACTTCCAAGGTCAACACAAATAGCAAAGGAGATAGGGGGCATCCTTGTCTTGTGCCTTTCCTTATATTAATAAAATCTGTAAGTTCCCCCTCCATCATTACCCTTGCTGTCTGTTTATTATATATGGCTTCTATTGCTTGAATAAATTTTTTAGCAAAACCCATCTGCTCCAATAATAATAACATAAATCTCCAGTTCACGTTATCAAATGCTTTTTGAGCATCTAGGAATATCAAAGCCATTTGCTTTTCAGGATGAGCCTCATAGTATTCCAAAGTGTCCAAGATTACTCTCATATTGTCTCTAATTTGTCTCTTTGGCAAAAATCCATTTTGATCTGGGTGAATAAAATTATTTAAATATTTTTTAAATCTTTCTGCTAAGATTGAAGCAAAGATTTTATAGTCTGCATTCAATAAAGAAGTAGGTCTATAATTCTTAATTTGCAGTGGGTCAGTCTCTTCCTTCGGTATAAGTGTAATATAAGCCTCTGACCATGTTTTAGGTATCATCTTTTTTAACATAACTTCATTCATAACTTCTAACAATGGGATGCTCAATGATTCTTGAAATGTTTTATAGAATTCTGCTGGAAGCCCATCTGGACCCGGTGCTTTCCCATTATTTTGTCTCTTAAATGCTTCATTTAGTTCCATCATTGTTATATTGCTTTCTAGCATTTCTTCAATCTCTTTAGGTATCTTTGGTAAATTAGCTTCCTGTAAATACTGTTTGACTTTTTCCTCATCAATATTCTCTTGTTTATATAGTTGCCCATAAAAATCTTGAAAAATTTCTTTTTTCTCCTTATTCCGATAACAAACTTGGCCTTGTTCATCTATTAACTTCAATATTTTTCTTGATTCCTTCTCTTTTCTCAATTTATATGCTAGCCATCTACCTGGTTTATTTGCATCTTCAAAATAATTCTGTTTAGAGTTTCTGATTTTCTGTGCCAGTTCTTCTTTCTCTATTAATTCCATTTTATGTTTAATTACATCCAGCTTCAATTTAATATCCTTTTTCTGTGGCATTTTCTGTAATTCTTTTTCAAGAATTTTATACTCATCTTCCAAGGCCTTAGAAGCTTGCCTTTTCCTAATATTCTTTTTTCTTGTATAATCTATTATCAAACCTCTAGCGTATGCCTTCATTGTATCCCACACATTCTGCGTTGAAGTATCTTCTTTTTTATTTTCTCTGAAGAAAAAAGCCAATTCCTTCTCCATCCATTGTATAAAATCTTTCTCCTTTAAAATAGTATTATTTAATGTCCATCTTGATCTTTTTTTTTGTCCCTTCCATTTAATTGTCATTGGGCTATGATCTGCCCAAGTACTTGTTTCAATATTTGTTTCTTGAATATTGGATATTAATTCTGTTGAGATCCAAATCATATCTAATCTGGACCATGATAAATGTTTATTTGAATAAAAAGTATATTGTTTAGCTTTAACATTTCTTTCTCTCCAAATATCTTTTAAAAATAGTTCGTCTGTCATTTTAAAAAAAGATTTAGGGAGAGCCTTTCTATTTTGCTTGGTTGTTGTTGCTATATAGTCCAATTTATTGTCCACAATTCCATTAAAATCTCCCATCATAATTATATTAACATAGTCCAGTCCAATTATTTTCATGTGTAACTTTTTATAAAACTCTTCTTGTTTATCATTCGGAGCATAAATTGCAATCAAGAGTATTTTTATATTATTGTCCATTATTTCTACCATTAATACTCTTCCATCTTCATCCGTGTAAATCAATTTTGCTGGGATAGCCTCTTTAATGTATAGAACCACTCCTCTTTTCTTACATTGAGTCAAAGAAATAAATATTTTCCCCAATTTTGGCTGTAATAACAATTGTTCATGTTGTTTTTTAATATGAACTTCTTGTAGACAAATTATATCAAATTTTAATTTCTCTAATTTATAAAAAGTTTTCCTTCTTTTAACAGCTGAATTAAGCCCATTTATATTCATTGTAATCAGTTTTTTTTCTTCCATGATTATGCTTTATATTTAGGTCTAACCGCTCTCGTGGATCTCACTTCACGCTGTTCTTTGCTATCCATCTGTCCCCCTACTGCTCCTTTCTCTTTTTCAGTCTCCAGTTGTTCCTCTTGAAACTCAATTAATGAGACCTCTTTCTCTGCTTCCTCTCTTCTTCCTCCAAAAAATTCTGCATGGAAAAGTTCTGCTTTCTCAATTGAATCAATTCTATATCTCTGCTCTTGCCACCTAAACATTAGTCCTTCTGGAATCAGCCATCTATAATTCACTTCGTTTTCCAATAGCATTTTGGTGAGAAATCGATATTCTCTTCTCATCTCTCTCACTCTTCTGGGTATTTGTTTTAAAACCACAACCTCTTTACCTTTGTATTTCAATCTTTTCTCTCTTACTACTTGTAATATTTGCGTTTTAATGGATTTTTTGGTAAATCTAATATGGACTTCCTTGGGTAATTTATTTCTCATCGCATACCTTGTATAGACTCGATATATCTCATCTATTCCATCCATCATCTTTTCCTCTGTAATTTCCAAAGCATCTGCCAAAATTTCTATCATTACCGCTGCCAAGTTTTCTCCTTTTTCCTCTTCTATATTTTGAAATCTGAGGTAAAATTCTGACCTTTCCATCTCCCACCTCAACATCCCACTTTTTTCTTGTTCAACCGCTGTTAATCTACTGTCAATATTTCCAATCTTCTTCTCTCTTTGTTTTCCTTCTTCCTCAATTTTTTGGAATCTCTCCTCATACTTGACCATCATTTGTTTAATGTTTTCCACTTTTTCATCAGTCTTCTCTATTCTTTGTTCAATATTTTCTGTTCTTTGTTCAATATTTTCTGTTCTTTGTTCAATATTTCCTGTTCTTTGTTCAATGATGTCTGATTTTGTCTTGAGATCTTGGATTCCTTGCATAATCATCTGTAAAGTTACTCTTTCTTGTTCCTTATCTTGCTTCAACAATAACTTCTGATAAACATTTTATCATCTTAATTGCACCTGAAATCCTTTTGTCTTATCTGCAGATTTCAATTTGGGTCAGCTCCAGATTTCAAAAGAAGAGATAAATGATGTTGTCCTTCCAAAATGGGCAGATTCTCCAGAAGACTTCATTTTCAAACATAGGAAAGCATTGGTGAGTTATAGAGTCCCTCTGGAGAGAGAATGGTTGATTTAAAAATGTGTGTTTAGCACAAAGGACTATCAGAGTATATGTGTAAGTTGACAGGAAATGAAATGAAGGTGTGTTGAATATATTTCTGCCTTGAGTAATTTATAAAAATAATAAAGGCAGGATACAAATAAATAAGTTTAAACAATTTAAAAGATATGGCATTCACCAATGAATAGTATTCACAATCACATAAAATGATTTTCAGTGGCCTTTCTCTCTTCATTCTTCTTGATATATATCACTATTAATTAATCAATCAACCATGTCAAACATAAATACTAACCACAGTAAAATACAGTAAAATGGGATAAAATACAGTGAAGTGAGATAAAACAGAATAAAATATAGACATGATAAATTTAGATAAGTAAGATAAAATAGTATTAGGTAAAATAGAAGAAGATAACTCAATTGTGTCAAATGACTGAGTCAAACATATAAAACTGATGCAAATAAATAAAAAATGTAAGTAAATAAGAAGAAAACTTAAGTTCATACTATATCGACACCCTATAGTTAATTCCAATTTATGATAATCAAGATATTCTTTCCTCTTTGAGGTGGCTTTTGAAATGAGAATTGCAGTTTTATTGATGTTTGCAGGTTTGTTCCCTGTAATAAATAAGAGTGTTTCTCTTGGGGGCCTGAATATTTTTTTAGTTTTTAAATAAGGGGCTAAATATGTGGCTGTTTCTGGAGAGTACAATTTGCAGTTGACAAGAATGTTTCCAATGTCTTCAATGGCTGGTGCTCCACAAATGCAAAATCTTTCTTCAATTGGGACCAGTGGTGGGACTGCACAAGGAGCGTGAAGGAAGACTTCTCGTGAATTCAGGGACTACACCTCTCCCAGTGATGAGTTGACAGCAATCTAATGAAACATCTTTCAGCTCTTAAAGATTGATTTTAAGAGCACCCCCATGGAAGCAGATGAGAACAAGAGAAAAAGTAGCAGAAGCAGGAGCGACAGGGGCGTGTGATGGGTCTCTCTGTGGGACCCTCCCGGGTGATAGCCAGGGCTTTGGCACCTCCTCTTTTCCTCAGAGGCGTGGTGTCTGCCTCCCTTTACACTCCTTCTGGAGGGACACACGCCCGTCACCCCTGCTGCCACTACTTTTGCTCACAGTTCTCGGCTTCTTCCATGGGGGCGCTCTTAAAGTCAACTTTTAAGTGGTTCTGGGACTGCACAGTACCCGCCATCCTGGAGCACGCTTTCTCCTGGTGGATGCTTCTCTTCCAGCCTGGCCTGGCCAGCTAGCAAGTGACCACATGTCCCGGGGCTTCTCGCCCCCCTTGTCATGAGATGCCTGCAGCTGCTGCGTGCAGTCCAGCAGCTGCACTGAATAAAGCATGCCCTGTTCTTTATGCCGAGCCCAGCAAGTCCGAGCAGCAGGGCTGTGCTGGACCATTGGAGAAGCAGAGCGAAGCTGGAGATCAGTAGCCTCCTCTTTTGCAATGCAGAAATCCTCCCCGAATCAGCTGACTGGTCTTCTCTTTCTTTACCTGTTTGTTTTGTATGGCCGAGGGGGAGAACATCAGCCGACCAAAGGGGCAGCTACTGGAGGCAACTCTTTTTCGGTCTTCAGCCATATCTTTTGGGCTGAAATCCTCCCTGAATCGGCCGGCTGGTCTTCTCTTTCTCCACCTGTTTGTTTTGTATGGCTGAGGCGGAGGACATCAGCCAGCCAAAGGGGTGGATGATGAAAGTGACTCTTTTTCAGTCTCCAGCTGTCTTTTTCGGGCAGAAATTCTCCCCAAATTGGCCAGCTGGTGGTCTCCTCCTCGGCCATGCAGAACAAATAGGCAGAGAAGGAGGAGACCAGCCGGCCAATTCAGGGAGGCTTCTTGAGCTGCAAAAGAGGCAGCTACTGATCTCCGGCTTCATTCTGCTTCTCCAGTGGTCTGGTGCTGCCCTATTCTATGCGCCGGCGACTCGGACTTGCCAGGCCCGGCACATAGAACAGGGCATGCTTTTTTCGGTACGGCTGCTGGACTGCAACTGCACTGAAAAAAGCACGCAGCAGCTGCAGGCATCTTGCGACAAGCGGGGTGAGAAGCCCTGGGACATCCACCCACCTACCTGCTGGATGGCCAGGCCAGGCCGGGCTAGAAGAGGCACATCCTCCAGGAGAAAGAAGAAAATGTGCTCCAGGAGGGCAGGCAGGTGGGCGGATGTCCCAGGTTGCTGAACATGTGTATTGCATGTTTTGTGGCTGCAAACGCAGTGCACATGTGCAGCAGCCCTGGGACATCCGCCCAAGCTGTGCCACGGTGGCCACATGGTAGGGAAAGCTAGGAGAGCAACTAGGGCAAGTGGGCAACTGGGTCGGGGGCATGGCCAACTAGGGGTCGCCACCAGTTCGGCAACCCATGCCACATTACTGCTGCCAGTTTGCCCGAAAAGGTGTGAACCGGTTGAATACCACCTCTGATTGGGACCCCATGAAACCTCCCATGTCTTATACCATGGAGTCCAGATGTTCAAATCAAGCTCTAAAAAAACCTCTTCTGAGATATTGAGGCAGCATGTAATATATTCGTTATATATTTTTCTAACCATGAGGCTGATTTGTGTTGAGCCAGGCACTTCAGACATTTGACACATTTAAGTGCTGCAATATCTTCTTAAATAGCCACATTAATAACTCTTTGTTTGAAAGCCTTTTGATTTTATTGGACTGAGAATTGGATAGAGAATTGAGAGATAACATTTGAAAGTCAGGTGGCCCAAGCACAATGTTGCTTATTGTGTAATTGCTCTTCAAAACACAGCTACCCATCTGGGTCCATGGATAGCACTTCAGCTAGTAATTAAACATTTAATTACTAAAATTTGTAGATAGTACCTGGTTAATCTGGCCAAAGGTTTTGGAAAAAAATCTTTTTATATTTTTTTGCAATGTAAGTTGTTATGCTTATCCTTAGAGGTTTTACCATAGCTGAATTAAATTGTACTTTTCTGGTACCTATTTTTTTTTCTCCTGAATAGTTGTAGTAATTTGGGTTTACTTTCTTATATTTCACAGTTCCTATGTGCGCAAACATTATCATAAAACTAGGATGATCTTTTTCAATGAATGTAAATATGGAGAGTGAAGTGTATTTGGAAAAAGCCTTTTTTTCAAAAAAAATGGGCTAGAAGTTTTTTTTTTTAAGAACTTAGGTACTGAACTTAATTTTTTCTTGCTGTCTTAGGAATCAGAATATGTCTCTGCTCATCTCCATGAATGGATAGATCTGATTTTTGGCTATAAACAAAGGGGGCCAGCTGCAGTGGAAGCTCTGAATGTCTTCTACTACTGTACCTATGAAGGTATGAAGCCCCATCTATTCTTGGTTCATAATTGGATCATGTGTGTTGGAAAGGTTAATCGTGGCTTTAAAAGCTAAACCAAGGAAGGGCAGGAGAGAAGACGATAGGCTTTGATTATGTCGTGGATAAAACTTTGCACTCTATCAAATATTTGCTATCTTATAGCTGTATGATTTGATTAATGTTGTATAATATTAAATGGGTTGTGCATTATTCTTTTTCATTAGCATCTGTACATGGTTAATTAGGGAGAATGATTAACAATGTGTCAATGACCAACTATTGGGTGATAATATGTATGCATTAGATCATGTTTGTGATAACTTATCACAGTGATAGGTGGCAGTATCTAACTGACTTTTGGGTGCTCCAGAAAAAGCTAAGCAAGATCAGACCTTGTTAATACAGATAGTCAACTTATGACCACAGTTGAGCCCAACATTTCTATTGCTAAGTGAGAAATGTGTTAAGTGAATTTGCCCCATTTTACGGTTTTTCTTGCTGTATTTGTTAAGTGAATTTTGCTTTTCAATTGACTTTGCTTGTCAGAAAGTCACAAAAAGTGATCACATGACCCTGGGACACTTCAGCTGTCATAAATGTAAGTCAGTTGTCAAGCATCCGAATGTCAATCATGTGACCATGGGGATACTGCAATGGTCATAAGTGTGAAAAATGATCATAAGTCACTTCTGTCAATGCTGTTGTTCAAACGGTCACTAAGTGAACTGTTGTAAGTTGAGGACTACCTATATTTAGATGGACGGCTACTACAAAATCTGAAAATTGTAAATTAAATTGAAAATTGAAAATACATCCTGGCCAACAATCTTTGTGTCATTTTATGGACATGTCCATGGCATCACTATTTTACCAGCACATATTTAAGATTTGAGAAGTTGATTTTAACTGACAAGAGTTTATGTGATAAAAGTCCAATTTTTATTTGAAATATTCTCCTTGTCCTCATACAGAGTGTTCCACTCAGTCAACTCTTACTGGACATTGCAGGAAGAGAGAGTAGAGTTGAGGGTGGCGTAAAAGTCAGGAAGAACCTAGTAGCACCTTTTCTGACTAGCAAATTATATTAACGGACATAAGCATTGTCAGATTCATAGAGTGGCTAGACTGTATGAAGTTTCCAGGCATCTGATAACCTTAAATGCAGCTCATGGAAATTTATGTTTGTTAATAACATCTTTTAGTCAGAAAAGATGCCACATGGTATTTCTGTGCCAATCATGTGATTGCCACAGAAATTCTAAGGTTAAAATTCATCAACTTTTAGAAGTCTGTGCCTCTCATGATAAAATGATTCTTTACAGAATAAACTGAAGACCTTCTCTGGGAGGTGGTCCATGTGTAACATCAATCTCTAAATACATCCTGAGCCTTAAATGCTTTTCTTCAGCTCCATTATAAATGGGGGGGGGGGAGGGGGGGCATGGATTGGAAACTTCTGTTTTTATTTGGTCACAGTTTAGCACATCATCTAAACTAGTATAAAGTTGAAGAATAACCAGAATTTCTTAGGGCTGAATAATTTTAAAAAATGAAAGGAAATGCTTTGTAAACCATGCTGGAGCAAATGAGATCACAAAGGTCAATCTTTTTCATCATATTAAACTAGGTTCATTCTTGTTCTTCATGTTGCACCCAAATGGATAGGGCAGATTGGTTATAGACCTTGGCATTTAGGCCCTCATGAAATCTGCTCTTTCACTACCAGAGTTTGATTTTCCTTAACCTGATGCTTTTTGGAGTTTGTAGTCTGAATAGATCTGAAGGATACCAGATAGATAGAGAGGTTACTGTACTGTAAATACATGGAGAAATGTTACAATAACTGCAGGAGAGGGAGCAAGCATACAATTTCCCATAACAACTTCAAGTGATGAAATATTAAGTAATATATACTTATGAAACCATATACAGAAAGGTATATTGTTGTCTTTGTTTTGCTTGCCATTTGACTATCACTGCAGGAGCTGTAGACCTGGATGCCTTAACTGATGAGAAAGAAAGAAAAGCCTTAGAAGGGATGATTAACAACTTTGGACAAACACCTTGCCAACTATTGAAGGTAAATCCTTTGGAAGCACTAACAGTCCCAGGTACCATCTCCAAAAGTTTAGTCTGCCTTTGACTGTGTATCATGGTTCTCATGCTTCAGAGGTTTCTCCTCAGGCCTTGCCTGTCATACCTCACAGTCACGCACTGTGCCAAATCACATGATCTTTATTCCTTTTATTTCAATAATTTGTTGAAGAATTATTGTGTTCCCAATTCTTTGGATTTATTCTAGGAGCCCCATCCAGCAAGATTATCTGTGGAGGAAGTGCTGCAGAAACAGACCAAAAATGAAAATTCCACCCTCAATCTGTTTCAGCATCTCTCTGAATTAAAATCCTTCTTTATTGAGGTAAAGTTATTTGTTATCAGTTTACAATTGATAATGTTTCACATTATTTATACTTCATATTTTAAAAAGCAGCCTCTGGAATGTTTGAAAATGAAATAATAATTCCCCACCCAATTGGGTGAACCAAAAATGGATTCTAGGTCCAAAAAGCTTGATAGCCAGATAGAGACAGGAGTCTGCGCATTACACATTTTCTACAATGATGGTAGAAATGGATCTGTATTTTTAGTTTCTGCAAATGCAGAAAGCCTACAGCACTCTTTGATATTGTTTAAATCTGACTAAACAGCAGAGAATGCAGTATTGCGGGCTAATTCTGCTGAGTTCCAGCAGTTTGATTCTTACCAGCTCAAGGTTGATTCAGCCTTCCATCCTTTCACGATCGGTAAAATGTCCCCAGATTGTTGGGGACAATATGCTAACTCTATAAACTGCTCAGAGAGTTCTGTAAAGCACTATGAAATGGTATATAAATCTAAGTGTTATTGCTATTGGTATTACTATCCTCTGAGTGCTTTTTACTTCTAACCACTGTGCCATATTAACAGAGCTTGATGCTGTAAATAGCTCTCTTTTCTTTCTTTTACAATTCTACTGTAGATATATATTGTGGATGAGGGCTTTGACTTCAACATTGTGACAGACAAAGTGTTAAGCCACAAGAAAGTATTCTTAACATTTTAAAATACATTTTTTGTGATGATGGAGGATTTTTTTGTCAGTCATAGCACAAGCCATAATCACATGAGGATTCCAGGACATTTTTGCAGCCACTTAACAATGATTGGATAGGAGGATTACATTTTCCCAGCAGATCATAAAATGTCAAGAATCGCATTTCTGAGTATGCTTGAAAGTAACCTCTCTTCAATCTTATGTGGACCTCATTACAACTTATTCTGTAGAACAGGGGTGTCAAACTCAAGCCCCGGGGATTGGATCTGGGGTGCTTAGATCTGGCCTGCGGGACTTTCCTGGAAATAACAAAGGACCATAACATAACATGGTGCCTCTGCCAGCAAAAATGGAGCTTGCAAAGGCCGCACTTGGCCCCTCCAGCTCCATTTTCTCTGGCAGAGCTTTGCAGGAGGCAGTCATAGCCAAAAACAGAGCTCAGGAGCCTGTTTCCACTGGCAGACTGCTCGGGCCACCACAGCTGCCCCTGACAAAAGTGACATCATGCTGGCCACACACACCCTGGCCACACACATCCAGCCCCCCTGAGGTCAAACACAACTCTGATACAGCCCTCAAGGAAATCGAGTTTGACACCCCTGCTGTAAAAGATGGTCATTCGTTTCAATGCTGCTCTACTGTCATTGAAGCCAAGATTGTTAGTACTTTGGGAATTATTATAGCTGTTTTCCTTATTTAGATAGGTTGTTTTTAAGCATGTTTCTGAACATTCCAATGGTTTGTCTTTGTTACTAATAAACTGAGATGACTAGTCGTGCTGTACAACAGTCAAAGATGAATTACATAATAGTTTGAGAATAGGATACTATACTGATTCTGTAGTACAGCCATAAAAAGCAAGGAGCACTTTCATACTGATTTAAATGTGTAGGTTTAGAAGATAATAATACATGGTTACAGTTGCCTTGTTAAGTTTTTAAAAAAACAATTCTAAGGTACTGATGGATATTCAATGTAATTATATAAACATCTAATGTAATTAGAAAAATGTTATCCCATCTCCTGTTCCTCATTGTCTTTAGGGAGCCTCTGACTTTTTATCCTCCCATTTATACTTTATTTCTTTATATGCTTTATTTCACACACATTTGGATTATACAAATATTGTGGGATAATTTTGACCATGATAAATATGGCAATTGAGAAACAGAAAAGGTAGCAATGAATAAGCAATCATTATACAAATAGTTCCACATTTTCTTTTTTATTTAAGAGGCAGTTCTAACTAGCTGACACTTCAAGTCTTCAGCAGAATTCTGATTCTGCCTATTCCAGCAAAACCTGAGCAAGTGATTCAGATCCAGGAGTTCCTTCTGCTATTACACTTCAGAATTAGAAACATTTATTTAGAAACTCTATTTAATATTAGCATCCTCATTGGCTGTAAGTTTGAATATCAACTACATGCTAGCATATGTCACATCAGATTAATTTGTCCTACTTACCATCACCAACTAGCTGTCTGTTTTCCCCTTAGGGAATCAGTGATGGAATCCCCATTGTTAAGGTCATTGTTCCCAGTAACCAACACCGGTCTTTCATGTCACAGGGAAGTCCAGAACTTTTGGTGAGTGACATTTGCAAAAAATGCCAGAAGAAGATCTGATGTGAAATTATCCAAATGACTGGTTATTAATTGTTAACTTGTTGTCTGTTGTTAATTTATTATTAATCTTTAATTTGTTTCCATCCAAAGGTGGACAGTTTAAGGGCATTATAATATATATTGAAGTATATTTTATCATGGTTGGTGTGATTGTTGTGTTTAATGTTTCCTGAGTAGAAGTAGATATAGTATCTCAATGCAACATATACATAAAAATCAATAGCTTTCAGAACTTTCAGAACTATAATTCAAAGATTCACAAAAGAGTAGCCAGATATAAAGGCAGGGAGGAAAGACAAATTGTATTTATATTTAATGTTACTGAAGCTTATATTTCATTTTTTTAAACATTCTTTTCTGAAGGTAACAGTGAATCTCAACTTTATCATTGGAACTCATGGATGGCTACCTTATGACCGAAATATTTCCAATTATTTCACTTTCCTTAAAGATCAAACAGTGACAAATCCCAAGTGAGTAAAAAAACCATAATTTTCTGGGACATATTTTAGCATGCTTTTTACAAATTAGAGCTCATCTTATAAAATGTATTGATATGATCCTTCATTGGGGATATGCATAGAGAGAAAGAATATTTCCATAGCTCTTCAGGTGTCTTTAATCTGTTTATGCAGAGGAAGATACAAATATATCTGAATCAAGATACAAATATGCATACAGGCAGAGGTTTGTATGTATGCATATATACATTCAGTGTGTATTATCTGTTTTGAACGGCAAATTAGGCTTCCGGATAGGTGATGAAAGCTTCTGCTCAGAGCTGGATGCTGTGGGAAATTATCTCAAGAAATCAGTGGACTTTGCCGAAGGATGAGAATGTTGATGAAAAAGTTCATCATGAGCTCATGGTTAATTTTGGCTTAATAAACTGGCTCATTGAATTCATGTCCCCTTTGCTATTTAATTAACTTTATATTGTTCTCTAGACATTTTCCCAAGGATAGATATATCCTGATTGAACAAAGCTCAGATATGAGCCTGAAGATTCCTGTAATGCAAGATCAAGAGAATGGATGATAAAATCTTAAATCCGCAATTCAGATTTCAGAAACTTGCAGTTACTGATAAGAATTGGGAGTAATAATAGTATACCATAATCAATATTTATATGAATGAGGAGGATAAACCCTCTACCTGGCCTCTGTCTTGCCCTCTGCCTTCTCCCATCCTAACTGGAAGAAAACAGAATTTATTATGCTGGAAGTTGAAATTTATTCCCCCTTTGGTAAATGCTTAAATCGTTGCAAGCAGATGTAATATTATTACGTTATTATATTGCACTTTTATTTGTACTGCAACTTGCTTCATGATTTGGGGCAACAATATACTTTAATAAGTGGGAAATGTAGATCTAATTTAAGTATTTGTTTCCAGAACACAACGAAACATCAGTGGTCCTTTTGCACCAGGATTAGAAATTATTTCAAAGTTGTTTGTAATATCCCATGATGCAAAGTTGCTTTTCAGTGGAGGGCATTGGGACAATAGCATTCGTGTGACATCTCTCACCAAGGGAAAAATGATGGCCCAGCATATTCGGCACATGGGTAAGGGATTGAGCATTTATTTGTTTGTTTATTTAGATATTTAGTTGTTTAGTTATTTAGAGTGGATTAGACAATGGGCCTATTTAGAATGTCAAGGTGCTCTCACAAAATAGCTGCCACAAAATAGGTGGGATCACTTGTTTATAAATTTGTGCCCCAGGGAGCAGCCAGTCACAAAATTCCTGTTTACTGGGCAAGCAAACTGTAGACTGCCACAGAGATGAACTATGTAGAAATGATTTGGAAAACACACGTCTGCATTAAGTTTGGGAAACAGTGAAAGCTGAGACAGAAGTTGAGCCTGGCTGGACCCTAAATCATTTGGCTATAAGAGGGAAGAAAGGGAAAACTCAGACTCAGACTTTGAAGCTCCTGGTTCTATTTGAATAATATATAGTAGTACTAGTTGAAGTTGTGAATCTCAATTTCCTGATCTAGTCTACCTCAAAGGTTGACACATGAGGATGCTTCTACCTCAAAGGGTTGACATGTGAAGAGGCACCTGTGGCCATTCACAAGAATGCTCCATTTATGGAAGACTTCCAGTTTGAGCTTCTTCGGTGACAGACCGAAACCTCATCTCTCTGAGGCTTCGATCCGTGCTCACCGCTGGAGCGCCCCAAGCTGGCTGGTTTCGGGGCTAAGCCACCCCGTAGAGGTGGTGAAGAGGGGGGACACTGCCTGCAGGGTTGAGGAGAGCTTCATCTCTCCTCCCCAGCTGGCCATTACTCCCTTTCCCAAAGGCAGTTGTAGCGGTGGTCAGAAATGGCCACCACAAAGAAGAACTCTACTGGAAAAGGATGTGCAGGAGGAAGATAAGAAGAGAAAGTTTTGGTTGACCGGGTCAAACAGCAAAAACAACAAATAAGGTACCCTGGAATTGAAACTTAACAACATTGTTCCCAAAGAAGATTTTGAAGCTGCGAAGGAGAGAGAGAAGGGAAAGGATTAGGTTTTTTTTCTTCCCTTCCTTATACTGACAGCTAAGAGACTTAAGCAAGAAACTGAAAAAAAATCCACTTTGACATTAATAGGCATCTAAGCTGAAAATAAAAGTCAAAGGGATAATAAAGATTTCTGGACATTTAAAAGTTTATAAAAAGCTGGAAAGGAGAAAAAAAAATAATAGAAGGGCTGGATCTGGAAAAATGGAGGAGACTGCCTGGAATTAAGGAATAGAACTATAATTAAAAGGAACTTACAGTGAAAATTTAACAAGATTCCTCAAAGATACATTTTAATGGAAACTTGGTAACAAAATAATAGAACCCCAGGAAGAGAAAGTAGAAAAAAGAAGCAAGTAGAAACAGCCTTGGATTATTTGGATTACTTGGTGGTTTTTGGTTTTTGCATCTAGATGACTAAAATTAACTGGGTGGTTGTTTAAAAGTTTTTAAAATGGTATCACTCTTAGAAGAACTGAAAACGGAACTTAAAAAATGGAAAGGAGATGCACAAGAAGGGAGAAGTTTTTTTGGCTTCGTGCTTCAATTCTTAGAAATGGAGATCTGGAACTATGAGAAGCAACAAGAAGCGCTTGCAGAACAAGAAGATTGGGACAAAGAAGAAACCATCTTTAATGATCAAATAATTTTAAGTGGGGGGGGGAAAAGAAAAGGGGGGAAAGAGAGTGAAAGATTAGAAAAAACAACCAAAAAGAAGAACAATTTGAAAGATTATAATGTTAGAAAGCAACAGAAGAGGGGATTACAGATGAGAGAGTTAGAAGTAGAGAGACGAGGGGGTAAAAAGGGGAGGGAGAAGAAGAGGGGGAAGAAACAAGGAAAAGAAGTTGCAAAAGACAGAAACAAGAAATGGAGAAACAGGGAAAAGATATAAGGATTGTAACCATAAGTTTGTTTAGAGATAATGGGTGAAAATTTAATTGTAAAAGGGATTCTGCAAAGGTACATAAGATAGCTTTGTTATATAACAAATAGAAATAACTTTAGAAAATATGATGATGGATAAAATATTTATTATAATGCAATGGGATGTTTGTTAATAAATAAATGAATTAAAATGATTGAGAGAATTAAAAGGGAACATTTTTAATTATTAGTAATGATTTATAAAAATGTAAGTGAGAAATATGGGAAAAAAAAGAATTAACTATGGAAAGTTTATAAGTGTTCCCAAGGAAGTATGATATTCAATTGAAAAGAAATGTTAAAGATGTTAAGATTTTAATGCATATTAATGATAGAATTGAATTGGAATGGAATGTGCTTTATTTACACACACATATATATATATATATATATGTTGTGACTGAAAGGATCGATCCTGCTGTGAGTTTTGACTCTGATGACTCTGAAGATGGAAGGCTGGAACCTGCTGTGAATGTGGAGTCCGAATTATTAGAGGACACAGATGTGAGCCAGGAGGATGAGAGTTTATCACAGAGACAACCCCCCTCAGAGCCTTCGACGTCATTAATGCCAGCAACTGATCCACAAAATGAGTCAGAGGCTTCGAGTGGGGAAACTGACAGATCGTGGCTTGATGCTAGAACCAGGAGGAGACTGAAACGTCAAGCTGAGGGGAGGTGTCAAGCCAGACATTGATTAGAGAGACTGACACGCCCATCCAGGTGATTTAAGGAGGCATGATGATTCTCAAACTTTGCTTAGAAGCAAAGTGTTAGATGAGTCGAAAGCATACGTGTGGAGCAGCCTCTGTGATTGATGAACAATTCTGAATTACCAGACAGATTCCGGGAAGTCTGCCAAGGACTGGAAAAATAGTTTTTTTTAACCCTTTTTAGTCTGGTTTTGTTCTTGTTTGAATATTTTGAACTCTGGAACTCTGTATGCTCACTTGAGAATATAGGTGAGACATGACATTTTTGCTTCTAAGCCTAACAAACCATCTTCAAAACAAGATGGACCAAACCCAACTGCCGAGTTTGGTAGAGCAGCAACAGCAACAGATAAGTCAACTACTTCAAATCAATGTGACTCTTCAGAATCATGTAACACAACTGGTGAATCATATTTCCAGCTTGCAAAACCCTGCTGCTGCTCCCTCAGCCCCTCCCTTGAGGAAAAGCCCGGTATCCATGCCGGAGAAATTTTCAGGGCAAATGGACATGTTCCCGGCATTTATGGGTCAGTGCCAATTGTTTATCTCTCTGAAGCCTGAAGACTTCCCAAGCGACCAGGCTAAGGTAGGATTTATGATTAGTCTATTATCTGGGCAGGCTGCCGAATGGGCTACTCCCTTGTTAGTTCAAGATAGCCCGTTGTTGGACAATTTTCAGGGTTTTCTACAACAAATGAGAGTTATGTTCAAAAACCCAATTAAACTACAAACTGTGGCTAGACGGTTATGGGACATTAATCAGGGGAAACGTTCCCTGCAGGAATACATTGCAGAATTCTGTTTGCTGTGTATGGACTCTAATTGGAATGAACTGGCTCATATGGCTGCGTTCCAGGAAGGCTTGTCTGATGCCATCAAGGATGAGTTAGTCCATGCAGAGTGGGCTTTAACTCTGGATGCATTGGTAATCCAGTGCTTACGTATTGAAGCTCGTTTACATCAACGTGGAAGTAAACGGCCCGTTGTGGAACCACCTTCATCTTCTCGTGCACAAACCACGCCACTGAGTTTTCCAAACCATGGTTAAGACTGAGGAGCCGATGGAGTTAGGCACACTCCGCCCTTGCCTAATGGCGCGAGAACGTTCGAGAAGGTTCCAGGAAGGCTTGTGCCTTTATTGCGGGGGTCCGGGACATTTTGCAAATTCCTGCACTTGGAGAGGGACTCACAGACCTATGCCTGAAACCACTCCTGGCCCATCGGGAAACGGGGTAGGCCCGACCTAGAGGAAACCCTAGGTCGAGCACGTCCTACACCCCTACCCCAAATTGCCAAAGTAAATCCTGGCCCTCCTCGGCATTTACTTTTGGACACTCGTATCTTTCTGCTGTCCCAGAAGGAGGGAATTCCCACCGTTGTGCTGGTGGATTCAGGGGCTACAACCAGCTTTATGGACTGGGCTTTTGTTAAACATTTTGGAATTCCTTTGATTCCTGTGAATCCACCCATTAAGGTGGAAACCGTAGATGGGCGTGAGCTCAAGTCAGGACCCATTCACTTCGCCACTCAGCCAGTGCATATGCTTATTGGGGATCATGAGGAGGCGATAAGTTTTTATGTCACCTTGAACCTCCATCTCCCTTTGGTGCTCGGAGTATCCTGGTTACATTTGCACAATCCGTTGGTGGTTGGGCGCAGAACGCCATTTCTTTTCAAAGCCTACAATGTGTGGACCACCTGAAGCATGTCTGCGCTGGCCAGGATATCGCCGCTCCTGCTGTCTCAATTCCTTCGGAGCTGTCGGACTTCTCTGATGTTATCAGCAAACAGGAGGCAGACCGATGACCACCACATCGTGCTTATGATTGTCCCGTGGACCTGATACCGGATGCTCCATTGCCAAAGGGGCGGCTATACTCCATGTCGGAGCCCGAGTTGGTTGCACTTCAAGAGTTTTTAGATAAAAACTTAGCTCGGGGATTTATTCGAACCTCGTCGTCCCCTCTTTCGGCTCCCGTTCTTTTTGTCAAAAAGAAGTTGGGAGAACTTCGTCTCTGCTGTGATTACCGATGATTAAACGCTATCACTGTGGGGAATAGCTATCCCTTGCCGCTCATTCCGGAATTGATGGAGCAGTTGCGGGAGGCTACAATCTTCACGAAACTCGATCTGCGTGGGGCCTACAACCTGGTTTGGATGAGAAAGGGGGACGAGTGGAAGACGGCGTTTGGCACTCGTTATGGTCATTTCGAGTACACCGTCATGCCATTTGGTCTGACCAATGCTCCCGCTGTATTCCAGCATTTGATGAACGATATTTTACGGGACATGCTGGATAGGTTTGTTGTGGTGTATTTGGATGACATTTTAATTTACTCCCGGTCCAGAGATCACCACCTTCAACAGGTTCGTCAAGTGCTTCAGCGTCTTCAGGAGCATAAACTCTACGCGAAACTGGAGAAGTGTTTCTTTTTCCAGTTGTCGATAGAGTTTTTAGGGCACATCATTTCTCCCGAAGGCATTGCTATGGACCCTAAAAAGGTTGAGGCATTATGTAGTTGGGAAGCACCTCGTCGAGTCAAGGACGTACAACGTGTTTTGGGATTCGCCAACTACTATCAGACTTTTATCCCGGACTTTGCTAAAGTAATGGATCCCATAACTCAGCTCCTCTGTAAGAAGGTCCCGTTTGTGTGGGGGCCCCCGCAACAAGAGGCTTTTGAAATTTTAAAGAAAGCGTTTGTGGCTGAGCCGATATTGAGGCATCCTGATCCAAATCGTCCATTTGTGGTCGAGACAGATGCCTCTAATGTCACTATCGGAGCGGTACTGTTACAAGCTCCGAAGGACAGCGCGCCTCTTTTCCCATGCGCATACTATTCTAGGAAGCTCACAGCTTCAGAGCGCAATTACACCATCTGGGAAAAGGAGTTGTTGGCTATTAAGGCTGCCTTTGAGGCCTGGAGACATCATTTAGAGGGGGCTCGGCACAAGGTAGAGGTTCGGACGGATCATCGAAACTTGGAACATTTGTTTACCGCTAAGAAGTTGAACCAACGCCAGATTTGGTGGTTGTTTTTCGCAAGGTTCAATTTCTCCATCACTTATGTTCCAAGTGGACAGAATCGGAGGGCAGACACGTTGTCTCGGAAGCCCGAGTATATCAGTCCCAAGGATCCTCTTCCTCTACGAACGGTGTTACCACGGGAATCCTTGGCCGTACTTCAAGATCCAGTAGATTTGCAGGCTCGCATATGGGAGGCGCAGCGATTGGACACGTGGACGCAGCAGAGAAGGGGGGAAGTTGGACCCGATTCCCCATGGTCCTTTGAAGAGGGCTTGCTAAGACATCGGGATTTATTGTACGTATCCACTAGAATGCTTAGAGCCCTCATCATGATGCAATGTCATGACAACCCCGCTGATGGCCATTTTGGTTTTCACAAAACTCTACACTTGGTCACCCGGACTTTCTGGTGGCCTCGGATTCACCACGATGTGTCTTCCTATGTCGCTTCTTGCGTACAATGTCGACAAGCGAAAGCGGCATCGGGTGCGCCTCCTGGACTTCTTCAACCACTGCCAACTCCGAGTAGACCATGGGGAGCGATCTCCATGGACTTTCTAACGCACTTGCCGCTTTCGTCGGGTTATACGATGGTGCTCGTGGTGGTTGACATGCTCACTAAAATGGCCCATTTCATCCCATGTAGGAGATTACCCTCGGCTCGTGTTACTGCCCGGCTTTTCATACAAAACGTGTTCCATTTACATGGCTTACCGGACAGAGTTGTTTCAGATCGCGGTGTTCAGTTCACTGCTCAATTCTGGAAAAGTCTAATGAATGCTCTACGAGTACAAATATGTTTAGCGTCAGCGCACCATCCGGAAACCGATGGTGGAACTGAGAAGGTAATTGTCATCCTTGCCCAATACCTCAGATGTTTTGTAAATCAACAACAAAATGACTGGGTGACTTATCTTCCATTGGCAGAGTTTGCCTTTAATAATTCTCAGCACACCTCCACCCACATGACGCCTTTTTATGCCAATGTGGGTTATCATCCGAGGTTTTCCCCCCTGTCAATCGCAGATTCTCCAGTTCCAGAGGCACGAGATTTTTTGTCGGAGTTATATGCAGTGCATTAATTTATTTCCAGACAATTGGAACGAGCGAAAGCAGATTATAAGCGTTTTGCAGATCGTTCGCGTGGAGCGACGCCTCCGTTGGCTGTGGGGGACAAGGTGTGGTTGTCAACGAAACATCTTTGGGTCAATCGTCCGATTAGGAAGTTGGATCATCGTTTTATTGGTCCCTTCCCTATCGAGGCAGTTATTAATCCTGTGGCTTATCAACTCACTTTACCACACTCCATGCGCATTCACCCTGTTTTTCATTGCTCCCTGTTAGTACCTGACACTCCATCATGTACTCTCCACTCTCCAGAAGATACAGGTTCTCCATCCAGGCTCAGCACTGAACCTGTTATGGATACTACAATGGTCGGAATTTATGATTCATGATGGCTGAAGGGCTGAAGCAGAGACTATCATTGCAGAAGAACAAGCGGGTTTCAGAGCAGGACGGAGCACTATTGAGCAAATATTCAACTTGAGAGTGATCTGTGAGAAATATCTCCAACACCAACAGGACTTATACCACGTTTTCGTTGATTTCAAAAAGGCTTTCGACAGGGTGTGGCATGCAGCCTTGTGGTCTACCATGAGGAAATATAACATCAACGATAACCTTGTCAGAGTGATAGAACAACTTTATGAGAAAGCCACAAGCGCCGTCCTCCTGAACGGCAGCAAAGGTAACTGGTTCCGGACGAGTGTAGGAGTGTGTCAAGGATGTTTGCTTTCCCCCACACTGTTTAATGTATTCCTTGAACGGATCATGGAAGATGCCTTGGAAGACCACGAAGGCACAGTTTCCATCGGTGGTAGAACCATCACCAACCTGCGATTCACAGATGACATCGATGGCCTGGCAGGAAATGAGGATGAACTATTGAGCCTTGTCCAACACTTAGATAAAGCGGCTTCAGCGTACGGCATGGAGATCAATGCCGAGAAAACCAAGCTGATGACGAACAGTACCCAAGGTATCTCCTCAGACATCAGAGTCAGCGGAACACCCCTAGAGACAGTAAAAAATTTCAAATATCTTGGGTCCATCATTTCCGATGAAGGCTCAAAACCAGAAGTAATGGCTAGGATAGCACAAACAACAGCTGCGCTTTCGAAGCTCCAAACTATTTGGAAAGATAAGAACATCAGTCTGCGCTCAAGGATCCACCTAATGCGCTCCCTCGCAATATCAATCTTTTTATATGCCTGCGAAACCTGGACACTCAATGCGGATTTACAAAGAAGAATCCTTGCAACAGAAATGAGATGCTACCGAAAGATCCTTGGCATCCACTACACAGACCATGTGACAAATGAAGAGGTCTTAAATAAAATACAACAGGCAATAGGACCACATGACAACCTTCTTACTGTCTTCAAGAAACGGAAACTGAGATGGTACGGACACGTGTCTCGCTCTACTGGCCTCGCAAAGACCATCATGCAAAGGACGGTAAGAGGAAGCCGCAAACGGGGAAGACAACGAAGGAGATGGGAGGATGATATCCATGATTGGACAGGCTTGAACCTGGCAGCATCCCAGAGAGCAGTGGAGGACAGAGACGGATGGAGAAGCGTGGTGGTTAAATCTTCGCAGGCGCCCCAACGACCTCAAAAGAGGTCACGGGATAGGTGAGGTGAGGTGAGGTGAGTACCTGACACTCCATCATGTACTCTCCACTCTCCAGAAGATACAGGTTCTCCATCCAGGCTCAGCACTGAACCTGTTATGGATACTACAATGGTCGGAATTTATGATTCATGATGGCTGAAGGGATGATTCCAGTACTTCGTGGGAAGACTGAAAAATGAAACGGAGATTCGCTCTTGGCAGGATGTATCCAAGGTGCATGCCCCAGATCTTGTTCGCATATATCATGCACAATTCCCTTCAAAACCACATCCTGATCGTCAGACTTGGGGGAAGGGCCCTGCGGTGAGGAATAGTGTTGTGACTGAAAGGATCGATCCTGCTGTGAGTTTTGACTCTGATGACGAAAGGCTGGAGCCTGCTGTGAATGTGGAGTCCGAATTATTAGAGGACACAGATGTGAGCCAGGAGGATGAGAGTTTATCACAGAGACAACCCCCCTCAGAGCCTTTGACGTCATTCATGCCAGCAACTGATCCACAAAATGAGTCAGAGGCTTCGAGTGGGGAAACTGACAGATCGTGGCTTGATGCTAGAACCAGGAGGAGACTGAAACGTCAAGCTGAGGGGAGGCGTCAAGCCAGATATTGATTAGAGAGACTGACACGCCCATCCAGGTGATTTAAGGAGGCGTGATGATTCTCAAACTTTGCTTAGAAGCAAAGTGTTAGATGAGTCGAAAGCATACGTGTGGAGCGGCCTCTGTGATTGATGAACAATTCCGAATTACCAGACAGATTCCGGGAAGTCTGCCAAGGACTGGAAAAACAGTTTCTTTTAAACCTTTTTAGTCTGGTTTTGTTCTTGTTTGAATATTTTGAACTCTGGAACTCTGTATGCTCACTTGAGAAAATAGGTGAGTCATTATATATATATATATATGGATCTTTGGTTATTCGGGTTTTCTCCCGCGTAAGATTGGAAGTATCTAGGCAACGTTTCGATGAAGTCTCATTCATCATCTTCAGGCTTGGTCTTCAGCTCTGTGCTTCTCAGAGTGATGTGAGCTTGCAGCTGCTTCTTCCTTTTAACTGCTCCTGGGGGTGTGACTTGATTGGCTGGGGGCTTGGCTGTGTTCTGATTGGATGGGGGGGTGTTCTCATTGGTTGGGATTTGGCTGTGTTCTGATTGGTTGGGGGGTTGGCTGTGTTCTGATTGGCTGGAGGCGTTTTCTGTTCAGGTGGGGGCTTGATTGTGCTCAGGTTAGTCTTAGTTGCTGGAAGGTTTGAGCTGGTGAGCTGTGATCTTGCTGTTTGGCTTCGAGTTCGTGGTCGTGCTGCATCTTCATGGTGGGGGTCAGTTCACTTCATGTATGGCTCAGAGGGGTTGAGGTGGGTAGTGATGCAGCTGCAGTGCAGCCTCTGGTCCGTGGTCGTGTTTCATCTTCTGTGTGGGTGTGAGTCTGCTTTCTACGTGGAAGTGTGGTGGTGACATCTTGTGTGGCTATCAGGGGTGTGGGTCTGGTGTCATTCTTCATGTTAGGTACGCGTCTGTTCATGAGGGCGGGTTTCCAAATGGCTGGTAGGCGGGAGGCATCATCTCGTTTATTCATGCTGTGTGGGCGTTTTTCTATCTCTATGGCTTCTCTGATGATTCTGCTGCTGAAGTGTTCGGTTTTGGCGATAGTTCTGGTATTTTTAAAGTCAATCTCATGTCCTGTGGCCAATTCCGTAGCTGAGACACTCATCTCCAGAACAAATTGCTTAGCCGATGAACAACACCTAGAGACCGAACTACACACTCTCACCGGCGTGCTGACAGCCAATGGATTCCAAAGAAAGAAGATCACCCACCTAATCCAAAAAGAAACCCCAGCCAAAATCCAAGACAAAGAACAAGAGAATGGCAAAGCCCTCCTCCCATATATAAAAGGCACTACGGACAAAATCAGCAAGATCCTCCAAAAACACAACATTAAGACAGCATTCTGCACTAACAGAAAGATATCCACCATCCTAAGAAACCCTAAGAACAGAATCGAGTTAGAAAATCAAGGAGTATACGAAATCCCTTGCATTGCCTGCCCCACCACATACATTGGACAGACTAACAGAAGAATAGGTGCACGCATTGAAGAACATAAGAACTCAATCAAAAAGGAAGAACCGACCTCTTCCCTGGTCTAACACCTCAAAGCCACAGGACATGAGATTGACTTTAAAAAACCAGAACTATCGCCAAAACCGAACACTTCAGCAGCAGAATCATCAGAGAAGCCATAGAGATAGAAAAACGCCCACACAGCATGAATAAACGAGATGATGCCTCCCGCCTACCAGCCATTTGGAAACCCGCCCTCATGAACAGACGCGTACCTAACATGAAGAATGACACCAGACCCACACCCCTGATAGCCACACAAGATGCCACCACCACACTTCCACGTAGAAAGCAGACTCACACCCACACAGAAGATGAAACACGACCACGGACCAGAAGCTGCACTGCAGCTGCATCACTACCCACCTCAAACCCCTCTGAGCCATACATGAAGCGAACTGACCCCCACCATGAAGATGCAGCACGACCACGAACTCGAAGCCAAACAGCAAGATCACAGCTCACCAGCTCAAACCTTCCAGCAACTAAGACTAACCTGAGCACAATCAAGCCCCCACCTGAACAGAACACGCCTCCAGAATCAGAACACAGCCAACCCCCCAACCAATCAGAACACAGCCAAACCCCCAACCAATGAGAACACCCCCCCATCCAATCAGAACACAGCCAAGCCCCCAGCCAATCAAGTCACACCCCCAGGAGCAGTTAAAAGGAAGAAGCAGCTGCAAGCTCACATCACTCTGAGAAGCACAGAGCTGAAGACCAAGCCTGAAGATGATGAATGAGACTTCATCGAAACGTTGCCTAGATACTTCCAATCTTACGCGGGAGAAAACCCGAATAACCAAAGATCCACATACAAGTACCCGCGAGAACCTCAGAAAATATATATATATATATATATATATATATATATATATATATATATATATATATATATATATATATATATATAAAATTTTTTCTTTTTAAGAATATAGTGTCTATTTTAAGAATGTACCAAGCAGAATTTGATTGGAAGTTATGTATTATATTGAATGCTATAATCTTAAAGCTATACATTGAAGCTTAAATAAGAGCTTGAATGGGTAAAATTAAAGGATATAATGGTGTCATACTCTAATTGGTAACTACAGGGAAAAATTTGCTTAATAAGAAAAGATAATGTAAAATTGTAACAGGACAGACAAAAGTATAAATATAATGATTTGAATTGAGATAATTAAAACAAAGTTGAGAAAATTAGAAGAGGGGGAAAACTATGTAGAAAATATAAAATGGTAATAAGATATGGAATAAAATATAAAAATGAGCATGAAATTGAGTTTTGTGTCTGTATGAAGAAGTGATAACCTGGGACCATGTTATTTTCAAAAAAGATGTGTTATTTGTATTTTGTTTTTGTGAAAACCAAAAAAAAAATTTCAAAAAAAAAAAAAAAAAGAATGCTCCATTTATTCAAGCTTGGTCTTATTTTCCTGGGTTACGTGTGCAACCTCCAAAACAAAACATGGGGCTGTAACTGTGTGTGCAAAAATGCCTAACAAAAGTGAGAAATGTTCATGAGCATACAGAAGATGCCTGTGCTTTGCTTTGCAGAATGCCCACATCCTGTTCATTTACGTAAGATGGCAAGATATCCATGGAAACACTGATGTTTATAGCCATTGTGTTGTCTACCCAGCAATAAAGAGGTCCTGAGTTTACAGCAGAAAGAAGCCTTAGAAATACAAAAGGATACAGCAAAACATTACTTGGATCTACCAATAAATAAAAAATAACGCTTAAGCTATAGACAGGAGTGGCGCTTTCTTGTTAGTCCTTCTTTCTTAATTCTGAATACAGAGAATAGATACAAATACACTGTATTCTTCCATTGTGATATAAAAAGAAAATTCATCATGTTGTGAATCTGTAAAATATAGTGACCATTTTTAGTGGCTGTTACTGTTTATTGCATCTCAGGAAATGATAAACGTATTGTAGGTAACAATATATTACTACTGTGTTGATTAGCATTATCTTTAGTAAGAAGGTAAGAGATTACCTTCCAGATTTTCAAGATGATAATTGTAGCTTGTTTTATCCCCATTGACAATGATGATTGGACTGAAGTCTACTTTTGATTTTCAAGGACCAAGTGAAGCTTTAAAGTAATGTCACTCTAGGCCTAGTCTAAAATCTAGTCTAAGTATTAGATTGCATTGGCTCAGAAGCCTCTTCCATTCCACTATCTGTCCACAAGGATCCATTGGAACTTTTGCGATTTCTACAGATAGGCTAAAAAGACAATGGGTCACAATTTAGTCTTACGAGATATTCTTCCTCTGACACCAGCGTTTCTCTTTTTTAATCTTCCATAGCTTGGGGCAAACAAGCTTCTCCTCTGTTTTTTGCTACCACAGACTAGTACTTCTTGGAATAGCATAAATCATATTGCACTTGATCCATTTAAAATGTCTACTTCCTGACAAACCCCATAGAAATGAATATAATTTAGCTTGAAACAAGGTAAGTAAATGTGCATGAAGGGCTCTGGTGAGCCATATCCATATCCTATGAGAGCTGGCTCTTGAATGATAATAATTAATGGAGGCAAAGTATTTTTACATAACCGTTTATGTTTAATGCCTCTTTTTGCTGGGAGCAGAAATATTCTCTTTAGGAATCCTTATTAATATAATTAGGTGTTCCACACGATAAATACAATGTTCGCTAATTTATATTCTTTAAAATCTAATGTAGAATCGTTGTCTCATTTTGGGCAGAGCTAACACATCTATGTTTAAACTCATGTTTTTATCTGGCTATTTCAATTTCTACGAATTGAGTCTTCTTCCCCTGTTTGTGTTTGTAGACATTGTGACATGCTTAGCCATGGATTTCTGTGGGATCCATTTAATTTCAGGCTCAAGGGACACCACTTGTATGGTGTGGCAAATAGTTCAGCAGGTGAGTTGGCTTTTGTGGAACTCTGCAAGCCGTTTGTGCTGTGGGATGCCATGTTTTCTGATTGCATTAATTTACAGATGGGACAGAAAGATCAGAAAGTCAGGTATAGTATATTTGTCCAAATGTTATAAAATATAAAAGGGTTACTTGAGTCTAACATAGTTGGGAATTTGTAGAGGGCTTATAGAACCATGAGGGATACATTGTGGCATATCTGATAAAAGAAGTACTTGTGCATGAAAACTTACATGAACATGAAAATCACTGGGGTGAGGTGAGATAAGATGGGAGCCCAGTGATGGCATTTGCATTGCTAATGAATGAGAGAGGATTTGTTTTGGGCTGCTGTTTTTGTTTGGTTTCATTATGACTTTGTGCTGCTCAGAATTGTGATGGGTAGCCATGCAAGTCTTTTTAAATAAATCAATAAAAATAAATTTATAAAAAGGCCTTTGTCCTTTGTCCACTATTTAGTCAGTGCTTTAAATGTAAGTGCAAAATAGAACTCTTGCTGTATAGGTTAGTTCTGAGGCACAAGTGAAGAAATAATTCCTTTTTATTCTTTTATACATCCTGAGATTAAGTTTTCTTTTTGGATTTTTTGAGCTAAAGTGTTGCTTGTGACTCTGAAGAATAAATTGAATTGATACGTTTTTCTCCTGTTTTATCTGTTTTGTTTACTTATTTTGGTAGCAGTTTCAGAAGATCCAGTTTTGTTTTCATCATGGCCAATAAAATGGCAACTCAACACCTGCTAGCTGCCATTTTATTAGCAACTATGAGCTGCATTTTATTTTACCTTGGATGAAATAAATCTGCCTTTATACCATTACCTTACCTTTATTAGCTGCATTTTATTTTACCTTTGGTGACTTTCTAAAACTTACAGCTATCATAATAAACTAGAGCCCAGTTTGAAGCAATGTTATAAGTGGGTCTAAATAGTAGACTAATGACAATCATGATGGTAGTGAGCAGGAAGAGGTAGGCCTTTCCTTCCTTGGCTACAGAAGTTCTTTAGTCTCTGCCTTCATCTATAATAAGAATGTTTAATATATTAAGAAGCATTATGCTTCATTAAAGTAGAAAGTTTAGGAAAAATGTTGTCAGGTTTGGGGCAGATATGCTGCTTTGAAAATATCTTGTTTTTTAATATAACTGCTTCTTTCCAATAATTAACTACAGGGAGGAGTACCAATAGGATTGGCTCCTAAACCTTTGCAGATTCTCTATGGCCATACCAATGAAGTGTCTTCAGTTGGCATCAGTACAGAACTGGACATGGCAGTGTCAGGTGCCAGGGTATGCTTGCTTGTTTGTTTACTAAGTCTTCATTCAAAATAAGGAAAATTGCTTCCCTGGCTTAAAGTACCTAATCAGTCTCAAGTGAACCTTGAATATGCAATTCATTCTTACCAGGCCGTTTACATTTCTAAGTTGTTCCCTTGTAGTAAATGAGCTAGCCCACTTCTTTGGAAGTATTTCCCTTTTTGCACATCTGCTTCCAGGCAAATACATGCATGATAACTTACTGGCAAACATTCAACATAGGACCATTTTGGAGTTTGGTTTTAAAAAAGGTCTTCTATTTTGTATTTCCAAAAACATTCTTCTTTCCTCTCTTCTGCAGAGAATGTATTCAACAAAATATATAGAATGTTACAATGTGGATGCATAATGAACAGTTGAGGCTGAGAGGAACTGCATTATTTAAAAATCATTAATATAAAGTGCTGTTATAAATAATTGCTGTTAAAAGTCTTATTTGCCTCATAAAACATTGCTTAGATAGGATAATAGGAACTGCAATGGAGCAGTGATTAGAATGCAGGCTACTTCTGCTGACTGCAGTTTGGCAGTTGGAATTTCACCAGGCTCAGGGTTGATTCTGTCTTCCATCCTTCCTTGGTGGGTAAAATGAGAACCCAGGTTGTTGGGGGCAATATGCTGACCCTGTAAATTGCTTAGAGAGGGCTGTAAAAACACTGGGAAGCAGTATACAAGCCTAAGTGCTATTGCTAGAATCCATTGAAAAATCTCTGCCTGGATGGATCTTTTCTGTGTGCCATTCTGGGCATGCTGACTATTGTATTAAAAGCACAGAGGCTAGTGTTACTACACTATGGTTCTCACATTCTTCCAGTTTTGAGATATCTCTGTTTGGTTTTAATAGGATGGAACTGTGATTGTCCACACAATTCAGAAGGGGCAACATATGAGGACTCTAAGGCCACCCTGTGAGAGTTCTCTCCAGATTATTGTTCCTAATCTGGCTGTATCTTGGGAAGGACACCTAGTTGTTCATACCAGCATAGAAGGAAAAACATCTCTCAAGGTATGAAGACAGCAGAATGCACAGGGGCTGCATTGTTTTTTTTCTAGAGGTGGAGGTAAATTAACTGCGGGATTGCAATAGTAATGGGAATTTCTTATTGTCATTCAGCATTCTCAAGGCTAGTCCTTCCCTCCATCACACCATGGAATGGTGCATATAAATGTATGTCTAGATACATACAAATATATACCTGTAATCTGGGGCTCATAATAGGTGTATATTTATGTTTACATAAACCATATATTCATGTTTTATTGTCCAGAAAAATAGGCAAAGAGAGATGTGGGAAAGTCCTTTCAATGTGTGAATTCAGTTACATAGATGTGGCTTAATCAAAATGCAGCAACTTTTGCCTGTACATGAATTAGTATGGACAAAGTATTGGAATTAATTCTTGACTGTGTCTCCTACCTCTATAGTGTAAGGTTGTGCAATTTATTTGGGAGGGAAAGGCTTTGCAACACACAGAAATGACAAAAGTAACTTTGGTCTGAGATTTACTGAAGCAGCCAAAGCTGTATCCAGGATGATGATACTGCTGGAGGGAAGCTTCTATAGCTCTTTTTCCCAAGCAAATCCCAGACATTTCACTGTCTCAGTCTAAGAATTTAGTATCTGTCAGATCTGTGTATCTACCATTCTTCAATGGAAGAAGAAGGGAGGGGGGAAGTTGGTACAAGTAAACCTTTTTGATGCAACCTGAATATATTAAATCCTATATTGATCCTGTATAACTTGCATATGATATACAACTGGAAGAGTGGAGCCAGATGTCCAGGACCTTGGCACCTCTTGAAGAGATAACAAGATGAGAAGGGACCATAAAAATTCCAACTCTGGAAGACTCTCCTGGGAACTCTGCTAAGATACGTTCCAGAGAAGGGGAGGGGGGAATTAACATGTTGGTTCTTTGTTTAACTAAATCCACATCTGAATAAGGGGAGGGATTTTAACTTCCTTTATCTATGACTGTATGTCTGGGGATATTTTAGACTCTGTTTCGCCTAGTGTTGAGATAAAATCCCTTTCAATAAAGGATTCCTTTTGAACCACTTGGTTTTCAGGAGTTCATTCTTTTCAATTAAAGGGAAAAAGTCTAATGCTTACAGAATCCCTATTAGCCTAAACCAAGGGCCTTCAAACTTGACAGCTTTAAGACTTGTGGACTTCAACTCCCAGAATTCCTCCTGCAGTCATGTTAGCTCAGGAATAGAATAGAATAGAATAGAATAGAATAGAATAGAATAGAATAGAATAGAATAGAATAGAATAGAATTCTTTATTGGCCAAGTGTTATTGGACACACAAGTCTTGGTGCAAATGCTTTCAGTGTACGTAAAAGATAAATTCATCACATTCGTCATACAATTCTGGGAGTTGAAGTCCACAAGTCTTAAACTTACCAAGTTTGAAGACCCTTGGCCTAAACTCAATGTTATGTAATAGAATTACCTATTTTGGCTGATTGAATGTTGCCTCTTAATAATATAATGTTATGGCTATATTTGATATGAATAAAAAGAGTCCTCCAGTCTACCAGCTTGGAGAGTAATATTTATGACGACGACGATTATTATTTATGATTATTATTGTTGTTATTATTATTATTATTATTATTATTATTATTATTATTATTATTATTATTATTATTGCTTAGCTTTAATTGCCTTTTCAGCAATGATCTTTTGCAAAATTGATTCCGGGGTAACGTTCAAAACCAAATGCCATCATGTATTTATAATTTAATTGGAAAAAAACAACTTTGAGTTGCGTGGTTGTCATTTTGCTTCTAGATATGCATCTTAGCAGTGTTGGAAAAATTGTGGCTTTCTCTTTTCCCAAATGTCAAGATACTGCTTAAGAATTTAGAGGTGGAGCCTAGTTGCCAAGTTGTAGAGACTCTTAGTAGATTTTAGCCTTTCATATCTACTCTTTCTTGAATGTAATTAGTTCTGCAACTGATATTCTGTAACATTCACTTTTTTGTAAATGTTGGCAACCTTTTATTTGCATGTCCTCTGCAGACTAAAATACAGTCATACTCTCCCAATTAAAAAATGGGTAGAATTTCACAAAGTCACCACATTTTGTAAGATTTTGTATTCTCATATACAAAATTTTAATTTCCATGGGATCTGAAATTAACAACCCCTAACTTACACCCTATCTACAAAATTTGATAACCTAGACATATTCCCACACTTGTATATGTAAATTTTATGTAAATTCAAAACCCTGAAGAGAGATTACATGCCATGGCAGCTTCTTTTTATAATGGTGCTACAAAAAATACTATTACAGAATTTAAAATTTATATGGGGAAATGTTGTTGCTCAAAGCTTTTCCCTCTCTTATTGTTTCTTTGATTTTCTGCCCAGGATAAGAATGCATTGCATCTCTACTCTGTGAATGGGAAGTATTTGGGCTCTGAGAGCTTGAAGGAAGAAGTGTCGGATCTTTGTGTGACTGGAGAGTATATTGTAATAGGGAGTCTACAGGGATTTCTCTCCATAAGAGATCTCTACAGGTAAAGGGAAGCTTGAAAAAGAAGACTTGTAATGTTGACAACTTCAGTCCTTGAGGGCCTACGATCAATCAGCAGTTCTCAATTCACAGTCTATGATCCTCCTCCACCAACTATTATTGTTTATATAGAAGGAATCATATGCTGAATACTAAGAAGCAAATTAATTCCTTGCTGGTTAGTTATGTGCTGTTTATGAATTTGAGCTCTTATGATTCCTTTAACTACTAATCATGCTTCGGAATATCAGGAAACAATTTATCTGAATCTGAGCCAACTTCCTGATTTGTGTTTTATTGCTGGTCACTACTGTTTTGTCCTTTTTGTCTTTCCACTCTAAACGTTTAGACAGAGCCGTAGTGAATACAGATAGTCCTCAACTTACGACTACGGTTGAATCCAAAATTTATGTTGCTGAGCAAGAAAGTTGTTAAGTGAGTTTTGCCCCATCTTACAACCTTTCTTGTCACTGTTGTTAAGTGAATCACTGCTTTGGTTAAGTTAGTAACATGCTTGTTATGTGAATCTGGTTTCCCCATTGACTTCTTATGTCAGAAGGTTACAAAAGATGAACATATGACCCTGGGACACTGCAGCTGTCATAAATACATGCCAGTTGCCAAGCATCTGAATTTTGATCACCTGACCATAGGGAAGCTTCTCAGCAGTAATGTGTGAAAAATTGTCATAAATCACTTTTTTCAGTACAATTTATAAAATTCAAAGTGTAACTTTGAATGGTCAATAAATGAATGGTTGTAAGTTGTGGAGTTCATTATTTCATGTTACATTGTGGTAGTTGCTGTGGCTACTTTTCTAGTTCTGCTGGGTACTTCTGGTTAATTGTTGACAACTGTCCATTCCAAATTTCCTTCTGTAGTTCATACAAATGCACACTACACCAAAACACCATTTTTGAGGAGAATTCTGAGAAATTGGGTGGGGGGAGAGATACAAGTACAGTCAAGAGCAGATGTTGCACAATTAGCTTTATTTAGCATGAATCTGAATCCAATCAATAACAGTTATTCGATTTTCAGTGAACTCCCTTGTATCAGCCAATTGGGAACAGAAACAAGTTATATTTTTTGTTTGAGTAGTGCACCATGTCCTAGATACAGGTATCAAATTAGAAACTCAGTACATAATGCTTCATAAGACTTGCTGGTAGATGTCAGCAATTTCTATCTTTTAATATAAATTGCCCATTTAGTGCTTTTTGGTCTGCTGTAAATAATTAATGTTTGTTATTTCTTTATTTCAGCCTGAGCCTTAGCTCCTCCCCTTTAGCCATGCGGCTGCCAATTCATTGTGTCTCTGTTACCAAAGAGTTCAGCCACATTCTGGTGGGTCTCGATGATGGCAAGTTGATTATCATTGGTGTTGGAAAGCCAGCAGAGGTAAAACCTACCATCAAGAACTTTATCTACCGAACAATGGGAAGCTCATTTATTTCTGCTTTCCGGCTGAGCAAGCGATCACTTCTGTGGCAGGGCAAACTTCAAAGCAAATTTGACCTTTCAGAAGGAAAGAAATAATTCCCAAGACATTCTTAGAGGTTCTTTAACAGGACTGATACAACAAAAAGAGGGAATGGAGAGGGGAACCCACAGGGGGAAAGGTGCTGAACTAACATACAAATTTTATTGACTTAGCCTGAATGTCTAAGAGTGCTTTCTAACTGGAGTGAACTGCTTAGTGCCACCTGCCATTTAATACTTAATTCTCAACATTAACCTGTTACCACTGTTTAAAATGAATGACATTAGCTTCTAGAAGAGCACTGAATAGACAACAGTGGGCTACTTTGGAACCATTGTGGCTTTGCTTAGCTGCATTCCTACTCTATTTTTTAAAAAAAATGCTATTACAGATCCATCTTTTTGTTGTTAATTAGATTTATGCAAAGGGCACTGCTTCTCATCCTCGGAGTGGATGCAAACTACTTGGATGCCAACTAAAATTATACAGTGTTTATTGGGCATTTCCTTTAGTCTACAGCACAAAAGGGATATCACCAAAATATTTTCTAGAGCAAGTGAAGCAAAGCCCTTCAATGACCCACTGGGCTTTCTGAGCTGATGGAACACTGCATTATGGCGTCTGTGAAAATGATTCTCCTAATTTCGGAGAGATGCCTACTAGTATTTTCTTAACTCAAGCAAACCTCTGCATTAATCTCTTCAGAAGAAACCAGGAAATGATTGATGCTTATTAGTTTTATTGAGGACGATATAAAAACTTTGCAGGCTGTCTCTCAAGTGTTACATTGGGGGAGGTGTCTAAGCCCTTTTCAAATCTCTGGAATATCCAGGTTATAACTGATATCTAAGCCATTCATTCTCTTAGGTCAAATTGTCAAGGTGAAGTCAACCTTTGACTTCATTCAAAGTCAGACACAGTCAAATGTTGCACTATTATCATGATTAGTTAAATTATTTACTTGCCAAAAAGATGTGTGTTGTTTACCACAAAACTAGTATGCCTTTAATTGCACAACCCAGCCAGGTCATTTGATTGCTGACCTAGGTTTTGAGTCTTTCTTATTTATTTACTTATTTATTGCATTATAAATTGCATCATTTAACACTAACTGTTTGCACTGATTAAGATTAATGTATAGGTTTCCCACCACAGTAATTTTCTTCTTCCATTCCCTGTTTTTGCTGTTATTTTTCAAACATTGTCAAGTGTTTTACCTCTAAACATATGGTGTAAAGACTATGTGTTCATTTAGTATTAGCTCCAAACCATATTTAAAAGACTGCCTGGTGAAGTCGTTCAGTTTGCAACATTAAACAAAACTGATTGTTTTATAGAAGTTCTTTTTTGTTTATATTTTAAAACCAAATAGCGACAAAAAGTACCATAATCTTGATATATATATTCTGTTTTCTTCAGCCTACAAAGCTTTTTAGGGCATTCAAGGATGCCTCTTTAAAATCACTTGACAATGTGACTCTAACAATGTATTTGAGAGAATTCCACTTTGTGCCCTCTATTTGTTTTCCTTAGGATTGTCCAAACACTGAAATACTTTAGAAATAAATGGCCGTTGTGTTGTGTATATGTGCTCTATCTTTTGCTGTCTGCGCTTCTGTAGAACCATCTGAAGTTTTTATTTAATTTATCCCCCTTATCCCACTTTCCCCTTCCTTTTTGTGTCTCTGGCTTACTTTAAACAGATGCGTGCTGGCCAACTCTCCCGAAAATTGTGGGGTTCAAGCAAACGGATCAGTCAGATTTCATCTGGAGAAACTGAATATAATACTCAAGATTCCATGTGATATCTGCTACTATCATCTTTTGGGATTCATACATTTATTTAATCTTCCAATCATACCTCCCAACTTTCTCAGTTATATTGCAACTACAGCACAATTTCTACAGGCACATATGTATATTAGTATACAACACTTATTTTGTTGTGCGAAGTAGAAGCAATAAGCTCATTCAATCTTTTTAATTCAATCTTTTTAAACACATTGTGAGCAGTGGTGGGATTCAATTTTTTTTTACTACTGGTTCTGTGGGCGTGGCTTGGTGGGTGTGGCAGGGGAAGGATACTGTAAAATCTCCAGTCAGCGGGGGTATTTGCTGGTTCTCCAGACTGTTCAAAATTTCCGCTACCAGTTCTCCAGAACTGGTCAGAACCTGCTGAATACCACCACTGATTGTGAGATTAGACAGATAGATAGATACACAGATAGATAAATGGACAGCCAGACAGACAGATTGTAAGTATGGGTGTATATGTTTGTGTTTTAAAGTGAATGCTGAAAATTTAACTGACATATGACAAACCAGTAGATTTTAACTATCAACAATGTAAAATATTTTGACAGTCACTAAATTTGCTTGTAATTACTGACAGTTGGACATAAATGTCAGAATCAGTAATTATGTGGCTATTCATTATAACATTATTCTGTACCCTCCTTTACATAACCTGCTGCTGTTTTGGCATAATAGAATTCACAGTTTGTGTTCAAAGTGGCCTTGGCCACTGGAAAAGTAGTTGCTGTCATGCCAAAAAAGAATTAGAGATCTAGTTTTTATGTCCTCCTTGACAAAAGGAGCCTTCTGGATCTTGGTCAATGTCTCTATACATTATTTAACTATATAAATCAACAAAACAATTATTTTAAAAAAACCCAATGCCTTTGTAGCTCTTGGAAACTGAAAGAGAATTTTATTTAAACTCACCTATTTAAGGTGGGAAAAGGGTGGCTGTCAGTGCAATTTGCTGTACTCAGAAGTAAGCTTTCTGAAAGTAGATCTGTTGAACAGGTTGAAGGTGCAAGTTGAATAGTTAATATATGAACATAAATGACAAAAATAGAGGACCAACAGATGAGTTCTTAATTTTGTGGGATTTAGCACAGAAGTTTCATTCTTCAGGGTATCTGATTCAGTATTATTAAATGGTAACTGAAACCATTTTTCCTGCTAAATATTAAATTTGAGTATTAATACATTAATGTACTCCATGCATAAAAACTTTGGGATAGTCCTCCTGATTTTACATTTGCAATAGCAGGGAGAGGGAGATACCATGTATAGGGCTAGATAGTTCTTTTGGTCAGAAAATGGTAGCTTATCAGCTTTGCTTGGTTCTTTAAGGGCCAGTGTATATACACATGATTGAATCTCATCTTACACATCTGAAAGAGCTACTAGTTCTATGCTGTAAATGGTAATCATTTTTATAATTGAATTATGCAGAATTATGGTATAATAACATTTCTTAACTGTACAAATTATTTCAGTGCTGGGAAATGTAAATAAGAGATGCTACAAATATATATATCTTCTCTATTTCTCCAGGTTTTATTTTGCACAGTGTGAATTGTAATCCTGAGGGTTTATTTTAAAACAAATTGGATGTTAAATATAGGCAATTGTGTAATGGGAAAATGATGCAGTTTTAGCCTTGGTTGCAAAGTCTTTGAGTTGACAATTTTCTGATTCCTCAAGTGAAAAACATCTTTTTGTTATAATACCTTTTTACGTTCACTGTTGTAAGAAAAATTGCAGGCTTATCAAGAGCAGAGTACATGAATATTCTAGTGGTGCCATATACACCTTATGGAGGTGGATTTATAACTTTCTCCTGGTTCCTTTGAGGCTCAAAAGTTGAATTACAAGAGAAACACAAGAAAAGTTAACCCTTAATTTTGGGTTGAAATTTTGTAGACTGTATCACTGATACAGATCATTCATTTTTATTATTATTTCTTCAAAGATTGTATTGTCTTTTATTCTGCTTAGATACATACATTTTAAAATATCTTTCTTTAGTCTAAGCTTCAATCTTTTCCTTGGATAAGACTAATTGAAGTTAACGGAACTAATATTTAAGGAGATATGCAGAATGTTCTGGAAAAATGTTAAATTTTACTAATTTTGGGTGTAAAATAATTGTGGGCAAAAAGCAGACTTGGGGTTAATCTTAAAGTTAAGCAGAGTCTGGACTGTTTAGTACATAGATGGAAATAGTTGTGGGAACTCCAGAGTTGTGAAGTAGATAAGGAAGTTGAAAGCACAGCCCAGAAGAAGAGAACTGTAAGCTATTTCTGAATTGTTGCCAAGAAAGTGATATAGATATATCTATGAAGTCACCAGGAGCTCTACTGAAAGTTGACTTGACTTTTTCAACAATCTTATAGAAGAGTCTAAAGAAAGATTGAACTTCAAAATATGTTAAAATATGTATGAGAAAGTTGGAATAGAAAACATTAGCATTACCAAAGATAATCAAAAAGCATTTGATGTTTTTGACGTGAAGTTGGGTTGTGAGAATTTAAAAAATGAAGGATTATTAATCAATGTTGCAGACTGAACCATTTCTGTAAAAGCATCTAGATGCTAGATTTAAATATGGACTGCATGTAAAGGATATTCTAGGGCATTATATTAATGGTTTTGCAGTTGTATATTTGATATGTATATATTTTGAAATGTGTTTAAAATTTCAGAGAGATTTCAAGTGAGCCAATTAGAAGACCTCCATTCCAGGAAAATAATGTATATTTTTTATATAAAGCTCTCTTATATGAGCTTCAAAAAGCCTCTTGCTAGAAATTTCTCAGCTATTTACCAGAGCCTACAGAACATTTTGGTTTCTTGGAAATAATTTATAATTTAAAAAATGAAACGTTAGTGTATATTCAAAAATAACCACATTCTTAAAATGGTTTTTTATTAAAATCTGGTAGCGGAAGCCATCCAAATGTCCTTTCTAAATGCGCTATGATTATTTATTTATTCAAGATGTGCAAAAGATTTTCTGGGCTCTTTGCTATATAAGGCTCAGAATAGTTTTGACAATTAGTAATTTTAATTCTTGTTTTAGTAACTGTATTTTATATAGTTATTCATGTACTTCTTTTAGGATGCAGAAAGTGTCTCAAAATGGATTTAATATCTGTTCTAACAAAAATATATGAAATATCAGATGTCATTCTCTCAACATTTTACAAAAAGCAAATACCGTATATACTCGAGTATAAATCGAGTTTTTCAGCCCATTTTTTGTGCTGAAAAAACCGCCCTCGACTTATACTCGAGTCAGATTCCCCTCTGAAAAAAAAATGGTGTGGAGCTCCGAAGCTGGGCAGCCGCTTCCCTGCTTCCGTGTTTCCTTTGCAACTTTTAAGCATGGGAGGGGGAGGCTTTTCTGAGCTCTAGGCTGAAAAAGCAACGCGAGCCGAGGTCGCTCCACTCAGTTTCATTTCCTCAGCTCCAGCTGCTTTCAGTCCACTCGGGAGGAGGGGGAGGGGGAGGAGGAGGGGGAGGCTTTTCTGAGCTTTAGGCTGAAAAAGCAACGCGAGCTGAGGTCGCTCCACTCAGTTTCATTTCCTCAGCTCCAGCTGCTTTCAGTCCACTCGGGAGGAGGGGGAGGCTTTTCTGAGCTCTAGGCTGAAAAAGCAACGCGAGCTGAGGTCGCTCCACTCAGTTTCATTTCCTCAGCTCCAGCTGCTTTCAGTCCACTCGGGAGGAGGGGGAGGGGGAGGAGGAGGAGGAGGGGGAGGCTTTTCTGAGCTTTAGGCTGAAAAAGCAACGCGAGCGGAGGTCGCTCCACTCAGTTTCATTTCCTCAGCTCCAGCTGCTTTCAGTCCACTCGGGAGGAGGGGGAGGGGGAGAAGGAGGGCGAGGCTTTTCTGAGCTTTAGGCTGAGAAAGCAACGCAAGTGGAGGTCGCTCCACTCAGTTTCATTTCCTCAGCTCCAGCTGCTTTCAGTCCACTCGGGAGGAGGGGGAGGAGGGGGGGAGAGAGAGATCATAAGAACGGCTCTTGGTTTTTTCTTGCAAGGGAGAGAGTGACTCCTGCCTACCACTGTCATCATCATCATCTTTTGCGTTAGTGAATCAATCAAACCTTTCATGATAGTGAGATCGTTTCCCAAATTTCCCTAAAATCAGGGAAGAAATCAGAAACAAACCCTTGGGCTGAGAATAAGCTTGTTCCTATGATGCCATTTTTGTTCACTTCAGTGTGAAAAGTGTGAAAAAACACACTTCTTTTTCTTCATCTTCTTGTTCCCTATTTACTGGTCTCTTTCAAAGAGGAAATTGTGAACATCAAACTTATTCTCAACTGTCCTAGTGAAAGTTTTTATTGGCATCTATTTTTATTTTTGAAATTTACCAGTAGCTGCTGCATTTCCCACCCTCGACTTATACTCGAGTCAATAAGTTTTCCCAGTTTTTTGTGGTAAAATTGGGTGCCTCGACTTATATTCGGGTCGACTTATACTCGAGTATATACGGTATTAATTTGCATTAGTTTTGGTGATAATTTACTAGTGTAGAGAATGACACCCCCCTCCCCCAATAATGCAAATTAATATTTCCTTTTTGTAAGATGTTGTTTATGGGAATCAACACTAAAAATAGATTCAATGGTGTACTATAATACAAATTCACATTTTGTTTCCAAAGATACTACAGAATTGATGATGTTCCATAGCATGTGAGGGAGGCCCCAGAATCAATCAGTCAATCAATCACTGTTATCTTGGCTCAAATATTTTGTTGGGAGCAGGTGCCTGCAACACTCATGTCTAGCTGTCTCCCTAGTTCCAAGGAGACATGCCTAGGACCAGAGCATGGTGGGAATGATTGTGGGCTTAAATCTGAAAATTATACATATGCATTATGTGATATTCTTCTGACTGGTGTTCCCACTGGTGCTCTAACTGGTGCCTTTGAATTGAGTTTGATACCTAGTAACTGGATGGATGCTTGCTATCTTGGCTGTCTTTAGAAAAAAGACTCTTGGTATATTAATTAACTTTTAATGTTTTCTTACAAGTGTCATACATTTGAATATCAGAAAAGTGCAGGATTAATATTTCTCAGTATTTAAATCAGGCTTTTTATAAAAACAACAACCCTTTCTCAATATTTGCTCAGTTTTTCCAGGACTGTGCTTATGTTCAGATCAGTCAGAGGATAGCACATTATAGCAACATTACACCTAACCAGTGCCTCTGCATTTGCTTAAAACATCACACTTAAAAGTAAAAAGAACATGAAGCCTTCTATATATGAGGGCAAATAATCTAATGCTGATTATTCTAATAATACAATCTTGACTTCAAATGCCAAAAATGCCTTCAAATTTTAGATGGAAGTGTTTTGATATAATTAAATTTTACCTAGCCATCATGGAATGTTAAAACCTAGCTCTCAATCTTTTGTGCAATATCTTTTCTTTATTTCTGGTGCTTTTAAGATTAAATAATATTCTATTTAACGTTTAATGATTTTAAGCTTGTATGTATATTAGCTAACGGTGAACTGGTTTCTGTACAACATGGTGAGAAATGTTTTAAAAATTGCACTTTGTAGGATTTGTAATTTAAACCTTTTAAAAATGCTTGCATATTTTGTACATAAAATGATTGTCAAATTAGCTTTGTATATAACAAGGTTTGAAGCCAATTAAATTTTAAAAATGGACCTATGACTAGTCTCTTAATGAATAATAGAATTGTTTCCTATTTCCCAAAATACAGTGCCAGTGTATCTGGCTAGATACAGCCTCAAGGGCAGAATTCAGATGTCCATATGGACTTTTAACCTTCATTCTCCTGGAGAAAATAAATTCAAATGGTAGCAGTTCTGAGCATGTTCAGAAGAGAGACTGGAGTATGACTGGAGGGGCACAGTCTTTCGCTTGCCTGAAAAGAAGCTTAATTTGTATGTTTTTACTGAGCTTTGTGGACTTTTTTAGAGTAAAGCATTGCAAATTACAGAAAATACTAATTTTAGGCAGGAAAACAGATTGTGTATTTCAAAAATACATTTTAATCCTATAATTAACTTTTTAAAAAATGCAATATTTTCAGCTGGGAGGCAGGAGCCAGATCACTGTGCAGGTGGCAGTGGCCAGATGTTTTCATTCAAACAGGTTTGGGAAGTCATTGTCTCTCCTCCCATCCCTTCATGGAATAATAGGTGCATAATAGCAAAGAGCAGGGTTTTTGCAAGGTATGAACAACCTTTATGGATCTCTTACAGCACATCAATTGTAAGCCATAGTCCTTTACCACCAACTCACACTGTGGAAACTCTCAAGGACACTGGAGGGAAAATAAATCTAGTTGTGCTCATTGCTGGATATGTTTAGGAAATGTTCATTTCAGAAACAGCATTTTGTTGAATTTTCTATTAATGATTTCAAAAAGGACACCTTTTATATTTAAACAAAAAATAATGAAGCACATCATTAAACACTAGCTCATGGATTTCATTAAAAAAATCAGCAGTTGGCTTGGGGGAGTGGACTCTGCAAAGTATTCAATTTACTTCATTTACAAAGGGACAAAAGCCAACTAGAGTTGAGAGTCAGACGACATACAAATTTAACAAATTATTACTATATAACTCAACAATATAAAATCACAGCTGGCATTTCTTTAACTGGTATTGGTCTTCTAATGCAGAGGTTGCCCATCAGTGGTCCGTGAGAAAATTTTGGTGGTCCGCAGTGCACCTGTGTCTGCAACGGGTGCCACCAAGCCTCCTCCCATCGTGTTTCTCTTCCTCCTCGCCAGAAGCGCTCACATGCCCAGTGGGAAGGAGGAAGCTTGATGGGTGCCAGAGGGGTGGTGAGCACTTTGCTGATCCTGAGGGTAAGGGTTGAGCCTCCCCCTTGCAACATCTTCACCTGAGGGCATTGCTGGCAGCCGTTCAGCCTCCTCAATGCGCAGAGGCAGGATGCAACACAAGTTCAGAGATTCCTTTCCCCCCATCTCCACTCCCTCGCAGGCCAGGGAACACCCGGGAAGGGTTCCAATGCCACGATCTGCGTGCTACCCTCCCTCCCCACGTGCATCAGTCCATCTGCCACCAGTATCATCTCCTGTAGTCCTACCACCCCACCAGCCATCTACAGCCCATGGCTTGTTGGCCTCCAGACATCAGATTCCCACCACCCAGCACAGTTCAGAGGCTCACTTCCCCCCACCCCCAGGGACGGGGGTGGGGGGGAGAAAGAGTGAGAAAGGGAGGGAAGGGAAAGAGATATGAGAGAGAAATCCCAGTGTTTTGTTTTCTGTGAGAAATGGGTCCAAATGACTCTGAGTATATAAGGTTGCAGAAACAGGCAGCCAAGCTAAGTGCCTGAAGGACCCCATCCCATCAGTGGGAGTGCAGGTGCTTCAGCAAGCGGCATGCTGGATGTGGTCCATGGGATTTATAATTACGAGTTTGGTGGTCACTGTGGTCTAAAAGGTTGGCGACCCCTGTTCTAATGCCTTGATTGTGAATAAATCCAGATTTATTAAGACTAAAGAGACTTCAGACAGGATGAATTAGCTTTATACAATATTCCCATAAACCTCTGATTTAAAACTTTTATCCCAGTTCTTTTTTATTTTTATTATATACAAACAATCCATCTTTTGATTAAACAATGTATCTGGGTACAAATAATGTGCAACAACAATTACAATTTATACATATTCAAATATCCATACTCTATTCTTTATGCTACTATACATAATAGCATAACAAATCCCCTTCTTATATTTAATTCTTATTCCAATGGTTACTACTTCTCCCTAATATATTAAATTTATAATTTCCATTTTTGTTCTGCAGCCATTGATATCCCAATTCTTGAGTACACATATTTGGTAAGGAGAAAATCAGAAAGGTTTAGGTAATGGGTCTTTATTAGTCACACCACAATACATATGTTCTTGGACTCTTCCAGAGCCTTTATTTATATAATTTTTATTGTTCTACTTACTCTGTACTTTTCCCTTGTTCCATTCCCATTAATGTGCCTATCTCTAAAGAACTCCAGGACTGCAACATAACCTTAGTGTTTGCACATTACCATTACATAGTAACCCAAATGCAATTCTACTGTGTTCACATTTTATTTTTGTTTTGTTTTTGATAATTTACATTTATCTTGGATCTGAAATTTCTCTATCGCTTTTAAGCAAAGGAATTCTTCAAACAATGATCCCAAAATGTTATCTTGCAATCTGTTCAATAACAATTTAATTCCTGCCAACAATATAATTTTTTCTTCACATATCAGAATTGCTACTACAGACTGCTGCAATTCAAAGATGAATTTAAGCTCTTCAAGATCCTTGAAGTTACAATAGTCAAGAAACTGAGCTGGAGTCAAAAGATGGCTGAAATGTTGCTGTTATTAACTGGCTGTCAGATCTATGTATCTGCCATTCTTCAATGGAAGAAGGGGGGGAAGTTGATACAATTAATCCTTTTTGATGTAACCTGAATATATTAAATCTTATATTGATTCTGTATAACTTGCACATGATATACAACTGGAGGATTGGAGCCAGATGTCTAGAAACTTGTCACCTCTTGAAGAGAAAACAAGATGAGATGGGACCATACAAATTCCAGCTCTGGAAGATGCCCCTGGGAACTCTCCTAAGATCCCAGAGAAGGGGAGGGGGGAATTAACATGTTGGTTCTTTGTTTGACTAAATCCACATTTAAATAAGGAGAGGGATTCCAACTCCTTTTATTACTATATGCCTGGAAACATCTTAGACTCTGCTTTGACTAGTGCTGGTATTCACTCCCTTTCAATAAATGATTCCTTTTGAAATATCTAGCTTTCAGAAGTTGATTCTTTTCGGTTGAAGGGAAAAAGTCCAGTGCTTAAATAAAGCAGAGTCTGCAATAGAAGTCAACTCAGAGAGGAATTTTTTTTTAAATAAAAACTTCACTCTATCGAGGGGACCCTGCAAAAATGTCTGAATATAGCAAGGAGCAAGGGGAAGCTGAATGCTGGGGAGAAACTTTGACAACTCCCCAACCAGACACTGACTTGGTGTACCCCATCGAAGACAGTGAAGCTGCCAACGAAAATTCCACAAAGCCCTGGTGGTCTATAGGCCTAGGAAAGAGAAACAGCTGGGATGGAAGAACCAAGGGAGTAACCGTCACCCAGGGTAACCATAAACACGGGTGGAGATTGGAACTGGAGGCCCTATCTGATCAGGAAGAATGGATCAAGAAACCACTGGCAGATGACCGACTGAAACGGTACATAAAGCGCCTCATGAGGGAAGCCCTGGAAGACCTCAATGTGAGGGATGGACTGGGTCGCCAACGTAGGAGAGTGAGGGAACCAGAAGTTGGAAGAACCCAAGCCATCACCCCTGATCCAGCTGAGAATGATCGGGCAGTGGAACAAGCTGAAGGACCAGCAGCTTTACCAGGTACCCGATCCCTTCTCGCCCCAGAGCAGGGGATTAACCCGCCCCAACCCAGAGACATACAAGAAAGGTCCTGCCCTTAGGGGTAGAATTCAATGGGGAGCCCCAGACACTGGGATTTTTCCTGGCACAAGTCCTCACCTACATAGAAGTATATGGGAGGAATTCTGACCCAGGGGGCCCGAGTGTGAGTTGTCACCCTGGATCTAGAAGGGGCAGCAGCCAAATGAATGGTGACTCCACAATGTCAACACCCCAGAAATGAGGAATTTCGAGTGATTCAAGACATCCCTATGCCAGGAGTTCTGGTTCCACATGGCTTCAGTGGCAGTAGGAATTCACAACTGTCCGCGATTCCTGCTGTGCTTGCCGCCGAGGTGCCCCGATTCCAATGGGTCAGGGGGATATGGCTGCCCTGTAGAGGCAACCGAAGAGAGAGGGGAGCCGGACAGGGGGTTGGGGGTGTTGCAGACCCCCTCCTCGTCCAGAAAACCCCCTTTTTCCCAAGGTGGTGGAGCGACGGTCAGTAATGGCCGCCACAAAGAAGCCTGCAATCAGGTAAGATTGTGCTGGAAGAAGCAGGGAAAGTGAAAGTGCTGGCTGAGCTGGGTCAATCAACAAATCTTAAATATTCTGGAATTGAATTGCTTGAACTGCTGGAAGATACATTGTATCCCTAAGAGCGTTAAGCGGCGGAGAAAGCTGTTAAAGGGAAGAAACTTCTTTTTTTTTTTTTTCTTCACTCTCCCACCCCATAGAAACAGCAGATGAAGATTCAAAATTTATTTGGGCACTGAAGGTAAATTATTTTGAAAGTTAAAACCAAGGGACAAAGGATTCTTGGACATTGGATTTAATAATTTAAGAAATTGGAAAACCCTTATTGGAGGTATGGATTTCTGAACATTTAAAAAAAATTGTTGTTGTAAGTGAGAAGGGAGAGGAAAAAAAATTGGAGCAGAAGTTGAAAAAGGAGGAGATTGCCTAGAACTCTAAAGAAAGATATATTGTAATTGGACCTCTCTGATTAAACAGTAACCCCAGAAAGAGAAGTAGAAGAAAGAAAAAAAAAATATTAACTTTGGATCTTTTTTGGAATTATTCTTGATTAAAAATACTTGGGTGGTTGTTTTGGAAAAAGCTTCTCTCTTCATGATTTTGTGGATGAATTAAAAACTGAATATCAAAAATATAAAAAAGAAGAACAAGATGGAAAAGATACTTTGGGCACTCTATTTCAATTTCTAGAAATGGCGGTATGCACTTATGAAAAGTTGATTACGCAGCAGGACAACTGGGACAAAGAAGAAGAAGAAGCCATCTTTGATAAACAATGGGTTTTTTTGAGGAGGAGGAGGAGAAAGAGTGTTAAGTTCTGCGCATGGGTGCAAGGAACGGAGACGAGGCAGTGAACAGTGAACTTCAACTCTTTATTAATCATTCTGAACAGAGCAAAACCCTAGGGCAGCAGCAGCCCTTTTACAGGGTAGGCTGCTGACCTATTAGCCAATGAGAAACATGGAAGTGTTAAACCCCTGAACCAATGAGAGTGGCTCGTTAACAGCCAATCAGATTCCCCAGAACGGACCAATCTGATATCGCTATTATCGGCCAATCAGAAGTGCAGGATTAGAACCCTGCTTTTTCTTAAGGTTTGTTACTTTATTTAAGCGCCTTTATTAGTTCATAACATCCCTTCCCCTGGGGTTCCATTTGAGGGGTGCGGTGACGTAATCCCTAAGATATGTAGGTTGTTTTAACTGTCTATTAGATTTGCGCTGTCCCACCAGTTCCTGTCTGTAGTCCGGTTTCGGCGGGACATTTTTGGACATATCTGGTAGAGGCAGTTCCGCATCCTCACTGGACGACTCGGTGCCGCTAATTCTGTTGTTGTTGTCCTCCAATCTTTGCGGGCTTGCCTCTGTTGAGGTATTCCTCTGTGGCGAGGCCAATCCCCTCCCTGATTCTTCTTCATGTATTGTGCCCGATTGCTGACTTCTTTTGCTTCTGCTTTCCACCATCTCGAATTCGGTTTCTTTGACATCCCCTCCCCCCTCAGTTTGGGAGTCACAGGAACTGGGTTGTAGCCTAGAGCGAAGCTGATCTATATGGTGTTTCCATATTTTTCCATCCTAGGTTTGCACACAGTACGATCTGGGCCTGGTGGTTTGAATTACGGTTGCTTCGACGCATAATGGTTCGCCGGAGAGGTTTTTAGCGAAAACTAAGTCACCGACCTTAAACTCGCGGCATTTTCCGCTAGATCCACAGGGTTTCTCTGGCTCGTAGGATGGGTGGAGCCGGTCGAGGTGAGAATGGAGCTTGCGTCCCATCAACAGTTCAGCTGGAGTCTTATTGGTGACGCTGTGCGGAGTGATGTGTTGGAGTAGGAGTATTCTGTTTAGTTTGTCGTCAATGTCCCCATAGTCCATTTTGTAAAGGGTTTTTTTAACAAATTGTACCATGCGCTCGGCCCTGCCGTTAGCCGCAGGGTGCACTGGTGAAGTTAGCGCATGGCAGATACCCCGGTCCGCTAAGTATTGTTCAAACGCCAGGGCGGTGAACTGGGGTCCATTGTCAAAGACCAGGACGTCTGGCAGCCCATGTGTTGCGAATAGCCTATTCAATTTTCGGATGACGGACTCGGTTGTAGCATTCTTCATTTTGTGGATCTCGAGCCAGTTGGAATAGGCATCCACTATTAGGAGGAACATATGTACCTTAGTAGGTCCCACAAAGTCAACGTGGATGTGGGACCACGGCCCCTGGGGGGTTTCCCACTCTGTTGGAGTTGCTCTAGGTGGGGCACTGCTGACTTCTTGGCACTTTAGACAAGTCTTTACCCAGGCTTCGATCTGCTTGTCGATGCCCGGCCACCACGCGTAGCTTCGTGCGAGCGCTTTCATACGCACGATGCCGGGGTGACCGTCATGCAATGTTTTCAATACTGCTCCTTGTAACCGCTCTGGGATGACAACTCTATCTCCCCATAGGATGCAGCCTTTTTGCGAAAAAAGTTCTGTTTGCTGGTTTCTGAAAGGGGTGAAGTCGTCAGGGGTTTGTTCTATTGGCCATCCTCGTTCGACCCAGCTAAGGACAGGATCTCATTTTGTTTTGATTGCAATGTCTCTGGCTGTTAGCGGCGGTGAATGTAGCGTTTCAATCTGGAGTGTCGTAAGGGTTGGAGCTGGGTCGTCGATGGTTTCCAGAAGTGGGGCACGGCTCAATGCATCAGCGTGGGGAATGACTTTCCCCGGGCGATGTTATATTTTTCCATCCTAGGTTTGCACACAGTACGATCTTGACGCCAGACGGCAGGGATTAATTGTTTAAGGGTCTTCCAGGAAACCATCGAGAGGGACGATCCTGAATCGACTTCCATCACGCAAGGCTGGTTTTTGATGGCGACCTTCACTCGGATCTTCTTTGCATCTAGCGATGAAGCGTGACCGATTGTAATTGTTTGGTGTGCCTCTTCTTGTCTCGTTGAAGTGGCCAGTGTTTTATTTCTGTAGGAGTGGTTGTTCCATTGGTGGTTCAAATGTTCCCGACTCATAGGACGATTCCCTGTGGTCTGGCGGTAGTTGTTTCCCCTCTGAAGTGGGCTGGATCCTTGCTTGCTTCTACAGACCTTCCCGATGTGGCCTCTTTTCCCACAGAAATGGCAGAGTGCATCGAGGAATTTGCAGTCTGATCGTGGGTGGTTTGCCCCACAACCCGCACATTGGTGTGGTAGTCTTTGATTCTGCTGGTGGCGTTGGTCACGTTCAGACCGGAGCCGGTTGACCTCCTCATCACTTTCTGATGGCGATTCGAAGTCCTCATGGTGGGTCACTGTTGTGTGCCTCTCTAGGCGAGGTGAGGTATCACTGGTGAGTTGACGGATTGGTGTGTTGGTGCGGCACATTCAGGCGGCCGACTTCCTGGTTGCTTCTGCTGCAGTAGCGTCCTTGATGACATCAGCAAGGTTGATGTCCCCTTTGGCCATGATCTTGCTCTGTATCGTCTGGTCATCTAATCTCAGAATTATTCGGTCTCTCAGAGCTTCTTCGAGGTCTGCGAACTCACAGAGGCCTCCCAGGTTCCAGAGATCCGCGATGAAATCTGCAACGTTCTCTCCTTTCTGCTGGTCCCTCTGGTAAAATTCATGTCTTTGGACAAGCGTTGGTACAGCGGGTGCATAGTGGGCCCGTAGAAGGGGCGCGAGGACGTCCCAGTCCATGGTTTTCACGTCAGCCATTTTCACTAGTGCCTTGGTCATCTTCAAGATGGCAGGCCCGCAATGGGTCAGGAACACTACTCGCTTTTTCCCCGTAGTGGCATCCTTCTAGTTGTTGGTCTCCAGAAACATCTGGAACCGGTCTATGTACGAGTCCCAGTCTTCTTGTGCCGGGTCAAATGGAGCGGGTGGTATGGCGCCGCCGGACATGGTTTCCATTGTCAATGTGCCTTCAGCCACGTGCTCTGTTTGGTGCTCTGTAGTGTTCAGTCAGCTCTGATGTCTCCGCATCCCACCCTCGTCGCCAGTGTTAAGTTCTGCGCATGGGTGCAAGGAATGGAGATGAGGCAGTGAACAGTGAACTTCAACTCTTTATTAATCATTCTGAACAGAGCAAAACCCTAGGGCAGCAGCAGCCCTTTTATAGGGTAGGCTGTTGACCTATTAGCCAATGAGAAACATGGAAGTGTTAAACCCCTGAACCAATGAGAGTGGCTCATTAACAGCCAATCAGATTCCCCAGAACTGACCAATCTGATATCGCTATTATCGGCCAATCAGAAGTGCAGGATTAGAACCCTGCTTTTTCTTAAGGTTTATTACAACTTTATTTAAGCGCCTTTATTAGTTCATAACAAAGAGGATAAGAAAAAGGGGATTTTAAGGTTTGAAAAAACAATCAAAAAAGAGAAAAATGAGATGAAAGGTGGATGCAAGGTTAGAAAACAACAGAAAGGGAGTAAGAAAAGGGAGCAGGAGAGACAAAGGGGTAAAAAGGGCAAGGAGAAGAATAAGCAAGAGAGAAAGGTGGGGATGAGAAGCCTTAATGGTGGGAAGCAAGATTCAAAGAAAAAAAGCTTATTCAGAGACAATGGGTAAATTTAATTGAAAAAAAAAAGGGATTCTGGAAGGTACATAAGATTGTGTTTTTATATGTGTATCTAGAGTAAAATGCTTAAGATATAAATGAGTGTTAATATATATGATTAGTTTTCTTAATGATATGGATAGTGGTTATATAGGATTTTATTTAGTTATTGTTGTGTTTTTACCCTTCTTATAAAAGTTATTGTGTAACTTTAGAATGTACTAAACAGAATCCCAATATAAATTAAGTGTTATATTAAGTAATTTTAAGTTAGGGCAATGAGTTAAAGGCATCACTCCAATCAGTGTACAGGAGAAGTATATTAAAAGAAAAAAGATGAATGGATAGCTGGAAATAGAACAGACAAAGAATGATAAGTATTATGAACTGAATTGAGATAAATAAAATAAAATTAAGAGAGATAAAAGAGGGAAGAAGCTATATAGAAAATTGAAAATGGTTATAAGATATGGAATAATATATAAAGTGAATATGATTTTTGAATTTGTGTCTGTGTGAAGAGTTTTAAACCGGGATCAAGCAGCCTTCAGAAAAGATGTTTTAGGTGGGGTTTTTTTATGTTTTATGTTTTGTATTGTTTATGAAAGGCAATAAAATTTTAATTAGCAAGAAATATAATTTGGATAATTAGAATGAAAAGGAGAAGTTGGGATAAGATATGAAGTTAAACAGATAACGTAAATATCTATATTACAATTTGGAATTATTTTGTATGTTCTATTGGGGTTTTTTTAGAAAAGATTTCTTAAGTTGTTATGCCTTGATTGTTTGTGTATTGTTTTTGTAAAACTAATAAAATTTGTTAAAAAAAAAGACAGCCCTATGCCAGAGACCCTCTCGCTGATAGAAAAGCCCACAACCGCATTAGAGTTGTAAACCAAGGCCGCCGCCTGATAGCTGAGTACACCGAGGAATTTCGTGACCTGGCCAGGTGAGTTGACTGGCCAGAAGATATCCTTGTCTGTTCGTTCAAAGATGGACTCAATGATGACCTGTATGCTGCCTGCCTGGTCCGTGGGGCCCCAAACCTCCTGCATGAATGGTACCTGATGGCAGAGGAGGCAGAGATAGACATGACCTGAAACCAGTAGCACAGGCAAAGTCTAAAAAAAATCCCCACCCCAGGGAAAGCGGGAATTTTTCAAACCCCAAGCCACCATGACCCCAAGACCAGCTGGCTGCTTTAATTATGGAAGAGAGGGACACCATGCAGCAGAATGTCATTCAAAAAACCCTGCCAGAAAGCCAGACCACCCATCGGGGAAAACCTGGAAAATCCAATGCTCGAGGAAAAGAAACTGGCCTGAGAAGCTGAGAAGCTGTTAGGTTCTGTTCCCCCCCCCCCCCGACCCAGAGGAAGAAACCCCAAAGCCCCGAGGAGAGTCTAAAAGCGATCTGGAAGACAACCTACTGGTAAGCGACCCAATTGAACCAATCACTCTACCCCTAAAACTGTTTATCCCCAGCCAAGGGAAGGAGGAGGAAGTTGCAGCGTTACTGGATTCAGGATGCACCTGGTGCCTAATCAACCCCTCCCTAGCAGAGAAATTGGAAATCCAACTAAAGAAAATGGAAAATCTCATTGCTTTTTGCCAATTAGATGGAACTGGGGGGGGGGGGGGAGCCAGCCAGTTTTGCCACAGTACCAGTGAAAATAAGACTAGGGAACCATAGTGAGTTGCTCACATTCATTGTAGCACCAGGAATGAAAAGGCCACTAGTACTAGGACTCACATGGCTATGGAAATGGAATCCAAAAATAAACTGGGAGAGAGGAACCGTACAATTCCAGAAACATGTAGCATTTGCAAACAGCCCACAGGAAAGGAAAAGAAAAAACAGAGAAACAGCCATGGCCAGTCAGCCGGCTGAATCCATTAACATCCCCAACGAGTACCAGGATTTAGCCCAAGTATTTAGCGAGGATGCTTCTGATGAACTTCCACCCCATTGCACCACAGACTGCACCATTGAAATCCTACCAGGGACTAAACTTCCAAAACAAAAAATGTACTGCACGCCCCCCAAAGAATTAAAAACTCAGCGCATTTATCGATAAAAATCTAAAAACTGATTTCACCGAACCTACCTGACCCAAAATAGCAGCCCCAGTATTATACCGTGAAAAGAAAGATGGCACGGTGCATTTACAAAAATCTTAATGTCATCAGTATGGAGAATACGTATTCACTTCCCCTCATGAAGGACCTGTTAGCCCACCTCTCTAAAGGATTTTTTTTTCAAAGTTAGACCTATGAGAGGCATACTACCACACTGTAATAAGGGAAGAGGATGAGTGGAAGACTGGGATGCTACCAATTTAAAGTGCTCCCTTTTGGATTACAAGGAGCCCCTGCCATGTTCATGCAATTAATTAATGAGACCCTTCATGAATTTTTGTACAAAGGGGTTCTTGTTTATCTAAGATATTTTAATCTACACCAAAACAAAAGAAGAACACACTAAATTACTTTGTGCAGTTCTCACAAACCACCTAAACGCCAAACTATATGCAAAACTCTCTAAATGTGAATTCCACCAAGAAAAAAATTGACTACCTGGGATATAGAATATCCCACGAGGGAATAGAGATGGACCCACACAAAGTAAAAGCTGTCATCGATTGGGAGATGCCCCATACTCGCAAACAACTGCAAAGCTTCCTGGGTTTTGCAAACTTTTACTGCCAGTTCATCCCAGCTTTTGCGAATATCGCCCTCCCCATCATGAACTTGTTAAAAACAAAAGGAGGGGGAAAACCCAAACCAAGGCAACCCCTTACCTGGATGATGGAATGCCAAGCAGCATTTGAAAAACTTAAACAACTGTTCTCAGCAGAACCAATCCTGAAACACCCAGACCCTGAACAACCATTTGTCATCCAAGCAGATGCTAGCGATATAGCAGTTGGAACAGTTCTACTCCAAAAGAATGGACAGTTACAACCATGTGCTTATACTTCCAAGAAACTGAAAGGAACCGAGCAAAGCTGGGCCATATGGGAGAAAGAGCCATATGCTTTGCGATGGGCATTCCTCACATGGAGGCATTTCTTAGAAGGGAACCAAATCAGTCTGGACTGATCATAAAAATCTAGAAGCTCTGAAAACTCCACGGAAACTCTCAGAGAAACACTTGCTTACTCAAAGATGGTCTAGCCTGGGTAGAAAACAAACTTTACATCCCTGCCAGCCAGAGGATGGACCTCATGAAACGATGCTACAACTCAAAAATAGCGGGGCATTTGGTTTTGTAAAAACCCTGCACCTCATCAAAAGACAATTTTGGTGGCCATCTCTCAAAAAGGACATTAAAAACTATGTTGCTAGTTGCCTCATCTATTCTGCTGCAAAAAAAAGACAAAATCTCCTGGACTTTTACAAACAGTGAAAGAACCTTCAGCACCCTGGAAAGAGATCTCTCTGGACTTTATAGTGGAACTCCCTGAAAGTGCAGGAAATACTGTCATTTAGGTTGTAACTGATCTTTTTTCAAAACAGTTTCATTTTGTAGCATGCCAGAAGATCCCAACAGCCAAGGCCCTGGCAAAGTTGTTTTTAATACACATTTATCGCCTTCATGAAGCTCTCCAAAGGATTTTCTCAGATAGGGGTGTACAATTCACATCTACATTTTGGCGGGCATTTTTAAACCTATTAGGCTCAGAGATTGTCATCATCAGATCACCCCCAGTCTAACAGCAGGGCTGAGAGATCGAACAGCGTATTAGAACAATATTTAAGGTGCTTTATTAATTACCAACAGTACAATTGGACTGACCTCCTTCCTTTGCAGAGGTAGTATACAACTCGGTCCACAGTAGCACTGGTTTCACCCCATTCCATGTAGTCACAGGCCAAGTATTCAACCCCATGCCGGAATTACCCAACAAGGAACCTGAAATTCCCTCCCTTAAGGAGTGGATTAATAATTTGCAAGCCACTTGGCCAGTGGTCAGACTAGTCTTACAAGAGGCTAGTACAGCTTTTAAAGCTCAAGGGGACAAAAGACAGGTACATCCAGTGTTTCACTGTAGCCTACTCAAACCAGAGATCACTTCAAAACTTAGATCCCCCCCTTCCACACTTCCAACTTCCATTATGGGACATGGGGAACAATATTTTGAAATTAAATCTATCCTTGATTCGCGTACTCATTGTGGATCCACACAATATTTCGTAGTTTGGAAACACCTTCCTTCCTCAGAAAATGAGTGGATAGCCAAAAGACATGTAAAAGCACCCACATTTCTACGTAAGTGCCACCTGAAATACCCTCACAAACCACCCTAAGTTATAAATGTAACACATGTCTTATGTTTTCCAAGTGGATTTATCAAACTTTTGAGGAGGGCAGGATGTCAGATCCGTGTATCTGCCATTCTTCAATGGAAGAAGAAGGGGGGGGGGAGTTGGTACAAGTAATCTTTTTTGATGTAACCTGAATATATTAAATCTTATATTGATTCTATATAACTTTTACATGATATACAACTGGAGGGTTGGAGCCAGATGTCTAGAAACTTTGTCACCTCTTGAAGAGATATTCCAGCTCTGGAATACCCCTGGGAACTCTCTCCTAAGATATGTTCCCAGAGAAGGGGAGGGGGAAATTAACATGTTGGTTCTTCGTTTGACTAAATCCACATTTAAATAAGGGGAGGGATTCTAACTCCCTTTATCTATTACTGTATGCCTGGAAACATCTTGGACTCTGCTTTGACTAGTGCTGGTATTCACTCCCTTTCAATAAAGGATTCCTTTTGAAATGTCTTGCTTTCAGAAGTTCATTCTTTTCGGTTGAAGGTAAAAAATCCAGTGCTTACAGTGGCTTTAGGAAAATAATCATCTCAGATTCTCAGATGTAAGCTTGAAAGCAGATAGGTCCCTTGTCCAAACTGTTTATCCAATCTGTTAATATCTTAAGCTATGCTTGGAAAACACTAGAGTTGATGCTCGCTAAACACCTTGGATTAGGTAGGGAACCTGTCCATCCATAAATATTTGCTTCATAAAAGGAAAATGTTGCAGCTCTTCATTTATAATAACTCTTTATGAGTATTTTCCAGTATTTTCTGTTGTGAAAGTTGTGGAAAGACAGCCCATCATCATGGCATTTTTTTTCCTACCCGTTTTGGGGAGCACAATTCTGAATAGAAGAGGACTCTTGGAAAAATAATTACAGTATCTTGAAGCACTTGGTTAACAGGACACTGAAATCTGTTCCATGCTCATATTCTGTTGGGGCACTTCCTCTGCACAGAAATACATTTGAATAATTACAGGTTTAAAAATGAATTGTTGAAAATCAGTATTAGACATTAGATATTTCTGACAATTCACCTGTTATATGCTATTGGAGAATGTTAAGTGAACACAAAACTTCTATCACTTATACACATACATCCCTATCACAAGTCCTCTAACAGCAATCAGTGTCACTTTAGAATTAAGTGGCATGTGAATATTGCTGATTAAGAAAAAATCTCAACTGCTATTGAAGTGCTATGTGGTGTCTTCACTTGAGAGGTTTCTGGGTCTTCCTCAAATACTGTATGTACATGGAAAACAAGCAGCTAAGACTGAACAGTAAGGATAATAAAAGAAATGACCTAAATGGCTCAGTAAAAAGGATGAGGTGGGGGAAATCCTCTTATTACTGTGTTTCTCATATAATGCCGGGTCTTTTTTTTTTTTTTTTGAGCCCTGAAAAAATGGCTTGGCTGTCTTTTCGGGGGTGACTTAATTCCCCCCCCCTTGAATCTTTGGGCGGGCGGGCAGTGACGGCTTGGATGTTGACCTCGGTGTTGGTGGGGCACTTCGTATCGGGGTCAATGCAAGCAGCACCATATCCAGGTATGCAACAAAAGTACTTCCTAATGGCAAGCCCTACCACCACTCCCCCCCATTTCACATGTTTTAATATAGGCCTTAATTTGGGGGGAGGGGCTTAATTTCATTTCATGCCTATAAAACATGCTGGGACTTCCTATTGAGGGAGGCTGTATTGTTGGAGAAACAGGGTAGTATTTACCAAAGTTACAATGAACAAGCTACAGATTAGTCTGTCTGAAAAGGTAAAGCAGGGGTCCCCAACCACCGGGCCCTGGACCGGTATCGGTCCATGGATCATTTGGTACCGGGCCGCCTACTTTGCTTGGGCGCCAGCATCTTGTTTCCACGGCGCTTGAGAAAGTGCTTCCGGATGAGCTTGTCTACTTGATCTCTTGCTTTAGGACCAGGATCAAGAGCAGCGTCCAAACGCATCAAGTGCTGGACCTGATGCTGTCCCTCAACCTCGACCAAAAACGTCAGCTCCACGCTGTGGCTGGAGAAAAAGGGGACGTGGAAGTCACGGAGAAGCTGCTCTCCCTGGTGGAGAAGGAGGCTCCTGACTCGCCGGGCTTATGCCAGGAGTTCTGCGAGGCGCTGGTGAAGGGAGGCTACGCTGCCGCCAATTACCTGGATCCCAGCCTGAACGAACTGCCCTCGCCCTCTTTGGAAGCGGCCGGTGACCTGGGCAAGGCTCTGGTGAACCTGTTCTTCGATCACCTCACTGACACGCTACAGGCCACTCAGGTGGCTTTCTAATGTTTGGGAAAGGGGCTGTTAAATCTCGAAGATGTGGAGCGGGTAAGCCGGAATAGAGCAACGGTGGCAGCAGGGAGCCAAACCGGGTCCTCTCTTAAAACTAGGTGGGGGCAAGGGGTTGCAGCAAAATGGGGTGAGAGAGATCTGGAAAGAAGAGGGCTCTCCAGGTATTTGGAATGAATCCCCGGAATTCCTTATCTACCTTATACTAGACCTGGATTTCTGAACCTCAACAACTTTAAAATGTGTGGACTTGGACTCTCTGAATTCCCCACACACCTTACAATTGTTGAGATTGTGGAAAGCTGTAGTGAAGATCATATGGGAGATCAAACCCATCCTAAATGTAAAATCTGAATTGCAGATTATTACCTTACAAAACGCTTTTGGAGAAAACATATATTTTTGCCAAATGAATCTTGTCCACAATACCTACTTTAGAGAGCTCCCTCTCACTCTCATCTAGCTAATTGTTTAACGTTGATGCCGTGTGCACGACGAGCAAAACACCTCAAACGTCCATCATCATCTTTAAAATCAACTGGAGGTGAAGGATATTTATCCTGCATCAGCAATGCAAGCTAGCCCTCACAAAATGAGCCAGAAACAGAGTTCACTGGAGAGTTTTTTTGGAAAGGGTAAATGAGACAATGATGAGACAGCAGAAGGGTCACAGACTGCCTGCAAAAAGAAAGCTGCATTTAAAAGAAAATACCAAGATTCCTACCTGAGTTACAGGTTCATCGCAACAGGTGATTCACAAGCCCACACCCACTCTGTGTAATATGCGGTGACAGACTTGCTAATGAAGGCATGAAACCATCAAAACTGCGCTGCCACACAGAGACAAAACACCCAGCATTGAAAGAAAAGCCCTTAGAATATTTTGAAAGAAAAAAACGGGAAAATGAAGGACAGAAACAATTATTGAAGGCCACTACTTCAACAAATGTGTCTGCGCTAAAAGCATAATTCCTGGTCATGGACAGCATTGCTAAAGCTAAGAAGCCCTTTACTATTGGGGAAGAATTGATTTTGTCTGCTACAAAGGACATTTGCAGTGAACTTTTCGGAGAAGCTGTAGTAAAAAAGGTCGAAAACATCCCCCTTTCGGCGAGCACCGTAACAAGAAGAATTAATGAAATAGCAGAGGACATCGAGGCACAGTTACTTGAGAGGATTAATGAGTCACCATGGTACACGATTCAGGTGGATGAATCTACAGATGTTGACAGCAAAGCAATATTGCTCGTTTTTGTGAGATACATTTTTCAGGAGGATGTACATGAGGATTTGCTATGTGCACTATTTCTGCCAACTAACACCACAGCTGCAGAGTTATTCATGTCCTTGAACGAGTACATATCAGAGAGGCTTAATTGGTCGCACTGTGTCAGTGTATGCACGGACGGAGCGGCTGCGATGACTGGGTGGCTTTCAGGTCTGACAACGCGGATCAAGGAGGTCACCTCTGAATGTGAATCCACACACTGTGTCATCCATAGGGAAATGCTGGCAAACCGAAAAATGCCACCTGAGCTTAAGAGCATTTTGAAAGCTGTGATAAAAATTATTAACCACATAAAAGTACATGCCCTGAATTCACGTCTGTTCGAACAGCTCTGTGAAGAGATGGATGCAGAACATAGACGCCTTCTCTTGTACACAGAAGTGAGATGGCTTTCAAGAGGTAAATCACTGGCAAGAGTTTTTGAGTTAAGAAAGTCACTGCAGAGATTTTACTTGGAAAAACAGTCACCACTGGCAGCATACTTCAGTGACGCTGATTGGATCTTGAAACTTGCTTACCTGTGTGATATTTTTAACCTGCTCAATGAACTCAATCTCTCACTTCAGGGAAAATGACAACCGTTTTCAAGTTGGTAGATAAGGTTGCAGCATTCAAAGCCAAACTGGAGTTATGGAGACGGAGAGTGAACACAGGGATATTTGACATGCTTCACATAGTAGCAGGGATTATGGAAGAGACTGAGCTTGGACCTTCATTCACCCAGTTAGTGCATAATCACTTGTTGCAGCTTTCAAAAGAGTTTGAGCATTACTTCCCCATTGCAAAAGACCCCAGGCTGGGGAAGGAATGGATCCAGAACCCATTTGTGAACAAGCCAGGGGAATCAACTTTAACCCTACAACAAGAAGAACAACTAGTTGAGATTGCAAATGATGGTGGCCTTCAATCCATGTTTGAAACAACTTCTCTTTGCATTCTGGAGTAAAGTCAAAGCAGAACATCCTGACATTGCCACAAAAGCACTGAAAGTCCTGCTTCCATGTTCAACCTCTTATCTTTGTGAGGAGGGATTTTCTGCATTGACAGCAACAAAAACAAGACTACAGAGTAGACTGGATATAAGGAATAAAATTCAAGTGTCACTGTCTCCCATCACCCCCAGATGGAACCGTCTAGTTGCAGGAAAACAAGCCCAGAGCTCCCACTGATTCTACATTTTGGTGAGTTGATATTATAGTGTAATAGTAAATAAAATAAAAATAATAAAATAATAAAATAAAAATAATAAATAAATAAATAAATAACCCTAACCCCTATCCAGTCCTTGAAAAAATGTTTCTGCGTGAAACTGGTCCCTGGTACAAAAAGGGTTGAGGACCACTGAGGTAAAGCATTAAGAGGGCTACTCCTTGGAAAGTCAAGTGCCAGAGAATTTATATGCATTTCACTAACAAGACTCCCAAATAGAGCTTGTTTCAGATTACAAATAAAGCAAAAATGTGTCGGACTGCCTTTTTTCACTTCATGCTTAGTCTCTGGATTTGAAGTAAAGGTACAGAACAGGTTTTTACCTCACATATAGCCAAGCCCCAGTTTTCCCTTGCAGTCTAGCTTTGTTTCCTTCCACGAGCAGCAACGATCCTTCAAGTAAGCCCTTGATGGGTAAGGACCAAAAGGTGTGCTATTTAATGCAGGGGAGCAACAGGCAAACTCACCTTGAAAAATATAGGCAGAGTCAGTTGAGTCTGTGACTACCAGTGACTGAGCCAAGTGTGGTGTGAACAAATAGAAACTTGTGTTGCATAACAGGAACATTATGACACAGGCTGAATCTCTGCTCAGAATCAGTCTACTTGTATTTTCAATACACCAGAATAACTATGTCAGCTGGAATGTTTAACTCTTCTCAGGAAAGAATGTGGAAGATCAGCAGCACAGCAGTTACTTGGAATGTAGTGTCTGAATCACTTGCATACTCTTAATAAGGCTGCGGAATACCTTTGTTGAAAACACTGGAAAGCCACTGGCCATTCTTGAATTAATTCACACACATTCTGTTAAGCTGAAGCTTGCTTTCCCAAATGCAACATATTGATATTGATATTAATATTGATGCAACATATTGATATTGATAAAGGAGAATATTGGTAGCTCAGGGTTGAAATAAGGAGTCGTTGTTGCTCTCATTACCAAAACTAGTTAACATCATCAGGACTAGCACTGATTACCTAGTTTGGGTAATGAAACCTCTGCAAGAAAACAACCAAGCTCAGAGTTTACCAAAGACCTTTGACAACATATTGAACCGAAAGTCCTTATTTGCAATCTGGAATGGTTAGATTCATCAAAAATACTAAAGAAATAAATTGTGGCTGAAGCCACACACCTCAAGTCATATTCAGAATTCTACATTCTTAAATATTTATGTTTTGGACAAAGAGTTGTTTTGAAGGGCTGTAGGCAATTTCTATTTTGGTAGCAAGAGCCATGGCGATGCAGGGATTAGAATGCAGTATTGCAGGCTAATTTTGCTGACTGCGAGGAGGCTTAGGCTGTATCCCGTGGCTTGAATAAACCGCTCCTGCCCCTTTCAAAATGGCCACTCAGCGCTTCTCTCAGGCACCCAGGGCCTTCCGAGAACCGGGGGAGGGGAGGTAGGTACGCCAGTGGAGACGGGCTTTGGTTGCTCGTTCTGCTGCAACCCCAAACCCTTGGTTGCAGCTCACGAGCACTCTGTCTACCGGGGGAACCAAAGTGGCCAAATGCCTCCTTCCACTGGTTCTGCATCCCTGGACAGAGCTCCAGACGGAAGGGCTTGCTTTGGAGCTAGGCTGGAGTGGTGAGGAGGGAAACCGTGCAACCAGAGGCCTGGCTGCCACAGCCTGCAAGAAGATCTTCGGCGCCACCAGCATAACAGGCCTGCCCACTCTGGCACAAGCCCTGGAGGCAGGGGAGGCAGGGGAGGGGGCGTTGGCCTCGGGGGAGAACAAGTGGGGGACCTATGAAGGGTCAGTGAAAGAACGCACTTGGGATGTGGCTGCTTCCCAGGAAAAAGTGGAGGGGTGGGGGCGAGTATCAAAGAAGTAGCTCCTTGCATTGTGACTGCTAGTATTAAAAAGAATAGAAAAGGGGGCTGCTATATATGTTTAATGGACTGCTAAATTGGCCACGCCCATCTAGCCACATGACCACCTAGTCACGCCCACCCAGTCACATGACCACATAGCCACACCCATCAAGCCATGCCTACCAAGCCGCAGAACCGGTAGTAAAAATTTTTGAATCCCACCACTGGAAAAAATCCTCCAAGAATTACTCACTAACACTGGAGGTGTATCTGGTTCTTCATGGTACTGCATATTCCTTTTTTCACGAGTTTCCTAGAATAATAATACAGCACGATCAGGTGTCAGGAAGAGATCACAAATCTCTAAAGCAGGCGTGATGTCAAAAGGATGGTGTAAAAAAAAGCCATCCTTTATGTAAATTTATATGGGCTTGAGTGTGGCTCTCAAAAATCTCTAATTAGTTTTGTCTCCTTGTACTAACAGTAATACTAAGATGCCATCCACAGATTCCATATAAAGCTACAGTTCATTTTTTAAATAGATATATTATTTTAAATTAAAATCTACGTTATAGTTTGTATACTTAAAAAGGGGAGGTGAAGCCATCGTTTAAACTTTTGTTTTCCTAGACTTTTTTAAGCACTCAGATTTTCCTTCCATGTAAAATATGCTATGAAGTACCTTCATTATATTCACTCCCATGTCCATGGGAAATGTCCCTATGGATGTCCTCAGGTTTCCTACAATTGGCTACACTCTGGCTAAGCCAAAATTAGACAAAGCACACTGCTCAAAAAATTAAAGGGAACACAAAAATAAGACATCCTAGATCTGAATGAATGAAATATTCTTATTAAATACTTTGTTCATTACATAGTTGAATGTGCTGACAACAAAATCACACAAAAATTATCAATGGAAATCAAGTTGAGCAACCCACGGAGGCCTGGATTGGGAGTTACACTCAAAATTAAAGTGGAAAAAACCACTACAGGCTGATCCAACTTTGATGTAATGTCCTGAAAACAAGTCAAAATGAGGCTCAGTAGTGTGTGTGGCCTCCACGTGCCTGTATGATCTTTCTACAATGCCTGGGCATGCTCCTGGTGGATGGAGCAAGACATGATGTCCCAGATGTGCTCAATTGGATTCAGGTCTGGGGAACGGGCGGGAGAGTCCATAGCATCAATGCCTTCATCTTGCAGGAACTGCTGACACACTCCAGCCACACGAGGTCTAGCATTGTCTTGCATTAGGAGGAATCCAGGGCCAACCACACTAGCATATGGTCTTACAAGGGGTCTGAGGATCTCATCTCAGTACCTAATGGCAGTCAGGCTACTTCTGGCGAGCACATGGAGGGCTGTGTGGCTCCTTAAAGAAATGCCACCCCACACCATTACTGAACCACTGCCAAACTGGTCATGCTGGAGGATGTTGCAGGCAGCAGAACATTTTCCACAGCGTTTCCAGATCCTGTCATGTCTGTCACATGTGCTCAGTGTGAATCTGCTTTCATCTGTGAAGAGCACAGGACGCCAGTGGCGAATTTGCCAATCTTGGTGTTCTCTGGCAAATGCCAAATGTCCTGCACGGTGTTGGGCTGTAAGCATAACCCCCATCTGTGGACGTCGGGCCCTCATACCACCCTCATGGAATCTGTTTCTGACCGTTTGAGCAGCCACATGCACATTTGTGGCCTGCTGGAGGTCATTTTGCAGGGCTCTGGCAGTGCTCCTCCTGTCCCTCCTCGCACAAAGGCGGACGTAGCGGTCCTGATGCTGGGTTGTTGCCCTCCTACAGCCTCCTCCATGTCTCCTGATGTACTGGCCTGTCTCCTGGTAGTGCCTCCATGCTCTAGACACTACGCTGATAGACACAGCAAACCTTCTTGCCATAGCTTGCACTGATGTGCCATCCTGGATGTGCTGTATTGCCTGAGCCACGTGTGGGTTGTAGACTCTGTCTCATGCTACCACTAGAGTGAAAGCACCGCCAGCATTCAAAAGTGACCAAACCATCAGCCAGAAAACATAGGAACTGAGAAGTGGTCTGTAGTCACCACCTGCAGAACCACTCCTTTATTGGGGATGTCTTGCTAACTGCCTATGCTTTCCACCTGTTGTCTATTCCATTTGCACAACAGCATGTGAAATTGATTGTCAATCAGTGTTGCTACCTAAGTGGACAGTTTGATTTCACAGAAGTGTGATTGACTTGGAGTTACATTGTGTTGCTTAAGTGTTCCCTTTATTTTTTTGAGCAGTGTATATTACAGCTTAGTCAGGGGTGGGATTACATATTTTTAACAACCAGTTATGTGGGCATGGCTTAGTGGGTGTGGCTTGGTGGTCATGCAAGTATGTGGTCATGGCTTGGTGATCATATGACTGGCAGGGCCAACTTAACATCACTCACATTGAGGGGTGCGTCTCCTTGCCTGGCCTCTCGTGACTGTCGGGATGCTGCAACAGTCGTAAGTGTGAAAAAGTCACTTTTTTCAGTGTCATTGTAACTTTGAATGGTCACTAAATGAACTGTCAAGGATTACCTGTACAAAAATACAAAAAGCTTCTTTGTTTGCAAAAAGCTATCCTAAATACCAATCATCAGATTAAAAATACCTGCTAGCCGGAGTTACAAATCAGGCAGGGTACCAGAGCACCTTGAGGAATTAAAATAGTTAAAATGCAATGATAAATATCAGCAGCCAACTCTTGCTCATAAAGTGAGCAGAGAGGTCATTTAAGCTTTCCAGAAAGAGCATACCCAGGAAAAGCAATCCTTAGATCCATTTGCACCACTTAAAGACACAAGCTGGTCTCACTCACCTCACAAGATATCCTAAGGAAATCATCCAGATTTAAGGAAAGATCATATGCCCCCTCCCGAAAGGCAGTAAAAAAATCAGTGCCAAGCTTGCATCCTGCCTCTTGGAAGTACACCCCAAAAGGACAGTGCCAGATACCACTAAAGCAATGAAGGAAGACACCCCCCCCCCAGATAAAAAAGCAGGAAAAAATTCAAACACAATACAAATAATTAAATCATAACAGTAGCTGTTGCTTGTTAAACCAATTACCAGAACAAACAGACACAGGAACTAGTCAGGTTTTTCAACCAAGTTTCTTTTCAGGAACAGAGATTAACCTTTTTACTTCCAAACAAAGCTGAATAGGGAAAATTATCCCATCTATAAACACAGGATTAAATGTCAACAAGCACAGAATTAAACTTCACCAAAAACCAGTTTTAGACCAAAACTCAGAAAGGATATGTTCATGTTTGAATGTCAATCTTTCTAGCTAGCCAAGAAGACTTGCTGAACATCACTTATCTTGGTTCCTGGTCATTAAAAGCTTCTTTCCGAACTTCCGGTTTTGCGTGGCTTCGGCAGCAGCAGGAATTTGCTTGTCTGCAAGTCCTGCTGTGCTTGCTGCCAAGGTGCCCCCAATCCAAATGGGTCTGGGGGTTATGGCTGCCCTGTAGAGGCAGCCGAAGAGAGAGGGGATCTGGACAGGGGTTTGGGGGTGTCACAGACCCCCTCCCCAGCCGGAAAAACCTCTTTTTCCCAAGGTGGTGGAGCAGCGGTCAGTGATGGTCGTCACAAAGAAGCCTGCAGCCGGGTAAGATTTGTGTTGGAGGTTGTGGGAGGAAGTGATAATTTGGCTGAGCCGAGACAATAACAACTCTTAATTACCCTGGAAACTGAACTGTTTGAATTGCCTGAGGATACATTGTTTCCCAAAGAAGACTGGAAAGCTGCGGTTAAAGCTGTTAAGGGGATTTTTTTTTTTCTTAACTCTCCCTCCCCATAGAAATAGCAGACGGAGATCTGGAAAATCTACTTGGGCACGGAAGGTAACTCAATTTGAAATTTAAAGCCAAGGGATAAAGGATTTCTGGACATTGGATTTAAAAAAAAACACAACAACTTAAAGTTGATTTGGTTTGCTTTGTGACTTTGAGATCTTTGTGAAATTTTGTTTTTTAAAAAAAGGGACTAAAGACATTAGGGTTGCGTTAAAAAAGAAAGAAAGAAAAAATGGCATTATCTTTTGAAGGACTACAATGGAATTTCAAAAACTGAAAAACGAAGATAAGGGCTCGTTTGGATCTATCTTTCGCTTTTTGGAAATGGTGATTTCTACCTACCAAGAAATACTACAGGAAGGCTGGGATGAAGGAGAAGAAGCCATCTTTAATGGACAAACACACTCAGTGGAGGAAGAAAAGCGGAAGGGGGGCGAGGAAAAGATGAACTTAGAACTTAAAAAAGCAACCAAGAAAAAGAAAAAGGAGATGAAAAAGTGATATGATGTCAGAAAGCAACAGAAAAGAGAAATACAACAGAGAGGGAAGATTAAGAGAGTGAAATTGGAGAGATGGGGGGGGTCAAAAAGTTAGAATGGAGAAGAAAGAAAGGAGGAAAGGAAAGAGAAGTCATAAAGGCTTCAAACAAGATGCAAAAAATTGTTTGTTTTTTTTCAGAGATAAGGGGTGAGATAATCTTTTTTAAAAAATGATTCTGCAAAGGTACATAAAAATGCATTGTAGACATTAGTATTTGAAGTTGAGTTAGAAAATTAGAATATTATATGATTTAAAGATGTATTAAAGCGAAGTCATGATTTAATTATAGAGTTTAATTTCTTAATTTCATTATAGTATTGTTTAAGAATTAATAATAGAATTTAATTTCTTATGAAACATTGCTTTTACTATATTATAAATTTAATATTTCTTTTTTACTTGTTTTTAGTTTTATTATTACTTATTAAACTCAATATTATTTGTTTGTTTTACTATTTTGAAATGTACTTTGAAACGTACTTTGAATGTACGGAGCAGAATCAGCACGGAAAATATGTATTATTTTAAGTGTTATTTAGGGGGAAGATAAAAAGTTGTCATACTTCAATCTGGGTTTACAGGAGAAATATTGTATTAGATAGAAAGGATAAGTAGGTGATTGAAAGAAAACAGACCAAAGACACAAATATAATTATTTAATTGAGATGGAATAAATAAAATAGAATTAAAAGAATGAGTAGGAGAGAGAAAAAATATGGAAAATAGAGAATGTTAAATAAGATATGAGATAGTATATTAAGTGAGCATAAATTTTGATTGATGTCTGTATAAAAAGAGTTAACTCGGGGTAAGCCGCCTTCCAAAAAGAAGTTTTATGTATTTATGTTTTGTGTAATGTTTGTTTAAGTCTGACAGGATGTGGAAGAATACTAATGAAAATATATATATTTTTAAGACAGAAGAAATATGATTAAATAGAACGAAAGGGAGTAATAAAGAAAAGTTTTGAAAAGATATGAAGTTGATTAGATAAGATAAATATATATATAGAAGTGTGATAATTTGGAATTATCTTCTTTTTAAATAAGATTTGTTTCTTCTAGAAAAGATATTTTATGTTACTACATCCTATGTTCTGTTTGTGTGTGTTAAAAAAAATTAATAAAGTTTGTTATAAAAAAAAAAAAGCTTCTTTCCAGCAGCTCTGCTTTGATGTTCAATTATTTCTTCAAAGTGCTAACTCCAACAGGGGAGTATTTCATCCCAATAGCGGTGTAAAAAGCTGAAAACAACCCTTCCCCTTTAAGAAAGTCAAGCAAAATACTAGCAAAGGAGGAAAAAATTCCAGAGAAGCTCCAGAGACAAGAAGTCTAGGCGTACTGCCAAGAATGTAGTAAGGGTTAACAGAGAGGCAGTTTCTGTAAGCAACAACACCAGAATGTTTCTTTCCCGCCTTCCTTACAGAATTAGCCCTATAAAATGGAAAAAAACAAAAGGAGGTTTCTTCCAGCCGGTTCACCGAACTGCTTAGAAAGTTAACAACAGGTTCTAACAAATAGGTGAGAATCGGTAGAATCCCATCGCTGAACTTAGTATGCCTATTCAGCTACCATGGTAGTTGTAATTTGGTTTGTTAATTCAGATACCAAATAGTATTTATGTAGATAATAGTAAATGGATTTCCAACTGTTTCTCAGTTCTGTTTCCTAATAACTGCAAACCAAACTTCTGCTGTTTAATGTAATCTCTGGATTCAATTGTTAATGCCTCCCATGACCCATCTCATTCAAAGACATTGGCTTCACCAATAATATTAATGCTTTCATGCCCATCCAAGGAACATGGGGAAAATATAGTTCTATCATGCTTTGCTAAGCATTGCCAATAAGTATTAGAAGGCTATTAAGAAACTGGATATTTACCCCCATATGAGTGCTATTAACATCTGTGTCCAAGTAATGTGGGTTGATATTGAAAGGAGCCAATTGGAGAGCTGTCAAAGAAGGTGGATACACAATGGGCATATCATTTGTTGTGTTGATGCTGATGGTTGCTACATTGGTTTCTGCACTGGATCCAATGTATGGGATACCATCCTGTAAAAAAAAAAAACATGGAATAAAGCAACAGTTAGTGCTTATAAAAATTGACTAGAACTAAAAAATCTGAAGATGACTTGAATATTCTACCTCTCTCTTAAATTGAGCATGTACTGTGAATCATTACAAGTACAGAAGATTTTTCCCAAAGCAGTGGTCTCCAGATGTGTGGCATTAAAACACATTAATGTTACCCAGCATCCTACTAGAAATACTGAATATTGAGTACATATTAAGGAGAGTGGGTAAGAGGACAGTAGGGAAGGTAGTTTCTATATAATACCTATACTTTCTGTCATTGTTCCGACTGACAAACCCAAACAAATCAGGCATGATCAAGGCGATCCAATCTCTAAACACAAAACTTTACTGAGTACATCATTTCAACACTGATGAGGGCAAAACCAGCTCTAGTGAATTTTTACGCAAAACCACATAATTAAAGTATAGGATTCTCCTTCCCCCTATTAGAATCCAATTGAATATCATTGTATTGTTATGAGAAAAAGTATTTGGCAAACACCTGCCAAAGCATCCTTGGCTCTCATGTCTTCTTGATTTCTACATTGCATCTCACCCTTCCCTACCCCCAGTTCATTGGCAAGCTGAGAAGTGATAATAGCTGCAACAGCAAAAGCACACTTCGAACTTGACATGCTCATGTAGATACAGAACATAGATTTTTTCTTTTTAAGATACTGGCATGGAAATTAAAGTCCGGTTTTTTCTTAATCTGAAAAGCTAATCATAGGAAGTGCACTCTGACTGCATATTTCTCTTTTTACCATACCGAAAATTTAAAATCACAAGGAAACTGTCAAATCTATACTAAAAGCTTTTGTAATGCAATTCTGAAATGTGACAGTTATAACTGACCATCCTATACATACAAAGCAGAATATAAGACCTGAAGCTTTATTGAACTTAAATCATGTTTACCTCTAAAGTGTAAAAAACTAAAGAATAAAAACATATATTGCAATTTCATTAAAGTCTAGGGCAGCAACTACTGGCAGAGTTGCATGATTAATACTCCAAGTTACTCTGAAGTTACAATTTGGGTTGCTAACTGAACTCCATCAAATGCAGAGAGATCCTATCATATGTTATAACAAATCTAAGACAGAGTTTTGGGAATGAAATCTGACACCAGAGGATGTGGATGGAAAGAATTACTTTATGTCTGATTATTCTTGGACTATCTTTTTTCCTTTGAAAGTGTGATCCAACTTGAATATTTAAATATATCAAGAATTGTCCAGGATGTTGCTAATAGTAGTGCTATTAGTTGCTAATAGTAGTGCTATTAGTTGCTAATAGTAGTGCTTTAAAACTCCAGCTTGTCCTTTCCAAGGAAGGCCAAATCCAGGTCACTTTTGGAGGCTGATCCAAAAGATTCCATATAAAAACTGACTGGTCATTGCGTCCACAAAAGTTGTACAACCCTAAACCTCAAAAAAACCACTCCCACAATGGCAAGCAAGGTTTCAGCTTCAGTGGCTGAAGTTTTATTCTGTTGAATCTAGCATTTCAGGGACTGCACTTATGCAAGATAGAAATCAACACATTCTGTGCATTGCACCAACATTCCCTTCCTCTAAAATATGCTCTCTTTTGAAAGGCGAAACAAAGTTATCATAAAGGTTACAGTATTATTATAATGGTGGAAAGTCAGTGTGATAGGCCAGCTGTCAGCCTTCAAGATTTTCTCCCTTTGCTTTGCATCTTTTGGCTGTCATAAGTAACGGGGGGAGGAGGGGGGAAAGGTTATGGGAAGTGAGCTGGAGGTGTTACAAAACAGAACTGCATAAGTTGGGGGAGGGAAGATTCTTGTTTAGGCTTCTATCCTATGCTATGCGCAGCTGCAACTCTTTATTAAAATATGTCAAGGTCAACGGACAGAGGCCTCATCACCACCTGGAGATGCCCACATGATGACATACACAACTTTTAATTGGATGAGCCAATTGAACTATTGGGGGTGGGAATGTTCCCATCACTTTGTATATTTTCTCAGATTCAGAATTCTTTTGTTGCTACCACTTGATTATCAGTAAAAGATATGTTTTCTCTAATTAATGGAGTCTAGGTATTTCTTTCTTGGATTTTGAATGGAGCATCAGCTGACATTAATCTCATACAGGGGTGTCCAGTTTACCTCAAACTTTTGGAAGGAGTTCCTGGAGTTATTGGGCTCCACCCAAGGCTTAAGCTCCATCCACCACCCAAAAAACAATGGGGCTTGTGAGAGAACTAACTCAGTATTGGAACAGTATCTTCGATGTTATATAAATTATCAGCAAGATGGTTGGATGACTTTTAATTGGATGAGCCAGTTGAAGTATTGGGGGTGGGAACTTTGCCATCACTTTGTATATGGGATTTACGTGTCCATTTTCTCACATTGAGAATTCTTTTGTTGCTACCACTTGATTTCCAGTAAAAGATATCTTTTCTCTAATTAATGGAGTCTAAGTATTTCTTTCTTGGATTTTGAATGGAGCACCAGCTGACACCAGTTTTGATTCTTTGCACCTTTACCTAACCTCTTTTGGCCTAGATATAGCACACATGGGCTGCAACAGTCCAAGTGACCCCCTATATTTTAGCAAAGAGTTAGTCTTCTGTATCTCTTTGCCATCTAGTCTGTGCAGCCAAGGTCTGGTGAGCATATTTGGATGACAAAGAGTTGCCACAGGAATCATCTGAGGGACCATGGAAATGTACTAAGAATGGAACGAGATCCCATGGATATAAGTAAAAAGCACCAGATTTCTTCTTCAGATTATGGAGAAGATAGATGCATTTTTACTGTTTAATAAACCACAATACAATTAAAGCCTCCCTTTGTTCTCCATGCTTTTCAATACACACTGCAGGGGAGAAGATTTCAATAAACAGTTGTAGACCTTTTTATTATGATCCAGCAGAGCTGACACAAAACATGGCTCCCAAAGTTAATGAAACCTCCTCAAATTGTTAACATTTCACAGGAATGCCAAAACCTTTCTAGATTTCTGTGGTTCTTTGTGGTGGGAGCTTTTTATGAAAGGGAAGTTTCTTGTATATAATCTTGGCTCTTTATTTTGTTATAATTTTAAGAGTTGGTCTGCCTTTAAATGTCTGGTGGATATGCTAATGCTGACTGTGCTGTGTTATACATGCACTCAATCTAATGCATGCTGTTATTACAAGATTCAGTTCCCCATTCTTCTACTTCATCTTTGTTTTAGAAATGCACATACTCATTAGCATTTTCCAGAGCATTTTCTCTGTAGAGCTATCAAAATACAAACATTCTATGTAGAAATTGTATAAAAACTACAGAAGTGATGCCCCACTTTTACCATATGAATCTGGATTTTGCAAGTCATCTGGGATGCCAACCATTACAAAGCATCAGAGACCATCATTGTTTCATATTGCCCTTTCCACATGAGGAGTCACCAGATCAGAACAGAAGCTCTATATTCCATGCTTCTGAAATTCTGAAGGATAGCAACAGCATAGATTGGTCCTTCCCTATTCAGTTTCATGCCCTTATTCCAATGTAATAATGCTCAGTGTCATTCAGAGCCTAGCAAAACATGATCTCCAGGTAAACACTAAGAGAGCAGAGTCTCATCAGCATACAGCTTGCATAAGCCATCTTGAACATTTTCTGGAAAATTGTGGCATCCATGGAATAATCATCTCTGGATGCTTAACTCAAAAAAAACAGAATTCTTTCAAAGAATAAAAGTCCACTCAAAATGGACTCTTTAGAGAGCTTAACACAGCATGTGTTAAGTTTAATATTTAATATAGTTATAGCTTCTGAGCATGTACCAAAAGTGTGTTTCAGAATGACTTAACTATCTCAAGAACTCATTTTCTGATTGGCTGTATCAAATCATTGTCGTAAAGAGCTTTCAAAAGACGAAAAGTATTGCCACCACCTACAGAAAGATTGGATTAAGTTTATTCCTTTTGTTCTGTCCACAATATACAATACATCCTATACATATTCTTCTACCCAGAAGTAAATCCCACGAAGTGATATCCTACATGGCCTTTTTGTCACTGCAATACAAAAATTATGTTGAGACTATAGAGTACAGAAAGGAGCAAATATGATTAAGAGACTGGAGGCTAATGAAAAGAAGGACTAGGGATGACATGACAGCAGTGTTCCAATATCTAAGGAGTTGCCACAGAGAAGAATGGGTCAATCTATTCTTCAAAGCACCTGAGGGCAGGACAAAAAGTAATAGATGGAAGTTTATAAAAGAAAGATCCAAATCAGAATTGAGGAGAAATTTCCTGTCAATTAAAAATTAATCAATGGAATAGCTTGCCTCTGGAAGATATAGTGCTTCATTTCTGGAGATTTTTATTTGGGCATGAAATCTGATTCCACAGGTTGTGGAGTCCACTGAATTAGAAGCTTCTTCTTACAAAGGCCATGTGAGAACCTAGTCCTGAGGAAAGTTGAGATATTTTGTGATAGCCCTATTACCTCCACCATACCAAATCCACTGAAACAGGCAATTGGGTTTAAGGAGGTTACACTGGTGCATCAAAGATAAAAGTAGTACTTGATTTATTACTGTTCAAAGTTATAACAGCCTTAGAAAAAATGACTAACAATCTGTTCTCGAAGTTATGGCCATTGTGCTACCTGTAATTATATGATTGTGATTTGGGTGCTTGGCAACTAGCTCACATTTACAATGGTTGCACTGTCTTGTGGTTGCGGTATGCAAACTTCCCAGCTAGCTTTCAACAAGCAGTCAGTTGAGGAAGCCAGATTCTCTTAAGACACATGTGATTCACTTAAAGACTACAGTGATTTGCTTAATGCTTGTAAAGTTGGGTGCAGTTATTGATGACTCAATCATCACATCACTTAGCAACCAAAATTCAGGTCCCAATTGTGGTCATAAGTAAAGGACTACCTCTACTTCAAATCTTAACTGAAGGATCTGTAATGTTATTCCTGATCATTTCTGGAATAGAAATATTTTTGCTTCATGGAGAATCCAGAATGTGAATGTTATCAGTGTTAAAAAAGGATCATATGTGAATTGACTCGGCCCACCTCTAGCATGTGATCATTAATATATGTTCAGAATCAAGTGGTCTGTAGCCAAAATAAATCCCCTCCATGTAGACTTATCTATGCTAAAAAGACCAGAGTCTTGCTCAATGTAACACACTTGCCCAAATGTAAGGCTATAACCTAAATACAACTTTCAGTTGTTAAATCACAGCTATCTTACATGAACTAAAAAACAATATTAAGGATTCCTGAAGCATTCTGAAAAATCTATGTTTCTGCCATATCATTTAAAAAGCAGTAGTAGAGTTAAGAAATCTCCTTACTACCCTACTACCTTTGCTTTTTTGTACTTTAGTATAGGCTTATCAATAAGACAATCAGTGCAAATTCTTTTAAGAGGTTAATATTTACCAATGAATATTGCCTCAGCTTTTGTTACAGCTTCTCTGGGATCGCTTGATTCATGGATACTGTTTAATCCATAGCCTAAGAAGACAAGAAGCTATATAAATCAGTGTTAAGCCTGGTTTCCCCAACCAGGGTTAAGGAGACAAGCTAAACAGAATGTGCAGCGTTAGTCAGATAGGCACACAGATAAATGAGTGAGCTAAGCTTGTATGTTTATTAACATACAGTAAAAATAACAGATACGCTTGTGCTATCAAAAATATAGTTTATTCCATTATGAGTTCATAGCATAGTCAAAATAACAGTCCAATAGTCATGTATCATTTAGTCAGTCCATTCAGGGATATTCAGTTAGCAAAATCCGTGTAGAATATCCTATGTCAGTTCACTTACAAATCAGTCCTTTGTTTTCTCTCCCGTTCGAGCAATGCAGTCTTGATTCCAAGCAGTAATCAGGGATCATCAAAGCCAGAGAGATAGCAAGCTGCCGTCTTGCTTCTTTTAAAGTGCTTTCACAACCACTCCCTTAATTACTTTCCCATAGTTAAAGTTGCAGACAACTTTACATATAAACTATGATAACATATTATTATTTACCTAAACCAGTTAGGGTAAACAATGTTATCCCTAACAATCAGTAAGCAACAATGTGCACTGTAACAGAATTTGAAAGCAAGGCGTTCTTAGCTCAGAGACACAGTTCTAGTTAAGTACTAAAATACTATAATAAATTCATGATCAAAAGATAAATCAGGAAATAGTAGTCTTTGAAGCAAGTTTAATTTCTGTGCAGAAAACAGGAAGCTGAAGAAAGGATGCTAGATAGCCTGGAATATTGTTCTTATGACCATCTAGAACAATGGTGTCAAACTGGCAGCCCATGGGCCAGATACGTCATGTGCAGACCATGCCCACCCCAGCTCCGCGAATGGGGAAAATGTCACAAAACATCACGTGAAGGAGTTTGACACCTGTGATCTAGAACTTCCTTGTTAGCCCCATTAGCCTCCACCATCAACTAAATAATTAGATCAAGCCCTGGGTAATATTGAGGATGCTATGCTGGCTAAGTTATAGTGGATATAAAAAGTCTACACATTCCTGTCAAAATACCAGCTTTTTAAGATGTGAAAAAATCAGATCAAGATAAATAACTTCAGAATTTTTCCACCTTTAACATGTCAGATGTACAATTCAATTAAGTGATTTTTACATCTCAAAAACCTGGCATTTTAACAGGAATGTGTAGACTTTTTATATCCATTATATACTGAAAGCAGTGCAAGAATTTTGGAAAAAAGAAAAGGCCTCATCAAGGACAATTCTGGTGATTGTGAGAAGGAAATTCTTGTTTGGAATAGCAAGAGTGCTTGATTTCAGTGGAAGAGTGTCAATCAGGGATGTCAAACTCCTGGCCCATGAACCAGATGTGTTGTGTACTGGCCACACCTGGTTTAGTGAAGAGGGAAAAGTTGTGATATGTCACATGACAATGCTGTGACAACACGAGTTTGACACCCCTGCCTTCAATGTTTTCAGGAGCAGCTGACTGTCTGCAGCTTCTCCACATGTGTTTTTCACTAAGCCTGTATCAGTTAAGTAAAACATAGACAAGCAGATAAAGTTTACACAGGTGCTACAGCCTTATCTACTGAGAAGAATCTAGCTGATTGGCCATGGCTTGCCAGCACCTAAGCATTTTTCTTTTAACTTCTGTCTGGGTTTACAAACTTTATAGAATTATTAGGTGTTTTGCAAGCCATGCTATATGGCTTAAGGGCTACTTAAACTGTATACTTAAACTGTGCCTTGGAGCAAAAAGGTCACCCACACATCTTTTATATCAGGAGTCGGCAACCTGCGGCTCTGGAACCACATGTGGCTCCTTCAGCCTTCTGCTGTGGCTCCCTGTCAGCTTATCCCACCACTGGCTGGCCCCCACCCCTCCTCGCCTGATCTAGGATGGTCAACGATGGAGACTCGCTCCATATTCCAGAGCAGGAAGGGTGGGAGTGAGTGATGTCGAGTTGGCCATGCCCACCCAGTCACACTGGTTGTTAAATTATTGGCTCCAGGTGTTTTCTTTTCTGTGGGAAACAGGTCCAAATGGCTCTTTGAGTGTTTAAGGTTGCAGACCCCTGTTCTATGTGATTGAAGGACAGATCTGACTTACCTAAACTTTCCAGCTTCTCCCTTGCCAGTGTAGCATATGCAATTTGGTCATGAAGAGCATAGGGGACAAACAAAACTGACATGTAGGCCGATCGGAAGAAAGGCACGGGAGTCAGTGACTATTTTCAGCTCTTTATTAGTCCCGAGATCGACTTGGTTCCTGAGGATCGGTGGCGGCTTATATGGAGCCGGCCGCGCCAGCCGCGGCCAATTGCAGTTTCCACCAATCGCAGGGATTCGCAGTGGGCCAATCAGTGCGGCTCGCTCAGCCAATCCAATTGCCACGCGCCCTGGCCAATCAGGGCATGGTGTTTACAAGAATGCTAATGTACAATACAGGACAAAAACTTTCCTCACCTGCCTTAGTTTTACAATTCTTCGTTCACTTTGAAAAGAAGGCAAGTATGTACAACCAGCAAGTTAAAAGGAGAAGCCAAGGAACAGTTTGGGGAGGCTAGGATCGTCAACCTGGGGATTCAGAGCCTCTTCTCACCAGGCACTGCCTCTCATATAAACTTACGCCCCCAGGAAGGTCTTGATCTGTTTGTTCCTGGCAGTGGTCTAGATAGCCTCCTCCGTAGAGAGTGGAGTTGGAAATCAGTAACAGCCGCCGGCGATTTCCCATCTTGTTAAAAACGCGTGTCTTTTCCAGGAAGCCGTGGAAAAGCCACCTCGCGCTGGAAGAGAAGAGGTGAGCAGCGAGCTCCGTTTGGAGAGGTGTGTCTGCCTGGCAACCGGCGGAAGGGGGAGAGGCTGCCTAGGAGAAGAGCGGAGTACGGATTAGAGCCAGCCGCGGAACTGGGCCCGTAGCCAGGCGGAACTTAGCTCGCGCCGCTAAACACTCGATTGCTTTCGCCTCCCTCCTCGGATCTCCGCCTCTTTCTTACCCCTCCGTTCTGCGTTGGAGCTGTGGTGTGGAGACCGCCGTGGACGTGGACGGGTTTTCTTTCGGAAGGAGAGACGGGAGGAAGAAAGGCGGTTGGCCGGGGACAAGCTATCATGCTGGACTTTGTCATTTTCGCCGTCACCTTCCTGTTGATCCTGGTGGGAGCCGTGCTTTACCTGTACCCGGTAAATAAGCGGGGTGTGAGCGTGGGGTGGGGAATGTCTGTAAAGCAAACCAGAGGGAACTTTCACCGCCACGCACTCGTTACAACTTTACTTGGAAGTAAGAAATCGGGGCTGACTCGCAGACAAGTGAGCCAGGACCATTCCCTTTGCAACATCCAATTCGTGCCCGGGACTGTGTGGAAGTAGCAGTTCCGTTGAGTTTATTGTGACGAAGAAGTCTGAATTGGTATAGGGTTTCCTGTCTAAGTAGAGGGTTGGACTAGAAGATCTCCAATGTCCCTTCCAACTCTGTTATTCTATTTATATTCATGATTTTACGGAAGCAGTTTAATAAAGCTCCTCCTTTGCTCCTTGCATTTTGACGACAGAAAAGGAGACAGAAACCATTTTCTAATTCCTCCCCCACCCTGCCCTGTGAGTTTTCCAGAGACCATCTACCTTGCTTCCAGTGAGACCTTCCCTGGGAAAGCGTGTCCCATTCTGTCCCCCCTCCCCATATTTAATATACTTCTGAAAGCATTGGAAGAGGATCCCCAAAGTTTTCCCAGCAACACCCATCTTCTACTCATGAAAATCCGAGAAAACTGCAAGGGATGCAGGCAAACAAAATGGAAACTTAATCAGATAAAGTGGAGAAGCCCTTGGTCAGATTTAGTCAGTCACTTTACTGCTCACTCCAACTGTGGAGGAAAAAGCAAATAGGAGAAAAGGAGTTCAGTCTGTTCAATGTGGACAGCAAGTGGCAGCATTTAGCCATCTGAAGAAATGGACAGGATAGGGTAATATTTGGATGGGAGACCACTAGGAATAGTGAAGATAAAACTGGGAAGCAAATGTGGCATTCTGGAAGAAAGTAACAGCTAACTACTTCCATATTGTTGTCAGAACATTTCCATTAAATCATCAAGAGTCCAGCTCAATTCCTTCCAAGGAGTGTTCATGTTTCATTTATGAGGACACTAATCCAAAGAGCCAAATTGGTGTAGGTGGGTCATCTCCAATAGGATTCAGTTATTTTCTTCAGTTTTCTTTTGTTTCATGTATTCTAATATCTAGATGTATCCACAATTTCAATTTAGGATGAGAGCCAACATCCCGATAATCTCAAATTGTGACCATTGCCCACTCAAAGGCACCCCTTAAAAGGGATATGAAGGCCCCTTTTCTACCTTCGAGGGTGGACAGCTCAGCTGTTAGTAGCCAGTGGAAAGAAGATGGGCTAACATGGGCCTGTGATCTGCCCCAAGGAAGGAAGGAAGCTTTCTGTGGTGAGGGAGGCTTTGGGTCAGAAAGAGAAGTAGAGAAGAAAATAGTTGGCATGCCCAGAGGTGGGAAGTCCAGTCCCTAGCAAGGATGGGAAATGTTTTTCACTGAAACATTGGAGAAGGGGTTTTTTCAAGGGCTCCCTGACCTATTCAAATCCTGGAAATCAGCACAGTATCAAGGTTCTAATGCAATTACTTAATTTAAAATTTTCCTGGCTTGGCTTTCTAAAAGAACTGCTCTTAGAGAGCCTATAATATGAATAAAAATGTAAACTTTACAGTCTGGAAGATTCAGCACAAAAAGAAATAGGAGGAGGACAAGGAAGGAGGACAAATAGTGTTAGATAGTAAGTTATATAGATTAATATCTAAAAGTGTAGAGGAATTAAACCTCAGCTATCCAAGATTTGTTTTGCTGGACTGCATTTGTAATCTAGTTTTGAATGGGAAACTGTCTAAAATATGTTCCTTTGAACTCCATAATGGATCAGCAACACAAGCAATTTATAAATTAATCGTTCTGAATAGCTGTGTTTGAATGCAAATATATGTATTTAGGATCAAAATAAACTATAATCATGTACATGTTTAGTCCCATAGAAATTAAAATTATGATGACTTGTAGTCATATGTTTGGTAAAATCATAAGCATCTAGATTTAGTAACAGTTGGCTAAATAATATATTTTGTTTTCTGTTGACTTGATAATATTAACATCTTAATCTTTCCAATTATCTTCCTTTTTAGTCTTCCCGACAAGCTTTAGGAATCCCAGGGATCACGCCAACTGATGAAAAGTAAGTTACTCCTTTCTATTTAATTTCCCTTTTCTTCACAGAAGAGCCCTTAATCTTTTTAGGTTGTTTGTTGGGCATGTTGCAAATTTTAAGACAATGTTTAGAACTACCACACTTTATATAGGGAAGGATATACTTAGCATTCGAAACTCCTGTTTCCTATGTATATTATTGTCTATTTGCTTTTTTCTTTCTCATCTCAATAATTGCTCTCCCTTTTTCTTTGAAGACAGTTCCCTTGCCTACTCCATCCTTTTCCTAGCTGATTTTAAGTTTTTTCCTCTTACTTTTATTCCCATCTTTCAAACAATGAAACTGTAGCCTAAAGCTCTGCAAAGTTTCTAAGACTATTTGGGGCAGGCTGGTTCAATAGGGTAAAAAAATATTCTTTAAACATATCATTTAAAGGTAGTAATGCCTAATTGGAAATGAATTCTTCTCTCTGGTCTGGGTGACATAATTAGTTGGATCTAGGGTTCAAGTAGAATTGGTTTTAAACTATGCTTTAAATCCAGCAGTTTTGGTCTACAAACTTTGGTTTGTGGCTGATTTGTTTATGCCTAGTTTACTGTAATTTAATTAATTAAATAGTTGTACAAACTATGGCTCAGCTTAATGTTGTAATTCTATGTTAAGTTCTTCATTTCTTCTTTGAAGATTCCAGTGAATTTGCCCTAATCTCATCCTTCTTTCATTCCAGAGATGGGAATCTTCCCGACATCATAACTAGTGGCAGCTTGCATGAGTTTCTGGTCAACCTCCATGAGAAATATGGCCCAATTGTCTCTTTCTGGTTTGGACAACGTCTTGTGATCAGTCTGGGGTCCATTGATCTCCTGAAACAGCACATTAACCCTAACAGGACAAGTAAGTACTTTTCTCATGTCTACAATAATTTGAATCATTGGATGATATAAAATATATTATTTTGGGAGAACATAGAATTTTTATGAATTTCATGAATTTTGCTGGATGTTATCCTCAGCTGAGTGATATTTAGACAGATGAACTCAGCCAGAAGAAGAGTTGTAAGGTAGAAAATTATTTGTGAAGCTGAGGAATATGAAAATAACTGTTCAAATAAATAGATCAATTTAGAAAGCGGGTAACCTAGTTCGAGCAAACTTGATTTGGCTAAGCAGCATTTCCATCTTCTCTAGATGATAGAAGTAATTAAATGCATCTAAATACTTCAATTTCAAAATGTCAGTACTTCAGCATCTAAAGCAGGGGTGGGCAAACTACAGCCCGCGGGCCACATCTGGCCTGTTGGTCTGTCCAATCCGGCCCGCCCCTGAAAAAAAATCTCTGCTATTGATCTGTCCAATCCGGCCTGCCCTGAAAAAAAATCGCTGGGCATGATGTATTGCCCTGTGCCACGTGGCCCCCAAAGCTGCAAAACAGTGCGGAGCGATCTAGGGGTAGGAAAGAAAAGAAATCTGCAAAGGCCTCGGCTGGGAGTTCGAAATCACCTTCGAGTGCGACCTCTCCGAAGGTGAGTCCCCGCCGATCCCCCTTTTTTTTCCGGGGCTTCCAGGCTTAAACTTTGCAAAGGCAAAGCTTGCAGGCTGGAGCGTCTTTCCGCCGAGGAGTGGGAAGGGTTCTGCCCGGTGGGCAGGGCGGGCTGCTTGGAGCCACCTAAAGCTAGGCTCCTGCTGGTGGAGCCTTACCCTGCCTTGGTGCCCCATTTCCCGGCTTGGCGGTCCTGCTCGGGCGGCACTTTAAAAGCCTGCTCCCAGCACCCGAGCAACTTCCCAGCAACTTTGGACTTCGTTTTAACTCGCGGGCGCTCACGCCTGGCCCTGAGCCGCGCGGCAGAGGGGAAGCCCGGCGGGCGGGCAGGCGGGCTGCTTGGAGGAGGTGACCCGGCAGCGCTCCGGGCTTCCCCTCCGCCATGCGGCTCGGGCGAGGCGTGAGCGCCCGCGAGTTAAAAGGAAGCCGAAAATTGCTGGGAAATTGCTCGGTTTTCCGGGGCTTCCAGGGCAAAGTTTGCAAAGGCAAAGTTTGCAGGCTGGAGCGTCTTCCCGCCGAGGAGCAGGAAGGGTTCCGCCCGGTGGGCGGGGTGGGCTGCTTGGAGCAGTTTGCCGTGCGGCTCGGGGCAAGGCACAAGCACCCGCGAGTTAAAACGAAGCCGAAAGTTCCTGGGAAGTTGCTCGGTTTTTCAGGGCTTCCAGGCTTAAACTTTGCAAAGGCAAATTTGCAGGCTGGAGCGTCTTCCCACCGAGGAGCGGGAAGGGTTCCACCCGGTGGGTGGGCGGGCTGCTTAAACTTTGCTCGGGTGGCATTTTAAAAGCCTGCTCCGAGCACCTGAGCATCTTCCCAGCAACTTTTGGCTTCCTTTTAACTCATGGGCGCTTGTGCCTGGCCCCGAGCCGCGCGGCGGAAGGGAAGCCCGGCGGGCGGGCAGGCAGGCTGCTTGGAGGAGGCTCCGGGCTTCCCCTCCACCAGGCGCAAGCACCTGCGAGTTAAAACGAAGCCGAAAGTTGCTGGGAAGTTGCTCGGATTTCTGGGGCTTCCAGGCTTAAACTTTGCAAAGGCAAAGTTTGCAGGCTGGAGCGTCTACCCGCCGAGGAGCGGGAAGGGTTCCACCCGGCGGGCGGGCGGGCTGCTTAAAATTTGCTCGGGTGGCACTTTAAAAGCCTGCTCCCAACACCAGAGCAACTTTCCAGCAACTTTTAACTCGCGGGCGCTCGCGCCTCGCCCTGAGCTGCACGGCAGCCCACTCCAAGCAGCCTGCCCCACCAGCCGGGCGGAACCCTTCCCGCTCCTCGGCGGGACAACGCTCCCGCCTGCAAACTTTGCCTTTGCAAAGCCCTGGAAGCCCCGGAAACCCGAGCAACTTCCCAGCAACTTTCAGCTTCCTTTTAACTCACGGGCGCTCGCACCTGGCCCCGAGCCGCGTGGCAGAGGGGAAGCCCGGTGGGCAGGCTACTTGGAGGAGATGACCCGGCGGTGCTCCAGCAGTTCCGCCTGGGCTCTGCTCAGGTGTCCGGCTGGGGCTGTCAGGAGTTGCTACCGCCGGCGCAGCTCCAGTCCTGCGTTGCCTTGGGAAGGAAAAGGCAAAACCAGTAGCCGCTGAGCCTGAGCCTCCGGTGCCGCTGCTGCCGTTGCAAAGCACCGCCGCGGCTCTTCCTTTTTGCCTTTCCCTTCCTGAGGCAACGCGGGATTGGAGCCGCATGGAGCCGCTCCGGTGGTAGCAACTCCTGACTCAGGGGGCCTCCGAGGGAGGGGAAGGAGGAGAAGAGGGGGGAAGGGTGGGGGGGGAGCGATTCTCCAAAAATCTTGTGCTGACCCGGCCCGTCTGTCAAATTTTAAAAGTCAATGTGGCCCCGAGACAAAAAGTTTGCCCACCCCTGGTCTAAAGCAATGTTAACAAGCTATTGCACAGTATGATAGTGCTAAGTTTGTACATTAATACATTTTTTAAAAAAATACTTTTTGTTGAACTACAGCAAAGTTCACATTTGCTTGAAAATAGACAGTGAAATACTGGTTTCTGCACTGCTTTTCAGTTAATAACTTTAAAAAAATTCCTCTTACTAATTATTGTGGGACATTAATCCAGTTCAATCAATGAAAGTGTCATAAATACTACTGACACCTGATGTCAAGAATCACTTTAGAGCAGGGGTCCCCAACCTGTGGGCCACAGTCCACTACCAAGCCACAGGCTGCATGAGTGGCTGGCAGGTGTGCATGCCGCTGCACATGGCCCCACTCGCACTCTTGCGGGCATTTGTGGCTCTACTTGCACTTATGTTATTGCAAGCAGTCGCAGGTCTTCTTGTTCTCACAGCCCCATTCATGGAAGCCTCAGCGCTCACAGCCCCATTCATGCAAGCATTGCCACAAACATCACAGGTGTTTGTACATGCATACATACATGTGCTTGTCCCTCCCACAAAATCATCCCTTCTTTCTCCCCTCCCCCATTCCAGATCACCAACCCAGAAAGGTTGGGAGCTCTACTTTAGAGAATTGTCCAGGTCATGGGTGTCAAACTCACTGTGTCACATTGCCATCCTGTGACGTTTTGCGATGTTGTTCCCTTTCACGGAGCTGGGATGGGTGTGGTCTGTGCTGGACACATCCAGCCCATGGGCAGCCAGTTTGACACCCAAGTTCAGGTGAATAAAACCTGAATAATGTTGCTGTTCTTCTAAATATGTCATTTGAACAGATTTGAAAATGTAATAGGCATAATACGGGTCTATAGCATACAGCCTAATCCTAAATTTTATCACATTATTATGAAAAAATCCTACAGTCATATTATTCATTATAGGCAGTCCCTAAACGTAGGACCACAATTGAGTCCAAAATTTTCTGTTGCTAAGAAGACAGCTGTTTAGTGAGTTTTGCCTCTTTTTATCATTTTTTTGCCAGTAGTTAGTCAATCACTGCAGTTGTTAAGTGAATCATGCAAGTCTTTAAGTGAACCTGGCTTCCAACTTTGCTTGTTGGAAACCAGCTGGGAAGGTTACAAATGATGATGACATGACCCTGGGACAGTACAGTTGTCATAAATACATGCCAGCTGCTAAGCGCCTGAATTTTGGTCACAGAACTATGATAATACACGTAGACCTTGACTTATGACCACAATGGAGCCCCAAATTTATGTTGCTAAATGAGAAATTTGTTGCATTTTGCCCTATTTTTCTTTTCTTACCACATTTGTTCAATGAATCACTGTCGTTGTTAAATTAAGTGTGATGATTCCCCCTGGGTGCTTCCCCAGATACCTCTCTAGATGTTAGCTGGGGGAGGATGAACTGGTTCCTGTCACATCAGGAGCTGAGGCGATTGATGGCTCTGAGCAGCCATCTGTGAGGGATTTGGCTGAGGTTCCAGGTGGGGAAAACATGCAGCTGCAGCTGGTCAGTGAGGAGGAGGAGGAGGAAATGCCTTCTGCCCCTGATCCAAGAACATAGGGCAGAGAAAAGGCAGGAACAGAGGTCAACCAGATTACTTGTGAGGAGAAAGCTTTGCCCTTCTTTGTGTACATCAGACAGATGGAGGCAATGCTGGGAACAACTGTTAGTTTCTTAAGTTATTTTCTGGTTGTTGTGATTCCTGCCTCACTTTGGATTGACACTGTACCTTGACAGATCGTGCCTTGGAAACTCTGGACTTTTCTTGCCTCATGAGAAATCTTGTGTTGTGGATTTAAGTTTGCCTGATGGATTTATTTTGATTGAGAAACTTTCAAGTGCCTTGCAGGCTCTTTTGCCATTGCTCTGTGGACTAGTCTGCTTGTGACTGGACTTAATTGGGACAGTTCTGGCTTTTTGGGTGAAGGGAATTGCTGGGGAATATTAATAAACTCATTAAACCATAGTTACATGTGAGTGTCCAGGACAGTGCCTTAAGTGAATTTGGTTTTCCCATTGACTTTGCTGGTCAGAAGGTCACAAAAGGGGATCAGATGACCCTAGGACACTGCAACCAGTTGTCAAGCATCCAAATGTAATTGGGGATGCCGCAATGATCATAAGTATCAAAAATAATAAGTCATCTTTTTCAGTGCCATTATAACTTTGAATAGTCACTGAATGAACTGTTGAGGACTACCTGTACTGCAGGGGTGGGATTCTACCGGTCTGGTCCGGTTCTATAGAACCTGTTGTTACAGCCCCCGGTAGTTCGGAGAACTGGTAAAACGGGCCCCTGGCTGGCCCCACCCCTCTCCGCCCGCTCCTCCATTCCCGGCCCAGTCAGTCATTATTGCACATGTGCGACAATAGCTGACGGCATTCTCCCCTGCCCACCCCGCTCCACCCAGTCACTACTTATAGCGCATATGTGCTACGTTTCCCACATTTTCCTGCCCGCTGCCATTGCTCCCAGCAGCAGCAGTAGCACCAGCCAGCCATCACTATCTGCCTTCTGTCGTCCTGCTTGATCTGGGTGAGTGAGGCAAGCCCCAGTTGCCACCACCGCTAGCTGCCCTCTCTCATCCAGACTGCCTTGTCCGGACTGCCTCCCCAAGCCTGCCTGCCTGCCATGTCCAACCTGCCTCCTGGATCTGCCTTATTATTTCTGGTTTTAAAATTTAAATCTATATGTTGCTTTACCATTTTTTGCTAACCTTGACACTACATCCTCTTTTTTAGAATTTTTTATTTTTGGACAAATATACACAAACAAAATATAAAACATAAAACCATCTTCTAATTACGTATATACAGTGTGTCAGTTGGTTACAAATTTTTTGTGCATCTTCTCCCTAGTCCTCGCTTACAATTGTTTGTAGATTCTCATATTATCAGTCAAATACATATGTATACATTATTATCATTGTTAATCATTTATTTGACTAAACTATTATTCCTTCATGTTATACAAGATATTCAAAAGTTTAAATTGATTTATAATATAACAATTCATATTATCATCCTAAATCCATCCAATAATAATACATCTTTGTTCTGTCTCACTTTTCTTCTTTCCCAAAAGATGAAAGAATACAAACTCACACAAACACAGGCAGGCAAGCTGGCTCGGACTTCACAGAGTTAATTCTTTGAAACTGATGATATCCTTGGCATTCCAACACCCTCTGCCTGCCAAGTCCGAACTGATAACAAATAAAAATCTACTCACAGAAAATTACAAGGCAGTCCACAAAAATCATTAATGAAGAAAATCTGAAGTAAGATTAAACTTTGTCCCGTACAAAGTTCCAGCCAAAAATACACCCACTTTTATCCCCTGTGGGGTGTGGCTCAATGACTCAGCTTACTCTCTGACCCTCCCACGCCTCCTATGTTGTTGCTCACGTTTCTCTCTATGATGCTGCTTAGGATCAAGCCAACACTCTTCCTCTTTATTCCCTGTCAAGGGCTGCTCCGATAAGCCTTCCTCCTGATTAATCTCAGGCTGTTCCTCTCGGTTGTCTGATGAAACCTGAGGCATTATCAGGGAGGAAGGCATTGCCAGAGTGGAAGCTCCTGGGGAGGAAGGCATTCCCAGTTCCTCCTCCTATCTTCCAGGTCTTCTTCCTCTGACAGCATAGGCTCGGGAATCGGGGCCACAAGAGGGCCACCTCAGGGCCCTTCCCCCGAGTCTGACAGTCAGGATGTGGTCGCAAGGGGAAATGGTCATGGACCAACATCCGTGTAAGTCCGGGGCGTGGATTGTGGAAGCATCCACCCAGGAGAGGGCCTCCTGCTCATTTCCCTGGCTCTCGATCAAATACTGGAACCGCCCTTTCAGCCAGCAGGAATCCCTAATGCTGGCCATCTTGCCTTCTACTGCATCATCTTCCCCGGGCACAGGTGGTGGATCAACAGCTGTGGGACATTGGAGATAACACGAAGGGGCGTCAGGGACCAAAAGGGAACGGTGGAAGACTGGATGAATTCGCATGGAATGCGGTAGAGTCAGTTGATAGGCTACGGGGTTGATGACCACCTCAATGGGAAATAGGCCGATGAACCGATGGTCCAGCTTCTTTATCGGGCGGTCGACCTGAAGATGTTTTGTGGATAACCACACATGGTCTCCTACAGCCAGCGGAGGCGTTGCCCGTTGAGAGCAATCTGCAAACCGCTTGTAATCTTCCTCGGCCTGTAACAATTGCTGCCGAACTAACTGCTGAACTGAGTGAAGTTACGAAAGGAATTCCCGGGTCTCAGTAACGGGAATCTAATAGTGTCAAAGTGAAGAACCGCGGATGGTACCCCACATTAGCATAAAATGGTATCATTTGGGTGGAGGTCTGCTGGGAGTTGTTGAATGCAAACTCCACCAGAGGGAGATAATCAGCCCAGTTGTTCTGCCATTGGTTTACAAAACAATGCAAGTATTGCTCAAGAATGCCAATGACCTTCTCCATCCCCCCATCAGTCTCTGGATGGTGCGTCGATGACAAGCACACCTGCACCTGTAATGCAGTCTTCAGGCTTTTCCAAAATTGGGCTGTAAATTGTACACCACGGTCAGAAACTACCCTGTTTGGCAGACCATGGAGATGAAGAACATCTGCAAGAACAAACGGGCAATTGTACGGGCCATTGGCAATTTATGACATGGAATGAAGTGGGCCATTTTTGTCAACGTCAACCACCACCAGCACAGTTTTAAATCCAGAGGATGTCGGTAAATGAGTCAAGAAGTCCATGGAAATCGCTCCCCATGGTCTTTCTGGAGTCAGCAGAGGTTGGAGGAGACCAGGAGGCACACCCGTCATGGTTTTTGCTTGCTTGTACAGTACACAGGATGTGACATGGGCGTGGACATCATGCTGTACTCGAGGCCACCAAAAAGTCCATATTACAAGATGGAGAGTCTTAAAAAACCCAAAATGGCTGGCTGCAGTGTTGTCGTGACACTGAGTCATAATAAGAGCTCAAAGTGGCCCCGTGGGTACGTACAACCGGCCCCGATGCTTGAGTAAACCCTCCTCCAAAGTCCATGAGGATTCGGGTCCAATCTCCCCCATCCTCTGCTGCAACCAAGCATCTAGGCGCTGCGCCTCTTGCACCTGAGTCCGCAAGTCCACCAGTTCTTGGACTGCGGCCAAGGATTCTGCTGGCAGCACCACCCGCAGAGGAAGGGGGTCCTCGGGGCAAAGGTACTCAGGTTTGCGGGACAGGGCATCCGCCCTCCAATTGTGATCACTGGGGATATAGGTCACAGAAAAGTTGAACTGGGCAAAAAACAATGACCACTGGATCTGTCGCTGGTTCAACTTTCTTGCCGTTGACAAATGTTCTAAATTCTGATGGTCCATCCAGACCTCCACCTTGTGTCGGGCCCCCTCAAGATGATGTTGCCAAGCCTCAAACGCAGCCTTGATAGCCAGCAACTCTTTTTCCCAGATGGTGTAATTGCATTCAGAAGGAGTGAGTTTCTGGGAATAATAAGTGCAGGGAAAAAGAATGGCGCTATCCACCGGGGCTTGCAACAACACCGCCCCAATAGCCACATTGGACGCATCCGTCTCCACCACAAAAGGACGATGCAGATCAGGGTGCCTCAGGACAGGTTCTGTGACAAAAGCATTTGAGGGCCTCAAAAGCCTGTTGCTGCGGGGGGTGGGGCACTGGAACTGGACCTTCTTTCGAAGGAGCTGGGTTATTGGACCTGTCAGCTTGGCAAAACCCGGGATGAAGGTCTGGTAATAGTTAGCGAACCCCAATAGGCATTGAATGTCCTTCACGCCACGAGGGGGTTCCCAACTACATAAGGCCTCCACCTTACGTGGGTCCATGGTGATGCCTTTGGGAGAGATGATGTGCCCAAGGAACTCAATGGAAGTCTGGAAGAAGAAACATTTCTCCAGCTTCGCATAAAGTTGGTGCTCCCTAAGGCGTTGCAAGACCAGATGAACGTGTTGAAGGTGGCTGTCCCTGGACCCAGAATAGATCAGAATATTGTTCAGGTACATCACCACGAACCGATCTAACATATCCCGAAACACATCATTCATCAGGTGCTGGAAGACTGCGGGGGCGTTGGTCAACCCAAACGGCATCACAGTGTATTCAAAATGGCCGTATCAGGTGCCAAATGCCATCTTCCATTCGTCCCCCTCTCGCATCCGCACCAGGTTGTAGGCCCCTTGAAGATCGAGCTTGGTGAAGATAGTGGCCTCCTGCAACCTCTCCAACAACTCCAGAATGAGCAGCAAGGGATAGCTATTCCACACTGTGATGGCATTTAGCTGGTGGTAATCACAGCACAAGCATAAGTCTCCCATCTTCTTCTTGACAAAGAGGACTGGGGCTGAGAGAGGGGACGACGAAGGCTGGATGAACCCTTGGGCCAAGTTTTTTCCAAAAAGTCCCGTCGTGCGGCCAGCTCGGGCTCGGACATGGAGTACAAACGTCCCTTTGGCAGTGGTACATTAGGCAGAAGATCCACTGGGCAATCATAGGGCCGATGCGGGGGTAACCGGTCCACCTCCTTCTCACTGAACACATCCATGAAGTCCGTCAGTTCAGGAAGTATGGAGATGGCAGAGGTGGTGATGTCCTGGCCAGCATAGGTGTGGCGGAAGTGGTCCATGCACTTCAGACTCGGAAAAGAAATGGCGTTCTGTGACCATGCCACCTGAGAATCATGAATCCTAAGCCAAGCCATGCCGAGGATTAATGGGAAATGGAGGTCTGTGGTGACATAAAAGCGTATCACTTCCTCATGTTCTCCAATGACTAGGCGCAAAGGCTGGGTGGTGAATTTAATGAGTCCTGCAATAAGTTCCCGCCCATCAATAGTCTCGACCCTCATTGGAGGTTCCATCAGAACCAAGGGGACATCAAAATGGGCTGCAAAGGTCTGGTCCATAAAGTTAGTTGTGGCCCCTGAGTCCACCAGCGCATTCGCTGGAATCCCTTCTGACTGGTTAGCCAAGAAAACCCGAGTGTCCAAAATCAGATGCCGAGAGGGTCCAGAGTCAACCTCCGCTAATTCAGGCAGGTGTTTGATATGTGCCCAGCCTAGGGTTTCCCCTAGGTCGGGCCTGCCCTGTTTCCCGACTGATCACACTGAGATTCAGGCACAGGCTTGAGCGACCCGCTTCGCTTTAGAGGACAAAAATTAGCGAAATATCCTGCCCCCCCCAATACAAGCACAAACCCCCTTGGTGTCTCCTGGACCGCCAGGCGAGGTCTGACCGTTCCTAACTCCATTGGCTCCTTGGCCATTGCCACGATACGTTGGGTGTTAGCACAGGGAGCTGTGGTACAGATGCAGATGGCTGCTCCTGGACGGTATGATGGTTCTTTCACCATTGGAGACATGCATCGATGCGCAACCATTGCATGACCAGAGGGTCGGGGCCGGTTCCACTCGAACTAACTCATCCTGCAGCTCATCTGACAGGCCATCCTGGAAGGCGTCCATTAACGCTGCGTCATTCCAGTTGGAGTCCAGGCACAAAAGCCGAAATTCAGAAATAAACTCTTGCAGGGGGCGTCTCCCTTGGCGAAGGTCCTTAAGATGCCTGGCTGCCATCTGCAATCGTATGGGGTCTTCATACATGTGGCGCATGTGTTGCCAAAAACCCTGGTAATTAGTTAATAACGGGCTGTTCTTGAGCAACAAAGGTGTGGCCCATCTGGAGGCCGAGCCAGAAAGGAGGCTTATCACAAACCCCACCCGAGCCCGGTCATCTGGGAAATCCTTTGGCCTCATAGCCATAAATAACTGGCACTGTCCCATGAAAGCCTGGAACATCTCACGCTGCCCAGGAAACTTATCTGGCATAGCCAACAGGCATTTCCGACGAGGAGGGGAAGGAGGAGCTGCATGAGCCTGCAGCAAAGCAATATGGGCTGTTAATTGAGCCACTTGCTGTTGTAGAGTTTGATTTTCATCTTGCAGCTGTTGTTGAAGCTGCTTCTGGTGGTCCATCTTAGGTAAAAGATGGTTTAAGTCAGATACGGGACAAAAATGTTCTGTCTCACTTTTCTTCTTTCCCAAAAGATGAAGGAATACAAACTCACACAAACACAGGCAGGCAAGCTGGCTTGGACTTCACAGAGTTAATTCTTTGAAACTGATGATATCCTTGGCATTCCAACACCCTCTGCCTGCCAAGTCCGAACTGATAACAAATAAAAATCTACTCACAGAAAATTACAAGGCAGTCCACAAAAATCATTAATGAAGAAAATCTGAAGTAAGATTAAATTTTGTCCCATACAAAGTTCCAGCCAAAAATACACCCACTTTTATCCCCTGTGGGGTGTGGCTCAATGACTCAGTTCACTCTCTGACCCTCCCACGCCTTCTACGTTGTTGCTCAAGTTTCTCCCTACGACGCTGCTTAGGATCAAGCCAACACTCTTCCTCTTTACTCCCTGTTAAGGGCTGCTCTGATATGCCTTCCTCCTGTTTAATCTCAGGCTGTTCCTCTCGGTTGTCTGATGAAACCTGAGGCATTATCAGGGAGGAAGGCATTGCCAGAGAGGAAGGTCTTGGGGAGGAAGGCATTCTCAGTTCCTCCTCCTCATCTTCCAGGTCTGACAGCATAGGCTTGGGAATCGGGGCCACAAAACATCTTTATATTATATTCTGTATAATTCTGTTCTCCTTATATTGTAAAATTCTACATGTTTCATTACCATATTTTATTTTCTAACCATTGATAAAATAAATCCCATATCTTATAAAATTGTTTATCTTCTTGATCTCTAATTTCAAATGCCAATTTACTCATTTCAGCACATTCCATTATTTTCTTAATAACTTCCTCCTGCATTGGTATTTTCTCATTTTTTCCCAATTTTTAGGAAATACAATCCTAGCTGTTAATACATTTACAATAAAATATGTCAATTCCCTACTATATATTTCCAGTAAAATCCCCAATAAAAATATCTCTGGTTTAAAGTCTATGTTTCTTTGTCATTTTGTCCAACCATGTGTGGATTTTAGTCCAATATCTTTTAGCTTCTGCACATGTCCACCACATATGGTAATATGAACCCGGTATCTGATGACATTTCCAACATTTTTTGGACTTATTCTTAAACATTCTTGTTATTCTCGTCGGGGGTAAGTGCCACCTGTAAAACATCTTATACAGATTTTCTTTATATGCTGTTGACATTGTCATTTTATAAATTTGAGACCACAGTTTTTGCCATTTCTCTAAATCAATCCCATGTCCAAAATTTTCCCCCCAAGCAATCATTGTTTCTTTAATTTGTAAATGTTATCTAAATCAGTCAATTTATCATAAAAACCTTCTGTTTTAAGATCTTTATCATATCTAGAGTGTATTTGCACCTATGAAAACCAATTCATCCTTATACCTTGTTCTTCTAGTTCTTGCATAGATTTAACTTCACCCTTTTCTTTCAATATTTCACCATGTCCAACTGTTTGTTCCTTTTTATATGTTATTGGATATGAAAATGCTTCAATAGTCGATAACCAGACTGGAATTTTTAAATAGTGTTGCTTTTTAGTCTTCTCCCAATTTAATAACAAAGCCTCTCACGTATAGTGTTTTCTGAAATACTCTTGTGTTTTAGTTCCCTTGTAATATAAGAAGGCGTGCCATCCCAACAACAAATCATGTCCTTCTAGTGTCAATAATCTAGTATTTCTTAATGTTATCCATTCCTTAACCCACATCAAATTTGTTGCCTGAATATAATTCCCAATTAGGTAGGCCAAATCCTCCTCTTCTTCTAACATCTTGTAACATTTTGATTTTATTCTTGCTTGCTTTCCCTGCCAAATATATTTCAACACTAAAATCTTCAAAATAATCTAATCTTAATATTTCCTTAATCTAATTGGAATTGTCTGGAACAAATATAAAATTCTAGGTAATATATTCATTTTAATTGTTGATATTCTCCCTATTAGAGATAATTGTAAATTTTCCCATTTTGTCAAATCTGCCACAATCTGTTGTTTGAGTTTAAGATAGTTATTCTCTTTAAGTGTACTGCATCTTGCTGTCTAGTATATCCCCAAATACTTAACCTTATTTGTGACCTGGATCTTCAAAACATCTGCCTTACTTTTGTCTTACTAACTAATTTTTTGTCAAAATCTTCATTTTATCTTTATATATTTTCAAACCAGCTACTTTTCCATATTCCACTGTTTTCTATCAATTTAAGTGCTGTTTCTAGTGGATCCTCTAAAATAAAAACCAGATCATCTGCAAATGCTTGCAGTTTAAATTCTTCCTGTTTAATTTTCATTCCTTTTATATCTTTTTCTTCTCTGATATTTCTATTTAACACTTCTAAACTTAACACAAACAACAGAGATGACAGTGGGCAACCTTGTCTTGTCCTTTTCCTTATGTCAATAAAATCTGTCAATTCCCCCTCTATCATTACCTTTGCTGTTTGTTCGCTTCTGTGGCTTTGAATTTCTTACCAAAGCTCATTTGCTCCAGCTGTAACAACATAAATCGCCAATTCACATTGTCAAAGGCTTTCTGTCCATCTAAAAATATCAAAGCCATTTATTTTTCAGGGTGTGCCTCATAGTATTCCAAAGTGTCCAGAATTATTCTCATATTTTGTTTGATTTGTCTTTTTGGAAGAAACCCATTTTGATCAGAGTGAATAAAGTTATTCAAATATCTTTTAAGTCTTTCTGCCAATATTGAAGAAAAGATTTTATAGTCTGAGTTTAGCAGGGGAATAGGTCTATAGTTCTTAATTTGCTGTGGGTCGGCATCCTCCTTTGTGACAAGCATAATATATGCTTCTGACCATGATTTGGATATCCTCTTCTTCAACATGACTTCATTCATAACTTCTAACAATGGAAGATTCAATGATTCCTGTAATGCCTTGTAAAATTCTGCTGGAAGTCCATCCGGACCTAGTGCCTGTCCGTTGTTTTGTTTTTTAAGAGCTTCAGTTAGTTCCATCATCATTATATTGCTTTCTAATATCATTTCAGTCTCGTTAGGTATCTGGGGCAAATTCGCTTCCTGCAGGTGTTTGTCAGCTGGTGCTCCGTTCAAAATCCAAGAAAGAAATACTTAGACTCTTGTAATTAGAGAAAAGATATCTTTTACTGGAAGTCAGTGGTAGCAACAAGAAAATTCTGAATCTGGGGAAATAGGCACATACATCACATATATCAAGGGAGTGAAATGTTCCCACCCCCAATAGTTCAAACGGTTCTTCCAATTAAAAGTTGTGAACTTCATCATGTGGACATCTTCAGGTGGTGATGACCTTGGCTTACTCAGATAAAGGTTTGCAGTTGCGCAGAGAAGAGAAAGCTAAGCAGGAATTAGAAACCCTCCCCAGTTTATACAATATCAGTTAGTAACACTTTCAGCTCACGTCCCATACATTTCCCCCTTCCACCCCCCATTACTCATGACAGCCAGAAAGAAGCAAAGGAAAGGAGGAAGATCTTGAAGGCTGACATTCGGCCTTCCTAGAAAAAAGACGTTAGTCCCATAAAAAAGGGAAATATAAAAGGCACTACTTAATAACCAGTTAACATAAAAGAGACATCTAGGGTTTATCAGAATAATTAGAACGAAATGCTCTGACAAGCCTAGGGGCTCTAACATCTTCTTCACTGACCCACTCAGCCTGGGACGAAGGAAAATGCTTCCAAGCAACCAAATATTGGAGCTGACCCCTCCATCGTCGAGAGTCTAGAATTTCTTTAACTTCAAAATGTTGTTCGCCGTCAATAAGCAATGGTACAGGAGGGTCGGTCTGGATTGATCTTGGAGCTTCAAGATTGCGCATCGTACCGCCGCGTTGCCAGTCCTGCCCTCCCTACACTACATCCTCTTGAATAACTGTTTGAGTACTAGCAGTGCCCAATACTGAACCTAATTCATATATTCCAGTTTTTTAAACTGAGGAATAAATTTCAGAAAAAGAATTCAATATTGCTCTGTGAATGTGCCTTTCAATTCCATTCTTAATCTAACTTCTTAGATGATTTTGTACTATTATCTTTTTTTTTGTACTATAAGGCGCATAAGGCTGTAAAAAGTTTCAGTACATTTTTAAGCAGCATTCTAAAAAGGTGACCAAACATGTTTTCCCCTGGCTTTTTTCTCTCTCTACTATAGAGAAAGCATTCCATTAAGGATTGTAGTTCCAGATTGTAGGTCTTGGCTAGGAAAGATTTTTGTGCCACTACTGGCACAAACTAGAGTTTCTTTTTCAATTAATGAATTGTAATTATTAAAATGTCAGCCATTCTTTTATATACACAGTGCAACATCTTTTTATAGGCAGTCATTTTCAAATCCACTTTCAATTCCATCTCATTCTTGTCTGGTAAAACTTGTTCCTCTTCCATAACATCTTTTAAACACTAACTAGCTATAGTGTCAGAGAGACTCTTAAAAGTAACTGAATATTACTGATCTCTGCTCCTCGCCCAGTTTTTTTGCTTGCCACTGCCTTCACCACTCAACTTACAACAACAATCGAGTCAAAACCACAACATTGTTGTTGTTTTTTTGCAGTACATTACCAAGATGAAAAGGCAAATGAGTTTGTCTGCTTTCTTTGGCAAGAAAACAAAAGGAGATCCAAAAGAGTCAAATCCATAACCATTGGAGTCTGGAGAAAGCAGCACCAGCACATCATCCACACTGCAACTTGGGGAAAGCAGCACCAGCACATTATCAAGTATGGAAAGAACTGAGTCGGACATTGAAAGGAATCTTCCTGACTGCTGGACACTGCAGCAGTAAAACAATTTTAGGGAAAAATATGATGGACTGGAAGTTTCCCAGAAAAAAAATAGGTTGTGAGCATTGCAGAAGATTTGAAATTTTGACCAAAGAAAAAAGTGTCTACGGAGCAAAGGAATGGAAGAATTTCCATATTGAACCATCAGGAAAGAATAAAGAAATACAGCAAGTTTCTCTCAGAAAGAAATTGAAGGAAAGAAATATTTGGGTAGTACGTGTAGAATGTGTACGGTCTGTGTACTTGCAGACCATATTCATATATAGAAGATCTGATTGAATTGCAAGTAACAAATGGTTTAGATTTGGGAACAGGGTTGCATTCATGTAAAACTGCCATTGCAATAGTAGATTTCATTGAAAAAGACATTAGGAAACATTTATTTAGCAAAATTATTGAAAAAAACTTGCAAAACCTATTTGATAATTGACGAAGCCTCAATGATATCTTCCAGACCAGTTCTTATACTGTACTTAGAAGTTGAGAATCCAGTTTTCTCACCAACAATTTTCCTTGAACTAGTAGAATTGGATAAACGAGATGCAGAAACAATATGGAAAGTTTGAATAAAGTTGGGTTTAATAAGAGCTATCTGGAGAAACCTTTAATTAGAACCATTGTCTGCAACTTGTTTTAGATGATTCTATTACAGAAATAAAGCAAATCAATCATTTGCAAATCTTTATTGATAAAATGTATTTTATTTTCCATCAATCAAATAAGAACCTAATTGAACTGAACAAAATTTCCAAACAACTTGAGATTGAAATTATAAAAATGGGTAGAGTTTTTGAACCAAGATGGGCTGCCTGTAGTTTAAGATCAACCTTAGCTGTGTGGCGTGGTTATCCAGTACTACATCAGTTTTTCTGTTCAAATAAAAAGTCACATGGTCACCAAACTATGCCCAGCCTGTCACGTGACCACCAAGCCACGCCCAGCCAGTCACATGGCCAAATCACACCCAGTCAGTCACGTGATCACCAAGCCACACTCACCCAGTCACATGACCACCAAGCCACACCCACAAATTAGGCCATGCCCACAGAACAGGTTAAGAAATTTGAATCCCACTCCTGCGGTGCTGCAATGGATGTAAATGTGAAAACCAGTCAAGTCACTTTTTTCAGTATTGTTGTAAGTTAGGTCACTAAATGAATGATTGAAAGTCAAGGACTAACTGTATCAATATGCTTGCTTTTTTTCCTCCTGCTGCCTAATATGATTGCCCTCTAGCATTGTGTGTAGAAGGAATTTCTTCATACAGTTCTTTCATAATGGGGTTTAAATGCAATCTCATGAAAGCACACTTCGTTTCTTAAGGTACCAGAGGCTAACTAAAATGGGGTAGGGATGCAACCTCTGTAGTGTTATGCAAATTACAGTATACATGAGATTATACTGAAGAGTGTGTGATTGGCTATAATAGCACATTGCTAGGCGAGGTTTTTTTAGATCCTTTGCCAACAAAACTGATGAACTTGAGCTATGGATGGTGGCAAATAAGCTCATTCGTGACTGTGTGATGATTATCACGGAGACTTGGCTTTATCCACTTGACCCGGATGCGTCAATGAAGCTAATTAACCATACCACATACCACTTTGACAGAAACGGCAACTCCAATAAAAGCAAAGGTGGAGGACTTTGTATTTACATACATAATGACTGGTGTACTAAGAGTAGAGTTAGTTAGTTCTACACACTGTTCTCCGGACGTGGAATTCTTAACTGTCATTTGTTGGCTATTTTATTTACCTAGAGAGATTTCCATTAAAGTTATCACCACTGTCTATATTCCACTGATGCAAATGTTAGCAGAATACTCTCTAAGTTACATAACGCCATCGAGAGGCAGCAGCAAACCTACTCTAAGGCATTTTTGTTATGGCTGGGGATTTTAATCAAGCTTCTCTACAATCTGTTCTTCCTAAGTTTGTGCAGTGTGTGCGGTGTACCACCATATGAATTCAACCTTAAGACAAGCATATAAAAGATGTTAAAGCTGAAGGTATTCATAAGAAGTTGACAGAGTTAGATAAAATACTAACAGGAATGGAAGATAAGCTGATTTAAAAATTGTATTGATTTACTCAGTGTCAAATTAGAAGAGCAAGTAAAGAAAACAATGATAAGCATGGGCGAAAAATTTTGGTATACCATAGAATTAGATAAATGGCAGAAGCTATGGGAAAGAAATTATAAATTAACAATATCAACAGCATACAAAGAAAATTTGTATAAGATGTTTTAGAGATGGTACTTTGCACCAGAAAAATTGGCAAAGATATTTAAAACAAATTAGCTGAAAGCCAGTTGTATGTTGTGAAAGAGTACCTTATTTCGTTGTTCTCAGGTTCTGAGTACAATGACAATAAATTTATCTTTATCTTATCTAAATGCTGGAACTGCCATCAGATACTCGGATCATATTACCATATGTGGTGGACATGTGTAGAAACTAAAAGATATTGGACAAAAGTACACACATGTTTGGAAAAAATGATAAAGCAACATATAAATTTGAAACATGAAATGGTTCTATTAAGGATGGTACCTGAATGTGTCATGTCCCTAGTGGAGTCTGACTTTGAGGAAGAGGAGGAACAGCCAACAGGGAGTGGGAGTGTGACTCCAGAGGTGGTGGAGGAAGCTGGAGAAGGGCAGAGGCCAGCAGAGCAGTCAGAGGAAGATCCAGGCCCATCCCCTATCCATATTAGGTCACGCAGGGAGGAGAGGATCAGGGAAAAGCGAGGCCTACTCGAGATTACCATGATCCTCCTCGTGGCTTGCAAGTGGAAGCTATGTATATAAGTTTGTAACTGCACAGTTAGAATTGCTGAAGTCAATTAGTGTTCACCTTGAAAGAGGCTTATCTTTGTTGGCGTTCTTCCCATGGACTTTTCTCAGTTATTTTCCTGGAGTTTATAATTAGTTACCTCGGCTTGCTTCAGAACTCTTCTCAATACGATTTGTTTTGGTTTTCTGTTTATCTCATTATATACTTTTGTGACTTTAAACTGTGCCTAATAAAACAGTGAAGTTAAGTTGAAGGCTTTACTTGACTTTAATACATGTTTTGGGTTATTTTGAGAGACCATGGGTCATCACAGAATGGTACAGCATAGAAGAAACATACTTAATTATTAATACCATGTTTCTCCAACAATACAGCCTCGACCAATAGGAAGGCCCAGCAAGTTTTATCCGCATAAAATCAAATTAAGCCCCTCCCCCAAATTAAGGCCTAATTTAAACATGTGAAATGGGGAGAAAGAGCAGGGGGGCTTGCCGTCAGGAAGTACTTTTATTGCATACCTGGATATGGTGCTGCCTGCGTTGACTTTGGTGTTGGTGGGGTACTTCATATCAGGAGACTTCCTCCACTGTTGCTTTCCCTTCTCCCTTGCTGCCGTGGCATTTAGAGCAATGCCGCGGTGTTTGGGGCAGCCACGTGCAGCCAGCCAGGGCTCCTCCCTGCAACTGGAGCCCAGCAGAGACACTTGGCTTCAGGCACTCCTGTCGCCGCCTTCCCTTCGCCTTCCCTTTGCCTTCAAAGGCAAAGCCAATTCTTTTAAAAACGACACCCTACTACCGGTACGACAAAGCCTCCCCTGCCCAAGAGGGCAGCCCAACCCCACGTGGGGAGGCGAATCTCCCGGGGCCGCAGTGCAGGATCGGCCCACCTCGGGAGAAGCACCTAGCCGCCATCCCTGCCTGGCGCTGGGCAGAATGCGAAGAGCTTCACCTGGGGCGCCCAGCACAGCTGACAGGCGGGCCCTCCTGCCCAATGGTGGAGCCCTCACCAAGGCAGCGAGCGCCTCCCTGCCGGACCCTCTGCTCATCCCGTCAGGGGCCTGTCAGAGCTGTGCGGGCTAGGCAGAGCTGGGAAAGCAAGCCGTGGGTGCGTGCCCACCTGCCAAGCGAAAGAGCTGGGCTGACTCAAGCTTGGCTTCCTTCCCAAGTCCCTCCAGCCCGAACCCAAAGGGGCCACCAGGAGAGGCCACCTGAGGCAGTGATAGTGCCCACCCATCCGTGGACAGGGAGGCAAGACGACAGCCTGTGCCATGTCCTCCAAGCTGAGCCCAGCCGAGTCAGTGCCTCTGCCTGATGCCTGTTCCGCTGCAGCGTTTGGAGCTGCCGGTGCATTTGGAGATGCGTGGGGACAGGGATGGGCTGAGCGAGGGGTGGAAAGGACGGGCGGCTTTAGGCTTTCTCTGCCGGCTAGGGAAGCAGCGCTGCCATCACCTCATCTCCCTATCCGCGAATGGGTGGGCGCTATCACTGCCTCGGGCAGCCTCTCCTGGTGGCCCCTTCGGGTTCGCACTGGAGGGACTTGGGAAGGAAGCCAAACTCAGGTCAGCCTAGCTCTTTTGCTTGGCAGGCGGACGCGCACTTGCGGCTCGCTTTCCTGGCTCTGCCCAGCCCACATAGCTCTGCCGCGGCCCTGGCAGGTTGAGCAGAGGGTCCAGCAGGGAGGCGCTCGCTGCTTTGGTGAGAGCTCTACTGCCGGGAAGGAGGGCCCAGCTCTGCTGGGTGCCCCAGGCAAAGCTCTTCGTGCTCTGCCCAGCACCAGGCAGGGATGGCGGCTGGGCGCTTCTCCTGAGGTGGGCCGATCCTGCGCTGTGGCCCCGGGAGATTCGCCTCCCCACGTGGGGTTGGGCTGCCCTCTCGGGCAGGGGAGTCTTTGTTGTAGTAGGGCATCTCTGAAGCTAGATGATTTCACTTCTTCGCATTCAGGCAAAAAAAGGGGGGGGCAAAAGAATTGCTGAGTAACGTTTATGGCTTCCTAATATCTCAACACACTCAGCAGTATACACTCCTCCTTCTGTCTTGGGTTTCAAGCAAATAGTTTTCCCAAAATTCTCCACTAAAGTACTCCCCCAGCCATCAACCCCTGTTCCACATCCAGAGAGACTTAAATCAGTTATTGATATTGTCTATAACCACAAGTCTTTAATCTACTTCAAAGGTTCAAGTCTTCTGGTCTCAGAAGTAGCCACCCAATCCTTCCAAGCAAAAAATAATCCAAAAGCCGCCCAAACCTCCATGTGTCAAACTTTTTTCTCCAACTGGTAACAATATAGCAAACCTCTCCGATCCGAGACTCCTTCTCCTCTAAGTCGCTACTGTTAATCTTCACTTCCTCCTCTCGAGCCCTTTCACTTTCAAACACTTTCGCATCCTCTCTTCTTCACTGCATCTTTCCAGGCTCTGATCAGCTTGTTGCTTCTCAACCAATCAATAATCGAACACTCTCGCAGGATCTCCGCACAAACCTCTTCGTTAGCCACCACAGGCTGTCACTCTCTTCCTTTCACGGGTGACAGTTCGGACTATGGGATCGCCATTACAAGCTGGTAATCTCTTGCTGGTTAGCCTCTGCAGGGTTTCTCTTTGTTGCGATGAGGGATTGCCCTCTCCTCTCACCGCAGCCTGAGTCTCCCAACACCAGCATGATTCTCTACGGAAACCGTGCACCCCGAGGGGTCACACCAAACAGCAAAAAGGATTTAGAAGGACCGGAGATGGGCTTCTACACCTCTGTTCATCCTCACATCATCACCGGAAATCTGCCAGCCATCGACGGGCCCGTTTTTAATAGCTCTGTCAATGGGAGAGCAACTTCAGCAAAGGATGGAATGAATTGTCTATAGAAGTTGGCAAACCCCAAGAAACTTTGAAGTTGTTTTCAGGTTCTGAGGGGTTGCCAGTCCAGCACCGCTTTCACCTTTTGGGGGTCCATTTCAATCCCCAGGTTGGATATTCGGTAGCCTAAGTAGTCCAGCGACTCCTTGTGGAATTCGCATTTTGAGAGTTTCACATATAATTTGGCGGCTAGAAGTTTTTCTTGAACTTGTTGAACCAGTTGAACATGTTCTTCTATGCTTTCGCTGAAGATAAGGATGTCAATCAGGTACACGAGGACCCCCCGGTAAAGTTGCGAGTGTAGCACCTCATTGATGAGCTGCATAAACACTGCAGGAGCCCGCTGAAGTCCAAAAGGCATGATTTTAAATTGGAAGCTACCCAAAGGGCAGTTAAAAACAGTTTTCCACTCATCTCCCTCTTTGATGCAGACCCAGTAGTAAGCTTCCCTAGGACCTAGCTTGGTGAATACCTTGCCCTTCAACAGGTGGTTCAATAAGTCCTTCATAAAGGGGAGAGGATACATGTTTTTGACGCATACAGCATTCACGCGTCTTTTTTTATTATTTTTATTGGTTTTTAAAACAGACATAAACATAAAAACATAAAAACATCAAGCCATCTTCCATATGTATATATACAGTGTGCTAGTTGGTTTACAAATTGTTTTGTGCTTCCATTTCGTAGTCTTCAATTACAATTACATTGTATATAATCTCATATTTTCAATCAAAAATTAAATACCTTAGTATTATTAATCAATCATTTGACTATCCTTTTATTCATTCATGTTTTACAAGGTAATCATAATTTACTTAGTTTGTTTTATAACAGTTCATATTATCACCCCAAATCTATCCTAAAATCATTTTGTAGATATAATAAGAAAGAAGTACATCTTTATATATTTATTATTTTCTAAAAGTCTACATATTTAATTACTGTATTTTATTGTCCAACCATTGATAGAATAGATCCCAAATTTTATAAAATTGTTTATCCTCTTGTTCTCTAATTTCAAATGCCAATGTACTCATTTCAGCACATTCCAAAATTTTCTTAATGATTTTCTCCTGTGATGCTGTTTTCTCATTTTTCCAATTTTTAGCAAATACAATCCTAGCCTCTGTTAATACATTTACAATCAGATATTTCAAGTCTTTACTATATATTTCAGGTAAAATTCCCAATAAAAATATCTCTGGTTTCAAGTCTATATATTTTTTTGTCATTTTTTCCAACCACATGTGGATTTTGGTCCAGTATCTTTGAGCATCTGCACAAGTCCACCACATATGGTAATAGGAGCCAGGTGTCTGATGACATTTCCAACATTTTTCGGATTTATTCTTGAACACTCTTGCTATTCTTGTCGGGGGGAAATGCCACCTATAAAACATCTTATATAAATATTCTTTATATGCTGTTGACATGGTCATTTTATAATTTTGAGACCACAATTTTTGCCATTTCTCTAGATCAATCCCATATCCAAAATTCTTCCCCCAAGCAATCATAGTTTCTTTAACTTCTTCTTCTTCTAGCTTCTAAAGTCAACACACAATCTCAACCCACCATTTTTCTTCTCCTTGAACAACACGGAGGCAGCTAATCTTGATTTGGCAGGCTCAATAAAACCTCGTTCCAAATTGCTGTTGATGTATTTCCTTAATTCAGTCATTTCAGCAGGCGTCATGGGATACATCTTTGGTTTTGGTAATTTTGCCCCGGGCTCTAATTCTATGGCGCAATTAGTGGCTCGATGGGGAGGTAAAATATTACACTCTTCTTCACTTAATGCTTTAGCCAAGTCTTTGTATTGGTTGGGTACCTGGGGGTTATCTGGGAGAATGTGGGATGCCATGGATGCTGCCTCAGGCTCTGGATTCAAGCTGACTGGTGGCTTTGTAGTGGGTGGAAGAGGGGGCAATGGACCCGGTCCAATGAGGATTCTTCTGAATCCATCCTCCCATTTGATTGTTGGGGCCCATTTGTCTAGCCAAGCAAGTCCCAGTATGATTGATTCTGACATCTTGGGGGCCACTATGAAGCGTATGAGTTCGTGATGGGTCCCTAATTCCATCTTGACCAATTCTGTAATTTGAGTGGCTGCCCCCCCAATTAAGATTCCATCCACTTGCTCAAATCTGATTGGGTGTTTTAGCGGGTTAGTCTTTATGCCCAATTGTTCAACGATGGGGAGTCCAATAAGACATCTAGAACACCCAGTATCAATGACAGCTTCTAACTCCCCAGCCTCCCCTGTGTTTAGTACCACTAACTTGACCTTGACCGTAAAAGGTATGATGGGATCACTCACCATGACAAGTGGTTGTCTTCGCAGGTTGGGTTCTCGGGGATGTGGTGTTGGTCTGGTCGTCCGTTGCTCCCATCTGTGCTTTCCCAGCTGTGTTTGGTGAACCTGCCTCTGCCTGGAGGTCTTCCTTGATTCTTACGACCTCTAACAGCTGGATTAGACTTCAGCTTGCAGAGCTTGTGGTACAGGAGCAGGGACCAGAGAGTCTGCTGCTCTATGGCCGGCTTGACCACATGGGTAACATTTCAGCACCCTGGTGGGTTGGGTACAAGCAGTTTCGGCTGGTCTGGTCGGTGGTCTCCTAGCCACAATTCTCTTAGGGGGAGTTTCCAGAAGGGGTTTCCTATGTGGGTTGATGCTGCGATCTAAGCTGAGGGAGGCGGCATACCACAATTGTAAGGTTTTGGGATTCCCCTAATTTCACATACCTTCTTTACTTCTGGTTCAATGGTGTTTTTAAAATAGCGTAAAGTCATTCATTCAGGCCAATCCATGAGGTGGCTTATGACTCTTCTAAAGTCCCAAATAAATTTTGACAAGTGTCGCTTGCCTTGCCTCATTTCCATTAACTTCTCTTCATTCTCTGCTACCCTGTCTGGATTTTCAAATCTAATTCTTAATAATTGAATAAATCTGTTTACATCGTGTAATTTGGGGGCTTGTTCATTGTGTAGTTGTGCCACCCAGTCTGAAGCATCCCGTTCATTCATCCCATTTGTTATGGCCATAACCAAATTGCGCTCTGTGGCATATTGATCTTCAAATTGTTCTAAATGGGATCGGATTCGAGTGAGGAAATAATTGAAATGTTCATGGTGCCCATCAGATATAGCCTTAAATTTGGTCCAGCCTGGGTTGTGGTTGCGGAGGTGGCACATGCCAGGCCCCTGCAGGTTGTACTGGAATGAAAGGAACAGGCCGGGTGGCGTATATATGGCTGGGTCAGCCCCCTGAATCCTGGGTGGGTGGTGCCTCTCTGGAATTAGGGTCCCTGTGGCCTTGCTGGTTGGGGCTGCATTTGTGGTTGCCAGGAGGAAGATGGGTGTGGCCTGGTTCCCTGGTCAGGTGGGAGGGGAAGTGGCTGCTGTCTACTGTCTGAGCAACCCCCCTTCAGACCAGGGCTGTGTTGGTGCTGGCTGCCATTGGCATTGAATCCACCCCTGGCCTGGATAAAATCCCCACCCTGGAGAGATACTCTCTGCAGGGGGCAAAGGTCCTTCTGGAAAATGAGGGGATATCCTTGGGCTACAACATATCTCTGTCAGTTGATGCTTCTTTCTGGCTTCCTCCAACTGGCATCTGTATAGTCTCCTCGTTCCTCATGATACTTGGGTAAGTGAATATGGGTGGTCTCAAGCTTCCACCCATCCAAACAGACTTTGGGACCAAACCTGTCACCTTTAAATTCTGGAACTGTTGATGTAAATCTGCCCTTGATGGACTTCCAGGATAAATCTGGGGGGTGCCTTCTTGAGAGAATTCCAACCCAATTGTCTCACTTCCCTCCAATCTGACAGAATAGCAATATGCCTGGTGCTAGAGAAAGATTTCTCTTCAGACAACTTGGTTACATCTGGGTTATAACAACTTCTTGAGTTGAAATGCTTCGGTATAGCTCCCAAATCTCTTTCTTCTACTGCCATTCTGAAAGCATCCACCATCTCCTCCAAACAGGGGCTGGCAGATTCAGTTAATGCTCCGAAGGGAGGGCCTCCACACACTCCCCCCTGCACATCTCCAACTTTGGCTGATTGTTGATATTTCTCCATTTCTGGGAAAAGAACTCTGGGGTATCAGCCAAGCCCCTTCAAAAAATAAAAGAAGACTTTGGGAAATAAATGTGAGGCATCCAGATATATTTGACAGCAAGATGTAGCACATTAAAAGAGAATAATTATATTAAACTCAAACAACAGATAGCTACAGATTTGAAGAAGTGGGAAAACTTGCAATTGTCATTAATAGGGAGAATTTCAACAATCAAGATGAATATTTTACCTAGAATTTTATTTTTGTTCCAAACAATACCAATTAGGCTTGGAAAAGACTATTTTGAAGATTTAAATAAAATCATGTTGAAGTTTATATGGCAAGGTAAAAAAGCGAGAATAAAGCTAAAGCTTTTGCAAGACGCTAGAATTAGAGGAGGTTTTGGCCTGCCTAATTGGGAATTGTATTATCAAGCTGCAAATTTGATGTGGGTCAAAGAATGGATAACATTAAGAAAGCATAGGTTGTTGACATTAGAAGGGCATGATTTGCTGTTGGGCTGGCATGCTTTTTTATGGTATAAGGGAACTAAAACACAGGGTTATTTTAGAAGACATTATATACGGGAGTCTTTGTGGTTAAACTGGGAGAAGATAAAAAGACAATGTTATTTGAAAATTCCAGTTTGGTTATCGACTATTGAAGCATTTTCCTATCCTATAATTTATAAGAAGGAACAAACAGTTAGATATGGGGAACTTTTGGATGAAAAGGGTGAACTTAAATTGATACAAAACTTAGAGGAACAAGGTATAAGGATGAATTGGTTTTCATATGCGCAAATACATTCAAGGTATGATGAAGATTCTAAAACGGAGGGATTCTATGATAAGCAGACTGATTTAGATAAGATCTTGATGGGTACTGATGAGAAGGTGATTAAAAAATTATATGGTTATTTACTGGGAATGAAATCAGAGGAAGAACAAGTCAAAGAAACTATGATTGTTTGGGGGAAGAATTTTGGATATGGGATTGATCTAGTGAAATGGCAGAAATTGTGGTCTCAAAATTATAAAATGACAATGTCAACAGCATATAAAGAAAACTTGTATAAGATGTTTTACAGGTGGCACTTTCCTCCGACAAGAATAGCAAGAATGTTTAAGAACAAATCTGAAAAATGCTGGAACTGTCATCAGATACCCGGCTCGTATTACCATATATGGTGGACTTGTGAGGACGCTAGAAAATATTGGACTAAAATTCGCATGTGGTTGGAAAAAATGACAAAAAAATATATAGACTTGAAACCAGAGATCTTCTTATTGGGAATTTTACCTGATATATATAGTAAAGATTTGAAGTACCTGATTGTAAATGTATTAACAGCGGCTAGGATTGTATTTGCTAAAAATTAGAAGAATGAGAAAATACCATTACAGGAAGAAATTATTAAGAAAATATTGGAATGTGCTGAGATGAGTAGATTGACATTTGAAATTAGAGAGCAAGAGGATAAACAATTTTATGAAATTTGGGATCTTTTTTATCAATGGTTAGATGATAAAATACGATAATAGAATATTTAGAATGCTAGACAGTAAGGAATATCTTTATTTTGCTATTTTGCTATTATTTTGTTATTCGACATTATATTTATAAAGGGTTTTTTAGGATTGATTTGATATGATTATATGATTTGTTATAGAGTAAATTGGTTTAAAGTATTGTTAGCTCATAAAGCATGAATGATTAAAAATATAGTCAAAAACTTTTTTTTTTTTTAGTGATATTAGGATATATAAGTTTGGATTGACAATATGAGTTGTTATGTAACATAATTTTAATTGAGACTACAAAATGAATGCCCAAAAATGATGAACCAACTGACACACTGGATGTACATATAAGAGTTGATGTTTTTATGTTTTGTTTGTCTTGTTTGTTTGTAGAAAATTAATAAAATCTTTTTAAAAAAAAAATAAAAGAAGACTTTGGGAAATAAATGTGAGGCATCCAGAAAGTATCCATGATATCAATCACTCCGAGACATTTTCTCTCCAATTGATTTATTTAGAAACAGATCTGGTATGTCTAAAGTATGTCCCAAAGTGAAATATTTTCGCTCGTTACACAGAATCCACCTTCTCTCCTCCCACTTCTACGCTTCATAAATCACGAGAACCAATGAACTGCAATTGGAATTTCTTAATACGACATACAGAATAACCTTGAACTTTTCAACTCCTCCAACCCCCTTCAAAAAAAAAAACGTCGTAGCTGAATTTCAAAGCTGACACATGGGACTTTCAGCTCCTAGAGCTTTGCCTCTAGATCAGGGGTTCTGGTAATGAAAAATAGTTTTTTCATCAAATAGGTTTTTAATAAGTTCCACAGTCTAAAACAGCCTTAAAATGTCCTGATTTATATCTTCCCTTTCTCCAAAAAATAAATGCAAAAAGAGAGCATAAGATGTATCTAACTTCCATTTTTAATCTTTCTCATTTAAGCCAGCAGGAAGGACACTGACCTGCCTAAGAAGGAAAAGGTTCAATTTGGCATTGTGATGAGTATTTTAATAATACAAATATGCTGCATAACTGAGGAGTGAAGCTTGAAACAGTGGGACATAAGTTTATACTAAAGAAACTCTGATATGGGCAGGGATTACATGAAAGAACAACTGGTGGGATAAACTCATATTGAGAAAATTGAACCTTCCTCTTCCTGTCATGTTCTCAACCCTGCAAGTCAGATCAGTTAAAGAAACAGGCACAACAAGGTTACCAGGAATACTGTGAATTGTGATAATATAGAATAAAAATATCTTGAAAACCTGCCCGTTCTTCTCTGACTCATCCCATAAAAAAACTATTAAGTGTATTGTGAGTAACTAGAGGTGAGATGGATGGCTCTATAAATATGGTAAATGAGCGAAATCAAAGTAAGGTTGTTTTGAGTTTCTTTCTCATGTTTCCTCCAATCTCATCTGCAATTTCTTCTCCAAGTTCTCCTAATCTCCCCTTCCTTCCTCCCTCCCTCCCTTGAATTCAACTCTAAATTGCTTTTCATGTCTTGTCCATCTTTCCAAATTCAATCTATACACCAGAATAAATGTGATTCTCTTTTTTAAAAGAGAAATATCTTTTTCTTCCTTCTCTGAATACACAAATGTAAAGGTATGCACCGTAACTTTGTGTTGCATCCATTATGGAGGTTTTTTTTTAACCTCTACTAATTCAAAGTTATTTTATTGATAGCTGTTTTGCTACTATGCTGCTGTGGTTTTTTATTGTTCTCTCTTTATTGATGCAGATAAAAATCCTCAATTGTAACTCTGCTACTTGTATTTGGCTTACTCAAGCAAAGAAGAAAATTGGACAAAGGTGGAAGTTTCTTAAGCAGTAGAAATAATAGAAGTATGAATTGTTTGAGTAGTTTAGAACTGATTTCAGCCTTCAGAGATTGCAGCATGTGCTCTGCAGGATATATTTTCTGGATTTTGTGTGATTTTTAGGTTCATATTACTCATGGCATGTTTGCCTTCTGTTGCCATCTGCTTGCCAAGCTCCCTTGTTGAATGCATGCTTTTATTTTGCACCATACTGCTTTTTTTATACTTGGCTTGGGAGTGGGTGGAACAGTCAACAGCACCTAGATGGTTCCTTCCTTTCTTTCTTTGAGTCACACATTTAAAGAACATTTGAACATTTACATAGCAAACTGCCAAGAAGGGAGAATAAAACAGCTCTATAGTGCAGTTCTATACATTTATACTAAGATATAAATCATACAAAATTCAGCAGAGGTTTCTACTGTTGCTGCTGCATCTTATTGAATAGGTTGGGATTCTAGCTCATAGAAGCAGGGACAAAGTAGTTTTCTAATGGAATGCACCTATTTTATTAATTTGCTGGACTCACACTCTGCCTTTCCCTACTGGAGCTCAGCTTACATGAAAATCTCTTTTCCTTTTATTGCCACAATAATAATCCTATGTGAGAGAGCAATTGGCCCCAAATCACCCAGTAAGATCCAATGGTTGAGAGTGGACTTGAACCCTAGTCTTCCTATTCCTAGTTTACTACTTTGATTACTATACCTTGCTTACATTTGTGCAGTACATGATTCAGTAGGTTTTTTTTTTTTTGGTCAATCCTATTCATCAGGAGCTTTATCAGATGGCCTTGGTTTTGTCCAAAGATACTCAGAGGACAAAAAAATGACAAGATTCTGTTGAATAGAGGTTATGTTGAGCAATAATGGGGTGGTGGTAGACCAGAATATTTAATAAGCAGAGCTGGGTCACACAATGACCCTTTTGGATTTCTCAAGTTCTGGCTGCAATAACACTTTGTTGTAATTTAGTGTAACATAATTTGTTCTGGTTAAAATAAGAATGTCTTTAAATTCATTAGGTTTAGCATCACATATTCTGTAATTAATGCAGTAGGAAACTCAAGTATTTCTGTCAAACATATACAGTATGATTGCACATACATTTTGAAATACCTTGTATACAACCATTGATGCAGTGTTCCAAGCTGTGAATCGCAAGTGTCTCTGAGACACCCACAGGGTTAGCATGGTAGCTAAGGTTTTTTTTTTTGTCAATTGCTTACAAGATAATAGGTATAAGTAGAAACATAGTTATGAATACGTGGATACATATAAGAAAAAAATAAAAAAATAAAAGAAACAATAGGACAGGGACGGTAGACATGTTAGTGCGCTTATGTACGCCCCCAACAGACCTCTTAGGAAAGGGGTGAGGTCAGTAGTATGTCTTAGTCTAAGTCTAAGGTTAAAGTTTTTGGGGTTTGGGGAAAAAAACCACAGAGTCAGGTAGAGCAGTGGCCCCCAACCTTTTTTGTCCCATGGCACGGTACCAGCATCACAAAATGATCCATGGACCAATACCAGCATCAGCACGCACGACCAAAGCAAGGCGAGCCGAGCAACTGGCCAGCCAGCTGTCCTCCACTTCTCCCCACCACCTTCAACTCCTCCTTTGTACCTTTGTCGATGGGCTTTTCGGGCTCTTTCTTAATCTTCTCCTAACGTGAGACTCCATCGCCATCGGGACAGCTTTTTGTTCGAAGCCGCCCCCGGACAAAACTAAGGTGCGAGGATTCCTTCAATGCCCAAACGCCGCTTTCCAACCGATGACTGACAAGCTCACCCAAGCTCACCCGTAAAGCACTTTCTCAAGCACTGTCGAAACAAGATGATGGCGCCTACTTCTTTGCGGCCCGGTAAAAAATGATCCATGGACTGGTACCGGTCCGGGGCCCGGTGGTTGGGGACCACTAAGGTAGAGTATTCCAGACATTGACCATTCTATTGCTGAAGTCGTATTTCCTGCAATCAAGCTTGGTGTGATCAACCTTGAGTTTGTATCTATTGTTTGCTCTATTGTTGTTATGGTTGAAGCTGAAGTATTCATTGACAGGTAGGACATTGCAATGTATGATTTGATATGCTATACTTAGATCGGACCGAAGGCGGCATAGTTCTAGGTTTTCTAGGTCTAGAATTTCGAGCCTGGTGGCATAAGGTATTCCGCAACGAGTAGAGGAGTGGAGAACTCTTCTTGTGAAATATTTCTGGACTTTCTCAACTGTGTTAATATCAGATACGTAATGTGGGTTCCAGACTGATAAGCTGTATTCGAGTATTGATCTAGCAAATGTTTTGTATGCTCCAGTTATTAGTGTAATATTACCAGAGAAAAAGCTACGTAAGATTAAGTTAACAATTCTTAATGCCTTTTTGGCTATGTAGTTACAGTGGGCTCTAGCACTTAGGTCATTTGAGATGAGTACTTCAAGATCCTTGACAGAGTTTGGATCATCAATAAGGTCTTGACTATTCAGCCTATATTTTATTTTCTGATTTTTTTTTTTGCCAATATGTAGGACAGAGCATTTATTTGTTGAGATTTGAAGTTGCCATTTGTTTGACCATTCTGATACATAGTCAAGGTCTTTTTGAAGGGTAGCAGTATTCTCTGTGGTGTTGAATAGCTTTACATCATCAGCAAAGAGAATGCAGTTGCTCTTGATATGATCACAGAGGTCATTTATGTAGAGTATGAAAAGAGTTGGTCCTAGAACATTGCCTTGGGGTACACCACTGTTGACAGGTACAGAATTTGATAGGACGCTCCCAATTGTGACCATTTGTTGTTTGTTTGACAAGAATGCTTCTATCCAGTAATGCAGGTATCCAGAGATACCATAAGATTTTAGTTTTAGGAGTAGTTTGTCATGTACCACTGAATCAAAGGCTTTACAGAAGTCTATGTAGATTGCATCTATTGTTTTGCTCTGATCAAGTTGTGTAGTCCGTATGTTTTTGCAGTGTAAGAGTTGAAGATTACATGATAGTTTTTTCCTAAAACCAAATTGTTTATTAGAGATTAGGTTGTTTGTTTCTACGTGGAGGATGATGGATTGGTTAATAATTGATTCCATGACTTTACAGGTGGCGCAGCATAAAGAGATTGGTCTGTAATTTTCAACTAAGCTGGGGTCTCTGTCAGCCTTCAAGATATCTTCTACATCTTTTCTATGGCTATGCATCTTTCTCACTGCTCTCCATTTTTCAGCTGTCATTAGTAACGGGGGGAGAGGGAATTGGAGGGGAAGAAAGCTGGAGGTGTTACATTCCTGTGTAAAGAAGAAAGAGGAGGGGGAGTATAAATTCCTGTTCTTAAGTTTCTATTTCCTGCTGAGATGAGTAGATTGACATTTGAAATTAGAGAGCAAGAGGATAAACAATTTTATGAAATTTGGGATCTTTTTTATCAATGGCTAGATGATAAATTACGATAATAGAATATTTAGAATGCTAGACAGTAAGGAATATCTTTATTTTTTTTCTTTTCTTTGTTATTTGACACTATATTTATAAAGTGTTTTTAGGATTGATTTGGTATGATTATATGATTTGTTACAGAATAAACTGTTTAAAATATTGTTATCTCATAAAGCATGAATGATTAAAAGTATAGTCAAAATTTCTTTTTTTTTTAATAGCAATATTAGGATATATAAGTTTGGATTGACAATATGAGTTGTTATGTAACATAATTGTAACTGAGACTACAAAATGAATGCACAAAACTGATGAACCAACCGACACACTGGATGTACATATGAGAGTTGATGTTTTAATGTTTTGTTTGTCTTGTTTGTTTGTAGAAAATCAATAAAATTCTTTTCAAAAAAAAAAGTTTCTATCCTTGCCTAGCTTTTTCCTTCCTTTGCGCAGCTGCGAAGTTTTATCAAAATATGTCAAGGTCAACGGACAGAGGCCTCATCACCACCTGAAGATGCCCACATGATCATATTCAGAACTTTTAATTGGAAGAGTCTTTTGGATTTTGAGGGGTGGGAACAATTCCATCCCTTTGTATATGTGATCTGCGCGCCAAATTCTTTAGATTCAGAATTTTACCTGTAGCTTCCACTTTGAATTTCAGTAAAAGGAAAAAACTTTGCTCTAACCATTGAAGTCTGAGTATTTCTTTCTTGGATTTTGAATGGAGCACAGACTGACAGTCTCCCTTTTTGAAGATGGGGATGACTGTGGCTTGTGACCATAGTTTTGGCAAGGAGCTGGTCCTGAAAATTTTTTCAAAGATTATGCTTAGAGGTTCTATGGCAGTGGGTAGCTTTTTTAAGAAGTAAGCACATATTCCATCCGGTCCAATAAATAGAGATGGTTTTAGATTGTGCAGTGCTTTTTCAACAATGTCTTCTGTAAAATCGATATGTATTAGATCATTGTAGTTGTCTGTGGTTCAACTAGGAAATACTGGGCATGATCCATTGTTGTTTACAAATACTGAGCCAAAGAATGTGTTAAAGAGGTTGGCTTTAATGGGTAATAGGTATTGTTAGGCCTTCTGGGTAAACCAGACAGGAAACACAACTAGGTGAACTAAATCTACTTTATTATAAGGCTACACATTAACAGAATCTTGCAAATCTGAAGGTACAAATTTTTTGCTGCCACTTTTAGGTGTCCGATCAATTAGGACGATCCTTCCAAAGTTCTTCCTCTGACTATTAACCAACTGCCTGCAAGAAACAAGGGAACATGCCTACCATCCCTGTCCTATTGTTTCTTTTTTTTGTTATTCATATCCGTTTCATGTATTTATAACCATGTTTATACTTGTACCTGTTATCTAATAATTGTTTGACAAAATAAATAAATAAATACATACATACATACATACATACTCTTGTCTGATTGTTCCCTAGCCATTTCTTTCATTCCCCCAATGTCATCTACCACATTCCATTACAGATATTTCCACCTCAGTTTGTAATGTATTTGGGTCTGTGAAAATCTTTTCTTTTAGTAAGAGAGAATAAAGGACTGAAACTTACGGTCTGCATGAAACCATGTGTGCCTTTAGATACATCAGCCGGTGCTTTGTGACCTCTCTGATCCTCAGAAGATTTTAACCTGGGGTTAAAATTCTCTACTATTGCTTTTTGTAAGAGACATATTATCACCAGCTTTATAAACTAGTAGCATTTTTGCAAATTGCCTTGGACAACAGATGGTTGAGAATCTCTGAGCATCTGACAGTACTGGGTAAAGGATATTGTCAGCAGGCAAAGTGAGCTACATGATCACTATAACCTGGAGCTGGTCCAGTTGGCATGAAACACTGGTTGGGCTTCTGCTTTGTTCAATATGAATGAAAAACATACTTTAAGGAGGACTCCCTTAACGATCTGGTAAAAGTTACATTATGTCATTGAAGCAAGGGATAGGGTTATTAAAATAAAAATGAACTTCTGTGGGTTTTGCCAAGTTCTTACTGATTATTACAGGAGAGGCTATTTCTACATTGCTTGAGACTTTCTTGACTGCCTGATTAGTTCACTTTCTTACTATGAGACCACAAATTTTACTTCTCCCTTTCTTCTACAGAAGGATTAGAAGCTGTAAGCATGTGTGACTATTGACAAAAATTGTTATTTGGACAAAACAGACATGTAGGAACAAAGATATGGGTATACAGTTCTGCATCTTCTGGTTTTATTGTTTTTGAAGAAAAATCGATATTTTAGGTACCAATACTTAGCACCCAGCCATGTAACTAACTGCAAGCCTCTGAACTAATTTGACAGATTTATAGCAGTCTTTCCTAACCTCCTCCTTTCCAGCATCAGCAGTGGCTGGGAACCAGGGGTGGGATTCAAATTTCTTAACCAGTTCTGTGTGTGTGCCCTAATTTGTGGGTGTGGCTTAGTGATCATGTGACTGGCTGGGCATGGCTTGTATGTAAATATTGTAAATATTGATGTAAATGTTGATTTTTTTATTAAAAAAGAGCAACTTTTACCCAAAATCAGGCAAAGCAAGCAGGCAGATTGAGTTGCTCACAGAATCACAGATTCACTCAGAGATCTATCTTTCTGCAATCTATTGCCTGAGTCTGTCACATAAAATTTGCTTGCAAGCAAGCTCATAAAATTAACTTACAGCACACCATGTATGTAAATATTGCAAGGTACGAGGAAGGCAAGTTGGATGGCGCACATGCCAGGTAAGGTGAGTGAGTGGGTGGGGAGGGGCGGTGCCAGCCAGCCGAGCAATTTGCCGGTTCTCTGAACTGCACAGAATCATAACAACTGGTTCTATAGAACTGGTCCAACCAGGCAGAATTCCACCCCTGCTGGGAACCATGGGAACCAAAGTAGGGGAACTTCTTTAGAGCATGGTAGGGATTTATTGTGTTTTCACTCTCTCTTTCAGCGGACCCCTTTGAAACGATGTTAAAGTCCTTGTTGCAGTATCAGTCAGGCCTGGGTGGAGACATGGCTGAGAGCTGCGTGAGGAAAAAACTGTATGAAAATGGTGTCACCAAGCTGCTGCCGAGTAATTTTCCTGTAATCCAGAAGGTGAATAGCTTTATCTGAGGGCAGAGTTTTGCTCAGGTGTCTGGGAAGGCTTGTTTCCTCGGGAGATAAATGATTCAGAATAATCTCTTTAAAAGGCTGCGTGGAGCAGAATCAGATGTTTTAAGGTTTTTGAAAGTTGCTTATCGTGTGTAAGCATTCAGCATTCTCAGAAGTGACTCCTCAGTATTAAATCTTGTCTGGTGCATTTCCATTTTCTATTTTTCCTGGGTTTTCAGGACAAGTTAAATTAAAACACGAATGAACATGCCTACTACTGTTTTACCCCCCCCCCCACTCTGCCACATAGTGGAGTTTAGCAGAGCTTATATTTTCTAAACTAAAAACAATTGGCTTTTTATCGTTATTTTTATGTCATATCGATAATGTTGTAATTTCTTTGTTGTGAGTCATCCAGAGATGCTGAAAGTCAGTCGGCATATACATTTTATATTATGGTTGGTCACACAATCAAACAGGTGTTTAGACTGAATTTAGCATTTTTATTCACCTATGAAATCCTTCCCAAGGACCTGGGATATTTGATGGTGTTAAAGGTGTCATTGGGATGTAAACTTTTCCAAGTAAAGCTGCCTTTTGCAAATAACTGATGGTGATTTTCTCAATGCCAATGGTATTCAAGTAATGCTTGAGATGTTTTGGGATTGCACCCAAGGCACTACTATTAATATTAAACATGTTTTAAACATGATTAGGATTGCACAGGCAAACAGAGAATGCTGTTGAAAAATTGGATTTGCCTCATTTACCCTCCCCCCCTCACTCTGCCACATAGTGGAGTTTAGCAGAGCTTATATTTTCCAAACTAAAAACAAGCTCATAGTGAGAAGTGGTACTTTGAAAACTTACACGGTCTGTCACTTCAAATTTAATTCTTGAAAATAAAGGGTACATCCAGACTTGTGCCAGTTGGATTTCATATCAGGGCATGGTACAGAGCAGTGCAGGTTACTCTTGTCATGATCCTTGGCAGAGCAGAAATGGAGATATGTATTGATCTCTCAGTGGCTTCTTTCTGGACTGACTATGAGGGTTAGGAGTGGATGTCACTGTGCTGCAGTTATTCATCTTCTTCCTCAGTGGTTGCACCCACAGCCTCTCATTGGTAAAGTACCACAGGGCTTGATACTCTCCCCTGTCCTAATATTTACACAAAACACTTGGCTGAGGTCATCCATCAGTTTAGTGGTCAGTGTCATCAGTTTAGTGGCCAGTGTCTGGAGACTGTTTGGGTCTAGAGGCATGGAAAAGATTTAAGCTCAATCCTGACAAAATTGAGTGGAGTGGCTATCTGGCCCTTTGGGATATGGAACATTTTCATCATTGGCCTTATGAAGGGCAGCACTTCCCCATTCTAAAGTAGGGCACAACTTGAGGGGGGGAGTCCTTCTGGACTTGGAGCTATTGCTCAAAGAGCATGTGGCAGCTGTGGCCAGGAGACTCCTTGCACACTTCATCTCCCAGTTGCATCTTTTCTTGACCTAGGGCTGTTTAGACAGTTACTCATACACTGGTCATGTGATGATTGGATTATTGCAATGCATTCTACATAGGACTACTCTTGATGACTACCTGGAAACTACATCTAGTACAAAATGCAGCAATGTGAATAATAATTGCTGAATCCCAATATGCCTATGTCACCATTGCTACTTGAGCTGCATTATTGGCAAGTCCAGGTGTAAGTCAGGGTGCTGGTTGTTATATATAAAGTTGTTTATAGTACCGGTTCTGGATGCCTGAGGGTCCATTTGTCTCTTTTTCTGCCTGGCTGATACATTCTGTTAAAGTGGATATGCACCATGTTTCTTACATCTTATAATGTTATGGGACTGAGGAAGCATGTCTTCTTTGTCATAGAGCCCATCTTTGAGAACACCCACCCCCCCAATATACTTAAAATGCCTTCTGATTTTGAATTGTTACTGTTAGATTGTTTTAGTCCAGTTTGCCCGCAAGGTTATTTTTTTTACCTGCTTTTATTGTTCTGTATTGTATTTGTAAACCATCAAGAGTCTATGGAAGTGGGTGGCAATAATATATTTAAATAAAAATAACAATCTATTACTTGTCAATACCTAATCCCAATCAAGTCAGTTTTATTCTTGGCATGTGAGTCACCACGTTTATTTTTATAAGTTGTGGTATCACAAAGTTTCAGAACCTTTGCAGTTGGCATTTCTGTTTACTTTTCTTGGAGGAAACATCTCCATGCCCCTCATCTTTTTGATCAAATGTCCAGCTATGTCCAGTAAAATTACTAGAGGTCTGTAATTGCACAGATACTCTCTGCATGCCTTAAGAATCATTGCACCTTTCCCAAAGCACCACTAGATGGGAGACATTATAGCAGTAGCTCAATGCTAAATGGACATTATGAGTAAAGATGGATTTCATCAGAATAGTTGAAAAGGCATTGACCTGCTTTTCTGTTCAACAGGCCATGTAATAATATTTAATTTGTGCTTTTCGGTTTCATGGGAATGTGTAGTGATAAAGAGATTGACACATTTATTTCTTTTGTTTAAGCTATCAGAAGAATTGCTAACAAAATGGCTAACTTTCCCCGAGTCTCAACATGTGCCCCTCAGTCAGCATATGTTAGGCTTTGCAATGAAGGCTGTTACACAGACAGCTATGGGCAGCAGGTTTGAAGATGACCAGGAAGTCATCCGATTTCGTAGGAACCATGATGTGGTAAGTCTGCAGAAAGAAGGGCAGGAATGTTTTCTTCAGTTCTATTTTCTACCACAAGGAGACAAATCACATAGCTGTACAAAGGCATTGATTCAGAGATATAGCTTTACTAATCTCCTTCAGTTATTGAGAAGTTGATAACACTGCTTAGCTGACCTTGTCTGATCTTGAAAAATCTAAGCCGAATTGGACCTTGGAGGGAAACTACAAGGAAATTCCCAGGCTGTAGACTAGGCTGAGAAATTTTTAAAAATGGAAAATCCACATTGTTGCCAAGAAAACCAACATGAGAATGTACATGTGGTCACCAGAGGCTAAATTCACCTTAAGGGAAATGTAGATTTCAGTTCCTAAAATAGGCTTAGATAGCCTGACTTGTGGGCCGTGCTGCATACCTTGCTGGAATATCTGAATTAAGAACTTTTAAATAAGCATCCTTAATCCACTGAGTTGAGAGGTATTTTCTTAAAGTCTGAACACACCGAGCAAACCAAGTGCAGATTTAAGTGTGAGTGAAAACAAAAACAAGCCTTCATCTAAAATGGTAGACAATGTGCAATTTCTCTGCCTTCTTTCTGAATTAGCCTGCTCTATACCAATGTTATCTTCTGTTTTATCTCAGACTTTAAATGTAATATTTACAGTAGTTATAATTAATATATTTAATTGTCCAATAGTATTGTGAAACTCATCTAAACTCTTTCTAAAAATTGGAATACGTTCTGTACTATTTCATGTGTGAGGAAGTCCCTCTGTTCTTGTAATTAACAGAGTAGACAGCCTATATACCCATTATAACGCATTATAAGTACAGGTAGTCCTTGACATGATCACAATAGAACTCAAAATTTCTGTTGTTAAGTGAGACAGTTATTAATCACTTCCCTTTTAGCACCAGCCTTACCTTAGTACAGAAACCATATTTAATATTCTGGTAAGACTGAAATAAATACTTAATAATAAACTAAGAAAGATTATTATTATTTATTTCTATTTCAGATCTGGGCAGAAATTGGAAAGGGTTTCTTAGATGGTTCACTTGATAAAAGCACGACCAGAAAAAAGCAGTATGAAGATGGTAAGTTCTGTTTCCTACCTAGTTGACACATATTCCTGGCAAGTTGATCTAATTGAACATTTCTGCATAGCAACATGTTTTATTGAATGTATCAGAAATGCTACTGTTTTATCTAGCATGTATACAGACACAGACACCATGAATATTATTTGTTCATCTGTTTTCCAAATGCAGGATAGAGTAATAAATCAATCCCATCTATCCCTCCTTCAACACTCTGCAATACCCATTTTTAGTATAAGTTTTCTGTAATTTCTGAAGGCTGATAGATAACATTTTATTTCTCCATTCATACTTGCATGTGTATACAGACTTATATCTGTGGAACCAATGGATAGGGCTATGATGAAAATAAATGTATTCCAAATCATTTTTCATCTGCGAGGGAAGCAGTCTTCAGAAGCCAAAGACCAGCTGCCTGACATGACATGATATGTTTCCAGGGCATCCCACTGTGCTAGCTAGGAAATGACCTCATTATTCTTTGTGCTTAAAGCCCTGATGGAAATGGAGCAGGTATTGAAGAAAGTCATAAAAGAACGACAAGGAAAGAACTTCAGCCGACACATCTTCATAGATTCTTTACTACAGGGGAATCTGAGTGACAAACAGGTATCTGCATCTTTGATGTAATTAACTATTAATGGAGTGCTCTCAAGATCAGCTGCTAATTATTAGTAGTGTTTGATTAATATAATAGCCTCCATTGTATCTCATTTGAATAGGGTTTTTTCCTTGTGTATGGCTATTTTGGACCTTTAGGCTTGAAGCTTTTTTTAAAAAATAAAGTAATACGTTATGGTATGCACTTAACTACTAAGGTGATATGGATACTTATGGTTAAAATGGGAGAAGCTGTTCTAATGTATTATTTTAGCTAATTCCAAAATGGCAGGAAATTCATTGTACCAGATCTAGGATTAGAGTAAATTTTTATTTTTGACAGGACAAGGCTGTGAACTAGGGAAATAATAATAGGGTGCAATGTTTATATATATAATATTATATTCTCATTCTCTCTCTCTCTCTCTCTCCCCCCTCCCTCCCTCCCCCCTCTCCGTGTGTGTGTGTGTGTGTGTGTGTGACAATCTCACGAGTGGTCTACCAGCATATCAAATATCTGTTGCTTTTATATATGCTGCATTGCCTTGATGAAAACTACAGAGGTCCATATCTCTGTGGTGGTGAAGAGTGGAGCTATTGCCATTCACACATACACAGAAGGAAAGGCTGGATCAAATCTTCTTTCTGAGAAATCCTGAATGTTGACACAGGAAGGAAGATCTGCCTTCCTGCTTTAGTATGGCTGCTTAGCTGCCGCTACTTGTTTTCTAGGGAGGTGACTTTACTTGGCATCTTTCCTCAACCTCAATGTATTAGATAGATGGGAATCCCATAATCTGTGCATTTTATTGTCAAGTAAAAGAAGCAATGAATCTTATTTTATTTATTTTTATTTTTTGAAAATTTTATTTGGGTCTTCACAAAAAAAAACCCATAATACAAATAAAACATCTTTTTTTTTTTTTTAAATAGCATGGTCCCGGGTTATCACTTCTTCATACAGACACAAACTCAATTTCATGCTCATTTTTATGTTTTATTCCATATCTTATTACTGTTTTACATTTTCTACATAGTTTTTCCCCTCTTTTAATTTTCTCAACTTTATTTTGATTATCTCATGTCATTTCAAATCAAAATATTTATACTTTTGTCTTTCCTGTTTCAATTTCATGTTATCTTTTCTCATTAAACAAATTTTCCCCTGTAGTTACTAATTGGAGTATGATACCTTTTAATTTTGAATGTGGCATTCCCTTTATCTGCTGGGAGGATGATTATGCTGCTGTCTCTTTGTTATTTGGTCCCATGGAAAAGAAAACCTAAACAATTTCCTAACACACCTAAACAGCACACACCCCAAAATCAAATTCACCATGGAAACGGAAACAAACAAACAACTACCATTCCTAGATGTACTAATCTACAAGAAAACAGATGGCACTCTAGGACACACCATATACCAGAAGAAAACACACACCAACCGCTACCTCAATGCCCAATCCCACCACCACCCAGCACAGATAAACTCCGTGGCTAAAACACTCATCACTAGAACCAAACGCCTGGCAGATAAGACACACATTAAGACTGAACTAATCATCCTCCCAGCAGATAAAGGGAATGCCACTGTAGTAATGGACAGAAAAGACTATGAAACTAAATTGACAGACCTACTCCAAGACTCCACATACAAACCCATAAACACAGACCCAACCACATATCTGGAAAAATTAACCAAGAAGAAAATTATAACCAGCCATATAAGCAAAGAGATCCAACACACGATCATACCCAGAGAGAAATCTTCCAGATGCCCCAAACTATACGGCCTCCCAAAAATACACAAAGAAGGCATACCTCTCAGACCCATAGTCAGTTCCAGAGGAGCACCACTACAAAACCTGGCTAAACACCTAGCAAAAGAGCTACAGCCCGTTGCTGAAACAGCAGCTTCTCATGTACAAAACTCATACCACTTCTTGGAAATGATCAAAGATCTACACGTGGAGCAAGAAGATCTGCTTGTAAGTTTTGACGTGGTTTCACTATTCACTCAAGTCCCGATAAAAGAGACCCTCGAAATCATCAAAAATAAATACCAACCAGCTAAACACCTCATGGAACTAACAGAACACTGCTTAACCAACACATATTTCATATACAAAGGACAAAGATACAAACAAATTGAAGGAGCCCCCATGGGATCACCACTGTCACCTGTCATTGCAAACCTGTTCATGGAAGAATTCGAATCCAGAGCCCTGGCTAATGCCATACTCAAACCCAAACTATGGTTAAGATATATCGATGACACATTCGTGATTTGGCCCCATGGACAAGAAAACCTAAACAACTTCCTAACACACCTAAACAGCGCACACCCCAAAATCAAGTTCACCATGGAAACAGAAACAAACAAACAACTACCATTCCTAGATGTACTAATCTACAAGAAAACAGATGGCACACTAGGACACACCATATACCAGAAGAAAACACACACCAACCGCAACCGCAACCCCCAATCCCACCACCACCCAGCACAGATAAACTCCGTGGCTAAAACACTAATCACTAGAACCAAACGCCTGGCAGACAAGACACACATTAAGACTGAATTATGCACCCTGACTAAAATATTGACAGCCAACGGCTTCCACAAAAGCAAAATCACCAACTTGATCCACAAAAACACACTGAGACATAATAGAGACCCAGAAGATGAACAGACCTATGGAACAGCTGTCCTGCCCTACATAAGAGGGACTACAGACAAAATTAGTAAGATTCTATACAGACACCACATCAAGACTGCCTTCAAAACAGACAGAAAAATAGCAGCCATCCTCAGGAACCCCAAAGACAAAATTGACCTGGAAAACCAAGGCATATACGAAGTCCCCTGTGCATCATGCCCGGCCACATACATTGGACAGACCAATAGAAGAATAAGCACCCGCCTGGATGAACACAAAAATGCAGTCAAAAAGCTGGAACACACTTCCTTGCTCGTCCAACACATGGAAGCCACAGGTCATAACATCAACTTCAATGGCACCAAAACCCTAGCCACCATAGAAAATCCCAGCCACAGAATCATCAGAGAAGCCATAGAGATTGAAAAAAGACCAGAAAGCATGAACAGAAGAGATGATTCCACCAGGCTGTCAATCATTTGGAAGCCTGCACTCACAAACAAAAAAATCTCCACACCACAAGCCAGGCAAACACCTGGGCACAAACAGATCCCCCCGATACCTCCAGCTCAAACACACCCCAACCAGGCACCCAGATGAAACCCAGCTTCCTAACTAATGATAGCCGTCCATTTACCCGAAGCCAAGCTGCACTAAAGGCGTCCAATAAAGTAACACAATGTTGCCAGCCAATCAAGATACAAAAAGAGCCCCCCCCCCCAAAAAAAACAGACAGAAGATATTAGTAGCAGAACACAGCAAACTCCAAGATCAATAAACACAGACCAAGACTCTCAACCAATCAGGAGGAAGAAAAAACCATTCTGACACAGCAATAGGCTACCCCAAATTTAAATCTGAAACCACTGTAAAAGTCTGACTCACAGACAAACACCATACAGAAGCCTGATGATGGCAGATGAGATTCTGCTGAAATGTTGCTACAACTTTAAAAGCACCACTATTATGACATGGGAAAATACCCGAACAAAGCTGAATGCCAGACATGTAAGTACCCGCGAAAACTTAAGAAAACATGTATATATATGTATATATAATGTATATATATAATGTATATATAATGTATATATATAATGTATATATATGTGTGTATATATATATATATGTATATAAATGTATGTGTATATATATATATATATATATATGTATGTATGTATGTATGTATGTATGTATATGTATATGTATATTCTTGGAAATGATCAAAGATCTACAGGTGGAGCAAGGAGATCTTCTTGTAAGTTTTGACGTGATTTCACTATTCACTCAAGTCCCGATAAAAGAGACCCTTGAAATCATCAAAAATAAATACCAACCAGCTAAACACCTCATGGAACTAACAGAACACTGCTTAACCAACACATATTTCATATACAAAGGACAAAGATACAAACAAATTGAAGGAGCCCCGATGGGATCACCACTGTCACCTGTCATTGCAAACCTGTTCATGGAAGAATTCAAATCCAGAGCCCTGGCCAATGCCATCCTCAAACCCAAACTATGGTTAAGATATATCGATGACACATTCGTGATTTGGCCCCATGGACAAGAAAACCTAAACAATTTCCTAACACACCTAAACAGCGCACACCCCAAAATCAAGTTCACCATGGAAACAGAAACAAACAAACAACTACCATTCCTAGATGTACTAATCTACAAGAAAACAGATGGCACACTAGGACACACCATATACCAGAAGAAAACACACACCAACCGCAACCTCAACCCCCAATCCCACCACCACCCAGCACAGATAAACTCCGTGGCTAAAACACTAATTACTAGAACCAAACGCCTGGCAGACAAGACACACATTAAGACTGAATTATGCACCCTGACTAAAATATTGACAGCCAACGGCTTCCACAAAAGCAAAATCACCAACTTGATCCACAAAAACACACTGAGACATAATAGAGACCCAGAAGATGAACAGACCTATGGAACAGCTGTCCTGCCCTACATAAGAGGGACTACAGACAAAATTAGTAAGATTCTATACAGACACCACATCAAGACTGCCTTCAAAACAGACAGAAAAATAGCAGCCATCCTCAGGAACCCCAAAGACAAAATTGACCTGGAAAACCAAGGCATATACGAAGTCCCCTGTGCATCATGCCCGGCCACATACATTGGACAGACCAATAGAAGAATAAGCACCCGCCTGGATGAACACAAAAATGCAGTCAAAAAGCTGGAACACACTTCCTTGCTCGTCCAACACATGGAAGCCACAGGTCATAGCATCAACTTCAATGGCACCAAAACCCTAGCCACTATAGAAAATCCCAGCCACAGAATCATCAGAGAAGCCATAGAGATTGAAAAAAGACCAGAAAGCATGAACAGAAGAGATGATTCCACCAGGCTGTCAATCATTTGGAAGCCTGCACTCACAAACAAAAAAATCTCCACACCACAAGCCAGGCAAACACCTGGGCACAAACAGATCCCCCCTGATACCTCCAGCTCAAACACACCCCAACCAGGCACCCAGATGAAACCCAGCGTCCTAACTAATGATAGCTGTCCATTTACCCGAAGCCAAGCTGCACTAAAGGCCTCCAATAAAGTAACACAATGTTGCCAGCCAATCAAGATACAAAAAGAGCCCCCCCCCCAAAAAAACAGACAGAAGATATGACTAGCAGAACACAGCAAACTCCAAGACCAATAAATACAGTCCAAGAATCTCAACCAATCAGGAGGAAGAAAAAACCATTCTGACACAGCAATAGGCTACCCCAAATTTAAATCTGAAACCACTGTAAAAGTCTGACTCACAGACAAACACTATACAGAAGCCTGATGATGGCAGATGAGATTCTGCTGAAACGTTGCTACAACTTTAAAAGCACCACTACTATGACATGGGAAAATACCCGAACAAAGCTGAATGCCAGATATATGTATATATATATATATATATGGATCTTTGGTTATTTGGGTTTTCTCCCGCGTAAGATTGGAAGTATCTAGGCAACATTTTGATGAAGTCTCATTCATCATCTTTAGGCTTGGTCTTCAGCTCTGTGCTTCTCAGAGTGATGTGAGCTTGCAGCTGCTTCTTCTTTTTAACTGCTAGTGGGTGTGTGACTTGATTGGGTGGGGGCTTGGCTGTGTTCTGATTGGGTGGGGGTGTGTTCTCATTGGTTGGGGGTTTGGCTTGTTCTGATTGGTTGGGGGGTTGGCTGTGTTCTGATTGGCTGGAGGAATGTTCTGTTCAGGTGGGGGCTTGGTTGTGCTCAGGTTAGTCTTAGTTGCTGGGGGATTTGAGCTGGTGAGCTGTGATCTTGCTGTTTGGTTTCAAGTTCGTGGTCGTGCTGCATCTTCATGGTGGGGGTCAGTTCGCTTCATGTATGGCTCAGAGGGGTTTGAAGTGGGTAGTGATGCAGCTGCAGTGCGGCTTCTGGTCCATGGTCGTGTCTCATCTTCTGTGTGGGTGTGAGTCTGCTTTCTATGTGGAAGTGTGGTGGTGGCATCTTGTGTGGCTCTCAGGGATGTGGGTCTGGTGTCATTCTTCATGTTAGGTACTCGTCTGTTCATGAGGGCGGGTTTCCAAATGGCTGGTAGGCGGGAAGTATCATCTCGTTTATTCATGCTGTGTGGGCGTTTTTCTATCTCTATGGCTTCTCTGATTATTCTGCTGCTGAAGTGTTCGGTTTTGGCGATAGTTCTAGTATTTTTAAAGTCAATCTCATGTCCTGTGGCTTTGAGGTGTTGGACCAGGGAAGAGGTCGGTTCTTCCTTTTTGATTGAGTTCTTACGTTCTTCAATGCGTGCACTTATTCTTGTGTTAGTTTGTCCAATGTATGTGGTGGGGCAGGCAGTGCAAGGGATTTTGTATACTCCTTGATTTTCTAACTCGATTTTGTCCTTAGGGTTTCTTAGGATGGTGGATATCTTTCTGTTTGTGCAGAATGCTGTCTTAATGTTGTGTTTTTGGAGGATCTTGCTGATTTTGTCTGTAGTGCCTTTTATATATGGGAGGAGGGCTTTGCCATTCTCTTGTTCTCTGTCTTGGATTTTGGTTGGGGTTTCTTTTTGGATTAGGTGGGTGATCTTCTTTCTTTGGAATCCATTGGCTGTCAGTACGCCGGTGAGAGTGTGTAGTTCGGTCTCTAGGTGTTGTTCGTCGGCTAAGCATTTTGTTCTGGAGATGAGTGTCTCGGCTACGGAATTGATCAGTGCTGGGTGGTGGTGTGAGAGTGCGTGTAGATAGCGGTTTGTATGTGTTTTCTTCTGGTAGATGGTGTGTCCTAAGGAGCCATTGGATTTTTTGTATACCAAGACATCTAGGAAGGGAAGTTGGTTGTTAGCTTCTGTTTCCATGGTGAATTGTATTTTGGGGTGCAGGCTGTTGAGGTGTGTGAGGAAGTTGTTCAGTTTTTCTTTCCCGTGTAGCCAGATTATGAAGGTGTCATCTACGTATCTGAACCAGAGTTTGGGTTTGTGATCATATTTTTCTAGAGCTTGTGTTTCAAAGTGTTCCATGTAGAGGTTAGCGATGACAGGTGAGAGGGGTGATCCCATGGGTGCTCCTTCTATTTGTTTGTATTTTTGTCCGTTGTAGGTGAAGTATGTATTGGATAGGCAGTGGTTGGTCAGATCTCGGATGTGCTTGGGGGGGTTGTATTTGTTTTGGATGGCTGTCAAGGCTTCTTTTATTGGCACTTGGGTGAAGAGGGATATGACATCGAAGCTCACTTGTAGGTCAGTGGGTTGTAAGTTTTGTTTCTTTATGATCTCGATGAACTGGAATGAGTTTCTTACGTGTGAGTTGATGGATTCTGCATAGGGCTGTAGTTGTTTGGCGAGAAATTTGGCTAGGTTTTGTAGAGGTGAGCCTATGGAGCTGACTATTGGTCTAAGTGGGGTTCCTTCTTTGTGTATCTTGGGGAGACCATAAAGTTTAGGGCATCTGAATGATTTCTCTCTGGGTATGATTCTTTGCTGGATTTCTTCACTGATGGGGGAGGCTTTTATTTTGGATCTGGTGTTTTTTTCTAGGTAGGTGGTGGGGTCTGTCTTTAGGGGTTTGTATGTGGGGTCTTGGAGTAGGTTGGTTAACTTGGATTGGTAGTCAGATGTGTTCATAACCACTGTCGCGTTGCCCTTGTCTGCTGGTAGGATTATTATGCTGGTATCTTCTTTCAGGTTAAGTAGTGCAGTTTGTTCTTCTTTGGATAAGTTGCTTTTGGGTGGTTTGCTAGTGCAGAGGATGTTGCTGATTTCAAGTCTGATTCTATTAGCATCATCAGGACCTTGGTTTCAGCTTCGGTGAAGATCTTGTCTGAGATGTTGTGCACTGTTTGTTTCATGTGTGGCTGTGAGGGGGGAGGAGTTGATTCTGGCGTTGTTGTAGTTTTCTGAGTTTGTTGGTATGTGTGTCTGTCTTGAGGGTGGTCTGTGTTTCAGCTCTCCAGACAGCGAGTTGTTTGGATTGGACAAATCAGACTCGAAATCACCAACATGCTCTGCACTAGCAAACCACCCAAAAGCAACTTATTCAAAGAAGAACAAACTGCACTACTTAACCTGAAAGAAGATACCAGCATAATAATCCTACCAGCAGACAAGGGCAATGCCATAGAGATAGAAAAACACCCACACAGCATGAATAAATGAGATGATACCTCCCGCCTACCAGCCATTTGGAAACCCGCCCTCATGAACAGACGAGTACCTAACATGAAGAATGACACCAGACCCACACCCCTGAGAGCCACACAAGATGCCACCACCACACTTCCACATAGAAAGCAGACTCACACCCACACAGAAGTTGAGACACAACCACGGACTAGAAGCCGCACTGCAGCTGCATCACTACCCACTTCAAACCCCTCTGAGCCATACATGAAGCGAGCTGACCCCCACCATGAAGATGCAGCACGACCATGAACTTGAAGCCAAGCAGCAAGATCACAGCTCACCAGCTCAAATCCCCCAGCAACTAAGACTAACCTGAGCACAACCAAGCCCCCACCTGAACAGAACATTCCTCCAGCCAATCAGAACACAGCCAACCCCCAACCAATCAGAACACAGCCAAACCCTCAACCAATGAGAACACCCCCCCACCCAATCCGAATAACCCGAATAACCAAAGATCCACATACCCGAATAACCAAAGATCCACATACAAATACCCATGAGAACCTCAGAATGAATGAATATATATATATATATATGTATGTATGTATGTGTGTATGTATGTATGTATGTATATTCTTAAGTTTTTGTGGGTACTTACATGTCTGGCATTCAGCTTTGTTCGGGTATTTTCCCATGTCATAGTAGTGGTGCTTTTAAAGTTGAAGCAACATTTCAGCAGAATCTCATCTGCCATCATCAGGCTTCTGTATAGTGTTCATCTGTGAGTTAGACTTTTACAGTGGTTTCAGATTTAAATTTGGGGCAGTCTATTGCTGTGCCAGAATGGTTTTTTTCTTCATCCTGATTGGTTGAGAGTCTTAGTCTGTGTTTATTGGTCTTGGAGTTTGCTGTGTTCTGCTTCTAATATCTTCTGTCTGGTTTTTTTGGCTCTTTTTGTATCTTGATTGGCTGGCAACATTGTGTTACTTTATTGGAGGCCTTTAGTGCAGCTTGGCTTCGGGTAAATGGACGGCTATCATTAGTTAGGAAGCTGGGTTTCATCTGGGTGCCTGGTTGGGGTGTGTTTGAGATGGAGGTATCAGGGGGGATCTGTTTGTACCCAGGTGTTTGCCTGGCTTGTGGTGTGATTTTTTTGTTTGTGAGTGCAGGCTTCCAAATGATTAAAACAATTTTATTGATTTTCTACAAACAAACAAAACATAAAAACATCAACTCTCTTTTGTACATACAGTGTGTCGGTTGGTTCATCAGTTTTGTGCTTTCATTTCGTGGTCTCAATTACAGTTATATTACATAACAACTCATATTGTCAATCCAAACTTATATATCCTAATATCACTATTAAAAAATCATTTGACTATACTTTTAATCATTCATGCTTTATGAGATAACAATACTTTAAACAGTTTATTCTATAACAAATCATATAATCATACATCTATCCTATAAACACTTTATAGATATAATATCAAATAACAAAGGAGAAAAAAAAAGATATTCCTTGCTGTCTAACATTCTAAATATTCTATCATTGTATTTTGTCATCTAACCATTGATAGAAAAGATCCCAAATTTCATAAAATTGTTTAAACATAAAATTGTTTATCCTCTTGCTCTCTAATTTCAAATGTCAATCTACTCATCTCAGCACATTCCAATATTTTCTTAATAATTTCTTCCTGTGATGGTATTTTCTCATTCTTCCATTTTTTAGCAAATACAATCCTAGCCGCTGTTAATACATTTACAATCAGATATTTCAAGTCTTTACTGTATGTATCTGGTAAGATTCCCAATAAGAAAAACTCCGGTTTCAAATCTATACGTTTCTTTATCATTTTTTCCAACCACATGCAAATTTTAGTTCAATATTTTCTAGCGTCCTCACAAGTCCACCACATATGGTAATATGAGCCAGGTATCTGATGACATTTTGAGCATTTTTCAGATTTATTCTTGAACATTCTTGCTATTCTTGTCCGGGGAAAGTGCCACCTGTAAAATATCTTATACAAATTTTCTTTATATGCTGTTGACATTGTCATTTTATAATTTTGAGACCACAATTTTTGCCATTTCTCTAGATCAATCCCATATCCAAAGTTCTTCCCCCAAACAATCATAGTTTCTTTAACTTGTTCTTCCTCTAACTTAATTCCCAGTAAATTACCATATAATTTTTTAATCACCTTCTCATCGGTACCCATCAAGATCTTATCTAAATCAGTCTGTTTATCATAAAACCCCTCTGTTTTAGAATCTTCATCATACCTTGAATGTATTTGCGCATATGAAAACCAATTCATCTTTATACCTTGTTCCTCTAAATTTTGTATCGATTTAAGTTCACCCTTTTCATCCAATAGTTCCTAACTGTTTGTTCCTTCTTATAAATTATAGGATAGGAAAATGCTTCAATAGTCGATAACCAAACTGGAATTTTCAAATAACATTGTCTTTTTATCTTCTCCCAGTTTAACCACAAAGACTCCCGTATATAATGTCTTCTAAAATAATCCTGTGTTTTAGTTCCCTTATACCATAAAAAAGCGTGCCAACCCAACAGCAAATCATGCCCTTCTAATGTCAACAATCTAGTCTTTCTTAATGTTATCCATTCCTTAACCCACATCAAATTTGCAGCTTGGTAGTACAATTCCCAATTGGGCAGGCCAAAACCTCCTCTAATTCTAGCATCTTGCAAAAGTTTTAGGTTTATTCTCGCTTTCTTACCTTGCCATATATACTTCAGCATAATTTTATTTAAATCTTCAAAATAGGCTTTTCCGAGCCTAATTGGTATTGTTTGAAACAGAAATAGGATTCTGGGTAAAATATTCATCTTGATTGTTGAAATTCTCTCTATTAATGACAATTGTAAGTTTTCCCATTTCTTCAAATCTAAAGCTTTCTGTTGTTTAAGTTTAATATAATTATTCTCTTTTAATGTGCTACATCTTGCTGTCAAGTGTATCCCCAGATACTTGACCTTATTCGTAACTTGGATTTTCAACAGGTCTGCCAGTTCTTCTCTTTGTCTCAGCAGACTTTTCCATGTATATTTTTTGTTGGCAGAGGGAAGATATATTGTTAACAATTAATAATTTTCTTTCTTTTTGAAACTATTTCTTCTGGAGCTACAATTAATTTGGAATTCATTTCAGACATATCTGCTTTGACATATATAAAATGTTTTATTAAATTTTCAATATTAGGTTTGGCGCTCACTCTCATTGTCTTTTTTCCCTCCTTCATGAAATTCTTTTCATTTTCTAGATTTTGGAGGACACTATGATATTCTCTCTGGCAGGATCCATAATCACTGCAAAATGTAAGTATATAAAATAGCTTAGTGCAAATCATTGGGGGAGGAGGGAGTCCTTATGTTGTCACAGTGCTTGTTGTTCCATAATACTATAGATAATTTGATATAGTTTATAAGCTGAGAGGCTCCAGGCCTTTATAATATTCAAGGTGTTTTCTTTCTTGGACGTGAAAAATTAAAATAGGGCAGGTGGAGGGAACTTGGGCTTATGCCTGAAATAGCAAAATAAATGATAAATATCTTGAAATTTTATATTTCAATTTCTCATCATGTAAAGTAAATAAAATGGTAACTTTTTAAATGGTAAATCTTGACAAATTGGAGTTGGGAGAAGCAAAATCTCAGTATCCCAGGATAAATAAAACTTTCATGATATAGGGAGAAAAGGTCTTTATCTCCTTTTGCTTGGCCATGAGGTGTGCTTGTCTGAATTCTTTAGGTTATGTTAGAGGCAGATCTCAAAATAGCATTACATGATTTTCCTCATATTTTAAGGCAATTGCCTTCCGAGGTGATTATGATATATTTTGAAATAAGTATATAACCTTTCTTTTGAAGAGACTGATACATGAATGAAAAGAATATACAGAAATTCCATATAGCAGCCATGTCAGTATCCAAGATACCTTGGCAGATGCTCCCTAATACTGGACAATGTCCAGTCATTAATGAGGGAAAATATTTGTAGCTCAGACTTGAAATGAGGGGTCTTAGGTGCTCTTTAAGATTGGGTTTTTTTTTTACAGATATTTCATTACCAAAACTAGGTAACACTAGTGCTAGTAGGGCTATTTCAGAGCACAGGTGCCATTATATAGTCTCCCATTATGCTGATTTTCTAAAAAAGCTTATCAGGATCTGATGAACAAAGTGTCAGGTTCCAAGTAATGCAGTCATCACAAAATGAGCTCAGAGGCATTCTAATTCCTCAAAGAACTATTTTATTCTAATTACACATCTTGGAACAAAGTGGTGGAAACCGGTACTGAAGATTTACCAGGCTTCCATGTCACTGTAATTAGAAGGTTCTCACTTTTCCAAAACAATAAGTCACATTGTCCAACCAGGATATAAAATAGTTTCCTAGCAACTTTCTCTGACTCAGCAGCAGTTGGAATGCAGCTGACTCATCACCCAGCTATATTGTTCTGGCTGGAGCTTCATCTACCTCAGTTCTCCCCCACTCCATTTCTCAAGTGTGTCAAACTGAATACATATGATTCCACCACCAAACTAAATTCAGGCTTGACAGGCTGCCCCCTCCCCCAACTGGAGGAATGTTCCTATAAGACATAAAGTATAACGACTATCACTCATGCCACTAACCTCCCCTTTCCCCACTGGGAGGTCCCTTCTGAGGGTACTTGTCATGGAGTTGTTTTATCAACCTATATTTACCTTCTGGCTTTTAACCCAGGTTGCTTCAGATAGGGGGTATCCCTTCTAAATGTATCACATATTCTAACTGGCCTCTCTGTACCTTCGAGTCCAGGATCCTTTTTAATTCATAGTGCGTTTGACTCTCAATCACCAACAGTTTGTGGGGAGCTTGATCCACTGGTCCAACTTGTGAACTTATCACCGGTTTCAACAGATTACTGTGTAATACCAGATGTATTTTCCCTAGTAACCAGGGAAGCTGAAGTTGTACTGTAACTGGCATAATCACTTTAATTATAGGGAATGGCCTCATATATTTATGACCAAGCTTTTTTGATGCCAATTTTAATTTCAGGTACTTTGTGGACAAGTACACCTTGCCCCCCACCCTAAATTCTGGTTGAGAAGTGCGGTGTTTGTCAGCCTGCTGTTAGCATTCCAGGGAACTTCCATTCCAATCAGTAACTCCAAGACAAGCATAATCTCAAAAGTACTTTTATTAGAATAGCACCTGGCACATCTGTGGAATTTCAAAACTAAAAGTTTCCCGGACTTCCCACAATGTCCCAAACTACAAACTATCCCCTTTTCTCTCATCATCACATCACATGAACCAATCCCAAAGTAAGTTACTTTTTGTTTCTGCGCCACATTCTATGACCTTGAACTAACAAAAGAATTATATTTTGTCTACTCAGCAAAATCACCCCTCTTCCACTTTCTCAAGCTATGTGGCAGCAATGAATAAGGATTCCAAAGCTGACACCTGCTTTTTATAGGCCTCTGCTGCTTCACTCAGGGCCTGCTTGGTATTTTCCCATGCTTTTTTCAATGACTCCATCCACTCTGTTAGCGACATGGAGGAGGGTGGCTCCTTAGGGAGCTCAGGCATGGGAACAAACTCTATGCCACTGGTCACCTGGAAAGGGGACAGACTGATATTACTGTGCACTGCATTGTTATATACTATCTCAGCAAACAGCAACAACTCTGCCCAGTCTGATTGTTGATAATTTACATAACACCTTAAGTATTGCTCTATGATTAGCTCTCTCTGCGGCACCATTAGTACTCGGATGAAATGCTGAGCTAAGCCCCTACAAGGACCCAATAGCCCTCATGAATTCCCTCCAGAATCTAGCAGTAAATTGAATCCCCCGATATCAGAGATTGCTCTGCAGGGGACTCCATGCAACCTATAGATATGCTTGAAAAATAGGTTAGCCAGTTTCCATGCAGACAGGAGTCCTGGGCAGGCCGCAAAGGGCCTATTTGGAGAACAAGCCCACTATGGTCCAAAGGACAGTGTTTCCACCCTTCTGAGGGAGCCCAACAATGAAGTCCATAGCTATTTATTTCCAGGGTTGCGATGGATCTGCCACTTAATAGAGCAAACCAGGAGTCTTTCCTGGCCTCATTTTCATCATTGCACAAGTAGCACAGCTTTTTAAATAGTCCTCCACGTCTTTCATTTTTGGCCACCAAAATTGTCTTCAAGTCAGGTGCAGTGTTTTTATGTAACCAAAATGCCCCACTTGCTTAGAATTGTGGCTTTGCTTAAGAACCTGGAGTCACAAACTGCTAGGCATATATAATTTTGATCCCTTCCAGCCTAGACCATCCTTCAGGGTTAGTATCCCCGGATTGTCCTTTTAACATCTGGACAGTTAGCAGCTTATCTTTTAGCCTTTTAGCCCCCCACATCCAAGGTTCTTCTAAGGGCTGCCTGGCCTCGGGTTAATACAATGCTGGCTGGAAAGGGGAAATTATTGGATGGATCACTTCTTCCCTCGTGGGATGGTATTGCAGTTTGCGTGATAGGGCATCAGCTAAAATGTTTTTTCCCTCTGGGATATACTTTAGTTCAAAGTTGAATCATTTAAAATACTGCTTTGTTGAATCATTTAATGGACCTGCTTTGGAGAGTTTATGTGGAGTCTTCAGTGCCTCAAAGTTTTTGTGATCAGTCCATATTTCAAAAGGCACTGCATTGCCCTCCAGGAAGTGTCTCCAGGTCAGTAGGGCCCATTGGACTGCATATGCTTCCTTTTCCCATATGGCCCATCTCCACTCAGTCTCCGTCAGTTTTTTTGGAAGTGTATGCGCAAGGATGCAAGTTGCCCTCTGTGTTCTTCTGGAAAAGGACTGCTGTGACAGCCACATCACTGGCATCAGCTTGGATCACAAAGGGCTGCTCCAAGTCTGGGTGCTTGAGGATAGGCTTAGCAAATAGTCTTTTCAACTGTTCAAAAGCCTTCTGGAATTCTAAAGTCCAACTTAAGGGTTGAGTTGGTCGTGGCTGTTGCAGGCCTTTCCCCGTTTTCAATAGCTTGGCTTGGCAATCTCGGCAAAATTTGGGATGAACTGTCAATAGAAGTTTGCAAATCCCAGGAAACTCTGCAAATGCCAATGGGTGCATGGAGCTTGCCAGTCCAGAACTGCCTTTACTTTCTCTGGATCCATCTCTATCTCTTCACTAGACACGCGGTAGCCCAGATAGTCTAGTCTTTTTGAAACTTGCATTTTGACAGTTTTGCATACAGCTTGGCTGCTAGGAGTTTCTTTAACACTTGGCGCACTAACTTCACATGTTCTTCCAAGGTCTTGGAGAAAATGAGAATGTTATTCAGGTAAAAGAGGACCTCTTCATACAGGTGCTCATGCAGCATCTCATTTATGAGTTGCATGAAGACAGCAAGAGCCCTTGCAAACCAAAAGGCATTATGCTGTGTTCTGTCCTTAATTAGCATTCTTGAGATCCCCGCGCTTTGATTGGCCAAAGCGCGGGGCTCTCTGATTGGTCAGGCGAGCCGCGCCGATTGGCTCGCTAAGAATCTCCCGCGATTGGTCCATTCGAATCGTGGGAGATTCAAAGCGGTGCCATTGGCCGCGGCCACCGCGGCTAAAGGAATAAAAGCCGCGATCTTTTTCCCTTTGCCCCAGTTCGGTTCCAACCTTAAATAAAGAGCATGATTTGAAGTCACCGACTCCTGGCATCATTTCGCGGACACAACACTGGTGACGAAGGTGGGATCCAGACCCTGAACCGAACCACGTGTCCGACGGAAGCCAGACGAACCACCGCGATGGCGAAAATCGCACCCCCCACACCCTTCAACCCCGCCACCGAGGACTGGGAATCGTACTCCGACCGATTCCGCATGTTTCTCGAGTGCAGCGACCTGAAGGACGCCACCGGCCCCAATAAGCGCGCCGTCTTCCTGACCCACTGCGGGACCGAGGTCTTCAAGATGGCCAAGGTGCTTGCCAAACCCGCCGATGCGACCGCGATGGACTGGGACGTCCTCGAGCCAATACTTCGGTGGCACTACGCTCCAGAGGTACCCATCCTGATCCGATGCAACGAATTATACCGTCGGGACCAACGGTCGGGTGAGAGCTTCAGCGACTTCGTCGCCGAGCTGCAGCACCTAGGGGGGCTCTGCGAATTCGACAACCTGAACGATGCCCTGCGAGACCGAATCGTGCTCGGTTTGTGGGACCCCGTCCTCCAGAGCCGGCTGATGGCCAAGGGCAACATCAGCCTAGCAGACACCCTCACCGCAGCCGCAGCCGCCGAAGCAACCCGAACTTCCGCCGACCGCATGCGCAGACCGAACACTGGGGACCGCAGCGGAAACAACAACCCGGCGAGGTCGACCGAGGCCCAACCCAAGACGACCACCCACCAGGGCGACTTCCACTCGGCATCGGGCACTTCTGAGGACGAGGACATCCATCGCCTCCAGACAGGCCGCGACCCACGGAACCGGCGGGGTCGTAAGTCGAGGACCAACTGTGCCGGTTGCAGCGGCGACCACCCCAGGTCGGAATGCCGGTTTTTTGAATCGATCTGCCGGCATTGCGACAAGAAGGGACACATCGCCCGTGTTTGCCGCCTAAAGAAGAATCGCAGCCCGGCACGATGGGACCAGAGCAACCGGAGGAGAGAGAGCACACCACCCCGGACCAGAGATCGCCCCTTGGACAACAGATGGGACCGGAACGGACGATCTCTGCGAGGCGGCGATAACCGGTGAAGAGAGGAGACCCATCAGACGGTCACCATCGGCCACGCCATAACCAATGACGCCCAGAAGGTCCACGTGGAGGTAGGCATCGAGGGCCAGCCATGCAAAATGGAGGTGGACTCCGGGTCCTACCTCTCCATGATTGCATGGCATGAAATAAAGCGCTTGGTGCCTACCCTCCAAAGGAGGAACCTAGACAGCCAGAGACTCATTGTAAGGGACTACCAGGCTAACTGCATCCCGGTAGTCAGAACCAAACACTTCAACATCACATATAAAGGGCACACCGAAAGACTTCCCCTGACAATCGTCGACCGCGACCGCCCAAGCCTACTGGGACTGCAATGGTTCGCCCCGCTCGACATTGCAGTCACGGGAGTCGACCATGTCACTGACGACAGCTGGGAGCAGCAACTGGCCCGGGAATTCCAAGAGGTCTTCGACGGAAACCTAGGCAAGTACTGAGGGCCCCTTATATCTTTCAACCTAGACCCAAACGTCCCCCCAAAATGCCTGAAACCAAGGCGGGTGCCATTCGCACTGAAACCCAAGATAGACGAGCAAATTGACAATCTCGTCAAGCAAGGGGTCCTACAGCCCATAGACCACGCCCGGTGGGAGACCCCCATAGTCACCCCGATCAAGCCCGATGGGTCGGTGAGGATCTGTGGGGACTATAAGGCCACCCTAAATGGCGCGCTACAACAAAGCGCCTACCCCGTCCCAGTAGTGCAACACCTACTGCACTCACTGGGAGGGGGCAAGGTTTTCGCCAAGCTCGACCTCGCCCAGGCATACCAACAGTTGCCAGTCGACAAGCAAACGGCAGAAGCGCAAACCATAGTCACCCACCGGGGGGCATTCAAATGCAACCGACTCCAATTCGGAGTCAGCGTGGCACCGGGAATATTCCAAAGCCTAATGGAAAGACTACTGCAAGGCATCAAGGGGGTGGTACCTTACTTCGATGACGTCCTAGTGTCGGCAACCAACCAAGCCGAACTAGAGGGTTGCCTAAGGGAGGTCCTAACCAAATTTAAAGAGACCGGACTAAAAGTAAAGAGGGAGAAATGCCAGCTATGCACGGAACGGGTCAAATTCCTAGGATACCTCCTAGACCGTCACGGTATTCACCCCACAAACCAAAAAATCAAGGCCATCAAAGAAGCCCCCCCACCCAAGTCGAAGACGGAACTACAGGCATTCCTGGGGCTACTGAACTTTTACAATGTTTTCCTGCCCCAAAAGGCGACGGCGGCGGAGCCCTTGCATAGGCTCCTGGACAAGGCGGTGACCTGGACTTGGGGGAAACGCGAGCAAGCCGCCTTCCAAAGAACAAAGGACCTCCTCACTTCGGACGCCGTCCTCATACAATATAACGAGACCCTACCTCTGGCCGTCACATGTGACGCATCACCCTTCGGCGTCGGCGCTGTCCTCAGCCATACCCTCCCCGACGGAAAAGAAGCACCCATCGCGTTCTTTTCAAGGACCCTCACCAAACCGGAGCGGAACTATAGCCAGCTGGACAAAGAGGCTCTGGCTATCGTTGCCGCCGTAAAACGATTCCACGAGTATCTCTACGGCTGGACTTTCACCATCATAACCGACCACAAGCCGCTGCTGGGAATCCTTGCAGGAAACCGGGCCACCCCGAACATTCTGTCTCCCCGAATGACAAGGTGGTCCGAGTTCCTGGCAGCCTACAACTACGGACTCATACACAAACCGGGTAAGACGATCTCCCATGCAGACGCCTTAAGCCGCTCGCCGCTACCAGAACCCGACACCGACCCTGCACCCACAACGACCACCCTCAGCAAAGAGACTCTACCCAACCTGCCCATAACCACGTCAGACATTGCCCGAGAGACTAATAAAGACAAACGTCTGGCGCGGGTGTTGCATTGGGTAGAGAAAGGGTGGCCGGAAAGGGACAACGACGAGTCCGTCAAAACATTCTGAAACCGCCAAACGGAACTCTCGTTATTAAAAGGGTGCATACTATGGGGGGATAGGGTGGTCATTCCAGAAAAGCTACAAGGGAAGGTTCTGGAACTGCTACACGAGGGGCACCCTGGCATCGTTAGGACTAAAGCCCTGGCCAGAAGTTACGCTTGGTGGCCAGGGATGGACAAACAAATTGAGGCCTGGGTAGCAAAGTGCCAACGATGCCAGGAAACTAGGCCAAGCCCACCCACAGCACCCGTCCTAGAGTGGGAAACACCAAGGGGACCTTGGTCTAGGATTCACATAGACTTCGCCGGGCCCACAAAAGGACACACCTTCCTCATAACAGTTGACGCTTACTCCAACTGGCTGGAGGTAAGCAACATGAAGACGACAACCACGGAGGCTGTGATCAAGGAACTCTGCAAACTCTTTGCAACACATGGCCTCCCAGACATCGTCGTTTCCGACAACGGGCCCCAATTCACCTCGTTGGAATTCGAAAAATTCCTAGCGGAAAGGGGCATCCGCCACGCATTGACAGCACCGGCGCACCCGGCGGCGAACGGTAGGGCGGAACGGATGGTCCAATTCACTAAGAAGACCATCCGGAAAATAGACCACGGGGAGATCCAGGAGAAAATAAACAAACTACTCTTCACCCAACACATAACCCCAAATACCACAACGAATAAGAGCCCAGCCGAACTATTAATGGGCAGGAAACTAAGGTCCCCACTCGACAGGTTACACCCCACGTATAACCCGGAGAAGCCCCCAGACTCAAACAGCAAACACCGAACCTTCGCACCCGGCGACCCCGTATACGCAAGAAACCTGACGGGAGACCCACTATGGATACCGGCCGTCATCACACAAATAACAGGCCCACACTCGTACCGGCTACAAACAGCAGACGGACGAGCGTGGAAACGCCACATCGACCAACTAAGGTCGAGGACCACCAACCAAGAGACCACCGATGCACAAACAGGCGAAACCAACCCCCACAACACAAACCAAGGGGGGAGGGAATACCCAGGGGACCAAAACCAAAGAAGAATAAACCAGCCGTACTTACCGGAAAGCAGCCATCATGACCCCTCGCCAGGAAGAGACAGCCAGGCCAGCTCGACCGACCCGGAAAGACCGGGAGCAGCGAAACCCGCAGCTCAACCAACCCGGGAGGCCCAGGAGGGAGCTACAGAGAGCGGCCTGGCCCGACCGACCAGCCGGTTCCCACGACGGCAGCAGGAGTAGCAGAGATCCCGACCGAACCGGCCGGGATCCAACCTACGACTGAGCTGCGCAGGTCCAGTAGGCTCAGACGGAGCCCCGCCTACCTACGTGACTACGCGACGTAAGGACTGAACCAAGAGGGGAGGGGTGTTCTGTCCTTAATTAGTATTCTTGAGATCCCCGCGCTTTGATTGGCCAAAGCTCTGATTGGTCAGGCTCTCTGATTGGTCAGGCGAGCCGCGCCGATTGGCTCGCTAAGAATCTCCCGCGATTGGTCCATTCGGATCGCGGGAGATTCAAAGTGGTGCCATTGGCCGCGGCCGCCGCGGCTAAAAGAATAAAAGCCGCGATCTTTTTCCCTTTGCCCCAGTTCGGTTCCAACCTTAAATAAAGAGCATGATTTGAAGTCACCGACTCCTGGCATCATTTCGCGGACACAACACTCTGAACTGGAAGCTACCGAGGCTGTTTTCCACTTGTCACCTTCTTTAATTGGCACCCTGTAGTATGCCTCTCATAAGTCCAGTTTAGTGAACACCTTCCCCTTGGCCGGGTGGGCCAATGTGTCCTTCATGAGCAGGAGAGGGCACACATACGGTGTTGATCCCCCTAAAATCCATGTATAGCCTCATTGACCTGTCCTTCTCTTTGAAGAGGACTGGGATGGCTACTTTGGATTTTGCAAGTTGGATGAATCTGTGAGCCAGGTTCTCATTGATGTACTTTCTCAACTCTTTCATCCTTAGGGGTCATGGAGTACATCTTTGGTTTGGGTAAGTTAGCTCCTGGCACAAATTTGATGGCGCAGTCAGTGGGGTGATGGGGTGGCAATACACTGGCTTTAGCCTCACTGAACACCTCTGCTAAGTCCCGATACTCCCTAGGGATTTGTGGGTCACCTGGGACCAGTTGCGATGCCATCGTGGTGCTCTCGTTCTGGGCTTTGTTGGACTGGGGTTGAGTAGGACCCCCCCAATGTTCGGATGAGGGGGTTAGGCCCCACTGAGCGTGTGGTAACCACCCTGCCATGTGATAGGCGAGGTCCATTTGTCCAACCATGCCAACCCCAGGATGACAGCACTTTCATCTTTGGTGCCATGATGAAGTGGAGTCTGTCTCTGTGCTGACCCATCTCCATCTTCATGGCTTCTGTAAGAAGTGATACTGGGAGGTCCCCAATTAGTGACCCATCCAAAACTTACGGGTTAGGTCATCTTTGTTCAGATGCCCAGTTTTAGGACAGTGGCCAGGCTGATCAGGCAGCAGGTACAACCCCTGACCCCCAGTATTGGCACAGTGAAAGGGGGAATGGACTCACTATAGGACCATCATCATCACTGTCGTAGGTCAGTAAGGTTTTGTCTTCCTCAGGAGGGAGGAGGGAGGTACTTCTACAGCTTGCAGGGCAAATCCTCCCCTTTTTCATCTCCCAGGCAGGGTCTCTTTTCCCCTCGTCGGACCACAAGTACCCGTTCTGGTGTGGGACCATTGGCAGTAGGCCCCAGCCGTCTCATGGCTTCCTTGGTTGGAGGGGAGAGGGATTCTTACAATTCTTCAGACTTATCTTTTGACTGTGGGTAGGTTCCTTGCAGTTCCACCAGCTCTTCAGCTGACTGGCAAGGAATCTCCCCCAAGGCTTCCCTGTCAGGCGCAGTGAGATACTTCCACCCTAATGGCTGCATCTTAGGCAGGGGCCCTAGTCACTTCTGCACCGAGCATGTAAATATTGGGACAGTCCTCTTACCCTCAGGACCCAACACCCAGGGACTGGTTGCTGAGGGCTCCAGAAACTCCCTCGGGTCCGACTGGGGCTCTGCGTTACTTCAGAAACTGGGCTTGGCTCCACGATCAGGCGGTCACCTATTCTGTGGGAAAGTCTTCCAATTGGGCTAGAACTCTGCCCTCGCCATCAGGCACTGTCTCTTCCTCCCTGGGCCTCGCCTTGGTCATCATCGGCTGCCCCGGATGTTGATAATTGGCTCCGGGACCACCCACTAGCTGGGTGGGTGCTTCTTCTGGCCAATGGGGAATCCACCAGCCTGCTTGGGCCCACAGGGATGGCTTTGATCAGCTGCAAAATGTCCGGCACCGATTAAGAGTATAATTGCTCTGGTGGCTACAGTGAGCAGGGGACAAGGATCCAGGGGGCATATCCCCAGCCAGCCCCGGGTCATAGCTCCCACCAATCTGTCCTAGCTCTGACGACCAGGGCTGTTGACGGTCAGGAAAGCAGCTACCTCCCCCTACCATGTTGGGTTCAGCTTTGGGCTTTGACTGTCATGCTCCATCCTGCCAAGGTAGTTCAGGAAACGCCTCATGTAGCTATCATAGGCTGCGGGAAGGGTGGATTTGGGTAATCCAGGCTCACCCAGAGTGCTTCTTCCTTGGTGGGTGACATTCCTCAGTTCCTCCTGCTGCAGGCCCACCAAGGTTCCCGCCAATTCCCGGGACGATTCAGCCAGCTAGCTATCTTCCTCATCTCAGCTGGGGATTCTTTCGACTAGCTTCAGACCATTGAGTTCCGGTAACCTGTCTCTCGGTCGGTCGTTCTCCACCGCCACTCCGATCTGCCATCGAGTGCCAATGGGACCCCGATGCTCGCTCAGGGGTCCACTGTCATCCCCACTGATTCTACTTTCTCCCCTCCATTAATTAATCTTCCCTGAGTCTTCTGTCCCCCTGGAGTATCCAGGGAGCAGCTGGGGCTCAGGACCCCAGAATGTAGCCCCATTGGAGCAATGGTTTTAGAGTACTGGCTTAGTGTCAGATTCCAAGTAATGCAATCACCACAAAACAAACTCAGAGGCATTCTAATTCCTCGAATAACTATTTTATTCTAATTACACATCTTGGCACGAACTGGTAGAAGCCAGCACTGAAGATTTACCAGGCTTCCACATCACTATAATTAGAAGGTTCTCATTTTTCCAAAACAATAACTCACATTGTCCAACCAGGATATAAAATAATTTCCTGGCAACTTTCTCTGGCCAAGCAGCAGTTTGGAATGCAGCTGACTCTTCGAAGGCCCAGCTATGTTGTTTTGGCTGGAGCTTCATCTGCCTCCATTTCTCAAATATTTCCCCCGCTCCATTTCTCAAATATGTCAAATTGAATTCATACGATTCCACCACCAAACTAAATTCAGAATTGACACAAAGCTTATGCCACAGGCTGACACTTTCCAGTGAAACTTTTGCTTTTAATTAAGAAATATTAAGTGAAATAGAGCCTATTAAGTGGTGCCAAATGTGGTGTTGCCAGCACATCGAACATTTTGGTGGGGGGTGAGCAGTTTGTGAGCCGTTTGTGATATAAAAGAGTTTGGAATGACTGAATGATGTGGGAGATAAAAGGATGGAGGATGGATGAATAGATATTTGCATGCTTGGATATATCTGAAATTATGAATTATAGGTCTTAACTCTAAACTCACTGACTAGTTTTAGTCAAGCCATTTTCTTTCAAGCCTCTTTATGTGGGGATATTTTAGAGAGCAAAAATAATGATGACTAAAATAATAACTATGGTACAAATTGTACACTTCACAAAGGGTTCTCTGATTGTTAGACTGTAGATTACGTCAAAAGTCTACTCAGCCTTTAAATAGTTTAATCACCTATGTTTGTTCATTTTCTCACAGGCCACTTAATACATACTGCTTCATCTGGCCTGAGTTTTCTATTGAGTTACTCAGTGGGGGTTGCTTTTTCCTAATTTCAGTACATGAACTCTGAATTGTATATATGTGTTGACCACCTAAAGACTTTTATTCTCTGATGCTTCTCTTTTTTTTTCCCTTTCTTTAGTGTGTACATGGGTGGTCTATTTGTTAACTACCTCAAAAGAAGTTCAGCAAAAGCTTTACAAGGAGTTGGATCAGGTTCTTGGAAAGAGCCCTGTTACACATGTGAAAATTGAACAACTTAGGTGTGGGTCATTTTTTATACTCATTTTTTTAGTGTCAGCAAATATCATGCTCCTGATCTCTTAACAAGATGTGAGAAGAGGATCCTTCTTCTTGCCCTATCAATTTATCACTTTTCAAAATCAATTTGAACCCTAGTATTGTAGTATATTGCTAATATGCTTAATTTAAGACAGAGTTTGCCATGTGAATTAGCTGACCCATTCCAGTACATGGGCAATCCTCAATTTATGACCACAATTGAGCTCAAAATTTCTGTTATTGAGATATTTATTAAGATAGTTTTGCTCCATTTTATGACCTTTCTTGCCACAATTAAGTGAATCACTGCAGTTGATAAATTACTAGCCTGGCTGTTAAGTGAATTTGGCTTCTTTGCTTGTCAGAAAGTTGCAAAAGGTGCATATGACCTTGGGATACAGCAATAGTCATAAGTATAAACCAGTTGCTAAGTATATGAATTTTGATCATATGATCATGGGGATGATGCAAAGGTTTTAACTATGAAAAGCTTGTCATAAGTCATTTTTTTTCAGTGCCATTGTAACTTTGAACAGTCACTAAATGAATTGTTGTAAATCGAGGACTACCTGTATCTTATATCCTGTATCTAGTGAATGGGGCAATACTTAATGGGGTGTTTGAGAGCAACAATAGGCAGAGCAGTGATGCAAAATGGGTGACACCAAGCAACATTTGTGAAAGACTGGAATTTTCTGAGCTATTTCCCCCCTTCCCCTAATTATGTAGTTAAAAGTATTTAAAAGGGTGCTGAGATCTAAGTGATCCATGAGTGGCACTGTACTTTGATTTAGAACAGAGATGGAAGAGAATTTGCTAGGGATGGGGAAGAAGTGCTTCAACCAACAAGTAACCATTTGAGCTTCAAGAAACAGAATAAAATTGGGAATATTAAATGGATAACTCCAGCCAAGTGGCATGTAATTCATCCAAGAACTGATTATTATAACACAAGTTGTGCCATGACTGGGTTAATGTTCATTAATCTGATTCTTGTTTGAATGTGGTCTCTGGAAGTTATAGGAATGTGTGTGTTTTAGGATTCTTTTTTTTTCTTTTTTAGTCAAATGAAAACCTTGGAAATGTTGTTCTTGCAGGTATTGCCGGCAGGTTTTGAATGAGACAGTGAGGACAGCAAAACTAACCCCAATTGCTGCCCGACTTCAGGAGCTGGAAGGCAGAGTTGATCAGCATCTGATTCCCAAGGAGGTAGGATTGGAAGCTGGTGCTCTGATCTTTAATTTCAGTGAAATTACTATTTTAATTGGGAGGCTTCCAAGAAAGAGAAAATATACAAAGACAGAATGTTACTTTGTTTTTAAAGAGAGGCACATTAGTGGCCGTGTAAACCAGAACTCTGAATTCTTTTTTTCAGTGCGCTGATTCAAAAAACATTGATAAGACTGCCCATCTCAAGCAATGTGACTCTAGATCAGGGGTCTCCAACCTTAGCAACTTTAAGACTTGTGGACCTCAACTTTCAGAATTCCTCAGCCAGCTTGCTGGTTGAGGAATTCTGGGAGTTGAGGTCCACAAGACTTAAAATTGCTAAGGTTGGAGACCCCTGGTGTATAGCAAAAAAATCCAAACAAACACCCCAAATAACCATATAATATTTTTAAAAACCTGCCCAATATATAAAATGGCAACTAAACCCAATAATTAAACAACCAAAATGGGTCTATATTCAACTGAACTCAAATGTATTTTTGGTTTAATAAACCATTATATGATTGAATGTTGTGTTAAGTCATTCAGGTGCTTTGTGTATGGTCTCTGTGTTTATAAACCTAATTTAGCCAGGAAAGATTCAATTAAGCAAAGTTTTCCTTTTCCTCTAAATAGAATATCAATAACATTCTTCATTGAGAATAACTGAATAACATGAATATTGCTGTTATATCTTTTGTTCCAAATTAGTAGGAGTTTTGATCAATAAAATATAAATAGTCCATCCTTGCTTGTGCCATTTCCAACAAAAATATAACCACTGTAATTGATCCGTTTATTGCCATATTTACTTGGACATCAGTTCCAGAATATCTTCACCATCCTTATAAATCAGATTATGACTTAATTTCTTTAGGTGAGATTATAAAGCATCAGATTTCGAGAAAAGTAGTGAAAGGAGCTGATTTCAAGCAAAGAGCTGGAAAAAGAACATTTGGTTTCTATCACTTTTGTCACTGTCTTTTTCCTCTTGTAAAATGCAACAGTTGCTATAGATGATTTACACACATACTCATTTGGAATTATTATGGTCCATCTTGTCTTGAAATGCTGTCATTGTGATACTGCTTTACGTAAAGCAAATTTCTCTTAAAGGTTCTGTGGTACTTGGCTGCTGTCAGCTTTTTCTGTCCCTGATCTCTTCTTTTCTTCCAGATTGGATAGTTTTGCATTAAGAATCTAAATCGAAGTTAAAGCAAAGAAAATATATCTCTGTCATGTATTTATACAGCTATTTATGCACATAATAGACTACTAGTTTGTGCATGTAATGTGATAATATTGTGCATGTCAGTGGGCTAATATGCTTTTTAAATTCTCTTACAGACTCTTGTCTTATATGCACTTGGTGTGGTCTTGCAGGACAACTCAGTTTGGCCATTGCCCTACAAGTATGGAACATAGAAAACTTAGATAATAATGTTTCTTAATGTAAATTCATTTTTCCCTGCTAAATTCTGTCTCTTGGTACTATATGAATAGTACCAAGAATAGAACTATATCATGACACATGGTTTCTCGGCTCCTCCATGTAAAATGTAGGTGTAGAATTTCATATTTGAAAACAGCAACAAAATGCATGTAAAGAAAAAACCCAGCAGATAAAAAAGTAGACTTATCCAAATGCATTATTTTCTCAGCAAAAGATTTTAAGAGGTTTATGATTGTATGGTGCATTTGTCAATTTTAAAAAATATTGACATAGCAATTTAAAGGATAGAGTGCACCAGTCAAAAGCTTTACATCATTATTTCCAGATATGGCCACAGAAGAACAATTTTGCCCTCAAAATTTGAATTCCAAATTTATTTATTCTATTCAGAATGTATTCTTCTGTTAAAAATTTGAATAGAAGAAAACACTGTAATGTCTCCAAATGGCAACGTTTAATCTCATTCAGTCAAGTAGAGGCAGGACCAGGGAGCTTAAATGAAGACATTGATTTTGAATCCAAGGGGATAATATGATAGAATTGATTGAAATAAAATTAACCAAACAGCTTAAAAAAATAAATAAAAAATCTGGCTCTGGAAACTGGACCATTACTTTGGGGGGCAGAAGAGTCACCTCCGAAAGGTTGCTGTCATTTCCAGTAACAGAATTCATTTATAACATCTTTCAATGGCAAATATTAGTTCAAGGAAAATAAATAGTCCCAGCATCATTTTCTCTGGAATGAAAAGGTAGAGAGGCCGAGCCTCCTTGGAGAATGCTGAGTGTCAAATGTTAGAGTTCCTTTAAAAATCAATTACTTTGTTTTTAATATGATGCTTGCAACTACTGGACTAAGTACCCTGAGTTTATCCTCTGCAAGGAATCTTGGATTTAGGCTTTGCAGCTAATGCTGGGTACTGCAGCATTTCTCACACTCTTTACAGGTGGGTGTAAAGTACAGAATTTCCTCTGGCTTCAGGGAAGTTGTTTCTTGTCATGTATATCTCTCTGGGCATAACATTACTTCTTGATCACTGCTTGTACAAATGCATTCTTCATTCCACATCAAAGACATTTTGTTTGGGTTAGGAGATGAGTTCAGAAAGGTCTGATTCCCCCCCCCCCCCCCCCAAAAAAGCTATATGAACATTAGCCAGGCATCACCATTTCTGGACCCTTACAATCTAACTCTTTAAACTCTACTAATTAAAACACATTAAGGGATACATCAAACAAAACAGCTTTTCCAGACTTTGCTATTTCCCTGCAGAATATGGTTGGCCTTTTAAGGGAACATGATGAGGTACAGCAACAGACAGCTGAAGGGTTGAAGAATAGAAAATTTATTGCCCAATGAAATATCAAGTTAATGAAAAACACATGTGCAACACTACAGATTTTAATAAATATTGTGGTGGGGGTGGGGTGGAGTTGTGTGAAAGTAAATAACCAGGCATCCTTTTGATTGCTTTTGTCCATCCTTTAATTATGAAAACCCTACTGTTAGTTTTAGGTGAGGGTGGATAATTGCTTGTTTTCCCCTCCTTCCCAACTGTGACTGTGAAACATGCTTTTCTTTCTAATGAATCATCTGCTGCTGAGCACACATTTGCTTGCAGGCCAGCTGGATTTAAAAAATGGAGGTGGCCTGGTGCAAGCAGCAGAGAAAGAAGGGAAGAAAGAGATAGCAGCTCTGTCTCTCACCAAATTGTGCCAAATCAGAAAATGTACATTGGGTGGATGCAGGCGGCCTTGGGTATTCTCTGCTGAAGAGCTTCCAAATTACCAATTCACATTTCTTGTAGCTCATTTCAAGGAGTGGGTGGCTTTTGATCTTTTTCTTTTCTTTTTGATAGATTTGATCCAGACAGATTCAGTGATGAAGCTGCTATAAAAAACTTCTCTCTCCTGGGTTTTTCAGGAAGTCAGGAATGCCCTGAACTGAGGTGAGAGAAAAGTAATAATATTTTTTTAAAGGAGGGGGAGGGATATGCTCTATATAGAGGGGAGGAAAATCAATACTCTCTTCTTCTTGTAGCTCTCTGAGATCTGTAAAAAGCCTCTTGATGTTCTTAGAAGATAGAAGATAGAATAATAGGGTTGGAAGGAATATTAAAGAGCTTCTAGAAAAACATCGAGAAGTTGTTGTGGCAGGAGGAAAATCTCCCAAATGAGTCTAAAACACCCATCCCTCCTTCCTTAGCCTCTCATTCCACACTGTCTGAAGGGTGGCTAATCTATCAGAGATTTTTTAGGAAGGATTCAGATGCCTACGGTAGCAAGAAGTGAGTTCCTTCCATGGGTATCTTTCTGTTTCTTTAACTATGAGTTCCAATTATTTGCCTGATCTTTTTTTCATGGCTAGGTTTGCCTGTACAGTTGCTATGGTTCTTCTGAGCGTGATTGTGAGGAAACTCCACCTACAGCCTGTAGAAGGCCAAGTCATTGACACGAAGTATGAGTTGGTTACCTCACCCAAGGAAGAAGCATGGATAACCATATCCAGGAGGAACAAAGGAGAGGAGTGAAATTGTTGCGGGAAAAGAACACTTTTGCACAACTGACCACTTCCAATGCTTCCTTTGAAACATCAATCATCATTGAGCATTCTTGGCTCAAAGTATTTCCCTCCTTTCCTAAAAAATTCCTTGGATCCTATAAACAAATCTGTAGGATTAATGGGGAAACTAGACCTTGTGAGCAGTGATTAATTTGCCCCATCAGGGGTGGGACTGACAGGGTTAACTACCAGTTTGGTGATTTACGAGGTTCGGTGATTTACGATGTGCTTCCTTCCATGCTGCCGGCATGCACCTGTAAATCGTTATCAGCACTCTGAGAAGCAGCCTTTGAAAAAGCCCTTTTTTCCTGCTTTTTTAACTGCAGCTGTGCTTTGCACAGCAACTGAAGTTGAAAAAATCAGGAAATAAAGGTCAGGTAAGAACCCAGGTGGGCAAAAACATCAGCAGACATAGAACCGGTTCTATGTCTGCTGCTCTTCAGAGCTACCAGTTCTACAGAGGTAGACAGAACGGATAGAAACCCACCCCTGTTTCCCATTGACCAGAGCAGCAAGAAATCATATATTTTGACCTAGAAGTCCTCAGCCATAAAAACCAAGTGTAAGCAGTCACATTGTGGAAAGGCACTGTGCATTTGGATACAGGAGTTTTTAAAAATATATTTTTAAATGAAATACAACTCAAGTATGAGTTATAGCAGAGAGAAACTTAAAGATGAAATCTTGCTCTAAATTAAGATCCAATATGAGTAATGGGTTCATGCAATTCAATAAAAATGGTGGAAGCACACTTCCAATGAGAAACATTCTTGTGTCAATTGATTATTTCTCTTTCTATCAGGGCTTGGGTGGAAATGTTAGTCATAACTGCAACCCACTACAAATTATGGGAGCAGTTTATTAGCAATGTAACTTAATATATATTCCATTGTTTTTAATGAGATGTAGTCACAGTTAATTTTGAGGCCAAGGTGATATTTGGGGTGGGGACTGGGGAGAAAATTGGTATTGGTCATTTTGGACTCTCTTAGCAAAGAATAATGCATCTCTTTTTTAAAAAATTTGGGCTTCCTTGTCTTGAGAGATGGGAAAGATGGCATGCTATATTTTTTGTTCTTTCCTTTGCTACATAATTGTTGAAGAATTGCCAGTGCATTATGTTTTTTAGTAACAGTTTTGATCAAAATCTAAAGCAGTCTTTATGTATAATTAACCTATTATTTGTCAGTTGTTCCAAGGGGAGTTTCATATTCATGTATACCATTTTTTTTATAGAGCAGTGCTATCACTCTGCCTTTCCCATTGCTGAATTTAATAGTAATCTTACCTATTATTGAAATAGTAAACTATAATATAGAAAAATCAAAATCAGTAAATTGATTATACATGGCAATAGCTTGGAATAGCAATCTTGGGGTTTTGTTTTTTCTTAGAATGTGTGACTCAACTTATGTTTGGTAGTGAGTCATATTTGTTATTTTACAAAACCGTTCCTTAAATTTATAGGCATTTTTCCCAAATGGAGGGGGTGGGGCATATTTGACAGTCTACCTTGACAGACTGTATGTATAAAAAGTGAAGCGGTGTGTGGATGAGTGCTTGGATCGATCTTCCTTTTTTGTATGGCTGTAAAATGAGAGACCTTAATCTTTGGGTATCTTCCAGCATGGCCATTCCCCAATATTCTGAAGTCCACATTTAAATAGATTGCTTTGCAGAATGATAAAAGTTATTAGAATCAGAACTGTATGAGCCATAGAACAGTTGGAAGAAACTGCTGCTATCAATTCACTAAAAAGCAACAGTTTTAGAACAGATGGAGTCTGTGAAAGTTCAAGCCGTGATTTGTCATGATTGTGATGATGATGGCTTACAGCTCATGAAAACCCCAAATCCACAATCTCAGAAAATTAGAATATTACATGCAATCAATAACACAAGGATTGCACATAGAACAATATCGGACCTCTGAAAAGTATAAGCATGCATATGTACTTACTACTTGGGCCCCTTTTGCAGCAATTACTGCCTCAATGCAGCGTGGCATGGCAGCTATCGGCCTGTGGCCCTGCTGAGGTAATATGGAAGACCAGAATGTTTCAATAGTGGCCTTCAGCTCTTCTGCATTGTTTGGTCTCATGTCTCTCATCTTTCTCTTGGCAATGCCCCATAGATTCTCTATGGGGTTTAGGTCAGGCGAATTTGCTGGCCAATCAAGCACAGTAACCCCATGGTCATTGAACCAGGATTTGGTGCTTTTGGCAGGGTGGGCAGGTGCCAAGTCCTGCTGGAAAATGAAGTCAGCATCCCCATAAAGCTCATCTGTAGAAGGAAGCATGAAGTGCTCCAAAATCTCCTGGTAGATGGCTGCATTGACCCTGGACTTAATGAAGCACAGTGGACCAACACCAGCAGATGACATGGCTCCCCAAATCAACACAGACTGTGGAGACTTCACACTGGACTTCAAGCATTTTGCCGTGTGCCTCTCCATTCTTCCTCCAGACTCTGGGTCCTTGGTTTCCAAATGAGATGCAAAAGTTGCTCTCATCAGAAAAGAGGACTTTGGACCACTGAGCAACAGACCAGTTCTCTTTTTCTTTAGCCCAGGTAAGATGCTTCTGACATTGTTTGTTGTTCAGGAGCGGCTTGACAAGAGGAATATGACATTAGAAGCCCATGTCCAGGATCCATCTGTGTGTGGTGGCTCTTGATGCCCTGACTCCAGCCTCAGTCCACTCCTTGTGAAAGTCCCCAACACTTTTGAATGGCCTTTTCCTGACAATCCTCTCCAGGCTGCGGTCATCCCTGCTGCTTGTGCACCTTTTTCTTCCACACTTTTCCCTTCCACATAACTTTCTATTAATGTGCTTTGATACAGCACTTTGGGAACATCCAATTTCTTTTGCAATTATCTTTTGAGGCTTTCCCTCCTTATGGAGGGTGTCAATGATGGTTTTTTGCACAACTGTCAGGTCAGCAGTCTTTCCCATGATTGTGGTTCCTACTGAACCAGACTGAAAGAGCATTTAAAGGCTCAGGAATCCTTTGCAGGTTTTATGGCTTAATTAGCTGATTAGAGTGGGACACACTTAGCCTAGAATATTGAACCTTTTCACAATATTCTAATTTTCTGAGATTGTGGATTTGGGGTTTTCATGAGCTGTAAGCCATAATCATCTCAATTATGACACATTACGGCTTGAACTATCTTGCTTTGCACATAATGAGTCTATCTCATATATTAGTTTCACCTTTTAAGTTGCATTACTGAAATAATGAACTTTTGCATGATATTCTAATTTTTCGAGTTTCATCTGTAGCGTACATTTGATCAGTTTTGGCTATTGGACCATTTGTGTTTTTCCTAGATAATAATAACCTCAAACTTTCAGGTTTGATTTCCTTAATAAGCTCTTGTGTATCTCTTGGAGACTTCAAGTAGTATAAAATTAATCTTTGGAATTAAGATTAATTCCAAAGAGATCATTTTATATCAATGTTGAAATCTTTATACTGGTTGCAATTTTTTTCCATTTAATATAAGATTTTACTCTGAAAGCCCTAAATAGCCCTTTTCCTAAGACCCCTGATAGAAGGCCACCTCTTAGGAGAGTGGGAGTCTCTTCCTATGAAAGCCATTGCTTTCTCTATAGTTGCCATACGTTATGGAATTCATTTCTCAAGATCATACAGTGATTGTCATCCACACAGACCTTTGACAACCTTTAAAACTCTCTTTCAATTGGCCTACAAAGAAAAGAAATATATATATCTTATAAAATGGGTTAGCAATGCACAGTATCTATGAATGCCAGGACATCTGTAATCCAGCAGTAATGCCTATGCCTCTCCCCGGTTCATTTAAATTTGGTGTAGACAAAGTCTTGAAGGATCACCATATTACATTATACAAGACTTGGGTAGTTTGGGTGGGTGGGTGAGGAGGGATTGCAAGTTACTCTATATCAATTCTAGTGGGGTTTTTTTTTAATTGTGCTCAGGAGAAGCTTTTGCTGGGATAAGTAAAAGATCCCAGTTAATTCCAGCAGAATATTGATTTATCCTATAAAAATAAAATTTCCCTTAAATTGGGAGGATTTGGTGTGATTATGAATATGTTTTTGTGATTTTCTTAGAAGGGATGAACCATTGTTTTCATTCAGAGTGGGGGGTTTTCATTCTCCAAATCTAACCTGGTGTTTCCTGGGGATTTACTATCAAACTATTTACTTGGCTCAATCCTGCTTAGCTTCCAAGCCCTGACGAGGTCAATCAACCAGCCTATAGATAACCTTTTAAATACAGGAAGATCTAATCTGAGTATTTCAGGTTGAGATTTTTTTCTTAGTACAAATATCTCACTGACTCTGGAAACTGATAGCAATCTGTGAGACTCTGATAGTAACTAAAGGTGTAAATGCAAAGTTTCTCTCCAGTGCTGCGGCATTCAATCATGCCAGCACTGCATGGGGTATTTCTGAAATGTATGACTCATCATTTGCTTAGCAATATAAGCATTCATTTTTCAGTGCTGAATAATCTAGTTACAATGTCAGTGTTCTTTATTTAAAACATGTGATCCACTAGCAGTGCTTTCTGATTTAAAAAAAAACCCAATTTTTTACTGCTGCTAGAACAAAAAAATTGTAATCAGCAACACAAATGCACATTCTTTCTTCATTAGTGTGATAGACCATATTCTATACAAGAACCAATTTAAAATTAGCTGCATATCAAGCCAGATCAGCCTTGCTGTAAGGAAAAGATGGGGATTGCCAGTCCATGCATTGCATCTCCACTTTTAGGTTAAAATCATTATACGCTGCACTAGGGTGTCACAATGAAGAAAAATGGAGTAGGGGCCATCACAAATAGAAATATGAAATAGTTTTTACTCATAAGGAGGGGGTGTGGGAAAAGGATAAAAGCTAAGTTTTGCCATGGCAATTTTTGTGTGAAGACACTTGTTTAAATCTATTTGATTCCAACCCTTCTTGTTTCTCTTTTGAAATGTGTTCTTAAAATTTCCTTCATGTCACAGCTCTTCAGTGAATAATCCCTGCATAAAATGAAGATGAAGGCTGTAATGTTATCTCCTCTGTTAACACTTACTGAAAATAAGAGCTTCAGAAGAAGCTGACATTCTTATTGCTTTTTTCTTTAAGGTTCACAGATGGCCTTGCTCTCAGGAAATCAGAGATGGGAAAGGGTTCTGATTTCAATCAACCCAACTTGTCCCACTGAAATTTTTTTCCCCACTGGTACAAGATTCTTGACTGGGGGCATCCAGTCTCTACTTTAAAATTTTTGTATAAAAATAAGAGAGTGTAACACTGTATTTTTATCTGTTATCCATTTAACAACACCGAGAATTCATACTCAAAACTTAACTTTTACTTAAATGTCTCAACTGCATGCATCAAAAAGAAATACAATCATTCAATTTAAAGATATATGAAATCTTAGAAATATAATATGAACTCCCCTCTTTCTCTTGGATTTAAGCCTGCTTCCTTATCATGATGCTCTATAGTAGAATTAAATACAATTAACTCATCATTATTTCATTTGCAGAGAACAAATTATTATTCATTGGGCATGCTCCAGTAACATATTCAACTAGTTCAAGAGTTACTATGCCATGGGAAAACTAAGTGGGTCAAACAGCCCAATCAACCATTGTCAGGAGTTTTGATTTAATAGCAATAGCAATATGACATAGACTTATCTACCGCTTCACAGTGCTTTCTAAGCAATTTACAGAGTCAGCATACAATCTGGGTCCTCATACCCACCTCGGAAGGATGGAAGGCTGAGTCAAACTTGTGCCAGTGAGACTTGAACTGCCAAACTGCTGGCAGCCGGCAGTCAGCAGAAGTAGCCTGCAGTACTGCATTCTAACTACTGCGCCACCACGGCTCAAAGTAGTCTTAGTAATACATAGGGAATGCAATCTTACATCTACTAAGTCACTTGTGTGGTAGGAACATCTTTTTAAATTGTTCTTTCATTCAATTATATCCAATCCACAGAGACTGTCTGAATAGGTTTCTATACTTTTCTTGGTAAGATTTTTCAGAAGTGATTTGCTATTGCCTTCTTCCCAGATGTTTGGCCCAAAGTCAACTGACTTTTTGCTTAAAACAGGACTAGAACACATGGTCTCCTGGTTTCTAACCTAGTATCTTAACAACTACACCAACTGGAGCTGTTTGAAGATTTAAAAAACACTTAAAAGTTAGATACAACAATTTTCCCTCCAAATGCCATCATTTTGCTAAACAACTAATTCCCACAACACTGTCAAATTACTTAGTAGGGACTGTATTACTATTATTCTTCTCATCCTTCCTATTACCTATCTCTTCCCACTTATGACTATAACCGTGTTGCTTGTATCTTGTATCTTTACAATTTATATTGTTTTATTTGTTTCCTAGTATGATTTGATTACTTATTAGTAACTATGACTATCACTACGTGTTGTATTGTCAGCCTCAAGATACCTTCCCCTCCTACCTTTCTGCTATTGTTTCATTATTTCTCTCGGCTGTCATGGCAACGGTGGGAGGGGGGATTTTATATGGGAAGAAAGCTGGAGGTGTTTGCATTCCTTGCTGAGCTAGCAAGGGGAGGGGGGATTCTTGTCTTTAACTTTCCGTTTCTTGGCTATCTTCTTCCTCTTTTGCGCAACTGCGAACTTTTATCAAAATATGTCAAGGTCATTTGACAAGACGCCTCATCACCATCTGGAGATGACCACATAAGCTGTTTCAAAAGTTTTAATTGGAAGAATCATTTGAATTTTGGGGGATGGGAGCAAACCTATTTCTTTGTATGTGCATTCTATCCGCCAATTTCTCAGTTTCGGAATTGCTTTGTAGCTACCACTTTATTTCCCAGTAAAAGGATAACTTTGCTCTACACCATGGAGTCTGAGTATTTCTTTCTTGGGATCTAGAAGGAGCGCAGCCTGACATTATTCCGAAACTCCCACATCAACCCATCTGGAGAAAACAGCAACTTTTCTTCCGAGGGGGTTTCATCCCATGTCGTCTCCAACCGGCGATGAAGAGGATCAGGGAGCTGCGGGGGGGCAGCCGATGCCGCTACCGGAGGCGTCGGTGGCTGACCTGCTGGCCGAATTGACTCTGGAAGAAACCCCAGCCGAGATGCCCAGATGGTCATTTGGGGTTGGTTGGAGAGACCCTGAAGACCCCCCCTCCTCCCAGGATCACTGTAAGACGAAAAGGTGCGAGGGGACGGCTATGGCAGGAGGGAGAGGAGATGGAAGGCAAGCTGGATCAAGCCGAGAAATTCTCTATGGATGTTCCTGAGGAGCCCGGCACAACTCAAAGGTATGAGGGGGAAGAGGGAGCGAGATCAGCCCGGGGGAGCCAAGCTACCTCTACCCCCCTTGCCCGGCCTCCGCCAGCGCAGCCGCCTGCTGCCGCCCGGGGAGCCCCAGCAATAGGGGTGGCTCCTGGAAGACACCACCTGCCCCCCCTAGATGTAAAGTTTGGAGGAAATCCCAGAGATTTGGGATTTTTCCTGGTACAAGTTGGGAGTTATATGGCAGAATTTGAGCGGGAGTTCACCTCTGAAGCAGCCAAAGTGAGATGCGTTACCAGAACCCTGGAAGGGATAGCAGCAGATTGGGTGGTGACTTTGTACAATGATAACTCCCCCCAAATGCAAACCCTCAATGTTTTCATGACTGCACTGAGGAGAAGGTTTGAGGACCCTCTGGCAGAGAGAAAGGCCAGAATCAGAATGAAGACCCTAGTCCAAGGGGGGAGATCGGTGGCAGACTATACCCAAGAATTCAGGCAGCTGGCATACCACATCCGAGGTTGGTCCCAGGGGGCCCTGGTGGAAGCCTACAAAGATGGCTTAAATGAAGATGTATACCACACGTGCATCTCCAGAAGGGATCCACGTGAGTTACAGTCATGGTACTTGCTGGCGGAAGAGGTGGACATTGATCTAGCCAGAAACAGACGCAGAGGAGGTCCCGCCTGGAGAAAACTGCTCCCCCCGTCTCCGAGAGACCTCAGGCCCCCAACCGAGAGGGATGGCGGCAGGAGCCAAGACCACGGCATGTTTCCATTGTGGAAAGGAGGGCCACCGGATGGTGGATTGTCGGGTAAAGGTGAACCCACCGAAAGTGCGGGACCCTGGGAGAAAGCCAAAAAAAACCTCAACCAAACCCCGCGAGACCGGGCTGAAGACAGGAGAGGTTGTAGAGGTCGCCCTTTCGGTGGGAGAGGAGCTGGGACCTCCAACCCCACTCGACGAGAACAAGACAGATTCGGAAGATGACGTCCCGGTAAGTCCTAATCAAGGGCCCATGACCATCCCAATAAAGTTAAGGCGGCCCACCTCGGGGACTGAGGGAGTGATGTTGGCCTTACTGGACTCGGGGTGCACGAGGTGTGTAATTAACATGAAAGTGGTTAAGGGGATGGGCATCGGACTGAGAACTTTAAAAACGCCCATATTCTTTTGCCAACTGGATGGGTCGGTGGTGGGAGGTTGCCCCGCACGTTTTGTAACAGAACCCCTAGAGATGACCATGGGAAACCACCATGAGACCCTGTGTTTTATTGTGGCCCCTGGGATGGAACAACCTCTAATATTGGGACTACCATGGCTTCGGAAGTGGAATCCCCATGTAAACTGGAGAGAGGGGTGGATACGCATCCGCACCGATCGGCCACCGGAAGGGGAGGAGCAACCCTATCCGGAAGGGGAGGAGAAATCCCATCCGAAGTCCCAGGTACCCGCCGAGATAGCTTCTACGGGTGCCGAACACGTGGAAGGAGAGGAGAAAATCCCAAAGGAGTATTGGGACTTAAGAGAGGTGTTTAGTGAAGAGGCTTCCGACGAGCTCCCCCTCATCGGTCAACCGATTGTAGCATTGAATTCCTGCCGGGGGTGACGCTCCCGAAACCGAAGATGTATCCGATGACATCGGGGGAGTTGGAGGAATTGAGGGCGTTTATCGACAAGAACTTGAAACGGGGTTTCATCACGCCTGCCAGACCTTGAGTGGCGGCCCCTGTGATGTTCCGCGAGAAGAAAGATGGCTCCAAACGTCTGGTAGTTGACTATAGAAACCTGAACGCAGTATCTGTAGAGAACATGTACCCCCTCCCTCTGATGAAGGACATGTTAGCCCACCTGGCAAAGGGGAAGATTTTCACAAAGCTGGATTTGAGGGAGGCGTACTACCGAATCCGGATAAAGGAGGGAGACGAGTGGAAGACTGCGTTCAACTGCCCAATGGGTTGTTTCCAGTTCAATGTTCTCCCTTTCGGCTTACAGGGGGCGCCTGCTGTTTTCATGCAACTGATCAATCAAGTGCTTCACGAACATTTATACAAAGGGGTTCTGGTATACCTTGATGTTATTCTTATCTACACGGAGACAAGAAACGACCACGTGAAGTTGGTACGCTCTGTGTTGCACAAGCTGAGGGCCACCAAACTGTACGCCAAACTATCCAAATGTGAGTTCCATCAAGAAAAAATCGACTACTTGGGATATCGTATCTCCCCCGAAGGCATTGAAATGGACCCAGAAAAGGTGCGAGCCGTTTTGGACTGGGCCCCACCGAAAACTCGTAAACAGCTTCAAAGTTTTCTGGGATTTGCCAATTTTTACCGCCAATTCATCCCGTCTTTTGCAAAAATAGCTATGCCCATCACCAACCTCCTAAAAACAAAGGGGGAATTGAAACCAAAGCCCAGTCAACTATTGAATTGGACTATGGAGTGCCAAGCTGCATTTGAAAAACTTAAGAGACTTTTTGCTGCAGAACCAATACTGAAACACCCCGACATGGACGCCCCTTTCGTGATCCAAGCTGATGCAAGCGATGTAGCAGTGGGGGCGGTCTTACTCCAATTAAACGAGAAGGGGACACTACAACCATGCACTTACACTTCTCGTAAATTCACTGAGACTGAAAGGAGATGGGCCATTTGGGAGAAGGAAGCATTTGCAGTCCGTTGGGCTTTATTAGCTTGGAGGCATTTTCTGGAAGGAGCGAAACACCCATTTGAAGTGTGGACTGACCATAAAAATCTAGAAGCTTTAAAAACCCCTCGGAAACTATCCCCTAAACAAGTTAGGTGGGCTCAGTTCTTCAAGCGATTCAACTTCTCCTTGAAATATATCCCAGGGGGAAAAATTTTTATGGCAGATGCTTTGTCTAGAATGCCTCAATACAACAGTATCCGTAAAGAAGTGATAAGGCCAATCGTGTCCACTACACAACTGGCTGCCCCTGTAGTTACCCGCGTGCAGAAAAGAAACCAGGAGAGCGATCTACCCACTGATCTGATGGAACAGTTTAAGGAGGCTTTGAAGACGGATGAGTGGTTTCTGGCAAATGCGAATAACTGCACCATTCGAGATGGCCTAGCCTGGATGGGGGCGAAATTGTATGTACCAAAAACCCTGAGAAGCCATGTATTGCAACAAACCCATGATTCCAAAGTGGCTGGTCATTTTGGTTTTGTGAAGACCTTACATTTGGTGAAACGACAGTTTTGGTGGCCTTCCTTGAAAAAGGACATCGAGACTTATGTGGCGAGTTGTCCGATTTGCGCCTCAGCAAAAAGACCTCCGGGTAAGCCACCAGGACTGTTGCAGAATGTGGCCAGACCAACTGCCCCTTGGAAGGAAATTTCCATGGATTTTATAGTAGATCTACCTGAAAGCAGTGGACACACGGTCATTTGGGTGGTGACTGACTTGTTTTCCAAACAAGCTCATTTCATCCCTTGCTCAAAGATCCCTTCGGCGAAATCCCTAGCCAGACTCTTCATTCTTCATGTTTACAGATTGCATGGTGTACCTGAACGTATAGTTTCTGATCGAGGAGTCCAATTTACCTCAAATTTCTGGAGGGAATTTCTGAAGTTAATAGGCTCCACCCAAAGCTTAAGCTCCGCCCACCATCCCTAAACTAATGGAGCCTGCGAGAGGACTAACGGGGTACTAGAGCAATATCTCCGATGCTACATAAATTTTCAACAAGACAACTGGGTGGATCTATTACCTTTTGCGGAGGTGGCGTATAATAACTTTGTTCACAGTAGTACGGGGTTCACTCCTTTCAAAATAGCAACGGGGCAAGACTTTGTACCCATACCTGAACTGCCTGGTGAAAACCCAACTGTCCAGTCATTGAGTGATTGGATATCTCAGCTTCAACTTAATTGGCCAGTCGTCTGCAAAGCTTTGGACGAGGTGCACCAATCTCATAAGAAATTTGCTGACAGAAAGCGAGCTCCACATATGTCATATCAAGTGGGCAATAAAGTATTTCTCTCGACCAAGTATTTACAAACTACCCCAAAATCAAAGAAGTTGGATCCTAAGTATGTAGGACCTTTCCCCATTGAGAGGATTATAAATCCTGTAACTGTTCAACTGACTTTACCAAAGACTCTTCGTCGTATTCATCCTGTTTTCCATGTTAGTTTGTTGAAACCAGAACGTACCTGTACCTTGAGACCGATCCAGTCTGATCCCCCCATGCCAATATTAATTGAGGGGGAACAGCATTTCGAAATTAAAGAAATTCTGGACTCTAGAAAATGGAGGGGTCGTACCCAATACCTTGTAGCTTGGAAACATTTTCCTCCGTCCCATTCTGAGTGGGTAAATGAAAAGGACCTTAGAGCTCCTGAACTGTTAAAGAAATTTTATGCCAAATATCCTGATAAACCATAGAGATGTACATTAATGTTAACATGTAATTATTTTGTTTTTCTTTCAGGGACTTATGTCTTTTTTCTAGGGGGTCCGAATGTCAGCCTCAAGATACCTTCCCCTCCTACCTTTCTGCTATTGTTTCATTATTTCTCTCGGCTGTCATGGCAACGGTGGGAGGGGGGATTTTATATGGGAAGAAAGCTGGAGGTGTTTGCATTCCTTGCTGAGCTAGCAAGGGGAGGGGGGATTCTTGTCTTTAACTTTCCGTTTCTTGGCTATCTTCTTCCTCTTTTGCACAACTGCGAACTTTTATCAAAATATGTCAAGTTCATTTGACAAGACGCCTCATCACCATCTGGAGATGACCACATGAGCTGTTTCAAAAGTTTTAATTGGAAGAATCATTTGAACTTTGGGGGGTGGGAGCAAACCTATTTCTTTGTATGTGCATTCTACCCGCCAATTTCTCAGTTGCTTTGTAGCTACCACTTTATTTCCCAGTAAAAGGATAACTTTGCTCTACACCATGGAGTCTGAGTATTTCTTTCTTGGGATCTAGAAGGAGCGCAGCCTGACATGTATCTTATGATTCTTGGTGAATGCATTTTATTTTTTCTTATGTACCCTGAGAGCATATGCACCAAAGACGAATTCCTTGTGTGTCCAATCACACTTGGCCAATAAAGAATTCTATTCTAAATCCACATTTGCACCATTATTGTTTATTTTAGCACTAGAGGTACTTGCCAGGGACAAAAGTCAGGATGATAGAAGTATAAGAATGCAAGTGAAAAAGAAGACATATAAATTAAGAACATTTGCAGAAGTTTTGGTGGGCTAGCTGCATTTATTTTTTAAAAAAATTAGATTAACTGCAGGTGAAGCCAAAACAAAAAGATAAAACTGGCTTTTGAATTAAGAAGAAAGTAAAATATTTAGATATTACTAATACACTGTAATATGAATTGTACCAGCATAATTATGTTAAACTCTGGAACGAAATTAAGAAAAATATCTTAAACAGAGAAAAGTTAAAATTATAATTGCTTGATAGAATATCAGTGATAAAAATAAATGTACTATCCAGAATGATGTTTTTATTCCAGGCAGTATCAATATTGAAATTATGTAGTCTTTAAACAATGGCAAAAAGATTTATCAAGGCTTATATGGCAGGAGTAAAAATAAAATAAAATAAGTTTTTACAAAATGCAAGGATTAGTATTACCCAATCTTAAATTGTATGTTACTGCATGTTGTTTAGTATGGATGAAGGAATAAATATTGATAAGAAATAAAAAAATGTTGAAGTTGGAAGATTACAGTTTGAGATTTGGATGACATGGTTTCCTATGGTATGACAAAGTGAAAGTGAGTATAATTTTTTTAAAATCTGAGAGCTATTTTATTAAGAATATGGAATAAATCTAAAGCTGGTTAAGATATGAGGATCTATTAATACAGTGTAATGAGGAAATTAAGAGAACAAATAGCTACAGAAGAATATTCTTTTCAGTGTTTTTTGTTAAAATAGAGATTTAGCATGCACAAAAGGACAATTTGAATTGAGAAGAAAAAATAGAGCCATGTACAAATGACAAAGCTAAAATGTATAAATTATTAAGTTTTGAAATGATGAACAGGTTAAAGACTGTATGGTCAAGTGGACTGCAATTTTTTTTATAACTATGGATATATGAGCGAAAATATGGAAAATAAATTGATAAGCCGGGTGGTTACTGAAAGTGGAGGCAATGGCATTTGTGACACAACTATGAAAGTTTGCAGTTATGTTGTGATGCTGCAATGCATATTTCATTATGGTTAGGAATGGATGTTATCCATGTAGACCTTTAAAGGATAAAACCAGTACTTCGAATTGTACCTGGAAACCTATTAGAAGCCACAGAAGTCTCTGTAACACAAGTTTAATGGCCCACCATTAATCATCCACCAGTATGTGTGTGGCTGTATTTTGTATTAATTACAGTTCCTGAATAAGTTATTAAAGGCAGCCCAAAACACATTACAGTGAGCAAGTTGTGGGTGCTCAAATGGTTGCAATAAGGGGACTTGTTCATTTATAAAACATGCCATATTGAAGCTTTTTTCCCATTACACATTTAAGCCAATCAGTCACTAATGTAGTCAGAAGAGGCAACGTTATTATACTAACTGAATAAAAAGTCACAATCTTGGGAATATAAAGTCTCATCCACTTTCTCTTCAATGTGCCCACAGTGAGTTCTTTTGAATTTAATAAAGGAAATAAATCTTTGTAATCTACCTATCTATATAATCTGAAGCATTCTTCCCAAAATTTTAAAATGTCTCTGCAAATAAAATCATAAAGAGACCTCTTGATATACCATCAGAATGAACATCTTGCCAAGAATACTATTTCTTTTTCAAACTATTCCAATTAAATTAGACATTTTTTTTTCATGAATTAAATAAAATTACTATGAAATTTATTTGGTTAGGGAAAAAAGCAAGAATAAAACTAAGCTCATACAAGATAATAGATGCAGAAGTGGATTTGGACTCCCTGTCTGGGAACTATATTATAAAGCAGTAGTCCTAACATAAAGAATGGGCCAACCTGAGAAATAGAAGAATTTTAACCCTAGAAGGGCATGATCTGGAGGCAGGGTGGCAGCCTTCATGTGGAACCCTGGAAATAAGTTATATACACTTTAATAAACACGTAATCCGAAGCACACTTAAAAGTGTGGAAAGAGATTAAACATAAACATTATATGAAGATTCCAGGGTGGGTATCTGTCATGGAGGCAGTGATCCACCCCAATGCTTTAGAAACAGGAAGAAAAATTAGACATTACAATGTCTTAAATTCTCAAGGAGGATTAAAGACAAACCAAGAATTTAGAGAGCAAGGGATGAAAATAGAGTGGTGGCCTTATATACAACTTAAGATGAGGTATAAAAAAGACATAGAAGAATTTGGAATTGAGGGAAAACCGAACCAATTAGATAAAATATTAGAGGGAATGGATGAAAAATTAATTTCTAAAATGTATAATTATCTATTAGAATCTGAAATGACGGAAGAATTAGTTAAAGGCCCAATGATTGCATGGGCAAAGAATGTAGGGCACAACATTAATTTGGAAGACTGGGAAAAAGTTTGGAAACAAAATTACAAAATAACAAAATCGGCTGTCTATAACAAAAATCAATATAAAATGTGTTACCAGTGGTACCTGGCACCCTCAAGATTAGCGAATATGTACCCAAACTTAAGTCCGACTTGCTGGAAATATAAGCAAACAAGGGGTACCTTCTTCCACACTTGGTGGCTTTGCCCCAAAAAAGTAAAAAATACTGGAAAAAAATTAGAATTTGGATGAAAGAAATTACAAATATCCAACTAGAACTTAAGGCCAAAATATTTTTGTTGGAATGTTAAAAGGGGACTACATAAAAGAAACCAAATATTTAATTCTCCATATAATTATATCAGCAAGAATTGTGTTGGTACAATGCTGGAAGGGTGACCAAATGCCAACAAATAATTTGATTATTGAGAAAGTTCTTGACTGCGCTGAAATGGACCTACTTACACAAAAACATAGGGATAAGGAAGACTCAAGACCTAGTACAGCTTGGGAAAAATGACAACTAGATTAAAGATAAAAAACCAGGGAATTAAAAAATAAGAATTTGGAAGATGAAGTGGTTAGTGATTAACACTAACACCTCTGCATAACACTGTATCCTTATTAACGTATAAGAGAATAAAAAAAAGAAATATGGACCAACTCACAACAAAAAAAACAGCTTTATTAACTGTAACAAAAAAGATTTAAAGTGCATCTGAAATTCAAAAATAAAATTAAATCCTTAATTAAACTATAAACATTTTTTGACTGACCATGTTAAACCATATGATACTGAAAAATAAAATATAATAAAATCAAATAAAATCAATATATATAATATATTGATATAATAATGCATTCAAACTGATCACCAACATTAACTTAAGAGCACAATATTAAAAAAACTTTGACCTGCAAAACAAAAATATATAAAATAATTTGTGCTGATTTTTTTAAATCAAAGATGATGTCTGGATTAAAGGCTACAATGAGCATGTTTTGCAATGCACAGCTTTTCGAAGCGGGGTTTGAAGCAGGACACAGCAACTCTCAGCTCCTGCTCAATTTGTAGCTGGGATCTGTATTTGCTTTTCAGAGCAGCAACAGCAGAGAAGCCAGTCTCACACAAGTAAGAAGTTGCAAATGGAAGAAGAATGTGCACAGCTCTTTGTCCTAAGAGTGGGTATTGCTTCTCCACATTCACAGTGAAGCCAAGAGCTACATACGCTTCGTCATATTTCCTTGTCTTAGCTTTTGGGAGATTTTTGTTTGTCTCTTTATCTCCGTCTCTCTCCGCCTGTCTTCTCATCCCTGTTAAATATTTTTTCATGGTGTCACTTGAGGGTAAGCTACACTTCGTGTCTACACTTCATACTCAAACTCTGTGCTGTGTGCAAAGCCCGCATGCTCAGTGCAAACAAAACTCCTACACCACCGAGCGAATGCTCCCTGCGCACACTCTGCCAATGAGAGCGCCACTGCCCCCTCATGTAGTGGAAGTGCAATTGCACTTTATTCTAGGACAGTAAAAAAAATCAAAATAAAAAAGCATGTTCTCCGAGGTCAAACGCGCCCCCCTTGACAGAGCCTCGCGCCCCCCAGGGGGGGGCGCCCCACTATTTGAGAAGCACTGCCTTAAAGGCACATTCCAGGAACTCTATTTAAAATCCCTCCCTCCATAACTTAATAAAGATGAGATTCCTAACAACAGTAGCAGCTGTTATTTTAGTCCTTAGATCTGGTTTTCCCTCTTGTGTGGAACCCAAGAAAATCCATTCTCTCAGAAATTTGAAGATGAGAGACTAATTCCAGTTCAACCTGTTGACTGTTTTCTAATTAACCATGATTCACTGATTGCAGCAAGGTTAATATCAACCACACCTCTTTAACTGAAATAGAGAACATAATAAATTTTCTCATAGATGTTTTATTGTATGGGCTGAAATATCAGTATCTTTCATAAATACAGGTTCTGATACATATGTACATATACATTTTACTGAATCTTGCACCAATGGAAAAATATGAGGGCTATAAAATTATTACTCCATTTCATCTCTGTGAGAATCAGTTTATCAACTGTCAAACTTTCTGTTCCCATATCAAAGGTCCAATATGCTTTATACATATTGATGGGGTTACTAGTCAAGCATCAGTCTCATTATTGACAGCTCTAGCTTTACTTTAAACTAAATGCTTTCAGTTCTTTTTATATGTACATTTCTGTCAAGAAGTGCTTACTAAAAAAGAAAGCATGTGAAGGCAAGGAAAGTTCATTAAAAAAAGGAAAGAACTCCTAAATATTGTACCATTTTAATGTCTTGTTCAGAGGTGGTATTCAGCAAGTTCTGACCAGTTCTGGAGAACCGGTAACAGAAATTTTGAGGAGTTTGGAGAACTGGCAAATCCTACCTCTGACTGGCCCCACCCCCATCTATCCTCTGCCTCCCAAGTCCCAGCTGATCGGCTGGGTCTTCTTTTGTTGCCCTGCATAGGAGAACGGAGCTGGAAAGCAGGTTAGTGGGGTGAGGAGGGAATGGGATTTTGCAGTAATCTTCCTCCAGGAGTGGGGTGGGAATGGAGATTTTACAGTATCCTTCTCCTGCCATGTCCATCAAACCATGCCCACCAAGCCATGGCCACAGAACCGGTAGTAAAAAAATTGGAATCCTGTTCATACTAAGATACATGCTGTTAAGTTTGGAGAATGGGCGAGAAAGAATGGAGGCGAGCCTCTGGAACAGTGAACTTCAACTCTTTATTACATGGTGACTGCTCAAAAAACAAGGGCAGCTAAGGCCCTCTTTATATAGGCAACCCAATAACTATTTAACCAATAATAACCCAGGAGCGCTAGCTCCATTAACCAATATGAAGGCTCCATTAATGGCCAATCAGATTCTGCCATTTAACAGCCAATCAGAAGTGCAGGGCCAGAACCCTGCACTTGACTCCAAGCTCAAAATAACTTTATTAAACCTTATGCATTCACAACACCCCTTCCCCCTGGCTTCTTTTTACAGGGCGCAGTTACATAGTCCTTGAGGTAGGACAGTTGCTTTATTAGTCTGTTTGATTTTCACTGTGTGTTTTGCATTTGGCTGCAATCTTGCTGAGGTAGATCATTGTTTAGCGAAGGGGTTTCCTCTGGTTCAGAGTTCACGTTTTCGTCCTCATCAATATTTTCAGTAACTCCCTGAGGTGAACCTACTCCTATCTCTGGTTCCAGTTCCTGTGTCTCTATTCCGCTATCGTTCCCTTCGAACGGGTTTTCTTTTAGTTGAAATTCGTCTTCTTCTGTATCTCCCCCCCCCTCAGTTTGGTCATAAGGGAGTTCAGAAATGCCTGACAGGAGCCGTGATCGTAATTGATCGATATGGCATTTCCAAATTTTATCGTCAAGGCATTTTACAACGTAGGATCTCGGGCCGGTTACACGTATTACTGTCGCTTCTACCCACAGCGGATCACCCAATAGGTTTTTAGCGTATACACAATCGCCTACCTGGAAGGTACGGCATCGACCGCTGGATCCGAGTGGTTTTTCCGGTTCGTAAACTGGGTGTAACCGGTCGAGGTGGGAGCGGAGCCTGTGTCCCATTAGCAATTCGGTGGGAATTTTGTTGGTGACGCTGTGAGGTGTGAGGTGTTGTAGAAAGAGGATTTGGTTGATTTTGTCGTTGATGTTATCGTAGTCTAATTTCTGCAAAGTCTTTTTGACGAATTGAGCCCTTCCATTGGTGGCAGGATGTGCAGGCGAGGTGAGCGCATGTCGGATGCCACGGTCAGCCAGTTACTGCTCGAAGGACAGCATGGTCAGATACCAGGACGTCTGGCAGTCCATGGGTTGCAAACAGTCTTTCCAATCTTTTGATGACTGCTTCGGTGGTTGTGTTCATCATGCTGTGAATCTCGAGCTAATTCGAGTAGGCGTCGATGGTTAGAAGAAAGGTGTGGCTTTTGGTCGGCCCTGCAAAGTCCAGGTGAATACGGGATCAGGGTCCCCGTGGCGTTTCCCACTCGGTCGGAATGGCTTTTGGTGGGGCGTTGCTCACTTCCTGGCATCTATGACAAGTTTTAACCCAATTCTCGATTTGCTTGTCGATGCCAGGCCACCATGCCTAGCTTCGCGCGAGGGCTTTCATTCGCACGATACTGGGATGGCCATCGTGCAAGGTCTTGAGTACTGCTTTTTGGAGTCGTTCTGGGATAACGACTCTATCACCCCAGATGACACAGCCCTTTTGAGAAAACAACTCTGTTTTTATTCCTGTGATTCTCCGGATTAATTCTTGCAGTTTTCTTGATATTTCAAGGAGTGGTTTGCCATTACTATGTTCCTAGGGCTGAGAGTGATTTACCCAAAATCATCCATTCCAATTTCTGCCTAAGTTGGGACTAGAACTCATGGTCTCCCAGTTTTTAGGCTGGAGCCTTGACTATTATGCCAAACTATCCCACTATATTCTTTAATAGATCTATCATCTATCTATCTATCTATCTATCTATCTATCTATCTATCTATCTATCTATCTATCATCTATCTATCTATCTGTTATGTTTGGAGTGTGGGCGCAAGGAACAGAGATGAGGCATCGGTAGTGACTCAACTCTTTATTAGTGACTTCAGAACCGAGCGAAAATACTTGGGCAGCAGCAGCCCTTTTATAGGGCTGGCTGCTGTCACAACAGCCAATGCTTTGAATCTGCCGTGCTGGCGGCATCTAATCAGCGACGCCCGTTAACAGCCAATCAGATCGGTCGGGAACGGCCAAGCAGGATCCGCTGCCAGCGGGCCAATCAGAGTTGCAGGATTACGAGCCTGCTATGGAAGTAAAACTATTAGGGTTATTCAGCACAGTTGTTTAGTCTGTAACACCCCTCCCCCCTAGGTTCCGTCCAAGGGGTGGGGTGATGTAATCTCGCAAGTAGGCAGGTCGTTTCACCTGTCTGCCTGATCTGCGTTGCTCCAACAGCTCTTGCCTTGACTCGGGTTCTGATGGGCTGTTGGCTGGGCTCAATGGCACGGCTGGGTCAACCACCTCACTGGGCGACGCGGGGCTGTCTTCCCTGCCTTCGTCAAGGCTGCTCTCTGAATTCCTTGGATTTGCTGCTGACGTAGTGCTGCTTTGTGGCGAGGCAATCATCCGGTCCAGTTCCCCTTTGGAAGGTGAATATTCTGGGGTTGATTGTGTTGACTTCCAGTTTTTGCCTACTGGGTTGTATGCTAGCTCTATTTCGGCCCCCTTGCTTCCCCCCCCCCCCAGGTTTGAGGTGTAGGGTTTGTGATGGGGGTAGGTGCCAGTCTGGAACGAAGTTGGTCAATGTGGCGCTTCCACATTTTCCCATCAGTCGTTTGTAAGCGGTAGGAACAAGGACCCGTAAGTTGAGTGATAGTAGCGGGGACCCACAATGGGTCACCGGAGAAGTTCTTTGCAAAAACTGGGTCGCCTACCTTGAACGCACGATACCTGCTGCTGGATCCCAGGGGTCGTTCTGGCGTGTAGGCAGGGTGTATGCGATGAAGATGTGAGCAAAGTTTCCGTCCCATTAGGAGTTTGGCTGGGGTCTTGTTTGTAATGCTATGTGGGGTAATGTGTTGGAGGAGGAGCATCCTGGTCACTTTATCGTCGATGTCACCCTGTTCCATTTTGTGTAGAGTCTTCTTCATGAATTGGACCATCTTCTCAGCTCTACCATTGGCCGCAGGGTGGGCTGGTGATGTTAAGGCATGGCATATCCCCCGATCTGCTAAGTACTGTTCGAACGCGAGAGCAGTGAATTATCTGAGTCCATTATCTGAGACCAGGACATCTGGTAACCCATGTGTAGCAAATAGTTTATTGAGTTTCTTTATGACTGCTTCTGTAGTGGTGTTCTTCATCTTGTGGACCTCTAGCCAATTTGAATAGGCATCCACGGTTATAAGAAATGTATGCCCCTTGGTGGGTCCCGCAAAATCGAGGTGGATGCGGGACCAGGGACCCCAGGGTATCTCCCATTCTGTTGGCGGGGCTTTTGGTGGAGCTGCGTGAGTCTCTTGACACTTATCGCAGGTGGCCACCCAAGTTTCTATTTGTTTATCTATACCTGGCCACCAAGCGTAGCTCCTGGCTAGTGCCTTCATCCGCACGATGCCAGGATGACCATCGTACAATAGTCTCAGGATTTTCTGCTGTAGCCATTCTGGAATTACAACTCTGTCTCCCCACAATTCGCATCCTTTTTGCGAAAAGAGCTCTGTCTGCCGGTTTTTTGTTTTTTTTTTGAAAAAATTTTTTTTTTATTAATTTTCTACAAACAGACAAGACAAACAAAACATCAAAACATACAACTCTCATATTTACATACAGTGTGTCAGTTGGTTCATCATTTTTGTGCATTCATTTTGTAGTCCCAGTTACAATTATGTTACATAACAACTCATATTATCAATCCAAACTTATATATCCTATAATCACTAAACAAAAAAAAAATTTTTTTTGACTATACTTTTAATCATTCATGCTTTATGAGCTAACAATACTTTAACCAAATTATTCAACTAATCATATAATCATACCAGATCAATCCTAAAAAAAAAAAAAACCTTTATAAATATAATATCAATTAACAAAATAATAGCAAAATAACAAGATAAAGATATTTCTTACTATCTAAAATATTCTATTATCGTATTTTATCATCTAGCCATTTATAAAAAAGATCCCAAATTTCATAGAATTGTTTATCCTCTTGCTCTCTGATTTCAAATGTCAATCTACTCATCTCAGCACATTCCAATATTTTCTTAATAATTTCTTCCTGTAATGGTATTTTCTCATTCTTCCAGTTTTTAGCAAATACAATCCTGGCCGCTGTTAATACATTTACAATCAGATATTTCAAATCTTTACTATATATATCAGGTAAAATTCCCAATAAGAAGATCTCTTTCAAGTCTATGGTTTCAAGTCTGTATGTTTCTTTGTCATTTTTTCCAACCACATGCGAATTATAGTCCAATATTTTCTAGCGTCCTCACAAGTCCACCACATATGGTAATACGAGCCGGGTATCTGATGACATTTCTAGCATTTTTCAGATTTATTCTTGAACATTCTTGCTATTCTTGTCGGAGGAAAGTGCCACCTGTAAAACATCTTATACAAATTTTCTTTATATGCTGTTGACATTGTCATTTTATAATTTTGAGACCACAATTTCTGCCATTTCTCTAAATCAATCCCATATCCAAAATTCTTCCCCCAAACAATCATAGTTTCTTTGACTTGTTCTTCCTCTAATTTCATTCCCAGTAAATAACCATATAATTTTTTAATCACTTTCTCATCAGTACCCATCAAGATCTTATCTAAATCAGTCTGCTTATCATAAAATCCCTCTGTTTTAGAATCTTCATCATACCTTGAATGTATTTGTGCATATGAAAACCAATTCATCCTTATACCTTGTTCCTCTAAATTTTGAATCGATTTAAGTTCACCCTTTTCATCCAAAAGTTCTTCATATCTAACTGTTTGTTCCTTCTTGTAGATTATAGGATAGGAAAATGCTTCAATGGTTGATAACCAAACTGGAATTTTCAAATAACATTGTCTTTTTATCTTCTCCCAATTTAACCACAAAGACTCCCGTACATAATATCTTCTAAAATAACCCTGTGTTTTAGTTCCCTTATACCATAAAAAAGCATGCCAACCCAACAGCAAATCATGCCCTTCTAATGTCAACAACCTATGTTTCCTTAATGTTATCCATTCTTTGACCCACATCAAACTTGCAGCTTGATAATACAATTCCCAATTAGGCAAGCCAAAACCTCCTCTAATTCTAGCATCTTGCAAAAGCTTTAGCTTTATTCTTGCTTTTTTACCTTGCCATATAAACTTCAACATGATTTTATTTAAATCTTCAAAATAGTCTTTTCCAAGCCTAATTGGTATTGTTTGAAACAAAAATAAAATTCTAGGTAAAATATTCATCTTAATTGTTGAAATTCTCCCTATTAATGACAATTGCAAGTTTTCCCACTTCTTCAAATCTGTAGTTATCTGTTGTTTAAGTTTAATATAATTATTCTCCTTTAATGTGCTACATCTTGTTGTCAAATATATCCCCAGATACTTAACCTTATTTGTAACTTGAATTTTCAAAAGATCTGCCAGTTCTTCTCTCTGTCTCAATAGCATATTCTTTGTCAAAATCTTTGTTTTATCTTTATTTATTTTCAAACCAGCCACCTCTCCATAAGTCTCCATCTTTTCCAATAACTTTGGAGCTGTTTCTAGCGGGTCTTCCAAAATAAAAGCTAAATCATCAGCAAAAGCTTGTAGCTTGAATTCTTCCTTCTTAATTTTCATTCCTTTTATGCTTTTATCATCCCTAATATTTCTATTCAACACTTCCAAGGTCAACACAAATAGCAAAGGAGATAGGGGGCATCCTTGTCTTGTACCTTTCTTTATATTAATAAAATCTGTGAGTTCCCCCTCCATCATTACCCTTGCTGTCTGTTTATTATATATGGCTTCTATTGCTTGAATAAATTTTTTAGTAAAACCCATCTGCTCCAATAATAATAACATAAATCTCCAGTTCACGTTATCAAATGCTTTTTGAGCATCTAGGAATATCAAAGCCATTTGCTTTTCAGGATGAGCCTCATAGTATTCCAAAGTGTCCAAGATTACTCTCATATTGTCTCTAATTTGTCTCTTTGGCAGAAATCCATTTTGATCTGGGTGAATAAAATTATTTAGATATTTTTTAAGTCTTTCTGCTAAAATTGAAGCAAAGATTTTATAGTCTGCGTTCAATAAAGAAATAGGTCTATAATTCTTAATTTGCAGTGGGTCAGTCTCTTCCTTCGGTATAAGTGTAATGTAATGTGTAATGTTTTAGGTATTATCTTTTTTAACATAACTTCATTCATAACTTCTAACAATTGGATGCTCAATGATTCTTGAAATGTTTTATAGAATTCTGCTGGAAGTCCATCTGGACCTGGTGCTTTCCCATTATTTTGTCTCTTAAATGCTTCATTTAATTCCATCGTTGTTATATTGCTTTCTAGCATTTCTTCAGTCTCTTTAGGTATCTTTGGTAAATTAGCTTCCTGTAAATACTGTTTGACTTTTCCTTCATCGATATTCTCTTGTTTATATAGTTGCCCATAAAAATCTCGAATAATTTCTTTTTTCTCCTTATTCCCATAACAAACTTGGCCTTGATCATTTATTAACTTCAATATTTTTCTTGATTCCTTCTCTTTTCTCAATTTATATGCTAGCCATCTACCTGGTTTATTTGCATCTTCAAAATAATTCTGTTTAGAGTTTCTGATTTTCTGTGCCAGTTCTTCTTTCTCTATTAATTCCATTTTATGTTTAATTACATCCAGCTTCAATTTAATATCCTTTTTCTGTGGCATTTTCTGTAATTCTTTTTCAAGAATTTTGTACTCATCTTCCAAGGCCTTAAAAGCTTGCCTTTTCCTAATATTCTTTTTTCTTGTATAATCTATTATCAAACCTCTGGCATATGCCTTCATTGTATCCCACACATTTTGCGTTGAAGTATCTTCTTTTTTATTTTCTCTGAAGAAAAAAGCCAATTCCTTCTCCATCCATTGTATAAAATCTTTCTCCTTTAAAATAGTATTGTTTAATGTCCATCTCGATTTTTTTTTTGTCCCTTCCATTTAATTGTCATTGGGCTATGATCTGCCCAAGTACTTGTTTCAATATTTGTTTCTTTAATATTGGATATTAATTCTGTTGAGATCCAAATCATATCTAATCTGGACCATGATAAATGTCTATTTGAATAAAAAGTATATTGTTTAGCTTTAACATTTCTTTCTCTCCAAATATCTTTTAAAGTTAATTCATCTGTCATTTTAAAAAAAGACCTTGGGAGAGCCTTTCTATTTTGCTTTGTTGTTGTTGCTATATAGTCCAATTTATTGTCCACAATTCCATTAAAATCTCCCATCATAATTATATTAACATAGTCCAGTCCAATTATTTTCATATGTAGCTTTTTATAAAACTCTTCTTGTTTATCATTCGGAGCATAAATTGCAATCAAGAGTATTTTTATATTATTGTCCGTTATTTCTACTATTAATATTCTTCCATCTTCATCTGTGTAAATCAATTTTGCTGGGATAGCCTCTTTAATGTATAGAACCACTCCTCTTTTCTTACATTGAGTCAAAGAAGTAAATATTTTCCCCAATTTTGGCTGTACTAACAATTGTTCATGTTGTTTTTTAATATGAACTTCTTGTAGACAAATTATATCAAATTTTAATTTCATTAATTTATGAAAAGTTTTCCTTCTTTTAACAGCTGAATTAAGTCCATTTATATTCATTGTAATCAGTTTTCTTTCTTACATGATTATGCTTTATATTTAGGTCTAACAGCTCTCGTGGATCTCACTTCACGCTGTTCTTTATTGTCCGCCTGTCCACTTACAGCTCCTTTCTCTTTTTCAGTCTTCAGTTGTTCCTCTTGAAACTCAATTACTGAGACCTCTTTCTCTGCCTCCTCTCTTCTTCTTCCAAAAAATTCTGCATGGAAAAGTTCTGCTTTTTCAATTGAATCAATTCTATGTCTCTGCTCTTGCCATGTAAACATTAATCCTTCTGGAATCAGCCATCTATAATTCACTTCGTTTTCCAGTAGCATTTTGGTCAGAAATCGATATTCTCTTCTCATCTCTCTCACTCTTCTGGGTATTTGTTTTAAAACCACAATCTCTTTACCTTTGTATTTCAATGTTTTCTCTCTTACCACTTGTAATATTTGTGTTTTAATGGATCTTTTGGTGAATCTAATATGGACTTCCTTGGGTAATTTATTCCTCATCGCATATCTTGTATAAACTCGATATACCTCATCTATTCCATCCATCATCTTTTCCTCCGTAATTTCCAAAACATCTGCCAAAATTTCTATCATTAGCGCTACCAGGTTTTCTCCTTTTTCCTCTTCTATATTTTGAAATCTAAGGTAAAATTCTGACCTTTCCATCTCCCACCTCAGCATCCCACCTTTTTCTTGTTCAACCGCTGTTAATCTACTATCAATATTTCCAATCTTCTTCTCTCTTTGTTTTCCTTCTTCCTCAATTTTTTGAAATCTCTCCTCATACTTAACCATCATTTGTTTGATGTCTTCCACTTTTTCATCAGTCTTCTCTATTCTTTGTTCAATATTTTCTGTTCTTTGTTCAATGATGTCTGATTTTATCTTGATATCTTGGATTCCTTGCATAATCGTCTGTAAAGTTACTCTTTCTTATTCCTTATCTTGCTTCAACATTGTCTGGATTAAGCGTTGTCCTCCAGCTGGTGGAGAAGCAGAGGTAGAAGCAGAAATGCCAGTTGATATTGGTTTCCTGCTCATTTCAATGCTTCCAATGCTTCAAATTCTTCTTAACTTTTAATCCAACTAGTAACGCAGCCAATTATAATCCAAAATGGAAAACTCCGATAGTCAAAAACACGAAACCAAGGAAGAAACAGCAAAAAAGGAAGAAGAGATCTTCAGGTTCTTCTAGACCCTAATCCAATTACGAAATAGTCCACCATAAAAAAAAGAAAAAAAAAGTAGAAAGAAGAAAAACAAATCCAAAAATAATAATATTGATTAAGAGCAAAAAAAAAAGAAAAACAAAAAGTTCCCAGATTCTTCACACCTTAATCCAGTTGAAAAGTCTCAATAATAATAATAATAATAAAAAGAAACAACAACAAAGTGGTCCAAGAACATAGGAGAAGCAAAAAAGTCCCAATAAAAAAGAAAAGAAAAATAAAGAAAAAAAAAAACCCTGAGGCTTTCCCTTTAAAAAAAAATAGCAAACAAAAATAAAAATATTACTAGAATTGAAATTTAAAAAAAAAAGGCTAGCGTGTGGGGTATAAGAAAGCACACTGCACTTTATTTATTTATCCAAGGCTCTTGTTATGACTCTCTTCTCCAGCAGCTTCAAAGCCAAACCTCAAGTGTTCTTGATAACAGTCCAGGAAAGCACCTGCACTAATATTTTGCTGTGCTCTCCCTCTATCTTATCACGTTAAAATGTCCTTGAGAAGAGGTCTTTTTGCAATTCTCTCCCATTCAAATAAAATACTTTCAAGCCTCTAGTTGCTCTGTCTGCCGGTTTTTGAATGGTTTGAAATTGTTGCTGGGTTTGTTATCAGGCCAATCTCTTTCCACCCAGCTGAGGACTTGTGCCAAAAAGGATCTTTTCTTGTTTCTGTGGCGATGTCTTGTGCAGTCAGTGGTGGAGAAGGAAGGGTTTCGATTTGTAGCGTGGTTAGGGTTGGAGATGGATCGTCTATGACTTTGGGTAACGGTGAGTGGCTCAAGGCGTCAGCATGGGGAATGGCTTTCCCCGGGTGGTGTAAGAGTTGGTAATCGTATGCGGCTAGGAACTCCGACCAATGTGTCATTCTTGGTGATAAGATGTGGGCCGTTGGTCTGTCCCCCGCTAAAATCCCAAGTAGTGGTTTGTGATCGGTGACTATGGAAAAGGGTCTTCCATATACGTACTCATGGAAACGTTTAATTGCAGCTACAATAGCGAGAGCCTCTTTATCAAGTTGGCTAGAGTTCCTCTCAGCTTTAGCTAAAGTCTTTGAAAAAAAACGCAATAGGTGCCTCAGTACCATTGGATAGGACGTGGCTCAGGATGGCTCCTACCCCAAACGGTGAGGCATCGCAGGTGACGGTCAGAGGCAAAGTCTTGTTATATTGAATCAATACAGCGTCTGAGGTTAAAAGGTCTTTGATTTTTTGAAAGGCTCTCTCTTCACGCTGTCCCCAGACCCAGGAAGCCTTCTTGTCGAGGAGCCTGTGCAGGGGTTCAGCAACAGTAGCTTTCTGGGGCAAGAAGATGTTATAAAAGTTAATGAGTCCTAGGAAGGCTTGGAAGTCTGTTTTATTTCTAGGTCTTGGGGCATTTTTTATGGCAGCCAGTTTTTTTTCAGTAGGGTGAATACCCTGTTTGTCCAGAAGATAGCCCAGAAATTCAACCTTCTCTGTGCAGAGTTGGCACTTGTCCTTCTTAACCTTCAGGCCAGCGTCTTTAAATTTCTGTAGAACCATTCGAAGTCGCTTTTCTAGCAGACATCTAGTCGGGGCAGCTATCAGAACATAATCGAAGTAGGGCACGACCCCTTTTATGCCTTGTAGTAATCTTTCCATTAAACTCTAGAAAATACCAGGGGCTACGCTTACTCCGAACTGAAGTCTGTTACACTTGAAAGCCCCTCTATGAGTGACTATAGTCTGGGCTTCTGCAGTCTGTGCATCTACGGGCAACTGCTGGTACGCCTGAGCTAGGTCCAATTTTGCAAATATTTTTCCACCTCCTTGGGAGTGAAGAAGGTGTTGGACCACAGGTACGGGGTAAGCGCTCTGCTGAAGCGCGTGATTTAGGGTGGCCTGGTAATCCCCACAAATTCTTAACGACCCGTCTGGTTTTATGGGGGTCACAATTGGGGTCTCCCATCGAGCGTGGTCAATCGGTTCCAATACACCCTGGGCTATTAATTTGTCCAATTGCTCATCAATCTTTGGCTTGAGTGCAAAGGGCACTCGATGAGGCTTAAGGCGAATGGGCGCAACTTTGGGGCTGAGGCTAAACGATATAGGGGATCCTTTGTACTTGCCTAGTTTCTCGCTGAACACGTCCTCGAATTCCTGGACGAGGGCCGCTTCCCAGTCATCACTTCCGGTCTGGTTGATGCAAGCTAGTTCAATTCCTAATGGCGCAAACCACTGCAGACCCAGGAGGCTGGGCCGGTCTCGATCGACGATAGTCAACGGAAAGGTTGTGGTGTGGTCTTTGAAGGCTACTCGGACATTGCTGGAACCGGCATCCGAAATTCTGTTCCCCTGGTAGTCTTTCAATATGATGTTTTGAGTGCTGAGGTCCTGGCAACGGATGTCAGGGATCAGCTGTTTGAAGGTTTTCCAGGATACCATCAATAGGGATGATCCAGAGTCGACCTCCATAACGCATGGTCGATTCTTGATGGCGACCCTCACTCGGATTTTCCTTGCATCAAGGGATGAAGCGTGGCCGATGGTGATGGTCTGGTGTGCCTCTTCTCGTCTGGATGAAGTGGCGGTTGCTCGATTTCTGTAGTGAGCGTTCCATTGATTGCCTTGGCGGTCCCGATTCACTGGTGGGGTGCCATTTGTTTGTTGGAAATTGTTTTCTCTCCTTGCGATATGGCCCCTCTTCCCGCAGGAACAGCAGAGTGCGTCTAGGAATTTGCAGTCAGATCACGGGTCACTGCCCCCACATCCAGAGCATTGGTACTGGGATTTTCGATTATTTGGTCTCACTGGTTGCATTCTGACCTGAGTCTGTTGACCTCTTCTTCCTCACTTTCTGATGAGGATTCGAGGTCCTCATGATGGGTAGTTGTCACGTGCCTCTCGGAAAACGGCATAGCGTCACTGGCGAATTGGCGGTGTGGTGCATTTGCTCGGCGCATTCGAGTGGCTGACTTCCTGGTTGCTTCTGCTGCAGTAGCATCGGCGATGACATCTGCGAGGGTGATGTCTCCCTTTGCCATAATCTTGCTCTGGGTCGTGGGGTCTTTTAGGCCCAGAACAATTCGATCTCTCATGGCTTCCTCAAGATTTGCAAAGCCAGAGTCCTCCCAGGCTTCTGAGGTCAGTGATGAAGTCTGTGACACTTTCGCTTTCCCGTTGGTCCCTCTGGTAAAACTCGTGTCTCCTGATGAGTGTTGGCACCGCCGGTGCATAATGGGCCCGGAGGATTGGGGTGAGGTTGTCCCAGTCCATTGTCTTTACTTCTGCTGGTTTCGCAAGGGCCTTTGCAATTTTAAAAATGGCGGGCCCGCAATGGGTCAGGAATACAGCTCGTTTCTTGCCAGGCGTAGCATCTTTCAAATTGTTGGTCTCCAGGAACATCTGGAACCTGTCCATATACGAGTCCCAGTCTTCGTTAGCCGGTTCAAATGGAGCGGGTGGTATGGCGCCGCTGGTCATTCTGCCGCAACTGGTGCGCTCTCAGCCACGTGCTTTGTTAGCGTTCGGTGAGTGTTCAGTCAGCTCTATCGTCTCCGCATCCCATCCTCGTCGCCAGTTTTATGTTCGAAGCGTGAGCTCAAGGAACGGAGACAAGGCATCGGTAGTGACTCAACTCTTTATTAGTGACTTCAGAACAGAGCGAAAATACTTGGGCAGCAGTAGCCCTTTTATAGGGCTGGCTGCTGTCACAACAGCCAATGCTTTGAGTTTGCCACACTGGCGGCATCCAATCAGCAACGCCCATTAACAGCCAATCAGATCGGTCGGGAACGGCCAATCAGGATCCACTGCCGGCGGGCCAATCAGAGTTGCAGGATTACGAGCCTGCTATGGAAGTAAAACTATTAGTGTTATTCAGCACAGTTGCTTAGTCCGTAACACTATCTATCTATCTATCTATTTATCTATCTATCTATCCATCCATCCATCCATCCATCCATCCATCCATCCATCCATCCATCCATCTATCTATCTATCTATCATCTATCTATTGGTATCTATCTGATTTGCTTGCCATCTATCTCGCTTCAAATAGATTCTGGGTGGCTTACACAGTATTCAAGCAATAAAGAGTGGATGGGGAGGTTATATGATTGTGATTTGTAAGAATAAAATCTTCCTTAAAAATAACAAAAGTATGATACCAATAAGAAAACTGGACTACATAAGGTGTTTATTTTTCAATCTTGGACCAAGGATCCATTGAGGAGTCTGTTACTATCCTATTACTTACTCTCTAGTTCAATCTCCAGCTAAGCTGAAAAACTGATCTCAAAGACTGGGATTCCTAGATTAATAGTGCTGGGTGACTTCTACTATAGACCACCTACTTCAGAACTGGAATGGGTGAGGAACTCATAGCAGTCAGAAACTATTTCAGTTAATCACAGGTGCACACTCACCAGCTCAAAGTCAATATTTTATCCTGGCCGGGAGTTGCCATTTGGATCTGGTCTCTTCATTGATCACTATGTCATTATATCCAATCCTAGGTATAGGCAGAAGAACTATTAGGATGATCCACTCAAACAAACCATTGAATCCATGATGGGGTAATATAATTAAGAGAGTGATGGCTTCACAGCTTCCAGTTGCTTTGCATAAAACAGATGATTTTACTCAATTTTAGCCTGACTTCTATAAGATCTATAGATTAAGACTACCTTGGTTTGAAAGAAAAATTATTTTTCTTAGTGGATTGGGCCTCAGGGAAGCCTCTTGGGTGCAAAAACACCCCCACCCACCTGAGGCTTCCCTGAGGCCCAGGAGGCAAAAAAACCCCCAAAACCTGAAGCCTGGGAGGGGGTGCTGCACAAAAAAAGTCACGCCTATCCAGTCACATGGCCACACCTACCTAACCACATCCACAGAACTGGTAGTAAAAATATTTGCATCCCACCACTGAGAACCTCCAAGTTTGATTATTCTAAGACACTCTACATGGGGCTGCTTGTTGGCGCAGAACTCAGTTGGCGCAGAACTCAGCAGCCAGACTGTTGTGAATGAATAAATGTATTAATAAAGTTATCAAGAGCTTGAAGTCAAGTGTAGGGTTCTGGCCCTGCACTTCTGATTGGCCGTTAATGGCAGCATCAGATTGGTCCGTTCTGGTGAATCTGATTGGCCATTAACGAGCCTCTCCTATTGGTTAATGGAGTTAGCACTCCCTGGTTTTTCATTGGTTAAATATCTAATAAAGTTGCCTATATAAGGAGGCCCATTGCAGCCTTTGAGCTGAGCTGTTTCACTATGAAAATGAAGAGTTTGAAGTTCACTGTTACCAGCTTGTCTCCATTCTTCACGCCCATGCTCAGTACATAACACTGGCGACGAGGGTGGGATGTGGAGTCGTCAAAGCTGACTGAACAACGAAGAACGATAACTGAGCACGTGGCTGCAATGCACAACAGCGGAACCATGTCCGGCGGTGTCATACCACCCACTCCATTCGACCCAGCGCAAGAAGACTGGGACTCCTATATGGATTGTTTCCAAATGTTCTTGGAAACCAACAATTTGAAGGATGCCACTACCGGGAAGAAACGGGCGGTATTCCTAATGCATTGCGGGCCGACCGTATTCAAGGCCCTAGCAAAACCAGCAGAAGTAAAATCTATGGACTGGGATGTCCTCGAACCCCTACTGAGAGCCCACTATGCGCCAATCTTGCCAACGCTCGTGAGATGGAACAAATTTTATCAGAGAAGCCAACAGAAGGGCGAAAATGTTGCTGATTTTATAGCTGATCTCCGGAATCTGGGCGGCCTATGTGGGTTTGCCGACCTCGAAGAAGCCCTGAGAGACCGAGTAATTCTAGGATTAGAATCACCGCACACGCAGAGTAAGCTAATGGCGAAAGGTGATATTAGCCTTAAAGATGCCATCGCTGAAGCCACTGCAGCTGAAGCAACCCGGAAGTCAGCGGTCCGAATGCGTCGAAACCGCACCCCGGTTCACCAATCGACCCGCGACATCTCACCCAAGTCAGAGGGACAGCTCTTAACGGCCCACCACGAGAATTAGGGTTAGGGAATCGGATTCCAGTCGTAGGATCCAGTCGAGTCCGGGTATCGTTCAAGAATCGCACAGCATTCTTACCCCTGACTGTGATCGACAAGGACCGGCCTAGCCTGTTAGGCCTCCAATGGTTCGCTCCACTTGGCATTGAGGTGGCAGGCATTAACCGAATCGGCAGCAGCGACTGGGAAGAGGACCTCGTCCAAGAATTCAAGGACGTCTTCGCAGAAAAACTAGGCGAGTACAAGGGGACCCCGATATTGTTTAACCTCAATCCTGAAATAGCTCCCATCCGCCTTAAGCCTCGTCGAGTCCCCTTTGCCCTTAAACCTAAGATTGACGAGCAGCTTGATAAATTAATAGCCCAGGGGGTGTTAAAACCCACCGATCATTCCCCCTGGGAAACCCCATCAAGCTGGACGGATCAATAAGAAATTGTGGGGACAACTGAGCCACCCTGAACCACGCCCTCCAACAAAACGCGTATCCGGTACCAGTGGTGCAGCACCTCCTCCATTCCCTGGGGGGCGGAAAAGTTTTTGCTAAACTAGACTTAGCCCAGGCATATCAACAACTGCCGGTAGACAAAAAAACAGCAGAGGCACAGACAATTGTTACGCACCAGCTCCAGTTCGGAGTGAGTGTAGCCCCGGGACTATTTCAAAGTCTGATGGAAAGACTATTACAGGGGATAAAAGGCATTGTCCCATATTTTGATGATGTGTTAATCGCTGCTCCTACCCCAAAAATTTTACGGGATCGCCTGAGGGTGGTTCTCCAGAGATTCAAAGACGCAGGCCTTAAAGTAAAGAAGAACAAGTGTAAACTGTGTACGGATCGTGTTGAGTTTTTAGGGTATTTAATTGACAGTCATGGCATTCACCCTACCGAGAGCAAGCTGAGGGCAATCAAGAACGCTCCAAAACCCCAAAATAAGTCTGACCTCCAGGCGTTTCTAGGCCTTATCAATTTTTATAACGTTTTTGTGCCGCACAAAGCAACCGTGGCTGAACCCCTACATCGTCTGTTGGACAAAAGAGCAATCTGGGTATGGGGACATAGAGAAGAGCAGGCGTTTCAAAATGTAAAAAATTATTGACTTCTGACGCAGTACTAATGCAGTACAATGAAACTTTGCCGTTAACAATCACGTGTGATGCGTTGCCTTTCGGAGTGGGCGCCATTTTGAGCCACGTTTTACCAAATGGTTGCCTATTTTTGCCTGTTGCCTATTTTTCAAAGACACTTTCAAAAGCAGAACGCAATTACAGTCAGATTGATAAAGAAGCCCTTGCTATTGTGTCTGCCCTCAAGAGATTTCATGAGTATGTGTACGGCTGAGCCTTCACTATAGTGACTGACCACAAACCGTTGCTGGGAATAATAGCAGGAGATAAGCCAACCCCCTATATATTATCCCCCAGAGTGACTCGCTGGTCAGAATTCTTGGCTGCCTATAATTATCGGCTGCAACACCGCCCGGGGAAAGCCATTCCCCACGCTGATGCCTTGAGCCGAGCGCCACTCCCAGAAACCATTGATGACCCTGCGCCAACAGTGACAGCGTTGCAGATCGAGACACTTCGAACACTGCCATTAACAGCCCGAGATATCGTGAGAGAGACAAAACGTGACCCCACCTTGGCACAAGTCCTCAGTTGGGTCGAGCGCGGATGGCCATTGGACCAGATACCTGATGACTACACCCCATTCAAGAGCCGACAAACAGAATTGTTTTCACAGAAGGGTTGCATTATCTGGGGAGATAGAGTCATTGTCCCAGAGTGGCTACAACGAGCGGTGCTGAGAACCTTGCACAATGGCCACCCCAGCATCATGCGCATGAAAGCCCTCGCACGTAGTTATGCATGGTGGCTGGGCATCGACAGGCAAATCGAGACATGGGTCAAAGCTTGTCACAGATGCCAGGAAGTAAGCAACGCCCCACCAAAAGCAATCCCAACCGAATGGGAAACACCGCGGGGACCCTGGTCCCGTTTTCATCTGGACTTTGCAGGACCTACCAAAGGCCACACCTTCTTGTTAACAGTGGATGCCTACTCAAACTGGCTCGAGATCCATGAAATGAAGAACACCATAACTGAAGCGGTAATTAAGAAACTCGACAGACTGTTTGCAACACATGGATTACCAGACGTTCTGGTATCCGACAACGGGCCCCAATTTACTGTGCTGTCCTTTGAACAGTACCTGGTGGACCGCGGTATTCGCCATGCGCTGACTTCGCCTGCGCATCCTGCGGCCAACGGAAGGGCCGAGCACATGGTACAATTTGTCAAGAAGACACTACAAAAGATGGACTATGACAACACCGAAGAAAAAATAAACCAAATCCTCCTTTTGCAGCATATCACTCCGCACAGTGTCACCAACAAAACTCCCGCCGAGTTGCTAATGGGGCGGAAGCTCCGTTCCCACCTCAACCGGCTACACCCATCGTACAAACATGAGAAACCACATGGATCCAGCGGGCAATGCTGTACCTTCCAGGTAGGCGACTTGGTATTCGCTAAAAACTTGTCGGGTGATCCGTTGTGGCTTGAGGCGACTGTGGTCCGAGTAACCGGCCCTAGATCGTACCTCGTGCAATGCCGCGATGATAGACTATGGAAGCGCCATATTGATCTACTATGATCAAGGCTGCAATCAGGGATCTCCAAGTCCCCTGATGCCCAAACTGCGGGGGGAGGAGATACAGAGGAGGATGAAAACCTTAGCAAAATGGAAACACGTGAAGAGGAAGCAGGGATGGGAGTGAGCTCACCTAATGGCGATACCGAAGATGTTAGTGACAACGGGAATTCGAACTCAGAGTTAGAGGCACCCCTTTCGCCAGACAAGGCTTTACCTCAACAAGATTGCAGCCAAATACCAGGTGCACAATGAAAGTCAAGTAGACTAACAAAACAACCGGCCTACCTCAAGGACTACGTAACCGCACCCCGTAAACGGAACCCGGGGGGAAGGGGTGTTGTGAATGAATAAATGTATTAATAAAGTTATCAAGAGCTTGAAGTCAAGTGTAGGGTTCTGGCGCTGCATTTCTGATTGGCTGTTAATGGCAGCATCAGATTGGTCCATTCTGGTGAATCTGATTGGCCATTAACGAGCCTCTCCTATTGGTTAATGGAGTTAGCACTCCCTGGTTTTTCATTGGTTAAATATCTAATAAAGTTGCCTATATAAGGAGGCCCGTTGCAGCCTTTGAGCTGAGCTGTTTCACTATGAAAATAAAGAGTTTGAAGTTCACTGTTACCGGCTTGTCTCCATTCTTCACGCCCACGCTCAGTACATAACACAGACCATTCACAGACTGCAAACCCCTTTGTGCCTCATGAGAACTCAACCAAGGCCAACCTGTCAAAGTTGACTTTAATACACTGAATTTGAATTGAATTTCAGCAATCTAAGTAGCTATTCCTCAATTTTGAAACTGTAATTGAGCAGAGCCTATCTTTCCGCTCGGCAAAGTAAGAAAGATATCAAAGAGTTTCCTTGTTAAGTTAGCCTTCTTATAAGGGAATGGAGGTATTATGTTCACTGGCAGCAAAATATCTTTGGCCTGCTCTTGTTTCAAGCATGGCATGTCTTTATTATGAACACAATCATTTAGATTATTATGCAATAGTGGTTTAAATACTTTGTTAATTTAAGAAAGATTGTATAGGCAGTATTAAATATGATGTAGTAATGCTGCTTTATAAAATTGGCTTCTCCATTAGAAACAATAGAGACAATAGGCAGCAAAAAAACATGTAAAGAAGACATGTATTTTATGCATAGAAACACATCTGTTCTAGCTCTGGTTAAAGAGACATTTAACTATAAATCCTTTTATAGGCATGTTTTCACTTTAAGGTAAGGGAACTCCATATTATAATTGTTTTAAAACAAGTTTTATTTTAGTTTTTCACATTATAAACAACAATTTTCAGTGGACAGCATAATTCCAGGTTACCACATTTACATGCAAATATGACAATAGTTAATATATTCATCTTTTACATTCAACTTCCTGCCTTATCCAAGTTATATTTGATTCTGTTATTACCTTTACCAAAATCCTCTTTTCTCATTTAAATCACATATAATTCCATATCTTCATACTTATTACCTTTTAGTACTTTTATCTGTCAAATTTGCAGTTTCATTGTATATTCTTTTCATAAATTCTAAATTAATGAAAGCTTTTATAAAACAAAAAAAGACAAACAAAATTTCCCCCCCATTTACTAATTTGGGTATGCCACCACAGTGGTTTAGATTCCCTCATCTTTAATTCCCAATAGAGATTTATTTTTTACCAGTTATAATAATAATAATCCCCTAGTAGCTACATAGCATTTATATCTTTTCAATCAGATTCCACATTGTGTTTTCCCCCTTTAATTTCATAAGGTTTATTTATAGTTTCAAAAAAAAGAAAAGAAAAAAATGTTAATCCATTTAACTAATCCTGGTCACTGATATTAATCTCATTTTAAACATCCTCACCTTTCATTTCAATTATTTCAATGTATTTATTAAACATTAACATTTCTTTTAAAGATAAAAATAAAAATGTACGTTCACATAATGAAAAATATCAGTGTCCATCCTTCCTCTTAGCAATCTATATTTCCCTATTTTCTAAATAATTTGTAATTGCAAATACATTCATATTATCCCTCATCTCCATGCATACCTCCATACCCTCATCTCTTAATTCTTTTTTTTTAAACAAACATACACAAAATACAAACAAAAAACATAAAACCATCTTTCAATTACATACAGCGTGTCAGTTGGTACCAGTCTCTTGTGCTCAATCTCTGCAGTCATTCCCTTCTAGTTACAATTTAATCGTCCTATTATATATAAACTATATTTATTTCTAGTATTATCATTATTAATTGTTTGTTAGACTGTTACTATCATATCATTTTGTGTGAGCAAATCCCCATTTTAATTTAACCTTCTTTGTAACATTCATTTCATCATCACCAATCTATTCAATAATATTTTATCCCTACATTACTCTATCTCTACAATTCTATTATATTATAGAGTATTATAAAATATTTCATTTTCCTGTTTTATTATCTAACCATTGATAAAATAAATCCAATATTTTATAAAATCGTTTATCTTCTTGCTATCTAATTTCAAATGTCAGTTTACTCATTTCTGTGCAGTCCATTATTTTCTTAATAACATCATCTTCCATTGGAAGTTTCTCATTTTTCCAATTTTTAACAAATACAATTCTAGCCACTGTTAATACATTTACAATCAAATATGTCAATTCTCTACTGTATGTTTCAGGTATAATACCCAATAAAAATAACTCTGGCTTTAAATTTATGTGTTTCTTTGTCATTTTTTACAACCATGTGTGGATTTAATCCACTATGTTTTAGCCTTTGCACATGTCCACCACATATGATAGTATGATCCAGGTATCTGATGACACTTCCAACATTTCTCTGACTTGTTCTTGAACATTCTTGCTTTTCTTTCTGGGGGTAGATGCCACCTGTAAAACATCTTATACAAATTCTCTTTGTATGGTGTTGACATTGTCATTTTATAATTTCAAGACCATAGTTTTTGCCATTTTTCTAAATCTATCCCATATCCAAAATTCTTTCCCCAAGCAATCATTGTTTTTTACTTCTTCTTCTTCTAGTATAAGCTCTAATAAGTATCCATATAATTTTTTAAATCACCTTTTCATCAGTACCTATCAAAATTTTCTCCGTTAATTTATCATAAAAGCCTTCTGTTTTAAAGTCTTTATCCTATCTAGGTTGTATTTGCACATATGAAAACCAATTCATTCTTATTTCTTGTTCTTCTAATTCTTGCAAAGATTTAAGTTCACCCTTTTCATTTAATATTTCGCCATATCTGACTGTTTGTTCCATTTTATAAATTACTGGATACACAAATGCTTCAATGGTTGACAACCAGACTGGTGTTTTTAGATAATGTTGTCTTTTAATTTTCTCCCATATTAATAGTAATGCCTCTCGTATATAGTGCCTCCTAAAATATCCATGTGTTTTAGTCCCCTTGTACCATAAGAAGGCGTGCCATCCCAACAACAAATCATGTCCTTCTAATGTCAATAATCTAATATTCCTTAATGTTATCCATTCCTTAACCCACATCAATGTTGTTCCCTGATAGTATAACTGATAGTATAAATTGGGTAGACCAAAACCTCCTCTTATTCTAAAATCTTGTAGTAGTTTTAATTTAATTTTCCCCTTCTTCCCCTGCCAAATATATTTCAATACTATTTTGTTTAAATCTTCAAAATAATCTTTCCCTAGTTTAATTGGAATTGTCTGGAACAAATATAAAATCCTTGCAGTTTGTATTCTTCCCTCTTGATTTTCATTCCCTTTATTTCCCTATCTTCTCTAATATTTCTACTTAGTACCTCTAGAATCAACACAAACAACAGAGGTGTCAAGGGGCAACCTTGCCTAGTTCCTTTCTTAATATCAATATTTTCTGTTAATTCTCCATTTGCTGATTGCCTATCATATATTGCTTCAATGGCTTGAATAGATTTCCCCACAAAGCCCATCTGCTCCAGTTGTAATAACATAAACCACCAATTCACATTATCAAAAGCTTTTTGTGCATCTAAAAATATCAAAGCCATTTGCTTCTCTGGATGTGCCTCATAGTATTCCAAAGTGTCCAGAATTATTCTCATATTGTCTTTGATTTGTCTTTTTGACAGAAATCCATTTTGGTCAGAGTGTATAAAATTGTTTAAAAATCTTTTGAGTCTTTCTGCCATAATTGAAACAAAGATTTTGTAATCTGAGTTCAGCAGTGAAATAGGCCTGTAGTTCTTAATTTGTTGTGGGTCAGCGTCCTCCTTCGGTATAAGAGCGATATAAGCCTCTGTCCATGAATTAGGTATTTTCTTCTTTAACATAACATCATTCATCACTTCAAGTAAGTGGGAGACTTAAAGATTCCTGTAAAGTCTTATAAAATTCAGCTGGTAACCCATCTGTGCCTAGTGCCTTTCCATTATTTTGTTTTTTTAACGCCTCAGTTAATTCCATCCTTGTTCTAACATAATTTCAATGTCCTTAGGTATCTGGGGTAACTTTGCCTTTTACAGATATTAATATTTTCCTCCTCCACCTTCTCTTGATCATCAGAGAGAAGAGCTCCTTCTTCCATACACATGCAATAGATTTCCTGTTTCCAGAGGACAGCTCAGCTTTGCATCAGTCAATTTTGCCAAACTCTCATTCAAGTCTGCTGGGGTCAGCCCCAAAGAGGAGCTAGAAAAAAATATATGGATTTAAAGCAGAGATTGTAAATGTTTCTGGCAGTTGGCAACATATCAGCGCTAGGCCTTGAGGACCAATTCGCACAATGAAATGTAACATTAATTTTGGCTGCCTATCTAATAGCTCCCATGGTCATTACTGCTATGTGTGTAGCCAAGCAATTTTCATATTAATCTTTTCAAAAGCACTCACCACTTGTGTTAGTGGAGGCTTAACTGAAACCTCATCTGGCCAAGAGGACAGGAGATTATAACTGTTGTGAATGAATAAATGTGTTTAATAAAGATTATTGAGAGCTTGAAGTAAAGTGCAGGGTTCTGGCCCTGCACTTCTGATTGGCCGATAATAGCGACATCGGATTGGTCCGTTCAGGGGAATCTGATTGGTTATTAACGAGCCTCTCCTATTGGTTAACGGAGCTAGGGCTCCCTGTGTTTTCATTGGTTAAATACTTAAGAGCTTGCCTATATAAAGGGGGCCGTTTCAGCCATTGAGCTGAACTGCTTTCACTATGTTAAAAAAGAGTTTGAAGTTCACTGTCACCAGCTCATCTCCATTCTTAGCGCCCATTCTCAGAACTTAACACTGGCGATGAGGATGGGATGTGGAGATGTCAGAGCTGACTGAACGATGAAGAATGATAACCAAGCACGTGGCTGAAACGCACAACGGCGGAACCATGTCCGACAGCGTCATACCACCCGCTCCATTCGACCCAGCGTAAGAAGACTGGGACTCCTATATGGATCACTTCCAGATGTTTCTGGAGACCAACAATTTGAAGGATTCCACTACTGGGAAGAAACGGGCGGTATTCCTAACTCATTGCGGGCCGACCATATTCAAGATGGCCAAGGCACTAGCGAAACCAGCAGAAGTAAAGTCTATGGACTGAGACGTCCTCGAACCCCTACTGAGGGCCCACTATGCACCGATCGTGCCAACGCTCGTGAGAAGGCATGAATTTTACCAGAGAAGTCAGCAGAAGGGTGAAAGTGTTGCTGATTTCATAGCGGATCTCCGGAATCTGGGAGGCCTATGTGGGTTTGCCGACCTCGAAGAAGCCCTGAGAGACAGAATAGTTCTGGGACTAGATGCACCACATGTCCAAAGCAAGCTGATAGCGAAAGGCGACATCAGCCTTGCGGATGCTATAACTGAAGCTACTGCAGCAGAAACAACCAGGAAGTCGGCTGCCTGAATGCGCCGCACCCACGCCCCGCTTCGCCATCTGGCCTGCGAAATTTCACCTCAGTCAGAAGGTCAGCTACTAACGGCCCACCATGAGGACCTCGATTCATCGTCAGACAGCGATGAAGAAGAGGTCCACCGACTTCGGTCCGAACGAGACCAACACCAGAGATCTCAGCACCAATGCGCTGGTTGCGGGGCAAGCCACCCCTGATCAGAATGCAAATTCCTCGACGCGCTCTGCCATGTGTGCAGGAAAAGAGGCCATATCGGACGGGTCTGCAGGAGCAAGCTAGGACCTAGCCAGCCCTCAAGAGGGGCTAACTATCACCAACCGACAGGAAGCCGTCCTACGAAGCGAGAACCCGTGAACCACCAATGGAACAACCACTCCTACAGAAACAAACCCCTAAACCAGTCAACGAAACGAGAAGAGGCTCACCAAACTAACACGATCGGTCACGCCTCATCTCTGGATGCCAAGAAGATCTGAGTGAAAGTGGCCATCGAGAACCAGTCCTGCCTGATGGAAGTCGATTCAGGATCGTCCCTCTCGATGGTTTCCTGGGAGACCCTCAAGCAGTTCATCCCTACGGTCCGGCGGCAAGACCTCCAATTCCAAAGACTCATACTCAAAGACTATCAGGGAAATCGAATTCCAGTCGTTGGATCCAGCCGAGTCCAGGTATCGTTTAAGAACCATATAGCATTCCTACCCCTGACTGTAGTCGACAGGGATCGGCCTAGTCTGTTAGGCCTCCAATGGTTCGCTCCACTCGGAATTGAAGTAGCCGGCATTCACAGAATCTGCAGCAGCGACTGGTAAGAGGACCTCGTCCAAGAGTTCCAGGACGTCTTTGCAAAAAACTAGGCGAGTACAAGGGGACCCCGATATCATTTAACCTCAATCCCGACATAGCTCCCATCCGCCTTAAGCCTCGTCGAGTTCCATTTGCCCTTAAACCAAAGATCGACGAGCAGCTTGATAAATTAATAGCCCAGGGTGTGTTAGAACAAACCGATCACTCTCCCTGGGAAACTCCAATCGTGACACCCATCAAGCCGGATGGATCAATAAGAATTTGTGGGGACTACTGAGCCACCCTGAACCACGCCCTTCAACAAAACACTTATCTGGTACTGGTGGTGCAACACCTCCTCCATTCCCTGGGGGGCGGAAAAGTCTTCGCTAAACTAGACTTAGCCCAGGCATACCAACAACTGCCCGTAGACAAAAAAACGGCAGAGGCCCAAACAATCATTATGCACTGAGGTGCGTTTAAATGTAACCGGCTCCAATTCGGAGTAAGCGTAGCCCCAGGAATCTTTCAAAGTTTGATGGAAAGACTATTACAAGGATAAAAGGCGTTGTCCCATATTTTGATGATGTGTTAATTGCTGCCCCTACTCGGAAAATACTAAGGGATCGCCTGAGGTTGGTTCTCCAGAGATTTAAAGACTCAGGTCTCAAGGTTAAGAAAAACAAGTGTCAACTATGTACGGATCGTGTAAAGTTTTTAGGATATTTAATTGATAGTCAGGGCATTCACCCCACCGATAGCAAACTTAGGGCAATCAAAAATGCCCCAAAACCCAGAAATAAGACCGACCTCCAGGCTTTTCTAGGCCTTATCAATTTCTATAATGTTTTCCTGCCTCACAAAGCAACCGTAGCCGAACCCCTACATCGTTTGTTGGAGAAAAAAGCAATCTGGGTATGGGGACACAGAGAGGAGCAGGCGTTTTGAAATGTGAAAAAATTATTGACTTCAGATGCTGTGTTGATGCAGTATAACGAGACTTTGCCTTTAATGATCACATGTGATGCATCACCATTCGGAGTGGGCGCCATTTTGAGCCACGTCTTGCCAAACGGTAGTGAAGCCCCTATTGCCGATTTCTCAAAGATGCTATCAAAAGCAGAACACAATTACAGTCAAATAGATAAGGAGGCCCTTGCTATTGTGTCTGCTGTTAAGAGATTTCATGAATATGTATATGGCCGAGCCTTTACTATAGTGACTGACCACAAATCTTTGCTGGGAATAATAGCGGGAGATAGGCCAACCCCTTACATATTATCCCCCAGAATGACTCATTGGTCAGAATTCTTGGCTGCATATAATTACAAGTTGCAACACCGCCTGGGGAAGGCCATTCTCACGCCGATGCATTGAGCCGTGCACCACTTCCGGAGACCATTGATGACCCCGCTCCGACAGTTACAACACTGCAGATCGAGACACTCCAAACACCACCACTAACAGCCCGAGATATCGCGATGGAAACGAAACGCGACCCCATTTTAGCACGAGTCCTCAGTTGGGTTGAGTGTGGATGGCCATTGGACCAAATGCCTGACGACTATGCCCCATTCAAGAATTGACAAACGGAACTGCTTTCCTAGAAGGGCTGCATTATCTGGGGTGATAGAGTCGTTGTCCCAGAGAGGGTACGACGAGCGATACTAAGAAACTTGCACAATGGCCATCCCGGCATTGTGCGCATGAAAGCCCTCGCACGTAGCTACGCATGGTGGCCAGGCATCGACAAGTAGATTGAGACTTGGGTAAAAGCTTGTCACATATGCCAGGAAGTAAGCAATGCCCCACCGAAAGCAACCCTGACTGAATGGGAAACTCCAAGGGGACCATGGTCCCGTATCCATCTGTACTTTGTGGGACATACCAAAGGACACACATTCTTATTAACGGTCGATGCCTACTCGAACTGGCTTGAAATCCATGAGATGAGAAATACAACAACCGAAGCAGTCATCAGGAAACTAGACAAACTATTTACAACACACGAATTACCAGACGTTCTGGTATCCAACAACAGGCCCCAATTTACCGCACTGTCTTTTGAACAGTACCTGGTGGACCGCGGTATTCGCTATGCGCTGACTTCGCCTGAGCATCCTGCGGCCAACGGAAGGACCGAGCGCATGGTACAATTCGTCAAGAAAACCTTGCATAAAATGGACTATGGTGATATCAAAGATAAGATCAACCGGATACTCCTTTTATAGCATATCACTCCGCACAGCGTCACCAACAAAACTCCCTCCGAGTTATTGATGGGGTGGAAGCTCCATTCCCATCTCGACCGTCTGCACCCATCGTATGAACCTGAGAAACCACACGGATCCAGTGAAAGATGCCGTAACTTCCAGGTAGGCGACTTGGTTTTCGCTAGGAACTTTTCAGGTGATCCGTTCTGGGTCGAAGCAACTGTGGTCCAAGTAACCGGCCCCAGATCGTACCGCGTGAAATGTCACGACGATAGAATATGGAAGCGCCATATTGATCAGCTGCGTTCAAGGCTACAGTCAGGGATCGCTGAGTCCCCTGATTTCCAAACTGAGGGGGGAGGAGATACCGAGGAAGATGATTTTGAAACAGCAGAAAGCTTAAGCGGAAGTGATGACCGCACAGAGGCAACACGTGTTGAAGGATCGGAAATGGGGGTGAGCTCGCCTCAAGGAAATGCTGAGAACATTAGCGACAACGAAAGTTTGAATGCAGAACTAGAGGCACCCTTTTCACCAGAGAACGTCCTAACCCAAGAAGACTGTAGCCAAATACCAAAAGTACAACGTAAATCAAATAGACAAACAAAACAACCGGCCTACCTCAAAGACTACGTTACCGCACCCCTTAAACGAAACCCGGGGGGGGAAGGGGTGTTGTGAATGAATAAATGTGTTTAATAAAGATTATTGAGAGCTTGAAGTAAAGTGCAGGATTCTGGCCCTGCACTTCTGATTGGCCGATAATAGCGACATCGGATTGGTCCGTTCAGGGGAATCTGATTGGCTATTAACGAGCCTCTCCTATTGGTTAACAGAGCTAGTGCTCCCTGTGTTTTCATTGGTTAAATACTTAAGACCTTGCCTATATAAAGGGGGCAGTTTCAGCCATTGAGCTGAGCTGTTTTCACTATGTTAATAAAGAGTTTGAAGTCCACTGTCACCGGCTCGTCTCCATTCTTAGCGCCCATGCTCAGAACTTAACAATAACCTTTCCCACTTGTTTCACACTTCTACTTTTTGGTTCCTGTGGCCTATCCAGGGAGGGCATAGAGGGCCAAGACAGTGTTGCTAACGGAGTAAGTTTGAGGGTTTTCACATGCTACTGTTTCCACTCCTTGATCCCTCAAATCTTCACCTCTACCTTTCTCAAAATGCTAATGGAGAGTCCAAAAGGAACCCCTCCAGGCTACAAACTACTGCAGATTCCAGAACAGTGATTCCCAAAGTGGGTGGTACAACCCCCTGGGGGCGGTGGGATGACTTAGGGGGGCTCTAAGAGGCAAGGGGGCCAGCAGGGGGCATTAAGAGGTGGCAGTGAGACATTGCAGGTGGGCCCCTCACAGGGCGCAATTCAGAGGTGGGATTCTACAGGTTCATTACTAGTTTGCAGAACTAGTAAAATGGCCCCCTGGCTGGCCTTGCTCCTCTCCACTCGATCCTCCATTCCCTGTCTGGTCAGTCCTTATGCACGCGCAACATAGCTGACAGCCAAGCGGCGTGTTGGAGAAGCGGAACAAGCAAAGCCGGAGATCAGTAATTTTCACTGCAAAGTGAAGTTTGAGGTTAAAGGAATGGGGGTTAGAGTCCAGCCGCACCAAAAAACCCACATAGCATCTGGAGGCTTTTTGCAACAAAAATTACTGACCTCCGGCTTTGCTCTGCTTCTTTAATGCACTGCTGCTAAGTTCTAGGCAACGGCCATGCAGGCTCATCCCATTGACTGCTGCACCACTCCACTCAGACTTGTTTGGGCAAGTCCGGTCAATGGGGTGGACTGCAGGGCCGGCGCCTAGAATGCAGCCACAGCAGTACATTGGAGAAGCAGAGCAAAGCCAGAGGTCAGTAAGTTTTGCTACAAAAAACCTTCAGCCACCATGTCTTTTTTTCAAAGCAGCTGCAGTCCAGCCACCCTGAAAAAAACTTGCAGGCATTTGTGGCAAGGGCGACGTGGGCTGGCGGAGAGCCCAGTGACAACAATGGTTCAACCCTGGCTTGCCTTCCCTAGCAGCTAGCTGTGGGAGGAAGGTAAAGTCAAGGCAGTGGGATGACGAAAGAGACAGTCATGGGGGAGGCAATGGGGCCTCTGAAAGGGGAAACGGGGTGATGCAGGATTAGTCTAGGCCTTTGACAGATTAGGCTACACCTGCCTGGGCAGAAAATAGGTAGATAGGATAAGGAAGGGATAGAGAGAGAGAGAATGAGAGAATGAGGCAATTATCTGTATGCTTTTTGACCAAGAAAGATCTGCTGGTTCTGTGTTGTCAAGTGCAAAGGTATCTGACTAGTCATTGTTACGATCTGTGTACATAAAACACATTTTTATTCAGATTAGTGCATTCAAATCCACATCTGTTGATGCCAGGACTAATGATCAATAAATGGCTGTCCCTTACAGTTCACTTTCTGGATGCTAAAAACTTTTCATTAATTTATCTTAGTGAGATCTACCTGTCCCATGATTTTCCAGGTCTTTATTGTTGTAGTTTGATCCCCTCTTTCTTTATCTTTAAGTGGCATCTTTGCATCCATCAATCATATAGACTAAAACATACGCAGAATGGTTACTGGACTTGGCTAGTCTAGTAAAGAGAAGGACCAGGGGAGACATGATAGCAGTCTTCCAATATTTGAGGGGCTGCCACAGAGATGAAGGGGTCAAGCTATTTTATTAAGCACCTGTAGGCTAGACAAGGAATAATGGATGGAAACTGAACAAGGAGAGATTTAACCTGAAAATAAGGAGAACTTTTCTGACAGTGAGAACAATCAACCAATGGAACAGCTTGCCCTCAGAAGTTGTGGGAGTGCCATCACTTGAGACTTTCAAGAAGAGATTGGACTGCCATTTATCAGAAATGGTGTAGGGTCTCCTGCTTGCATGGGGAGTTGGACTAGATGACCTACAAGGTCCCTTCCAACTCTGATGTATCTGTTATCTGTTAATATAGCAGATTTTTGACCTAGGGAGAGATGACAGAGCATATTGATCGTTTTCAATAACCACAAAGAACATTGGCATTCCCCAAAACTTGCAAAATGGCCCCAGTGGTTGAAATGCCACATTTGTGAAGACAACATGAAGATACTCAATTTCTTGGAAGTGTAAGATTCATTTAAATCAATGTGAACTTGGTATCTGGGCTTTCAGTTGTTTTAATGTGACACTTCTTCTATCTGATATATTCATATCATACAGCATATGAATCCTCTCTGATATCTAGTGTTTTGAATACATATTGTAATTTATGTACCTGGAACATATAACTTATTTATCCAATCACCAAACAAGGATTAAGAAGTCAGCACAGGGTGAAGTGAAATCTAAAGAGCAAAAATTCTGGTCTTTCTAAAAGTCTCATGGAACTAAATCATAATAACCATAATTCTTTGTTTTAGCTCAGGAGGTTAGTGGCAATGAGGGAAGAATTATTCTTCCTCATGACCCAAACTGAAACTGCAAAAGTTTCAATAATCCCCAATAATTCCCCATGTCACATCTTTGGTGCCTTTCTATTAAATCACAAAGTCTATGAACCTCAACTTTTTGGAACGGATTGATTTGTTGGAAATTTTGCCCCATATAACCGAATAATAGAGTTGGGACCTTGGGGGTCTAACCCCCTAGTCCAGCCCCCTGTTTAGGCAGGAAACTCTATACCTTTTCAGACAAATGGATGTTCTATCTTTTCTTAAAAACCTCCAGTGTTGGAGCACCCACTACTTTTGAAGGCAAGCCGTTCCACTGATCAATTGTTCTCATTGTTAGGAAATCTCTCCTTAGTTCTAGGCTTGTTCTCCCCTTGATTAGTTTCTATCCATTGCTTCTTGACCTGCCTTCATGTGCTTTGGAAAGTAGGTTGATTTCACCTATTGCAAGAAATAAAGAACAGTCTTCAATGTATATCTTGTTGTTTATTACATATTCTTGTTCTCTGTCTAACCCAGTGCTTCTCAATTATTTTCTGTCATGCCGCCCCTAGTAAGAATAAAACATCTCGCGCCCCCGCGTGACTATAAATAGTATCATTTGTCTATAAAATTGTTATAAGTACACCTCTGCATAACACTGTATCCTTATTAACGTATAAGAGAATAAAAAAAAGAAATATGGACCAACTCACAACAAAAAAACAGCTTTATTAACTGTAACAAAAAAGATTTAAAGTGCATCTGAAATTCAAAAATAAAATTAAATCCTTAATTAACTATAAACATTTTTTGACTGACCATGTTAAACCATATGATACTGAAAAATAAAATATAATAAAATCAAATAAAATCAATATTGATATAATAATGCATTCAAACTGATCACCAACATTAACTTAGGAGCACAATATTAAAAAAACTTTGACCTGCAAAACAAAAATATATAAAATAATTTGTGCTGATTTTTTAAAATCAAAGATGATGTCTGGATTAATGGTTACAATGAGCATGTTTTGTAATGCACAGCTTTTCGAAGCGGGGTTTGAAGCAGGACACAGCAACTCTCAGCTCCTGCTCAATTTGTAGCTGGGATCTGTATTTGCTTTTCAGAGCAGCAACAGCAGAGAAGCCAGTCTCACACAAGTAAGAAGTTGCAAATGGAAGAAGAATGTGCACAGCTCTTTGTCCTAAGAGTGGGTATTGCTTCTCCACATTCACAGTGAAGCCAAGCGCTACATACGCTTCGTCATATTTCCTTGTCTTAGCTTTTGGGAGATTTTTGTTTGTCTCTTTATCTCCGTCTCTCTCCGCCTGTCTTCTCATCCCTGTTAAATATTTTTTCATGGTGTCACTTGAGGGTAAGCTACACTTCGTGTCTACACTTCATACTCAAACTCTGTGCTGTGTGCAAAGCCCGCATGCTCAGTGCAAACAAAACTCCTACACCACCGAGCGAATGCTCCCTGCGCACACTCTGCCAATGAGAGCACCACTGCCCCCTAATGTAGTGGAAGTGCAATTGCACTTTATTCTAGGACAGTAAAAAAATCAAAATAAAAAAGCATGTTCTCCGAGGTCAAACGCGCCCCCCTTGACGGAGCCTCGCGCCCCCCAGGGGGGCGTGCCCCACTATTTGAGAAGCACTGGTCTAACCTATTCTCAGTAATAACCACTGATTAACCTATACCTAAAGTGGTTATGTCAGGAATCCATTCAACTTGCAAACTCTGCCAAAATTAAAAATTGAGCCAATATCATATAATTAAAAAAAAAACCAACAATCAAAAAACATCTACATGTGCACAGGACCATGCATACATGTGCATTCACACACACACATGTGACTAATTCTCTTATCAGCTGCTTATACCAGTGTAGAAAGACCAATGCCTTTCTAAGATTATTTTCAGATGACATGTTTATTTTCCTCTGTCATGCAAAAACCGTTTTAATAATAGATGTTCTTCAAAAATGTTTATTATGATTATAAAGAGTGTCAGAGTAAAATTTTATCACTTTAGCACAGCATCTATTTTCACATATGGAAACTAATTTAATAGAAATAGTGAAATTAAATGGGATTCAATTCCAGCCTTCTGAATACGAACACTGTATTTCATCATCATCACCCCAGTGCATAGTCAGGGAAATTGGTTATGAAAAACCACTGACAATGACAAGTAGAATTTTCATATTTAAATCAAATATGTTGTAGTCTTTTGTTAGAGGCTTAAAAATAATTGTAGGGGCCCTATGTGTCTCAGTTCACAAGGGAGGATGAAAAGCATCACAAAAGTTCTGTTAATTCCTGCCACCAATAAAACAATTGTAGCAGTGAAGCTTAAAATAAAACTGACAAAAGATTTACCTATTTCCTCCTTCCCATTTAGACTTACTTTATTGGTAGCTCTGTAGTGCAGAAACTGTATTCAACAACATTACTGGATGCAGGAAAATCCTTTCTTCCTGCCAGCACAATCTTTCCTATAAGTTTGAGGGAAAGAAGTATATAAAAATCTTTTTCTGTGTTTGTTTTAATTACTTTGTTAAGCAGTAGCCATTTTATTCAAATTTTGAAAATGCTATAAGTGGAGAGAAAATGATTATATATAACAGCAGAATCTTTCAGACTCATGGTCTTTTCTTGAAATTTGGAAATGTATCTGTGTGCTGAAAAAAACTTCCTTGGGAGAGCTTACCCATTGCAAAATGGCTGCCAAATTTTAATCTCCTTACCCAGGGATTCTCACTTTTTCTGAGCAGCTGGATACATTTGCAAACTAAGTTCTGTGCTTCAGTTACCCATGTTTTCTTTTTTACTTTCCACAAAAACTGATGAAGCTCCTTTGGGGCTCAAGTGCATTCTTGGAAGTAAAAGTGAAGCTGAAAGTTGACAGCTGGAAATTTAAAATACTGTCTTTTCAGATGCAAAATGAACAGTGATTTCTTAAGCGTAAATAATTTGGAGGGTGTGAGATATAAGACCCAAATTATTCAATACTCACAACACAGAAACAGGTGGTTCACAATTCAAAGGTTTATTAAAGAAAATAAATGTTTGCAAATGGGCCTTCAAGTCCCTTCCAAAGTGGATTGGGTATATTGAAAGGCTGTCAAAATGCCTTTCTTCTGAGGATTCGATTTTCCTGCTGGAAGAGCTCCGGTGCAAGGATACAGACAACTGCTTGAAAGCTGGATCTTTTTATTTTTCAGGAAGGCGAGAGATAGCAAGAAGTCTGCATTCCTGGGCTAGCTAGCTTTGTATGATAAGTCCCTGATTTTTTTATACCTTTTCTTCTTGTGTGTGTGTGTGCTTGTGTTTGTATTTCTTAATGTTTAAATCCTGTCAGGGGTTGTCTTCATTTCTGCTGGAGGGTAAACTCCGCGGGGTGCAGAAGGCAAACTTTGTGGGGTAGTTGGATTGGATTATTGGTTTCGTCCTAATCTTTTTTTTTTTGCTTAATAGTTTCTTATATTTGTTTTGTGACAATCTCCTGTCTGTCTCCTTTGCAATATATTTTGTGTCTTTTGTCTGTTTGTTTTGCTGATTTGGCATGTCTTGTGTTTGTAAGGGTTTTCTTTTCTTGTTTCCTTAGTTTTCTTAATTATTTGGGCTTTTGTCTAAGGGGCTTCTTTAATACCTTTTATTTGATTTCTTTTCCTATGCAAGTTTGTTTTATGGCTAGCTTGATGTTCCCTTTGGGCTTTTCCTGCTTGGGTGACACCACTGTCCTTGTGAAGTTTCCTTTCCACAGGTACAAGAAGAGCAAGCTTCCATATTCAAACAATCCATTTTATACCCCTGCACAGAACACACCATGCCTAGAGGCCCTCCCCACACACCCCCTATTCTCTATATTCAGGGGTGGGATTCAACTGGTTCTGTGAGCATGGCCTAATTTGTGGATGTGGCTTAGTGGTCATGTGACTGGCTGGGAGTGGCTTGCTGGTCATGTGACTGGCTGATTGTGGCTTGGTGGTCACATGACTGGGTGGGTCAAAAGATAGAAATTCACTTTAACAATGCTCTTAGTGCGGGGTTGGACTAGATGACCTCTGAGGTCCCTTCCAGTCCTGGATTGCTGTGCTGTTTCAAAGCATCCTCTGAAGCTGTGTCTAGTGCCAGAGTTTGTGATCCTTCCTTCCTCTCCTTTTTCTTTCCCTCCCTCCCTCCCTCTATCCATCCGTCCGTCCATCCATATCTCATTCACATTCCTTTCCCTTCCCTCTTTCTCCCTTCCCTCCCTTTCTTTCTTTTTCCTATCCTTCCCTTTCTTTTTCTTCCTTTTAAGAGAAAGAAAGAAAGAGAAAGAAAGAAAGAAAGAGAGAGAGAGAGAGAGAGAGAAAGCATCTCTATGGTATTCATGGTATATTTTCAGCTGGAACCTCTTTCTGCTTAAACCAGGGGTCCCCAAACTTGGAGTGGCAGATAGGGATGGGGGCCAGGGCCAGTGAAGGGAGGGGCAGGCGGGGGAGAATGAGGAAGGGATTTTAATGCATGTGCAGTAAAGAAAACCATTTTTTAAAAAATTGGGTTTTCTTTTACTTTGGAGCGGTGGATAGGGATGGGGGACTGGGTCAACAAAGGGAGGGGTGGATGGGGGAGAATGAGGAAGGGATTTTCACACATGCACAGTAAAAAACCCTGTTTTTTTAAAAAAACTTTTTTTTAACTTTGGAACGGTGGATAGGGGCAGGGGATGGGGCCAGTGAAGGGAGGGGCGCGTGGGGGAGAATAAGGGATTTTTGCACATGCATAGTAAAAAAAATGGTTTGGGGGCCATAGGAGTGGCAGATAGAGGCGGGGCCAACAGGGGTCAATTTCTTAGAACTACCAGTGACGTTAACAACCAGTTCTATAGAACTGGTAGAAACCCACCCCTGGGTGTGTGGGGAGGGTCTCTTAGGCATGGTGTGCTCTGTGCAGGGGTATAAAATGTATTGTTTGAATATGGAAGCTTGCTCTTCTTGTACCCAATCCACTTTGGAAGGGACTTGAAGGCCCATTTGCAAATGTCTATTTTCTTTAATAAACATTTGAATTGTGAACCAGACCTGTTTCTGTGTTGTGAGTATTGAATAATTCGGCTCATACATCTCACAATCTATAGAAAAAAAATTAAAAGAAATCCATGTATAATTCATCCATCCAGAATGATCTTGGTTTTTGGAAAACTGTATGAGTTTCTCACCCCCCTTCCTCTTACCCCAATAAGTTCATATTGGGTCTTACAATGCACAACCTAATGCCCCCTCCCCCATATTGCTGTGGATTACTTTTTTCGGGGTGGGGAGGATAACATACAAAGAAATCTGTAATTGGTCATTAAAAGAAATTTGCAAAAAGGGGGTCTTATTTCCTCATGTGCACCTGAGTGGCCCCACAAGAGCTGCTATGATATATATATCCATTGCTATGTACATTTTGCACAATTGATTTTGTCTTATGTCTGCTGATGAAAATTTTAGTAAAACCACTAATATTCAAATATATGAGTGAAGACAAGAGGAAGAACTGGAGACAATCACCAGGAGGTTTGTCAAGACATTGTTCCATATATAGATTTCTGTTAAAAGTCATGGTTGTATATAACAGCCTAGTTTTTCATCCAGCTGTTTTTTTCAAGAGCTGCAGCCATAGTTATAGGTTGCAACGTAAAGCCACTAAGTGTGCAGAGGGAGAAAGTGATGGCTCTCTTAATAAAAAAAATGTGGAAGCAGGATCAAGCAAGATGCATATAATTCTGTACAACCTGTACAGCCCCTGCCTTTATGAAACATCTTGTCCCTAAAATTCTATCCTTTTAGCCTTTTATAAGGCTTCAAAGATCTAGATTTTTCCCCATTAAATGATGGCACATTAGCACAGACTGGTACCAGGTTCTTCTCCATTTCTATCTATGAGATAAGGAAAGCTTTTAAGAAGAAAGAAATATTGAGAATATTGTATAGATGAAGTCATAAGGATCTCTGTATAATGCAGTCAAAATATATTTTGAATTCTTATTTAGTGAGTTTCCAGTGATGACCAAATCAAGTGATGACCAAATTCTCAAAACAGATTATGGTCATTACCTGAGGTTCTACTTGTATGCTTATTGTTTGATCAGGTACAGACGAGATGCGAGACTAGTGAACTTCAAGCTCTTTATTTAAGTTAAGACCTGTACAAGATCTTGGAGCCGCGGCAGCCCTTCATATAGGGAATGCTCACAGCTTGCCGGCCAATGACAGGACTTTGAATCTCCCATGATCAGCTCGGCCAATCGCGGTTGATTCTTAGAAAGCCAATCAAGGCCATTCAGTGGACCAATCGGGAAGCGGTCCGTGTGGACCAATCAGATTTCAACGTTTGGAGTATGTTAATATAAACACCCCTCCCCTCTTGGTTCAGTCCTACGCAGTGCGGTTACGTAGTTGCGTAAATAGGCGGGGCTTCGTACCTGCCTATTTGACCTGCGCAGTTCAGTTGATGTTTGGTCTTCAACCGGTTCGGACAGACTCCTTGCTGCTCTCATCTCTCCTGATGGAACCGCCTGGAAGGGTGAGCTGGGCCTACTGCGGTAGCTCCCTCCCGGTCTACTCGGGCTGGTTGAGCTGCTGGTTCCGTTGTTCCCACCTGGTCTTTCCGGGCTGGTTGAACTGGCTTGGCTGCTCCTTCCAGGTGAAGCTCCGGGTTGTTCGTCTGCTGTTGGTTCGTCGTCTACCGTTGAGTATTGCTGGTTTATTTTGGCTTGGGGGTGTTTGGTTTGTATTTTAGGGTTTTCTTTTTCTGTTTGTTTATTGCTTGAGTCCCCCCCCCCCTGGTTTCTTTATTAGTGACTTTTTGTGGTGTTTGCGAGTTGTCTTCATTGTCGGTGACTATTCTTGACCTTAATTGGTCGATGTGCCATTTCCAGCTTCTTCCATCGTCTGTTTGTAGGCGGTATGATCGGGGGCCTGTTACCTGGGTTATTTTTGCAGGAACCCAGAGCGGGTCTCCCGTGAAGTTTTTAGCATAGACTATGTCTCCTGTGTTAAATGTTCGGTGTTTGCTTGATGAGTCTGGGGGTTTTTTAGGGTTGTAGGTGGGGTGCAGTCTATCTAACTGGGACCATAATTTTCTGACCATGAGGAGTTCTGCTGGGCTTTTGTTGGTTGTTGTGTTGGGTGTTATGTGTTGTATTAATAGCAGTTTATTTATTTTTTACTGTATGTCCCCGGTTTCGATTTTTTGTATGGCATTTTTTGTGTAACGAACCATGCGTTCCGCCTGCCCGTTCACTGCTGGATGAGCGGGCGCTGTCAATGCATGTCATATGCCCCTTTCTGCCAGGAATTTTTCAAATGCCAGTGCAGTAAATTGTGGCCCGTTGTCTGATACCAGCATGTCTGGTAGGCCGTGGGTGGTGAATAGTTTGTTTAGTTTTTTGATAACGGCCTCCGTGGTGGTGGATTTCATGGCGCTTACCTCCAGCCAGTTGGAGTAAGCGTTGACTGTTATCAGGAATGTGTGCCCCTTGGCTGGTCCGGTGAAGTCTATATGGATCCTGGACCATGGTCCCCTGGGGGTTTCCCATTCCAGGATTGGGGCTGGGTCTGGTTTCCTGGCATCTCCCACGTGAGGCTACCCAAGTCTCGATTTGTTTGTCCATTCCTGGTCACCAGGCGTAACTCCTGGCCAGGGCTTTCATCTTAACTATGCCCGGGTGCCCCTCATGCAACATAGACAACACCCTCTTTTGTAGCGTTTCAGGGATCACAACCATGTCCCCCCCAAAGTATGCAACCTTTCTGTGTGAAGAGTTCATTTTGCCAGTTTCCAAAAGTCCTGAATTGTTCGCCGCTGTCATTTTCCAGCCACCCTTTTTCCACCCAGTTCAAGACCCGCGTCAACCGTTTGTCTTTATTAGTCTCTCGGGCAATGTCTGATGCGGTCAGGGGTGGGTTGGGTAGTGTTTCTATGTGTAGCATTGCTGTTGTGGGTGCCGGATCATCCTCCAGGTCAGGCGGGGGTGAGCGGCTCAATTCATCTGCATGCGTGATGTTCTTCCTGGGTCGGTGTGCCAGCTGGTAGGAGTAGGTGGCAAGGTACTCGGACCACCTTGTCATCCTTGGTGATAGAATGTTCGGGGTGGCCTTGTTCCCTGCCAGTATCCCCAGCAGCGGCTTGAGATCGGTGATGGTTGAAAAGGTCCTACCATATAGGTATTCATGGAACCTTTTCACTCCGGCGATGACTGCTAGGGCCTCCTTGTCCAGCTGGCTGTAGTTTCTCTCCGGCTTGGATAGCATCCTCGAGAAGAAAGCGATGTGTGCTTCTCTTCCGTCCAGCAGCATGTGGCTGAGGATGGCTTCAATGCCAAAGGGTGACGCATCGCAGGTCATGGCTAATGGCAGAGTCTCGCTGTATTGGATGAGAACTGCGTCTGATGTTAGCAGTTTTTTTGTCTGTTTGAATGCATTTTCCTCCCACTTCCCCCAGGCCCAAGTGGCTGTTTTGTCCAGCAGCCTATGGAGGGGTTCCGCTACTGTCGCCTTCTGGGGCAGGAAAACATTGTAAAAGTTAATGAGGCCAAGAAAAGCCTGCAGTTCAGTCTTATTCCTAGGTCTAGGGGCTTCTCTGATGGCTTTGAGCTTTTTTTCCGTGGGGTGGATTCTGTTTTTGTCTAGGAGTTACCCCAGGAATTCAACTTTCTCAGTGCAAAGTTGACATTTTTCCTTTTTAACTTTTAGTCCGGTATCTTTGAATTTTTGCAAGACCTCCCTTAGGCGGCTTTCTAATTGGGTTTTATTTGTAGCTGACATCAGTACATCATTGAAATAGGGAACCACCCCTTTTATTCCTAGTAAAAGTCTTTCCATCAGGCTCTGAAAGACCCCGGGTGCCACGCTGACTCTGAATTGGAGCCGTTTGCACCAGAATGCCCCTCGGTGGGTGACGATGGTCTGCACCTCCGCGGTCTCGGCATCGACTGGCAGCTGCTGATATGCCTGCACCAGATCGAGTTTTGCGAAGACCTTACCTCCCCCCAGTGAGTGCAGAAGGTGCTGTACCACTGGGACGGGGTAGGCACTTGGCTGCAATGCATGGTTGAGGGTGGCCTTGTAGTCACCACAGATTCTTATGGACTCATCTGGCTTGATTGGGGTGACTATGGGAGTTTCCCACCCAGCATGGTCTATAGGCTCTAAAACCCCTTGTGCGATGAGCTTGTCTAACTGCTCATCGATTTTGGGCTTGAGAGCAAATGGCACTCGCCGTGGCTTAAGGCGGATTGGGGCAATGTTTGAGTTTAGGCTGAAAGATATTGGGGACCCCCGGTACTTTAAAGACCTCCTGGAAGTCCCTCATGAGCATTTCCTCCCAGTCCACCTCGGCGACGTGGTTGATGCCCATCACCTCATCACCCCAATGGCGCGAACCATTGTAGTCCTAGCAGGCTTGGGCAGTCTTTGTTCATGATGGTGAGTGGAAGTATCTCTGTGCACCCCTTGAAGGATATTTTAAAATGCCCAATCCCGGCCATGGGGATGCGGTTTCCCTGATAGTCTTTCAGGGTCAGCTTCTGGCTTTCTAGATCGCCCCTGTGGATGGTAGGCACCAGACGCTTGATTGTGCTCCAGGAGACCATGGAGAGGTAGGATCCGGATGGCTCCATCATGCATGGCTGGTCTTTGATGCCTACCTCCACATGCATTTTTCGGGCATCGAGGGTTGTTGAGTGCCCGATGACGACCGTCTGATGGGTCTCTTCTTTTCACCTGGCCTTGCTGAACCGCTTATTCCGCCTGTCCCAGCTCCATCGGTTCTCGGTGTGATGGTCTCTGGTCCTGGGGGGGTGCCTTATCATCAGGGGCTGCCATCTCGTCGCCAAGGGCTGTGGTTCCTCTTGTTCCGGCACACCTTGGCGATGTGCCCCCGTTTGTCACAGTGCTGACAGATGGCATCGAGGAACCGGCATTCAGAGCATGGATGGTCGCCCCCACACCCGGTGCACTGGAACCCCAACTTACGACCTCACCGCTCTTGCCGGTCTCGTTCCACCTGCAGCCAGTGGATCTCCTCCTCCTTGTCCTCGGTATCTGAGAAGGAATCGAGGTCTCCGTGGTGCGTGGTGGTGGTCTTGTGGTTGGCCTCTGGTCGTGCTTCCGGGGTTGGTGCCATCTGCGTGGTCATCGGTCGGTCTGCTGCATGCATCTGCCACATCCGGGCTGCGGACTGCTTGGTGGCTTGGCGATGGCCTCGGTGACTGAGATGTCTGTCCTTGCCATCAGCTGGCTCTGGAGGATGGGGTCCCTGAGCCCGAGGACCACACGGTCTCATAGGGCCTCGTCCATGTTGGTGAAGCCGCACATGCCCCCGAGGTCCCTCAACATGGCCACAAAATTGCTGATGCTCTTGCCCTCCTTCTGGTCCTGATAGAACTCGTGCCTTCTGATGAGGTTGGCCATGGCGGGGGCATGGTGGTGCCGCAGCAACAGTTCGAGGTCGGCCCAGTCCATCTCCTTCACCTCGGCGGGTTTGGCTAGGGCTTTAGCCATTTTGAACACTGCGGGCCCGCAGTGTGTCAGGAACACGGCCCTTTTTTTCTGTCCATTGGCATCCTTTAGATTGCTGCTCTCGAGGAACATTAGGAATTGGTCAATGTATGATTCCCAATCCTCGGCAGTCTGGTCGAAGGATGCGGGTGGTGAGGTGTTGCCGGCCATCTTGTCTGGATTTCGGCATCGATTCACCACGTGCTTCGTTGGTCTTGGTGTCTCACCATCCCACCTTCATCGCCAGTGTTTGATCGGGTACAGACGAGATGCGAGACTAGTGAACTTCAAGCTCTTTATTTAAGTTAAGACCTGTACAAGATCTTGGAGCTGTGGCAGCCCTTCATATAAGGAATGCTCGTGGCTTGCTGGCCAATGACAGGGCTTTGAATCTCCCATGATCGGCTCGGGCAATTGTGGTTGATTCTTAGAAAGCCAATCACGGCCTTTCAATGGACCAATCGGGAAGCGGTCCATGTGGACCAATCAGATTTCAACGTTTGGAGTATGTTAATATAGAACACTTATCCCTCCCAAGTTCCCTGAAAACTGATGGCCCAAAGATTGTATAAGGTCCCCCAGATGTTGTTGAATTATGTCTTCAAGGATCTCTTGATACTGACCATGTTGGCTGCAGGCTGCTGGGAACTGTTGTGCAACAGATCTAGAATACTGCATCCAAGCTTGAATTCAACAAGGCTTATATAGGACAATCATATTCAGAACTGCCAAAATAGGTGAAATATCAGGACACATTATGCTCCCAGATGAAACTATTACTCTGCAATTATCCCACTTTACTCACAGAATGTAAGTTCTGGTTTGGCCATCATTTTCTCAACCTCCTATCTTTTCCCAGTACTAATTGTGTCATTTTTTTCAGATAAAATTGTTAAATTTGCTGAGAAGAAAAAGACAACAATTATGTACAATACCTTTTAAGTGATAGTGGAAGCATTTATGTTTTGAAATGTTTACTCGATATGAAGCATCTTTTATTCTAATTCTCAAGGTTATACTTATATGTAACATCTTAGAAAATAACTTTATCATTTTTACATGTAATGTTCTAACTAATTTTGAATTATTTGTTTTTTTCATAACAAATCATCAAGCAGAAACAAATAGGCTTTTCTAAGCTTCCCCACTTTTTTCCCCGTTTGTTCCCTTGGGTCTGAAATAGATTCAAAATTGTCCCTGGTGGGAAATATGAGCTAACATCTCTTTATTTTTTAAAAAATAATTCAGAGATATCTGGATGCTGCCAAAAACCAAAAGAGGTGTTCTTGTATTTTGTACTATCTCCATGGTTACTTTTTCAACATCTTGAAACTGGCCTGCAATTGTCACCTAAAAGAAAAAAAAGGTTCATTAAAGAAATGTAAGAAAATAACCGAGAAATATCTTTCAGTTAAATCACTGAAAAAATGAGATACAGCATGATTGAATGATTAATGTGTTTGACTAGGATCCATCAGACTCAGGAAAAACAGATTTTAAATTTAATAGACAAATAATAAATGTCTGGAAAATGCAAGTAAATAAATTTAACCCCTTTTGACCTTGAGTATAATGGCAATGTTTTATTCAACATGCCTTTTGCCTATGAATATCTGATTAATAAAATGTTACATTTTACAGGTTTTATTTTATGTATTTAAAACATTTGTATAGCCACCCATCTTTCAACCAACTCTGGATGACTCCCTTTCAAAAATTAAAAGATACATTAAATCATTTTATAAAATATAAAGCTCAACCAATTAAAACATACAAGATCAGAAACAATAAAAACCTGGTGCTAGTCTTTGCTAAAGTGCCATCATCTAATTTCCCAATGCTTGGTGGGTGGGGGATATCAGGTTTTTAAAGCCTTATAGAAGGCTGTAAAAGAAGGATGGAGGCCTGCTGAACTTTAGGAGCGAAGTTTTCCATAGGGCAGAGGCTGTACAGGTTGTACAGAGTTAAATACATCTTGTCTGACCGTGTTTCCTCATTTTTTCTTGTTTAAGAGAGCCATCACTCACTTGAACAAAGAAAGAAAGCACACTCAGTGGCTTTACATTGCAACCTATAAAATGCAGCTATTGGAAAAAACAGCTGGATGAAAAACCAGGCTCTTATGATATGACCACTGCATTCAATAGAAATCTATACGTAGAAGAATGTCTTGACAACCTCCTTATTAACACTCAGCTTTACTGCAGAATATTCACATGCATAGAGACAACAATGAGGTAGTAAAACAGTTTATGTTTCTGCCGAGCTGCGTGGAGTGCATGTTATTCATAGAGCTGCTGTATTTCAAAAGGCTGCATAATGACTGATGATTTTTAACCCCCTCTGCTGCCTAGCCAGAGAGGACTGGTTAGATATTGTGTTTCCAATTTCTTTTCAATATTACAGGACTGCACAGCTTTATACAGAATTTCTATGCGTGCTGAGGGATCAAGGTCCCACACAGCGAAAAAGCCCATTTGGATGCTTTCACATAGAAAACTGGTTTAATAATCAGATTTTTTTTTCTGGAGTCTTTCTTTTTAGACAGTCACTGTTCTTCAACATAATACAACCTTCACAAGCGTCCAGTTGTCTGCAGAATGGTGGGGAAGACTTTCAAAACACGTTTCTGTCACTGATGGGACTGCACATGTGAGAAAGGCAGCTAGAATTGTCACCAGATTCTTGTGGGAAGTTAATATTTCAGGCTGAGAAAATAATATTGGAAGATAATCCTTTTCTCAAATAAAACTCTTAAATATCTAAGTTATGCTGGGAAAAATCTGTTATCTTTAAAAGTAATACATATTTGAATGTAGATAAGTATTATTTTAGTGGTAGGTGTGCAATTCATTTGCAAGCTATTTAAATACGCTGACAACTCCCCAATACTCTTGATAGATTCAAGATTAGTGTGATTATTAGTGTATGGGTGTCTCACTTGAATCCATTCTCAATATTGGCTTGAAATATAGGAATGTGAACAGCATTCCATGCTTATATTCCTACAGTCCACAGAACAGTCAGTTTTAAATGGTCAGTGCATGCACTGAAATGCACATCAGTGGACAGGCTGATAGGATATGACGTGTCAGGCTATTAGCAGTGGCAGCAGAAAGATTAAAAAGAACAGACAGTCCTGGAAAAAGTGGAGAGGCCAGCTGGGAGATGCAAAAGGTGGGAATGACAAGCAACAGCCTTGCCCTATTCAATTTTGTTCCATCTAAAATATAGAGCAACTAAAATGTTCCGGGTTTTGCTTTTGTGACTTTGGTTGACCTGCTGAGTTGAACTAAACAAACCTCTAGAAAGTGATGATTTCTAATTGTTTCATACTCTTACCACCATCCATCATTGATTATGATCTGAAATTTGTTTTCTTCTGTTGCTAATCCATATCCTATCTCTTTGCTGGACTCTGCTGGTCTGGGAATTGAATGCATTCTTAACTTCCTGAAATGATCACAATACTGCAGGTCTGATGCCATATTTTATAGCTGAAAATATATTGCTGAGCACTATGCAATTTTGTCTGTTTTTTAATTATGATAAACATTTGGTTCTTAGGCATATGAATACAGTTAATTTCACTTTCATGGTAACTAGTGTTTTTTGGTAATTGGCTAGGTTATATTGAAACAGTTTTTTAAAAACTGAATAGAAACATATTTTTTAATCAGTTAACTTTTTATCTCTTTCAAAAATATGCATTCTTAGATATTCAATAGCTTTTTAAAAAATAAACTTATGTTGGATTTGAAGAGTGAGGAACATTTTTCTGCTGCACTGTATGTGTCCATTCATATTGCATAAAGTAATTAAAGCTAATTTATTTATTTTAATATAGAAAAGCATTTATTGTAGAACTTGGAAAACATTTTCTAAACACTTGAATGTGCATACATAATGTTGCTGTTTTCAATTAGTCCTGGAAGTTTAACCTGCAACCCGAAATTAACTTTTTAACAGACTTGTATTTTTGTTTGTAAAATTTATGAAGAATAGAGAATATCCATGGAAAAATGTCATTTATCTGACTGTAAAATAACTACTTTATAAATTAATTGTATACACAACTTCTCTGTCTCACTACCAACATATATAATAGATGAATGTACATAGATGAATTGATTTTTGTCCCATTTCAGATCTGACTCTACATAGTTTACTATATTTAATAAACAAGACACAGAAATATGCACAAGCAATAATAGGGCCAGTTTGGTCCAAGCTATAGAAAACAACAAACTGTGACTTCAAGTTTCACTTTTGCTGTGAAAGTCAATTGGGTGACTTTGGGCCAGTCTCCTTCTTACTGCTCAATCCACCTCATAGGGTTGTTGTGGGGAAAATAGGAGGAAGGCATATTGGATATGTTCATTGCCTTGAGCTATTTGTAAAAAATAATAAACCTGGGATACAAATAAATAAACAAACAAAGCAATAAATAAACACATACAATATATGTTAATCCAACCCTTACGGTGCGATGTTTTTCTTACAACTGTCTCTAAAATCCAAAGGTCTTAAATTTCTGGAAGGTAATAAGAGCAAGAGTCATTTTCACCACTGGCAACAGCTGTTTTATAAGAAGGGAAACTCCACAAGAATCCTGGTGTGACTGTAGCTCTTTATACTGATACATCCAACAGTTATCAAAACAGTGAAGTGCAAACCGGTCCTCCTTCACAAAAGAGGCAAGGTCTAATTTACTACACGTAGTCCTTGACTTACGACCACAACTGTGCCCACAATTTATGTTGCCAAGTGAGAAATTTGTTGAGTTTTGTTTGTCCCATTTTACAACTTTTCTTGCTACATTTGTTAAATGAGTTACTGCAGTTGTTAAGTTCGTAACATGGTTGTTAAGTGAATCTGGCTTCCTCATTGACTTTGCTTGTCAGAAGGTTGCAAAAGGGGATCACATGACCACGGAACACTGCAACTGTCTTAAATATGAACCAGTTGTCAAGCATCAGAATTCAAATCACATGTCCTTAGGGGTCCTGAAAATGATCATAAGTGTGAAAAATGGACAAAAGTAACATTTTTCAGTGCCGTTGTAATTTCGAATGGTCACTAAATGAACTTCTGTAAGTCAAGGTCTACCTGTACATTGAAAAAGCAGGACAATTGTTTCTTCCCTCAGTTGCTTGGATACAGGACTCTCATTTGAAGGTGGGGGGCTTGCTATAATTCTTATATTATAATCTCAACATTAATTCCTTGGATTAATGATTTCAGTCTAGAATCAAAGTTCTGTTTTGACTTCTGAGGATATAGTACCAGCTAATAAATCCTTCTCCCACCAAATCTGCTCTGCTTCTGACTTCCTAGCTGAATGGATGAGATCTGCAAATACCATATACCCCTCTGGGGCATCAATGCCCATATCCTCTGCTTAACTTGGTTGTCTGGTGGCATGTTGCTTGCCTTAGTTCCCTTAATATGAATGACAATGCAACCAATGAATGACAATGCAACCACCAAGAAAAGTATGTGCACTGTCAATCCAAGATGCCCCCTTCTACTGAATATGTCCTTCAATGAGATTTATTTCCTGGTAGATGTACAAGATGAAGCCTTCACTTTTCCCTGCAATATATGTGGCACCACTACTGCAACTCAGTCCACAGTAAAGTGCTGCTAGAGTTGAATCCCAGAAAGCAGAAGCACTTTGTGAATATTTCTTATTCCCAGCTCAAGAGTCATCATTCCATAATCACTGGTTATATATGTTACTGGGCTCTCTATATCCTTTTTATGAATTTTTTTTCTACTTTTGAAATTTTAGAAATTGTTCTGCTTTTTCTCATATCATGTGGTTGAGTGTGAGTGGTGCAATTTTAGCTACATAAGCAGGAATATTCTTCTTTAAACCAATGGTGTAGGATGCTTCTCTCTTTTTACTATTTTTAAACATTTTTCTCTTTTTACTATTTTTAAACATTTTCTTTCTTTCTGCACAGTAGGCTACTGAAGATTGGATAGATTATACTTTCCTCTGGATTGTGTTCTCAATTTTAGGCAGCCAAATTGTTCATTCTTGGTATATATCACAAAGGCAGACATTTATCTCATTGATTTCATAAAAGAATGCAATATGTTTTAGTACCCAGTTTGCTTAAGTATCTTCAGTGTGGCTTACAATGTGATTCTATTTCCAAAACCATAGATTATATTTTGCAGTACAGGTGGGTTAGTTGTAATTTTGTACAAAGTTTAGAAAGGTCCATCTCTGTGTTTACCTCTAGAAATGTTCCCATAGTCTCCAAAAACTGAAACTATTAAGGTATGAGACTGGAATCAGGGAGATCCAGATTCTAGTCCACTCTCAACCAATGGAAACTCGCTGGATTACTTTGGGTTAGTCAATCTCTCTCAACTCAACTGTAAAGTTGTTGATATGGGGGAAAAGGATGAGGATGAGCTCCTGAACAAACATCAAGTTACAAAGCTAGTCGCACCTCTACCAAAAGTATACACTCTTGTTTAAGAACAAGTAAATGGTTTTCAGATTCAGATTATGATTCAAAATCTAGGTTTTGAAAAAAATGTTGCAGTTATCAATTTGACAAGTTTTAATGTCTTCAGTTGAATCCACCCAACACTGCAGTTGGTAGAATAATTCATGCAATTCCTCAAATTAGGTTCTGATATAGTACATTGGCCCATTGCAAGGATGTAGCCTTTTGAAGTCTTTGATATAAGCCTCTGTGTATTATTATTTATTAAAGCATTTTTAACTATCCTGATTGTTAGATAGCAGGTAGAGAGAAGAGGCAGGACACCAGGCATAGTGAAACAGCTCTTTATTTCAGCTCTGGTAAAAAAACTCAAATGATATCCACTTAATGATATACCAACTAAATGATATCCACTTACTCATCAAAGATGCCATTGAACGTGAACGGAAATGTCCAAACGCTATTTTATTTGGTCTTGATGACACCAACAATTTGGATGATATCACTAAGGTTCGCAACTCCATAAACAACTCTCATACATCAAACATCTCCCCTGATGACATCACTGAAATTTCCAAAGATGGCCCTGAGTACAAGTACAATGACGGCTCGGTGGCCCCACGATTTTGTAGAGTCGTTTGCAAAAATGAGTCCAATAAATGTATATTCATTTATACAACAAATTCCATTGCTAAAACCAACCCCAACCATAAAAAAATTCACTCACAGTCCGACTTATCCATACTGCAAAGAATTCGCTCCCATGATCTCTGCACAGAACTCAAAAGACGTCAAGAGAGGATGATACATACATTGATTACCATGCTGAATGTATCAAAAAAGGTACCACAATCCACATCCTCACAACCACCCCTCCATCAACTAATCCACCATCACCCAAAACTAGGCACGCATACCCTAACTTCCTCAATACCAACTACTACTGACCTTAAATGTAAGCTACTTTACGCAAGAAGCCTCATAAAAAAATACCTGAATTCCTCCTCTTATTAAATATGACTAAATACGTTATATTTGTCTGTAAAACATGGCTGAATACATCCATCCCTGAATCCATGACCACAGTAATAGACACAGTAATAGAATGTACCAATCTGACCATGAAATCCGTAGAGGAGGTGGTGTTGCTATCTTCGATAAAAAGTATTCAAGTTACCCAGGAACTTGCTCTTCCTGAGATCATCGTCTGCGAATTGTCCTTAAATATCACACTTTGCTTCTTATTATCTTACAGAGCCCCCGATTATGACATTGTACATGCATCCTCCTCCCCACATACTCCTATCTTTCTTGGTGACCTCAATTTACCTCTTATTAATTGGACCCAAAACAAATATACAACTGAACCCATACACTAAATCTTGTACAATGCTGTAACTAATCTGGGACTTGAGCAACTAGTAACCAACACTAGACTTAACTGCCTCGATCTCATCTTCTGCAATAGTTTGAACTCAATTTATGGGCTACATATAAAAGAGCCCTTTTCTAACAGTGACCACAGCATGATTGACTTTTGTCTCAACATATGTCCTCACAAAATAATCATAATGATGAGATCCCCAACTATAACTTTAAAAAAGCCAACTATGATCTCATAGACATTGACCTCTCATCTCTTGATTGGCAAATTCTATTCACTGGATGCAATACTGCTGAAGACCATTACAACATTTTTACTTGAAGTCAAAAGTCATCAAACTAAACATACCACTAATAATCCCCAAAATCAGAAAAAACAAATTAACCATAACAATAAGGAAGCTCCAATCCAAAAATAAACCCCTTTGACAGAAAAACAAATCTGGCCACGTTGCCAATTTTAAAAAACACTATAAAAACTTATGCCACCAGATAAAGACTGAAGGCACCAATTATCACATTAAGCAAGAGGAAAACCTTCTATGCACGTTCCACCCATGCTTTCTATAATTTTGTAAACAACAGACTTAAAGACTCAAGATCCATCCCATCCCTAAAAGGACCTAACTATACTGTCTTTACTAGATTGTAACAATGTGAAACCATTAAAGCCAACCTCTTTAACACATTCTTCGGCTCAGTCTTTGTAAACAACAATGGCTCATGCCCAATATTTCATAGTCGAACCACAGACAATTACAATGACCCAATATATATCGATTTTACAGAAGATAATGTCGAAAAAAGCACTACAAAATCTAAAACCATCTCTATTTATTGGACCCAACAGACTATGTGCCTACTTCTTAAAAAAGCTTTCCACTGCCATAGCAGAACCTCTAAGCATAATCTTTGAAAAATCTTTCAGGACCAGCTCCTTCCCAACCCTATGGTCACTAGCCATGGTCATCCCTGTAAACACTGGTCTTTTCCTCTTCAACCGAACAGAATGAACTTCTGAAAGCTAGCTACTTCAAAATGAATTCTTTATTGAAAGTAAGTGATCCCAGTACTAGCCAAAGCAGAATCTAAGATGCTTCCAGTCATACAGTAATAGATAGGAGTTAGAACCCCTTCCCTTATTCTGATGTGGATTTAGTCAAACAAAGAACCAACATGTTAATTTCCCCTTTTCTGGGAATGTATCTCAGAAGACTTTCCCAGGGAGTATCCTCCAGAGCTGGATTTTTTATGGTCCCTTCTCCTCTTGCCATCTCTCCAAGAGGTGACAAGTTTCCAGACATCTGGCTCCAGTCCTCCAGTTGTATATCATGTGCAAGTTATACAGATTCAATATAAGATTTATCAGGTTACATCAAAAAGGATTACTTGTACAAACTTCCCCCCTTCTTCTTCCATTGAAGAATGGCAGATACACAGATCTGACAAACTGCCCTCCTCAAAAATTTGAATAATCCACCTGGAAGACATAAAACATGTGTTACTTTTACAACTTAGGATGGTTTGTGAAGGTATTTCAGGTGGAACTTCTGTAGTAATGTGGGTGCTTTTACATGTCGTTTGGCTACCCACTCATTTTCTGAGGAAGGAAGGTATTTCCAAGCTACTAAATATTGTGTTGATCAGTTACAACCCAAATGACAGTGCACGAATCAAGGGTATATTTAATTTCAAAATGTTGTTTCCCATGTACCATAAGGGGAGTTGGAGGTGTGTGTGTGGGGTGTCTAAGGTTTGAAATGATCTCTGGTTTGAGTAGGCTACAGTGAAATACTAGATGAACCTGTCTAAGTGTTTTGGGAAGTAGAAGCTCTACCATAATAGGGTTAATAATTCTGGAGATGGAAAATGGCCCAATAAATTTAGGTCCCAGTTTCTTAGAGGGTTGTAATGATTTTAGGAATTTTGTGGACAAATATACGCAGTCCCCAACTTTGAATGGTTTAGGATCACAGTGTTTTTTGTCTGCTTGAGCTTTAAAAACTGCACTAGCCTCTTGTAAGGCTAGTCTGACCACTGGCCAAATAGCTTGCAAATTATTAATCCACTCCTTAAGGGAGGGAATTTCAGGTTCCTTGGTGTGTAGTTCTGGCATGGGGTTGAATTCTTGGCCTGTGGCTACCTGGAGTGGGGTGAAAACCAGTGCTGCTGTGAACCGAGTTGTATGCTACCTCTGCAAAAGGAAGAAGGTCAGTCCAATTGTCCTGTTGGTAATTAATAAAGCATCTTAAATATTGTTCGAATATGCTGTTTGATCATTCTGCTCCGCCATTAGTCTGCGGGTGATTTCATGATGACAACCCCTGGGTGGAGCCTAATAGGTTTAAAAATGCCCACCAAAATGTGGATGTGAATTGTACACCCCTATCTGAGATAATCCATTGGGGAGCTCCATGAAGGCGATAAATGTGCATTAAAAACATCTTTGCCAAGGCTTTGGCTGTTGGGATCTTTTGGCATGGTACAAAATGAACCTGTTTTGAAAAAAGATCAGTTACAACCCAAATGACAGTATTTCCTACACTTTCAGGGGAGCTCCACTATAAAGTCCATAGAGATCTCTTTCCAGGGTGCTGAAGGTTCTGCCACTGTTTGTAAAAGTCGTTTCATGAGGTTCATCCTCTGGCTGGCAGGGACGTAAAGTTTGTTTTCTATCCAGGCTAGACCATCTTTGAGTAAGCAAATGTTTTTGTTAGCCTGGAGCCAGTCGTCCTTAAGTAGTGCCTCCTTAAATATTGAAGTTTTTGCATTGTCAGTCAGTGATTCTTTCTTCTCTTGTGCCGGGGTGATTACTTTGGCTGCAAGTTGGGTTGGTTGGATCATGGGTTTTATAACTTTAATCTTTTTGGGGTTTCCTGGACAGGGCATCTGCCAAGAAATTTCTCCCCCCGGAAGATATTTGAGAGTGAAATTAAACAGTTTAAAGTATTGAGCCCACCTTACTTGTTTTTCTGGGAGTTTCCATGGAGTTTTCAGGGCTTCTAGATTTTTATGATTAGTCCAGACTTCAAAGGGGATTTGAATCCTTTCTAGAAAATGTCTCCATGTGAGGAATGCCCATCGCACAGCATATGCCTCTTTCTCCCATATGGCCCATCTTTGCTCGGTTCCTTTCAGTTTCTTGGAAGTATAAGCACATGGTTGTAACTGTCCATTCTCTTGGAGTAGAACTGCTCCAACTGCTACATCGCCAGCTTCTGCTTGGATGACAAATGGTTGTTTAGGGTCTGTGTGTTTCAAGATTGGTTCTGCTGAAAACAGACGTTTGAGTTTTTTGAATGCCGCTTGGCATTCCATTGTCCAAATAAGGGGTTGCCTTAGTTTGGGTTTCTCCCTGCCTTTCATTTTTAACAAGTCCGTGATGGGGAGGGCGATATTCACAAAAGCTGGAATGAACTGAAGGTAAAAGTTTGCAAAACCCAGGAAGCTCTGCAGTTGTTTGCGAGTATGGGGTGGCTCCCAATCGATGACAGCTTTTACTTTTTTTTTTTTTGAAAAAAAGTTTTTATTAATTTTCTACAAACAAACAAGACAAACAAAACATAAAAACATCAACTCTTATATGTACATCCAGTGTGTCAGTTGGTTCATCATTTTTGTGCATTCATTCTGTAGTCTCAAATTACAATTACATTACATAACAACTCATATTGTCAATCCAAATTTATATATCCTAATATCACTAAAAAAAGAAGTTTTTGACTATATTTTTAATCATTCATGCTTAATGAGCTAACAATACTTTAAGCCAGTTTACTCTATAACAAATCATCTAGTCATATCAAATCAATCCTAAAAAATCCTTTATAAATATAATATCAAATAGCAAAATAATAGCAAAATAAAGATATTCCTTACTATCTAGCATTCTAAATATTCTATTATCGTATTTTATCAAAGATACCTAAAGAGACTGAAGAAATGCTAGAAAGCAATATAACAATGATGGAACTAAATGAAGCATTTAAGAGACAAAATAATGGGAAAGCTCCGGGCCCAGATGGGCTTCCAGTAGAATTCTATAAAACATTTCAAGAACTATTGAGCATCCCATTGTTAGAAGTTATGAATGAAGTTATGTTAAAAAAGATGATACCTAAAACATGGTCAGAGGCTTATATTACACTTATACCAAAGGAAGAGACTGACCCATTGCAAATTAAGAATTATAGACCTATTTCTTTACTGAATGCAGACTATAAAATCTTTGCTTCAATTTTAGCAGAAAGACTTAAAAAATATTTAAACAATTTTATCCACTCAGATCAAAATGGATTTCTGCCAAAGAGACAAATTAGAGACAATATGAGAGTAATCTTGGATACTTTGGAATATTATGAGGCTCATCCTGAAAAACAAATGGCTTTGATATTCTTAGATGCTCAAAAAGCATTTGACAACGTGAATTGGAGATTTATGTTATTATTATTGGAGCAGATGGGTTTTGCCAAAAAATTTATTCAAGCAATAGAAGCTATATACAATAAACAGACAGCAAGGGTAATGATGGAGGGGGAACTTACAGATCTTATTAATATAAGAAAAGGCACAAGACAAGGATGCCCCCTATCTCCCTTGCTATTTGTGTTGACCTTGGAAGTCTTGAATAGAAATATTAGGGATGATAAAAGCATAAAAGGAATGAAAATTAAGAAGGAAGAATATAAGCTACAAGCTTTTGCTGATGATTTAGCTTTTATTTTGGAAAATCCGATTGAAACAGCTCCAAAGTTACTGGAAAGGATAGAGTCATATGGGGAGGTGGCTGGTTTGAAAATAAACAAAGATAAAACAAAGATTTTGACAAAGAATATGTTATTGAGACAGAGAGAAGAATTGGCAGATCTTTTGAAAATTCAAGTTACAAATAAGGTTAAGTATTTGGGGATATATTTGACAACAAGATGTAGCACATTAAAGGAGGATAATTATATTAAACTTAAACAACAGATAGCTACAGATTTGAAGAAGTGGGAAAACTTGCAATTGTCATTAATAGGGAGAATTTCAACAATCAAGATGAATATCTTACCTAGAATATTATTTTTGTTTCAAACAATACCAATAAGGCTTGGAAAAGACTATTTTGAAGATCTAAATAAAATTATGTTGAAGTTTATATGGCAAGGTAAAAAAGCGAGAATAAAGCTAAAGCTTTTGCAAGATGCTAGAATTAGAGGAGGTTTTGGTCTGCCTAATTGGGAATTGTATTATCAAGCTGCAAATTTGATGTGGGTCAAAGAATGGATAACATTAAGGAAACATAGGTTGTTGACATTAGAAGGGCATGATTTGCTGTTGGGTTGGCATGCTTTCTTATGGTATAAGGGAACTAAAACACAGGGTTATTTTAGAAGACATTATGTACGGGAGTCTTTGTGGTTAAATTGGGAGAAGATAAAAAGACAATGTTATTTGAAAATTCCAGTTTGGTTATCGACCATTGAAGCATTTTCCTATCCTATAATTTACAAGAGGGAACAAACAGTTAGATATGGGGAACTTTTGGATGAAAAGGGTGAACTTAAATCGATCCAAAACTTAGAAGAACAAGGTATAAGGATGAATTGGTTTTCATATGCACAAATACACTCAAGGTATGATGAAGATTCTAAAACGGAGGGATTTTATGATAAGCAGACTGATTTAGATAAGATTTTGATGGGTACTGATGAGAAGGTGATTAAAAAATTATATGGTTATTTACTGGGAATGAAATTAGAGGAAGAACAAGTTAAAGAAACTATGATTGTTTGGGGGAAGAATTTTGGATATGGGATTGATTTGGAGAAATGGCAGAAATTGTGGTCTCAAAATTATAAAATGACAATGTCAACAGCATATAAAGAAAACTTGTATAAGATGTTTTACAGGTGGCACTTTCCCCCGACAAGAATAGCAAGAATGTTTAAGAACAAATCTGAAAAATGCTGGAAATGTCATCAGATACCCGGCTCGTATTACCATATGTGGTGGACTTGTGAGGATGCTAGAAAATATTGGACTATAATTCGCATGTGGTTGGAAAAAATGATAAAGAAACATATTGATTTGAAACCAGAGATCTTCTTATTGGGAATTTTACCTGATATATATAGTAAAGATTTGAAATACCTGATTGTAAATGTATTAACAGCGGCCAGGATTGTATTTGCTAAAAATTGGAAGAATGAGAAAATACCATTACAGGAAGAAATTATTAAGAAAATATTGGAATGTGCTGAGATGAGTAGATTGACATTTGAAATTAGAGAGCAAGAGGATAAACAATTTTATGAAATTTGGGATCTTTTTTATAAATGGCTGGATGACAGCTTTTACTTTTTGTGGGTCCATCTCTATTCCCTCGTGGAATATTCTATATCCCAGGTAGTCAATTTTTTCTTAATGGAACTCACATTTAGAAAGTTTTGCATATAGTTTGGCATTTTGGAGTTTTGGGAGAACTGCTTGGAGTAACTTGATGTGTTCTTCTTTTGTTCGGTGTAGATTAAAATATCATCGAGATAAACAAGAACCCCTTTGTACAAAAAATCATGGAGAGTCTCATTAAATAATTGCATGAACATGGCAGGTGCTCCTTGTAGTCTAAAAGGGAGCACTTTAAATTGGTAGCATCCCAGTGGGGTGTTAAAAGCCGCCTTCCGCTCATTCCCTTCCCATATTCTGATGCGGTAGTATGCCTCTCGTAGGTCTAACTTTGAAAAAAAAATTCTTTAGAGAGGTGAGGTAACATGTCCTTCATGGGGGGGAGTGGCTACATATTCTCCACACTGATGGTATTTAAATTTCTGTAATCCATACATGCAAAGAGCCATCCTTTTCGTGGAATAATACTGGGGCTGCTATTTTTGGTCGGGTAGGTTTGATGAAACCCCTTTTTAGATTTTTATTGATAAATGGTCTGAGTTCTTTTAGTTCTCTGGGGAACATGCAATACATTTTTAGTTTTGGAAGTTTAGCCTCTGGTAGGATTTCAATGGCGCAGTCTGTGGCATGATAGGGAGGGAGTTCATCAGAAGGCTCCTCGCTAAATACTTGGGCTAAATCTTGGTACTCTTTGGGGATGTTAATGGGTTCAGCCAGCTGACCCGCCATGGCTGGTTCTTTGTTCTCTTTCTTTTCCTTTCCTCTGGGCTGTTTGCAAATGCTACATGTTTCTGGAAATGTACGGTTCCTCTTCATCAAATGGCTAAAACTGTGAGTCACCAGAAGTCACAAACTATGACAAAGCAGACCTAAAGGTGATATATGGTGCAGTCACAAAATTTAGATCTCAGTCAATAATTTTCTTACTGTATCAAATAACATTCTACTTAAAAGGCCTCATGGTTCTTATATTCAGATGGTTTATGTTAAAAAATTAATACAGTAAAGGACAAAAAGTGAGTCCAGGTACATATGCAGAACTGTGCCAACAATAAAAAGCCTTAAATCTGAATGGGCAAATGTAGTGGGAGACATTCTCTTTTTTTCCTCCAACCTCCTCTCCAGTCACTATACCTAGTGTTGGAGTTTCCTAGTAACTCCAACCCCACTTCCGCGGGATGTAGGCACCGGAAGTGGGAACAGAAAACGCTGAGCAGTAAGCAATTGCCGAGAAAGGGGGCGAAATTGCCGCGAAGAAGAATTTTCATGGAAAACTTCGGCGCATGCGCAGCGGCCGCCGCTGCTCTTGGTTTACGCCGCGCCTCAGCTGAGAAGCGGGTGGTGGGTGGGAGTTAGAGGGTGAAGTTGTTGAACCCCGCGGCCAGCGGCGGAGGTGAGCGAGCGCTGAGCGAGCGGCGGAGGACGCGGACCTAACTGCTGCAGGTGTTGTGGACAAAAGGCGGGACACCTGGGTTTTGGGGAGTAGTGGGGGTGGAAAGGAGGGAACAGAAGGGCGGGGCTGAGCGCGCACGCGCGAGGATGTGAAGATGGCGGAGCTGCAGATGCTGCTGGAGGAGGAGATCCCGGGAGGGCGCCGGGCCCTTTTCGACAGCTACACCAACCTCGAACGGGTGGCCGAATACTGCGAGACCAACTACATCCAGGTACGGAGCGGTCGCTGTCTTTCCTAATTGCCCCCTTCGCTGCAACAAAGAGAAGGGGTGAACACTCTTGAATGCACGCTCGTATGCATGCTTGTATGCATGCGTGCCATAGGGAATATCGATGTTCTTCTCCATCCCAGGCATCTCAGCTGGCCTTAGAGGCCTCGAAGGAGCTTGGAATGAGAACGAGGGGGAAGTGGAGAAGAGGTGGGTACCCGTTGAACGCCCACGCAAAAAGCCGTTGGGTCTAAGATTTGAGAGAGGTGCCCTTAATGCAGAGATTTCCTTTCAGAAAGATGTATACAGGGAACTCACAGTTTACTAGGATCGTTGAGATATAAAATGTTTCCCATTCTTTAACTGGAATAGTGTGCTATATTTCTGCTTGCTACACCTTGGAAATAAGGGCAAAAGGTGATCTTTGGACTAATAGGTACGGAAATTTTTCAGGCGACAAGAATGAACCCCTGACTCCACGTGTAATGCTACTCCTCGAGCGATATTACGTGTACCTTTATTAAGAATTCCTTTTCTCTCCATTTAATAACTACTGTGCTCCATTTAATAACTACTGTTCTGTAATATTAATGTTGTGTTCTTTACAACAAGGTGTTAATAACAATTCAAAGCTATGGCTATCAGACTGCCTGATTTGCTAGAATTGTGATTTGGCATCAGTTCTGAATGTGATGTCAAACTGTACTGAGCTTCAAGGCTGCTACTGAGACGTGGTAATGAGCTGGCTAGCTGATTACTGCTTTAATTTTTGCTGATTCTTCAAAGGAAAAAAAAACCCTGATTTTCTCCTTCATTAACAAAGCTAAAAACTGACAGGATGCTTCAATATTTAAATTGAAATCACAAGGAAATCTTTTTTAGCTTAGAAATTTATATGCATTTTTGTGTTGCTTTTCGTGAAATGGGCAGGTAGATTTGATGGGTGGATGGATAGATAGATAGATGATCCTCTAATTGCAACCTCTCTATCTCATTTATAAACAGGGAGTGATCTTAGTATCTTACTAAGTGTGCAGCCTTATTAATATAGCATATACTATAATTTAGTAGTTTTCTGCTTGGTGATTAGAATTTTGTATTTCAAATATTTTTTCAGAGCAGTTAAAACATTATTCTAAGATGTAAAAAACTCAGATTTTGCTGGGAAACGTAAATTAAGATTTAATTATGGCTTTCTGTTGATGAAGTGTTGAATACTTGAATGCAATGAATTTGCTTCATGGGAGAGTTACAAAATTGCAGTTGCTTTTTGGTTTATTACTTATGAAATTGGTTTAGTTAACTATGGATTCTAATGTTGAATGTGAAGTTTACATTATCAATTACTTAAACACGTCTGGGTCTTAAGGAATAGGCAAAGAAAAGATGAGTAATTTTCTTATGTAATATTTTCCTTTTCATCATATCAGCTTTATAACATGCTTCTGATTTGAAGACTAAAATGTATGTGGCACTGATAAAAATTCTGAAGTTTTAGAACTTTTCTTTTTTTATGTACAGTGTAAATGGTTTTGGAAGCAAAGCATATCCATAAGTTTCTATTTTCATGCATGCGAATAATGTACACATTTGAAGATCAAAAGAAGAACTGAGAATTTTAAAAAGCACTAAGAAAATGTGCAGTGTGACTTGCTTGTTTTTCCTGAATTGGATATTGAATTATATAATCGGAAAGCTTTTGTACTTACTGTAGTCTGTCATGAGTCTTGTATGACTTAACCATGTTATTGTGAGTTTATAGTCCAAGGCGAACATAAGATTTTTCTTTGTGATACTGTAACATAAAATGAATAAAATATTTTTGCTATATTGCTTTAAATTGTTGCATGCATTGAGGTTGCAAAAATGGTATTTATTGGTTTTGATTTTAATCATAATGCTTAAAGATGAATTCTGTTAGCTTGACCTGAGGATGATTGGATTTTTGAAAGATTTTGTTGAAATAATATATGCCAAGGGAATCTTTATCAGATTGTTAGATAAGATAAGATAAATAAGATAAATTTATTGTCATTGTACTCAGAACCTGAGAACAACGAAATAAGGTACTCTTTCAAACATACAACTGAACAACACCAAAAGACATATACAAATAACAATGTAAAACAAATTAAAACAATTAACAGTTAAAAACTATACAACCAGGATATATATATGTTAAGACCACCAGATTCATAATTCTGCATTTAACCTGATCACAGCACTTGGGTAGAAGCTATGTTTAAATCTACTTGTCCTGGCGTTTCAGCACTCTATATCGTCTTCCTGATGGTAAGATCTCAAACAATGAGTGGCCTGGATGTGAAGGGTCTCAAGATCTTTTGTATCTTCCTTCTACATCCCATGTTATACAAATCCTCCAATGAGGGAAGAGAACATCCACTGATCTTTTGTGCCCTTTTTATCACTCTTTGGAGTGCCCTTTTCTCTGCCTCTGTACAACTCCTAAACCACACACAGAGGCAATAGGATAAAATGCTCTCTATAGAGCTTCGATAATACAGTCGTTGATGAGCCTTTTTTTCTAGGGCTAAAGTATTTGCCCCCCATGTTAGATCTTGTTTCAGGGTGATACCTAGAAACTTACATTCTGCCACCTGTTCTACCAAAACACCATCGATGTACAACGGCTGGATATCCGAACTGCTCTTTCTGTAATCCACTATGAATTCCTTCGTCTTATTTCATATTAAAAATAAGATTGTTTACTTTGCACCAGAGGGACAACTGATGAACCTCATCCCTGTACGCAGACTCATCATTATCAGAAATGAGCCCCACCAACGTTGTATCATCTGCAAACTTAATGATCTTATTACTCAGATGAATAGAGGTGCAATCAGACGTATAAATAGTGAATAAAAGTGGACTCAATACACAGCCCTGAGGAGTGCCAGTATTGAGAATCTTCGCAGAAGAGATATGTTCATTTGTGAACGATGTGATAAAAAATTCAAAATCCACCAACATATAGAGTCCGGTAGCTTCAGATCTTTAAGCTTAGACATCAATCTGTGGGGTAATATTGTGTTGAAAGCAGAACTAAAATCAACAAATAATATTCTGACATACATTCCTTTTTTCTCCAAATGAGATAGGGCAGTATGAAGAACAGTATTGACAGCATCCTCAGTAGATTTGTTTGTTCTATAAGCAAACTGATAGTTGTCAAAAGTAGCAGGAAGGCAAGAAATAATGTATTTCCGAACTAACTGCTCGAAGCACTTCATTATCCCAGAAGTCAATGCCACCGGCCTATAGTCATTTAAAGCATTTGCAGGTGACTTCTTGGGTACTGGAACAATAATAGAAGCCTTCAGACAAGTTGGAACAATAGACTGTAGCAAAGAACGATTAAAAATCTCAGTCCACACCCCGGCTAACTGATCCGCACATTCTTTTACTACACAACCAGGAATGTTACCAGGTCCTGCAGCTTTTCTAGAGTTTACCGCTTTCATTATACACCTAACATCATGCTCCTTCACAACAAGAGGAGCACAGTGCTCGGTCAACAATGGTAGTGGTAATGGTAACTCCATTATAAATCTGAAGTATTCCAATAAAAAATATACAATTTAAGGAACAATGGTCAACAAAGAATAATTTGGGATAGCACTTTATATATTAGCCAGCTTTAATGTTAAAATAAATCCTCCCAATTGTTTTTGGGCAAATATTTGTACAAGGGCTCAGTAGATTTCTTTAGATTATTTCTAAATTTCCTGCTGAAAAGCAAGAATGTAGTCTCCAGCTTTGTAGCACATTATTTTCAATCTGTTTCAAACAACTTCTTTTTTTAAATTCACTCTTCATTTATTTGGTGGAGATTATTTTGTAATTTTTTTGTATACAGAGTTTATGCTGACTTTCTATGAAGTTACTCACTCTCAAATATGCCTGCATGTAACCTACAGAATAACATTCCTCCCTCTTTCCTATGCCCTTTACCATTTCCATATGCTATTGTTGTCACTTGTTGGATACATAGATACTAACTGCTGCCACTCATTGCTTTAATAATATAGAGAGATTATAAATTGGGTTACCAACCTTAATTATACCCCTGAAATGCAGCATTTCCAGCTGTGGACAATACTAGTCAGTTTTAGCACATTTTAGTGTCTATGTCATAGGTGCAGTCAGGGCTAGTTTTACCCAAGCATGCTCATATTGAATGTACAAGCTTGCATCTTTAACCAGTATATTTCCTTGTAATCTCTTGTTTTCATGTCACAACTGAAAAAGTAAATGCAGTTATTGATATATAGTCTGAGTGCACAGAAAGACTTTAAAGCATATTTTTATTTGTTTCAAAGCCTTTAAATCTATATAAATTAGAAATCTGAAAAATTTTGGCATGCAATTGGCTCATTAATTTGATGAATGACTTTTGAATTTTATTGTATATATTTTAACTTGATTTGATATTTTTAGAATGGTGTTTTGTTGTGAATGATCCAGAAAGCTTTGATAATTGGGCTGTTTATTTATTACAAACAAGTCAATAAAGTGCCATGTTGTGGAATGAGATCACAATATCACGGTGAAAACATGGATAGTGTTACTGGTATTATTTTACCCTTGTTTTATTAGTTGAATGAAGGATATATTACATATTAATCAAAATAAGTCATAAATTTCAATTTCATTGTACACATGTTGTGCGTTGACAATAAACATTTGATTTGAAATGGTTAATATAAGCAGAACCTGGGTTACAAATGAGATCTGTTCTTAAGTCTGTCTTTAAATCAGATTTGCAGATAAGGCAGAATACTTACTCGATATCATGATCCTACTTAAAATGTTGGACATCATTCTTCTTTTTTGAGCCAACATATTATTGAAGCAATGCAGTGTTTTCACATGTCACAAAACAATGCACGTTTATTATTACGAACCATTTGTATTTGTATTCAGGTATTTTTTAATATAATAAGATTCAGGGCAATCTAAAAGTTGTCCGAAAGTCAGATGTTTTTAACCTGGGGGAGATTGTCTGTTATCATGTAATACAGTTCTCTTTTCAAGTGAACAAAATTAAAAAAGGGGGAAGGCTCAGGGACAGAGAACTAGAGGTAGCCAATCAGTAATCCACAGACTGCTGAAATTTCTGGTTGCTCCCATTGGGGGAGTTCCTACTCCAATGGTACCTGGTTTCCCACTCTTACCAGTTCCAATGTATCAACAGGCTGGGGTGGGCAGCTTGATACCTAACCCAGCCCTTCAATCAAGTCACTTGCCTCCCCCAAGAACCTATAGAGGTTGATGCCTGTAGAGGTGCAACAGTGGGTTACCCAGATGATTAGGCAGGGTCTGATGGGAGGAACGCAACAAACCGTTCTACCCACTCAGGCAGCCGCTAACCCAGTCATCACTCACTGCAGTAAACGTAACGCCAGACAGCCTTTAAAGCATTCTGCAGTGCTCCAGGATTATTTCCCGGTCTCCTCAGAGGAAGACCAATCCAATTATTCGATTGAGGAAGGGGAAATAGAGGCCCTGTCAGAGGAGGAAACAGAACCCAAAAATTAAGGTTCAAAGGGCTCTTTAGACCCATTTATTTAAGCCACTGTTGGCCAAGGCCAAGAGTGCCACAAGTTTAGAGCTTAATTCAGAGGCCCCAATTCGCACACACAAGACAGGGGGCAATGAGGCCTTATTTACTGACCCAAAAGAGGAAACGGATGTAATCTCCTTCTACAAAATCTTTTTTAATATGGTCCAACGACAATTGGACTTCCTAGGATCTTGTCCTAGCACTACTGCTTTTGACAAATGTTTCTACAGCGTAGATACTGCATTCACAGAAGCGTTATACCTGCCAGAAGTCGATTAATCGGTTTTGGCACTTGCTGCTTCTTCTTGCACACTGAACAACGCAGATAACGTCCTAAAGAGTGAAGACAAGAAGGCTGACTTAGAGTGGCAAAAGACACACCAGGCAGCTGCATGGGTGGTCAAAACAGCCACAGCAGCATCCTTCTTCACCAGGGTGTCTTTGATCTGGCTATGGCAGATGCAAGAACAAGTATTGACCAGCAACATCAGAGCACACCAAGATTTCAACAAGGTGATTGCTGCATCTGAGTATACAGCCGATGCAACTTTGAACTCAGTTAAATTTGCATCCCGTGCACTATCTTCAGCTGTAGCAGCTTGTCATTTATTGTGGCTCAGATACTGGCAGGTGGACACCAAATGAAAATGGAAACTTGCATCAGCACCGTACAAAGGTGGCAAACTATTTGGTGCCCCATTAGACCCCGTCCTCGTCAAGTCCAGGGACAAACGCAAGATCGTGCCATCAGTCTCAAAGAAAGGAGACTCTAGGTTTTTCCCCTTTTCCCGACGTTCCATTTGTGCACCCTACTATAGGGCAAAGGGACAATGGACTCAAGGCAGCTTCGGCCAGTGACAAGACATGCAACCTGAGCAAGGGGGACATTACAAGGCAAGATCACAATCACAGGCCAAATGGCCATTTTGAGGCTCCTCCAACAGGCCCTTTTATGAGCAATCCGTAGCTTCCCTACAAATGAGCAATCCATAGCTCCTGTTGGTGGCAGACTCCCCCCCACTAAGATTTTTCATCTGCTGCCCTGTGTCAAATAACACCTCCAGACAAAACCTGATGGAGGAAGCAATCTAACACCGTCTGACAATACAAGAGGCAGAAGTAGTTCTGGAGTAAGAGCAGGGGCATGGATTCTATTCAATGCTATTTGTAGTTTCAAAAGCTTTGGGGATGGGTGGGCTGGAAGGCTATTTTGAACCTCAAAAGACTAAATACCTTTCTGATTTATCATAGGTTCAAGATGCACATGCTCCAATCCATTTTGAAGTGTGTGAGAAAGGGGGACTATTTAACATCAATAGACCTCACAGAGGCGTACTTACATATCCCCACCCTACCGGCCCATTGTCAGCATCTGAGGTTTTGTTATGAGGGCAAACATCTTCAATATAGAGCCTTCCCCTTTGGTCTAGCATCGGCCCCCAGAACATTTGTCAAAATACTGGCAGCCTTGAGAGCTCACCTCAGAACTGTACCAATCAGGATATTGGCCTACTTGGATGATACTTTAATTCTGTCGGTTTTCCAAGATCAAGCTGTTCGTGACTTGACGACCACCATGCAGGCCCTAGAGAATCACGGGTTTCTAGTCAACCAGGAGAAAAGCCACTTGGGGCGACAATAGACATGAAGGCTGAAATAGTTTCCCTATCACAGCAATGAAGGGAGGACTTACAAATGTTAACAGGTCATTTCTGTTCCTCCAGGATGGCTTCCCCTGCCCAAATATCTCAACTACTGGGCAAGATGATACCGTGCATTGACATTCCATGGGCATGCATGCACTCTCAGGTTTTGAAGTGGTTCTTGCTCCGGTATGAGAAACCTAAGAAAGGAACCTTGCCCATACGAATGAGGTTGCCACCAAAGGTTTTATCATCCTTGTTTTGGTGGACCTCTTCGGCCTTAGACAAGGGGTGCTTGTTTGGAGAGCAGGAACATATAAGCATAACTACAGATGCCAAGCTGTCAGGATGGGGGCCCCGCTGTCAGGACAAGGTGGCACAGGGCATTTGGACAGTCTCTGACTTAAAACATAACATCAGTTGGCTGGAGTTATGAGCGACCTTTTACGCCTTTAGAAAATTTGAGTCACTAGTCATAGGATAACATGTGCTCCTTCTGATGGATAATGTGGCCACGAAAGTGCACATCAATCGTCAGTGGGGGGATACACTGCACAACTTTAATGAAGGGGGCCTTTCGGCTCTGCAAATTGGCAGAGGCAAGCCTAGTATCTATCAAGGCTGAGCATATCTCAGGGACACTGAATGTCAGAGCAGAATGGTTGAGCAGGTCCACAATAGATCACTCAAAATGGACCTTGCACCCTCTTCTTTTCAAGGAGATCTCCAACAGATTTGGGCTGCCCTTAGTGGATCTCTTTGCATCTGAAACCAATAATCAATTGCCTAATTTCTTCTCTAGGTTCCCAGCACAGGGGGCAGAGGGAGTCAATGCCCTCCGTTGCCAGTGGCTGAAGGTACTCCTTTATGCCTTCCCTCTGTTACCCTTCATTCCAGCAGTCATCAAGAAGACCTTGCAACAGGAGGCCGAGATTCTCCTCATAGCTCCATACTGGCCCAGAAGGCCATGGTTTGTGGACCTGGTCAGTCTATCAGTGTCACGCTTGTGGAGGATCTCCCCGACAGGATCTCTCTCAGCCAGGGGCCAATACAACACCCAGAGCCACAGTGGCTCCAATTGACTGCCTGGCACTTGAGAGGCGAATGCAGAAGGGGGCTAATCTTTCAAGTCATCAACACCATGCAGGCGGACAGATGACCATCGACCATTCAAATTTTGAAACCACTTGGAGGGCCTTCTGTACATGGAGCATGGGAAGGAACGTCAACCCCACCAAGGCTTCCATCACCCATGTGTTAGAGTTTTTGCAGAATGGATTTGACAGAGGCCTGGCTCCCGCAACACTGAGAAGGCAAGTGGCAGCATTTTTTTAGTACTGTCCTTTAGCATCCTGGATTCATCAGCACAGAATCCACTGATACGTCGATTCCTTAAAGCAGCATCAAATTTAAGACCGGCGGTGGTACATAGATTCCCCACATGGAATCTCTCTCAAGCACTTACAGTTCTACCCTTTGAGCCCTTGAGAACTGTCGCCCTACAATACCTATCCTATAAAGTGACTTTCCTGGTGGTGATTACATCAGCCAGGAGGATATTGGAGTTGGTGGCTGTTAGTCAGAGATGACTCCTGTATCTTCCATAATGATCACGTAGTTCTGCAGTTGGACCTGACCTTTAACCCTAAGGTATTGATCCTAATTAACAACGTGGTAGCCAAAGCACATGTCAGTCGCCAAGGAGGGACACATTCCGGATCCCTCATGACCAAAGCAGAACAATTGGGAATCTGGGCAGAAGCTCACCTATTGTCCATCAAGGCGGAGCACAAATCAGGGACAACAAATGTAAAGGCAGATTACCTGAGTAAAACCAGGGTGGACAACTCTGAGTGGTGTCTCCATCTGGATCTCTTCAGGGAAATGTCTCAGAAATTTGGGAGGCCAGTATTGGACCTGCTTGCCACTCCGACAAATGCCAACTTCCTGACGCTAAGCGCAGAAGGGGTCAACGCTCTTTGCAGCCGCTGGCCCAAGGGCCTACCATATACTCCTTCCCTCCTTTTCCCCTCATCCCGGGGGTAATATGGAAAGTGCTACTAGAACAGGCAGAAATCCTTCTCATTGCTCCCCATTGGCCAGAAGGTCCTTGTATGCAGACCTAGTAAGATGTCAGTGTCCTGTCCATGGAGGATTCCTCAGGACAGGATCTGTATCAGTCAGGGGGTCTTGGAACACCTAGAGCCCCAGTGGCTCCAACTGGCCGCCTGGCACTAGAGAGGAGGACCTTGAGGAAGGATAACTTTTCAAGAAAGGTGATCAGGACAATACAAGCTTCCAGGAGACCTTCCATGAACAGAATGTATGGAAAGCGTTCTGTAAGTGGTGCATCAACAAATACATAAATCCCACTATGGCTTCTATACTACAGATCCTGGACTTTTTGCAGGATGGACTCAACAAAGGTTTGTCTCTTAGTACAATACGCGCACAGGTAGCCACCCTGTCCACGGTGCTGCACTATGGAAAGCGGGACTCCCTAGCCCACCATCTGCATCTTCATCAAGGAAGCTGTCAATCTCAAACCACTGGTAATTCACAGGTACCCTTCCTGGGACCTGTCTAAAGTCCTGCAGGCCCTCACTCTAGCACCATTTGAACCTCTATAATCTATCAGTCTGCGCTACCTAACAATCAAAGTTGCTTTGCCATCACCTCGGCCAGGCGCATATTGGAGTTGGCAGCTCTTTCTGTCAGAGAAGATCTCTGCACCTTCCACACAAACAGGGTAGTTCTGCACCTGGATCCCTCCTTCATCTCTAAGATCAACTCCTGCTTTCATAGGGCTCAGGAAATCATCCTACTTAACTTCTGCCCTACTCCATCTCATGATATGGAGCACAGATGGCACAAGCTGGATGTAAGGAGGGCGCTCCATAGATATATCAAAAGAACATTGACATATCACAAAACTGAAGCCCTGTTTGTCTCATTTCAACTGTTTTCCATGGGTACCAAAGTGTCAGCCTTCAAGATCTACTGCTTTGCATTTTTCCTACTGCCTTGCATCTTTTGGCTGCCATAAGTAACGGGGGGAGGAGGAGAGATATTGTCTGGGAAGAGAGCTGGAGGTGTTACATTTTTGTGCTGTGTAAATGAAGAGTGGGGGGGAGTATAAGTTCCTGCTTTTAGGTTTCTATTTCTCGCTTAGCTTTCTTTTCTCTGCGCAGCTGCAAACTTTTATCAAAATATGCCAAGGTCAACGGACAGAGACCTCATCACCACCTGAAGATGTCCACATGATCATATTCAGAACTTTTAATTGAAAGAATCTTTTGAACTATGGAGGGTGGGAACAACTGCATCACTTTGTATATGTGATCTGCGCGCCTAAATTCTCAGATTCAGAATCCTACTTGATGCTACCACTTCATTTTTCAGTAAAAGAATTCTTTTCTCTAATATATGGAGTCTAAGGATTTCTTTCTTGGATTTTTAATGGAGCACAAACTGACATTATTCTGAATCTCATCACCAGCCCACCTGGAGAAAATATCCAGTTTTCTTCCGAGGGGGTTTGATGTCATCTTCAGCTAGTGATCAGGAGGATCCAGGAGCTGGGGGGGGGGGTAATCTTTGCTGATACCGGAGGTGCCAGCAGCTGAATTGCTAGCGGACCTTACCCTAGAAGAGATTCCAGCTGAGAAATCCATATAGTCGTTGGGGGTTGGCTGGAAAGACCCCGAAGATCCCCCCGCTCCTGGAATCACCATTACCCAAAGGCGTGGGAGAGAGGAGCCATGGCAAGAGAAGGAAAGGAGAGAATTATTACTGAATCGAGCCAGGCATCTCCTTAATGAGGCATTTGGACAACCCCATGCCGCATCAAGGTATGAAGGGGAAGGGGGAGCAAGTTCAGCCAGAAGCAGCCAAGCTACCCCCACCCCCATAATTCAGCCTGTGCCAGCGCAGCAACCAGTTGCAGCCCCAGGGCCCCCAGCGGGAGGTGTGATCCCTAGAAGACTCAGAGCTCCCAAGCTGCATCCACTAGAAGTGAAATTTGGGGGAAATCCCAAAGACTTGGGTTTCTTCCGAGCACAAGTTTGGAGCTATATGGAAGAATACGGGGAAGAGTTCACCTCAGAAGCAGCCAAAGTTAGATGTGTTACCAGGACCCTGGAGGGAATAGCTGCAGAGTGGATGGTGACTTTGTATAATGATAACTCCCCCCAACTGCTGAACTATAACATATTCATGACTGTGCTGAGGACCCACTGGCGAAAGGCCAGGATCAGGATGAAAACCATGAATCAAGGGAGGAGGTCAGTGGCCAACTATACCCAAGAGTTTAGACAGCTGGTGTGCCATATCAGAGGCTGGTCCCAGGAAGCCCTGATAGAAGCCTTCAAAGATGGTCTAAATGAAGATGTATACCAGATGTGTATTTCCAGAAGGGACCCCGATGATCTGCAGCTGTGGTACTTGCTGGCAGAAGAAGTGGAAATAGATTTGACCCGAAGCAGATGCAGGGGGGGCTTTGGGTGGAGCAAGCCGTCCTCCCCACGCTTCCAAGAGGCTCCAAAGCCTCTGAAGGGAGGAGTTGGCAAGACCCAAATCCACTGCCTGTTTTTGATGTGGGAAGGAGGGCCATCGGATTGCGGACTGCAGGGTCAAGCTGGATCCAAAGGGAGCGCAGAGAGGAGGGAGGAAACCTGAAAACCCCCCAGCCAAGCCCCGCGAAACCGCACTAAAGACAGGGGAGGTTGTAGAGGTCGCCCCTCTGGCAGGAGAGGAGCTGGGACCTCCGACCTTCCTTGAAGAGAGTGAATCTGACTCAGAAGATGACTTCCTGGTAAGTCCAAATAAGGGCCCCATGACCATTCCAGTAAAATTAAGGGTACCCACTTCAGGGACCATAGGGGAGATGCTAGCCTTGCTAGACTTTGGGTGCACGAGATGTGTAATCAACATGAAAGTAGTTGAGGAAATGGGCATCAGACTGAGAACTTTAGAAACGCCCATAGCCTTTTGCCAATTGGATGGATCAGTGGCGGGAGGTTGCCCTGCATGCTTCATAACAGAACCCTTAGAGATGACCATGGGAGAGCATAAAGAGACTTTGTGTTTTTTTTTTTTTTTGAAAAAGTTTTTATTAATTTTCTACAAACAAACAAGACAAACAAAACATAAAAACATCAAATCTTATATGTACATCCAGTGTGTCAGTTGGTTCATCATTTTTGTGCATTCATTCTGTAGTCTCAATTACAATTATGTTACATAACAACTCATATTGTCAATCCAAAATTATATATCCTAATATCACTAAAAAAAGAAATTTTTGACTATATTTTTAATCATTTTTGCTTAATGAGCTAACAATACTTTAAACCAGTTTACTCTATAACAAATCATCTAATCATATCAAATCAATCCTAAAAAATCCTTTATAAATATAATAGCAAATAGCAAAATAATGACAAAATAAAGATAATCCTTACTCTCTAGCATTCTAAATATTCTATTATCGTATTTTATCATCTAGCCATTTATAAAAAAGATCCCAAATTTCGTAAAATTGTTTATCCTCTTGCTCTCTAATTTCAAATGTCAATCTGCTCATCTCAGCACATTCCAATATTTTCTTAATAATTTCTTCCTGTAATGGTATTTTCTCATTCTTCCAATTTTTAGCAAATACAATCCTGGCCGCTGTTAATACATTTACAATCAGGTATTTCAAATCTTTACTATATATATCAGGTAAAATTCCCAATAAGAAGATCTCTGGTTTCAAATCTATATGTTTCTTTGTCATTTTTTCCAACCACATGCGAATTATAGTCCAATATTTTCTAGCATCCTCACAAGTCCACCACATATGGTAATACGAGCCGGGTATCTGATGACATTTCCAACATTTTTCAGATTTGTTCTTAAACATTCTTGCTATTCTTGTCGGAGGAAAGTGCCACCTGTAAAACATCTTATACAAGTTTTCTTTATATGCTGTTGACATTGTCATTTTATAATTTTGAGACCACAATTTCTGCCATTTCACTAGATGAAAAGGGTGAACTTAAATCGATCCAAAACTTAGAAGAACAAGGTATAAGGATGAATTGGTTTTCATATGCACAAATACACTCAAGGTATGATGAAGATTCTAAAACGGAGGGATTTTATGATAAACAGACTGATTTAGACAAGATCTTGATGGGTACTGATGAGAAGGTGATTAAAAAATTATATGGTTATTTACTGGGAATGAAATTAGAGGAAGAACAAGTTAAAGAAACTATGATTGTTTGGGGGAAGAATTTTGGATATGGGATTGATTTGGAGAAATGGCAGAAATTGTGGTCTCAAAATTATAAAATGACAATGTCAACAGCATATAAAGAGACTTTGTGTTTTATTGTGGCCCCTGGAATGGAGCAACCGTTAATACTGGGATTGCCCTGGCTCCGCAAATGGAATCCCCATGTGAACTGGAGGAAAGGGTCATTGCGCATACGCACCAATCAGCAACCGGAAAGGGAGGGGCGATCCCAGCAGAAGCATCAGAATCCGGTTGAGCTAGCCTCCACAGGTACCGAGAACTTGGAGGAGGAGGAGGAGAAAATTCTGAAAGAATATTGGGACTTAAAAGAAGTGTTCAGCGAAAAGGCTTCGGATGAGCTTCCCCCTCATCGGTCAACAGATTGTAGTATTGAAATTTTACCTGGGGTGATGCTCCCAAAACCAAAGCTATTTTTGATGACACTATGGGAATTGGAAGAGTTGAGATCGTTTATCGATAAAAATTTGAAACGTGGTTTCATCCAACCTGCTAGACCTCGGGTGGCGGCCCCAGTGCTGTTCCGTGAAAAGAAAGATGGCTCCAAGCGTTTGGTAGTCAACTATAGAAACCTGAATGCAATTTCTGTGGAAAACGTGTACCCCCTCCCCCTGATGAAGGACATGCTAGCCCACCTGGCTAAAGGGAAAATTTTCATGAAATTGGACTTGAGAGAAGCATATTACCGAATCCGAATTAAAGAAGGAGATGAGTGGAAAACCACTTTTAACTGCCCGATGGGTTGTTTCCAGTTCAATATTCTTCCCTTTGGCCTACAGGGGGCTCCAGCCGTATTCATGCAGATGATCAATCAGGTGCTACACGAACATTTATACAAGGGGTTTTTGGTTTACCTTGATGACATCCTTATTTACACGGAAACTTGGGATGAACATGTGAAACTGGTGCGTTCAGTGCTACAGAAGCTGCGAGCCGCTAAACTGTATGCTAAACTGTCCAAATGTGAGTTCCATCAAGAGAAAATCGACTATTTGGGGTATCACATTTCACATGAGGGCATTGAAATGGATCCAGGGAAAGTGCAGGCTGTGTTGGAATGGGCCCCACCGCACACCCGAAAACAACTTCAAAGCTTCTTGGGATTTGCCAACTTTTACCGGCAATTCATCCAGTCTTTTGCCAATCTCTTAGAAACTAAGGGGGAGGCGAAACCAAAGCCTAGCAAGCCACTGGAGTGGTCCATGGAATGCCAAGTCGCGTTTGAAAAGCTGAAGCGACTGTTCGCTGCAGAACCAGTGCTAAAGCCACCCGGACATGGATGCCCCTTTCATGATCCAAGCCGATGCGAGTGATGTGGCTGTTGGAGCGGTCTTACTTCAAATCAATGAGAAGGAAACCCTACAACCCTGCGCCTACACCTCCCATAAACTAACTGTAACCGAAAGGAGGTGGGCTGTCTGGGAAAAGGAAGCTTTTGTAGTTCGCTGGGCTCTATTGACATGGAGACATTTCTTGGAAGGAGCAAAACACCCGTTTGAGGTATGGACTGACCATAAGAATTTGGAGGCCTTAAAAACGCCTCGAAAACTGTCTCCTAAACAAGTTAAGTAGGCCCAGTATTTTAAGCGTTTCAACTTTTCACTGAAGTACATCCCGGGGGGAAGGAATTTTATGGCAGATGCTTTATCTAGACTGCCTCAATATAACAGTGTTCATCAGGAAGTGATACAGCCGATTGTTTCAACCAAGCAGCTAGCCGCCCCAGTGGTCACTAGAGCACAGAAGAAGAAACAAGTGGATTTATCGAGTGATTTGATGGCACAATTAAAGGAGGCTCTAAAATTGGATGAATGGTTCCTGGCTCATTCGAATAATTGTACAATTAGAGATGGTTTGGCCTGGATGGGAGCAAAGTTGTATGTACCAGAGACATTGAGAAGCCAAATATTGCAACAAGCCCATGACTCTAAAGCGGCTGGTCACTTTGGATTCGTGAAAACGTTACACCTCGTTAAGCAACAATTCTGATGGCCTACGTTGAAGAAGGACATTGAAGCTTATGTGGCTAGCTGTTCAGTTTGCGCCTCAGCAAAAAGGCCACCTGGTAAGGCAGCAGGGTAGTTAGAAAATGTTGCTAGGCCAATGGCTCCATGGAAGGAAATCTCTATGGACTTTATAGTAGAGTTACCCGAGAGCACCGGAAACACGGTTATTTGGGTAGTAACCGATTTGTTTTCTAAACAAGCGCATTTCATACCTTGCTCTAAGATCCCCTCTGCAAAGTCATTGGCTAAACTGTTATACTACATATTTATAGACTGCATGGCGTTCCTGAACGTATAATTTCTGACCGAGGGGTTCAATTCACCTCGAACTTTTGGAGGGAGTTCCTAAAGTTAATAGGCTCCGCCCAGGGCTTAAGCTCCACCCCCCAAAACCAATGGGGCCTGTGAGAGAACTAACACAGTGTTAGAACAATACCTGAGATGTTACATAAATTATCAACTAGATAATTGGGCTGACTTATTGCCATTTGCCGAAGTGGCATACAACAATTCTGTTCATAGTAGTACTGGGTTCACCCCCTTTAAAGTGACATCGGGACAAGACTTTGCACCCATACCTGAGCTTCCTCGTGAAAAACCTAACATCCAGTCGCTAGACAAATGGATATCTCAACTCCAACTTAACTGGCCAGTTGCCTGTAAAGCATTAGATGACGCACATCAATCTCATAAGAAGTTTGCAGATAAAAAGAGAACTCCACAGAAGTCCTATCAAGTGGGTGACAAAGTTTTCCTGTCCACCAAATACTTACAAACCACTCAAAAGTTGAAGAAACTTGGTCCTAAATATGTAGGTCCTTTCACGATTGAACAGATTGTAAATCCTGTGACAGTGCAATTGTTATTACCAAAAACTCTTCAACAAATTCATCTGGTTTTCCATGTTAGCTTGTTGAAACCTGAACACATTTTTGGTCTGAGACCAACCCAGACTGGTCCTCCTATACCCTTGCTGATTGAAGGTGAACAACATTTTGAAGTTAAAGAAATTTTGGACTCTCGAAAATGGAGGGGTCGCCTCCAATACCTCGTAGCTTGGAAACATTTCCCATCTTCCCAAGCTGAGTGGGTTAATGAGAAGGATGTTAGAGCCCCTAGGCTGATCAAAGACTTTCGCACAAAGTATCCTGATAAACCCTAGAAATGTATTTGGTTATTAATCAGTATCTTTTATGTTGTTCTCTCTTGCAGGACTAACGTCTTTTTTCTAGGAGGGCTGAATGTCAGCCTTCAAGATCTATTGCCTTGCATCTTTTCTACTACCTTGCATCTTTTGGCTGCCATAAGTAACGGGGGGAGGAGGGCAGATATTGTCTGGGAAGAGAGCTGGAGGTGTTACATTTTTGTGCTGTGTAAATGAAGAGTGGGGGGGGAGTATAAGTTCCTGCTTTTAGGTTTCTATTTCTCGCTTAGCTTTCTTTTCTCTGCGCAGCTGCAAACCTTTATCAGAATATGCTAAGGTCAATGGACATCACCACCTGAAGATGTCCATATGATCATATTCAGAACTTTTAATTGGAAGAATCTTTTGAACTATGGGGGGTGGGAACAACTTCATCACTTTGTATATGTGATCTGCGCGCCTAAATTCTCAGATTCAGAATCCTACATGATGCTACCACTTCATTTTTCAGTAAAAGAATTTTTTTCTCTAATATATGGAGTCTAAGTATTTTTTTCTTGGATTTTGAATGGAGCACAAACTGACACAAAGTCTCATCATCGACCATAGGCGGTTGAATCAGGGCTTGTATAGCCAAGGCCTATGAGACTCAGGCTGTTCCCGTCCCCAGATGACTAACCGCCCATTCAACAAGAAGTGTAGTTACCACAGCTGCCTGGGCGACGCAAACCTCACTTGAGGACATCTGCAGGATGGCAACGTGGTCCTCCCCATCTCCTTTCATAAGGCACTACAAACTGGACACATATGCCTCGGCAGAGGTGGCCTTCGACAGAAGAGTGCTACAATGAGTACATACAGATGGGGGTTCACAGGACCAAACTTCTTCCCTCCCATAGGGACTGCCAGCTTTGGTATGTCCCATATGTGTGGATTGCTGAAGGCATGCTGGTATAGCTGTTGGCTTACCTGAATGCAGTTTCTCAGCATGCCTTGCTAGAATCCACTCCCACCCTGGCAACTGTATGGTCCAGTGTCCAGGTGGGAGGCAGAGCCAACACCACAAAGAAGATGCCTGTGCCTTCGTCGTGATTGGGCCCTGGGGACTTCCTGGCCTGACAGGAAGAGGCATGGCAAAGATTGATGACTCAGTCTCTGGGCAGAAAGGCATATTCAACCCATACGTGTGGATTTTCCCAAGGTATTTACCTATTTTATAAAACATTAGAAAGAAAATGTCTTATAGATAAATAGAGATATGTCGCAAAGCCAGATTATTTCAGAAAATATTTAAAAAATATATGGCCAAGAATTACCTCATTTAATAGTACTACAATTAGCTTCTGAAATTGATTATGTAAATTCTTGAATATTTCACAAAATATTGTCTATTATTAGTTTTAACATTTTTGACAATATGAATTTAAATATGAAGATTTTAAAATATTCAATGTTGATCTAATTACTTTACATTTTAACAAAGAAATTTTCATTTTAATCCTAAGGATGTTGAATTCTGAATCTCCAGGATGGAAACTGTTGAAGTCATAATTAAATCTAAGGTGTGTTGTGTATATTATGTAATCATCAGGATTTAAGTTGAAAAAGTTAACTATCTTCATCAATTATGGACTATTAATTATTTTTCTTAAGCTATTCTGTGAAAGGAGATACAAGCGTAAGCTAAGGTTAGTTGGAGAAATTTCGGAATAAAATTGCTAATTACTCCCAGCTTTCTGGAAAGATTCTCCTGTGGCTGCCACTGGCTTGTTTAAAGCTTATCATGCCATGTGCTACCAAATAAAGGAAATAAGCTAAGTGAAGCTGTAGGATATTTTAGGTTTGATTTTCAGTTAGTGAAAGCAGCAGTGCATATGACATGATAAAGGGTTGAATGAGCCATTGGTAGCTGTTGAGAAGCTTATGAAGTAATAGGAACAGCTAGCTGGTACAATAAGGGATGTTACAATTTATGCTTATGCCATGTGAACGTGTCTCAAGAAGTTCTTTAAATAGAGAATATTTGGCAGAAAAGCATGGGTTAATAACATAGAATTAATTTTTCTGAAGTCTCAGGTAGTACAATCTCTGCTGGGCCCTTTTGACCAGTGCTGCAATGTGAGCACCCCAGGTCAGGTCCTCTTTTATGGTAACACCCAAAAACTTAAAACTGGCCACTTGCTCCACTCAGTCTCCATTGATAAGCAAGGGCTGGATGTCCCATCTGTTCCTTCTATAGTCCACTATAAGCTCCTTGGTCTTATTGGTGTTGAGGACCAAGTTATTCTCTCCATAACATGAAAGCAACCGGTCCACCTCATCTCGATAGGCAGACTCATCACCCCGGAGATGAGTCCCACCACTGTTGTATCATCTGCAAATTTAGTAATAGTATTACTAGCGTGAGTGGGAATTCAGTCATGCACATAAAGAGTATAGAGTAAGGGACTCAACCCGCAACCCTGTAGTGTAACAGTGTTAAGAATAAGGGCTGAAGAGATATGATTATTTAATCTGACCCTCTGTGATCAGCCAGAAAGGAAATCCATAATCCAAAGGCAGATTGAATAAGAAAGTCCAAGGTCAAGAAGTTTAGACACTATTCTATGTGGAAGAATTGTGTTAAGCACAGAACTAAAATCTACAAAAAGCATCCTCACATAGCCCCCCCTGCTGTTCTAAATGAGTCAGAGCAGTGTGAAGAGTGATGGCTATAGCGTCCTCTGTAGATCTATTTCTTCTGTATGCAAACTGGTGTTTTATCAAATGTGTGCTGAAGACCAGAAATGATGTGCTGGCAAACCAATTTTTCAAAGCACTTCATGATGATAGGAGTGAGTGCCCCTGGTCTGTAATCATTGAGGTTATTGATAGGGAACTTCTTTGGCAGTGGAACAATGGTGGAAGCCTTCAAAGAAGATGGAATAGTGGACTGGGATAAAAACCAATTGAAGATCATGGTAAAGACTCCAGCCAACTGATCAGCACAGTCTTTAAGCACTTGATCAGTGGCAGGATATTTTTATTTTAACTGTAATTTTTAGACGTGCAAATTATGTTAGTATTCTTAATAACAAATTTTTATGTATAACTACAGAGTTCTAAACTTTTCTTCTTGGCCCTTTGGGTAAGATTAAGTGTAGTATAGAAGAAACCATTGCTAATACAACCTGAACTAGGCAAATTTTCACCTCAAATCCACATTATGGCTTTTTTGAGAGTTATCCTCTGTACGAAATCTGTCTTTTCCGGCTTCCTGATTTAAATATATATTTGTGTCTGGCATATGGCCAGTGATTTGTGGAATACTTTATTTTCATCATTACCAAGTCAGATAATATAGTGAATTACAGTTAAAGATGTAAACATTGTTTCCATTTTCTAGATCCTAATACAGGTTTTAAAGGAGCTAGTATTGTTTATTCAGAGAGGAGCTCTTTCTAAGAAAAAGGTTTTGCCATCTTTGGTGAATATTATATTCTCGCTTGTAAGGCTGTGACAGGTGAGGAATGGGTGTTGTTCCTATCCTAGCTGGTTGGACTGAATCTGTCTAAAAGGCTTATTAGCTTAGCTCTACCCACTCTGGGTAGCGCCTCCCAACTTTTGCTCAGTCCTACAGCTAGGAAGGATGCATAGCACTGCCTCCCCTGCCTTTGGTTCTTTTGCCCCCAAAGGCAGCCTTGCAGGAGAGAATTCTAAAACAAACTACCTACAGAAAAAAAGCCTCGAAAAGGCTCGCCTTTTGAATTTTGCAACTGTGCTTCCCAGCTGGGGTTCGGAGCCGCACAACAGCTGAGGACTGCTCCAGCGGTCCGGAGCAGCTTGCAGAGGGCCGCGGGGACGATTGAGGCCCTCCAGTGAAGCATAGCCATTTTCGAGGGTGGAGGTCTCTTCTTGGAGCTTTGGGGGCGTTTCGGAGCCTCTGCAGCGAAGAGGGAAGCCATGCTTTGTGAAGCGGACTTCTCAGCGGCTGCTCCAACCTCCCAGGAGCAGTGAAAGGCCAGGGATCCCTCCGCAGGGTTCCCTGGTGAAGCAAGTGGTCTTGTGGCCAGAAGTGGTTATTTTGAGAACTCCTCGTGGCCGATGGCCATTTTGAAAAGCTTCCTGGGCCTGAAGCCGCCATTTTGAAGAGGCCGGCCTGCTTCTTCTTCAACTACTCTGCGCCTTGCCAGCACTAGGACTTTGGTCTCTCCTCGTTGCTGTCCAGAAGACACCAAAAGGTAGGCGTTTTTAAATTATATTTTCATCCTGGTGGGGGATTGGTTCCCTGTCCCGAGGTAGACCGGAGCCCCCAGGCCTCAAGCCAGACCTGGGCTATATTAGATAGCCCTATTAGGCCCAGGAGGGTATGAATCCCAGTAGTAAAACATCCTACTGAAGTTTGTATAGGGCTGAAGAAGAGTGGTTGTTGGAGTTGGGGGTTTGGAAGGAAGATTTCCCCTGAAGTTCATTTATAAATCCCTTTGTGTGTTTCTCCTCCTTGCATAGGACTCCTGTCCAGAAGAGACCTTTCTGCTTTCAAGATGGCTGTAGCCCCTAGGGACACCAGGGCATCTAGAGCTTCCAAAGCTCAAAGCCAGCTTCTCTTGCTTCAGGTAACAAAGAAAAGCAGCCTGCAAAGAAGGCCTCTAAGGCGGCGGAGGACGATGCTTCCAGGCGCCATCAGGCCACAGAGAAGCACATTGCCAAGTTACAAAGGGCCTCTATTTCCAGATCTCCAGAAAGGGAATCTTTTTCTGCTTTGCATCTCAGTGAGGTGGATCTTCAAGAGGAACCTGGTCCTTCCTCCAGAGCCATTACCCAGGCTTAGTCCCCAGATGCAGCCGGAAGAGAGGCCTCCCCTCGGAGGTGGAGAGTCATCTAGATGATCCCCAGGGTGGATTCAGAACTGTACCTTGGCAGGAGTGTGCAGGCAGTAGGCCTAGGGTGGATCCCTCCCTACTGCAGCAGGAGTTAGATCTGCAGAACCTTCTGATCCAGCTGTCCCAGTCAACCTGCAGCTCTTGATTGACAAAGGCCATCAGGAAGGGTATCTCTGAAGGTATGCAGAGATTTGCCCGTCACTCTTTGGTGGCTTCTGATGTTTCAGAGAGACAGTCCTGGGTTCAAGAGTCTCTTCTTTCAGAAAGAGGTTCCCCGGTTCAGAAACCAGTTTCTGTTTCAGCTTCGGCCCTCATTCCTGCTGTCGCTGATGAATCTTCCGAGGTTAGTGAACCTGACAAGAGGAAATCTGATATGTCAGAAGATGAAGGGTCTTCCCATGAGATTCCTGTGTTAACTGGATATTTTTAAGCATGCCTTATTCTTCCCCTTGCTGTACAAGGTGAGGACCACGGCCAGCTTGAAGGCTGCAGATGATGATGAAACAGCTACCCTGCCTCCAATGGAGTCAGATATCCTCTTCGACGAATTGGAGGTGAGGAAGGAGGAAGGTACCTTCTCCCAGGCTCTTTCTGAAGGTGGTTTGGAAACAGTGGAGTCACCAGCCTCAGGGCCCAATCCCGTCTTCAGATCGCAGGTTCTTCAATGTGGGCCCTAAGCTCACCAAGACCGTTCAGGCGCCCTCGGTTGATGTGCCAGTGGCGGCTTTGGCCTCTACCTCTTCAGCCCTTTCTGATCCAGATGATGTCCTCAAGGCGGAGGAAAAGAGGATCAAGCAATTGCTCCAGAGGCTGCCTGGACAGTCAAAGCTTCTACTGCAGCTTCGTTTTTCACCAGAACGTCGCTGAAATGGCTGAAACAGTTGCAGGACAGGATCCCAACTACAGATATTCAGGCCCATCAGGACCTAAATAAGATCATGGCTGCAACTGAGTTCATGGCTGATGTCACCCTGCATGGGGTGAGATTTGCCACCAAAGCTATCGCTTCTTCAGTGGTGGCTAGGCACCTATGCTGGTTGTGCAATTGGCAGGCTGATGGAAGAAGAAAGTGGAAGCTGGCCTCGACTCCAGTTCAAGGAGACAAGCTCTTTGGGGAAGCCTTGGAACCGTTCCTGGTCGAAACCAAAGATAAGAGGAAAGTGCTTCCATTCCTGTTCAAGAAACCAGAACATTGGCCTGCTCCGTACTAAAGCGCCCTTCATTTAGAAGTGAATCCAGCTCCAGCGCCCAGCCAAGGCCTCTTACCAGCAAGGGCAGGCAGGCCAATCGGCCCTTTCGACGAGGAAGAAGTCGCCCATACCATCACCAATGCTAGCATTGTCCATTCCTTTCCCATTGGTGGTCATTTAGCATGGTTTGGCAACAAATGGGGAGAGATAACTTCTGATGCCTTGGTGTTAAGCGTTGTGAGATCGGGTCTTTCATTTGAGTTCTACTCCACTCCTCTGGGGTTTTTCATCTCCTATCCCATTTCTAGGGATTCAGGTAGAAGGCGGCTCATGGAGTCAGATATCCAGCATCTGCTGGATCTCAGGGCCATCTAAGAAATCCCTCTGGACCAACGGGGAACAGGGTTTTACTCCAGAATATTCGTTATCCCCAAACCCTTGGAGAGGGGTGGAGAACAATTCTTGAGCTGAAACGACTCAATAAGTTTATTGTTTACAGGCGTTTTAAAATGCATTCCCTCCAGACCATTCTGCGGGGGGGGGGACGGGACTTCCTCACATCTATTGATTTGACGGAAGGTTACTTACATGTTCCCATTTGTCTTTCCCATAGGAAGTTCTTAAGGTTTTGTTATCAGGGACAGCACTATCAATATAGAATTCTTCCCTTTGGTTTGTCCTCTGCCCCTAGAGTTTTCACCAAAGTTTTGGCTCCCTTAGCAGCACATCTTCGTTCCTTTCCAGTGCGTCTGCTTTGTTATTTAGATGACATTTTGATTCTGTCTTCTTCATTTCAAAGGGCTCAAAGAGATTTGCAGACCACTATCTCAGTGCTGCAGGATCTTGGTTTCTCTATCAATATTAAAAAGATCCAATTTACTCCATCAACTCATCTTTTTCATTTGGGGGCCATAATTGACAGAAGGGTGTCAGGTTTTCCTTTCTCAGAAAAGGAGGGACAGCCTGCAGGGCTTGGCCAGGAATTTCCGTAGTATGGGTTCTATTCCTTCAGCTCATCTCTCCCAGCTTTTGGGTAAGATGATTTCTTGTATTGGCATTTTTCCCTGGGCCAGGCTCCACACCAGGGCCCTTCAATGGTTTTACCAGAAGTCTGGTAAGAGTCATTCCTTAATGAAGGTGAAGTAACCCAGGCAAGTTTTGCTTTTCTTTCACTGGTGGCTTTCCAGTGCCATTTCTAAGGGCCAGTCCTTTAAGGTGGAGGACAGACTCATCCTCACGACTGATGCCTCATTGTCAGATTGGGGTGCTCATCTGGAGTCTCACATGGCTCAAGGTCTGTGGTCTGGAGTCTCACATGGCTTATAGTATGTGGAGGAACAAGGTCATAACATTAATTGGTTGGAGCTAAGGGTTTGTTTAGCTCTTCGAAAATTTTCTCATCTTGTCTCTGGGGATCATGTTCTTGTCATGACTGACAATGTGGCCACTAAAGCCCACATTAATCGACAGGGGGGCACCAGGTCCAAATCCCTTATTACAGAAATCCCTTATGGACAGATGGACAGAGCGGCACCTTCTATCCATCTGAGCTGAACATATCTCTGGCTTGGATAATGTGCAGGCTGATTGGCTCAGTCAAGCTACTATAGACCACTCAGAATGGAGCCTGCATCCTTTGCTCTTTACTCCGATTACTCAGAGGTTTGGCTTGCCATTCTGTTCAATGCCCAGTTGCCCAGATTCTTAACCAGATTTGCTTCCCCTGGGGCAGAAGAGGCCAACACCTTATGTTATACGTGGCCTTCAGCTTTGATGTACGCTTTCCCTCCTTTGCCTTTGCTGGCAGCAGTGATTCAAAAGATTTTGAGAGAGAAAGTGGAAGTGGTGTTAGTGGCTCCCTATTGGCCGCAGCACCCCTGGTTTGCAGATTTAATCGGTCTCTCAACCTTGGCGGATTCCGGAAGACGATGTCTCCTCCAGGGATACCTGAGTCATCTGGAGCCCCAGTGGCTACATCTGACAGTTTGGTGATTGAGTGGAGCATCCTAAAACGTGCCCATCTCTCCAACAAGGTTATCAGGACTATTCAGGCCTCCAGGAGACCCTTGACCATCCATATTTATGATGCTATATGGCAAGCTTTTTCTATTTGGTGCTCCAAAGCTAACATTCAACCTTTAGAAGCCTCGGTGGCTAGTTTATTGGAATTTTTACAGGCTGGATAGAGGCCTGTCTCCCAATACCCTTTGCCGGCCAATGGTGACTATATCTTCGGTGTTGGCTTGTGGCAAAACAGAGTCCTTATCTCAACATCCTACAGTCCTTATCTCAACATCCTACAATCCATAGGTTTCTCAGAGGAGTGGCCAATCTTTGCCCTCTGGTGGTTCACAGATACCCAGGGTTTTGCAGTCCCTTATGAAGACTCCATTTGAGTCTCTTCACCAGGTTAGTCTGCACCTTCTTACCCTGCAAGTGGCCTTCTTGGTAGCGGTCACCTCTGCCAGAAGAGTTTTGGAGTTGGTCTCCTTCTCAGTTCACCCTGATCTCTGTATTTTTCACCCTCATCAGGTGGCTTTATGTTTGGACCCAGCATTTATCCCCAAGGTCAATACCTTGTTCCACAGGTCTCGAGCTGCTTCTTCCAGATTTTTGTCCCCATCCAGTCCATCATGTGGAAAAGGTTTGGCACACCTTAGCTGTGTGCAGGGCTCTGAAAGTTTACATCAAATGAACTTCTGAATTCCGTAGGACAGAATCCCTTTTTTGTTCCTTCCAACCTTCCTTGTTGGGGGGGAAAGTGACTCCTTCCACAGTCAGCAGGTGGATTAAGTCATGTATAGCCAGAGCATACTTGAGTTGGTCCCTTCTGGTACCCAGAGGCATTACAGCGCACTCTACTCACAATACTGCAATGACTGTGGCCTGGGCTACGCAGGCATTGGTGGAAGAGGTCTACAAAACAGCCACGTGGACATTCCTGTAGCCTTTCATCTGCCACTACCGACTGGACACCTTTGCTTTAGTGGATGCAGCATTTGGCAGAAGGGTCCTGCAACAAGTGGTGTTGGACCGTGAGAGCCAGGACCAGTCTTAACCCTCCCGAGGACAACCCAGCTTTGGTATGTGCCATTCCTGACCTGTCGCAGCCTTACAAGGGAGAATGGGTGTTGGTTTACCTGAACACCTATTCTCCTTGTAGGCAAGACAGGTCAGTCCTACCCTAAGGGAACTGATCCTTTCAGGGGCGTATGGGAGGGGGGAAACCGATAACAGTCTTTTTTTAAAAAAATGTTTTTCCATAGAGGCAGTCCTGTCTATCGTGTTGTCTTTGCAGAAAGCTGGGAAGAGCTATCCAGAGTGGACAGAGCTAGGCTAATAAGCCTTTTAGACAGACTCAGTCCAAGCAGCTAGGATAGGAGCAACATCCATTCCTGACCTGTCTTGCCTACAAGGAGAACAGGTGTTCCGGTAAACCAACAATATTAACAATATTTTACATTGAGATTATTTTTATTTTGAAAAATAGATTAGAGATAATGTAATACTGACTGTGTTAAAAGTGACCAAATCTAATTTTTTCAGAAGTACTTTGTTATTATATTGTAGTTTAGGGAATGTTTGTGTTTGCATTGTGGAGAAATATGAAATGATTAAAACTAGCAATTTACTGAAATCATATTAGGTCTCTTTCCCTCTTACATAGTTTTTAAGAAAATGGGATTTGACATTGTTGAATGTTATTTCAGTCATATTGTTGTTATAATATAAAGTATTTCTATTGCCCTGCTACAATACATTTACAAATCTAATGTTGATTTGCACCAGTTATATAAAATGTAGGACAGAGCTTGTAGAAAAACATTTTTATGATTGATTTCATCTGTTAAATAATTTATGAAAATCTCATAAAAATAAAAGCTGCTTATTTGGCCCTCAGTGAAAGAAAAATTCCAACACATTAGTAGTCCTTCAATTTTCTATTTAAACCTCCAGAATTGAAAAATTGTACTTATATTTGTTAGTAAAATGCTCAGATATTTTTTGGTTTTTTATTCAAATTGAAAAGATCTTTAAATCTCAAAATGGTCTGTTTTTATTAGGATGGTTTGGGCATGGTTTGAGAGACCTCTAGGAAGTGAACTGCTACCATTTCTATCTTTTACCCTGTCCTGAAAAGCACCTTTGAAAGATCAATAGATAAACTAAGACACCTCAAATTTTGCCTTATTATTACAAAGAAGTGATTTGATTGTTATGCACCCCAGTTCTTCTACTTCTCTGCCTCCCAGTTTTGACATTTAAAATCCTAAATGGAGTTCAACGTTCTGTAGTCTTCATGTCACAAGAAGTTGGGCAATTTTAACTTTTTTTTCTTTTTTTCTTATTTCCTTAAATATAGTCTATATAAACTTCTGCATGTTAAGAATTTCAAAAACATGTAGACATTCTATCTGTCCATCCATCCAACCATTAATCTCCCAAACAAAAAATCGTTACGTCTCATACTTCTCATTATTCCTAATAATATTGCATTTTGCAGTTTAGAAAAACAATAATATGATAATCTATATCAGTGGTGTCAAACTTGCTGCCCGTGGGCCAGATGCATCACATGCTGGCCATGACCACCCCTGGTTTAGCGAAGGGGAACAAAGTTGTGATATGTCATATGACATATGTAAAGCTTTTATAAAATAAATGTATTTTTATTGCTCAAAACATATTTTAATATAATACTCTCCCATTGTGCTGATTATAGCTGATACTATTCAGTATTAATTGGTTAGGTAATGGGAGATATAGAACTTGCATAAATGGTCCAGAACTTTCAGGTGAAGGGTGCTATTCAAGTTTGGACATTTATTTTTGACTATCAAGAGTAGATTTAGAAAAGTGCTTTGAATATTGGGCTGTTAAGGGGTAAACATATCAGTGAACGTACATTGTCGGTGCAACACATGAAACCCAAATCATCCAGTTGTTAATGGTAAAAACAGTACATTTATAATTATGCAGCCAGATGGTCCTCCTTTCAACTTTTTATAAAAAGAAACTGTTAAATGATGAAACTAATTCTTTGCCAAAACTGGTTTTACCAGATAGTTTATAAATTGGGGAACTTCTGGCTGATGTCGTGATGGGACCAGAAGCAGAGAACAGAGTTCTCTGTTCCTGTGCTGGCTTCTCGCTGTTTGTGGGCTCTGGAGGAAGCCGAAAACCACTCTGGAGGGGTGGTGAAGCCAAGGACGGGCGTGAGGTCCTGGGAGAGAACACAACTCTCCTGTGGAAATCCTGAGCTTTTTCCCTCTATGCTATGACAGAGACAAGGGGCTGGTGAAAATGGCCACCAAAAAGTTGGGACAGCCGTGATCGTCCAAGCGCTGTGCAGGAGTGGAGATAGTAAATGGTGTCTGGAGCAGGATGAGAAAAATCTTCTTTATCTAAAACTTAACCCCAAAAGCCGGTCTAAAAAGGAACTTACTGTTATTTTTAAAGCGGCAGTACAAGCATTTGGAGAAAAAAAAATTAAATTTAAAAAATTGAAGGCAAATGTCTGGAAAATATGGAAAATAGGAAAATTACTGTATTGAAAAGACATTTTAAAATGCTGGAATCATATGTTAAAAAAACTAATATCTTACTATTTTGGATTGCTATTTTTAAAATCAGAGAAAACTGGTCAAAATTGGGACGAGGCACCAACTGATGACAGAAGGAAGGAACAACTTACTCCCAAAGTTGGAAATGTTATGAAGTAATTTTGAAGATTTTGATATAAGATTGAATTTATAGACTTATGAAGTTTTTGGAAAATTCCAGAGACAACCCAGAGACCCCAGAAAATTACATTATAAAACTGGTGGAAAAAAATATGAATATATTACCCTTGGATAAGAAATAGGTCCTGGACGTTGAATTTATAGCTTGAAACGTGAGGTTTGGACAATTGGGACAAAAAAATGGAATAAATAAGAATAAAGATGAGTGAAATATGTAGAGAAATTGAGTTGGAATTACAAGATATAAAAGATATTCTGAATAGAGGAGTTGTGGACAAAATACAGGGTGTGTTAGAAAAGCTAGAAATGGAGTTGCAGACAGCAGAGACACAAGCAACAGAAAGAAAACAAGAAACCCAGGAAGAGGAGGAGCCAACTGGAATTATAATCAGAAACAGAATGGGTGACACAAGAAATGAAAATAAAAGGCAACAAGAAAATAAAACTTAATATGATAATGATCAAGGCAATAAAACAAGGGGGGAATGTTCCAAGGGGAAAATTATAGGAAATGGAATCTCAGAGAAAACATGCTGAGAGGATTAGACATTTGGAAAAAGAGACAATGGAATTTAATAGAGTAGGGAGGAATGAGTAAGGGGAAAGGTAAAATAAAAATAAAAAATGGGAGGCAAGCTACCGTGTTTCTCAAAATAAGGCCGGGTCTTATATTTTTTGGAGCCCCGAAAAAACGGCTAGGCTGTCTTTTCGGGGGTGACTCAATTCCCCCCTTGCATCCTCATCTAGAGTGCCCCGTGGGCAGCCTCGCCACCAGCTGCTCCTAACGGGTGATCATGGCAAAGCGCAGAGAGCTCCCTACTCCCACCAAACACCTTTGCTGCAAACCCAAGACCTTTGGCACCTGCCGCTGTTGCTTTCTCTTCTGCCCATTCCTCTGCCATTTTTGGAGCTGCCGCTTCCGTGTTTGGAATGCCGCTGCCATTTGGAGTACTGCCGCCACGTTTGGAGCTGCTGCTTCCGTGTTTGGAGTGCCACTGCCATTTGGAGTGCCCCGCCATTTGGAGCACTGCCGTCATGTTTGGAGCTGCCACTTCCGCGTTTGGAGCTGCCGCCATGTTTGGAGTGGCAGCGGTGCTCCAAATGGTGGTGGTGCTCCAAACGCGGAAGTGGCAGCGGCAGCAGCTCCAAATGCGGACATGGCAACTCCAAACAGCAGCAGTGCTCCAAACAGCAGTGGGGTTCCAAACGCGGCGGCAGCTCCAAATGCGGAAGTGGCAGCTCCAAACGCAGCAGCAGCTCCAAATGCAGAAGTGGCAGCTCCAAACGGCAGCGGTGCTCCAAACAGCAGTGATGCTCCAAACGTGGAAGTGGCAGCTCCAAATGCGGCGGTGACATGGGCAGAAGGGAAATCAACAGCGGCAGGTGCTGAAGGTCTTGGGTCTGCCGCAAAGGTGCTTGGCAGGAGTAGGGAGCTCTCCGCGCTCTGCCATGATCGCCCATTAGGAGCAGCTGGTGGTGAGGAATTGCTGCCCGCAGGGCACTCCTAACAGCAAGTACCCCCGCCCTTCCCCCCATTTTGCATTTTTTAAAATAGGCCTAAATTTGGGAGGAGGGGCTTAATTTCATTTTATGCCTAGAAAACATGCTGGGTCTTCCTATTGGGGGAGGTCGTATTGTTGGAGAAACACAGTAGAAAGAGATGAATTAATTATGAGAACAAGAGATGATTGCTGAAGAGGAAAAGATAAGGATTCCACATGAATGTATGCATTAATATTTAAGATGTATAATTGTTAATAGTAATAAATATGAAATTAATATGGTATTAGAGGATTAGCATTAAAGATATACAATTGAACTGTAAGAAATAAAAAACTAATACTCTGAGGTAGGAAAAGAAATTATGTGGAATCTGACAGATTTGAAAATAAGGTAAAATATGCTAATAGCTAAAGGGGAGTATAGTATAACTAGAACGGTATAATAAGTTAAAGGTCAATAGGATGTATGTTTTATTATAATTGGGAGTAGGAAGAAATTTTGTTTTAGGTGTAATGGTGTCATAACCAAAAATTAAAAAGGGGATAAATAAGTAGAAAACATAAATTAACATGAATTTATGAATGGCTATTTGAAATATATAATTAAATAAATATTGCAAATATGATTATTAATATAGACTATATAACAAAATAAGGGAAGTTAAGAATATGGAGACTGATACAAAACAGTATGTGAGAATATTGAATAATTATGATTGATAATATGTATTAATATCAAATCATGTAAGAAAGCTAATAATATCAAGGTGAAATTACTTTCGTGTTTGTTCTAAAATGTAAAATAATCTGGAACCACACTGCTCATGAAATGATGTGTATATATAATTCGTTGAACATTGCAAATATAACTATTAATATAGAATCCATGATAAAAGAAGAGACGTTAAGGGTGTAGAGATTGATACAAAATAGTATATGAGAATATTGAATGATTAAGACTGATAATATGTATTAATATCAAATTATGTAAGAAAGTCAATAATACCAATGTGAAAATATTGTCATGTTTGTTTTAAAATGTAAAGCACCTTGGAACCACACTGTTCACACAATGATGTGCTTATAGAAACAAAAAATAAAAAATGTATTTAAAAAAACCCTTCAAATTGAAAGATAACTAGAGTACTCTATTGGTTTTTTACTCAATTAAATATACTGCTTGTTCAGAAATATGCTGGTTTTTGACAATGCATATCTGACACGGATTGTAATGGTAAATCTGAGAAGAAAGGATATCATAAATACTCACATTGAGCCTACTTATGGCTAAACACATTTAGTGTGATGACTGTTTTAACCAGTTTTTGTTCTGTGCTCGTAGTGCTTTTTAATTGTTAATTGTCATTTTATTGATTGTCAATTGGATGAACATAAAATATAATAACGAAACATTGTGCTTGGAATGAAGATCGTAAACCTATGTGGTCAATTCAAATTCCTTTGGCCATATTTAAAATGCAGTGTTAATAGTGAAATAATTTTTTTGCCTAAATTCTATGAAATTCTGTGAATTTAATATTCATTTTTTAGTTATTCAGTTTTAGCTTTTACAGTAGTCTTTTCTAGAAGAAACAAAAATTGCAGATGGTCTTTGATCAGCGATGTTGACAGCAAACTATGATTCAAAATTGATGAATACACACATGGAACAAAACTAACACATTCTGCCATTAGATACTTCATTGTGATGTGTGATATAAATATGCCAGTCATACTATTTGTCATGAAACATGTTTTATTAATCAATCCCCCCTTATGCTTGCATGAAAAGTACTTATTGCTTATAAATTCCCCAGGCTATAGTGGCAAGGGGAAAAATTGTTCAATAAAGGAATTACTAAAAGATGAAAAGAGAAACTACCAAGTTACATCTATTTTATTATAGTTCCTTTCTTGAAAGAATATTGGTGTCAGTCTGTGCTCCCTTTAGATCCCAAGAAAGAAATACTCAGACTCCATGCTGTAGAGCAAAGTTATCCTTTTACTGGAAAATAAAGTGGAAACTACAGATCCAATTCCGAAACTGAGAAATTGGTGGGTAGAACACTCATACAAAGGAATAGAATTGCTCCCACCTCCCAAAGTTCAAATGATTTTTCCAATTAAAATTTCTGAATATGATCATGTGGTCATCTCCAGGTGGTGATGAGGCTTCTTCCGTTGACCTTGACATATTTTGATAAAAGTTCGCAGTTGCGCAAAAGGGGACAGAGGCTAGCCAAGAAATGGAAAGTTAAAGAAAAAAATCCCCCCTCCCCTTGCTAACCCAGCAAAGGAATGCCAAACACCTCCAGCCTTCTTCCCCTCCAAGATCCCCCCCTCCCACCATTGTCATGACAGCCAAAAGAAGTAAATTGGCATAGCAGCAGAGAAGCAGCAGTTAGAAGACAGAAGAATATACTTATTATGGAAGAGAAGACAGAATATACTTATTATGGAAGATATCTTGAGGCTGACAATTGGGATTACATATTGTATTGAATTGTATTGTAGTTTTGGCTCTGGGCTTTCTTGAAAAATATAGCTAATAAACATTTTTCGATATACCAAATCGTTAAGGGAATGACAATAACTATGTTAAGCTTCTTTTGTTTTGATTAATTGATGATGGATCTAAGGAAACAGTTTTATTTTTAGGAGGCAATGGGACATATATTATTTCCTAGACTTTATCTAATCCTGTTGATAGCTATTCTCCCAGCTTGATGTTTTCCAAATATGATTGGACTAGTATTTTTAAAAAATTCCATCTAGCATGTCCCACAAGCATATATGGGATTCTGGATTTTGCATATGAAGTGGATTTTTCTCCAGGTTAATGCATGAAAATAATCTCATTGTATTGTGAAACAATATTTTGTGCCTTGATAGAATTGAAAATACAGCTCACTAGAGCTGCCAATGCTGCCTGATGATCTTTGTTACCAAGAAGTGATTTGAACTTATATATCTCACCAATAAGGCAACCTCTGGGAGGCTTATATATATATTGGATGGTGCATAAATCATGTACTCCAGTGTAGCACAGATAAGAAGCAGATACATTATTCTGTTTCTTTCCAGGCTCCATCTATTTTTGTGTGTGTGTGTGTGTGTGTGTGTGTGTGTGTGTCTTTTAAATTCCTGAAATAAAAATCATAATTTTTATTTTTAAGAAAATATTTTGGGAAAGTATTTTAAGAAAATGCTATGTGCATATCTTGAAAGCATTGTTAAAAAATATGTAACCTGGTTAAGTGAATCTGCTTCCCCATTAACTTTGTTTGTCAGAAGGTCACAAAAGGTGATCACATGACCCCAGGACATTGCAACCATCATAAATACATGCCAGTTGCCAAGAGTCTGAATTTTGATCATGCGACCATTGGGATGCTGCAATGGTCATATGAAAAATGGACATAAATCACTTTTTTCAGTGCTGATGTAACTTTGAACAATCACTAAATGAATGGTTGTAAGTTGAAGACTAGTTGTACTGTACAGAAAACTCTTGATTTATTCATTTAGCAACTGTTTGAAGTTACAGTGGCAGTGAAAAAAGGGACTTGCAAAGAGACCAGTCCTTGCCTTTATGATCATTGCAGCATCACCACAGTCACCTGATCGGAATTTCGGTATTTGACACCTGGCATTATTTACAATGATTGCAGTGCCCCAGAACCATGTGATCACTATTGGCGACCTTCCGGGCCAGCCATCTTCTGACAAGCACACTCAGTCGGGAACTGAATTCACTTAAGGACCACGTGATTGCAAAAAATAGTAAAAAAGATAGTAAAATCCCATGCAACTCATTTAACAACTGCCTGGTTTAACAATGGAAATTTTGCTCCCAGTCTTGGTCATAGGTCGAGCACTACTTGTAATGCATTTTAAATTATGAAATAATTTGGAAACTGAAAAAGTAAAAATGCTTTTTTCTTCTGACTATGAACAATACTAAAATTAAATTACCAATAGCATCTGAATAGATCTTTTTTCCCCATTTTAATGAATTGATGATTGCTCAGAATTACCGGGTGTGATTAAGATTACATTTGCTATTTTCATACATGGTTTGGAATCAATTAGAGGTAGGAAACTCCTTTCTCTATATGGAAGTTTTTTCCTTTAAGCCAGTTCTTTTATTTTTTCTCATTTTTTTCTGATGCCAGCAATTTATATAATAAAACATGAAAGAACAATTTGACCTAAGAAAGTTGTGAGAAATGACTGTCAGCTTTGGAAGCCATATTTAGACCAGATGCTCCCACATTGCCACATTTTTGAGCCTGGGAAAATGGGAGGGGGGAATTTCTTGGAGTGTATGTAGTTAAACATAATATTCTTTTTCTAATTCAAGGTCATGTTAGTTTGCACATAAGTGAGGGGAAGTGTCAAGTTGACGGATGATGATTGGGGCATGTTATGTGATGATGGGTGCAGGAGTTGGATTTGTAGTTTTTACTTATTGCAAGGAAGTTCGGAACTTTCAGATTTGGGAATTTGTGCCAGTTTACTATCCAAATAAAAAAGAATTTTTGAGAAGATGTCTGTCTCGGAGTTACTGGTTGAAGTGGAGGTTTTCTGGAATGCTGAAAATGACTGTAATGTGTATATTGGCTTAAAAAGTGAGAAGATGCACAAATTGTATATGAAAAATGTACATTTTTTATTATTTTTTTTTTTTTAGTCACCAGATAAACAACGGGCTCTAGAAGAAACCAAAGCATACACAACTCAGTCCTTAGCTAGTGTAGCCTATCTGATCAACACTTTGGCAAACAATGTTCTCCAAATGCTGGATATCCAGGCATCCCAGCTTAGGCGAATGGAATCGTCAATCAACCACATTTCCCAAGTAAGATAACATATTTACTAACTTTATATTTAAGGTCAGTGTAATGCAGAGAATGTTGCACTGTATGCAGATACTATCTGCTGTCTTTTTGTTTTTATGGAAAAATAATTATTTTTCTTGAAGAAAATAAAATAGGCACTTTTTGAATAATAAAAAAAACTTCATTAGCCAGCTTTACCATGTAAAATTCACACTTGAAATGTACGATTATTGCAACAAATACTGAATATTACTATTTATTTTTTCCTTGGGATATTTTGCTAAAATTTTAAATCTGAATTGCCAGTTTCCCAAAATGTTCAATTATAGCAATGAGTTGATTCAGTTATTGGGACCTGTAGCATTAAAAAAAATTCTACAAAGACACTGAAAATATAATTGTCTTCCATGACACTGCCTCATATTAGATAAAAACAATATTAGCAAACACGGCATAAAATTATTCCTTTCATTCCAGGAAGTCCATATTGGGACAGTAAATGTTTTGCATAGTTGTATCTAATGTTAAGTTTCTGTAGAGATCTTAGAGAGCAGCAGACCTAGATATTTATAATAGACGGTAATCAATGTACAAAAGAAATCCATAACACTGTTAATCACATAGAATGATTCATGAACATAGAATCATGTTTCTGGAAGGAATATATTTTCACTTAATGTTAGGGAAAATGTAACTTACGACAATGTATGTCATTTTCAATTATCAATGTATTGTATTTTAAAAGAATTTGTTTTTTTTTCTTTAATTACTTAATATAGCATTAGTATAAGGACTATTCTGTATACCTCAGAAGTTTTTGTATTAAATTAAATGTTATTGTAACAAAAGAAATAAAACATGTAACTCTTGTAGCTGTTTTATTTAATGATCTTTAATGATGATTTTAAAAAAAATACCTATATTCATTATGCCTGTAGACAGTTGATATACACAAGGAAAAAGTGGCTAGAAGAGAAATTGGCATCTTGACTACAAACAAAAACACTTCAAGAACTCACAAGATCATTGCACCAGCCAACTTGGAGCGACCTGTTCGTTATATCAGGAAACCTATTGATTATACAATTCTTGATGATATTGGACATGGGGTAAAGGTAAGTGGCAAAATGAAATAATTCAAATGTATATTTTAAGAATGAAAAAAATGTTTGTGTGGATTGCATTCTCCAATTAATAGCATGGTTTGTTTACCTTTTATATTATTGATTCTGTACTATATTGTTCTTTGTGTCTCAATGAGCAAAAAATAAGATAAAATGCATGTCCCCTTCTTGATTTTGATTTGGTTATCAAGCAGTACTGACTGACAATATAATACCTCTTTTCTGTTTAGTTGTGAACTAAACTCTTATTACACTACTATTGTAAACATATTAATCTTTCCTTTGGTCAGACCAATTTATTTATATTTATTATATGGATTTGTCTGCTGCCTACTCTCTTGATTCTGGACTCAATTAATTCCAGACTTGCGTAATAAGCAAAATTAAGGAGCTAATCTTTTAATATCCTTTTAAAGCAGAAAAATAAGATAAACCAGAAAAAAATAACTAGGATCCATTGGGTATGTGGCTCTAACAACACCTATGATTTAAGTGTTGCTAAATTACATGTAGAATTACATATTAAATGTATATGCATGCACTGTGTAGCTACACACTTAATTGCATGTGTAAAGTTTGTTCATTTTCTTGCATGCTTCTCTGGAACACAGCCTTAAAAGATACAAAGTAATTAAAATATGTGAAAATATCAACAAAAAGGAAAAAGTTAATGTGAAAAAGAACAATTTACAGTACTTGCAACATTTTCAGTCAGCATAGTAGCAGAAATGACAAAAACGTATTTTCTAGAGAATTATTTACCTTGCAAAGAAATGCATGTTTGTGAACTAATTATATTATTGTTTACTTCACAATCCAGAATGTAATGATTCAGATTCTTCAGTGAAGCTTATTAAATTTGAAATATATTTAAATCCAACTTTCTTCACTGAAAACATTTTCTATGTTGATTATAATATAAAACTATTCTGAAAGTAACCTTTGATTGAAATTCTCATTTTAAACATTAGTGAACTCTCTAAAAATTGCATGCATAGGATAGTGGTATTGTGAAGATGATGCATAAACTACAGTTATTTTTGTTATCATGTCTTTAAGGTTTTATAAAACAAATACAGAGTTTCTGTAGCTGTTACACATATTTACATTTGGACTATAAAAATAACATAGCACCTTTGATTTATGAGAAAGGATGTTTGGTTCTGTTTTTCTTTCAATATAGCCATCCTGGAGGCAAACAATAATCAAATACCTGAAAGAATATTTGAAATGCAGCTTTAATTTGTAACAACAAAAATATACAGCCATGTTATATCATCTTTGGTAATCCTTATGAATTCTATCTAATATCAAAAATTCCGGTTCTTCCTTATATCTAAATCTATTCTGGAATGTTAATGTTCTAGAATTCCTTAAGGAGAGAGAGAGAGAGAAAAGGAGGCGTCGCTGAAGTTCTCAGACTCCCCCCAACTGTTAGCAACGCCACCCGTGAGCTGTGGCAGGATTGCCTCGGATCATGTGCAGAATGCCTTTGCTGTTCAACTCCCCCCCCCCAATGACTCAAGGTTCATACTAAAATTAGGCCTTTCCAACCAGCCTTTGCAAATATTTGGCCCTCACCAGAGCAATAGAAAGGATGGTTTAGCTTCTCCCCGGCCCTTCTTCGCTCCAGCTCCCTCCCACCCTCCTGTGCCGCAGCGGTGACCCTTTCACGCTCACCCTGCTTTCTCGCTGCATTCCCACGAGGACCGCTCCTGCGTCTCCTTTCGGGAGCCTGCCCAATCTCCCTTCTAAGGGTAGCCGAGCTCTGCTGCCTCCTCTTCCTTCCCTGGCACCCCCCCCACTCCACAAACCAGCAGCAGGTAAAGGGAGGTCGGCTGCCCTGTGACTTTGGCAGGGTGCCCGGAAAAGGTGTGACCTGGGGAGGGGAGGGCGGCGGTGGGAACCCCACAGATGCTGATACCTTCCTTCACCAGAAGGGCTTGGCTGACCCGGTGCAGGGATGAGGGCTAGCAGGGGTGGTGTGTGTGTGTGTGTGTGTGTGTGTGTGAGAGAGAGAGAGAGAAACTCAGCTTGCTTCCTTTCTGCTAAGAAAAGTTTGCAGTTGCTCTCCCATGCACACTCTCCTTGCCACGAAGCCGTTTCTATCAGCCGATGGAAGCGGCTGGTGACTCTGCCTTTTGGGAGCTTCCATCAGCTGATAGAAATGGCCTCGAGGAGAGTGCGCGTGGGGCGCTCCTCTCAGGAGCGCCCTGCGGGCAGGCACGCCTCACCCCAAAGCGGCTGGTGACTCTGCCTTTGGGGAGCTTCCATCGGCTGATAGAAACAGCTTTGTGGCGAGGTGAGTGTGCGTGGGTGCTCGCTCTGAGGCCGCTTCTACCAGCAGATAGAAGCGGCTGGTGACTCTACCTTTGGGGAGCTTCCAGTGGCGACCTCATGGAGACGTGAGTGCACATGGGGAACTCTAGGTGGAGGTGCACATGGGGGAAGAAATTAAGTCCCAAAAAGACGTCCTAGCCGTTTTAAAATATGACCCGGCCTTATTTTATGAGAAAGACGATAATTATTTTACGGTAACTTTGTAATTGAATCTACACATGGGCAGAGGTATATGTTTCATCATAATATAATAGATTCAGCAATAGAAGAATGGATAAATAGCAAATCCTATATAGCTGAATAAATTCTTTCAAATGAGGTGTTTCAGAATACATGGAATCATGTATAAAGAATCTATTTTTGATTAATTAAAACAGCGGTGTCCTTTTGTACACTTCAGAAGCTGTTCTCAGTTGTCTCTGCATGTGTGTGCATGCAAGTCAAAAAGCCACTGGAAGTGGCTTGATTTGTGCAGGTATATAGAGATAGCTGGCACAGCAGGTGTGTGAGACTGGAAAAAGATTCCACTGTTTTAATGATCCAAAGAGAGCTTTGTTTTAACATGGATTAAACCTTCTGAAGGATTTTCATAGCCCCTAAAATCTATATTGAGTGAACTTTTTTTCTCAGTATTTTTTAGCATGTATGAGATTTACAAATATGCTCCATGTGCAAAATAATACTTTTGAATTCAATTTATCATTGTTATTTGATAACAGATTTGTTAGCAAATTCTGTTAATAATATTTTAAAATGTTATTCATTTTGAAAACCTTTATTCACAACACCTTCTGCTTTAATCACTCTTTCTATGATCTATTGATACATTATTTAGTTGATGCTAAGTGCTTAACTTTTCTTCTTCCCTTCTTTCTTCATATCCTGAAATTTCAACTAACCTTTCAATGCTTTTCTTCCTTGCCTCTTTTATTTGCTTCATTTATGCATTAAGTGGTTGCTTAGATTTAAGGTAAGAAACATCAGGGCTGGATTTCATTCTTATATTTGAGACTATTACATATGGGGAGAATGTTGTTTCTTGCCAAGTTCATGGGAAGAAAATAATGTTTAATATGTTTCTTGTGTCTTAAAATATGCTAGATGCTGAAAGAACTAGCAAGGGTTTCAAGCAATCAGGTTTTACATGAAAAAACAAATCAATATAAATTTGTGTCAGGTCTTCTCTCCCCCTGTGTAATTATATATTGTTACTTATATGGTGTGATTTGATCTCAGTTATGAACCAAGTTTGAATTTGCAAATTTATTTTATTTTGCAAAATCAAATATAACTTGGGGCATGTTTTATATGTTTTGAAGTTTTACTTTCAATTATTAAGCAAATTTTTGAACTGCTACACCAGTGCTACTGTTAGGCTGGTATTGCAGATCTATATTATAGTTCCTTTGGAAATATATACGTTTATATAATTTCTGCTATGTTTGTTGTCTTCATTGTATTAAGTAGGATTTAAGGTTACTTTTAATGTTCTCACTATTTTTATATTAAAATAAAGGAGGAGTAGATATAACTATTATAAGTACCAGAATGAATCTCCTAATTATCCTGAGCCCTTTGATTTTATTTTATAAGTAACTTTTGTTGCTTTAAGAATAGGAACAGATGTAGATGAAAGATGAAAGGACAATAGAGCCCCTAAAGTTGTGCTGAATTGAACATGGTGGGATTTGGTACTGGGTGGTATGTGCTGCCAACTTTGGCTTATTTATGTAGTGACTTTTATCATATAATTAACTAGTGCGTGCATTTGGAGTTCAGTTCTGCACTGTGCTAACTATAATTTTCAGCCACTCACTCACTTAAATGCAGTTTACAAAGTTCTTGTGAGTCTAAAATGGGATTGTCCTTAGGGATATTACTGTATCCTTGCCCCTGGAGGAGTTGATGATTTAATAATGTGGAATTGATTTTTTAAAAAGCCAGTATAACTGATGACAAGAAATTGCACTTATGACAAACACACCTTAGTTTTTGAACATTAGTTGAGCTGAGCTGTGTTTGAATCTTTTGTTTTGTTCATGCCTTAGCAAATAAGTATTTTGATGGCAGGGTGTTGACTATTTGCATTCCTCTTTTGGCATTTTGCCATTTTTTTCTGAAAGTGAATACAGATTCTCAATTAAATGTCAATATATAACAACATATATTGTTAAATGTCAATATATCACATGTCTAACAAATATCTGAAAGGCAATCTACCCAGTACAGAGGACTTATTTCCTTCTGAGGTAATTCATAAAAGCCTGCACGTCAGCAATGGGCACAGCCATAACTGCCTCAGTCTTTACTAAAGGTCACCACAGCTACTATTACTTCTCTCCTATATTTTTGACGTTGTGAGGAATAGTGAAGCAACTCATGTGCATTTACACTTGCTGGAAGATATTTTAGAAAAATATTAGAATATATTCAGTAATCTTGAATTAATATTTCCATATATTTGGCACAGATTCTCTGGATATTGTATATAAATAATAAAGTTACCAAATATTCTACAAATATTAACTACTCTAAAGTATTGAAAATCTTGTTTAACTGGATGCCATCCAAATATTAGATACAGCTTCCATCAGCTCCAGGTTTCATAACATTCCATTATAACGGTAGCTGCAGAATGCCACGCTTCATGGACTTTATTGTGTCCCCTTCCTTCTACATTTTTTTAAGATAAATTCAGAAGCTTTAAACTGTAGGATGTCCCATACACTTATTGACACTGTGAATGCATTATTGGTGTTGCTTTTATGGTAAGGAAATACAGTTGAATATAACTTTCCAAACATCATGTCAAATCCTAATTCTTAAACTGACTAAATTGACTGACCCTCCAGTGATTCCTTCACTTACTGAGTTATTTTTTTATCTACAGAGAAATAATCACAATTTCTGTCATATTTATGATTGATAAAAATCCTGCTTATTTCATGAAACATTCCATTGAACTTGAGACAACTTATTTATACCTTGAATTTATAGCCTCATTTATATAGTTTGATTTACTGATATGATCAGTACAATAATTAACTGAAAAATTGAGGTAATTAATGCACTAATTACAACTTGGTTTTAAAAAAATATTTACTATTAAGGATAATATTTTATTGTTTATAACTTTGTATATTACTTTTGATTTACAAATTGCTGCAACACAATTAAAATATTCATGGTAAAAATAATTAAGAACAAAAATTAATAATATCCCAGCAACATAATAAATATAAACATATTTATCTTTTGTTACATAACATATAATATATTTTCTAGAATTCAATTTATAGAAGCATCAAGTAATATCAGTGTGAATTTAATGTTAAAATTTACAAGTATATTTACAATGTATAAATAGCAATAGCATTTAGACTCATATACCACTTTATAGTGCTTTACAGCCCTCTCCAAGCAGTTTACAGAGTTAGCATATTGCCCCCAACAATTTGGGTCCTCATTTTACTGACCTTGGAAGGCTGAGTCAACCTTCAGCCTGGTGGGATTTGAACTGCCAAATTGTAGGCAGCTGGCTGCAGAAGTAGCCTGCAGTACTGTACTCTAACCACTGCGCCACAGAGGCTCCTTCTCCTCTGTAATGCTTATGAAAATCATTTCAAAATTTATTGAATGTTTTTTCTTTAGGGCAATATTGGATTATTTATCCTATAATCTCAGAATGAACCATCCCTCTAGAAGCTACCTGCTTGAAATTTTGATTGCCCTTTGATGTATGATATTAGTGACATAACCCAGTTTATTTCTGTTTTATTATGTATGACTTCAACAATTTTATATAATTGCAACTAAATTTAAATTTATTACCTGTTCTCTGGGCCAAATTCTTCTGGTCTTCATGCCAAGAATGAATCCCTCTATCTCAATATTCTTGGGGAATTAGCTTATGGAGATTTATATCAAAAGCCATATAAAGGGGGAGAGACTAAATAGAATTATTATCATGATGATGAAAGGACCTTATATGGAAAGGGCAATGGAAGCTGTTGGATTGGCCTTTATCACTACTTCCTGTTGCTGTTCACTCCAGCAAACCTTTACTTCTCCTTAACAAATGGTGATATATAATTAATTGGATTGAAAAGGTAATTGGATTCACATTTCTCATTCCAGTTTTGTTATAAAACTGATTGATGAGACCTCATATACTTCAGGACTTCCTTGGAATATTTAATAAAATTATATGTAAAGCATTCATGAAAAGAAAATTGTTACTGAAAAACACCTCTCAGAGGCAATAAAATCATATTGGATTTTCATATAATATGCAGTTGTAAATTTGTTACAAAGAGTCAAGCTTGAAACCAGGTTTTGAGCATTTAATTGATTACATGTAGTAATCAATACATGCATATAGTATAATTAAGGCACAGCTAATAAAATGTTTCAGATACAGTTACCTTTTAGTCTCATTGGAGTAGACAACTACAGTACTGCGTTCTTGGAATGGTAATTTGTCTAAAACTCTTGAGCCTAGAAAGCTCAACAATTTTCATGGAGATAGATTTGCTAAATGTAAATGTGATGGCCTTAGGCAAACTCTGTCTCAAAACCACATCATTACACCGCATATAACCATAATTTAAGTGCACCTAATAATTTTAACCAGGGTAGAGATAGCACACGTATGTATGACTGGTTTGGTTTTTTCTTTTTCTTTTTTTGATTTGCACATTTGTCTCTTTAATGTAGTAGATCAAGTCTTTAAGGGCTCTAATTTATGTCTGAAAAGTTTAAGTGAGGTTATTTTTTTCCCATTGCCTCTTACACAGGTTAGCACGCAGAATATGAAAATGGGTGGTCTGCCTCGTACCACACCACCAACACAGAAACCGCCCAGTCCACCAATGTCAGGGAAAGGAACTATTGGGTAAGTATAATTGCATATACATCAGAAGGGGGAGGGAGAGAATGTAAAGGGGAAAACTAAATCTTTCTTTTAACTTTTACAATTGTCTCTTGGCATTAAGGTACTTAAAAGCTATAGTCTGGGGTTTGAAGGCATCTGTCTTGCAAGCATAAACCTATCCATAATATCACCAAGAGGTGTTGCATAATCATTGGAAATATAAGATACATTTCTTTTGTGGAAGCCTTTAGGCTAGTGCTTGCAGTTTGAATAGCTGTACAATATTTTCTTATATATTTGGAAAAAATGACCAGCCTGAATATCCTGTAGTAGATTAATATAAAATGTCATGACCCAGTACCTTAATGTGGGGATTTTTTTAAGCTCCAAAGAATCCTATTCTCTTCTTTTCTTCTGCATAGGGATGCCTGTTACATGTAGCATGACAGACCATCAAGGGGAATAGGAACTCTCTGCATGCCTCTTATAACCTAATCCCATCTGTCCTTTCTGCCCCAGTACATAAATAGTCTTGAGGAAAAAGGGAGGGAGGGATAGTTTATGGCAGGCATGCATGGATCTCTTTGTGAATTATCTACATAGATGCCAGCTGGGAAAGCTGGGCCTACGGAAATCCTACACATATGCTACTCTTGCAGCGCATTGGATCCAGACCTGTGCATTTTTGAGCAGAACAATCTAACAGGAATTCTGCACTGCCTTGGCCAAAAGGTTTTTGTATTTCATTGTCTGAAATTGCTTCCATACATGTTTTTCTTGTGTAGGCGTCACTCTCCCTATCGCACACTGGAGCCAGTGCGTCCTCCAGTGCTACCAAATGACTATGTACCTAGCCCTACCCGTAATATCGCTCCCTCGCAGCAGAGCCCTGTTAGAACAGCTTCTGTGAATCAGAGGAATCGCACTTACAGGTATTCACTCTGCTCCTGTGCAAAATATTAACAATAAGTAAGATAGACAACTCGGTTTATAGCAAACTGCTTTTAATCACCCCACCCCACCCCACCTCTCCACTTAGAGCTTCATAAATTCATGCGATTTCTTGGGAAATCCATTGGGAAATAGAGAGAAATCATGCTGATTATACTACATGTTGTGTAGTGTGAAGTTGTTTGTCTTGGAACAGGCTTTTGTTTTGTTCAAAAGCAATATACAATACACTACTGCATTGTGTAACGCAAATAGTATTGCATTTAAGGTATTTATTTTTGCTGCCTACTATCTCGTTATAACTGGTGTGATACACAGCTTCTAAAATGTGGTACCTGCTAACAAGAATACTGCAACTGTGAAGTTTATGTCCAAAATTCTGAAGTGGTAAAATTTTGATGCTTGTGAAAGTGCTGCCAATTTTAAACAAATGTGTAGTTCAGTTGACTTGAAATGTAGCTAATATTATTTATTTTCATCGACCCTTAGAATGTATATTGTAGCAGTAGGAAAGTAGCCCTGGTAAAATAGTTTTTGCAGTGTGGAATCAACCTGCAGAGCAGGCTAGCAGTACACAAGGAAAGAAAAATCTTAAAATATATTATAAAGGTCTCATGAGTATTTACATTTTATACATAAAGGTTTTTACTTCAGAGATGCACTTTAGATGAAATCAGCTTCTTTCCACCAAAGGCCCATATTACCAACATTTTTAGAAAATGCTCTTGGAGTTGTTTCTGATCATTTCATCTGTACTATTAATCCTGAATGATGTTTCCTAATTTTAGCTGAGGCATTGGCAAGACATTTTAAAAACATAATCAATTTTTATTGATCTCCAAAATGGAAAATTAACAAGCTTCTATAAATGTTGTGCAGTTGTGGTTTACCTGTTAAGGAATGGTCTATATTTACTTTGGTGGCTTGGATTTCTTTTAGCAGCAGTGGAAGCAGTGGAGGTAGCCACCCCAGCAGTAGGAGCAGCAGTCGAGAGAACAGTGGGAGTGGGAGTGTCGGCGTCCCTATTGCTGTCCCTACTCCATCCCCTCCCAGCGTGTATCCAGGTAATATCCCTTTTGTTCCTAGTCCTATTTTGTTCTTTTGATTATGTGCTCAATTAGTCAGTGGTTTGGAATTGCAGATGAAGTTATCATAGGAATAGTTCTAGGAATAGTACTGTTTAAATGGAAGTGGATATTTTACATTAATTTGGAATGTTAAGATTTATTTAAAATCTATTTTGTTTCACACACTCCATGTGACTCAACGTTGTAAGCCTCCCAGACCCTTCTTGTGGTGAGATGGGCAGCAAATAAATTTAAATAACAATAGCAACAATAATGATGTGACAAATAGCAGATATAGTAAAACTAGATTTTGCTAGTATTATAAAAGAAATACATGCATTCTTGTTTTATTCCAATTGATCATAACATATACCGCTTCACAGTGCTTTACAGCCCTCTCTAAGCAGCTTACAGAAACAGCATATTGCCCTCGACAATCTGGGTCCTCATTTTACTGACTTCAGAAGGATGGAGCGCTGAGTCAACCTTGTACATGTAAACATAGATGCAACATGAAGTGAGAGCAGAAAGACATGTATGCGTCTGTCTTTCTATCTACCCATCTACCCACCCACATACTGTATATTAGGATGCCTGACACATATACAAAATCAGGCAACATATATGTAGTCATTCTAAATAGACCTTTTTCATGCGCACCCAGGCAATTCACATGCATCCATTCTGATTGGACCCTGAGACACACACAGATGCAATATGTACTTTTGAGGAGAAACATACATGTATATATGTATGTATATATGTAAACATACATCCTTCATTACACAGAAAAAAAAAAGGTGCCACCTCTGGAAGTTGGAAAGAATTCCAAACAACACGGTTTTCCTGTTTTTCCTCCTCCTTTATTATGGCCCCATTAGAGCCTAAGTCTGAGGAGGAGAATAAGACTGAGCTAGGGCCATTGGAGGAGGCCTTTGTTCTGGCTGTCTTGTTTCCATGCTCTGGGTCATCACATTCTTGCTTTCCAAACAGGAAAATAATTACAACCAAAAAAGGGAAGTTATTAGAATCTGTGGGGTCAAATACCTGTTTTTAAATTTTTATTTTGCGTTTTGGGTTGAGCTTTTGTTGAAGTTGATTAGGAGTCAAATAGTTAATAGGAAAAATTGGCCTGAGACCATAAAAGGTGCAGTACATCCAATTTGTCCCCCCAAAAATATCAAAATGCAAAAACACATCAATCTCCGCCCCCAAACAAATTTTGGTCCTGCCTTCTCTGAGAGCTGCAGAGAATCAAACGGCACTCTTGTTCTATATCAGGGGTGTCAAACTCATGTCATCACGTGATGTATCGTGACTTTTTTCTCTTTCACTAAACCGGGCATGGGCATGGGCATGGGCATGGGCAGTGTGTGAAACATCTGGTCTGCGGGCTGCGAGTTTGACACCCTTGTTCTATATCAACAGCTAAAACAACATGATTTAGATTTGAGAGGCTTTTATGTATAGAATGCATTGCCGTTTCTTTTTTACTTTGGTGTTTGGCTGTAAATGTAATGGGAAACCTCTCAGTGTGAACATTCCTGCTCTATCCATTTTATTTATTTTTTGCTAATTTTTAAAGAATTGACTGAAACCTAATAGCAATGATTAAAAACTTTTCTCCTCCTTGCTAACCTGAACTATTCCTTAATGCTGCCTCTTCCTCCTCTTTCAACATAGCCCCTGCCAGTTCTGCTGGCACTTCTCTTCCTGCTACTTCTGCCTCTGCTTCTGCCCCTCTCACTCCTGCTACTGCCCCATCCTCTGCTACCCCAGATGTTGCTGCTGCTGCAGGGGTTCAGCCCCTTGCTGATGGCTTCACTTCTCCAACTCCCCCTGCTGCCTCTTCCAATCCCTCTTCAGGTGAGTTTCTGCTGCTGATTTCTGACAACTGAAAAGTGCAATTCCTGCCTAAAACTGATCAGATATTTTGAGCTTTTAGATAGATGGATATTTCCATTATTTCTCTTTCTCCTTCTTGAGTGAGGAACGTTTCCCATTCAATCAACTAGAATGAACTTTTGAAAACGTATCAAAACGTATCATAAAGGAATCTGTTATTGAGATGAGACAATTCATGTAGGGGTTAAAAGCAGCGTCTAAAGTCTCTGAGGCATGCAGAGATAGATAAGGGAGTTTAAAACCCCTCTCCTTATCTTGATGTGTATTTAGTGACACAAAGAGCCAACATGTTAATTCCCCGCCACCTCCCCTTTTAGAACGATCCTTTTCAGAGTTTCACAGGGCATACCGAATCCCCCTCCCCCTTTTTAGAACAATTTTTTTCAGAGTTTCCCAGGACACATCTCATTGTGGAATTTTTATGGTCTCTTCATCTCCTGGCTGTCTCTCTCAGAGGTGATAGGTTCCGGCCATCTAGATTTCATCTCTCCATTGTATCATGCGTAGGTTATACAAATTTGATATAAGATTAAATATATTCAGGTTACATTAAGAAGGATTTCTTTATCAGTCTCCCCTCCCCCGTCTTCTTCCATTGAAGAAATGACAGATACACAGATCTGACATCCTGCCCTGCTTTAAAAAACAGATAGGTCAACCTGGAAAAAACAAAAATCATGCGTTATATTTGCAGTGTAGGGTGGTTTGTGAGGGTATTTTAGGTGGAACTTTTGTAGTAATGTGGGTGCTTTTACATGTCGTTTGGCTACCCACTCATTTTCTGTGGAAGGAAGGTATTTTCAAGCTACTAAATATTGTGTGGATCCACGGTGAGTGCGCGAATCAAGGATATCTTTAATTTCAAAATGTTGTTCTCCATGTACCATGATGGGAGTTGGAGGTGTGGGAAGGGCGGGGTGTGTGAGGTTTGAAATGATCTCCGGTTTGAGCAAGCTACAGTGAAATACTGGATTAATCTGGCTAAGTGTTTTGGGGAGTTGAAGCTCTACCATCACGGGGTTAATAATTTTGGAGATGGGGAATGGGCCAATGAATTTTGGCCCTAATTTCTTAGAGGGTTGTAATGATTTTAAGAATTTTGTGGACGGTCCCCAATCTTGAAAGGTATACATGGTCCCCAATCTTGAAAGGTTTAGGATCACAGTGTTTTTTGTCAGCTTGAACTTTAAAAGCTGCTCTGACATCCTGTAACGCTAATCTTACCACTGGCCTCGTGGTTTGCAAGTTATTTATCCACACCTTAAGGGAAGCGATTTCAGGTTCTTTGGTGGGTAGTTCCGGCATGGGGTTGTATTCTTGGCCCGTGGCTACCTGGAATGGGATGAACCCTGTGCTGCTATGGACTAAGTTATTGTATGTTACTTCTGCAAAAGGAAAAAGGTCAGTCCAATTGTCCTGTTGGTAATTAATAAAACATCTTAAATATTGTTCTAATATGCTGTTCGAATGTTCAGAACCTCTGTTTGTCTGGGGGTGATTTTATGACGATAACCCCTGGGTGGAGCCTAATAGGTTTAAAAACGCCTGCCAAAATTTGGATGTGAACTGAACATTATCTGAGATAATCTGTTGGGGAGCTCCATGAAGGCGATAAATGTGTATTAGAAACATCTTTGCCAATGCCTTGGCAGTTGGGATCTTTTGGCATGGAATAAAGTGAACCTGTTTGGGGAAAAGATCAGTTACCACCCAAATGACAGTATTTCCAGCACTTTCGGGAAGCTCCACTATAAAGTCCATAGAAATCTCTTTCCAGGGTGCAGAAGGGTCTGCTACTGTCTGTAAAAGTCCAGGAGATTTTCCTTGTCTTCTCTGCAGCAGCACAGGTGGGGCAGCTCGCAACATAATTTTCTTTTTTTTAAAAAAAAAAAAAAATTGTATTGGTTTTTAAAACAAACATAAACAAAACATAAAAACATCAAGTCATCTTCCACACATACAGTGTGCTGGTTGGTTTACAAATTGTTTTGTGCTTCCATTTCGTAGTCTTCAATTACAGTTACATTGTATATAATCTCGTATTTTCAATCAAATATTAAATACATTAATATCATTATTAATCATTTGACTATACTTTTATTCATTCATGTTTTATGAAATAATCCTATTTTACTTAATTTGTTTTATGACAGTTCATATTATCATCCCAAATCTATCCTAGAATCATTTTGTAGATATAATAAGAAAAGAATACATGACTTCCGGTTTGCAGGGCTTCGGCGGTGGCAGGAATCCATGATCGTGCACGGTTTCTGCTGCACTCGCCGCTGGAGTGCCCCAATCCGGCTGGATTTGGGGCTATAGTTACCCCGTAGAGGTAACTGAAGACGGGAGATCTGGCAGGGGTCTGGGAGAATCGCAACCCCCCTCTTCAGCTGGCTTAACTCCCTTTTCCGAAAGCGGTGGAGCGGCGGTCAGCAATGGCCACCACAAAGAAGCTCTCATCCGGATAAGAATGTGCAGGAGGAAGCTGAGCAGTGAAAGTTTTGGCTGACCAGGATAACAAGTAACATTTAAATACCCTGGAATTTAAATTTCATTAAAGATACATCGCTCCCAAAGAAGACTCGGAAAAAGCGGCAAATGAAAGTAAAAAGGGAAAGTTTTTTCTCGCTTTCCTTCCTTGAGGTGACAGCAGATGAATGAGAAATCGAGAAAACCCTCTTTGGCATCAGCAGGTAATTAAATTGGAAAATTAAAGCCAAGGGGACAATAAAGATTTCTGAACATTGGAGAAAAAACTTTTCTTGCTGTAAGTGGGAAGGGAGAGGAAAAGAATTAATATTAAGATTTTGCTGGAGGGGGCTGCTTGGAATTTACAAGACTAGAGCTAAATTGTAACAAAACTTCTAAAAGATACATTTTAATTGGAACTTTGTAACTGAACTGTAACCCCAGGAAGAGAAAGTGTAAAAAGAAGAAAGTGTTAAATGAAACAGTCTGTGTGCATTTGGATCGCTTGGTGACTTTGGGACTTTTGGAAATTATTATTTGAAAGACTAAAAACATTTGGGTTGTTTAAAATTTTTTCCACAATGGCATTACTTGTTGATGAACTGAAAATGGAATTCAAAAAGTATAAAGAAGAGGAACAAGAAGGGAAGGGCTCTTTTGGCTCTATTTTCCATTTCTTAGAAATGGTGATTTCTACTTATGAGAAACTACAAGAACAACAAGAAGATTGGGATGAAGAAGAAGCCATCTTTAATGAACAAGCAACTCTAGCTGGGGAAGAAAAGGGAAAGTGGGGAAAGAGAATAGAGAATTTAAGACTTAAAAAAACAACCAAAAAAGGGAAAAATAAGGTGAAAAATCGATACAATGTCAGAAAGCAACAGAAAAGAGGAATACAGAAGAGGGTGGAGATCAAGAGACAAGTGGGTAAAAAGGCTAGATTGGAGAAGCAAGGAAGGGAAAAAGGGAAGAGAAGCTACAAAGGTCTGAAACAAGATGTAAAGAAACAGGATTTTTTCAGAGATAATGGGTAAAAATATAATTAAAAAAGAGATTCTGCAAAAGTACATAAGACTGTATTGTTGTATTTGTATTTGAAATAATGTTAGAAAACTGGAACATTATACAATTATAAAATGGGATAAAATATCAAAACAAATGTGTTAAATGTTTAAGACTTAACGATAGAGTTTAATTGCTATGGATTATTGTTTCAATTATAATATAAACTTATTATTTTTTCTTATTTTAAAATATAGCATGTAGCTTTAGAATGTACAAAGCAGAATCCGAATGAAAATTATATACTATTTTAAGTGTTATATTTAGGGGAAAGATATAAAGGCGTCATACTTCAATCAGTGATTACAGAAGAAATTTTATGTTAATGAGAAAAGATAATAGATAACTGAAACAGAACAGACAAAAGATATAAGCATAATGATTTAAATTGAGATGAAATAAATAAAATAGAATTAAGAGAGTGAAAAGAGAGGAAAAGCTATATAGAAAATGTAGAATGGTAAATAAGATATGAAATGGTATATAAAAGTGAGCATGAATTCGAATTTATGTCTGTACAAAAAGATGTAACCCGGGACTAAGCTGCTTTCCAAAAAGAAGTTTTATGTTTTCATGTTTTGTGTTTTGTGTATGTTTGCTTATTGAAAATTAATAAAAAAATTATTAAAAAAAAAGAAAAGAATACATCTTTATATATTTATTATTTTCTAAAAGTCTACATATTTCATTATTATATTTTATTGTCTAACCATTGATAGAATAGAACCCAAATTTTATAAAATTGTTTATCATCTTGTTCTCTGATTTCAAATGTCAATCTACTCATTTCAGCACATTCCAATATTTTCTTAATGATTTCCTCCTGTGATAGTGTTTTCTCATTTTTCCAGTTTTTAGCAAATATAATCCTAGCTGCTGTTAATACATTTATAATCAAGTATTTCAAGTCTTTACTATATATTTCAGGTAAAATTCCCAATAAAATATATTTGGTTTCGAATCTATGTTTTTTTGTCATTTTTTCCAACCATATGTGGATTTTAGTCCAGTATTTTTTAGCGTCCGCACAAGTCCACCACATATGGTAATATGAGCCAGGTGTCTGATGACATTTCCAACATTTTTTGGATTTATTCTTGAACATTCTTGCTATTCTTGTCAGGGAAAAATGCCACCTGTAAAACATCTTATACAAATTTTCTTTGTATGCTGTTGACATTGTCATTTTATAATTTTGAGACCACAATTTTTGCCATTTATGTAGATCAATCCCAATTCTTCCCCCAAGCAATCATAGTTTCTTTAACTTGTTCTTCTTCTAGTTTAATTTCTAATAAATATCCATACCATTTTTTAATCACCTTTTCATCAGTATCTGTCAAAATCTAGTTAGTCAGTTTATCATATAAACCTTCTGTTTTAGAATCTTTATCATACCTTGAATGTATTTGTGCATATGAAAACCAATTCATCATTATACCTTGTTCCTCTAGTTTTTGTATAGATTTAAGTTCACCCTTTTCATTCAATATTTCACCATATCTGTTTGTTCCTTTTTGTATATTATAGGATAAGAAAATGCTTCAATAGTCGATAGCCAGACTTGAATTTTAAAATAACATTGTCTTTTAATGTCCCAGTTTAACCACAGAGACTCCCGTGCAACATAATTTTCAATGTCCTTTTTGAGAGACGGCCACCAAAATTGTCTTTTGATGAGGTGTAGGGTTTTTACAAACCCAAAGTGTCCTGCTTTTTTGGAGTCGTGGCAGCATTTCATGAGGTCCATTTTCTGGCTTGCAGGGATATAAAGTTTGTTTTCTACCCAGGCCAGTCCATCTTTGATTAAACAAGTGTTTTTGTTAGCCTGGAGCCAGTCGTCCTTAAGTAGTGCCTCCTTAAATATTGATGTCATTGTGTCTTCAGTCAGTGATTTTCTTTTCTCTTGTGCCTGGGTGATTGATTACTTTGGCTGCTAATTGGGTCAGTTGGATCATTGGTTTTATAACCTCAATCTTTTTGCTGTTGTATTGGGGTTTTCTGGACAGTGCATCTGCTAAGAAGTTCTCTCTCTCAGGAAAATATTTGAGAGTGAATTTAAACCGTTCAAAATATTGAGCCCACCTTGCTTGTTTTTCAGAGAGTTTCCATGAATTTCTCAGGGCTTCCAGTTTTTTGTAATCAGTCCACACTTCAAAGGGGATTTGGTTTCCTTCCAGGAAATGTCTCCATGTGAGCATTTCCCACCGCACAGCATATGCCTCTTTCTCCCATATGGCCCATCTTTGCTCGGTTTCCGTCAGTTTCTTGGAGGTATAAGCGCATGGTTGTAATTGTCCACTTCCATTCTTTTGGAGGAGGACTGCTCCAACTGTGACATCATTAGTGTCTGCTTGGATGATAAAAGGTTGTTTGGGATCTGGATGCTTAAGGTTTTGTTGAGCATTCCATTGTCCAGATAAGGAGTTGCCTTGGTTTGGGTTTCTCCCCCCCCCTCGTTTTTAGCAAGTTCGTGATAAGGAGGGTGATGTTTGCAAAAGCTGGAATGAATTGGCGATAAAAGTTCACAAACCCCAGGAAGCTTTGCAGTTGTTTGCTGATGTGCGGTGGGTCCCAGTCCAGTACAGCTTTTACTTTCTGTGGGTCCATTTCTATTCCCTTGTGGGATATTCTATACCCCAAATAGTCAATTTTTTCTTGGTGGAATTCGCATTTAGAGAGTTTTGCATATAGTTTAGCGTCTAAAGAGTTTTGTGAGGAGTGCACGGAGTAGCTTGATGTGTTCTTCCATCGTTTCTGTGTAGATTAAAATATCAGATACACTAGAACCCCTTTATATAAAAATTCATGAAGGGTTTCATTGATCAATTGCATAAACATGGCAGGTGCTCCTTGCAGTCCAAAGGGGAACACTTTAAATTGGTAGCATCCCAATGGTATGTTAAAAGCTGTCTTCCACTCATCCCCTTCCTTTATTCTGATGCGGTAATAGCCCTCTCATAGGTCTAACTTTGAATTTTTTTTTCCTTTTGAGAGGTGGGCTAACATCCTTCATGAGGGTGAGTGGATACATATTCTCTATGCAAATCATGTTTAATATTTTGTAATTAACACACAAGCGTACTGAGCCATCTTTCTTTTCGTGGAATAACACTGGGGCAGCTATTTTTGGTCAGGTGGGTTCAATGAAACCCCTTTTTAAATTTTTGTGATAAATGCTCTGAGTTCTTTCAATTCTCTGGGAGACATGCAGTACATTTGTGGTTTTGGGAGTTTAACCCCTGGTAGGATTTCAGTAGTGCAATCTGTGGTACGATGGGGTGGGAGTTCATCACAAGCTTCCTTGCTAAATACTTGGGCCAGATCCTGGGGATGTTAATGGGTTCAGCTGACTGTCCAGTCATGGCTGACTCTCTGTTCTCTGTTCCTTTCTTTATCCTTTCCTCTGAGCTATTTGCAAATACTACGTCTCTGGAATTGTACAGTTCCTCTCCCCCAATTTATTTTTGGATTCCATTTCTGCAGCCATGTAAGACCTAGGACTAGCGGCTCTTCCATTCCTAGGGCTACAATGAATGTGAGTATCTCATTATGGTTTTCCTAGTCTTATTTTCAATAGTTCTGTGGTAAACCTAGCTGGCTCCCCCCGCTATAGTTCCATCTAATTGGCAGAAAGCGATGGGATTTTCCATTTCTTTCAGTTGGATCCTCAATTTCTCGGCAAGGGAGGGATTTATTAGGCATCGGGTGCATACCAAATCCAGCAACGCTGCAACTTCCTTTCCCTTCCTTCGGCTGGGGATAAACAGTCTTAGGGGTAGAGTGATTGGTTCAATTGGGTTGCTTATCAGCGGGTCATCTTCTGGATCGCTTTCGGACTGGCTCAGGTCCCCTCAGAATGTTGGGCGTTCTTCCTCTGGGTTGGGGGGGATCGGAATCCCACAGCTACTTGGCCTCTCAGGCCAGTCTCCTCGAGGGCTGAATGTTCCAGGTTTCCCCCCGATGGGTGGGTGTGGCTTTCTGGAAGGGGTTCTCGAATGGCATTCTGCTGCATGGTGTCCCTCCTTTCCACACTTAAAGCAACCAGACGTTCTTGGAGTCATGGTGGTTTGGGGTTTGAAAATTTCCTGTTTTCCCAGGGGTGGGGATCTTTTCTAAAACTTGCCACTTGTGGTCCCGGTTTCGAGTCATGTCTTTCTCTGCCTCCTCTGCCATCATGTACCATTCATGCAGGAGGTTTGGGGTCCCACGGGCCAGGCAGGCAGCGTATAGGTTGTCATTTAGTCCATCTTTGAACCAACAGACTAGGATATCCTCTGGCCAGTCAACTCGACCAGCCAGGTCACAAAATTCCTTGGTGTACTGGGCTACTGGGCGACGGCCTTGCTTTACGACTAATGTGGTCACAGGCTCTTCTATTGGTGAGAGGGTCTTCGAAACGGTGATGTAGGGCCATCATGAAACGGTCGAGGTTCCTTAATTCTGGGGCATTGAAGTTGTGGAGCGTCACCATCCATCTGGCTGCTGCCCCTTCCAGGGCTAGGGTGACGACTCATACTCTGGATCCCTGGGTTGGGAAATCCCGCCCATATTCTTGCATGTAGGTGAGCACTTGCACCAGGAAAAATCCCAGTTTCTGGGGGTCCCCATCGAATTTTACTCCTAGGGGTGGGACCTTCTTCTGCAGTTGTATGTCTCTGGGTTGGCCAGGGTTAATCCCTTGTTCTGGGGCATTTAGGAGTCGGGTACCTGGTATGGCTGCTGGTTCTTCAGCTTGTCCCACTGCCCGATCATTCTCAGCTGATTCCGGGGTGGCGGCTCAGGTTCTCTCTTTTTCTGGTTCCCTCGCTCTCCTGCATTGGCGTCCTGGTGCATCCCTCACCTCAAGGTTCTCCAGGGCTTCCCTCATGAGGTGATTTATATACCATCTGTTAAGCCTGGTTTCCCCAACCAGGGTTAGGGAGACAAGCTAAACAGAATGTGCAGCGTTAGTCAGATAGGCACACAGATAAATGAGTGAGCTAAGCTTGTATGTTTATTAACATACAGTAAAAATAACAGATACGCTTGTGCTATCAAAAATATAGTTTATTCCATTATGAGTTCATAGCATAGTCAAAATAACAGTCCAATAGTCATGTATCATTTAGTCAGTCCATTCAGGGATATTCTGTTAGCAAAGTCCGTGTAGAAATATCCTATGTCAATTCACTTACAAGTCAGTCCTTTGTTTTCTCTCCCGTTCGAGCAATGCAGTCTTGTGTCCTTGCAGTAATCAGGAATCATCAAAGCCAGAGAGATAGCAAGCTGCAGCCTTGCTTCTTTTAAAGTGCTTTCACAACCACTCCCTTAATTACTATCCCACAGTTAAAGTTGCAGACACTTTAACATACAAATTATGATTACATATTATTATTTACCTAAAACAGTTAGGGTAAAACAATGTTATCCCTAACATTCTCCCCTTTTAGGAAATAATAATATAAATATAACTATTTACATCTTTAAATCATATTTGTTACAACTCTCTTTAAACTTAATTACTCCTTGAGCTTTTGTAAATTGGTTTGCAATGTTTTCTTCCGTCATGCAGTATTCCAATTTAATTAGCCCATTCTTTACAGATTCTCTAACATTTAAGTATCTTAAATCAGTATGTTTTGATCTAGTTTTTACAGCAATACTATTAGCTAACTTTATAGCTACTTGGTTATCCTCGAACACAATAATAGAATCTTTAACAGTTACACCCATGTCTAATAATAACTGTTTGAACAAAATTAAGTCAGTGCATAATAATGACAGACATGAAAATTCCGCTTCCATCGTGGACAAGCTGATATGCTGCTGTCTGATTGACCTCCACCCTATTAGTGTCTTACCAAATAATATAGCCATCCCAGATGTTGATTTTCTTGTGTTTATATCAGTTGCAAAACTTGCATCTGCATAGGCACTAAGATTCAAATCACCCTTTGGTTCTATATACAATGCATGGTTCATTGTTCCTTTAAGATATCTTAAAATTCTCTTTAATGATTGCCAATGACATTGTTGTGGATCCGAATTAAAACGTGCCAGCTGATTTACACTATAAGCTATCTGGCCTAGACCAATTGCTTATATATGATAAGCTTCCAATCAAAGATTGATATGTGGACTTATCAAATTTGGGACTTTGATCATCAGTTTGGCAAACTTCCTGACTCATTGGAGTCTTTGCCGGTTTACAAAGTTCCATTTTAAACGTTTTAATTAATTGGCAAATTTTATCTTCTTGAGATATCTTAAAACCATTTTTTTGTTTTGTTAATTGTCAATCCTAGATACTTTTTAATTTCACCTAAATGCTTTAATTTTATCTTTTTGGCTAATAATGATATAATCTCATTAGCTTCATTATTAGTCTTAGTTATCAAAGCAATATCATCTGTAAATAATAACAATAATGACACCGTTCCATTATTTTCTCTTTTAAACACACATGGATCTGCTAAACCAGATTTAAAACCTATATTGTTTAACTCTTTCACAATATATTGGTTCCACTCAAACCCAGATTGTTTCAAACCGTAAAGACTCTTTTTGAGTTTCCAACAATCATTACTATTTACTTTATTGTCTTTTATACCTACTGGTTTTCTTAAATATATAGTGTGCTGCAATGGTGCATGTAGATAAGCAGTTTCTACATCTAAATGGTTAATGACATAGTTTTTCTTAGCTGCCCACACTAATGCTGCTCTTAAAGATGTTGCTTTAAGACTTGGTGCAAAAACTTCATCGTAATCAGATGCAGTTTGATTAAATCCTTGAGCTACTAACCTAGCCTTATGGGTAACAGTCCCATCATTTCCAGTTTTTACTTTAAATATCCATTTGCACCCAATGGATTTTTCTCCTGGAGGTAATTTAGCATCTTCATAAACTTTCATTACCTTTAATGAATTTAGTTCCTTTTCCATTGCCTTTTGCCAATTCTCCTGATCCTTAGCAGGATACATCCTAAGTTCATCTACACTAGTTGGAACTTTAGTTACTTGGCAAACTATACTTGCTTGATACCTATCAGGTGGTCTAGTTACACGTGTAGTACGTTTAGGTATTACAGGACTTACAGGTGGACTTTCATTTATTAACTCTTCTTGATCAACTGTTTCCTCTTGTTCTGGTCCTATTTGCTCTTCTTGGACTTCTTCTTTAATTGGACTCTTCTTATAACTAGTCTGATCTTTCTGCCTTTTGTAGGGTTCAATAATTACTTCATTATTTAAATCTTGCTCTAATCTATTCCATCCTACATGTTCTAGGAATTTAGCACTAGCACTGGTGTAAACTCTAGATGTACCTGGTTCCCAGAATCTATAAGATCTATGATTAGATGTATATCCTACAAAATATAATCTTTTAGCTCTATGTTGTCCTTTTTGTCTAAGTTGTGTAGGGATATGCACCCATACTGGTGCTCCAAATGTGTGCATGTAACTTAAATCAGGTTTTGTACCATGCCACAATGTGAATGGTAATTCACCTGTTGTTGAATTAACATTATTTAATATATGATTACCACACATTATTGCTTCTCCCCATAAATTGTCAGGTAATCCTGAATCAGACATCATAGATCGTGCCATTGATTGTAATGTTTGGCCTCTTCTCTCTATAAAGGCATTATGTTGTGGCCTATATGGTGCAGACATTTTATGTTGAATACCTAACATTCTTAGTCTGTTCTGGAATTTATTATTTGTAAATTCTGTACCATTATCTGTTATAAGAGTTACTAATTTCTTTTTAGTTTTCCTTTCAGCAAATTTAATCCAATTAAAGAGATTTTGATACGTTTCAGTTTTGCTCTTCATTAAATAGCAAAACCCATATCTAGAATAATGGTCCATTATACTTAGTATGTAACGAGCTCCTCCTACACTTGGTTTTTTAGGACCTATTAAATCTGCAAATACTACCTCTAAAGGTTCTTTGGTAGTAAATCCATCAACTCTATTAGCCGGTGTGACCCTGGCTTTTCTTTGATTGCAAATATTACATTGCAAATACTTATTACAAGGTTTCAAACTTATTCCCTTAGATAATTCAACAGTTTTCTTAAGTATTTTAAAATTTAAATGCCCTAGCCTTCGATGTAACAAGTGAATACATTCATCATGAGGTTTCTTATTTTCATAAACTGTGTTAGCCACCTTTAAACCATCATCATTTAACACATATAATTCACCTCTTAAAGATGCAGTAATTCTCTTATCTTCTTTCTCAATTATGCAGTTATCCCCCCTAAATGTAACTACATATCCTAGTTTAATCAAAATTCTAACTGAAATTAAATTAAACTTAAGTTGTGGTACATATAACATTTTTACATTCTCTTTTATAAAAGAACAATATGCTATACCTTGACCTTTAGCTTTCAGTTTCCAGCCATTGGCTAACGATATCTGCTGTGTACTCTTGGACATTTTAATAAAATGTTTCTTATCATTAGTTATACAATGAGATGCTCCACTGTCAATCACCCATAAATTATTTTTTACAGCTCCGTTAGTATACATGGCTAACTCTGAATTTTTATTTATCTTTTGATGACTTTTAGTATTCTGGCCAGCGTTCTGGCGTTTTGCTTTTTTACAAAATCTTGCCAAATGTCCTCTTCCTCCACAATTAAAACACTTTTTAATTGCGTATGCAGTAGGAGTTTTATTATCTTCTTTTTGAGGTTGCTGCCTCCTTAACTCGTCTCTTTCAAGCCTTCTTCTGGCTTCTTCAATCAATCTGCCAGTTATATCAGTTAAAGTTAGGCTTTCCTTTGGCAATATTTCAAGTGAAGTTACGTAATTATCATAGCTTTCATCAAGGGAAGATAGAATTATATAGACTTAGTGTAGTTCAGAGAAAATAAGCTCTTTCTCGTGCAGTTCTTGAAAAATGCTTTGCATAGTTTTCAAATGACTCAGCATATCACCATTCTTATGGAGATGTGTACTGAAAAGTTTCCGTGTTAGATTTATGTGAGCACCAACATTATCTCGAACATAAATCCTCTTCAGCTTCTGCCAACACTCAACAGCTGTATTCTCTCCGTGGATATAAACAAGTTGCATATCAGTTAAGGTTAAAGCAATAATGCAAATAGCTTGTTGATTTTTATGCATAAATTCTTCTATCTTTAATTTATCTTCCTCATCCTCTGGATCCCATTCTTCTACGTTTGGTGGATTTTCAATTATGTTCCACAAACCTTCTCTTCGTAGAAGCAGACTACATTTCATAGACCATGATACATAGTTTGTTCCATCCAGCTTGGATATAAGGGACAAACTTTGTAGATTGACTTGTGCCATGTTTTCTTATATGGATATAAAACTATAATTAATAAAACACAGCTGTCTGTTTACTGTAATGTATAACAACACAAACTCTCACTTTTACATAAATCTGTTTTATCCTAGTTAAACTGACTTTGCAGCCTCTGGGCCCATAACTAGTGTTAAGCCTGGTTTCCCCAACCAGGGTTAGGGAGACAAGCTAAACAGAATGTGCAGCGTTAGTCAGATAGGCACACAGATAAATGAGTGAGCTAAGCTTGTATGTTTATTAACATACAGTAAAAATAACAGATACGCTTGTGCTATCAAAAATATAGTTTATTCCATTATGAGTTCATAGCATAGTCAAAATAACAGTCCAATAGTCATGTATCATTTAGTCAGTCCATTCAGGGATATTCTGTTAGCAAAGTCCGTGTAGAAATATCCTATGTCAATTCACTTACAAGTCAGTCCTTTGTTTTCTCTCCCGTTCGAGCAATGCAGTCTTGTGTCCTTGCAGTAATCAGGAATCATCAAAGCCAGAGAGATAGCAAGCTGCAGCCTTGCTTCTTTTAAAGTGCTTTCACAACCACTCCCTTAATTACTATCCCACAGTTAAAGTTGCAGACACTTTAACATACAAATTATGATTACATATTATTATTTACCTAAAACAGTTAGGGTAAAACAATGTTATCCCTAACACCATCTCAGTCGGTCGTCAGCCAGTGGCTCCTCACCCCATCCTTCCTGATCTGATAGGGCCTCCAACTCCAATTTCCATCTGGGTTTATGATTGCCCCGGGTGAGGGTTACTCCCCTGGTTCTTCCATCCCTGCTGTCTCTCTTTTCTACACCTATAGACTTTGTGGAGGGGCTTTGTGGAGGTTTCGTAGGCAGCTTCGCTATCTTCAATGGGGTGCACTGAGTCAGTATCTGACTTGGTAACTGTCAACGTTTCTCCCCAGCATTCGGCACCCCCTTGGTCCTTGCTGTACTTAGACATATTACTTTCTTGCAGGGTCCCCTTGGTAGAGTTAAGATTTAAAAAAAAATTATTATTATTTTCCTTTCTAGGCTGACCTCTATTGCAGACGCTGCTTTATGTCAGGCTACAGAACTTTTCCCATTCAATCAACTAGAATGAACTTCTGAAAACGTATCAAAACATATCATAAAGGAATCCTTTATTGAGATGAGACAATTCATGTAGGGGTTAAAAGCAGCGTCTAAAGTCACTGAGGCATGCAGAGATAGATAAGGGAGTTTAAAACCCCTCCCCTTATCTTGATGTGTATTTAGTGACACAAAGAGCCAACATGTTAATTCCCCGCCACCCCCCTTTTTAGAACGATCTTTTTCAGTTTCCCAGGGCATACCTAATTCTCCCCCACCCCCTTTTTAGAACGATCTTTTTCAGTTTCCCAGGACACATCTCACTGTGGAATTTTTATGGTCTCTTCATCTCCTGGCTGTCTCTCTCAGAGGTGATAGGTTCCAGCCATCTGGGTTTCATCTCTCCATTGTATCATGTGTAGATTATACAAATTCAATATAAGATTAAATATATTCAGGTTACATCAAGAAGGATTTCTTTATCAGTCCCCCCCCTCCTCCCCTTTCTTCTTCCATTGAAGAAATGACAGATACATGGATCTGACACATCTTTTTCCTTAGAACCATATGAGAATAAAGATGATTCATTTTGGGTTTTGTTTTTCTGATTTTCTGGAGAAAATTAGAAAGATGGAAGCTGCAATTAACCAAGATGTATTTTGCCAGATTAATTCTATGAATAGGAAACTCTGGGATATGTTCATGCTATTAAATTTATCTACAGTTTTATTTCTTAACTTCATACATACAGCTTCTGATATCAACTTGGCTTATTTTATTCCTAGGTAAGTAGTACATAGGTTTGAAGTGAAAATAAGCCTTCTATATGTACTAAAGCACTATTTAGCTATGTGAAATTTATATGTTTCAAATTATAGCTCTTAGAAAGTTTTATCATTGGTGCATAGAACTTATGGATTTTTTTCCCCTTCCATTCAGTCGTGTCTGATTTTTGGGGACTGGCCTGGTTTCCAGTCCCTGATGTTTTCTTGGTAACATTTCAGAAGTGATTTGCCATTGCCTCCTTCTAGGGTGATTAGCCCAAAAATGTCCTGCTGGCTTTGTTCTAATGCAGGACTACCATACAGGGTCTCCCAGTTTCTAGCCTGGTGCAATATACCAAACTAGCTCTCATTCTGCATCAGAGCACTTTCTATTTGTTCTGTTCACTGTTCTAACAACTGCTCATTATGTTTACATATATTAAAAAAGCTGAAAATGATTAAGAGATGGCAATGCTGAACACCAATAATTTTACAGTTGGCAATGTTTTGCCATTTTTAAAAATTATTTTTGGCAAATCAACCAGAATATTTATGATTCCCAGGAGCCACCAGTGATCCTGAGACCACCAGTATCAACCCATTGCCCTTGATTTTACCTTGGTCCTGTCTTTGAAATGTTGAGCAAAATGGCCTCAAGCTGGTCAATAACAAGATTGTGGGAACTATTCAAAGGAACATTTGGGCAAAGCATCGCAACAGACTGGCCTGTACTTCTGCGAAAGAGCTATGCATGCAAATGCATGCAAAAACAACTGGGGAAAATCCAGGCATGAGAAATTCAACATTCTGTAATTAGTGAAACCCATTCATATGGTACTTGAGCATGAGATTCTTCTGCATTTTGACTCTCTACATTTTCACTGAGAAGCACTGTGGCTGAAAGAGTAGAGAATGTAGATATTCATTTCATATTAATTCATTCACATATGCTGGTTATTAAGCAATTAACTTGCACATTATGCATGTATAATATTGGAATGCTGACTTCCGGATAATCAAGTTATCTACTTCTATATTTGGCCAAGTTTTTTAAGAGTCAAGAGAATAATATCTAAGAATGTTTTCTTGTTAAATTTGTTTGATCTCATCCACGTAGGATTTTTTTCCATTAGAGAACTTGACTGAAACGTGTTTCACTTAATTTAAATTGCCATGCCTAAGTTGAATCACTTCATCTAAAAATGGATTGTTCAAGGTTTTATATTTTTTTCTAACCTGTCAAAATAGGTCATCCTGTTCAGTTCTACAGCATGAACAGACCTGCTACTCGGCACACACCTCCAACAATAGGGGGCTCTTTGCCATATAGGCGCCCTCCATCCCTCACTTCACAGAACAGCCTTCAAAGCCAGGTCAACGGAGGACCGTTTTATAGCCAGAATCCAGGTAAGATAGGCCCCTGCAGAATTCCCAGTTTTGATAGAAGAATGTTAACCAGAAGTAGCTAGATGTGTTTAGCAAGAACCTTCTATATATCATAGCACATAACTAAGTCCTGGCTTCAAATTTTCTGGTTTGTTTGTTTACAGTAAGGAATTGGTAATGGAAACATCAAATCTAAGAACACCTAGTTCACTTGTTTTAAGTGTGAATAGAAAGGTACATTAGAGCTGTGGTGGCGCAATGGCTGGAATGCAGTGTTGCAGGCTAATTCTGCTGACTGCCAGGGGCTTGATCTTCACCAGCTCAAGGTTGACTCAAACTTCCATCCTTCTGAGGTTGGTAAAATGAGGACCCAGATTGTTGGGGGCAATATGCTGACTCTGTAAACTGCTTAGAGAGGGCTGTAAAGCACTATGAAGCAGTTCATAAGTCTTAAGTGCTATTGATATACAAGTATTTATATGTTACGTTCAGACACATATATTTCCCCCTTTTCCAAAACTTGCAGGTATTTTTTAAAAATGTGAAGTAAATTGTTTAGGTTTGGACACTTTTTCTTCTGCAAAAACTTATTTTCTCTATTCTATTTGGTAGAATACTTTGTAAAATAAACTGTTGGGAGATAAATTGTTGACATTTGTTATTCCTTTGTTGAGATATCATGGAAGGTACCAAATAATGTATAATAATAGTGATGTAATCCCAATTCAATTTATCTAATCAGAAGAAAATAATTATTTAAAGTTCTTGCTTCCATTGATTGTAAACTTACAAAAATATAAGTATTTTAGTAAATGCAATTTAGGACTTAGCCACATAGTCACACTCTTTAAGTGCTCAGACCTAAATTAATTTTGATTAAGCGGAAATGGGTCAAGTGTCCATATTATATAAATTGATAAATATGGAAGAACAAACATTTTCTCTTAGCAGCATTAATAGTGCAGCAATATTTCCATTTGCCACAATAATATTGTGCAACATTTTATTTGCTGTAATAAAATAAGTATGATTTGAATAGGGCTGTTTCAGGAATATTATTCTGTAGATACTGTAGATGTTTCCAAGAATTCTTTTTTAAAATTCTTTAAAAAGCTGATTATCCATTTTCAATGTTCTGCACAATTAATATTACCTAGTTTTTAATTATCCAATCACTCCATTGCATTTAGTAAGATGCCACATTGTCTATCCAGTTATTTCATGTTTCTATACTATATATCTGATTGGAGTCTATTTATTTGTATTTCTTCTCTGCAGTGTCTCTTGCACCACCTCCTCCCTCCATCCTACAAGTAACTCCTCAGTTACCATTAATGGGATTTGTGGCCAGAGTTCAGGAAAACAGTAAGTTTGTCTTTTTATTGATCTGTGACTTAAGTAAAGATCTTTCAGTTTTTGTTTCTTACCTTAAGTTACCTGTATGCACTAGTTTGACTGATCTCTGGGAAACAGTCAATTTTGTGCAGCCATATCACTATTCACTCCTAATATGGTAGAGATTCCATGTTTAGATGTTTTGATTAGACTTATCTGATAAATTCTGTCCCAATTTCAGGCAGCAGCTAATATTCAGTCTTCTTTTATCTGAAAATAGGGTAATTGCCTTTCTCCCCCGGCCTGTATTAGAGCAAGCCACCTTCTACCTTTCAGATATTGCTTGTCAGGTATGAAAGACCAGGTCCACACCTGAAGGTCCAATTAAACCGATTTATTGCTAAAATGCCTATTTGTGCACAGGAATCTTCTCATCTAATGATTAACATGTGTTTCGAATTAGATAAAAGTGAACTGAATTTGGGAGGGGGAAAGTTGGACTTAATTCACTTGTGGCTACATAGAGATCCTAGATCAGGGTCACCAACCTTTCGGACCTCAGGGACCACTAAATTCATAATTTGAAATCCTGCAGACCACCAATATAATCTGCTGAATGACTGGCTGGGTGGGCATGGCCAACTCGATGTTACTCACATCGAGGGGCGCCTTGCCAGCCTCTACTCGCCCCTTCCCTCCCAGCCACTCCTTGCCTGACCACCCAGGGTCCTTAGGGCCCAACAGGAAATAGTTGTTGGAGCTAAGCAGCCACCATGAGATAGAGTTGGCAAAACAACTGCCTCAGTTCAAATTGGATCTGACCGAGAAGGAGGCTCAGCAGAAGCACTTCACTGAAGACTACAAGCATAGGCTTTCCAAGCAGAGGGAAGACCTGCAGGAGTACAAGGCCAGATACTGGTGTCTGGAGGCTCAGCGGTTCCAGGCCATGATGCAAACTCACTGGAACAAGGCCCTCCGGCTCCAGCCTTTGCCCAAAGCCCCACACTAGGAGGCTGAAGCAGACTCCAAGTCATAATTTCTGCCCCCCCTCCAACCCATACAAAAAGACCCCAAAGGGGGAGACTCTCTGCAGCGTTCATTGCACATATCCGGCCCAGTTTGAGGACTCCTGCTTTAGTAAAGTATAAAAAATGCAAATAATTTTTCTGTGTATCACCAAAATTTTCTCACGGACAACCAGTTGGTGACCTAGATGATTCCTCTTTTAATTCCACCTCAGGTTCTGCCACTCCTTTTCCTACAGTGCTGGATAGTATATGATCTTTGACATCACTAGCTAGGTGTTGTATTTTAATAGCTGGCGAATACCAAAATTATTTGATTATCTCCATTAAAAAGCTTATATACATTAGAAGAAGGGAAGGAAAGGAGTCTTGCTAATTCTTTGTTACAAAACAATCTATATAAATGTTATGCATATAGGTAGCCCTCATTATCTATACTTTTTATTATCCACAAGTTTGTGTATCTGTGGTTTTGCTTATCTTTATCAATGAAAGTTTTGAAGGATGAAGGAACGTTTGAAGCATAATCTCTAATATTATTTACTGGATCTCCATATTTCCACTTTGGGTTTCATGTGCAAAATAAACTGGACAAATATGTCCTACTATTTATTATATTGCTATTTATGTAAACATCTAAGTCAAGAAACTTGAATATGATTTTTATTTTTTTTTAGTTTCAGACACACCTCCCCCTCCACCCCCAGTAGATGAAGCTGTTTTTGATGAATCTCCACCGCCACCCCCTCCTCCAGAGGATTATGAAGAAGAAGCAGCTGTGGTGGAATACAGCGATCCTTATGCTGAAGAGGATCCACCATGGGCACCAAGGACCTATTTGGAGAAAGGTTAGTTGGTTGTAATTGTAGTGGAGGTGGAAGTTTGTCTCTCTCATTGGATCTGAATTAAGTGTGGCACATTATACTGATGCCTTTTTATCCTGAGAGCTTGAGAGTCACTGGTTTTCTACATTTTGCCAAGTAAAAGTGCTAGAATAATATTTTGCTCCCTTATGTGATGTCCCAAAGTGTGACTTATGATGTGATCATGAAATAAAATTGTTATTAGCCATCTCCAATTATTTTAAACAAAATGTTACTGGCTTCTTTCCCCAAGAGACCAAACCACATTCAGATATGAATGCAATTCAGAAACTTAATTTGCATTCAGTTTTTAAAAATGTTTCCCTATGTCATGTACTAATAACTGTGATTGTATTCCATTCTATCTGTCTGTCATGTGCAGTCTTTGACTTACATCAATTAGGACCATAATTTCCATCATCAAGCAATGCAGTAATAAAGTATGACTGTATCTCTTAGTGATGCAGTCTGTACTATCTTGGTTGCCAAGAGAGTTGTTAGGTGAGGCAACTTCTTACTGGTTTCTTACACCAAACTTAGTGAAGAAGCTGAAAGGAAGTAGCAAATCCTAGGCTGGCAGGCAGGTAAGCTGCTGCTGCTAGGGATGGGTGAGAGCAGAGACCAAAGAAGTGTATATGGGGGTTCAGGGAGCAGGCCTGCAAGAGGTGCTGGTAAGGGAAAGTGTGAAGAGTGCATGAGAAGCTTTGCATAGATCAGTAAGGGAGTAGTGGGCTGCTTGAGAGTTTGAGTGAATCAGATGCATGAGAGTGAGGTGTGAGAAGGTTGCATGAGGGCATGCATGGCATGCAAATCCAAGAGGATATGAATGGAGGTGTAAGTGGTTGGCACAGCATGATTGCAGGGGGCTGGTGAAGGGTTAGGGTGACTTACAACATTCTCTGCTGGCTTCCCTATTGACTTTCTGGAAAAGCTAGCAGGGAAGATCGCAGATGGCAATCATATGATCACAGGATACTTGGCAACTGGTTATGTGATCGATTGTGTGGGTGTTGGTTTATCCAGAACGTTGATGATGTCATTCCACTGTCATTCAGCACTGTCATAACTTTGAACAGTTGCTGAATGAATGGTCGTAGTTCAAGGACTACTATCTTGTTTTTGGAGGAGGGGGTTGCTTTGACTTAGTGTTGACTCCTGACTACTGACTGGAGAACTCCATTTAGTTTTCTTGGCAAGATTTCAGGAGTGGTGTGTCATTGTCTTGTTCTTAAGAGCTGAGAGTGAGTGAGCGGCCCAAGTTTACCCAACTGAAATTGTGCCTAAGGTGGGACTAAAACTTTGATGTTTGCCCACAAGACAAAGAGGTTTTCAAAAAGTTCTCCACTAAATCACTTTTGTGTTTTTCATTTCATTTTCAGCCATATGAGAAATGAATAGAATTTCACTAAGCCAACAAAGCATTGTTAGTAGTCCTGTACCACATACCCTGGAAAATCACTATTAAAAGATTGAACTCCAACTTCTATTAGCAAAGAAAGCTTGTTGCCCAGTGGACAGTTTTGAGGGATTAATCATTTAGTAATACATTGTGTTATTTCATTTTTTATGTAGTAGTCCATCATTTTAGAATCAAAATGTATACATGTCTACATGTTTTACAATTTTGCATTAGCAACTGTTTCTGTAAATGGGAAGGAACTCTTGCATGAATAGACAATAAAGAAAATGCCTACTTTTTGATACAAGACACCACTTAAGTGAAAGCTGTAATTGCTTTGGGTCCAACTGCTTATTTGAAATGTTAATTTTGTTTTTCTTCTTGTTCCTAGTTGTGGCAATTTATGATTACACTAAAGACAAGGAAGATGAACTTTCTTTTCAGGAAGGTGCCATCATCTACGTCATTAAGAAAAATGATGATGGATGGTATGAAGGTGTGATGAATGGAGTAACTGGACTCTTTCCTGGAAACTATGTAGAGTCCATCATGCACTACTCAGAATGAAGACCATTATGGCGAGACAGAACCAAGAGATTGTTGAGCTGCCCAGGTCCCATAGGCAGCTTGGGGGGCATCTGGGCACCTGAAGGAAGGATCATTATAACAAAACCACTCCTCTTTCCTTTTTATAAAATGGTGATTTGAATTATTTTGAAGAATGGCTCTTCCATTTGCCAGCAGCAACCAAACTGAATGACCAATATTAATGAGCTGACTGATCAACATGTAGATATAGAGATGTAATGAATTTGCCAGTAAAGGGATCCATTACTCAAATTGAAACTTGTTCAGTCAAAATTCCCCTCAGGAATACCATGGGGCATGGTATTGGGGCATCTTGGATGTTAGTGCTTAAGGCTTTGTCTGCCATCTCTTTCCCCCTCCTTATTCTGCACATATTACTGTTGAATATGTGTTATTGTACTGGCAAACATTCTGAGATTACATACCAGTTTGGTTCCTTGCATCTCTAATACAGCAATTCTGCAATTGTTTCACACTTATAGCTTGATCTAGGCTTGTAAGGAGCTGTTTCATTTCTTCTTACAGAAAGAGATATTTTCTCCCACCAGTAAATATGTGGGTGATTTTCCAACATGGGAATGAAAATCTACTATAATGTCTGCAGGCACTTTAGCAACAAGCTAGAGGATATCACAGTATGTTTATTTTGTTATCCAGCAATCATGGAGCTATCAGAATCAGGCATGAAGTGAGGGGGAAGGTGTGAACTCTTTTCTATACTGTAGACCACAGTTCTTATGAAATTTGCTTTTGCTTAGCTGTTGATAGTAGCTGAATTGGGGGGATTATAAGAAGGACCAGAACGGTTTTATATTAGCTCCGTAGTGTATTGTGAGAAGTTAAGTTTATATGCCACAATCCCAGTCCAATTCTTCGCTGCTGATTAACATAATAAATGTTTTCCCATATACAAGAATAAGATATTTCTTTTTAAGGCATTGCAAGCATTTCATACTTCTTACTCTTAGTTGGTTTTCTGGGTATATTGCTCAAGATATTGTTCAGTAATCATGTGCTTGGAATACTGATTGTAGTGGTCAGCCTTCCTTTCTCACATAAGCTAGCTGTGAATTTACTAAACACTTTGTGAGTAACACAGATTATGTTGATATAGCTTCCTATGTTGCTTGTTTGTACCATTAATAAACTTAGGTGCTACAAAAAGTCATTAACTTTGCATCAATTGTAGCTCCCATTAGTAGGACTGCTAATGAGATCCAGGTTCCTTCAAAGATTACTGTTTCAAAGCTTGAGACCCATTGTGATGTCACTGATGTCACCCCCCCAAAAAAAGATCAAAGCTGCTTCTCCTTTTTAATAATGATAATATTGCAGAGATACAGAGGAGTTCAGTTGCATTCTGGGACCATCAGTTTGCCTTTACTGGCGCAACCCCACCCCCCACCCCCAAACAGATGCCAGTGCTTATAGTATAAAGATCACTTGAGGACTGGCTTGTTTGAAGGCATCCAGATTTGATTTGTCTAAGAGGGATGGGTATTTGAAAGCTGGATATATCTGTAGATGATGGAATACTGGAGCCAGCTTCTTGCATAAACACTAGATCTCCAATTGAGAGTATGAGTTATGAGAGCCTGATCTGTTAGAACAAAGGGTAGATTTCTACAAAGGACCAAGCAGGATGGGTATGCATATAGGTTTTACTGTGTAATATCTTAATGTGTGGTATAATAGTATACAGTCTTGAGACACAACTTACTATATGAAGATGGGAATGCAGCCTCCATCAATATGCTTATTTTAAGTGGCTGCCACTGCTCCATGGGGACCCAGGTAAGATAAGACTCTGCTCTGAGAAGTTGAAAATGTAGTACTTGTTTCGAGTTTTGGAGTAGGATTCTGCTTCAAAGATCATTCATCAGTGGCGCCCTGCTTTCTCCTGAGTTTTGCAGAGCCTGCCAAGAGGGTGAACAAAAGAGATCAGGGATTGTTCTGGGCAAATTTTGTGGACTTACTTGGGCTCAGTTCTGAAAAACTAAGCAAGGTTAACATTTGCCCATTTAAACATATTGGGTGTTGTGCCTGCAGTCTATGAACTGTGTTGCAAACAATTTCTTTAGAATGGAAAACCTGAGCCACAGCTGATTAGGAAAGCAACAAGCTGGAGGATATACAGAACACAGCTTATTCAGATTTCCTCCCAATTTTTCATATTCTGCTTTTTTGCCATTATTGATGCAGTTATTGTCTGGTACCATGTTTTTTATGGTTTCATCAACTTCTGCAGAGTGCTTTGCCCACCACCATAGTCTTATTTTCTTTTTTCAGAAACAGATTGCCTTAACAATCCTTCACATGTGGTGTCTTTCTCTGCTGTTCTGGGAAATTGTAGAAAAGACTGCTGTTATGCCTGGAGCTCTGATGTTGAAAAGTCAGTAATGTGAAGTCTTAACTCTGTCCCTTTGCAAGACGTAAACCACCAAATTTTATTCCTAGAACAGATAGAAGTTGGATGATGATTCTGTGGCAGAACATACATGAATCCTGACTATTTCCTGGCGATGAAAGGGAGGGTTTATTGATAGCCTTTTTGTATTTCCTGTTTAAAAGTGCTTTTAGTATCACATGGTTTTTATAAGATGCTACTCATTTGCTTGTTTGGGCAGAAACTCTACAGCCTCTATGGAGGGCAGGGCCAGAGTTCCCTTATATGAATTTGGAGCTCTCTGATTGTATGACTGCTTCCTGTATCCTTCATGAGCCAAGATCATCTTCCTGCAAACTGCTGCAGAGGGTGTTTACAGAATCCTTGCCTCCTGCTGGTTTAACGCTTTTATTCTGCAATACTAATGTTGTGAAAATAATCCTTGGATTTTATGCTTATTTTTTATTTTGTACAGTTTTGAATTCTGTAGAATGCCTATGATGAAAGTAATCAGACTGTGTGTATGTACTGTTACATAGACTGCATGTTATATCAAGACTGTGAGAGTGGTTTTTCAAATATCATTTACTATTTTTCCAACTTACCTTTTCCCCCACTACTGTTTAATTAAGAAAAAGGGGTGAAGAGGAAGGGCCTGGATTTGTCCCTTGTACCTATCCTCTTTCCCTAGTCCTGCTGTAAAGCTATTAAATATATTGAACATTCCACATTCTGTTTCAGTATCTTGTGGGGAAAAACATATAGTGGGGAGATCAAAAAGAACTCAGTGTCATTTTTTGAAGCTTTTCCTTCACCATAAAATGGCTTTGATACCCTTAGCGCTCATTTTTCCAACCATGCAATTATGGCACATGAACATATTCATGAACATTCTTCTGTTTCTTTTAGAGAGCAACATTTTTTTTGCTATGGTACAAATTAGCATCTCTTTGGCTTCATGTAGTTTCTTAACATCCAGTTTGAGTCCCTACCACTCTGAGACATGCTCTCCAAAGTCATAAGCCAAGTAGTTTAATTTAAGATGGCCGTTGCCCAAATTAAAGGTGCGAATGAATAATGAAGCATGACAACTCTAATTCTTATCTTTCCATCCTCAACATATAAATGATTTGGGGAGATAATGTATGCATTATGGATGCATTGAGGGTAAAAATAGGACCCTCTCCTGTTATTTCCACAGGTTAAAACTCTTGATCTTGTCCTTCCTGGGGAAAAAAAGATTGATCTTATCGCCCTTCAAAAGATTGGGAAGTTGAGCTTTGGCCCAGAGCTTTCAAATATTGCTGTCTGTGCTAAAGGGTCAAATCTTCCCCTATGGAAAAGTGTTTTTGTTTATCATGCAAATAATATATTGGTGCCTTCAGGCCTAAGGATGATCCTTTTCAGGGGCTTTCCCCTCCAGTAGAAATGGAAAATTACTTTTCTTCATTTGAGAGCTGACATCATAGTGTATAGGAGGAAGAGGCAAAGTATATGATCCAGAGTCTGTTACATGTTCTTTTGCTTGAATTTTACATGCTTTTTAAGAATTGCATAGAGATGTTGCTTGTGAGTTTGTTAATTTTAATTTAATGAGAAAAATGATCTCATTAATGATCTCTCTTGGTGATCTCTAACAGATAGGCTTTTGTAGGGAGGGGAGGGAGGCCTAACCTTTGCAGATTGTGTTGTGGTTTTAGCTTTATTTTCATAATTTATCCCCAATTTCTTTGTCAAATGAAAAGTGAGAAGTTAAAATTTTTTCACATAAGAAAAGGACTTTAAAAGTGTTTCTGGTGAACAGGACTTGCAAGTTTTGCTAGGGAAAAATCAGTTTAAGTTAGCTTAGATGGTTTTGCACCGCTCCAGAAGTTAAAATGTAAAAGAAATGAAGTGTGTTAAATTTAATTAATAATGATAGCATGTCTTCCAGTTTTGGGTTGTTGCAACAGCCTTTGTTTTATAGCAGTATTTAAAAAATTCATCAGTGTAGGGATAGGATTAAATTCACTATGTGATGACAGATTTTGAGTATCAATACATATTCTGAAAGAGCTGATGCACCAATTAGAAAAACATAGAAATTCTCTATGATTATAGATTTCTTAGAAATTATACACCTGTCTTAACATTTACAGTATTATACATCACTTTTGCTAGACAGGATACTGCAGTTAAAAATAATATATAAACTGTTGCTCAAAACCAAGAGCAGTTTTTTTAAAAAAGTGCTGATAGATTTGAATTTGGCAATGAGTTCTATTGGAAATTCAGAGGGAGATGTTAGATTTATCTATGAAGAGAATTTGTAAGGTCATCTATACCTAAAAATGTATGTATACCAGATCAATGGCAGTGCTAAAAACCACACGATAGAAGAATGGTGCTTTTTTGCCCTAGTGCAGAATAGGCAGCAATTCAAGGCAGAAAATGTCATGACCAGTCCTGCCTGGACCTAAAAGTATAACCCTTATGCAGTACTATCACTCTTTTATTAATAGACTCCATTATGGTCTTCATATATTACATGAGAAATAGCAAAGAATGGTTTCAGTTGGAGTCTATTAAGAGTTCTGGCTGAAATTTCATAAACATTGGGTGCTGTTTTTCAGATATTGTGGCCAACTTCATTTGCTATCATATAAAAATAGGCATTTGATTTAAAATTAGCCACTTTACTAGTAGTAGCTATGGGCTCTGAGCTCTTTAAGTATCCCAGTAGGATGAGAACAATGTGGGATTTTAGGGAAGAAAGCCTTGCTGGTTTTGATTTATTGTATGTACCATTAAACCATTTGGGGGGTGGGATGAGGGAGGAGACATAAATTTTTAATTTAAAAAAAATGTATTTGGAATTAACTGTTGCTGTGTACTAAACCCTCTTGTTACAAGTCTTAATAAATAAATCCCCCAAAACTTGCACTGCCCTCAAGACAATTGCCTTGAACTTTTTAATGATTATTTTTTGATGTGTACTTGTTATTACTAGACCTATTGGTTTCTGGCTATTTCTATATGCATATCTTTTTAGTAGTCTTAAGAATTAAAATAAAGTTTAAAATAAATAGTTTAAGTCCAAAAATAGTATGATGTGTGCTTGTTAACACTGATGTCCTTAAAGAAAGTTTGGAAGAGGAAAAAAGTAGTTGTATTGACTGCCAACCTAGGTTGTGGTCAGTGTCCTCCTTTGGATAGATAGGATGGATAGGTTTATCAATTTGAATATCTGCATGAACAATGTAGAATTGTAGAATTTAACATGTGAGAATCACGGTCCCTTAGAAAGTTGGAGATAATTTAAGGAATTGTCCTGGATAAAATGATTGAATAGAATTCAATTCAGGTGTGTATTAATTGATGAACCAGAACCTACAAAAATGTATTCCTAGCATTAATAAAAACCTTTCATGTGGTGGATCCTACTGGTGAAAAGCTAAAGTAATGAAGGTTTAGTGCTGTTTTTTCAAAAGAGTATACCAAAATGGTTAAATACATAAGAAATTCAAATAGTGTGGCAGAAGAACCGATTCAGCATTTATCACAATGTATAATATACAGAATTATGTGAAAGTGTTGAGAATGTATTGTAAGAAAGAATATAAAGTCATTTACCATATTAATAGAGCTGATAATTCAGAAATAAACATGCTTTGCACATAGTTCAAATGGGAGGAAATATTACAGGTGAAACTCGAAAAATTAGAATATTGTGCAAAAGTTCATTTATTTCAGTAATGCAACTTAAAAGGCGAAACTAATATGTGAGATAGACTCATTACAGGCAAAGCAAGATAATTCAAGCTGTGATGCGGCATAATTGAGATGATTATGGCTTACAGCTCATGAAAACCCCAAATCCACAATTTCAGAAAATTAGAATATTGTGAAAAGGTTCAATATTCTAGGCTCAATGTGTCCCACTCTAATCAGCTAATTAAGCCAGAACACCTGCAAAGGATTCCTGAGCCTTTAAATGCTCTCTCAGTCTGGTTCAGTAGGAAGCACAATCATGGGAAAGGCTGCTAACCTGACAGTTGTGCAGAAAACCATCATTGACACCCTCCATAAGGAGGGAAAGCCTCAAAAGGTAATTACAAAAGAAGTTGGATGTTCCCAAAGTGCTGTATCAAAGCACATTAATAGAAAGTTATGTGGAAGGGAAAAGTGTGGAAGAAAAAGGTGCACAAGCAGCAGGGATGACCGCAGCCTGGAGAGGATTGTCAGGAAAAGGCCATTCAAAAGTGTTGGGGACTTTCACAAGGAGTGGTCTAAGGCTGGAGTCAGTGCATCAAGAGCCACCACACACAAACGGGTCCTGGATATGGGCTTCAAATGTCATATTCCTCTTGTCAAGCCACTCCTGAACAACAAGCAACGTCAGAAGCGTCTTACCTGGGCTAAAGAAAAACAGAACTGGTCTGTTGCTCAGTGGTCCAAAGTCCTCTTTTGCATCCCATTTGGAAATCAAAGACCCAGAATCTGGAGGAAGAATGGAGAGGCACACACTGCAAGATGCTTGAAGTCCAGTGTGAAGTTTCCACAGTCTGTTGATTTGTGGAGCCATGTCATCAGCTGGTGTTGGTCCACTGTGCTTCATTAAGTCCAGGGTCAATGCAGCTGTCTACCAGGAGATTTTGGAGTACTTCATGCTTCCTTCTGCAGGCAAGCTTTATGGGGATGCTGACTTCATTTTCCAGCAAGTCATGGCACCTGCCCACATTGCCAAAAGCACCAAAACCTGGTTCAATGACTGTGGGATTACTGTGCTTGATTAGCCAGCAAACTTGCCTGACTGAACCCCATAGAGAATCTATGGGGCATTGCCAAGAGAAAGATGAGAGACATGAGACCGAACAATGCAGAAGAGCTGAAGGCTGCTATTGAAGCATCCTGGTCTTCCATAACACCTCAGCAGTGCCACAGGCTGATAGCTTCCATGCCATGCCGCATTAAAGCAGTAATTGCTGCAAAAGGGGCTGAAACCAAGTACTGAGTGCATATGCATGCTTATATTTTTCAGTGGTCCAATTTTTGTATAATCCTTGTTTTATTGATTGCATGTAATATTCTAATTTTCTGAGATTGTGGATTTGGGGTTTTCATGAGCTGTAAGCCACAATCATCACAATTATGACAAATCATGGCTTGAACTATTTTGCTTTGCATGTAATGAGTATTTCTCATATATTAGTTTCACCTTTTAAGTTACATTACTGAAATAAATGAACTTCTGCATGATATTCTAATTTTTTGAGTTTCACCTCTATGTGTATTTGCTGTTTGAGTTACTTATGAAGTAATAAGGGCAGGGTAAATTTCTAAACTAACCAAAAACTTAGTGCCAGATTCTGCATCAATAAATTACCATGCCTGTCATAGGGTAATATCTTATGTTTGTGTAAGACCATACAAAAATTTCTGTATAGCATTAACAAGTTACCTTAAACTAATTATAGGGGAGGAGTTAGATTATGTATGTCTACATATTAACTATGTCTGCATACTGAGAAAACCCTTGAGTCTTCCAATTCAAAGTTCTAGGTTGGGGCAACTGTTCCCAGAACATTTTTTAAAGAAAGATTACATTAACATTAAGTGAAAATCAGAACGTATAAGCTTTTTAGTGGTGTGTTTTTACTATATTTGGCAGTGGGAGGGTAAAATAAAATATATTAAACCTCCAGTATGCTTAAAGAACCCCACTTCTCAAAAAAGAACAAGTGCAAGCCCATCCTCTTCCAAAATGCTGACATGTTGGAAAACAGATGTCTCTCCCTCTGCGGCAACCTTGGTTGGCTTTATACACTTCATGATGCATTAATTTTCATACTGCCTTTCCTCATTAAACCTAGAGCACTCTTTGGAAACAATTGCAGCACTGCTTACAAGAAACTGAAGTCTGCACATATTTTATATGGGTCCTGGGTGGATAAGCTGTGGTGATCTCGACCTTGCTGAACTTCTACTATAAGAAAATCCAGCTGAACAGCCACAAGAAGGAGAGGAAAACTATTTCAACAAGTTTAAAAGTTGACTGATTAACCTGTACAGCAATCAGCAAGGCCTTCTACTTCACTTTGAGCTGCTCAGGACCCCCAATATCTGCACAAATTAGCCAATACAGTAGCAGCAGTTGATGCTGTTTGTTTCTTGGAGGCTTAGATGACAAATAATGCTATAGCGTCTGACTGTTCAGCTTCTGTCCCTACCTTCTCCGTTAAAGAAACACTAGATTTGGATATGGTAGAACATGTTACTAATTTCCCATTTATCTGATGAAGGAATCTTAAATTTTTATTTAAGGTATTTATTCATATGAAAAAATATGAATTTCCTGAATACTGATGGGCAGTTTTGCCAGGTAGATGCCTTCTAGGGCAGAGGCAAATTATCTCTTGAAACGACCTCAGACAAATTTGACTATATCTTTATTGACTTGTGCATATTCCATTGTATAATGATTTCTTAGTACTTTCCATGAATGCATTCTTATTTTTTTACCCATGCTTTAAAAAAGTATATTTATACATATTTATAGAATATTTATATAGAAAGAGCTCTTCTCAACCATAAGTTCTTACTTGCAATGAGCTTTCATTCTTAAAAGGAAAGGATATGGGAGGCAGTCTCATTCAGAAAGAATGTGCAATTTTTTTCCTGTAAAGCATATAGTACACATTGGCTACACAGACAAAATCATTGTTTTAACGTTGGTGGTTTACATGTGCATAATCAGATACAAGAAACACCACCACTGACTCAGTCCAATGGCTGCAAAACAAATCAAATGTTCTTTCCCACAATTTACAATCCTAAAATTTACAATTACAAAATAGGCAAGCAGGGAAAAGCGGACAAGTATTGACCTTATCCATTTTCTGATGACAAAATACAAAGATTTGGGGGGTGGGGAGTATGTTGCAGCAGTCACAAATAGGTACCTTAGAATGATACACCCACATTAAAATAAAAGCAATACCCATTTTGATCAGAAGCCTTGTTTTCCAAAACATTTGTATATGGTCTGCATTCATGAAGATGTAAGCAGTTCTTCAGAGAACTACCGCAGACTATCCTGTTTTACTGTGCTGGACAAGGTCATCCCCAATATTGTGGGGCTGTCCTGCTGAAAGCATTGAATACTATACAGAGGTTCTCTGTAGTTCTCCAATCTACACATTCTAATTTCCACCAGGCAGAGTAGGCCAGTCATTATAAACAATGCAAGAAAGTACTACATGAGCCAGATGTAGATCCAGATCCTTCCTGTTACATTTGTGGAAGCTTCTGCAAGCTTCAAATGTATGAATTAGGGAAGAAGAGAGTATAATTATAATTAGTTGATGGGAATCCAGGAACCAAATTTTAATTGAACCCTACACTGAAGCAGCAGATACCAATTAACATTAGTGTACATCATATAAGACACTAGATTACTGATATGATTGAAATAGTTTGCTATCTAAGTTCGATATCACAAATGACAAGCATTTTTTCCTTGTAACAAAATGGGAGCTATAGTTTTAGATGACAATCAGTTCAGCTGTAATGTGTCAGGACCAACCACCCATTTAAGGCTAGATATACATGTACAACATATGCAGCACACAGAGAAATAGTTAATAGTAGAGATAATTGTGATGCACAATTTTCCTGTCTAGGGACCTCAGCCATAGGTATTGATGCCAATTCCTTTTGGTCGTAACATTCCTCTCAATAAAGATAGTTTAAACATATTAAAAATATTTTTAGCTTTTATATATTTTCAAGAATTATTCAAAAGAATAATTTATTAATAGGTTTAGAGAGCATATAGAAGTCACTTTAAAATATTGTGAAGAATCATTTCATCCTATTGTTATTAGCATTTTAGATATACCTGCTTGCAAAATAATTCTAACAAATTTGTTTTTGGGTGTAACCCTGTTTTTTTTAATCTAAAACTCGATTATCTTTTAAGAATTAAGTCTTTAAGGCCAAAAAGCTGTTCGGATTTATATTTTACTGATCAATGTACAAACCAAACAATAAATGCCAGTGGTAATGAGATGTTTATTCACCAAAAGCTGAATTGAGCCATAATCCAGAAATTATCTCTTCATGATATTTAGGTATTTAACCATCTCTGGCTTAAATATTCTTATCTTTTGACTTCTCAGTTTCAAAGTTTAATAAAATATGCCATAATCTCCTGGGTTAGAGCCTTTTGGGGAAAGTTTTTGAAGAAAACTAGCCCTGAGTTAGACATTGAACGTATTTAAAATCCTAATTCAAAAAGAAAATATGAATGCTTGAACAATCTGTTACAGAACTGAGGCCTAATTAACTGAATGGACATACTAATTAGGGCAATGATTCTAATCGAAAATGCAACCTACCTATTTGGTTCAAAACCAATCAAATTGATTTTCTGTGATGCTTCATCACTTCTCAGATACTTAACCAAAGGCCCTTGAGAAGGGTTGAAAAGGAAGAGGTGCAAGGGCAGAAACAGGGATGTCCTAAAGCCAGAGGAAGTTAACCAAAAGGGGCAAAGAAAGTAGGTAAAGCGACTTCATTATGTTGGTAATACTACCTCCTTAGAGAAAGTGTAGAAACCTACCTGCAAAATGGGAGCAACCAGGAAAGAAAGTTCCATATTAATATTCTTTTTAAAAGACCAAGTCTGGAAAAAGGCATCCCTGTGCTCCTCCTGCTGCTGCTGCCAAGGTCAAATTCTCTATCAGACACAATTTGTCTTCCTTGGGGCACATAATTTAATTTGATGGCTTAAGATATTTAACTAGTACAATTGGGGGGGGGGGGGTGTCATAGGCAGGTACTGCTTATTTTTTTGCATATGACAATATTTTGTTAACAATTAGTGAATTCAGGCAGTACTTCAACATTGCCTGTCTCCAAAGAAACAGTGAACAAACTGTCCCACAGAAATTCTCTGTTTCATATTCACAAAATTAGACCTGTCCCAGAGCCACCAAGCAGTGGCGGCGGCGGCAGCAGCAGCAGCAACCAACAGAATAAAAAGGCAGAGCACCAATGCATTCACAAAACAAAATTAAAAAATAAAGACCATACCATGAGACAAACCAAATATGTGTTAAAGTACACTAATGCAAATGTGGTTAATTGTTAAGGACACTTTGTAATCCCAAACACTTTGAAAGATACAATAAGAAAAAGTGCCTTCTAAATAGCAGTACTTTAAAAATGCACAAAATGGTATATTATTATTGCTTAGATAAAATATTGTCAAATAGGAAAAATATGCCCAGGATACATGTGGGGCAGAGCAAATCTATAATTCCAGCATCCGATGACATAGCACTACTTTTTTGTTGTTAGTTATCTATGACCCAAGTTCTACAAAGGAAAAAAAGATCACTTTTTACTTCTTTCTAGAACAAATACTCTGTAATGAATCCTTTTGTAATACTTCTAACAGAAGTCCAGGTGTGTTGTATGTGTTTAGTCATTTTAATTTTCTAATCTTAAGAAGTAATATCTGGTTGCTACATCCATAGCTGGATGAGACTGCTAACCTTTGAGGGTTCAAACTCAAATCCAAACTAGTAACTCTGGATTTTCTTTTAAACCAGTGATGATGTCTTCATGAACTATCAGTTTACAACTGCCAATTTAAAATGACATTTTTACAATCTCCTGTGTTGCACAGCACATGCACAGTAGTTATTTTAAGTTGCTTTATACATTCTAGGATATTTCTGGTTAAAACAGTGGTTCTGTAATTAGCATTTGACTTACCCACAAATCTTAGTGGAAGAAGAGCTATTTCACTTAAAGGCCATAAATTGTGAGATGGCTGAAACCAATGCTTCTCTTAGAGTTTAGTTTTTATACCAAAATGCACACTACTATCCTTTCAATACAATTTTATATTGCTTCCTCAGATACTTTCTCTTGATTTAAGCTGTTACCTGATGGTGTTCATCTGCCATGTTCTTTTAAGCTATAGCATCCTCATTATTTACTGCTTTTGAGTGTTCATAAAGAATTTTCCTTTTAAGAGTTTGTAATATATGTCTGTTTAGATTTTATTCTGAAGAGAACGAGGAGGGGAGGGAGGAGAGGGGGGAAAGAGAGAGATGCACCCCCTATATGTAAATTTGTAATTTGATGATACACTATTTTCACAACCAAAACAGACATATATATGACAGTGAATTAAATGTTAATTTAAATAGAGGATTACCAGTCCAAATAATCCCACTGAGAGTTTGGGGAATGATGATCCAGTTTCTAATGCACAACATTCTGATATGTTCAATTCCTTACACATTCCTCTTTAGAACATGTTACTAGAACATTATGTTTAAGCCCAATCCTACCGGTGTTTATTCAGGAGAAAGTTCTGATGTATTTTAAAGGACTTACCCCCCTTAAGAATTCTAGAACAGAATGCCTTTATTATCCAACATCTTAAACTGCAGCCCCACTGTACAGCATTTTTCTTTTTCTCTATATTGATTTCTATTCGGTAGTATTACAACCAGCATGTTTTGGTAGACTGTGTCCAAATTTTTTCAATCAATTAATTCTGCTCAGAGACTGACAGAATTTATCAGCCCTGCATACCCGTCACCAACATTTTCCAATGATCTAAGGTGCCCCAACATCGTTGTTTCAAAAAAAAAAAAAAAAAAGGCTTTTCTAACATATCATCCAATTTCTGATAAAAAAACTCAGTTGACTGAAACAATTACAGATGTACATTCTGGTGAGCCTCTACAATTCCAACAAAATATTTCACAATATATTATATACCTACATTTATAATACATGCACCCACATGTCCTACACTGACAAACAACAGTTATTTCCTGAACAGCAGGAAAAATATTGTTAAAGATTTTGGTCCAATCCTTATGAAGTATTTGAACTTTGAAGTAGTAGTCATTCCATCCTTCATCCCAATACATAGAACACAAATAAGCAAAGCTTTAGGGACTGTTTCTGGAAGTGAATGTAGTCACTACCCACGGCTACTGTTAAAACAGACTTCTTCAGTTCACAGCTATTAAGGTGAGGCATCTCAGTACCAGATGTGTCCCGCTTAGGGTTTGCTGGCAATGCAAAGGTCTCCTAAATATCACCAGTCCCTGGACAGTTTGGTATTTTGATCCCTCTTTGGAGGTGCTGGAGGTGGGCCCCTACGTAAAGTTGCATAGCCTAATATATGACTACCTCCAAAGTTGCTGGTCTTCTGCTTGTCTGTCAGAAGTTCTGGTGGGGGTGGGGGCAAGGCCATGTCATCCATTGTAGCAGTTGGCTCAGCTCTGGACATCCGGGCAGAGGACAGGGAGCTATGTCGAGTGATGGACTTACGCTGCAGAGTCCTATTCAAATCAGCCAGAAAACCAGGCTGAACACAAAGGCCGGACTTGGGTGAGGTGGGCACTTGTGCACTGACAACAACCTGCGACTCCACCATTTCTGCTTGTGTGAGACGGGTGCTGTCATTGCGTTTGGGACGTGTTGGAGGGGGAGCTTTCTTCCCAGATGACTTAGACCACAGCTGAGGTTGGGGATTGACAACAGCAACCTTTGGTGAGGTATTGCCTGAAAAGACAGCAGGAATTTCTACGGGAGGTAAAGGAAGATCGATTTCTGGTGGTGGAGGGGGAAAGTCTGAATCTGATGGAGGAGAAGGAAATTCCTCGGCAGCACCCTTGCCTAGTGCTCCTGTGGCAGGTGCTTTTGTTGAAATACCTGCCTGCTGAAGAACGATAGGCAGGCAGAGCTTTCCTGGCTTTGGAGGAGCTGCTGGTGGAATTGGGGATTCCTTACCAGGAGATCCCAAGGGTTCCGAGGGATGTGCAAATTTGCTAACTAAGACATCCACTGAAGGTCTCTTAGGTTCACTGGACTCAATTGAACTATTTGATTTTATACTGGAATTGCGTTGAGGGGTAGGAGGCGGCTTTTTTCCTCCTGGACTGGAAGTCTTACTACCTTTTTTGACTGGAGAACTTCCTGACTTATCTGGTGTAGGGGATACTATCAATGGAGAAGAAGGAGAAGGTGGAGGAGGAAATGCTAGGCTACTTTCAGGGGGTGGAGGGGGAAAATCAGGGGATGGAGCAGAAGTTGGCTGCCATTTTGGCTTGGCTTTTACAGCTGGAGGAGATTGAGGTGGTACACTCAGAGGGACAGGTTTTAAAGGCTGGGGCTCTGAAGCTGGCATGGGAGGAGGGGGAAACTGGCTGGCTATTTGCTTCACAAAGGATGGCACAGGAGATTTTGGAGAGGGAGGAAGCTTACTAGAGTGATTCTGCTGCTTTGGCAGAGTAGGTGGAGGAGATGGACCTAGTGAGGCAGGAGACAATGGAATTTGTGGGGTGATGAAACTTGGCTGCTTCTTTACTGCTGAAGGAACAGGAAGTGGCAGTACTGGATGTGTCATGACTACCGAGATAGATTTTGCACTGTTTTGTGTAGGGAGAGTCATAGTAGGCTTAGGAGGAGCTTGTGGCAGTGGTGGTGCTGGCCCTAAAGGCGGTGGAGGTGGCAAAATTGCAGATTGAACAATGCTATGGTGAACTTGATGAATTTTGAGAGGGGGAGCAGGAGGAGGTGGCTGTGTGAATAGTGATACTGATGGGTTGGAAGGCACAGGTTTCATGAGCTGTGCCATTGCTGATCCTGGGGTAGGGGGAGGAGGCGGAGGAGGCGGGGGTGGGACTATACCATTTGGAGGTACTAAATTCTGAGGTATTCCTGGAGGCAGGAGTGGGGATGGTGCCTGCTGTATTGTGATAGGTGATTTGTAGAGAAGCCCACCATGCTGAGAGGCATTCTGTAGTCTTGCTATAGTGCTATATTTCACAAACACTGTTGCTGAGCTGGTTCCAGATGGCACAGACTGACCAGGAAGAGGGGGAGGAGGGGGAGGGGGAGGAGGTGGGGGTGGAGGTGGGGGTGGAGGTGGGGGAGGTGGAGGAGGTGGAAGGGGAGGTGATGGTTGTGATGCTGAATATGGAGTAGCTATTTTAGTTTGTGGAGATAAAGGTGATACAAGTGAAGTGAAAGGTCGGTTTATTGAGTCCATTCGAGCCTAAAGGAGAAATGAAAGTGAAATGTTCAAAAAACAAATTCATGCAAATATCATTTATACTGGCAGTTATGATCCTGTGTGCTCAATACACCTAATTTAGCTGAATTATGAAACCCTGAAGAAAAAGTGTCATTTAACTTAACAAATAAGGGTAACAGACAAAAACTACACAGCAGCTCGTGTGGGATCGCAATTCCACTAAGGACTGTGGACATTGCAAAAAATCTCCCTTTGGGATATTTCAAAGTGGAATTCCTTCACAATTCTAGAAAAAAAAAATATGCTGAAGAGCTGAAAAAATATGTGAACAAGCAATTATGATCAATAGAGTGAACGCAGAGTGAAAACTATCAAAACCTCCATATGATAGCATAAAGAAAGGCATGCACAAATATTTTGTGGGAAGAAATACATAGTCAAGGAGAGAAACAGAACAGAAGGTATTGATAAGTTCTGGTCAAGGTGTTAAGGTAATTTAAGTAAGTTAAGGCATGTTTGTATGGAACCGAAATAAGGAAATCCACATTAAAGAATGCCTTGTCTTCCTGATTATGCAATGCTTTCGGTTAAATATTATAAAGCCAAGAATTCCATTGCAAAAAAGGATCTGAAGTTTGGCAAGCAATAGCTACTGGAGATCTTTCATTCTGGGCAATGTAACCCAGGCTAAACCAGAACTACACAGTGGGTAGCATGACAGGGTCAAATTAAATTAGGAGAGCTTCAAGCACTTGTGAACTGATCAACAAATGTAAATATTAGAACTCGGGAAAAGTTAGTTTGCATGATTTGGGTTGCATCATTCCCCCAGGTTAATAGTTCAAACAAAGCCCCTGACCTTAACTCTACCCCTGGCTTAAGCCATCACTGCAGTGGAGCACAGAGCTGTTCCAGGTTTTGCTTTTGCCACATGAGACTGCAGGGCAACAGGAAAAACAAGAACAAAAACACAGCATGAAACACAGGGGATCAGGGGACAGGGAAACCAATGGGGGACTTCAAGCAACTTTTCCCCACCATTTTCAGAAATCAGGAGGCTTTGTTGGCTTACACTTTGCACTTTGGCATTTTATATTAAAAAAACCCAGGATCTTCAAACAACTCCAGATTTTGTAATGGGAACATTCCCTTGTAACAATGCTTATACTTACGTTAATCTTGCTAGATTCTTCCAACTGAGTTCCCCTCTTCCAAGCTTCTGAAAAGATGGAGCTAACAATACTTTGGGAACGGACATGTCCTGTTTGAGTGTCTGAAACTCCACTGTCAGACTGATTTGAGTGGTTGGACTGAGATTCTGTCAAAAGAAATATGAAAAATATTTGAAATTTTTGTCCTCATTAAAAAGATTCACAACTACAGTGGCTTAGATGGGGCACTATCACTCTACATTGCCATGGTGAGCTGGATGGTATATAATAAAACGTTACTAAATTTGGGGGAGGAAAAGAGCAAGACAAAGCAAAAACCAAATCTTATTTTGATGCCAGTCATATAAACATACTCTCAATGTACAGATTCTCTTCACTTAATCACCAATTTAAAAGGTATCATTTAGGTCATATCAAGCTCAATGAAGACTTCTAAATTAATATAGTCCTAATTGAAATTGCTGTAGTTTTTGTTTGAATTTATCCTTTGGTTCCATTTTAAAAACATTTTTATTCCCCCCAAATAATGAACCAGAAGCTGATTTTCTGTAAGGTGCTTGAACACCACCACTTTCTTCTATATGATTCTTGAAAAATGCTCTATTTTTCCATTTTCTTGGTTTATCTTCATAAGACTTAGTTTCTAGTCCATTCACTATCCTCATTGTCTTTCTTTAAACAGTTTTCATTTATCTGAGTATGACAGTTTATTACATAGAATCTTCACAAAGAAACTCAGCTGTAGTCTACTCAAAGCAGAACTTAGTGCAATAGCCATTACTTGAATACTTCAATTCACACAACTTTAAATTATATCTGCTTTTTAGCAGACATGCTAAAAAAACTTGGGGCCAACCAAGACCTTTCCCATGTATCATTATCAAACCATAAAACTCTAATTCTATATATAGCAAATGACTTTTTCTTTGGTGAAGACTTTTACATCTTCCTCTACTAAGCTTCCCTTGCTTTTGCTAACTTTACAGGATAATTTGATAACAATTCTGTCCCAAGTATTATTAAATCATTTAAAGACAAAAGTTCTAGATTTCATGCTATATGGTACTCAGTTGTGTTATTTATAAGATATATAAACCTCCCATATAAAAACTGAAATTGTTTCTGTTCTCAGATAGAATCTATTTCACACATGCTATCAAAATGTCCATTGATCACCCAATGACAATTAACTTTAATATGTCCAATTGTCAATAACTTTAACTGCTATTGCAATCAGGAGATTGTTACCTAGGTTACCATTCTTCAGAAACTAAGAAAGTTGCATTTTTAATTAATAGCTATAGCTGATAGAAATCATCTAAATCCTCCCTTGTGGTATTGTTAGATGCTACTTGCTTTAGGATTTTCTCATTTTTTAAAAATTTCTTTTTTTATGCTTACTGTATTATGTGCTGGTCTTTCTTTGTGTTTGGTCTGGGACTGTAAATAAATTTATTGTGTCTATTAAATTCATTCTATATTTTTAACCCTTCCTCTCATCTATCAAGCTAATTTCAAGCTTGGTGCCTGGCTTCTAGAGAGTGTCACTGGCAAATCTAGTAAAAACTTTGAGGAGGAACAACTGGTGGATTGTTTATTTCAGTGGATTTCCAAGTAAACTGACAAATACCTTTCTGAAGTCAAGAAACATTTACATTTACAGCATTTCCAAAATCTGCTAAGACAATTGACTGATAAAAATGAAATTAAAAATTACAGGTAGTCCTCAATTTATGACCACGATTGAGCCCAAACTTTCTGTTGTAAAGTAAGTTTTGCTCCATTTTACAACCTTTCTTGCCACAGTTGTTAAGTGAATCTTTTCAAGTGTTAAATTAGTACCACAGGTGTTAAGTGCAGGGGTGGGATTCAGCTGGTTCAGGCAAACCAGATGTTAAATTTACATCTAGTTCGCTGAACTGGTAGGTGAACTGACTGGCTGGCCCCACCCTCCCCTCCCCTCCCCAGAGTTTCATGTTGCCCATTTTGGATGCAGGTAAGGGCAGGGTCCATGCAGAGGGCAAAAAATGGCCCTCCTGGAAGTTTTTGTTTTCGGCTTCCAGAGCCCGGTGAGGCCGTTTTCACCCTCCCAGAGGCCTGAGGGAAGTCTGGACTCTGGGGAAGGTGAAAAACAGCCCTCCCGGAAGTTCCGGAAGTGGGCTTGTTTCTGGCTTCTGGAGGACTTCCGGAGCCCAGGGGAAGCCATTTTCACTCTCCCAGAGACCCGAGGGAAGCATCTGACTCTGGCGAAGGCCTCCTGACTCTGGGGAAGTTCTAGTAGGCCACGCCCACCATGGCCACACCCACCCAGCAACTGGGCAGAGAATCAGTTGTTGGGATTTTTGAATTCCACTCCTGGTTAAATGAATCTGGCTTCCCCATTAACTTTGCTTGTCGGAAGATGATCATATGACCCCAGGACACTGCAAACATCATAAATATGACTCAATTGCTAAATGCCTGAATTTTGATCATGTGAGCATAGAGATCCTGCAATGGTCTTGTCAGGCTACAGAACTTTTCCCATTCAATCAACTAGAATGAACTTCTGAAAACTAAACCTATCAAAAGGAATCCTTTATTGAGATGAGACAATTCATGTAGGGATTAAAAGCAGTGTCTAAGGTCTCTCAGGCATGCAGAGATAGACAAAGGAGTTTAAAATCCCTCCCCTTATCTTGATGTGTATTTAGTAAAACAAAGAGCCAACATGTTAATTCCCACACACCCCTTTTAGAACGATCTTTTCCAGAGTTTCCCAGGGCACATCTCACTGTGGAATTTTTATGGTCTCTTCATCCCTGGCTATCTTTTCCAGAAGTGATGGATTTCTGCGCATCTGGTTTTCATCCCTCCATTGTATCATGTGTAGGTTATACAAATTCGATATAAGATTAAATATATTCAGGTTACATCAAAAAGGATTTCTTTATCAGTCCCCTCCACCCCCCGCTTTCTTCCATTGAAGAAATGACAAATACATGGATCTGACAGGTCCTAAATGTGAAAAATGGTCATGTCATCTTTTTTCAGTGCTGTTGTAACTGAATGATCACTAAATGAACTGATGTAAGTGAAGGACTATATTTTAACAAGATATTTTCTTAAAAAGTCCACATGGACTACTCCTAATCACTATTTTTAAAATGCAGATTGCATATTTTGTTTCCACATTAGACTCCAGGCATAATTTTGATACCGAAGGGGATGAGGTAGAGAAAGAAGTAGAGAAAGAGAAACATATATTTTCATTAGTCACTGAATCAATACATATATACATTATACACAGAAACAGCTATTAATTGGTCTGTTAGAGCTTACCTGGTAAACTAGATGAGCTGGATCCAGACTTAATACTGGAACTTGACAGGGATGTCCAATCATATGCTGATTCTGTCCTTTTCAGAGCTTCTTGATAGTTTATATATAATTGCTTCCCATACTGTACAAAATATGAAATATGAATACTGCTTTTATAACATTTCCAGCTGTATGACTCAAACCCAGGACAATCCCACTGCACACTCTTCGATGAAAGCAAGTATTGGAATGTTTCTTTTTAACTTTGATATGCCAAAAAAGAGGTTTAGAATTACTGTTGAATTGATTAGAAATAAAATAAATAAATAAAATAAAAATGTTAAAACCTGAATGTATTTGTGATAAATAAAGGGGTTCCATCCATTGGTTGCACAAGAAGGCAGCCTGAGTAACCCTCTTCATCTGAAAGAGATTGGTATACTTAGAAAATAGTCAGAGATGTTGCCTTAAGTTTCAGTATGATGGGGTGAGGAAATTGCCAGGAAGTTTGCACCAGGAAGTTTTCCCCCTCCTTTGTTTCCAGAAAATCCTGGCATTGCCTTCAAGTTATTTTGCCTACATTTAAGCTGAGTGAAACAGACTTTTCTAATTTTACAACGGTATTGTTAAGAAAAAGTATCAATTTAAAGAAGAAAAGGTATATGGGTAATGGGATTGTGTTTCAGATTTTGTCAAAGACAAACACACTGCACAATCATGGTAAATTATCATTCATTCTTCAGAAAGTGCATTAATTGTAAAGTTACAGTTACTACTTAAGTTATTTGTTTCGTGTCCCTTGAGATGTTAGGGGCAGAGTGGAAGATGCTTTTAGCATCAAAGGGCAGGGAAAGGGATATTGGGAGGCTGCAGCCTGGCTACTACCGGAAGGGATGGGTGCTGATGGCTTTCCTTCCTTCCTTCCTTCCTTCCTTCCTTCCTTCCTTCCTTCCTTCCTTCCTTCCTTCCTTCCTCCCTCCCTCCCTCCCTCCCTCCCTCCCTCCGTGTGTGTGTGTGTCTCTCCTCCCTCCCTCCCAGACAGCAGGACAATCAAAGTAGTCTAGTGGTTAGTGATAGATTAGCTAATGGAAACTTTCTGGGTTCTTTTTCTTATGTTCAAGTCATTTGTTGGTAAAACATCCACTGTCAATTTTGATTTTTATTGTAGTCATTTCATTTTGTTTCACACTCCTTATTCTTTGTTATTGTGCATTGCCTTGCTATGGAGGTGAGAATGTTTGTAAACTGATACTCACTGCCATCTAGAGCAGGGGTCGCCAATCTTTGGACCTGAGGGACCACCAAACTCATAATTTTAAATCCCAGGGAACACTAACCTGTTCTGTGGGCATGGCTAATTTGTCGATGTGGCTTGGTGATCATGTGACTGGCTAGACATGGTTTGTATGTAAATATTATAAATATTTATATAAATATTGGATTTTTTTATAAAATAGAGCAACTTTTGCCCAAAATCAGGCAAAGCAGGCAGGCAGATTGAATTGCTCAAAGAATCACAGATTCATTTAGAAATTTATCTATCTGCCATCGGCTAGCTCAGTCTGTCACAATTTGCTTGCCGTGAGTCTGCTCTGAATAATAGAACCTTCAGTCCGAAGGGAGGTTCGGGTGTGCTTAAAAGCAGAGCCAAAGATCTAAAGTCTAGTTAGAAAGCAAGAAATCCAACCATTTCCTCCTTCCTAGCTAATCTAAATCTCCCGGCACAGCAGAACAGCTGATGGTCGGAAAAAGGAAAAATAGCAATTTAGCAGGCAAAGGAGTGAATGGGCAGGCTTTCCATGGGCCATGTGGGCAGTGCAGCCTTGGGTTTCTGGGATTAATTGCTTTGGGAGGGTGCTCTGAAGGTGAGATTTCTCTGTGGTCCACCAAAATTTTCTCACGGCCCACCGCTTGGCAACCGCTCATCTAGAGTACAGAAAAACACCCTAAAAAGGGTTAATTACTGGCAAGGTTGAACTAGCTAGATTTTATCTGTCACTTCGTTCAAGGCAGGAGAATAAAACACCACTATATTTACTGCTTGGTTATTTTCCTTTTTTCAGTTATTTATATTTCAGAGAAAATTATATTCTGCCATGATATTGTCTTGATTTAATTAGTATTAATCGGTTCATATTAAGAGGGGCAGAATAGGGCAATAATTAAAGTAGAAAAAGATAACAAATTTGGTTCAAGAGTTTCCCAAAATTGCAGTAGATAAAACTAAGAGTTATTCTAATATAGAATTAATGCTTAAAGAAATAGACAGAAGGAGGTAATACCTTAGCAATACGGATGCCATTTATCCACTGATGAAGGGTTCTGATATCATCACAACATAAATACTTAATATATTGAGATTTCTTCTGAATTTGGGGATGCTGAAAGAGAAATATTTAATCTATTTTGATCAGATTGAAATATTGAAGTATTTACAGAATTAAAATTAATCATAACGGAGACAGCTGAAGCATATTCAAAATTGACGCTATTATTGTCTGTATGCTATGTTTTCATAAAAAGATTAGAATAAATCTTCCAAATAAAATGAAGATATTGTGATTTTTTTCTAATAGGGAAATAAAACCTGTACTTGGATTAATTTTAAAGAAACATTAAATCTTCTTAAACGAAAACAGTACAAGATGATATAGATGTCATGTCATGAAATCCATAGCAGATAGAAACAAATTGCATGAAGTTATGGACAGTTTTCTTCAATGTTTATTTATCACATCAGAAGAATTAAGTCAATAGTTACCTTTAGTACCAGACAATAGTCTGTAGGAGCTTTGTACTTGTTCCGATAATCTTGTCCATAGTAAACATTAACATGATCCAATTGAAGAAAGCACACAAGATCTCGTGAGACCTATCAATAATGAAATACTTGGTCATGGACAAAGAGGTACAAATCATATCAACAAATGTCAATTCTGCCAAGGCTACTGTCTATATACAGTACTATACAAAAGTACAATATATTTGTTTGGGCACACTAAATATTGATTTGATTTGGATTTCTCTTATGTTCCTTTACTTTCCATTTTGTTAATTGATAAAAATAAACTATTAACACTTCTATTTCTGAAAGCATTCTTAATTTATACCACTTTTGCACAGTACTGTACATTCTCAACTAAATGAATTGCACAACCTTTATATAACAGAAACATTAGTTATTTCTATTTATTGATGAAATTTATATTTTGTCTTTTTGTTTAAGAGTGCATAAAGCATTGTCTCCTTTTTCTCCAGCACATCTCTGTGAAGCAGGTTGGGCTGAGAGTGAATGCTGGTGCAAAGTTACCAATCTAACGAGCTTTTGTGATGGTAGAGCAAAACCTAACTCTTCCCAGTGCCAGGCCAACATCTTAACCACTATTTCAACCTCTCATTCCAAAATATGAGGGGGATGGCTTGTCTATTATTCACAAATGTGGGGAATACCAATATGCAAATGATACAAATCACAATCCTCTTCAGAGATCTGCATCATGGTATATTACATAAACATATCATTGATAAAAATTTAAACGCCTCATTTGTATTACTATATTTTGGGTACAAGACCATTATTTTGGAAGGAAGTCTGGCCAGAAATTTGGTCAGATGTATCTGAAGTCTCCTAAACAGAGTCTGTTTAATAAAGGTTTCACTGCATACACAAATGATGTATCTTTTTTAAAGTAATTATCAATTATCCATTATTTAATGATATCCTCTGAAGATTAAGTGAATTTTTAACTGATAGATCCAGCTTTGGAAGAAATCATCAATATTGTACATATTACGCCAACAAAGTTTTGGGGTTTTATTTGTATATCTATCTTGGATTTCAGGATTCCATCACCACAAGGTTTAAAAATTATGTGCTAAACCTAGATGAAACAAGCATATTCCAGCAATCATAAAAGAAGCTATAGGGGTGTGTGTGTGTGTGTGTGTGTGTATAATCTTTTTCAGGCTGCTAGTCAATTTGAAAGTGAAGGCTCAGCTCTGAACATTCCCAGTGCAATGTGATATTTTGATGCCTGCTTCATAAATAAATCATTAAAGTGCATTTTACAGTGTGTTTTGGGTAGTAAAAGTTGCAGTCAAGCGCATTTGAAAAGACAAGCATTGTATGAGATTCAAAAGAGATTTCACCTTTGCTTTTCCTTTTGGAACATAGTAAATTCCAGAAGCTCGCAGAAGAAAGTAACGCTTCTTCCAAGATTTTTTACCATCATCTTTCAGCCACAGGACTCCCTCGATTTCTGGCACTGTTACTGAGCTTCCACAAAAACACTCCTAGAACATATGGGTAAAGGAACTGTGAAAAATGAACTTTATTAACAAGAAACCTTTTTGTGTTATTTTTTGTGTCTTAGAATAAGGATGGGGAACTTCAGCCCAAAAGGATAGGTATCCTGATCTATGGGGACTTGGATGACTTAAGCAGGGAAACAAGTTTAGCTCCCTAATCTTGATATAAGACTCAGTCATTTAAGCATGCCGAGATAGAGAAAGTATTCTGGAAAAACACTTTTCTGAAAAACACACTTTTCCACTATTCCAAGTTTCTGTTTGGTTCTATTTCTAAGTAACTAACACTTCCTCATCGAACTTCTTAATTATGGCAGATGAATACTACAATTTTCTTCATTATTTTTCATGTGGCAGAGAGATTTTAGCTGAATTCTGTGGGTGAGTTCTGGACTGTTTCAAGATATTAATGCAGCAGATTTCCTTTTTGTGGCTCATAGTGAAGTGGTTACCCTCTTATCAACTTACCTCCAGTAGTACTTCCTTGTTCCTGTCTGCCATTTCAGAGGTTTCTCTTTTCCCAAGAAGATAATTCTGCAATAGAGAAATAGAAGCTACAGTTGACTGATATAAAATAATAGAAATGAAATAGCTATTTGAGTCTCATCTTTTCCTGATGCTAATAGAGTGCTATTTTTGAACAAATCTTTTCTATATGGAAACAGATACAAAATTTATGGGAATAATATGAAATCTAAAGACAGGTTAAGGCAGGCATGTTTATTCCCAGATACAAAAACCTGGTCAAAAATTTAAATGCAAATACATTTTTTAATATTTCTCAGAATATTATTAGGAAGGGAATGGAAAATCAAAATAAATTTAAGAAATACTCCCTTTCAGATCACAGTTATGGTTTCAATAAATTATATTTAAGAAATTTTAATGATTAAGCATATAAAAACAACCACCACAAAGGATGTTTAAGCCACAATGGATGTTCAAAAGTAGAAAAAAGAGCTTTATTGTAAGGACCAGACTCTTTCCTCTTCAACTGATAAGAATGAACTTCTGAAAGCTAGGTACTTCAAAAAGAATTTTTTATTGAAAGGAAGTGATCCAGGTACTAGCCAAAGCAGGCATACAGATGCCTCCAGGCATACAGTATAGATAAAGGGAGTTAGAACTTTATTCTGATGTGGATTTAGTCAAACAAAGAAACAACATGTTAATCCCACCCCCCTTTTCTGGGAATTGTATCTTAGAAAGGTTTCCCAGGAAGTTTCTTTCAGAGCTGGAATTTTTATGGTCCCTTCTCTTGCTATCTCTCCAAGGGGTGACAAGTTTCCAGGCATCTGGACTCCAGTCCCCAGTTGTATATCATGTGCAAGTTATACAGATTCAATACAAGACTTAAGATATTCAGGTCACATCAAAAAGGATTACTTGTACCAACTCCCCCACTTCTTCTTCCATTGAAGAATGGCAGATACACTGGATCTGACATTTGTTTCTACCCATTGATGATCTCACCATTAATTTTAATACATAATACATTATGTCTTGTTTTATTTTATTTTAAATTTTTTAATTTTTATTCTGGTCTGTGACAATAATACAAGATTGATGGAAAGCATTATACTTACTTGGGGATTTTTAAAAAGGGCATATTTTTCAATACGTTCAACAAACATCAGTTTGTTTTGACTATCTCTTGTCCAGTTCAGGAGGTTTTCAACTAAATTTTCATGGTCTTCAAAAATCCTCTCTGCATAGTTACAGAAATATAAAACCATTTTAAATTCAAAATCAAGTCATCTAATTTTATAGACTAAAGTCCTTTCCCTAATGTCATATGACAATGCATGTTAATAAAAAAGTAAAATTGAAGAACATGTATATTTCATATTTACTAAAGACAGGTAAAAGTCAATTTTCCAATTACATGGTTTCTATAATGCATAAATAAATATATGCACTTTTTACTTGTGAGAACATATTCTACAAACCTATTTTGCATATAAATGAATCTGTGTGTATTTATTATAATAATTTCATGGAAAGAACGTTGTCTTACCTGAACGCTTCTTCTCAGCACGGCGATAGAGAATCCACACATGGGGTAGATACATGCCTTTCTGCCCAGAAACTGAGTCCTTTTGTTTTTTAACCACACCCCTCTGTCAACTGTCACTTTCCTAGTTCACGACGAAGCGCAGCTATCTGAAGGACTTTTTGGTGGCGTTGGCTCTTTCTATCCTGAATGAGGGACTTGACTGCCTCCGGGGGGGGGGGGGGAGTAGATTCTCTATCACTGTGCTGAGAAGAAGCGTTCAGGCAAGACAACGCTCTTTCTCCAGCATGTCGATTGGAGAATACATACATGGGACATACCAAAGCCTGGCTGTCCCTATGGGCAGGAATTGGTCTGGTCCTGAGTCCTCCTATCGACATACACTCACTGAAGTACCTCCTGCCAAAAGCAGCCTCAGCCGAGGTGAATATATCCAGCTTATAGTGGCATACAAAGGGAGCTGGTGAAGACCATGTCGCCACCCTGCAAATCTTTTCAATCAAGGCCTGCATCGCCCAAGCAGCTGTAGTTGCAGTACTTCGAAAAGAACAGGCGGTTAATCATCTGGGAGCCGGAATAGACTATGTCTCATAGGCCTTGGCTATACATGCCCTTATCCAACAGCCTATGGTCAATAAAGTGACCTTTGAACCTAGAGAAGATGTTTGAAATGAGACAAACAGTGATTAAGTTTTGCAGTGAGGCGGAGTTCATTTGATATATCTATGTAGTGCTGTCCTCACGTGCAGTGTGTGCCATTTCTATTCCAGTGGATGAGAAGGTCCTGGACAGAAGTTTGGTAGCACTATCTCCTGGGCCTGGTGAAACTAGGAGTTGATCTTGGGGATGAAGGAGGGATCTAGACATAGAACCACCCTGTCTGCATGGAAGGTGCAAAGTTCCTCTCTGATGGAGAGAGCAGCCAGTTCTGATATTTGCCTGGCCATTAAAAAGGTAACTTTGAATGACAGGTATCGCAGACTCTTAGACCTAAGCGGCTCAAAATGTGCTAAGGTGAGGGCATGTAGAACTTTAGACAAGTCCCAAGTTGGGTACCTGCATACAACAGGTGTTTTCAAGTTAACTACCCCCCTTAGGAAAGAACGCACTACCAGGTGGTGTGCTATGGATTCCAAGTCCCCATAAGTCAGCACCGAGGACAAGGCAGCCATTTGCCTCCGGATAGTATTAGGGGCTAGCCCCTTGTCTAGACCCTCTTGTAAAAAGTCCAGGATCTGTGGAATGGAGACTGACATGGGGTCCAGGTCCAATCTAGTACACCAACTGCAGAATGCCTTCCAAGTAGAGTTTTAAACTCTATTGGTGAAAGGTCTCCTTGAAGCCTGGATTATATCACCTTCCTTGAAAAGTTGTCCCTCATCAGGATCCTCCTCTCAAGTGCCAGGCGATCAGTTGGAGCCACTGAAGCTCCGGGTGGACCAAGACTCCTGGTTGCAGGAGACCCTGTCCCAAGGAATCCTCCAAGGACGAGACACAGATAGGCTGATGAGATCTGCAAACCACGGCCGTCTGAGCCAATGGGAAGCGATGAGCAGTATCTCTGCCTGTTCCACTAAGAGTTTCCTGATCACTTCCGGTGTGTTGGGAAGAGGAGGGAATGCATATAATAGGGCCTCGGGCCAGGGGCAGCGGAGGGCGTTGACTCCCTCTATTACAGGTTTTGGAAACTTCATGAAATATCTGGGCAGTTGCAAGTTCATCGGGGTGGCGAACAAGTCCAGGATTGGGTGGCCGAATCTCTCACACATTTCCTGGAAGATGTCCCAGTGCAGCCGCCACTTGGTCCATCGTGTAGTCCACCGTGGTCCTGCTGAGAAAATCCGCCTGTACATTTTGTTGCCCCCAAGAGGTGCTCTGCCTTGATGGAAAGTAGGTGAGCCTCTTCCCAGAGAAACAGTTGGTTTGCCTCGCGCATGAGGGACCTGGAGTGGGTGCCCCCTTGGTGATTGATGTGCCACATTTGTGGCCACATTGTCCGTAGTCTGGAAGGGTAGTCTAGAAGTGTCGGAGGGCGAGGTGGATCGCTTGGAGTTCCAGCCAGTTTATGTTGTGTTTCAGGTCTGCCTGAGACAACTGACCCTGCTTCAGCTGCGACTGAAGATGAGCTCCCCATCCGAACAGGCTGGCGTCCAAGATCAGGGTCCGGCAGCTGGACTCCTTGAACTTTGCTATTGCTGGACACCCACCACCTGAGGGACCCAAGTCTCGCTAATGGTATCCTAACCATGGAGATGGAATTGCTGTCCCCTGCCCTCTGGAATGGTAGCAGAAACCATTGCAGGGTTTGTAAGTGTGATTGAGCCCAAGGTACGATGCTATGCAAGAGACCATCTTTCCCAGGAGCTGTGAGAGTATGGCCAATGGAACGAATCATTCCATCCTGATTTGGTTGACTAAGGATTTGATGCTGTCCTGTCGCTCCTGGGAAAGATAGACCTCGCACAGCTTGTTGTCTATAACTGCTCCTATATGGAGCAGATGAGTAGTTAGTACAAGATGACTCTTTTGAAATTTGATGGAAAATCCATGTTCCTGAAGAGCACGGGTTGTCATTTCCAGATCCTTCTGAGCTAGCTGGGGTAAGGAAGACTGGGTGAGAATGTTGTCCAGATAACACTGGAGGTACACTGGAATTGTCCTTAGGTGTGTGACCAGTGCTGCTAGGAACTTTGTGAAGGACCTGGGGGCTGAAGCTAAAATGAACAGCAGTGCTCTGTACTGGAAGTGATGACCCAAGTAACAGAACCTAAGGAACCGCTGGTGTAAGGGGAGGATAGGAATGTGGAGATAGGCCTCTGTTAGATCGATGGATGTCAGAAGATTGCCCCTCCTGATGCCCTCCAAGATTGATTGCAGAGATTGCATTTTGAACCTCTTGTACGTCAGGTAGACAATCAATTTTTTGAGGTCCAGATTGCTCTCCATCCCACCGAGGACTTTAGCACTTTGAAAAGGATCAAGTAGAATCCATGCTCCTATTGGTCTTCCGGAACTGGCTCAATGGCCTGGATATCCAAGAGGTATTGAATTGCCATGTCTATCAGATTCCTCTTGGTGGAGTTCTTGGAGATGGGGCAATGGATGAAGTGCCTCGGCGGCATGGAGAGTAATTCCAGGGTTAGGCCGAATCTTAATGTGTTGAGGATCCACAAGTTGGTGGTGATCTTTTCACATTGGAATGTAAATAGGGCTAGGCGCCTCCAATGGGAGAAGGGTCCTGGCAGTCACTTGGAGCAACAAAAGGGGCAACCCCCTGTACCACGAAAGGGCCGTTTGGACTGGGGTTGCTGCCTGTACCTGTCCCTAAATCCTGATCTGTCCTGTTCACAGTCAAATCTAAAGGAGAAAGGTCACTGGAATTGTGACTGGTCATTGTCGGCATCTGCCAGGCGAAAGGAGAACTGATGGCCATATGGTACTGCCCGTCTGTGACCGAAGCTAGAACTTTGTGTTTGTCTTTATTTTCTGTGAGGAAGGGATTCAGAGCTTCCCCAGTGAGGAACCCCTATACAGGGCTCAAGCTAATCTCCATTTGGTTTTGGCATCCGCCTGCCATTGGCAAAGCCACAATAAATGGCGGGGAGGTGATGTTGGAAGTGAGAGTCTTGGAGGAGAACCGGGCAGCATGTAGGGAGGAGTCGGCCAAAAACTCGGCAGCTGCCACCAACTTGTTAATATCTTGATGTATTCGGGTCTCCTCTGGAGGGACTCTTGTTTGCAACTGCTTCAGCCAAAGTAGGGAAGTCCTAGCAAAAAAGGAGGTGGCCATAGCTGCCCAGACACTAGCAAGATGGATTCGGCAGAAATTTAATTCTGCCTTCTTATCTTCCACCTTCAGGGCTTCTGCAATGTCCCCAGATATTGCTGAGGAAGAGATCAGAGAAGCCAGAGGGTCATCTATTGAGGGCAGCTTAGGGCATCAAATAAGGAGGGAGCTATGTTGAAAAATCACCTGTTGTTACCTCCTGGGTTAGGAAAGAAGGCAGGCTGACTCCACTGTCTCTGAACCACATCCAAGAAAAGTTTGGGGTAGGGGATGTCCTCCTGCATTATGATGGGTTCAGAGAAAACCACATTGTTACACCTTTGGGGCTCCACTGGTGCAACAGGTACACTGCATATGGTTCCTATTTGCAGGCATGATATTCCCCTCTGAAAAAAAAAATCTGAAAAGTAGCTAGGGGTTGCCTAAGCACCCGCTAAGCATCCGATCAGCTCCCCGCCCTGACCTCAACTAACACCCCCCTTTCTCTTTTTTCTCTCCCCCCCTCCAGGTCTTCCCCAGCGACCCCTCCCTGCATGGAAGCCTCAGCTGGTGCTTTCGGGCTCTTCCTCACCCCCCCTGCATGAGATCCTCCAAGCTGTGGGCTAAAGGTGGCAGGGCTCCTCTGGGCTGATCGTGCAGGCACCTGGCAGCTGGGGGGGGGGAAGGGGCAGGAGAAGAGACCCAGGGCGTGATGTGGGTCCACCTTCCTCCCCACGGAGAACTTTTTTTGCATCCAGCGCGGGTAGTTCGGTGAGAGGCGGTGGCTCTATAACCCCAAAGGCAGCTCCCACCCGGCATCAGCACACGCGCACATCCACACCCAAAACACCCAAACACCCATTCACTATCCCCACAACGCGAGAATAACAGGAATAATAGTCTTTTCCTCCCCCACTCCGCCCGCCACTAGCCTTGCGGTTGTGACTTGTGTCCCTGCTCCTTGGCTCGGTTTTTCCTGCGACTGACTCCTGCCTCACACTTTTGAAAGAGCGAGAGGGCCCAAAGAGTCGTTGAAGCACGCCTTGTTGGGGGGTGGGTGGGGGGAGAGAGAAAGGCGTATTATTACATGAGCCTTTTAAACTCATGAGAATGGGCTTCCCGGGCAAAAAAACGTTTATTTACATCTGGGCGGCCAGGAATCATTTGCAAAACCGCTTCGCCTTCGCCAGTCCTCTTTGCAAAGCGCCGCCACAGCTCTTCCTTTTTGCCTTTCCCTTCCTGAGGCAACGCGGGACTGGAGCCATGTGGAGTAGCGCTGGGCAGTAGCAACTCCTGACTCAGGGGGCCTCTGAGGGGAGGGGAAGGAGAAGAAGAAAGGGGAGGAAGGCGGGGAAGGGGCTGATTCCCCCCAAAATCGGAATTCCGATTTTAGTCAGAAGAATATCATGTCTGTATTTGGGCCATAGCCCTGGCTTTGTGGAGAAGAGATTTAAATAATGCTGGACAGAAGAGTCCAGTGAACGGTGGGGAATCAGGGAGGTTCTGGTCATCATCTGATTTCCCTCTGGTCCTCATCCTCTATTACAGATGCCCTACTTCTACTGGACTGGGAAAGTGATACTGACCTTTGCTCCCTCCCCCCTCCCACAGGAAGCTGGAGGTGATGGGACAGCTGTTGGGGAGGTTCAGAAGTTGTGGATGGAGTATATCCTTTGAGCTGTTAAAGTAGAGGCTACCCCATGGGGAAATTGCCTGTGAGATGAGGGATTTAAGTTCCTCAGACTGGCCAGATCCTGGCTATTCACTGGGCGGGGGTCTCACCACAGTGGAGGTAAAGTTAGCAACTGGAGCAAATTCCCTATCCCTGAACTGAGATTCAGTCAACTCTGTTGCTAGGCAGGCAAAGGGATATTGCTCAACCTCCTCCTGAATGACTGGAATGGGGAATTCTAACTGCTCACTCTCGCCCTCTGGTGACTAGTTCATTGGAACTGCAATTGCTGAGGGTGGGAGATGGCAGTTGCTGTCGGAGGGAGGGAGGGAAATACTTTCCTGTTCAATGAAATCTCGAGATTTGCCTGTCCAGAGCCTTCTGTCTCCTGTTGGCATCTTTCTCTTCAGCCCTTGAGGGCTTCCTGGAGTAGATGGCCTTCACTTTGATCTTTTCAGCAGCATCTTGGCTAGATTTAGGAAAGGATACGGAGATTTTGAAAGTGGTCAGGTGTCTGCCAGGTGCTACTGCCAGCAGAGACAAGAGGCATATTCTTAAGTTAGTCAAGAATGCCAGTAAGGAGTGATGTTGATGCTATTATACATTTTCTTACAAATGATCTGTCCCAGAAGGATGTACTGTTCAGAAAGACTTCCAGAGCACGGGGGAAGGAACTTAGTAATATGGGCTGTAAACTTATCTTTTCAGAGGTTCTACCAGTATACAAGGAACAAAAAGGGAAAGGGCAGCGTGTAGTGGAGTTTAATGTATGTCTAAAGGAGTGGTGTAAAAGGGAAGGCTTTGGTTTTATTAGTCATGATGTCTGAAGCTGGTCCAATGAAAAACTGTACAAAAGAGATGGTTTGCATCCATCAAAGAAAAGGACTGAGTTACTTGGCATTAAAATCACAGATTTCCTGGATAAACATTTAAACTGAACAGTGGGAACAGAGAATTAATGGATACAGAACATTTCTGTCACCAGCAACCTAAAATTAATGATACTAGTGCATGCAAAATAGATGTTTGTGCAGGTAAGATTATCAACCTTGCTGTCAACCAAAACCAAGCATTTAATAGTGAGTGCCATACCATGTGCATTAATCAAATGGGTGGCAAGAAAGTAGGGGCAGGCAGGCACAACACTGGTTACGTAGACAGTAAACACAGTGTCAGACATAAAGATCTCAAGTGCTTATATACAAGTGCACAAAGTTTGGGGAACAAACAGGGTGAACTTGAACTACAAATAATGAAGGTAGATATGATATAGTTGGAATAACAGAAACTTGGTGGGATGAAACCCATGATTGGAACACATTGGTAGAAGAATACAAACTATTAAAAAAACAGACCCCATAAAAGAGGAAGTGGAGTTGCACTGTATGTAAAGGACCACTATATTGCTACAGAAATGTATGAAACCAAAGATGAAAACCTCCTAGAATGCATATGGGTCAATATAAAAGAAAAAAAAAAGAATGATTTGGCCATAGGTGTATATTATAGGCCACCCAATCAAGCAGAAAAAGTAGATGTCCTTTTTGCCAACCAACTAACAAACATATGCAGGAAACACACAACAATAGTAATGGGGGACTTCAATTATCCTGATATCAATTGGAAAACTAATTCTGCACCAAGTGAGAAATCAAATCAGTTCCTAACCAACCTAGCTGACAACTTTGTTGTCCAAAAGGTAGAGGGTGAAACTAGAGGGACAGCCATACTGGACTTAATTCTTATAAACAGAGAAGAAGTGATAGAGGGAGCTGAAACTGCAGGAACCTTGGGTGAGAGTGACCATGTCATATTAGAATTCAATATAACACAAACACAAGCAAAAGAACATAATGAACAAGAGTCTTGGATTTTAAAAGAGCTGATTTTAATAAACTCAGAGAGAACTTGGGAAAGATTCCATGGATGAAAATCCTAAAGGGGAAAACAACTCAAGAATCTTGGGAAACGCTAAAAAGGATGATCATAGAAGCCCAGACCAGCACAATACCACTGAGAAAAAAAAAAACAAGAAATCCAAGATGAAACCAGCATGGCTGCAGAAAGATCTCTCTGGCAAATTGAAAGAAAAAAAAGGACAAGTACAAAAAATGGAAAAAAGGACATACAACTAAGGCAGAATATCAGCAAATAGCCAGAATCTGCAAAGACGAAGTCAGGGTAGCAAAGGCTCAGAACGAACAAAGACTTGCATCAAAAGTCAAAGATAATAAAAAAAAAGTTTCTTCCAACATATAAATAACAAGAAAAAAATTAAGGAAACAGTCGGTCCACTAAAGAGAAAAGATGGCAAGGAAGTAACAGGCAACAGAGAAAAAGCAGAACTGCTTAACTCATTCTTTGCATTGGTCTTCACACAAAAAGAAACTATAGCTTAACCCACCAAAAACATAACTGTGAAAGACACCAAAAATAAAAGTTAAAATAAATAAAAAAAATAGTAAGATAACTTGATGAAAACAAATCACTGAGGCCTGATGGATTGCATCCCAAAGTTTTAAAGGAACTGGCAGAGGTCATCTCAGAACCACTGCACCATATCTTTCAAAAATCCTGGCGCACCGGAGAACTACCAGAGGACTGGAAAAGAGCTGATGTGGTTCCCATCTTCAAAAAAAGAAAAAAAAAGCAGACCTAGGAAACTATAGACCAATCAGCCTAACATCAATACCTGGGAAGATACTGGAAAAGATAATAAAAAAACATCTGCCAACATCTAGAAACAAGTAAAATAATAATTAGCAGTCAGCATGGGTTTGTTAAGAACAGATCATGCCAAACCAATCTTATTTCATTTTTCAACATAGTGACTAAATTAGTAGACCAGCAAAATACTGTGGACACAATATATTAAGATTTCAGCAAAGCATTCGACAAAGTAGACCACAACCTACTTCTTAGTAAAGTTAGAAAAAAGTGGAATACATAGCACCACCACTAGATGGACTCGCAACCAGCTGACAAACTGTACTCAAAAAGTAGTCCTTAATGGATCTAAGTCTACGTGGAGGGAAGTAAGCAGTGCGGTGCCACAAGGTTCCGCCTTAGGCCCAGTACTCTTCAATATCTTCATTAACGACTTAGATGAGGGAATAGAAGGGGAATTTACCAAATTTGCAGATGATACTAAGCTGGCAGGAATAGCTAACACCCAAGAAGATAGGCTCAAGATCCAGATGGATCTTGACAGACTAGAACACTGGGCTGTATCTAATAAAATGAAATTCAATGTAGAGAAAAGTAAAGTCCTACACTTAGGCAAGAAAAACCAAAAGTACACATATAGACTGGGTGAAACCAGGCTCAATAGCAGTAATTGTGAGAGGGATCTTGGAGTCTTAGTGGACAACCAGCTAAATATGAGCCAGCAGTGTGCAGCAGCAGCCAAAAAAGCCTATGCAATCCTAAGTTGTATTAACAGAGGGATACAATCAAGATCAAGGGAAGTACTAATACCACTCTATAAAGCCTTAGTAAGACCACACCTAGAGTACTGCATCCAGTTTTGTTCACCACGTTATAAAAAAGATGTTGAGTTTATGGAAAAAGTACAGAGAAGAGCAACCAGGATGATTAGGGGACTGGAGACTAAAACATATGAAGAACAGTTACAGGAACTGGGCTTGGCGAGTCTAGTAAAGAGAAGAATCAGGGGAGATATGATAGCAGTCTTCCAATATTTGAGGGGATGCCACAGAGAGGAAGGGGTCAAGCTATTTTCTAAAGTGCCTGTAGGCCAGACAAAGAATAATGGATGGAAACTGAACAAGGAAACCTAGAAATAAGGAGAAACTTTCTGACAGTGAGAACAATCAACCAATGGAACACCTTGCCCTCAGAAGTTGTGGGAGCGCCATCACTTGAGACTTTGAAGAAGAGATTGGACTGCCATCTGTCAGAAATGGTGTAGAGTCTCCTGCTTGGATGGGGGTTGGACTAGATGACCGACAAGGTCCCTTCCAACTTTGATTATCAATTAAGTATCTGTTAAGTTGACCTAGCTCTTCTGGAGCTGGTCTTCCTAGGCTGAGCCGAAGTAGAAGCTCCCTGGTCTACCTGTTGACAGGAGCTGTTCAGCCATCTTAACAGCCTTACTTCAGCAGGGCGATGCAGCCACGCTCTGCTTAGAGACTGCTGCTCTGCTGCTGGTGTTGATGGGGAGAGCGATTGAGTATTGGCAGCAGGACCAGCACACTGGGGTAGCCAGCACGCACACTCACCCCTATTCTCAATCATGCAATCCAAAACAAAGGTTGCTAATACAGACTGAATCTCTGCAGCTGCCTGAGCCTTTAAAACAAAAGCTGCCAAGCCGGGAAGTTAATTATAAGCTTGACAGCCTAAATTATAGGCTTGACAGCTGAAACTCAGCTGTGAAGTGGCAGGGATTTGGCTGGAAGAATCTAGCTGTTAATAGCAAGGCTTTGGCTGAAAAAATTAAATGAGGGCTTCTCAGTCGGCAGAGACCAACATCTGGAGCCTCTGTAGTGCTTAGACAGTGCTCCGATCTCCCCTCCCTATCCAAGCAGCAGCTTTAAAAAAAAAATAGAAAGACAACGTCCAAGCGAATTCAGCTGCTCATCGTCTTCTGAAAGATAGTCTATTTGATGATACAAGAAAAAACATTTTCTCCTTAGTCCAACCAGACAGAATACAGGGTGGGACTGGATTCTCCCTTCGGCTCCCTGAGAAGAGGCGTGTCAGATGGGACCAATGCCCCTTCTCCACTGAGCTGAAGGAGGAATCCAGGATGGGATATACCAAAACTGGCTGATGGCTTTCCTACAGGTGGGAACTGGACTGGTCGGAGGTCCCCACCTCTACATCAATACCCTGCAGGATTCATCTTCCAAAGGACACCTCTGCCAAGGCAAAGGAGTCAATTTTATAATGTCTTATGAATGGGGTCACAGACTACCACGTTGCAGCTCTACAAATGTCTAGAACCGTTGCCTGCATTGCCCAGGCTGCAGTGGTCACTGCACTCCTAGTTGAGTGCGCAGTGATTCTCCTGGGCACAGGAAGAGCCTGTAACTCATAGGCTTTTGCAATGCAGGCTCTAAGCCAGAGACCCATGGTAGAAGGTATCACCCTGCAGCCCAAAGTTGACGGCTGAAAGGAAACGAACAGGGCTTCAGTCTTCCTGAAGGAAGATATTTGTTTGATGTAAATACGGAGGGCCCTCCTAACATCCAAGGTGTACCATTTTCTTTCCAGTGCATGGGTAGACCCTGGACAGAAGTCAGGCAAAATCAACTCCTGTGAATGACGGACTTAGGAATTCACCTTGGGTAGAAAGGCAGTGTCCAACCGCAGAACCACTCTGTCTGCATGAAAAAATGCAAAGGTCCTTTCTGATGAATAAGGCCGATACGCCTGGCTGAAGTAATGGCCATTAATAATGACACTTTGCATGTGAATAGACGAAGACTGACTTCACGCAAAGGTTCAAATGGAGGAGAAGTCAGTGCCTGCAGGACCCTAGGCAAGTCTCAGGTGGGGTAACAGTGGACCACTGGTGGCTTCAAATTCGTGGCTCCCCTAAGGAAGGCTTTCACTCTGGGGTGTTGGGCCAGAGTGGTTGAGTCCTTGAATGAAATCACCAAGGCCAAAGCAGCCACCTGTCTCTTCAAGGTATTGGGGGCGAGACCTCTGTCCAAACTGTCCTGCAGGAACTCTAACACATCTGCAACAGAAACAGAAGTGGGTTCCAATTGGTGACTGGCACACCAACTGCAGAAAATTCTCCACATTGCATCGTGTATTTGGTCGTGGAAGGTTTTCTGGCCACCTGGATGGCCTTCTGGAAAACTTCTCCCATTTCAGGAGCCCCCACTCAAGCACCAGACGGTCAACTGGAACCAAGCTGGATCTGGATGCTCAAGTGGGCCCTGGCTGAGGGAGATCTTGTGCATGGGAATTCTCCAGGGTCTGGCAACTGACAGGCCCACCAGGTCGGCGAACCATGGACGCCTGGACCAGTTAAAGGGCGACCAACAGAACCTCCGCCCTCTCTATCAGTACCATTCTGATTGTCTCCAGAATCAGGGAAAGGGGGGGAAGGCATACATTAGTCCCTGGGGCTACTTGCACCACAGAATGTTGACCCCTTCTGTTCCCAGTGCTGGAAACTGTGCAAAGAACCTCGGGAGCTGCAAGAGATGGAAAGAGGTCCCAAAATCGGACGGCCAAACCATTCCGTCATCTCCTGGAACAGATTGGGATGCAGTCGCCATTCCAACTGATTGACCATGGCCCTGCTCAACCAGTCTGCCTGCACATTGGAAACTCCCAAGATGTGTTCTGCTCATACGGACAACAGGTGTCTCTCCGCCCATCTGCACAATTGAGTCGCCTCCTGCATCAGGGCTCTGGAGTGCCCCCCTGCCAGTTTATGTGGGCCTTGGTGGCCACATTGTCCATGAGGAGAAGTACATGTCTCCCCACCACCTCCTGCCTTAGATCCTTGAGAGCTAAGCGGGCAGCCCTGAGATCTAGCCCATTTATGTTGTGGGCGAGCTCCTCCCGTGACCACTTCCCCTGGGCCCCCCCAACCGTACAGACTGGTGTCAGTAGTGATGGTAATACTCTGGGGCTGCCTGTACGAACATCTCTGATCCATGGCCAGTGACTGCCACCAATGGAGAGAACAAATAACCAGCAAGAGGACACGAACTGTCCTCAGTGAGTCACCCCTACCCGCCCTCTGGTAGGGGAGCCGGAACCACAGCAGGTTCGGGCATGGAAGTGGGCCCATGGGACGATATCGATGCACGATATCATCTTTCCGAGAAGTTGAGACAGCAAGATGATAGAGGCCTCTTTGGATGACAGGATCTGTGCTGTTACATCCCTTATACTGTCTTCAGTGAGAGAAAGACCTGACTCGCCAAAATGTCTATGATAGCCCCTAAATGCAAGAGACGAGTCGATGGGACTAGGTGACATTTGTTCAGGTTTATCGAAAACCCATGCTCTCGAAGGATCCTGATTGTCGACATCAGATCCTCCTCCACCTGGGGTCAGGATGTTGTCCAAATAGCACTGGATCCTGATGGGTAAGGATCTGAGGTATGCCGCCATGGCCGCCAGGAGCTTGGTAAAAGTCTGTCATGCCCCTGGTGAAGTCTGACTCTGAGGAAGAGGAGGAACAGCCAGCAGGGAATGGGAGTGTGGCTCCAGAGATGGTGGAGGAGGCTGGGGAAGGGCAGAGGCGGACTGAGCAGTCAGAGGAGGATCCAGGCCAATCCCCTATCCATCCAAGGTCACGCAGGGAGGAGAGGATCAGGGAAAAGCGAGGTCTACTCAAGAAGAGATTACCATGATCCTCCTCATGGTTTGCAGGAGGGAGCTGTGTATATAAGTTTGCAACTGTGCAGTTAGAATTGCTGAAGTCAATTAGTGTTCACCTTGAAAGAGGCTTATCTTTGTTGCCGTTCTTCCCATGGACTTTTCTCGGCTATTTTCCTGGAGTTTATAATTAGTTATCTCGGCTTGCTTCAGAACTCTCATCAATGCGGTTTGTTTGGTTTTCTGTTTGCCTCATTTACTTTTGTGACTTTAAACTGTGCCTAATAAAACAGTGAAGTTAAGTTGAAGGCTTTATCGGACATGAATATATGTTTTGGGTTATTTTGCGAGACTACGGGTCATCACAAAGTCTATGGGGCTGATTACAGGCTGAATGGGAGAGCCCTGTATTGAAAATGGCAGCCGCCATAGCAAAACCTCAAGAACTGATGGTAGTTGGGGTCTATGGGTACATGGAGGTAAGTCTCTGTCAGTTCTACCGAAGCAAAAAAGTCTCCCTCCCAAAGACCCTCTAGGATGGTGTGGAGGGAGTGTATTTTGAACCTTCAGTATATTAGATGCCTGTTGAGCCCTTTCAGGTTGAGGATTGCTCGCCACCCCCACCCACGAGGCCTTTGGAATCACAAACAAAATTGAATAAAACCCCTGTCTCTCCTGGTCTCCAGGAACTGGCTGTATGGCCCGAATGTCTAGCCTTCGGTGGATCGCCGAGTCAATGAGTCCCTCTTTGAGGGGTCCCTGGAGACGGGGCAGCACACAAAGGCTCTGGAGGGGGAAGAAAGAAACTCCAGGGAGAGACCTGACTGTAAGGTTGTCAGAATCCAAGCGTCCATTGTAGTCTGTTCTCACCTCTGCCAGAACAGCCCCAGATGGCCCCCTATGGGAAAAGTGGCTTGGATGTCACTTGTTGCATCTAAAAGGTCTGTTGGAATCCTGAAAAGATCGTTTGCCTTCTTGCCTCTGATGCCCTTGGCGGCAAAGGCTGGTCTATCGGCCTGAGACAAGGATCTTTGGAAGAAGGGCCTACTTTGATGGGGAAGGCCTGTCCCAGCTTCCCATTTAAAGGAGAGCTTCCTGTAGCAGGCCAGAGACCTGTTATCAAAGCGCCTCCCATGGGAGGGCAAGATCTTTTGCTTGTCCCTGGCCTCCATTAAAAAGGGATCCAGGGCCTCCTCAAAAAGCCTCTCTCCCTTAAAAGGAGCCGATGCCAGCTTCCATTTGTTTCTGGTGTCCAACTGCCAATTTCTTAGCCAGAGGAGCCTACGTGCTGTTACAGATGAGGCCATGTCTCTGGAAGAAAATTTGGCTGATGTGATTTTGGCAGTTGTCAATTGAGCTGCGGCTTTTATCTTATTCAGGTCCTTATGCACCCTGAGGTCCTCAGGTGGGATTCTGCTCTGCAACTGCCTCAGCCACCGCAAAGAGGCCCGTGTGAAGAAAGACGCAGTCGTGGCTGCTCTGATGGCCCAAGCATCAGCTTGATGAGCTCTGCGGAGTGCCATCTCCTCCTTCCGGTCCTCCGCCTTTAAAATGTCCTCAGCATCACGTGTGATAACCAATGAGGATGCTAGGGTCACCACTGGGCCATCCACCTTTGGCACCTCAATAATGTCAAAAGATCTTTGTCCACGTTAAATAAGGTAGACTTTGACCCACTGGGGCAAGTGTACACCCCAGGGGATTCCCACTGTCTTTAAATCACATTCAAAAACATCTGGGGCACAGGCACAGCTTCCACCACTGATGTTTTCTCAGTGAATAGGTAATCTTCCTGATCCTCTCCCTCTGGGGGAAGTGTCCTTTTTAAGATGAGCCATGCTCCTAGTCTTAACCAGCAGAGTCTTTAAGAGAGTTGGTTGGAAAAGGTCCTTAAAGGAGCGGGGACCTGCTACCTCTGACTCCTCTTCCGAAAAGTCCCTCTCTGGAAGGAGGTCCCTTTCAGAGACATAAGACTGGCGTCTTTCTGATGGGGATGCAGAACAATTTCTGTAGTAGATCAGCTGCTCTGCAGAAGCCTGGCCATGCCCAAGGAATGCCTCTGTTAACGTCCAAACAACAAGACAGCTGCTGCAGCTGGTTGACTGCTGCCTGAAATTCTTGTCTAATTGTTTGGGGGGCTCTCATGAAGGATGGTATCTCTTGCATGTGGGCTTCCTCAGGCCACAATCCAGCTGCTGTGGGGGTAAAGGTGGCTTCAGGCGCAGCTCTGGTTCTGCTGGAGGCTTGACTCCCCGATGCAGTAATCAAAAATCCTTGTGACGGCTCAGAAACATTATGAGCGGTTTCTGCTCTGATCTGGGGATTTCCCTGCACATCCTGAGTACTTGAGCCACCAGGAGATTAGGCAGTCAAATATTGTCTATCTGCCAGTTGGTCTTGCTGCCTGCCATATTGTGGGATCAGAGGAGAGATGGCCGTTTTCAGCCATCTTGGAGTCTCTCACAGCCTTTCAAACTCTTTATTCAGGGCTTTCTGTCTACGCCTGGCCTGCCTATCCTCTGCCCTAGAGGGTCTTTTAGGGGCTAGGGCCCTAGCTCTGATCCTAGCTGCTGCCTCTAGTCCAGCAGACCTGGACTTAGTTGATATCCTTGCAGCTCTCTCTCTACTCTGTGAGGAGCTGATAATTCCTTATCAGCTCCCCTGGCTGCCATTATGAGCCCGCCAAAAATAACTGTCACTGACAGAGAGAGAGAAAAGGAAAAAGGGGCAAAATAAAAATAAAATTTATTTGGTCTAAATGTCGGAAATGACTGCCGATGCTAAAAAGGGGCAGAAGCACCTTGCGGTTGTTGTGGCTAGCACAAATAAAAATGGACTGGGAGAAGGTGAGTTAAATAAGACACCGACTCCCGCCCCCCCAGCCTGGGCCACACAGGCTCTCAGGGGCACCTCCAACCAAAATTCCACCAACAAACCACAGAAACCAGTCCACCAGCAAATAAAGTTTAAAAATTAATCAAAAAAATGTGAACAGAAAAAGCACAAAAAAAAAAACAAGTGGCTAAACTGGTGAGCCGGCTAGCTGTCAAACCTGTTCTAAGACTCTCTAAGAAAAAAGTCTCAATCCAGGGGGTGAAGATTCTTCCACAATCTAAACTATTCAGAGCCCTTTAAAGGTGGTCTGAACATGCTGAGATTGAGTGAAGAACTGGGGACCGTTACCGTGGGGTGGGTGTCCTCAGTTTTTCAACTCAGTCTGCAGAGCTATGAGACTAGAGACTACCGATCCTGGATTCTCCCTTTGGCTCAGTGGAGAAGGACTCAGTCTCTGGGCAGCCCATGTGTGGATTCACCCCATGTGTGGATTCTCCAATCGACGTGCTGGAGAATTAGGAGGCTACAATTTCAATCATGGATGAAGTCTAACTCCATGGTTCTGATTTTGCTTACTTTTATCCTGCAATCTAAAATCAATAGATTTGTTTTATGTACCAATGGAATGAATTATCACTCCATTATTGTGAAAAATATAAAGATATTTTTTTCAAAAGGGGAATAAACTACCTATATATACGAGTACTGAAAAAGATATCTTACAGGTACCGTATATTCTTATTGCAAATAGTGTATTTTTAATACATTCAATTTAATTCTATGAAAGGAACTATAATAATAACAAAACCAACAGATTTTAAAACACGTCCCAATATTTAAGTAGAATACTAAAAATCTTTGTATATAAAAAGATGAAAACCAATTATATACTAAAGCTGTAACGCAAAGGTTCCATCTACAGGGGTATTTTTAACAGGCTCGAAGTAGAAAGAACACCAACTTTTTATAATAAATATGCTGTTGATTTTTAAATAAAAATGTGGATAAAACATGTACAGGTAAAAGTATTATGGTATATGAAGCATGTAAATATATCTGTATCCAATATAGTATCTTTCTCAAGTAAAACCAAACCTTGACTATTTTATTATTGTAAATCTGGTTTGGTCTACTGAAAGCTTGTGGTTAAGTAATCAAAGTGGTAACACCAAAATATTATAGAAGTTTTAACAAACCCAGGACTTCCAGAATTATAAAAGGATCTTTACAAAAAGTTCCAAGCAAAGAAAAGTCTTCCCCAAGCAATCCAGCTACCTAAAGGAAGACACACATACATATACACACAACCAGGAAACAAGATCATACATTATAAAAATTCCATAACAATTTGGTACTGTCAAGAAATCTGAATTACTAACCCATTTGTAATTCAGAGATTGTTTCTACCAAGGACCAGTCTAAGCTAAATCCACAATGTGATTTGTCCATCAAGTTGTCTAACACTTGTCTTACAGTCTGTCGTTCATCTACCATCATTGTCTTTGAGCTGTCATCAGACATGTGGACTCTTATCACAAGCTGTAGCAGAAATAAAGGAGAAGGAGTTAAACTGATGAAATTTTGAAATAAAATTTCTACTCATTATAGATAGTCCTTATTGAATGACCACTCATTCATCAAGTGTTCAAAGTTACAATGGCACTGAATGAGGGAGACTTATGACGGGTACTCATATTTGAGGCTGTCACAACATTCATAGGATGATGTTTTAGGAATTTGGCAACTACTTAATAATTATGATGTTGCAGGTCCCAGAACCATGTGATTGCAATTCATGACCTTCACTGCAAAGTCAGTGAGGAAACTGGCAGAAGGTTGCAAATGATGATTATATGAGCACAATCTGCAACCATATGGAATTTGTCTAATTAAGACAATTGGGATTGCTGCAGCTGCTGTTGTCAGTGTGATCATGTGACATCATGGTTTATGACTGTGTTGCCAGTCCCAGTTATTACTGTTAAGCAAGGATTTTACTAGATTCTAATAATTTTCAATGATATGATTTTTACATGAGTAGTAAGTATAATTTAACATTTCCAACTCTTGTTAGTTTTGAGATGATTCTATCCTTAACTAGTCCCTATCTTTGTGGATCCCTTAGATGCCCTGCAAAGATACCCTGAGGCTCATGCTGATTAGGAGCCATGCAGGAGTTAAACAGAAACTGAGATAGGGTGAATAGATATAACTGGATACAATCCACATCCTGGAATCATTAAAAGGGAACTTTCTGTTGCTGTAATCCAAGTTAATATGTTAACACTGCTTGCTAACTAGAATTGCAGTGCAAAATAAATTGTAGATCTAGAAATATAACCTAAAAGGAAGAGTTTTAATGCCACATATTTTCCTCAGTAGGAACTAATTGTTTGTAATGACTTTAAAATATATTAAGCAAAATATATTAACTTACCTTTTTAACTTGTGCTTCTTTAATCTTCTCTAAAGCAACCCTGATCTTTTCAGCCTTCAATTTGGCAGCCTGTTCTTCCTATGGAAAATAATTTTTGCTTTAACACTGAGCAATATATGTGGACTGGACATACATACATAAATATCAATAATATATCAATGCTTTTCCCATCTTCCCCAATTATATTCTCCAATAGAGTACTTCAAAGAAAGAAAGTAAAGACAAAAGACAGAATTCTATGAAGTGAATTTCTACTGTACCACTTCATTCTACTGACTATTCAAAAAGGTATCACATGTTAATCTAATATTTACAGGAAACTTCCCATTAGTTTAGAATATTATATTCTAAAAGTATGTGCTATTCAAACGCACCTGTTTGAGCACATGAATTTTTCAGTATAGTAACATTTACTATATGCTGCCTTTTCTATTCTCATGAAAACTTCTGATTTTTTTTTCCTAGCTCCCTGTAGCTGCCGCCTGCCTCTTCACGTTCTGTCCAATTAATAGCAAAAAAGGAAACAGCTGGCAAAAGAAATGTTCACCGGAAACATAGTAATTTTCAATGAAACTAACGAGTAAATGGATAAGAGCAAAGATAAATGAGGCCTGAAACAGTATCTAATAAACAATTACAAAGGAAACCACATTCTGGAGGTGGGGTAAAAGCTCATCATATATCCAATATAAAAAGGACTTCACGTAGTTTGAAAACAAAGATTAGAGAAAGAGTTCTGTAGTATAAATCTTGTATGGGCTCAAATGGAAAAAATATTCCCAACAACTCAGCACATTGTATAGAAAATAAAAATATCTTAGATTGCAAATGAAGTTTTCTCACCTGGTTTTTTTTAAAGCAAAATCACATACCCAAACTTTTAATTTATGACTCAATCATACTTTTACTATGGATGTATCAAACATGATTTTATGGTCAATTTCTAAAAAAGACAAGTACTTTTCATTAATAAAATGTGCTAAAATAGATGTAGTTTTATTTATTAAATACCCATCCTAGTGATTTCACAGCTGTCCAGAAATTTTACAGTCTTATTTTAAATCACAAGCATAAATATTCTAAAATCTCCTAATATATTTTAAAATAATAGAATCATAGCATCTACTAGTTACATCCTTTCCACCTTAGATATATTTTTCAAATAAATAATGTATCACTTTATAATATATCCAATCTTTGTGTTTCATATTCTCATGTTTACTCTGACTATATGACTGAGTATAAAGTCTTCAATGACTTCATCTGATTATACATTTTGACCAGGATAAAGTTAATCAGAGTAGATAAATATTTGGATAAAGCATGTAAAGAATACACAGAGCAGTAAATAAATAATATTGGCAATTTTGGCAGGTAGAACAAATATCTCCAATTATTTATATGTGTATATTAAGTCACAGAGTCACATCCTTTTATCAATTTGTCCTTCTTACTGAAACAAATTATAAATCAGGAAATGCACAAATATCAAGCAGCAGCAGGGAAAATTATAATGAACTATGAGAATAATTTCAAATCTATATTATGGATCTTAATCATGGATAACATTGTATGTTTGTTTAAGATAAGAAAGAAATTCAGAAAATAGTATAGATTTGCAAATTAAAAAATTGTAAAGAAAAACACAAAACTATCAGTATCAATGTCTCAACATAGAGCTGAATATTATTAGATAACTCCCCTAAAGCCTATTTCTGTGACAATGAACAAAGTGCAAAGAAAGTTTTATTTTTGATACTTTTAGTTGGAAAGAATGGAGTATAACTTTAAAGGAAGAGGCAATAACAGGATTAAAATACAAATGTTAAAAACAAAGGAACAGCCCATCTTTGCTAATTTTATCCCCAATTCTTTAATAGTCATAATTAAATCCAATCCTTAATTGTTGCAGAGGAATGGTTTGATCTAGTGGTTAAGGCACCAGGCTACAAAGCAGGAAAGGGTAAGTTCAAGTATCCGCTTAGCCTTGAAAGCCAGTTGGGTAACTTTGGGCCAGTCCCTCTCTCTCAGCCCAATCAATCTCACAGGGTTGTTGTTGTGGGGAAAATAGGAAGAGGAAAGTACGTTGGAAATTTTTGCCACCTTGAGTTATTTGTAAAAATAATAAAGGTAGGATACAAATAAATAAGTAAAATAAAAATAAACTGGATATGAAGTAACACTAGCCATCATTTCTCCATCAGTATCTACTGTAATTCATTTTAACACAATTGAAGCAATACATGTTTGTTGCTGACATTTCAAAGTCCCATCAATGAATCATTGGAAACCATTTAAATATTTATATTCAGACTACTGAGCTAACAATATTTTGATAAGAATAGCTTCTTCTGGTGAACAGTTTCCACTCCTTTCACTTTGGAGTGATTTCTTCAAAAATATAAAAATAATTTAGAATAAGAAAGCACACTGCACTTTATTTAGTTGTCCAAGGCTCTTATTATGACTCTCTCCTCCACTAGCTTCAAAGCCAAGCCTCAAGTGTTAAAATATTGATAAGAGTCCAGGAGAACACCTGTAATAATATTTTGCTGTGCTCTCCCTCTATCTTATCACATTGAAATGTCCTTGAGAAGGAGTCTTCTTACAGTTCTCTCCAATTCAAATAAAATATTTTCAAGCCTCTAGTTGGCAGTGTTACAAAGTTTCTTAATACTCTTCCCCTCCCAGCCAGAAAAAAATTTTTTTATAAAAACAAAAAATAGCCAAAGGGAGCCTCTGTCCTAAAAGAAAATTAAAAAATCAAAAGTAGCATAAAAATATATGTAAGAGAAAATTCAGTCCGGTTACCTACAAAGTCACACTAAAATCCCAAGGAAAAAAAAGTAAGAAAAAAAAAAAATCCAAGCCTCAATTTGACATCACTTTAAAAAACGCCGCTCATACAGTTTTTGTCAAAAAAAAGAAATCTCACAGGTTTCTTCTCTATTCAGGGTGCCCTTTCAAATCTCAGCAAATTTACAACAAAAAAGAAGTTTCTCAGCCAGCCGACACACTTTCACTTCTAGCCACTTCCTTTCCAGAGCTGTTCCGACTTCAGCAGCTATGGAGGCTGCCTCTCCGCCGCCAGCAAAAGGGCTTCTCCCGGATCAAACCAGGGGTTTTGCGATATCCCTGGGATCCTGGGACTATGCCCTTCACGATCACCGTCTCTACAGGACGGTTTAGGTCCGTTGGGACCGACCAGGGGCAAAAATATTGGCTGTGATCTCAGAGCCCCGAGATCGCAGCTGTATCGTTGAAACGAAGCTCCGCCTTCTCTTTTTATTGGGAATCTTACCAGATACATACAGTAAAGACTTGCAATATCTGATTGTAAATGTATTAACAGCGGCTAGGATTGTATTTGCTAAAAATTGGAAGAGTGAGAAAATACCATCAGAGGAAGAAATTATTAAGAAAATATTGGAATGTGCTGAGATGAGTAGATTGACATTTGAAATTAGAGAGCAAGAGGATAAACAATTTTATGAAATTTGGGGTCTTTTTTATCAATGGCTAGATGACAAAATATGATAATAGAATATTTAGAATGTTAGACAGCAAGGAATATCTTTATTTTTTCTTTCGCCTTTGTTATTTGACATTATATTTATAAAGTGTTTTTTGGATAGATTTGGTATGATTATATGATTAGTTATAGAATAAACTATTTAAAGTATTGTTAACTCAAAAAGCATGAATGATTAAAAGTATAGTCAAATGATTTTTTAATAGTGATATTAGGATATATAAGTTTGGATTGACAATATGAGTTGTTATGTAACATAACTGTAATTGAGACTACAAAATGAATGCACAAAACTGATGAACCAACCGACACACTGTATGTACATAAGAGATTGATGTTTTAATGTTTTGTTTGTCTTGTTTATTTGTAGAAAATCAATAAAATTCTTTTTTTAAAAAAAAAATTTAGAATGAAAAAGTAGGAACAATTGCGGGATTTTTTTGTGGTGATTGAATTGTGAATAAAAAGAAGCCATGTATGCAGAGTGAATTTACCACCAACCCAATACTTTAAGTTTCTTGTGATAATTTGAGACTATTTTTTTACACATTAAAGAACAAAACATTTAATTGAAAAAAACCTGTTCTATTTTATCTTAAAATAATATTGATTAGTAAAACTAACTAGCCAGCACAATATAATATTAGCCCAATTTAAAAGTTGGTAACTATTCTTCAAACATTTATAATAATTTAATTTGGGATCAATCAGTTCATAATGACTTAATAAGTGCATGCCTTTGCTTGATACTACAATCATTGTTACCTTTTGGATGGAAATTAGTTTGAAAAAAACCTGGCTATAATTGCTTTAAATTCTATGTACTTCTAAAAATGAAATCATCATCTCTTTCTCAGCATTAAAGAATTTGTTTTTCAGACTGTATTTATTCTATAATTAAATGCTCTATAATCCAAATTCACTTAGGAGTGATTTCTTCAAAATATAAAAATAATTTATAATCAAGGCAACATACAAAAAAGGATATAAAAACCCTCTATCAATAAAACAAGCTTTTTACATTTCCTCTTTTTAATTGACAATAGCCCCATAAGGCACTTTTTAACATACATATGGATATATTTACAGGCTATGAAGGAACAAAAAAAATCACAGGCAGTCTATTTTCTGAATGAACTAATATTGCCCTTCAGAATGAGACAAGGTTAATTGCACAATAAGATCACATGTGCACACACTTATTTTCCCCCCTGTGAGCACTGGACTTTTCCCCTTCAACTGATAAGAATGAACTTCTGAAAGCTAGTTACTTCAAAAGGAATTCTTTATTGAAAGGAAATGAACCAGGTAGGAGTCAAAGCAGAATCTAAGATGCTTTCAGTCATACAGTAATAGTTAAAGGGAGTTAGAACCCCATCCCTTATTCTGATGTGGATTTAGTCAAACAAAGAGACAACATGTTAATTCCCCCCGCTTTTTTTCTGGGAACGTATCTTAGAAAAGTTTCCCAGGAAGTTTCTTTCAGAGCTGGAATTTTTATGGTCCCTTCTCCTCTTGCTATCTCTCCAAGAGGTGACAAGTTTCCAGACATCTGGCTCCAGTCCCCCAGTTGTATATCATGTGCAAGTTATACAGATTCAATACAAGACTTAAGATTTTCAGGTTACATCAAAAAGGATTACTTGTACCAACTTCCCCCTCCCCTTCTTCCATTGAAGAACAGCAGATACACGGATGTGACATATTGCCCTCCTCAAAAATTTGAAAAATCCACCTGGAAGACATAAAACATGTGTTACATTTACAACTTAGGGTGGTTTGTGAGGGTATTTCAGGTGGAACTTCCTTGGCAATGGGAGTGCTTTTACATGTCGTTTGGCTACCCACTCAGGGAAGCTGTTTCCAAGCTACTAGATATTGTGTGGATCCACGGTGAGCACCTGAATCAAGGATATCTTTAATTTCAAAATGTTGTTCCCCGTGTACCATAATGGGAGTTGGAGGTGTGTGTGTGTGTGGGGGGGGTCTAAGTTTTGAAGTGATTTCTGGTTTGAGTAGGCTACAGTGAAATACTGGATGAACCTGTCGAAGTGTTTTGGGAAGTAGAAGCTACAGTAACAGGATTAATAATTCTGGAGATGGAAAATGGTCCAATGAATTTAGGTCCCAGTTTCTTAGAGGGTTGCAATGATTTTAGGAATTTTGTAGACAAATATACACGGTCTCCAACTTTGAATGCTTTAGGATCACAGCGTTTTTTGTCTGCTTGAGCTTCTAAAGCCCCTCTAGCCTCTTGTAAGGCTAGTCTGACCACTGGCCATGTGGTTTGCAAATTAATTATCCACTCCTTAAGGGAGGGAATTTCAGGTTCCTTGGTAGGTAGCTCTGGCACGGGGTTGAATCCTTGGCCTGTGGCCACCTGAAATGGGGTGAAACCAGTGCTGCTGTGGACCGAGTTGTTGTATGCTACCTCTGGAAAAGGAAGAAGGTCAGTCCAAGTGTCCTGTTGGTAATTAATAAAGCATCTTAAAATATTGTTCTAAGACACTATTAGCTCCCTCTGTCAAGCCATTAATTTCCAGATGATTGGATGAGGACAACCCCTGGGTGGAGCCTAATAGGTTTAAAAATGCCCACCAAAATGTGGATGTGAATTGTACACCCTTATCTGAGATAATCCATTGGGGAGCTCCATGGAGGCGATAAATGTGTACTTGCCAATGCCTTGGCTATTGGGATCCTTTGGCAGAGTACAAAACGAACTTGTTTTGAAAAAAGATCAGTTACAACCCAAATAACACTATTTCCTGCACTTTCAGGGAGCTCCACTATAAAGTCCATAGAGATCTCTTTACAGGGTGCTGAAGGTTCTGCCACTTTTTGTAAAAGTCCAGGAGATTTTCTTTGTCTTCTTTTTGCAGCAGCACAGATTGGCAGCTACCAACATAGTTTTCAATATCCTTTTTGAGAAATGGCCACCAGAATTGTCTTTTAATGAGGTGCAGAGTTTTTACAAATCCAAAGTGTCCTGCTATTTTTGAGTCGTGGCATCGTTTCATGAGGTCCATCCTCTGGCTGGCAAGGACATAAAATTTGTTTTCTACCCAGGATGGTCATCTTTGAGTAAGCAAATGTTTTTGTTAGCCTGGAGCCAGCCATCCTTAAGTAGTGCCTCCTTAAATATTGAAGTCGTTGCACTGTCAGTCAGTGATTCTTTCTTCTCTTGTGCCCGGGTGATTACTTTGGCTGCAAGTTGGGTTGGTTGGATCATGGGTTTTATAACTTCAATCTTTTTGCTGTTGTATTGGGGTTTCCTGGACAGGGCATCTACCAAGAAATTGTTTCCCTCTGGGAGATATTTGAGAGTGAAATTAAACCGTTTAAAATATTGGACCCACTGTACATGTTTTAGTGAGAGTTTCCATGGAGTTTTCAGGGCTTCTAGATTTTTATAATCAGTCCAGACTTCAAAGGGGATTTGATTCCCTTCTAGGAAATGTCTCCATGTGAGGAGTACCCATTGCACAGCATATGGCTCTTTCTCCCATATGGCCCATCTTTGTTCAGTTCCTGTCAGTTTCTTGGAAGTAGAAGCACATGGTTGCAACTGTCCACGTTCATTCTTTTGAAGTAAAACTGCTCCAACTGCTACATCGATAGCATCTACTTGGATGACAAAAGGTTGTTCAGGGACTGGGTGTTTCAGGATTGGTTCTGCTGAGAACAGTTGTTTAAGTTTTTCAAGTGCTGCTTGGCATTCCATCGTCTAGGTAAGGGGTTGCCTTGGCTTGGGTTTCTCCTCCCCTTTCGTTTTTAACAAGTTTGTGATGGGGAGGGCGATATTCACAAAAGCTGAATGAATTGGTGGTAAAAGTTTGCAAAACCCAGGAAGTTTTGCAGTTGTTTGCAAGTATGGGGTGGCTCCCAATCGATGACAGCTTTTACTTTTTGTGGGTCCATCTCTATTCCCTCATGGGATATTCTATATCCCAGGTAGTCATTTTTTTCTTGATGGAATTCACATTTAGAGAGTTTTGCATGTAGTTTGGCATTTTGGAGTTTTGTGAGAACTGCTTGAAGCAACTGGATGTGCTCTTCTTTTGTTTCGGTGTAGATTAAAATATCATCGAGATAAACTAGAACCTCTTTGTACAAAAAATCATGGAGAGTTTCATTATTTAATCGCATAAACATGGCAGGTGCTCCTTATAATACAAAAGGGAGCATTTTCAATTGGTAGCATCCCAGTGGGGTGTTAAAAGCTGTTTTCCACTCATCCCCTTCCCTTATACTGATGCGGTAGTATGCCTCTCGTAGGTCTAACTTTGAAAAAAGTTTTCCTTTAGAGAGGTGGGCTAGCATGTCCTTCATGAGGGGGTGTGGGTACATACTCTCCACCCTGATGGTATTTAAGAGTTTTGTAATCCACTCATAGACACAAAGAGCCATCTTTCTTTTCGCAGAATAATACTGGGGCTGCTATTTTTGGTTGGGTAGGTTTGATTAAACCCCCTTTTAGATTTTTATTGATAAATGTTCTGAGTTCTTTTAGTTCTCTGGGGGACATGCAGTACATTTTCAGTTTTGGAAGTTTAGCCCCTGGTAGGATTTCAATGGCGCAGTAAGGTGGGCACATCAGAAGCCTCCTCGCTAAATACTTGGGCTAAATCCTGGTACTCTTTGGGGATGTTAATGGGTTCAGCCAGCTGGCCAACCATGGCTGGTTCTCTGTTCTCTTTCTTCTGGGCTGTTTGCAAATGCTACATGTTTCTGGAAATGTACGGTTCCTCTCTTCCAGTTTATTTTCATAGCCATGTGAGTCCTACGACTAGTGGCCCTTCCATTCCTGGTGCTATAATGAATGTGAGCATCTCACTATGGTTCCAAGTCTTATTTTCAGTGGTTCTGTTGCAAAACTGGCTGGCTCCCTCCCACTATAGTTCCATCTAATTGGCAGAAAGTGATGGGATTTTCCATTTTCCTTAGTTGGATTCCCAATTTCCCTGCCAGGGTGGGGTTATATACCTGGACCAAAATGATTTTTTACCTAAAAGGCAAATTAAACATAATATGAGAATAATCTTGAACACTTTGGAGTACTACGAAGCACATCCAGAGAATATGTTTGTCTTGGAGTTCCTGATTGAAACGGACAATTTCTAGAGCCCTGACAATATTCTGAAACTCTGCTTAAGGGGCTGCTGAAAACCCCAGGGATTTTTTTTGTGTTTTCGAGCGATGGAGGAGGCCCAAAATTCAGCCAAACCAGAAGGTGAGACAGAGGGAGCTTGGGGAGGGCCCTGTGGAGCATTAGTTGAATCTTTCAGCCCCCCTTTGGAGGAGCTAATGCAGGCATTTAGAGATGCAGAGGAGAGACATGATTTAGGAGCCAGAACAAGACGTTCCAACTCATGGAGGAGTTGTCAAATGATGCTAACCAGACTGCCAGGGGAAGGGTCCTTCATGAGCCCTCTGCATACAGCAAAGGAGTTACACTGGAGGGGTGACGACCAAATTTGTATCGGAATCATCTCAAGATGACAACCCCCCCGATTTATTCTAGAAGCCAATCGTTGGCAGAATTACCACAACAATTCCAGCAATTAAAAGTGGGAAGTTTTTTCTCAAAGTCACAACCTACCTATTCAAGTTGGAGCCTGGCACAGCCCATCTTTTCTTTCCCAAGTGTTATGAGGGAAGAGGAAATTGTCCAGATGCTAGTTGGAGAGGCCCAGCATGACAGCCCACAGCAAGCACAGATGCTGGCTATAAGAGATATGTTGCAACCTCCAATTCTTCCTCCCCAACACCCAGAAGGAAGTTTACCCCTGCAGAGAGCATCCCTCTAAGGTGGGGTTTTTATCCAGGCTAGGGGTGGATTCAGTGCCAATGGACACCAGCGCCAACAAAGCCCTGGGCCAAAGGGGAGATAGCAATCCTTGACCCACAAGGGGATCTGCACAAACAGCAGTTACTCTCCTTCTACCCAGGCAGAGAATGTGGCAATACCCACCGTCCTCATGGCAATCACCCATTCAAACCCCAACTGGAGCAATCCTGCAGAGGCCCCTCTCACAGAGAGACACACCCCAGCCAGGCCTTAGAAGACCTGCCCAATCTACATACGCACCTCGTCAGGTTCCTTTCATTCCAGGTCAACCTGCAGGTACCAGGCCAGTACCACCTCCCAACCACGACCCAGACCAGACCAGATACAGTTCAAGGCCATTTTTGACAGGCGCCATGAGCATTTTTCTTACTTCTTCATTCTAATCTGGTCCCACATAGACTAATTTGAAGACCAATACGCAAAAGCAGGCAGGCAGATTGAGTTGCTCACAGAATCACAGATTAATTCATTCATCTATCTGCCATTGGCTAGCTCAGTCTGTCACATAAAAGTTGCTTGCAAGCAAACTCATAAAATTTGCTAGCAAGCAAACTCACAAAATTAACTCACAACACATCATGCATGTAAATATTGAATTTTTTACTTAAAAAAAGAGCAACTTTTACCCAAAATCAGGCAAAGCAGGCAGATTGAGTTGCTCACAGAATCATTCAGTGATCTATCTGCCATCGGCTAGCTCAGTCTCTCAAATTTGCTTGCAGTGAGTCTGCACTGAATTTGCTTGCAGTCCCAAGGGAGTTTCGGCTGTGCTGAGCCAAAGATCTAGACTAGCTAGAAAGCAAGAAATCCAACCTTTCCTGCTTCCTAGCTAATCTAAATCTCCCAACACAGAACAGCTGATGGTCAGAAAAAGGAAAAATAGCAATTTAGCAGGCAAGTTTACCAGCTAAGGAGTGAGTGGGTGGGGAGGGTTCCCGTGGGCTATGTGGGTGGCACAGCCTTGTGTTTCTGCACAGCCTGGATTGTTTTGTGGGGGTGCTCTGGGGGTGAGATTTCTCTGCATCCCACCAAAATTTTCTCACTGGCCCACCAGTTGGTGACCACTGGCTTGGACAATGAACTGTCAGAAAGCTTTTGAAACTCTAAAATGCCTTTTTGCAGCTGAACCCATTCTTCAACACGCAGACCTGACCAAACCTTTTATAGTCCAAGCTGATGCTAGTGATGTGGCAGTAGTGGCTGTTCTATTACAAAAGGACTCTCAGAACCGACTGATGCCTTGCGCTTATGTGTCCTAACGGACACAAAGTGAAGATGGGTGGTCTGAAAGAAAGAAGTATTTGCAGTAAGATGGACTTTGTTGACTTGGAGGAAATTCCTAGAAGGAGTGAAGGAGCCGTTTGAGGTATGGACTGATCACAAAAACCTTGAAGCGCTAAAGACACCTCGGAAACTATCCCCTAAACAAGTCCGCTGGGCTCAATATTTCAAATGATTCAACTTCAACCTGAAATATATCCCCGGAGGGAAAAACATATTGGCAGATGCCCTGTCCAGGAAACCCCAGTTTGACAGTCACCGAGAGGAAATAGTACAGTCTTTGATATCAGAACCTCAATCGGCAGGCCAAGTAACCACTTGAGACCAAGCCAACTACAACCCCAAACACCTGGAAGACAAATTTACCACAGAATTGAAAGGAGCCCTATTGACCAATCCTTGGTTTGTGGAACATCAACCTGAATTAACAGATCAATAAAGGACTGGCTTGGAAATGGACTAAACTTTATGTACCCGCAACCCTAAGACTAATGGTACTAAAACGTCGCCACAACTGACGGCTGGGGGGACATTTTGGGTTCTTAAAAACCCTACATTTAGCAGAAGACAGTTCTGGTGGCCAAAAATGAAACCTGACATTGAGGACTATGTAAAAAGTTGCTCAATTTGTGCCACGATGAAACACAGAATTGGAAAAAAACCTAGTCTCCTCCAACAAGTAGCTGAACCAACACAGCCATGGGAAGAAATCGCAATGGACTTTATTGTAGAATTACCTGAGAGTGGAGGGAATACAATCATTTGGACTGTTACTGACTTATTCTCTAAGCAGGCCCACTTTACAGCCTGTAAAGGACTTCCATCTGCAAAAAAGCTTGCAAAACTGTTCATGAAGCATATTTACAGACTACATGGAGTACCTCATAGAATAATATCAGACAGAGGAGTACAATTTACCACTAAATTTTGGAGGGAGTTCTTAAAATCTATTGGGTCATCCCAAGGGTTATCCTCAGCATTCCATCCAGCCTGCAAAGGAACAGCAGAAAGAGCGAACGCCATGGTGGAACAATATATTAGATGTTATGTAAATTATCAACAGGAAAACTGGGCTGAATTATTACCATTTGCAGAGATTGCTTATAATAATGCAGTACATAGCAGCACAGGGTTGACTCTATTTGAAATCAACACTGGCATGGAATTTGTCCTGATGCCAGAATTACCTAGAGAACCTCCTACATCCATGTCTGTAATAGAATGGATGAACTCATTGAAAAAAGGTTGGGAGAACATGAAAAAGGCTTTGACTGAAGCCGCAAAATATTACAAAAAGCAAGTAGACAAAACATAGATCCCTCCAACCACCATTTAATGTAGGAGACAAAGTTTATTTGTCAACCAAATATCTTAGATTGAAACTTCCCAGTAAAAAGTTGGGACCTAAATTCTTAGGTCCATTCCCAATTTCGAAAATAATCAATCCGGTCATGGTCCAACTAACTCTTTATTAGGAAAAATTCACCCAGTATTCCATAGTGTTTTATTAAAAGTACATCAATGATAAGACCAATAACAATCGCTCCCCCAAACCTTTAATCGTACAGGGTGAGACACATTATGAAATAAAAAAAATCCTCGATTCTAGATTATACCGAGGACAGTTGCAATATTTGGTCTTATGGAAAGGTTACCCTGTATCAGATGCTATTTGGGTCAAAAGTTGGGATGTACATGCAGATAGATTGGTTAAACAATTTCATGAAGAATTTCCTAACACACTGAAAAGTCCTCCTGGAGGGTGGAGAGGGGGTTAAAATATAACATTAACCCCTGTTTGTATTTATTTCTTATATGTTCTTTCAGGAGGTGAATTTTCCTGTCAGCTTTGGAATCCCCATTAAAAGCTGCCACACAGCTATGGAGGATGGAAGGGGGGTTGTTATTTGAGTAATTTTCAGTAGACATAATAGATACATAAGACTGTCAAGGTCATTCTCTATGGCGCAGTAAGAGTTGAAGTTGAAGGGTGATTAGTTCACGTGATTTACGATGTGGGAGAAAAGGGTGGGTGTTGATTGAGTATTGTGGGAAGTCTGCGAGGAAACTAGTTTCGGAATCTCACAGATGTGCCAAGTTACTGTTTTAATAAAGCACTTTGAGAATATGTTTGTCTCGGAGTTACTGATTGAAATAGACAATTTCTGGAATCCTGACACATGACTTACAACTGGGTTGGCACGCCTTCTTATGGTAAGGGAAAAATAGGATACATGGGTACTTTCAAAGATATTATATATTGTTAGTATGGGAGAAAGTCAGAGAACAGCATTATTTGAAAATACCAATTTGGCTTTCGACAATGGAAGCACTTATTCATCCAAATATTTTTAATATGGGAAACATTGTTAGGTATAAAGATATTTTGAATGAAAAGGGTGAGCTCAAAACTAAACAAGAATTGGGTGAGCTAGGAATCGACATGGTTTGGTATTCATATATGCAAATACAATCTAGATATGAAAAAGATGTTAGATTATATAGCTTTTACAATGATCAGACAGAATTGGATAAGATATCAGCAGGAATAGAAGAAAGATTGATAAAAAAGCTGTATAGTTATCTGTTCGGTATTAAATTGGAAGAGGAACAATAAAGGAGACAATGATAGCATGGACAAAGAATTTTGGCTATACAATAGAACTAGATAAATGGCAGAAACTATGGGATAGGAATTATAAGTTAACAATGTCACCCGCACATAAAGAAAATTTGTTTTATAAATAGCATTTTGCACCAGTGAGGTTGGCAAGGAAGTTTAAAGATAAATCAGCCAATGTTGAAAGTGCCACCAGACACCTGGCTTGTATTATCATATGTGGTGGACATGTGTAGAAGCCAAAAAATATTGGACTAAAATACACATGTGGTTGGAAAAAATGATACAGAAGCATATTGATCTAAAACCTGAAATATTCCTGTTGGGGATCTTACCTAAAACTTATACTTAAAAGAAAATATATACTTAATTATTCATATATACATCTAGAATTGTATTTGCTCAAAGCTGGAAAAGTGAAGAGATTCCCACTGAGGAAAAGATGATTAGGAAAATATTAGAATGTGCAGAAATGAATAGATCAATACTTGCAATTAAAGAGAAGAAGCAATTTGAATATTATAAGATGTCGTGTCCGCAAAAGAAGCCAGGAGTCGGTGACTAAGTTTCAAGCTCTTTATTAAACAGTTGTGAACCGAACCGGCGAAAAGGAAAAAGCCCGCGGCTTTTATCCCTTTCGCTGCGGCGGCCGCGGCCAATGGCAGCAATTCAAGTCTCCCACTCTTGGAGCGAGCCAATCGCGGGAGACCTCAATCGGGCCAATCAGCGCGGCTCGCCTGGCCAATCAGAAATCCCCGCGCTTTAGCCAATCAAAGCGCGGGGATTTCAAGTATTCAAATTAAGGACAGAACACCCCTCCCCTCTTGGTATAGTCCATCACATTGCGTAGTCACGTAGGTAGGCGGGGCTCCGTCTAGTCCTACTTGACCTGCGCAACTCAGTTGCAAGCTGGATTTCGGCCGGAGCGGTCATGTTTTTGGCTGCTCCCTCTTCTGTGCGAACCGGCTGGATGATCGGGCCGGTTCTTTCTCCGTGGCTCCCACCTGGGCCTTCCGGGTTGGTTGAGCTACGGGTTTCGCCGCTCCCGCTTGGCTTCTCCGAGTCGGTAGAGCTGGCCGGGTGGTTCTTCTCCGGTGGGGGATCGCGATGGCTGTGTTCCGGTAAGTACTGCTGGTTTATTTTTTCTTGCGTTTGTTTATTCAGGTATTCCCTCCCCCCTTGGTTCGTGTTTTGGGGGTTGAGGTCCGTTGCAGTTCGTGACCTGAGCTGGTCTATGTGTCGTTTCCAGGCTCGCCCATCGGTGGTTTGGAGCCGGTACGACCGTGGACCTGTGATTTGAGTGATGACGGCTGGGATCCATAGGGGGTCCCCCGTCAGATTTTTTGCGTACACTAAGTCACCGGGGGCAAAGGTCCGGTATTTTGTACTGGAGTCTGGGGGTTGCTCCGGGTTATATGTTGGGTGTAACCTGTCGAGCTGGGACCTCAGCTTCCTACCCATCAGCAACTCGGCTGGGCTTTTGTTGGTAGTGGTGTTCGGGGTGATATGTTGTATAAAGAGGAGTTTATTGATTTTGTCGTTGATCTCCCCGTGGTCCATTTTCCGGATGGTTTTTTTGGTAAATTGGACCATCCGTTCCGCCCTACCGTTCGCCGCCGGATGCGCCGGTGCTATTAATGCGTGGCGGATGCCCCTCTCCGCCAGGAACCTCTCGAAGTCGAGGGAAGTAAACTGGGGCCCGTTGTCTGAGACAACGACGTCTGGGAGGCCGTGTGTGGAAAAGAGTTTGCCAAGTTCTTTAATAACGGCCTCTGTGGTAGTGGATTTCATGTCGCTTACCTCCAACCAGTTGGAGTAAGCGTCAACTGTGATCAGAAAGGTATGTCCATTCGTGGGACCGGCAAAGTCTAAATGGATTCTGGACCAGGGTCCCCTTGGTGTTTCCCAGTCCAGGATGGGTGCTGCGGGTGGGCTGGGTCTGGTCTCCTGGCATCGTTGGCATTTGGCTACCCATGCCTCTATCTGCTTGTCCATCCCTGGCCACCAAGCGTAACTCCTGGCCAGGGCTTTAGTTCTGACGATGCCAGGATGCCCTTCGTGCAGCATCTCTAAGACCCTCCCTTGCAACCTGTCCGGGATGACCACCCTGTCACCCCACAAAATACATCCCTTGAGTAGTGAAAGTTCAGTCTGGCGGTTTCTGAATATCTTAACGGATTCGTCACTGTCCCTTTCAGGCCAACCTTTTTCCACCCAATGTAAAATTCGCGCCAGACGCCTGTCCTTGATAGTTTCCCTGGCAATGTCTGACGCTGTAATGGGTAGGTTGGGCAAATTTTCGATGTTAAGGGTGTTTGTTGTTGGTGCTGGGTCAGGATCAGAGTCTGGTAAAGGCGAGCGGCTTAAAGCGTCCGCGTGCGAAATTTTCTTACCTGGCTTGTGTAACAGTTCGTAGCTGTAGGCTGCCAGGAACTCGGACCACCTTGTCATCCGGGGTGATAAAATGTTCGGGGTGGCTCGGTTTCCTGCAAGGATGCCCAGCAACGGCTTGTGATCTGTCACGATGGTAAACGGGCGGCCATAAAGGTATTCGTGGAATCGCTTAACGGCGGCAACTATAGCCAAAGCTTCTTTGTCCAGCTGGCTATAGTTCCGCTCTGGTTTAGTTAGAGTCCTGGAAAAGAAAGCGATGGGTGCTTCTCTTTTGTCGGGGAGAGTATGGCTGAGGACAGCGCCGACGCCGAAAGGTGATGCGTCGCAAGTGACAACCAAGGGCAAGGTTTCGCTGAATTGAATCAGGACGGCATCGGAGGTGAGGAGGTCTTTGGTTTTTTGGAAGGCGGCTTGCTCTCGTCTCCCCCAAGTCCAAGTTGCTGCCTTATCCAGGAGCCTATGCAGAGGCTCCGCCGCCGTAGCCTTTTGGGGTAGGAAAACATTATAAAAATTCAGCAAGCCTAAGAAAGCCTGTAGTTCCGTTTTAGACCTTGGGGTGGGGGCTTCTTTGATGGCTTTCACTTTTTTAATTGTAGGGTGAATGCCATGCCGGTCTAGAAGGTAGCCCAAGAATTCCACTCGCTCTGTGCATAGTTGGCATTTTTCTCGTTTTACTTTGAGTCCCGTTACTTTAAATTTTGTTAAGACCTCCCTGAGTCAGTTTTCTAATTCGGCTTCGTTTGGCGCCGCCACTAATACGTCATCAAAATAGGGCACCACCCCCTTGATGCCCTGCAGTAAACGTTCCATCAGGCTCTGAAAGATGCCTGGTGCCACGCTGACTCCGAATTGGAGCCGGTTACATTTGAATGCCCCCCGATGGGTAACGATGGTCTGGACTTCCGCTGTTTTTTCGTCGACCGGCAACTGCTGATATGCCTGGGCGAGATCGAGCTTGGCAAAGACCTTGCCCCCTCCCAGTGAGTGCAGTAGGTGTTGCACGATTGGGACGGGGTAGGCGCTTTGTTGCAATGCGCCATTTAGGGTGGCCTTATAGTCCCCACAAATTCTCACGGACCCGTCTGGCTTGACTGGGGTCACTATAGGGGTCTCCCATCGGGAATGGTCTATCGGCTGCAACACCCCCTGTTTGACAAGCTTGTCGATCTGCTCGTCAATTTTTGGTTTTAGGGCGAATGGTACCCTCCTAGGTTTTAGTCGCTTGGGGGGAACCCTAGGGTCTAGGTCAAATGAGATAAGGGGCCCCTGGTACTTGCCCAGGCTTCCGTCGAAGACCTCCCGGAACTCCTGGGCTAGCCGCTGTTCCCAGCCGTCATCGACGTGGTTGACTCCTGTCAGCGCGATGTCAAGCGGGGCAAACCATTGTAGGCCCAGCAGGCTTGGGCGGTCGCGATCGACGATTGTGAGTGGGAGTTGTTCGGTGCGGCCTTTGTAAGTTACATTAAAGTTCTTGGTGCCCACTACCGGGACGCGGTTTCCTTGGTAGTCTTTTATAATGATCTTTTGGGCATTAATGTTCCTCTTATGGAGGGTGGGCACTAGCCGTTTTATCTCGTGCCATGCAATCATGGAGAGGTAGGACCCGGAGTCCACCTCCATCTTGCATGGTTGGCCTTCAATATGGACTTCTATGTGTACCTTTCTGGCGCCATCGGAGATGGCGTGGCCGATGGTTACCGTCTGGTGGGTATCTTCCTTGCGCCGACTGTCGCCGCCTCTAGAAGATCGTTGGATTCGGTCCCACCGACCGTCCGATTGGCGATCTCTGGTCCTGGGCGGGGGGCTTTCCTTCTTTCGGTCGTGATGTTCCCATCTGGGCGGGCTGCGGGTCTTCTTTTGGCGGCAAACTCGAGCGATGTGTCCCCGTCTTTCACAATGCCTACAGATAGAGTCAAAAAATCGGCATTCTGATCTGGGGTGGTCGCCGCAGCACCCGGCACAGTTGGTCCTCGACCTACGACCTCTTCGGTTCCGCTGGTCGCCGCGACCCGTTTGCACGCGATGTATGTCCTCCTCGTCTTCCGACGTGCTGGACGTAGACTGGAAATCTCCGTAGTGTGCAGTTGATTCGCTTTTAGGGTTGGCCGACCTTGCCGGGTTGTTGTTTCCGCCCTTCGCGTCTGATTTTCGCATGCTGTCAGCGGAAGTGCGGGTTGCTTCTGCGGCTGCGGCTGCGGTGAGGGCGTCTGCTAGGCTGATGTCGCCCTTGGCCATAAGCCGGCTCTGGAGTGTAGGGTCCCATAGGCCGAGTACGAATCGGTCTCTTAGGAGGCTGTTCAGACCTTCAAACTCGCAGAGCCCTCCTAGGCGCCACAACTCGGTGACGAAATCGCTCAGTTTTTCGCCTGGTTTCTGATCTCGGTGGTAAAATTCGTTGCGCCGGATCAGGATGGGGACCTCGGGGGCATAATGGCGCCGCAGGATAGGTTCGAGGACGTCCCAGTCCATGGCGGTTGCGTCTGCCGGCTTGGCCAATGCCTTGGCCATCTGGAAGACCTCGGTTCCGCAATGTGTGAGGAAAACGGCGCGTTTTAGCGGGCCCGGGGCGTCCTTCATTCCGGTGCACTCGAGGTACATGCGGAAACGGTCTGAAAACGATTCCCAGTCCTCGGTGGCGGGGTTAAAGGGAGCGGGCAGTGCGATTTTCGCCATCTCTGTGCTGAAACTGGCTCTTGTTGGACACGGGGTTCGGTTCAGGGTCGGGATCCCACCCTCGTCGCCAGTGTCGTGTCCGCAAAAGAAGCCAGGAGTCGGTGACTAAGTTTCAAGCTCTTTATTAAACAGTTGTGAACTGAACCGGCGAAAAGGAAAAAGCCCGCGGCTTTTATCCTTTTCGCTGCGGCGGCCGCAGCCAATGGCAGCGATTCAAGTCTCCCGCTCTTGGAGCGAGCCAATCGCGGGAGACCTCAATCGGGCCAATCAGCGCGGCTCGCCTGGCCAATCAGAAATCCCCGCGCTTTAGCCAATCAAAGCGCGGGGATTTCAAGTATTCCAATTAAGGACAGAACATAAGATATGGGAACTATTTTATTGATGGTTAGAGAAAAAATATGAAAGCTAGAAATATCTAATAGACCAGTGAAATAAAGAAAATATCTTAATAGAATTAAATATGATAAGAAGAGGGTTGTTATAATGATAGACATATTATGTATACTAATAAGTAAAGATTTAAACATGTTATTATTATAGTATAAGAGATATCATATTTATTAATAATAAGATAACAATGGAGAACTAATACTAATGTAATGAATATGGTAGTAATTTTGATTATTGTTGCACAAGCTATTTGTACTCAGACGACACACTGTTAAATGGAAGATGAATTGTTTGTACTTATAAAATAAAATAAAATTTAAAAAAAAAATAAAAGAAAAATTAAAAAAAGATTCTTGAGTATTCAAAATGGAAAAAGAAGCAGGGACATCTATGTGTCACATTCTCTTCCCACCTGATGCAAATGCCCATTTATTATTTCAATTTATTTTAAATGAATTCTTGCCGATCAGCAAATTCCAAACAATGCCAGCTTCGCTCTAGAATAGAAAGTTATTTCTACAAGTTAAATTAATATTTTAATTTTCTGAGGGAGGGAGCAATTAACTTTATCTGTTGTGACAAATGCCATGCAGAACTTTGTTTCAACAGTAACATTTATTGTAGCACAAGCTTTTATAATTTATAAATTCATATTTATAGGAATATGTAAATATTTCTTAAATTAAGGAATAAGTTAAAGCTATGATGCTCCCTTTCACAATCATGAGGGATACCTAACTGTTTATGACAATAGATACAATGATACAGCCATGAGAGGTAAACCTTGACATAGACTGAGAAGCTAAGTTTGCCCCAGTATCTACTTTGACACCAGAAGAATTAACATAATTAATTATAGCAAGAATTCACAAATCTGATCATTGTCCACGTCAATGTAGTCATCACTGTTACCACTAATAGCTCACCAAACTCTAGGGAGGACAACTGATATGGAACATATAGGAAATAAGTACAATTTTAATTTCCCCCAAATAACTACAGAATGCTCCAGCTTTCATGCATATTTTGTAGCTGACTTCAAGATGACCAAGATTTCATGAGAAAACAACAATTTATTTTATGATAAAATAGTTGAGATGAAATTTCCATGGATTAACAGAGACAAAGATGATCAAACTTAATGAATTCTTTATGTCAATGGTGCAAAAACATCTGCCACACCAAAATGTATATATATTCTATTGAAAAGCACATTAACACTAAATATACTGGCAATATTTCATTTCTCTGTAACCTTTTACTTTTTAATCACTTCCCCACGAATAGACAGGCTATAATTCAGAAAAAAATGCTCTAATAAAAGGAATTAGATATTAAGATGTACAAAACTTTCAATTTCTCATATATCAGTGACTAATCTCTGTCTTTGTTGTCTAGTATCAAGAATATGCCAAATGATATATCTTGAAGATTTCAGTTCCTTCAATATAAATTACTTGTCTGCTTGTTCTTCTTGCTGGCCTTTAGCCATAATAATGTTTTGATCTGATCTGATGTATGGTTGGCTTCCTTTATCTACTGGAAATCAATGACTTTATTATTTGTGGTGATAATCTATTTCCTTGTTAATTGACAGCAATTTATGGATTATGATTTTATACAATGATAACTACACAAAGATTTAAAATGAGAAACCTGATTGGAACATTAACATTTATTTACAAACATATTTCCTTAAATGATTTCATTTTGATATTCATTAAAGCTATGTGATTTCTGTATTAGTTTTATGAAACCTGTCAACAATAAATGCATTTAGATTCTAGGCAACATAACATTTTGATTTATCACGGGAAATAAACCAAGCATATTTAATGATGCCTTTCCCTTCCTTAACCAGAGGAAAAAACATTTTCATAAAACAAAAGCTACTGAAATAAGTCCAAATTAAATATACACACTACACAAATTCCACTTCTATCTAGGATTAAATGGTCACATGCAGGTGGGAAGTAAGTAGCATATCACCTTGGTCAGCAAATGAGAAGGTTTTCCTGCAATGTTTCTCAGAAGGAGGGAGGTTTCCCTGTCCAAATAGGAGTGCTTGTGCAGAAAAGAAAAGAAAAGAAATTAAATCACAAGAAAGCCAGCGCAGTCATTTTATAGTGCATGATCAGTAATAATAGATAAAAGAGTAACTTCTCTTCTTCATCTGAAGCACAAATAGTGCTTTAGGAATATTTCAAGCCATGTTTTAAAAACATCTGCAAATTCCTTTCCACCACAATTTTGAAATTTTCTACGAACTATTCCTTAATAATTTTATAGAAATATTCTTGAACTTATGTCTATGCCAACATACAATTTTAGCCAGAATTTCACCCACATAATGAAAAAAAGGTATTTCAACCATTTAAAAACAATATAATTTAATAACTATAGCCTTGTTCAGGAATGTATTTTCCAGAATGCTCAGCTTTAACCTATTCCCACTGCCATTGCAACTATTTTCTATTTCTTCTACGCTAGGGGAACTCAATATATTCCATCTGTTATCATTTTTGTGGATAAACTTCTATACACTATTCTTGCAGGATGGAATGTAAACTCTTCTATTAGCAATTATTAAGACAAACCTTCTAAACAAAGGCTCCCAAGTGGTGTTTTGCGTTCTCAATGCAGCACTGGAAGTAGGCCTAAGAAAGGCTGAAATGGGGATATTTAACTTTTGGTTAAAACTGAATTTTTCCTCACCAAGCTAACTGACCGTTTCTATGTATTCCGGAAAGTAATGGTGGAGCAAACTGCTGCAGAGATTGCCTTCTTCCTAGATGTTGGTAGAAATGGGCAATACTAAAGCAGACACTTGAGAGATATAGCCATATGGCAAATATAGCCATAAATGAAGACTGAGGTAGAATTTTTGAAAGTACGGAAGTAAGTACCTGGTTTACTAATCTCCAGGTAGCGCCATTATCTTAAGCAGCTTATTCTTCCATGTCACTGCACTCTTGCATTTTTTAACAAACTATCTTCAGCAATTCTTAAGGACAGATAAACACTCTGCTCAGAAAAATTGCCCATGTGGGAAATTGCAAGAGAAAACATCTTGTGAATATTTGTCTAATACCTTGTCTATACAGATTATTCTGTCATCACTATAGCATTTTCAAGACAAAAATTTCCAGATGTTCTTGTTGACTTTTAGGTAAATTATCTACTTGGAGACAAAGATCCCAAAATAACAAGGCCAGTCTCATAGTTCTGTTAGGCAGTATAGCGAGTATAGCATCATTGAAAGAAGGAGCAGAAAGCGCACAAAGAAAGTGCATACAGGGGTCTTCCTTTTGTATTATTGCATATTACTGTATTTTATGTTACTTACTCTTTAAAATATTTGCTTTCATTATTCTTGTTACTACCATTTAAACCTACATTTTCTTTTTTCTTAGGTAATATATTAGGCAATGAACTAAGTAAAACTACTGTGTTAAATAACCAGATTTAGCTGCAAAATTATGCATACCAAAACAATTGAGGGCAAACAAATATTTTAAGGGGAAGTGATAAAAACTCCAATAACAGCAAAGTAACAATTATCACGTTCTTCTGGAAATATTGTTTAAAAGCATACTTAAGTAATTTGTTATGCTTTTGCCTGTGTTTACTTTAAGATTTTAACTTTAAGATCTTAATTTAAGATTTTAATTTAATTTAAAAATTCCTTCATCTTTTAATGTTTTGGATGATATTTAGTGGTTAAGATACCAGGCTAGAAAATTGTATGTATGTATGAATAAATAAATAAATACATTGAAACACAGCATTGAAACACAGCTGATATGTTCTAAATGTCACTTTAATAACTGAAAATAAAAATTTTAAAGTGAAAAACGATTACCAGTAAATAGTTTAATATGCAGCTAGCTTACATCTGTAGTATGCTTAGTTACAGATACACAATAAATAAGAGTACATCACTACCACATAAATATTATTTTAAACATTAAACTAGCCAATTTTAGATAACAAAAAAATCAGATAATTTTCTAGTCAGGAGATGGTATTAATGTGCCTTGGATAGTTAATAAACCCCTGACATAATTGCTTAATCTAATCCTACACTGCAAAACATTCATAAGCCTCAGAATGAATAATCTATACTTGTTTCATATTGTGACAAAGTCAGATGCAAATTTTTGATATCACAATGAAGTGCCTATTTCTGAACTGGATCTTATTTTCACTGAAACTGAAAAGACCTCCCTGTCAAAACTACTATTTGAAGCACGTAAAGTTAAAGGAGTGCTAAAATCAACCTTAACTCTTTGGAATTATTTTCTTAGCAGCATTACAAAAGTAGCGTGTCCAGTTAAAAAACCCTTCCCATCTATCCCCCATGCAAAAATAACCCAGGACTCAGCATACTCAATTTTGTGATTGGCCCCAGGAATTGGTGCTGTCTTATCTTGAGGGATCAATAAAGAAGGAATTTTCTTGGCCACACTACAGAATTCTTGTGCTATGGCTTTCTTCCAGGTTGTGTTTTTTGATTCCCTGGTTGATTTTACAAGCCAAGCAATGTGTGGCCACACACTATTGGGCAGAAATGCTGTTTGGGCTAAAAATGGCAATGCTGCTAAATTACAATCCAACACATATCTTAAAGGCCTGCTATATTTTACCATTTTATTTATCACCATCAGAATTTGCCAAGCAAGATTTCCATATTTTATAATCTAGTGCTTTTGAGATGAACTGTACTGGAAAGATTGCACTTCATTTATACAGATTATGGATTTTAATTCAGTTACTGTAATTTTACTAAACCTAGAAGTTTAAGTGATTCAAAAGGATGGGAAGAGCAAATGTTACTGTGCTGCTAAGCCAATTAAGAGTTTATAGCAGAAGTGGGCAGCACAAAGCCACATACTCCTACATAGCCCTCTGACCACAATTGACAACAAAATACAACAATTCACAACTGGGCAGGAAATAGTTAAAGTGTCATGCCCCTGGTGGAGTCTGACTCTGAGGAAGAGGAGGAACAGCCAACAGGGAGTGGGAGTGTGGCTCCAGAGGTGGTGGAGGAGGCTGGGGAAGGGCAGAGGCCGGCTCAGCAGTCAGAGGAGGATCCAGGCCTATCCCTATACATCCTAGGTCACGCAGGGAGGAGAGGATCAGGGAAAAGCGAGGTCTACTCAAGAGGAGATTATCATGATCCTCCTCATGGCTTGCAGGTGGGAGCTATGTATATAAGTTTCCAACTGCACAGTTAGAATTGCTGAAGTCAATTAGTGTTTACCTTGAAAGAGGCTTATCTTTGTTGGCATTCCTCCCATGGACTTTTCTCAGTTATTTGCCTGGAGTTTATGATTAGTTATCTCGGCTTGCTTCAGAACTCTCATCAATGCGGTTTGTTTTGGTTTTCTGTTAGCCTCATTATTTACTTTTATGACTTTAAAATGTGCCTAATAAAACAGTGAAATTAAGTTGAAGGCCTTACCGGACTTTAATATATGTTTTGGGTTTTGGGTTATTTTGAGAGACTACGGGTCATCACATAAAGCCTGTATGAAACCTATCTGAAATAAACAACCTTATTATTACTTTTTTTTAAAAAATGAAAAAAAAAACCCACATTTTATCACCTATCAAACCAGGACCATGGAAGGTAACCGGAAAATCCTTGTATGGTGTGCTTTCCAACTACCCTGAATTATTATTACATCCTTCTGTCCCTCAACAGTATTAACCGTAGGCCCAGCCACCAAGGAATTGCCCATCCTGCTTTACAAATTTATTTGCTTTCTCCCATAAAAACCTGCCTAAAATTTGAGATCTGGAGAGACTCTTATAGCTTCCTCATCCGTGAGACCATCTTTTTCGGGGTGTATTTTCGGTCCAGAGCACCTATATTTAAATATTAAGCTTTATATGCCAGGAAAAATAAACATTGTATTCACACTGGTCTTTTAAATCAATTTTCTGATTTACATGATGTCAATTTTTCAAATTTAATTACAGGTGAAACTTGAAAAATTAGAATATTTTGCAAAAGTTCATTTATTTCAGTAATGCAATTTAAAAGGTGAACCTAATATATGAGATAGACTCATTACATGCAAAGCAAGATAGTTCAAGCCGTGATGAGTCATAATTGAGATGATTATGGTTTACAGCTCATGAAAACCCCAAATCCACAATCTCAGAAAATTAGAATATTGTGAAAAGGTTCAATATTCTAGGCTCAAAGTGTCCCACTCTAATCAGCTAATTAAGCCAGAACACCTACAAAGGGTTCCTGAGCCTTTAAATGGTCTCTCAGTCTGGTTCAGTAGGAATCACAATCATGGGAAAGACTGCTGATCTGACAGTTGTGCTCCATTCAAAATCCATTAGACTCCATTAATTAGAGAAAAGATATCTTTTACTGGAAGTCAAGTGGTAGCAACAAAATAATTCTAAATCTGAGAAAATGAGCGTGTAAATCACATATACAAAGTGATGGCAACATTCCCATCCCCAATAGTTCAATTAGCTCATCCAATTAAAAGTTGTGTATAGCATCATGTGGGCATCTCAGGTGGTGATGAGGCCTCTGTCCATTGACCTTGACATATTTTGATAAAGAGTTGTGGCTGCACATAGCATAGGACAGAAGCCAAAGAAAGAAACTTCTCCCCGCAACTTATAAAGTTCTGTTTTGTAACACCTCCAGCTCGCTTCCCATAACCATGTCTCCCCTCCTCCCCCCGTTACTTATGACAGCCGAAAGATGCAAAGCAAAGGGAGAAAATCTTGAAGGCTGACATTCGGCCCTCCTGCAAGAGTCCTAAAAAAGATAAAAATAGATGGTAATAGAAAATATACATGCAACACCATCATACTATTTTTTAGGGTTTATCAGGATATTTAGTACAAAATGCCTTGACAAGCTTAGGAGCTCTAACATCCTTCTCATTCACCCATTCAGACTGGGAAGGAGGAAAATGTTTCCAAACAACCAAATATTGAAGTCGATCCCTTTGTTTTCAAGAATGCAAAAAAAAAAATTAACTTCAAAATGTTGTTCACCTTCAATTAGCAATGGCATGGGGGGATCGACCTGAGTCGGTCTCAAGTTGGAGGTATGTTCAGGTTTTAATAAACTAACATGGAATACAGGGTGGATCCGTTGGAGGGTTTTAGGTAATTTCAGTTGGACTGCCACAGGATTCACAATTCGTTCAATTGGGAAAGGTCCAACATACTTAGGTCCAAGCTTTTTTGACTTTTGTGTGGTCTGCAAATATCTGGTGGATAAAAAGACCTTGTCACCAACTTGATATGGTTTTTGTGGAGTTCTCTTTTTGTCTGCAAAATTTTTTATGGGCTTGATGAGCATCATCTAATGCTTTATGGCTAACTGGCCAGGTAAGCTGCAGCTGTGTTATCCATTCATCTAATGACTGAATGTTGGGTTTCTCCTGTGGAAGCTCGGGTATGGGTACAAAGTCTTGTCCTGAAGCCACTTTAAATGGAGTAAACCCAGTACTACGATGTACCGAATTGTTATATGCCACCTCAGCGAACGGCAATAGGTCAGCCCAATCATCTTGCTGATAATTTAGATAACATCTAAAATACTGTTCCAATACCGAGTAAGTCCTCTCACAAGCCCTATTGGTTTGTGGGTGGTGGATGGAGCTTAAGTCCTGGGCAGAGCCCAACAACTTCAGGAACTCCTTCCAAAAGTTTGAGGTAAACTGGACATTCCTGTCTGAGATTATATGTTCAGGAACCCCATGTAACCTGTAGATATGTAAAATAAACAGTTTAGCTAACGTTTTCGCAGATGGGATTTTCGCAGAAGGTATGAAATGTACCTGTTTGGAAAACAAATTTGTTCCTACCCAAATAACTGTATTTCCCCCACTTTCAGGTAATTCCACTGTAAAATCCATAGAGATTTCCTTCCATGAGGCAGTTGGTCTAGCCACATTTTGTAGTGAGCCTGCTGGTTTACCAGGAGTCCATTTGGCTGAGACACAGATAGGACAGCTAGCCACATAAGTCTCAATGTCTTTTTTCAAGGTAGGCCACCAAAATTGCCTTTTAACCAAGTGTAAGGTCTTCATGACTCCAAAATGTCCAGCAGCTTTAGAGTCATGAGCTTGCTGTAATATTTGGTTTCTCAGCTTTGCTGTCACATATAATTTGGCCTCCACCCATGCCAATCCATCTCTAACCGAACAGTTATTTGAGTGAGCAAGGAACCAATCATCAAGTTTTAGAGCCTCTTTTAATTGTGCAGATAAATCATTTGATAAATCAACTTTCTTCTTTTTCTGGACTCTGGTAACCACTGCAGCCGCCAACTGTTTGGTTGGGACAATAGGCTGTACCACTTCTTGGTGAGCACTATTATATTGAGGTAATCTAGATAAAGCCTCCGCCATGAAATTCTTCCTCTCTGGAATGTACTTCAATGAAAAATTAAAGCGTTTAAAGTACTGCGCCCAGTGAACTTGCTTGGGAGAAAGCTTCCGAGGTGTTTTCAAAGCCTCCAAATTTTTATGATCTATTTACACCTCAAATGGGTGTTTTGCCCCTTCTAGGAAATGCCTCCAGGTTAACAGAGCCCAGCAAACTGTAAAAGCTTCTTTTTCCCAGATGGCCCATCTTCTTTCGGTTTCAGTTAGTTTACAGGAAATATATGCACATGGTTGCAGAGTCCCCGTCTTGTTTGCTTGTAGTAACACCACCCCGACTGTTACGTCACTTGCATCAGCTTGGATTACAAAAGAGGCATCCATGTCTGGATGCTTGAGTACTGGTTCAGCAGCAAAGAGTTGTTTCAGCTTCTCAAAAGCAGCTTGGCACTCCATGGACCACTCCAGTGGTATACTAGGCTTTGGTTTCACCTCCCCTTTGGTTTTTAGGAGATTTGTGATAGGCATTGCAATCTTCGCAAAAACAGGGATAAATTGACAGTAAAAATTAGCAAATCCCAAGAAACTTTGAAGTTGTTTCCTGGTGCAGGGAGGGGTCCATTCCAAAATGGCACGAACTTTCCCCAGATCCATTTCTATGTCGTCATTTGACATGCGATAGGCTAAATAGTCAATATTTTCCTGGTGGAATTCACATTTGGACAACTTTGTGTACAGTTCAGCAACTCGAAGTTTTTCCAGAACTGACAGCACTAGTTTCACATGTTCATCACGAGTCTCCATGTAGATAAGAAAATCATCAAGATAAATCAATACCCCCTTGTATAAATGTTTATGCAACACCTGATTGATCATTTGCATGAATACTGCAGGGGCCCCCTGTAGGCCAAATGGAAGAATGTTGAATTGGAAACAGCCCATTGGGCAGTTAAAAGCAGTTTTCCATTCATCCCCTTCCTTAATTCGAACTCGGTAGTATGCTTCTCTCAGGTCAAGTTTTGTAAAAAATTTTCCTTTGGCCAAGTGGGTCAACATATCCTTCATCAAGGGGAGGGGGTACACATTCTCCACTGAATGGCGATGAGGTTCCTATGGTCAGCACATAAACGCAGAGAGCCATCTTTCTTCTCATGGAACAATACTGGGGCTGCTGTTCAGGGCCTAGCAGGTTGGATGAAACCACATTCCAAATTTTTATCAATAAATGACCACAGCTCTTCTAGCTCCAGCGGTGTCATCAAGTACAGTTTCGGTTTGGGGAGTTTCACTCCTGGCAAAATTTCAATACTGCAATCTGTTGAGCGATGGCAGGGAGCTCGTCCGAGGCCTTCTCACTGAATACCTCCTTTAAGACCCAATATTCCTCTGGAATTTTCTCCTTCCCCCTCAGATTTTTGGTGCCAGTGGAGGCCAGCTCTGTGGGATTCTTGAGTTTCGGTTGAGATTGCCCCTCCCCTTCTGGGGGTTGGTCAGTATGTATGCACAATGATCCCCTTCTCCAGTTGACATGGGGTTCCATTTCCAGAGCCAGGGCAAACCCAGCATTAGGGGATGCTCCATCCCAGGAGCCACAATAAAACACAAAGTCTCTCTATGCTTCCCCATCGTCATTTCTACTGGTTCCATTATGAAATGTGAAGGGCCGCCCCCAGCTTCCAATTCATCCAGTTGACAAAAAGCTATGGGCGTTTTTAAAGTCTTTAGCCTTAAGCCCATTTTCTCTACTATCTCCAAGCTGATTATGCACCTTGTGCACCCACAGTTTAACAAGGCCAACATTTCCCCTTTGGCTCCCGACATGGGTACCCTTAATCTCACTGGAATGGTCATAGGGCCCTTATTTGGACTTAGCAGTGAGTCATCTTCTGATTTGGATTCACTCTCTTCAGAAAAGGTTGGAGTTCACAGCTCCTTTCCGTTCAGAAGGGCGATCTCTACAACCTCCTCCGCTTTAAGCACAGTTTCACGAGGCTTTGCTGGGGTTTTTTCAGGTTTTCTTCCTCTTCCTGGCGCCCCCTTTGGCTCTAGCTTGGCACAGCAGTCTGCAGCCCTTCCCACATCGGAAGCATGCAGTGGTCTTGGGTTTTGCCACTTTCCCTCCCTTTTGAGGTTTTAAGGCTTCTCGAGGGCTGATGGGGGAGGGCTTGCTCCAACCAAGGCCCCCGGTGTCTGCTTCGGGTCAGATCAATTTCCACCTCTGCTGCCAACATGTACCACAGCTGCAGCTCACTGGGGTATCTTCTGGCAATACAGCTTTGATAAACATCTTCATTCAACCCATCTTTAAAGCTTCTATCAGGGCTCCCTGGGACCAGCCTTGAATATGACACACCAGCTCTCTAAATTCCTGGGTGTAATCGGCCACTGATTTCCGCCCCTGATTTATGGTCTTCATCCTAATTCTGGCCTTATGTTCAGCAAGTGGGTCTTCAAACCTGGCCCACAGTGCAGTCATGAACAGTTCATAATTCATCAGCTGGGGGGCATTACCATTATGCAAAGTCACCATTCACTTTGCAGCTGTTCCCTCAAGAGCCCTTGTAACACATCTAACTCTGGCTGCTTCCAAGGAAAAATCCTCTTCATATTCTTCCATATGGCTCCAGACTTGTGCCAGGAAGAATCCTAACTCCTTGGGATCCCCCCCCCCCCATATTTTACTTCCAACGGAGGCACCTTTGGAGTTCTATGCCTTCTGGCAATTACTCCCCCTGCTGGGGCCCCCTTGGCTGCTGCTGCCTGTTGCGGCAGCCCAGGTTGATTTATGGGGGTGGCTGCTCTGATTCTTCTGGCTGGGGCTGCCCCCCTTCCCTCTCATACCTTTGATCAGTCTGAGTTTCTTCGACAGCTTCATTTAGAAGATGCAGGGCTTGAGTTAGTAAAATATTCTTTCTTTCCTTCTCTTGCCATGGCTCTTCTCTTCCACGCCGATGGGTAGTGGTCATTCCTGGAGGAGGCTTTTCCTCAGGATCTTTCCAGCCAACTCCCAGGGACCATTTGGGCTTTACAGCTGGTTTTTTGCCAAGACTTAATTCTGCTAACAAGTTGGCTTTCCCTGTCTCCTCTAACATCAGGGAATCTGGTCCTCCAGTTGCTCCCAGATCTTCTTGGTCGCTGGCTGGATTAGACATTGTATTCAGACCCCCTTGGGAGAAAATTTATTAATTCTCCAGGTGGGCTGGTAAAGTGAGATTCAGAATAATGTCAGTTGGTGCTCCATTCAAAATCCAAGAAAGAAATACTTAGACTCCGTTAATCAGAGAAAAGGTATCTTTTACTGGAAGTCAAGTGGTAGCAACAAAAGAATTCTGATGAGAAAATGAGCATGTAAATCACATATACAAAGTGATGGCAACGTTCCCACCCCCAATAGTTTAGTTGGCTCATCCAATTAAAAGTTGTGTATAACATCATGTGGGCATCTCAGGTGGTGATGGGGCCTCTGTCCATTGACCTTGACATATTTTGATAAAGAGTTGCGGCTGCGCATAGCATAGGATAGAAGCCTAAGCAAGAAACTTCCTCCCGCAACTTATAAAGTTCTGTTTTGTAACACCTCCAGCTCGCTTCCCATAACCATGTCTCCCCTCCTTACCCTGTTACTTATGACAGACGAAAGATGCAAAGCAAAGGAAGAAAATCTTGAAGGCTGAGAGGGAAAGCCTCAAAAGGTAATTGCAAAAGAAGTTGGATGTTCCCAAAGTGCTGTATCAAAGCACATTAATAGAAAGTTATGTGGAAGGGAAAAGTGTGGAAGAAAAGGGTGTACAAGCAGCAGGGATGACCGCAACCTGGAGAGGATTCAGGAAAAGGCCATTCAAAAGTGTTGGGGACTTTCACAAGGAGCGGACTGAGGCTGGAGTCAGTGCATCAAGAGCCACCAAACACAGACGGATCCTGGACATGGGCTTCAAATGTCGTATTCCTCTTGTCAAGCCACTCCTGAACAACAAACAATGTCAGAAGCATCTTACCTGGGCTAAAGAAAAACAGACCTGGTCTGTTGCTTAGTGGTCCAAAGTCCTCTTTTCTGATGAGAGCAACTTTTACATCTCATTTGGAAACCAAGGGCCCAGATTCTGGAGGAAGAATGGAGAGGCACATGCGGCAAGGTGCTTGAAGTCCAGTGTGAAGTTTCCACAATCTGTGTTGATTTGGGGAGCTGTGTCATCTGCTGGTGTTGGTCCACTGTGCTTCATTAAGTCCAGGGTCAACGCAGCCATCTACCAGGAGATTTTGGAGCACTTCATGCTTCCTTCTGCAGGCAAGCTTTATGGGGGATGCTGACTTCATTTTCCAGCAGGACTTGGAACCTACCCACACTGCCAAAAGCACCAAAACCTGATTCAATGACCGTGGGATTACTGTGCTTGATTGGCCAACAAATTCGCCTGACCTGAACCCCATAGAGAATCTATGGGGCATTGCCAAGAGAAAGATGAGAGACATGAGACCGAACAATGCAGAAGAGCTGAAGGCCGCTATTGCAGCATCCTGGTCTTCCATAATACCTCAGCAGTGCTACAGGCTAATAGCTTCCATGCTACGCTGCATTGAGGCAATAATTGCTGCAAAAGGGGCCCAAATTATTGTTACTGTTTGGATGGCATAAAGCAGACAGATCAACTCCACAAAGCCTCCGTACAATGTCCTTTTTATTGGTTCATCAGGGATCCTGTCAACTCACATTTACGATGAGATTCTTCTGAATGTCCAATCCTTTGCATATCTGAATTGCGGTATAGAAAGATAATAAACTCTCACCCCCATGATGATTGAAGTGACTGCATGGTAAAGGATTTAGGCTAGAGTGAGGGAGTCTCCCCCAACCCAACAAGGGTCAATTTAGTGACCAATCAGGATTTACAGATGTGGCCACATGACATGAACTACATTTTCCCAGGATACCTTAACTACATTTGTCATGATGCATTCCCTTAAGGGGACAGCTCTCAAATCCTAACTATCCCAAATCCCATTAACTCTAAACTGTCTGGACAGCACACAAGTACTGAATACATATGCATGCTTATACTTTTCAGAGGTCTGATATTGTTCTATGTACAATCCTTGTTTTATTGATTGCATGTAATATTCTAATTTTCTGAGATTGTGGATTTGGGGTTTTCATGAGCTGTAAGCCATAATCATAACAATTATGACACATCACAGCTTGAACTATCTTGCTTTGCATATAATGAGTCTATCTCATATATTAGTTTCACCTTTTAAATTGCATTACTGAAATAAGTTAACTTTTGCACGATATTCTAATTTTTCGAGTTTCACCTGTATAGTACCCACTGCTGATAATGGATTTGGCTTTTTGTTTCTATTAACTTTTTAACTCATTGCTTTGATTCTTTTAATGTTTATTTCATTACTTCAAAAAGAGAAAGGAAGTAGAACTTGCCCTCTTCTGAATTATCACTTTAATAAATGCACCCTGAAATAGTGATGTCACATATTTTAAATAAGGGCTGAATCAGTTCTGCTGAGATTACTAGAAAGATTGGGAAGTTGTGACTTGTTTTCTGCAGAACATGCTTTGCTAACAAATGCTATGACTCAAAATGTATGACTTAAATGGAAAATAGTATGTCAGTGTATTAAAAAAAAATTCCCCCAACCTTTTTCTTCAGTTTCCCATGTCTGCATGCAAGTCAGACAGTTAATATGTGACGAACAAACCCATATGAGTGAGTTCTTTGGATATTATTTATAAACAAAAATAAATACTGGGATAAAGTCAAAAGCTGAATAAAGAATGAACAATTATACAACTGTATTATTTTGATTATTTGCAACTACATCAAAACTTTTAAAATGTTTGTTTATAACTGATTGAACAAATAAATAAATAAAAACATTAAAAAGCTTGTTATTTGCTAATGCCCTCCAATAGATGCAAAATTTATGATTTCCTATAGGTTGAACTCTTTGCTCCATGTTTTTGATTAAGGTGGCTTAAAAAACTATTGACTTATTGGGGGTGTCTTATTAGAGTCTCTGCTCATTAGGTTTCAAAAATGCCAGAAGTGCTCTGAAGCAGCAGATCTGGGACATTGACCTTCCAACCAATTTAAGGTTAGGTTCTAAGCCTATAGTTTGGGGGATTCGTCCAAAAGGATTTGTGCCAGCCTACCTATCATCTATTACAATATAGTGCTGACATTTCATACAGCATTTACCTTAAGCTAGGCCAAACGCAATGTGCTCACCAGTCCTCCTTGGATACTATAAGGGTATCTGTATGACAGCTCATAGAGATGGCTCAATAGCATTTCTGAGCCATCTCCATCTTTGTTGTTCTCTTTTCAAGCACTCTCATCTATTCATCTAGAGCAGGGGTGTCAAACTCCTGACCCATGGGCCAGATGCGTTATGTGCTGGCCATGCCCATGTCTGGTTTAGCAAAGGAGGGAAAGCCCCAATATGTCATGTGACGTCTCCGTGATTACATGAGTTTGACACCCCTGATCTAGAGGAATTTCCAGGCATTTATTCTATTCACTTTACTTGTAGGTAAAGTAAATTTTTACATTTGTTTGAATTTTGTTTATTTTCCTTTATTTTATTCAACTTACTACCATTCTTTTAATGACTGTTCAAAGTTACAATGAAACTGAAAAATGTGACTTACAACCAGTTCTCGCACTTACAACTGTCGCAGCATGCATTTACTATGGCTGCAGCATTCTGGAATCATATGATCACAATTTATAACTTTTCCAGCTGACTGCCAACAAGCAAAGGCAAGGGGGAAGCTGGATTCATTTAATGACCTTGTGACTCACTTAACAACTGCAATGATTTGCTTAACAATTGTGGCAAAAAAGGTTGTAAAATTTAAAATAATTAACAACCAATTTCCTTAGCATAGGAAATCCAAGTCCCAATTGAGGACTACTGAGGGCTACCCTGTACAAGATTGATCTTGCTGGGTTTTTGGTGGTAGCAAGTAAAAGACAGAGTCTCAAGGTTTTTAAAATTTTCTTAATTTTTATGAGCTCTAAATTATGAGATAATTAGCAATAAGGCCTTTAGAAAAAATAGGCAAATAATATGATTTTGGAAATATCTATTGAAAAGTACATGTAAATGTATGTCAGGCCTCCAGCTAAAATATTTTACAAGAATCAAAAGAGAAATCTTTCTTTTCTTAGAAATACTGTTCATTGCATATGCACGTTTCTGTTGATTAGATGCTTGCATGACATCTTTTGGTGGGGGTTCATCCCTATTATTTATATGCATTCCTTAAATGTTTCCCATTGCTAGTATATTTTTTATCTTATGCTTAACTTTTCTTAAGCTTTAATTTGTATTTCTAATAAAAATGAAAATTGGATCTGATTTCATAAATAAATCCATAAACAAACATTTATTTCAGATCTGATGTCAACAAAAGTCCATTATGGTTACCAGAGATAACAACATACTGAATTTAGCTTTGATTAAATAAATCAGCTTTACATTCTATTCTCTTACTTCTAACAATCTTAATCTTTGGTCCATTAATAAAATGTAACACAACCTGATTTCTTTTCATTTTTTCTTTATCTATTCTCCTGAGATTTTTCAAAAGTTTAGCAACCGCCTTGTAAATCCAATATTAAACAATTATCCAGGTCACTATCTTGGTTTATTGTTTGTATATTCCTTTTAATTATTAAGACATCAGATGGTTTCAGGGGTGGGTTTCTACCGGTTCTGTAGAACTAGTAGCTCTGAAGAGCAACAGACATAGAACCTGTTCTATGTCTGCTGATGTTTTTGCCCACCTACCCACCTGGGCTCTTACCTGACCTTTATTTTCTGATTTTTTCAACTTCAGCTGCCATGCGAGGCACAGCTGCAGTTAAAAAAACAGGAAAAAAGGGCTTTTTGAAAGGCTGCTTCTCTGCATGCAGCATGCTGATGATGATTTACAGGCACGTTCCGGCAGTGTGCAGGGAAGCACATTGTAAATCACCGAACCTCGTAAATCACCGAACTGGTAGTTAACCCTGTCGGATCCCACCCCCGGATAGTTTCCTTTATATAACCAGTGTAGTATCTTTTTCCATTTCATTCTTGCCATTCATTTGTGAATTCACTTTCAACTATGTTTGTTGTTACGTAGAACTTGATCCTCTTCCATAGCATCTTTTAGATCAGGGGTGTTAAACTGGATTTCTTTGAGGGCCGTATCAGCATTGTAGTTCTTCTCCACGGGCCAGCGGGTGGAGGGAGGCAGAGAAGGGAGATGGGATGGACATCTTCTGCAGCACCTTGCCAGCCAAAATGGGGCATGGAAGGGCCTCATGTTGTCCCATGGCCCTTTTTTTGATCTGGACATCCTCCTGCACTTTGGCGAAGGGCAGGGCCCTGCAGCCCATTTTCAGCCTCCACGGCCTCCTACAGCACTTTCCTGGCCAAAAAGAGGCTGGGGCGCATGCGTGGCCCATTTTGGCCAACAGAGGCACTGTGGGCTGGTCCTTTGCTATTTTCAGGCTGGCCCCATGGACCAGATCTAAGCATCCCGTGGGGCAATCCAGCCCATGGGCCTTGAGTCTGACACCTGTTTTAGATCTCCCCAAAAAGAAAATGTCTCTTTTGACACTTGAGTTCATTTTTCAAAATATCCTTTAATATGTCCAATGTTAGACTATTTTGCTTCATTCTAGAATTGTAAGTTGAATTTTTCATTTTCTTTCTTTAGCAACTATACAGATACAGCTCCCCAGTAGAGGTGGCTGATGGGATAAGATGACCTCATCCCTCTCCTGTAAGTCTCTTTGTTCTCTTTCAGTTTTAATAGTTTTTTAACCTGTATAGTTTTAATGTTTAATAATTTAATTATTTTTTTTACTGTTTTATAACTTGAAAGCTGTCCAGAGTCACCTTCTAGGGGAGATAGACAGCATAATAAATAAATAAATAAAACATGAAAGCTGTATATAATTATATTAGGAGGCAACTAAAACAAGAATAGAATAATTAAAATTCAAACTTAAAAAGGCAAGAACCCTTTAAATATTTGTGATGTCAGGGTACAAAGATGAATGAGGTAAAGCTTTTGTATTGTAATGGCCTGATATTTTTGCCATTCTCCCTCTCCCACAATGCCACAGTCTTCTGCTTACAAACTAAGGGTATACATAGACCTCAAAGGACATGGCGTAGTTCTTGGAAACTCTTCAAATGTTTTTATAGAATTTGAGTCAGATTGTATTGCTCTAACGATCTTTTCTCTCCTGCACACCAACTTATCTAATAGTCTTTGATCTGCTACCACATTTAGCTGCCATTTGCCTATCTAACAGACACAGCCTATTTAAGCCACACAAGCAGAGGCACACTCAGTATGGCTGCATCCTTGCCTTCCTCAGCCAACTGCTTGGGTAGCTACACTCAATCCTTCAGCATCTCCCTTCTTTTCATATTTCTCTCCCTACTTGTTCATTTGACAAATTACTTAATTTTGATTTCTACTACTACCATTTGGCTTCTGCATATTGAGGAAAGAATGCTTCTCATTTGCTCGGCTGCATTCCTACTGATTTTCTTTAATTATTTATTTTGTTTTACTGATAATACTGCCTTGTTCCCAAATCCCTTAAAATTCAAAAACAACTAACATAATGGAAAATACAGCATACATTTCTCACCCTCTCATATTATTAAGTACTCTTCCATCTTTAGGACTAATGCTTACAGCGAATTAAACCTCTAAAGAAAAAGTATGAATCACATCTTCTCTCATTAACATATTTTAAAGTGAAGGAGAGCAAATTCTGATCAGGAACCAACAACATTAAACAGTAATGTAGGAGTAAAATCACAGGTTTAAAACATATTAGACAATATACATCTCGGTGTAAGTAGATTGCCACTCAGAATATTCTTTATCTTTTCCTTCCTCCTTTCTACGTTTCATTTGTCATTCTGACATTTATGTTGCTCACAATGCTATAGGCCACAATAATATTAATAATCATATTCCTAACATTAATACAAATATGAATTGCAAATAAGGAAAAAATTTTCCACTTTATTTCTAAACAAACAAAATTACTAAAATGGAAATGTCATTTTTTTAAAAAAAATCATGAACATATAAATCTTATAATTCTCATACCTAGCCTAGATTTTTGGAAAAAGTTAATTTAGTAATTTAGGAATGATGGATTTTGTACACATTACAAAATAAACAAGGATCAATGACTTTATCTTCCTAACAAATGAGATCAGATGAATCTAAACCACAGTGTAATCACTGAGCTCTATGGAGTATTGATAGCACATAGAGAGGAGAATCATGAATTAGGGCTGTTGGTTAATTCAAGCTTCTTTATTTCTCCATATTTTTCCAGATTCCCCCAAAATGTACAACAGGAAATGGAGAGAGTAGGGAATGGAGGATTATTCATATATTATTATTCAAATTCAAATTCACAGTAGCTTACTAAGAAAAATTAAAACAAAATAAAACATCAATACAAACAATAAAGCATGGATTATCCAATTCATTCATCAGGTCAGCTGGAAAAAGCCATGTCTGTGGGTTCCGCTCACAGTGCAGTGATTAGGATTAGTCCTGCAATCACTTTTTATAATTAGATGAAGGCATTTGATGAAATTAGTGTTAATAATTCGTGTTATCCCTGGTATAACAGGCTTGTTCCTGTTCTTGCAAGAGTATGATATGACATTTATTTTCTTTGATCTTAAAATGAGGTCAGTATAATTTAAATTTTTTTTTGCATAATAGATTAGGACAATGTAGAAAATGTTTAATAGAGATTGTCCACTATTTTTGTCCTATCAGAAATGCAAATCAGAAATTGGAACATTAACTCACGTATAATATTCTAAACTTGTCCTGGGATTATCCATTTCGAGGAGAAATCCATAGGATTATTAACTTAATTATAGACCATGTTGCATGTAAAAATGTTAATATGTTTATCTTGATTGCATGTTAGGGCTTGGAATCTATAAAACAAAGCAAGAATATGTGTGTATGGTGTGTTTGTACTGAACATTGGAATAATAAATATATATTTCATCTGTGGTAATGAACTGTTGATATATATTACTTGTCAACATTTGAATTAAGTTATTCATTTTAGAAAAGGGATAAGAAGGCAGATTTTTAAGTTATTTCAAGATGTTTAGATTTTTTTCTTCTTCTTCATCATATAAAGGAGAATATTTGTAGATCAGGGTTGATATGAGGGGTCATTGGTGGTCTCTGAGCTTGCTTGTTTTCTTGCAGACATTTCATTACCCAAACTAGGTAACATCATCAAGTGCTAGAGAGCACTAACCACTCCTCATGATATAATTTTTCAGGTCTTGTTTTTCCCTAAGAACAGCCTACAATCAAAAAATTGGCTGGTAAGAATAGCATATACCGATGAATCTCAGTACATATAGAATACCAAAAATAACCATTTCAGGAGTGGCATATTTTTCCTTTGTTGAGAACCTATTCATTCCAGACTCTTTTTATTTGTCTCTTATTCAGGCTTCCGCATTTTTCATCTCCTTTATCTCAGACAATATATCTTTCTCCATTACTTGTTCTATTTCTTTCCATATCTCAGTTTTCCTCTTTTCAGTCACAATCCAGTTTATCATCTGTCATCTCCCCAAATATTGGGTCCATTTTCAAAAGAATTCATACAAAGTTATGAAGTCAACTAAACTAATATCCATCCTCGCTGAATGATTCTGGTGTTTTTCTTTGTAATTTTGGTCAGTGCTGTAAAAACAACTTTGCCAACATCAGAACACTGTGCAATGTAGACTGCATTAGTTAATACTAAATTGGGGTGTTTTTTTTGTTTCAGATAATACCACAGAGTATTCATAACATGAAAATGAATGCTTATATATCTTAGGGAAACCCACATTTAAATCCTTAGCTGTACATAACAAACAAGCAGTGTTACTCAAAAGTTATTGTTTAAGATTAAATATCACTTTGCTCTTATTGGTAAAATTTGTTATGGATGGCCTCTCTAGAAGACTCCTATGCAGCAACCTATACGAGGAAAACAGGAAAATAGTAAAAAGCAGTCTCTTTATTTTATAAAGGGCCCAAAATAAACCAAAGAATTATATTTTGAAACTTAAGTAACTCCTATGAACAATCATAGTTTACCTCACTGATGGGCTGCCTGTGGGAAGTCAACTCCAACTCTTGAGGTCTTGTCATCTTGTCAATGTCCAGGGAGTCCATACTGGATGCTGCAGATGTGATACTAGATCGGGAGAAATTACTGACAGAATGGACTTCAGCATCACTCACAGTTCCAGCTGATGCTGTCCTCCTATGCTGAATAGCAACTACAGGCTTACTATCTTCAATTATAGATTGCTGAGCTGCTTCATCCATACTTAGAGACGCTTTCTCTAACTGTGCAGTAATGTCATCCAGAGAGAAGACAGCATGTGAAGGCTTTGTTACTTGACTCGATGAAGATAATCCTTTCATACTACCATGCTTGGAAGGAAGTCGGTTACCACTTGATGGTTTCTGGGTCATTTTCCCTTCAATGGGAAAACATTTCATTGATACGCTGTTGGCGGACTGTGATCCAATGCTACTGAGCTCCTGCTCTATGGAACAAAGATCTGCCATAAGAGCATCAAGATCTACAGTCTCACCTTGATTCAAGGCTTCTGCAGTGAATGACAAGAACATAAACAGTATTCCAATTTCAATTATCAGGTTCCACTATATCAAAGTTATTTTAGTTTAATGTTAGATTTACTTGATTTAGTTGGGCCATGCAAATCCATCAAAAAGAGGTTCTTTGGATTTTACCCCCTCAAATTAAAACAGCTATTTCTTTTTCTAGATTCATGGATCAGGTTCAGAAGTTGTTCACAAGTGTCTCTGCAGGCATCTGTATGCTCAGCCACTTTGTTTTGCTGGGGAAAAAAGATGAAGTAGCTGTGCACTCACATGCAGGCAGAAATAGTAGCAGTTTGGGAAGATATGTGACTGCCTTAACAATGTTATTGATCAGCTTATGGAAATAATTGTCAGACTTTCTGTTTTTACTGCATGGGCGGCTTTTGCACATAATGTTAAGAAAAAAATTACTTTAACCATAGTCTGATAAACAAGTTAATGCTATTTTTGTAGATGAACAAAGAAATATGAATTCCTCATGTCCCAATTTATTTTCTCCACTTTCCAGAGAAAATGGACAGAGAACAAATTAATTAATTATTCTGGATTCAAATATAAATCAAACCATATTTAGAGCAAGTCAAAATTCATGCGCTAATAAACAATACTTATGGACAATAATTTACTGACAAGAATAAACAATAAATTTTTTTATGGGCTGCATTCATATATCACGCTGAACCAAAACCAAATCAATCACATTATGGCTTAGCATTATGTGTAAGTCAAACTAATCATTTATCTGATGTGGGTTTAAATTATTATTGCTCCATGAAATTTTATCAAAATTTCAAAAGGAAAACTTCATTTAGAAAAACACTGTATACTTATAGATGAAGTAATAGGTTTCAACAGGATTGTTTGTTTGTTTTGCACTCAAGTATATAACTTTATTTTTTCCCCTAGTTGAAATAAATTATTAATCTTACCATTCAGGTTGTACATGGAAAAGCGATAAGAGAAGTTGGCAATATTAGCATCCTGCCGAAGAGGGGATTTTTTTACTGGTTCCATAGGCTTGTCTGTATCCAAACTCTAAATAAATGAATTTGAGAAAAATAATTAAGATTTACAAATGAACATAAGGAAATAATTACACCTCAATAGATATTTTTTTCTTTAAAAATTGTATTTACAAAATGTTTAATGACTACCAATAATTAATCTATGTCAAAATAAAATATTTTTATGAATCTCTATATAGGAAAGAAAAAATGTATCCAGTTATCTATGATATAGGGCCATAGTTACTACTGAATAGTATCAGGAACTGTCTTGATCAAGCAAAGTTGGGAAGTATTGGTGGTAACCCTAAACACTGAAATGAGCATTGGAGCTAGGATGGGGGTCCACAGACAGGATAGGAGGAAAAGGAGGGAGTGTGAAGAGTTGGTTAAATGGCCAGGCCAGATACTGCCCAAATGGTTGGAAGTGTATTCATTGGAGAAAAGGCAATAGGGAATTTGTTGTCTGGCTCTCTTCTGCCTTGTTGCCTAGTGATGGGGGATTATTGGAGAATCAGGAATTATATAATAAACCAGAAATCTAAACTCTGACATAATGTTAAGCATACCAAAGGGCTAGGGTTTTTTTTAGCTGGTAAGCTGCTTCCAAATGATTGGAGGACAATGTAAGAGCAATCAAATATTCTGTGTAAAATACTGCTTGTAAATTATAATCTCTGTTGCTGATATAACCTACCAACAGCATTACCCTAAATCAATCTGCTAGTGTATTACAGCAGTCACATTATCTGGAACTAAGGAATGTTTTACTATACACACACTCTGAGAATGCAAGTTATAGAAAGCTGTTATAGCAAGTAAGAGTGATCTCTTTTACAGTTTGCATCTCATAGAATTATAAGCAAACTTTAACCTGTGTGAGTTTATCTAACTCTCCAAGCCAAGCTCCAAACATTTTATCCAGATCCTGATCTTCTTTATCACTATCTTCTTCTGCACCATGATCAAGTTCTTCATCTGAGAACTGCTCCATCTAAAAGAGAAGTTTTAGAAATGTAAAGGCTTTAGTTGTTGTCTACCAGATCATTTGTTCCCATCAACATTAGCAAGACTGGATAATAGTGGAATTGAAATATGAAGGTCCCAGGATACGTGTTCCAGGATCTGAGTCGGTCCACCACGAGTGAAATTTCACTGAGTTGAAATATCTTAGGAGTTGTTCTATCCATCCCTGATTTTTGCTCCTGACAAACTGAACATTCAATGAGCCAATAGGTCTAGCTGACATATATTTCAGTTTTTCATAGCAGCAAGCCAAAACTATAATTTCTCTTTTCTTTGTAATCCTATTTGGCATAGTTGCATGCTCTCTACTCTTTAGGGAACTACCATTCTATTTCCCATTCTTCCATAATCTCTTTTTCTTCTCTGAATGCTTAAAGCATGTTTCATCTTTAACAGACTAAAAACTTTCCAAATTCCAGTATGCAGAATATCTTCCTGAAAGGTCAAAAGGGACCAAGAAGGGTACACGCTCCCATCCATTTCCCAACAAAGTTTATCCAACTAGAGCAATCAATGGTGACTCAATCCCACATCCAGCTCAGAAATTAGATTGTAAGGGATCTGGATAATCCACTTCCTCTAAGCTGTTTTTTAGATAAATCGCTATGTTAGTTCAAGTCTTCTTTTGTGATAGTTGGGACACCAGTACCAATTCCTACTTTCCTGTAATATTCTTTCCAATACAACTTTTCAGATGCATACAACAATTAACACAGAGGTTTGCAATTTCCTCTCTTGTTCTCTTTAATGCTAAATATCTTTTTCTTTACCTGCTTAAACTGCCATTTCATTAAAAAGTAGCCTCCTCAACTCGCAAAATGTCGTTGTGCCTTACTGTTTCCTTGTTATTTTCGGACTAACTTGGCTGATTTATTTGCTTAACTAAAGTCAATATTCATGAAATAGGAACTTAGTAAGTAATCTTACTTGGTTAACAGACTCCCTACACTATACAAAATGAATTAGAACAAGATTCGGGTACAGAGTTCACCTACATCAACTTTTAAAATTTTATGTAATAGCTAAGCTTGTTTTGATTTCTATAGATATTTAAATAAATACATTTTGCTTTTAAAAGATTAAACTAGCATGGATTCCTTTCCATATTCAGAGAAATATTTCTTGCTGTGTATGTTTAGTATTAAAAGAAAATGTGAAACTGGAATTTAAGCTATCAGTGGAACATTGCTACTCATTGTCAAGCAAATGACATATAAGCTTGAAGAAAACCTTTATGTCATTTTAGTTTGGTTGTTGTTCTAGATTTCTTAGCCACAGATTCCAAGTGTCTGTTATTCTAATAATATGCTGAATGTTGTTTTATATTATTTTAATTGTTTGCCTTAAAATTTGCCTTGACTCCTGGCAACTGGTCTGGACAAGTTCATGCAGTTTTCTTGGCAAATTTTTCGGAAGTAGATTGCTACTGACTTTTTCCTAGGTCTGTAAGTAAGGGAGTGGCCAAAAGTGACCCAGCTGGTGACTTCGTGCCTAAGGCAGGAAGCCATGGTCTTCCTGGTACCAGTCTTAATCACCAAATTAAACTGGGTCTCTGCTGGCATTAATATATATGAATTGATGCTTTTCCAAGGACAACATCCAACTATACATTAATTAAAAAAATAAGCCACAAGAGCTGTTCCTTACAGAAATATATCAGCAGTATTATTTCTGGTGTACAACAAAAAATTCTCAGGCAAGATACATATTTAAGGAAGCACTTTGCTTTGTTTCAAATAGAAGACAGGTATATTTTCTTGTCAGAACCTTATAATTATTGCCTTAAGGATTACATGTTTAAAATCAAATGAATAGTTTTTCCTCAATAATTTATGTTAGGTTAATGAAGGGGAAGAATGGAAAGCACTTAAAATTCAGGCAATAACCAAGTTAACAATGACAAAGCAGCTTAATATAACTAGTCAAAGATGTCACTATCCTAGATTTCTTCAACAGAAAGATATGTAAATAAAACCTTTCTTTTGGGTTTTTAATGTATGTAAACAGGTTTAAAATCTGAAGAAGAAATGTATGTTGCCAATACTGACTGCTGAAAAAATAATATCTGGCCATGTCCATAATCTGTTTCTCTAAAGGTCAGAGGATTTACAATTATATTTATTTAGGGGAAAGCATACATTTAATTTTGGTTACAAATTATGAAAGCTTTTAGCAGGCCTAAACAGTTTTTTATTTGTTTCCCCCAAATCGTATCTTATATTAAAAGGAGTCATCAACTGCCTTGAAATTGGGGGTGGGGGATGGTGGACAGCAGAGACCCTATTCTCCTTATCCCACCACTGTACTTAGGCCTGTAAAAACTTCACCAAGCTGTCAACCTAACACGGATATTATGTAAAGCAGGGGTGTCAAACTGGCATCCCGTGGGCCAGATGATTCATGTGCAGGCCACACCCACTCCAACTCTATGAAGGGGAAAAACACCATGAAACATCATGTGATGGCAAAGTGACCCTGCAAGTTTGACACCCGTGATGTAAAGGAAAAAGAAACAAACTCCAGTCTAATTGATTATAAGAAAACTGAACAAACTCCAGTCTAATTGATTATAAGAAAACTGAGGCTTGAATCCTACTGCCTTCCCTTGAAAACTACTAAAAGCATGCTTGTATTTGTTTCCAATCCATCGTCAGTGGATAAATAAATAAAAAGGGAAACAAAAGAGAAGGGAAAGGAGAAAGATTGAAGTAGGAAAGGGATTATATATGTAAATGACAGGTATTTCATTTGTTTGTTTCCTAATGTTAATTAATACTTTATTACTGATAATTTATTGTCTTTATTTAGATAAAGTTAAAAATCTAATATCTATTTAACAAGCAACATAATCATTTACCTATTGTGTTAATATTCTGGGGGGAAAATTACCATACAGAAGTCAAGAGCAATGTACAAAGGGGTGGAGGTGTCAAATTTGCGCCATAGATGCTTTTGCCCTCTTTGTTCTTGCTTTAAGGCACTGCATGCAAGCACACCTGCTCATTGGTATCAGCATTTATGGAAGAGCGAGCAAAATGGGCAGGAGGGCAGCCCTATCCCTCAATGGGTGTAGAATATAGGTAGCACTCAACTTATGATCACAATTGACCCCAAAATTTCCACTGCTAAGCAAGCCAGTTAAGTGAATTTGTCTCATTGTACAACCTTTCTTGCTCCCATTGTGAACCACTGCAGTTGCTAAACTTAGTAGCATGGCTGTTAAATGAATCTGGCTTCCCCATTGACTTTGCTTGTCAAAAGGTCACAAAAGGTGATCACCAGGACACTGCAACCATCATTAATAGAAGTCAGTTTCTAAGCATCTGAATTTTGATTAAGTGATCATGGAGATGCTACAGCAGTCATAAGCGTGAAGAATGGTTGTAAGTCATTTTTTCAGTTCTGTTGTAACGTTGAATGGTCACTAAATAAGCTGTTGTAATTCCAGGACTACATTTAACTAAATGTGAATAGTAGCGTTTATGAATTTGTTTTGAGCAAATGGTGTATATATTTTGCCTTTAAAAGATAGTAAATGCCAGTATCCAATGCCAGTCTAGATTAACATTCACAATAATCCCTGCAGCAAATCCAATATTTCATATTGTAAAAAGTAGTTTTTTGTCTTTTGCTTTGAGAAGAAAACAAAGTTACCACTCCTGGCAAAATGCTTTGAATAAAACTTGGAAAAGCAACTAATTGTCTCCATTTCCTCTCTATTGGACTCCAGTTGAGTGCCAATGTCACTCCAATATATTAGGAGTGAAGGAATAGCTAACTTTCAATACTTACTATGAGAACTCCTCAGGGGGAAAAATGGTTAAGGTCAACTCTTTTTGCAGTTGTCCTGCTCTGGTAAGTTTGGGAACTGAGGTGAGAATATGGGCAGGGATATGGAGCAGGAGATGGAAATGGAATTCAAATGAATTAACTTGCTGTTTAGGACTCAAACCATTGTTACCAGGTTTTGCTGAACAATGCATTTATCTTCTCCCATCATCAGTCCTCCATTTACTTCACATTTTTCTGGTGGCCTGGCAAAACTAAATTCTGGACCTGAGGTGCAAATACTCTAGGGACATTACTCCTGGGAAATAAAGACAGTAGCAGTTCAGTTCAATCTGACTGCTGTCTGTCTATTAAGCACTACAGCCTGGATGTTAAACAGAAATAAAACCAGACACTCCGCCCATAATCTTGCTATCTGAAGACACAACATGCTCGGGGAAATGAAACTGAAATTACCAGATGCCAGTCTACAGAATGCAAATATTATTCGGTCTCAGAAGGTTACATATGAGTGCAAAATTATTAATGAATTGACTACCTTTTATATTTATGAAAGGAAAACCTTTAAAAGAAAAGCTCACTTATGAAAACAACACTGTAGCATTTGGATGCTGCTATTTTTAGGTTTACTTTTAACATTTTATTTTCTTTTTATTTTTTCCTAAAAGCTGTTCAGCAAGTTAGAAAACTGAAATAGTGAAAGCTAGATTATCCACATAAAAGTAGTGTAGGCATTTATGTGAGAGCATTGATCATGCTGAAATTAAAAAAAAAAAATCCAAATAGCAGGGTTATTTAACAGCTACTCAAAGATGGCTTTATTTAGAAAAACAATGCTTTGTGCTACCAGAATTTCAAGGATCTTCCCCAAACTATTAGAAGAGGCCTTCTGACAGACTGAAAGAACAGCCTAGAATAGGAGGGACTGAGAGGTCAATTCACTAAACTCCTGTTTGACTTGGGATCCAAGTCACAGAATTGCTTAATCAGAATAATTAAAACTCTGACCCTAACCCTTCTTACAAATAATCCTCCACTTTAAATACAACTTTCATACTCAAAGTGTATTATACAAACTAAAATAGAAAATATGCTTTTAGAATTATATATTAGTCTAAAAATAACAGTCACGAAGTTTCTGGGTTTTTCCTTTTTCTAATTCAAGCTTCAAATTTGTCTATACAGCTTTACATTTGGTCCAACTTAACTTCAGGGGCTGTCGCTCTGAATACTGACATCCAAAACACCATCTGCCAAATAAAACTCTGCTTGCCAAATAAAATGGACTATGCTAGATTTGCAAGTTTCTATCCAAAGGTTGGAACCACAGAATTTTAAAAGTGGAACAAAAATTATTACAGATTGCTTATGTTCGTCTTGTCTTAAACATCTAATATTATAGGACATTAATATTGTATTCATATTTGTTTATAAAAATTTGTAAAAATATTGTACAAGAACCAAACATTTCAAAGAATTGTTATTTTGCACAGCTAAATTTAAAATAAAGGTTAAGTTGGCATAATCAGGTTAAATTGAGGTTAAATTAAGACCAACTGTCTAGAAAAGTCTTTATATAAAATTTTAAGAGCATATTTTAACAGGTAAAAAGTATTCTTAATATCATTGAAGGCATTCTTATTGCCCATCATGATCATGAAGAAGCAGTGACTATTTCTTTCTTCCAACCACGAATTAATACAAGAACAATCCTAATACAGATGCTATCTGGTATGGTCCTGATACTTACTATTTGGCCTAAAAACAGTGCGCAAGGACTTGGAAATCATACAATCCACAGCCTAAGAAAAAAACAAAGCAAATACAGTGAAGCCCAAATTCAGCAGCTCAAAGGGTTGGGTGATTGTTACTTCCAAACTGCATCATTCACAGTGATTTGCATAATTTGTGTGATGACATCATTAAACGAATGACATATAGTAACCTGATGGAAACGACAATGTAAATTTATTGCCTCAACTTGACTACTTCAAGTACAACCAACTTTTCCTTTATTTCTATTTCCAGACAGAAAATTTGTCTGTTTTATCTGAAGTCTACTGAATGGAGTTCGTTAAATCCAGCTTTCAGTCCACATTATCTGTACATTCTGTAATAAAATAGTGATTGCCACACCAGGGAAAGGCACCTTTTGTTCAATTGTTGGAATTGTGTCATGCCTGTTTATATGAATGTATTTTAAAAATTATTTTGGAATACAAAGGATGATTAGGGTCTCACATCAAACCACTTTTTAAAAAGAGATATTGAGTTTGGCTCTCAAATTCTCTCTCCTCCCATTTACCATTTAGGCAAGTGATACAGGCAGTTTTCGACTTACGACACACAATTGAACCCAATTTTTTTGGTTGCTAAGTGAGACATTTGTTAAGTGAATTTTGCTTCATTTTGTGACTTTTCTTGCTACAGTTGTTAAGTGAACCACTTCAGTTGCTAAATTAGTAACATGGTTGTTAAGTGAATTTGGTTTTCTCCTTAGAGCTGCTCGGATCATCCAGAGAGTGGGAGGTGCTTCAGTCTGCGTCGTTGTAGGCTGAGCTTAATTACTGAGAAACACTTCGCCCCTCATCACATGGCTCCCTTGTGGCGTTCCCAAGTTTATGCTCAGCCTTCGTGAGAATAGGCTGTGTTATTTCCTACTCCTTGGCCGATTCAAGACTTTTCCCTTTATCAGGTTTGCCTTATTATTATCAGTTCCTTCCTTAGCCTCTGTGCATTTGCTCCCGTCTGGAGCAAGGGGAGCGCGTTCCTCGCCCCCAAGGGGGGAAAAAGAGCGGGCAGTTTTAACAGCGCTCCTGCGCTAACCCCCCCACCCTCGATTCGGTTTCTTCCTGCCGCTTCTCTACACCGCCCTCATTGCGGCTTGATCTGATTGTGCTGTTGAAGCGTGGCTGGTTTTCCCCCCACCGCGAACACCGATTGCCCCAGGAAGTGGCGAATTTCCCCTGGCTGCCTCTCCCGGCCTCTAAACTCGCCGGAAGGGTCTAGTTCCGCTCTGAGTGACCCGATAAGTAAATTCGCGGGCGGCCGCCATTTGGGGCGCTGCTGCGTGCTCGGGCGCCATTTTCCCGGCTTCACTGCGGCTGCGAAGGGGCTAGCTCTATTCACAGGCCTCCCAGCCTGTAGAGCTGTTACTGTGACTTTCATTAAAATTCCCAAACTTGTTGGCTTTCCGCAGCAGTGCTCAGGGCGAGGATTAGCAGCCTATCCCTCCCAGTTGTTGTCTGGGAGCTCTAGCTGCTAGAGGCCTTATTTCCAGTCTCAGGCGTTCATTTGATCAATTGGATACTAATAATAACAATCTCCTGGGTTACTCCCTCCTGGGAGCTCTGAACCTAGGTCACTATTTAGATATTTTGATATATAAAAAAAATTATTAATAATAAAAATAAATAAATAAATATTGGTATATATATACCAATAGTAATATTAATAATAATAATAGGATTATACATTTATTTATACGCAGATACTTATGTATATTAATAATAATAATAACAATAATAATATTATAGATTATATTCATCTAAATTCCAAAAGGGGGTGCAGGCCAGCTAAAAGGACACCCGACCTTTGTTGTAGGTCGAACCCTTGGTGAGCCAACCGCCTTTAGAATCTTATATACAACCCTTACTTCTAAAATGGCAGATGACAATTCCGCTAAAGGCCCTTCTTTGAAGGCCAGATCTAAGTCCTACCACTTGCGCAGACAGGCTAAGGAAACTTCTAAGGAAACTTCCAAGGCCTCTCAGAGAGACGCCTTAAGATGCCATAAGGCATTGGAGAAAGAATTCGACAGGTGATCCAGGGCGTCACAACCGGTGCCTCCAGCCCTCCATTCCTTCTACCTCTAGACACCCCCCCCTTCTCCAGATTGCTCTTCCCTCTCCAGGCACAGCTCATTCCAGGGGCATCAGGTCCCCGGACCAATGACCAGACGGACACCCGAAGCGACATTCACGCCCATGGCCGCTGGTCTGGGCCAGGAGGAGCCCGCCACAGTCGAGATCCCTGAACAAATGAGGGCATGGATGGAACGGGCTATCCACCAGGGGATTGCAGAAGGTCTCCAACAGATGTCCAGGTCCGGTCCCCTCCCGATGGTGCTCAAACACGAGTTGCTATCACTCAGGTCCTTGCTTAGATCGGACCCTCCCCACAGTTAGGTACCTGTACAGAGGGGCAGCCCTCTCCCAGAAGGGGAACTGGAGGAGGCTATAGAGAGTCTGGAAAAATTCAGGGAGGAGGAAGAATTTGAATGGGGGTCTACACATCACGGGGAGCCCCTATCGGAGATTGACCCTATGGAAGGGGAGATGTCCGAGGACAAGGGTCTCTCCCCCGATCAACCCACCTTTGTGGGTTCGTTCAAGCCACACATGTTTAAATCGCTCCTCTTTAAGGCCAAAAACATCTCTGGCCTGTCCATACAGTCTCCCTCTGCGCTCCCTTCCCCGGCGGAGGGACAAGAGGACGCCATTTTCAGGCAGCCCGTTGTGGAAGCGGAGGTTATTCCGGCTCCACCCATCTTTCACGACCTAGTCTCAAACCAGTTGGACTCCACAGGGGCCCCTCCTGCCCCATCCAGCCAGGACAAGAGGTTCTTTAACCTCGACTCAAGCTTCTGCAACCTGCTTAATACTCTCGAGGTCGATGAGCCCATCGTTGGCTTAGCATCCTCCTCCTCCCCAGTGATCCTCTGGAAGCCCTGAAACCCAAGGACAAGGGGTCTGAACTAGCCTTACGTCAGGCTCACCAAGCCGATGCTTGGGCCATTAGATCGGCTACGGCCGCCTCCTTCTTCACCAGGTCTTTGATCCGGTGGCTCCGCCAACTAAAACAGCATGTCCTCCTTCTAATACAAGGGCGCATCAGGACATCGCCAAACTGATGGCCGCGGCAGAATTCTCGGCCAACGCCACCTACCACGCGGTTAAGTTCTCCACCCGAGCAATAACCTCTCATGTTACAGCCTGCCGCCTGCTCTGGCTCAAACACTGGCAGGCGGATGTAAAAAACAAAGTTAAGCTGACCACTGCCCCCATCAAGGGGGACAAACTATTCGGCACGGCTCTGGAGCCCCTGCTAGCCGAGACCCGAAGCAAGAAAAAGTTTCTTCCTTCTCTTTTCCGGAGGTCAGAGCCAAGAGTCCCTCAGCCATTTTGGAGAGGTTTCTCCTGACCTTTCTATCAGTCTCCCTTCCCGCCCAGGTACCCGAGACCCCCCTCCTTCCGACCATTCTAACCCCAGGACTCAGCCAACCAGGGCAACAGGAACAGGAGGGGTGGCAGCTACAAGCATCCCTTCAGAGGTTCAGGGGGGAAGCCCTTCCGGCACCCCAGATAGATCCCATCCCTCCCTTCCCATCGGCGGACGTCTCAGGCATTTCGCCGACCGATGGGATTCCTCTACTTTTGATGCCTGGGTCCGGGACACCATCAGATTCAGTCTCGCTCTGGAATTTCAGCACGCTCCCCCTGACTTTTTCATGGCATCCCCTCCCCTCGAGGGATCCCACCAAATGCAGCTTGATGGATTCCGCTATCCATCATCTCCTCAACATACAGGCTATCCAACCCGTCCCACCCTCCCAACGAGGGCAAAGTTTTTACTCCCACCTTTTTGTGGTTCCCAAATCCTCAGGTGGATGGAGGGCAATTCTAGACCTAAAATGCCTTAACCGTTACCTGATCCACTGCAGGTTTAAGATGCACACCTTACAGTCCATTCTACTGGGCATGAGGCAGGGGGACTGGCTCTCTTCTATAGACCTTTCAGAAGCTTATCTACACATACCAATCCGGCCCTCCCATTCCAAATTCCTCAGGTTCTGCTACAACCACTGCCACTTCCAATATGTGGCCCTTCCCTTTGGGTTGGCTTCTTCCCCAAGAACCTTCACTAAGGTCCTCGCAGCTCTAGCGGCTCACCTCAGGAGCCTCCTGGTGCATCTCTACTGCTACCTGGATGACATTCTCATCCTGTCTCACTCCAGACTCCAAGCAGAGAAGGACACCAGAGCTATTCTCTCTGCCCTCCAAGACCATGGGTTCCTAGTAAACTGGCAAAAGAGCCAATTGTTACCATCTACCCGGATAACCCACTTGGGATCCGTCATTGACTCAGTTCAAGGAAAGGTCTTCCTTTCCTTGGAAAGATTCCTTAGCATCCAGGAAACCATCAAACATATTAGACGATCAAAAAGGGTAACACTCTTAGAATTGTCTAAATTACTAGGTAAAATGGTCTCGTGCATTTCCATTGTTCCCTGGGCCCGTTTACACACCAGATCCCTACAGTGGTTCCTGCTCCCGTTCCAAAGATCTGGCAGAAGCAATTCAAAGGCCACGGTCAAGGTACCTCCAAGGGTCCTCACGTCTCTCCTCTGGTGGACCAATCCCGCCATCAACAAGGGCCATTGCTTCAAGGAGCCCCAACGCCTCACCCTCACCACAGACGCCAGCCTGTCCGGATGGGGCACTCACATCCACTCGCTCACGACCCAGGGCAAATGGTTGCAGGCAGAACGGGCATGCAGTATAAACTGGTTGGAACTCCACGCCATCTACCTGGCCCTGCGCAACTTCCTCCCTCAGGTACGCGGCCGGCATATCCTTATACTCACGGACATCACCACCAAGGCTCACGTCAACCGCCAAGGGGGTACCCAGTCCATACAGTTGATGAGAGAGGCCGAGCACCTCTGCCGTTGGGCAGAGCGCAATCTCCTCTCCCTCAAAGCCGAGCATATCTCAGGGGCTTCAAACACCCAAGCAGACTGGTTGAGCAGGGCCAAGGTGGACCAGTCCTAGTGGTGCATCCACCCGTCTCTGTTCAAGGAGGTCTCCCAACAGTGGACCTCTTCGCATCCCCCCTCAACCCACAACTCCCAAGGTTTTTCTCAAGGTACCCTTTCCCACGGGGCCAAGAATTACAACACCCTCCATTGCCCCTGGCCCCCAGGGCTTCTATATGCATTCCCTCCATTAGCCCTAATCCCCAGAGTCATCCAGAAGCTCATTTACGAGAAGGCAGAACTGCTTCTGGTGGCCCCCTACTGGCCCAGATGCCCATGGTTTGCAGACCTCCGCAACTTATCGGTGGCCCCTCTCTGGAAAATCCCCCTGAACAGGATCTCCCTTTCTCAGGGGCCCCTCCAGCATCCGGATCCTCAATGGCTCCAGTTAGCCCTTTGGAGGTTGAGCGGGAACGTCTAAGAAAGGAGAAGCTCTCTTACCAGGTTATTGATACCATTTTAGCTGCCAGGCGGCCCTCAACTACCCGAATATACAATGCCACTTGGAATAGTTTCTGCAAGTGGTGCCATAATTTCCAGGTCAACCCGCTTTCGCCCTCCATCGCTCAAGTTTTGGACTACCTCCAAGAAGGTCTGAGGAAAGGACTTTCCCCTAAAACCTTGAGGCGTCAGGTCACAGCCCTCTCAACTGTCATTGCTTGTGACAACCTGGGTTCCCTTTCCCACCACCCTCATATTAGGGCATTCCTCAGAGGAGCCACTAACTTGTGCCCCTCAACCGTTCACCGATATCCTACCTGGGACCTCAATAAGGTCCTTGTGTCCCTTACTAAACACCCCTTTGAGCCTCTCAGGGAATCTGCCCTCCAGTTTTTAACATTCAAGGTCATGTTCCTGGTGGCCATTACTTCGGCTTGCCGAATATCGGAAATCGCAGCCTTGTCGGTGAGGAAGGACCTTTGCATCTTCCATGCTGACCAGGTGGTCTTCCGGCTGGACCCTACCTTCTTGCCCAAGGTAAACTCAGCCTTCCACAGGGCACAGGAACTCACACTACCAAACTTCTGCCCCAATCCCTCGCGGGAGAGGGAGAAGCTTTGGCACATCTTGGACGTGAGATGTGCCCTCCGCATTTACATTAAGCGCACCCAGCCCTTTAGGAGGTCCGAATCCCTATTCCTTTCCTTTCAGCCCAAAACATTGGGCCACAAAGTGTCCCCCTCAACCTTCAGCTGCTGGATCAGAGCTACTATTTCCAAAGCCTATTTGTCTCAGGCTCTGCCGGTACCCAGCAGAATAACAGCACATTCCACCAGAAGTGCAGCTACCTCGGCAGCTTGGGCCACCCAAGCTCCAATCACTGATATTTGCCGGGCGGCCACCTGGGCCTCCCCATCTCCTTTCATTAGGCATTATAAGATCGACATATTTGCCTTGGCAGAGGCTTCGTTTGGCAAACGAGTCCTTCAGCGAGTCCTCAAGGACCCGCGGAGGCCTCCACACCAGACGGAGTCCCTCCCGTAGGACAGCCAAGCTTTGGTATGTCCCACTCTCTGGATGATCCGAGCAGCTCTAAGGAGAATGGGTGTTGGTTCTTACCTGACACGCCATTTCTCTTTGAACTGCGAGGATCATCCAGCCCCACCCTTTTTATTTTACCATCTGGTGGGGTCTTGTTTCGGCCAATGAACCCTTATGTCTAGTAAGATGAGAGTACGACGTTCTCTTCACTCTCGACTTTGCATAAACTGGGGAACACCACAAGGGAGCCACATGATAAGGGGCAGAGCGTTCCTCAATAATTAAGCTCAGCCTACAACGACACAGACTGAAGCACCTCCCACTCTCTGGATGATCCTCGCAGCTCGAAGAGAAATGGCGTGTCAGATAAGAACCAACGCCATTCCCATCAACTTTGCTTGTCAGAAGGTCACAAAAGGTGATCACATGAACCTGGGACACGACAACAATCATAAATATGAGCCAGTTCCCAAGGGTCTGAATTTTGATATAACCATGGGGATGCTGCAAAAGTCATAAGTGTGAAAAATAGTCATAAGTCACTTTTTTCAGTGCCTTGTAACTTTGAATGGTCATTAAATGAACTGTTAAGTCTACCTGCATTAGTACCTTATAGTGGATAGCAAAATATACAGGTGATTCTACTGGTGTTGCATTCATTCCTGTGTCAGCTCTGGAATTCATCGCTGCCACAGAGTTGAAAATGTGGGAAGGGGGTGATGTAATTGAATAGCTTTTAGTAGAAAAAATATATGAGTTTGAAAGTTCAAGGTTACAGAGTGTGGCTAGCAAGTAATTGTAGCTGCAGAATAATTGGTTCACGTGATTAATGAGGTGTAGAAAAGTGGGTGTGTGTCGGTGGAATTTTGTGGGAGGTCTGGCAAGCACCTCAGTTCCGAAATTCCACAGATGTTACCAGTATTTGTTTCTAATAAAGCACTTAGAGATTATACCTGTCTCGGAGTTACTGATTTGCAACGGACAATTTCTGGATGCCTGACACCCTGGCTATAAGCAAAATGTCAGTTCTTGCTTAGGGTTTATCTATACAGCCACCATTCACAGTCACAACAATGATGAAAAAATAATATAAGTAGTTCTCATATTTACAACCTCTGAAGGTCTGTAAAGCAAAGGAAAGCTGAATTAAGATTATAAACATAGTTGCAGTTTCATTTAGCAACTGCTTTGCTTAATGATTGTCATCCCAATTGTAGCCAAACGAGGATCTCTTATAGTCACAATTACCCTTGTCTAAGATATAAGCAGGTTTATTCTTGACTTTTTAAAAATGTTCTTGGCCCTGATGCATTCAACTGTCATGGGGAGAAGTATTTAGGTCAACCTGAGAAGAACAGAGGATCCTGAAGCTAGGCATAATTGTTCCCAAAAATAGCTTATTGTTATTCTTGCAAGCCATTTGGGGGACAAATTAAATTGGATGCAATGACTATTAGATGTATCTAAGTTTATAGGGTTTCAGAATATTAGGCTGGTGGCAAATATGTTCTTCTCGAGTTGTTGAGGACAAAGTGGTAAATGGGACCCAGATTTTTTAATGGTAGTGATTGTCTGAGACCAACTGAAATAGGGGTCAATCTGGAGTTGTGCACAACAGCTCTGACCTAGATGGTCTCATCAAAATGGGAGTGATCCTTCTGAAGGGCTAAGTTGTTTTCAATACCACACAACTTAACAATCTTATGGAGAAGTTAAGAATGAATGGGAATTGTCAGAAGTAATATTGTTATCAGCCTTTTGTGTTCAAGCATAGTGCCACTGAACTAAACCCTACATTTTAATGCCCTCTGCTCCCCTTGCTACTCAATGTATGTAGCAAATGTGGAAAATTCCACCTAAAGAGGTTCAGATACTAAAAGGATTAATGAAAAACTAATTTAATCTCAGGAAAATCCAATGCCGAGGAATAAATCAAAAGGATGAAATTTCCTTTCTTGGTGGGCTTTCAGAATCAGAAGAAAGTGCCCATTTTACCAAGAATGACAGAAAGGATCCAATAAATTAGAGTAACAATGTCAGATCAGAGAAGCTTGAAAAAAAACATTGTCCACAAACTAATAGTTATTCAGAAGTTATCCATTCATTCTTTCTTCCTTGTTTTCTTTGAATTTTCTTTTAGATCTCCGATACACAGATATAGGCATAGTCATATACAGATTCTAAACGAACTGATCTGATAATAAACAAACCAATTTTGCTCATCCTAGGAAATGAATTTAGCCTTTAGTCTTGCTACCAATTCAGCTAATGAGGGAAGCAAGTAGTCAATGGCTTCCTCCCTGAAAAATCAGCAGCAGAGTGGGTTCTTTGGACTAAGTAGCTGATAGCAAGCACATCTATTTGGCCTTCTTCCCCCAGGAACCCTGAAGTAGAATTTAGGGAAGGGCTGTGTGTTATATTTGTAGGGTCTCAGTCACTGCATAGTGTGGATGCGTAACCCTGCAAAATGCTTAAACCCTCAACAAAATCTTGTATAGTTTTCAGGTTAAAACAGCAAAAGGGACAGACGGGTTATAAAGTGGGGAGCGATGAGTTCCCGGTCTGGAGGGTGGAGTGGTATTGGAAGGGTTAATAATGGGAGTTGGGGAGGTGCTGGGACAGGCAATTCAGCCCATGCACAAGTGTAGGGACCTCAGGAAAAGCAGGATGTGGAGCCATGCAAGTGCAGAGAAGCCAGGGAAAACAGGGTGCAGTGCCACATGAACACAGGGAGTGATGGAACAGAGAGTGCACATCGTGTGAGTTCAGAGAGGACAGAAGGACCTATTGGAGCTAACTGCAACCTTTTCTATCAGCTTCCCCATTGCTTGTGGGAAACTGGTAAGAGACTGCAAATGGCGATCACATGACCACAGGGTGCTGCAACCATTGTAAGTGTGAGCTGGTTGCCAAGCATCCAAATTGTAATTACATGACCACAGGCATGGTGCAATGGCCATAACTTCAAGGACTGGTTATAAGTAATAGTTGTTTGGTGCTATCACAACTTCAAACAGATGCTGAACTGCAAAATGCTTACCAATGCTACATAAGCAAGAACTAGCTGTTCAGTTTTAGAAAGCAGTATTTGGATAATATATAGTTCTTTGTTTTTAGCAGTAGGCCCGGCAAAAGGAATGGCAAAATGGTGCCCAAAAGCAGTAACAGATTGGATAGAAGTTAGCAAATGGAGGTTCAGTCTGGTCAGGGCAGAAATTCTATTACTATAGGATTCCTCAAGTGAGACAGGAAGCTATTCAACTGTTGTAAAGGTTGACAGGAAGAAACATCTGGGCTAAGCTGGTTGGAAAGGGAAAGAATCTCTGTCATTTAGCTTCAAATGTTTGGAAATAAAGTCACCAGAACTCAAGTGGTCTGTATAACTGTGATTCTGAAGGAGAAACATTTTAGGGAGCAATGTCTGTCTGGTACATATATTTCTAAAGCAAACAAACAATCTGGTCGAAATTACCCACACTCTGGTAACTTCCCAATACAGGACTGTCATTAAGGATGATTCAAAAACCTGTGCTACTACATAATTAGATTGTGATGGTTTTTATAAGGGATATAATGATAATATTATGTTCTCCAATGCTTTTATGTGCTTAGTTCAAAATGCTGTTTGTTTCCTTTAGGTCATTTTGGTTTTTAAAAGTAACTCTACATGTTCATATATTTTTTCTTTATAACTTTTGTGCTTATTCATCCTGCAAGTATACAGAATATCTAGCCTCTTTCTTATGAATGCCTTCAGAGCAATGCTGATAGGGTAAGCAAGGAAGTGATTAGAGCAAGGGTCCCTAATTCACAGGCTACAGATTAGAACTAGTCTGTGGCCTGTTAGGAATTGGGCTGCACAGCTGGAGATGAGCAGTAGGTGAGCAAGGGAAGCTTCATCTGTATTTGTAGCCCCTCCCCAGTGCTAACATCATCTTTCCAGCTCCACCTCAGATCATCAGGCATTAAATTCGTTGGCTTTGCTTGTCGGAAGCCAGCTGGCAAGGACACAAATGGCAATCACATGAACCTGGGAAACTGCAACCATTGTAAATACATTGTAAATACATGCTGACTTTGATCACATGACTGTGGAGATGCATCAGTTGTAAGTGAAAAGACCAGTTGTAAATCACTTTTTTTCAGTGGCACTATAACTTTGAATGGACACTAAATGAATGGCTATAAGTCAAACACTATCTGTGTATATCTACAGACATAACCCACAGTTACACTATATCTCTTATACCTGAATGGCTTTCTATCAGATGCCATTGATATGAAGACACAGAGTGTCTCTTAAATAAACTATTGTTTTAAGAAGGTAGTTTGAAATAATCCCTTAAAGAGACATGGTCTCGAGACTTCTGGCGGTGAGGTCATGTTGAATTGGCTCAAAGGAACCAAGCTCTGTTCCGATGGCCTGAATTTTCCTATGTGGAGGCTCTTAAAGGGCAGCTTGAATCCTGGAGGGAGCGGCAAGAGAAAGGGGAAGCTTCAGAGAAGGCAGGGAGAAGGCGATCTCCCTGATGGATGAGAAGAAACCTCTGAACTCCAGCAGGAAAGAAATCAGCCAGCAATGGCGGATCCAGGGCCATGGCAGCCAGAGAGAGACAGCAGAAAGAGAAAATAGAAGACAACACTTCGGAGAAAGTGAGAAAATTTATGATCCAGATATAGCTGATGGCAAAAGAGTGAGGTTTTTTTTTTTTTTTAAAGTAGAAGAGTGAGAGAGTGAGATGCCAGAAGCAGGACAAGAAATCTGCTCCAGGAGACGCGGCGAGAAGGAGGGGGAGCGTCTGACAGTAAAGGATAGCTAACAAGAGACTGTGAAAAAAGGACAGGAGAGACAGAAGAGCTCTGGACTGAGATTGACGAAGAGACAATAAACTTTTATAGGCGTAAGGATTGATTTGGAACTTAAGTCAGTGAAGGACTTTAAATTTTTACTAAAAATAAAAGAACAGGACTGAATTGAGTCTAAGACTTGTAAAAGAAAAAAACCTGTGAGGAGAAGCCACATAGGGAATAGTAAAGGCGCCATCATGTGGCAGAAAGAAGAAGGAAGAAAGAAGAAGACCAATGGACTAAGTTAAAATTTGATGTAATATCCTCAACAAAAAGATTATAATATTGGCATTGTTATATAGTAGAGATATATGTGTGTTTATGGTAGTATGTAGTAGAATGTAGTAGAGAAGATTAGAATATAAAATAACATTAACTGCTTAGGAGTGAATTAATCAATTAACAGAAGTGATTAGAGGTGGTCATAGTATTATGTAAGAATTATAATTATTATTATCAGTAGTAGTAGTATTAAAATCAGTATTATTAGTATTGACAAAGTAAAAATAAATATATTTAAAATAGTTATTTATATTTAATTTAATTATTCATTATTTAATAAGTATTTATATAATTACAGAAAAGTATTAATTTATAGAGGAATTATTACATGTGTGATTATATTATTAGATATTACTAGATATCAGGCCATACAAAACTAGACTGGACTAATAGTAGACTGGGAATTATGGTAAAAGAAGAGAGAAAAACAGTGGATACACACTAGTGTATGTTATTCTGGAAAAATATTGTACAGATAGTGAAGATGACAAGTACCACAATAATTGCTAAAATAGGAAAGAAAACCTTGTCAAATCCTTCATCCACAACATCTCCATCTAACCAACGCACAATAGAGAGCATGTTGATTGCTGAGAAAACAAACTCAACAACGAACTTACAAAGTATGTAAGCAATACTACTCTTGATACAGGAGGCCATGATGAAAACGCAAGAATCAATGGCAAGAAATCACGAGGAGATTAAAAATGAGATGGGTGAAATGAAAGGAGATATTAGAAGAATGGATGATAAAATAAGAAATATTCAAGAAGCAATTGCCAAGAATGAACAGAGAATACAATGGCAGAGGCAAAAGCGGAACAAATGAAGAAGAGGGAGACAATGGAACAAAAGCTCACCCTAATTAATAGGGAGCTGGAAGAATAAATTGTCTTTCTAGAAATGGAAAAGGCTGCGTTTTTTCTAAGATTCCAGAATTTAATTGAAGAAAAGGAGGAAGATTTACCTAAAATCATTATAGAACTGTTAGCAGATAAGTTACAGAGAACAAAGCAAGAGGTACAAGTGGACATAGATGAAGTGTGCAGGATACACACAAATTATGTAAAGAAACATAGATTGCCGAGAGAGGTATACATAAGATTTTTACGAAAGACAATAAGAGAGGAAGTGTACCAGAGGACAAGGGATGAGCCTATGACATATAAAGGAAGAGAGATTCATACATTAAGACAGATACCCAGAAGGGTCAGGGAACAGAGAAAATGTTACCAATTTTTAACTACTCAACTGAATAAATATAATGTGATTTTCAGATGGCTGCTCCCAAAAGGTATCTTGATTACATGGCAAGATAATTTTTTTAGGATCGATACACCCGACACACAAATTTTTGACCAGTATTTCACAACAAAAGAGGAACAAGAGAGTAGAGAAGAGAGTGAAAGTAAAAGCCAAGAGAAAGAACTAATAGAAGAGAAAGAGGTAGAAAAAAAAAAGAAAGAGTAAGGCAGGAAAAAGAACAAGCATGAATACATGAATCAAAATACAGGATACATGAATCAAAATACAAAGAGATAAGGACAACTAGAAGAGCAAGGCCAATATACAAATAACGAGATGGGGGAAGAAATAAAGACGCTCTCAATTAACATCAGTGGGCTAAATTCCCCAGCAAAAAGAAACTAAGATACAGAAATTGAACCTAGATATAATATGTCTTCAGGAAGTACACATTAAGAAACACCACATTAAAATACTGAAAAATCCAAAAATGGGGAATCTCTACACATCCTTAGCACAACAGAAGAAGAGGGGAATCACTGTATATATTAAGGAAAGGATAAAGGCGAAACAAATATATACAGATGGAGACGGAAGAGTATTAATAGTGGAAATAATAATAAATTTAAAACAAATCTTGCTTACTGTAATATATGCACCAAACAATAATCAGAAAGAATTTTATAGGAAACAACATGAAAAAATAATTGAGGTTGAATATGACAATGTGTGCTTAATAGGTGATTTCAATGCAGTGGTAAAGGACTGCATTGGACAAAAAGGACTATAAAAGTAGTAAAAATAATAAAAGTAAGAGAATACTTCCAAGCACACTTTTTGAGATGACAAAAGAATTAAACTTACAAGACATATGGAGGGAACAAAATGAAAAAAATAGGCAGTATACCTTTTACTCAAATGCACATTGTTCATGGTCAAGAATTGATATGGCATGGATGACATCGTGATTGAGAACAGATATAAAAAGTAGAAATAATGACCAATACCTAGGCTGATCACAATCCAATAAAAAGTGATATGGAGAGGACAGAAGGGAAGAGAAAGATGGACAGTGAACCAAGCAATAATGAAAGATAAAGAATATGTACAAATGATAGAGAGGAAGTTAGACTTCTTCTTCAAAGAAAATAGGAAAGAAGGAACAACAACACAAATGTTGTGGGACATAGCAAAGGCGTAAATCTGAAGATTGACAATAGCATGTATGGCAAGAAAAAATTGGAAAAAAGAATATCAACAAGAAGTTTTACAGGAGCAACTTAAGGAACTGGAAGTAGAATTACAGAACGATCCTCAAAAAGGTAAAGTTAAAAAAAAAATGGAACTTAGAAGACATAGACTGAATTTGATAATGCAAGAAGAAATGGCACAAAAAGTTAAAAGGGCGAAACAATTTTTTTTGGAGCATGCAAATAAGCCAGGGAGATGGCTAGCAAATAAATTAAGAATAGAAAAGGAGAAGAGAATAATACACTAATTGCAAGATGACACAGGGAATATATGTCATAAAACAGAAGAGAAAAAGAAAATTATTCAAGAATTTTTTAACGAATTTATACAGTCAGGAAAATATAACGAAAAAGAACGTTAAAGAATATTTGGATAAGAAAAAATTAAGCAAAATTGAAGAGATAAAAAGAACAATGTTAAATGAAAAAATAACAATGATGGAATTGGCAGAGGCGGTAAAAAAACAAAAGAATAATAAAACCCTGGGCCCAAATGGAATACCTGTAGAACTTCATAAAAATATACAAAAGCCATTAGAGACAACTATGATAGAGGTATATAATGAAGCACTGGCAGAAGTGAAATTACCCAAACTTGGTCACAAGCATACATAGTGTTAATCCCAAAAGAAGAGACAAATCACCAACAAATAAAGAATTATAGGCCTATTTCATTATTGAATACTGATTATAAAATATTTGCATCCATAATGGCAGAAAGGCTAAAAAAGGCATGAAATGAGTTGATACGTCCAGATCAAAACAGAGTTTTACTGAAAAGACAGATGAAAAATAATTTGAGAACAAATATAAACATACTGAAATATTATGAAGTACATTCTGGAAGACAATTAGCATTGATGTTTCTAGATGCACAAAAGGCTTTTGATAATTTGAATTGCAGTTTATTACAAAACAATTAGAAATTATGAATTTTTGGGAGCAATTGTTAGGAATGGTAGTCACCTAACAGTTGGGTTGGAAATATATAAACCAGGATAGTAATTGAATACTGTATCTTTAAGAGAATGCTCTAAGTGTGATTGTCTGAGGTTCCTCCAATGGCCATAAGATGGAGCCAAAAACCTGGTTTCTCTCTTCTTGCATTTCCTGTTTTGCCTGATCGTCATTCTACTTGGATTACTGTGAGTTTTGCAACTGTTAGCAAACTCTGTTTACTGAACTCTGTTTATAATACTTGACTTCATTTTTGGATTATCCTTGGACTGATACTAACTGCTTTAATGGTGAATGATTTTGACTGTTTGTTGGACTTTGTTTACCTGTTTACTGGAAGTAAAACCTACATTTTACTATTCAGTGTATCTGTGTACTGGTTGTATGTTATTCATCACCACTCTCACTATGTTTCTCTGAGTGAACTCATTTTTTCCTAATGGGGAATACCTCAAAACTGGTTATGGGCTCAGGCCCAGATAACTGAGAGTTAGTGTGAATACACAGTACCGTATACAGACAGCTGTTTACTGTTTAATCGTGGGTTACTGTCCTGGTAAAGATGACACAAGACCCGTCAACAAGTCTATCATTGATAACCCGGTTGGATGGAACAAACTATGTTTTCTGGTCTATGAAGTGCAGTCTACTTCTGTGTAGGGAAGGGTTATGGGCTGCAGTTCAGAATCCACCAGATGTAAATGCTTGGGATCCAAATAATGAGGACGATGTCAAAAAGTTAGCTGACTTTAAACAGAACAACGAACAAGCTCTTTGTATAATTGGACTAACACTGAGTAACAAGCAGCTAGTCCATATTCGTAGAGAAGTGTCTGCTGCTAGGTGTTGGGAGAATTTGAAGAGGATTTATGTTCGTGACAGTGTAGGTGCACACATACATCTTACACGTAAATTGTTTAGAGCACGTCTTCTGAAAGGTGGAGATATGTTAGTTCATTTGAACTTCATGAAAAGAACTTTTCAAGAGCTACATGAAAAGGTACTGATTTTTTCAGAGCTGCCTCAAGTTTACATCATTCTTTCCTCATTGGATGAAAGTTATGATGATTATGTATCTTCACTGGAAATCCTGACCAGAAATGAACTGACATTGACTGACATAACCAGACGATTGTTAGAAGAAGCAAGAAGAAGGCTGGATAGAGACCAACTGAGAGAGAAACAACCACAAGAAGAGGATTTGTTTTCAACTGCCTATACTGTTAGGAAATGTTTTTCTTGTGGGGCTACGGGACATATAGCTAGATTCTGTAAGACCGAAAAATGACAGAATACTGGTAATCACCAGAAGGCTAAGAAGAATGTTAATTTAGCTATGTCTAGCAATTCAACTTTAAAACATGATTTGTGGGTAGTTGATAGTGGAGCATCGCAATGCATTACTAGAAATAGAGAGAGGTTTGTAAAGATGTCCTCAAGTAAGCAACATGTATCATTGGCAAATGGATGGAAGATGGTGAAGGTACTGCATATTGCATATTGCATCTGGTGAAGGTACTGCATATTGTTCATGTGTAAATGAGCATTTATCTATGTTTGGTTTTTGTTTTTTATTTTGGGATAAAGGCACAGCTAATATTTACTGTTGTGCTAGTGCTAAATTTCTTGAGCACGTTGGGTGGCATAAACTAGAAGAGGAATCCAACACTGATGTTGCTATTGACACCCAAATAGTCCCTAACGATGAGATAGTAAAACCATCAATAGCTATTAAAGAGGAAGAACAGGCACAGAAGGAGGTAGAAGAACAGAAGCAGGTGGAACAGGAGAGTCCACCAGTAAGCCCCGAGTTACCTAGACGTTCAACCTATGTAACACGACCACCTGATAGATATCAGGCTAGTATAATATGCCAAGTAAATACAGTTCCTAATAACTATAATGAACTGAAACTGTATCCTGCTAAGAATCAGGCTGCTTGGCAGGAAGCAATGGATAAAGAACTGAAATCTTTTCAAAGTTTGGAGGTATATGAAAATGCCAGGTTACCACCAGGAAAGCATGCCATTGGGTGAAAATGGATTTATAAAATTAAGACAGGTGTGGATGGGACTGTTACCCATAAAGTCAGGTTAGTAGCACAAGGGTTCAATCAGTCAGCCAATGACTATGATGAGGTATTTGCACCTAGTCTGAAGGCTACCACATTATGAGCAGCATTAGTGTGGGCAGCTAAAAATAAATACACAACAAACCATTTAGATATGGAGACGGCATATCTTCATGCTCTGTTGCAACATACTATATATTTAAAGAAACCTTTGGGTATAAAAACTGATAACAAAACTGATTGCTAGAGATTAAAAAAGAGTCTTTATGGCTTAAAGCAATCAGGCTATGAATGGAACCAGTGCATAGTGAAGGAATTAATTAAGATAAATTTTGTAGCTGGAATGGCTGATCCATGTTTATTCAAAAAAGAAAGTGATGGTGTAGTTTCATTGTTGCTGTTGTTCACTGATGACATAGCTTTAATCACTAAGACTGAGCAAGAAGCTAATGAAATTATTTCACTGTTAGAGAAGAAATTTAAAATAAAACATTTAGGTGAGATTAAAAATGGTTTGAAAATAGATAAAACTAAGGAAGGCTACAAAATCTCACAGGCAGATGAAATTAACCAGTTACTGAAGAACTTTAAAATGGAACATTGTAAACCGGCTAAAACACTGATGAACCAGGAGTTTAGCCACAGTGATGTGCAAAGTCCTGTTTTTGATAAAGATATTTGTCAATCTTTAATTGGTAGCTTATCTTATCTTCGTAATTGGTCAAGGCCAGATATAGCATCTAGTGTCAACCAATTAGCCAGGTTTAACACTGAGCCTACTGAAAGGCACTGGCAAGCTGCTAAGCATGTATTGAGATACCTTAAACAAACAATGCATTATCCATTATATTTAGAGCCTAAGGATGAACTAAGTTTAACTGCATAAGCCTATGCAAGTTTCGCTACAGACGTACCTACACGTAAATCAACATCAGATACTGTAGTATTATTAGGAAAGATGTTAATTGGATGGTGGTCTGTTCAACAAAAACATCTAAGCTTATCAACAATGGAGGCTGAATTCTCATGTTTGTCTCTATTATGTACAGATTTAGTTTGCTATAAACAACTATTGATAGATATGGGAATTAATGTAAAGAAACCTATTGTTGTATATGAAGACAACCAATCAGCAATTCAGATGGCTTATAATCTCACCGTAAAAACAAGATCAAAACACACTGATCCAAGATATCTAAATGTGAGACAATGTGTTCAAAATAAAATGATTACACTGGAGTACTGCATGTCAGAGAATAACATTGCTGATCATTTTATGAAAACTCAAGGCACTGTAAAACATAAGGCTTGCTGTGAGGAATATGAACTTAAACTGTAAGGTTTTATATATTGTCCTATCCAAAGGGGAGAATGTTAGGAATGATAGTCACCTAACAGTTGGGTTGTTTTGCTGTTTTGCCTGATCGTCGTTCTACCTGGATTACTGTGTTTTGCAACTGTTAGCAAACTCCATTTACTGAACTGTTTATGATACTTGACATTGTTTTTGGATTATCCCTGGATTGATACTAACTGCTTTAACTGTGAATGATTTGGACTGTTTGTTGGACTTTGTTTAGCCGTTTACTGGAAGTAAAATCTACATTTTACTATTCAGTGTATCTGTGTGCTGGTTGTATGTTATTCATCACCACTCTCACTATGTTTCCCTGAGTGCACTCATTCTCCGAATTGGGAATACCTTAACAGCAATTTATAAGAATGGTACAAGCAATATATTCCACATAAACAGTAAAAGGAATAAGAAACTGAACAATGTCAAATATCAAAGGGAGTAAGGCAAGGATGTCCGCTATCACCATTGTTGTTTATTCTGACTTTAGAAGTGCTACATGGACAGATTAGAGGGGAACAAGATATAAAAGGCCTCAAAATAAAAAAAAGTGTCAGCTTTGGAAGCCATATTCCACACTGCCCCATAACCTGAGAAAGTGGGAGGGGGATGATTTCAATTGAGTAGTTCTAAGTAAACAATATAAAATTCTTTTCTTAGTTGGAATAGAATTTGTCCCTATGTCGGAATTACCTATGGAACCACATCCATGTCCTTAATGGAGTGGATGAACTCATTAAAAAAAGACAGCAAATAAGAAATGCATTGATATTAGTTTGGGAAAAGATTAAAAGAAATCATTAAGAAAAAATTCCGATCTAGTTATCAACCATGGAAGCATCAATATATCCAAATGTGTTAAATCTTGATAAGATAGTAAGGTACAAGGACATGTTAAATGAGTAAGGGATATTAAAAATGAAACAAGAATTAAAAGAGCAAGGAATCAACGTAGAGTGGGGGATGTATATGCAAATACAAGCAAGATTCAAGATACAGAAAGACACGAGATGCATAGAGAACTATTGCAATTAGATGAATTTATACAACTGTGATGGCTAACCTTTTTGTCCTTGCGTGCTGCAAGTGTGTGCCTGCGTGTGCACGTATGCCTACACCCATAATGCACTGTGTGCGTGACCCCCCCGTGCACCTCTACACATCTGCACGCAACCCCCTGTGCATGTATGACAGATACCCGACAATCAGCTGTCTGGCAGGAGGCATGTGCGCATGCATAGTGCACTTATCTGGGGCGACGGCTTGTGTGCTGGCAGAAATCGCTCTGCATGCCACTTCCGGCACACGTGCCATAGACTTGCCATCATGGTTATACAAGGTCCAGAGGAGAAATTGATTAAAAAATTATGTAATTATTTGTTGGAATATAAGATGGAAGAGATGGTTAAAGAAACAATTATTGTTTGGATGAAAAATTTTGGCTACATGATAGAATTGGAGAAATGAGAAAAATTATAAATTATAAATTGACGATGTCTGCATTGTATAGAGAAAATTTGTACAAAATGTCCTACAGATGGCACCTACCACCTGCTAGATTAGCAAAAATGTTCCCAAACAGATCATTTGAATGTTGGAAATGCAAACAAAAGCAAGGAACATATTACGATACAGCTGTTGAGGGTAAAGACCTGATTCTGCAAATAAAAACACCTTTAATAACTTGTTTTATTTTTCAGCACGAAAAACGGCCAATTCAGCTGTCGGCATGAAGTTTAAATTGAAGAAAGCAGTTTAGGGACCTCGGTGCGAGCGTGAAGGACTGTAAAAAAAAAAAAAAAAAGACAATTTGACGCTCCAGTAATGCACCGAGGAGCAGAGCCTTGCCAACGTGCCTTGAAGCCTTTTGAAAATAAGAGGCTTCAGCAGCAGAATTGAGATCCCTCTCTTCACGCTGCTATGGTCCTGAAAAAGACCAGCTGCAACTGACAAACAGCTGATCAATTGTCATTGGTTGACAGAATTTTGGAAAGGAAAAAAAATAGAAGAATAGAATCCTCTAAATCCTGAAGCCTGTTAATCCTGTCTGTAGCTTTCCAATGCTCCTGGGCAGAAATGCATTTCTAGCTTGAACAACAGGCTGAGCTAAACTGGGGACAAGCAGCAAGGGGGAGTGTCCTCAGAACTTTGCTCAGCCTGTTGAATGGCAGATGGAAGTACAACCCTGACCTGGATGGATGCTTGGAACAACTCACTGGAGAATATTGGATAAGGACAAAAAAATGGATAGAAGAAATAATTAAACAGCAAATTGAATTAAGACCAGAGACTTTTCTATTATGCATAATAATGGGAAAATATGATAAGAAAACAAAGTATCTAATGCTACATTTATTAATGGCAACAAAAATATCTTGCACACAGAATTGGAAAATGATAGTATGCCATCAGAGGAAAATGTGATAAGAAAAATACTAGAGTGTGCCGAGATGGATAAGTTGACCATGGAGATAAAGGAAAGAAAGGAAATGGATTATTATTTGACATGGAATGTACTGTATGATTGGCTAAGTAATAGATATAGAGTTGAATATAGAAGATGGCAGTAAGATAATAAGATAAAAGTTATAGTGGACAAAGATAGTGTGATGACCAGGGGTGTAGCACACAAAGGCAACACATAAATGAGAAAATACATAAGTAAGGCAATACATAAGTAAGAAAAGTCCCTTTAATACCTTCAACTTTGCCCTCAATGTCTAGTTACCTTTGGCTGGAGAAAAAACTCTCCCAAGAACAGTCTTTAAGTGGATGAAATTCAGTCCAAAAACAAAGTATATAGAATCCACAGTTCTGTCTGGAGATTGAAGAGCCAATCAAGCCACAACCTCCTTAGGCAAGATTGAGTCATGAACTGGGGAAAGTGACAGTTGACAAAGGGTGTGGCTAAAATTATGGATTCAGTCTCCAGGCAGAATGGCATGTGTCAACCCAGCTATGGATTCTCCAGTCACCGTGCTGGAGGGCACTGTGTTCCCAGCTGCAGCTAATGAAGGGAATTAGGGCCCTTTCCTCCCCCATAAGCCACGCAATTAATGTTGCTCCCTTCTCTGTTCCGCCATGCATGCCCTAGGATGAAGAGGGGGTGAGCCTGGATCTTTCTCTGAATTCCCTCTGCCTTGCTCTACCTCTCCCCTGCTCTGCCCAGTCAGACTTTGCCCTTCCCCAGTTTCTTCCACAGCCAAGGGAGCCACACCCCCACTCCCTGTCAGCTGCTCGGCCTCCCCCTCGAAATCAGATTCTGACAGGCACATGACAGACAGATTAAGCAATATAGACAAGTGTATAGATAGTTAAGATTTATGTAAAGGTATGTATACTGTCACAAAAGAGTTATAATGAATGGAAATGATGTTGTATATAAGAAAATTTGTTTATTAAAAATTATTTTTTTAAAAAAAATAAAGAAACATGGTCTCAAATCTATTGAACAAAAGATTTAGTATTATTGAAAAGGCAGCAATAATGAACACTTTCTTATTTTTGCTGAAGGGACTCTTTATATAAAGATTTAAGTGGCAATTATGCTAGTGCTTAGTTTTTAGATTCTCTGCTATAAGAGACATTGTTGAACTGTACAATGTGGGTACTTATCCAGTAAAACTCCAGAGAAGCTGCCAAATTCCTTTCAACAAGGACTCAGTATCAGCATTTCAACTGTGGCTTGTTTTTCATTTTTATAAAGATATATTCAGTCTTTTAGCTGATACAGTAAAAACATTTCCCCATACCATTGTGTGTGGGGTGTGTGTGTGTGCATGTAATTACAGCCAACTACCACTAAGATTGAAGCCAATGATACTCTGATTCCAGTTAAAAAAATCTTGTTTCATTAACAGTCCATATTTTTTGTTAAATTACACCTATTATATTATACATTTCTGTAAAACAAATGCTTCAAGGAACTAGCAAAAAGAAAAGTGCAGGCTCTGCCTGCTTATATTTGTATATGCTTTTTTAATTGGAGTTTTAACAAATTACTGCAAAGAATATTAATGAGTCTCACTTTTAACCCTCAGTCTGAGGTATTTTTTCCTGCAGCCATTCATTATTTCAGTATATTAACTTTATACAACTCTTTGAAATCCTTGCTTCTCAAGAACCTTCCAGTTTCCTAACCCAGGGATCTCCAATCTTGGCAACTCTAAGACTTGTGGATAACCAAGCTTTGCTGGTTGAGGTATTCTGGGAGTTGAAGAGGAACCTTCTGCTAGGACAAGCCTTAAATCTCTTAAATTAAGCTGTGGGAGTAAGCAAACCCAATGAAAGGTATGAACTGCCGATTCGTGAAGAATCTGGGAAAGAGAAGATGGAGGCAGCAGCACTGGGAGCCCAGCAAGCCATCCCCATAAATCAACCTGGGCCAGCTCAACTGTCAGCTGCTGCCCAAGGGCCCCCAGCAGGGGGAGCAGTTGCAAGAAGGTGTTGAATTCCAAAGGTGCCTCCATTGGAAGTAAAGTATGGAGGGTTTCCAAAGAATTAGATTTCTTCCTAGTCCAATTTTGGAATGATATGGAAGAATATGTTGATTATTTTTCATCAGAAGCAGCTAAAGTGAGATGTGTCACCAGAGCTTTAGAAAAAACTGCTGCAAAGTGGATGGTGACATTGCATAATGATAATGCCCCTCAATTGATGAACTATAACCTGTTCATGGCAGCATTAAGAGCCAGATTCGAAGATCCACTGGCCAAACGTAAGGCTAGGATTAGAATGAAGACCATAAATCAGGGGCAGAGATCTGTGGCCGAATACACCCAGGAATTTAAGAGAACTGACATGCCATATTAGAGGCTGGTCCCAAGGAGCCCTGATAGAAGCATTCAAAGATGGGTTGAATGAGTACTTTAAAGATTTAAATAAAATAGTGTTGAAATATATTTGACAGGGAAAGAAAGCAAGAATAAAACTTAAATTGTTACAAGATGCAAGAATACAAGGAGGATTTGCTTTGCCTAATTGGGAATTATATTATCAGGCGACAAATTTGATGTGGGTAAAGGAATGAATAACATTAAGGAACAGTAGATTATTGACTTTAGAAGGACATGACACTGTTGGGATGGCATACCTTCCTCTGGTATAAGGGAACTAAAATGCAGGGGTATTTTAGAAGACATTATATTTGAGAGGCATTGTTATTAAATTGGGAGAAGATTAAAAAGCAATATTATTTGAAAATTCCACTTTGGTTATCTACTATCGAAGGTTTTTCTTATCCAATAACATATAAAAAGGAACAAACAGTTAGATATGGAGAGATATTGAATGAAAAGGGTGAACTTAAATCTATACAAGCATTGGAACAACAAGATGAATTGGTTTTCATACGTACAAATATAAACTGGATTTGATAAAGATCTTAAAACAGAAGGTTTCTATGATAAGTTGACTGATTTAGATAAAATTTTGACAGGTCTTGATGAAAAGGTAATTAAAAAACTTTAGAGTTTAAATTAGAGGAAATGATGATTGCTTGGGGGAAAATTTTGGATATGGGATTGACTTAGAGAAATGGCAAAGATTGTGGTCCCAAAATTATAAAATGACAATGTCAACTGCTTATAAAGAAAATTTGTATAAGATGTTTTACAGGTGGCATCTACCCCCAACAAGAATTGTGAGACTGTTTAAGAACAAATCAGATAATTGTTGAGATGTCATCAGATATCTGGTTCGTATTACCATATGTGGTGGACATGCTCGGATGCAAAAAGATATTGGACAAAAATCCACACAAACAACACATAGACTTTAAACCAGAGATATTTTTATTGGGAATTATACCGGAAATATATAATAAAGAATTGAAATATTTGATTGTAAATGTTTTAACAGTAGCTAGAATTGTATATGCTAAGAATTGGAAAAATGACAAAATACCTATGCAGGAGGAAGTTATTAAGAAAATTATGGATTGTGCTGAAATGAGTAAATTGACATTTGAAATTTGAGAACAAGAAGATAAACAATTTTATAAGATATGTTTATCAATGGTTAGACAAGAAGACATGATAATGAAATATATTAAGAAATTTCATAACATAAGACTAGTAGAATGATATAGAATATAATATAAAAATATATAACCATTGGATGAATGCATAATATAAATTCATATAAAATTTAGAATATTTTGTATAAAATGATGGAATAATAGTTTAGTCAAATGAATGATTAATAACTGATAATGTATAAATATATGTTGGATTGATAATGTGAGAATCTATAAAAATTGTAAGTGAGGACTAAGAAAGGATAGCACAAAAGATTTGTAACCAACTGACACACTGTACGTATAGAACTGGAAGATGGTTTTATGTTTTTAATGTTTTGTTTGTGTTTGTTTTAAAAATAATTTTTTTTATTAAAAAACAAAGATGGGCTGAATGAGGATGTTTATCAAAGCTGCATAGCCAGAAAAAATCCGAGTGATCTGCAACTCTGGTACATATTAGCAGCGGATGTGGAAATCGATCTGACCCGAAACAGATGCAGGGGTGGAGCAAGCCCTCTCCCACCAACCTTCGAGAAGCCCCAAAGCCTCAAAAGGGAGATTGGCAGCGAAGCCCAAAACCACAGCATGCTTCCGATGTGGGAAAGAAGGTCACCTGGCTGCCGATTGCCATGCAAAGTTGGAGCCAAATGGGACATCGGAGGGAGGAAGTTGTAGAGTTTGCCCCTCTGAAGGGAGAGGAGCTGGGAACTTGACCTCTTCTGGCAAGAGTGAATCCGACTCTGACAATGATCCTCCAGTAAGTCCAAAGAGGAGCCCCATGCCTATCCCAGTGACATTAAGGGTACCCGCTTCTGGAATCCAAGGGGAAATGTTGGCCTTGCTAGACCCTGGGTACACTAGATGTGTCATCAGCTCAGAAGTTGTGAAGAAGTTGGAATTAAGACTAAGAACTTTTAAAACTCCCATAGTGTTTTGCCAACTAGATGGATCAGTAGCTGGGGGTGGCCCTGCGCATTTCATAATGGAACCAGTAGAAATAATGATGGGGAGACATCAAGAGACTTGTGTTTTATAGTTGCCCCTGGGATGGAGCGTCCCTTACTACTAGGCTTGCCCTGGGTCCGGAAGTGGAATCCCCAGGTGGATTGGAGGAAGGAGTCATTGTGCATATGCATTGACCAACCACCCAGAATTCCATGGAATTGGCATCCATGGGCAGCAAAAGCATGGTGGAGGAGGAAAAAAATCCCTGAAGAATATTGGGACTTAAAAGAGGTTTTTAGTGAAAAGGTGTCGGATGAGCTCTCCCCTCATCGCCCAACAGATTGTAGTATCAAGATTCTGCCAGGGATGAAGCTTCCTAAGCCTAAATTGTATTCGATGGCACCACGAGAGCTAGAAGAACTGTGATTGTTCATCAATAAGAACCTTGAACAAGGTTCCATCCAACCTGCTAGGTCTCAAGTGGCAGCCCCAGTGTTATTCCAAGAAAAGAAAGATGGCTCTCTTCGTTTGTGTGTCGATTACTGAAATTTAAATGGAATTTGCGTAGAGAATGTGTACCCACTCCCCTTAATGAAGGACATGTTGCCTGGCCAAAGGGAAAATTTTCACTAAACTTAATTTGAGAGAAGCCTACTACCGAGTTCAAATTAAGGAGAGGGATGAATGAAAAATGGCCTTCAATTGGCCTTTGGGAAGTTTTCAATTCAACATTCTCCCATTTGGCCTGCAGGAGGCTCCTGCTGTATTCATGCAACTGATAAACGAGGTTCTGCATGAACATTTGTACAAGAGGGTGCTGGTTTATCTTGTTGATATCCTTGTTTATACAGAAACCCTTGAGGAGCACATGAAATTAGTACTGTCAGTTTTCAAAAAACTTCGAGCAGCCGAACTGTACACAAAATTGCCCAAGTGTGAATTTCACCAAGTGTCAGCCTCAAGATATCCATAATATGTATAATCTGCATTCTAACTATTGCTTTTCTGCTGCTATGCTAATTTATGTCTTTCGGCTGTCAATAGCAATGGAGGGAGAGGGGAATTTGAAGGGGAAGAAAGCTGGAGGTGTTTTGCATTCCTTTGCTGGCTTAGCAAGGGGAGGGGGGATTCTTTTCTTTAACTTTCCATTTCTTGGCTAGCTTCTGTCCCTTTTTGCGCAACTGCGAACTTTTATCAAAATATGTCAAGATCAACTGACAGCAGTCTCATCATCCCCTGGAGATGACCACATGATCATATTCAGAACTTTTAATTGGAAGACTCATTTGGACTTTGGGGGGTGGGAGCATTTCCATTCCTTTGTATATGTGATCTGCATGCCAATTTCTTTAGATTCAGAATTAAATCTGAAGCTTTCACTTTATTTCCCAGTAAAAGGATAACTTTGCTTTAACCATGAAGTCTGAGCATTTCTTTCTTGGGATTTGAAGAGAGCACAGACTGACACCAAGAGAAAATTTACTATTTAAGTTATCACATATCACATGATGGCATAGAAATGGACCCAGAGAAAAGTCCAGGCCTTTTTGGAGTGAGCTCCTTCTCGCACCAGAAAGCAATTGCAAAGTTTTCTGGGATTTCCTAATTTTTTCTGTCAGTTTATCCCAGCATTTGCAAGGGCTGTGCTGCCTATTACAAACCTCCTAAAGACTAAGGGAGAATTTATACCAAAACCCAGTCGACTATTGGAGTGGTCCATGGAATGCCAAGTGGCTTTTGAAAAGTTCAAATGACTCTTTGTAGCCGAACCGGTGCTAAAACACCCAGAGATGGATGCTCCTTTAATGATCCAAGCTAATGCAAGTGATGTAGCGATGGGGGTGGTGCTACTGCAACAAATGAGACTGGAACTTTGCAACCTTGTGCTTACACCTCCCGTAAACTAACTGAGACAGAAAGAAGATGGACTCTTTGGGAAAAGGAAGCTTTTGCTGTCCGTTGGGTTTTATTTACCTGGAGGCATTTTCTCGAAGGGGCAAAACACCCCTTTGAAGTGTGGACAGATCATAAAAATGAGGCTCGAAACACACCTTGAAAATTGTCACCTAAGCAAATCCGTTGGGCACAATACTTTAAACGATTTAATTTTGCATTGCAGTACCTCCTGGAGGGGGGGTAATTTTATGGTGGATGCATTATCTAGATTACCTGTATCCGTAATCTAGATTAACAGTATCTGCCCAGAAATTATCTGTCCTATTGTCCCAAATGGGAAATTGGTGGCTCCAATGATTACCAGAGCCCCCCAAAAAGGAGAGGTTGATCTTTTCCAAGGACTTGACTGCACAGTTAAAGGAGGCACTAAAACTAGATGATTGGTTCCTGAGCCACTCAAATGACTGTAACGATTACAGATGGACTGGCATGGGTGGGGGCTAAGTTATATGTTCCAGCTAGCCTGAGGGGGCCTATTTTAAAGCAAGTCCACGATTCAAAAGCTGCTGGACAGTGCATTCATGAAAGCCTTACATTTGGTCAAATGGCAATTCTGGTGGCCCACTTTAAAGAAGGACATTGAAGCTTACGTAGCTAGTTGTCCTATTTGCATTTTGGCGAAAGGGCCATCTGGAAAACCTGCCGGCTTACTACAACATGTAACTAGGCCAAGTGCTCCATGGAAGGAAATTTCCATCGACTTTATAGTGGAATTGCCTGAAAGTGGGGGAAATACATTCATTTGGGTGGTAATTGACTTGTTTTCCAAACAGGTACATTTCATACCTTGTGCAAAAATCCCATCTGCAAAAACTTTGGCTAAATTGTTTACTTTACATGTCTATAGGTTACATGGTGTTCCTGAATGGATAATTTAGGATAGGGGAATCAATTTACGTCAAACTTCTGGAAGGAATTTCTGAAGCTAATGAGCTCCGCCCAGGGCTTAATCTCCACCCACCACCCACAAGCCAATGGGGCTTGTGAGAGAACTAACATGGTATTGGAACAATACCTTAGAAGTTATATTAATTATCAACAAGATGATTGGTCTGACCTATTACCTTTTGCAGAAGTGGCGCATAATAACTCGGTTCATAGTAGCACTGGTTTTATTCCACTTAAAGTAGTTTCGGGGCAGGGTTTTGTACCCATACCGGAACTTCCTCAAGAGAAACCCAATGTTTCATCATTCACCAAGTGGATAACCCAACACCAGCTTACCTGGCCGGTTACCTGTAAAGCATTAGATGGTGCTCATGAAGCAAGCTGATAAAAAGAGAGCTCCACAAAAACCATACCAAACGGGGAACAAAGTCTTCTTGTCCACTAAGTATTTACAAACCACAAAGAAGTCCAAAAAATTGGGACCTAAATATGTTGGACCTTTCCCAATTCTACAAATAGTGAATCCTGTAGCAGTACAACTGCAATGACCAAAGACCTTTAGACAGATTCACACTGTCTTTCATGTCAGTCTATTAAAACCTGAACATACCTCCAATTTGTGACCTGCTCAGGCCAACCGCCCAGTCCCTCTTTTGATTGAGGGTGAGCAGCATTTTGAGGTTAAAAAAATTTTAGACTCAAGGAAACAAAGGGGATGGCTCCAATATTTAGTTGTTTGGAAGCATTTCCCTGCTTCTCAGTCCGAATGGGTAAATGAATGAGATGTTAGAGCTCCTAGGCTGTTACAAGCATGTGTATTATCCTGTTTTCTTAAAATTGTTTTTCTTTTCCAGGGCTAATGCCTCTTTTGCAAGAGGGCTGAATGTCAGCCTTCAAGAATCTTTTCTTTTGCTTGTCTTTCTGGGTGCCATTTAATGGAGGGAGGGAGAATAAATTCGGCTTTGTGGGGGGAGAAGTGTGCTGGAGGCTTTAGACTCAGAGAATGATCTGTAAAACTTGGGGAAAACTTTATTGTTTGTGCTTACTTGCTTACTGCGCAGCTGCCAGCATCTTATCAAACCAGGTCAAGGTCAATGGTCAAATGTCTGCATCATCACCTGAAGATGCCCCACATGACATTATGCACATCTCAGATTGGATGGACTGTTTGAATTATTGTGGGTGAGAACGCTACCATGACTTTGTATATGTGATTTCCATTCCTAAATCCTCAGATCTTGAATTCTTTTGATGCTACCACTTGATTTCCAGTAAAAGTCCTTTTCTCTATAACAATGGAGTCTAAGGGTGTCGTTCTGCGATTTTGAATGCAGCATTATCTGACACTGTATGTGTCATATAACGGTACCTGTATTTTGAGTTTACTGTGGCAAAAATGTTGTAAAATGGGGGACTTCTGGTTTGAAGGGCTTCGACGACAGACAGGAATCCACGATCATGTGTGGTTTCTGTCTGGGCTCGCCGCTGGAGAGCCCTGAGCCGGCTGGTTTTGGGGCTAAGCCACCCCATAGAGGTGGTGAAGAGGGGGGAGACCGCCAGCAGGGTCGAGGAGAGCCGCATTTCCCCTCCTCAGCTGACCATTACTCCCTTTCCCGAAGGCAGTTGCAGCAGTGGTCAGAAATGGCCACCTCAAAGAAGAACTCAACCAGAAAAGAATGTGCAGGAGGAAGATAAGAAGTGAAAGTTTTGGCTGACCGGGTTCAATTGTAAAAGCAACAACTAAAGTACCCTGGAATTTAAACTTACAAAAAAATAACATCGCTCCCAAAGAAGAGTCAGAAGCAGCGAAAGAAAGTGAAAAGAGAAAGGTTTGGCTTTTTTCCCCCTCTCTCCTTCCCTATATTGACAACTAAGAGACTTAAATAAGAAATCGGAAAAATCCGCTTTGGCATCAATAGGCAATTAAGCTGAAAATAAAACAAAATGCCAAAGGGACAATAAAGATTTCTGGACATTAAAAACTTTTTCTTCTATAAGCAGGAAGGGAGAGAAAAAGAATAAGGGCAAGATCTGGAAGAGGGAGGAGACTGCCTGGAATTAAAAAGAATCTAAAGTAAAACTTCAATAAGACTTCTAAAAGATACATTTTAACTGAAACTTTGCAACTAAATAGTAACCCCAGGAAGAGAAAGTGTAAAAAAAAAAAAAAAAAGAGCAAAAAAGAAACAGCTTGCGTGTATTTGGATTATTTGGTGACTTTTGGATTTTTGGTTATTATATTTGAATGACTAAAATCAATTGGGTGGTTGTTTAAAAATACAATGGCATCACTTCTGGATGAATTGAAAATGGAGCTTAAAAAGTACAAAGAAGATGCACAAGAAGGGAAGGGTTCTTTTGGCTTCGTTTTTCAATTCTTAGAAATGGAGATCTCCAACTATGAGAAACAACAAGAAAAGACTGCAAAACAAGAAGACTGGGACAAAGAAGAAGCCATCTTTAATGAACAAGTAACTCTATGTGGGGAAGAAAAAGGAAAGGGGGGAAAGAGAATGGAGAATTTAAGACTTAAAAAAACAACCAAAGAAAAAAATAATTCAAAAAATAAGTATAATACTGGAAAGCAACAGAAAAGGGGAATACAGAAGAGGGAAATAGGGGTAGAGAGACAAAGGGGTAAAAAGGGGAGAGAGAAGAAGAGAGGGAAAAAGGAAAGGAAAAGAAGTTACAAAGGTCCAGAGCAAGATATAAAGAAACAGGACCTATTTAGAGATAATGGGTGAAAATCTAACTGAAAAAGGGATTCTGTTAAGGTACATAACATTGTATTGTTATATTTGTAATAGAAATAACTTTAGAAAATTGGAAACAACATATGATTAGAATGAGGGATAAAATAGTTAGTGTAATTTAGTTAAATGTTTGTGAATAAAATAAATGAAATAAAATAAATGAGAAAATTGAATTAGGAAGGAACGGGAACATTTTAATTAGTCAATGTTTTATAAAATATAAGTGAAGGGGGGGGAATTAACTATGGAAAGTTTATAATTGTTCCCATAGAAGTATGATATTTAATTGAAAAGCAATGTGAAAAATGTTAAGACTTTAATGAATATTAATATTAATGATAAAATTGAATTGGAATGGAATGTTGTTTTAATTATATACATTTATAATTTTTTTTTTCAAGAATACAGTGTGTAGTTTAAGAATGTACCAAGCAGAATCCGAATGGAAGTTATGTATTATATTGAGTGTTACAACTTTAGAGGAAAGATATAAAGGCGTCATATTCCAATCAGTAACTACAGGAGAAATGTTGTTTAATGAGAAAAGATAATAGACAATTGAAACAGGACAGACAAAAAATATAAATATAATGATTTGAATTGAATTGAATTGAGATGAAATAAATAAAATTAAATTGAGAAAATTAAAAGAGGGGAGAAGCTAAGTAGAAAATGTAAAATAGTAATAAGATATGGAATAGAATATAAAAATGAGCATGAACCTGAATTTGTGTCTGTATGAAGAAATGTAAGCCGGGATTATGCTGCTTTCAAAAAAGATGTTTTATTTATATTTCTTTTCTTTTTGTGAAAACTCAAATAAAATTTACAAAAAAAAAAATGTTGTAAAATGGGTCAAAATTCACAACTGCTTTTTTTAGCAATGGAAATTTTGGGCTCAGTTGTGGTCATAAGTTGAGCATACTTCTACAAGTAAGGAATATTTAGAAAATGTAGAAAATATTTATTGTAATAAAATAACAATTTTATAACAATATTTGTCAATTGCAAAAAGCAACAATACTTGCAATGAAAAGCAACATTATCCTGCAATGATACCATTAACACTATCAAACAAGAATATCTCTCTGTACCAAGTCCTTTGGATAGAAATGCCAAATCCATTCTAAACTGGACTGGCTATGCAACTAACCACAGTAAAATGTCTATGAGGCCTGACTTTTGAGAGGGAGAGAAAAAATAATAAAAATGTTTTAAGATTCCTCTGAGATTACTCTTAAAGCTCTTTCTGAGTCAGAGAAAGGAGAACAATGAGAACAATTGGATTTTGATTCTATTGTTTATAATTTAGTGTGCCCATTCTTCTTAGCAGTTAACTAGGATAATTATGTTTGCTTATCTGAAGGCAACAATAGGTACCATATTTTAAGAATGCTAACTGCATTTTATGATTAAAAACTGCCAATGGAATAGGTGCACCCTTGAGCGGAGTCTCAAGCTAAACACTCATACCTCATCTTACAAGACAATTATTTCTAATTCTGACAAACTATATGTTACACTGGCTCTTCAAGCATACTGCAATTCAGACTTCTGGCTGATATCAAGGCAATATTGGACATGAGGAATGGGTCTCCTCGCTCCCAAGCCGAGTTCTCCCTGTTGGAGGGCTTCAAAAAAAGCTAAAGCCATCCTCTGTAGGGATGGTGAAGAAAAGAGCAACTCTCATGCTGGACTCAGGGCTTCTTCCCTTTCCCACAATGAGAAGAGGCAGTCATCATGGCTGCCACAAAGCTGGAACAGCTGAGGCAACAAAGAAATGTGCAGGAGCAGTGTAGGTGAACAATGATTGGGTGAGAAGATTCTTTTTTATGTAGACCCTAACTTTAAAGAAAAAAAGAGGAAAATTCAGGAAAAAAAATTGTTAGAACTATATCTTAAAGTGGCAAACAACCATAGAGAGAAAAATCCTAGACCTGAAAGAAAGGAACTAAGGAGAGAAGAGCTAAAGATCTTTTAAAACATAAATTGGACTTTTAAATTGGGCAGGCGTTGTTTTGGAAAGGCATTATAAAATGCTGGAATTATCTACTTGAATCTACTTGAATAGCTGACTTTGCTGCAATACACTGAACTAAATTTGGATTAATTAAATCTAGAAGACTTGAAATAACGCTGAAACCTAAGCTGAGGGCCCCATCTATTGGTGAATGGAATATTTTTTCTACAAGTTTAGAAAAAAATTTGAGGAGAGAAATAAAGATTTATCTTGAGGAATGGGGTGACACTTACTGTTCTATAACTATTTATTTTATGATTACTGGAGACTCTATCGTGAGAATAAGGAAGACTCTTAAGTAAAATGACTTTTGATTAGTGGAAGCTGCCTGGACTACTTAAATGGAATTGATTAATAATCCTAAGATGTAAAGATTATTGAACTTCCTGAGGGGTAACATTGGAGTAGAATATATTGTTTTGGACTTGTGTAAGAGCGTGACTTATTAAATTAAGACAAGATGCTTCATCAGGGGGAAATGAGTGAGATTTCAAGAGGAATGGCGTTGATGTTTCAAAGCATCAGGGGTATGGAAAAGAATCACAGAGAGATAAAGAACCTGTGATGACCCAGAGTGTAACACAACGTAACAAAATCCAAAACGTAAATAAATGTCCTTTAATGCCTCGAACTTGGCCCCACTGTTCAATAATACTCAGTTGGATATAAAACGTATTCAAAAATAGTCTTCAAAAGAAAGCAAAACAGTCCGAACTTAATGAACAGATAGAGGTGAAATAAAAAACCAAACAAACTATGAAATTTCCACAACGGAACGGAGAAGTATTTGCCAAATTCAAAGAGATAACAAGGCACAGTCTGTTGGAAGGACGCCAACCAAGATTACTTTCGACGAAAATAAAACACACTTTGTTTCCAGTGTTTGCCAGCACGCAGGTCCAAACTCTTATGCAGTTGTCACACCTGCAGCCCATGAAAAGGGATCAAGGACCTCTCTTCCCAAGTAGATGTCTCTCCCTTATCCTCTCCTCCCTGCATGCCCTAGGATGGCTAGAAGATGGGCCTGGGTCCTCCTCTGACTGCTCAGCTGGCCTCTGCCCTTCCCCAGCCTCCTCCACAACCTCTGGAGCCACACCTCCACTCCCCATCTGCTGTTCTTCCTCTCCCTCAGAGTCAGTCTCCACCAGGGGCATGACAGAATCTAATGCAACACATATATAAGAAAATAGAAAATATGCTACAAATGATAATGAATAAAAATCAAAGAGTCCAGGAAAGAGACGAGACAGCAGAAAGTACGGAAGAAAAGATGGAATGGGCAAACCTGGAAATAAACCAAGAAGATGAGAAGAAGATGATAAAGATAATAATGACTGATGAAATAAACCAAGGGAAAAGTACTTTAAGAGATTTAAAAATGGAATCGGATAACCTAGAAGATATTTTTGAAAGGGAGATGGTGTTTGGGTGGATACTCTGGAGACCTGGCAGTTTAGGAGGATAGAGATGGGAGAAAGATTCAGTCTGAATGGTGAAGATACAGATGTTGATAGAGACAAAAATCCAAGAGGAGTATGGGAAACAAGCCAAAAAATGAATAAGATTTGTGTGTGTGTGTGTGTGTGTGTGTGTGTGTGTGTGTGTATGTATGTATGTATGGTATTTAGGTTTCTTCGGGTATTTTCCCACGTCTTAATAGTTGTGCTTTTAAAGTTATAGCAATGTTTCGGCAGAATCCCATCTGCCATCCTCAGGCTTGTGTATTGGGTTTTTTCTTAATCATGCGCCAGGCTTTGGCAGCTGTTTCTGTTTGAATTTGGTGCTGGCTTCATGCTTTATTTGAATGGTTTTTTCTTCATCCTGAAACAGAAACGGCTGCCAAATCCTGACACACACAATTAAGAAAAAACCCAATACACAAGCCTGAGGATGGCAGATGAGATTCTGCCGATATGTCGCTATAACTTTAAAAGCACAACTATTAAGACATGGGAAAATACTGAAGAAACCTAAATACCATACATATAAATACTCGTGAAAACATAAGAATATATATATATATATACATATATATGTTTTCTTAAGTTTTCGCGGGTACTTACATGTCTGGCATTCAGCTTTGTTCGGGTATTTTAAAGCTACAACTTTAAAAGCACCACGTGGGAAAATACCCGAACAAAGCTGAATGCCATACATATATATATATATACATATACATACATACATATATATATATATATATATATATTTGTATATATATATATTTATATATTTGTAGATTTTCATGGGTGCAGGTATGCAGGTTTTGGCGTGTTTGGGTCTTTTCCCATGTAAGATTGAGAGTATCTGCAAACATCAACTCCATCAACCAATCAAGAAATAACAACACAGCCAACCAGCCCGCTTACAACAGAGCCAGCACACCACACCTCCTCAACCTTACATGAGAAAAGACCCAAACATGCCAAAACCTGCATACCTGCACCCGTGAATATATTAGGTATGTTTAAATAATAGGAAGACTAGTACTTGAATGGCATATTGTGACTTTGAACAACCAAATAACAAAAGACTAGGTCTTAATACAAATGTGTGTATTAATACTAGGATTAGCAGTGGTGACTTGATTAGAAGCTACATAGAATAGAGGTAGGGGAAGAATAAGAAATAGGGGAATATTAGCAGATATACTTTTTATAGAACTGAATAAAAGTAATAATTTGATGGAAAAGATCAGAAGTTGAATGAAGGTATTACCACATATGCCTGTAATATCACTGGCATGAAAATGGAACACTGAAATATTGAATAATTACTTTATATACCATGTATATTAATGTATATTAATACTAGGATTACATAAGTTTGATTAATATAACTACTATTATGATTATCATTATTGATGTTTGTATCAAAATGAATTGTACTCAGGGGTCACACTGTTCATGTATTGATATCGATGTATACTTAAAAATAAAAATCTAATAAAACTTGGAGGGGGGAATGGGCATTGGTTCTTACCTGACACGCCATTTCTATGAGAGCTTCGAGGATCATCCAAATAGTAGGTGGAGCTTCAGTCTCTGCTGTTGTAGGCTGAGCTTAATTTCTGAGGAACGCTCCTCCTTCCATCATGTGGCTCGCCATCGTGTTCCCCAGTTTATGTGAAGACGAAAGGAAAAACAGGCATTCGTGCTCTCCTCTTACTAGACGTAAAGTGCATTGGCCGAAACAAGACCCCACCAGACGGTGAAAGACAGAAAGGGAGGGGCTGGATGATCCTTGCAGCTCTCATAGAAATGGCGTGTCATTTCAACGCCCATTCTCCTAAGAGCTGCTCGGATCGTCCAGATAGTGGGACATACCAAAGCTGGGGCCTGTCCTGGGGGGGGACACCGTCTGGTCTGTAGACTCCTCGGGTTCCCTGAGTACTCTCTGAAGGACCCTTCTACCAAAAGAAGCCTCCACTGCAGCATACCTGTCGATTTTGTAATGCCTAATGAAAGGCGACGGGGAGGCCCACGTTGCTGCCCGGCAAATGTCGAGTATTGGGGCCTGGGTAGCCCAGGAGGCTGAAGGTGCCGCACTCCTGGTGGAGTGAGCCATGATACCCCTGGGTACTTGGAGGGCCTGGGCTTGGTATGCCTTGGCAATGGCCGCCCTTATCCTATGGTGGTTGAGGGTACCTTAAGCTCTTGTGACTTTGGTTGAAAGGATATAAACAGGGCCTCGGATCTACGGAAGATCTGAGTACGTTTAATATAGATCTGCAAGGCACGCCTAACGTCTAAAGTGTGCCACAGTCCCTTTCATGAGTTGGCCTGGGACAAAAATTGGGGAGGATAAGTTCTTGAGCCCTGTGGAAAACCGAGTTAATCTTGGGTAGAAAGGAAGGGTCAAGTCGGAGGACCACCCGGTCGGGATGGAAGACGCACAGATCCTTCCTAACTGACAGAGCAGTGATCTCTGAAATCCTACGGGCTGATGTGAGAGCCACCAAGAACACTACCTTGTAGGATAGGAACTGGAGAGAGACCTCTCTTTGGGGTTCGAAGGGTGGCTTAGTGAGAAAAGTCAGGACCCTGTTGAGGTCCCAGGTCTGATACTGGTGAAGGGAAGGTGGCCGTAAGTTTGTGGCCCCTTTCAGAAATGCTCAGATGCGGGAATGATGAGAGAGTGAGCTGACCCCCTCGCAGGCAATGACGGTGGATAAAGCTGCCACCTGACGCCTTAGTGTGTTGGGGGACAGTCCCTTGCTGAGACCCTCTTGAAGAAAGTCAAGAATTTGGGCAATAGATGGGTCGGTTGGATCAATGAGGAGATTGGCACACCATTTGCAGAAAATGACCCAAGTGGCATCATAAATCCTTCTGGTGGAGGGACGCCTGGCTGCCAAAATGGTATCAATGACTTTGGTGGATAAATTTTCCCTCTTCAGATGTTTCCGCTCAACCTCCAGATGGCTAGGTGGAGCCATTGGAGTTCCGGGTGAAGGAGGGGGCCTTGCAACAGGGATATCCTGTCTGCTACGATCCTCCAGGGAGGATATCTCCAGGGAGATAGGCTGCAGAGATCCGCGAACCTAGGGCGACGGGGCCAATAAGGAGCTGCAAGAAGCAATTCCGCCCTCTCTAGGAGTACCTTTTGAAGAACTCTGGGCACCAGCGCCAGAGGGGGGAAGGCGTAAAGGAGGCCCGAGGGCCACGGGCATCGGAGGGCATTGTGGTTCTCTGCCCCTAGGGACGGGAATCTCGAAACAAACCTTGGAAGTTGGGTATTGAGAGGGGAGGCAAACAGGTCTACTACTGGCAGACCGAATATTGCTGTCGCCTCCCTGAACAGCCCTGTGGAGGCGCCACTCCAACTGGTCTATGGTGGCTCTGCTCAACCAGTCTGCTCGGGTGTTGTCGATACCCGAGATGTGGTCAGCTCTGAGTGAAAGGAGGTGAGACTCTGCCCACCGACTTAGGCGCTCGGTCTCCCTCATGAGGCTTAATGACTGAGTGCCCCCCTGCCTGTTGACATGAGCTTTGGCTGTTATGTTGTCAGTGAGAATGAGAACGTGGCAGCCCTGTACCTGAGGGAGGAAACTGTGGAGGGCCAGTTGGATGGCGCGAAGCTTTAACCAGTTTATATTGCACAGCCTTTTTGATGCTGACCATCTGTCCTGAGCTGTAAGGGACTGTAGGTGGGCGCCCATCCAGACAGACTAGCATCTGTGGTGATGGTGAGTCTTGGGGGCTCCTTGAGGAGGCAGCCCTTGTTGATAGACGCCCTGCTCCACCAAAGGAGGGAGGTGAGAACCCTCGGCGAGACCTTGACCTTGCGCCTTGAGTTGCTTGATCCGGCTCTTTGGTACGGGAGCAGGAACCACTGGAGAGATCTGGAGTGGAAACGGGCCCAGGGAATAATGGAGATACAAGAGATCATTTTACCTAGCAACTTGGATAATTCGAGGAGAGAAACCCTCTTAAGTTGCCTGATGAGTTTGACTGAATGTTGAATGCTGAGTATTCTCTCTGGAGAGATGAATACCCTCCCTTAGACTGTGTCTATTATAGTCCCCAGGTGGGATAGCCTAGTGGAAGGGGCCAATTGGTTTTTCTTCCAATTGATGAGGAATCCGTGTTCCTGGAGGGCGGTAAGGGTAATTTGGGTATCCCTGACAGCTTGTTCCCTGGAAGGGGATAGGATGAGGATATCATCCAGGTAACAGTGGAGTCTCACCGGGATGGTTCTGAGGTGGGCAGCCAAAGCGGCCAGGACCTTGGTAAAGGTCCTGGGGGCAGAGGCCAACCCAAATGGGAGGGCCACATATTGGAAGTGGCGGTTATTGCAGCTGAAACGCAGAAATTTGGAGTGGGAGGGTCGGATTGGGATGTGTAAGTATGCCTCCGATAGGTCAATGGATGACAACCAGTCTCCCTGTCTAACTCCCAAGAGGATAGATTGCAGCGTGTTCATTTTGAATTTGCGGTATACAAGATAGCGGTTTAGCCGCTTTAAGTCCAAAATCGCCCTCCATCCCCCGAGTGTTTGGGAACCACAAATAAGTGTGAGTAGAATCCCTGTCCCCTTTGGGACGGAGGAACGGGTTGGATGGCCTGTATTTCAAGTAGGTGCTGAATTACTGAATCCATGAGGTTGCATTTGGTGTGGTTCTTGAAGATGGGGCATGTCATGTAGAAATCAGGGGGGGAGGAGAGGAACTCGAGGGCGAGGCCAAACCTGATGGTGTCCCTGACCAGGCGTCCGAAGTGGAAGAGTCCCACTAGTTGGCGAGGGTTTTAAGTCGCCCGCCAATGGGAATTAAGACAGGTGGCTTATTTGGAGCGCTGGAAGGGCCTGCTGCCCGAGCCGCGAAAGGGCCTCTTGAAGTTACTACCTCTCTTGTGCCTGTCAAAGGGGTCGGACCTGTCCTGGGGCTGTCCCGAGCCAAAGGGGGGGGGCTTTGGTACCTGGAAGGGAAGGGGGTTTGGGGATAGGGACGAAAGGGGACCCTCCGAAAGGGCTGCAGGGATCTGGGTTCTGACTTACGGGTGAGGGATGGGAGGAATTTCCTTTTGTTCCTTCCTTCGACTAGGAGAGGATCCAGGGAAGGTCCGAACAGTTTATTTCCCATGAGGGGGGCAGAGGCTAGTTTTACCTTATTCTTGAGATCCGCCTGCCAGTGCCTTAGCCAGAGCAGGCGGCGGGCCGAGACGTGGGAGGAAATGGCACGGGAGGAGAATTTTACTGAGTGAAAGGTGCCGTCTGCTGCGAACTCAGCCGCGGCCGTAATCTTGGCTATATCCTGATGGGCGCGGGTATTGGAAGTCGGGACATGTTGCTTAAACTGGCAAAGCCAGCGAATGGATGACCTGATGAAGAAGGAAGCGGCCGTGGCCACCCTAATCGCCCATGCGTCTAACTGGTGAGCTCGCCGTAAGGCCAGGTCTGACTGTTTCTCCTCTGGCCTCAGAGCTTCTAAGGGGTTGCTGAGGGCTGAGGAAGAGGCCAGGCTCACGACGGGCTCATCAACCTCTGGGGTGCTCAGGAGGTTGGAGAGCTCTGGGTCAAGGTTGAAGAACCTTTTATCATGGGCCGAAGGGGCAGCTGAGGCCAGTTGCTTGGACACCAGATCCAGGAAAATGGGGGGTTTGGGATGACCTCGGCCTCCACCACAGGCTGTTTAAACATGGAGTCCTCTAGTCCTTCCGGGGCCAGAGGAGTGGCATCAGAGGGACTCTGAGTAGTTAGACCAGAGATGTTCCTGGCTTTGAAGGAGGGATTTGAATAGCTGGGGCCTGAAGAGCCCTACAAAGGCGGGTTGGTCGGGGGTGAGCCCTTCGTCCTCCGACATCTCCGCCTCTGATGGTTCTGAGTCGGGAAGTGGTTCATTGTATTGTAAGGACCCCAGATCAAATTGTTCCTCCTCCTCCTCCCTGCACAAATCTAGGTCCCCTTCCGCCTCCTCCTCGTCCTCCCTGACTGAGGGGGAAACCTCCCTTTGAAGAGGTACCTGACCATGAGATGGTTCTGGAATGAGTGGGAATGATCTTACGGATTCGGTGTCTTGCGGAGGCAACCCTGGCCTAGCCATCTGTTGGAGTCCTTCCGCAATTCCTTGGCGGATCGCCATCTCCATCCAGGCTCTGAGCTGCTCTGGAACTGCCTGAATGAGAGGTTCCTCCTGGTGCAGGCCGGCGGCTGTGGGTGTGAACGTAGCCTCTGGAGTTCGCCTGGCTGGTGGTTCCAGGGGCCTGGTGCCCTTGGGAGGGCGAGCTGTGCCTGGATAGGGAGGAAAAAGCTATAGGAGGGGGGGAAAAGCAGAGGTAGAAGGGGTGGCTGGTGCTGGAGGCACTGAGCCTGCCTGTCTGGTGCATTTGTCTATTTCCTTTTCTAGCACCTTGTGTCGTCTTAGGGCGTCCCTTTGGGAGGCTTTAGAAGACTCCTTAGCCTGGCTACGCAGGTGGTGAGCTTTTGCTTTGGCCTTTAAAGAAGGGCCTCTTGATGGATGGCCTTCTGCCATTTTAAATAATTGAGGAGGATAAAGGATCAGATATGAGGCAGTTGGCACGCTTAGGGGTCGACCTACAACAAAAGCTGGGAGCCCTGGGAAAGTCTTTTAGCCCCCCCCTCGTTTATTAATCATTTATGATTAATCTGTTTGTCTTATTAGATCTTATTTCTTAGTGTTTTTATTTTTATTTATTTGTTATTATTATTATTCTTTTCTTTAAATAAACTTATTCAATCAGGCCGCCTTTCTCCGCCTCTTAATTTTCTACAGATCTTGAATTTTTGAAGATCTCTCTTTTTTTTTTAGAAGGACTGATCAGGTTGATCAAGGCACGACAGGGGCCCTAAGGGCGAAGCCAGGCCTGTACCAGGCTGCCGACCCAGGCGGAATCGGGTGGAAGTGGTAAGTAAGAAACCGCGGCCGCTACAGCTGGCTGCGGCGGAAGCCAACAAACGGAGGTAGTAAACCAAGCCTCCAACAGAACAATTCAAATAAGAAAGAAAGACGCTCCTGAGCAGGCCTGCCAGTCCTGCTGCTTTTATTATGCACGCTGCAGCGATCAGAGAGATAAGGGGAAAAACAAAATGGCGCCCGGCCACGAGGCGGCGCTAAAATGGCAGCTGCCTAAACGTGGACTTACAGGGGGCCCTGCTGCAGCGACTAGACGACTCCCCAGGGGCAATCCAAGGTCCCCAGGGGAAGGACAAACAGAAAAGAACCCAGTGAAGTAAAAAAACCCGGCAGAAACGGAGTTCAGGGGGGGAACGGAGCAGAACGGAGCGTTTTAAAGCTATTGGAATGAAAAAACGGCAGTAAGGCAATGGAAAGGGGGGGCAGCTTGTAAGGTTTGCTAGCCTTCCCCCTGACACCCCCTGGGGCCGGGAGAGCCTCCCTGGGGACTCTAGAAATTAAAAGAACCAAATGCGCAGGGCTAAGAATAGGAAACAGTTAAATGAATGAAATACAACCTGGAGAAGAAGAAATACGAATCAAATAGGGCTTTCCTGAAACGGCCAAGAGCACAATCCAAAATTGCCTACTCTGCACGAGGGCTGAGCATAAACTGGGGAACGCGGTGGCGAGCCACATGATGGAAGGAGGAGCGTTCCTCAGAAATTAAGCTCAGCCTACAACAGCAGAGACTGAAGCTCCACCCACTATCTGGACAATCCGAGTAGCTCTTAGGACAAGCATACTGCAATTGAAAGGCACAGTGAAACCAATTCTGGTTTGAGTTTCAAGGGAAAAACAGTTTGCCAATTCTGGCATAATAGTAAGCTATGGTTCATCAGAAGCAAGAAGTTAGGTATTAGGTATTCTTGAGGAAAAGAAGGGAGTATATAAATCAAAGGCTCAGGTCCAGTAGATTTTGTTAAAGCACAGGAAACAATTCTCTAAATGTACATATATAGGTTAGTCTCGACTTATGACCTCATCTGAGCAAAAATTTCTGTTGCTGAGACATTTGTTGAATGAATTTTGCCCCATTTTATGACCATTCTTGCCACATTTGCTAAACAAATCATGGCAGTTGTTAAGTTAGGAACATGGTTGTTAAATGAACCTGGCTTCCTCATTGACTTTGCTTGTCAGAAAGTTGCAAAAGGTGGTCACATGACCCCAGGACACTGCAACTGTCATAAATATGAACCAATTGTCAAGGATCCACATTTTGTTCATGTAACCACGAGAATACTGCAATGGTGTTAAGTGTGAAAAATGGTAATGAGTCACTTTTTTCCAGTGCCGTTATAACTTTGAACAGTCACTAAACGAACTGCTGTAAGTCAAGGACTACCAGTATTTCTTCAACATGAAGACATTTAATGCAGCTAAGAATATTTTTTTTCTAAAAAAATGTTCATTGAAATATTTGAAAACTCATCCTTCCTTTTCCTTAGGAAATAAATGAAGCATTTTCTAAGGCTATAGCAAATAATGTGTGAATCTCTGCTATATCCTATGAACCATGGGAAAAAATATTTATACTGCCACCAGACATGAAACTAACCATGCATGTCCAATGCGTGTGTTTATGTGAAAGTAAACAGAGCTGAGCTCAGGCTTAGTTCTTAATGTAACTTAGGTCTTGCTGCATTTTTACATTCTAGAGAACAAGCAGGCTTAGACATTAAATATGACTTTTTAAATTGTAACATTATAGGAATGCATGTATAAAAAACATTCATAATCATTTTTGTAAAGAAACAAACATCCCTAGACTATCCAGCCTGAGTACATTCTTATCTCTAATTAATAACAAGTTATATCTGTGTTATTTCAGTAAAAATATAAACTCAGGTGCATATTTTAGAATCAAGACAGAACATATTTTCTGGGTCAAATATTTGTATACACACTCACTCTAATCATTAGGGCAAGTTTTCTACAGCTTTTCAGTTCCAAACATATTTCTGAATTGCAAAATACATCTGGAGTAAATATCTTTTTTCACAACTAACTTGCAAGCATACTATATTTTACACGGGGCAAAGACAGCAGAACACGCATTGGTGTCTGTAATCACAAGCTCCTTTCTAGACCACTAGACCAAAGATGATTCATCTTAGGAATGAGCAATTTCCATTTAAAAATAATGAATAAGAATGTTGGTTCTTACCTGAAATGCATGTTCTAGTTGTACAGGAGGAGAATCCAAAGTGTGGGTAGTCTCTGCTTCCTTGAAGACTGAGTCAATCAAAGCTTAGTCCTGCCTCCTTCCACTGCACATGCCCAGTTTTTGATGAAGGCTAATGATTGACTTGGAGATTTGTTGATGCTCTTTTTTGATGATCCTAAGCTTGGGACCAACTTTTACTCGGGTGGATTTAGATTCTCCTCCTGTACAACTAAAAGATGCGTTTCAGGTAAGAACCAACACTCTTTCTCAGTTATAAGGGGCATAGAATCCAAAGCATGGGACATACCCAAGCCAGTTGTCCTAAGGATGGGCAATAGTCTGGTCCCGAGCCCCCACCTCCATGTGAACTCTTTGTAGCATTCTTCCAAAGGCTGCCTCTGCTGATGTGAAAGTGTCCAACTTATAACTTATAGGCCAAATGGTAGGGCCCTGTATTGGTAATATCTTCCTGTGTAACAAAACCGCAGGAACCTTCGATGTGTCTTAGTAATCCAAATGTGTAACTATGCTTCCATAAGGTCTATTGACGTTAGGACATCTCCCTCTTGGATGCTCCCCAGGATTGACTGTAGGGATTGCATTTTGAATCTTTTACACACTATGTGTCTGTTCAGTAACTTGAGATCTAGAATCGGTCTCCCCTGACGCCTTTTGCACCTTGAACAAGATTGAATAGAACCCTTGTCCATGTTCGTCCTTTGGTACCAGTTGGACCGCCCGAAAGTGCAGCAGATGTTGCACTGCTGTCTCTATGATGACCTTTTTGGCTCGGTCTCTTGGTATCAGGCATCTTCTGAAGGAGTTCAGAGGTGTGGAGAGGGATTCCAGAACTAGGCTTCTTTTATTGTGTCCAGGACCCACTTGTCCATTGTTATTGGCTCCCATCAGTTGGCAAATAAGCCCAGTCTTCTGCCAATGGGCACGTTGTTTCAGTTGTCACTTTGTGTGACAGAAGAGCCTGTTAGAGGGGCCCTTGAATGGTCATCTTCCTTGGAATTGTTGATTGCCCCTATCTCTAAATCCGGATCTGTCTGGTTGCCTGATTGGCATCTGCGTGTACGGTCTCTGGGAATACTGGGAGTGATCAAAGCCACTCCCAGTGGCTGGAAAGGACTATCATCATGTGTATGGTGATGGCCGCCGATCTGCCTGACCAAACTTCCTAGGCAAGATCTTTCTCTTGTCCTTGGTCTTGATCAGTAGTGGTTCAATCACTTCTCCGAATAGTTGTCCCCTTTTACTGGGGCCAAAGCAAGTTTCCACTTGTGCTTCAATTCTGCCAGCCAGTGGTGGAGCCAAACTAGAAGCCCTACTGCCACAGAAGCTGCAATAGCCTTGGTAGCATACTTGACCCCACTGAGGGTGGTGTCGGCTATCAGCTCCATCATTGCGATCTATTTTTTAAAATCCTGTTGTAATCAAAGATCACCAAGTGGCACCCTATCCTACATCTGTTCATGCCATATCAGGACTGCCCTGCTGAAAAATGAAGCAGTAAAGGTTGCCTTCACTGACCACATTGCTGCCTGGTGGACTTTTTGGAGGGTCTGCTCCAGCTTCTTGTCTTCCCCTTTTAGACCCTCTTCTGCATCATTGGCCAAAATGGTAGTAGATGCAGAAGTTGCCACTGGTCCATCTATTGCTGGGGCCTTTCTCTCATCTGATTTGGACATCTTGATGAATGGCTTCTTCCATCTTCTATCTTTGATGGTCTACTGGCCTCCCTGGGTCCCTTTTGAGCCTTGCTCTCTGTTAGAGCTTGGGTCAGGTGATCCCTGATCCTCCAAGCCAGCCTCCATTTCTTAAAAATCAGCCATGTTGTCCCCTTTGTTCTCTGGGACAAACAGCTTCGCCTTCGCTGGAGCTCAGCTGACGCGGTCTGCTAGTTCCTGACCATTCAAGAGTATGCTCAGCCAAAACTGAATATGGACTCTAGCCCATCTTAACTTGGATGCAGGGTTAACTTGGATGCAGTCACTCAGCCGCAACTCTGCTCTTTGTTTCCTTGTTTAATCTGTTGGAGGCTATGTGGAGGGTTCTGCTGCTATCTATTGTCCTTTTCCTATCATGAACCACTCTATTTTGCTCCCCAAGCTAACTCCGCTCTTTTAGAGCGGCCGCAGCTTCCTTTTAATCACCCACCAGCTGTTTGGTGGTCCCTTGTTTGATCTTCGCCCAGAGGCTTCAGGATAGCCATGCGCTTGCCTATCCTGCCCACTGGGGCCCTCTGCTCCCCTGCTTGCTTCAGGATAGCTGAATGCTCCCTCCTCGGTTCTTTTCATATATAATGGCTGAGTGCGAGACCGCCCGCAATATCTGAGGCAGCCACAATTTTGTTCTGAGCACCAAACAGCTGTTTAGCGCTCTCCTGACTTGTAAAGGAGTCCCAGTTTGGTCAATTTGAGGCTTCCACCCCTTTTCGCTTCACTCACAATTCGCTGTTTCTAAGTTCTCTTCTTTCTCAAGTTCAAAAATCCAAAGTGTGATTAACTTTCTCTGAGCACTCTTTCCATGCATCCTCTTGCATGAAGACTGAGTCAAAAACTGGGCATGTGCAGTGGAAGGAGGCGGGACTAAGCTTTGATTGACTCAGTCTTCAAGCAAGGAAGCACTCACACTTTGGATTCTCTGACCCATACAAATGAGAATGTAGAGTTTTTATTAAAGACATGAAACAAAGTACATAATATGATCTGCAATTCCAAGTATGGCTGATAACACCTGATTTGATAAACAATTAAAAGCATCAGAATACTAAAATGTAACACCTGTAATATTGAATTCTCACTTGTAATACTGCACAATTACTTAGTCTAATAGCAAAGTTGCAACTGCTGAACTATTCTGCTTGAGGCAAAGGAAATTCTTAACTTCATTTAACTAACATTTTTATTTAACAAAACCTAGCCCTAATGATGCTAATCTTGTGTTAGTTCAAGAATTATAAATATAGTTAAGATACATTTAAAGTAATACAATAATGAAGGGGTATAGGGGCTCTGGGGGGTATAGGGGCTCTGGGGAGAGGTAGTACCTTTGATCGATTCTCGTCATGCTGCTCCCTACCTAGTAGGTTGGACGGTCATCACTGGTCCTCACCCATCCCTAAATCTCTCATGTGCTGGCTCCAAGCGCCATACCCCGGTAAACCACTTCAGCTAGCGGGCTAAACCACATGAGGGGATGATGTTGACACTGCATCATTGGGCGGAAGAACCACTTCGGTGGTCAACGGCCAGGGCGGATGAGACTTGACACAAGTTCAACGGCCATGTGTCCGGGGCCAAGGCGATCCCTCAAGTTACGAGGACTTTCGGCTGTGGCTAACGGTCTGGAGAGGGTTGGGCACTGCCAGATCTTCTTGCCCAAGATACGCCATGTTGAAGACAACTACCATCAACCCCATACCGGCTCGGTCGTCGCCCGGGTTAACAAGGACCGCGCTAGCCGCTATTCACCAGGGCGGAGGCGATAAGTATGCTACTGGTGCCACAAGATCAAGGCTCTCTGCCAGAAGTAACATCGTGACTGGCACCTGGAACGTTAGAACACTACGTGAGGATGGGAAACTGGAAGAATTGATTTACGAGATGAAAAACTACCGCTGGAATTTATTGGGATTATGTGAGGTGCGGTGGAAGAACATAGGGGAGCTGCCAACCTTTGAAGGACACAAATTGTATTACAGTGGGAAAGACGACCGACACGAACAAGGCGTAGGTTTCCTAGTCCACAAAGATACCGTGGGCACAGTCATGGAGTGTCGCCCTGTCTCTAGCCGACTGATCACCATCCGCCTGAAGGCATCACCGTTCAATATCACCGTCATCCAAGTCTATGCCCCAACAACAGAATACAGTGATGACGATGTGGAGGACTTCTACAACCTACTCCAAGCAACCATCGATGAAAAACCCAAAAAAGACATCTTAGTAGTGCAAGGTGACTGGAACGCAAAAATAGGAGAGAACACTCGAACAAATTGGCCGGGTACCTATGAAACATCCTGCAACTCTGTCACAAACGAACGCGGTCTCCGGCTACTAGAATTTACTGCTACCATCAACCTGGTCATTGCGAACACTTTTGGTAATCACAAACCTTCAAGAATATGGACTTGGAACCACCCAGATGGCCATACACGAAACCAGATCGACTACATTCTGATCCAAAAGCGATTTCGCTCAGGAGTAAAAACTGCACTTACACGCAGCTTCCCGCGGGCAGATATAGGAAGTGACCATGCTTTAGTGCTGATGACTTTCAAACTGCGCCTGAAGAAGATCAACAAGCCCAAGTTCACACGACTACGTTTCAACCTCGAAAAACTGAAAGATCCGGCAGTAAGAGAAGAATTCCAAGCAATGATTGGAGGGAAGTTCGCTCCTCTGACGGTCCTAGATGATGACGTGGACCTCGAGACAACAGTCAGCTCTTTCAACATAGCAGTGATAGAGACCGCTAATGAGGTCCTGGGGAAACACCAACGTCCCAAAAAACCGTGGGTCACAAGTGAACTCCTAGGTCTATGTAACAAAAGACGGGAACTAAAGAAAAAGAAAAGCGATCCAGATGGAGCTCAGAAGTGCAGGGAAGCTAACAACAAAGTAAAAAAGGGGATGAAAAAGGCAAAGGAAAATTGGATAGAGGACCAGTGTAAAGACATCGAGGAAAACTTGAAGAGAAATAACACCAAGAAAGCAAACCAAATGGTTAAAAGCCTCACCACACAGAAACAAGGGAGACCCTCGAGCATACAGAGCAAATCAGGCAAAACACTCACTGGGGAAAGAGAGGTGATGGACAGATGGACAGAATACTGCGCTGAATTGTACAACCATCAGCACAATGGAGACACTACAGTATTGCAGGGCCCACGGACAAGTCCAGATGATGCCTGCCATCCAATACTACGTGAGGAAGTCGAAGCAGCAATAAAGGCACTTAAACAAGGGAAGTCAGCGGGAATTGACAACATACCTGCAGAACTGATTCAGGAAGGAGGAGAGGCAGTGATCACCATCCTCACTGTCATCTGCAACAAGATCTGGACCACTGGAGTATGGCCAGTCCCCTGGACTCAATCATTAATCATAACCCTGCCCAAGAAGGGGAATCTTCAGATGTGCCAGAATTATCGTACCATCAGCTTAATCAGCCACCCAAGCAAAGTCATGCTAAAAATCATTCTTAACAGACTGAAACCACAAGCAGAGACTATCATTGCAGAAGAACAAGTGGGTTTCAGAGCAGGACGGAGCACTATTGAGCAAATATTCAACTTGAGAGTGATCTGTGAGAAATATCTCCAACACCAACAGGACTTATACCACGTTTTCGTTGATTTCAAAAAGGCTTTCGACAGGGTGTGGCATGCAGCCTTGTGGTCTACCATGAGGAAATATAACATCAATGATAACCTTGTCAGAGTGATAGAACAACTTTATGAGAAAGCCACAAGCGCCGTCCTCCTGAACGGCAGCAAAGGTAACTGGTTCTGGACGAGTGTAGGAGTGCGTCAAGGATGTTTGCTTTCCCCCACACTGTTTAATGTATTCCTCGAACGGATCATGGAAGATGCCTTGGAAGACCACGAAGGCACAGTTTCCATCGGTGGTAGAACCATCACCAACCTGCGATTCGCAGATGACATCGATGGCCTGGCAGGAAATGAGGATGAACTATTGAGCCTTGTCCAACACTTAGATAAAGCGGCTTCAGCGTACGGCATGGAGATCAATGCTGAGAAAACCAAGCTGATGACGAACAGTACCCAAGGTATCTCCTCAGACATCAGAGTTAGCGGAACACCCCTAGAGACAGTAAAAAATTTCAAATATCTTGGGTCCATCATTTCCGATGAAGGCTCAAAACCAGAAGTAATGGCAAGGATAGTACAAACAACAGCTGCGCTTTCGAAGCTCCAAACTATTTGGAAAGATAAGAACATCAGTCTGTGCTCAAGGATCCACCTAATGCGCTCCCTCGCAATATCAATCTTTTTATATGCCTGCGAAACCTGGACACTCAATGCGGATTTACAAAGAAGAATCCTTGCAACAGAAATGAGATGCTACCGAAAGATCCTTGGCATCCACTACACAGACCATGTGACAAATGAAGAGGTCTTAAATAAAATACAACAGGCAATAGGACCACACGACAACCTTCTTACTGTCGTCAAGAAACGGAAATTGAGATGGTATGGACACGTGTCTCGCTCTACTGGCCTCGCAAAGACCATCATGCAAGGGACGGTAAGAGGAAGCCGTAAACGGGGAAGACAACGAAGGAGATGGGAGGATGATATCCATGATTGGACAGGCTTGAACCTGGCAGCATCCCAGAGAGCAGTGGAGGACAGAGACGGATGGAGAAGCGTGGTGGTTAAATCTTCGCAGGCGCCCCAACGACCTCAAAAGAGGTCACGGGATAGGTGAGGTGAGGTGAGGAATAATGAAGGATTTATCCACACAGTACTTTGACTTCATTTGATATGCAACCCAATCATAAGAGAATTCTTGCTCACCTGCTTATCAATATCCTGGTATATACCACTGGTTACTCCAATGTGGGTTAGCCACATCTCTACAGCAGTTACATCTTTTTGTAGATAGACAAAGTCTTGACATCATTTAGATATAAAACCAAGAGTTGCCAAGAGTCACTTTGGATACTGAGTTGGGCAGCATATAAATTAGATGGACAGACAGAAAGCTATAGAGCACATCATATAAATGGAATATCAGACAGGACAGAAATACTTAGTGCTGTGCTGGACTACACTTTCTGCGTAACGCTCATTATAGCATTAACAATCAGTAAATGGAATACATTCAGAAGCCCAAAATTATTAAAGTGTCTATTTAAAAATCATTTGTCACTGATGTCCATACTTCAATTGCTAATTATTACTAAAGTAATAAAAATGGGACTTCCGGTTTGTTCGTCGTCGCAGTCGAATCACGATCGTGCACGGTTTTGCCCTGAGCTCACTTGCTGGAGGGTCCCATTTGGGACTAGAACCACCCTGGAGGGGTAGTAAAGAAGGGGGGAATTGCCTGGAGAGTTGAGGGGAGCCGCAACTCCCCTCCCTGATGGGAAAAACCCCTCCCAAAGGCAAATTTCAGTGGTGGTCCTAAAATGGCCACCATGAAGACGAACAACAGTCCGTAAACTAAGACTGTGCTGGAGCAGAGAAGCAGCAAGCAGAGTGTGAACCAGGCAAAATACATGGATTTTGGGGTACCCCGATATTAAAAAGTAAAGGACTATTTTGGAGGAAAGTGTGTGGAAGCGGCGACCAAAGAAAATAAGAAGGAAATTGGATTTTATAAAATTGGCTTGAATTATTGTATTGGAGTAACTTGGGGGGAGAAAATTTAAAGGAAAATATTTAAGCACAAAAAGTTTTAGAAATTAAACTGAACAACTATTGGACTATTGGGACTTAAAGGGCATAACTAAATGCTGAAATTGAGTGTGTTGAAAAGAAAAGAAATAACAACTAATGATTGAAATTAACAAACTTAATAAAAGTACTATATTTAACAAAGAAAGTTAAAGTAAAGGAAGCAGTGGATTGTGGAAAAGACTCAAGAGTACCACCTGATGGTACAGGAAAAATTTGAGTGACATTTTAAAAAGTGCTTGGCCTTTCTAAGAAATTGGGACTTTGGAACTTAAAAGAAACTAAAAGAAACTCCATTAGAGTAAAATAAAAATCCTACAAAGGGACATCAAATATTACAAAGGGAAAGTTATTTGAAAATATTGTCATAGAACCACCCAGTGACAACAGTTGGGAAAGGACCAATTAGAAGACCTGGAACAAAGACTTAAGGACATTGATTTTTGAAAATAAACTTAAAAGACACTGGCTGGCATCTGGTTTGAATTCTCTTTGGTGACAGAGAGAAATCCGCAATCATGTGCGGTTTTGGTCTGGGCTCACTGCTGGAGCGCCCCAAGCCGGCTGGTTTCGGGGCTAAGCCACCCCGTAGAGCTGGTGAAGAGGGGGGAGACTGCCAGCAGGATTGAGGAGAGCCGCATCTCTCCTCCAAAGCTGGCCATTACTCCCTTTCCCGAAGGCAGTTGCAGCAGTGGTCAGAAATGGCCACCACAAAGAAGAACTCGACTGGAAAAGAATGTGCAGGAGGAAGATAAGAAGTGAAAGTTTTGGCTGACCGGGTTAAATTGTAAAAGCAGCAACTAAGGCACCCTGGAATTTAAACTTACAAAAAAATAGCATCGCTCCCAAAGAAGAGTCGGAAGCAGTGAAGGAAAGTGAAAAGGGAAAGGTTTGGCTTTTTTCTCTCTCTCTGCTTCCCTATACTGACAACTAAAAGACTTAAATAAGAAATCAGAAAAATCCACTTTGACATCAACAGGCAATTAAGCTGAAAATAAAACAAAATGTCAGAGGGATAATAAAGATTTCTGGACACTAAAAATTTTTTTCCATAAGCAGGAAGGGAGAGAAAAATAAGGGCAGGATCTGGAAGAGGGAAGAGACTGCCTGGAATTAAAAAGAATCTACAGTAAAACTTCAATAAGATTTCTAAAAGATACATTTTAACTGAAACCTTGTAACTAAACAGTAACCCCAGGAAGAGAAAGTGAAAAAAAAGAGCAAAAAGAAACAATGTGTATTTGGATTATTTGGTGATTTTTGGATTCTTGGTTATTACATTTGAATGACTAAAATTAATCAGATGGTTGTTTAAAAATTTATACAATGGCATCACTTCTGGATGAATTGAAAATGGAGCTTAAAAAGTATGCGCAAGAAGGGAAGGGTTCTTTTGGCTTCATTTTTCAATTCTTAGAAATGGAGATTTGGAACTATGAGAAACAACAAGAAACGTCTGCAAAACAAGAAGAAGCCATTTTTAATGAACAAGTAATTTTATGTGGGGAAGAAAAAGGAAAGGGGGGAAAGAGAATGGAGAACTTAAGACTTAAAAAATAACCAAAGAAAAGAAAAATAATTCGAAAAATAAGTATAATACTGGAAAGCAACAGAAAAGGGGAGTACAGAAGACAGAAATAGAGGTAGAGAGACAAGGGGGTAAAAAGGGGAGAGAGAAGAAGAGAGGGAAGAAGGAAAGGAAAAGAAGTTACAAAGGACCGGAACAAGATATAGAGAAACAGGATCTATTTAGAAATAATGGGTGAAAATCTAACTGAAAAAGGGATTCTGTAAAGGTACATAAGATTGTATTTTTACATTAATAATAAAAACAACTTTAGAAAATTGAAAACAATGTATGATTAAAACGAGGAATAAAATAGTGTAATTTAGTGAAATGTTTGTCAATAAAATAAGTGTAATAAAATAAATGAGAAAATTGAATTACGAAGGAACGGGAACATCTTAATTAGTTAATGTTTTATAAAATATAAGTGAAGGGGGGGAATTAACTATGGAAAGCTTATAACTGTTCCCATAGAAGTATGATATTTAATTGAAAAGTAATGGTAAAGAAGTTAATATTTTAATGAATATTAATATTAATGATAGAATTGAATTGGAATGGAATGTGTTGTTTTAATTACATACATTTATAATTTTTTCTTTTTTTAAGAATATAGTGTGTATTTTAAGAATGTACCAAGCAGAATCCGAATGGAAGTTATGTGTTATATTGAATGTTATAACTTTAGGATATATATTGAAGCCTAAATAAGAGTTAAATGGATAAACTTAAAAGGTATAAAGGCGTCATACTCCAATCAGTAACTACAGGAGAAATTTTATTTAATGAGAAAAGATAATAGATAATTGAAACAGGACAGACAAAAAATATAAATATAATGATTTGAATTGAGATGAGATAATTAAAATAAAATTGAGAAAATTAAAAGAGGGGCGAAGCTATGCTGAAAATGTAAAACAGTAATAAGATATGGCAAAGAATATAAAAATGAGCATGAAGTCGAATTTGTGCCGGTACGAAGAAATGTAACCTGGGATTACGCTACTTTCAAAAAAGATGTTTTGTTTGTATTTTTTTTTCTTTGTGAAAACTCAAATAAAATTTACAAAAAAAAGAGAAGACACTGGCTGAAAAAATATACTGGACTTTGAGATTGAATACATTTATTAAGGAAGAGGAATGGGCAATGGTAAATTCACCTGAGAACGTCCTTTCCATCTATGCTGCTAGAGAGCCCAGGATGGGATCCTCCTGATGACATCATCAAGCTAAGTCTGTCTTATATAAAAGGGACTGCCTGTGGGAGTTTCCCCAGCTTTGGTGAAGGTACTTTAGAGACTCTAGTGTCTCTGAATGCCAAACAGAATCTTGAACATTAACATATCTTACCATGGTCCGGATGAAACAAGGGAGGGGCTGGGCTCTCTAGCAGCATAGATAGAAAGGGCATTCTCAGGTAAATTTACACTTGTCGAGGCATAGGAGTCCAGGTGGTAGTGTCTGATGAACGGAGATGGGAAAGTCCACGTAGCCACTCTGCAAATCTCTTCTAGGGATGCCTGGGTGGCCAGGCAGCTGAAGTCGCAGCACTTCTAGTAGAATGTGCCGTTAGGCCCTGGAGTACTGGAAGGGCTTTGGCTTTGTAGGCCTTTTTGATGCATGCCTTGATCCACCTACTCAAGTGGGAGGACATCTAGTGTGTGCCAGTTGTGCTCTAAGTTGTGGTGCGGAAGGGAACAGAAATCAAATAACACTATGTCCTGAGATCTGTGGAAAAAAGTATTAACCTCTGGGATGAAGGTAGGATCTAGGCGGAGAACAACTCTGTAGTCATGAAAGGTGCAGAGATCCTGTCTGATAGAAAGAGCCACCAGCTCCTATACCCTTCTAGCTGATGTGATAGCTATCAGGAAAACCACCTTCAGGGTCAAGAATTGAAGGGACATTGTTCTAAGGGGTTCGAAGGGAGTTCTGTAAGAGCTTGGAGCACTTTCTGAAGGTCCCAGGGGGTACCTGTGTACAGCAGGAAGATGAAGGTTGGAAGCCCCTTTTAGAAACCTTCTGACCAAAGGATGGTGAGATAAGGAAAGGATTCCTGGGAGAGGACTGAGGAAAGAGCCGCTACTTGACAACAGAAAGTGTTAGGTGCGAGACCCTTCTCTAGGCCGTCCAGAAGGAAGCAGAGAATCTCTGCTACTCCAGCCGAAATTGGAGTGAGACCCTCTTTTTGACACCATTGGCAAAAAACCTTCCAAGTGGCATTGTAGATGCGCGTCGTAGATGGTTTACGAGACGTCTGGATAGTGAGAATGTCCCTGTCTGGGAGGTTAGCCATTCTCAACTGGTGCCGCTCACCCTCTCAGTTTGAACCACTGGGGATCTGGGTAGAGCAAGGCTCCCTGATGAAGGGACATCCCGTCATTTGGGATCCTCTAGGGAGTGGCTATTGACAGATTCACCAGGTCTGCAAACCAGGGCCTCCTGGGGCAATAGGGGGCCAGAAGAATCAGCTCCGCCCATTCCTCCAACATCTTCCGAATGACCGCCGGAATGATGGGAAGAGGGTAAAGGCATAGATGAGACCTGTGGGCCATCTGCTCTGAAGTGCATTGGTCCCATCTGCTCCTTGGCAAGGAAACCTGATGAAGAACCTGTTGACTTGAGCATTTTGGGAAGAGACGAAGAGGTCCACCACTGGGGCACCGAACCTGAGTGATTGATCCCTGAATATGGATGGATGGAGAGACCATTCTGCGTGGTCGACTAGGCTCCTGCTCAGCTAATCGGCTTGGGAGTTGTCCACTCCCGAGATGTGGTCTGCTGTGATAGACAGCAGGTGTTTCTCCGCCCACCGCCTTAAACATTCGGCTTCCCTCATCAAGGCCCTGGATCTTGTTCCACCTTGCCTGTTGACATGTGCCTTTGCAGCCATATTGTCCATCAACACTAATACATGGGATCCAGCTATCTTGTCCCTGAATTGTTTCTGCACCAGGAAGATGGCCCTTAGTTCCAGCCAGTTTATGGGGCTGGTCCTGTCTACTCTGGACCAAATCCCTTGGGCTATGTGCCTGTTCAAGTGGGCCCCCCAACCCAGGAAACTTGCATTGGTGGTGAGGAGCAGTCTGTCCAGTTCCTTGAACAGGAGTCCTTTCCAAAGAGCCGGAGAAAGCCACTACCTGAAGAAGTGATGTGTCTGCAGAGAAGGCTGGACCCTGGTGGATGTGTGGCTGGTTCCTGCTCATTGAAATGGGAGCAGGAACCATTGTAGAGATTGGGAGTGTAATAGTGCTCACGGAACAATGCTGATGCATGAGATCATTTTCCCTAATAGTTTGGACAGCATTGACAGGGAGACAGTGTGTTGATGTTGAGCCTGTCGGATTATCTTGGTAAGGCTCTGCCCCTGATTTGGTGACAGAAAAACTTGGCACAGAGTTGTGTTGATGACCGCTCCCAGGTGAAGCAATTTGGTCATGAGAGAGAGAGATGACTTCTCCTGGTGTTGATGGAAAAGCCGTGGCTCTGAAGACAGGAAAGTGTGATTTGTAAGTCTTAATGGACGGAGTGGATGGAGGATAACAGAATCAAAATGTCGTCCAAGTAACATTGGATCCTCACTGGAATGGAACGGATTGAAGCCACCAATGCCGTTAGTATCTTTGTGAAGACCCTTGGAGCCGACGAGAGCCCGAAGGGAAGGGCTCGATACTGGTAGTGAGAATTCTGGTAACAGAAACAGAGAAACTGGCGATGGTGAGGCCAGATGGGAATGGGAAGGTAAGCCTCTGTGAGATCAATGGAAGAGAGGTCGCCCTCCTGAACGCTCTCTAGAATAGAATGCAGAGTCTGCATTTTAAAGTGCCTATATGGGATAAATTCATTCAGAAATTTAAGGTTGAGAATGGCTCGCCAACCCCCACCGAGGCCTTGGGGACAACGAAAAGCCGAAAAAACCCCCCACATCCCCGTTGGAATTCAGGGACTGGCTGAATGGCCCTTATGTCAACTAGGTATTGAATGGCCAATTCCATAAGGGCCCTTTTTGAACTGTCCCGCAAGATGGGGCAGAGCACAAAATTTTTTGTGGGTGATGATAGAAATTCTAGTTGTAACCCCGACCTTACTGTATTGAGTACTCAGGCGTCCGTCATTGACTCCTCCCATCTGGAGGCAAAGAAGGCCAAACGACCTCCGATGGGTGGGGAGAATTAGGGATTACTTAAGAGTGATGGAATGAGTGACCACCATCCCCATGAAAGGGCCGTTTACCCGCAGTCTGTTGTTCTCTTCTGGGTGTGTCAGGGCATTGCTCTTGGTGCTGGGAATACGCTCTCTGTGGCCTGGAAAAGCGAGAAGTAGTTTCGGGCCTAAATGGAGGTGGCCTGTATGGGTTAGGGTGGTAGTCTGCCCTCTTCCCTGTCGAGGAAGGAACTTTGTTTTTGTCCCTTGTTTCGACGACAAATGGGTCGAGAGCATCTCCAAATAGCTTCTCATTGGTGCAGGGGACCAAAACCAGCTTCCACTTGTCCCAAGGCTCTGCCTGCCAATTTTGTAACCATAGCAGTCTCTTTGCTGCCAGATGACGCCATGGCCCTGGAGAACTTGGTGGAATTTAGGGTGGTGTCCTGTGTTAATTTTGCTGCTGCTATAATTTTATTGAGATCTTCATGCGATTAAAGTCTGATGGAGGTATGTGGTCTGGTAGCTGGTGCAGCCAATGGATAGAGGACCTCGTGAAAAATGATGCAGCAGTCGAGGCCTGAACAACCCAAGCAGAGGCCTGGTGGTTACGTTTTAATGTCTGCTCGGCACATTTGTCCTCTGCCTTAAGTACATCCTTGGCCTCAGTTGGAGTGCCCAAGGAGAAGGAAGCCACGACTGGAGCATCTACAGAGGGAACTGCAAGAACGGTAGCAAGAGAAGGACCCACATTGTAGAACTGCCTGTCATAGGTGGGGGCCTGTGGCAGGAGAGGCGAATTGTTCCTTGATCAGATCCAGAAAAATTCTGGGTGATGGAAGGACCTCTGAGTGGACTATGGGTTTGGAGAAGAGGGTATCCATGGGCCCTGACTGTACCACCTGAGGTTCGGGGGCAGCCTCCTCTGGGGACAACTGGGCAATAACCAGTGCCTTGTTGAGAAGAGGCTTGAATAAAGCTGGTTTAAAGACTGCAGCTGATGGGGGTTGATTGGGTTGCCAATCTTCCTCTTCTTCAGAGAGATAGGGGTCCCTGATTTCTCCCTCCTCCCATTCAGAAGCAGGAGAGTGGTTATATTCAGATGGTTCTGCATAGTCTCCCTGCTCTAGCAGAAGGGGCCCTGGACTCCAGTGGATAAAGCAGTCCCCTCTGGGGGATCTGGGGGATCTGGGTAGGCCAGAAAAAGGGGCTGGGTCCTGTTTGAGGGTCAAAAAAATTGTTGCAGCCCTTCTGCTAGGCCCTGTCTGATGGCAATGGAGACTACATCTTGGATGTCGTTGGGTCTGCCACCTAATGATGGATCTGCAGGGTGAAGGCCTACAATGGGGGTGAAGGTAGCTTCAGGTCTAGGTCGAGAGCTACCTTGGGCCATGGAGGGCAGAGCTGAAGAGAGGTCCCAAGAGGCCTGTTTAAAATTGGGGCCTGATCTGCTTAGGTCTTGAGGCCTAAATTGTTCCTCAACAGGCTCTACAGACCAGGCTTGGCGGTTGTCAAAAGGGGCTGGAGATTCACCCACCCCCCTGGAAGTACCTGTCACAACAACCGGAGGGTAACATGGTTGGGAGGCCTGTTGCAGTTGTCCTCTCATCTGCTCAATAGTCTTATTGAACTGTCACTCCAAGGCCGCATGTCTATGTTTCTCTGTTTTAAGTTCAGCCTGGGATGTTTTCTTAGGCCCCAAAACTTTGGCCCTGATCTTAGCCGTTACCTCTCTTTGCACTGATTGAGAGTGCTGTCTCTTTCTTTTCCTCTTGGTCGTTTGAAGACCCTGGTTGTCCAGGCCTGAAAGCTCTGCTTGAATCCTATCCTCCTCTATCGTTGGTACAGACAAGCACAAGAGGTCCTGTGAGCGACCCTCACTATGTGCTGCCTATGTAGAGGCCTTAATTACAGCTGCTGTGTTGTGGAAGTAGGCAGTTGATGAGTGTGGCCACTTAGAATGGCCGCTCGCCACGTGTGCTAAGGAGAAGATGATCTAAAATGGCTCCTCGCACAATTGCAGCCTGCAATGGCTGATCCTCATTCTCTAGGCAAAGAAAGTGCCCGGAGCGGAGAAATCAGCTGTAGAAAGGAAATCACGTTGTTTACGATCAGCTGTGAGGCGCTGTTATCACTGATCTGATCTTTACAATCGCAGCGGCTGAATCTGATCTTTACAATCGAAGGCCTATGGCTTCTCCCTTACGTACAGTCTCCCTGGACTGTGGGACGATTCCCTGCGTTACAGAAGAATGGAGCTCTGCTCTCCTGAAGGCACAGCTGCACCGTGTCCCCAGGAGCTGTGCTGAAGGCTTGTAATTGCTGTTCTGAATTTGCTGTTGCTTTGCTTTGCTAAATTGCTTTCAGAGACACAGTTCAATTGTCGTTGAAAGAAGCTGAGTCAAAGCTGGGGAAACTCCCACAGGCAGTCCCTTTTATACAAGACAGACTCAGCTTGATGATGTCAACAGGAGGAATCTAACCCATCCTGGGCTCTTGCAGCAGCATTGAGGAGAATACATCTATTAAAGAAGAGGAAAGAAAAGGAAAAAAGGACAAGATATAATGGAGAAATAAGATTGGACTTGAAAATTAAACTTGAAATATGCAATTATGTATTACAGAAATTAGAAATAGCAAATCAGCTTATAGTAGAACAAAGTAAACCAGAGGGGGAGACGTTTGACAAAGAAGAACCCAGCTTTGAAGAACAAAGGGAGTAACAATTATCTAAGCAGGGGGGAAAAGGAGTTAAAATTAAAAATTTGTGGTCTGATGTGACAACAAAAGGGAGAATGGTTCGGAAAATGAAAAAAAGGAGAGGGAAAAAGCAGAAAAGGGAAGTACAATAGAATAATCAAAAGAGGGAGGGAGATAAACTTAATAATTGGAATGAGAAATGGAGGGATATAAGAATGGGGGAAAAGGGAGTTAAGAGAAAGGACCAGAAAATAAAAGAAACAGGAAGCAAAGTTAAAAAGAAATTACATTGTTAAAAGAGCAAGAGATAATGGGTGAAAAAAAGGGTCAGGCAAGGTAATATGTTGTGATATATAAAAATAAGTACTGAGAATAGATAAGTATGTAACTGATATGGGTTTTTTTTAATTTCCTTTTCTTTTTCTCTTTCTATTAAAGGATTATCACTACATTAGACATGGAACTTAATGAAATAAATATGGAATTGGGAATTTATAATAGGAATATTATATATTAATTGATGATTAGCATGGTATAAGAAAAGGAAAAAAAGGGGGGAATGATGAAATGAGAACCATTATGGAAAGATTAATATTAGTTGCTATAATTAATTGATTAGATTAATACTTTTGTAATGTACAGATGACTTATAAGGTGATTGAGAATGTAATAAGGAATTAGACAAATAGATATATTTGTGTTATATAGTAAACAGAGAGATTGGTATTAAGAATGAAGGTGGCTAGCTCGAATTATTACCCAGTGGGGACAATTTTGAATTAATAAAATAAGGATTGATAAAATTGCAAATGTGACAGAAAAAGTAATATGGGAAATGAACATAGAAATGAGATGAGAATATTTAACATTGTAAAATAAGATATCAGAATATCCTAAGAAAAATGAAACAAGTTATAACATGAATTGGAACTGGATAAGTTTATTATTTAATGCTAATAAGGATAATGCGATATGAAATTGAACAAATAAAATGAATAGGTAACTATCTATGATCATGTTTGTATTGAGATGCGAAACCTGGAACCATACTGCTTGCCAAATGAGAATTTTTTATTTAAAACAAAAACAAATTGGAGAGGAAATTGAATAATGAAACTATTATGTGTGTTTAACTGATATGGAGGTTGGCATTAGGAGAGAGTATTGAAATGCTGAAAATAAGCAATGAAGGATTATGATTTAATATGAATATGTGTATTAAGAGATATGATTGGCAGTATTAATTTTGCCTAAACTAAAATGTATGATATATTGATGCCACACTGTTAATGTATTGTTGTGTATGTGTAGATTGAAATAAAAAGACTTGATTAAAAAAAACAAAAGTAACAAAAATAATGTTGCTAATGTTGCAGTAAGTGACTACAGGTGAAATTCGAAAAATTAGAATATCATGCAAAAGTTCATTTATTTCAGTAATGCAACTTAAAAGGTGAAACTAATATATGAGATAGACTCATTACACACAAAGCAAGATAGTTCAAGCCGTGATTTGTCATAATTGTGATGATTATGGCTTACTGCTCATGAAAACCCCAAATCTACAATTTCAGAAAATTAGAATATTACATGCAATCAATAAAACAAGGATTGTACATAGAACAATATCAGACTTCTGAAAAGTAGAAGCATACATATGTATTCAGTACTTGGTTTGGGCCCCTTTTGCAGCAATTACTGCCTCAATGCGGTGTGGCATGGAAGCTATCAGCCTGTGGCACTGCTAAGGTGTTATGGAAGACCAGGATGCTGCAATAGCAACCTTCAGCTCTTCTGCATTGTTCGGTCTCATGTCTCTCATCTTTCTCTTGGCAATGCCCCATAGATTCTCTATGGGGTTCAGGTCAGGCGAGTTTGCTGGCCAATCAAGCACAGTAATCCCACTGTCATTGAACCAGGTTTTGGTGCTTTTGGCAGTGTGGGCAGGTGCCAGGTCCTGCTGGAAAATGAAGTCAGCATCCCATAAAGCTCGTCTGCGGGAGGAAGCATGAAGTGCTCCAAAATCTCCTGGTAGATGGCTGCATTGACCCTGGACTTAATGAAGCACAGTGGACCACCACCAGCAGATGACATGGCGCACCAAATCAACACAGACTGTGGAAACTTCACATTGGACTTCAAGCATCTTGCAGTGTGTGCCTCTCCATTCTTCCTCCAGATTCTGGGTCTTTGATTTCCAAATGGGATGCAAAAGAGGACTTTGGACCACTGAGCAACAGACCAGTTCTGTTTTTCTTTAGCCCAGGTAAGACACTTCTGATGTTTGTTGTTCAGGAGCGACTTGACAAGAGGAATACGACATTTGAAGCCCATGCCCAGGATCCAGGCTCTTGATGCACTGATTCCAGCCTCAGTCCACTCCTTGACACTTTTGAATGGCCTTTTCCTGACAATCCTCTCCAGGCTGCGGTCATCCCTGCTGCTTGTGCACCTTTTTCTTCCACACTTTTCCCTTCCACATAACTTTCTATTAATGTGCTTTGATACAGCACTTTGGGAACATCCAATTTCTTTTGCAATTAACTTTTGTGGTTTTCCCTCCTTGTGGAGGGTGTCAATGATGGTTTTCTGCACAACTGTCAGGTCAGCAGTCTTTCCCATGATTGTGATTCCTACTGAACCATACTGAGAGACCATTTAAAGGCTCAGGAACCCTTTGCAGGTGTTATGGCTTAATTAGCTGATTAGAGTGGGACACTTTGAGCCTAGAATATTGAACCTTTTCACAATATTCTAATTTTCTGAGATTGTGGATTTGGGGTTTTCATGAGCTGTAAGCCATAATCATCTCAATTATGACAAATCACAGCTTAAACTATTTTGCTTTTCATATAATGATTCTATCTCATATATTAGGTTCAACTTTTAAGCTGCATTACTGAAATAAATGAACTTTTGCACGATATTCTAATTTTTCGAGTTTCACCTGTAGCTCAAAAACAAGTTATCTTTGTCTCTCTGAAATAGAAAAACAAACATTTTTAAAAATTTGGAATGATTTTTATTCTTGAGAGCCAAATAATTCTCTACAATTTCCTCTAGCACCACAGTTCAAAGGCACCTACTTTTCTTTAGTTAGCTTTTCACATGATCTATCTTTCATGAGCATACATTACAACTGAGAAATCACGTACTTGGCAAAATGTCTTTTGCAGTCAATGTGACATCTGTCCATTGATCATAGTTTTCCTTTAAGTATCAGCCATGTCTGCTTCATGACTACAATTGTAAACTGTGTGAATGTTTACTCCCAGAAAGATAAAATCTGTTCCCTATTTGGATAGGTTTCGGATAGGATGCTCTGTTTATATGGTTTTCAAAATACTGAACTGAAGACTGACTTTTGCATTTTCTTATTTCACTTTTAATAAAACACTTATTAAATTTTCCAATAATCAAAGTGAAGTTATTGTTTTCCCCAGCAAGTTTAATTCTCATTTATTTTTTTCTTAGTCCAATTTCTATTTCTCCATAAAGTTACTCAGCCTGTAATCAAGCATACCGAAATTAGAGGTTTGGGGACAATTACATAGTTCAGTATCTATATAGTAAAATATGCTAATTATAATATTTAAAAAACTGTTTTACAGTGAACAATAACTTCATAATGACTCATCTCAAAAATCTTTATCCTACATGTAGCTGAAAGACATACAAATGAAGAAGGAAGGAAGTTCTTACTCTTGGTTAAACAAAAAGCCTATTATGTCGTTTTAGCAGCTGTGCAAAATATTGGCACAGTTAGATGGACACTGTGTATTAATAACATCCCAAAACAACAATTATTTTCCTTTCTTCAAAAATATCTTTTTTGGCATGAAGAAATGGATCTACTAAGAATTACATGAGCCAATTCTAGCACACAAGGTATAGCCATTCATATTACTGTAGTTTTAACACTGAAAATTGCTGTATGAAAGCACATAATCACAATCTGATTTGAATGGCCATAATGGTGCATTTGTTGGCTTAATAAAATGCTTCAAATTATTATATAATTAGTTTAGATAATTTGTGCACACTTTAATTCCTTTAACTTTTAATGCATAAAACATTATTTTAAAATTTTGGTAGTGAATAATCAGAATATGCTAATCCCTTTTAAAATTGTTCCAATAGTTTCATATGAAGTTCATAAAGACACAACTGGAAACAGAATTATTAGTAGGTGTTCATTTGCTCATTTGTTCATTTGTTTACATTTAAAGTTATCTGAATTTCTCTACTGACCTTACATGCTCTTTCAGCTAGTCAGTCAATTATGAGCGTGATGACATTTTAGGGTAGACTCAGAGCAATATTGCCAAGCCATTAGAAAAAATATATTTGAATCAGTGGTGGAATTCAATTTTTTTTACTACCAGTTCTGTGAGTATGGCTTGGTGGATGTGGCAGGGGAAGGTTACTGTAAAATTTCCAGTCAGAGGTAAACTGCTCAATATTTCCACTACTGGTTCTCCAGAACTGGTTAGAACCTGCTGAATACCACCTCTGATTTGAATTCTGGGACTGTAGAATACAAGCAAATGAAACTCAAAATAGTTTCACCTCAACTGTGTTAGCTATAAATTGAAGTAGAAAGGGGCTATGACAGGGACTCAAAACTTATATTACTTTCCAAGACTCCCAGCAATTCTTGTTTCCTGGCCTTGCCTTCCTCATAGGGCTAACAAAGAGAAAGGGTGTTGTACTTACCTGATACACCCATTCTCTGTGAGCTGCAATGAGCATCCAGTAGTAGTGGGAGGTGCTTAGACTCTGCTTCGATAAGCTGGGCTTAATTGATAGGATGCTCCTCCTCCTGCATGGGCTCCTTCTTAGCATCCCCCACTTTTGGCGAAGACTAAGTGATGTAACTCTCACCTTTTTTAGCTTGGTTAATCGTTGGCTGGAACAGGATCCCACCAGATGGAAATTGGGTGGGGCTGGATGCTTGTCGCAGCTCACAGAAAACGGACATATCAGGTAAGTACCAATGCCCTTTCTCCAATGAGCTGCTCCAAGAATCCAGTAGTGGGATATACCAAAGCTTGGTTTGTCCTACAGGAGGGTCTCCATCTGGAGTGGAGTTCGTTGCAAAACACTCCTACCAAAGGAAGGTTCAGCAGAAGCAAAGACATCAATTTTGTAAAGTTATATGAAAGGCGATGGGGAAGCCCATGTTGCCACCCTGCATATTTCTGATATTGGCACTTGTGTGGCCCACGCTGCTGAAGTTACAGCGCTCCTGGTCGAATGCGCTGTTATGCCCTCAGGAACTGGTAATGATTGAGTCTCATACACCTTAGCGATTGTGGCTTTCAGCCACCTACCTATCGTTGAAAAAGAGACTTTGTGTCCCTGAGTGGTTGGCTGAAAAGAAATGAAAAGAACTTTCATTTTCCTGAAAGGAACACCACTTCCAGGCCAATTGATAAATCAGTGAAAAAGAAACTTTATGGTTCAATGGACCCTCAACAGCTGCATGCACAAGTGGACATAGGCCTTGGTGCTCACTGTTGTGCTGCTGTAATGATGATCTGTGAAGGCTGCCAACTTAAAATGCTGATAATGCCCCAAATGGGACAAAAAAATGGAATAGTTTTTCCCTGGGCTTTAGCGCTGGTAGCCCTGCGAGGGGAATAAGCCTCTCCACAGTCAAGCAGGTGGCAAACTCCATGCAACTTAGAGTGCTCAAAATGGCGCCCGCTGTTAATTTGCGCACCAAGAGCTCAACAGCAAACTGTCGCCTCACTGATACCCTGAATCGGCTCGAAACTGTAATAGGAGGCAAGGAGGGGAGAATAAGAGCGCTGATGCCTCCACCCCACAGGTGTTCTACGAGGGGAGAGAATGCCTCTGGCAGTTGAATAAGCCGCACGCTCTATTTTTAAACAATGCAGCACTAGTGGAGTCGCAATGGCAGAGGCTGACAAAATGTCGCTGATTCAAACCACCACGAGGGTGAGTGGTGCGATCTTCGCTCCAACAGCCAGATGATTTATTAGTGCCATCGGAAGCTTTTATCCACTCTTTGCTCCGACGGCCAGATGTTTACTAGTGCTGTCAGATGCTTCTGGGCTCTAGATGACAAGTGGAGTCAAATTTACTTTTTTAAACCAAACCTGATCTTGCTCCTATTCCAGCCAAGAAAATAGCTGCCTACCCCAATGAAGGGTGAGCAAAAAACTGGAGGATGCTAAGGAGGAGCCTGTGGAGGAGGAGCAGCGTCCTATCAATTAAACCCAGCCTATCTGAGCAGAGTCTAAGCACCTCCCACTACTATTGGATGCTCAGAGCAGCTCATTGGAGAAATGAGTGGCTCCAATTAGACTACATACATTCTCTTCTTCCACAGCAAGGAGTTTGTGAAATAGTTGTTCACTGTCTGTATTATTTTCTGGGACCTTTTTAGCCAATCTACAATAATTGAAATTTTCTATCATCTTAGTGAGTAATAGTCTGCTTGCTTAAAAAAAACCCTAAATTTGCTATTTAGAGGATATTTCTCATTGATGACTAACAAATTATTTACTACAGAATGTATTCGGAATTTAGAGCTAAGTGAGGACGACAGCCTAGGCTCCTCCAGATGTTGCTGAAGTACCAACTCTCATTAATCCAGTCACCATGGCCAATGTCCAGAAATAATTCTATATGCTGCAACTTAATCTAGTGATTGAGAAGGACTAATCCAAAAATGAGTATCACAGACATTACATTTGCATTATAAATTCTACAGGCTCTTTTGGTCAACCATTCTAATAGCAACAGAAGTGTAAAATAGCCATTTGTTGCTTAGAGATAAATTTTGCTTTTGGTTTATATAGGCTTGCAAACCATACATTTAAAAGTCTATTCTGTTCATTACATGTCTCTAGATCTCTTAAGACTATTCGGGAACAAAACACACCAGATAGATATAAAGCTTATATATGTCAAATGTACATCAAAAGAAAAGAAAGGAAAAAAAAGAAAAAAATTAGGTGGTTATTCCACGACAAAAACTTAATTTTTTTTTAACCTCTTTCAAGAAGTCTCTAATATAAATAAGAGTAGAAAATTAATAATATAAATACATACACCAAGTTGCCATAACTACATTGAATATAGTGATCATTGGAGTGTAAGCAGTTTTTTATTAGAATGAATTACTAGCACACTGAAGTGGCAACAAAAGAATTGATGGAAAATTTTCATTAATGGGCTTACTTCCATGTTTTATTTAAACTAAATACAGCTGGAAGGTTTTATGTAGCAAGGCTAAAAATAGACTTCTGTCTATATGACAGGAGAAATACTTTTGCCAAACAAATTTCTCTTGTGAAATAATTATCTGCAGAATACTACATTATTCATTCTAAAAAAAGCTGTAAAATATCTTTTGTGCATAAAAGTGTCCAAAATAAATTCTGTAAACCAATATCCAAATGTTAATCAGTTTTTATACAAAATTAAATTTTGTGAACCTAAAGAGAGAAAGTGCAGCAATCAATAAGACAAAATAATAGTTTTAACTATATGAATGCTGAATAAGAATTTACATGCTTATATTTTCAGAATGCTAAAAACTTGCTCTAGCTACAACTATAGCTACAACTATTACAAACAAAATATTTTAGTTAGTATATGACTGATATAATTTTCCTACATGTTTAATGCCATATTTTCCCTATCAAACAACACAGTTTTTATTAAACAATTTTAATGTACTTAAGTCTTGATTTAGATTTAATGGATTGTATTCCAACAATATTGACAGACTGTAATCTGGAATAAAACCATATTGTATTATTCCAATTCATCATCACTCACATGATTGAGAAAATTAGTGGATTTTGTAAAATAGTACACAGGGTGGAGCGAAGGAAGTCCTATTGTATGAGTGGAAATCCATACATAAAATATTGGCTATAAACCAATATACGCACTATGTGAATTTGTAAAAGGAAGTAGTTGAAAACTACAAATGAATGGTGTAATTTCCTGAGGATTGTTTCAATCAAATATATTTCAAAAGTTGTTCTTCCAATGTTCTCAAACTGAATATGAAATAAAGGTTTTTACAAATGAAATTTGGAAATGACATGACAAACGAGTGCTTTGGAATATTAAATTTTTATTCTGCCTTTATTACTTTATAAGGAACTCAGACAGACATAATATATCTTCCTCCTAATAAAATTTCCTCCTCCTACTTTCTGTCAGGACTCCAATAAATCCACTCCCATTCAAATCGTAAGTCTCTAGTTACATTTCAGGGAAAAGAAAATTGATTTATCAGAAGTGGCCATGTTGGTGTTAGCTGGATGCAGCTGATACTAAAATACATCATTCATTTCCTCCTTAACCCTGGTCTTCACCCCAACCCCTGGATGTGTATTCTCCAATGGGACACATCCATCCCCAAGAGTCATCAATCTTGCTCACCAGTAATTTTCTTGCGCTCCAGGTGATTATCTAGGCACTTAGGGAATGCACTGTTTTCCCCCACTCCCTTTTTCTGGCCGCTAAAAAGATCAAAGGAGTATCTTTTTAGTTGACACTTTCCCCATGACACTGTGAGACGGGTTGGCTGAGTGAGAGTGACTGGCCCAAAATTACCCATCTGACTTGCATGACTAAGGCAGGACTAGAACTCACATTCTCCTAGTTTCTAGGCAAGCACCTTAATCACTACATCAAAATGGTTTATGAAGTAATATTTAATCATTATATTAATAATATTAATATAGTAAAAATAATAAAACACCATTCCTGGCAAGCAAGAACTGGTGGGATCACAAAATAGACAAAATAATAGAAAATAAAGAAGCCAAAGTTCTCTGGACTTTAGAATTTAAACAAGTATCTGCCATATAATACCAGATTTAACAATTCTTGATAGGGAAGACAAAAAAGTCTGGACAGTGGATTTGCAGTACCAGCAGACAGCAGAATAAAAGAAAAAGAACTGGAGAACAAAATAGAAAGACTTGCAAATAGAAGTAGAATGATTTTGGCAAAAGAAAGCAAATATAGTTCCTACCTATAGTAATAAGTGCCTTAGGTGCAATCCCAAAACAACTGCAGCATCACTTGAACATCATCGATATTGACAATCACTATCAGTAGATAATGATAGTTTACTTCTTACAACGATATCAAATTACATCTACCTACCCCAGTCCTTGGAAAGGCCTTGATAGATGGATTAAAATGCCAAATCTAATCTAAACATCTGGCTATGCAACCAAGAGTAATTAATATTAATTGCTTTAATCTATAGTTTCTTCCAAAATTCTATTGATGAGCACTAATTTTATTTATTTATAGCATCAGTTGGCATTTTGAATCCTATCGAAATACATGTTTGTGACAAGTAAAATCATGAGAGGCATTGGATTTGATCCAGACTTGTTCTACAGCATAACTTGTCTTGTTTATTTTGACTATCTAAAGGTGAAACTCGAAAAATTAGAATATCGTGCAAAAGTTCATTTATTCCAGTAATGCAACTTAAAAGGTGAAACTAATATATGAGATAGACTCATATGCAAAGCAATATAGTTCAAGCCATGTTGTGTCATAATTGAGATGATTATGGCTTACAGCTCATGAAAACCCCAAATCCACGAACCCAGAAAATTGGAATATTGTGAAAAGGTTCAATATTCTAGGCTCAAAGTGTCCCACTCTAATCAGCTAATTAAGCCATAACACCTGCAAAGGGTTCCTGAGCCTTTAAATGGTCTCTCAGTATGGTTCAGTAGGAATCACAATCATGGGAAAGACTGCTGTCCTGACAGTTGTGAGGAAACCATCATTGACACCCTCCATAAGAAGGGAAAGCCTCAAAAGGTAATTGCAAAAGAAATTGGATGTTCCCAAAGCACTGTATCAAAGCACATTAATAGAAAGTTATGTGGAAGGGAAAAGTGTGAAAGAAAAAGGTGCACAAGCAGCAGGGATGACCGCAGCCTGGAGAGGATTGTCAGGAAAAGGCCATTCAAAAGTGTCAAGGAGTGGACTGAGGCTGGAATCAGTGCATCAAGAGCCTGGATCCTGGGCATGGGCTTCAAATGTCGTATTCCTCTTGTCAAGCCGCTCCTGAACAACAAACATCAGAAGCGTCTTACCTGGGCTAAAGAAAAACAGACCTGGTCTGTTGCTCAGTGGTCCAAAGTCCTCTTTTCTGATGAGAGCAACTTTTGCATCTCATTTGGAAACCAAGGACCCAGAGTCTGGAGGAAGAATAGAGAGGCACACACTGCAAGATGCTTGAGGTCCAGTGTGAAGTTTCCACAGTCTGTGTTGATTTGGCGAGCCATGTCATCTGCTGTTATTGGTCCACTGTGCTTCATTAAGTCCAGGGTCAATGCAGCCGTCTACCAGGAGATTTTGGAGCACTTTATGCTTCCTCCCGCAGACGAGCTTTATGGGGATGCTGACTTCATTTTCCAGCAGGACCTGGCACCTGCCCACACTGCCAAAAGCACCAAAACCTAGTTCAATGACAGTGGGATTACTGTGCTTGATTGGCCAGCAAACTTGCCTGACCTGAACCCCATAGAGAATCTATGGGGCATTGCCAAGAGAAAGATGAGAGACATGAGACCGAACAATGCAGAAGAGCTGAAGGTTGCTATTGCAGCATCCTGGTCTTCCATAACACCTTAGCAGTGCCACAGGCTGATAGCTTCCATGCCACACCGCATTGAGGCAGTAATTGCTGCAAAAGGGGCCCAAACCAAGTACTGAATACGTATGTATGCTTCTACTTTTCAGAGGTCCAATATTGTTCTATGTACAATCCTTGTTTTATTGATTGCATGTAATATTCTAATTTTCTGAAATTGTAGATTTGGGGTTTTCATGAGCAGTAAGCCATAATCATCACAATTATGACAAATCATGGCTTGAACTATCTTGCTTTGTGTGTAATGAGTCTATCTCATATATTAGTTTCACCTTTTAAGTTGCATTACTGAAATAATGAACTTTTGCACGATATTCTAATTTTTCAAGTTTCACTTGTAAGTATGATTAAATATAGAATTCACTGCCAGTCATCCACTGGTGGATTCATAGGAGAAAGATCTCCCTCTACAATCCCAATTTCTGTAACATTAAAAATGAAAAATCATTATAGCTCTTGTTTTGCTGGCATATGTAGTTCATCAAAAGAAGATTGGCATTGAATTTTAATAATATTTATCCCATTTTTAAGGTCCCCAGAATGTAGCAATATAATTCAAAACTGTGTGAAGTGCTTTCACAAATCAGTTTTACCACCACTTCTATTTATGTCAAAGTAAATTCAAAAGAAGCCCAGATGTTTTATTTTCAATTGATGGCACCAATACCAGAGCAATGTAAACATATCTGACAGATAATATTAATAAAGTAATGCTTCCATTTGAATTTCAAATAAGTATCAATTATTTTCTCAACTTTAAGTTCAACAAAGAATTACTTAGAGCCAAGTTAGATTGATTGAGTTTTTGAAAGTTAACATGGAAAATGAAGTAACACATTTAAAAAGTAATAAGGACATTTCAAATTTTATTGCTCCCTTTGTGCAGGCATCCTTTGGACTTTTGCGGGGAATTTATTTCTTTTTCTGCAAGAATACCCTAGTAGAAAAACAGTCTATGTTCAAAAGTCGAACAGACGGATAAGAAAGTGGAATCTATTGAACAGAAACTGATGGGAGAAAATAAGAAATTAGAAGAAGTGATTTCCTATTTGGAGATGGGAAAAGCTGATTTGTTTTCTCAGATTTCAAAATGTAGCAGAAGAAAGGGGAGAAGATCTACCCAAAATCATGACAGACCTCCTAGCAGAAGCCTTGCAAAGACAGTCAAGATGTTCGAAGAGAAATGGATCAGATATAAAGAATCTATACAAATTACACAAGATGTTTTAAACTACCACGAAAGGTTTACATAAGGTTCTCTAAGAAACTATTAAGAGACGAGATATACAAAATGACAAGAGATGAATCATTGATCTTCAAAGGAATAGAAATAATAACTCTGAAACAAATCCCAAGAAGAGAAAGGGAATATAGGAAAAACTATAGGTTCCTGGCTGCACAACTGAATAAACATAACATTCTATTTAGGTGGCTCATCCCAGAAGGAATGTTAATATCATAGCAAGATAAAAAGTTTAAAATAGATAGTATAGAAAAGGCAAGGGATTTTTTTGATTTGTATGTGGTATTGGAAGAAGACCAAACAAGTAAAGAAGAAGTGGAGAGTAGAAGTCAGGAAGAACAACAGTTAGAGGAAAGAGAAATAGAACAAGAGGAAAGAGAACAGGAAAAAGGTTAAAGACAAAAAAAAGGAGTAAGAACAAGACAAAAAAGAGAAACAAAAACAAACAGGTGTTAATAAATAAAAAACACAAACTAAAATGGATGAATAAATAAAATTAGTTTCTATAAATGTCAATGACTTAAACTCACCAATTAAGAGGAAATAAATATTAACTAAATTACAGAAACAAAATAAAGACATTGTATGCCTTCCAGAAACACATATACATAAATATCAGAGCAAATTGTTAGAATCAACAAAATTGGGAGATTTATATGTATCTTTAGCTCAACAAAAAAGGGGAATAGCAATATATATTAGAAAACACAAACAAAATAAGTTTATGCAGATGAGGAGGGTAGAGTTTTAATGTTAGAAGTATATGTAAATTACAAGAAAATATTGTTAACTGTCATATATGCACCAAATGAAAAACAGGAAAGTTTTATAAAAAATTAGTAGAACTGGAATATGAGAATATAAGTTTGGCAGGTGACTTTAACGTGATAGTGAATCAAGAAAAAGATTATAAGAATAATAGTATGGATTAAAAAAAAAAGGAAAGCATTACCAAAAATATTCTATCAAATGACAAATGAATTAGGATTAAAAGATATATGGAGAGAAAGAAATCCAGAAAAAAAATATACTTATTATTCGGTACCACATAAATCGAGATCAAGACTGGATATGTTATGGACAAATTTGGAAATTGAACGTAATATAAAAGAAATAGAAATACCTTTGGCTGAAGGTGACTGGTATAAGGGACAATGCTATGGTTGTTCAGGGATGTGGTCTAACAGTTGGACTAAAAGTAACATAAATACATTGCATCTTGGAAGCCGAATCCAAGAGGTGGCGGGAATCTGCTGGACTCACAATGAGACAGTAGAGAATATGACTTACTTGGGAACATATCCATTTTGCAACAAAACAATTGTTATTGGCAATGGAAGTCGGGTTTATCCGGATGACATGAAAACTAAAAATCTCACTTACTTTGTACATAATATTTCTAAATTTGATATCATATCTTTGATCAATGAAAATGGGTGTCCAATTATCCCTGCCACGTTGTCCCATCATGATAGAAAACCAGCTGCCCAAATGTGCAAATGGGAAATACGCACCACCGCCCACTTATTTGGCTGTGTTAATGGAATCTTTTGTACGATTAATCTATGCTGAACCAAATACGGTTGGTCATCTCCTGGTAGCAAATCTATGGTTGCTGTGTGGGTGGTTGCTGTGTGGACGGATGCCCTATGATCGCATGCCAGCACGATGGAAAGGAGTCTGCACCTTTGGGAAAGTAATCCCATCTCATGTCATTTTAAAATCTTTGGGGACTGCTCATATCCGCAATGCGCGTTCCGCAACGGAAGTAAACTCTGTTTTGAATCATGACTACTGGACACAGATATCAAGGGGAGTTATTCATCCTTTAGGAGTCATGATGAACTATAGAGATTTGCATCGTTTAAACAATTGGACAGTTACTATGTTTAAAGACACCATTAAAACGCTAAAGCTGCTTGAAGAAGAACAAGGAAAAATCCTTGACTTTGTCCTGCAAACCAGATATGCGGTGGACACTATTTTGGCTGCGCAAGGGGGAGTTTGCGCTGTGATTCATACACATTGTTGTATGTATATCTCTGATTATTCTCCAAACATTACAGCTACTATACAGCATATGGAACAAACCCTGAGTGAGAATCCATTACAATCGGAGGACGAGGGACTGGACGTGTGGTCTGCACTTTAGTCCTGGTTGCCAGATGGTTCATGGATTCGTCACCTAATTGTTGGAGTGATATTGCTTTTTATACTTTCTCTTTGTGTATGCTGTTGTATCCAATGTCTCCCTGGACTTTTAGAAATGTGTTGGGTGAAGCCTACGGAAGGAGAACTGTTGTTGCAGATGGCGAAAAGCTACCGAGGCATCCGCGATCATCAAAAAACTAAAACAGGGGAGATGTGGGAATAAACTTTGACTTCAGTATTGGGTAATGATTAGTCTAAGACCTTATACATACATGTCGGCCTAAGGGTCACTGAAATAAGCAAGGAAATTAAAAACAAACACCAGAAACAATTAAGCAGCTCAGACAATTGTAAACAGTTTTGTGTGCTATATCTAATTATTGTAATCCACAATGTGAATGCTTACTATGTACGAATTTCTCAATAAAAGGGGGCACTAGAATTTGCTCTAGACTCCCATCCCAAGTACACCAGCCTCTGTGTCTCATTCTTTCCATGGGAGACCACCACAGTTTTTCTGTGCTCATTTGCTTTCTCCGTAAGGAAGGGGAGTGAACTTTCCTTCAGCACTTTCGCGCTGTAACAATCTTTTGGAAACAAATGTATCAATCCACAAGTCAGGTTTCCAGGGTGTTTTAAAAGTAACTTAATGCCCCGGTTCAGCCAAGAAAACTTCTCCTTCTAAAGAACTTCCTCCTGCACAGTCTTATCCGGTTGAAGATTCCTTTGAGGCTGCCATTTCAGACAGCTGCTCCACCGCCTCAGGAAAAAGGAGTCTAGCCGACTGGGGAAGGGGGGTGCGATATCCCCAGACCCCTGCCTGGATCTCCTCTGTCTTCCGCTGCCTCTTCGGGGCAGAGACAACCCCCAAATCCAATTGGATCGGGGGTACCTCAGCAGCGAACGTAGCAGGGACCCGCAGAGAAACGGATTCCTGCCGCCGCCGAAGCCTTGCAACCGGAAGTTCAGTGCCCCCCCCCCCGTTTGTTGATGTGGGCTTTGGCTGTGATGTTGTTGGTGAGAATGAGAATGTGGCGGCCGCGTACCTGGGGAAGGAAGCTGCAGAGGGCCAGGTGGACGGCGTAAAGCTCCAACAAGTTTATGTTGCACAGTTTCTCTGTCGCTGACCATCTGCCCTGTGCTGTAAGGGACTGAAGGTGAGCGCCCCATCTGGACAGACTGGTGTCTGTGGCGATGGTGAGTCTTGGGGGCTCCTTGAGGAGGCAGCCCTTGTTGATGGATGAGTTGCTCCACCAAAGGAGGGACGTGAGCACCCTTGGTGGAACCCTGACCTTGCGTTTTGAGTTGCTTGATCCGGTTCTTTGGTACGGGAGGAGGAACCACTGGCGGGATCTGGAGTGTAAACGGGCCCAGAGAATAATAGAAAGACATGATATCATTTTACCCAGTAATTGAGATAGTTCTAGAAGGGAAACCCTCTTAAGGCATCTGATGCTTCTGACAGATTTTTGGATGCTGAGGATTCTCTCCGGAGATAGGAACACCTTCCCTTTCACAGTGTCGATTACCATCCCCAGGTGGGTTATCCTGGTGGAGGGGGATAATTGGCTTTTCTTCCAATTGATGAGGAATCCGTGTTCCTGGAGAGAGTTTAGGGTAATTTGAGTATCCCTCACTGCTTGATCCCTAGACGGGGATAGGATGAGGATATCATCCAGGTAACAGTGGAGGTGCACAGAAAGGTTCTAAGGTGAGCAGCTAGTGCAGCCAGGACCTTAGTAAAGGTTCTGGGGCAGAGGCCAACCCAAATGGGAGAGCCACGTATTGAAAGTGGAGGTTATTGTAACAAAAGCGCAGATATTTGTAATGAAAAGGTCGGATTGGAATGTGAAGGTATGCCTCTGAGAGGTCAATGGATGACAACCAGTCTCCCTGTCTAACGCCCAGCAGGATGGATTGCAACGTGTTCATTTTGAATTTGCAGTTAAAGCGGTTAAACCGCTTTAAATCCAGAATCGCTCTCCATCCCCCCGAGTGTTTGGGGACCACAAATAAATGGGAATAGAATCCCTGTCCTCTTTGAGACTGAGGGACGGGCTGGATGGCCTGTATGTCAAGTAGGTGCTGAATTGCTGAGTCCATGAGGCTGCGCTTAGTGTGCTTCTTGGAGAGGGGGCATGGCATGAAGAAGTCAGGGGGGGTAGATTGAAATTTGAGGGCAAGGCCAAACCTGATGGTGTCCCTAACCCAGGCGTCAGAAGCGGAGGAGTCCCACTGGTTGGCAAAGGTCTTAAGACACCCACCAATGGGAATTAGATCAGGTGGCCTATCTGGAGTGTCTGAAGGGCCTGCTGCCAGAGCCACGAAAGGGCCTTTTGAAGCTACCTCCCCTTCTGTTTTTATCAGAGGAGTTGGACCTGTCCTGAGGCTGGCCCGACCCAAAGGGAGGTGGCCTTTGGTACCTGGGAGAGGAAGCCTGGAAAAAGGGGCGAAAGGGAGCTCTCCGAAAGGGCTGCAGGTATCTTGGTTCTGGCTTTCGGGTGAGGGAAGGAATGAATTTTTTCTTATTCCTTCCTTCGACCAAAAGGGGATCCAAGGATGGTCCAAATAATTTATTTCCCACGAGGGGAGCGGAAGCCAATTTTACCTTATTTTTGAGGTCTGCCTGCCAGTGCTTTAGCCAGAGCAGATGGCGGGCAGAGACATGGGAGGAAATAGCACGGGTGGAAAACTTGACCGAGTGGAAGGTAGCGTCGGTAGAGAACTCAGCTGCAGCCGTAATCTTGGCTATGTCCTGATGGGCTTGGACATTGGAGGCCAGGACATGCTGCTTAAGCTGGCGAAGCCAGTAAATGGACGACCTGGTAAAGAAGAAGGCCAATCTGATTGCCCAAGCATCTGACTGGTGAGCTTGGCGCAAGGCCAGCTCGGCTCGTTTCTCCTCCGGTCTCAAGGCCTCTAAGGGGTCGCTGAGGGTGGAGGAAGAGGCTAGACCTATGATGGGCTCATCAACCTCCGGAATGCCCAATAAGTTGGAAAGTTCTGGATCTAGATTGAAGAACTTTTTATCATGGGCCGAAGGGGCAGGGGGGGCACTGAAGAAGCCAACTGTTTGGACACCAGGTCAAGGAAGATGGGAGGAGTTGGGATGACCTCGGCTTCCACTACTGGCTGTTTGAAAATGGAGTCCTCCGGACCTTCCGGAGCAGGAGGGGAGGGATCAGAGGGGTTCTGATTCTTTAGCTCCGATATATTCCTGGCTTTGAACAGGAGGGATTTGAATAATTGGGGCTTGAATAGCCCTACAAAGGTGGGTTGGTTGGGGGTGAGACCCTCATCCTCGGACATCTCCGCCTCCGAAGGTTCCACATCGGAAAGGGGTTCATTATATTGTAAGGACCCCAAGTCAAATTCCTACCCCTCCTCCCTACACAGATCTAAGTCCCCTTCCGCCTCCTCCACCTCCTCCCTTACTGAAGGGGAAACCTCCCCCTGAGGGGGTACCTGATCCTGGAGCAGTTCCGATCTGAGTGGGAGGGATCTTACGGAATGAGATTCAGATTCGGGGGCCAGCAAATGTAGGCCTGGCCTAACTATCTGTTGGAGTCCTTCCGCGATTCCTTGGCGGATAGCCAACTCCATTCAGGATCTCAGTTGCTCTGGAACCTCCTGTATAAGTGGTTCCTCCTGGCGTAGGCCAGCGGCTGTGGGCGTGAAGGTAGCCTCTGGTGTCCGTCTGGCTGGTGTTCCAGGGGCCTGGTGACCCTGAGAGGGCGAGCTGTGCCTGGATAGGGAGGAATAGACTAAGGGGGGGGTTGAGTAGAAGTAGAGGGGTGGAAGGTGGAAAAACGGGAGGCACAGAGCCTGCCTGCCTAGTGCATCTATCAAATTCTTTTTCCAGCACCTTGTGACGTCTTAAGGCATCCCTCTGGGAGGCTTTGGAAGTATCCTTAGCCTGCCTGCGCAGATGGTGGGTCTTAGATTTGGCCTTCAAGGAAGGGCCTTTGGAAAGATTGCCTGCTGCCATTTCAAAGATAATTGAGTAAGAAAAGGAGCAATAAGAGGCGGTTGGCACGCCTAGGGGTCGACCTACAACAAGGCCGGGAGCCCTGAAAAAAATTTCTTTCACCCCCCCCCTTTTAACTTCTTCTGTATTGAGTTATAATATTATTTCCTTTTTCTCTTATTTTTCTTTATTTTATTTTTTTTTATATATGCAAAATAAAATATATATGAAAAAAAAAACAGGTTCAATCAAGCAATGAACGCCAGAGGCCTTGTAGAGACAGCTAGGCCTATACCAACTGCCTTCCCAGGCAGAATTGGGTGGAAGCGGTGCTGTATTTGCTGCACCAGTTAAGGCAGGCTGCAGGAAAAGCCAACAAGCAAAGATGGAGAGCTGAACTCCAAAGCAAACAAGGCTGGAAGGAGAAACTAATTTATTCCTCTGAGCAGGCCTGCGGGTCCTGCTGCTTGAGCTGTAATCACACTACAGCATTCGGAATGATATAAACGAAAAACAAAATGGCGCCCGACCACGAGGCGTCACTTAAAATGGCAGCCACCTGCAGCGTGGAATTACAGGGCCTCTAGCTGCAGCAAGGAAAAGCCTCCCCAGGGACAATAGAAGGTCCACAAAGAAGACGATAGGCAAGGAAGAGGCAAACAACCCTTCCGGAGCAGAAAAAAACGGCATTTGGTGGGGGGGGGGTGAACAGAGCAAATCAAATTAAATCGTAGCAAAAGTTCAGAAAAGAAAGAAAATGGCAGGGAGGCAACAAGAAGGATGGGGGGATAGCGTGGAGACACTGCTAGTCCTCCCCTTGTCACCCACTGGGGCTAGGAAAGGGCTTCCCAGGGGAATTTAGCAGTCCAAACCAAATGCGCAGGGCTAAGAGGAATAAAGAAAAACAAAATACAACCTGAGAGGAGCAAAGCAGTGAGTCAAGCTAAGGATCTGTTGAAACGGTCAAGAGAACTTCGAAACACTGCCTACTCTGCACAAGGCTGAGCATAAACTGGGGAACGCTGTAATGGAGTCACGGGATGGAAGGAGGAGCGTTCCTCAATAATTAAGCTCAGCCTACAACAGCAGAGACTGAAGCACCACCCACTCTCTGGATGATCCAAGCAGCTCTAAGGAGAATTAATAAAAGAAATAGAAGAATTTTGGCAATGTTGCAGAGCTCAAAATAAAAGTAAAACAAAGATATTGACCAAGAATTTAAAAGATAAAAAAAAAGAATTGGAAGAAAAATTGGGAATGCAAATTATCAAAAAGATAAAATATTTACCGTTTCTCCAACAATACGGCCTCCCTCAATAGGAAGTCCCAGCATATTTTATAGGCATGAAATTAAATTAAGCCCCTCCCCCCAAATTAAGGCCTATATTAAAACATGCGAAATGGTGGGGAAATGGTGGGGGGGCTTGCTGTTAGGAAGTATTTTTGTTGCACACCTGGATATGGTGCTGCCTGCATTGACCCTGATACAAAGTGCCCCACCAACGCCGAGGTCAACATCCAAGCCGTCGCCGCCCGCCTGCCCGAAGATGCAAGGGGGGGATTAAGTCACCTTTGAAAAGATGGCCTAGCCATTTTGGGGGGGCTCAAAAAAAAATAAGACCCGGCCTTATTATATGAGAAACACGGTAGGCATCTGGTTAACATCAAGATGGTCATCAATTAAAAAAGATAATTATGATAAATTAATGGTACAAATTAAAAAAGAATTGGAAATAGGGGAGAAATTACACTTATCATTAATCGGGAAAATCACAGCAATTAAAATGTCCACGTTACCAAAAGTATTATATCTTTTTCAAATTATACCAGTGAAATTAGATAAAAAAATTTGGGAGAATTGAACAAAATAGTAATTAAATTTATTTGGGCAAAAAAAAATGCTAGGATAAAAATGAAACTATTATAGGACAAAAGAGAAAGAGGTGGCTTTGGACTCCCTCACTGGGAAATGTACTGTCAGGCAGCAGCTATGGTATGGATCAAGGTGGAAAACAAAAGAATATTCTTGATAGGGAAAAAATGTGGGTACTAAATTACAAATCAACTATGTCCACAGCTTCACAGCATACAGAGAAAATCTATATAAATGTTTTATAGGTGGCATCTTCCTCCTGCTAGATTAGCAAAAATGTTCAACCTAAGCCCAAGCTGTTGGAAATGTAAAAAGGAAAAAGGTACATATTTTCATATGTGGTGGATCTGCCCAGTGCTCAAGAAATTTTGGAATGTAATTCGATTGTGACTAGAAGAAATAACAAAACAGAAAATTGAACTCAAATCAGAACTATTTCTATTAGGCATAATAACAGAAAAATACAATAAAAAGATAAATACATTATGCTACATATCTAACAGCTGCTAGGATTTCTTATGCACAATTTTGGAAGCAGGAAAATGTACCATCAGAGGATGTTGTTATAAAAAACATTTAGACTGTGCAGAGATGAACAGACTAACAATGAAATTAAGAGACAAAGAAGAGTCGACATATTATAATGTTTGGGATCCCTGGTATGAATGGTTTAAGAATAAAAAGAAATCAAAATAGCAATTAGGTAAAGAATAAGAAACTATGTAAATACTTATGCTTATATTCATATCTATATTTATTTATTAAGTTGAAATTGTATAATGAAAGAAATGTGTATATAGAAAGATGATAAGGAAATGTAAAAGATTTTTGGACATTGATATAATGATGTATAAAGTTTTATTTTATGTTTTTAAATTTTGAAAACTAAATAAAATTTTATAAAAAATAAAAATAAATAAAAAACTAAAAAGAAAAAAAGTCTATTCTGTGATTTATAAAGAACGCCTAGAGTTGCAGCACCAGGGTATAGTTGCACTTATTAAAATTTACAATAATAACAGAAATTATATAATTTTTAATCATATAAATTATCTACTTTAACAATTTACAGTTAACATTTTACTGATGAAATGAATTAGCATGCAATTATATTTTGAACTATTTGGCAAACAGTTAAAAACAGGATAAATTTGTCATGTGTTAATTAGAACAGGGGTCACCAATCTTTTGGACCTCAGGGACCACCAAACTCATAATTTTAAATCGCACGGACCACTAATATGAATTCTGACTATGGTGGCTTGCTGACATTGGTGGTAAAGTCCCACATTTCAGAGCTCCTCCACCCAGGTGCGCTGATCTGCCATGGACTGGAGGAGCTGTTCCAGGATGACCAAAGGGCCAGACTTATGACTACTGCAGCTCTAGAATATGGGACTGACTTTCCCACCAACATCAGCAAGCAGATTTCCCTCCCCCGCCATTGGTCTTAAATTCCAGTTCCAGCTCATGTGGCTCTACTCAAGGTAAAGTTTGTGCTTGGCCGAAGGGTGGAGGCTAGCAGGTAGACAGGCCATGTCAGCGGTGCAGCCTTGTGTTCCCACGCAGCCTGGATTAATTGCTTTGGGGGGAGTGTTTTGGGGGGCAACATTTCTCTGCGGACCACCAAAAATTTCTCACGGACCACCAGTGGTCCCCAGCCCACCAATTGGTGACCAGTGTAACTAAAATATTGGTTTATCGTAAGTGTCATAGGTACAACATAGCTCAATTTCAGTAAAGCATTTGGTAAGTTCTCTCACGATTGTCTTCATTACTGACACGATGTATAATGTGAGTTGGATACTGTTAATTTCTGGTAAACGTATTCAGAGAATATCCATTAAGCATCAAATAAAATTTCACAGGGCGCTGTCCTGGGCTCTAAGCTATTCAATGTTTTGCTGATGGAGTAGTGAGACCGCTTTTAACATTTTCAGGTCATACAAAAGCTAGAAGGGGTAGCCAACTGATGACAGAATCCAAGATGATGCAGCAGTAGAGACCACCACCAAGATGAATTTTGTTTTTAAGTTAAAAAAATATGAGGGGAAATTATCCCATTTCACACCACTCATACACCAGACGTGCAGCTTCCTGCTGGCTTCCTCATTGATTTTACTTATTGGAAGTCAGCAAGAAATTGCAAATCCTGGTTATGTCAGGTCCTTGCTTAACAATGGCAATGGGGACAGTTGGGATTTCCATTGCTAATTGATGAAGTCATGTGAAGTTCTAATATATGACTGCATTGCTTAAACACAAATTCTGATCCCAATTACCATCATTAAGCAAAGATTACCTATCTTGCTTCTTTAGTGTTAGTGTACACTGCTGGGAAGTGCTGGAGGCATTTTAAAAAGATTGAAAGATCAGCAAGAACTTGAACAAAAGCAAAGACAGTACTGATAAATAAATCTATCCAGGTGAATGAGATTCACATAATTCACACTGGAGACGCTCTCAGGACTAGGAGTGCATTTTCACTCCTGGTAACCTCTTTGCTAGACTAATGCAATGTACTATACATGGGCAACCTTTGACAATTGTTTATAAAGTTTGGCTAGATCAAAACAGACGCACAAGATTAGTTAATTCAAGACTGATAGTTGTGCTCTTTCTGTGACTATCTCCATTAGATAACTGAAAATAAACTCCTCTGGATGTCCTTGCCAAGTAAGACTAAGGGAGATACAATTGAGATGGTCTTTTGAGTTATAAAAAAAACACAGAATACCCTCTCTCACAGAGTCAAGTCTGGTTATTACTGTGTTAGTTTTCAGCATCATGCAAATGTATTCCTCTTCTCTCAAGCATTTCTATATATCTGTCAACTTATTGAGGTAGTTCAGACAGGAAGCACAACCAGATGAACTAATTCTATTTTATTATAAGGTAACATTAGCAGACTACTGCAAGCCTGAAAGTGCACTTCTCTCCCTTTGATTTTACAGAACAAAAAGCTAGGGAAGGTCTCCTCTGAGACATTTGCCATATTGTCCACATTCCTTTTGTGAGCTAAACTGTCTCAGGTCCAACCATTCCCCTGGCTTTCCCTGTCTCTGAAGGTCATTCTCACATGCCTACATTTATACTCAATATAGTTTTAAGTGCCTGCAGTAAGCTGAAATAATGGAACTGATATTCCCAAAGTATTTAAAATTCTACTTCATTGTTATATAGATTAGAAAATGTTTATACAAATTTTAATGCTTTAATATTGTAATTATTTCAAAAGAATTATTTTGGAAACATCTTATGAGGATTTTATTTATCCATATATACAGTAGGATCATAGCTATGTCAGCAAATGCAGCTATATTTCTAGAATACCAATAATGGCTTAGCTAGGAGAATTTATCTGATTTACTTCTCTGTAAATCTAAGTATAATACAAAGAAGAAATGAATTTCAGAGCCAGTAATATTTCTGTTTTGCATCTTATTAAGTGAATAATGCTACCTGAAATACATATGAACATTTTAAAACCATTTTAATATTAAAAGAAAAACCTCCTTCCTATATATTCAATCCAAGCTATATTTCAAAGAAATTAGGGAGGTAATGTAATGCAAAAGGTAAATGGCACTGCAGATAAACAGCCTCAACATTAAGTCTGGACAGACACTGTAAAAGAAAGAGTTGAGGGGTAGCACTGAAAGAGAAAAGCAATAAAGACTGTATGTGTTAAAGAAGGATACACGCACACACACAATGGCCTACAAGATCATATAATGCTGTTTAAATAATTTGTTCATGTTTTCTTTTCATGTACAAATATTCCTACAACATCTAATTGTTGATGAATACGTATTAAAAATTGCAAGAGACCCTAATAACCTCCTGACATTTTAGACCAACTGTTACCAGCCCTAATTTACTTTTTGGCAACAAGGAACTGGTTGATAAGTATATTCTGGGCCACTATGATAATGAAAGAATCAAAACTGACATAAGCAGGAGATAAAACAATGTGGATTTGTACTGCAGCCATAAAATACACAGAACAGAGGACTGTACTTTCTTTCAAAGTGATCCACAACTTTTACACATTTTGCTTTGCACAGCTGCTTTCTATGTTCCATGGAAACTGGTTCTTGTGAAAGTTCCAGGGAATACAAATTTAGTACAAAAAAAAAAAAAAAAAATTCAAACAGGAAAAAAAATGGGAAAAAAATCATAAGCAAGACCAAATTAATTTTTAAAACTATATAGCAAAATAGATCCAAATAAACTTTTTGCCACATAAGCAGAAAGTCCTGAGTTGAGGACATAGTTTAATAGATGAGATTTTTCAAATTACAGAACATTTTACCATTCACTTTGGAGTGGTGTGATATTGTAAAACTGAAGGTATCTAAAGCCACTGTTAAGTCCATCAAAACATAATGATTTCTCCATCATTTCTGAAGGGTAGAAGTAATTTTTATTTATTTTATTTTTATTTTATTTGTTTGTCAAACATGTACAAGATAACAAGAATAGGTATGAACATAAACATGAACAAAGGAAGTAAATACAGATAAATGGAGACAGTTAGACACGCTGGTGCACTTATGCACACCCCCTTTAAGGACCTCTTAAGAATGGGGTGAGGTCCATGGTAGACAGTTTGTGGTTGAAGCTGTGAGGGTTTGAGGCTATAACAATGGAATCAGGTAGAGCATTTCAGGCATTGACCACTCTGTTGCTGAAGTCATATTTTCTGCAATCAAGTTTGAAGCAGTTTACCTTGAGTTTGTATCGATTGTTTGCCCGTGTATTATAGTGGTTGTAGTAGACAATTTTGTGTACTATGCTTAGATTGGATCGCAGGAAGTGCAGTTCAGATTGTCCAAGCCCAAAATTTCAAGCCTGGAGGCATAGGGAATTCTATTGTGAGTAGTGGAGTACTCTTCTTGAGAAATACCTCTGAACCCACTCAACCGTGTTAATGTCTAATATACAGTGTGGATTCCAGGCAGACGAGCTATATTCAAGAATTGGTCTGGCAAAGGTTTTTATGCCCTAGTTAGCAATTCAATGTTACTGGAGAAGAAGCTTTGCAAAATAGGCATTGGCTTACCTGAACAGAGTTTCTCAGAGAATCCACACACATAGGTTAAATCTGCCTTTTTGCCCAGAGACTGAGTCATCTATTTTTGCCACGCCTCTTCCTGTCAGGGCCAGGAATCTCCCAGTCACGATGAAGGTGCAGGTACCTGATGATCTTCATTGTGGTATTGGTTCGGCCTCCCACCTGGACTCTGGACCAGACTGTCGCCAGGGTGGGAGTGGATTCTCCAAAGGCATGCTGAGAAACTGCATTCAGGTAAGCCAATGCCTGTTCTCCAGCATGCCTATTGGAGAATCCACACACATGGGACATACCAAAGCCAGCTGTCCCTATGGGCGGGAAGCAGTCTGGTCCTGTGATTCTCCCCAACTGTATGAACTCGTTGTAGTACCCTTCTGCCAAATACCACTTCTGCAGAGGCAAATGTGTCCAGTTTGTAGTGCCTTATGAAGGGAGATGGGGAGGACCACATTGCTGCCCTGCAGATGTCCTCAAGTAAGGCCTGCGTTGCCCACGTAGCAGTGATAGCTGCACTTTGAGTTGAATGGGCGGTTACTTGTTTTGGTATGGGGAGAGCCTGAGTCTTGTAGGCCTTGGCTATACAAGCCCTTATCCAATGGCCTATAGTCAATGATGAGACCTTGGTACCCATGGAAGATGATTGAAATGAGACAAACAGGGTTTCAGTTCTGCAATACAACAATGTTCTTTTGATATATCTGCGGAGTGCCCTCCTTACATCCAGAGTGTGCCATCTGTGCTCCAGGTCGTGAGATGGAGCAGGGCAGAAGTCCGTTAGCACAATTTCCCGATCCCTATGAAAGCAGGACTTGACTTTAGGGATGGAGGGGTCCAGCTGCAGAACTACCCTGGTGGTGTGGAAGGTGCAAAGGTCTTCTCTGACAGAAAGTGCTGCCAGTTCTGATATGCGCCTGGCTGAGGTGATGGCCACTAAGGTGACTTTCAATGTCAGGTAGTGCACGCTGATAAGACTGTAGTGATTCAAATGGTGCCAGGGTGAGGGCCTGCAAAACTTTAGACAGGTCCCAGGTAGGATACCTGTGAATCACAGGTGGTTTGAGATTAACGGCCCCTCTGATAAAGGTACGGACCACTGGATGGTGGGCTAGGGATTCTAACTCTGCATAATTCAGCACAGTGGACAAGGCGGCCACTTGTCTGTGTAGTGTGCTAGGTGAGAACCCTTTGTCGAGTCCGTCCTGTAAGAATTCCAGGATCTGCGGAATAGAGGTCACTGTGGGATCTGTCTCTCTCCTGTCATACCACTTACAGAATGCTTTCCAGGTAGCATCATAGAGTCTGTTAGTGGAAGTTCTTCGGACGCTTGGGTCTTTTGTATTACCTTCCTTGAAAAATTGTCTTTCCTTAGGATCAAGTACCAGGGGGTCTCAAGTACCGGGGGTCAATTGGAACCACTGAAGCTCCAGGTGATCCAAGACCCCTTGGCTGAGGGAAATCCTGTCCTAAGGAATTTTCCAAGGACGAGACACTGACATGCTTATCAGATCTGCATACCATGACTGTCTGGGCCAATGGGGACCGATGAGTAGAATTACTGCCCATTCAAGTAGCAGTTTCCATATCACCCCCAGAATGAGGGGAAGAGGAGGGAAGACATATAATAGGCCTTTGGCTTTAAAGGGCGTTGACCCCTTCTGCGCTCAGAGTCGGGAACGTGGAGAACAATCAGGGAAGTTGGGTGTTTGCTGGAGTGGCTAACAAGTCCAAGTATCGGCCTTCCGAATTTCTGGGACATTTCCATGAAGAGATCCGGGTGGAGATGCCACTTGGAGTTGTCCACCTTGGCTCTGCTCAGGTAATCTGCTTGTTTGTTGCACCTGATATGTGCTCTACCTTGATGGACAATAAGTGAGCTGCCCAGATTCCCAGTTGTTCCACTTTGCTCATGAGGGACCTAGTGTGGGTCCCTCCTTGTCAGTTGACATGTGCTTTGGCCGACACGTCCATCAGGATCAATACATGCTGGCCTGAGACAGTATTCTGGAATTGCCTTAGAGCCAAGTGAATTGCTCAGAGTTCCAACCAATTTATATTGTGTTTCAGATCCACTGGGGACCATTGTCCCTGTGCTAGTTGAGATTTTAGATGGGCTCCCCATTCGAATAGACTGGCATCTGAGGTTACTGGGATATGGTCGGGTTCCCTGAATAGGGTTCCCTTTGTTATTGCTGGGGAAACCCCCCATCTAAGGGGTCTAAGAGTTTTTAGCGTTACCTGAACCCTGATATTGGAGATGCTGGTCCCTGCCTTCTGGAATGGTGAGAGGAGCCATTGGAGGGCTCTGGCATGTAAATGCGCCCAGGGATGGATGATATCAGTTTTCCCAGGAGTTGGGAAAGGGAACCACCAAGGGAACTACTCGTTCTGTTCTGATCTGGTTGATCACGGACTTGATGCTGTCCTGGCATTTCTGAGATAAGTAAATCTCACACAGATTAGTGTCTATCACCATTCCCAGGTGTAGCAGGCCTGTGCCTGTTGGCTGGAACTGGACTGAATGAGAATATTGTCCAGGTAGCACTGAACCTGCACCTGGATTGTTCTGAAGTGGGTGGCCAGTGCTGCCAGCACCTTTATGAAGGCTCTAGGGGGTCGATGATAGGTCAAACAGCAGAGCTTTGTACTGATAGTGGTTCCCTGCATAATAGAACCTGGGAAACCTTCAATGGAAGGGAAAGATGGGAATGTGGAGGTAGGCCTCTGTCAGATTGACGAGTGTCAGGAGATTGCCCCCCCTTTATAGCCTCAAAAATTGACTGCAGAGATTGCATCTTGAATCTCTTGTACTCTAGGTGTATATTCAACTTTTTGAGATCCAGAATTGCTCTCCACCCCCTACCCTACCCCGAGGCCTTCAGGACTATAAATAGAACAGAGTAAAATCCATGCCCCCTCTGGTCCTCTGGCACCAGCTCAATGGCCTAGATGTCCAACAAATGTTGGACTGCCTTGTTCATCAGCCCTCTACTTAAGAGGTTTTTGGATGTGGGGCAGTGGGTGAAGGTCCTTGGAGGCATGATGAGAAAGTCCAGAGTGAGAACAAATCGCACAGTCTTCAGGACCAAGAGTCGGAGGTGATATTCTCCCATCGGTCTGCAAATAGGGCCAGACAACCACCAATGGGAGGAGGGTTCCAGAAGTCATTTGGATCAGTGAAAGGGATGACTTCCCAAGCCACGAAAGGGCTGCTGGAACTGTTGCCTAGCCCTGTTCTGAAACCCTGATCTGTCTGATGTTCGATCAGCTCTAGACTGGTAAGATCTTTGGAACTGTGAAAATTCCTGTCCTGCCTCTGTTGGACAAAAGGGCTGCCTACAGGTATAAAGGGAAGCTCCCTATCTGCTATCCTGGTAAGGGAGGAAAAGACCTTGAACTTTTCCTTGTTTTCAACCAGGGAGGGATTCAGATGTACCCATGTATGGGTACATCTCCAAGCCTCCATTTTGTTCTGGCATCTGCCTGCCATTGCTGAAGCCATAGGAAACAGCAAGAGATAATATTGGAGGCCAGTGTCATGGAAGAAAAATGGGCCTGCATGCAACAATGAGTCAGCTGCGAATTTGGCAGCCACTACCAGTTTGGGGTTTTTTTGATAAAAGTTTTATTGATTTTAACGACAAACAAAAACACACAAAACATTAAAAAAAATCATCATTCTTCATAAATTTACAGTGTATCGGTTGGTCTACCACTCCTTTCTGTGCATCCATTTCACAGTCATCAAAACAATTACATTACCTAATAACTCACATTATCAATCATCAGTTAAGTATCCTAATATCCTTATTAAACAATCATTTGACTATAATTTTACTAATTCATACTTAAGCGAGATGACTATAATTAAATTAAATTATTTTATAACAGATCATAGAATCATACCAAATCTATCTTAATAAAATATTCTAAAAATATTATCAAAACCAAGAAAAATTATATATTTGTTATTTCCTAGATTTCTAAATATTCTATTATTATATTGTATTATCTAACCATTGATAAAAGAGATCCCAAATTTCATAAAATTGTTTATCTTCTTGTTCTCTAATTTCAAATGTCAATCTACTCATTTCAGCACATTCCAATATTTTCTTAATAATTTCTTCCTCTAAAGGTATTTTCTCACTCTTCCAATGTTTAGCAAATACAATCCTAGCCGCATACATTTACAATCAAATACTTTAAGTTTTTATTATATATATCAGGTAAGATTCCCAATAAAAAAATCTCTGGTTTCAAATCTATGTGTTTCTTTGTCATTTTTTCCAGCCATATGCAAATTCTAGTCCAGTATTTCCTGGCCTCCTCACAAGTCCACCACATATGGTAATATGAGTCAGGTATCTGATTACATTTCCAGCACTTTTCAGATTTATTCTTGAACATTCTTGCTATTCTTGTCGGGGGAAAGTGCCACCTATAAAACATCTTACACAAATTTTCTTTATATGCTGTTGACATTATCATTTTATAATTTTTGTGACCACAATTTTTGCCATTTCTCTAAATCAATCCCATATCCAAAATTCTTCCCCCAAGCAATCATTGTTTCTTTAACTTGTTCTTCCTCTAATTTAATTTCCAACAAATAACTATATAGTTTTTTAATCACTTTTTCATCAGTACCTGTCAAAATCCTATCTAAATCAGTCAATTTATCATAAAATCCTTCTATTTTAGAATCTTTAAGATACCTTGCATGTATTTGCGCATATGAAAACCAATTCATCTTTATAACTTGTTCTTCTAAATTTTGCATCGTTTTAAGTTCACCCTTTTCATCCAGTATTTCCTCATATCTAACTGTTTGTTCCTTCTTATAGATTATAGGATACGAAAAAGCTTCAGTAGTTGATAACCAAACTGGGATTTTCAAATAACATTGTTTCTTAATTTTCTCCCAATTCAACCATAATGATTCCCGTATATAATGCCTTCTAAAATAACTCTGTGATTTAGTTCCCTTATACCATAAAAAAGCATGCCAACCCAATAATAAATCATGACCTTCTAATGCCAACAATCTAGTCTTTCTTAACGTTATTCATTCTTTAACCCACATTAAGTTTGCAGCTTGATAATACAAATCCCAATTAGGAAGGCCAAATCCTCCTCTCATTCTAGCATCCTGTAAAAGTTTTAATTTTATTCTCGCTTTCTTGCCTTGCCATATATACTTCAACACAATTTTATTTAATTCTTCAAAGTAATCCTTACCTAACCTAATTGGTATTGTTTGAAACAAATATAAAATTCTGGGTAAAATATTCATCTTAATTGTTGAAATTCTACCGATCAATGACAATTGTAGGATACCAGTTTGTTAATGTCCTGGTTCGTCCGAATTTCTTCCAAGGGGACTCTGGCTTGTAGTTGTTGAAGCCAGAGAAGGGATGTTCTGGTGAAGAAGGAGGTGGCTGCTGCTGCTTTGACAACCCATGCATTAGCCTGGTGTGTCCTACAGAAGTTTAGTTCTGCTTTCCTATCCTCAAGTTTTAAGGGCCTCCGCTATATCCCCAGATACAGCAGAGGGAGAGACCAAGGACGCCAGTGGTTCATCCAATGAAGGCAATTGAAATGCCTCAGCAAGGAGGGGAGTCATATTGAAGTACTTTTTGTCATTACTCCCCGGGGTGGGAAAGGTACATAGCTGCATCCACTGTCTTTGGACAATGTCTAGGAACAGCTTGGGGCAGGGTATGTCCTGCTGCATGATAGTGGGTTCAGAGAACACCTTACTATTAGGGCTCTAGTTGTCAGTTGGCACTGCTGGAGAGCAAGGCTTTGGGCCTATCTGGGCCGTGGTTCTGGCCTTGTGCAGCAGAGATTTAAAGAGTGCTGGGCTTAATAGCCCAGTGAAGTGGGGAGGCTCAGGAATTGTCCTCTGAGAACCCTTGTTCTCTTTGGTCTTCCTCCTCTGTCACAGATGCCCTACTCCTTTCTCAACTTAATCAATTCTATGTCTGTTCTTGCCACGTAAACATTAATCCTTCTGGAATCAGCCATCTATAATTCACTTCCTTTTTTTCAATAGCATTTTGGTCAGGAATCGATATTCTCTTCTCATCTCTCTCACTCTTCTGGGTATTTGTTTTAAAACCACAATCTCTTTGCCTTTGTATTTCAACGTCTTCTCTCTTACAGCTTGTAATATTTGTGTTTTGATGGATTTTTTGGTAAATCTGATATGGATTCTCAATAAGAGTAAGAGAAAGAAAAAAAAAAATCCAAGCCTCAATTTGACGTCCCTTTAAAAAACGCCGCTCATACAGTTTTGTCAAAAAATCTCACAGGTTTCTTCTCATATTCAGAGTGTCCTTTCAAATCTCAGCAAGTTAGCAAAAAAAAAGAAATTTCTCACCCAGCCGACACACTTTCACTTTCAGCCTCTTCCTTTCTGGAGCTGTCCCGACTTCAGCAGCTATGGAGGCTGCCTCTCCGCCGCTGGCAAAAGGACTTCTCCCAGATCAACCCGGGACTTTGCGATGTCCCTGGGATCCACAGAGTGTGCCCTTCACGGTCACTGTCTCTACAGGACGGTTTAGGTCCGTTGGGACCGACCAGGGGCGAAAATATCAGCTGCAATCTCGGAGCCCCGAGATTGCAGCTGTATCGCCATGACGAAGCTCCGCCTTCTCCCTGAGATGCCCTACTACTTATAGAGCAGGCTGGAGATTCTACCCTCTGGTGCCTAAATACCTCCATAGGAACTTGGTATTGCATGGTTTGCAATGGAGGCTCAGACCCCAAGAAAGGGGGATGGCTCCTCCTCTGCAGGGTAGAGGCCACCCCATGTGAAATGGCGTGGGATATAAGGGCCTTAATTTCCTCAGACAACTCTGGTCCAAGTGTTTCTGCTGAGTGGAGCCCCGCTGCAGTAGTGGCCTCTGGAACCCTGGTTCTCTCCCTCCTCTGTGATTCTGCAGAATCAAGGGCCATGCAAGCAAAGGGAAATGATTCTGTTTGAATTTCCCCTACTGATAAACCTGCTCTCTATCTCCCTCTGGTGACCATGCTCTTTGAATTGCAGGCAAGGCTTGCACTAATGGTTGCTGAGGGCAGGAAAAGCTAGCCTGTGGCTGGGAGGAGGGGGAATACCTCTTCTACACAGCTTGTTTCTCAGCTCTGGAAAACTCCTTTTCAGAGGCTTTTTGTCTTCTGTTTGCATCCCTTTCTTCTGCTCTGGTAGGTTTCCTGGAATAAAATGTCAGTGTTCCAGCAAACCTCCATTCCGGTCAATAACTCCAAGACAGACATATCTCAAAGGTACCTTTATTTGGAAATAGTAACTGGCACATCTGTGGAATCCCAAAACTGAAAGTTCCAGGCTTCCTTGCAAAAGACAAAACTACAAATCCATCCCCCTTAGCCATCACATCACATGGTCCAATCACCATCTGTCCTAAATTAAGATTCCCATTTCATTATATCTCACTCAGTGACCTTGAACCAAACAAAAAAAAATATTTTGTCTAACTAGATATACTCAAATGAATTCCTCCCTCCCACTTTCTCAGACCCAATTAGGGCAGCGTGGGTGCATCAAATCTCAATATGACTTCCAAGGCTGACATAAATGGCTTTTGCTCTTACTTTGTATGCTGCATCCTTGCTTTCAGATCTAGCCTTCCTGGAAGATGTTTTAGAATGTTTGGGTTCCACACTATCTGCTGAGTTATGCCATTATTGTGGCTTGAGCCAGAGACTGCCCTGGGAGAAGAGGCTAATGGCTCAATCTTCCAATTTCCTTTTAATCCTGGGACAGTCTTCAGCCCAGGTCTTCTCCCCTGGGTTGTGGCAGTGACGGCAAAACCAGATCCCTGGAATAGCCTGCACAACTCGCCATGCAGTCACTTTCAAAATGGTGGCCACTGGCCCCAATAATCAGCTGTGGAGTGCTACGATCAAAATGGGCATGCCAGAGTTATCCAGGTGAGCCTGAGTGCACGATCTGTGCATTTGTGTTAGTGGCAGCTGTGGCTCTGGGGCACACACCCACAAAGGGTGGGAATTAGTGACAGAGCTGCCCCTTCTATGCCTGGCCTGTTTGGGCCATTATTGGAGGTTGGAGGAAGTCGCGCTATAGCGGAGCAAAGAACAGGATTTTAAAATCCTTTGCTGCCTGTCTTCTTTGTCTATCCAAACTTTTTGGAGAATCCATACCAGAGGTGGTATTCAACCAGTTCGCACCTTCTCAGGCGAACTAGTAGCAGCTATTTGGCATGGGTCGCCGAACTGGTGGCGACCCCTGGCTGGCCACACCCCCAACCTGGTCACCCGGTTGCTCACTTTCGATCGCTCTCCTAGCTTTCTGTTCCCCATGTCCTCTTTCTCTCCGGGGGAAAAGAAGAAAGCCATGGATGCTGCAAGTATCGCTTTCCCCGTGTGAGTTAAAGTGTCTGGAGTGAGAAAGAGTGCAGTCTGACAGAGGGGGTGGAGGTGAATCGAGCCTTGGAGCACTTTTGCAACGTAAAAGAAATGCATTTTGGAAGCAGCAGGTCCTTTAAAAACTTCTCCAAGGATTCCCCATGGACGCTGCAAGTATCGCTTTCCCCTTGTGAGTTAAAGTGTCTGGAGTGAGAAGGAGTGCGGTCTGACAGAGGGGCTGGGGGAATCCACTCCAGCCTTGGAGAAATTTAAAGGAACTGCTTCCAAAATGCTTGTCTGTTAAGTGCTCTCTCTCTCTCTCTCTCTCTCTCTCTCTGTGTGTGTGTTTGTGTGTTTATGAGAGAGAGAGAGAGAGAGAGAGAGAGAGAGAGAGAGAGAGAGAGAGAGAGAGAGAGAGAGAGAGAGAGAGAGAGAGAGAGAGAGAGAGAGAGAGAGAGAGAGAGAGAGAGAGGAAAAGAAAGAAAAAAAATAGGAAGAGAGAGAGAAATGAAACTCTCCACTATTATTTTTAATTGTTCCATTATTTATCATGTGTTAATATTTTATACCGTCCCTACACCTAAAGTGATTTTTCTGTCTTTCTTTTGCCCAGGGCTACCACATATTTTTCAGGGTTTACATGCATTCAATGTCAATAGTATAAAATACACATGTGTTTAACAAGAGTTGAAAGGGACCTTGAAGGTCTTCTAGTCCAACCCCCAGCTCAGGCAAGAAAACTGAGCATGCCAAACTCTGAGTAGAAATCCTGGGAAAGGTGTCAGAATAATACTTAGAAGGGACCTTGGGATGAAACCTATACCATTTCAGAGAAATGGCTGTCTAGTCTTTTCTCAAAAACTTCCAGTGATTGAGCACCCAGAACTTCTGGAGACAGGCAGTTACACTGGTTAATTGTTCTCATTGTCAGGAAGTTTCTCCTTAGTTTTAGTTGCTACTCTCTGTCCAGTTTCCATCCATTGCTTCTTGTTTGCATTCTGCTTCTTTGGAAAATACATTGTCCCCCTTTCTTTGTGGCAGCCCCTTAAAGGCCTGTTGCCTATCACACTCTTGGGTAAAGCATGTGAGCCATTTTTTCCTTTCAGTGGTCCATGAAAGTACATCTATAGTATGTAGATAATAAAGTCAAAAAAGGTGAACAACATTTTTACAGAACTATAGATGAGGCTGGGTGACAAGGAATGGCTGGGAGGGGAGGGGCCAGGTGAGGCATCCCTTGATATGAGTGACATTGAATTGGCCATGCCCACCCAGTCACATGACCACCAAGCATGCCCACCCAGTCACAACCACCAAGCCACACCCATCCAGTCACATGACCACCAAGCCACACCCACCAAATAAGCCACGCCATAGAACCGGTAGTAAAAAATTTTGAATTCCACCACTGATCCACACCGTAGCTGAATGCTGCTTTTCAAAAACATGGAGCCAACCTTTACCATGTCTCTATTGGACCAAGACTAAGTTATGACTGGGGGCTTCCTAGCCCTGACAGGAAGAGGTGTGGCAAAGATTGATGACTCAGTCTCTAAAGGTAGATTCAACCCATGTGTGTGGATTCTCCAATAGGCATGCTGGAGAATAAGGTTAACAACTCTTAATGCCTTTTTGGCAATGCTGTTATAGTGAGCTCTGGGGCTTAGATCATTTGAGATAAATACTCCTAGGTCCTTGACAGACTGAGAGTTGTCTACGAGATTGTTTCCCCCTAACTTGTATTTGGTTGTCTGATTTTTATTGCCAATGTGTAGAACAGAGCATTTGTTAATTGAAATTTGGAGTTGCCAATGACATGACCATTCTGACACATAGTCAAGGTCGCTTTGTAGGGCAGCAGCATTATCAGTTAAATAATTTTATGTCATCGGTATTGTTTTTTTAATATGCACTTCTTGTAAGCAGATTATGTCAAATTTTAACTTCTCTAATTTATGAAGAATTTTTCTTCTTTTAATAGCTGAATTCAGTCCATTTATATTCATAGAAATCAATTTTTTTTCCTCCATGGTTATATTTTGTATTTGGGTCTGACAGCTCTCGTAGATCTTACTTGTTCTTTGGTCACCACTTGTCCACTTACTGCACCTTCTTCTTTTCCCCTCCCCATTTGATCCTCTTGAAGTTCCGTTGAAATGATCTCTTTTTCTGTCTCTATTTCTCTTTTTTCGAAGAATTCATTGTAGAATATTTCTGCTTTCTCAACTGAATCAATTCTATGTCTTTGTTCTTGCCATGTAAACATTAAACCTTCTGGGATCAACCATGTGTAATTCACCTCTTTTTTCAATAACATTTTGGTCAGGAATCGATATTCTCTTCTCTTCTCAACTCTCTCACTTTTCTGGGTACGTGTTTTAAAACCACAATCTCTTTGTCTTTATATTTCAACACCTTCTCTGTTGCCACTTGTAATATTTGAGTTTTAATAGTTTTTTTGGTAAATCTGACATGGACCTCTCTTGGTAATTGGTTCCTCATCGCATATCTTGTGAAGACTCGATATATCTCATCTACTCCATCCATCATCTTTTGCTCTGTTATTTCCAGAGCTCCAGCCAGAATTTCGATCATTACTGAGCCAAATTTTGTCCTTTTTCTTCCTCAATATTTTGGAATCTGAGATAAAATTCTGACCTGTCCATCTCCCACTTCAACATCTCACTTTTATCTTGTTCAATCATTGTTAATTTGCTATTAATATTTCCAATTGTCTTGTCTCTTTGTTTGTCTTTCTCTTCCATTTTTTGGAGTCTCTCATCATATTTCACCATCATTTGTTGAATATTTTCAATTTTTTCATCAATCTTCCCAATTCTTTGGTCAATACTCTCCGTTCTTTGTTCAATATTCATTTTAAGTTCTTGAATTCCTTGCATAACCATCGTTAAATCCACTTGTGCTTTATCTTGCTTCACCATTGTTGGAAGTCGTCCTCCAGCTGATGGGGAGGCAGGAGCAGAAGTTGAGATGCCCGAAGGTAAAATTTTCTTACTCATTTAAGTAGCTCAAAGACTTCCAGCTCTTTTAATCCAATTAGTAAGGTGGCCAATTATAATCCAATCAGGAAAAAGGAAAACACAAAAAAAAGCCAGTAAAAAGTAAAAAGCCCAAAATTTAAGAGATTCTTCAGGTTCCTCTAGACCTTAATCCTGTTGTGGAATAATCAATTATGATTCAAAAGTAAAAATTAAAAATAAAGAGAAAAAAAAAACCCCAATAATATTAAAAAATAATAAGAGGAAAAAGAAAAAAAAAGGTTCTTCAGGTTCTTCACACCTTAATCCAATTGAAAGATCTCAAAAAATAAAAAATAGCCATAAAAATAAGTCAAAAATAGAGATGGAGAGGCAAAAATCCCAATTAAAAAAAAAGAGAAAAAATTATTCTGAGGCTTTCCCTTTAAAAATAAATAAATAAATAAATAAATAAATAAATAAATAAATAAATAAATAAATAAACAAACCAATATTACAAAATACCGTGGGGTTGAAGAAAAGGGATAAAACAGCTACTAGAAGATTTTTAAAAAAAAGCACACACTGCATTTTATTTATCCAAGGCTCTTATTTTGGCTTCTCCACAAATTTCAAAGCCAAGCTTCAAATGTTCAATTGATAATAGAAGTCCCAAAGAGCACCTGTGTAAACATTCTCCAGTGCTCCCTCTATCTTATCGTTTCCAGTGACCTTGAGAAAAATTTTTTTCACAGCTCTCAACTTCAAATAAAGTATTTTCAAGCCTCTAGTTGGTAGTGTTACAATGTTTCTTTAATCCACTCCTCCTTCTCCCCCCCCAAAAAGGGTAATAAAAAGAATATATATATATATATATATGTACGTATGTATATGTATATGTATATTTATATATATTTTAAAAAAAGATACTAAAGGGAGCCTCTATTTTAAAAAATATAAACAGTCAAAAAGGAGAAAAAAGAGCAAGTAAATATAAAAGAAAAGACCAGTCTGATTAACTAGATCGCAATAGAAGTTCAGTGAAGAGAGAAAAAAAAAGTAAAAGTAAAAAGCCAAGCCTCACTTTGACATTCTTTAAAGAATCGCCGATAAGTCAAATTTTGTCAAAAATTTTACAGATTTCTTCTCACTCTAGAGTGTCCTTAAGTCCCAAGTATTAAAAAAAAGTCCTCACCAGCCGATACACTTTATCTTTCTGTCTCTTCCTTCCGGAGCTGTCCCAGCTTCAGCAGCTTAATGGCTGCCTCTCCGCCGATGGTAAAAGGGCTTCTCTTGGATCCACCAGGGACTTTGCGATGTCCCTGGGATCAACAGAATGCACCCCTTGCTATCACCGTCTCTATGGGATGATTTAGGTCCGTTGGGACTGACCAGGGGCGAAGATATCAGCTGCGATCTCACAGTCCCGAGATTGCAGCTGTATCGCAGTGACGAAGCTCCGCCTTCTTCCTCAGAAAGAGTGTGGGTCCTAAAAATCTGCTTTGAGCGACACAGTGGTTAACTGGTGCTGGATTTGATATGGCCCTACCTATTTTGACTATTTGTTGCCTGTTTCAAAGGAACATAGCTATTCACTTGGGCAGGGATCCAGAGATGCTGTAAGAGCTTGGTTTCAACAGTAGTTTGTCATGTACCACTGAAATAAAGCTTTGCAGAAGTCTATGTAAACTGCGTCTATTGCTTTACCCTGGTCAAGATGTATGGTCCAAATTTTTCTGCAGTGTGGGAATTGCAGATTACAGGACAATTTTTTCCTGAAACCAAACTGCTTGTTAGAAAGCAGATTGTTTGTTTCTAAGTGGAAGATAATGGATTTGATTTATAATTGTTTCCATGACTTTACAGGTGATACAACAGAGTGAGATTGGTCTGTAATTTTCTACTAGACCAGGGTCTCACTTTTTAAAAATAGGTATGACCATGGCTAATGACCATAAGTCAGGCAAGGAGCTGGTTCTGAAAGATCACTCATGGATTGTGCATAGAGGTTCAGCAATGGCAGGTTTTTTAAAAAAGTAATCCGTCAGGGCCAATAAATAAAAATGGCTTTAGGTTACGTAGTGCCGTTTCAACGTTATCTATTGTAAAATCAATATGTAGTAAATTGTTACAATTTGTTGTGGTACGACTAGGAAATGAGGGGCAGCAGCCATTGCTGTTGACAAAGACTGAACTGAAGAAGGTATTAAAGAGGTTGGCCTTAACAGCTTCATCGTTACTGTCTTTCCCATTAGACCCTATTGGGGTGGGATAGTTTTCAAGTCTTTAAGTTTGGCATTTAAGAAATAATAGAAGACTCGGGAGGAGTTCAACTTTTAACAGCTCTTTGTCCTGTCTGCAATGGTGATTGGTACATTCGGCCTTTATCTGGCAGCATAAGGTTTTGTATCAGTTTTTAAAGTTAGCTGCGTAGCCAGTTTTGTTTTCTCACCAAAAAGATTTTTTTCTTGGATTGTAACTTTCTTATTGTTATGGGTAATCCATTTTTTTTTTTTTTGCTCTAGGGGTTATTTTAGGTACGTATAGATTAATGATTCTATTGACTTTGAGCAAAAAGTGTTATAATGGTCTTCTGTTGTTATACAACCTGTGAACAGAAGGTGCCAATCAAGAGATGCGAGGTCAGCAGCTATATATATATGCGATCATAGTTGGCTTTTAAAAGTTATAATTTGGGGTCCTATCATTATGACCCTCTTTACAAGGATACAAATTGAGATAAAAATCAATCATGCTGTGATCACAGTTGGAAAAAGGTTCTTTAACTTGTAGGCCATAAATTGAGTTTAAGCTATTGCAGAAGATGAAATCTAAGCAATAGTGTTGTTTGTTACCCACTACTCCAGCCCCAGAGTCATAATAGCATTGTACAAGGTTACATGTATGGGTTCAGTTGTACATTCATTTAGGGTCCAGTTAATAATAGGCGAATTGAGGTCACCAAGAAAGATAAGGGGGTGCGGGGAGGAAGCTGCCCACGTTAGCAGTGCAGTTAGCTTGTTTGTACGACAAACATTCTATAACATAGCAGGAAATGAACTGTGGTATTTAGGGATTTTTTTAATTTCTTCCCTTGTTGGGTGCACAGCCTGAGGTGGGATAGCACCAGTTGAAGAACTTATATAGTGTTTGCCCTTTGGCCTTTCTGTGTACAACTACAACCTCTGTTTTTTTCCCTTTTACCCTTTTTGAGACAAAGGAGTCTCAGATTGCCAGGGGATTTATGGCCATAGTTTTTCCTTACTGAGGTTAGATTACTCTCCCTGAATACAGAGATGACAATACAGAACAATCCATTGGTCCCTACCATATACTTCAAGAGAAAACATGAATTTAAAAAGATTTTCTGGAAGAAAAATTAACACCAACAAAGTAAAACAGAAATCTCCACAGTTCTACTGAAATAACTAAAGGAATATGTAGAGTTGCTACAACATTTATGAGTTTCCACAGAAGTGAAAAACTTATTTTATGCCAGGAAAAGTATATGGGAAAATACTCTGAAATTGTCATAACAAGTAAAAATAAGCAAATTATTCTTATTCATCCAATGGTGAAAAACCATTCAGATTCATGATTCAAAATAACTGACAGAACGAATGCAATTTCTCCTGAAATCTACACAGGACAAATAAATTAATCAACCACTGTCCTTGCATAATTGATACAAAGTTTATGTCATGTTACTAATGAAAGTGCACATTAACTTAATGTTTTGATTTAGTTAGAATAATGTTTGGATGCAATGTACAATATGCGCTGGAAGTGATATCTAAGTTCAGATTCTGTGCCTGAGAAATCCAATATACAGGAAACCCCTAAGGGTGAAGAGTGCTATGTCTTTCAAGGGTGGTGGGAATGTAAAAAAGTAATGATGAGAACATGGGAACATCAGTTAGGATCTTTTCACATCCCCCCAAAAAAGAATGGAGAATAAAAGAAGGCAAGTGTCTGATTTCAAGATCTTGTTAAAAAATCAATAATAAAGTCATATTTTTCTGGACTGATATTTGACAAGTTGTTCATGTCTTCCAAGAAATGTAGGTGGAACGGGGAAATGATTTGCTTTCCATATTTATCTTACAACAATTTCAATATTTATCTTTTTCTTTAAAGAAAAACTAATTTATTCTAGATAAATTAATTCTAGATAGATCCAGACTCAAATTCTTGATCTATCAGATCTCCTGAATGCAAATCCACCTGGTCACAACTCTACTTCTAATGACAGCATAGAAAACACTGCAAACTACAGCAAATAGCCAACATCTGAAAGGCAATTTTATTTATCTCTGCTCCCTTTCCACCAAGCTTCAGTTCTTGCTTTCTAGAATCCCTTGAAACCAAATATGACTAACATTCTGATCTCTCACCATTCACCCTATTTATATTCTATTAGAATTCTTTTTTTAAAACAAATTTTACTGATTTTCAAAAACAAACACAAACAAACAAAACATAAAACATAAAACATCTTTTTTGAAAGCAGCTTGATCCCGGGTTACATCTCTTCATAAAGACACAAATTCAAATTCATGCTCATTTTATATACCATTCCATATGTTATTGCCATTCTCCATTTTCTTTATAGCTTCTCCCCTCTTTTAACTTTCTTAGTTTTATTTTGTTTATCTCATCTCAGTTCAGATCATTATGCTTATATTCTTTGTCTGCCCTGTTTCCAGCTGTCTATTATCTTTTCTCTTTAAACAAAATTTCTCCTGTAATCACTGATTGGAGTATGACGCCTTTATCTCTTTCCCCTAAATTTATAACACTTAGTATGGTACATAACTTCCATTTGGATTCTGCTTAGTACATTCTAAAGTTACACACTATATTTTAAAAAGAGAAAAAAATATAAATATATAATATAATTAAAACAACAATCCATTCCAATTCAAATCTATCATTAATATTAATATTCATTTAAATCTTAAACATTTTACACATTACTTTTCAATTAAGTATCATATTCCTATGGGAACACTTATAAACTTTCCATAATTATTTCCCCCCCACTTCACTTATATTTTAAAACATTGTGTCATTAAAATTTTCCCATTCCTTCCTAATTCAATTCTCTCATTTATTCCTTTTCCTTCCTTTTGTTCACAAAAGTTTCACTGAATTACACTGAGTATTTTATCCTGCTTTTTAATCACATGTTGTTTCCAATTTTCTAACATTATTTTTAATACAAATATAACAATACAATCTTATGTACCTTTGCAGAATCACTTTTTCAGTTGTTTTTACCCATTATCTCTAAATAAGTCCTGTTTCTTTACATCTTGCTCCACACCTTTGAAGCTTCTCATCCCTTCCTTCCTCCTTTGTTTCTTCTCTGCCCTTTTTACCCTATTGTCTCTTCACCTCCATTTCCCTCTTCTGTATTCCCCCTTTCTGTTGCTTTCTAACATTGTTTCTATTTTTCCCCTTATTTTTCCCTTTTTTGGTTGTTTTTTTTAGATCTTAAAGTCTCCATTTTCTTTTCCTCCTTTCCCCTTTCTTCCCCAAGTAAAGTTACTTGTTCATTAAAGATGGCTTCTTCTTTGTCCCAATCCTCTGGTTGCACAGTCCTTTCTTGTAGTTTCTCATAGGTACAGATTGCCATTTCTAAGAATTGAAAAAGAGAGCCAAGAGAGCCCTTCCCGTTCCTCTTCTTTGTATTTTTTAAATTCCATTTTCAGTTCATCCACAAGTGATGCCATTGTAAAAAAAAATTTTTCAAACAACCACCCAAATGTTTTTAGCCATTCAAATATAATTTCCAAAAGTCCCAACGTCACCAAACAATCCAAATAACACAAGCTGTTTCTTTTGCCACTTTCTTCTTTTTTCACTTTCTCTTCCTGGGGTTACTGTTTAGTTACAAAATTCCAGTTAAAATGTATCTTTTAGAAGTCTTGTTAGTATTTAATCAAATTCTTTTAAGTTGTAGGCAATCTCCTCCTTCCGAATCCTGCTCTTTTACTCTCCCTTCCCACTTACAGCAAAAAAGTTTTTTTTTTTTTAGTGTTCAAAAATCCCTTGACATTTAATTATCCAGTTTAATTACCTATTGATTTCAATGTGGGTTCTTCCGATTTCTCAATCATTTCTGTTCGCTGTCAACGTTGGGAAGGAGAAAAAAAAACTTTCCTTTTTACTTTCATTCACCGCTTCCGAGTCTTCTTTTGCAAAATTTAAATTCCAGGGTACCTTAGTTGTTGCTTTTTGTCCCAGTCAGCCAAAAACTTTCACTTCTTAACTTCCTCCTGCACTTTCTTTTCCGGCTGAGTGCTTCTTTGAGGCGGCCATTTCTGACCTCCGCTCTTACAGCCTTCGGAAAAGGGAGTTTAGCCGGCTGAGGAGAGGTGCGATTCCCCTCAACCTGCCAGGTCTCCCCTATCTTCACCACCTCTACAGGGTAGCTTAGCCCCGAAGCCGGCTGGCTCGGGGCACTCCAGCGACGAGCACAGGCAGAAACCATGCACGATCGCGGATTCCTGCCTGCTCCGAAGTGCTGCAAACCCTTATCCTATTAGAATTCTTGTGTTTGAATATAACCTTCTATTGGATGAAATGGTATATCATAGAGCAACTTATTTTTTTGAATTGGCATACCTCAAATGCGCTAAATTAAAGAATGCTTCCCAAATTCAGAGCCCATGACTTCTTGCGATTGAAATTGACGAAGTTGTGGCCACTCCAGTGCTGCCACATCACCACCTTGCTGCAGTCACATGACTGTATTTCTAACACTCCCTGCTGGCTTCCTACAAGGAAAGGCAATGGAAAAGCTGGCAAGACATCAGTCCAGCTCCCACTGCTTTCTTGCCCGCCCTTGGTTATTCTGCTTTTCTGTTTAGCTAAGGAAACATGTCTAAGAAATGAGCCAATGGTCGGGTTATCTTGCTTTGACTAACATTCTGACCCCTCACCAGTCAGCCCATTTCAACTAACATTCTGATCCCTTGCCACTTACCCCACTTTGTTTGCATCACATATAGATCACTATCCTGCACATTAAATATAGCCAACTTTAGTATAAATATTATATTAGCTGATAGTATAAATGCTATATGTAGTTTCTTTAGATACATATTAATAGAACAGAAAAACATGTGTATTCTTATCAATTATCAAAATATAAAATTGACTAAAATTTGTATTCTTTCCTAAATATTTTAAAATATCACAAGAAATAAATATATTTCTAGTCTGAACCTACGCATGTGTATTCAGTGGAATTTACACCTTATTACCAAATAGAGTATACATTGGAATGTAGTACAGCTCAGCAATACAGTCCTATTTATATGCTTTAAAAATGGAACCGTTCTCTACTGTTCTTTTCTTGGAATATTTGTTTGGAACCAATTTGGCAAGATAAGTGAAGCAAGCAAACCATTAGTGTGCTTTACTGCATGCAAAGCCAAAATATACACATTAACAGCCAACACTGTTAGCTGTTCCTGGCGAGAGGGGAAAAACATATTTGAGACACTGGAGTGTGATTTAGCATTTTCCATATTCTTATCCTTCTCTTCATCCTTCATTAGACTGTTTTCACAAGTAAATTTAACAGTTAATATAGCATTTCTGTCGCATAAACAGTTCTGAGTGCTCCATCATTGGAGGTCTTCAAGAAAAGATTTGACAGTCATTTGTCTGTGATGGAATAAGGTCTCCTGCCTTGGGCAAGGAGGTTGGACTAGAACAGTGGTTGCCAACCAGTGGGCCGGGGATCAATGATGGTCCGCGAGAAAATTTTGGTGGTCTGCAGAGAAAAGTTACCCCCAAAGCACTCCCCAAAGCAATTAATCCAGGCTGCGCAGGAACAAGGCTGTGCTGACCACATGGCCCAAGGGAACACAAGACTTGCATTGCTTGTACTGCGAACACGAGGTAGTGAGGGGAGGGGGGAGAGGGCAGGGAGGGAACTTGCCCCACTTGCCCCACACATCTTGCCTGACCACTGGGCTGCTTCTGCTTCTTTCTTCTTCTGCTTTTGGCAGCACAAGGAAAGCAGCAAAAGTCTTTCTTTCTCTCTCCAAACTCTATCAGAAATGAGTCTTTGGGACCCTGTAAGCCATCCTGCTCCACTGGCACAAGTCTCAAAAAGACTCATTTCTGGCGGAGTCTGTTGGAGTTGGGGGAGAGAAAGACTTCTGCTGCTTCTGCTGCTTTCCTTGCATGAAGCCAAAAGTCTCTCTCCCTCCGAGAATGAAGCTGGAGATGATATCCTGCAATCCAAATAAAGAATGATTGATTGGTAAGAAAACGGGGAATTTTCCTGCAGACTTTTTTTGGGATTTTCCCAGGGTCTCTGGTCCACGGGATTTAAAATTATGACTTTGGTGATCCCTGAGGTTGGCGACTCTTGGACTAGAAGACCTCCAAGGTCCCTTCCCAACCTATGATTCTATGATATTATACAGCAGGGGTGGCAAACTCAAGGCCCGGGGGCTGGATCCAGCCCACAGGATGCTTAGATCTGGCCCGTGGAGCCCCCCTGGAAACAGTGAAGGACTGCCCGCAGTGCCTCTGTCAATGAAACCAGAGTTGCGTGCAGCCCTCCTGACCTCCATTTTCACTGGAAGAGGGTTGCAGGAAGCCACAGTAGCTGAAAATGGAGCTTGGGAGCCCATTTTCACTGGCAGAGCACTCGGGCCTACACAGGTGCTCCTGACACGAATGATATCGAGCTGGCCACACTCACCCTGGCCCTCCAAGGTCAAACATAACCTTGATGCAGCCCTCAATGAAATTGAGTTTGACACCCCTGCTATACAGTATTCCCCTTCACACAATTGAATTCCACTATCCATTTTCTACTGTATGATTACAAATTTTAAATATGAACATTAAGGGGAAAAGAAAGATAACTGTGCAGACTATAAAAAACATCATATAAATTATTTATCAAGCTAGATGAAAAACATACAACCTTTTGAAGTCTTAATTTTATCATGTGCCTTTCCTCCAGTCTGTTTTCTGTAACATCTTGAATGATTAAGAGATTCAGAGATTTTATACATTTCTAAAACTTCCAAGTTGGCCTTAAGTAGAGTTTTAATATTGACTTAAAATATTCAATACAATACATGACTGTGATTATGGATATTCAAGTCTAAAGTTAATTTTATCATGGATTTGGCAAGATTCATAAGTATGTGATCACATCTAGATGTTCCCACTACAGTTGATCTTAGCCAAAATAGGTGACATATGTATTTATATTTATCAAATGGACTGTTCCTTCTATTATTTTATTATTGTGTTTAGCACAATTACTGTAACCATTTAAATATTTTTTCCTTTACTGTTAATTTACTATTTAATGTAAATTTTTGTCTTTTTTATTTCACCACTTTTTAACAAATACCATTTAAAACACCCAGACATTCTAAAATTAAATAGATTTCCCAATGCATTTCAACTAATGTTTAGGCAGTTTTGAAAACACTGTGTTCATCATCATATGGGATTGGTAAATGTAATCCTGTTAAATTCCCTTGGTATTCCAACAGCTTTCAATATTATCAACCATGGTACCCGTTCTAGGAAACTTGTCCAACTGAAATATTGCTCTGTGAGGCTTGTCTCATACTTGGGGACTTTTGGTCAAGCTTATGATATTTATTTTTGGGGCTCTGCAGAGCTCTATCGCATATTAACCAGCTATTGAAAGTGCAATTGTTCAAAGATCTAAAATACAGTGCTAGTAGTTTCTCTTTTTTTAGCAATTCCAGATGAGGCAATGGAAATACCTGATCATCATGATGCTACATGGACCTGAAGATCAATAAACTAAACTTTAATCCAGACAAGATAGGAACATTGGTAGTGGGTAGTTCATCAATCTATGTAAATGTTCAGCTTATTGTGGAAGTGTAGCATAGACTACCTTCAACAGCTTAGATTAGTTACCAACTACAACTTTTCCTAGATGGAAACAGCTTGTTATACATGATTGTGATCTCCAATTTCTCATTTAGATGGCCACAACACATTATGTATAGGGTTGCCCTTGAAGATGGCCTGAAAATGTTACCCAATGTCTGCAACTGAGTTTTAATAACTATCTATATACCACTAAATTCTATTTGTCTGCTTGTAACATTCAATTAGCAGGAATGATGCATCATAGGGCAGCATATTTTTTTATCAAGATACCACAAATGTGCTAATTTAAAGAATGCATATAAACTTTGGGACCTTTTATTCCCATTGAATTGAAATTTCAAGGATCTTCGGATCAGTTGTATTGGCAAACTTGTGGCTACTGCAATACCACCTCAGTCAGCTGTGATCACATCACTGTGATTTTCAATGTTCCCATGCAGTTTCTCGTAAGCAAAGTCAACGGTGAAACCAGCAGGAAGTCAGAAGTTGCTCCCTGCTCCTACTATATTATATCACAACGTTTTGTTAAAATGTACTTCAAATCCTCTTATTTAAAGAATGCATTAAAAAATCCTATGGAATTGAAATTTCCACTATGATCAGAGCAGTTTTATTTCCACATTTATGGACATTGCAGTGTCCCATGGTCTCATGACATATTCTTGAGATGATGAACATCCAGCATTCAGGGTAAAAAAAAGTCAGCCCAATTATGCCACATCACAGGATGACCCAATGAGTCATAGCTTGTCCAGTATTTATTGAAAGGAAACCTGGTCCACACATACTCCTGAATATTATTTTATAGTAATTTTAAAATAGAAGCATCATCTTAGATTTGTTGACATTATGACAATAGAGGCAGATTATATTGCCTTTTGTAATCAATACAGGATCATCTTCCTTTTGAAAAAAGATGGTATCTCACATTCACCAGTAAAGCTCAGCCAAAATCAAAATGTTAGTGCTAGCCTTCACAGCAATGTTTCAAGTGCTACCTCTTCCCATATTTTTTACCTGAGATAATCATTAAAACCTCTGCATTCATAACTCTTGGCTAAGTAATATCAAACTGAAAAAAGTCAATGGTACTATTTTTCAGGATCAGCCAAACATGTTTAATTTTCCCTTTCAGCTCCATTGGCCAAGAGAAATTCTTAGGAAACTAAGCAGTTTTTAAAAATGTCAACTTATTTTTCAAGAAACTGTTCTAAATTATACTTACCTAAAAACTTCATTTTATTCTTTTTTGCACATGTCAACAGTATATTATTGCAAAAATCATCACTGCCAAGGTCAAATATTAAGAGATAATAATCTATTTCTCTATCAGTACCAGCAAGTTTTGCTAGTCAATAGCATCCTAGCTTTAATGAAAGTAACCAGCTACAATTTCAAGGTATTTCAGTGACCTATTATATCATTATTTTTAAAAAAAGGTATGTGAAGGCATTCTACAAGGCATGGTGCATAGCAATCAACTCTTATTAACTTTTATCACTTAACCAGTATTGGATTCTTGAATAATTCTATACAAATTTACATATGTTTATTGGAAGCTGGAGATGAAAACTATATGAAAGCTGGAGATGAAAACTACATGAATTCAAGCTCTATAGGGTGGAGTCTCATTGGAAGCAGCAACATCTCTGTAACAATACTTTTTTCTGCCTCAGCACTGTAACAATATTTTTTTCTGCCTCAGTGCTGGACAATCCCTTTAGCAAGTAGCATTTGCTTGCTGATTATTCCACTTGAATCTCTTTGCCTGTATGACAGCTATCACTACAAATGTCAGTGGAAGAGATTTCAAACAGGAGGCCCAAACTGAGACTAGGCAAGCCCATGAAACGTTAACTGCTCCCAGAAGGAAGACGTGAAAGGGGAGAAGATGGATCCACAGTTTAATACACTCATAAACGAGAAAAGGACGTAACGTTTTTTCTCTCAAGCCTATCCTTTCCTGCTCATGAAGGAATAATTAACACCCCCCCTCCCCAATATAGTATTTCTCTTAAGGGTGGTTAGGGATTCTATTTCTATAGGTACATGCGCAGTAAGTACCCCAGCGCTCTTCGACCCACTCCTCACATAAGAGAAGAATCTGCACGACAACCAGCCTTTAACCTTGCTCCTGCGTTTGTTGAAATTGTATATTTGTTACAAGATTTCGGGAAGAAATGGAGTGGGGCATTTGCATTCTTCTCCCAGGATTTAGTTGGATGTATGGGCTTCTAAGCCCTGCCCCGCCGGAAGAAAATGGGTGTTCCTCCCAGCCCCTTATCTGCGAGTCGGGGGAGGGGGGTGGAAAGCGAGAGAGAGAGACCGATCCTAGGTTCCGCTTAGCTGTTCGCCTAAGGCAGGCTCTCCGGTCCGAAATAGCGGCGCTGCCACTTCAACTCGGCTTTCGTCACCCCACCCGGGGCTCAACAGTCTGGAGACGGCAGGCGCTACTTCGCGAAGCCTCCAAAGGCGAAAATTGGGGGGGGCGGGGAAACGGGGTGATTCAATCTGCCCTCCCCTCCTTTTTCCCGGGCGAAAGAAAGAGTGCTTACGGCGGCGGTGGCGGCGGCGCTCCTCCTTCTCCCTCAACGCCCTTGCTGCCGGCGGCCGCTGGCTTGAGTGGCGGAGTAGGCTGCTTGCTTCCCTTTCCTTCGCTTCCTTTCCCTGTAGCTGTGCTGCTCTCGCTCGCTCTGGAAGCAGAGCCAGACGAAGATTCCTCCCCGCGCGAGATGTCTCTCAGCCGCGCGCTCCGTCGGCGCGACCGCAGCCACCGCAAGCGTCGGTGAGCCCCTCCACCGGCCGGGATTTTTCCTCTCCCCGCAGTCGGCGCTCACTTCCGGCGCGCAGGCCTCGCCTGCTTCACTGCGCCTCCCTCCTCCTCCTCCTGCAGGAGGGAGAGCAACCAGCTCCCGCCTAACTCTATTCAAACGAAGCCCTGACGCCCCCCAGGTCCGGCTTGTCTCACGCCACCAAAAAGACTTAGCCCTGGCCCAAGCTCTAAGGAAGAAGAAAGCGTCTCTGGGCACATATAGAGTCTTCGGACTCGCGCCCGCAAACCACCAGCCTCTCAAGACTAGGGGCCACCTTTTGGCGATCTGGAGCAGGGTGCAAAAAACGGGCAGGATAAAAAAGCGTATGAGTCAGGACAATGAAAAAAATATATTAATGATTATATTAATAAGTGCAAGTGATGTAGCTCTGCGTTCAATATTTTAGGCACATTTAAAATTGCATCTTGGTAGCACATTTGAAGGTGAGCTAGGTGTTGCAGGCTTTGGGATGGAGCGCACCCGTGGCTAAGAGCAAATCACGGTGCTCAGTTTTAATCGGGTAATCCGAATGGTGAACTGAATTGCGCATTAGTAACATTTTTAAAAACTAGATTCCCTACTAAATAAATATGTGCAATTTTTTAAAAAAGTTATTACTATTACAATAAGAGCAAAATAAGTAATCTAACCAGAAACAATAGGGATGATAACTGAAACAAAACGCTATACTTAAAAAAAAAACTGCACTCCATGCCTAATGCTGAGTTACATGATTTAGATGCTGTAAAAGAAAAAAAATGGTTACTGCTGTTGTATATTATTCCCTTGCAGTTCATTAAAATATTCAGTATCACAGGAGTGGGGAAAGCATTGTGATATCTCAGACTCTGTAATTTCTTTTTTTTAATACTTTATTAAGTACAAAATACTAAAATATACAAATATACAAGAGTAAAAAATAATAAGTCATACAAATAAACATCATCACACATTCTATAATAAGATGAATCATATTTCCAGACTCTGTAATTTCTCTTACACCTCTGACTGTAGAAAAACTTAACCTGACATGCAGATTGGTACTTCCTGTGCTCTGTGAAAACAGTGGGCTATATATTTTGACAACATTCCTATTTTGCTTATGTTAGGAATCTGTCCACCAGTTAGTTGGGTTGGCAATATATAAACCAACAATGTATGTTTTGTAGCTTTAAGACAAAATCACTGTGTTGATTTATACTATATTCTGATTGGTTGATTGTATTGCAAGTTGCCATAAGATTGATTGTATTGCAGGTTGCCATAAGAGGGAGCTAGAGATCATGGCTTGTTCTCTCTGATATTCTGCCTCTCTAGCATTCTGTCTCCCTGATATTCTGTCTCTCTGACATTCTGTTGCTATCTAAGATTCCCTGTTGTATTTATACTGTGCTTATACTTTGATATTTTTGTTTACTGGAAATGACAAAGACAACCGGTAAGAAGACTTTGTAATTGGATATTCTTTGGACTGTAAAACGTATGTGACCTGGACCGTTTATTGGACTGTGCTATTTCTTAAAGTAAACTTTAACTCAATTTAGTGTATCTGTGTGTGGCTGAATAATTATTCATAACTACTCTCATAAACGTTTCCATGTGCATATCCTTGTTACTCAAGGATTATTCTATACATATCATAACAGCTTTGTTGGTTACTTTACACTCAAGTGGAATAGAAAGTTCTGGGAGCATTTCTTCTGGGAATGAATTAAACATTCCCAAATTATTATTTTTTGGTACATCCATAGATGTTTGAAGGGAAAAAATACTAATGGAAGAACTTATGATTTGGAAGGAGGATTATTCTCTGTGTTTAGACATCATATTCACTATGGTTTATAGTCGCTGCAAATTCATTTAGTATGGTGTCTAGTTCCTGCCTGCCACTTCACATAGGCTTACAAATGACTATCTTTTAAAGGTTGTTTAGAGTACCATTGTCTGCCCACAATTTTTGTTAGGCTTGTTGTTCTGGTTAATGAGGGTGGGAGTCATTGACAGATATTACAGGAGTTCTGAAACAAATACTAAAGTAACATCTGTAGTAATGGGCAAGTTGCACAGAGAAATTTCTGTAAAAATGTGGGTTTATTCTTAAGCCATACATCATAATGAATGTGTTACCTGAATGTGCACAGTCTCGCAAGTTCACTTTCTTACTTTAAACAGGTTTCGTTGGTGTTTTCCCACAGCAGTAGCAATTTTCACCAGATACACCATGTATCTGTGGAAGGCATCTATCCTAAAAATGCGTTAAAGACTTTTAAACTAAGGAACTTACCCTGTCACAACAGATAAGAACTCTGAGAAGGATTGGGGTAAAATAAGAGAAGAACATGTGATTATTTTAATTACATTTGCTTTGGCTTACATAAAACAGGATACTAACTATTTAGTAGTTTTTCCAGAAATGAATTATGTAGAGGAAAGAATTGGGCATTCTGGGAACAGGTTCCTAGTAGAAGGGAGACTTGACAAGAAAGAATGAAGTTTTTCAGGGAATAAGCAATTGGTTGGGTGGGCAAAAGAGAAAGAAAAGGAAAAAGGAACTGTATTAGAATGGAAAGAAGAAAGAAAAATATTTTGGTAGTTTCAAAACTAAAAATGAGAAGACTCTGTGGATCACAGAATGGACAAAAAACAGAATTGGGACTTCACACAGGTCAAACATATCACACAGGTCAAAGTGACAAAGTTACATAAACACCAGAATATCAGTGCAGAAGATTGTACTGTAAACTTTTAAGTTGGAGGGAAAGGCTTGACATTTGCATACATAACAAAATCTGAAGAAATAGATCAATAACCAGTCTTGTTACTGCAGACATAGCATAAAATCTGAAGAAACATTGCACACATAGCATAAAATCTGAAGAAATAGATCTGTTATCAATATCAATAACCAGTCTTGTTACTGCAGATTTGGAGACTTGGATGTCTTGCCAATTGGTAATGTTTAAGTAAGTTTCTGAGAGAGGCAAAATTGGAATTAAACTGGTTCTATTTAGCCTGTTCAAGATGCTGTATCGATATACAGCATTATAGATTACAGTGCGTGAGCTTGAGGATATTTGTAATGACTATTGGATCTAATGGATCATTCATTTGTATGATGGCATTGATGAACTCAGTCACCAATAAAAAGAACATAGAGATACTATTCAGATGCCAAAAAGGAAAACACTCTAGTTGTTAGTCAACCTGTTTGTTTGATAGAAAATAGCTCCATGTCTGGCTCTAGCCAGCTCAGAGAGACAGTCTGCCAAGCAGTGCCAACTCAAAGAGACACACCCTTGTAGAATCATTTGCCTGCTGGCCAAGGGAGGGTGCACCCATGGAGCAGTGCCCAGGCAAGAGTAAATATGGAAAAAAACTGGAAAAAGCCAATTGCCCTCGATGTAGACATAGACACACCTAATAGCAACTGTCTGTCAATGTAAACTAGCTGAACAGATAATGAAAGCAAATGTTATGTGGCTGTGATTAAATAGGAATGATTAACATTTCTAAAGCACAAGAGTGTTCAAGGTGCTTCATATATTTTCTTCCTCTCACAATTTTAGAACTCAGGGTCATCAATTGCAACTAGATGCAGAGAATTTTCAGAACAACATAAATATCTTCTTCACATGGTACCTAATAAAATGGGTAGCGTTTGTTATTGTGGAAATGGCAATCTGTTTGGATGGTTTCACAAGGGAGCTGGGCAAATTCATGAAGGATTTGGCAATCAATTACTCTTAATAATGAAAATCATTTCCCTCCTGAATTTTGGACAGTAATGCCTCTGCTAGGAAGTGATATCGAGAAAGGTCTACTTGTCTACATGCAGTCCAGCTTCAGGAGCTTCCTAAATGACTATTCTGTGACACTGGTAGATTAGAAGGGTCTGTGGCCTGATTCAGCCGGACCTTTTATATTCTTATGTCTCAGTAACCTTTTAACTGTCCAGTAGGATAAACTGCATTGATTCCATGTTACAAATTTGATGGTTAATCAAGAACAATGAGACATGTGACTTATCAAAGAGCTTTCAGAGAGGCACAGATTGCTCACAATGCTCACAATAACATGGTTTGTTTTGTTTAGTAGGTTGGATGAACTCAGTAAGGTTCAACTGTGAAATAAAATCAAGGAAGTTATTAAGGATAAATGTAAAAAAAGCCAAAAATAAAGGAGGTGGTGGGCAAACCCCCTCCTGGAAGGAAGCGGCGAGGAAAATGGTTTCCGGTGCAAATAGAAAAAGGAAGCCAATAATTAAGGACTTGTGATTGGAAAAACAATTTAAAATGGGACTAGACTTATAAAATCTACAGGCCTAAACCAAGGGAAAATAAGAAGAGAGGTTTGGATTTCCCACCCATCCCCCTTTTTTTTCTTTGCTGTTTATTCCTGACTTTTAAAATCTTTAACTTCATGAATTTTAATATAAAATCTGAAGGACTTTAAATAACAAGGAGAACAGAGAAACAGTGCAAAAGGGCAATCTAAAGGAATATAAGACAGAGGGAGACAGGGAGAAAATAACAGACTGTATGACCTTGTCAGACTGATAACTGATACATTGTTGAATAACTGGGAACTCTCATTTAAATCAGTGTAACTCTTGAAAAAGAAACAAATGAGATACAAAGAAATGGAAGATCCTGGACTATTTTGTCTATCTTCATTAATAATTGCGAGCCTGCATTGTGAAATTATTGCTTTAAAATAACTGGTGGTTGGACTCTGAAAGCTGGTGATGTAACATGGATTATAATTGGATAATTGATTTTACTTTTTCCTCATAATATTTTTATACTATTTTTTTGGATATCATATTATACTATTTTATAATTTTTCTCTTTTTCCTCTTTTTTTCTTTCTTTCCTCTTATTCAATTTTTAAGTTTTTAAATTTTTAATTTTAGAAAGGGATTTTTAAGTTTTTTTTTTACTTTGCATGCTTATTTTTACAATATTTTACCATAACAATTTTTTTGTGTCTCTTTTCTGGATATAACGTAGTTCTATTATTTTCACTGCTTGTGGCATATCTTTTCTTTGGAATATACATGAATTGGATTAAGGTATAGAAGAAGTTGAAGAAAGAAACTTGGGAGAAGAGCTCACAGTGGATTATAAATTGCTTTTGATTTGCTGATTTGATTGGGTTATTATGAGACGGATTGCAAAAAAGTTATAAAGAGACAACAAACACAATATCGTAAAATGAAGGAAACAACATTTGCCTCATCTTCTGCCTCTTCCTCTGCTACTTCAAGCCCTGCCGGACAAAGATCTCTGGATGTTATGTTACAGCAAGACAAGGCAGTTACAATGCAAGCAGAGATCAAAATGATATTACAAGGTTTACAAGAGCAAATTGCGAGATTGGAAGAGAAAGTAGGGAATGTAGAAGGGAAGGTAGGAAATGTAGAAGAAAAGGTAGAGAACATCCAGCAATTGATGAGGAATGAGCAAAATGAGGAATGTATTGGAAAAATAAAGGAGAGATCAGACATAACAGAAAAAAGAGTAGGAGAAATGGACATTAGCAAAGTAAGGAGAAAAGAATTATCCTGCTGGAGATGGATAGAGCTGATTATTATTTAAGATTTCAAAACATTGAGGAAGAAAAGGAAGAAAACCTAGCAGAAATAATGGCAGACTTATTGGCAGGGGCCTTGGAAATGACAAAAGAAAAAGTAATGGTAGATTTACAAAGAAAGTCATAAGAACAGAAATACTACAGAAAGCAAGAGATAACACATTGAAATATAGAGGGAAGGTGATAACAGTCCTGAAGCAAATACCAAGGAACAGGTGGAATTCAAAATTTTTAACAACTGGTTCTGTGGGTGTGGCTTAGTTGGTGGATCATGTGACTGGGTGGGCATGGACAACTTGACATCACTCACATCGAGGGGCACTACTCCTTGCCTGGCCTCTCGTGACTGGGGATGTTGCAACACTCATAAGTGTGAAAAATGGTCATAAGTCACTTTTTCAGTGCCATTGTAACTTTGAATGGTCACTAAATGAACTGTTATAAATCAAGATGTCAGGGACCTCCATTTAAGTTATGGTCTCTAGCCAACTTCCAAAACTTAAAGAAGATTTATTAGGAGTAAACATGCTGCCGCTGCCTGGGTGTAGCTGACTTTGAGACACATCATTCATTGTCACCCTTGACCCTGGTTTTCCCCCACTCCCTGGGTGTATCATAATTCATATTCTCCAATGGGACACATCCATAACCAAGAGTCATCAATCATGCTCTCCAGTTAGAATTTTGCATGGCAGAAACTTCAGTCAGATGTGTTTCAAAACCAGCTTGGCTAACTGGTAGACTGAGGGTAGCCTGCTGCACGATATGAAATGCGCCTGTTTGGAAAATTAGTCCATTAAAATGTAGATCAATGTGTTTCTTCCACTTTTCAGCAACTCTACTATGAAATCCATTGCGATCTCCTCCCATGGTATCGTTGGTTGCGTTACCATCTGTAGCAGTCCAGGGAGTTTTCCTGGTCATTTTTTCATTGTGGTGCAGATGGTGCAACTCTTCACATAACTATCTATGTCTTTATGCCAGGCCACCAGAAGTGTAGTCTTTAAGAACCCGAAGTGGCCTGCCAGTTGGCATCATGGCTCCTCTGAAGGACTAGAGTATGTAGGGATTCTGGGACATAGAGTTTTGTCCCTTTCCACGCTAGGTCATCTCTTCTTGTTAAGATGTGTTGATTGTCCCAGCACCAACAGTCAGCTAGCAGTATGGTTTTTAATTTTGTGGTTAAGTCATCTTTGGGTTGGTCTTGTCGGTCGTGGTGTTGTCATCTGGTGGTTACTAGGGCAGCAATTTAGGTAGGGGGGATGATGGCATTTACAACCTCCTCTCTTTCACATTTATACTGGGGCATGTGAGAGAGGGCGTCAGCCAGAAAGTTCTTTCCCTCCAGGAGGTGTTTTAGCATGAAGTCGAATTCATTGAAGTATTTGGCTCAGCAGATTTGTTCGGGTGATAATTTTTGCGGGTTCCTAAGACCTTCCAGATTTTTATGGTCAGTCCAAACTTCGAATGGTCTCTGGCCCCCTTCCAGCAGATGACTCCAGGTTTGCAGTGCCCGTCTTATCATGAAAGCCTCTTTTTCCCAAACAGCCCATCGCCTCTCTGTGTCCATGAGCTTGCGGGAGGTGTAGGCACAGGGCTATAGTTTTCCTTGGTCATTTCTTTGGAGTAACACAGCTCCCACAGCCATGTCGCTGGCGTCTGCTTGATTGATGAAGGGTTGTTTAGGGTCAGGGTGCTTCAGTATCGGTTCTTTTGCAAACAGTTCATTCAGTGTTTCAAATGCTTTTTGGCAGGTTAGATCTCACTGTAGGGGTTGTCCTGGGCAGGGTTTTGTACCTGTCCTCCCTGTCTTTAGGAGGTCCATCATGGGTTTGGCAATTTTCACAAAGGAGGGGATGAATTGTTAGTAGAAGTTTGCAAGCCCCAGGAAGCTTTGTAGCTGTCTGCAGGTGCAAGGGGCTTGCCAACCAAGGATGGCTTGTACTTTGGCTGGGTCCATCTTTATGCCTCATTGGAGGCTCGGTAGCCCAGGTAGTCCAACTGTGCATGGTGAAATTCACATTTCGACAGCTTGACGTACAAGTTTGCTACTAGAAGTTTTTTCAGTACTTGACACACTAGGGGTACATGGTCGTCCATCATCTCAGTGTAGATGAGAATGTTGCCCAAGTAGACAAGGACCCCCCTTATAAAAATGTTTGTTTAGCACTGTTATGATACGTACAGAATAACCCTTGAGTAACAAGGATATGCACATGGAAACATTTATGAGAATAGTTATGAATAATTATTCAGCCACACACATGAATTGAGTTAAAGTTTACTTTAAGAAATAGCACAGTCCAATAAATGGTCCAGGTCATATACATTTTACTGTCCAAAGAATATCTAATTACAAAGTCTTCTTACGGTTGCTTTTTTCATTTCCAGTAAACAAAAATATCAAAGTATAAGCACAGCATAAATACAACAGAGTCTCAGAGTCAAACTGAGATAGCAACAGAATGTCAGAGATACATAATGTCAGAGATACATAATGTCAGATATACATGTCAGAGATACAGAATATCAGAGAACAAGCCATGATCTCTAGCTCCCTCTTATGGCAATCTGCAATACAATCAACCAATCGGAACACAGTACAAATCAATACAGTGTTGGTTTATATATTGCTAACCCAACTAATTGGTGGACAGATTATTAATTGCATAAACACTGCAGGACTCCCTGTAGTTCAAAAGGCATGACTTTGAATTGGAAGTTCCCTAGGGGTTTTCCATTCATCCCCCTCCCTGATGCGGACTCGGTAGTATACCTCTCTGAGGTCTAGTTTGGTAAAGACCTTTCCCTTGGCCAGGTGAAGATAGTATGTCCATGAACGGGAGGGGGTACATATAGGCGGTTGTTGCTTCTAAAATCGATGCATAATCTCATAGTCCCATCTTTTTTCTCTTTCAACAGGACTGGGGCTGCAATTCGTGGTTTGACTGGCTCGATGAACCCCCTTGCTAGGTTTTTATATTTGCGCATTTCTTCCATTTCCCGGGGCATCATGGCGTACATTTTGGACTTTGGTAGTTTTTCCCTAGGAATGATTTCTATGGTGCAGTCTGTCTCGTGGTGGGAGGTAGGACATCGCACTCAGTTTGCTGAATACCTCCAAGAGGTCCTGATATTCTCTTGGGATCTGTCTGGCCCCTGGAATTTTGTCGGAGGTGGCTGCCAGTTGTTCTGGTGAACTCTCTGAGAGCATTCCCTGCATAGCTGCTGCTTCTATTCGCTGATGAGGTAGAGGCTATGGTCCCTTTGCTATTCTCAATCTGTGGCTGCCACCAGATAGTCGGGCCCCATTTGTCAAGCCCGGAAAGTCCCAGTATGACTGCATCTGTCATTTTGGGAGCCACTACAAATTGAATTGTTTCCCAGTGTTCTTCTAGCTCTAGTCTCACTGGTTTGGTTAAGTGAGTGGCATAGGCTCCTTCCAGCAGGGAGCCATCTACTTGTTTGAAATGGATCAGCTTTTTCGCTCTGATCCCCATTTTTAGGACCATGGTTAGGTTGATCAGGCACCTAGCAGCCTGAATTTATTCGGGCTTGGAAAGTCCCCTGAATCCATTTACAGAGCTGTGAGCCATATTGGGAAGATGCAAGGGGGGACCGGTCCACTCGCCATTGGGTCATTTTCACCCTCGTCCTCACTGTCATAGGAGTCAGGCAACAGGTCATTATTGTCTGGGAATTCTCCCCCTCCCCAGACCTCTGCAGCCTGAAGGTCCTTCTGGGATGCATTGTTGGCATGCCTGGGACCTTGTTCCGGTCATGCTCTGGATAGTGGTTCTGGACTTGACTTCGGGCCTGGGGTTGTGCATGCTGCTGCCATGTGACCCATCCCCCCGCATCAGTAGCATTTAATTGGGCTTTGTAGGACGGCTGGTTCTGGGACCAGTTGTGGTACTGTAGATCCATGTCAGCTGGGTGGTCTCTGGTCTGGCTGATCTCTATCTTTGGTTTCTGGCAGCTTTCTCATGTTGTTAGTGCATAATGCCCCGTCGACTTTTATGGCCACTTGGAACCACTCAGAGAGTCGGTTTGGGATGTCCTGATAGGCAGTTACTTGGCTAATTTGCTAATTAGGTTTGTTCTGAAAAAATGAACCAGCATCCATTCAGGCAAAAGAGGTCCCACTGATCGTCCTGAATTCACGGATGTGTTCCTTGATGGGTCGCCCTCTCTGCTTTAGGTTGCTGAGCTCATCTTCCACGTACAGATCCTCCTCTGCCTCCTCAAATCTGGCCTCTAGCAGTCATAGGAAGTCATCTATGTTCTGCAGTTGGGGGGGGACTTCTTTTGTGGAGGATTGCTAGCCATCCTCTTGCTTCTCCCTCCAACCCCTCAGAAATGGCATTCACCATGGCTCTAGGGGAGGGGTAGAGGTGTCCATAGCATTCTAGGTGGATCTCAGCTATCAAGGAATAGAGCTAGCTGGTCTGGGTCCCCATCAAATTTCCCCCTGAACTGACGTGGTTCGTTGAGCACTGCTCCTCTCTCCTCCTGTCACCCTCTGTAAGCCTGTGCTTGAGGTGGCTGGCCTTCTTCCTTGGCTTTAGTTCACACAGGGTGAGGGGGCTGCCTGCTGCATGGAGGAGGCACTGGCTGCAGCTTCAGACTTCTTTTTCTTCTGGTGGGTGAAGAAGGAGGACTGTGGCCTTGCCTGCTTCTCCTCACTTCAAAGTGCTCTGTAAAAACTCCTCTCAGTTTTGGGGAGTATGATGGGCTGTCATTTCAGTCAAATTCTTCCCCCAGCTGCTCCATGGACCTCACCAGGGATTTCATCTGGGACTTTGGGGCCCTGGCCTGTGCCCAGTCCCACATACAATCCACTCTTCCCAGTTCATTCAAGGGCCTTCTCCCTTTTTGGGCCTGGGGATGGGGAAACTCAGCCTCAGAGGCTTTAGGAATTTTCTCACCAGTTCTTATGTGGTTTTCTTTCCTCCACTGGAGCAGGTTTCTCCACTTTGGAAAGCATGGGGGGCTAACCCCCAGCTTTAATTGTGCTATCAGCTTCTGTTTGCTTCTGGCTGGAGGCCAAATCTGTTTCTCCTCCTGATAGCCCGATCTCTGCCATGGCTGCCTGAGTTTCTCTCCATGCACCCAAGATGTCAGGGAGCAATCAGAGAGTTCAGGACCCAGGACCCTGGTAATTGATTTATTATGAGAATCGGCTAGATGTCAGGGCTCCAGCAGTTACCCCCATTTAAATCATGAGTCTCTAGCCAACTTCCAGAACTTAAAGATTTATTAGGAATAAACATGTCAGCGCTGCCTGGGTGTAGCCAACTCCGAGACACATCATTCGTTGTCACCCTTAACCATGGTTTTCCCCCACCCCCTGGGTGTATCATAATTCATATTCTCCAATGGGACACATCCATAGCCAGGAGTCATCAATCATACTCTCCAGTTAGAATTTTGTGCAGTAGAAGCTTTGGTTACCTAGAAACTATCTTTGAAAACATTTATGGAATACAAGTTGCCCATTGCTCCTCCCTCCCTTTCTGTTGGCAACTCTAAAAAACCACAGAAATATTTTGAGTTGACCCAAAGGATTATTTGTACAAAAATACAAAAAGCTTCTTTGCTTGAAAAAAGCTGCCCAAATACCAATCATTAGAGTAAAAATACCTGTAAGCCAGAGTTAGAAGTCAGGCAGGGACCCAGAGCACTTTGATGATTTAAAATAGTTAAAATGGAATGATAACTATCAGCAGCCAACTCTTGTTCATAAAGTGAAACCCTTTATCAGAGAGGTCATTTAAGCTCTCCAGAAAGAGCACACCCAGGAGAAGCAATCCTTAGATCTATTTGCACCACTTAAAGACACCAGCTGGTCTCACTCACCCCACAAAATATCCTAAGGAAATCATCCAGATTTAAGGAAAGATTACATGCCCCCCAAAAAGGCAGTAAAAAAAAATCAGTGCCAAGCTTGCATCCTGCCTCTTGGAAGTATACCCCAAAAGGACAGTGCCAGATACCACTAAAGCAGTGAAGGAAGACCCCTTCCCCAGATAGAAAAAAAAACATGAGGCAGGAAAAAAATTCAAACAATGCAAATAATTAAATCACAACAGTAGCTGTTGCTTGTTAAATCAATTACTAGAACAAATAGACATAGGAACTAGCCAGATTTTTCAACCAAGTTTCTTTTCAGGAACAGAGATTAACTTTTTTCCTTCCAAACAAAGCTGAATAGGGGAAATGATCCCATCAATAAACACAGGATTAAATGGGATTAGTTTAGTTTACATTATTGTCATTGCACCTCGTACAACGAAATCAAACACCATCTTCAGTGCACATCATGACCATGATCATGAAAATAAACACAAACACACATCCTTCACCTTCACACATTGAACCAGAAACCCCCAACACCACACCAACACTATACATGTGACCAAGCACAGAATTAAACTTCACCAAAAACCAGTTTTAGACCAAAACTCAGAAAGGGTATGTAAACTCATGTTTGAATGTCAATCTTTCGAGCTAGTCAAGAAGCCTTACTGAATGTCACTCACCTTGGTTCCTTGTCATTTAAAAGCTTCATTCCAGAAGCTCTGCTTCATTATTCAATTAATTCTTCAAAGTGCTAACTCCAACGGGAGTATTTCCTCCCAACAGCAGTGTAAGAAGCTTAAAACAACTCTTCCCCTTTCAGAAAGTCAAGCTGTCAGATTTCCAAGTGAAATGGCTACATATATGTCAATTTTGGGCTGGACACAAGCAAAATACCAGCAAAGGTGAGGGGAAAAAAACTCCAGAGAAGCTCTGGAGACAGGAAGTCTAGTCCTGCCAAAAATGTAATAAGTGTTAACAGACAGGCAGTTTCTGTAAGCAACAACACCAGAATGTAAGGAATGCATTCCTTACAGAATTAGGCCTGTAAAGTGGAAAAAAACAAAAGGAGATTTCTTCTAACAACCAGTTTTCTGAACTGCTATACAGAGCAGATTGAAATAAACTAAAGGACAAAAACTGGCCTTCCAAAAGCAGCTACATATAATCCTATTTTCTTCCCACAAGCTTATAATTCACCATGTACTTTAGACCAGGGGTCACCAACCTTTTGGACCTCAGGGACCACCAAACTCATAATTTTAAATCCCAGGGACCACTAACTGGTCCTGTGGGTATGGCCTAGTTTGTGGGTGTGGCTTGGTGGTCATGTGACTGGCTGGGCATGGCTTGTATGTAAATATTATAAATATTTATATAAATATTGAATTTTTTATAAAAAAAGAGCAACTTTTACCCAAAATCAGGCAAAGCAGTCAGGGAGACTGAATTTCTCACAGAATTACAGATTCATTCAGAAATCTATCAGCCATTGGCTAGCTCAGTCTGTCACATAAAATTTGCTTGCAAGCAAACTCATAAAATTTGCTTGCAAGCAAACTCATAAAATTTGCTAACAAGCAAACTCACAAAATTAACTCACAACACACCATGTATGTAAATATTGAATTTTTTATTTTAAAAAAGAGCAACTTTTGCCCAAAATCAGGGAAAGCAGGCAGGCAGATTGAGTTGCTCACAGAATCACAGATTCATTCAGTGATCTATCTATCTGCCATCGGCTAGCTCAGTCTCTCAAATTTGCTTGCTGTGAGTCTGCACTGAGTAATAGAACCTTCAGTCCTAAGGGTGGTTTGGCTGTGCTTGAAAGCAGACCCGAAGATCTAAAGACTATCCAACTATTTCCTGCTTCCTAGCTAATCTTAATCTCGCAGCACAGCAGAACAGATGATGATCAGAAAAAGGAAAAATAGCAATTTAGTAGGCAAGTTTACCGGGTAAGCAATGAATGGGTGGTGCGGGTTCCCACAGACTATGTGGGTGGCACAGCCTTGTGTTTCTGCGTAGCCTGGATTAACTGTTTTGGGGGGGGGGGTGCTCTGGGGTGAGATTTCTCTGTGGCCCATCAAAATTTTCTCATGGCCCATCAGGGAGCCACGGCCCACCAGTTAGCAATCGCTGCTTTAGACCAACAGAAGTGCATTTTGGAGAGTGAGATGAAGAACAATGAGATACGCTTCCATTGTGTCATCAGATACCTGGATCATATTACCATATGTGATGGACATGTGCAGAAGCTAAAAGATACTGGACACACATGGTTGGAAAACAAATATTTTTATTTATTTATTTATTTGATTTGTCAATCGCTTACAAGATAATAGATATATGTATAAACATGGGTAAGAATACAGGAAATAGGTACGAATAAATGGGGACAATAGGACAGGGACTGTAGTGCACTTATGCACGCCCCTTATAGACCTCTTAGGAATTGGGTGAGGTCAATAGTGGTTAGTTTGAGGTTAAAGGAGTGGGGCTTAGAGGATGTAACAACAGAGTCAGGTAGCGCATTCCAGGCATTGTCCACTCTGTTGCTGAAGTCGTACTTTCTGCAATCAAGTTTGAAGCAGTTTACATTGAGTTTGTATCTGTTGTGTGCTCTTGTATTGTTGTGGTTGAAGCTGAAGTAGTCATTGACTGGTAGGACATGGTAGCAGATAATTTTGTGTGCTACGCTTAAGTCTAATCATAAGAGGCAGAGTTCAAGGTTGTCCAAGCCCAAAATCTCAAGCCTGGTGATATAGAGTATTCTGTTACGAGCAGAGGAGTGTAGTACTCTTCTCGTGAAATACTTCTGGACTCGCTCGATTGTATTAATGTCTGATATGCAGTGCGGATTCCAGACTGATCAGCTGATTAGCTGGTCTGGCAAAAGTTTTGTATGCTTTAGTTAGCAATTCGATATTTCTGGAGGAGAAGCTTTGTAAGATTAGATTTACAACTCTTAATGCCTTTTTGGCAATGCTGTTACAATGAGCTCTGGCACTTAAGTCATTTGATACAAGAACTCTGAGGTCCTTGGTGAAACAGCATTCATTATTGATGATGAAACAACACATAGATTTAAAGCTGAGATATTTTTATTGGGGATTTTGCCTGAAAGTTATAGTAAAGAAATAACATATTTGATTATTAATTTATTAACAGTAGCTAGAATTGTATTTGCTCAAAACTGGAAAAATGAGAAAATTCTGATGGACGAAGAGGTGATTAAGAAAATAATGGAATGTGCAGAAATGAGTAGATTATCATTAGCAATTAGAGAGCAAGAAGAAAAAGGGTATTATAATATTTGGAATTTATTTTATGGATATTTAGAAAATAGAGTAAGAAATTAAAGGATATTGTAATAATGATATACTGTAGTTGATCATTTTTGAATAAGTTATAACCTGAATATAATCTAGTAAGAGTTGGGATTTGCTTTTAAGGATAGCTGGAAACTGAAATAAAAAACCCAATGACAATGTAATAATGATATAATATGATATATAATGTTGATTAAATATAATATGAATGTAAACTCAAGAAGAAATGTATACAAATATTGTGCACATGATATATGTACCCAGCCAACACACTGTATAACTGAAAGAAGATTTTATTTGTTGTTTTTTGTTATAAAAATAATTTTTAAAATGTTGAGGGCATTTTTGTCTGCAACTCCCTCCAACTTTTGTATCTGTGTTCGTACAAAACTTTATTTGAGTAGAAATACCGTTTTCAAATAAATGCAGCTTTTCCCACCAAAAAAATAAAGATACACTTCCATTAAGGCAGGACATATCATAATCTAATAAGGTTTTGTTTAGACAGCTGGTATTCTGGTTCATAAAAGTGCTGTTGATTTATCTTTTGGGTTTTGGTAAAGTGGCTGACATGAGCAGAAGTGTTGTGGCCACTTTAGAGGTCATGAAGAGTCAATCTGATCTCAAGATTCAGGCTTCCATTAAGAGTGGTAGAGTGTGAGACTATTGAGACTATCTGTCTCACAAGGGGATAATCCATCAAAAAGCCCTCTTCTACATGATTTTGTTCAGCTTCTACTTGGGCATACAGAAAATCTGCCTGGGAACTGCTGTCCACTGTGAATGGCAGGTAGAGGGTTTTTTTTGCATATTCTGGAAACAATTATTTCACAATTCCTGAATTTCTTACCAGTGAAAATAGAAAGGCTTCAGAATGAGTAAAGTTACATGTCCATGCATAACAAATTTGGGAATAAAACTGACTCAGTAATATTTTTTTATATTCACTGATACTTTTTGAATTATCTTTATATTGTCAATAATTTGTTCCAGCTATTTCCAGTTTTGACAATTTCTGAACATGTTAACTTCCCTAAAATTCTCATCAATAAGCATGAGAAAAAGAAGGGTAAAGGAAAGAAGGCCTATAAGAAAGAGTGTAATTTCTAATTTTCTGTGATTTCCTTGCTCCCCTAAAAATAAGTCATCTAGAATTTTGATTTTCTAATAAAATAAAAAAATCTGGAAGGTGTCTTGACCTCCATTTTACAAGAAACAGAACATTAAAACAATATAAGAAAATAAAAGATCTCGGAGTTTGAGGAGCACGAGGATTGAGCATCCCTGCTTACAGACACAATTCTAAGGATTAGAGTACTGTAATAGATAGAGCCTTGGAACCAAGAAGTTGAGCCAATGACTGCACAGGAAAGATAGGTTTCTGGGAGAGCATTTGAAGAAAGGGAGATGGCACCATACCAAGATAGACATTTTTATCAACCTGTGCATTAACCTCCATAATTAGGTGATATCTTCAAGTATTGGTTGTGTCAATCATAAGGGTTGGGCTGCAGGAACATTGTAGGGCTCTGTATTAAAAGTAGTTGTGATTCTTTCATACTTACAAGATTGAAATATCAATGTATAGCAGAATGGTCATTTAGGTCCCCTTCATAACTTCAGGGGCAATGCCTGAGCATCCTATCCACAAAATGCTTCATTTGGAAAGTAGAATTAGATTTGTTTTTTCTTAAACTCTGTTCCAATTGTCAGCATTCCAAGTAAACCCTCCAGACAATTCAAAACTCCGAGACAAAGTCCATCAAGGAAGAATTTATTAGAGAAGTCATATTGGCACATCTGGGGAAAACCTGAATCTGAATTCCTGCGTTTCTCCCTTCCACACTAAAACTCACACCCTGTCCCATTTAGTGACTCCCAAGTCACATTTGGCAATCAACCTCCTGTCTCAGCTGCTGCCAAATTCCAGTCACTCCCCTCCAGGTGCTAGCAACTTGTCCTTGATCTCTGGTGAAAGAATGTTGTTGTGGCTCTACACCCTTTGCTCCTGTCCCGTTCCCATAGCATGCTCATCCCCTGCTATGGCAGTCGGAATCTGAATCAAAATGGATCCGGGACTGACACCAATATTTGAAAGTGGAGCAAAGCTGGACCACTGGATGGAGCTTGGAGGTGGAATGCACAACAGCACTTTCTAACTTACAGGCACAAGGAAGCTACTACTTTGTGTCTACTGCAGTTAACTGAGAAATGGTAAAGCAACTAGGAAGCTAAAAATGGAGCAAATGGAAGGAACTGGCAATAGAGGCAGAGGAACATGTTCTGTTGTAGAACAAAGACGGACTCGAAGACTGGAGTTGAATTCAGCTCTTTATTAAGCGTCAGTAACTTCAACTAAACTCGAGCCACGGCAGCCTCTTTTATAGCAGCTGCTCATGGCTCGCGGCCAATGTCATTGTTTTAAACTTCCCGCCGTTGGCGGACCAATCGCAACAGTTGTTAAACCACCAATCGCTAGGCAGCAGTGGTTGTCCAATCAGAATGTGGTATTACGAGTATGCAAATGTCTATATACAACACCCCTCCCCTCTTGGTTCGGTCCAATGTTACTTTACGTAGTCACATAAGTAGGCAGGGCTACTACTTGACCTGCACAGTTCAGTCTCTGTACTGACTTCGGTCGGTTTGGACGGGATCACTGTCCCTCTTGTCCTTCTCTCTGGAACCTCCTGGAAGGGTGAGTCAGCCATGCCGCTCCCTCCTGGCTTACCCGGGCAGGTTGAGTCGGCTCAGCTGCTTCTTCCTTGGGTGTCTTCCAGCTCCTTTCTTCCAAACTCACCTTCTGGTAAGTGGTTTTTATTTTTTGTTGGGCTTTCTGGAATGGGTTGATGATTTGTTTGTTGTCTTGTTAATGGAGGGTCTTCCCTTTCTTTAATATTTGATGGTTCCGCCCCCTCTCTGGTTCTGTTATTATTTATTGGATTTTGTGTGAGTGCATGTTCTGTGCTTTGGGGCATGTCGGTGATCCGTTCGATGGTTTGAGACCGTAGTTGGTCGATGTGCCTCTTCCAGGTTCTTCCATCCGTCGTTTCCAACCGGTATGACTGGGGCCCTGTTATTTGCGTTATTGTGGCCAGTAGCCACAATGGGTCTCCAGTAAGATTTTTTGCATATACCAGGTCGTCTGGTATAAATGTGCAGTACTTACTGGAAGAGTCTGGTGGCTTTTCAGGGTTGTAGGTGGGGTGCAACATATCCAAATATGTCTGCAATTTTCTGCCCATTAAAAGTTCAGCTGGACTCTTGTTTGTTGATGTGCTCGGCATTATATGTTGGATTGTGAGCATTGTATTGATTTTGTCTTGAATGTCACCTGTGTCAATTTTTTCCAATGCCTCTTTTGTATATTTAACCATGCGTTCCGCCCTTCCATTTGAAGCCGGGTGAGCATGTTGTATGCCCTGTTCTGCAAGGAATTGTTCGAAAGCTAAGGCTGTGAACTGGGGGCCATTGTCCGAAACTAGCAAATCCGGCAACCCATGCATGGTGAAAAGTTTTCTTAGTTGTTTGGTGATGGATTCAGTTGTCATGGAATTCATGACGCTGACTTCCAACCAGTTCGAGTAGGCATCGACAATGATTAAAAATGTATATCCTTTTGTGGGTCCAGCGAAATCTATGTGGATCCTCGACCAGGGGCCTCTTGGTGTCTCCAAGTGGGGGAATAGGTCTGGACTTCTGGCATTTATTGCATGTTGTCACCCATGTTTCAATGTCTCTGTCCATCCCTGGCCACCAAACGTAGCTTCTGGCCAGAGACTTCATTTTTACCATACCCGGGTATCCTTCATGCAACATGCCCAGCACTTCTTCCTGTAGTTCTTTTGGAACAACAACTCTATCCCCCCAAAGTATACATCCTTTCTCATTTGATAGCTCAGTCTGCCGGGTTCTGAAGGGTTTAAATGTTTCATTCTTATCGTTTTCCAGCCAGCCCCTTCCTACCCAGTTCAGGATCTGAGCCATCGTTGCGTCTTTTGCGGTTTCCTTTGCAATGTCTGATGCGGTGATATGCAGATTTGGTAATGTTTCAATTTGGAGTGTTGACGTGGTAGGAGCTGGGTCGTCCTCTTGATCTGGTAGAGGTGAGCGGCTCAGTGCATCAGCATGGGGTATTGCTTTTCCTGGTCGATGGACGAGTTTATGGTTGTAGGCTGCAAGGAATTCTGACCACCATGTAATCCTTGGTGATAGGATGTTGGGGGTAGCTCTGTTTCACGCCAGAATTCCCAACATTGGCTTGTGGTCAGTAATTAAGGAAAATGTCCTACCATAAAGGTATTCATGAAACCGTTTGACCCCCGATATGGCGGCTAAGGCTTCTCTATCTACTTGGCTGTAGTTTCTTTCGGCTTTTGACAGCGTTTTAGAGTAAAAGGCGATTGGTGCCTCTCTGCCATCAGGTAGTATGTGGCTGAGTATGGCACCCACACCGAATGGTGATGCGTCGCAGGTGACAGTCAGTGGTAACGTGTCGTTGTATTGGATTAATACAGATTTGGATGTTATTAGGTCTTTAATTCCCTGGAATGCAGTTTCTTCTCGTTGGCCCCAGGTCCAGGTGGCTTTTTTATCAAGTAGTCTGTGCAGTGGTTCTGCTATTGTTGCCTCCTGTGGCAAAAAGACATTGTGAAAATTAATGAGTCCCAAAAATGCCTGTAAGTCTGTTTTATTTTTGGGTCTGGGTGCTTCTTTTATGGCTCTTATTTTTTTTTCAGTGGGGTGGATTCCTGCTTCATCAATAAGGTATCCCAGGAACTTGACCTGATTTGTAACAAGTTGGCATTTTTCTTTTTTGACTTTGAGTCTTGCTTCCCTAAATCTTTGCAAGACTTCTCTTAGCCGGTCTTTTAGTTGCTTTTTATTTCTGGCGGATACCAATACATCATCAAAATAAGGGAACACCCATTTTAGTCCTTGCAGGAGGTGCTCCGTTAGGCTTTGGAAAACGCCTGGGGCCACGCTGACACCAAATTGCAGCCTGTTGCATTTGAATGCCCCCCTGTGTGTTGCAATAGTCTGTGCCTCTGCCATCTTGGGATCAACCGGCAATTATTGATATGCTTGCACGAGATCAAGCTTTGCAAAAACTTTTCCTCTCCCCAACGAGTGTAAAAGGTGCTGAACTACTGGAACGGGGTATGTGCTCTGCTGTAATGTGTGGTTCAGGGTGGCCTTATAATCACCACAGATGCGCACAGACCCATCTGGTTTCACGGGGGTTACAATCGGGGTTTCCCATCTTGTATGGTCGATTGGCTCTGGTACCCCTTGTGCGATGAGTTTGTTCAATTGCTCATCAATTTTTGGCTTTAAGGCAAAGGGGACGCGTCTGGCTTTTAACTAGATGGGGCTATGTTCGGGTTCAGACTAAATGATATAGGGGTCCCACGGTACTTGCCTAACATCCTGTCGAATACGTCCTGGAACTCCTTCATCAGGCTTTCTTCCCAGTCTGTCTCGGAGACACTGTTAATTCCTGTCACCTCGATTCCTAAGGGTGCGAACCATTCTAAACCAAGCAGGCTAGGGCGATCTCGGTCGACGATTGTCAAGGGAAGGACTTCAGTATGTCTTTTGAAATTTATTTTGAAATGTCCCAATCCAACTACCAGAATCTTGTTCTCTTGGTAATCCTTTAACATCAAGCTTTGCTCTTCGAGTTCTTTTCTTTGGATGTTGGGTATCAGGATTTTATTGTGTTCCATGATACCATTGACAGATATGAGCCGGAGTCCACCTCCATCTCACATGGTTGCCCTTCTATTTTAACGTTTATGCGAACCTTTTTTGCATCAGTTGTTCTGGCATTTCCAATGATGACAGTTTGGTGTGTTTCTTCTTTTTTGTTGATTCACTTGCTTCTGTTTTCTCAGCTCCAATGACTCCCGGTCTGTCTTTCTCTAGTTCTGGGGGGGGGGGTGCTGCCTCGTCTTTTGGGACTATAGCTCTTTTTGTTTCGGCAGACCCTTGCAATGTTCCGCCATTTTTCGCAGTGTCTGCAGATGGCATTCAAGAAACAGCATTCTGAACATGGGTGGTCTCCTCCAAATCTGGCACACTGAAACTCAGGCTTCCTTCCTCTCTTTTCTCGCCGGTTTCATTCTGACTGAAGCCTATGTATTTTCTCATCTTCGTCTTCAGTGTCGGACAAGGAATCGATGTCTTCATGGTGGGTGGTCCCGGTAGTGCATTTTTGGGTACCTTCTGCTTTCTTTTCCCGGCTTTGGTTTGGGCTGTTCTGTGTTTCTCAGTTGGTTGTGTTCATCTGCCGCATCGTAGCCACTGATTTCTTTGCTCCCTCGGCTGCGGTGGCTCCAGCAATAGCTTCGTTCACGGTGATGTTGGGTCGGTTCAGTAGTTTGCTTTGTAAAGTAGTGTCTCTTAATCCTAGTACCATGCGGTCTCTCAAGGCTTCGTCCATGTTGAGAAACTCACATGCTCCTCCAATGTCCCTCAGTGCTGCTATGAAATCCCCAATATTTTTGCCTTCTTGTTGGTCTTGTTTATAAAATTCATGTCTTCGGATGAGGTTGGAGACAACCAGTGCGTAATGGGCTCTCAGTATCCGGTTCAGATCTGGCCATGCCATCTGCTTGACATCATGGGGTTTGGCCAATGCCTTGGCCATCTTGAAGATGGTAGGGCCGCAATGCGTCAGGAATACGGCTCTCTTCCTCTGGTCAATGATTCCTTGCAGTTTGTTACTCTCTAAGAACATAAGGAACCTGTCGATATATGACTCCCAGTCTTCTTCGGCTGGGTTGAACGGTGCGGGTGGCAAGTTATTTCTGGCCATCTCTTCGATTGCTCGATTCTCATTGCCACGTGCTTACAGTTTTTTTCCTCTCGATCCCACCTTCGTCGCCAGTGTTCTGTTGTGGAACAAAGACGGACTCGAAGACTGGAGTTGAATTCAGCTCTTTATTAAGCATCAGTAACTTCAACTAAACTCGAGCTGCAGCAGCCTCTTTTATAGCAGCTGCTTGCGGCTCATGGCCAATGGCATCATTTTAAACTTTCCGCTGTTGGCGGACCAATCGCAACAGTTGTTAAACTGCCAATCGCTAGGCAGCAGTGGTTGTCCAATCAGAATGTGGTATTATGAGTATGCAAATGTCTATATACAACAGAATATTAATTTTTGATGACAGAGGAGCTTCATCAGCAAAAGCTCTGGGTAAATGCCACCTTGTCCGTCCACATGCAAAACCAACTCCTCCCTTCATCCCCCAATATTTTAGTGGCAGTAAGTGTTCCACTGCATCCATCTATAGCTCTCCTGAGAATGTAGGTCCATGGTTGGAGGTTTGATGACAGCCTAGTTGTGGTCCAGGGTAGTAATCATCCTCTTACTACCTGTGATGATATATGGGGATGGCTTGGGAAACAGGATGAAGATCTGTAGCCTAGGCAACAATCTGAAAAGGGACTGTTCAGTCTGTAATTGGGGGCACATGGGAACCATTTCAGAGAGGATCTTCTCCAATTTTCTGGAGATTAAAAAGAGAAGGGAGAAATATTTTCAGTCTTTCAAGATCCTTGGTTAAAGTAACCTTACAGTAAAGATAGTGCCAATGCTGTTGGTTGTGTTTCTCTGAACTGCCTCAAAGGGCTAACATCAATCTTGCAAGACTGAAAATATTTTTCATTATCTTCATTCTTGCAGTTTCATTCTTTTTCAACAGTGGTTCTGAGCTGACCTTTGCAAAGCAGAGCTGCCTGCCCTATTTCTTTCTACTCACAAGCGTGTACAAAAGTTTCAAGAACTGACTTCTGAATACTAATGTTTCTCCCTTCATCGCAGAATTTTAACTTGTTTTAGTGGTATTGTGGAAGCTTGGGATTCTTTATTTCATTTGATTGTTCTCTCTCTCTTTCCCAAATAATTGTGTAATCTTTCAGGATCAGAGTGTCCTCCAGATAAATACCAGTTTATTTATTTAACCACTACCACCCCGCCATACTCAATAAGGAGTATATCTCACGTACATTTTAGTATGCATCCACAAAAACAGGTGTCACTTATAACTCCCATGAAATTCAGGATCATACACAAATGTATTACAATCCAGGATATCTGGTTTTGGAAGTCTGTCCCAAGAGATGATCAGCTAAAAGCCCATTGCCATGCCTATGACACTGGGCAATGCATATTTATTTGGTAGGCCTTCACACAAAATCAATTGAAACAGTCCTGATTGTTCTTTACATTGTTCTATTCTAAACCTCCAAACTGCAGATGTAATCCTTGATGCCATGACTATCTAATTCTTCTGTATTGCTACAGAGCTCTTTGCTGAATAGCTTTCTGAGTGAGATTCAGCAATTTTTTAAATCAAGTAGGTACTTTTGTTTCATTTGGGAAAGCATGTTTGCTAACCATAAAGAGGACAGTGCTTGGTGTTTGCTGCCACCTTGGCAGACTTTTAAAGTTCCTTTTCTCTTCCAAAATATTGTTGCAGAACATAGCTATCATATCTGTTGAGTGCATTTGTCATTCAGAGCTGACTTTCTCATAATCTCACCTGTTGAATCAAGTTCAAACAGTTCTTGCCAGTACAAGATTAACTTTGATGTTGACTTTCCAATCACTTTTTATCTGATGAGTTATGTTTCTTACAAATTTTGAGCTCAAATTAGCAAACAATTTTTGAAGTTTTATTGTACAGACATTACACACAGAAGCCATTTCCTCACTAGAAATGTATATCATATTATGACTCCTTCTCTGGAAATTACAAGTGCCATGTGGTGGGAGCCTCACTAGCTTCAATGACCTTGAGAATGACACCCACATGTGTTTCTTTTTAAAATGTTTGAAAATTACATTTAAAATGAATTTGTTTAATTTCTGAAAAGGTATTTACATGTTAATATTATACATAAACTATAAAAAGGTCTATATGTTTTAGAAGAAAGAACAATCTAATAAAGAAAAAAGTCCTATATATTTGACTACAGAAAAATTTGAAAATGGAGATAAAAATGAAACCAGAACCTTTCCTTTTGGGCCTAATGGAAAAAGAACTGGAGAAAAAATTTGGAACTTTGTTTGCTATATATGTTGCCAGCAGCAAGACTATTTATTTATTTTATTTTATTTATCAATTGCTTACATGGAAGGACACTTTGATTCCTACTATGGACAAATGGCTGCAGAAGTTGATGGAGTTGGCTGAAATGGCAAAATTGATTATTTTGATTAAAGAAAAGAATATAAGTGCTTTTGGCTTCCAGTTTGGGCTTCTTCGGCGATGGACCAAAATCCATGATTGTGTGTGGTTTCAATCCGTGCTCTCCACTGGAGCGCCCCAATCCTTTGGATTCAGGGCTGAAGCCACCCCATAGAGGTGGTGAAGAGGGGGGAGACCACCAGCTGAGTCAAGGGAAGCCACAACTCTCCTCCTCAGCTTGGCATTACTCCCTTTCCCGAAGATGGTTGCAGAAGTGGTTAGAAATGGCCACCTCAAAGAGGAACCCGACCGGACAAGATTGAGCAGGAGGGAAGACAAAGGGAGAGAGCTTGACAGACCAGGCAAAGCTGAGATAACATCTATGCAAGGTACCCTAGAACTAAAATTATTAAGAGCGTTATTCCTAAAAGAAGTTTTTTTTTAGCAGCAGAGAAGATTGCGGTAATTAGCTTTGAAAGTTAAAAAAGAAGAGACTTAACTAAGAAATTTGTGTTGATTTACTTTGACACTAACAGACAATCCTAAACTGAAATTAAAGTGTCAAAGGGAAAATAAAATTTTTGGACATTCTAAAGCCCTCAAAAGGGGGAAAGTGGAGAGAAAAAGAAAAGGTGGACTTGGAAATAACAGAGAGTATCACCTGGAAATAAAAAGAATTAACTGTGAAACTTTAAAAAGATTTCCAAAGGAGCTGTAACTTTGCTACAATATAACAGATCCCCTGGAAAGGAAAAGTATAAGAAAGAAGCAAGAAGCTTTGGCTTACTTGGTGATTTTTGGAATTTGGGGTGTTGGGTTTTTAGTGGTTTGCATTAAAATAAATCGGGTGGTTGTTTAAAAGTGTTTAAAATGGCAGTACTCCTTGAGGAATTAAAAATGGAACTTAAAAAAAATGAAGAAAGAGTTGCAAGAGGGAAGAGGATCCTTTGGTTTCACACTTCAATTTTTAGAAATGGAGATTTTGAACTATGAAAAACAACAAGAAACGTTTGAAGAACAAGAAGGGTTGGACAAAGAAGGAGCCATCTTTAACAACAAAACAATGCAATGTGGGGTAAAATGGGAAAAGGGGAAAAAGGAGTTAAAAATTTAAGCCTTGGGCAAACAACTAAAAAAAAGAATAGTTTGAAAAGTAAATATAACATTTGGAAGAAGCAGAGTTTAGGGTTACAGAAGGGAGAATCAGAGAGACAGGGGGACAAAAAAGGTGGAGAGAAAAAGAGGAGAATGATAGAAAGAAAAAGAAGTTATAAGGGACAAAAACAGGAAATAAAGAAACAGGGGAAATGTACAAGGATTAAAGGTATTAGCCTACTTAAAAGACATAGAGATAATGGTTAAAATATAAATTAAAAGAGGATTCTGCAAGGGTACAAGAGATGGTGTTGTTATATTAGAAATAGTAATGAGCTAGAAAATATGAAACATAAGTGATTAAAGTGAAAGATAAAAGTGGTATTGTGATGTAATGGAATGCTTGCTAGGAAATAAGAGGAATGAATGAAAATAATTATTTTTAAGGATTTATAAAATACAATTGAAGAGAAATGTGAAAGATTTATAATGAAATCAATATCAGTTGTCAGGATGAATTTGAATGGATTAATCATTTTATTCATCATTTTTATATATTTTTTCTTTTTTTAGAATTAAGTGTGTATTGTTAAGGGAAAGTACCAACTGGAATTCGGTTGATAAGAGGTATATGATATAAAATAGATATTAGAAATTGAATGTTATAATTGTATAATGTATAAATTAAATGTTTAATGAAATTTGAAAGGATAATAATTTCAAAATATAAAGGTGACACACTCTATTTGGTAATTATAAGGGGAACCTAGAAGGGGAGGAAATTTTCTTCTTTCTCTTCCCTTTCAGGACGATGATGGAAAAGAATCTATGAAATTGTAAGTAGGACAGACAAAAGTACAAGTATAATGACTAGAAAGATATAGAAATTTAGAAAAAGATATGTAATTGAATTAGAAAAGAATGAGATAATTATAAAATAAGGTTGAGGAAAGTAAGGGAAGAGAAGAATTATTGAAAAATTGATAAAATAGTGATAAGATATGAAATTGAATACAAAGATGAATATGTAACTGAGATTATGTCTCTATGGAAATGTGATAACCTGGAATTATACTGCTGACAAAAAAAGGATGTTTATTTCTATTATATTTTGTGAAAACCCAATAAAACTTTTACAAAAAAAAAAAAAGAATATAAGTGCTTTTGTTTCCACATGAAGACTCTTCTGAACTTTGTGCTTGAAGTGGAAAAGAATGAAACTTTGATTTTGAGTTTTACCGAGTAGATTTATGTATCAATAGAAATGGCTTGTTCAAATTATAAAAAGGAAAAAGTTGTGATTTGATGCTAATGTCTGATTTTACTGCAACAGAAAGAGTTAGAAGTCAATGCTTTTTTCTTTTTCTTATCCTTCCTCACTTCTCTTCCCCCTCTTCCTCCCCACTGCTTTTTTATTTACTTTTGTATTTTGTATCTTATAATATTTTGTAATTCAATAAAAATGTTAAAACATAAAAAAGAAAAAGCTCTATATTTACTAAAATAAAAAGGAAAGTTAAGAAAAAAATGACATGATTAGAAAAAAATAAAAATATTGTTTATGTAAAATAGAAAATAATAAAATAACACTGTCAAATATTAATTTTATATTACATTTTTCAAATTCATCATTATAGTGTAATTTGAAAACAATGAATTGAATCCAGAATGATATTCTCTGGTTTCACCTCTCTTTTGATAAACTGCTAATTCAAAGGCTGAATGTTGACAAATGTTGTTAAGTCATCTTGTGGAGTCTGCCACACAAATTTTTTTCCATCAATACATGATCACCTTTTTTTTTTGCATTCAAGCTCAATATATACAAAGTATATATAAGATTCATTTTTGAGTTAAAATTTGACAAAATATGGACATCTTCAATCCATAATTAAGAACCCATTTTGCTATAGTAGCAATATCTAAGCACTAAATCAGTAGCCCTGTTGGCACAATAGTTAAAATACAGTATTGCAGGCAAACTCTTCAGGCCAATCCTGATGGGGCTTAAAGTTGACTCAGCCTTCCATCCTTCCAAGGTCGATAAAATGAGAAAGGACCCAGATTGTTGGGGGTAATATGCTGACTCTGTAAACTGCTTAGAGAGGGCTGTAAACCATTATGAATCAGTATATAAGTCTAAATGGTATTTCTATTGCTAAACACACTTGTATGCATGTAACTTCTTGGTTCAGACTTCCTGGCCTCTAAAGTTAACATGGGAACAATCAAGCTGAGAGTAATGCACAGTGGCAACACAGGTAAATGGAACCTTGCAGTATGAGAGAAGCTGTTCAATACAGAACACTAATTTGAAACTGTTTGACCTTTCCAGGTCAATAATATCATTACTCTCACAAAATAATATCAGACAATATTGTTTTGAATAAGGGACTCAAATGTCTCAGCAGCAAAGGTCCCAAATTGGTTCCTTGACTCACAAATCAGCAATTACAAATTAATCCATTACCTCCATGAAACACTTAAGAGGGTAATCAAGAGACACAGTGGCACCATGGTTAGAGTGTAGTACTGCAGGCTACTTCTGCTGTCTGCCGGCTGCCTGCAATTTGGCAGTTGGAATCTCACCAGGCTCAAGGTTGACTCAGCCTTCCATCCTTCTCAGGTCAGTAAAATGAGGACCCAGATTCCTGGGGGCAACATGCTGACTTAGAGAGAGATGTAAAGCACCGTGAAGCAGTATATAAATCTAAATGCTATTGCTATCCCCAATTTAAGAAACTCTTACAGGACAATGCCAAGATCAAATTTGAAAGTCAATGGTAAACAATTTCTATGTCAAAAAGATATGGACAAAGTTCTAATATTGAGTCAAATTTTGCTGTCTAATTATGAGATCACAGATCAGAAGGTGTGGGGGGAAAAACCAACAAACTTTTGCAAATAATTCTGTAAGTTGATGATCTGGTAAGTGAAAATGAAATGTACAATATTTTATATTTTCTTAATAACTGATATTAAGTGGGTCAGAATAATTAGAATAATTCAGATTACTAGTTGGATGATGCTGATGCTGGCATAGAATATCATTCAGAGCATAAAGCCATACGAAGAAGTAGAGCGGCGATGATATACAAGAAAGACAATACTAAGTATATGCTCTGCTGAAACCTCATAACAGATAACAGATAACAGATAATCAGAGTTGGAAGGGACCTTATAGGTCTTCTAGTCCAACCCTCCCTGCCCAAGCAGGAGACCCTACACCATTTCAGACAAATGGCAGTCCAATCTCTTCTTGAAGGTCTCAAGTGATGGTGCTCCCATAACTTCCAAGGGCAAGCTGTTCCATTGGTTGATTGTTCTCACTGTCAGAAAGTTTCTCCTTATTTCCAGGTTAAATCTCTCCTTGTTCAGTTTCCATCCATTATTTCTTGTCTGGCCTACAGGTGCTTTAGAAAATAGCTTGACCCCTTCCTCTCTGTGGCAGCCCCTCAAATATTGGAAGACTGCTATCATGTCTCCCCTGGTCCTTCTCTTCACTAGACTAACCAAGGCCAGTTCTTGCAACCATTCTTCATATGTTTTAGTCTCCAGTCCCCTAATCATCCTGATTGCTCTTTTTACTTTTTCTAGAATCTCAACATCTTTTTTATAATGTGTTGACCAAAACTGGATGCAGAATTCTAGGTGTAGTCTTACTAGGGCTTTATAGATGACAGGATCACAGCAATCAGAATTAGTGAATATTCAGCAAAGAGCAGTATTGTACAAATGCATCCTTTGATATTGGAAGTCATTAAGGAATTCTACAGCAAATTGCAAGAGAAGTTAAATGCAGTATTTAGAAAGGACATAATACTTCTAACGGAGTTAAAGAAATGGAAGAACTTGGAGTTATGGAAATACATGGACTTCAATAAAGCAGAGAATACATTAATTACCTATTTCAAGCAATTTAAAACTGAGAATTTGCACCTGAAAACCACAAGATATACAATACTAAAAACAAATCTACTTCTAAGAATCATCTAAGAAATAGATAATGAAGAAATCCAATCCAATCAACTAGAACACTTCCAGTGCAGACCACAAATTACTGGGAAATCTAGATGATAAGATTAGAAAATTAAAGGAGGTAGATGTAGAGAACACACCACACCTGAATATAAGATCAAAGTAAGAGACAGATTTACTATATTTCATTTATTCAGAAGTGATTCTGAGGGTGTCAGGCTCCAGAACTTTTTCCTATTCAATTAGCAAGAATGAACTTCTGAGAACCAAATGTATCAAAATATATCTTAACTGAGATGAGACAATTCATGTAGGAGTTCAAAGCAGCATCTGAGGTCCCTCAGGCATACAGGGATACATAAGGGAGTTTAGAACCCCTCCCCTTATCTCGATGTGTATTTAGAGAAACAAAAGCCAGTATGTTAATTTCACTCCCACCCCTTCTGTAGGAACAATCTTTCTCACAGTTTCCCAGGACATACCTAATCCCCACCCCCACCCCCTTTTTAGAATGAACTTTTTCCAGAGATTCCCCAGATACATTTCACTGGAATTTTTATGATCTTCTCATCTCCTGGCTGTGCCTCTCAGAGGTGATAGATTCTGGCCATCTGGCTTTTCTCCCTCCATTGTATCATGTGTGGATTATACAAATTCGATATAAGATTAAATATATTCAGGTTACATCAAGAAAGGATTTCTTTATCAGCCTCCCCCCCTCTTTTCTTCTTCCACTGAAGAAATGACAGATACATGGATCTGACATCCTGCCCTCCTTAAAAAACAGATAGGTCTACTTGGAAAACACAAAAATCATGCATTACATTTGCAATTCAGGATGGTTTAATAGGGTATTTTAGGTGGAACTGAAGGAGTAATATAGGTGCTTTTACGTGTCATTTGGCTACCCACTTGTTTTCTGAGGAAGGAAAGTGTTTCCAAGCTACTAAATATTGTGTGGATCCATAGTGAGTGCATGAATCAAGGATATTTTTAATTTCAAAATGTTGTTCCCCATGTACCATGATGGGGGTTGGAGGTGTGAGAAGTGGGGAGTCTGAGGTTTGAAGTGATCTCCGGTTTGAGCAAGCTACAGTGAAATACTGGATGAATCTGCCTAAGTGTTTTTGGAAATTGAAGCTCTACCGTCACGAGGTTAATAATTCTGGAGATGGGGAATGGACCAATGAATTTTGATGCTAATTTCTTAGAGGGTTGTAATGATTTTAAGAATTTTGTGGACAAATATACACAGTCCCCAATCTTGAAAGGTTTAGGTTCACAATGCTTTTTGTCTGCTTGAGTTTTGTAAACTGCTCTAGTTTCCTGTAAAGATAATTTTACCACTGGCCACATGGCTTGTAAGTTAGCCATCTACTCCTTAAGGGAGGGGATTTCAGGTTCTTTGGTGGGTAGTTCCCTCATGGGGTTGAATTCTTGGCCTGTGGCTACCTGGAATGGGATGAAGCCCATTCGATATGAAGCTGCTAGTTGGGTAGGTTGGATCATCAGTTTTATAACCTCAATCTTTTTGCTGTTGTATTGGGGTTTTCTGGACAATGCATCTGCTAAGAAGTTCTTTCTCCCAGGAAAATATGTGAGAATGAAATTAAAATGTTTGAAGTATTGAGCCCACCTTGCTTGTTTTTCGGAGAGTTTCCAGATTTTTGTGATCAGTCCATATTTCAAAGGGGATTTGGTTTCCTTCCAGGAAATGTCTCCATGTGAGCATTGCCCACCGCACAGCATATGCCTCTTTCTCCCATATGGCCCATCTTTGCTCGGTTCTGTCAGTTTCTTGGATGTATAAGTGCATGGTTGTAATTGTGCACTTCCATTCTTTTGGAGGAGGATTGCTCCAACTGCAAAATCACTGGCATCTGCTTGGATGACAAAAGGTTGTTCAGGATCTGCATGCTTAAGGACCAGTTCTGCTGAGAATAGATGCTTGAGCTTCTCGAATGCCGCTTGGCATTCCATTGTCCAGATAAGGGGTTGCCTTGGTTTGGGTTTCTCCCCCTCCCCCTTCGTTTTTAGCAAGTTCTTGATAGGGAGGGCAAAAGTGGGAATGAATGGGCAACAAAAGTTCGCAAACCTCAGGAAGCTTTGCAATTGTTTGCAGGTGTGCGGTGGGTCCCAGTCCATGACCACTTTTACTTTCTGTGGCTCCATCTCTATTCCCTCGTGGGATATTCTATACCCCAAATAGTCAATTTTTTCTTGGTGGAACTCGCATTTAGAGAGTTTTGCATATACTTTAGTGTCTAAGAGTTTTGTGAAGACAGCATGGAGTAGCTTGATGTGTTCTTCTATCGTTTCCGTGTAGATTAAAATATCATCAAGATACACTAGAACCCCTTTTTATAAAAAATCATGAAGGGTTTCATTGATCAATTGCATAAACATGGCAGATACTCCTTGCAGTTGAAAGGGGAGCACTTTAAATTGGTAACATCCCAATGGTGCATTAAAAGCTGTCTTCCCCTCATCCCCTTCCTTTATTCTGATGCAGTAATATGCCTCTTGTAGGTCTAACTTTGAAAAAAAAAATCCCTTTGAGAACGTCCTTCATGAGGATGAGTGGATACATATTCTCTATGCAAATTGCATTTAATTTTTTGTAATTTACACACAAACACATGGAGCCATCTTTCTTTTCACGGAATAACACCGGGGCAGCTATTTTTGGTCAGGCGGGTTCGATGAAGCCCCTTTTTAAGTTTATATCAATAAATGTTCTGAGTTCTTTCAGTTGTCTGGGAGACATGCAGTACATTTGTGGTTTGGGGAGTTTAGCCCCTGGTAGGATTTTGATAGTGCAGTCTGTAGCTCGATGGGGTGGGAATTCATCACAAGCTTCCTCACTAAATGCTTGAGCCAGATCCTGGTACTCATTAGGAATGTTAATGGGTTCAGCCGATTGTCGGTCATGGTTGATTCTCTGTTCTCTGTTCCTTTCTTTATCCTTTTCTCTGAGCTTTTTTGCAAATATTGCATCTCTCTGGAATTGTACGGTTCCTGTCCTCCAATTTATTTTTGGATTCCATTTCCGCAGCCATGTGAGACCTAGGACCAGCGGCTCTTCCATTCCTGGAATAAATGTGAGCATCTCCCTATAGTTCCCTAGCCTTATTTTCAATGGCTCTGTGGTAAACCTGGCTGGCCTCCCCCCCCCCATAGTTCCATCTAATTGGCGATGGGATTTTCCATTTCTTTCAGTTGGATTCCCAATTTATCTACAAGGGAAGGGTTTATTAGGCATTGGGTGCATCCCAAATCCAGCAACGCTGCAACTTCCTCCCCCTTCCCTCAGCTGGGGATAAACAGTCTCAAGGGTAGGGTGATTGGTTCAATTGGATTGCTTACCAGCGGGTCATCTTCCAGATTGCTTTTGGATTGGCTCAGGTCCCCTCGGAGCATTTGGGAATCTTTGTCAGGGTTGAGGGTCGATCAGAATCCCACATCTACTCGGCCTCTCAGGCCAGTCTCCTTTCCTCGAGGACTGGATGTTCTGGGTTTCCCCCCTGATGGGTGGTCTAGCTTTCTGGCAGGGGTCTTTGAACGGCATTCTGCTGCATGGTGTCCCTCCTTTTCACACTTAAAGCAACCAGACATTCTTAGAGTCATGGTGGATTGGGCTTTGAAGACTTCCCGTTTCCCCTGGAGTGGGGATCTTTTCCAAGACTTGCCAGTGCGGTACCAGTTTCAAGTCATGTCTATCTCCATCTCCTCTGCCATCATGTATCATTCGTGCAAAAGGTTTGGGGCCCCTCAGGCCAGGCAGGCAGCGAATAGGTCATCATTTAGTCCATCTTTGAACCAACAGACTAGGATATCCTCTGGCTAGTCTGCCCGACTGTCCAGGTCATGAAATTCCTTGGTGTATTCTGCTACCAGGCAATGGCCTTGTTTTACAACTCTAATGTAGTCGCAGGCTTTTCTATTGGCGAGGGGGTCCTCGAAGTGGTGGCGTAAGGCCATCATGAAGCAATAGTGGTTTCTTAATTCTGGGGCATTGAAGTTGTGGAGCATCACCATCCATCTGGCTGCTGCCCCTTCCAGGGCTAGGGTGACGACTTGTACTCAGAACCCCTGGGTTGGGAGATCCCGCCCATGTTCTTGCATGTAGGTGAGCACTTGCATCAGGAAAAATCCCAGTTTCTGGGGGTCTCCATTGAATTTCACCCCCAAGGGTGGGATCTTCCTCTGCAGTTGTATGTTTCTGGGTTGGCCAGGGTTAATCTCCTGATCTGGGGCATTTAGGGGTCGGGTACCTGGTATGGCTGCTGGTTCTTCGGCTTGTCCCTCTGCCCCCTCAATCTCTGCTGGATCTGGTTGGCGGCACGGGTTCTCTCATTTTCTGGTTCCCTCGCTCTCCTGCGTTGTCATCCTGGTGCATTCCTGATGTCGAGGTTCTCCAGGGCTTCCCTCATGAGGCGATTTATGTGCCGTCTCATTCGGTCGTTGGCTGGAGGAATCCTTTATTGAGATGAGACAATTCATGTTGGAGTTCAAAGCAGCATCTGAGGTCCCTCAGGCATACAGGGATACATAAGGGAGTTTAGAACCCCTCCCCTTATCTCGATGTGTATTTAGAGAAACAAAAGCCAGTATGTTAATTCTCCTCCCACCCCTTCTGTAGGAACGATCTTTCTAGCAGTTTCCCAGGACATACCGAATTTTCCCCCACCCCCTTTTTAGAATGAACTTTTTCCAGAGATTCCCCAGGTACATCTCACTGTGGAATTTTTATAATTTTCTCATCCCCTGGCTGTGCCTCTCAGAGGTGATAAGTCCTGACCATCTGGTTTTTCTCCCTCCATTGTATCATGTGTGGGTTATACAAATTCGATATAAGGTTAAATATATTCAGGTTACATTAAGAAAGGGTTTCTTTATCAGCCTCCCCCCCTCTTTTCTTCTTCCACTGAAGAAATGACAGATACACGGATCTGACAGAGGGCTTATAGGAAGAGATAAAAGAGACACTTTGAAAATGGATGCAGAGAAAAAAACATCCCAAAATTTCAAAGGTGGCTTTTAGGAAAGGCTATCATGATAATTATGGAAAGGCATAGAAAAAGAACCTCAAGTGAGTAGAATAATACACAATTGAATGCAGATGTTGTTAGCATAAGATAAAGAAGGCTTAGATTTGGAAAGCGAATGTGAAAAATGTTGAAAAGTAAGATGCAAAGGTAATGACAATCAGCTCAGTTAATGTACTCATAGTTGATGAAATTAAGACTGATTAAAACTTAATTAAGAAATCAAGACTGATGATAATTGTTTATTTTGCTCAAAAATAGAGAGATGAATCTTAGAAAAGAAGGAAAAGATAGAATTCTTATCCTGATATCCTTGGATTATGAAGCATAAGGATATTTCCCTGACAATAAAAATCAGAATAGTTAAAGTATTATTAATTATTTCTAGTTAACATTTTATAGTATGAAAGTTACCTTGGAAAAGAAGCAGAGAAATATGATAAATACTCCTTTAATGGATTTGGATATGGCCACAGATATTATCATAGACTGCAGGAACTAATTACTTGGCCTTCATTTCAGGGTGGCTTTGTACAGGTAAATTAGGCTACAAATGATCAGACAGCAACCAAATTGTGAATGTTTTGAGCATTGAGCTTAAGATATTGAGAGGAGAAGTCTATTGTTATTACAGATATTGAGAGAAGTCTATTGTTATTACAGTGAATGCATTTTCTCATTGTTAGTGCCAGTAATACTTTCATCTGCTGTTGCCTGCATAGATCAATTGATGACTTGAGGAATGATGACATCAGGGAGATAGGAGATTTATCTCTAGTAAGAGCTATGCATTATCATTAGAGTATATAAAATAAGGCAGCAAAGGAACAGGAAAAATGGTGGGCTTCAAATAATTTAACAACTGGTTCTCTACCTGGTTGCTGGGTGGGCATGGCCTAATCGGCCTCCTGCAACATCCTGGGACCAAAAACAGGCTGTGGAGGGCCTGTTTTCCACATCCCTGGGCTCCAGAGACTCTCTGGAGGCCAAAAATAGGCCTGTTTTCTCCCCCCACAAGTCTCTGGGAGGCCCGTTTTCCACCTCCGTGGCAGAGGTGATATTCCACAGGTTCTGACCAGTTTTGGAGAACCGGTAGTGGAAATTTTGAGTAGTTCAGAGAACTGGCAAATACCACCTCTGACTGGAGATTTTACAGCATCCTTGCCACGCCCACCAAGCCATGCCCACAGAACTGGTAATAAAATTTTTTGAATCCCACCACTGCTTCGCGGGCTCCCTGCACTCCCTGCACTTACCTGGGTTCCAAAGAGGACCATGTGGGGATTCCTGGGAGGAGATGAGGGGGGGACTGGACCAGCCAGTCATCAGAACTATCAGTTCACTGAACCAGATGTAAAATTAACATCCAGTTTGCCCAAACTGGCACAAACTGGCTGAAGCACCCCCCCCCCCCCCGAGTCTATCGCAGTCAGCACTAAGACAAAGCTCTAGGTTCCTAGCATATGGAAATTATGCTTGCCATAATATTAAACAGGCAGAAAAAAGAGCACTACTTTCTATATATTAGGATAGCATAGCATAGCACAGCATATGATATAGCCTAGTTTCACTTGAATCTGAAAAGTTTCCCTACTGTGAAGAAGTGAGAAAGATCATCGTTCCATTTTCTAGTAAATACACTTTCTCATTTGTCTATTGTTAGCACCTGTCATAAGCATACACTTTCAGTTAGATTACTTGACATTGTTCATATACAGTATATGGATTCATCCCTTTTTCATGTATGAAAGAACCTAACAAATATAACACCAAGAAGAGAACTTGTGTTTCTAACAGTATCTCCCCTCACCTCCTAAACACATCCTGTTTCCATATTCAGCTGGTAATCATTCCAGGCAGAGAAATCAAGTGATGTAACACCAATGTAAATTAGTTCTTTGTTTCACTAGCCACTTTTTCTTTAAACTACATTTTTACAACCTCAGTCTGAGGGATTTGAAAATACTGAAGTCAATCTTTTTTCAATACTCTCATACCCTCTGTCTCACACACACAATAAATCCCACCTTTATTTTAGCTGTTATTTTATTTAGATACTAACCTTCACAAATAAGTCAGAAAAAGATTCAGCAGTTAGCACCTTATATATTGTAGTATACAATAACAGCTTCCTGTACTGAAATATTTGCACTGGTTGCCAATCAAAGTTGTTGGCGTGAATCATTGGATGACTTAATTCATTGAGGGTCTATTTCTATTATTGTGAATTTGTCTAATCATTAAAATCTGCTGGAGAAGATCTCTGCTTTGTCACAGTCTTTTATCTGCAGAACATTGGGTCTTCTGTTTTCCCAGGCTGTGGAATGATATTATCTCTTTCTTTAGAAGAGCAGCCAACAGCATCCTTCAGGATTTATTCATCTGAATTCATTCATTTGAGTATTCATCTGAATGTATATGTTGAAACTTGTTAGTGGCTACTTTGTATTTTAACATATTTGCCTTGAGAGTTATTACAAAGTTGAGACATATCTCACAAAAATAAAAGTTTTCAAATTGTAATTTGAGATGACTTTGGTCAAATTCTGAAGCAAAATTATTGATATCCCTAAGAACAACGAGAGAAAGAATAAAGGGTCCAAGAAGAAAAGGAAAGAAATACAATAGGCTAAATGCTTTTTCAGGAAAAGAATAATTAAAAAGGAGATATGAATGAAACAGGTATCAGATGGAGGGTAAAAAAATTAAGTTTCACCTTATGGGGAAATTTTAAATGTATAACAGGGAAGGTGGAAAGATGAAATGAAAGCAAATTACGTAGAAAAGATTGTAAGAGAAAATGGCAGAGTGTCATAGCTTATTATGACTTACCTGAATGGCTGCTCTCTAGGTATTTGTGGCTGCCCCTGGGAGCTATAATCCAATTAAATCTGCCAGGTGCCTGATTTCTGGCAGGTTGGGCATGACTGATTTAAGTTGTCATGTCAGTGGACTTTTGTGCTGCAGACTAAATGTACTCTCCAAATTGACCTTGCCATTTTCCCTTCTGAACAAATAGGCTTTAACAAGACTAAAGTATTTCTGTCATGTCCCCATGTCATGTCTCCATGATGTGGCCTTCAACTCCCCCCACCCTCTGGCCAGTCATTGAATTAGGCTTAAAATGTCCTTAGTTGTAGTTATCTGTTGAATATTCAATGGGGAAAGTTGGTGACATTAGACTTTCCCCATTGGTTCATTTTCTGGGTAGGAGAATGAAAAGCTGTCAGTGCCTGAAAGGTTGGACAGTGACCTTAAAAACAACAGCAGGCACGTTGCAGCAGCAGAATCAGATGGCAGCAGAATAAACAGATTATTTCACTATATTCACATTGTCCTGCCTCTTAATCTGACCATATCTAACACTGGTGACAAAGGTGGGATCCTAGAAGAGAACAAAGGAAATGTGGTATAGATGGCCATCTTATGGCAGAGGGAGACTCTCCTTGCATCAGCCATCAGAATATCCACCCACACTCAGCAGGAGCATTTTGACCCAACCAAGCATGATTGGGTCACCTATATGGGACAATTCAGGATATTTTAAAAAGCAAATGCCCTACAAGATGCAACAGAACAGAAGAAGAAAGCCCTGTTCTTTGGCTATTGTGGGAATCACCTGTATAAGATGGCTAGAACTCTAGCCACGCTGAAAGACGTGGAAACTATGGAGTGGAAAGAACTACAAAAAATGTTGGAGGAGAATTACACCGCTGCTGCATTGTTGTTGGCTCACAGACTTAATCCAGGTGAGACCATAAATGACTTCATTACAAACTTGAGGGACATTGCAGCTGGCTGTGAATTTGAAAATGTGGATCTAATGCTTAGAGATAGAATTGTTGTGCGAATGAGGGATCTGAGACTGCAAAGGAAACTAATAGCTAAGAAAAGTTTTACTCTTAAAGTACTAATGGAAGAAGAGCGGCAGAAATCTTGGACAAACTGACTGCTACAAATATAAAGTCCAGAAGCATTCACTCATCCCTGGGGGGACAGCCAGCAGAGGCCAGGATGAAGGGGAAGATGGAGAGAGCCCCAAAAAGGAAGAAGAGATTCATCAAGTAAAATCCAACATAACACCAGGGCCACTGGGAGCGGGCCAAAGACCCCCATGGTGTGCTGGATATAAAGGAAACCATCCCAGGTTGGAATGCAAGTTTAGAGATGTCATCTGCCAATTATGTGAGAAGAGAGGTCATATTGCTGAAGCTTGCAGAGTGAGCCTGCCTGCGTATCCCAACCAGAGACAACTGGTTTTCACAAACCAACCACGTGGTCAACAACAAAGGGGATACAGGAGAGCACTAGATTCAAACTACAGGCGGGAAGAAAATAAAACTGCTAGAGACAGAGACTACGATCAGACAATAGTTGGCCATTCTGACGCCTATAAATAAAAAAACTTCAACCTAACAGTACTGAGAGGGAATGAACCTTGTGATATGGAAATTGACTCTGGATCATACATATCCATGGTGTCCTGGACAATGATAAAGAGAAGCAATTCTAGAAATAATTCAGAAACAACTAGAGCCACAAGGAATAACATTGAAGGACTACCAAGGAAATCAAATTCCAGTCATAGGAAGAGGATTCTTTCCAGTAAGATTTAGAAAATTCACTGGATTACTGCTGCTAACTATTGTGGACAAAGAATTACCCAGCCTGCTTGGTATAGAATGGTTTGAAGCAATGGAAGTGAAGATGACCATTCACACTATACAAGAAGGGGACAACAATGAGATGAGCGTGGAGCTGCAGATTGAATTCAAGGATGTTTTTGATGGCAGCCTGGGCAAGCATATGGAGACCCCTATTTCTTTCAATCTGAACCCCCAAATTCCCCATCAAACAAAAACTGAGGTGAGTCCCTTTTGCTCTGCAGCCCAAGGTGGATGAGCAATTAGACAAGCTAATCTCCCAGGGTGTCATAGAGCCAGTCGACTACGCTAAATGGGAGACACCTGTTGTTACCCCAGTTAAGCCAGATGGCTCAATTCGCATACGTTCTGACTACAAGGGGACCTTAAACAGAGCCCTGCAACAGAGTGTATACCCAGTAGCAATAGTACAACATCTGTTGCATTCCTTTGGAAAAGGAAAGATCTTTGCTAAACTAGACTTGGCCCAAGCCTATCAGCAATTACCAGTGGATGATAATACAGCAGAAGCTGAGACTATTGTAACTCACAGGGGGGGTGTTTAAATTCCAGAGGCTGCAATTTGGGGTCAGTGTGGCTCCAGGATTGTTCCAAAGATTAATGGAGCACCTACTACAGGACATCGCAGGGGTAGTACCATATTTTGATGATGTCCTCATGGCAGCAGAGAACAAAGAACAGCTTAAACAATGACTGAGATGAGTTTTGAGTCGGTTTCAAGAAGCAGGTCTTAAAATCAAAAAAGAAAAATGCCAGATAGCAGTACCCAAGGTCAAATTTTTGGGATATTTAATTGATGAGGCAGGCATGCACCCCACCAAGAACAAAATGAAAGCTATTAAGGAAGCCCTCACTCCAACAAATAAAACAGAACTGCAAGCATTTCTGAAACTTTTAAACTTTTACAGTATTTTTCTGCCACAGAAGGCAACAGTTGCTGAACAGACTGCTAGATAAGAAAGCAAGATGGACATGGGGCACAGAGAAGCCTCTGCATTTGCAACTGTAAAAGAACTATTAACATCTAATAGTGTCCTAGTGCAATATAATGAGACATTGCCCCTTTTACTGACATGTGATGCATCCCTTTTTGTGGTAGGGGCAGTCCTCAGCCACAGACTTCCAAACAACAGAGAAGTGCCCATTGCATTCTATTCAAAACTCTGTCAAAGGCAGAGTGCAATTACAGTCAGCTGGATAAGTAGCATTGGCTGCAGTAGCAGGAGTAAAGCATTTTCACAAATATCTTTATGGAATAAGTTTTGAAGTAATCACAGACCATAAGCTACTTCTTGGCATCATCGCAGGGAATCAACTGACCCCAAACATATTGTTCCCAAAATGACAAGATGGACTGTTTTCCTAGCTGCTTACACCTACCATCTTGTCCATCACCTGGGAAAAACCATAGACCATGCAGATGCACTCAGCCAATGCCCACTTCCAGACCTTGTCAAATACCCAGCTCCAGCCACCTCCATACTCCTAATTGAAGATTTTGTGACCAGCCCTATCACAGCATCAGAAATTGCAAAACAAACAACCAAAGACAGAACTTTGGTGCGAATTTTAAACTGGGTGTGGAGGGATGGCCAGAAGGAACGATAGACAATGACTTTAACCTGTTTAAAATCCAGCAAAATGAACTATCTATGATAAAGGCGTGTTTGTTGTGGGGGGATAGAGTTGTGATACCCAAGGGTTTGAGAGGATGTTACATGTGGGTCACCTGGGTATAGTGCATATGAAAGTATTAGCAAAGAGCTATACCTGGTGGCCAGGCATGGATAAGGAAATTGAGGAATGGGTTGCCACATGCACACCATGCCAGGAATCTAGACCAGCACCACCATCTGCACCAGCTCTGGAATGGGAATTACCCAAAAGCCCATGGTCAAGAATGCACATTGACCTGGAGGGGCCAATGCAGGGACATACATTCTTAACAACAGTAGATGCATATTAAAAATCGTTGAAAGTGACATTTGTGACAACCACTATGGCAGACACCATTATTAAAGTACCAAGGAAACTTTTTGCCACCCATGGGTAACCAGATGTTGTGGTGTTGGATAATGGGCCCCAATTCACAGCAAATAATTTTGAATGTTTCCTAGCAGAGCAGGGAATCTGCCATGCCTTGTCAGCACTGGGACACTTCCAGAATAATGGTCAGGTAAAGAGGGGAGTGAGATCTACCAAGGAAACTTTGGCCAGAATGGGTCGGGGGGATTGGCAAATGAAAATAGACAATTACTGATACAACATATCACACCTTCGGCTACCACACATAGAAACCTGTCAGAACTCTTGATGGGATGGAAATTAAGGTCAATCTTTGATAGATTACACCCCCACTATAACCTAGACATACCAGTGGATTCGACCAGTAAATGTAGTTTTTTTAGCATAGGACAATTGGTCTATGCACATAACTACACTGGGGATCCCACATGGGTTCTGGCCCAAGTAGCTCAAGTCACAGGTCTTTGATCTTACAGGGTAGAATTAGAAGATGGTAAGATCTGGAGTAGGCACATAGACCAACTCCGGAACAACCCAACTCCGGTACCAGGAGCAACCCAAACAGAGAAACACCGAATCAAAAATCCAACATGGAAGTGAAAGACCAGCCCTGACAAATAAAGGTGCTGAAAACCAACACACACACTATACTCAAACCCGAGCATTATGAGCAGTCATTTAGCTGAGCCAGGGGAAGTCCAGCCAGGTACTTCTGAAGCCTCTGATTCATCAGAACCAATCCCACCTCGAAAAAGCTTCAAAGCAGTTCCAAAGGTCAGCTCCAGAGTGGCAGCAAACTCAATTATCCAGGTTGCCAGCGGTGGTGAGAATGAACCGCGCAGATCAGGTCACACCCATCAGAGCCCTGCCTACCTGTGTGACTACGTACTTCAGGCAAAAGCGGATTGGAGAACACTTGTTCCAGGAGGGGAGGGGTGTTGAATAGTCAATGGGGAAAATCGGTGATGTTTGACTTTCCCCATTGGTTCATTTTCCAGGTGGGAGAATGAACAGCCATCAGTGGCTGAAAGTTTGGACAGCGATCTGTAAAAACAACAGCAGGCACACCATGATGGTAGAATCAGATGGGAGCAGAATAAACAAACTATTTCACTATATCCACGTTGTCTTGCCTCTTAATCTGACCATATCTAACATTATCCAGTGGCAGTCCCAAAAGTTATAAAATACTGTATGTTGAGGGTGAGGGAGAACTGGGGATCGGGGGTGGGGTGGGGTGTCGGTATTTGGAAGCAGACTCAGCAATGGATGGATATCCTCAATTCAAGCCATGTAAAGTAAGGAGTTTTTTTGGGTTGCTGTTATTGTTTCTTATCGACTTGCTTTCCATGCTAATGTTTTCATCATTTCCAAGATCCTCCTGCATTTACAAGGTACCTTTCATTTTCTGGCATGTATTTCTTGAATGAATAAACCAACAAATGGATGCTAATATTTACTGTAATGTTCTTAATCTCTATCTTCACAGACAAGTATACCTTGTAATCCTTGTCAAACTGCCAACTTAATATTGTTCACTGACATTTTTCTCATTTCAAATTAAAGTGCCCATTTAGAAAATGGTATATTATGTAAAATTATGTGATTTATCCCTTAATTGTTGTGTTTTTAGTTGATAAGTCTTTATTTCTGGTTTCAGTAATTTTCCTTCTCCTTTATCTTTTGCCTAGTATTGCACTGCCTTCTATGGAATAGCCACCAGTTTGTTTATGAACGGAGGAGGAGGAGATGGAAATGTCCTGAATATAACCCAGAGGAAAAAGACCTTAGTGCAGGGAGAACAGATAGTATCAGCTTATCTATCTGTTTTTCTGGCAGCTTACCAGCTACCTGAAATCAGGCTGAATTCCCTCTTTTGCTCCAAGTTCCCATCTTTTAAGATCAAAATCTAATGCACTGAATCCCCAGCACCTCCTGACCACAAATGGGATAGCAAAATGTGGAAAGAGAGTTAAGGATGGTCTCTGTATTTCTCCTTTATTTATGACTCTGCCTCTGCTCCTTATCAAGGAGATTGCTAATTTGAGAACATTTCCTTCTGCCTTTTGACCCAGGAAAATACATTCTATACAGATCACACATTCTTAGAAGCTCCTCCTCTAACTAGGTATAATATTTGCTTATCCATGCAATACATTTCCTGTGAATAATGCTCTTTCTGTTATAAAACCTGCATTACTAATCCTTGCTCAGATTGAATTCTTCCTCTCAAGTGCATGCACAAAGCAGCCTTTAATACTACCAACATCACCACGGCACATTTCATGAGCCTCAGAGCAGGCAGCAACCTCTTACTTGCAACGGGAGTTACAAACAACAGTATTTGGAGAATCAGAATGGTTGCTTACTTTGTCCCTGGGAAGAAACAAGCAGTGGCTTTTTTTTCCCAAGAAGGAAAACTGTTTTCATTTTCTTAAGTGGTTATATATAATAAAGAAAAATGTCTGTTTGGTTCATTTTAGTTCAGTTTTGTTTCTTAAAAGCACATGGAAACAGGAAATGTTCACTGTAGCTGGCATGAATCACTCTTAACCTGTGAACTCAGCTAATTAGAGAAAAATGTATAGTATCCAACTTCCAGAGTACAGTAGACAATATTAAAGAGGAAGCACCCCCCTGCTGAGGTCAAAGTCCCTCAGTATTGCACAACAGTACACATCTTTTGCAAATCTATAAAAATAGAAAACACAAGGAGTTGAAATTGGAAAAAGGATCCAACTGAATAATTAAAGACTAAGAATAATTATTAAGATGTAAACACCCCAACCCCCTGACTTATTTCATTATATGTGCTATTTTAAAATTTTAGATGTGATGTGTTTATGTGGTCATGTGTCTGGGCCTTCTACAGCTGGGTTGCTGCAAACATCTGGATGAATACTAAATCCCAGCAGAGATATAGGATGAAAGCTTTAGCCTGTTGCTGCTATCCATTGGTCATCAGGAGATTTGGCGGGGGTGGGAGGGTGCTTAAAGAAAAAATATAGCCACAGAGTTTGGGATCAGTGTAGGGGTGGGATTCAAAGTTTTAAACAACCGGTTCTGTGGGCATGGCTTAGTTGGTGAGCATGATCATGTGACTGAGTGGGCATGGCCAACTCGACATCATTCACAAGGGGCACTTCTCCTTGGCTGGCCTCTCATGACAGTGGGGATACTGCAGCAGTCATACGTGTGAAAAACGGTCATAAGTCACTTTTTTCAGTGCCATTGTAACTTTGAATGGTCACCAGTTTTTAGACCAAAACTCAGAAAGGGTATTTAAACTCACGTTTGAATGTCAATCTTTCTAGCTAGTCAATAAGCTTTGCTGAATGGATCTTTCCAGCAGCTCTGCTTCGTTATTCAATTATTTCTTTAAAGTGCTGATCATTGCATGCAGCTGGAAATATTTCCAGGGAGTATTTCCTCTCAAGAGCAGTGTAAAAAGCTTAAAATAACCCTTCCCCTTTAAGAAAGTATCAGCAGAGAAAAAAAAAAACCTCCTTTGGAGACAGTAAGTCTAGGCATACTGCCAGGAATGTAATAAGGGTGGGAAAAAATGAAAGGAGATTTATTCCAACAACTGGTTCTCCAAACTGCTTAGAAAGTTAACAACTGGTTCTAGCCAATAAGTGAGAACTGGTAGAATCCCACTCCTGGATCAGGGTAATAGCAGAAGTATAACCTTGTTTCCTACAGGATTTTTCCACCAGGAATCTAACCAGAAAGCTGTTATTGGATCCAAAGGCTACAGTCAAGCAACAGCTTTATAGGAGGGCAATTTTTTGCTCTATGATGTACTTTAATTCTAAAGTGTTAAAGAGTGTAGGTAGCAAATGGGCAAAAATATACAGAACCTTTTTTTCCAAACATCTAAATTTGTCTTTGTAGAAAATGGAACCTCAGGGAGAAGATTAATCATGACTATGGTAAAAATTCTTCTCTTTCATTTATTTATTTACTCTCCTTTTGTTCTGTTCAATAATTGAAACTCAAGGGACTTTAAAAAGTTACTTATTTTCTACTTTTTAATAAATAAACCAAACTTGTCACACATTTTAAGTTAGTGGAAAAAAATCTTACAACAAAGGCAGTGTTGATGTTATTATTAGATTTTTATGCTTCATTAAATAACTCAAGATGGCAAGCATACCTAATACTCCTGCTTCCTATTTTCCCACAATAACCCTGAGGTGGGTTGGGCTGAGAGAGAGGGACTGGCTCCAAATCACCCAGCTGGTTTTCATGCCTGAGATAGAACTATAACTCACAGTCTCCTGTTTCTAGGCCAGTCACCACTATACCAAACTAGTGCTTCATGTCTGTCTATGTGCCCCCCTCCCCCCCCCACTATCTGTCATGGGCTTGGTTGTGATGGTTGCGGAACAATTTCCTCTTTGGGTTGTTGAGAAATTCTTGGAAGTAAAAGTGAAACTGGAGGCTGGTGCTTTGCAACATGTCAAGTTCTCATGTTTGAATTGTTACTGTTGATTGCAAAGATGTTGCAATAGCAAAATAGGTGATGATATAAATTGCTTAAATAAATAAATAAATAAATAAATAAATAAATCAGAAAGGGCAGTGGAACTGGTTAGCATCATGGGAAGGACCTGTAAACATTGTGATGCCAGTTTAAGGCAGAATCTGCAAATACAATTCTACTTTTGTTCCATTAAATGCTCTTTTGCTCTTCTTTTCTTCATAGATACTGTGTGGGTGGCAAATAACTTACCTTCTCTAAAACAACACTTTGCTTTCCAGTGCTCCAGCCATTTAATTTCTGTAAACAATTTGCCATGCCCTATTGTCATCTCAAGAGAATTTGTATAACTCAGGTGACACAGAACAGACTCCTCTCTGCTCTCTTTTCTTTCCAAATGACATTTCCCATGGATATCCCATTTTCCCTTAACTTTTTCCACAATGGCTGTTTGGAGTATTTGAGGCAACAGCTACAAATGACTTCGATTTTGTGATAATGCACTTCCACAGTACCCTGAGGAATATTGCTCGTGCCTTCCAAGAGCATGCTAGTCTACCAGTGATGGGAAGGCAGCTGAGCCAGACTGAAAGGCTGGCAAGGCTACTGGGAGGGGATGGAAGTAAAAGAAGAAGAATAACACCCAGTTAGAAGGAAGCCCACAATGCATTAATTTGTGAAAAACTAGGCAAAGGCTAAACACTTTGCTAGGAGCTGTAACAGAAGGGGGTTTGAACAATGTTCTTGATGAATTTGTTTTATTTTCCAAATACACACCAGAGGAGGTCCAAGATGCAAAAGTAATCATTTCAGTATGCTTCTTTGTAGAAATGTAGACTTACATGCAGTTACCAAGCAGAGAGGAAGAAAAACATCATTGAGAGCCATGAAAGTCTCTGCAGTGCTGTAAGTAGGAAAGTACACATGCTGGTTTCAACACTTTGTTGTCCTCTTGCTTATCCCTCTTTAGTTCACTGTGTGGCTCGTAGATGCATTTTGAATCCATTGGAGAGTATGTGGCATTACTTTTCCTATATCACTGTGCTAGATTTCAAGTAACAACTTTCATGGCTTCTTCACAGAAGTGGGTGCAAGCTAAACTGTTCCCCTGCTGTAAAACTCTCCAGTGAGCATCCATGTTGAACGACAGATATTGATAGAGTCTACTGCTTTTTTTTTAGAATTAGAATTAGAATTCTTTTTTATTGGCCAAGTGTGATTGGACATACAAGGAATAACATAATTTGTTTTGGTGCAAATGCTTTCAGTATACATAAAAGAAAAGATACATTTGTCAAGAGTCAATAATCATAAGGTACAATACTTAATGATAGTCATAGAGTACAATAAGCAATCAAATCATACTAGGAAACAATCAATATAAATCATAAGGATACAAAGTTACAGTCATGCAGTCACAAGTGGGAGGGGATGGGTGATGAGTAAAGAGAAGATTAATAGTAACAGTGGTGCAGATTTTGTAAATAGTTAAACAGTATTGAGGGAATTATTTGTTTATCAGAGTGATGGCTTTCAGGAAAAAACTGTTCTTATGTCTAGTTGTTCTGGTGTGCAGTTCTCTATAGTGTCGTTTTGAGGGAAGGCATTGAAACAGTTTATGTCTGGAATGTGAGGGGTCTGTAAATATTTTCACAGCCCTCTTTTTGACTTGTGCAGTATACAAGTCCTCGATTGAAGGCAGGTTGGTAGTAATTGTTTTTTCTGCTGTTCTAATTATCCTCTGAAGTCTGTGTCTGTCCTGTTGTGTTACAGAACCAAATCAGACAGTTATAGAGGTGCAGATGATAGACTCAGTAATATCTCTGTAGAACTGTATGAGCAGTTTTAGCCCAGTATCGAAAAGCTCCTTGAACTAAGAGATTGAAATTGTCCATGTTCTTTTGTAGATGTGGCAGTTCATACCCAAGAATGATCCATCTGCATTGTATATATGGAACCACACTAAAGATTCACACAGAGAATCTTATAAGAATCCTTAGCTAGGTAAAGCTGCCAGATGTTGTCTGTCATTCATTATGAGGCCAGTCAGGAAAAGCAAACTGAGGCCACCCAAATCCTTTTCATCCTTCAAGAACTAAATCAGAGCTTGTTGCTCCAAGACCCTTACAGTAGGAATATGACAGACTGAGGAAATATTCATTCACTGAAATTGAGGAAGATGTTGTTAGGGATAACATTGTTTACCCTAACTGGTTTAGGTAAAATAATAACTATGTAATCATGGTTTGTAAGTTAAAGTGTCTGCAACTTTAAATATGGGAATGTAATTAGGGGAGTGGTTGTGAAAGCACTTTAAAAGAAGCAAGATGACAGCTTGCTCTCTCTCTGGCTTTGATGATCCCTAATTACTGCATGGACTCAACTCTGCGTTACTCGAACGGGAGAGAAACAAAGGACTGATTTGTAAGTGAACTGACATAGGATATTCTGCACGGACTTTGCTAACTGAATATCCCTGAATGGACTGACTAAATGATACATGACTATTGGACTGTTATTTTGACTATGCTATGAACTCATAATGGAATAAACTATATTTTTGATAGCACAAGCGTATCTGTTATTTTTACTGTATGTTAATAAACATACAAGCTTATCTCACTCATTTATCTGTATGCCTATCTGACTAACGCTGCACATTCTGTTTAGCTTGTCTCCTTAACCCTGGTTGGGGAACCCAGGCTTAACACTGGTTATGGGCCCAGGCATAACACTGGTTATGGGCCCAGAGGCTGCAAAGTCAGTTTAACTAGGATAAAACAGATTTATGTAAAAAGTGAGAGTTTGTGTTGTTATACATTACAGTAAACAGACAGCTGTGTTTTATTAATTATAGTTTTATATCCATACAAAGAAAACATGGCACAAGTCAATCTGCAAAGTTTGTCCCTTATATCCAAGCTGGATGGAACAAACTATGTATCATGGTCTATGAAATTTAGTCTGCTTCTATGAAGAGAAGGTTTGTGGAACATAATAGAAAATCCACCAAATGTAGAGGAATGGGATCCAGAGGATGATGAAGATAGACTAAAAATAGAAGAATTTATGCATAAAAATGAACACGCTATTTGCATAATTAGGTTAACCTTAACTGACCAACAACTTGTTCATATCCATGGAGAGCAAACAGCTGTTGGGTGTTGGCAGAAGCTGAAGAGGATTTATGTTCGAGATAACGTTGGTGCTCACATAAATCTTACACGGAAGCTTTTCAGGACGCATCTCCAGATAAATGGTGATATGCTGAGTCATTTGAAAACTATGCAAAGCATTTTTCAAGAACTCCACGAGAAAGAGCTTATTTTCTCTGAACTACACCAAGTCTACATAATTCTATCATCACTAAATGAAAGTTATGATAACTACGTAATTTCCCTTGAAATTTTGCCTAAGGAAAGTTTAACTTTAACTGATATAACTGGCAGATTGATTGAAGAGGCAAGAAGAAGGCTTGAAAGAAATGATTTAAGGAGGCAGCAACCTCAAAAAGAAGATAATGAATCTTCTACTGCATATGCAATTTAAAAGTGCTTTAATTGTGGAGTAAGAGGACATTTGGAAAGATTTTGTAAAAAAGCAAAGCACCAGAACGCTGGCCAGAATACGAAAAGTCATCAAAAGATAAATAAAAATTTAGAGTTAGCCATGTATAGTAATGGAGCTGTAAAAAATAATTTATGGGTGGTTGACAGTGGAGCATCCCACTGTATAACAAATGATAGCAAAAATTTTATTAAAATATCTAAGAGTACACAGCAGATATCCTTAGCCAATGGCTGGAAACTGAAAGCTAAAGGTCAAGGTATAGCATATTGTTCTTTTATAAAAGAGAATGTAAAAATGTTATATGGACCACAACTTAAGTTTAATTTAATTTCAGTTAGAATTTTGGTTAAACTAGGATATGTAGTTACATTTAACGGAGATAACTGCATAATTGAAAAAGAAGATAAGAAAATTACTGCATCTTTAAGAGGTGAATTATATGTGTTAAATGATAATGGTTAAGAAGTGGCTAACACGGCTTACGATAATAAGAAACCTCATGATGAATGGATTCACTTGTTGCACCGAAGGCTGGGGCATTTAAATTTTAAAATGCTTAAGAAAACTGTTGAATTATCTAAGGGAATAAGTTTGAAACCTTGTCATAAGTATTTGCAATGTAATGCCTGTAATCAAAGCAAAGGCAAGGTCAAACTGGCTAATAGATTTGAAGGATTTACTACCAAAGAGCCTTTAGAAGTAGTATTTGCTGATTTAATAGGTCCGAAAAAACCAAGTGTAGGAGGAGCTCGTTACATATTAAGTATAATGGACCACTATTCTAGATATGGGTTTTGCTATTTAATGAAGAGCAAAACTGAAACGTATCAAAATCTCTTTAATTGGATAAAATTTGCTGAAAGGAAAACTAAAAAGAAATTAGTAACTCTTATAACAGATAATGGTGTGGAATTTACAAATAATAAATTCCAGAATAGACTTAGAATGTTAGGTATTCAACATAAAAAGTCTGCACCATATAGGCCACAACATAATGCCTTCAATGACACGTACTATGATGTCTGATTCAGGATTACCTGACAATTTGTGGGGAGAAGCAATAATGTGTGGAAATCATATATTAAATTATGTTGTTAATTCAACAACAGGTGAATTACCATTCACACTGTGGCATGGTACAAAACCTGATTTAAGTTACATGCACACATTTGGAACACCAGCATGGGTGCATATCCCTTCACAACTTAGACACAAAGGACAGCATAGAGCTAAAATATTATTTTTTGTAGGATATAAATCTAATCATAGATCTTATAGATTCTGGGAACCAGGTACATCTAGAGTTTACACCAGTGCTTGTGCAAAATTCCTAGAACGTGTAGGATGGAATAGATAAGAGCAAGATTTAAATAATGAAGTAATTATTGAACCCTACAAAAGGCAAAAAGATCAGACTAGTTATAAGAAGAGTCCAATTAAAGAAGAAGTCCACGAAAAACAAATAGGACCAGAACAAGAAGAAACAGTTGATCAGGAAGAGTTAGATAATCAAGAAGAGTTAGTTAATGAAAGTCCACCTGTAAGTCCTGTAATACCTAGACGTACTACACGTATAACTAGACCACCTGATAGATATCAAGCAAGTATAGTTTGCCAAGTAACTAAAGTTCCAACTAGTGTAGATGAACTTAGGATGTATCCTGCTAAGGATCAGGAGAATTGGCAAAAAGCAATGGAAAAAGAACTAAATTCATTAAAGGTAATGAAAGTATATGAAGATGCTAAATTACCTCCAGGAGAAAAATCCATTGGGTGCAAATGGATATTTAAAGTAAAAACTGGAAATGATGGGACTGTTACCCATAAAGCTAGGTTGGTAGCTCAAGGATTTAATCAAACTGCATCTGATTACGATGAAGTTTTTGCACCAAGTCTTAAAGCAACATCTTTGAGAGCAGCATTAGTGTGGGCAGCTAAGAAAAACTATGTCATTAACCATTTAGATGTAGAAACTGCTTATCTGCATGCACCATTGTAGCACACTATATATTTGAAAAAGCCAATTGTTATAAAAGACAATAAAGTAAATAGTAATGATTGTTGGAAACTCAAAAAGAGTCTTTATGGGTTGAAACAATCTGGTTTTGAGTGGAACCAATATATTGTGAAAGAGTTAAACAATATAGGTTTTAAATCTGGTTTAGCAGATCCATGTGTGTTTAAAAGAGAAAATAATGGAACGGTGTCATTATTGTTATTATTTACAGATGATATTGCTTTGATAACTAAGACTAATAATGAAGCTAATGAAATTATATCATTATTAGCCAAAAAGATAAAATTAAAGCATTTAGGTGAAATTAAAAAGTATCTAGGATTGACAATTAACAAAACAAAAAATGGATTTAAGATATCTCAAGAAGATAAAATTTGCCAATTAATTAAAACGTTTAAAATGGAACTTTGTAAACCGGCAAAGACTCCAATGAGTCAGGAAGTTTGCCAAACTGATGATCAAGGTCCCAAATTTGATAAGTCTATTATTCAATCTTTGATTGGTAGCTTATCATATATAAGCAATTGGTCTAGGCCAGATATAGCTTATAGTGTTAATCAGCTGGCACGTTTTAATTCAGATCCACATCAATGTCATTGGCAATCATTAAAGAGAATTTTAAGATATCTTAAAGGAACAATGAACCATGCATTGTATATAGAACCAAAGGGTGATTTGAGTCTTAGTGCCTATGCAGATGCAAGTTTGCAACTGATATAAACACTAGAAAATCAACATCTGGGATGGCTATATTATTTGGTAAGACACTAATAGGGTGGAGGTCAATCAGACAACAGCATATCAGCTTGTCCACAATGGAAGCGGAATTTTCATGTCTGTCATTACTATGCACTGACTTGATTTTGTACAAACAGTTATTATTAGACATGGGTATAACTGTTAAAGATTCCATTATTGTGTACGAGGACAACCAGGCAGCCATAAAGTTAGCTACTAATATTGCTGTAAAAACTAGATCAAAGCATACTGATTTAAGATACTTAAATGTTAGAGAATCTGTAAAGAATGGGCTAATTAAACTGGAATACTGCATGACAGAAGAAAACATTGCAGACCAGTTTACAAAAGCTCAAGGAGTAAGCAAGTTTAAAGAGAGTTGTAACAAATATGATTTCAAGATGTAAATAGTTATATTTATTATTATTTCCTAAAAGGGGAGAATATTAGGGATAACATTGTTTACCCTAACTGGTTTAGGTAAAATAATAACTATGTAATCATGGTTTGTAAATTAAAGTGTCTGCAACTTTAAATATGGGAATGTAATTAGGGGAGTGGTTGTGAAAGCACTTTAAAAGAAGCAAGATGACAGCTTGCTCTCTCTCTGGCTTTGATGATCCCTAATTACTGCATGGACTCAACATTGCGTTACTCAAACGGGAGAGAAACAAAGGACTGATTTGTAAGTGAACTGACATAGGATATTCTGCACGGACTTTGCTAACTGAATATCCCTGAATGGACTGACTAAATGATACATGACTATTGGACTGTTATATTGACTATGCTATGAACTCATAATGGAATAAACTATATTTTTGATAGCACAAGTGTATCTGTTATTTTTACTGTATGTTAATAAACATACAAGCTTATCTCACTCATTTATCTGTATGCCTATCTGACTAACGCTGCACGTTCTGTTTAGCTTGTCTCCTTAACCCTGGTTGGGGAACCCAGGCTTAACAGATGTGATCTGGGAAAGTAGAGTTGAAAAAAAATTATGTTAAGCCAAGATAGGGGATTCTCAAGTCAAGGGAAAACAATGAAATATATTTATTGGCTTCTGAGTAAAGATGTGCTAAATGCATACAATAGATAGCAAAAGTCAAGTCCTCTTAGGCCAACCAGAATATGATAGTTTCCCCTCCCAGAAAAGATGTTACTTATTCAGGAATGATCAAAGATTGCATATCAAATAATAAACAATGTTTTGAAGAGAATAGCAACCAATTTGAACATTCAATATAATTTATATAATAAATTTCTTTGGGTTAGACTTTTGGTACAGATGTGTGAAACTTATGATCAAATGTGTATTTACATATTGAAACCTGTAAGGATCAGCCTCTCCCCCCCCTCAAAAAATAAGTATAGACTCTTGAAAACTTTGTATTTCAAAAGGAATCTTTTATTGAAGAGGAGTAAAAGCAAGTCAAAATTCAAAGCAGGATCTGAGATCCCTCAGGGCATGCAACTAGGATAAAGGGAATTAGAAACCCCTCCCAACAGTCCAATGTGGATCCCACCAATCCACAGGTGTGAAGATGTTATTATACCAGCGTCTCTGAGAAAACAGACAAGGAAAGTTTATCAGGGCTATCTTCTGGCACTGCAATCCACATGGTCCCTTCTCCCCTTGCATCTCCCCAAGAGGTGAGACTTTTCCAGGCATTTGGGGCAACAATCAAGGTTATAGGTTATATAAAAGATAGGGTAAGAAATAGGATACTTAGGCTACATAGAGAGGAAAAGAATTAAATGTATCAAATCCAACCCCCCCCCCTTTCTTCCATCCATTTTTTTCTTTAGGAATGACTCTTTAAGATCTTTCCAAATGGTTTCTAAATAATTGTTTTTGCTTCATTAATGGAATCACTTCTCCACAATGCCCAATCCTAGCTTTGTCAGGCTTGTTGCAACTAAGCCTAAATGTGTGTAATTGAAATAATTATCTCTTCTTTTCTGGCTTTTTTACAGTATTTATAAATTTATAACCCATTTCTAAATTTTTAACCCACTCTAATTTAACCCTTCTCTAATTTCTTTCTTCATTCCATTTATTCTTTTTTTATATTATAATCCTCTTTGACAGAGAATGTCCTGTCCTCCTTTATAAAGCATCCTGAATATGACTAGCATTATATAAATAAGACACTTTTATTACTTTAAATCATTAAACTAATTATCCTCCTCTTATTAGCACAGGATAATTGTTTCATATCTATTTCCTTAAACATATGATTAAAGATAGTCTTACAGATGGATGTAAAAATGTGCTACTGTACATATTGTCAGCTCTGAGATTCAGCTGCCACAAGAATATATGTGAACATTGAAGAGGAGTGAGGGAGTTGAACAGTTCAAGGTTATTTAGTATGTCGCATTAAAAAATTCAATTTAATTGGTTCTCATGATTTATGAAATGTAGTAAGTGGGAGCAAAAAGGGTGGACTTTGTGAGATGCGCCGGGAATGAGTTTCAGTTTTGGAAATTTCCATAGACATACCAGGGCTGTTCCTAATAAATCAATTGGAGATTATGTTTGTCTCGGAGTGATTGATTACGATGGATAATTTCTGGATGCCTAACATTTATTTCCAAAACTCAATTTTTCTTTTCTAAAGGGGTTTGAGCTGATACCCTGGAGATTTTTTTCCCAGAGATCAGCTGGCACAGAAGATGACTTGCAGGGTGGGTCCTCTGGAGCACTGTCTGGAGCTGCAAGTCCCTGTTTGGAGGAGATGATGGCTGCCTTCAGAAGGGCAGTAGAGGAAAAAGACCTGAGAGCCAGGCCAAAGCTTTTCAACTTGAAGAAATGTTACAACCCAGATTTAACTGGACTGTCTGAAGAAAAGTCTTTCTCCAGCCCCATGCATACAGCTATTGAACCAGATTGGAGGGAAGAGACAATTTGAGTCAGAATTCTCTCAAGATGACATCCCCAAGGGTTATTCTGGGAGTCCATCGATGGTGGATTTACCACAACAGTTCCAGAATTTAAAGTGACAGACTTGGTCTCACAGCCTGTTTGGATGAGTGGAAGCCTGAGACAACCCATTTTCTCTTATCCAAGTATCGTGAGGGATGAGGGGATTAAAACAGATGCCTGTTGGAGATGCCCAGCAAGAGGCATTGACTGATAGAGGTATGTTGCAGCCTCCAAGGCAATCCCCTCATTTCCCAGAAGAAAGATTACCTCCTGCAGAAAGTATTCCTCCAGGGTGGTGATTTTATCTAGGCCAGGGATGGATTCAGTGCCAATGACAGCCAGCACCAACAAAGTCCAGGTCTGAAGGGGGGTTGCCCAGACAACAAACAGCAGTCACTTCCCCTCCACCCATGCAGGGAACCAAGCCACACCTATCTCCCTCATGGCAACCACAACTGCAACCCCAAACTGGAGCAAGGCCGCAGGGACCCCTATTCCAGAGAGGCACCATCCAGTCAGGCTTGGGGCCCTGCCCAGCCTAGATTCGCTGCCTGCCTGGCTCCTTTCATTCCACTTCAACCTGCAGGTGCCTGGCATGTACCACTTCCCCAACCACGACCCAGGCCGGACCAAATATCATTTAAGGCTGTATTCAATGGCCTCCATGAACATTTCAATTACTTCCTCACTCGAATCCAATCCCATATAGAACAATTTGGGGATCAATACACCACAGAGCATGATTTGGTTATGGCCACAACAGATGGGATGAATGAATGGGATGCTTCAGACTGGGTGGCCCAACTACACAACAAGCAAGTGCCCGAATTACACAATGTCAATGAATTTATTCAATTATTAAGGCTCAGATTTGAAAATCCAGACAGGGTGGCAGAGAATGAAGAGAAGTTAATGGAAATGAGACAAGTCAAGCGACCCTTATCAGACTTTATTTGGGACTTTAGAAGGGTCGCAGGTTACCTCATGGATTGGCCTGAAAGAATGACTTTACTTTAAAAACGCCATTGATCCAGAAGTAAAAAAGGCCTGTGACATTAGGGGAATACCAGAGACCTTGCAAGTGTGGTATGGCGCCGCCCTCAGCTTAGCCCTCAGCATCAGCCCACACAGAAAACCCCTTCCGGCGGCCCTGCCTAAGAGAATTGTGGCTAGGAGACCATTGACCAGACTAGCCAAAGCTGCTGGTACCCAACCCAATAGGATGCTGAAATGTTACCACTGTGGCCAAGCTGGCCATAGAGCAGCAGACTGTCTGCCCCTGCTCCTGTACTACAAACACCATAGTTGATGTCTAGTATGGCTGGTAGAAGTCGGAAAAGTCATGGAAGACCTCTGGACATTAGCCAGTTTGCTAGACACAGCTGGGAGCAACGGACCAACAGACCAACACCATGTCCCCAGGAACCTGACTGGTGAAGATGACCCAATGGTGAGCGATCTCATCATACCTTTTACAGTCAAGGTCAAGTTAGTGGCACCAAACACGGAGGAGGCTGAGCTGAAGCTGTCATTGATACTGGGTGCTCTAGATGTCTTATCGGACTCCCTATCGTTGAACAATTGGGCATAAAGACTAACCCACTACGGCACCCAATCAGATTTCAGCAAGTGGATGGGACATTAATTGGTGGCACCCCAGCCACCCAAATGACAGAATTGATCAAGATGGAATTTGGCCCTCATCACGGACTAATACACTTCATAGTGACCCCCAGGATGTCAGAATCAATCATATTGGATCTTGCTTGGCTGGACAAATGGGCCCCTACAATCAAATGGGAGGATGGATTCAGGAAAATCCTCATTGGACTGGTCCATTGTCCCCTCTTCCTCCCACAACAAAACCACCAGTCGACTTAAACCCAACCCCTGAGCCAGCATCCACAGCATCCCACCTTCTACCAGATAACCCCCAGTTACCCAACAAATACAAAGACTTGGCTGAAGCATTCAGTGAAGAAGAGTGTAATGTTTTACCTCCCCATCGAGCCACTGATTGCACCATAGAATTAGAACCCAGGGAGAAACTACCAAAACCAAAAATGTATTCCATGACACCTGCTGAAATGACTGAATTAAGGAAATATATCGACCAAAATTTGGACTGAGGTTTTATTGAACCTGCCAAATCAAGATGAACTGCCTCCATGTTGTTCAAAGAGAAGGATGGCGGGTTGATGTTATGTGTCAATTTTAGGGGCGTAAATGCCATGTGCATCAAAAACCCTCTCCCCCTCATGAAGGACTTATTGAACCACCTGTCGAAAGGCAAGGTATTCATCAAGCTAGATCTCAGAGAAGCTTACTACTGGGTCCGCATCAAAGAGGGAGACAAGTAGAAAACAGCTTTTAGCTGCCCTTTGGATAGCTTCCAATTCAAAATCATGTCTTTTGGACTTCAGGGGGCTCCTGCAGTGATTATGCAACTCATCAATGAGGCGCTACACCTGTACCTTTATCGGGGGGGTTCTCGTATACCTGCATGACATCCTTATTTTCAGCAAAACCATGGAAGAACATATGCAATTGGTCCAACAAGTCCTAGAAAAACTTCTAGCCGCCAAATTATATGTGGAACAATTCATTCTGTCCTTCCCCTCCTCCCCCCGTTACTTATGACAGCCGAAAGATGCAAAGCAAAGGAAGAAAATCTTTTTTAAAAAATAGTTTTATTTGGGTTTTCACACATACAAAATACAAGTAAAACATCTTTTTTGAAAATAGCATGGTCCCGGGTTGAACTTCTTTATACAGACACAAAACTCAATTTCATGCTCCTTTTTGTATTCTATTCCATATCTTATACTATTTTACATTTTCTATATAGTTTTTCCCCCTCTTTTGATTTTCTCCATTTTAATTTGATTACCTCATCTCAATTCAAATAATTATATTTATACTTTTGTCTGTTCTGTTTCAATTTCATATTATCTTTTCTCATTAAACAAGTTTTCTCCTGTAGTTACTAATTGGGGTATGACACCTTTATATCTTTTAATTACATCCATTCAACTCTTATTTAAACTTCAATATGTACCTTAAGGTTATGACCTTCAATATAATACATAATACATAACTTCCAATCGAATTCTGCTTGGTACATTCTTATAATACACACTATATTCTTTTTTTTAAAAAAGATTGTAAATATATGTAATTATAAACCCTCATTCCATTCCAGTTCAATTTTATCATTAACAATCATTAAAATCTTAACACTTCTTTTCAATTAAATATCATACTTCCTTAAAAACACATATAATCTCCATAATTAATTTTTCCCTTATTTCTCTTCACATATGTTTTATAAATCATTAAATATATCTTTTTTTTTATAACAAACTTTATTAATTTTTTTTTAACACACACAAACAAAACATAGGATGTAGTAACATAAAATATCTTTTCTAGAAGAAACAAGTAAACCATCTTATTTAAAAAGAGGATAATTCCAAATTATCACACTTCTATATATATATTTATCTTATCTAATCAACTTCATATCTTTTCAAAACTTTTCTTTATTACTCCCTTTCATTCTATTTAATCATATTTCTTCTGCCTTAAAAATATATGCTCATTGAGTATATTTTCATTAGTATTTTTCCACATCCTGTCAGACTTAAACAAACATTACACAAAACATAAATACATAAAACTTCTTTTTGGAAGGCAGCTTACCTTGAGTTAACTCTTTTTATACAGACATCAATCAAAATTTATACTCACTTAATATACCATCTCATATCTTATTTAACATTCTCTATTTTCCATATATTTTCTCTCTCCTACTCATTCTTTTAATTCTATTTTATTTATTCCATCTCAATTAAATAATTATATTTGCATCTTTGGTCTGTTTTCTTTCAATCACCTACTTATCCTTTCTTTCTAATACAATATTTCTCCTGTAAACCCAGATTGAAGTATGACAACTTTTTATCTTCCCCCTAAATAACACTTAAAATAATACATATTTTCCGTGCTGATTCTGCTCCATACATTCAAAGTATTACATTTCAAAATAGTAAAACAAACAAATAATATTGAGTTTAATAAGTAATAATAAAACTAAAAACAAGTAAAAAAGAAATATTAAATTTATAATATAGTAAAAATAATGTTTCATAAGAAATTAAATTCTATTATTAATTCTTAAACAATAAAAATACTATTTCATACTATTATGAAATTAAGAAATTAAACTCTATAATTAAATCATGACTTCGCTTTAATACATTTTTAAATCATATAATATTCTAATTTTCTAACTCAACTTCAAATATTAATGTCTACAATGCATTTTTATGTACTTTTGCAGAATCATTTTTTAAAAAAAATAATTATCTCACCCCTTATCTCTGAAAAAAAAACATTTTTTGCATCTTGTTTAAAGCCTTTATGACTTCTCTTTCCTTTCCCCCTTTCTTTCTTATATATATCTTTTATTACATTTATTTATTGACAAGCATTCCACTGAATTACGATAGCTATTTTATCAGACATTTAAATCATACATTGTTTCATATTTTCTAAAATTATTTCTGTTTCTAATATAACCATACTATCTTATGTACCTTTGCAGAATCCCTTTTTCCATTAAATTTTCACCCATTATCTCTAAATAGGCCCTGTTTCTCTGTATTTTGTTTCTGTCCTTTATGACTTCTTTTCCTTTCTTTCTTCCCTCTCATCTTCTCCCTCCCCTTTTTACTCCCTTGTCTCTCTATTTCTAATTCTCTCTTCTGCATTTCCCTCTTCTGTTGCTTTCTGATTTTATACTTATTTTTCACTCTATTTTTCTTTTTTTGGAGTTGTCTTTCCCAATCTTAAACTTTCCATTCTCTTTCCCCCTTTCCCTTTTTTCCCCATCTAAGATTACTTGTTCATTAAAGATGGCTTCTTCTTTGTCACAATCTTTTTGTTCTGCAGGCATTTCTTGTTGTTTATCATAATTACAAATCTCCATTTCTAAAAACTGAAATAAGAAGCCAAAAGAACCTCTCCCTTCTTGTGCATCTTCTTTGTACTTTTTAAGTTCCATTTTCAGTTCTTCGAAAAGTGAAACCATTTTAAACAGTTTTAAACAACCATCCGGTTGATTTTTGTCATTCAAAACAATAGCCAAGAATCCAGAAATCATCGAGTAATCCAGATAGTTCTGAGTTATATCTTCTTATTTCTTTTTCAACTTTCTCTTCCTGGGGTTTTTGTTACGATATTTCAGTTAGAATGTATCTTTTGGAAGTCTTGTTGAGATTTTGCTATAAGTTCTTTTTTAATTCCAGGCAGTCTCCTCCCTTCCAGATCCTGCCCTTTTATTCTTCCTCTCTCCTTTCCTGTTTTCAAAAGCTTTTAATTATCCAGAAATCTTTATTATTCCTTTGACTTTTTATTTTCAGCATTAAATGCCTATTGATGTCAAAGTGGATTTTTTTCCAATTTCTTACTTAAGTCTCTTAGCTGTCGATATAGGAAAAGGAGATCTTTTCTCTCTCCTTCGCAGCTTAAAAATCTTCTTAGGGAACAATGTTATTGTTTTTTAACAGTTTCAATTCCAGGGTACCTTATTTGTTGCTTTTGCTGTTTGACCTGGTCAACCAAAACTTTCTCCTCTTATCTTCCTCCTGCACATTCTTTTCTGGTTGAGTTCTTCTTTGTGGTGGCTATTTCTGATCACCGCTGCAACTGCCTTCGGGAAAGGGAGTAATGGCCAGCTGGGGAGGAGAGATGCGGCTCTCCTCAATCCTGCAGGCAGTCTCCCCCCTCTTTACCACCTCTACAGGGTGGCTTAGCCCCAAAGCCAGCCGGCTCAGGGCGCTCCAGCGGTGAGCATGGATTGAAGCCTCACAGAGACGAGGTTTCGGTCTGTCGCTGAAGAAGCTCAAACTGGAAGCACACAAAAGAAGAAAATCTTGAAGGCTGACACCTACATTTACTGAGAAGACAGTTCTGGTGGCCAAAACTGAAAACTGACATCAAAGACTATGTAAAAAGTTGCTCAATTTGTGCCACAATGAAACATGGAACTGGAAAAACCCTGGCCTCCTTCAACCAACCCAACCATGGGAAGAAATTGCAATGGACTTTATTGTGGAATTACCTGAGAGTGAAGGGAATATGATCATTTGGACTGTAATAGACTTAGTCTCTAAACAGGCCCACCTTATAGCCTGTAAAGGACTTCCATCTGTGAAAAAGCTTGCAAAACTATTCATGATACATATCTATAGACTACATGGAGTACCTCGTAGAATAATAGCAGACAGAGGGGTACAATTTAACGCAAAATTTTGGAGGGAATTTTTGAAGTCCATTGGGTCCTCCCAAGAATTATCCTCAGCTTTCCATCCGGCCTGTAACAGAGCAGTGGAGAGGGCTAATGCCACGATTGAACAATACACTAGATGCTGTGTAAAGTATCAACAAGAAAATTGGGCTGAGTTATTACCTTTTGCAGAGTTTGCTTACAATAATGCAGTACATAGCAGCACGGGGTTGACTCCATTCCAAATCAACATTGGAATGGACTTTGTCCCTATGCCAGAGTTACCTTGACAACCTCCCACATCCATGTCCCTAATAGAATGGATGAACTCATTAAAGGAAGGGTGGGAAGATACAAAAAAAAGCTTTGACCAAAGCTGCAAAAAATTATTAAAAGCAGGCGGATAAACATAAATCCCTTCAACCGCCCTTTAACGTGGGAGACAAAGTATATTTGTCAAACCAAGTATCTTAGGTTGAAACTGCCCAGTAAGAAACTGGGGCCAAAATTCCTGGGTCTGTTCCCAATTTGAAAAATAATCAATCCGGTCACTGTCCAATTGAGTCTTCCTCGACTATTAGGGAAGATTCATCCAGTGTTCCATTGTAGTTTAGTAAAACCAGCTGCTACATCAATGATAAGACCAGTGCCAATCACTCCCCCTGACCCATTAATGGTATAGGGGGAAACATACAGTCTTATGAAATTAAGAAAATTCTCGTTTCTAGATGGACGATTGCAATATTTGGTCTTATGGAAGGGATAACCTCTCTCAGATGCTAGCTGGGTAAAGTTGGGATGTCCATGCTGATCAATTGGTTACCCAATTCCACGAGGACTTCCCCCACAAACCAAAGGGTTCTCATGGAGGGTGAAAAGGGGGTTAATGACAATGTATTAACTCCTGTATCTATTTTGATTGTTTTTCTTTTAGGAGAAGGAGTTTCAAGGGGGGATGCCTGTTCGCTCTGAGATTCAGCTGCCACAAAAATATATGTGGATAATGAAAGGGGGGGTGAGGGAGTTGAACAGTTCAAGGTTATTTAGTATGTCACATTAAAAAATTCCAGCTGCAGTTAATTGGTTCTTGTGATTTATGAAGTATAGTAAGTGGGAGGAGATAGGGTGGACTTTGTGAGATGCACTGGAAATGAGTTTCAGTTTTGGAAATTTCCATAGATGTACCAGAGCTGTTCCTAATAAATCAATTGGAGATTATGCTTGTCTCAGAGTGATTGATTACTATGGATAATTTCTAGATGCCTAGCACATATTTCTTTTGGAGTTTATTCAGAGATTTTGCCCCCAAGGGAACCCATGGTAAATTAACATCAGCTACAACAGAATTCAGGTTATTGTACTTTCTTTGTCCCTCAAATTAAGGAAAGTCAATTATGGGAATATTGGAGGTTGCATGTTTTTTAAAAAATGTACATGGAAACATAAATATTTCTTCTAAGCCTGTTTAACTCATTCAAATCCAACTTTGCTTACAATAGCTCCAGACTTTGCAAATAGTCCTACCATCCTTTTTTTGACACTTCCTGATCATGTGGCAGACCAATATTATATGTCACATGGCCATTCCAGAAGATGAGAGAGAAGGGAAGAAGTTTCTCTATAGACTGCACAGTGCTCTGTGGTGGAGGTTAAATGCAAAACACTCATTTTGTGTTGTCAAAATAGAATTTTGTGCAAATCTACTCCCTAATATAAAGAACAGATACAAAAAACAGACACATTTGTGCTCTGAAGTTATCTGATGCTAAAGAATGCTCTAGAAAACTAGATAAGTCCTCCAAAAGTAGGCAGCATTGAAAGCATTCATGTCCAAGCCTCAGGTGATTCCTGTGATTCCACCAGAAGCTCTGCTCACCATAATGTTGATCATTAGTTTTAGAACTTCATGAGAACTTCATTAGACATTCTAACTCCATTAGAACTTAAAATAATGGCTGCATCTTTAAACAAAACTGTAAAACCTTGAATGCCCTGACAAAAAGAATTATGTTGTAACCCCCAAATATACAGTAGTTTATTATTTTAAGTTATACATTCCTTTTCGTAACAAAATATTTTCAATAAACAATGTTTGAAATACATGTTGTTTGCTTTATTGTGACATCTGTGTTTATAAGGAATATAATATAAAGTTTTAATAATTCTTACTCTATTTTATTTTATTTTTATTTATTTATTTTGTCAAACATGTATTAGATAACAGATATAAGTACAAATATGATTATGAATGTATGAAATGGATACGAATAAAATGGAACATTAGGACAGGGATAGTTGGTGCACCTATGCGTGACCTTACAGACCTCTTAGAAATGGGGTAAGGTCAATAGTAGACAGTCTAAGGTTAAAGTTTTTGGGGTTTGGGGAAGAAACCACAGAGTCAGGTAGTGTATTCCAGACATTGACACTCTATTGCTGAAGTCGTATTTCCTGCCATTGAGTTTAGTGTGGTTTACCTTGAGTTTGTATCTAATGTGTGCTCTTGCATTGTTGTGGTTGAAGCTGAAGTAGTCATTGACAGGTAGGACATTGCAATATTTAATTTTATGTACTATACTTAGATCAAACCAAAGGTGGCGTAGTTCTAAGTTGTCTAAGCCTAAAATTTCAAGTCTGGTGGCATAAGATATTCTGTTGCAAGTAGAGGAATGGAGGATTCTTCTCGTGAAATATCTCTGGAGTCTCTCGATTGTATTAATATCCGATATGCAATGCGGGTTCCAGATAGATGAGCTGTATTTGAGAATTGGTCCAACAAATGTTTTGTATGCTCTAGTTAGTAGTACAATATTACCAGAGAAAAAGCTACACAGGATTAGGTTAATAACTTTAATGCCTTTTTGGCAATGTTATTACAGTGGGTTTTAGCACATAAATCATTAGAGTTGAGTACTCCAAGGTCCTTGACTGAGTGGGGGTCATCTACAAGGTCATGTCCATTCAACTTGTATTTTATTTTCTGATTTTTTTGGGTGCGGGGAGTGGATGAAAATGGCGGCGCGTACGGACGCAGCGGCTTATGGCTCTCCTGTTCGGTGCTCTTTTTTGTTGTTTGTATACGTCTTTTCTGTTTATCTGTGGACTATTGGCTCTACGATCCAATTATACTCACGACTGGACATCATAGGCATAGGAAACCGACACCAGACGTCTGTTTCGAGTGCTTTTCATCGTTTACATAACATCCCTGACGAGATAGCGAGACCAGCGGGCTCTCCGTGGATTGTTGTCGGGACTAGGAGGCGGCGCAGACGGAGGAGAGAGAGGAAGCAGAGGCGAGGCTGTAGGTCTGGTGTTATGCTAAGGCTGAGGAAACATCCATACAAGCCACCTCTTCCGAGTCTGTATCTTGCCAACGCCAGATCCCTGGTACATAAAACGGACTATCTGAACTTACAACTCGCTGGTAATCGCTATGTTCGAGACTGCTGCATTATGGTAATTACCGAAACTTGGTTACATCCCGGGATTCCTGACGCTAGCATGCAGCTTGCAGGTCGTACTTTTTTACGCTGGGATAGAACGAGGGACTCTGGTAAGAGTAGAGGGGGGGGCTCTGTATTTATGTACATGAGAACTGGTGTAATAACGGGACAATTATAGACAATCACTGTTCCCCTGATCTCGAGTATATGTCTGTAAGATGTCGGCCTTTTTTTCTACCGAGAGAGCTAACTGTCGTGATTGTTACGGCGGTGTATATTCCACCCGGTGCAAACACGGATAAGGCACTCTCTCTCCTGCTGAACACCATAAATGAACAGCAACGGGTTCATCCCGATGGTGTTCACGTCATTGCAGGAGATTTCAATCAGGCCAATCTGAAAACTGTACTCCCGAAATTCTACCAGCATGTTAAGTGTGCTACGAGGGGAGGAAATACTCTGGATCACGTTTATACCAACATCAAACATGCATACAGAGCCATACCCCTCCCCCATCTTGGGCTTTCAGATCATCTCTCCCTCCTGTTACCCCCAGCCTATACCCCCCTCAGATGTAGGGGCAGGCCTATCATAAAGACTATTACGACCTGGCCGGAGGATGCACTCAGCAGACTACAAGACTGCTTTGAGCAGACAGATTGGAATACGTTTCAACATCAGGAGCTGAAAATGTACACGAGTACGGTGCTGGACTATATCAAGTTCTGTATCGGAAATGTGACTGTAGATAAAAACATCCGGGTTTTCCCAAACCAGAAACCCTGGATGACCACTCAAGTCCGCAGACTCCTCAAAGCCCGGGATGTAGCCTTCAGGTCAGGTGACAGAGTCCTGTATACAGCCGCTCGAGCCGACTTGAGGAAGGGGATCATAAAAGCCAAGATAGACCACAGGAGGAGCATAGAGCTCCATCTGTCCAGCCATAACACACGGGAGGTGTGGAAGGGCATACATGACATTACTAATTACAGGGGCTGTCATGCGATAACAGAACATCCGAGTGCAGCGCTAGCAGAGGAGCTGAATAACTTCTTTGCTCGTTTTGAAGTCCCTCAACATCATAAAGCTGTACCAGCCCTATTCCCACCTTCAACTATACCCAGCTCCACTATTCCACCCAGTACACTTTCTGTGACGGAGGATGACGTCAGACGGGTGCTCCGTGCGGTGAATCCCAGGAAGGCAGCCGGTCCAGACGGAGTTCCTGGCAAGGTGCTCAAGGCATGTGCTCCCCAGCTTGCTTCCATCTTCAAAGACATCTTTAACCTCTCCTTGGCCCAGGCAGTTATACCATCTTGTCTGAAATCTGCTATAATTATCCCTGTGCCGAAGAAATCCCCCATCTCCAGCCTCAATGACTATCGTCCAGTGGCGCTTACTCCTGTAGTTATGAAGTGCTTTGAGAGGCTGGTGCTCCGGCACATCATCAATCATCTCCCCCTGGATTTCGACCCTCACCAGTTTGCCTACCGTACAAACCGGTCTACAGAGGACGCTATAGCCATAGCTCTGCACGCTGCGCTGAGCCACCTGGAGCAGCAGCAGAGCTATGTCCGGATGCTCTTTGTGGACTACAGCTCTGCCTTTAACACAATTATCCCAGGAATACTGGTTAAAAAACTGGACATATTAGGTCTGCCTTCCCCTACATGTGCCTGGATAAAAGACTTCCTAAGCGATCGGCCCCAGACTGTGAGGCTTGGCCCCCACCTCTCTTCCACTTGTACACTCAGCACTGGCTCCCCACAGGGCTGCGTGCTGAGCCCACTCCTGTACTGCCTCTACACCCACGACTGTAGTCCACAGCACGACAGCAACCTCATTGTGAAGTTTGCTGATGACACCACAGTGGTTGGACTCATTTCGAAGGGAGACGAGGCAGCTTACAGGAAGGAGGTCCTGATGTTAACAGCTTGGTGTTCGGACAATAACTTAGTTCTGAACACCAAGAAAACTAAGGAACTCATTGTGGATTTTAGGAGGCATAACACCGATTTGGCTCCCCTTTACATCGATGGAGAGCAGGTGGAGAGGATCCACACCTTCCGGTTTCTGGGTGTCATCATTGCTGATAAAATCTCTTGGACGGAAAATACCACGGCGGTCATTAAGAAGGCCCAGCAGAGACTCCATTTCCTGCGGGTGCTCAGGAAGCACAACCTGGACTCTAACCTGCTGATTACCTTCTACCGTGCGTCCATTGAAAGTCTGTTGACATACTGCATCACAGTGTGGTATGGCAACTGCACCATGGCAGACAGGAAGAGATTACAGAGGGTAGTCAAAGCAGCTCAGAAGATCATCGGCTGCCCTCTTCCCTCCCTGTCGGACATTTATTCCTCCCGCTGTCTTAGTAGAGCTGTGAACATCATAAAAGACAGTTCTCATCCTGGTTATGGACTGTTTGACCTGTTGCCCTCAGGGAGGCGTTACAGGAGCATCTGGTCAAGGACAAACCGCCTTAAAAACAGTTTTTTCCCTAAAGCCATAACTACTTTGAACTTACACATGCAATGATTTTAAATACTGCCAGATACACTGTAAATAATTGTGAACAAATCTTGTGCAATATGATCACTATTGTTGTTGTGTTGGTGGGCATGTGCAATAATTCCTACTGGGACAGGCACAGTAGGGTATTTTTATTCTTTTATTCTTTTATTCTTCTTACTCTTTTTATCATAATTTTTTAGAGATTTATGTATATTTCTGGTGTGTATGTTGCACTGAAGGACGAGTCGCTTAATTTCACTGTGTATGCGTATGATGCAAATTGTACACGTGGATAGTGACAATAAAGGTATTCTGTATTCTGTATTCAATATGTAAGACAGAGCATTTTTTTGTTGAGATTTGAAGTTGCCACTTGTTTGACCTTTCTGACACATAATCAAAGTCTTTTTGAAGGGTAGCAGTATTGTCGATGATGTTGAATAGTTTTATATCATCAGCAAAAAGAATGCAGTTACTTTTAATATGATCCAAAAGTCATTTATGTAAAGTATAAAGAGAGTTGGTCCTAGAGCAATGCCTTGGGGGACACTGCTGTTGACAGGTACAGGATTTGATAGGATGCTCCCTATTTTGACCATTTGTTGCCTGTTTCACAGGAATGTAGCTATCCAATTATGCAGATGTCTGGAGATATCATAAGATTTTAGTTTTAAAAGTAGTTTGTCATGTACTACTGAATCAAAGGCTTTACAGAAGTCTATGTGAATAGCATCTATTGCTTTCCCCTGATCGAGTTGTATAGTCCATATGCTTTTGCAGTGTAGGAGTTGCAGATTACAGGATATATTTTTCCTGAAATCTAATTATTTGTTAGAGAGTAGGTTGTCTGTCTCTAAGTTGAGGGTAATGGATTGGTTAATAATTGATTCCATGATTTTGCAGGTGACACAACATAGAGATTGGTCTGTAGTTATCAACTAGGCTGGGGTCTCCCTTTTTGAAGATGGGGATGACTGTGGCTAGTGACCATAGATTAGGCAAGCAGCTGGTCCTGAAAGATTTTTCAAAGATTATGCTTACAGGTTCTGCTTTGGCAGTGGAAATCTTTTTTAAGAAGTAGGTACATAGTCCATCAGGTCCAATAATAGATATGGTTTTAGATCTTGTAGTGCTTTTTCGATGTTATCTTCTGTAAAATCGATATGTATTAGATCACTGTAATTGTCTGTGGTTTATCTATGACACGGGTTACCAACCTTTTGGACTTCAGGGACCACCAAACTCATAATTTTAAATCCTGGGGACCACTAATATGAATTTTGACTGATGGTGGCTTGCTGAAGTTGGTGGGAGAGAGAGAGAGAGAGAGAGACAGAGACAGAGACAGAGAGACAGACAGACAGACAGACAGACAGACAGGGGTGGGATTCAAATTTCTTAACAACCGGTTCTGTGGGCATGGCTAATTTGTGGGTGTGGCTTGGTGGTTATGTGACTGGCTGGGCATTGCTTGTATGTAAATATTATAAATATTATTATAAATATTTATGTAAATATTGATTTTTTTTCATAAAAGAAGAGCGACTTTTACCCAAAATCAGGCAAAGCAGGCAGGCAGATTGAATTGCTCACAGAATCACAGATTCATTGAGAGATCTGTGTTTCTGCTATCGACTACCTGAATCTGTCACATAAAATATGCTTGCAAGCTAACTCACAAAATTAACTCACAACACACCATGTATGTAAATATTATTTTTTTTTTATTTTAAAAGAGAGCAACTTTTACCCAAAATCAGGCAAAGCAGTCAGGCAGATTGAGTTGCTCACAGAATCACAGATTCACTAAGAGATCTATGATTCTGCCATCAGCTACCTGTATTGAATAATAGAAGCTTCAGTCCTAAGGAAGGTTCTAAAGATCTAAAGATTAGCTAGAAAGCAAGAAATTGAAGGTTTCATGCTTTCTAGCTAATCTAAATCTCCTGGCATAGCAGAACAGCTGATGGTTGGGGGTGGAAAGGAAAAATAGCAACTTAGCAGGCAAGTTTGCCAGGTAAGGAGTGAGTGGGTGGGGAGGGGGGACATGAGTGTGGCATAGCCTTGTGTTCCCATGCAGCCTGGATTAATTGCTTGGAGGGTGCTCTAGGGGTGACATTTCTCTGCAGACCACCAAAATTTTCTCACAGACCACTGGACTATGAAATATTGGGCATGAGCCATTGCTGTTTACAAAGACTGAGCCGAAAAATGTGTTAAAGAGGTTGGCTTTAATGGTTTCATCGTTACAGTCTTTACTGTTAAGTCCTTTTAGGGGTGGGATGAATCTCTGTTGCAGAAGAGGAGATTGAGGCAGTTGGTAAGTCTAGTGTTGTTGGTTACTAGTCATTCAAGTCCCAGATTAGTTACAGCATTGTATGAGGTTGCATGTATGGGTTCAATTGTATTTTCATTTTGGGTTCAATTAATAAGAGATAGATTGAGATCATCAAGAAAGATAAGAATGTGTGGGCAGGAGAATGCCCACAGAAGTTAACTTGTTCGCATGGGCTCTGTAACATAATAAGAAGCAAAGTGTGAGATTTAAGGACAGCTCGCAGATGATAGTCTCAGGAAGAGCAAGTTCCTGGGTAATTTGAATATTTTTTAGATGTAGGGATTTTTTATAGATGATAGCATCACCACCTCCTCTACGGGTTTCACAATCAGATTGGTAAACATGATAATCTCTTACTGTAGTAATGGAGTCATGGAGGGATGCATTCAGCCATGTTTCACAGACAAATATAATGTTGAATTTTGCCATATTTAGTAAGAGGAGGAATTCAGGTATTTTATTTATGAGGCTTCTTGCATTAAGTAACTTGCATTTAAGTAGTTGGTATTGAGGAAGTTAGGGGCATGCGTGCTAGTTTTGGGTGATGCTGGATTGGATGATGGAGGTTGGTTGTTAGGATGTGGTTTGTGGAACTTTCTTTTGATACATTCAGCACAGTAGTCAATGTATATATCATCCTCTCAAAAGTCTTGACATCGTTTGAGTTCTGTGCGGAGTTCATGGGAGTGAATTCTTTGCAGTATGGATAAGTCGGGCCATGACTGAAATTTTTTATGGTTGGGGTTGGTTTTAGCAATGAAGTTTATTGTATGAATGAATATATGTTTACTAGACTCATTTTTGCAAATGACTACAAAATCGTGGGACCACCTAGCTGACATTGTACTTGTACTCAAGGCCATTTCTGGAAATTTCAATGATGTCTTAGGGGAGATGTTTGATGTATGAGAGTTGTTTATGATGTTGTGAACCTTAGTGATATCATCCAATTTGTTGGTGTCTTCAAGGCCAAATAAAATAGTGTTTGGATGTTTCCGGTCTCATTCAATGTCATCTTTAATGGGATATATTTGTTGGGTTGGATTATTTGCTGGGTTGGTGACTGTTTGTGGTTGTGGTTTGGTGGTTATTTGTGGTTGTGGTGGTTGTTGTTGAATTGAGAATAGATTTTGAGCTGTTAGGTATTCATTTATCTGTGATGTATTTGTTTCCCAATAGATATTAGGCATGCTTGTAAAGTTGTTTCTAAATGTGTTACTAGGCATTTTTCTATGATGTCAATGGATGATTTTTTTCAACTCTATCAGACAGGGTACTTAATTTATCCAGTTTAGGTAAACATGATGGACAGAGATGAAGAAATGTAACTGATGTTTTTAGGAGATTGGCTACTTGTTTGGTTAATTGTAAGTAGGCGAAGTGGGCATAATTGTCATCTAGGTGGCATTTGATGGTATCCTCATTTTCAATGATGGTTTCAGAACATTTAAAGTATGTGTAACATAATAAGAAGCAAAGTGTGTCTAGGTAGATATGGGTAAATATATCTTTCTTTTGTTGGTTGGTAGTGGAGTGTTTGGAGTTTTTGGCTGGCATGGTGGATTTGATTTGTAGATGTATAGTTGAGTATTTCTTTTGTTGGTGTTCAATGTTGAATTAATTTGATGTTTGCTGGTGTGGATTAATCACTCTCTTATTTATTGGTAATTAATTCCACACTAATCAATAACAATAACTATTCAATATGATAGGCAATAACTATTCAATATGATAGGCAATCAATTAATAAATATTGGTAATCAATCAGTTAGAGACCAAATAAATAATAATTAAGGTCACTCTGCTCAATTAAAGTAATCTATAGATGTACTAGATAATAAATCAATTGACCAGACAATCAATGATACAGTAGTAAGTCACTATCAATCATTTTGACTAATCAATAAATCAGTAATCAGTAGTTAATTAACTAATTAATTGTTAAACCAATCTATTAATATATAAATCAATTATTTTAGACAAATTTTTAGAATTAGTGATAAAAGTCTTGAGTTAATCACTATCAATCAATTAGACCAATCATTAACTGTTGTGGCTCCGGGTTTGGATTCTGCTCCTGTGGCAGATATGAGTTCAAGTGATGAGGACATGGCAGCAAAATATGAGTCGGTATTGCTTAGTGATTGGGATAGTAACCAGGATGAGGAGATGGATGTAACAAGGGAAGATAGACCTGAAATAATAGAGTTGTCAGGACCTTCGACCTCCTCTGGTTCCTTATCTGATCAGCAGCCGGGAATGGCTGACAGGGAAGGCAGGAGAGAGTTTTCCAGTGGAGATGAGAATCTGGAAAACTTATGGTTAGACGTAAGAAACAGAAGGAGGTTAAGAAGGCAAATCCAGCTGGAAAGGAAGCATAGAGCTAGTCAATAATTAGGGAAATTAGCACACTTCATTGGTGAATAAAAAGGACACGGCTGGGCTGGTGGAATTCGCCAGAAGCAAAGTGACTAATTGGGAGTGAAGATATGCAGCAAACTATCTGAAGCCTGGGATTTACTGCCACGCCAAGGTTGCCGGACAGAGTGAGGATTTATTGCTGTGTATTGGACTTTACTTCAGCCGTTCTTTTGTGTGGGTTTGTTTTTGCTTTGAATTAATGCTGAAACGGCTGCTTTTTGTTTTGCTCGCCTGAAATTAAAGGGGAGACATAACAATTAACAATCAATTATCAATCAATTACTAATCAATAAATCAATAATCAGTAGTTAATCAATTAATTAAATGTTACAGCAATCTATTAATTGATAAATATTTTAGATAAACTGTTATCAAATCAATGATACAGGTCTTGAGGTAATGAGGTAATGGAGGTAATAAAGTATTGGAGGTTAGTAGTGAAAGGGCTTCGTCTTGACTTCTTAGAATCACATGATTTATTTTTTGTTTAAATGGCATCCAAGTAAGCAATAAAAGGAAATTGACAGTATATAAAGAGAATCAATATACAATGTTTATCATGGTATCTGGCCCTTTCGAGATAAGCCAATATGTATCCAAATTTAATCCCACTTTATTGGAAATGTAAACAAACAAGGGGTACCTTCTTCCATGCTTGGTAGCTTTTCCCAAAGAGTAAGAAATATTGGACAAAAATACGAACATGGATAAGAGAAATTACAAACATTCAATTAGAATTTAAGGCAGAAATCTTTTTATTGGGAATAATAAAAGGTAAATATGCAAAAGAAATAAAATATTTAATTTTACATATAATTACTGCAGCGAGGATAGTGCTTGCACAGTGTTGGAAGGGTGATTGAATGCCAGTAGAAAACTTAATAATCCAAAAAGTCTACAATTACGCTGAAATGGACAAACTTACCCTAAAATTAAAAGAAAAGGAAGACTCAAAATATTATGCAGTCTGGGAAACTGGTATAATTGGATAAATAATAGAAACCAGAGAGTAAATAGATAAGGAAGAAAGAATATAAAGAGGTTATAGTAGGAGTAATAGCCAGATATATGAAATAAGTATTAGAATATTGTTTGATAAGAAATCACCGTCTAAATAAGTTGTAATGTATACATTCTTTGTTTTTGTTTCATTTTTAACGAAATGTATTTTGTATTTATCTTCTTAATGTTTAATAAAGTGCGTGTATGTATGTATGTATGTATGTATGTATGTATGTGTGTGTGTGTATATATATATATATATATATATATATATATATATATATATATATATATATATATATATATATATATATATATATATATATATATTGGAGTTTTATTTGATTTTGTGAGTATGTGAATACTTTTAGAGAATTGTTTGAATTTTTAGCCAGATTGTTTACTGGTAGGTGGAGATTTTGTTGCAGGGATTTTGACTTGAAGACTGAAGGTTTTTGTTTTTCCACAGTCTCCAGGGAACTGTGCTCCTCTAGAGAAGGCTGTGGCTGTCTCCAGGGAATTGCACTCTGACTGCCTCCAGGGAATTGCGCTCCAGAGAATTGCATTCCAGGGAATAGGGGTGGGATTTTACAAGTTTGGCTGGTTCAGGAGAACTGGATGTTAATTTTACATCCAGTTCAGCAAACCTGTAGTTTTGAAGAACAGCTGGTTCTGCCCACCCCTCCCTCCCCTTGCAGGAGTACCCATGAGGCCTGTCTGGCTTTCAGGTAAGTGTAGAGCCTTCTGTGAGCAAAAATGGGGTGTGTGTGGGAGTCTGGCTATGCTGGCTGGAGAATTCTGGGAGTTGAAGTCCATAAATCTTAAAGTTGCCAGGTCTGGGGACTCCTGGTTTAAGCAGAAAGAGGTTCCAGCTGAAAATATACCATGAATACTGTTGTGAATGAATAAATGTGTGTTGTGTCCGCGAAATGATGCCAGGAGTCGGTGACTTCAAATCATGCTCTTTTATCTAAAGTTGGAACCGAACTGGGGCAAAGGAAAAAGCTCGCAGCTTTTATTCCTTTAGCCGCGGCAGCCGCGGCCAATGGCACCGCTTTGAATCTCCCGCGATTTGAATGGACCAATCGCGGGAGATTCTTAGCGAGCCAATCGGCGCGGCTCGCCTGACCAATCAGAGTGCCCCGCGCTTTGGCTAATCAAAGCACGGGGATCTCAAGAATGCTAATTAGGGACAGAACACCCCTCCCCTCTTGGTTCAGTCCTTACGTCGTGTAGTCATGTAGGTAGGCGGGGCTCCGTCTGAGCCTACTGGACCTGCGCAGCTCAGGCGTAGGTTGGATCCCGGCTGGTTCGGTCAGGATCTCTGCTGCTCCTGCTGCCGTCGTGGGAACCGGCTGGTCGGTCAGGCCAGGCTGCTCTCCGTGGCTCCCTCCTGGGCCTCCCGGGTTGGTTGAGCTGCGGGTTTCGCCGCTCCCGCTCGGTCTTTCCGGGTCGGTCGAGCTGGCCTGGCTGTCTCTTCCTGGCGAGGGGTCGTGATGGCTGCTTTCCGGTAAGTATGGCTGGTTTATTCTTCTTTGGTTTTGGTCCCCTGGGTATTCCCTCCCCCCTTGGTTTGTGTTGTGGCGGTTGGTTTCGCCTGTTTGTGCATCGGTGGTCTCTTGGTTTGTAGTCCTCAACCTTAGTTGGTCGATGTGGCGTTTCCACGCTCGTCCGTCTGCTGTTTGTAGCCGGTACGAGTGTGGGCCTGTTATTTGTGTGATGACGGCCGGTATCCATAGTGGGTCTCCCGTCAGGTTTCTTGCGTATATGGGGTCGCCGGGTGCGAAGGTTCGGTGTTTGCTGTTTGAGTCTGGGGGCTTCTCCAGGTTATACATGGGGTGTAACCTGTCGAGTGGGGACCTTAGTTTCCTGCCCATTAATAGTTCGGCCGGGCTCTTATTCGTTGTGGTATTTGGGGTTATGTGTTGGGTGAAGAGTAGTTTGTTTATTTTCTCCTGCATCTCCCCGTGGCCTATTTTCCGGATGGTCTTCTGAGTGAATTGGACCATCCGTTCCGCCCTACCGTTCGCCGCCGGGTGCGCCGGTGCTGTCAGCGCGTGGCGGATGCCCCTTTCCGCTAGGAATTTTTCGAATTCCAGCGAGGTGAATTGGGGCCCATTGTCGGAAACGACGACGTCTGAGAGGCCGTGTGTTGCAAAGAGTTTGCAGAGTTCCTTGATCACGGCCTCCGTGGTTGTTGTCTTCATGTTGCTTACCTCCAGCCAGTTGGAGTAAGCGTCAACTGTTATGAGGAAGGTGTGTCCTTTTGTGGGCCCGGCGAAGTCTATGTGGATCCTAGACCAAGGTCCCCTTGGGGTTTCCCACTCTAGGACGGGTGCTGTGGGTGGGCTTGGCCTAGTTTCCTGGCATCGTTGGCACCTTGCTACCCAGGTCTCAATTTGTTTGTCCATCCCTGGCCACCAAGCGTAACTTCTGGCCAGGGCTTTAGTCCTAACAATGCCAGGGTGCCCCTCATGTAGCAGTTCCAGAACCTTCCCTTGTAGCTTTTCTGGAATGACCACCCTATCCCCCCATAGTATGCACCCTTTTAATAACGAGAGTTCCGTTTGGCGGTTTCGGAACGTTTTGACGGACTCGTCGTTGTCCCTTTCCGGCCACCCTTTCTCTACCCAATGCAACACCCGCGCCAGACGTTTGTCTTTATTAGTCTCTCGGGCAATGTCTGACGCGGTTATGGGCAGGTTGGGTAGAGTCTCTATGCTGAGGGTGGTTGTCGTGGGTGCTGGGTCGGTGTCAGGTTCCGGTAGCGGCGAGCGGCTTAAGGCGCCTGCATGGGATATCGTCTTACCCGGTCTGTGTATGAGTCCGTAGTTGTAGGCTGCCAGGAACTCGGACCACCTTGTCATTCAGGGAGACAGAATGTTCGGGGTGGCCCGGTTTCCGGCAAGGATTCCCAGCAGCGGCTTGTGGTCGGTTATGATGGTGAAAGTCTGGCCGTAGAGATACTCGTGGAATCGTTTTACGGCGGCAACGATAGCCAGAGCCTCTTTGTCAAGCTGGCTATAGTTCCACTCCGGTTTGGTGAGGGTCCTTGAAAAGAATGCGATGGGCGCTTCTTTTCCATCGGGGAGAGTATGGCTGAGGACAGCGCCGATGCCGAAGGGTGATGCGTCGTATGTGACGGCCAGAGGTAGGGTCTCGTTATATTGTATAAGGACGGCGTCCGAAGTGAGGAGGTCCTTTGTTCTTTGGAAGGCGGCTTGCTCGCATTTCCCCCAAGTCCAGGTCGCCGCCTTATCCAGGAGCCTATGCAAGGGCTCCGCTGCCGTCGCCATTTGGGGCAGGAAAACATTGTAAAAGTTAAGTAGCCCCAGGAATGCCTGAAGTTCCGTCTTCGACTTGGGTGTGGGGGCTTCTTTGATTGCCTTGATTTTTTGGTTTGTGGGGTGAATGCCATGACGGTCTAGGAGGTATCCTCGGAATTCTACTCGTTCCATGCATAGCTGGCATTTCTCCCTCTTGACTTTTCGTCAGGTCTCTTTAAATTTGGTTAGGACCTCCCTTAGGCGACCCTCTAGTTCGGCTTGGTTGGTTGCCGACACTAGGATGTCGTCGAAGTAAGGTACCACCCCCTTGATGCCTTGTAATAGCCTTTCCATTAGGCTTTGGAATATTCCCGGTGCCACGCTGACTCCGAATTGGAGTCGGTTGCATTTAAATGCCCCCCGGTGGGTGACTATGGTTTGCGCTTCTGCCATTTGCTCGTCGACTGGCAACTGTTGGTATGCCTGGGCGAGGTCGAGCTTGGCAAAAACCTTGCCCCCTCCCAGTGAGTGCAGTACTGGGACGGGGTAGGCGCTCTGTTGTAGCGCGCCATTTAGGCTGGCCTTATAGTCCCCACAGATCCTCACCGACCCATCGGGCTTGATCGGGGTGACTAGGGGGGTCTCCCACCGGGCGTGGTCTATGGGCTATAGGACCCCTTGCTTGACGAGCTTGTCAATTTGCTCGTCTATCTTGGGTTTAAGTGCGAATGGCACCCGCCTTGGTTTCAGGCGTTTTGGGGTGATGTTTGGGTCTAGGTTGAAAGATATAAGGGGCCCTCGGTACTTGCCTAGGTTTCCGTTGAAGACCTCTTGGAATTCCCGGGCCAGTTGCTGCTCCCAGCTGTCGTCGGTGACATGGTTGACTCCCGTGACTGCGATGCCGAGCGGGGCGAATCATTGCAGTCCCAGTAGGCTTGAGCGGTCGCGGTCGACGATTGTCAGGGGAAGTCTTTCGGTGTGCCCTTTATAGGTGATGTTGAAGTGTTTGGTTCTGACTACCGGGATGCGGTTTCCCTGGTTGTCCTTTACAATGAGTCTCTGGCTGTCTAGGTTCCTCCTTTGGAGGGTAGGCACCAAGCGCTTTATTTCATGCCATGCTATCATGGAGAGGTAGGACCCGGAGTCCACCTCCATTTTACATGGCTGGCCCTCGATGCCTACCTCCACGTGGACCTTCCGGGCGTCATTGGTTATGGCGTGGCCGATGGTGACCATCTGATGGGTCTCTTCTCTTCGCCGGTTATCGCCGTCTAGCAGGGATCGTCCGTTCCGGTCCCATCTGTTGTCCGAGGGGTGATCTCTGGTCCGGGGTGGTGTGCTCTCTTTCCTCCGGTTGCTCTGGTCCCCTCGTGCCGGGCTGCAATTCTTCTTTAGGCGGCAGACACGGGCGATGTGTCCCTTCTTGTCGCAATGCCGGCAGATCAATTCAAAAAACCGGCATTCCGACCTGGGGTGGTCGCCGCCACAACCGGCACAGTTGGTCCTCGACTTACGACCCCGCCGGTTCCATGGGTCGCGGCCTGTCTGGAGGCGATGGATGTCCTCCTCGTCATCGGAAGTGCCCGATGCTGAGTGGAAGTCGCCCTGGTGGGTGGTCATCTCGGGTTGGGCCTCGGTCGACCTCGCCGGGTTGTTGTTTCCACTGCGGTTCCCAATGTTCGGTCTGCGCATGCGGTCGGTGGAAGTTCGGGTTGCTTCGGCGGCTGCGGCTGTGGTGAGGGTGTCTGCTAGGCTGATGTTGCCCTTGGCCATCAGCCGGCTCTGGAGGACGGGGTCCCACAAACCGAGCACGATTCGGTCTCGCAGGGCGTCGTTCAGGTTGTCGAATTTGCAGAGCCCCCCTAGGCGCTGTAGCTCGGCGACGAAGTCGCTGAAGCTCTCACCCGACCGTTGGTCCCGACGGTAGAATTCGTTGCGTCGGATCAGGATGGGTACCTCTGGAGCGTAGTGCCACCGAAGTATTGGCTCGAGGACGTCCCAGTCCATCGCGGTCGCATCGGCGGGTTTGGCAAGCGCCTTGGCCTTCTTGAAGACCTCGGTCTCGCAGTGGGTCAGGAAGACGGCGCGCTTCATGGGGCCGGTGGCGTCCTTCAGGTCGCTGCACTCGAGGAACATGCGGAATCGGTCGGAGTACGATTCCCAGTGCTCGGTGGCAGGGTTGAAGGGTGCGGGGGGTGCGATTTTCACCATCGTGGTGGTTCGTCTGGCTTCCGTCGGACACGTGGTTCGGTTCAGGGTCTGGATCCCACCCTCGTCGCCAGTGTTGTGTCCGCGAAATGATGCCAGGAGTCGGTGACTTCAAATCATGCTCTTTTATTTAAAGTTGGAACCGAACTGGGGCAAAGGAAAAAGCTCGCGGCTTTTATTCCTTTAGCCGCGGCGGCCGCGGCCAATGGCACCACTTTGAATCTCCCGCGATTCGAATGGACCAATCGCGGGAGATTCTTAGCGAGCCAATCGGCGCGGCTCGCCTGACCAATCAGAGTGCCCTGCGCTTTGGCCAATCAAAGCGCCGGGATCTCAAGAATGCTAATTAGGGACAGAACAATGTGTATGAATAAAGTTATCTTGAGCTTGGAGTCAAGTGCAGGGTTCTGGCTCTGCACTTCTGATTGGCTGTTAAATGGCGCGATCGGATTGGTCCGTTTTGGAGAATCTGATTGGCCATTAACGAGCCATTCTCATTGGTCAATGGAGCTAGCGCTCCGAGGTTTTCATTGGTTGAATAGTTAACGTTGCCTATATAAGGAAGGCTATAGCAGCCGTTGTTTGAGCTGTCACACCATGTAAATAAAGAGTTGAAGTTCACCGTTCACCTGGCTCATCTCCATTTCTTTGCACCCATGCTCTAAACTTAACACTGGCGACGAGGGTGGGATTTGGAGACGTCAGAGCTGACTGAACAAAGAAGAAGAGACCGAGCACGTGGCTGAATGCACAACGGTGGAACCATGTCCGGCGGCGTAGTACCACCCGCTCCATTCGACCCAGTGCAGGAAGACTGGGAAGCTTCCATGGATCGTTTCCAAATGTTCTTGGAAACCAATAACCTGAAGGATGCCACAACTGGAAAGAAACGATCAGTATTCCTAACGCATTGCGGGCCAACCGTGTTCAAGATGGCCAAGGCACTAGCGAAGCCGGCTGAAGTAAAGACGATGGACTGGGATGTCCTCGAACCCATCCTGAGGGCCCACTATGCATCGACCGTGCCAACGCTCGTAAGGCGGCACGAGTTCTACCAAAGGAACCAGCGGAAAGGAGAAAGCGTTGCCGATTTCATCGCTGACCTCCGAAACCTGGGTGGCCTCTGTGAGTTCGCCGACCTGGAAGAGGCTTTGAGAGATTGAATAGTTCTGGGACTAGATGCGCCAGGCCTGCAGAGCAAGCTAATGGTGAAAGGCAACATCAGCCTCGCCGATGCCATCGCTGATGCTTCTGCAGCAGAAGCAACCAGGAAGTCGGCTGCCCAACTACGCTGCAACCGCGCTCCAGTACACCAACCGACCCGCGACATTTCACCCAAGTCAGAAGGACAGTCCGTGACAGCCCACCACGAGGACCTCTCTTCGTTGTCAGACAGCAACGAAGAAGAGGTCCATCGACTGCGGTCCAATCGGGACCCCTACCCGAAGTCCCAACACCAATGCGCTGGCTGTGGGGCCAACCATTCCAGGTCCGAATGCAAATTCCGCAACTCGCTCTGCCACGAGTGCGGGAAATGAGGCCACATTGGACGGGTCTGTAGAAGCCACCTAGGACCCAGCCAAACCTCAAAGGGGGCCAACTATCACCACTCGACAGGAAACTATCCTGTAAGGCGAGAACCAGTAAACCACTCCTACAGAAACCGAACCTTAAATCGCCCCATGAAGCAAGAGGAGGCTCACCAAACTATCACTATCGGTCACGCATCTTCCTTGGATGCCAAGAAAATTCGAATTAAAGTGGCCATCAAAAATCAACCCTGCCAAATGGAAGTCGACTCGGGATCGTCTCTCTCGATGGTTTCCTGGAAGACCCTCAAGCAACTCATCCCTACCATCTGGCACCAAGACCTCTGTTCCCAAAGACTTATACTTAAGGACTATCAGGGAAATAGGATTTCAGTAATAGGAACGAGTAGAGTTCGCATCATGTTCAAAAACCGCACAGCATACTTACCCCTGATGGTGATCGACAAAAACAGGCCTAGCCTGTTAGGCCTCCAATGGTTTGCGCCACTTGGCATTGAGGTGGCAGGCATTAACCGAATCGGCGGCAGTGACTGGGAGGAGGACCTCGTTCACGAATTCAGGGACGTCTTCACAGAGAAACTAGGTGAGTACAAGGGGACCCCAATCTCGTTTAACTTGAACCCAAAAATAGCTCCCATCTGCCTTAAACCTCGTTGAGTTCCCTTTGCCCTAAAACCAAAAATCAACGAACAGCTTGATAAGTTAATAGCCCAGGGAGTGTTAGAGTCAACTGATCACTCTCTCTGGGAAACCCCAATCGTGACACCCATCAAGCCAGATGGTTCGATTCGAATTTGTGGGACTACCGAGAAACCCTAAACCACGCCCTGCAGCAAAACGCATATCTGGTGCCGGTGGTGCAGCACCTCCTCCATTCCCTGGGGGGCGGAAAAGTCTTCACTAAACTAGACATAGCTCAGGCATATCAGCAACTACTGGTTGATGAAAAAACGGCACAGGCACAGACGATCGTGACGCACCGAGGTGCCTTTAAATGTACCTGGCTCCAATTCGGAGTGAGTGTAGCCCCGGGGATATTCCAGAGCCTGATGAAAAGTCTATTACAAGGAATTAAAGGCATTGTCCCTTATTTTGACGATGTGTTAATTACTGCCCCTTCTACAAAAATATTACGGGATCGTTTAAAATTAGTTCTCCAGAAATTCAAAGACGCAGGTCTTAAGATTAAGAAAAAAAAGTGTAAGCTGTGTACAGATTGTGTCGAATTTTTAGGGTATTTAATCGACAGTCAGGGCATTCATCCTACCGACAGTAAATTGCGAGCAATAAAAACCGCTCCCAGACCCTGGAATAAGGCAGACCTCCAGGCATTTCTAGGCCTTATCAACTTCTATAACGTTTTCCTGCCACACAAAGTGTCGCTGAACCTTTGCATCGTTTACTGGACAAAAAAGCAATCTGGGTGTGGGGTCATAAAGAAGAGCAGGCGATCCGTAATGTGAAAAAACTACTAACTTCTGACGCAGTACTGATGCAGTACAATGAAACATTGCCGTTAACCATCACGTGTGATGCATCACCTTTTGGAGTGGGTGCCATTTTGAGTCACGTATTGCCTAACGGTACAGAAGCCCCGATTGCCTATTTTTCGAAAACGCTTTCAAAAACTGAGCGAAACAACAGCCAAATTGATAAGGAAGCCCTTGCAATTGTGTCGGCTGTCAAGAGATTTCACGAGTATGTATTGTGACTGACCACAAACCTTTGCTGGGGATAATAGCAGGAGATAAACCAACCCCCAATATATTATCTCCCAGAATGACTCGCGGGTCAGAATTCTTGGCAGCACATCATTATCGGTTGCAATACCGCCCAGGGAAAACCATTCCCCACGCTGACGCATTGAGCCGAGCCCCGCTTCCAGAGACTATCAACGATCCCATGCCAACAGTGACCACGTTGCAGATCGAGGCACTTCATTCACCACCATTGACCGCCCGTGATATCGTGAGAGAAACAAAACACGACCCCGCCTTAGCATGAGTCCTCAGTTGGGTCGAACGTGGATGGCCATTGGACCCGATACCAGACGACTTCGCACCATTCAAAACTCGACAAACCGAGTTATTTTCTCAAAAGGGCTGCATCATCTGGGGCGATAGAGTCGTTATCCCAGAGCGACTCCGACAAGCACTACTGAGAACTTTGCACGATGGCCACCCCAGCATCGTGCGTATGAAAGCCCTCGCATGAAGCTACGCGTGGTGGCCAGGCATCGACAAGCAAATCGAGACTTGGGTCAAAGCTTGTCGTAGATGCCAGGAAGTAAGCAACGCCCCACCAAAGGCAATCCCAACAGAGTGGGAAACGCTGCGGGGACCCTGGTCCCGTATCCATCCAGACTTTGCCGGGCCGACCAAAGGCCACACCTTTTTGTTAACCGTGGACGCCTACTCGAACTGGCTCGAAATCCATCGAATGAAGAACACGACAACCGAAGCGGTCATTATGAAACTGGAAAGACTGTTTGTAACCCACGGATTACCAGACGTTCTGGTATCCGACAACGGGCCCCAATTTACTGCATTGTCCTTCGAGCAGTACCTGACAGACCGTGGTATTCGACATGCGCTGACCTTGCCTACGCATCCGGCGGCCAACGGAAAGGCTGAGTGCATGGTACAATTCGTCAAGAAAACGCTACAAAAAGTGGACTACGACAACATCGATGAAAAGATAAATCAAATCCTCTTTTTACAGCACATCACTCCGCACAGCGTAACCAACAAAACTCCCGCCGAGCTGCTAATGGGACGAAAGCTCCGCTCCCACCTCAACCGGTTACACCCAGCATACGAACCGGAGAAACTACACGGATCCAGTGGCCGCTGCCGTACCTTCCAGGTAGGCGACCTGGTGTTCACTATAAACTTATCGGGCGATCCGTTGTGGGTAGAAGCGACTGTAGTCCGCGTAACCGGCCCCAGATCATACCTTGTACAATGCCATGACGATAGACTATGGAAGCGCCATATCGATCAACTACGATCGAGGTTGAGGTCAGGGATCTCCGAGCCCCCTGATAACCAAACTGAGGTGGGGGGAGATATAGAGGAAGATGAACTGCAATTAACAGAAACCCTTTTTGAAGGGAACAATGATGGAACAGAAACATGAGAAGAGGAATTGGAAACGGGAGCGAGCTCACCTCAGGGTGATACCGAAGATGTTGGGGACAATGAAAACTCAAACTCAGAGTCAGAAATACCTCCTTTGCTAAACAACGCCCTACCTCAACAAGAGTGCAGCCAAATACCGGGTGCACTACGAAAATCGAATAGACTGACAAAACAACCATCCTACCTCAAGAACTACGCAACCGCACCCCGTAAACAGAACCCAGGGGGAAGGGGTGTTGTGAATGAATAAATGTGTATGAATAAAGTTATCTTGAGCTTGGAGTCAAGTGCAGGGTTCTGGCCCTGCACTTCTGATTGGCTGTTAAATGGCGCAATCGGATTGGTCTGTTTTGGAACATCTGATTGGCCATTAACGAGCCATTCTCATTGGTCAATGGAGCTAGCGCTCCAAGGTTTTCATTGGTTGAATAGTTAATAAGTTGCCTATATAAGTAAGGCTATTGCAGCCGTTGTTTGAGCTGTCACACCATGTAAATAAAGAGTTGAAGTTCACCGTTCACCTGGCTCGTCTCCATTTCTTCGCACCCATGCTCCAAACTTAACAAATACCATAAAGATGCATGGTAGCTCTTCTTTCTTTCTTTCTTTCTTTCTTTCTTTCTTTCTTTCTTTCTTTCTTTCTTTCTTTCTTTCTTTCTTTCTTTCTCTTAAAAGGAAGAAGAAAAAGAAAGAGGGTGGGATGGGAGAAGGAAAGAAAGGGAGGGAATGGAGAAAGAGGGAAGAAAAAGGAATGTGAATGAGATATAGATGGATGGATGAATGGATGAATGGACGGATGGATAGAGGGAGGGAGGGAGGGAGGGAGGTGGGGAAAGAAAAAGGAGAGGACAGAAGGACTACAAAACCTGGCATCAGACCCAGCTTCAGAGGATGCTTTGAAACAGCACAGCAAACAAGGGCTGAAAGGGACCCCAGAGGTCATCTAGTCCAATCCCATTCCAAGAGCAGTGTTAAAGTGAGTTTCTATCTTTTGACCCACCCAGTCATGTGACCACCAAGCCACACCCAGCCAGCAACCCAGTCAGTGTCATGATCACCAAGCCACACCCACAAATCCCACCCCTGCTTGGGAATTGTGCTCTTCTGGGGAAGGCTGCGATTGTATCCAGGGAATTGCACTCCTCTGGGGAAGCCCTGAGGCTCTGACTGCCTTCAGGGAATTGCACTGTGGGGGAATGTCCATGGGCTGGCTTCAGGGAATTGTGTTCTGCCAGGAAAGGTTTGAAAGGAGCCTTGCCCCTGGAGCTGGCTTTTGGGGATTGTGCTCTGCTGGGAAAAGTTAAGAAGGAGCCTCGCAGCCAGATCTGGGCTTCAGAAAGGCAGGGATGGCACTCTGGGGAAGGTGCTCCAATCTCTCACCTCTGTCTCTCACCTCTGTCTTTGTTTGGGGAATCGATGGCTAGGGGAGTCTTCGTTTTCCACTCAGACTGTTTGGAGAATTGATGCCCAGGGGAATCTCTGGTCTCCATTAATGGGTCCCCCAGCCTTCCTCTGTGTCCTCAGTTATTATAGACTCTGGTAGATCTGCGTGGCCAGTCTCTCTCTCTCTCTCTTGGGTTCTGCTGACTCCAGACTCTATTTGTCACTATAATTATTCTTAGTACTTAATTCTATATCTACTCTCCCCATTTGACTGTTACCATTCCTATCTCTAACCCCAGGTTTTTGGTATTTTGCCTACTCCTAGTCTCCAGTGATATGGCTAGGCGTTTGCCTTGGCCACCATCTTCAATGTCCTCATGTACTTCATTATACTCTGTGTTACTGTATAAAATATTCCTTGTTTTTAGTGAGTTCCTGCTGTAACAATTTATAAGGCAAAGATGTACAGTTGGCAATACTAGAAATAATGTGTTATGCCACAATTTTATTAGCCATGTTTTGCTGAATAATTCTTTATAGATAATGTATATACACCACTTAAAGCCAGGCATGTGCAAGCTGAATCCTTTACCTGTATGTTTTACTATTAAGTTTAGTGGCTTATATACAAAGAAAAACTTAAAAGACAAGGAAATTTATTAAATGCATACCAAATATTTCTATTAATAATTTACTATAATTTAAATCAGGTTTTACTTTGATTCCCTATTTTTTGAAATATGATTTCCTATATGCTGAATAATTATTGCCTAAAACAATAATTAAAGTTGAAATTCAGGGAGTGTTACTGCTGTTATTTAATTATGCTGTCTTTCTACTCTGTTAGGCATTTAAATTAAATTAAATTTTAAATTTAAATTAAAGTTCTGCATTTAACACAATTCTTCCGCATAGACTAGTGTCTAAATTTCTGGACCTTGGACTTTCTCATTCAATCAGCCTTTGGATTTTAGATTTCCTGTCTGGCCTCTCACAGAGGGTCATATTAGGTAATCATATCTCTTCAGCCATTATTCTTAACAATGGTACATCACAGGTTTGCAGGTTGAGTCCCTTATTCTCTACTCTTTATGTGCACGACTGCATTCCCACTCACACTAGTAATACTATTACTAAATTTGCAGATGATACAACATTAATCGCACCAAACTTGATTGCAGGAAATACGACTTCAGCAATGTCTGGAATACTCTACTCTGTATATTTCTGTGGTTTCTTCCCCAAACCCCAAAAACTTTAACCTGAGACTGTCTACTATTTGCCTCACTCCTTTCCTAAGAGGTCTATAAGGGGCATGCATAAGCGCACCAAAGTGCCTACTGTCCCTGTCCTATTGTTTCTTTTATTTTTTTATTTTTCTTATATATATCCATGTATTCATAACTATGTTTTTACTTATACCTGTTATCTTGTAAGCAATTGGCAAAAATAAATAAAAATAAAAAACAGTGGTGGGACTCATCTCTGGAGGGGATGAGTCTGCCTACCAAGATGAGGTGGACCGGTTGCTTTCATGGTGTGGAGACAATAACTTGGTCCTCAATACCAATAAGACCAAGGAGCTTATAGTGGACTATAGAAGGAACAGATCAGACATCCAGCCCCTGCTTATCAATGGAGAAATATCCTAGGAAATATCCTAGGAAATATTAAAAAGGCAGAATATTTCCTCTAAAAAGAGTAGAAACACAGAAGCAGAAACTCATCTCAGAAGTACTGTGTATCTCATATAATAAGGCCGGATCTTATTTTTTTTTGAGCCCCGAAAAAATGGCTAGGTCATCTTTTCAGGGGTGACTTAATCCCCCCCCCTGCATCTTCGGTGGGCGGGCAGCAACAGCTTGGATGTTGACCTCGGCGTTGGTGGGGCACTTCATATCGGGGTCAACACAGGCAGCATCATATCCAGGTGTGCAACAAAAGTACTTTCTAACAGCAACCCCCCACCCCCCCCATTTCGCATGTTTTAATATAGGCTTTAATTTGGGGGAGGGGCTTAATTTCATTTCATGCCTATAAAATATGCTGGGACTTCCTATTGGGGGAGGCCGTATTGTTGGAAAAACAGGGTAGAAGCTCACCCACACCTTTGTTAATAGGTGGGCCATTAAGGTCTGGGCCAGAATACTTTACATGATGAAGATGACAAGCTAAACTGTTAGATCTGAGGCGGATCGGGTCGACAGAGACGTGAGACCATTTACATGAGTTCAGCTTTTTATTAGGTATAGATAAAGGTCTGAGAATGCGAGCCGCGGCAGCCCTTCATATAGGGCTGGCTCGCAGCTCGGCAGCCAATGGCAGCACTTTGAATTTCCCGCGATCGGCACAGCCAATCGCGGTAGATTCCTAGTGCTCCAATCATGGCCGACCTGTCGACCAATCAGGTTTCTGCTGGTCTGGACCAATCGGGTGCAAGGGTTTCGGAGTATGCTAATATCGTACACCCCTCCCCTCTTGGTTTCGTCCTGCGGTGCATAGTGATGTAGTCGCGTAGGTAGGCGGGGCTTTTTCCCTGCCTCCTTGACCTGCGCGGTTCAGTTCTGGTGTGGTCGTCGACCAGTTCAGATGCCTTCTCTGTCGCTCCAGTTCCTTGGGATGGAACCACCTGGAACATTGAGCTGGGCCTTTCTCGGTAGCTCCCTCCTGGTTCTCCTGGGCTGGTTGAGCTGCTGCTTCTGCTCCCGCTTGGTTTTTCCTGGCTGGGTGAGCTGGTTTGGCTGCTCCTTCCAGGTGAAGACCCCGGGGTTTCGTTCTCCATTGGTCCTGCGTCTTCAGGTGAGTAGCATTGGTTTATTGGTTTATTTATTCTAGGTGGGGGGTGTTCTGCTTGCATTAGTTGGTTCTCTTCGGTTCTTTCTCTATCACTTACCGATTCCCCCCCCTTCTAGTTTCTTGTTCGAGTGTTTGGCTGTTTGTGGCGGCTATTCTTGACGTAAGTTGGTTTATGTGCCGTTTCCAGTTTTTCCCGTCGCTAGTTTCCAATCGGTATGATAGGGGCCCAGTTATCTGGGTGATTGTTGCTGGCACCCAGAGTGGTTCTCCTGTGAGATTTTTGGCGTATACTGGGTCCCCTATGTTGACTGTTCTGTGTTTGCTGGAGGACCCTGGGGGTTTGTCTGGGTTATATGTTGGGTGCATTCTGTCTAGTGTAGAGCGTAGTTTCCGGCCCATCATTAGTTCCGCCGGGCTTTTATTTGTGGTTGCGCTAGGTGTAATGTGTTGAATGAGGAGCATTTTATTGATTTTGTCCTGTATATTGGCTATTTCTATTTTCTGGATGGCTTTCTTGGTGTATTGGACCATGCGTTCCGCCCGCCCGTTCGCCACCGGGTTTGCCGGTGCGGTTAATGCATGGCGTATCCCTTGGCCTGCCAGAAATTGTTCAAATGCTAGTGCGGTGAACTGAGGCCCATTGTCCGATACTATTACATCTGGCAGGCTGTGCGTGGTAAAAAGTTTGCTCAGTTTCCTTATCACCACCTCCGTCATGGTTGACTTCATAGTGCTTACCTCCAGCCAGTTGGAGTAAGCATCTACTGTGATAAGGTACATATGTCCCTTGGTTGGCCCCGCGAAATCTATATGAATTCTGGACCACGGACCTCTTGGTTTTTCCCATTCTTGGGTTGGGGCGGCGGGTGGATTGGATCTGGACTCTTGGCATTGTTTACATTTGGCAACCCAGATTTCAATCTGTTTATCCATTCCTAGCCACCATGCGTAGCTTCTGGCCAGGCTTTTCATCTTAACCATCCCTGGGTGCCCCTCATGCAACATGCCCAATACCTTTTCCTGTAATTTTTCAGGAATTACCACTCTGTCCCCCCAAAGTATGCAGACTTTTTCAGTAAAGAGTTCAGTTTGTCTGTTCTGGAAGGGTCTGAATAGTTTGTCTATGTCCCCTTCCGGCCAGCTCAAGACTCGCGCCAGCCGCTTGTCTTTATTTGTTTATCTGGCAATGTCTGGCGCGGTCACAAGTGGGTTGGATATTGTCTCTATTTGGAGTACCTCTGTTGTGGGTGCCGGGTTGTCTTCCCAGTCCGGTAAGGGTGACTGGTTTAGGGCATCTGCATGGGCAATGTCCTTTCCAGATCGGTGTATCAGCTGGTAATTGTATGCTGCTAGGAATTCGGACCACCTCATCATTCTTGGCGATAGAATGTTCGGTGTGGCCCTGTTCCCTGCTAGGATTCCTAGCAGCGGCTTGTGATCCGTGATGATTGTAAAAATCCTACCATAAAGGTATTCATGAAATTTCTTGACGCCGGCGATGACTGCTAGGGCCTCTTTGTCGAGCTGACTGTACTTCCGCTCTGGCTTAGAATGTGTCCTTGATGAGAAAGCGATGGGTGCTTCCCTCCCATCTGGTAGCTGGTGGCTGAGGATGGCGCCGATTCCAAATGGTGATGCGTCGCAAGTTACCGTCAATGGCAGAGTCTCACTGTACTGGATTAGTACCACGTCGGATGTTAGCAGGTTCTTTGTGTTGCTTTAAGCGCTCTCCTTCCATGTTCCCCAGGTCCAGTTGGCTGTTTTATCTAACAACCTATGTAGCGGTTCCGCCACGGTCGCCTTTTGAGGTAGGAAGACATTGTAAAAGTTTAACACTCCCAAGAAAGCCTGTAATTCCATTTTGTTTTTTGGTTGCGGTGCTTCCCTTATGGGTCTCAATTTCTTTTCTGTGGGGTGAATCCCTTGTTTGTCTAGGAGGTACCCCAGAAATTTGACCCTTTCGGCCCATAGCTGGCACTTCCCTTTCTTGACTTTAAGTCCCGAGTCTCTGAACTTCTGCAGTACCTCCCTCAACCTGGCTTCTAGTTGTTTCTCATTTTTCGCGGCCACCAAGACGTCATCAAAGTAGGGCACCACCCCTTCTATTCCCTGGAGGAGTCTTTCCATAAGGCTTTGGAAGACCCTAGGTGCCACGCTGACTCCAAACTGGAGCCGGTTGCAGCGGAAAGCCCCTCGGTGCGTTACGATGATTTGGGCTTCTGCTGTCGTGGCATCGACCGGCAGTTGCTGGTAGGCTTGCGCCAGGTCGAGCTTTGCAAAGATCCGTCCTCCCCCCAGTGAGTGCAGAAAATGCTGGACTACTGGGACGGGGTATGTGCTTTGTTGGAGCGCGTGGTTTAGGGTGGCCTTGTAGTCACCACAAATTCTCACTGACCCATCTGGCTTGATGGGGGTGACAATTGGGGTCTCCCACCGGGCATGATCTATTGGTTCCAGCATCCCTTGCGTGATGAGCTTATCGAGTTGCTCATCAATCTTGGGCTTGAGTGCAAAGGGTACTCGCCTGGGCTTAAGGCGGATTGGCGCGATGCTTGGGTCTATATTAAAGGAGATAGGGGTCCCCCGGTACTTGCCTAAACGGTCGTCGAGGACTTCCCGGAAGTCCTTCACGAGCGCCGCTTCCCAGTCTGCTTCTCCGATGTGGTGTATGCCTGTTACTTCGATGCCCAGGGGTGCAAACCACTGCAGTCCCAACAGGCTCGGCCAATCTCAATTGACGATCGTCAGGGGTAGCACTTCTGTGTGGCCCTTGAAGGTGACTTTAAAATGGCCTCTACCGACGACAGGGATTCGGTTTCCCTGATAGTCTTTGAGGGTTAGTGTTTGGTCTTCCAGTTCTTGGCGGTGAATGGTGGGGACCAGGTGCTTGAGTGTGCGCCAGGAGACCATTGAGAGGAAAGACCCCGAGTCCACCTCCATATCGCATTGCTGGTCTTCTATCCCGACCGTCACGTATACCTTCCTGGCGTCGCTGGTGGGGGAATGGCTGATGACGACAGTCTGGTGCATTTCCCCTCTCTGTCTCATCTCCTGGAGTCACCTGTTCTGACCTTCCCGGCTCCAACGGTTCTCCATCTGGCGATCACGGGTCCTGGTGGGGGTGCTGTCTCTCCATCGGGGGCTGGCGTCTCGTCGTTGCGGGCTGCAGTGCTTTTTATTGCGGCACACTTTGGCGATGTGCCCCCGTTTCTCGCAATGCCTGCAAATGGCTTTGAGAAAATGACAGTCCGCTTGGGGGTGATCGCCACTGCAGCCGGCGCACTGGAACCTCGACTTACGACCTCATGGTTTCCGCTGCTCCCGCGCTGATTGGAGACGGTGGATCTCCTCCTCCTCATCTTCGGTTTCTGAGAAGGAGTCAATGTTGCCGTGGTGTGTGGTTGTGTGGTCTGTCACTGGCCGCCTCTCGGGGGTCGATGTTGCCTCTCCGGCCGCCACTCATGGCATGATGCTCAATTGTCGCATCCGAGCCACTGATTTCTTGGCCGCTTCCGCTGCAGCAGCTTCGGTGAGGGCATCGGTGAGGGAGATGTCTCCCTTTGCCATGATGCGGCTCTGGAGGACGGGGTCCCGGAGTCCCAGGACGACGCGGTCTCGCAGGGCCTCATCCAGATCTGTGAACTTGCACAGGTCCCCCAGGTCCCGTAGTGCCGCTATGAAGTTGGCCAGCCCTTCGCCCTCGCGTTGATCCCGCCTGTAGAAGTCATGCCGCCAGATGAGGATGGGCACGACGGGGGCGTAGTGGCTCCACAGCAGGGGCTCGAGATCGTCCCACTCCTTCACCTTAACGTCCATCGGTTTGGCCAAGGCTTTGGCCACCTTGAAGACTGCGGGCCCGCAGTGCGTGAGGAACACAGCTCGTTTCTTGTGGCCATTGGCATCCTTGAGGTTGCTACTCTCGAGGAACATTTGGAACCTATCGATATAGGATTCCCAGTCCTCAGTAGCAGGGTTGAAGGGAGCGGGTGGTGAGTTGATTCCGGCCATGCTGCTTGTTGCTGCGTGCCACCTCGCCACATGCCGGATGGTCTCTTTGTCTCATGATCCCATCCTTGTCGCCAGTGTTAGATCTGAGGCGGATCGGGTCGACAGAGACGCGAGACCATTTACGTGAGTTCAGCTCTTTATTAGGTATAGGTAAAGGTCTGAGAATGCAAGCCGCGGCAGCCCTTCATATAGGGCTGGCTCGCGGCTCGGCAGCCAATGGCAGCACTTTGAATTTCCCACGATCGGCACAGCCAATCGCGATAGATTCCTAGTGCTCCAATCATGGCCAACCTGTCGACCTGTCGACCAATCAGGCTGGTCCGGACCAATCGGGTGCGAGGGTTTTGGAGTATGCTAATATCATACATAAACTCCCTGCTAATTCCATGGGGGAGGGGCATCTCCCTCAGGCAACTCCTGAAGAGATAGCAGAAAAGAGATCTCCAAACCCCAAGTCCTGATTGTGACTCACAAATGATGCTGCCCAGTTGCCCAGTAAAGCAGGATATCTTGCACTGGTGGTCTCCTGAGTAGAAGTCCCAGAGTTCATTGTGTATAACTTTAAAAATACTAAATAGCCTGGATTGCACACTGGCTAACCTCAATTTGTCCTCACAAACCCTGGAAGCTAAGAGCTAGGCAGGTAGTAACCATAATCTAAGAAATGGGTAGCCTGTAATTTAAAGGCTATGGAGAATGTAGGGGCTTGTGCTTCAAACACCAGAAGTACATCAAACATCAGAAAATTAATTGGCATGAAAAATTGGATACAGCAAAAAAATAAATAAATCCAGAACTTTTCTAGGCTGCTAGGCCTTCATGGTTGAAAGCTTTTGGGAGCCGCTGAAGGAATCCTTTTCTGTTGCCTCTTTTTCAATGCCTTTCCCTTTGCATCAGAAAAATTAAAAGAACCCATCAAGTCTCCCTGATCTGATCACCTTTTAATCTTTTGTCAAACACTTACATGTTTTGAAAAAAAAGAGGGAATGTAGGAAGTTAGCACACACCCCTCTCCTAGAAAATTGAAATATCCTAGGAAATATTAAAAAGTCAGAATATTTCCTCTAAAAAGAGTAGAAACTCACCCCCACCTTTGTTAATGGGTGGGCCATTAAGGCGTGGGCCAGAATACTTTACATGACAAAGATCTCCAGGTAAAACTATAGCAATTGCCCAAAGCCCTTTCAGTGCATCATCCAGCAAGGCTCAACCAAGCCTGGAACTCAGGACAGCCTACAGAGTTGCCCCTGCATGGCCCCATGGGAGTCTGACAACCAATCAGAATACAAGCTCCAATTCAAATCCCAACAAAGGTTATAAAACCCAGGCACTCTCAGCATATCAGTCCTTTCTTGATCTCTTCTTTCACCTTGAAGCATGTGATCATCCCTCCTTTTCACTCTGGAGCTCCAAATCATGTGGTCCTCCTGTCCACCATTAAACCTTCCAAACAGCCTCCATGTTTCCAGTGTCTTTTTCCTCACTTGGAACTGAACCCAGAAAGATACTTCTTCCAACAGCTGCACCATAGAAAGTACCTTTACTTACTGCATCTCTGTAGAGTTTGCCAATGGCACAATGGCAGATAGGAAAGCACTCCAGAGGGTTATTATGTCATTGCCCAAAAGATCATTGGTTGCCCTCTCCCCTCTTTGGAAGAGCTTTATAGCTCCCACTGCCTTAAGAAAGTTCAAAACATCCTCAAAGATTTTTCCTGGTGCAAATCCTTACCTACATGCAAGAATACGGGCAGAATTTCCCAACCCAGGGGTCCCGAGTACCAGTCGTCACCCTGGCCCTTGAAGGGGCAGCGGTCAGATGGATAGTGACACTCCACAACATCAATGCCCCAGAACTGAGGAACCTCAATTGCTTCATAACAGCCCTACGCCACCGTTTCAAAGACCCCCTCACTGATAGAAAAGCCCACAACCATATCAGAGTCATAAAGCAAGGCCGTCGCCCAATAACGGAATACACCGAGGAATTTCGTGACTTGACCAGCCGAGTCAATTGGCCAGAAGATATCCTAGTCTGTTGGTTCAAAGATGAACTAAATGAGGAAGGCGGAGCTTCGTTTCGGTGATACAGCTGCGATCTCGGGGCTCTGAGATCGCAGCCGATATTTCCACCTCTGGTCGGTCCTAACGGACCTAAACCGTCCCGTAGAGATGGGGATTGTGAAGGGCACTGTCCCAGGATCCCAGAGATATCGCAAAATCTCTGGTTTGATCCGGGAGAAGCCCTTTTGCTGGTGGCGGAGAGGCAGCCTCCATAGCTGCTGAAGTCGGGACAGCTCCAGAAAGAAAGTGGCTGGAAGTGAAAGGGTGTCGGCTGGGTGAGAAACTTTCTTTGTGTTGTAAATTCACTGAGATTTGAAAGGGCATCCTGAATGGAGAAGAAACCTGTGAGATTTTTTTTTTTTTGACAAAAACTGTTTGAGTGGCGTTTTTTAAAGTGATGTCAAATTGAGGCTTGGATTTTTTTTCTTTTTCTTACTTTTTTGGGGGGGACTTTAGTGTGACTTTGTAGGTAACCGGATTGAATTTTCTCTTACATATATTTTTATGCTCCTTTTGATTTTTTAATTTTCTTTTAGGATAGAGGCTCCCTTTGGCTATTTATTTTTTTGTATAAATTATACCTTTTTTCTGGCTGGGGGGGGGGGAAGAGCATTAAGAAGCTTTGCAACACTGCCAACTAGAGGCTTGAAAATATTTTATTTGAATTGGAGAGAACTGTAAGAAGACTCCTTCTCAAAAACATTTCAAAGTGATAAGATAGAGGGAGAGCACAGCAAAATATTATTTCAGGTGTTTTCCTGGACTCTTATCAATATTTCAACACTTGAGGCTTGGCTTTGAAGTTGCTGGAGAAGAGAGTCATAATAAGAGCCTTGGATAAATAAATAAAGTGCAGTGTGCTCTCTTATATATATATATATAATTTTACTTGTGATATCCCTACTCACCAGCCTTTTTGTAAATTTCATTTCTAGTAATATTCTTATTTTTGCTTTTTATTTCAAAGGGAAAACTATTTCAGAGTTTTTTCTTCATTTTTCCTTTTTTCTTCTTATTTTTATTGGGATTTTTTTGCTTTTTCTATCCATGTTTTTGGACCACTCTGTTTTTCTTTTTTGATTATTGACACTTCTTAACTGGATTAAGGTGTGAAGAACTTGAAGGAATTTCTTCTTTTCTTTTTGTTCTTTTTTGCTCTTAATCAATATTATTATTTTTGGGTTTTTGTTTTTTTCCTTTCTATTTTGTCTTTTTTATGGTGGACTACTTCGTAATTGGATTAGGGTCAAGAATCTTTCTTCTTCCTTTTTTCCTTTTTCTTCTTTGGTTTGGGCCTTTTACTATTGGATTTTTCCATTTTGGATTATAATTGGCTATTCTACCAGTTGGATTAAAAGTTAAAAAGAATTCGAAGATTTGGAAGCATTAAAATGAGCAGGAAACCAATACCATCTGGCGTTTCTACTTCTACCTCTGCCTCCCCACCAGCTGGAGGACAACGTTTAATTCAGATAATGTTGAAGCAAGATAAAGAACAAGAAGAAGTGACTTTACAGATGATTATGCAAGGAATTCAAGATCTCAAGATAAAATCAGACACCATTGAACAAAGAATAGAGAAGACTGATGAAAAAGTGGAAAATATTAAACAAATGATGGTGAAGTATGAGGAGAGATTCCAAAAAATTGAGGAAGAAGGGAAACAAAGAGAGGAGAAGATTGGAAATATTGACAGTAGATTAACAATGGTTGAACAAGAAAAAAGTGGGATGTTGAGGTGGGAGATGGAAAGGTCAGAATTTTATCTCAGATTTCAAAATATAGAAGAGGAAAAAGGAGAAAATTTGGCTGTGATAATGATAGAAATTTTGGCAGATGCTTTGGAAATTACAGAGGAAAAGATGATGGATGGAGTAGATGAAATATATCGAGTTTATACAAGATATGCGATGAGAAATAAATTACCAAAGGAAGTCCATATTAGATTTACCAAAAAATCCATTAAAACACAAATATTACAAGTGGTAAGAGAGAAAACAATGAAGTACAAAGACAAAGAGATTGTGGTTTTAAAACAAATACCCAGAAGAGTGAGAGAGATGAGAAGAGAATATCGATTTCTGACCAAAATGCTTCTGGAAAACGAAGTGAATTACAGATGGCTGATTCCAGAAGGATTAATGTTTACGTGGCAAGAGCAGAGACATAGAATTGATTCAATTGAAAAAGCAGAACTTTTCCATGCAGAATTTTTTGGAAGAAGAGAAGAGGAGGCAGAGAAAGAGGTCTCATTAATTGAGTTCAAAAGGAACAACTGGAGACTGAAAAAGAGAAAGGAGCTGTAGGTGGACAGGTGGATAGTAAAGAATGGCGTGAAGTGAGATCCATGAGAGCTGTTATGTATATAAAGCATAATAATGGAAGAAAAAAAACTGATTACAATAAATATAAATGGACTCAATTCAGCTGTTAAAAGAAGGAAAACTTTTCATAAATTAGAGAAATTAAAATTTGATATAATTTGCCTACAAGAAGTTCATATTAAAAAACAACATGAACAATTGTTAGTACAGCCAAAATTGGGGAAAATATTTACTTCTTTGACTCAATGTAAGAAAAGAGGAGTGGTTCTATACATTAAAGAGGCTATCCCAGCAAAACTGATCTACACTGATGAAGATGGAAGAGTATTAATGGTGGAAATAATGGACAATAATATAAAAATACTCTTGATTGCAATTTATGCTCCGAATGATAAACAAGAAGAGTTTTATAAAAAGCTACACATGAAAATAATTGGACTGACTATGTTAATATAATTATGATGGGAGACTAATGGAATTGTGGACAATAAACTGGACTATATAGCAACAACTACAAAGCAAAATAGAAAGACTCTCCCTAAATCTTTTTTTAAAATGACAGACGAACTAACTTTAAAAGATATTTGGAGAGAAAGAAATGTTAAAGCTAAACAATATACTTTTTATTCAAATAGACATTTATCATGGTCCAGATTAGATATGATTTGGATCTCAACAGAATTAATATCCAATATTCAAGAAACAAATATTGAAACAAGTACTTGGGCAGATCATAGCTCAATGACAATTAAATGGAAGGGACAAAAAAAAAGATCGAGATGGACATTAAATAATACTATCTTAAAGGAGAAAGATTTTGTACAATGGATGGAGAAGGAACTGGCTTTTTTCTTTAGAGAAAATAAAAAAGAAGATACTTCAATGCAGAATGTTTGGGATACAATGAAGGCATATGCTAGAGGTTTGATAATAGATTACACAAGAAAAAAGAATATCAGGAAAAGGCAAGCTTCTAAGGCCTTGGAAGATGAATATAAAAGACTTGAAAAAGAATTAAAGAAAATGCCACAGAAAAAAGATATTAAATTGAAGCTGGATGTAATTAAACATAAAATGGAATTAATAGAGAAAGAAGAATTGGCACAGAAAATTAGAAATTCTAAACAGAATTACTTTGAAGATGCAAATAAACCAGGTAGATGGCTAGCATAGAAATTGAGAAAGGAGAAGGAATCAAGAAAAATATTGAAGCTAATAGATGATCAAGGCCAAGTTTGTTATGGTAATAAGGAGAAAAAGGAAATTATTCGAGATTTTTATGGGCAACGATATAAACAAGAGAATATTGATGAGGAAAAAGTCAAACAGTATCTACAGAATGCAAATTTACCGAAGATACCTAAAGAGACTGAAGAAATGCTAGAAAGCAATATAACAATGATGGAATTAAATGAAGCATTTAAGAAACAAAATAATGGGAAAGCACCAGGTCCAGATGGGCTTCCGGCAGAATTCTATAAAACATTTCAAGAATCATTGAGCATCCCACTGTTAGAAGTTATGAATGAAGTTATGTCAAAGAAGATGATACCCAAAACATGGTCAGAGGCTTATATCACACTTATTCCAAAAGAAGAGGCTGACCCACTGCAAATTAAGAACTATAGACCTATTTCCTTATTGAATGCAGACTATAAAATCTTTGCTTCAATTTTAGCAGAAAGACTTAAAAAATATTTCAATAATTTTATTCACCCAGATCAAAATGGATTTCTGCAAAGAGACAAATCAGAGACAATATCAGAGTAATCTTGGATACTTTGGAATACTATGAGGCTCATCCTGAAAAGCAAATGGCTTTGATATTCCTAGATGCTCAAAAGGCATTTGACAACGTGAACTGGAGATTAATGTTATTACTATTGGAACAGATGGGTTTTGCCAAAAAATTTATTCAAGCAATAGAAGCCATATACAATCAACAGACAGCAAAGGTAATGATGGAGGGGGAACTTACAGATTTTATTAATATAAGAAAAGGCACAAGACAAGGGTGTCCCCTATCTCCTTTGCTATTTGTGTTGACTTTGGAAGTGTTGAATAGAAATATTAGTGATGATAAAAGCATAAAAGGAATGAAAATTAAAAAGGAAGAATTCAAACTACAAGCTTTTGCTGATGATTTAGTTTTTATTCTGGAAGACCCGTTAGAAACAGCTCCAAGGTTATTGGAAAAGATAGAGACATATGGTGAGATGGCTGGTTTGAAAATAAATAAAGATAAAACAAAGATTTTGACAAAGAACATGCTACTGAGACAAAGAGAAGAACTGGCAGACCTTTTGAAAATCCTAGTTACAAATAAGGTTAAGTATCTGGGGATATATTTGACAGCAAGATGTAGCACATTAGAAGAGAATAATTATATTAAACTTAAACAACAGATAGCTACAGATTTGAAGAAATGGGAAAACTTGCAATTGTCATTAATAGGGAGAATTTCAACAATCAAGATGAATATTTTACCCAGAATTTTATTTCTGTTCCAGACAATACCAATTAGGCTTGGAAAAGACTATTTTGAAGATTTAAATAAAATCATGTTGAAGTTTATATGGCAAGGTAAAAAAGTGAGAATAAATCTAAAGCTTTTGCAAGACACTAGAATTAGAGGAGGTTTTGGCCTGCCTAATTGGGAATTGTATTATCAAGCTGCAAGTTTGATGTGGGTCAAAGAAGGGATAACATTAAGAAAGCATAGATTGTTGACATTAGAAGGGCATGATTTGCTGTTGGGCTGGCATGCTTTTTTATGGTATAAGGGAACTAAAACACAGGATTATTTTAGAAGATATTATATACGGGAGTCTTTGTGGTTAAACTGGGAGAAAATAAAAAGACAATGGGTGTTATGTATGTAAATAGTTGAATAAAGGCAAGCTTGGGGTAAAGTGCAGGGTTCTGTCCCTGCACTTCTGATTGGGTGTTAAGCGGCTAGATCAGATTGGTCGGGTTCTGAGAATCTGATTGGCCCTTAACGAAGGATTCTTATTGGTACTGGAGCTAGCGTTTCACAAGCTCCTATTGGTTATTTCACATGAGCATTGCCTATATAAAGCAGAGTTGTTGTTATACAAATTAGAAGTCACTATGCAATAAAGAGTTGAAAGGTCACCAAAGAAGACTGTCTCCATTCATTCTACCCATGCCTGAATCTATGACACTGGCGATGAGGATGGGATTTGGAGACATCTGATCTTAAGGAACTTGGAAGAAAAATAGAGCACGTGTAAAAAAAACGGCACCACCAACGGAAGCCATGTCCGGCGGCATCGTTCCACCCGCTCCGTACGATCCATCCCAAGAGGATTGGAAATCCTACATGGATCGCTTTCAGATGTTCCTTGAAATGAACAACCTGAAGGACGCCACACCAGCCAAGAAGCGGGCGCTGTAGCTGACGTACTGCGGCCCGGCTGTCTTTAAAATGGCTAAAGCCCTTGCAAAGCCTCGAGAAGTGAAAGCAATAAGCTGGGACGACCTCGAACCTCTCCTGAGAGACCATTACACGCCAACCGTACCCACACTCGTGAGACGCCACGAGTTCTATCAACGAAGCCAACGAAAAAGAGAGAGTGTGGCTGACTTCGTGGCAGACCTCCGACACTTGGGAGGCCTCTGTGGGTTCGCAGACTTAGATGAAGCATTGAGAGACCGCCTAATTCTGGGATTAGATGCGCCAGGCATGCAGAGCAAGCTGATGGCGAAGGGTGACATCGGCCTTGTTGACACCATCGCCGAAGCCACTGCTGCTGAGGCGACCAAAAAGTCTGCGGCGCAACTACGGCGAAGCCGAAACCCAACGACCCCACCGACTGGCGACCTTTTATCCAAGTCGGAAGAGCAGCTCATTACGATGCACCACGAGGACCTCTATTCGTCGTCAGACAGCGACGAAGAAGGGGTCCATCGACTGCGTTCCGACCGGGACCCTCGTCTTAAAGCCTCACGCCCTTGCGCTGGCTGCGGGGCAAACCATACCAGGGCAGACTGCAAATTCCGTGACGCACTCTGCCACGAGTGCGGGAAACGAGGCCACATCGGTCGAGTCTGTCGCAGTTTACCGGGACCAAGCCCGGCCTCAAGGGGAACCTACTTTCGCCAATCGGCAGGAAACCGTCCTGTAAGGCGAAACCCAGCAAACCACTCCTACAGATATCGAGTGTTGCAGAAAGAAGAGGCTCACCATACTATCACTATAGGTCAGGCCTCGGCCCTGGACACTAAGAAGATTCGAGTTACAGTAGCCATAGAGAACCAACCCTGCCACATGGAGGTCGATTCGGGATCATCCCTCTCAATGGTGTCATGGAAGACATTAAAGCAGCTCATTCCTACCATCCAACGCCAAGACCTTCGAATGCAACGCCTTATCCTTAAAGATTACCAAGGGAATCGGATCCCTGTGGTCGGGTCTTGTTGAGTCCGCGTCTCGTTTAAAAAGCATACGGCATACTTACCTCTAACGATCATCGATAGGGACAGGCCTAGTTTGTTGAGCCTCCAATGGTTTGCGCCACTCGGCATCGAACTAGCCGGCGTGAACCGAGTCGGTGATTGCGAGTGGGAGGAGGATCTTATGTCTGAATTCAGCGATGTCTTCGCAGATCGTCTGGGCGAGTATAAGGGGACCCCAATCTCGTTCAGCCTCAACCCTAAGGTCGCCCCGATCCATTTAAAGCCCCATCGAGTTCCATTCGCCCTTAAGGCCAAGATAGATGAACAACTTGACAAACTAATTAAACAAGGGGTACTGCAACCCATTGATCATTCCCCATGGGAAACTCCTATTGTAACCCCCATTAAACCAGATGGGTCAATCCGAATCTGTGGGGACTACCGGGCCACTCTAAACCACGCCCTCCAACAGAACGCGTATCCAGTGCCGGTGGTGCAGCACCTCCTTCATTCCCTGGGAGGTGGAAAGGTTTTCGTTAAGCTAGATTTAGCTCAAGCCTATCAACAATTGCCCGTGGACGATAAAACAGCCCAAGCCCAAACGATAGTAACGCACTATCCGATTGCAGTTCAGGGTGAGTGTGGCCCCGGGAATATTCCAAAGTTTAATGGAACAATTGTTACAGGGAATCAAGAGCGTGGTTCCGTATTTTGATGACGTATTGATTGCAGCTCCTAGTAAAAAAATTCTGCAGAATGGTTTAAAATGTGTGCTTAAAAAATTCCAAGAAGTGGGATTGAAAGTAAAAAGGGATAAATGTCATCTGTATACCGACAGTGTTGAATTTCTAGGTTATCGCATTGATAGACAGGGTATTCACCCAACTGAGAGTAAATTAAGGGCGATTAGAAATGCTCCCAGACCTCGTAACAAAACTGATCTTCAAGCATTTTTAGGCCTTATCAATTTCTACAATGTGTTTTTACCGCATAAGGCGACTGTGGCTGAACCATTACACCGGTTATTAGATAAGAAAGCATTGTGGGTTTGGGGTTACCGAGAAGAAAAAGCATTTAGAAATGTAAAAAATTTCCTTACATCTGATTCTGTACTTATGCAATATAATGAAACATTACCCTTGGTTATAACTTGTGATGCCTCACCGTTTGGGGTGGGCGCTATTTTGAGCCATGTGCTACCTAATGGAAATGAGGCTCCCGCTGCATACTTTTCGAAGACTCTTTCCCAGGCAGAATGTAACTATGGACAAATAGACAAGGAGGCTCTTGCAATTGTGTCAGCCGTAAAAAAGTTCCATGAGTATGTATATGGAAGGACATTTACAATTGTAACCAACCACAAACCTTTATTGGGGATAATCGCTGGGGACAAACCAACTCCCTATATATTGTCCCCAAGAATGACTCGATGGTCAGAGTTTCTAGCTGCTTATAATTATCGATTGTTACATCGACTGGGGAAAGCCATTCCCCATGCCGACGCACTCAGCAGAGCACCACTACCAGAGACCCTCGACGATCCGGCACCAACAGTATCGGCGTTACAAATCGAAACGCTCAACTCGCCTCCTATGACCGCTCGAGATATTGCGAGGGAGACCAGACGAGACCACACCCTAGCATGAGTCCTAGGCTGGGTAGAGCATGGATGGCCATTGGATCAGATCCCAGATGACTTTGCACCATTTAAAACAAGACAGACTGAACTTTTTTCTCAAAAAGGCTGCGTTATCTGGGGCGATAGAGTCGTTGTCCCAGAACGACTCCAAAAGACGCTGTTACAAATCTTGCACGATGGACATCCCGGGATCGTGTGAATGAAGGCACTTGCACGGAGCTACGCTTGGTGGCCAGGCATGGACCGACACATCGAGCAATGGGTCAAGGCCTGCACCAAGTGCCAACAAACCAGCAACGCACCACCAAAAGCTGCACCGACCGAATGGGAGACGCCACGTGGACCCTGGTCCAGAATCCACCTGGATTTCGCAGGGTCGATCAAAGGACAGACATTGCTGTTGACTGTCGATGCATACTCTAATTGGTTAGAAATTCATCGGATGGCCAATATAACCTCCGAGGCAGTCATTAAAGTCCTCAATAGACTCTTTGCAACTCATGGATTGCCGGACGTCCTGGTGTCTGATAATGGACCACAGTTTACAGCGCTAATGTTTGAACAGTACCTTGCTGACAACGGCATCTGCCATGCGCTCACCTCGCCGGTGCATCCTGCTACCAATGGCCGAGCGGAACCCATGGTACAATTTGTAAAAAAGACCTTACAAAAGCTGGACTATGATAATCTTGACGAAAAAATAAACCGCATTCTACTTCTACAACACATCACTCCGCACAGCGAAACCGGCAGAACTCCCGCTAAACTTCTCATGGGGCGAAAACTCCGTTCCCGCCTTGACCGACTGCACCCTGCTTACGAGCCAGAAAAACCTCCAGATCCAGTGGACACTACCGTACTTTCAAGGTAGGCGACCCCGTTTATGCAAGAAATTTATCGGGCGACCCAGTTTGGATTGAAGCAACGGTAATACGCGAGACTGGGCCCAGATCCTATATTGTAAAATGTATTGATGAGAGACTATGGAAAAGACATATTGACCAATTACGGTCACGACTTATAACTGCTAGCCAACAACTTCCCAACGACCAAACTGAGGGGGGGGAAGGAAGAGAAGATGACGATATGCCAGGAAACCTGTTCCAGGAAAGCGATGAATCAAGTGAAACCCAGGAAATGGAGCAGGAAGAAGAATCGTACGCTCCAAGGGAAATCACACCAGAACAAGAAGCTGAGCCACTACAAAACAACACCCTACCTCAACGGGACTGCACGCAGCCAGTCCAAAGAAAATCTGACAGACCCAAGAGACAACCGTCCTATTTAAAGGACTACATAGTCACAAACTAATTGTGAAGCCAGGGGGAAGGGGTGTTATGTATGTAAATAGTTGAATAAAGGCAAGCTTGGGGTAAAGTGCAGGGTTCTGGCCCTGCACTTCTGATTGGGTGTTAAGCGGCTAGATCAGATTGGTCGGGTTCTGAGAATCTGATTGGCCCTTAACGAAGGATTCTTATTGGTACTGGAGCTAGCGTTTCACAAGCTCCTATTGGTTATTTCACATTAGCATTGCCTATTTAAAGCAGAGTTGTTGTTATACAAGTTAGAAGTCACTATGCAATAAAGAGTTGAAAGTTCACCAACGAAGACTGTCTCCATTCATTCTACCCATGCCTGAATCTATGACAATGTTATTTGAAAATTCCAGTTTGGTTATTGACTATTGAAGCATTTTCCTATCCTATAATTTATAAGAAGGAACAAACAGTTAGATATGGGGAACTATTGGATGAAAAGGGTGAACTTAAATCGATCCAAAACTTAGAGGAACAAGATATAAGGATGAATTGGTTTTCATATGTGCAAATACATTCAAGGTATGATGAAGATTTTAAAACAGAGGGATTCTATGATAAACAGACTGATTTAGATAAGATCTTGATGGGTACTGATGAGAAGGTGATTAAAAAATTATATGCTTATTTACTGGGAATTAAATTAGAGGAAGAACAAGTTAAAGAAACTATGATTGTTTGGGGGAAGAATTTTGGATATGGGATTGATTTAGAGAAATGGCAAAAATTGTGGTCTCAAAATTATAAAATGACCATGTCAACAGCATATAAAGAAAACTTGTATAAGATGTTTTACAGGTGGCACTTTCCCCCGACAAGAATAGCAAGAATGTTTAAGAACAAATCTGAAAAATGCTGGAAATGTCATCAGATACCTGGCTCATATTACCATATGTGGTGGACTTGTGAGGACGCCAGAAAATATTGGACTAAAATTCGCATGTGGTTGGAAAAAATGACAAAGAAACACATAGACTTGAAACCAGAGATCTTCTTGTTGGGAATTTTACCTGATACATATAGTAAAAATTTGAAATACCTGATAGTAAATGTATTAACAGCAGCTAGGATTGTATTTGCTAAAAATTGGAAGAATGAGAAAATACCATTACAGGAAGAAATTATTAAGAAAATATTGGAATGTGCTGAGATGAGTAGATTGACATTTGAAATTAGAGAGCAAGAGGATAAACAATTTTATGAAATTTGGGATCTTTTTTATCAATGGCTAGATGATAAAATATGATAATAGAATATTTAGAATGCTAGACAGTAAGGAATATCTTTATTTTGTTTTACTTGCCTTTGTTATTTGACACTATATTTATAAAGGGTTTTTAGGATTGATTTGGTATGATTATATGATTTGTTACAGAATAAACTGTTTAAAGTATTGTTATCTCATAAAGCATGAATGATTAAAAGTATAGTCAAAAATTTCTTTTTTTTTAGTGATATTAGGATATATAAGTTTGGATTGACAATATGAGTTGTTATGTAACATAACTGTAATTGAGACTACAAAATGAATGCACAAAACTAATGAACCAACCAACACACTGGATGTACATATGAGAGTTGATGTTTTAATGTTTTGTTTGTCTTGTTTGTTTGTAGAAAATTAATAAAATTCTTTTCAAAAAAAAAAAAGATGAACTAAATGACAACCTGTATGCTGCCTGCCTGGCCCAAGGGACCCCAACCCTCCTGCATGAATGGTACCTGATGGCAGAGGATGAAGAGATTGACATGATTTATAATTGGTGCAGCAGTACTAAGCTTTGGAAAGGATCCCCACCCCAGTGGAAACGGGAAATTTTCAAACCCCAAACCACCATGACTCCAAGAATGTCTGGCTGTTTTAAATGTGGAAAGGAGGGGCACTGTGCAGCAGAATGCTGTTTGAAAATCCCTGCCAGAAAACCAGACCACGAACCGGGGGAGGGAACTTGGAACACCCAGTCCTCGAGGAAAGGAGACTGGCCTGAGAAGCCAAGAAGCTGTGGGATTCTGCTCATCCTCCAGCCAAGAGGACGAAGCTCCAATGTTCTGTGGAGACCTGAGCCAGTGCAAAAGTGATTCAGAAGATGACCCGCTGGTAAACAACCCAATTGAACCAATCACTCTACCTCTAAGACTGTTCATCCCTAGCCGAGGGAAGGGGAGGAAGTTGCAGTACTACTGGATTCGGGATGCACCCGTTGCCTGATCAACCCCTCTAACAAAAAATTGGGAATCCCACTAAAAAGATTGATGAACCCCATTGCCTTCTGCCATTTAGATGGAACGATAGCGGGGGGGAGTCAGATAGGTTTGTCACAGAACCATTGAAAATAAGCCTAGGAAACCACAGTGAGATGCTCTCATTCATTGTAGCCCCAGGGATGGAAGGGCTGCTAGTCCTAGGTCTCACACAGCTGCGGAAATGGAATCCAAAAATAAATTGGAAGAGAGGAACCATATAATCCCAGAGAGATGTAGTATATGCAAATAGCTCAGAGGAAAGGATAAAGAAAGGAACAGAGAACAGAGAGTCAGCCATGACAGGACAGATGGCTGAACCCATTTACATCCCCAATGAGTACCAGGATCTGGCCCAAGCATTTAGCGAAGAAGCTTGTGATGAACCACAGACTGCACTATCGAAATCCTATCAGGGGCTAAACTCCCAAAACCACAAATGTACTGCATGTCTCCCAGAGAACTAAAAGAACTCAGAGCATTTATCAACAAAAATTTAAAAAGGGGTTTCATCGAACCCGCCTGACCAAAAATAGCTGCCCCAGTGTTATTCCACAAAAAGAAAGATGGCTCTATGTGTTTGTGCGTAAATTACAAAAAATTAAATACAATTTGCATAGAGAATATGTATCCACTTTCCCTCACGAAGGACGTTCTCAAAGGGACATTTATTTTCAAAGTTAGACCTTACGAGAGGTATATTACCACATCAGAATAAAGGAAGGGGATGAGTGGAAGACAGCTTTTAACACACCATTGGGATGCTACCAATTTAAAGTGCTCCCTTTTAGACTGTAAGACGTGCCTGCTGTGTTTATGCAATGAAACCCTTCATGAATTTTTATATAAAGGGGTTCTAGTGTATCTTTTTTTAAAAAAAAACAAAAACAAATTTTATTAATTTTACAAAACAATACACCAACAAACAAGGCATCATAACATAAAAAATCTTTTCTGAAAAAAAACCAATAAAACATACAAAATAATTCCAAATTATAATATATATATTTACATTATCTGTTCAGCTTCATATCTTATCCCAACTTCTTCTTTTCATTCTATTATCCAAATTATATTTCTTGCTAATTAAAATTTTATTGCTTTCCAAGAACAATACACAGACAAACAAAACATGGAACATAAAAACATAAAACATCTTTTCTGAAAGTTGCTTGATCCCGGGTTAAAACTCTTCGCACAGACAGAAATTCAAAAATCATATTCACTTTGTATATCATTCCATATCTTATTACCATTTTCAATTTTCTATATAGCTTCTTCCCTCTTTTATCTTTCTTAATTTTATTTTATTTATCTCATCTGAGTTCAATTCATAATACTTATCCTTCTTTGTCTGTTCTATCTCCAGCTATCCATTCATCTTTTCTCTTTAGACAAACTTCTCCTGTACACTGATTGGAGTATGACACCTTTAACTCTTTCCCCTAGCTTAATAATACTTAATATAACACTTAACTTATATTGGGATTCTGTTTAGTACATTCTAAAATTACACAATGAATTTTATAAGAAAGGAAAAAATATAACAATAACAAAAAAGAAAAGCATATGAAACCACAATGAATGCCATTAAGAAACTAATCATACATATTAATACTTATTTATAATAAGCATTTTATTCTAAATACACATATAAAAACTAAATCTTATGTACCTTACAGACTCCCTTTTTTTCAATTAAATTTACCCATTGTCTCTAAATAAGTTTTGCTTCTTTAAATCTTGCTTCCCACCATTAAGGCTTCTCTTCCCCTCCTTTCTCTCTTGCTTATTCTTTTCCTTGCCCTTTTTACCCCTTTGTCTCTCCTCCTCCCTTTTCTTCTTCTGCTTTCCCCCTTTCTGTTGTTTTCTAACCTTGTATCCACCTTTCACCTCATTTTTCTCTTTTTTGGTTGTTTTTTCAGGCCTTAAAATCCCCTTTTTCTTTTCCTCTTTCTCCTCCTCCCCAAATAGAACCATTTGTCCATCCAAGATGGCTTCTTCTTTATCCCAGTCGTCCTGCTGCGCAGTCAATTTTTCATAAGTGCATCCCGCCATTTCTAGAAATTGAAAAAGAGTGCCCAAAGTATCTTTCCCATCTTGTTCTTCTTTTTTATATTTTTGGTATTCAATTTTTAGTTCATCCACAAGTGATGCCATCATGAAGAGAAATTTTTTTTCCAAAACAACCACCTGAGTGTTTTTAATCAAGAATAATTCCCCAAAATTCCAAAGCCACCAAAGAATCCAAATAGACTATTTCTTTTAATATTTTTTTCTTTCTTCTATTTCTCTTTCTGGAGTTGCTGTTTAGTCAAAGAGTTCCAATTAAGATGTATCTTTTAGAAGCCATATTAATATTTAAAGCTCTTTAAAATTCTAGACAATCTCCTCCTTTTTCAAATTCTGATCCAATTTTTTTTCCTCTCCCTTCCCACTTATAGCAGCAATTTTCCTTTAAATGTTCAGAAATCCATACCTCCAATGTGAGTTTTCCGATTTCTCTTAAGGTTCTATCATTGTCACGTTCGGAAGGAGAGTGAACAGAAAAAAAAGCTTTTCCTTTAATTCACATTCGCTGCTTGACACATTCTGGAAACGATGTTTCTTTATCAGGTTTCAAAGTCCAGGGTACTTTCACTGTTGCTTGTCCCGGTCAGCAAAGCTCACTTTCACTTCTTCACAGCTCTTCCTGCATTTTCTTTTTCCAGCTGAGCTCTTCTATGTGGCGGCCATTGCTGACCGCCGCTCAGCTGCCTTTGGAAAAGGGGGTTTCGCTGGCTAGGGAAGGGAGGTGCGATATCTCTCGACCCTGCCAGACCCCCCCTGTCTTCGCCACCTTCTACGGAGGTGGCTTAGCCCCGAAGCCAAATGGCTCAGGATACTCGGGCAGTGAACACAGGCAGAAACTGTGCACAGTCGCGGATTCCTGCCTGCTCCGAAGGGCTGCAAACCGGAAATCCAGTTCTAGTGTATCTCAATGATATTTTAATCTACATGGAAACGATGGAAGAACACATCAAGCTACTCCATGCTGTCTTCACAAAACTCTTAGACACTAAACTATATGCAAAACTCTCTAAATGCGAATTCCACCAAGAAAAAAATTGACTACTTGGGGTATAGAATATCCCACGAGGGAATAGAGGTGGACCCACAGAAAGTAAAAGCTGTCATCAATTGGGACCCACCTCATCCCCGCAAGCAACTGCAAAGGTTCCTGGGGTTTCTGAACTTTTATCACCAGTTCATTCCAGCTTTTGCAAACATCACCCTCCCTATCACGAACTTGCTAAAAATGAGGGGGGGGGGGCGACCCAAACTAAGGCAACCCCTTGTCTGGACAATGGAATGCCAAGTGGCATTTGAAAAACTCAATTCTCAGCAGAACTGGTCCTTAAGCACCCAGATCCTGAACAACAAAAACACTTGTTTACTCAAAGATGGACTGGCTTGGGTAGAAAACAAATTTTATGTCCCTGCAAGCCAGATAATGGACCTCATGAAACGTTGCCACGACTTCAAAATAGTGGGACACTTTGGATTTGTAAAAACCCTGCACCTCATCAAAAGACAATTTTGGTGGCTGTCCCTCAAAGAGGACATTGAAAATGATGTTGCAAGCTGCCCTACCTGTGCTGCTGCAAAGAGAAGACAAGGAAAATATCCTGGACTTTTACAAACAGTAGCAGACCCTTCTGGTCCCTGGAAAAAGATCTTTATGGACTATATAGTGGAGCTTCTCAAAAGTGCTGGGAATACTTTCATTTGGGTTGTAACTGATCTTTTTTCAAAACAGGTTCACTTTATTTTTGGATTGAAGCTTCCTTATTGTGATGGGTAATTTGTTTTTTCTGGTTTGGGGAGTTGTTATTGGTACATATAGTTTAATGACTCTTTTGACTTCAAGTAGAAATATGTTGTAATGGTCTTTAACATTATTGCATCCAGTGAATAGAAATTGCCAATCAAGAGATGAGAGATTGTTGTCTGTAAAATCATAGTTGCCTTTTTTGAAATTGTAATTGGGGATTACATCTTTGTGGTGATTTTTGTGTGGACATATGTTGAGACAAAAAACAATCATGTTGTGGTCACTGTTGGAAAAGGGTTCTTTAATTTGTATTCCATAAATTGAATTCAAACTATTGCAGAAGATGAGATCGAGACAGTTGTTAAGTCTAGTATTGTTGGGTATTAGTTGTTCCAGTCCCAGATTTGTTACAGCATTGTAGAAGGTTGCATGTATGGGTTCAGTATTACATTCATTTAGGGTCCAGTTAATATGAGGTAGATTGAAATCACCAAGAAAGATAAAACTATCTGGGCAGGATGCTGCCCAAGCTGGTAGTGAATTTAGCTTGTTTACATGTTCGATGTCATAATCAGGGGCTCTGTAACATAGTAAGAATCGAAATGTGATATTTAAGGACAATTCACAGACGATGGTCTCAGGAAGAGCAAGTTCTTGGGTAACTTGGATGTTTTTTAGATGTAAGTGTTCTGTCCTTAATTAGCATTCTTGAGATCCCCGCGCTTTGATTGGCCAAAGCGCGGGGCTCTCTGATTGGTCAGGCGAGCTGCGCCAATTGGCTCGCTAAGAATCTCCCGCGATTGGTCCATTCGAATCGCGGGAGATTCAAAGCGGTGCCATTGGCCGCGGCCACCGCGGCTAAAGGAATAAAAGCCGCGGGCTTTTTCCTTTGAGACAGTTCGGTTCCAACTTTCAAATAAAGAGCATGATTTGAAGTCACCGACCCCTGGCATCATTTCGTGGACACAACACTGGCGACGAAGGTGGGATCCAGACCCTGAACCGAACCACGTGTCCGACAGAAGCCAGACGAACCACCGCGATGGCGAAAATCGCACCCCCCACACCCTTCAACCCCGCCACCGAGGACTGGGAATCGTACTCCGACCGATTCCACATGTTCCTCGAGTGCAGCGACCTGAAGGACGCCACCGGCCCCATGAAGCGCGCCATCTTCCTGACCCACTGCGGGACCGAGGTCTTCAAGATGGCCAAGGCGCTGGCCAAACCCGCCGATGCAACCGCGATGGACTGGGACGTCCTCGAGCCAATACTTCAGCGGCACTACGCTCCAGAGGTACCCATCCTGATCCGACGCAACGAATTCTACCATCGGGACCAACGGTCGGGTGAGAGCTTCAGCGACTTCGTCGCCGAGCTGCGGCACCTAGGGGGGCTCTGCGAATTCGACAACCTGAACGACGCCCTGCGAGACCGAATCGTGCTCGGTTTGTGGGACCCCGTCCTCCAGAGCCGGCTGATGGCCAAAAGCAACATCAGCCTAGCAGACACCCTCACCGCAGCCGCAGCCACCGAAGCAACCCGAACATCCGCTGACCGCATGCGCAGACCGAACACTGGGGACCACAGCGGAAACAACAACCCGGCGAGGTCGACCGAGACCCAACCCGAGACGACCACCCACCAGGGCGACTTCCACTCGGCATCGGGCACTTCCGAGGACGAGGAGGACATCCATCGCCTCCAGACAGGCCGCGACCCATGGAACCGGCGGGGTCGTAAGTCGAGGACCAACTGTGCCGGTTGCGGCGGCGACCACCCCAGGTCGGAATGCCGGTTTTTCAAATCGATCTTCCGGCATTGCGACAAGAAGGGACACATCGCCCGTATCTGCCGCCTAAAGAAGAATCGCAGCCCAGCACGAGGGGACCAGAGTGACCGGCGGAGAGAGAGCACACCACCCCGGACCAGAGATCGCCCCTTGGAACACAGATGGGACCGGAACGGACGATCCCTGCGAGGCGGCGACAACCGGCAAAGAGAGGAGACCCATCAGACAGTCACCATCGGCCACGCCATAACCAACGACGTCCGGAAGGTCCACATGGAGGTAGGCATCGAGGGCCAGCCATGCAAAATGGAGGTGGACTCCGGGTCCTTCCTCTCCATGATAGCATGGCATGAAATAAAGCGCTTGGTGCCTACCCTCCAAAGGAAGAACCTAGACAGCCAGAGACTCATTGTAAAGGACTACCAGGGAAACCGCATCCCGGTAGTCGGAACCAAACACTTCAACATCACCTATAAAGGGCACAACGAAAGACTTCCCCTGACAATTGTCGACCGCGACCGCCCAAGCCTACTGGGACTGCAATGGTTCGCCCCGCTCGACATCGCACTCACGGGAGTCGACCACGTCACCGACAACAGCTGGGAGCAGCAACTGGACCGGGAATTCCAAGAGGTCTTCGACGGAAACCTAGGCAAGTACCGAGGGCCCCTTATATCTTTCAACCTAGACCCAAACGTCCCCCCAAAATGCCTGAAACCAAGGCGGGTGCCATTCGCACTTAAACCCAAGATAGATGAGCAAATTGACAAGCTTGTCAAGCAAGGGGTCCTACATCCCATAGACCACGCCCGGTGGGAGACCCCCATAGTCACCCCGATCAAGCCCGATGGGTCGGTGAGGATCTGTGGGGACTATAAGGCCACCCTAAATGGCGCGCTACAACAAAGCGCCTACCTCGTCCCAGTAGTGCAACACCTACTGCACTCACTGGGAGGGGGCAAGGTTTTCGCCAAGCTCGACCTCGCCCAGGCATACCAACAGTTGCCAGTCGACGAGCAAACAGCAGAAGCGCAAACCATAGTCACCCACCGGGGGGCATTTAAATGCAACCGACTCCAATTCAGAGTCAGCGTGGCACCGGGAATATTGCAAAGCCTAATGGAAGGACTACTGCAAGGCATCAAGGGGGTGGTACCTTACTTCGACGACGTCCAAGTGTCGGCAGCCAACCAAGCCGAACTAGAAGGTGACCGCATGCGCCTAAGGGAGGTCCTAACCAAATTTAAAGAGACCTGACTAAAAGTCAAGAGGGAGAAATGCCAGCTATGCACGGAACGGGTAGAATTCCTAGGATACCTCCTAGACCGTCACGGCATTCACCCCACAAACCAAAAAATCAAGGCCATCAAAGAAGCCCCCACACCCAAGTCGAAGACGGAACTACAGGCATTCCTGGGGCTACTGAACTTTTACAATGTTTTCCTGCCCCAAAAGGCGACGGCGGCGGAGCCCTTGCATAGGCTCCTGGACAAGGCGGCGACCTGGACTTGGGGGAAACGCAAGCAAGCCGCCTTCCAAAGAACAAAGGACCTCCTCACTTCGGACGCCGTCCTTATACAATATAACGAGACCCTACCTCTGGCCGTCACATGCGACGCATCACCCTTCGGCGTCAGCGCTGTCCTCAGCCATACCCTCCCCGACGGAAAAGAAGCGCCCATCGCGTTCTTTTCAAGGACCCTCACCAAACCGGAGCGGAACTATAGCCAGCTGGACAAAGAGGCTCTGGCTATCGTTGCCGCCGTAAAACGATTCCACGAGTATCTCTACGGCCGGACTTTCACCATCATAACCAACCACAAGCCGCTGCTGGGAATCCTTGCAGGAAACCGGGCCACCCCGAACATTCTGTCTCCCCGAATGACAAGGTGGTCCAAGTTCCTGGCAGCCTACAACTACGGACTCATACACAGACCGGGTAAGACGATCTCCCATGCAGACGCCTTAAGCCGCTCGCCGCTACCGGAACCCGACACCGACCCAGCACCCACGACGACCACCCTCAGCATAGAGACTCTACCCAACCTGCCCATAACCGCGTCAGACATTGCCCGAGAGACTAATAAAGACAAACGTCTGGCGCGGGTGTTGCATTGGGTAGAGAAAGGGTGGCCGGAAAGGGACAACGACGAGTCCGTCAAAACGTTCCGAAACCGCCAAACGGAACTCTCGCTATTAAAAGGGTGCATACTATGGGGGGACAGGGTGGTCATTCCAGAAAAGCTACAAGGGAAGGTTCTGGAACTGCTACATGAGGGGCACCCTGGCATCGTTAGGACTAAAGCCCTGGCCAGAAGTTACGCTTGGTGGCCAGGGATGGACAAACAAATTGAGGCCTGGGTAGCAAGGTGTCAACTAAGCCAGGAAACTAGGCCAAGCCCACCCACAGCACCCGTCCTAGAGTGGGAAACCCCAAAGGGACCTTGGTCTAGGATTCACATAGACTTTACCGGGCCCACAAAAGGACACACCTTCCTCATAACAGTTGACGCTTACTCCAACTGGCTGGAGGTAAGCAACATGAAGACGACAACCACGGAGGCCGTGATCAAGGAACTCTGCAAACTCTTTGCAACACACGGCCTCCCAGACGTCGTTGTTTCCGACAACGGGCCCCAATTCACCTTGCTGGAATTCGAAAAATTCCTAGCGGAAAGGGGCATCCGCCATGCGCTGACAGCACCGGCGCACCCAGCGGCGAACGGTAGGGCGGAACGGATGGTCCAATTCACTAAGAAGACCATCCAGAAAATAGACCACGGGGAGATCCAGGAGAAAATAAACAAACTGCTCTTCACCCAACACATAACCCCAAATACCACAATGAATAAGAGCCCGGCCGAACTATTAATGGGCAGGAAACTAAGGTCCCCACTCGACTGGTTACACCCCACGTATAACCCGGAGAAGTCCCCAGACTCAAACAGCAAACACCGAACCTTCGCACCCGGCGACCCCGTATACGCAAGAAACCTGACGGGAGACCCACTATGGATACCGGCCGTCATCACACAAATAACAGGCCCACACTCGTACCGGCTACAAACAGCAGACGGACGAGCGTGGAAACGCCACATCGACCAACTAAGGTCGAGGACTACCAACCAAGAGACCACCGACGCACAAACAGGCGAAACTAACCCCCACAACACAAACCAAGGGGGGAGGGAATACCCAGGGGACCAAAACCAAAGAAGAATAAACCAGCCATACTTACCGGAAAGCAGCCATCACGACCCCTCGCCAGGAAGAGAGAGTCGGGCCAGCTCGACCGACCCGGAAAGACCGAGCGGGAGCAGCGAAACCCGCAGCTCAACCAACCCGGGAGGCCCAGGAGGGAGCTATGGAGAGCGGCCCGGCCCAATCGACCAGCCGGTTCCCACAACGGCAGCAGGAGCAGCAGAGATCCCGACCGAACCGGCCGGGATCCAACCTACGACTGAGCTGCGCAGGTCCAGTAGGCTCAGATGGAGCCCCGCCTACCTACGTGACTACGCGACGTAAGGACTGAACCAAGAGGGGAGGGGTGTTCTGTCCTTAATTAGCATTCTTGAGATCCCCGCGCTTTGATTGGCCAAAGCGCGGGGCTCTCTGATTGGTCAGGCGAGCTGCGCCAATTGGCTCGCTAAGAATCTCCCGCGATTGGTCCATTCGAATCGCGGGAGATTCAAAGCGGTGCCATTGGCCGCGGCCACCGCGGCTAAAGGAATAAAAGCCGCGGGCTTTTTCCTTTGAGACAGTTCGGTTCCAACTTTCAAATAAAGAGCATGATTTGAAGTCACCGACTCCTGGCATCATTTCGCGGACACAACAGTAAGGACATCTATTCTACTTGCCACCAGAAGTTCTTGGTGCTCCAACCCTGGAAGTTTCTAAGAAAAGACTTGACAGCCATTTCTCTGGAATGGTATCAGGTCCCCCCCCCCAAGGTCCCTTCTAAGTGTTATTCTGTTATTCTGACACCTTTCCCAGAACCTCTACTCACAGTTTGGCACCCTCAGTTTTCCTGCCTGAGCAGGGGTTAAAGATCTCCAAAGTCCCTTTCAATTCTGTTAAACACACATGTATTTCTGTTCTGGACTATAGACATGTAAACCCTGAAAAATACCTGGGCAAAAGAAAGGCAGTAAAATCATCTAGGTGTAGGAACAGTGTAAAATATTAATATATGATAAATAATGGAACAATTAAAAATAATAGCACAGAGTTTTCTCTCTCCCCATTTCCTTCCTATTTCTTTTTTTCTTTCTGCCCTTCCTCTTTCTTCCTCTTTCTTTTTCTCTCCCTTCCTTTTTCTTTCTTTCTTTCTTTCTTTCTTTCTTTCTTTCTTTCTTTCTTTCTTTCTTTCTTTCTTTCTTTCTTTCTCTCTTTCTCTCTCCTTCTTTTTCTCTCTTCCTCTTTCTTGCTCTTTCTTTCTCTTTCTTTCTCTCCCTTCCTCTTTCTTTCTTGATCTTTCTTTCTCTCTTTCTCTGTTTTTCTTTCTCTCCCTTCCTTTTTCTTTCTTGCTCTTTCCTTCTTCCTCTCAGCTGCTCTGTGGCCAGCCACGCAGATGAAGCAATAATCACAGAATTTAAAGAAATAGCAGTGTTTTATTCTGTCACAGATGGTAGCAAGAAGCAGCGAGCATATGTAAATAAAGTTAGCGCTAAGTGTTCACCGATCCCAGCATTCTATTTATCCCACTCAATAATCACCTTTCCATATCCAGCAGCCCCTCCCCACAGCTAGCCAGCATTCCATTCCTAATTGGTGACAGCTAACTTCGCTGTCCCACACCACAATTTGCCCATCGCCAGGCTGTGCTACATTAAGTGAACCCCTAACACCTCTACCAAGTTAACACGCTTCCAGACATCCGTATCAGCTCAGCAATCTCCAGCCAGCTTGGTTCCATTGTGCTGCTTCAATCACCATGGCTAGCTGATGCCCTGCTGATATGTATTGTTAGCGCCCGCTGCTGTTGTGGGGCAAGAAATGGATTTGAAGCTCCATTGCTGAAATGATATCATAGCTGGCTCAGAGAGTTCATGGCAGGCTTTACTTGTGGCTAGCCTTCATCAGTGGTACATCTGATGGTGTCGAGTTGTGGCTTGAGCTGAGCATGACACACACTCTCTCTCTCTCTCTCTCTCTCTCTCTTTCTTTCACCCCTTCCTCTTTCTTTCTTGCTGTTTCTTTCTTTCTTTTCTTCTCTCTCCCTCTCTCTCTCCCTCTCTCTCTCTCTCACACACACACACACACACACACACACATCTGGTCTGGGATGAACTGAATGATTAGTTAGCAGCGGGAGACAGGAAAAGGAAGAAAGGGAGGGTGGGGGAATGGCATGCGGCTGCAGTCCTCCCAAAAGCAAAGCATCTCCATGTGCAATGGTGATGGCGATGGTGGTGGGGCATTAAGCACCACCTCACCCCAGTCCTCCCAAAGGCAAAGCACCTCAGCATGCAGTGGCAATGTCAGCAGCAGGGCCTTGAGCAAGCCCCCCCCCAGCCGCAGCCCTCCCAAAACATCTTCGCAGGTGGCAGAGGCAGTGGGCCTGGCTCTGGCTGCCTCCAGTAAGCTGCCCTGGCCTGCGAGGGAAGCAATTAAGCACAGGGAAGGGCTCTGGTTAGTGCCACGATCTCCCACTTGCTTCCCAAGCTGTCCTGACTTGTGAGGGAAGCAAGTGGGAGATTGTGGCATTGGAGCCTTTCCCCATGCTTGCTTCCCAAGCCAAAGTACCTCCACATGTGGTGGTAGCGGGGGGCAGCAGGGCCTTGAGCACCCTCCCGGCCCTCCCAAAGTATCTACATGTGCAGCAACAGCAGGAGGCAGGCGGGGCCACTGCATGTGGAGGTATTTTGGGAGGGCCAGGGGGGTGCTCAAAGTCTTGCTGCCCCTGACACCATCACCACCACATGGTAGGGAGAGCTGGGAGAGCGCCATATGGTGGCTTAGCCAGCCAGCCAAACCCAAGAATGGGGGGAGCAAGTAGGTAGGCTGGGCAAGGGATGGGGATCCCGAGAGATGGCAGTGGGAGGCCTGGGGAGAGTTGGAGAGGGACTAGCACAACTTGCAGGCTTACCTGTGCAGACAGGAGCCTTTTCCCAAAGGGAGGGGTAAGGGACTTGCAAACTTTTTGGTCTGCTGCAGTGAAAGGCCAGTAGCAATGGCTGGCCTGGCCGGCAGGCAAAAGCAGGCTGCAGGCAAGTCGCACACACGCACAATGTTGTGCCTGAGTGACAGGGACTGACTGGGCAGAGAGAGGAGAAATGAAGAAGGTCGGGGCCAGCCAGAGGCCTGATTTACTGGTTGTCCGAACTACCGGGAACCATAACAACTGGTTCTATGGAACCAGGCCGAACCGGTAGAATCCCATCCTTGCCTGTAGAACTGGTCAGTTTTACTCTCTCTGCACTTGCTACAACTGAAGGTAGGTTATACCTCTTTTTCTTTCTCACACCCATTTCCTTAGTCACCAAAAATACTTTATTCCAAGTGTGCTGGCTTTCTGGTTTGAAGACTGGAGTGTATCTTGCACAAAGCAGGAAGGAGAAAATGATCCAGGAGGACATTTATTCACCTTGCTTTTGCTCTCTTAATTTGTACAGCAATTATTAATCATCACATCCATCTACATCCACACTCCAAAACAGAGAGAAAATGTGAAGATGTGGAGTTAGCAATTGGTGTATATGTGTTTCTGTGTGGACCTAGTTTATGGAAAGAAGCACATTGCCCAGAACGTGCTTTGTTCTGGTTGTAAATCATTCTTTTTTGGTTGAAGGGGAAAAAGTCCATTGCTTATATAAAACAGAATCTGCAATAAAGATCAATCCGGAGAGGGATGTTTTTTTAAAAAAAACTTCACTCTACCCTGCAAAAAATGTCTGAATATAGCAAGGAGCAAGGGGAAGCTGAATGCTGGGGAGAAACTTTGACAGCTACCTAGCCAGACATGGACTTTGTGTACCCCATCGAAGACAGTGAAACTGCCTGCAAAAATTCCACAAAGCCCTGGTGTAGGAAAGAGAGACAACTGGGATAGAAGAACCAAGGGAGTAACCCTCACCCAAAGTAACCGTAAACCTGGGTAGAAAATGGAGCTGGAGGACCCCTCTGATCAAGAAGAATGGGTCGAGGAACCACTGGCAGATGACCCACTGAAATGACACATAAATCGCCTCATGAGGGAAGCCTTAGAGGACCTCAATGTGAAGGATGAACCAGGTTGCCAACATAGGAGAGTGAGTGACCCAGAAATTGAGAGAACCCAAGCTGTCACCCCTGATCCAGTGGAGAATCATTGAGCATTGGAACAAGCTGGAAGACCAGCAACCATACCAAGTACCCCACCCTTGCCGCCCCACAGCAGGGGATTAACCTTGGCCAACCCAGAGACATACAACTGCAGAGAAAGGTTGGGGGTAAAATTCGATGGGGACTACCAGAAATTGGGGTTTTTCCTGGCTCAAGTCCTCAACTACATGCAAGAACACGAGCAGAATTTACCGATCCAGGGGCCCCCGAGTGCGAGTCATCACCCTGGCCACAGAAGGGGCAGCAGCCAGATGGATGGTGACTCTCCAAAACGTCAACACCCCAGAACTGAGGAACCTCGATTAATTCATGACAGCTACACCACTGCTTCAAAGTCCCTCTTACTGACAGAAAAGCTTGCAACTGCATTAGAGTCGTAAAGAAAGGCTGTCACCCAACAGCTGAGTACACCGAAGAATTTTGTGACCTGCCGGCCGAGTCGACTGGCCAGAAGATATCCTAGTCTGTTGGTTCAAAGATGGATTCAACAGCGACCTGTACACTGCCTGCCTGGCCTGTGGGGCCCCAAACCTCTTGTATGAATGGCAGAGGAGGTGGAGATAGACATGACCCATAACCAGTACCACAGTGGCAGAGTTTGGAGAAGATCCCCACCCCAGGGAAAGTGGGAATTTTTCAAACCTCAAACCACCATGACTCCAAGACCATCTGGCTGTTTTAAATGTGGAAAAGAGGGGCACTGCGTAGCAGAATGCTGTTTGAAAACCCCTGCCAGAAACCCAGACCACCCATCAGGGGGGAAACCTGAAAAATCCAACCCTCGAGGAAAAGAAATTGGCCTGAGAGGCCGAGAAGCTGTGAGGTTCCAGTTTCCCACCAACCCAGAGGAAGAATCCCCAATGCCCCAAGGAGACATGAGCCAGTCCGAAAGTGATCTGGAAGACGACCCGCTGGTAAGCAACCCAATTAAACCACTCACTCTACCCCAAGACTGTTTATCCCCAGCCAAGGGAAGGGGGAGGAAGTTGCAGTGTTACTGGATTCGGGATGCATCCGTTGCATAATCAACCCCATCCTAGCAGAGAAATTGGGAATCCAACTAAGGAAAATGGAAAATCCCATCACTTTCTGTCAATTAGATGGAACTATAGTGGGGGGGGGGGGGAAACCAGCCAGTTTTGCCACAGAACCATTGAAAATAAGACTAGGGAACCATAGTGAGATGCTCACATTCATTACAGCACCAGGAATGGAAGGGCCACTCGTCATAGGACTCACATGGCTATGGAAATGGAATCCAAAAATAAACTGGATGAGAGGAACCATATATTTCCAGAAACATGTAGCATTTGCAAACAGCCCAGAGGAAAGGAAAAGAAAGAGAACAGAGAACAGAGAACCAGCCAGATCAGCTGGCTGAACCCATTAACATTCCCAAAGAGTACCAGGATTTAGCTCAAGTATCCAGTGAGGAGGCTTCTGATGAACCCCCACCTCATCGCGCCACAGACTGTGCCATTGAAATCCTACCAGGGGCTAAACGTCCAAAACCAAAAATGTACTGCATGTCTCCCAGAGAACTAAGAGAACTCAGAGCATTTATCAATAAAAATCTAAAAAGGGTTTTCATTGAACAAACCCGACCAAAAATAGCAGCTCTAGTAATATTCAGCAAAAAGAAAGATGGCTGTTTGTGTCTATGAGTGGATTACAAAACTCTAAATATGATCAGTGTGGAGAATATGTACCCCCTCCCCCTCATGAAAAATATGTTAGCCCGCCTCTCTAAAGGATTTTTTTTCAAAGCTAGACCTGCAAAAGGCATACTACCGCATCAGAATAAGGGAAGAGGACGAGTGGAAGATGGCTTTTAACACCCCACTGGGATGTTACCAATTTAAAGTTCTCCCTTTTGAACTATTAGGAGCACCTGCCATGTTCATGCAATTAATTAATGAGACTCTCCATGATTTTTTGTACAAAGGGGTTCTTGTTTATCTCAATGATATTTAATCTACACTGAAACAAAAGGAGAACACATCAAGTTACTCTGAGCAGTTCTCACAAAACTCCTAAATGACAGACTATATGCAAAACTCTCTAAATGTGAACTCCATCAAGAAAAAATTGACTGCCTGGGATATAGAATATCCCATGAGGGAATAGAGATGGACCCACAAAAAGTAAAAGTTGTCATCGATTAGGAACCATCCCTTACTTGCAAACAAGTGTAGAGCTTCCTGGGTTTTGCAAACTTTTACCGCCAATTCATTCCAGCTTTTGAGAATATTGCCCTCCCCATCATGAACTTGTTAAAAATGAAAGGGGAGGAGAAACTCAAACTGAGGCAACCCCTTCCCTGGACGATGGAATGCCAAGCAGCATTCAAAAAACTTAAACAACTGTTCTCAGCAGAACCAATCCTGAAACACCCAGACCCTGAACAACCATTTGTCATCCAAGCAGATGCTAGCGATGTAGCAGTTGGAGCAGTTCTACTCCAAAAGAATGGATGTGGACAGTTACAACAATGTGCTTATCCTTCCAAGAAACAGGAACCGAACAAAGATGGGCCATATGGGAGAAAGAGGCATATGTTGTGCGATGGGCACTCCTCACATGGAGACAGTTCCTAGAAGGGAACCAAATCCCCTTTGAAGTCTGGCCTGATCATAAAAATCTAGAAATCCTGAAAACTGAAAATTCCACGGAAATTCTCAGGAAAACAAGCAAGGTGGGCTCAATACTTTAAACCAGGGGTCACCACCCTTTTGGATCCCAGGGCCCACCAAATTCATACTTTTAAATCCCAATTTTTTTTAAAAAAGCTAATATAGTTAGTATAATATTTTTATATTAAATATAAATTTATATATATATGTTATGTCTCACCTTTATTCTTTCCAAAAAAGATGAAAGAGAACAAACTCACACAAACACTTTATAGACTTTATAGAGTTAATCCTTCATACTGATAATGTCCTTGGCCTTCCAACACACTCTGCCTGCCAAGTCCGAAAAGATAACAAGAAAAACTACTCAATGAAGATTCCAAAGCAGACCACAAAAAACAGTCACAACGAAACCTGGAAGAGAAGTAAATTTTGTCCCATACAAAGTTTCTGAAGAAAACACACCCACTTTTATCCCCTGTGGGGTGTGTCTCAATGACTCAGCTCACTCTCTGACCCTCCCACGCCTCCTATGTTGCAGCTCAGATTTCTTCCTACGACACTGCCTAGGATCAAGCCAACATTCGTCCACTTGACTCCCTGTCAGGGGCTGCTCCGATATGCCCTCCTCCTGATTAATCTCAGGCTGTTCCTCTTGGTTGTCTGATGAAACCTGAGGCACCACCAGGGAGGAAGGCACTGCCAGAGAGGAAGGTCCTGGGGAGGAAGGCATTCCCAGTTCCTCCTCCTCATCTTCCGAGTCCTCTTCCTCCAACAGCACAGGCTCAGGAATTGGAGCCACAACATACATACATACATACATACATATATTTGTTTTCTTAAGTTTTCGCTGGTACTTACATGTATGGTATTCAGCTTTGTTCGGGTATTTTCCCACATCATTGTAGTTGTGCTTTTAAAGTTGTAGCAATGTTTTGGCAGAATCTCATCTGCCATCATCAGGCTTCTGTATTGGGTTCATCTGTGAGTCAGACTATCACAGCCATTTCAGTTTTAAATTTGGGGCAGCCTATTGCTGTGCCAGAATGGTTTTTTCTTCATCCTGATTGGTTGGGAGCCTTGGTCTGTGTCTATTGATCTTGGAGTTTGCTGTGTTCTGCTTGATTGGTGTTTCTAATCTCTTCTGTCTATTTTGTGGCTCTTTTTGTGTCTTGATTGGCTGGCAACATTGTGTTCCTTTATTGGAGGCCTTTTCTGCAGTTTGGCTCCGAGTAAATGGACGGCTATCATTTGTTAGGTAGCTAGGTTTCATCTGGGTGCCTGGTTGGGCTGTGTTTGAGCTGGAGGTATCAGGGGGAATCTGTTTGTGCACAGGTATTTGCCTGGCTTGTGGTGTGGAGATTTTTTGCTTGTGAGTGCAGGCTTCCAAATAATTGACAGTCTGTTGGAATCATCTCTTCTATTCATGCTTTCAGGTCTTTTTTCAATCTCTATGGCTTCTCTGATGATTCTGTGGCTGGGGTTTTCTATAGTGGCTAGGGTTTTGGTGCCATTGAAGTTGATGCTTAAGAAACTTAAGAAAACAAATATATCTATATATCTGTATCTATCTATATCTATATCTATATCTATATCTATATCTATATCTATATCTATATCTATATCTATATCTATATCTATCTATCTATCTATCTATCTATCTATCTATCTATCTATCTATATCTATCTATATCTATATCTATATCTATATCTATATCTATATCTATATCTATCTATATATCTATATCTATCTATATATCTATATCTATATCTATATCTATATCTATATCTATCTATCTATCTATCTATCTATCTATCTATCTATCTATCTATCTATCTATCTATCTATCTATCTCTCTATCTCTCTATCTCTCTATCTATCTATCTATCTATCTATCTATCTATCTATCTATCTATCTATCTATCTATCTATCTATCTATGTTCTGGCTCACCTGTATCCACAGGTGAGATTCCAAAGTTCCAAGGTTCAAATATTCAAGCAAACAAAACTAGACCTAAAAGAGTTAACTGCTTCTGTTTTCACAGTCCTTGGCAGTCTTCCTGGAATCTGTCTGGCAAATCTGAACTGTCCATAAATCATGACGCTGCAGTCAAGAGTCATACGCAATTCTTTCACACCAAAAGACACTTTGCTTCCAACAAGGATTACGAACTAGTACGCTTCCTTATATCCCCTGAGGGGGCGTGTCAGTCTCACTAATTAATCACTGGCTTGATGCTTCTTTTCAATTTGTGATTGACGTTTCAATCTTCTTCTAGTCCTAGCATCAAGCCAACATCCGTCAGTGTCGTCATCACTCGAAACCTCTGGCACGTTCTCCTGATTATCTGTTAACAGCTGAGGTGTAAGCAGAGTGAGTCGATACGCAACAGGATTGATGACTGCCTCAATAGGGAAGGGACCGATGAAGCGGTGGTCCAGCTTCTTAATTGGACGATCAACCCGAAGATGCTTTGTGGATAACCATACCCTGTCACCCACAGCCAGTGGAGGCGTCGCCTGACGTGAACGATCTGTGAACCTTTTGTAGTCCACCTTAGCCAGTTCCAATTGTTGTGCCACTAAACGGTGAACCGACTGCAATTCCGCGAGAAATTCTTGAGTTTCTGGGACCAGGGAATCCACAATTGACAATGGGAAGAATCGTAGATGGTAGTCCACATTCGCATAAAACGGCATTACTCGAGTAGATGTGTGCTGAGAATTATTAAAGGCAAACTCTGCCAAAGGGAGGTAGTTCACCCAATCGTTCTGTTGATGGTTGACAAAACATCTCAGATATTGAGTGAAGATGCCAATAACTTTCTCAGTCCCGCCATCAGTCTCCGGATGGTGCGCCGACGCCAAACACACCTGCACCCGTAATGCAGTCATTAATCTTTTCCAGAACTGAGCAGTAAACTGGACACTGCAATCCAAAACCACTCTGTCCGGCAGACCATGTAAATGGAAGACATGCTGTAGAAATAACTGGGCAGTAGTGCAGGCTGATGGTAGTTTCCGACAAGTGATAAAATGGGCCATCTTGGTAAGCATATCAACCACCACGAGTACCGTCGTATAACCCGACGAAGAGGGCAAGTGTGTTAAAAAGTCCATGGAGATTGCCCCCCATGGTCTGCCCAGAGTCGGACGTGGTTGAAGGAGTCCAGGAGGTGCACCTGACGCTGCTTTTGCTTGTCGACACAGAACACAAGAAGAGACATAGGGTTCCGGTTTTGCGTGGCTTCAGCAGCAGTAGGAATTTGCTTGTCTGTAATTCCTGCTGTGCTTGCTGCCAAGGTGCCCCTGATCCAAATGGGTCTGTGGGATATGGCTGCCCTGTAGAGGCAGCTGAAGAGAGAGGGGATCCGGACAGGGGTTTGGGGGTGTCACAGACCCCCTCCCCAGCCGGAAAAACCCCTTTTTCCCAAGGTGGTGGAGCGGCAGTCAGTGATGGCCGTCACAAAGAAGCCTGCAGCCGGGTAAGATTTGTGCTGGAGGCTGCAGGAGGAAAATTTGGCTGAGCCGAGACAATAACAACTCTTGATTACCCTGGAAACTGAACTGTTTGAATTGCCTGAGGATACATTGTTTCCCGAAGAAGACTGGAAAGCTGTGGTTAAAGCTGTTAAGGGGGAATTTTTTTTTCTTAACTCTCCCTCCCCACAGAGATAGCAGACGGAGATCTGGAGGATCCGTTTGGGCATGGAAGGTAACTCAATTTGGAGTTTGAAGCCAGGGGATGAAGGATTTCTGGACATTGGATTTTAAAAAAAGAGACAACAACTTAAAGTTGATTTGGTTTGCTTTGTGACTTTGAGTTCTTTGTGAAATTTTGTTTTTTAAAAAGGGGGACTGAAGACATTGGGGTTGCATTGAAGGAGAAAGGAAGAAAGAACGGCATTGTCTTTTGAAGGGCTACAAATGGAATTTCAAAAACTGAAAAATGAAGATAAGGGCTCGTTTGGACCTATCTTTCGCTTTTTGAAAATGGCGATTTCTACTTACCAAGAAATACTACAGGATGAAGGAGAAGAAGCCATCTTTAGTGGACAGACACACTTAGTGGAGGAAGAAAAGCGGAAGGGGGGCAAGGAAAAGATGAACTTAGAACTTAAAAAAGCAACCAAGAAAAAGAAAAAGGAGATGAAAAAGCAATATGATGTCAGAAAGCAACAGAAAAGAGAAATACAACAGAGAGGGAAGATTAAGAGAGTGAAATTGGAGAGATGGGGGGGGGGTCAAAAAGTTAGAAAGAAAGAAAGGGGGAAAGGAAAGAGAAGTCATAAAGGCTTTAAACAAGATGCAAAAAATGTTTTTTTTTTCAGAGATAAGGGGTGAGATAATCTTTTTTTAAAAATGATTCTGCAAAAGTACATAAAAATGTATTGTAGACATTAGTATTTGAAGTTGAGCTAGAAAATTAGAATATTATATGATTTTAAAATGTATTAAAGTGAAGTCATGATTTAATTATGGAGTTTAATTTCTTTAATTCATAATAGTATGAAATAGTATTTTTATTGTTTAAGAATTAATAATAGAATTTAATTTCTTATGAAACATTGTTTTTACTATATTATAAATTTAATATTTCTTTTTTTTTATTTGTTTTTAGTTTTATTATTACTTATTAAACTCAATATTATTTGTTTGTTTTACTATTTTGAAATGTAATACTTTGAATGTACGGAGCAGAAACAGCACGGAAAATATGCATTATTTTAAGTGATATTTAGGGGGAAGATAAAAAGTTGTCATACTTTAATCTGGGTTTACAGGAAAAATATTGTATTAGATAGAAAGGATAAGTAGGTGATTAAAAGAAAACAGACCAAAGATGCAAATATAATTATTTAATTGAGATGGAATAAACAAAATAGAATTAAAAGAATGAGTAGGAGAGAGAAAAAATATGGAAAATAGAGAATGTTAAATAAGATATGAGATAGTATATTAAGTGAGTATAAATTTTGATTGATGTCTGTATAAAAAGAGTTAACTCAGGGTAAGCTGCCTTCCAAAAAGTTTTATGTATTTATGTTTTGTGTAATGTTTGTTTAAGTCTGACTGTGTGTGTTAAAAAAAATTAATAAAGTTTGTTTAAAAAAAAAAAAAGAAGCGACATAGGAAAAGATGTCATGTCGGATTCGAGGCCACCAAAAGGTCTGTGTGACCAAGTGAAGAGTTTTAAAGAAGCCAAAATGGCCAGCAGCTGGGTTGTCATGACATTGAGTCATGATGAGGACTCTAAGCGTCCTGGTGGGTACGTACAATAGGCCCCGATGTCGTAGCAAACCCTCCTCCAGAGTCCATGGGGAGTCAGGTCCAATTTCCCCCATTCTTTGGTGTGACCAAGCGTCTAATCACTGCGCCTTTCTTACTCGAGCCCTCAAATCCACTGGATCCTGAATAACGGCCAAAGATTCTGGTGGCAGCACCATACATGGAGGAAGAGGGTCCTTGGGACCAATATACTCGGGTTTACGAGACAGGGCATCCGCTCTCTGATTTTGTCCACTGGGAACTTATGTGACTGAAAAGTTGAACCCAGCGAAGAACAACGACCACCGGATCTGTTGTTGGTTCAACTTCTTGGCAGTGGACAAATGTTCCAGGTTACGGTGATCCGTCCGAACCTCCACCTTATGCTGAGCCCCTTCCAGATGATGTTGCCAGGTCTCAAACGCAGCCTTGATAGCCAGCAACTCCTTCTCCCAAATGGTATAATTGCGCTCAGAAGTTGTGAGCTTCCTTGAATAATATGCGCATGGAAAAAAAGGTGAGCCATCCATTGGGGCTTGTAACAACACTGCCCCAATAGCTACGTTAGAGGCATCTGTCTCGACCACAAATGGACGATTCGGATCAGGATGCCTCAATATAGGTTCAGCAACGAAGGCTTTCTTTAGAGCCTCAAAAGCCTGTTGCTACAGGGGCCCCCACTGGAATGGGACCTTCTTGCAAAGGAGCTGGGTGATGGGATCCATCAGCTTGGCAAAATCCAGGATGAAGCTCCTGTAGTAATTAGCGAACCCCAAGAGATGTTGCACGTCTTTTACTCGACGAGGGGGTTCCCAACTACACAAGGCCTCCACTTTCCTTGGGTCCATGGCAATGCCCTCGGGAGAGATGATATGCCCCAAGAACTCTATGGAAGTCTGGAAAAAGGAATTTTCCAGCTTCGCATAGAGTTTATGCTCCCAAAGACATTGTAATACCTGACAGACTTGGCGAAGGTGGCTATCCCTGGACCGAGAGTAGATCAAAATGTTGTTCAGGTACACCACCATGAACCAATCCAGCATGTCCCGTAAAATGTCATTCATTAAGTGCTGGAAAACCATGGGAGCGTTTGTCAACCCAAACGGTATTACTGTGCATTCAAAATGTCTGTATCGGGTGCCAAATGCCATCTTCCACTCGTCCCCCTTGTGCATCCGCACCAGGTTGTATGCCCCTCGAAGATCGAGCTTAGTGAAAACAATGGCCTCCCACAACCGCTCCATCAACTCTGGAATGAGCAGAAAGGGATAACTATTTCTTACCATGATGGCATTTAACCTGCGGTAGTCACAACATAAACGCAACTCCCCCATCTTCTTTTTCACAGAAAGGACGGGAGCAGAAAGAGGAGACGACGATGGTCTGATAAATCCCCAGGCCAAGTTCTTATCCAGAAACTCTTGAAGAGCAGACAATTCGGGTTCAGACATGGAATATAGATGACCTTTGGGCAGTGGGGCATCAGGTAGAAGGTCCACGGGACAGTCATAGGCTCGATCTGGTGGTAACTGATCTGCCTCCTTCTCGCTGAAAACATCAGAGAAGTCTGATAGCTCCGGTGGTATGGAAACAGCAGGGGCAGCGATGTCCTGGCCAGCACAGATATGTCTCAGATGGTCCAATCACTGGAGACTCAGGAAGGAAATGACATTCTGCGCCCAAGCCACCAAAGGATCGTGCAATCGTAGCCAGGACATGCCAAGAACCAGAGGGAGATGGAGGTCTGAGGTGATATAAAAACTAATCGCCTCCTCGTGGTCTCCGATAACCAAACTCAACGGCTGGGTGGCAAAATGAATGGGTCCTGACCTTAGCTCACGCCCATCAATGGTTTCCACCTTGATGAGTGGTTCCACGGCAACCAAAGGGACATCAAAGTGAGTTGCGAAGGCCCGGTCCATAAAACTAGTAGTAGCCCCTGAGTCCACCAATGCAACCGCAGGAATCCCCTCCTTCCGAGACTGTAGGAAAACCTGCGTGTCCAACATTAAATGTCGGGGAGGACCAGAGTTCACCTCAGCTACTTCGGGTGGTGGTGTGATACGTGCCCGACCTAGGGTTTCCCCGAGGTCGGGCCTACTCTGTTTCCTGATGGCCCAGGATTAGTTTCTGGCACTGGTCTTCATGTCCCCCTCCGTTTACAAGAACTGGCAAAATGTCCCAGCCCCCCACAATAAAGGCACACTCCTTCCTGGAACCTTCGCGAGCGTTCTTGTGCCGTCAACCGAGGGTGGAGTGCACCCAACTCCATTGGCTCCTCAGTCCTGGTCACAATATTATGGGATACCAAGTGCGTGGATTGTACTGGAGGTGACAGCCGTGAGTGGGAGGGCGGTTCTGGAACTGAGCGTCTGGTCTTGTGCGTTTGAAGCTGGGCATCAATGCGCAAACATTGTAATATCAGCGCATCCAGGGTTAGAGCTGGCTCCCCATGCACCAGCTCAGCTTGGATTTCATCTGCCAATCCATCATGAAATGCATCCATATGAGCTGCCTCATTCCAAACAGAGTCCATGCAGAGTAGACGAAACTCTACAATAAACTCTTGCAAAGGGCGTTTCCCCTGACGAATGTCCTTCAAACATCTGGCCACAGTTTGACTCTTTATGGGGTCCTCATACATGGCACGTAATTGTTGCTGGAAACCCTGGTAGTTATTTAGTAAAGGGCTATCTTGTGCCAGCAGAGGAGTAGCCCATTTAGCAGCTGGACCTGACAAAAGACTGATAATAAACCCCACCTTAGCCCGGTCATCTTCAGGCCGTAAGGACATGAATAGTTGGCACTGTCCCATAAACGCCGGGAACATATCAGTCTGTCCCGAGAATTTATCTGCCATAGAAACTGGGCATTTCTTAAGGGGAGGAGCTGGGGGAGCAACAGGAGCCTGCAACTGCGAAAGATGAGAAACCAGCTGAGTTACCTGATATTGTAAGACTTGGTTATTCTGTAAAAGTTGGTCAATTTGTTGCTGTTGCTGCTCCACCAGTTGCTTTAGTTGTGTTGGGTCCATCTTGGTTATAAGGTGGATTAGCTGGTTGGAAGCAAAAATGTTCTGTCTCACCTGTATCCACAGGTGAGAATCCAAAGTTCCAAAGTTCAAATATTCAAGCAAACAAAACCAGATCCAAAAAAGTTAACTGCTTCTGTTTTCACAGTCCTTGGCAGTCTTCCTGGAATCTGTCTGGCAAGTCTGAACTGTCCATAAATCACGACGCTGCAGTCAAGAGTCATACGCAATTCTTTCACACCAAAAGACACTTTGCTTCCAACAAAGATTACGAGCTAGTACGCTTCCTTATATCCCCTGAGGGGGCGTGTCAGTCTCACTAAATAATCACTGGCTTGACGCTTCTTTTCAAATTGTGATTGACGTTTCAATCTTCTTCTAGTCCTAGCATCAAGCCAACATCCGTCAGTGTCGTCATCACTCGAAACCTCTGGCACGTTGTCCTGATTATCTGTTAACAGCTGAGGTGTAATCAGGGAGGGAGATTCAAGGGAGGAAGAGGTCTCCGCAACCTCCAGTAAAGCAGGCTCATCTCTCAGAGCCAACTCCTCCCCCTCTTCCTGACTCCCCTCTAAGTCACTTAATAATGCAGGCTCGAATCTCAATGCCAAATCTTCTTCATCACTCGAGCCTACACCTGCTGACTGACCAGGTTCAAGTCTCGGAGTCACAACATATATTTGTATATGAGATTCTGCTGAAACATTGCTACAACTTTAAAAGAACAACTACAATGACATGGGAAAATACCCAAACAAGGATGAATGCCACACATGTAAGTACCCGCAAAAACTTAAGAAAACATATACACATATATACATATACATATACATATACATATACATATACATATACATATACATATACATATACATATACATATACATACATGCATGCACGCACACACACAAACACACACACACACACACACACACACATACACATACACATACACATACATATATATTTGGAATATCTATCATTTGGAAGCCTGCACTCACAAACAAAAAAATCTCCACACCACAAGCCAGGCAAACACCTGGGTACAAACAGATCCCTCCTGATACCTCCAGCTCAAACACACCCCAACCAGGCACCCAGATGAAACCCAGCTTCCTAACTAATGATAGCCGTCCATTTACCCGAAGCCAAGCTGCACTAAAGGCCTCCAATAAAGTAACACAATGTTGCCAGCCAATCAAGATACAAAAAGAGCCAAAAAAACAGACAGAAGATATTAGAAGCAGAACACAGCAAACTCCAACACCAATAAACACAGACCAAGACTCTCAACCAATCAGGATGAAGAAAAAAACCATTCTGGCATAGCAATAGGCTGCCCCAAATTTAAATCTGAAACCACTGTAAAAGTCTAACTCACAGACGAACACTATACAGAAGCCTGATGATGGCAGATGAGATTCTGCTGAAACATTGCTACAACTTTAAAAGCACCACTACTATGACGTGGGAAAATACCCAAACAAAGCTGAATGCCATACATGTAAGTACCCGCGAAAATTAAAGAATATATATATGTATGTATGTATGTATGTATGTATGTATGTATGTATGTATGTATGTTATATATATATATATATATATATATATATATATGGCAATCAGGTTAGAAATTCTGCGTCTGCGCCACCATAACTTTGAGCTCCAGAGAAATTGGCCATCCTCACAAGGTTGTTGTTTTGTTGTTTTGTGGGTTTATTTGTTTCATCTGAGGAAGTGAAGGCAACTCCATGATGGGTGACGGGACAGGCTCCCTTTTGGACCAAGAGAAAATTCTAGGCCAGCATCCTTCTCCCCCTGCCGCAGCATCTGCAAATTTCATGCCTATCGGGGCTTTTGCGTGCTGGCTTTTTGCTCCCTCTGAGGACCGGGAGAGCCTCCCTGGCCCCCTCAAACTTCATAAGGTAACTAAGGGCGATTCCGGTTCTTCAGTAAGCCTTCTCCCCCCCACCCCCATATTTTTTTTCTTTCTTACCTCTCGCACCCTTTTTACCACAGCAAAACACCTGTTTGTTCTTTGCTTGGGATCCCCGTTTGAAACCTCTTCCTCTCAGTTGGTGAGGGGAGAGGGTGGCATTCCTCCATCTATCCACCCAGGTCAGTTCATCTGCTCGCGTTGCTTGCAGCAGACCCCTCCTGTGTTGTAGGGCCGGCTTTGCAACTGCCGTTTGGTTCCAGCCTCACTGTTGCCTCAGGCCTAGCTTACCGAAGGGAAAGAGAGGGGAAGGAAGGTAGGGTGTTAGTAGGCTTCCCGATCGTGCGTGCATAGCCTTCCCGGCCTCAGTGCTGCAGTCTCGACAGAGACCATGCTGCCTCGCAAAAGAACATGGTGCCTCCTCTTCCTCCTCCTCCTTTTCGGCCCCGCGTCCTCCCTGCCACTGCCTAGCCTGGATGTGGTAAAGAAACACAGAAATTCCCATGACATCATGTCACGTTGTTGAATAAAGACTTTCTTTTATGATTTGATTATTTAAAAAGTTAAAAAACCAAAAAACAATGTATCCTCATGTTATATTGCATAAAAAATTTGGCCGGAAAATTTGGCCATGAGAGAAAATAATTTGGCTGAATTTGGCCGTATTTTGACTTGAGTTTGGCCGCAGAGCCAAACTGCGATCTGGCAACCCTGGCCATGCGCAGCTCTCTGCTTTTCCAGCCCTCACTGCCTCTCTCAACATCGAAGCCTTGGAAATTCAGGCAAAGCAACCACAGCGGTAACACCCTGAGTTGCTTTCTTCTTCACTACTGCATCCTCCTCCAACACCTCCTTCTCTGGGTAGGGAGATTCTTAACTTAACCAAGCATGCTAAGGCAAGTCAGGGCACAATCGCTGTGGTGGCTTTGTCTGCGTTTCTGAGGCTTTGAGGGCTGGAAAAGCAGAGAGCTGCGCATGGCTCCATCTCCCTTTCCTTTCCTGCCTTCATGTGGGCGTGGCGGGTGGGAGGAAAGAGAGAAAGCAATTCAAAGCTAGAAAACTAATGGGTAGAGCTGACAGCAGGCACTGGGGGTGGGGACTGTTGTTGCAGCCACCACCGTGGGGAGCTGGTTGGCATGTGCATCTCAGGAACCTGACTCTGGGGTTTCTCGAAGAGCCGGAAGGTGAGAAAATGTATTTAAATGTTTGCAATCTAGTCTTTTCTTAAAATTAGTTACATTGCTTTCTTCAAGTCTTTCACAAGGAAGTCCCACAAATCGATGATTTTATATAAAATTTATATTTTTAAAGGTTTCTGAAGTAATTAATTCATCAACCTTTTTTTCATATGCACCCTTTTCCTCTATAAGTATTTCAAATTATTTATTTTAACCGGATAAGCATGCCACACAGCTAGGGTTGACCCTAAACTACAGGCAACCCATCTTGGACCAAAAACTCTACCAATCTTTATAATTTCAATCTCAAGTTGTTCAGAAATTTTGTTAAATTCAATTAGGTCCTTATTGGATTGATGGAAAATAGAATATATGTTATCAATAAAGATTTGAAAATGATTTACTTGCTTTATTTCCCTAATCATCTAAAACAAGTTGCAGATGATGGTTTAAGCAGTGCCATATTATAACGTTTGGAAAGTCTTTGTCTAAGTGCTTACCCCAGATTTTCTTCTAAGCATAACACTGGCACCATCAGAGCAAAATCCAATTAAATGTTTCTCTAGATAGTTCTTATTAAACCCAACTTTATTCAAACTTTCCATAACTGAACATTGTCTCTGCATTTTGTTTTTCCAATTCTATTTGTTCAAGGAAAATTGTTGGTGAGAAAACTGGATCCTCAACTTTTAAGTACAATGTAAGAACTGGTTTGGAAGATATCATCAGTGATCGAACAGATTTTGAGAATTTTTTCAATAATTTTGCTAAATAAATGTTTCCTAATATCTTTTGCAATGAAATCTGATATTGAAATAGATATTGCAACTGCAGTTTTACATGAATGCAACCCTATTCCCATTTTTAATTTGCAATTCAATCAGATCATCTATATATGAAAATGGTCTGCACATTTGTGTCAGACTGTACACTGTAGTAAATACTCTATAGTACTACCCAAATATTTCTCAGTCACTTTATCCAATCTTTTGTGTATTACATCCTGCTCACATTGCTTCAACTTCTCTGTACAAATGTTGTGAGCTTTAGATGAGAAATGATCCTTCAATTTTTTTTCTGAGGGAAGCTTGCTGCACTTCTTTACTCTTTCCTGATGGCTCAATTTGGAAATTTTTCCATTCCTTTGCTGCATGTACACTTTTTTCTTTGGTCGAAACTTTAAATCTTCTGCAATACTTGCAACCTAACTTTTTCACGGAAACTTCCAGTCCATCATATTTTTTCCTAAAATTGTTGTACTGCTGCAATGTCCAGCAGTCAGGAAGATTCCTTTCAATGTCCGACTTAGTTCTTCCAGTACTTGATGATGCACTGCTGCTTTCCCCAGGTTTCAGTGTGGATGAGGTGCTGCTGCTTTCCCCAGACTCCAACAGATGTGATTGTGACTCTTTTGGATCTCCTTTTGTTTTCTTGCCAAAGAAAGCAGCAAAACTCATTTGCCTTTTCATCTTGGTAATGTACTGCAAAAAAAAAAAATATCAATAATGTAGTGGTTTGGATTCGATTGTTCTTATAAGTTGAGTGGTGAAGGCAATGGCAAGTGAAGAAAGCAGGTGAGGAGCGGAGTTTTCTGACACTATAGCTATTTAAAAGATATTATGGAAGAGGAAAAAGTTTCACCAGACAAGTTTGAGACGGAACTAAAAGTGGATTTGAAAATGACAGTCTATAAAAAAGATGTTGCACTGTGTACATAAAAGTATGGCTGATATTTTAATGATTACAATTCATTCATTGAAAAAGAAACACTTAAAATGGAAATACTATTAACAAATTAAGGGAGTTTGTTACTTTGTGCCAGTAGTGGCACAAAAATCTTTCCTAGCCAAGACCTACAGTCCCTAATGAAATGCACTCTCTATAGCAGAGAGAGAAAAGCCAAGGGAAGCCATATTTAGCCGTATAGGCTTTTTAGACTTTGCATCTTAAAAATGTACTGAAGCTTTTTACAGCTTTATGCAGATATATATAGTACAAAAAAAAAGATATAGTACAAAATCATCTAAGAAGTTAGATTAAGAATGAAATTCATAGGCACATTCACAGAACAATACTGAATTCTTTTTCTGAAATTTATTCCTCAGTTTAAAAAACTGGAATATATGAATTAGGTTCAGTATTGGGCTCTGCTCGTACTCAAATAGCTATTCAAGAGTATGTAGTATCAAAGTTAGCAAAAACGGTAAAGCAACATATAGATTTAAATTTTAAAACCAGAAATATTTTTGTTGGTACCCACATAAATAAAGGGAATATAATACATATTTAATTTTACATGTGTTAACAGCGGTTATAATTATGTTTGCACAACAGTGGAAAAATGAAGAGATCCCTATAGATGAAAATGAAATTAAAAAATCACAATGTGCAAAAATGGATAAAGATAAGAGGTAGAAATTAGGTGGAGAACAATCATTGCCATGTATGAATTAAATACAAAGGGTTGATAAACATGTTGATACGATTAACAGAATTATAAATAAGCCAATACAAAGAAATTTAGTTAATTTTTTTTGTTACACTACTGTTGTTACATGTTGATACTTGTTTTTCCTTTGTTTTTTCCTAAATGATATATGCCCTTCCTGACAATATTATTCATAAAAACAAAACATATACTAAAAAATAAATAAATACATAAATAAATAAAAATTATTTTACTATTATTGTTAACATGTTGATACTTCTGTTTGTTGCTTTTTTCTATTAGGAAAAAGCAAAGGAAAAATGTGTCAATATGTAACAATAACAGTAATGTAACAAAAAAATTCATTTATGTATTTATTCATGTTTTTAGTATCTCTATTGTTTTTATGATTAATAAAACAAAACCTATACTAAAATATTAAAATTATAATTTTTAATATTTTAGTATAGATTTTGTTTTTATTAATAATAAAAACAGAACAGATGGGTTCCTAACAGGAAAAAGCCAAGGAGAAACAAACAGAAGTATTAACATGTAACAATAATAGTAAAATAATTTTTATTTATGTATTTATTTAGTTATTTATTTAATATCTGTTCTGTTTTTATGATTAATAAAAACAAAACAGATACTAAATAAATAAATAAATATATAAAGAAATAAAAAAAAACAACTTGCCAAAAATTAGGCAGGCTATGCTGGGGTCCTTGGTTGGGACTATATTGGAGCTTGCTTTGGCGAGGATGGCTGGGTGGCCTGGGAGTCAGCAATTGACTGGGGCTAGCGGTGGTGGCAGCAGGAGGAGGTAGGCAATCAGTGGGGCTAGCTGCTTGCCTCCTCACTCACCAATTGGTGGTGGAACGCCAGGCAGCAACAACAGTGTGGTGGGCTGCAGATGGGAGAAGATGGTGGCCGGCGAAAGATAGAGGCTGCTGGCTGAATGAGGCAGGTGGCGAGGGCAGCTGGGCAGTCTGGGAGTTGGCACTTGACCGGAGCTAGCAGTGGTGGTAGCAGGAGGAGTTAGGCAACTGGTGGGGCTTGCTGCTTGCCTTCTCACTCACCAATTGGGGTTGGAAGGCCAGGCAGCAACAATAGTGGGCTGCGGGCAGGAGAAGATGGCAGCCAGGCGAGGCAGGCAGCATTGGTGAGGGCGGCTTAGCAGTAGGTGACTGAGGCTTGCTTGGAGGTCTCACTCACTGATCTGCATCTTCAATTTACGGCAGCTGGGCGAGGCAGGCAGGTTGGGGGAGGCAGGCTGGCCAAAGCAGGTCGGGCAAGGAGATGAACTCTAGTACTCCTCCCTCCTCTTATTTTCTCCAGAATGATCCTGTCAGGTGGACTGGACTGAGTGACTGGTCCAGGCATCTAGCCAATTTTCATGCCTAAGGCAAAACTAAAACTTACTGTCTCTTGATTTCTAGCCTTGTGCCTTAACTGTTAGACCATAGAATAAATACAATATTGTTTTGTTATCTCAGTATTGAAAGGAACATTCTTGTAGTGAAGGTAGTTTTGACAAAAAAAAAATCATTACTCCTTGAAGTATTAGGATTTTGTTTGGAATCTAGAAAGCATATTCTGACATTTGCAATATATTTGCAATATATACAATATATACTTCCCACATGCAATAGAATAGGAGGGTTATGATCTCAGGCTAGTTACAACACAAGGAAGAAATGTGCATTATTTTTGGGAAGAAACTTCCAAAAATTGTACTTTCCCTTCCATTTTCTGGCTGCACCATTCCAACTTTTCTTTCTCAGAAGGCAAAAATGTGGAATACATCTGTGTGCATGTGTGTGTGCGTGCATGTCTATGTGCTTTCAAGTCAACATTGATTCCTGGAAACTGCCTGAACAACTCCATACAGTTTTATTGGCAAGATTTCAGTAGTGGTTTCTGTTCTGTCCTTAATTAACATATTCGAGATCCCCGCGCTTTGATTGGCCAAAGCGCGGGGCTCTCCGATTGGTCAGGCGAGCCGCGCCGATTGGCTCGCTAGGAATCTCCCGCGATTGGTCCATTCGGATCTCGGGAGATTCAAAGTGGTGCCATTGGCCGCGGCCGCCGCGGCGAAAGGAATAAAAGCCGCGGGCTTTTTTCCTTTCGCCAGTTCGGTTCCAACTTCCTAATAAAGAGCTTTGCACTAAAGTCACTGACTCCTGGCATCCTTTCGCGGACACAACACTGGCGACGAAGGTGGGATCCAGACCCAGAACCGAACCACGTGTCCGACGGAAGCCAGACGAACCACCGAGATGGCGAAAATCGCACCACCCGCACCCTTCAACCCCGCCACCGAGGACTGGGAATCGTTCTCCGACCGTTTCCGCATGTACCTCGAGTGCAGCGGCCTGAAGGACGCCACCGGCCCAATGAAACGCGCCGTCTTCCTGACCCACTGCGGGACCGAGGTCTTCCAGATGGCCAAGGCGCTTGCCAAACCCGCCGATGCGACCGCGATGGACTGGGACGTCCTCAAACCCATACTTCGGCGGCACTACGCTCCAGAGGTACCCATCCTGATCCGGTGCAACGAGTTCTACCGGCGGGACCAGAGGTCGGGTGAGAGCTTCAGCGACTTTGTCACCGAGCTGCGGCGTTTAGGGGGGCTCTGTGAGTTCGATAACCTAAACGACGCCCTGCGAGACCGAATCGTGCTTGGGTTGTGGGACCCCGTCCTCCAGAGCCGGCTGATGGCCAAGGGCAAACATCAGCCTAGCAGACACCCTCACCGCAGCCGCAGCCGCCGAAGCAACCCGAACTTCCGCCGACCGCATGCGCAGACCGAACACTGGGGACCGCAGCGGAAACAACAACCCGGCGAGGTCGACCGAGCCCCAACCCGAGACGACCACCCACCAGGGCGATTTCCACTCGGCATCGGGCACTTCCGATGACGAGGAGGACATCCATCGACTCCAGACAGGCCACGACCCACGGAACCGGCGGGGTCGTAAGTCGAGGACCAACTGTGCCGGCTGCGGCGGCGACCACCCCAGGTCGGAATGCCGGTTTTTTTAATCGATCTGCCGGCATTGCGACAAGAAGGGACACATCGCCCGTGTCTGCCGCCTGAAGAAAAATTGCAGCCCGGCACGATGGGACCAGAACGACCGGAGGAGAGAAAGCACACCACCCCGGACCAGAGATCGCCCCTCGGAACACAGATGGGACCGGAACGGGCGATCGTCGCGAGGCGGCGACAACCGGCGGAGAGAGGAGACCCACCAGATGGTCACCATTGGCCACGCCATCACCAATGACGCCCGGAAGGTCCACGTGGAGGTAGGCATCGAGGGCCAGCCATGCAAAATGGAGGTGGACTCCGGTTCCTACCTCTCCATGATTGCATGGCATGAAATAAAGCACTTGGTGCCTACCCTCCAAAGGAGGAATGTAGACAGCCAGAGACTCATTGTAAAGGACTACCAGGGAAACCGCATCCTGGTAGTCGGAACCAAACACTTCAACATCACGTATAAGGGGCGCACTGAACGACTTCCCCTAACAATCGTCGACCGCGACCGCCCAAGCCTACTGGGACTGCAATGGTTCGCCCCGCTCGACATCACACTCATGGGAGTCGACCACATCACCGACGACAGCTGGGAGCAGCAACTGGACCGGGAGTTCCAAGAGGTCTTCGACGGAAACCTAGGCAAGTACCGAGGGCCCCTTATATCTTTCGACCTAGACCCTAACGTCCCCCCAAAATGCCTGAAACCAAGGCGGGTGCCATTCGCACTGAAACCCAAGATAGACGAGCAAATTGACAAGCTCGTCAAACAAGGGGTTCTACAGCCCATAGACCACACCCAGTGGGAGACCCCCATAGTCACCCCGATCAAGCCCGATGGGTTGGTGAGGATCTGTGGGGACTATAAGGCCACCCTAAATGGCGCGCTGCAACAAAGCGCCTACCCCGTCCCAGTAGTGCAACACCTACTGCACTCACTGGGAGGGGGCAAGGTTTTCGCCAAGCTCGACCTCGCCCAGGCATACCAACAGTTGCCGGTCGACGAGCAAACGGCAGAAGCGCAGACCATAGTCACCCACCGGGGGGCATTCAAATGCAACCGACTCCAATTCGGAGTCAGCGTGGCACCGGGCATATTCCAAAGCCTAATGGAGAGACTATTGCAAGGTATCAAGGGGGTGGTACCTTACTTCGACAACATCCTAGTGTCGGCAGCCAACCAAGCCGAACTAGAGGGTCGACTAAGGGAGGTCCTAACCAAATTTAAAGAGACCGGACTAAAAGTCAAGAGGGATAAATGCCAGCTATGCACGGAATGAGTAGAATTCCTGGGCTACCTCCTAGACCGTCACGGCATTCACCCCACAAACCAAAAAATCAAAGCCATCAAAGAAGCCCCCACACCCAAGTCGAAGACAGAGCTGCAGGCATTTCTGGCGCTACTTAACTTTTATAATGTTTTCCTGCCCCAAAAGGTGACGGCGGCGGAGCCTTTGCATAGGCTTCTGGACAAGGCGGCGACCTGGACTTGGGGGAAACGCGAGCAAGCCGCCTTCCAGAGAACAAAGGACCTCCTCACTTCGGATGCCGTCCTTATACAGTACAACGAAACCCTACCTCTGGCCGTCACATGCGACGCATCACCCTTCGGCGTCGGCGCTGTCCTCAGCCATACTCTCCCCGATGGAAAAGAAGCACCCATTGCGTTCTTTTCAAGGACCCTCACCAAACCGGAGCGGAACTATAGCCAGCTGGACAAAGAGGCTCTGGCTATCGTTGCCGCAGTAAAAAGATTTCACGAGTATCTCTACGGCCGGACATTTACCATCATAACCGACCACAAACCGCTGCTGGGAACCCTTGCAGGGAACCGGGCCACCCCGAACATTCTGTCTCCCCGAATGACAAGGTGGTCCGAGTTCCTGGCAGCCTACAATTACGGACTCATACACAGACCAGGTAAGACGATCTCACATGCGGACGCCTTAAGCCGCTCACCGTTACCAGAACCTGACACCGACCCAGCACCCACAACGACCACCCTCAGTATAGAGAATCTACCCAACCTACCCATAACCGCGTCAGACATTGCCCGCGAAACTAATAAAGACAGACGTCTGGCGTGAGTGTTGCATTGGGTAGAGAAAGGGTGGCCGGAAAGGGACAACGACGAGTCCGTCAAGACATTCCGGAACCGGCAAACGGAACTCTCGTTGCTAAAAGGGTGCATACTATGGGGGGATAGGGTGGTCATTCCAGAAAAGCTACAAGGGAAGGTTCTGGAACTGTTACACGAGGGGCACCCAGGCATCGTTAGGACTAAAGCCCTGGCCAGAAGTTACGCTTGGTGGCCAGGGAGGGACAAACAGATTGAGACCTGGGTAGCAAGGTGCCAACGATGCCAGGAAACTAGGCTAAGTCGACCCACAGCACCCGTCCTAGAGTGGGAAACCCCAAGGGGACCTTGGTCTAGGATCCACATAGATTTCACCGCGCCCACAAAAGGACACACCTTCCTGATAACAGTAGACGCTTACTCCAACTGGCTGGAGGTAAGCAACATGAGAACGACAACCACGGAGGCCGAGACCAAGGAACTCAGCAAACTTTTTGCAACATACGGCCTCCCAGACGTCGTCGTTTCCGACAACGGGCCCCAATTCACCTCGCTAGAATTCGAAAAATTCCTTGCGGAAAGGGGCATCCGACACGTGCTGACAGCACCGGCGCATCCGGGGCAAATGGTAGGGCAGAACGGATGGTGCAATTCACTAAGGAAACCATCCGGAAAATAGACCACGGGGAGATCCAGGACAAAATAAATAAATTACTCTTCACCCAACACATAACGCCAAATACCACAACGAATAAAAGCCCAGCCGAACTGTTAATGGGGAGGAAAATAAGGTCCCCACTCGACAGATTACACCCCACGTATAACCCAGAGAAGCCCCCAGACTCAACCAGCAAACACCAAACCTTTGCACCAGGCGACCCCGTATACGCAAAAAATCTAACGGGAGACCCATTATGGGTACCGGCCGTCATCACACAACAGGCCCACACTCGTACCGGCTACAAACAACAGACGGACGAGCATGGAAATGCCACATCGACCAATTAAGATCGAGGACGACCACCCAAGAGACCACCGATGCACAAGCAGGCCAAACCAACCCCCACAACACAAACCAAGAGGGGAGGGAATACCCAGGGGACCAAAACCAAAGAAGAATAAACCAACCATACTTACCAGAAAGCAGCCAGCACGAAACCTCGCCAGGAAGAGACAGCCAGGCCAGCTCGACCGACCTGGGGAGACCGAGTGGGAGCGGTGAAACCCGCAGCTCAACCAACCCGGGAAGCCCAGGAGGGAGCTATGGAGAGCGGCCCGGCCCGACCGACCAGCCGGTTCCCATGATGGCATCCGGAGAAGCAGAGACCCCAACCGAACCGGCCGGGATCCAACCGACGACTGAGCTGCGCAGGTCCAGTAGGCTAAGACGGAGCCCCGCCAACCTACGGGACTACGCAACGTAAGGACTAAACCAAGAGGGGAGGTGTGTTCTGTTCCCTCATTAGCATTCTTGAGACCCCCGCGCTTTGATTGGCCAAAGCGCGGGGCACTCTGATTGGCTAGGCGAGCCGCGCCGATTGGCTCGCTAGGAATCTCCCGCGATTGGTCTATTCGAATCGCGGGAGATTCAAAGCGGTGCCATTGGCCGCGGCCGCGGCGGCTAAAGAAATAAAAGCCGCGAAGTTTCTCAATAGCCCCAGTTCGGTTCCCACATCAATAAAAGAGCTTGATACAAAGTCACCGACTCCTGGCATCGTTTCCAAAGACACAACACTATACAATAATGAGTAGTACAGAAGCTATGTAAAACATCATATGTATTATTCTAGTATATGATGGACATGTTAGAGATTTAAATTCAGCAGGAGTTTTTTTTAGTTCTTTCCCAGGATATGCTATGATTTCTGTGTAACACAGACAGACAGACAGATGGCAAGAAGCTTCCTTGTATCCTTTAAATAATAACAAGCCAGTTGGGAAACATTAATATTATGTTAGCATTACGTAGCATAATTATGAAACATTCATATTAAGAACAAGGCAGTGGAGAAGACCATTCACGTCATTTATCTCCTATCTCCCATAGGACTTTAGCAATCTGATAGATTTATAGCTACAAAGAAATGATGTAATCTTCAATAAAGTGCTTCAAATCAAATAAATACAGAGCTGTGCTTGCTACAACCTACACCCTACCCTCATAACAGCAGAAACTCCATTTGTTTTCAGGAGAGTTTCCTTTGCTTTTACTGTTAAACAGGAACACTGACATTTCCAGGACAGCCACAACATTTATTTCAGCTGCCATTGCTGTATGCAAGGAAATACTAAAATTTTAGAACTTCACCAATAGACACTTGTTCTACATATAAATGTAGAATGTAGAATTTTTATTTTAATTGTTAATCCAATTTATATTGCCACCTAACCAGCTGAGAAACTTTGGGAGAGAGCAAACAAAAATAAAGAATTACAATAAAACAAGAACCAACTAAAATGGTATCAAGACTCAGTAAAAACATAAACATCTATGTTGGAGCTCCCAAGTTCCCACTAAAGCAAGGGTGTCAAACTCACGCCATCACAACGGCACCACATGATGTATCAGAACTTTTTCCTCCTTCACTAAACCGGGCATGGGCGTGGCCAGCACAAGATGCATCCAGTCTGTGGGCCGGGAGTTTGATAGCCCTAGACTAAAGGCACATGCTTTCAATATATTCTGCATATAGCACTGCAGAGAGTAAGGCATTTTATCTTACTAATCAGATGCTCTTCTATATGCAGAAAGCCGTTTAGTTGCTATAGATTTTACTCATTTGAGCAAGTAATTTTCTCCTGAATAGATTTTAATAGGATGCAACCAAAGAAACATCTATTTGCTCTTCAATAGCTTTTACTTTAATGCTTGTTTTGGCAAACTCTAAAGCCCAAGAATGATCCTGCTGAAAAGCTATAGAGTTTAATATATGAATGGCAGTCTCTTGGAGACTAGCAAGAACCAGTCAGTACTAAAAGACCACAACTGAAAGTGACTGGATCTAACTTTAACTAAAAATTCAACATGGCAGCCCATGCCTAATTTGGAATTAGAATATTTTTTTTAGAATATAATCTAAAAATATGTATTTGAGAGCATTTCTAGCATGTGGTGAGGACTTCTCAATTCCCCAGCAATAACAGAGCTTCCCAAAGACACTGGATCTCTCTGCTCCCAACAGATAGATGTGAGCAGAGAAGATTTCAATATGTCCATCCTCAAACATCTGAGTCAGCAAAGCAGGATTTAATCTTGTCTTCCACATCAATTAAGGACATGATTCACCCTGTTTATTTACTGAATGTCAAAGCCTTCCAGTTTTAAGTTTGTGGTTGTTTTCCTTTAAAATAACTACACTCTTGGTAGTTATAAGCAGCACAGAGACAAAGTGTGTCAGAGGCTGGGAAGGCTTGGGAAATATACCTAATGGGAGACAAGATGAAAATCATCTTCTCATTCTTCCAATATATTACGCATAGATAGAACTCTCCAATTTATTTATATTTGTTTTAGTATTTTGAAATACATTAGATCAAGTTAGGCTCTGTCGAATAACTGAGCAAGGACTTGATCTTCAAAGTCTTAAAACTCATTTTTATTCTTGATTGGTGTGCTTTTTTGTTCTCACGGTATACTGTGTTCTTCTAATTTTTAAAAAAACCACAATATTGAGGCAAGACTCCACTGGCTGTTTTGGGACATGAAATTATTACTATGTTTATTTCAAATTGCAACAATACTTTTGTTTCTGTTAAGTTTGGAGCATGGTTCAATAGAATGGAGAAAAGCCAGAAGAACGGTGAACTTCAACTCTTTATTTTACATGGTGTGACAGCTCAAACAATGGCTGCTGTAGCCTTCCTTATATAAGCAACTCATTAACTATTCAACCAATGAAAATCTTGGAGCGCTAGCTCCATTGACCAATGAGAATGGCTCGCAAATGGCCAATCAGATTCTCCTGAACGGACCAATCCGATCTTGCCATTTAACAGCCAATCAGAAGTACAGGGCCAGAACCCTGCACTTGACTCCAAGCTCAAGATAACTTTTATTTCACATTTATTCATACACAACACCCCTTCCCCCCGGGTTCCGTTTACGGGGTGCGGTTACGTTGTCCTTGAGGTAGGACGGTTGTCTTGTTAGTCTATTCGATTTTCATTGTGCACCCAGTATTTGGCTGCATTCTTGTTGAGGTAGGGCGTTGTTTGGCAATAGGGGTGTTTCTGACTCTGAGTTCGAGTTTTCATTGTCACCAACATCTTCGGTATCACCCTGAGGTGAGCTCGCTCCTGTCCCTAGTTCCTCTTCCCGTGTTTCCATTCCGTTATTGTTCCTTCCAAAAGGGTTTTCCACTAAATGGAGTTCATCTTCCTCTATATCTCCCCCCCCTCAGTTTGGTTATCAGGGGGCTCGGAGGTCCCTGACCGCAACCTTGATCGTAGTTGATCAATTTGGCACTTCCATAGTCTATCGTCATGGCATTGTACAAGATAGGATGTGGGGCCGGTTACACGGACCACAGTCACTTCTACCCACAACGGATCGCCCGATAAGTTTTTAGCAAACACCAGGTCACCTACCTGAAAGGTACGGCAGCGGCCGCTGGATCTGTGTGATTTCTCCGGTTCGTATGCTGGGTGTAACCGGTCGAGGTGGGAGCGGAGGTTTCATCCCATAAGCAGCTCGGCGAGAGTTTTATTGGTTACGCTGTGCGGAGTGATATGCTGTAAAAACAAGATTCGATTTATCTTCTCTTCGATGTTATCATAGTCCACTTTTTGTAGCGTTTTCTTGACGAATTGTACCATGCGCTCGGCCCTTCTGTTGGCCACCGGATGCACAGGTGAAGTCAGCGCATGTCGAATACCGCGGTCCGCCAGGTACTGTTCAAAAGATAATGCGGTAAATTGGGGCCCGTTGTCGGATACCAGAACGTCTGGTAATCCGTGGGTTGCGAACAGTCTCTCCAGTTTCTTGATGACCACTTCGGTTGTCGTGTTCTTCATACGGTGGATTTCGAGCCAGTTTGAGTAGGCATCCATGGTTAGCAAAAAGGTGTGGCCTTTGGTCGGCCCGGCAAAGTCCAGATGGATACGGGACCAGGGTACCCGCGGTGCTTCCCACTCGGTTGGGATTGCCTTTGGTGGGGCGTTGCTTACATTCTGGCATCTATGACAAGCTTTGACCCAAGTCTCGTTTTAAGACCAGAATCTCTTTGCCTTTATATTTCAACCCCTTCTCTCTTACCACTTGTAATATTTGGTTTTTAATAGTTTTTTTAGTGAATCTAACATGAACCTCTCTTGGTAATTGGTTCCTCATCGCATATCTTGTGAAGACTCGATATATCTCATCTACTCCATCCATCATCTTTTCCTCTGTTATTTTCAAGACTCCAGCCAAAATTTCAATCATTACTGCTGCCAAGTTTTGTCCTTTTTCTTCCTCGATATTTTGGAATCTAAGATAAAATTCTGACCTGTCCATCTCCCACTTCAACATCCCACTTTTTTCTTGTTCGACCATTGTTAATCTGTTATCGATATTCTCAATTGTATCATCTCTTTGCTTGTCTTTCTCTTCTATTTTTTGGATTCTCTCATCATGTTTCACCATCATTTGTTGAAAATTTTCAAATTTCTCATCCATCTTTCCAATTCTTTGGTCAATACTCTCCATTCTTTGTTCCATACTCATTTTAAGATCTTGTATTCCTTGCATAACCATCGTTAAATCCACTTGTGCTTTGTCTTGCTTCACCATTGTTGAGAGTCGTCCTCCAGATGATGGGGAGACGGGAGCAGAAGTTGAGATGCCTGAAGGTAAAATTTTCTTACTCATTTCGATAACTCAGGGAAGCTTTGACCCAAGTCTCGGTATGCTTGTCGATGCCCGGCCACCACGCGTAGCTTTGTGCGAGGGCTTTCATGCGCACGATGCCGGGGTGGCCATCGTGCAAGGTTCTCAGTACTGCTTGTTGGAGTCGCTCTGGGATAACGACTCTATCGCCCCAGATGATACAGCCCTTTTGAGAAAACAACTCTGTTTGTTGAGTTTTGAATGATGCGAAGTCGTCTGGTACTGGGTCCAATGGCCATTCGCATTCGACCCAACTGAGGACTCGTGCTAAGGCGGGGTCGCGTTTTGTTTATCTGGCGATATCATGGGCGGTTAATGGCAGTGTATGAAGTGCCTCGATCTGCAACGTGGTCACTGTTGGCACTGGGTCGTCGATAGTTTCTGGAAGCGGTGCTTGGTTCAATGCGTCGGCGTGGGGAATGGCTTTCCCCGGGCGGTATTGCAACCGATAATTATATGCAGCTAAGAATTCTGACCAGCGAGTCATTCTGGGAGATAATATATAGGAGGTTGGCTTATCTCCCGCTATTATTCCCAGCAAAGGTTTGTGGTCAGTCACTATAGTAAAAGCCCGGCTGTATACATACTCGTGAAACCTCTTGAGGGCAGACACAATTGCAAGGGCTTCCTTATCAATTTGGCTATAGTTCCGCTCAGTTCTTGAAAGTGTTTTCAAAAAATAGGCAACAGGGGCTTCGCTACCATTAGGCAATACGTGGCTCAAAATGGCGCCCACTCCAAAAGGCGATGCGTCACATGTGATAGTTAATGGCAATGTCTCAGTGTACTGCATTAGTACAGCATCAGAAGTCAATAGTTTTTTCACATTACGGAACGACTGCTCTTCTTTATGACCCCACACCCAGATTGCTTTTTTGTCCAGTAAACGATGTAAAGGTTCAGCAACAGTCGTTTTATGCGGCAGGAATACGTTATAAAAGTTGATAAGGTCTAGAAACGCCTGGAGGTCGGCCTTATTCCGGGGTCTGGGAGCGTTTTTTATTGCTTTCAATTTACTGTCAGTAGGGTGAATGCCCTGACTGTCAATTAAATATCCTAAAAATTCGACTCGATCTGTACACAGCTTACACTTATTTTTCTTCACCTTAAGCCCTGCATCACTGAATTTCTGGAGAACCAATCTTAAATGATCCCGTAAAATATTTGTAATAGGGGCAGCAATTAACACATCATCAAAATAAGGGACAACGCCTTTAATCCCCTGTAATAATCTTTCCATCAGGCTCTGGAATATCCCCGGGACTACACTCACTCTGAATTGGAGCCATGTACATTTAAAGGCACCTCGGTGCGTCACGATCGTCTGTGCCTGTGCCATTTTTTCATCAACTGGTAGTTGCTGATATGCCTGAGCTAAGTCTAGTTTGGCGAAGACTTTTCCGCCCCCCAGGGAATGGAGGAGGTGCTGTACCACTGGCACCAGATATGTGTTTTGCTGCAGGGCATGGTTCAGGGTGGCTCGGTAGTCCCCACAAATTCGAATCGAACCATCCGGCTTGATGGGTGTCACGATTGGGGTTTCCCAGGGAGAGTGATCGGTTGGCTCTAATACTCCCTGGGCTATTAACTTATCAAGCTGTTCGTCGATTTTTGGTTTAGGGCAAAGGGAACTCGACGAGGCTTAAGGCGGATGGGAGCTATTTTGGGGTTAAGATTAAATGAGATTGGGGTCCCCTTGTACTTGCCTAGCTTCTCTGTGAAGACATCCCTGAATTCGTGGACGAGGTCCTCCTCCCAGTCACTGTCACCGATTCAGTTAATGCCAGCCACTTCAATGCTGAGTGGCACGAACCATTGGAGGCTTAACAGGCTAGGCCGGTCCTTGTCGATCACCGTCAGGGGTAAGTATGCCATGCAGTGTTTGAATGAGACGCGGAATCGACTGGTTCCTACTACTGGAATCCTATTCCCCTGATAGTCCTTAAGTATGAGTCTTTGAGAACAGAGGTCTTGGCACTGGATGGTAGGGATAAGTTGCTTGAGGGTCCTCCAGGAAACCATCGAGAGGGACGATCCCGAGTCGACTTCCATTTGGCAGGGTTGATTTTCAATGACCACTTTAACTCGGATTTTCTTGACATCCAAGGAAGAGGCGTGACCGATCGTGAGCCTCTTCTCACTTCGTGGGGCGATTAAAGGTTCGGTTTCTGTAGGAGTGGTTTACTGGTTCTCGCCTTACAGGACGGTTTCCTGTTGAATGTCAACGGTTGGCCCCTTTCGAGGTCTGGCTGGGCCCTAGGAGGCTTCTACAGACCCATCCGATGTGGCCCCGTTTCCCGCACTCATGGCAGAGCGCGTCGCGGAATTTGCATTCAGACCTGGAATGGTTGGCCCCACAGCCAGTGCAGGGGTGTTGGGACTTCGGGTAGTGGTCCCGATCGGACCGCAGTCGATGGACCTCTTCTTCGTCGCTGTCTGATGACGAAGAGAGGTCCTCGTGGTGGGTCGTCAGAAGCTGTCCTTCTGATTTAGGTGAAATGTTGCGGGTCGGTTGGTGTACCGGAGCGCGGTTGCGGTGCAGTTGGGCAGCCGACTTCCTGGTTGCTTCTGCTGCAGTAGCATCAGTGATGGCATTGGCAAGGCTGATGTTGCCTTTTGCCATCAGCTTACTCTGCACGTTCAATGCATCTAGTCCCAGAACTATTCGGTCTCTCAAAGCCTCTTCCAGGTCGGCGAACCCGCAGAGGCCTCCCAGGTTTCGGAGGTCAGCAACGAAATCGGCAATGCTTTTTTCTTTCCGCTGGTTCCTTTGGTAGAACTCGTGCTGCCTTATGAGCGTTAGCACGGTCGGCGCATAGTGGGCCCTTAGTATGGGTTCGAGGACGTCCCAGTCCATCGTCTTTACTTCAGCCGGTTTCGCTAGTGCCTTGGCCATCTTGAATACGGTTGGCCTGCAATGCGTTAGGAATACTGCTCGTTTCTTCCCGGTTGTGGCATCCTTCAAGTTATTGGTTTCCAAGAACATTTGGAAATGATCCATGTTTGACCCAGTCTTCTTGCGCTGGGTCGAATTGAGCGGGTGGTACTACGCCGCCGGGCATGGTTCCGTCATTGTTTGTTCAGCCACGTGCTCGGTTATCTTCTTCTTTGTTCAATTAGCTCTGACGTCTCCAATCCCACCCTTGTCGCCAGTGTTAAGTTTGGGGCATGGTTCAATAGAATGGAGACAAGCCAGAAGAATGATGAACTTCAACTCTTTATTTTACATGGTGTGACAGCTCAAACAATGGCTGCTATAGCCTTCCTTATATAAGCAACTCATTAACTATTCAACCAATGAAAACCTTGGAGGGCTAGCTCCATTGACCAATGAGAATGGCTCGCAAATGGCCAATCAGATTCTCCTGAATGGACCAATCCGATCTCGCCATTTAACAGCTAATCAGAAGTACAGGGCCAGAACCCTGCACTTGACTCCAAGCTCAAGATAACTTTTATTTCACATTTATTCATACACAACAGTTTCCTGACAATTAATCTGTCAGATCCGTGTATCTGCCATTCTTTTTTTTTTTAAAAAAGATTTTATTAATTTTCTACAGACAAACAAGACAAACAAAACATAAAAACATCAACTCTTATATGTACATCCAGTGTGTCAGTTGGTTCATCATTTTTGTGCATTCATTCTGTAGTCTCAATTACAATTATGTTATATAACAACTCATATTGTCAATCCAAACTTATATATCCTAATATCACTAAAAAAAAAAAGTTTTTGACTATATTTTTAATCATTCATGCTTTATGAGCTAACAATACTTTAAACCAGTTTACTCTATAACAAATCATATAATCATATCAAATCAATCCTAAAAAACCCTTTATAAATATAATGTCGAATAACAAGATAATAGCAAAATAGCTATTATAAAGATATTCCTTACTGTCTCGCATTCTAAATATTCTATTATCATATTTTATCATCCAACCATTGATAAAAAAGATCCCAAATTTCATAAAATTGTTTATCCTCTTGCTCTCTAATTTCAAATGTCAATCTACTCATCTCAGCACATTCCAATATTTTCTTAATAATTTCTTCCTGTAATGGTATTTTCTCATTCTTCCAATTTTTAGCAAATACAATCCTAGCCGCTATTAATACATTTACAATCAGGTACTTCAGATCTTTATATATCAGGTAAAATTCCCAATAAGAAGATCTCTGGTTTCAAGTCTATGTGTTTCTTTGTCATTTTTTCCAACCACATGCGAATTTTAGTCCAATATTTTCTGGCGTCTTCACAAGTCCACCACATATGGTAATATGAGCCGGGGATCTGATGACATTTCCAGCATTTTTCAGATTTGTTCTTAAACATTCTTGCTATTTTTGTCGGGGGAAAGTGCCACCTGTAAAACATCTTATACAAATTTTCTTTATATGCTGTTGACATTGTCATTTTATAATTTTGAGACCACAATTTCTGCCATTTCTCTAGATCAATCCCATATCCAAAATTCTTCCCCCAAACAATCATAGTTTCTTTGACTTGTTCTTCCTCTAATTTCATTCCTAGTAAATAACCATATAATTTTTTAATCACCTTCTCATCAGTACCCATCAAGATCTTATCTAAATCAGTCTGCTTATCATAGAATCCATCCGTTTTAGAATCTTCATCGTACCTTGAATGTATTTACGCATATGAAAACCAATTCATCCTTATACCTTGTTCCTCTAAGTTTTGGATCGATTTAAGTTCACCCTTTTCATCCAAGAGTTCCCCATATCTGTTTGTTCCTTCTTATAAATTATAGGCTAGGAAAATGCTTCAATAGTCGATAACCAAACTGGAATTTTCAAATAACATTGTCTTTTTATCTTCTCCCAGTTTAACCACAAAGACTCCCGCATATAATGTCTTCTAAAATAACCCCGTGTTTTAGTTCCTTTATACCATAAAAAAGCATGCCAGCCTTTTTTGACCCACATCAAACTTGCAGCTTGATAATACAATTCCCAATTAGGCAGGCCAAAAGCTCCTCTAATTCTAGCGTCTTGCAAAAGCTTTAGCTTTATTCTCGCTTTTTTACCATGCCATATAAAAACTTCAACATGATTTTATTTAAATCTTCAAAATAGTCTTTTCCAAGCCTAATTGGTATTGTTTGGAACAAAAATAAAATTCTAGGTAAAATATTCATCTTGATTGTTGAAATTCTCCCTATTAATGACAATTGCAAGTTTTCCCACTTCTTCAAATCTGTAGCTATCTGTTGTTTGAGTTTAATATAATTATTCTCTTTTAATGTGCTACATCTTGCTGTCAAATATATCCCCAGATACTTAACCTTATTTGTAATTTGAATTTTCAAAAGATCTGCCAGTTCTTCTCTTTGTCTCAATAGCATGTTTTTTGTCAAAATCTTTGTTTTATCTTTATTTATTTTCAAACCAGCCATCTCACCATATGTCTCTATCTTTTCCAATAACCTTGGAGCTGTTTCTAACGGGTCTTCCAGAATAAAAACTAAATCATCAGCAAAAGCTTGTAGTTTGAATTCTTCCTTTTTAATTTTCATTCCTTTTATGCTTTTATCATCCCTAATATTTCTATTCAACACTTCCAAGGTCAACACAAATAGCAAAGGGGATAGGGGACACCACTGTCCTGTGCCTTTTCTTATATTAATAAAATCTGTAACCTTTGCTGTCTGTTTATTATATATGGCTTCGATTGCTTGAATAAATTTTTTAGCAAAACCCATCTGTTCCAATAGTAATAACATAAATCTCTAATTCACGTTGTCAAATGCCTTTTGAGCATCTAAAAATATCAAAGCCATTTGCTTTTCAGGATGAGCCTCATAGTATTCCAAAGTATCCAAGATTACTCTCATATTGTCTCTGATTTGTCTCTTTGGCAGAAATCCATTTTGATCTGGGTGAATAAAATTATTTAAATATTTTTTAAGTCTTTCTGCTAAAATTGAAGCAAAGATTTTATAGTCTGCATTCAATAAGGAGATGGGTCTGTAGTTCTTAATTTGCAGTGGGTCAGCCTCTTCTTTTGGAATAAGTGTGATATAAGCCTCTGACCATGTTTTGGGTATCATCTTCTTTAACATAACTTCATTCATAACTTCTAACAATGGGATACTCAATGATTCTTGAAATGTTTTATAGAATTCTGCTGTAAGCCCATCTGGACCCGGTGCTTTCCCATTATTTTGTCTCTTAAATGCTTCATTTAGTTCCATCATTGTTATATTGCTTTCTAACATTTCTTCAGTCTCTTTAGATATCTTCGGTAAATTAGCATTCTGTAAATATTGTTTGACTTTTTCCTCATCAATATTCTCTTGTTTATATAGTTGCCCATAAAAATCTCGAATAATTTCCTTTTTCTCATTACCATAACAAACTTGGCCTTGATCATCTATTAACTTCAATATTTTTCTTAATTCCTTCTCCTTTCTCAATTTATATGCTAGCCATCTACCTGGTTTATTCGCATCTTCGAAGTAATTCTGTTTAGAATTTCTGATTTTCTGTGCCAATTCTTCTTTCTCTATTAGTTCCATTTTATGTTTAATTACATCCAGCTTCAATTTAATATCTTTTTTCTGTGGCATTTTCTGTAATTCTTTTTCAAGTCTTTTATACTCATCTTCCAAGGCCTTAGAAGCTTGCCTTTTCCTAATATTCTTTTTTCTTCTATAATCTATTATCAGACCTCTAGCATATGCCTTCATTGTATCCCAAACATTCTGCGTTGAAGTATCTTCTTTTTTATTTTCTCTGAAAAAAAAAGCCAATTCCTTCTCCATCCATTGTATAAAATCTTTCTCCTTTAAAATAGTATTATTTAATGTCCATCTCGATCTTTTTTTTTGTCCCTTCCATTTAATTGTCATTGGGCTATGATCTGCCCAAGTACTTGTTTCAATATTTGTTTCTTGAATATTGGATATTAATTCTGTTGATATCCAAATCATATCTAATCTGGACCATGATAGATGTCTATTTGAATAAAAAGTATATTGTTTAGCTTTAACATTTCTTTCTCTCCAAATATCTTTTAAAGATAGTTCGTCTATCATTTTAAAAAAGGATTTAGGGAGAGCCTTTCTATTTTGCTTGGTTGTTGTTGCTGGATAGTCCAATTTATTATCCACAATTCCATTAAAGTCTCCCATCATAATTATATTAACATAATCCAGTCCAGTTATTTTCATGTGTAGCTTTTTATAAAACTCTTCTTGTTTTTCATTCGGAGCATAAATTGCAATCAAGAGTATTTTTATATTATTGTCCATTATTTCCACCATTAATACTCTTCCATCTTCATCATTGTAGATCAGTTTTGCTGGGATGGCCTCTTTAATGTATAGAACCACTCCTCTTTTCTTACATTGAATCAAAGAAGTAAATATTTTCCCCAATTTTGGCTGTACTAACAATTGTTCATGCTGTTTTTTAATATGAACTTCTTGTAGACAAATTATATCAAATTTTAATTTCTCTAAATTATGAAAAGTTTTCCTTCTTTTAACAGCTGAATTAAGTCCATTTATGTTCATTGTAATCAGTTTTCTTTCTTCCATGATTATGCTTTATATTTAGGTCTAACAGCTCTCATGGATCTCACTTCACGCTGTTCTTTACTGTCCACCTGTCCACCTACAGCTCCTTTCTCTTTTTCAGTCTCCAGTTGTTCCTCTTGAAACTCAATTAATGAGACCTCTTTCTCTGCCTCCTCTCTTCTTCTTCCAAAAAATTCTGCATGGAAAAGTTCTGCTTTCTCAATTGAATCAATTCTATGTCTCTGCTCTTGCCACGTAAACATTAATCCTTCTGAAATCAGCCATCTATAATTCACTTCGTTTTCCAGTAGCATTTTGGTCAGAAATCGATATTCTCTTCTCATCTCTCTCACTCTTCTGGGTATTTGTTTTAAAACCACAATCTCTTTACCTTTGTATTTCAATGTTTTCTCTCTTACACTTGTAGTATTTGTGTTTTGATGGATTTTTTGGTAAATCTAATATGGACTTCCTTTGGTAATTTATTTCTCATCACATATCTTGTATAAACTCGATATACCACATCTACTCCATCCATCATCTTTTCCTCTGTAATTTCCAAAGCATCTGCCAAAATTTCTATCATTATCGCAGCCAAATTTTCTCCTTTTTCCTCTTCTATATTTTGAAATCTGAGATAGAATTCTGACCTTTCCATCTCCCACCTCAACATCCCATTTTTTTCTTGTTCAACCACTGTTAATCTACTGTCAATATTTCCAATCTTCTCCTCTCTTTGTTTCCCTTCTTCCTCAATTTTTTGGACTCTCTCCTCATACTTCCCCATCATTTGTTTGATATTTTCCACTTTTTCATCAGTCTTCTCTATTCTTTGTTCAATGATGTCTGATTTTATCTTGAGATCTTGGATTCCTTGCATAATCATCTGTAAAGTTACTATTTCTTGTTCTTTATTTTGCTTCAACATTGTCTGAATTAAACGTTGTCCTCCAGCTGGTGGGGAAGCAGAGGTAGAAGTAGAAATGCCAACTGGTATTGATTTCCTGCTCATTTTAATGCCTCCAAAGCTTCAAATTCTTTTTAACTTTTAATCCAACTGGTAGAATAGTCAATTATAATCCAAAATGGAAAAATCCAATAGTAAAAGACCCAAAACCAAAGAAGAAAAAGGAAAAAAGAAAAATCTTCAGGTTCTTCTTGACCCTAATCCAATTACAAAGTAGTCCACCATAAAAAAGGAAAAATAGAAAGGAAAAAAACAAACCCAAAAATGATATTATTGATTAAGAGCAAATAAAAAACAAAAGAAAAAAAGAAATTCCTTCAGGTTCTTCACATCTTAATCTCAATAATCAAAAAAGAAAAACAAAGTGATCCAAAAACATGAACAGAAAGAGCAAAGAAGTCCCAATAAAAATAAAGAGAAAAAGAGAAAAATAAAGAAAAAACTCTGAGACTTTCCCTTTAAAATAAAAGGCAAAAATAAGAATATTACTAGAATTGAGATTTACAAAAAGGCTGGCAAATGGGGTATATATATATATATATATATGTTTTCTTAAGTTTTCGCGGGTACTTACATGTCTGGCATTCAGCTTTGTTCGGGTATTTTCCCACGTGGTGCTTTTAAAGTTGTAGCAACGTTTCAGCAGAATCTCATCTGCCATCATCAGGCTTCTGTATGGTATATATATATATATATATATATGAGCACACTGCACTTTATTTATTTATCCAAGGCTCTTATTATGACTCTCTTCTCCAGCAGCTTCAAAGCTAAGCCTCAAATGTTGAAATATTGATAAGAGTCCAGGAAAACACCTGTAATAATATTTTGCTATGCTCTCCCTCTATCTTATCACGTTGAAATGTCCTTGAGAAGGAGTCTTAAAGTATTTTCAAGCCTCTAGTTGGCAGTGTTGCAATGTTTCTTAATGCTCTTCCCCCCCTGCCAGAAAAAATGAGTCATGTATACAAAAAAAGAAAGAAAGAGAAAATAGCTAAAGGGAGTCTCTATCCTCGAGAAAATTAAAAAATCAAAAGGAGCATAAAAATATATATGAGAGAAAATTCAATCCAGTTACCTACAAAGTCACACTCAAGTCCCCAGAAAAAAAAATAAGAAAAAGAAAAAAGAATCCAAGCCTCAATTTGACATCACTTTAAAAAACGCCGCTCAAACAGTTTGGTCAAAAAAAAAAAAGCCTCACAGATTTCTTCTTTGTTCAGGATGCCCTTTCAAGCCTCAGCAAATTTACAACACAAAAGGAATTTCTCACCCAGCCAACACACTTCTTTCCAGCCACTTTCTTTCCGGAGCTGTCCCGACTTCAGCAGCTATGGGGGCTGCCTCTCCGCCGCCAGCAAAAGGGCTTCTCCCGGATCAAACCAGAGATTTTGCGATATCTCTGGGATCCTGGGACAGTACCCTTCTCAATCCCCGTCTGTACGGGACGGTTTAGGTCCGTTGGGACCGACCAGGGGCGAAAATATCGGCTGCGATCTCAGAGCCCCAAGATCGCAGCTGTATCACCGAAACGAAGCTCCGCCTTCTCTCCGTATCTGCCATTCTTCAATGGAAGAAGAAGAGGGGGGGAAGTTGGTACAAGTAATCCTTTTTGATGTAACCTGAATATATTAAATCTTATATTGAATCTATATAACTTGCACATGATAGACAACTGGAGGATTGGAGCCAGATGTCTAGGAACTTGTCACCACTTGGAGATATAGCAAGAGAAGAAGGGATCATAAAAATTCCGGCTCTGGAAGATACTCCCTAGGAAACTTTTCTAAAGGGAAGGGGGGAATTAACATGTTGGTTCTTTGTTTGACTGTCTGGAAGTATCTTAGATTCTGCTTTGACTAGTACTGGGATTATTTCCTTTCAATAATTCCTTTTGAAGTGCCTAGATTTCAGAAGTTCATTCTTTTTCAGTTGAAAGGGAAAAGTCCAGTGCTTACATCAAGCAGAATCTACAATAGAGGTGAACCCGGAGAGGATTTTTTTTTAAAACTTCACTCTATTGAGTGGACCCTGCAAAAATGTCTGAATATAGCAAGGAGCAAGGGGAAGCTAAATGCTGGGGAGAAACTTCGACAGTTACCCAGCCAGACATGGACTTTGTATACCCCATCGAAGACAGTGAAGCTGCCTGCAAAAATTCCACAAAGCCCCAGGTGTAGGAAAGTTGTAGGAAAGGTGTAGGAAAGAGAGACAACTGGGATGGAAGAACCAGGGGAGTAACCCTCACCCAGGGTAACTGTAAACCCGGGTGGAAAATGGAACTGGAGGCCCTCTATGATCAGGAAGAATGGGTCGAGGGACCACTGGCAGATAACCGACTGAAACGGTACATAAATCACTTTGTGAGGGAAGCCCCGGAGGACCTCAATGTGAGGGTTGAACCAGGTCACTAACATAGGAGAGCAAGTGAACCAGAAATTGAGAGAACATGAGCCATCATTCCTAATCCAGTGGAGAATGATCAGGCATTGGAACAAGCTGAAGGACCAGCAGCCATACCAGGTACCCAACCCCTTGCTACTCCAGAGCAGGGGATTAACCCTGGCCAACCCAGAGACATACAACTGCAGAGAAAGGTCCCATTCTTGGGGGTAAAATTCAATGGGGACCCTCAGAAACTGGGATTCTTCCTGGTGCAAGTCCTCACCTACTTGCAAGAATATGGGCAGAATTTCCTGACCCAGGGGGGCCCAAGTGTCACCCTGGCCCAGGGGGGTCCAAGTGTCACCCTGGCCCTAGAAAGGGCAGCAGCCAGATGGATGGTGACACTCCACAACATCAACACCCCAGAACTGAGGAACCTCGATCAATTCATGACAGCTGTCAGCCTTCAAGATCTTCCTCCTTTCCTTTGCTTCTTTCTGGCTGTCATGAGTAACGGGGGGTGGAAGGGGGAAATGTATGGGACGTGAGCTGAAAGTGTTACTAACTGATATTGTATAAACTGGGGAGGGTTTCTAATTCCTGCTTAGCTTTCTCTTCTCTGTGCAACTGCAAACCTTTATCTGAGTAAGCCAAGGTCAACTAATCATCACCACCTGTAGATGTCCACATGATGAAGTTCACAACTTTTAATTGGAAGAACCGTTTGAACTATTGGGGGTAGGAACATTTCCTCCCTTGATATATGTGATGTATGTGCCTATTTCCCCAGATTCAGAATTTTCTTGTTGTTACCACTGACTTCCAGTAAAAGATATCTTTTCTCTAATTACAAGAGTCTAAGTATTTCTTTCTTGGATTTTGAATGGAGCACCAGCTGACATTACTCTGAATCTCACCCTATCAGCCCACCCGGAGAGATAATACAATTTCTTCCAAGGGGGTCTGAACATCATGTCAACTCCAGCCAACGACCAAGAGGAAGCAAGGGAAGCTGACTTGTTAGCAGAGCTCAACCTTGAGGAAAAACCAGCTGTAAAGCCCAAATGGTCATTGGGACTGGTTGGAAGGATCCTGAGGAGCCCCCCCCAGGAGTCACCACTACCCATCGGCGTGGAACAGAGAAGCCATGGCAAGAGAGGGAAAGGAGAGACTTTTTACTGAACCAAGCCAGGCACTTCCTCAATGAGGCTTTTGGAGAACTTCACACTGCACAAAGGTATGAGGGAGAGGGGGAGGGGGAGGCAGCCCCAGCCAGAAGAAGCCGAGCAGCTACCCCCATGAATCAACCTGGGCCAGTGCAACAGCCAGCAGCAGCCCTGGGGGCCCCAGCAGGAGGTGTAATTCCTAGAAGGCGTAGAGCTCCCAACTTGCCTCCGCTGGAAGTAAAATATGAGGGAGATCCCAAAGAGCTAGGGTTTTTCCTAGCACAAGTTTGGAGCTATATGGAAGAACATGGAAGGGATTTTTCCTCAGAAGCAGCCAAAGTGAGATGTATTACAAGGGCTCTGGAGGGAACAGCTGCAAAGTGGATGGTGACTTTGCATAATGATAATGCTCCCCAGCTGTTGAATTATGACCTGTTCATGACTGTGCTGAGGGCAAGGTTTGAAGATCCACTGGCGGAACGTAAGGCCAGGATTAGGATGAAGGCCATAAATCAGGGGCGGAGATCAGTGGCCGACTACACCCAGGAATTTAGAGAGCTGGCATGTCATATTCGAGGCTCGTCCCAAGTAGCCCTGATAGAAGCTTTCAAAGATGGGTTAAATGATGATGTATACCAGAGCTGCATTGCCAGAAGAGACCCCAATGATCTGCAGATGTGGTACGTGCTGGCAGAGAGATGGAAATTGATTTAACCTGAAACAGATGCTGGGGAGGCTCTGGTTGGAGCAAGCCCTCCCCCGCACATCCTCAAGAAGCCTTCAAACCCCAAAAGGGAGGGATGGCAGAAAGACTCAAGACTACTGTTTGCTTCCGATGTGGGAAGGAAGGTCACTGGGCTGCAGACTGCTGGGCCAAGTTGGAACCAAAGGGGGTGCCAAGAGGAGAAAAAAAACAGAAAAACCTCAGCGAAGCCTCGCGAAATGGCGCTTAAGACAGGGGAGATTGTAGAGGTCGCCCATCCGAAGGGAGAGGGGCTGGGAACTCCGACCTCCTCTGAAGAGAGTGACGTCGATTCGGAAGATGACTCATTGATAAGTCCAAACAAGGGCCCTATGACCATTCCAGTGCAGTTAATGGTACCCGCATTGGGGGCCAAGGGGGAAATGCTGGCCTTGCTAGACTCTGGGTGCACAAGGTGTGTGATCAGCCCAGAAGTACAGAAGATGGGCTTAAGACTAAAACCTTTAAAAATGCCCATAGCCTTTTGTCAATTGGATGGATCAGTGGCGGGGGGCGGGCCTGCACGTTTCATAATGGAACCTATAGAAATGACAATGGGGAAGCATAGTGAGACTCTGTGTTTTATTGTGGCTCCTGGGATGGAACAGCCACTAATACTGGGATTTCCGTGGCTCTGGAAATGGAACCCCCACGTCAATTGGAGAAGAGGGTCATTGCATATATGTACCGACCAGCGGCTGGAAGGGGTGGGGCGATCTCAACCGAAACTCCAGAATCCTATTGACCTAGCTTCCACAGGTATGGAAGACCTGAAGGGGGAGGAGAAAATTTTGGAGGAATATTGGGACTTAAAGGACATATTCAGTGAGAAGGCCTCAGATGAGCTGCCCCCTCATCGTTCAACAGATTGTAGTATTGAATTTTTACCTGGAGTGAAACTCCCGAAACCGAAGCTGTACTCGTGGGAATTAGAAGAGCTGCGGTTGTTTATCGATAAAAATTTGAAACGTGGCTTCATTCAGCCCGCTAGACCCCAGGTGGCGGCCCCAGTACTGTTCTGTGAAAAGAAAGATGGCTCCTTTTGCTTATGTGTTGATTACAGAAACCTGAACGCCATTTCCGTGGAAAATGTGTACCCCCTCCCCCTGATGAAGGACATGCTGGCCCACCTGACCAAGGGGAAGATTTTTACGAAGCTCGACTTGAGAGAAGCATACTACCGGGTTCAAATTAAGGAAGGGGACAAATGGAAAACCGCTATTAACTGCCCGATAGGTTGTTTCCAGTTCCGTGTTCTTCCATTTGGCCTACAGGGGCCCCCAGCAGTATTCATGCAGATGATTAATCAGGTTTTACATGAATATTTATACAAGAGGGTTTTGGTCTACCTTGATGATATCCTTATCTACACAGAGACTTGGGATGAATATGTGAAACTGGTGTGGTCAGTCTTAAAGAAACTCAGAGGCACTAAGTTGTATGCTAAATTGTCCAAATGTGAGTTCCATCAGGAGAAAATTGACTATTTGGGGTATCGCATCTCACATGAGGGCAAAGAAATGGATCCAGGGAAGGTGCATGCCATGTTGGAATGCCCCCCCCCACGCACCAGAAAACAACTTCAGAGTTTCTTGGGATTCACCAATATTTACCGACAATTTATCCTGGCTATTGCAAAGATAGCACTGCCTATCACAAACCTCCTAAAAACCAAAGGGGAGGTGAAACCAAAGCCTAGTAAGCCACTATAGTGGTCCATGGAATGTCAAGCGGCCTTTGAAAAGCTGAAATGACTGTTTGCTGCTGAACCAGTGCTAAAGCACCCGGACATGGATGCTCCTTTCGTAATCCAGGCTGATGCGAGTGATGTGGCGGTGGGAGCTGTATTGCTGCAAATCAATGAGAAAGGGATTTTACAATCCTGTGCATATATCTCCCGTAAATTATCTGAAACTGAAAGAAGGTGGGCAGTGTGGGAAAAAGAAGCTTTTGCAGTTCATTGGGCCCTACTCATTTGGAGACATTTCTTGGAAGGAGCAAAACACCCATTTGAGGTGTGGACCGACCATAAGAATTTGGAGGCCTTGAAAACGCCTCAGAAGTTGTCCCCCAAACAAGTTCGCTGGGCTCAGTACTTTAAACGGTTTGATTTTCCATTGAAGTACATTCCAGGGGGGAGGAACTTCATGGCAGATGCTCTATCTAGACTACCTCAATATAATAGTGCTTGCCAGGAAGTAGTATGGCCAATTGTCCCAATCTAACAGTTAGCAGCTCCAGTAGTTACTAGAGCCCAAAAGAAGAAGGAAATGGATCTATTGAATGATTTGACTGCGCAATTAAAGGATGCTCTAAAACTCGATGATTGGTTCCTGGCTCATTTGAATAACTGTAGTTAGAGATGGACTGGCCTGGGTGGGAGCCAAGTTGTATGTGCCAGAGAAACTGAGGAGCCAAATCTTACAACAAGCTCATGATTCTAAAGTGGCTGGTCACTTTCGATTTGTGAAAACCTTACACCTAGTTAAGCGGCAATTCTGGTGGCCTACTTTGAAGAAGGACATTGAAACTTATGTGGTTAGCTGTTCTATTTGTGCATCAGCCAAGAGACCTCCTGGTAAGCCAGTCAGCAGGGTTGTTACAAAATGTGGCTAGACTAATGGCTCCGTGGAAGGAAATTTCTATGGACTTTATAGTGGAATTACCCGAAAGCAGGGGAAACACAGTTGTTTGGGTGGTAACTTGTTTTCCAAGCAAGTACATTTCATACCTTGTTTGAAGATTCCATCTGTGAAAATGTTGGCTAAACTGTTTATATTGCATATCTATAGATTACATGGGGTTCCTGAATGCATAATCTCTGACAGGGGTGTTCAATTTACCTCGAACTTTTGGAGGGAGTTCCTGAAGTTATTGGGCTCCACCCAGGGATTAAGCTCTGCCCACCATCCCCAAACCAATGGGGCCTGTGAGAGAACTAGCACAGTATTGGAGCAGTACCTTAGATGTTACATAAACTATCAGCAAGATAATTGGACTGACCTATTACCATTTGCTGAAGTGGCATATAACAATTCTATTCATAGTAGTACTGGATTTACCCCCTTCAAGGTGGCATCGGGACAAGACTTTGTACCCATACCTGAACTCCCTTGTGAGAGGCCTAGTATTCAGTCATTAGATGAATGGATAACACAACTCCAGCTTAATTGGCCAGTTGCTCGTAAAGCATTGGATGATGCACATAGGGCTCATAAGAAATTTGCAGATAAAAAGAGGACTCCACAAAACCCATATCAAGTGGGAAATAAAGTCTTTTTGTCCACCAGATATCTACAAACCACTCAAAAGTCAAAGAAACTTGGTCCTAAGTTTGTTGGTCCTTTCTCAATTGAATGAATTGTAAACCCTGTGACAGTCCAATTAAAATTACCAAAAAGCCTTCGACGAATTCACCTGGTTTTCCACATTAATTTGTTAAAACCTGAACATACTTCTGATCTGAGACTGATCCAGACCGACCCTCCTGTACCATTGCATATTGATGGTGAACAACATTTTGAAGTTAAAGAAATTCTAGACTCTCGACGACGGAGGAGTCGGCTCCAATATTTGGTTGCTTGGAAGCATTTTCCTTTGTCCCAGGCTGAGTGGGTCAATGAAAAAGATGTTAGAGCCCCTAGGCTTGTCAGAGCATTTCATTCTAATTATCCTGATAAAACCTAGATACGTCTCTCTTTTATGTTAACTGGTTATTAAGTCGTGCCTTTTATATTTCCCTCTTTCATAGGACTAACGTCTTTTTTCTAGGAGGGCCGAAAGTCAGCCTTCAAGATCTTCCTCCTTTCCTTTGCTTCTTTCTGGCTGTCATGAGTAAGGGGGGGTGGAAGGGGGAAATGTATGGGACGTGAGCTGAAAGTGTTACTAACTGATATTGTATAAACTGGGGAGGGTTTCTAATTCCTGCTTAGCTTTCTCTTCTCTGTGCAACTGCAAACCTTTATCTGAGTAAGCCAAAGTCAACTAATCATCACCACCTGGAGATGTCCATATGATGAAGTTCACAACTTTTAATTGGAAGAACTGTCGTGTCCGCAAAAAGACGCCAGGAGTCGGTGACTACGTTTCAAGCTCTTTATTAAACAGTTGTGAACCGAACCGGCGAAAAGGAAAAAGCCCGCGGCTTTTATTCTTTTCGCTGCGGCGGCCACGGCCAATGGCAGCGATCCAAGTCTCCCGCTCTTGGAGTGAGCCAATCGTGGGAGACTTCAAACGGGCCAATCAGCGCGGCTCGCCTGGCCAATCAGAAATCCCCGCGCTTTAGCCAATCAAAGCGCGGGGATTTCGAGTATGTAAATTAAGGACAGAACACCCCTCCCCTCTTGGTATAGTCCATCACGTTGCGTAGTCACGTAGGTAGGTGGGGCTCCGTCTAGTCCTACTTGACCTGCGCAACTCAGTTGCAAGCTGGATTTCAGCCGGAGCGGTCATGTTTTTGGCTGCTCCCTCTTCTGTGCGAACCGGCTGGATGGTCGGGCCGGTTCTTTCTCCGTGGCTCCCACCTGGGCCTTCCGGGTTGGTTGAGCTACGGGTTTCGCCGCTCCCGCTTGGTTTCTCTGAGTCGGTTGAGCTGGCTAGGTGGTTCTTCTCCGGTGGGGGATCGCGATGGCTGCGTTCCGGTAAGTACTGCTGGTTTATTTTTTCTTGCGTTTGTTTATTCGGGTATTCCCTCCCCCCTTGGTTCGTGTTTTGGGGTTTGAGGTCCGTTGCTGTTCGTGACCTGAGCTGGTCAATGTGCCGTTTCCAGGCTCGCCCATCTGTGGTTTGGAGCCGGTACAACCGTGGGCCTGTGATTTGGGTGATGATGGCTGGGATCCATAGGGGGTCCCCCGTCAGGTTTTTCACGTACACTAAGTCGCCGGGGGCAAATGTTCGGTATTTTGTACTTGAGTCTGGGGGCCGCTCCGGGTTATATGTTGGGTGTAACCTGTCGAGCGGGGACCTCAGCTTCCTACCCATTAGTAACTCGGCTGGGCTTTTGTTGGTAGTGGTGTTCGGGGTGATGTGTTGTATAAAGAGAAGTTTATTAATTTTGTCATTGATCTCCCCGTGGTCCATTTTCCAGATGGTTTTTTTGGTAAATTGTATCATCCGTTCCGCCCTACCGTTCGCCGCCGGATGCGCCGGTGCTGTTAATGCGTGGCGGATGCCCCTCTCCGCCAGGAATCTCTCGAAGTCGAGGGAAGTAAACTGGGGCCCGTTGTCGGAGACGACGACGTCCGGGAGGCCGTGTGTGGAAAAGAGTTTGCAAAGTTCTTTGATAACGGCCTCCGTGGTAGTGGATTTCATGTCGCTTACCTCCAACCAGTTGGAGGAAGCATCAACTGTTATTAGAAAGGTATGCCCATTCGTGGGACCGGCAAAGTCTAAATGGATCCTGGACCAGGGCCCTCTTGGTGTTTCCCACTCCAGGATGGGTGCTGCGGGTGGGCTGGGTCTGGTCTCCTGGCATCGTTGGCACTTAGCTACCCATGCCTCTATCTGCTTGTCCATCCCTGGCCACCAAGCGTAACTCCTGGCCAGGGCTTTAGTTCTGACGATGCCAGGATGCCCCTCATGCAACATTTCTAAAACCTTCCCTTGCAGTCTGTCCGGGATGACCACCCTGTCACCCCATAAGATACACCCCTTAAGCAGTGAGAGTTCGGTCTGGCGGTTTCTGAATGTCTTAACGGATTCGTCATTGTCCCTTTCAGGCCAACCTTTTTCCACCCAATGTAAAATCCGCGCCAGACGCCTGTCTTTGACAGTCTCTCGAGCAATGTCTGACGCGGTAATGGGTAGGTTTTCGATGTTAAGGGTGTTTGTCGTTGGTGCTGGATCAGGATCATGGTCTGGTAAAGGCGAGCGGCTTAAAGCGTCCGCGTGCGAAATTTTCTTACCCGGCTTGTGTATCAGATCGTAGCTGTAAGCTGCCAGGAACTCGGACCACCTTGTCATCTGGGGCGACAAAATGTTCGGGGTGGCTCGATCAAGGATGCCCAGCAACGGCTTATGGTCTGTCACAATGGTAAAGGGGCGGCCGTAAAGGTATTCGTGGAATCGCTTAACGGCGGCAACTATAGCCAAGGCTTCTTTGTCCAGCTGGCTATAGTTCCGCTCTGGTTTGGTTAGAGTCCTGGAAAAGAAAGCGATGGGTGCTTCTCTTTTGTCAGGGAGGGTATGGCTGAGGACAGCGCCGACGCCGAAAGGTGATGCGTCGCAAGTGACGGCCAGGGGTAAGGTTTCGCTGAATTGGATCAGGACGGCGTCAGAGGTGAGGAGGTCTTTGGTCTTTTGGAAGGCGGCTTGCTCCCGTCTCCCCCAAGTCCAGGTTGCCGCCTTATCCAGGAGCCTATGCAAAGGCTCCGCCGCCGTTGCCTTTTGGGGTAGGAAAACATTATAAAAGTTCAGCAACCCCAAGAAAGCCTGTAATTCAGTCTTAGACCTAGGGGTGGGGGCCTCTTTGATAGCTTTCACTTTTTTAATTGTAGGGTGAATGCCGTGCCGGTCTAGAAGGTAGCCCAAAATTCCACTCGCTCCATGCACAGTTGGCATTTTTCCCGTTTTACTTTAAGTCCCGTTACTTTAAATTTTGTTAAGACCTCTCTGAGTCAGTTTTCTAATTCGGCTTCATTTGGCGCCGCCACTAATACGTCATCGAAATAGGGCACCACCCCCTTGATGCCCTGCAGCAAACGTTCCATCAGGCTCTGAAAGATGCCTGGTGCCACGCTGACTCCGAACTGGAGTCGGTTGCACTTGAAGGCCCCCCGATGCGTAACGATGGTCTGGGCTTCCGCTGTCTTTTCGTCGACCGGCAACTGCTGGTATGCCTGGGCGAGATCGAGCTTGGCAAAGACCTTGCCCCCTCCCAGTGAGTGCAGTAGGTGTTGCACGATTGGGACGGGGTAGGCGCTTTGTTGCAACGCGCCATTTAGGGTGGCCTTATAGTCCCCACAAATTCTCACGGACCCGTCTGGTTTGACTGGGGTCACTATAGGGGTCTCCCATCGGGCATGGTCTATCGGCTGCAACACCCCCTGTTCGACGAGCTTGTCGATCTGCTCGTCAATTTTATGTTTTAAGGCGAATGGTACCCTCCTAGGTTTTAGCTGCTTGGGGGGAACCCTAGGGTCTAGGTCAAATGAGATAAGGGGCCCCTGGTACTTGCCCAGGCTTCCGTCGAAGACCTCCCGGAACTCCTGGGCTAGCCGCTGTTCCCAACCGTCGTCGGTGACGTGGTTGACTCCTGTCAGCGCGATGTCGAGCGGGGCGAACCATTGTAGTCCCAGCAGGCTTGGGCGGTCGCGATCGACGAATGTGAGTGGGAGTTGTTCGGTGCGGCCCTTATAAGTTACCTTAAAGTTCTTGGTGCCCACTACCGGGACGCGGTTTCCCTGGTAGTCTTTTATAATGATTTTTTGGGCATTTATGTTCCTCTTATGGAGGGTGGGCACTAGCCGTTTTATCTCGTGCCATGCAATCATGGAGAGGTAGGACCCGGAGTCCACCTCCATCTTGCATGGTTGGCCTTCAATATGGACTTCTACGTGTACCTTTCTGGCGCCGTCGGAGATGGCGTGGCCAATGGTTACCGTCTGGTGGGTATCTTCCTTGCGCCGACTGTCGCCGCCTCTTGAGGGTCGCTGGATTCGGTCCCACCGGCCATCCGATTGGCAATCTCTGGTCCTGGGCGGGGGGCTTTCCTTTTTTCGGTCGTGTTGGTCCCATCTGGGTGGACTGCGAGTCTTCTTTTGGCGGCAAACCCGAGCGATGTGTCCCCTTCTTTCACAATGCCTACAGATAGAGTCAAAAAATCGGCATTCTGATCTGGGGTGGTCGCCGCCGCACCCGGCACAGTTGGTCCTCGACCTACGACCTCTTCGGTTCCGTTGGTCGCCGCGCCCCGTCTGCACGCGATGTATGTGCTCCTCGTCTTCTGACATGCTGGATGCAGACTGGAATTCTCCGTAGTGTGCGGTTGATTCGTTTTTTGGGTCGGCCGACCTTGCCGGGTTGTTGTTTCCGCCCTTCGCGTCTGATTTTCGCATGCTGTCAGCGGAAGTGCGGGTTGCTTCTGCGGCTGCGGCTGCGGTGAGGGCGTCTGCTAGGCTGATGTCGTCCTTGGCCATAAGCCAGCTCTGGAGTGCAGGGTCCCCTAGGCCGAGTACGAATCGGTCTCTTAGGAGGCTGTTCAGACCCTCAAATTCGCAGAGTCCTCCTAGGCGCCGCAGCTCGGCGATGAAATCGCTCAGTTTTTCGCCCGGTTTCTGGTCTCGCCGGTAAAATTCGTTGCGCCGGATCAGGATGGGGACCTCGGGGGCGTAATGGCGCTGCAGGATAGGTTCGAGGACGTCCCACTCCATGGCGGTTGCGTCGGCCGGCTTGGCCAATGCTTTGGCCATCTGGAAAACCTCGGTTCCGCAATGGGTGAGGAAAACGGCGCGGCCAATGGCAGCGATCCAAGTCTCCCGCTCTTGGAGTGAGCCAATCGCGGGAGACTTCAAACGGGCCAATCAGCGCGGCTCGCCTGGCCAATCAGAAATCCCCGCGCTTTAGCCAATCAAAGCGCGGGGATTTCGAGTATGTAAATTAAGGACAGAACAAGAACCATTTGAACTATTGGGGGTGGGAACATTTCACTCCCTTGATATATGTAATGTACGTGCCTATTTCCCCAGATTCAGAATTTTCTTGTTGCTACCACTGACTTCCAGTAAAAGATATCTTTTTTCTAACTACAAGAGTCTAAGTATTTCTTTCTTGGATTTTGAATGGAGCATCAGCTGACATCAGCCCTATGCCACCGCTTCAAAGACCCCCTCACCAACAGAAAAGCCCGCAACTGCATTAGAGTTGTAAAGCAAGGCTGTCACCTGGTAGCTGAGTACACCAAGGAATTTTGTGACCTGGCTGGCTGAGTCGACTGGCCAGAAGATATCCTAGTCTGTTGGTTCAAAGATGGACTCAATGACAACTTGTACACTGCCTGCCTGGCCTGGGGGCTCCCAAACCTCCTGCATTAATGTACCTAATGGCAGAGGAGGCAGAGAGAGACATGGCCTATAACCAGTACTGCAGTGGCAGAGTTTGGAGAAGATCCCCAACCCAGGGAAAGCAGGAGTTTTTCAAACCCCAAACCACCATGACCATCTAGCTTCTTTAAGTGTGGAAGAGAGGGACACCACGCAGCAGAATGCCATTCATAAACCCCTGCCAGAAAGCCAGACCACCCATCGGGAAGGAACCTGCAAAATTCAACCCTCGAGGAAAAGATACTGGCCTGAGAAGCCAAGAAGCTGTGAGGTTCCAGTCCCCCCCAACCCAGAGGAAGAACCCCCAATGCCCTGAGGAGACTGAGCCAGTCCGAAAGTGATCCGGAAGATGACACACTCGTAAGCGACCCAATTGAACCACTCACTCTACCCCTAAGACTGTTTATCCCCAGCTGAGGGAAGGGGGGAGGAAGTAGCAGCATTACTGGATTCAGGATGCACCTGTTGCCGAATCAACCCCACCCTGGCAGGGAAATTGGGAATCCAACTAAGGAAAACGGAAAATCCCATCACTTTCTGCCAATTAGATGGAACTATAGTGGGAGGGAGCCAGCCAGTTTTGCAACAGAACAATTGAAAATAAGACTTGGAACCATAGTGAGATGCTCATATTCATTGTAGCACCAGGAATGGAAGGGCCACTAGTCATAGGACTCACATGGCTACGGAAATGGAATCCAAAAATAAACTGGATGAGAGGAACCATACATTTCCAGAAACATGTAGCATTTGCAAACAGCCCAGAGGAAAGGAAAAGAAAGAGAACAGAGAACAGAGAACCAGCCAGATCAGCTGGCTGAACCCATTAACATTCCCAAAGAGTACCAGGATTTAGCTCAAGTATTCAGTGAGGAGGCTTCTGATGAACCCCCACCTCATCGCGCCACAGACTGCGCCATTGAAATCCTACCAGGGGCTAAACTTCCAAAACAGAAAATGTACTGCATGTCCCCCAGCGAACTAAGAGAACTCAGAGCATTTTCAATAAAAATCTAAAAAGGGTTTTCATTGAACAAACCTGACCAAAAATAGCAGCCCCAGTAATATCCAGCAAAAAGAAAGATGGCTGTTTGTATCTATGAGTGGATTACAAAACTCTAAATACGATCAATGTGGAGAATATGTACCCACTCCCCCTCATGAAGGACATGTCTCACCTCTCTAAAGGAATTTTGTTTTCAAAGTTATACCTACAACAGGAATACTACCGCATCAGAAAAAGGGAAGGGGATGAGTGGAAGATGGCTTTTAACACCCCACTGGGATGCTACCAATTTAAAGTGCTCCCTTTTGGACTATTAGGAGCACCTGCCATGTTCATGCAATTAATTAATGAGACTCTCCATGATTTTTTGTACAAAAGGGTTCTTGTTTATCTCGATATTTTAATCTACATTGAAACAAAAAAAGAACACATCAAGTTACTCCAAACAATTCCCACAAAACTCCTAAACAACAAACTATATGCAAAACTCTCTAAATATGAACTCCATCAAGAAAAAATTGACTGCCTGGGATATAGAATATGCCAAAAGGGAATAGAGATGGACCCACAAAAAGTAAAAGCTGTCATCGATTGGGAACTGCCCCATACTTGCAAACAACTGCAGAGCTTCCTGGGTTTTGCAAACTTTTACTGCCAATTCATTCCAGCTTTTGAGAATATTGCCCTCCCCATCATGAACTTGTTAAAAATGAAAAGGGGGGAGAAACTCAAACTGAGGCAACCCCTTCCCCATTCGAAAAACTTAAACAACTGTTCTCAGCAGAACCAATCCTGAAACACCCAGACCCTGAGCAACCATTTGTCATCCAAGCAGATGCTAGCGATGTAGTGGTTGGAGCAGTTCTACTCCAAAAGAATGGACATGGACAGCTACAACCATGTGCTTGTCCTTCCAAGAAACTGACAGGAACCGAGCAAAGATGGGCCATATGGGAGAAAGAGGCATATGTTGTGCGATGGGCACTCCTCACATGGAGACAGTTCCTAGAAGGGAATCAAATCCCCTTTGAAGTCTGGACTGATCATAAAAATCTAGAAGCTCTGAAAACTCCACAGAAACTCTCAGAAAAACAAGCAAGGTCGGCTCAATACTTTAAACAGTTTAATTTCACTCTCAAATATCTCCCAGGGGGAAACAATTTCTTGGCAGATGCCCTGTCCAGGAAACCTCAATACAACAGCAAAACGATTGAACTAACCCAACTTGCAGCCAAACTAATCACCCAGGAACAAGAGAAGAAAGAATCACTGACTGACAATGCAACAACTTCAATATTTAAGGAGGCACTACTTAAGGACCAGGCTAAAAAAAACACTTGCTTACTCAAAGATGGTCTAGCCTGGGTAGAAAACAAACTTTACGTCCCTGCCAGCCAGAGGATGGACCTCATGAAACATTCCAAGATTCAAAAATAGCAGGACACTTTGGTTTTGTAAAAACCCTGCACCTGATCAAAAGACAATTTTGGTGGCTGTCTCTCAAAAAGGATTTTATAGTGCAGCTCCTTGAAAGTGCAGGAAATACTGCAAAGAGACAAATTAGAGACAATATGAGAGTAATCTTGGATACTTTGGAATATTATGAGGCTCATCCTGAAAAGCAAATGGCTTTGATATTCCTAGATGCACAAAAAGCATTTGACAACGTCAACTGGAGATTTATGTTATTATTATTGGAGCAGATGGGTTTTGCTAAAAAATTTATTCAAGCAATAGAAGCTATATACAATAAACAGACAGCAAGGGTAATGATGGAGGGGGAACTTACAGATTTTATTAATATAAGGAAAGGCACAAGACAAGGATGCCCCCTATCTCCTTTGCTATTTGTGTTGACCTTGGAAGTCTTGAATAGAAATATTAGGGATGATAAAAGCATAAAAGGAATGAAAATTAAGAAGGAAGAATTTAAGCTACAAGCTTTTGCTGATGATTTAGCTTTTATTTTGGAAGATCCGATTGAAACAGCTCCAAAGTTACTGGAAAGGATAGAGTCATATGGAGAGGTGGCTGGTTTGAAAATAAACAAAGATAAAACAAAGATTTTGACAAAGAATATGTTATTGAGACAGAGAGAAGAATTGGCAGATCTTTTGAAAATTCAAGTTACAAATAAGGTTAAGTATTTGGGGATATATTTGACAACAAGATGTAGCACATTAAAGGAGAATAATTATATTAAACTTAAACAACAGATAACTACAGATTTGAAGAAGTGGGAAAACTTGCAATTGTCATTAATAGGGAGAATTTCAACAATTAAGATGAATATCTTACCTAGAATTTTATTTTTGTTTCAAACAATACCAATTAGGCTTGGAAAAGACTATTTTGAAGATTTAAATAAAATTATGTTGAAGTTTATATGGCAAGGTAAAAAAGCGAGAATAAAGTTAAAGCTTTTGCAAGATGCTAGAATTAGAGGAGGTTTTGGTCTGCCTAATTGGGAATTGTATTATCAAGCTGCAAGTTTGATGTGGGTCAAAGAATGGATAACATTAAGGAAACATAGGTTGTTGACACTAGAAGGGCATGACTTGCTGTTGGGTTGGCATGCTTTTTTATGGTATAAGGGAACTAAAACACAGGGTTATTTTAGAAGACATTATGTACGGGAGTCTTTGTGGTTAAATTGGGAGAAGATAAAAAGACAATGTTATTTGAAAATTCCAGTTTGGTTATCGACCATTGAAGCATTTTCCTATCCTATAATTTACAAGAAGGAACAAACAGTTAGATATGGGGAACTTTTGGATGAAAAGGGTGAACTTAAATCGATCCAAAACTTAGAAGAACAAGGTATAAGGATGAATTGGTTTTCATATGCACAAATACACTCAAGGTATGATGAAGATTCTAAAACGGAGGGATTTTATGATAAACAGACTGATTTAGACAAGATCTTGATGGGTACTGATGAGAAGGTGATTAAAAAATTATATGGTTATTTACTGGGAATGAAATTAGAGGAAGAACAAGTCAAAGAAACTATGATTGTTTGGGGGAAGAATTTTGGATATGGGATTGATTTGGAGAAATGGCAGAAATTGTGGTCTCAAAATTATAAAATGACAATGTCAACAGCATATAAAGAAAACTTGTATAAGATGTTTTACAGGTGGCACTTTCCTCCGACAAGAATAGCAAGAATGTTTAAGAACAAATCTGAAAAATGTTGGAAATGTCATCAGATACCCGGCTCGTATTACCAAATGTGGTGGACTTGTGAGGATGCTAGAAAATATTGGACTATAATTCGCATATGGTTGGAAAAAATGACAAAGAAACATATAGATTTGAAACCAGAGATCTTCTTATTGGGAATTTTACCTGATATATATAGTAAAGATTTGAAATACCTGATTGTAAATGTATTAACAGCGGCCAGGATTGTATTTGCTAAAAATTGGAAGAATGAGAAAATACCATTACAGGAAGAAATTATTAAGAAAATATTGGAATGTGCTGAGATGAGCAGATTGACATTTGAAATTAGAGAGCAAGAGGATAAACAATTTTATGAAATTTGGGATCTTTTTTATAAATGGCTAGATGATAAAATACGATAATAGAATATTTAGAATGCTAGAGAGTAAGGATTATCTTTATTTTGTCATTATTTTGCTATTTGATATTATATTTATAAAGGGTTTTTCAGGATTGATTTGATATGATTAGATGATTTGTTATAGAGTAAACTGGTTTAAAGTATTGTTAGCTCATTAAGCATAAATGATTAAAAATATAGTCAAAAATTTCTTTTATTAGTGATATTAGGATATATAATTTTGGATTGACAATATGAGTTGTTATGTAACATAATTGTAATTGAGACTACAGAATGAATGCACAAAAATGATGAACCAACTGACACACTGGATATACATATAAGATTTGATGTTTTTATGTTTTGTTTGTCTTGTTTGTTTGTAGAAAATTAATAAAAACTTTTTCAAAAAAAAAAGAAAGTGCAGGAAATACTGTCATTTGGGTTGTAACTGATTTTTTTCAAAACAGGTTCATTTTGTACCATGCCAAAAGATCCCAACAGCCAAGGCCTTAGCAAAGATGTTTTTATTACACATTTATTGCCTTCATGAAGCTCCCCAACAGATTATCTCAGATAGGGGTGTACAATTCACATCCAGATTTTGGTGGGCATTTTTAAACCTATTAGGCTCTGCCCAGGGGTTGTCATCTTCCAATCACCTCCAGACTAATGGCGGAGCAGAATGATCATGTATTAGAACAGTGTATTAGAACAATATTTAAGATGTTTTATTAATTACCAACAGGACAATTGGACTGACCTTCTTTCTTTTGCAGAGGTAGCTTACAACAACTCAGTCCACAGCAGCACTGGTTTCACCCCATTCCAGGTAGCCACAGGCCAAGAATTCAACCCGATGCCGGAACTACCCACCAAGGAACCTGAAATTCCCTCCCTTAAGAAGTGGATTAATAATTTGCAAGCCACTTGGCCAGTGGTCAGACTAGCCTTACAAGAGGCTAGAGCAGCTTTTAAAGCTCAAGCAGACAAAAAACATTGTGATCCTAAAACATTCAGTGTTGGAGACCACATATATTTGTCCACAAAATTCCTAAAATCATTGCAACCCTCTAAGAAACTGGGACCTAAATTCATTGGACCATTTTCCATCTCCAGAATTATTAACCCTGTTACGGTAGAGCTTCTACTTCCCAAAACACTTAGACAGGTTCATCCAGTATTTCACTGTAGCCTACTCAAATCAGAGATCACTTCAAACCTTAGATATGCCCCCTTCCCACACCTCCAACTCCCATTATGGTACATGGGGAACAACATTTTGAAATTAAAGATATCCTTGATTTGTGCACTCACCATGGATCCACACAATATTTAGTAGCTTGGAAATACCTTCCTTCCTCAGAAAATGAGTGGGTAGCCAAACAACATGTAAAAGCATCCACATTACTATGGAGGTTCCTCCTGAAATACCCTCACAAACCATCCTAAGTTGTAAATGTAACACATCTTTTATGTCTTCCATGGATTTCTCAAATTTTTGAGGAGAGCAGTATTGCCATTCTTCAATTGAAGAAGGGCGGGGAGGAAAGTTGGTATAAATAATCCTTTTTAATGTAACCTGAATATATTAAATCTTATATTGAATCTGTAAAACTTGCATATAATATACAACTGGAGGATTGGAGCCAGATGTCTAGAAACTTGTCTCCTCTGGAAGAGATAGCAAGAGGAGAAGGGACCATAAAATTTCCAGCTCTGGAAGATACTTCCTGGGAAACTCTTCTAATATATGTTCCCAGAAAAGGGGAGGGGAGAATTAATATGTTGGTTCTTTGTTTGGCTGAATCCACATCTAAATAAGGGGAGGGGTTCTAACTCCCTTTATCTATTACTGTATGCCTGGAAGCATCTTAGATTCTGCTTTGACTAGTACTGGGATTACTTCCTTTCAATAAATAATTCCTTTTGAAGTGCCTAGCTTTCAGAAGTTCATTCTTTTTCAGTTGAAGGGGAAAAGTCCAGTGCTTACATAATCTCTGTCTTATTATTAATGCTTTACTCCTGAAAACAACTTCTTAAAACAAATGACAATTTCATCTGCAGAAAATAATATTTCTAGAAGTTTATCAGCTATGTTAGTAAACTGGAAATCTTTTCCCATTTATTGCTCTACTAATGAAGACTGTCCATAATAAAAAAGAGAGGCAGGTTACTTTTCCTTCAACAGGGACAGAAATCTACCAGAAATCTACTTATAATTTACTAATTGCTCATACAACAGCGTTGAAAAAAGTGATTTATGACCATTTTTCACACTTACAGCCATAGCCCCATCTCCATGGTCACATGATAAAAATTCAAACACTTGGCAACTGACTGATATTTGTGATAGTTGCAATGTTATGTGATCATCTTTTGCAACCTTCTGACAAGCAAAGTCAATGGGGAAGCCAGATTCATTTAACAACTGTGTTACTAACTTACCAATTTCAGTAATCCACTTAACAACTATGGCAAGAAAGGTTGTAAAATGGGGCAAAACTCACTTAACAAATTTCTCACTTAGCAACAGAAATTTAGGGTTCAATTACAATCATAAGTCAAGGACAACCTGTACTGGGGATCAGGTTTTCAAATGTTAAACTTAATTAGAATGAATTAAGTCAGTCAGTCTATAGCAGTGGTGGCTCACCTTTTTGGGCTCCTGTGCCAAAAAGGAGTGTCGTGTGCCAGCACTCAGAAGTCAATGTGCACCCCCTTCACCCCCTGCTCATGTGCGTGCAATCCCCTCCCCCACTTACCTGCACTGCACCTCCCAGCTGATTTTTGGACCATTTCGGCCTCCCAGAGGCTTGATGAAAGCCTCTGCAGCCTCTGCAGCTTCTGCAGCCCAAAAAATAGGCCTATTTCATCATTTCCGGTATTTCCAGAAATATAGGAAGTGATGAAAAGGGCCTATTTTTGAGGCTGCATAGGCTTTCCTCAAGCCTCTTGGCAGCTGAAAAAGGCCTCAAACATGCTGGAAATCAGCTGTGAGGTGTGCGTGCAGTGAGGTAAGTTTCCTGCAGCTTGCATGCTGGCACAAATGGCTTTACGTGCCACCTGTGGCATGTGTGCCATAGGTTCACCATCACAGGTCTATAGCGTCCTTTAGTACAAGAACTGAGTGATGGACTCATATGTTCCTTTCTTCCAATTTCAAATGTTTTTCTGTGTAACATTTACCATTGTGATCTCGACAAATATTGCTTGTCTTGCAGTAGTCAGTGGGCTTCTTATTCTGAACTGCAAAGTAAACACGAGCACTAAACACTAACTATTTCTTAATTTGGATTTCACAGCAAATTAAAGCCATAGATGAGGATAGATTCAATAAAGTCGCTGGTCCAGGATTCTCTATGGATAATAATTTATATTGAGTAAGGATTTGTATGAATATATGCCTGCTCCTCTCCTTATATTATATTTGTACTCTTCAGCTTTGAAATCTCTCTTAAAAACTAAGGATGTGTTCTAGCAATTTTGCTGAATTTTAATTCCTTGTTTGGAATGCTTGCTGATTATGGTATAATCAGACAAGGAGTTGAAGAGTGTTATAATATCTCTTGCAGTTACATTAACAACATACCAGGTTGTTTTAAACAACTGCTTGGATTCTGCAGATCCCTTTTACCTTCTGGGAAAGAAACATTACTTCCTCCCTAATGGAAATATTAGGGGATAAAGAATTGAAAATAGATGCGAGGATGAAATGATCTTGATATTGAAATATGAAATGGAAACTTATTTAAAGATTAGAGAAATGGATGATGACTTGATGTGATGTTAAACAAAAAAGTTGAAAATGTAATCATGACTATGCATAAATGTTGTAATCTGGAACCACATTGCTCATGTGAAGAGATGTGTAAAAAAATAAAAATAAAAATCTTTTATTAAAAAAAGAAAAAACTAGGACAGTTAGAGAAAGTGGGGCTCTAAGAGAGGCTTTCTGAATTAGTCTAATGCTATGTATTTTTCAAATGTATACTTAATCAGTTCAATCCAGTTTGGAAATCTGTGTCAAAAACAGGCTTCTGTTTAAAGATCTTCTCATAGGATTATGGCACCTAACCTGCAGGATATTTCAGGAATAACTGAAAATACCTGAAAATACCAGAAATAACTGAAAGACGGTATAATAGTGTCTGTATCTTTCAGCATATTAAAATGCTTCTTTCTTGTTATACAGGTAGTCCTCGACTTATGATCACAATTAAGCCCGAAATTTCTGTTGCTAAGTGCATTTTGCTCCATTTTATGACCTTACTTACCACAGTTGTTAAGTGAATATGCCCCCTCCGACTTTGCTTGTGAAAAGGTTATTACATAACCCAGTGGTACTGCGACTGTCATAAATATGAGTCAGTTGCCAAGCATCTGAATTTTGATCATGTGACCGTCGTAAATGTGCAACAATCGTAAATGTGAAAAATGGCCATAAGTCATTTTTTCAGTGCAGTTGTAACTTTGAATGGTCACTAAATGAACTGTTGTACATCAACAGGATTACCTGAACTCAGAATGGCAGCTTCATTTTTTTCTTTCCCAAATTAATATTAGATGGAGAATTTTATAAAAGTTAATTATTGTCTTTATCTTTCTATTAGAAAATTGGCACCTATCCCCTTTTAGTTACATGATACTGATACATTGCTGCAGATATGCAGGTACTATAAACTGCAAACTGGAAAGTACAATTTAGGTATTTTGTGTTTTCTCTATTTATCAACAGACTCAATGTCAGAATGAATGAATTAGTTGGAAAATAAGCATAACAAGGAATTTAGTGAGTTGGGAGAAACAAATCAAAGTAGCCTGTTTCTGTTTGTGTCCTTTTCATGAATCCCCTCTTTTTTTGTTGAATAGTGTTAAAAGGTTGGTTTCTCCTTTCTTCTCTTTCCAATGGAAATATTGGTGAATATTGGCTTAATGAGTACAGGAAGTATGTTCATGTATTTGTTTTTTTTTTCAAAGCATGCAAAATATTTGCAAATACTGATCAATAAAAGACTCCTATAATAAACATTCATGGCTTAATACTTAAGTGGCCTGATGATAAAATATAAATGTTTAATGTATATTCCAATATTTAAAAGCCTATTTTTGACTGATAGAGCATTAATAATGGATAATCACTTTTTCAACTTTCCTAGTGTTGTTCTATGGTACAGTACAAGATATAAATTAGAGTTGATCCTGAAAAATTCCTGCTTATGTGGACAGTCGCCCTGCAATCTGCATTTTGTCTGAAAGATTTCTACAGTAATATATTCCTTTTATAAGAGAAAACACCTGAACAAATACCTTTTCTTAATTTCAAGAAGTAAGAAAAAAAATCAACAATAACAAATTACAAATAGTTCTGGAGTTAAATTCTGCTGTCTAAAGGGCTGTGTGATACAAACCCCTTCAATAATGTGAAACAGACATTGCCACCGTATTTGCCAATGGAACATATCAGATTTAGCATATGGCTCTTTCCTCAGTCAAGATATTCAGCTAATGGGACAATTAAAATTAGTCAGACCTCTGGAAAATAATTTCTTCATTCAATTTCCAAGTGACAGAGGGACTTTAATTCCAGAATAAACAATGTCTTGCCACTGGATGGGAAAAAAAAAAGAAAACAATTATTAAGCAGTTTACTTGCACTGGCTAAATATTGCAAGTGGTATAAATCTCAACTCACTGCCCCCACCAGTATAGTACCCTCATATAGGAAGAATCCAGCTCAAGTCATAGATCATGTGGTTGTATTGCTATTGTTATGTGGGCACACGGATAGAAGAGGCAGGACATGGCAGGAACAGGTGACAGCCTTAATTTGGTTGGTTTAAGTAAAAGCTGCCCAGCCACGGCTAGTGGCAGCTTATATGGCTGGCGTTGTCCAAAGTTTCAGCCACTGACGGGACTTCATTTCTCCCACCAGTGGCCAGCCCAATGAGTGGAGTCTGACATCAGACTCCACTCCTGTGACCTTATAAGGTAATACTTAACACCGTTCCCCTCCCAGTTAATGTCCCGTTCCCCTCCTAGTTAATGTCCATCCAATCCGTGCCTGTATACCTTATGTATCACATAAGTAGGTGGGGCTTCGTGGGGTGCGACTGGACCTGCACACCTCACTCGTTCTTGGGGAGGCAGCCTGTGTGGATGGGCCCGCCGTTGCTCTGGGCCCTGCCTGTGGAATAGACTCGAAGTCGCCTTGTAATGCGGCACGGCCCATTGAGCCTGAGGTTCCAGAAGTACACTACAGGACCTCCTCTTCTAAAGCTTCTAAAGCTTCCTTGTCTATCTGACTGTAGTTCCTTTGTGGCTTGGAAAGGGTCTTTGACTAATACGTGATAGGGAGTTCTCTTCCATTGGGTAGTTTGTGGCTGAGGACTGCACCAATTCTGTAGGGGGAGGCATCTCACGTGATGTTAATGGCAGTGTTTCTCTATATTGAATGAGAATGCTGCTGGATGTTAAAATGCTTTTTATTTTTTTAAATGCGTTGGCTTCGCGTTGTCCCCAGGTCCAATCGGTCATCTTATCTAACAGTCTATGGAGCAGTTCTGCGATGGTTGCCTTCTGTGGTAGAAAGACATTGTAAAAGTTGAGCAATTGCAGAAATGCTTGCAGTTCCACTTTACTTTGAGGGGTGGGGGCTTCCCTGATTTCCTGTAGCTTGCCGCTTGTGGGTCAAATGCCCGTTGAGTCAATCAGGAAGCCCAGAAACTCTATTTGGGGGTTGGACAGATGACATTTATTCCTTTTTAATTTTAGTCTGGCTTCCTGGAACCTCCTCAGCACTGCCCTTAGTCTCTCTATTAATTGTTCCCAGCTTTTGGCCGATATGATATCGTCGAAGTATGGTATGACCCCCAGAATGTTGTGTAATAGTTTCTCCATAATACTCTGAAAGAGACCAGAGGTAATTCTTACTCCAAACTGCAGCTGGTTGCATTTAAATGTGCCCCAGTGAGTGACAATTGTCTGTGCTTCAGCGGTTGCCTCATCGACCGGCAGCTGCTGTTAGGCCTGGACCATATCTAGTTTGGCAAAGATGTTTCCTTGCCCCAGGGAATGTAGAAGGTGCTGCCACGGGGTAGGCGCTGTGCTGCAGGGCCTTATTCAGGGTGGTCTTGTAGTCAGCACAGCTTCTCACTAACCCATCTGGTTTTACTGGGGTGACTATTGGGGTCTCCCATCTGGCGTGGTTAACCAGCTCAAGAACCCCTTGGGCAATTAATTTATCAAACTGCTCTTCGACCTTGGGTTGGAGAGCAAACGGGACCCACTGCGGCTTTAATCTGATGGGAGCTATGTTGGGATCTAAATTAAATGATATTGGGGGTCCCTGTGTATTTGCCCAGTTTGTCGCTGAATACATAGCTGAAGTTGCACTCTAGTGCTGTGAGGTCATCTTCCTGGTGTAGGGGTGGTGGTCTCAGAATTGTGGACATCGGTGTGTGGATCTGGATGTAAGGCATCCAGAAAGTATCCATGATATCAAATACTCCGAGACATTTTCTCTCCAACTGATTTATTTAGAAACAGATCTGGTATGTCTAAAGCAATTTTCCAAAGTGAAATTATTTTTGCGAGTCCACCTTCTCTCCTCTCACTTCTACACTTCATAAATCACGAGAACCAATTAACTGCAACTGGAATTTCTTAATACGACATACCTTGAACTTTTCAACTCCTCCAACCCTCTTCTAATAAAAATGAGGCAGGTGAATTTCAAAGCTGACAGGCGTCCCCCCCTTGAAAACTCCTCCTCTTAAAATAAAAGAAAAAATACAGATACAGGGATTAATACATTGTCCTTAACCCCCTCTTCCCCCCTCCACGAGGACCCTTCGGTTTGTGGGGGAAATCCTCATGGAATTGGTTAATCAGCATGAATATCCCAACTCTTTACCCAACTAGCACCTGAGAGGGGGTATCCTTTCCATAAGACCAAATATTGCAATCAGCCATGATGTAATCTAGAATCAAGAATTTTTTGAATTTCATAATGTCTTTCCTCCTGTACCATTAATGGTTTAGGTGCATTTGGCAGTGGTCTTATCATTGATGTAGTAGCTGGTTTTAGTAAACTACAATGGAACACTGGATGAATTTTCCCCAAAAGTCGAGGAAGACCTAATTGGACAATGACTGGATTGATTATTGGGAAGGGACCCAAGAATTGTGGACCCAACTTTTTACTGGGCAGTTTCAACCTAAGATTCTTGGTTGACAAATATACTTTGTCCCCCTTTAAAAGGCGGTTGAAAGTATCTATGTTTATCCGCCTGTTTTTTATAATTTTTTGCAGCTTCGGTCAAAGCTTTTTTTGTATCTTCCCACCCTTTCTTTAATGAGTTCATCCATTCTGTAAGGGACATGGATGAGGGAGGTTGTCTAGATAATTCTGGCATCGGGATAATTTACATAGCGTCTAATGTATTGTTCAATCATGGCGTTAGCCCTCTCCACTGCTCTGTTACAAGCAGGATAGAAAGCTGAGGATAACCCTTGAGAGGAACCAATGGATTTCAGAAATTCCCTCCAAAATTTGGCGGTAAATTGTACCCTCTGTCTGATATTATTCTATGAGGTACTTCATGTAGTCTATAGATATGTATTACGAATAGCTTTGCAAGCTTTTTCACAGATGGAAGTCCTTTACAGGCTATAAGGTGGGCCTGTTTAGAGAATAAGTCAATTACAGTCCAAATGATCGTATTCCCTTCACTCTCAGGTAATTCAACAATAAAGTCCATTGCGATTTCTTCCCAAGTTTGGATTGGTTCAGCAACTTGTTGCAAGAGGCTAGGGGTTTTTCCAGTTCTGTGTTTCATTGTGGCACAAATTGAGCAACTTTTTACATAGTCCTCAACATCAGATTTCATTTTTGGCCACCAGAACTGTCTTCTCAGTAAATGTAGGGTTTTTAGGAATCCAAAGTGGCCTCCCAGCTGGGAGTTGTGGCTACGCTTTAGTACCAGTAGTCCTAGGGTTGTGGGTACATGAAGCTTAGTCCCTTTCCAAGCTTGTCCATCATTCATTGTCAACTCGGTTTGATGGTCCAGGAACCAAGGATTGGTCAATAGGGCCATTTTCAATTCTGCAGTCAGCTTATCTTCCAGGCATTTGGGGTTGCAGTTGGCTTGGGCTCGAGTGGTCACTTGGCCTGTCGATTGAGCTTCTGAAATTAAGGCTTGTACTATTTCCTCTTGGTGGCTGTCAAACTGAGGTTTTCTGGACAGAGTGTCTACCAGTATGTTTTTCCCTCCGGGGATATATTTAATGTTGAAGTTGAATTGCTTGAAATATTGGGCCCAGTGGACTTGTTTGGGTGATAATCTCCTAGGGGTCTTTAGAGCTTCAAGTTTCTTATGATCAGTCCATACCTCAAAGGCCTCTGGCTCCCCTTCTAGGAAATGCCTCCAAGTCAATAAAGCCCACTGTACGGTGAATGCTTCTTTCTCCCAGACCGCCCACCTTCATTCTGTGTCTGTCAGCTTTTTGGACACATAAGCGCAAGGCATCAGTCGGCCTTGAGAGTCTTTTGGCAGCAAAACGGCTGCCACCGCTACATCATTTGCATCCATTTGGACAATAAAAGGTTGGTTGTGTCTGGGTGCTGGAGGATGGGCTCAGCTGCAAAGAGGCATTTTAAGGTCTCGAAAGCTTTCTGACAGTCCATAGTCCAATCCAGGGGTTGACTCAGCTATGGTTTGGTGGGTGACGAGCTCGTTTTTAATAGCTCTGTCAACAGGAGGGCAACTTCAGCAAAGGACAGAATGAATTGTCTATAGAAGTTGGCAAACCCCAAGGAACTTTGAAGTTGTTTTTGGGTTCTGGGGGGTTGCCAGTCCAGCACTGCTTTCACCTTTCCGGGGTCCATTTCAATCCTCAGGTTGGATATTCGGTGGCCTAAGTAGTCCAGAGACTCTTTGTAGAATTTGTATTTTGAGAGTTTCACATATAATTTGGTGGCTAGAAGTTTTTCTAGAACTTGTCAGACCAATTGAACATGTTCTTCCATGGTTTCGCTGAAGATAAGGATGTCACCAGGTACACGAGGATCCCCCGTAAAGGCACGGGTGTAGCAACTCATTGATGAGCTGCATAAACACTGCAGGAGACCCCTGAAGTCTGAAAGGCATGACTTTGAAGCTACCCAGAGGCAGTTAAAAGCAGTTTTCCACTCATCTCCCTCTTTGATGCAGACCCAGTAGTAAGCTTCCCTGAGATCTAGCTTGGTGAATACCTTGCCCTTCGACAAGTGGTTCAATAAGTCCTTCATAAGGGGGAGAGGATACATGTTTTTGATGCATATGGCATTCACACAATCTCAACCCACCATCTTTCTTTTCCTTGAACAACATGGGGGTAGCTTATCTTGATTTGGTAGGCTCAATAAAACCTCATTCCAAATTGCTGTCAATGTATTTCCTTAATTCAGTTATTTCAGCAGGCATCATGGAATACATCTTTGGTTTTGGTAATTTCGCCCCAGGCTCTAATTCTATGGCGCAATCAGTGGCTTGATGGGGAGGTAAAACATTACATTCTTCTTCACTGAATGCTTCAGCCAAGTCTTTGTATTAGTCAGGTACCTGGGGGTTATTTGGGAGAAGGTGGAATGCCATGGATGCTGGCTCAGGCTCTGGGTTCAAGCTGACTGGTGGCTTTGTAGTGGGTGGAAGAGGGAGCAATGGACCCAGTCCAATGAAGATTTTTCTGAATCCATCCTCTCACTTGATCATCAGGGCCCATTTGTCTAGCCAAGCAAGTCCCAGTATGATTAATTCTGACATCTTGGGGGTCACTATGAAGTGTATGAATTTGCGATGGGGCCCTAATTCCATTTTGATCAATTCAGTCATCTGAGTGGCTGCCCCCCCAATTTAGGCTCAAATCTGATTGGGTGTTTTAGTGGGTTAGTCTTTATGCCCAATTGTTCAACAATGGGGAGTCCGATAAGACATTTAGAACACCCAGTATTAATGACAGCTTCTAACTCCCTGGCCTCCCCCATGTTTGGTACCACTAACTTGACCTTGACTGTAAAAGGTATGATGGGATCACTCACCATTGGGTCATCTTCACAGGTTGAGTTCTTGGGGATGTGGTGTCGGTCTGATGGTCCGTTGCTCCCATCTGCACAGAGGGGGCTTTCCCAGCTGTGTTCCCTGCCCAGAGGTCTTCCTTGATTCTTCTGACCTCTAACAGCTGGATTAGACTTTGACTGCGGAGCTTGTGGTACAGGAGCAGGGGCCCGAGAGTCTGCTGCTCTATGGCCGGCTTGGCCACATCAGTAACATTTCAGCACCCTAGTGGGTCAGGTACGAGCAGTTTTGGCTGATCCGGTCGGCAGTCTCCTAGCCACAATTCTCTTAGGTGGGGCTTCCGGAAGGGGTTTCCTGTGTGGGTTGATGCTGCGATCTAAGCTGAGGGTGGTGGCATACCATGATTGTAAGGTCTCTGGGATTCCCCTAATTTCACAGGCCTTCTTTACTTCTGGATCAATGGTGTTTTTAAAATAGTGTAAAGTCATTCTTTCAGGCCAATCCATGAGGTGGCTTGTGACCCTTCTGAAGTCCCAAATAAATTCTGACAAGGGTTGCTTGCCTTGCCTCATTTCCATTAACTTCTCTTCATTCTCTGCTACCCTGTCTGGATTTTCAAATCTAATTCTTAATAATTGAATAAATCTGTTTACATCGTGTAATTTGGGGGTTTGTTCATTGTGTGGTTGGGCCACCCAGCCTGAAGCATCCTGTTTATTCATCCCATTTGTTATGGCTGTAACCAAATCTCTCTCTGTGGAGTATTTATCTCCAAATTGTTCTATATGAGATCAGATTTGAGTGAGGAAATAATTGAAATGTTCATGGCAGCCATAGAATATGGCCTTAAAAGGTATTTGGTCCAGCCTGGGTTGTGGTTGTGGAGATGGCACATGCTAGGCCCCTGCAGGTTGTACTGGAATGAAAGGAACCAGCTGGGTGGCGTACATAGGCTGGGTAGGCCCCCTGAATCCTGGCTGGGTGGTGCCTCTCTGGAATAGGGGTCTCTGTGGCCTTGCTGCTGGTTGGGGCTGCATTTGTGGTTCCCAGGAGGAAGATGGGTGTGGCCTGGTTAAGGAGGCTAAGGAGGCTAAGGAGTTTGGAACCTGCTTTGTGTAAATTGCAGTGGTGGAAGCCAAGAAAATCTCTGTGTTTGTAATATATCTTCAAATATTCAAAATAATGTGAAGTATGATACAAATGTCACAAAAGGAAATGCAAATGTATCCTATGAGAAACTTCCAAATTACAGTAAGATGTCTTTCACCAGATGCCAGAAGTTAGTATCTGTTTTCTGGCCTACACTGTCTCCTTCTTTGATTGCTCAGCCAAATAATTTATTCTTATTTGATGGAGCTTCATCCCCTTTTTTGAGAAGGGGTAGGAGTCCTCTTTATCTGCCCAGAGATTAGTAGTGAAATTAGATGTTGATCAGGAAAGAGAAGAAAGAGGAACCAATATTTTACACAAGTAAAGAAGCCAGTAATAATAGAAACAGAATAAGGATTTTTAGTAGGAACATTGGTGACTACATTAAGTTTTATAAATGCATTGATGCTGCTTAATGAAAATCTCAAGCCAATTTATCAAGAATCAGAATAGGTAAATTGTGAAGTGCTTCCCTTTCTACCTTTTCTGCTTAAAGAGATGGCTGGGATCACCAGGGGCTGGAGGCTATAGTTTGTGGTGTGCAATGATTAGAATGCAGCATTGCAGACTAATTCTGCCAACTGCCAACAGTTCAATCCTGAACCTTGTCAAGATTGACTCAGTCTTCCATCTTTCTGAGATTGGTAAAATAAGAACCCAAATTGTTGGGGGAAAATATGCTGACTCTGTAAACCACTTAGAGAGTGATGTAAAACACTGTGAAGTGATGGTATATAAGTCTAAGTGCTATTGCTACTGCTATTGTTGCCAGATTCACTGATCCTCATTTAGTTGATATCATGCTGGAAATGTTCTGGAGATGTACAGGAGGGCATGGCTCTTCCCTCTGTTTTGCAGGTAGCATATAAGGAGCACTGGACAGTTTATCTACAGATATTGAAACTCCCTTTAGGAGTTTCTGAATGCTAGTGTTTTGAGTTGCAATGGCTTTTTACAATTAGATATAATTATAAAAGATATAACTATAAAAATAGTTAGATATATAATATTACTGTATATATAATATTAGATATTCAAACCAGTGACCAGACTAAATGCCAATCATTGGGCTGAATAAGTGTAGACTGCAATGGTTTTTATAATTAGAGTTGTAGTAGTTCTCTCGAAAGACAGGAAAACTAGTCTACAAGAACCCACATTGCTGTTGTCATTTCTGTGGGATTTCAACTTGGTGTTGGATTGAGAAAATAAGAAAATGGTGAAGAGTTCTGAACTGATAAGCCTGCTGATTAAAAAGAACACCTACCTATTTTGTTGCTTTTGGGAAATTGGTACAGTAGTGTTTTTACATCTGGCCCTTTTTATTTTTTATTTTTATTATAAAAATACTTCATTAAACAAATTTATACAAATACAATAAAATCAAACTTTCCGCTTATCGCAGTGTAAGCAAAACAGTGTTCACTCAATCTGACATCTCTCAGATTGTGTAAAATATTCATTCACGGTTGTTACTTTAAACATATAATACAAAGTTTCATCTAATTATATATTACAAATCTAATTACATATAGTGTTACTAGTTTTTGTCATACATTTTTATTTGACTTTATTTTATTAATTTCATGTCTATCTTCTAGCCAATTGTACCAACAATTCCAAACGTCGTAATATTCTGATTCCTCTTTGTTCTTAAGTTCCAATGATAGCCTGAACATTTCTGCGCATTCCCAAACTTTTTAAATGATCATGAAAAGAGATCTGGCTCTCTTTAAATGGGCCTTCCACCTATTCAGTATTTGTTCAGCTTTGCATACCTAGGTACTTTCAACTCTATCTTTTGAGTAAGTGACTTTCAACACTATACTGTTGAGTAAGTGACATAAAAGCTGCCCCTGAATTCTCCTTCTGCTTGGATATTTGGAGCATGAAACAATATAAACATTTCTATAGTATTCTGCTTCTTCTCCCCCCAGCTCCAATTACTTAGTCTTGTCATTCCCTTGAGAATAAAAGACCATTACAGTTTCCTGATCAAAACAACAATTGAATTTCAAGCCCAGGCCCCCAATCTGGGGCTCCATTACTGCATGTTCTAATAAGAGTCCCAGATGGAGTTGCTGCAGTCAGTTGCTGGAAAAGGATGAGCCAGACAAGGAAAACTATTCCACGAGTAGAATCACAATGGGTTCTCTTAACACCGAAAACCAAAAGTCTGTTTCTGTCTTATTTAGTGTTTCTAGCCATTCAAATGAGCAGAAGGGGGTCAATGATCGGTGTTAGTATGAAACTAAGCAAGTTTTTTGCAGGAAAGGGCTGTATGAATATTTGTTTTCCCAAATGTCCTCTACCTTAGCAACCAGAAAACTCTTGAAACTAGAAATCTAGAGATAAGGACCTAAATCCTTGTTCTAATAGAGAAACATTCCATATACAAAATCCATATACAAAATCTGAAGTAGATCTTTGAAACTTCTGTTTTTAAAAAAGTTTGTAGATGAACCAGTGGTGGTATTCAGCCCGTTCACACTGGTTCAGGAGAACCAGTAGCAATGATTTGGCCTGGGTTGCTGAAATGGTAGCAATTTCTGGCTGGCCACACTCCTAACCCAGTTGCCCGGTCACCGCTTGCTTGTCCCTATGACTGCTCAATGCTCGATCACCTTTTCCGGCTGCTCAATGCTCACCCCGCCCAGTCCCACCCTATATATGTTCTCTTCACCACGTCACCCAGTTAAACGCCAATTGCCTTGCCTGGTCATCTCAGCTCACCAAAGGTAAGCAATGCATGCTGCCCACTCACCCTTTACCCAAGGCCCTGGAGCTGCCACCCACTCTCCACCTGCTCTCCCTTAAGCATGATGCATCACCCAGTTTCCCCTCCTTCAGAGGCCCTGGCCCTTAATCTCCTTGCTTCCTCCCCTATGACCACCTCTTTCATCATCTGTGGCTGTGACTTTACCTTCCTCCCATGGCTGGCTGCCAGGGAAGGCAAGCCAGGGCTGAGAGCCACTGGGCTCCCTGTCAGCCCACACATCTTGCTCCCCTTGTTGTGAGATGCCTGCAACCGCTGCCTCTTTTTTTCAGTGTGAGAAGCTTTCCAGCTAATGCCTCTTTGCCAGCTGGAAGCAAGCCGGCTGGCTGGAGGCTTCTTGTGCTGAAAAAAAGAGGCAGCGGCTGCAGGCTTCGTGTGCTGAAAACTACCAGCCTCCACTTTTTGAATACACCCAAAAAGTGGCAGTCCTGCCATCATCGCCACCCTATTCTTCATACTGGCCATGCACCCCATTGCCTGCTGTGCCGGAGGGACTTGCCTGGGCAAGTTCCTCTGTTCTGGTGCAACAGGCAATGGAGTGCACCCCACCAAGAAGAACAGGGCAGTGATGGTGGCGGGACTGCCACTTTTTTGGTGAGTTCAAAAAGCAGGGGCCGGTAGTTTTTGGTGCAAGAAGCCTGCAGCTGCTGCCTCTTTTTTTTAGCGAGCCGGAATTGAGCCAATAACCAGCTTTTGCCAGCTGGAATTGAGCCGGTAGCCTATGTGCTTTCTCCTAGCAGAAGGTTCTGGGACCTCACATGTGCACACAGTGTGTGGGTGAGTCTCTCTGGCACTGTGATATGCACATGCTCTGTATATGCCCAAGAAGGAGGAGAACTTTTCTGCCTCCCTTCTCTTTATTCCACTGCTGCTTGGAAGGCAGCCGCCCCAGCCTGTCCCTTTAAGGTACTTCAGTGTGGCGCAGGGACCAAAAAGGGACAGGCTGGGTGCAGGAGCTGCCTTCTGACTCCTGGCTGAGTCTTGCTGTGTCCCTCCTACCAAGAAGCCTCTAGCCACCACCTCTTTGCTGGCAGGAGAATCCTCCAACTGCTGCTCCTGGCTCAGTTTTGGCCGGCAAAGAAGCCACTGATGCAGGCCCTTCACACTGGCAAAAAGCAGCACAAGAAGTTTCCAGCTACCACCTTTTTGCTGGCAGGAGAATCCTCCAGTCGCTGCTCCCGGCTTGGTTCCAGCTGGCAAAGAAGCAGCAAAAACCATGCAGGTCCACCCAATTGAACCCACTGTATTGGAGGGACTTGCCCAAGGAAGTCCAAGTGGAGTGGTGCAGCAGGCAATGGGGTGAGCCTCTGCAGCCAGTGCCTATAACACAGCAGTGGTGCATTGGAGAAGCTGAGCAAGGAGGTCAGTAATTTTCGCTGCAAGAAGCTTATAGCTGCTGTGTCTTTTTTCGGTTCAGCTGGAGTCTACTGCAAGAATCTTGTGACAAGGATGAGATGTGCACTGACAGGGAGCCCAGCTACAACAATGGCTCAGCCCTGGTTTGCCTTCCCTGACAGCCAGATGTGGGAGGAATATAAAGTCACGGCTATGGGACGATGGAAAGAGGTGGTTGTGAGGAAGGAAATGGGGGGATTAAAGGCCAGGGCCTCTGAAAGAGGGGTGATACATGTGACTGGTGAAGGGAGAGTGGGCGGCATGCAGGATTAGGCCAGCCTTTGATAAATTAGACCAGGCCTGCCTGGGCAGAAAATAGGTAGATAGGTAGAAATTCATTTTTTTTCCTACCAGGTTCTTTGGGTGTGGCTTGGTGGCAGTCGTGAGTGAGCTTGGGCTTGAGTGATGTCATAATGGACACATCCACTCAGTCACATGACCCTCCCCCACCAAGCCACGGCCACTGAACCGGTAGGGAGAAAAATTGAATACCACCACTGGGATAAACATGTATCAAATTAAACTAGAAGTGGGATGTTCCTATGGTGAACAAGGTTATGAATAGGGTCATATATATAAGATTATGAATAGGGTTGCAAGAGATCTGAATCAATGGACACAATGAAATAAAAACTCAGTCACATAAATAGATGAAGGATTTGGCATATCATATTCACAAAGAAAATCACACAGACCTCAAATTAAATACAACAACGATGATGACGACGACGACAACGATGATGATATAATGATCATGATTAATAATTTACAATGAATGCAGTAGCAACAACAGACAGTAAGAATTAGAATTGCAGTAGCAAATCTCTCTGAGTACCAGGAAATTCTTAAAAGAATCAGGAATTCTTTTTATTTCTGTATTTGACACACTGGGAACAAAATGTACACTTTTCATTTGTAGAGGCTTGGAAATGCACAACAGAAAGCAAGAGAAAAATGGGGATTCATAGTATGTTATGATGGAGGTCTTTGAAGTTGCCTAGTCTGATTTTCTATTCACAACAGGAATCTTGTAAATGTTGCAGTTCTGATGAATGGTGATCATCTCCAATCACCTCCAATGCCTCCACCCTTACAGAGTTTCTTGTGATGTTTCGGTAAAATCTGAAATCTTAAACATCCCCCTTAGAACCAAGGAAGAGAATCGAGAAGGAGCTTTGGGTATGGGAAACCTTTCACCCACTGTTCAGCAATAATAATCTGATGGTATTGGATTACTCTACCTAAAATAGAGTATATTTTGGGTAGATTTCTTCTTCTCATGGAACATCAAGGTTTATGAAGAACCACAACGAGTTTTCTATTGTGACAATTGTAATTTATACCTCCTTAGATATTATACAAGTATGTTTGGAAAGAATTGAATGATTAGAATACTGTGTAGTTCACAATATTCATCTAATGTGAGAAATCTGTTAAATTTGAGTCAGATTGATAAGGCTCATGGATTTATTTTTCTCATGATTTCTAAAACTCCACATTTGCAATTTCAAAGTATGGGAGAAACAGTGTAAAACTGAGATATTGAGATTCATTTGTATGACCTAATCAAAACAATATTTTGCCATCATAACTGGCAAAAAAAGAAATTGGTGAATTCATCATGGGATTATGGGAATTTTTATTACTCTCATTATCTTGGATAATGGTACCAGTTTGGTCTAGTGGTTAAGTCACAAGGCTAGAAAGTGGGAAACTGTAAGTTCTGCCTTAGCCATGAAAGTCAGCTAGGTGACTTTAGGTCAGTCACATTCTCTGTCAGCTCAACTTGCCTAACAGGGTTGGTGTTGGAAAAACAGAGAAGGAAGGTGTGTTGAATATGTTCATCTCAAGTTATTTGCAAAAATAATAAAAGTGGGATGCAAATAAATAAATAAATAAATAATAATCTAGATAAAAATGGATGGAGCATAAACCTAAAATGTATTAAAAATTTAAGTTTGTGACTATTGTCATCTAATCTTTCTGAATAGAAAATATATGGTTCTTTGTCAGGGTCCCATTATTTTGGTTACATCCACACATTATTTTCCATTTACAGAGTCTGGGAGAATCAGAATCCTTATAATTAGGGAACATCTCTGAAGCAACAATGCTAGAAGCTGGGAGTCATAAAAAAACTTCATGTGATGGAAGCAAGTGCAATTTCACGTTACATGTTATGTGTCAACTCATAAAATATTTCTATTATCTTTTAGAGTTGCCAAAAGGGAGAGGGGAGCAGTGCAGCAGCTTGCAAACCAAAACTGCATTCCATAAATGTTTTCAAAGATAGTAACTAGGTGACCAAAGTTTCTGTCACACAAAATTCTAACTGGAGAGCATGATTGATGGCTATGGATGTGTCCCATTAGAGAATATGAGAGCATGATTGATGGCTATGGATGTGTCCCATTAGAGAATATGAATTATGATACACCCAGGTGGTGGGGGAAAACCAGTGTCAAGGGTGACAATAAATGATGTGTCTCAGAGTCAGCTACACTCAGGCAGTGCCAGACCTTTTAATTCCCAATAAATCCTTTTGAAGTTTTGGAAGTTTGGCTTGAGACTCATGATTTAAATGGGGTTAAGTGCCAGAATCCTGACATTATGTTAGTTATGACTACAGATTTCAAATAGGAAACAGCAGCAAATGAGTCAATAAAGGTGGACAGAAATATGTCCTGAAAAGGCTCTCACTGAATTTTATTGAACGGGTAGCTCCATCTCTCCAAACAAGTGGCAAAACAGGAATAATGAACAAAACGTAGCATTCCTAACAGGCAAACTTAAATAAGAAATAATGCGTTTCACATTTACTATGTGGAGTTAGCTTCTTGGAGATACATTGATAAATTGCACAACTCCTTTAGAGGAAGAAGAGATGTACAGTGTATGAAAGATGTATAATGTCTGCCATGGGAGACAAGGAGAGGCAATGGGAACCATCTCACTTTTATATGAGCAGCTATTTAAATAGCAGATGAATATCTGAAAGAAATTCAATCATTTATTCATTTCTTAGGTTTCTGTTTCACTCTTATTGTTTACAGATTTGCTAGTGTATCCCTGCTGTCAAACATTCACAGATTTATTAATACATAAAAAGTCTGAGACCATCAAATTTAGGGATATTCATTACATTGATTTTATATCTATTTATGAATTGGAAATTATTTCAAAATTAGATCTATACAGCTAAGTCATGAAAGATGTGGTCTGATATGTATGCAGTCTAACCAGTTACTATTTATAGTGCCTGTGAAGTCTGGAATTTGTAATCCTAATTTAGTTGGGAAACACTAGTTATTATGGTTGGCATTCAGCATCAGACTACAACCAAAGCTATATACAGTAGAAGAGTCTTTTTCACTCTGTTTTCATTCTAATATGGCCTTAACAGTTCCCTGCTGATGCTAAGTCTGTATATATATCCAGCACCAGTGTTTGCTTAAGGTATGAGAAAGCAGAAAAGGGTTGTCATAGCAATTGAACAAATTATAGAACAATACTGTGTGATAGCTAAAACATCTAATCAACACCAAGAAGAAAAAAATATTCACTTGTATATTTGTCATGGGAACTTATAATTTCTTATGTCAGAGTTTGAAAAAAGGAAACAGAACACCAGTCTACTGAACAAATTATTGGTTTTTTAAAAATAAATTTTGAATTAGAAAGCAATATTTAAATCCAATGTTGAAACACATTTGGTATGTGAGGAAATGAATGTGGTAACATCTGTGAATTCCACTGGCTTTCTCACAAGAATAAAGCCGCATGTCCTTTCACAACAGAGAGGACATGTTTCTTTGCACAAAAGCTATAACGTGAACCTGCTTTTCCTTTCTGCCCCGTGGCTCCTTGCGGAATTCCAAATCTAGAGAATATTTGTCATATGCAATATGTATCATTTTAATTTCTGTGACAACTTGCTGGGAAAAGTTGGTGGGCTGCAAGATTATGAATGGCAAGGGAGAATGATGATATCACTATTTTAAGAAACCCCTCCCCACTTCTTTTTACAGAAGAAAAGGGATATGTGGCCAGAGAGAAAGAGAGATTCAGATGTAATAGGGAATATTGATTATATGAAAGGTAAGCAGCACATTCTTTTAAATAATGATGAGAATTTTTTCTATGAAGCTTAGAGAAGGACCAGACAATGGGATACACAAATGATGTGTATTCATTCTTATCCACTGCCCTGTAGATACATTCCTCCTGACTCTGCCTGTTATACCATGGGTCATATTGTTAGATAAGGTGGATAAAAAAGAGATTCCTAAATGAATAATAAATCATTCTGACTGACCTGGCTGCCTAAAATCTCAAGCTGAAATAATCCTCCTCCTCCTCCTCCTCTTCCTCCTCCTCCTCCTCTTCCTCCTCTGTGTCAATCTTAGAGCTATTCTTGATTCCTGGGGACTGCCTATATAAGTCTCTACTGTTTTCTTGGCAACAATTTGACTTGCCCTGTTCTTCCTAGGATTGAGAGAAAGTAACTAGCCTGCGGTATCTGCCATCCCGCATTAGATGGGCACCTCATGAGAGGGAGCAAAGGAGGAAGAAACGACACGAGACGAGGTTTCTCAGGATGAGCGCGCGCCGAATGCCTTGGCACAGGCTCTTTTATTATGCTTTTTCACAGGGGGGTGAAATTCTTCAAAGCCCAGGGTAAACAGGACATTCATGAATTATAATAGTGTAGGTCAGCAGGAAATACATATGATTTATAATAGCTCAGGTTAGTAAAGATAACAGGGTATCAGAAAGTGTGATTTATAACAATCCAGGTCAGTTAGAACATCATTCTGTATTGACAGCTGCTTAATTGACAGCTGGCAAAGATCACTGAAGAGACAGGAGTCTAATGTTTACATGAGAAAGATACATCGTTACAATGCAGACAGGAGTCTAATGTTTATACAAAAAAGCTAAATCGTTACAATGCTAGGATGGTACAGAATTGCACTGATACAAAGTTGCAAATCATATGAATGATACATAGTTACAACATCTCCTCTGTTTTTATTTTTTTATGATGAGTCTTCTTCCTTGTCCAAGAAAACAGGAACTATTTTTCTGAAATGTTCTCCGTCCCCGTCATCTAGGCAGGCGTGCGACCCGTCAGCATCAGGGTTGTCCAAGGAGCAGTAACTCAGCAATGATATTTCTTCATCCGGTGTTAAAGACATAACATGAGCTTGCAATAACACATCAGCATCAGTAGTCATGGAAGATAATTGATCTTTAAAAAATTGCAATATTCTATTAAAACAACAAGGTCCTATAATACATATCAATATAATGATTATTAATGGTCCTGCCAATGCAGTTAAAAGGGTTGTGAGCCATGGTGAAATAGAAAACGAACCTTGATACCAATTATACATGTTTGACCTTTCTTATTCTCTATCTTTTAAGCATTTTTCTAATTCATTCATAGAATCCAGCACGACCCCCCTGCTATCAGCATAAAAACATCATTCTCCTTTAAACCCCCCCCCCTGTTATCAGCATAAAGACAACATTCTCCTTTAAACCCCCCCCTGCTATCAGCATAAAAACAACATTCTCTTTAAGCGCAGCACACAATCCCCCTTGTTTTAAAAATAACAGATCTAAGCCTCTACTATTTTGCAAGAGAGGGGGTGTTCCATGGATACCTGTAGGGATATAAAATCATCAGAGTTATACTCACAAGCCATACTTGAATGCAAAAATGATTTGGATTTAACAATTTCATCCCCGTGGATACATGCCATGAAACCAGTGTAACAAACTCAAACAAAATTATTGCCAGGGATAAAATACATTCCTTTCAGGCGTGATGTTAAAGTTCCTCCTGCAGTGATGTTGATTGCAGGATATCCCCCGGTTGTGTGGGTGCGTCTGCCAAATTGAATTGAAGTGGTGGGTAGAAGTTTTCTATGCAAGAAAAATTGGTTGTAGAACTTAAACGAACTTTTTGAAAGTTAGTTATAGTCCAGGCAATATTGTCTCTTCTATGAGGCTTCTGCAGATCGTCATGGGCAGTTCTTTGGAAGCATCGTTTGTTGACAGGATCAGAGTTTGGGTAAATAAAAGCATGACAAGCAGGAGAGAGGCTTATGGACAAATTAGTTGTAGAACATTTACCAGATGAGGAAGGAATACAATTAATAGAAAAAGGATAATAATTACAATAATGACAATGAAGATTAACTTGATCATTCATTAAGGACGTTAAGTGGGGTGGGGAAACCCTTGATACAATATAAGGACATTTAGATCCCCCTATGTTTAGATTGAAAAGAGGAAAAGATTTTAAGGTTCCTTTCCATAGGAAGAGTAAAGGAGAAACAAAAGAGCGAGGGGTAGAGTGTTCTTTAAAATAAAACAGAAATGACAGAGTGAAAACTTATGGATAGCATTTTCATGACGTACCCACATGGAACAAGTATAATAGCCTTCTGTTAATGAAATGATTTTAACACGAATAGTCTTTTGACAGGAAGCATAGGTTTTGTTGAAGTAAGGTAGAAATTGCAAAGAAGATATAGGCAAGAATATCAGGAAAGATTTTTAAGATACAGATGTAGCAGAGGAATTCCCATGATAAGGTCTTACTGCCCGACCAGGGATCCAGAGAGTGGTTTTGTCTGGCAGTAAGATCGCAGCGTTTCCTCTCCCCCTAGTGAGAAGTGCCAGGCAATCTGTTAGGAGGGGGTGAGGGGGAGGAAAAGTGACGAAAAGCAGCAGAAGTAGGAGGAATTCCAGTTAGATTGAGAAAGTTTAAGAGAATTTTGCAATGCTGGGAGGTTCGGGGGGTTTTCCCGCAATGAATACCAATTAAGAGCACGTTTCAGAGATAAGTGAGCTCATCACACAATAGCCTTGCCCCTGGCTGTTGTAGGAAATCCCAAACTTGTGGATTACATCCCATCTGTTACAGAAGTCCTGAAAAGCAGAACTTGTGTAGGCAGATCCATTGTCTTTTTTTTTTTTTGGACGTCCCAGCGAAGCAAAGGTACGAATTGAATAATTGTTTTACAGCTTCTCCCCTTTGAGGAGTAGCCAGAATAAATCCTGAATATGTATCTATTGAAACGTGCAAATATTTCCATGGGGCAAAAGGTGGATACTGAGTTACATCCATTTGCCAAATTTCACAAGCTTTTAATCCTCTAGGGTTAACCCCTATAGGAATGGAATGTGCTTGCTTGCTACATGTGGGGCATTGTTGTATTATTGCAGTAGCCTCTGCCTGGGTTAAAGAAAATTGTTTTTGTAATGCTTTTCTATTTTGATGGAAATAGCTATGACTTTGTAATGCTGTCAGATTACAAACTGAAGCAGCTGCATCAGCCACCTTGTTTCCCTCCTGTAATATACCAGGAAGAGGTTGGTGGCTTCTGATGTGTGCTACAAAAAATGGATGTGTGCGATTGTTGATACATTGCTGTAGAGAAAGCAATAACTTTAACAAAGAAACAGATATGCTAGGAGATAAATAGGCTTGATATATATTTTTCAAAATCTGAGAAACATATAAGGAATCTACTATTAAATTAAAAGGAGTCTTTTGAAACTGTTGACATGCAATAAGAGATGCAGCAAGTTCTGCCTGTTGAGCAAAAGATTGTGGAGGGGTAATTTTAGTTTTCCACTCTCCCTCCTGGTGCCATGCGCAAGCGCCATACATTTTTCCTCCATCGGCATAAAGTGTAGGTGCATCTACTAATGGAGATAATGAGAGGGGGGAATGCCATTCAAAAGGGAGAGTTTTAAGAAAAGTGAATCGTGGGTCAGCTGGTAAATGGCAAGAAATTTGCCCTGGCCACTCTTCTAAAAAGTATTGCATTTCTTCTGAATTACACCATAGCATTTCCCAAGTAGTCAATGAACAAGGAGTGAATATGCAAACAGGCTCAAATCCCATGAGTTGTTTACATCTTTGACGACTTTTAAAGATCAACTGAGAATATGCAGAGGCTTTATTAGTAATTGTGGTCCCTGGGGTGTGAGACAAATGCAGCCATTCTAAGATCAGAACCTGTGTCTGATGAATTTGCATAATGACAGCTGTTGGTCTCTGAGCAGTATTTAGTAAAGCAATTGATAAAGGACAATTTTCTATAGCCCGATTCACCCATCTAATAGCCATTAAATGGGAAATGTCTTTCAATGCCTGCAACTGCTCTTTGTTTAGAATGATAACATCAGACGGGGCTTTACCTTGCGTGAGAGCATTAAAGAGAGGAGCTAATGTAGCTGTAGTCAAACCCAAATAAGGACGTGCCCAATTTAAGGTTCCCAGGAACTGCTGTAAAATCACAAGTGTTGGCTTCGGGGGAAGTGTGGGGAGGGGAAGAGAAGGAATAGCAGCCGAAGCAAGTAACTTGTGACCTAAATAGAAAAAAGGTGGTTTGGATTGAACTTTTTCTGGGGCTATAGTGAGACCTGCTTTACCTAAAATAGAGTTCAGGCATGGCAGAGTTTTTAATACCGTGCCCTTTGGACCAGGTGCAGATACCAATATATCATTCATGTAATGATAGACTAAAAAATGAGGATATTTGTCTCTATAGGGCTGCAAGGCTAAATCCACAAAAAATTGACACATAGTTGGACTGTTTAACATGCCTTGTGGTAAGACTTTCCATTGATATCGTTTGGTAGGTCTCTGATTATTTAAGGTTGGTACAGTAAAAGCAAATAATTTTCTATCTAATTGGTGTAATGGAATGGAGAAAAAACAGTCTTTTAAATCGATAATGATAAGGTCATATTCTTGAGGAATTATGTTAGGATTTGGAAGACCACATTGCAGGGGTCCCATTGGAAGGAGGACCGAATTCACAGCCCTTAAATCCTGAAGTAGGCGTCAAGCGCCGTTTTTCTTTTTGATAACAAAAACTGGGGTATTATATGGACTCAATGAGGGTTCTAGATGACCTTTATCTAATTGTTCTTGAACAAGAGAATGTAAGGCTTCAATTTTTATGGAAGGGAGAGGCCACTGATCAATCCACACAGGGTTATTGTTAGTCAGACATAAGCGAAGCATGGTTAATGGAGAGTAAGCTGCGCATTAAACTGTGACATAAGGTCTCTTCCCCACAAGTTAGTATACAGAGGAATTACAGCTGGTTTAATATAAGCAACACATTGAGACTCAGGGGAATGGGCTTTTACCCAGTTTCTGCTAATGCGAGTCTCCTGGAGTCCCCCCACTCCTCTCACCGCTGGTGCCACATCTGCAGGCCAGGTGTCCGGCCACTCAGCGGTTCGGATGACGGAAATATCCGCTCCAGTATCTAAAAGACCAAGAAAGGATCGACCATTCAATAAGAATGTCACCGTAGGTTTCGGTTGAATAATTGGTCTTTCAATTACATAGAGTTGCTCTTGTTGTTGGTCTAAGAGCACAATCATTTTTGCCACAACATCCCCCTCATTTATAGTAACTTCTGTATTAGCTAGTACATACAGACAGACATCAGACAATACAGTGGGGTCATGCAGAAAAGGAGAGGCAAGAATACCTTGTTCAGCTAAATCCCTTACAGGAAAAACTAGCACTGGGATATCGGGGAGCATATGAAAAGGCTGAACAGGATGTACAAAGAGAAAGTCAGTGACACCAGGAAAATAAGTAACAGTATCATTAGCAACAAGATCGTAAGCGAAAGAAGAAAAGTTGCAAGTTTCAGCAGCCTTTGTTGTGGGGCTGGCTGCCTGCCCCGTTTCTAGTTTCCCTGATTCAAAAAAGGTTTTTGTGTGATTGCAGGGCTATTCTGCTGTTCATTCTTTTGGACTCTGCACTGACTAGCCCAGTGATAGCCCTTTTGGCATCGAGGGCATGGTGTCATTGGGCGAGCAACCTGGTTTCTTGACATATTTGCTCCCCTGCCCAGGACCTTGCATTGGCTCTTAAAGTGACCTGGCTTGCCACAATTAAAACAATTTCCCATTTTGTGAGTATTTTGTTGGGAAATGGGAAGAAGAGAGCCCATATTCTGCTGCATGCCTTCAGTAATGGCTGTAGCCAGCGTAGACATGGAATGGGATGTGGTTCCTATGATTCGGCAGGCTGTAAGATAATCTGCCATGGTAACATTTTTCTTATTAATTAATGGTTGCAAAACTTTCTGACAATCAGCGTTTGCGTTTTCATAAGCAAGTTTCATTTGTAATTCAGTACAAGCCTCTCTATTATCAATTTGTCTCTCTAAGGCTTCTGTGAGACGGTTTATAAAGGAGGAAAAAGGCTCAGAAGGTCCTTGAATAACTTTAGAGAAAGAGTTGGGCATGCATCCCGCATTATCAACCTTTCGAGCAACTGCCAAAGCACACTCCTGTATTATAGGGAAAGCAGCTGGGTCTGTGGCAACCTGCTGGGCAATGGTAGACATGGTGCCAGTACCGTTAAGCATATCCAAAGTGACATTTGCCAGCAAGCCTCTAGCGGCTGCGGCTGCGGTACGTTTAAGAAATTCTGACTCCCAGACCAAAAATTGTGAAGGCGTGAGGATCATGTTAAATAATGTACGCCAATCAGCATTTACCAAGTCAGCACCTGGCTGGGTTATAGATCCTAAAAGTCCCTGTACATAATGGGATTGAATACCATTTTCCTTACAAGCTGCCTTTAAATCCTTAATTATTTTGTATGGCATTGGGGTATACTGAGGAGCTGGAGGGTTGCCAGCTTGAATGATAGGATAAAGGGAGGCAGCTGCAAGGGTGTCCTCATCTGTTTCTCCTTCACAAAAGGTTTGTTGAATGGCTTTTACAACGCACCCCCCTCCTCGGAGGGGGGGTGGAGGACACGAGGGCTCTACATTTAAAGAAGTGGATTGAATGGAAGGAGGCTCCCGTACTGCTTTATGATCATCGGGAGCGGAAGGTTGAAGGATAGAAAAGTTCTCATAACTTGGTGGGGGAGATTCAAACACACTCCCTGCTTCTATTTTATAATGAACTTTTAAAGCCTCCATAATTTTCCTCCAAGTGACCAAAATGCCAACAGGTGCACGAGGAGGATTATGGAGATATTCACCAATTTTTTGCCAATTGGAAAATTTTAAGGACCCTCTCTCTGGATAATTGGGGCAGTGTTGCCACACATAAGCCAATAATGCAGCAATAGATTTCTTTTTTATGGGAGAGCCCTTTAAATTAGCAGAGTATTTAGAAGAAGAAGCGACTAGCTCTCTCAATTCCTTCAGATGCTGCGTCTGCTGTTGAGAAAAGCCTCCACCCATACTTACTAAAGTCGAGACCGTCTTTCAGATCCAATGAGGTGCAATTCACTCAGGCGCCTGGCGATGCACAGCTCCAACCGAGCTGATAAGATATGGGCGCGCCGCTGTGTATCCCCCTTAGGGAATCACGTCGGGGTCACCAAAATGCGGTATCTGCCATCCCGCATTAGATGGGCGCCTCATGAGAGGGAGCAAAGGAGGAAGAAACGACACGAGACGAGGTTTCTCGGGATGAGCGCGCGCCGAATGCCTTGGCACAGGCTCTTTTATTATGCTTTTTCACAGGGGGGTGAAATTCTTCAAAGCCCAGGGTAAACAGGACATTCATGAATTATAATAGTTTAGGTCAGCAGGAAATACATATGATTTATAATAGTTCAGGTTAGTAAAGATAACAGGGTATCAGAAAGTGTGATTTATAACAATCCAGGTCAGTTAGAACATCATTCTGTATTGACAGCTGCTTAACTCCTCTTCTCTTTTGCATGCCTGGCAAAGATCACTGAAGAGACAGGAGTCTAATGTTTACATGAGAAAGATACATCGTTACAATGCAGACAGGAGTCTTAATGTTTATACAAGAAAGCTAAATCGTTACAATGCTAGGATGGTACAGAATTGCACTGATACAAAGTTGCAAATCATATGAATGATACATAGTTACAACACTAGCCCAAAGTCAGCCATCCGGTTTTCATTGTTAAGGTGAGACTAGAACTCAGTTTCACAGTTTTGAAGCTTTAACCAATGCACCAAACTGGTGCTTTTAATTGGAGATGTCACGTTAGCACTGTAAGATAAAAGCCAAGTGCTAAAAGAGCACTGACAGGAAAGGATGAGAAACTTAACTCCTTATCAAGCTCTGTGTATCATCTTTAGGTTACAGCTTTTATGGCCTCCAAAAGCCTTAGGTCAATTCCTGTAGACTCCCAAAGGTTGCTCACATACTGCAATTTCTAATGTGGCAAAAAGAGAAAATTGTTAGATACATTGTATTTAATTTTAATCATTTTTAGATATAAATAAATGAAAACACCCTCACTTTTTTATTGGCTCCATACATGATTTTCTGAAGGCTAAGTGTGGTCTTTGTTTGTTCCCTTCCCCCCAAAGTTGCAAACCTCTGGTTTAAATTGCAAAGTAAGGGACGGGACCACCTGGTTTTAATTATTCTACAGTTCTTAAGTGTATTGAAGGAGAAGCCAGCAAATTTTGAATGAGTATGGTATGTTAAGCAATTCTGAGGAAAGCTGTTTCAAAGGGCATCAGGAATTTTGGGAGCTTAAGACTTGTCTTAAGTTGAATATTCACAAGTATATTATTTTGTTACATCCTGTTTGCTTAGTTTACTGAAGCAAATATTAGCAGTTAAGAGTACCTTAAAAGTCTGACCGTCTTAGTAAAAATACTTGTTTCGATATTGTGGTGTGAGGAATCTACATAACAGGGAGCGGGTGTCTCTTTTACAAGCAATACTGGGACCCAAAGGGAGCTAAAATTGTGCTTTTGCTATCAGCAGCCAAATGTTGCTATGATTCAACTGTTTTCATTCAAAACAATTTCCCACCATTTAAAAAGGAGCAATCCCTGGCGAAGATTAGCTTCTTTTTTTCTTTATGTTTTATTTTTTACATTTTTGGACTTTTTGTGAAATCTCTGCTGGGTTTGAATTTCCTGCTGGGAAGCATCACCAGTGTGGCATAGAAATAGAAATGGAAACAGTTGCTGAAAGCAAGGTCTTCTTTATTTGTTGCAGGAAGGAGTACACGTGGCACGAGTGGCGGCGAGGACATGCGTTCCTGGGCTAGCAACTTGACTGTGATTAACTGGAGATTTTTATACCCTTTTTTCCCTTAGGAATTTGTGTTTCAATGCTTTAATGGTTTGTGCCTTGTATGATTCTTGTGCTTAATAGATTCATTCCTTATTTGGGCTTGTTTGAAGTGCTGGCAGGGAGTGCTCTCTATGGCTTGATTGGATTTCTGATCCAATCTTCTTATCTGCCTTAAGTGTCTTTTGGAATTTGGTATGGTGTTCGTGATCGATCTTGGGTATTTTCCTGCTTCCCCTCGTAATCTTGGTCAGTTGCTTTTTAGGCATTTTGTATTTCTTTATGTTTTCCTATCTTGAAATCTTTCTATTTCTGTCTTCTCCCTTCTGGGTTGTTAGTTTCTCATTCTAAAGTGTTTGTGCTTACCCTGAGATAAATTCCTGATCTCAATAGCTCTTGATTCTGGTCTGTGTTTTTCCTGGCTATTCCCAATGTATTTTATTTGGCTTTTCCTTATGATTTTATGTGTCTTCTTCATGTTCCCTTCCTACAATCCCTCATTTTTTTTCTAGAGGATTTCTTCTAATTGGGTGTCTGGGTACACTTGGTATTTGTGGTCAATCTGGATCATCATTATGGCTGCTTGTCTCCCTTTCAATTCTGGTTTAGGAATGGAGATACAGGTTTTTAGGCAACTGAGGCAGGGTGGTATGCATCGACAGAGGCAACATAGGAGGGCTTCAAGGACACAGATAGTGACTATGGTTGTCATAAGGACTTTAAGCCAAGGAGATCTGGAAGCCACGAGAAGAGCCATGAAAAGTCTAAGGATGATTGTTCATGACTAATATTTTGGGCTTGCTCTTTCAGGTGGTGGATGTCCCTCTCTATGAGTCCTGAGGTTTCATCTAGATTGAAGCAACACATCCTTTGGAATGTTTTGCAGCCATAATTGTGCTTCAAGAGGAGAAAGTCTATTGCTGCCCTATTCTCCAGGGTGGCTTCTCTGACCTCCCTCAGTGCTCTGTTGAGGGCATCCAGGGCATGAGAAGTCGAATTCAAACTTTTGGCTAGGGTACATACTAGGCTGTTCAGATTTCTGGAATTTCTCACTGCTAATCCTGGCACCTCAACTAGCGATATTGCCAATGAGACATATTCTGCTTTTGTGAGAAGGGAGACTTTGGAGTCACAGTCTGAGTCTAAGGTTTGGAAGGCTCTCCTATGTCATTTCCGTAAGGACGGCATAAGCATGGTTAATCTTCCTAAGGGCTGCCAGTGGCATTGGCTGGAAGGTATGAGTAGTCTTTTAGATCACAAAGGAAAAACCATCCTGGTGGGAGCCTCAGTAACTATATGAGAATAATATGGTCTCTGTGTGGTTGTATTGTAGCTCTGTGTTACTTAAACTGATGCATTTTGTGACTCCTGGTGTGGTACATCCTATGACATTAAAGCATTGCTCAGAGGTGGTTACTATAGCTATGTGTAGAGTGTACATGGTATGGTCTTTGAAGAATGACCCCAGTTAAAGATGCTCTCGTAGGAGTCAGCAAGGTGAAGGTTTCTAAATGTAGTATAGTTAATGATGTTATATGGTCTAGATGCTACTCCCATTAGGCATGTTGGTTAAAAGGTCCTTGATAGATTTCCCTCCTGCTAAGCAAAAGTTAGTGGTGTTGAGTACTTCCCTTGCTAAATATTCCTATATATTTCCTTTCTCTGGGATAAGGTTTGGTTCTAAAAATGGTGTTACATGTGTTACAAGTATTACAAATAGTAACATGAAGTACAAGTTACATGATGCATTTATATTGGGTTTCTTTTTCTCCATGCTTAAACTGACTTTCCCTTCTCCCCCTCCCCTTTTTTAATAAGGTCCGTAGGAAAAGAAAGAGAAAAAAATGGAAATATCAATAAAATTAGAGTCTGAGAAGAAAAAAAATTGAAATAACAAGAAATTATAGTTTGTTGTTTTTTCTTCTTTTTCTGAAAAGAGTTGAACTGTTGAAGAAACTGGTAAAAAACCAATCAAAAAGAAAGGAGAAGAAAAAAATGCAAGAAGAAGAAGAAGAAGAAGAAGAAGAAGAAGAAGAAGAAGAAGAAGAAGAAGAAGAAGAAGAAGAAGAAGAAGAAGAAGAAGAAGAAGAAGAAGAAGAAGAAGAAAAAATATGTAGACGGCCCAAAATGGCCCAAAAGCGTAGTCCAAAAGAAAAGGCAAGGTTTGTTAAGCTTCCTTACAATTTTGTAGTTTGGCTTGTTGCATTCAAGAGTCTGTGGATTGGTGTTCTGGTTCCGCAGTTTCAAAGAGTGTAATGTCCACTGGTACGTCTCTGGGTCTTTCTTCAACTTGAGTGGTGGGATTGGTTGCGTTGGTGTTGGTGGTGGGCTGTGGTCTATGACTGCAGGTTTGACATATGTCCAGTGAATCCAGGAGTCCCTCTCAGCAACTCTGATGGCTGTTTGTGTGGTCAGCAGGATTTGTAGCGTCCCTTCCATCTGGGCTGTAGGGGTGAGGTTCTCGTGAAGAATTTGATCCACACCCAATCTCCTGGTTCAAATGGGTGTAGTGCTTCCTCCAGAGGCAAGGCCTGTGTCAAAGCACTCTGGGTCCACAGGGTCTGCAGTCTCTTATGTAAGGCTGAAAGATAAGAGGAGAGAACCATATCCCCCCTTTCTAAATAGAGGGCGTGTGGGTCCAGACCTTTTAATGTGTCTGGGGGTCAGCCAAAAAGGATTTCAAAGGGTGAAATTCCTATATCTCTTCTGGGTCTAGTCTTGATATAAAAGAGAATGATTGAGAGCACCTGTGGCCATGGGAGGTGCATTTCTTGGCAGAGTTTGCCAAGTAGGGTCTTCACTTCTCTATTCCTCTCTCTGTCCCCCTGGAGGATGTTGGCGAGTATGGCACATGTAAGTTTTGTTTGATGCCCAAAACTTAGGAATATATGTCTGAGGATCTGGGCTATGTCCAGAACACTGGATACCCCAAATCTGGGTACAATATCATTAAGGAGGTGCCTGGCTGTTTTGAGTGCCATGGCATGTCTGCAAGGGAAGGCCTCTACCCAATGTGTCATTTGGTCCCTACATACAAGGACATATTGGTACCCATTTGCTCTAGGGGGTTGTATGTAGTCAATTTGTATTTTTTTGAAAGGGAGCTGTGCCCATGGCCTACTGCCCTCATGAATGGATTTCCGAGAGGTAGAGTTGTTAGCCTGGCATGTCTTACAAGTGCTAGCTACTTTTGTGGCCTCACTGTATGCTCCTGATGCATACCATTCTCTTCTAATAGCATCTACTATAGCTTGTGTCCCACAATGCCCTTTTGTGTCAGCTGGTGCTCCATTCAAAATCCAAGAAAGAAATACTTAGACTCCATTAATCAAAGAAAAGATATCTTTTACTGGAAATCAAGTGGTAGCAACAAAAGAATTCTGAATCTGAGAAAATGGGCGCGTAAATCACATATACAAAGTAATGACAACATTCCCACCCCCAATAGTTCAACTGGCTCATCCAATTAAAAGTTTTGTATATCATCATGTGGGCATCTCCAGGTGATGATGAGGCCTCTGTCCATTGACCTTGACATATTTTGATAAAGAGTTGCAGCTGCACATAGCATAGGATAGAAGTCAAAGCAAGAATCTACCCCATCCCCAGCTTATACAGTTCTGGTTTGTAACACTTCCAGCTCACTTCCCATAACCATTCCCCCCTCCTCCCCCTTATGACAGCTGAAAGATGCAAAGCAAAGGGAGAAAATCTTGAAGGCTGACATTTGGCTCTCCTGCAAAAGAGTCCTAAAAAAGATAAAAATAGAAGGTAATAGAAAATATACATGTAACACCATCATACTATTTTTTAGGGTTTATCAGGATATTTAGTACGAAATGCCTTGATAAGCTTAGGAGCTCTAACATCCTTCTCATTCATCCATTCAGATTGGGAAGGAGGAAAATGTTTCCAAACAATCAAATATTGGAGTCGACCCCTTTGTTTTCGAGAATCCAAAATTTCTTTAACTTCAAAATGTTGTTCATTTTGCAATTGGCAATGGCGCAGGGAGATCAACTTGAGTTGGTCTCAAGTCGGAGGTATGTTCAGGTTTTAATAAACTAACATGGAAAACAGGGTGGATCCATCCAGGGTTTTAGGTAATTTCAGTTGGACTGCCACAGGGTTCACAATTTGTTCAATTGAGAAAGGTCCAACATACTTAGGTCCAAGCTTTTTTGACTTTTGTGTGGTCTGCAAATATCTGGTGGATAAAAAGACCTTGTCACCAACTTGATATGGTTTTTGTGGACTTCTTTTTTTATCAACCATTTTTTTTATGAGCTTGATGAGAATCATCTAATGCTTTACAGGTAACCGGCCAGGTAAACTGGAGCTGTGTTATCCATTCATCTAATGACTGGATGTTAGGTTTCTCCTGTGGAAGCTTGGGTATGGGTACAAAGCCTTGTCCCGAAGCCACTTTAAATGGAGTAAACCCAGTACTACTATGTACCGAATTGTTATATGCCACCTCAGCGAATGGCAATAGGTCAGCCCAATTATCTTGCTGATAATTTATAAAACATCGAAGATATTGTTCCAATACCGAGTTAGTTCTCTCACAAGCCCCATTGGTTTATGGGTGGTGGATGGAGCTTAAGTCCTGGGCAGATCCCAATAACTTCAGGAACTCCTTCCAAAAGTTTGAGGTAAACTGGACACCCCTGTCTGAGATTATGCATTCAGGAACCCCATGTAACCTGTAGATATGTATAATAAACAGTTTAGCCAATGTTTTCACAGATGGTATTTTCGGACAAGGTATGAAATGTACCTGTTTGGAAAACAAATTTGTTCCTACCCAAATAACTGTATTTCCCCCACTTTCAGGTAATTCCACTATAAAATCCATAGAAATTTCCTTCCATGGAGCAGTTGGTCTAGCCACATTTTGTAGTAAGCCTGCTAGTTTACCAGGAGGCCATTTGGCTGAGACACAGATAGGACAGCTAGCCACATAAGTCTCAATGTCCTTTTTCAAGAAAGGCCACCAAAATTGCCTTTTAACCCAAGTGTAAGGTTTTCATGAATCCAAAATGTCCAGCAGCTTTAGAGTCATAAGCTTGCTGTAATATTTGGCTTCTCAGCTTTGCTGGCATATATAATTTGGCCCCTACCCATGCCAATCCATCTCTAACCATACAGTTATTTGAGTGAGCAAGGAACCAATCATCAAGTTTTAGAGCGTCTTTTAATTGTGCAGTCAAATCATTTGATAAATCAACTTCCTTCTTTTTCTGGGCTCTGGTAACCACTGGAGCTGCCAACTGCTTGGTTGGGACAATAGGCCGTACCACTTCTTGGTGAGCACTATTAAAATGAGGTAATCTAGATAAAGCATCCGCCATGAAGTTCTTTCCCCCTGAAATGTACTTCAATGAAAAATTAAAGCATTTAAAGTACTGCGCCCAGTGAACTTGCTTGGGAGACAGCTTCTGAGGCATTTTCAAAGCCTCCAAATTTTTATGATCCATTTACACCTCAAATGGGTGTTTTGCCCCTTCTAGGAAATGCCTCCAGGTTAACAGAGCCCAGCAAACTGCAAAAGCTTCTTTTTCCCAGATGGCCCATCTTCTTTTGGTTCCAATTAGCTTACAGGAAGTATATGCACACGGTTGCAGAGTCCCCATCTTGTTTGCTTGTAGTAACATCGCCCTGACTGCTACGTCACTCGCATCAGCTTGGATTATAAAAGGAACATCCATATCCGGGTGCTTGAGTACTGGTTCAGCAGCAAACAGTTACTTCAGCTTCTCAAAAGCGGCTTGACATTCCATGGACCATTCCAGTGGTTTACTAGGCTTCGGTTTCACCTCCCCTTTGGAGTTTAGGAAATTTGTGATAGGCATTGCAATCTTTGCAAAAGCAGGGATAAATTGACAGTAAAAATTAGAAAATCCCAAGAAACTTTGAAGTTGTTTCCTGGTGCGAGGAGTGGCCCATTCCAAAATGGCACGAACTTTCCCCAGATCCATTTCTATGTCATCATGTGATAGGTGATAGCCTAAATAGTCAATTTTTTCCTGGTGGAATTCACACTTGGACAACTTTGCATACAGCTCAGCAGCTCGAAGTTTTTCCAGAACTGACCGCACCAGTTTCACATGTTCATCACGAGTCTCCGTGCAGAAAAGAATATCATCAAGATAAACCAACACCCCTTTGTATAAATGTTCATGCAACACCTGATTGATCATTTGCATGAATACTGCAGGGCCCCCTGTAGGCCAAATGATGAACATTGAATTGGAAACAGCCCATTGGGCAGTTAAAAGCAGTTTTCCATTCATCCCCTTCCTGAATTCGAACTCAATAGGATGCTTCTCTCAGGTCGAGTTTTGTAAAAAATTTCCCTTTGGCAAAGTGGGCCAACATATCCTTCATCTAGGGGAGAGGGTACACGGTCTCCACTGAAATAGCATTGAGGTTTCTATAGTCAACACATAAACGAAGGGAGCCATCTTTCTTTTCATGGAACAATACTGGGGCTGCTTCCTGGGGTCTAGCAGGTTGGATGACATTCCAAATTTTTATCGATAAATGACTGCAGCTCTTCTAGCTCCCGTGGTGTCATCGAGTACAGTTTCAGCTTTGGGAGTTTCACCCCTGGTAAAATTTCAATGCTGCAATCTGTTGAGTGATGGGGGGGGGGAGCTCATCCGAGGCCTTCTCACTGAATACCTCCTTTAAGTCCCAATATTCCTCTGGAATTTTCTCCTCCCCCTTCAGGCTCTTGGTGCCAGTGAAGGTCAGCTCAGTGGGATTCTTGAGTTTCGGTTGAGATTGCCCCTCCCCTTCTGGGTGTTGGTCAGTACGTATGCGCAATGATCCCCTCCTCCAATCAATGTGGGGGTTCCATTTCCAGAGCTAGGGCAACCCCAGCATTAGGGGGCGCTCCATCCCAGGAGCCACAATAAAATACGAAGTCTCTCTAGGCTTCCTCATCGTCATTTCTATTGGTTCCATTATAAAATATGCAGGGCCACCCCCAGCTACCAATCCATGCAGTTGGCAAAAGGCTATGGGCATTTTTAAAGTCTTTAGCCTTAAGCCCATTTTCTCTACTACCTCTGAGCTGATTATGCACCTTGTGCACCCAGAGTCTAACAAGGCCAGCACTTCCCCTTTGGCTCCCGATGTGGGTATCCTTAATCTCACTGGAATGGTCATAGGCCCCTTATTTGGACTTACCAGTGAGTTGTCTTCCGATTTAGATTCACTCTCTTCAGAAGAGGTTGGAGTTCCCAGCTCCTGTCCTTTTGGAGGGGCAATCTCTACAACCTCCTCTGCTTTAAGCACCATTTTGCGAGGCCTTGCTGGGGGGTTTCAGGTTTTCTTCCTCCTCCTGTCACCCCCTTTGGCTCTAGCTTGACATAGCAGTCTGCAGCCCGGTGATCTTCCTTCCCAATCGGAAGCATGCAGTGGTCTTGGGTTTTACTGCCATTCCTCCCTTTTGAGGTTTTAAGGCTTCTCAAGGGCTGGTGGGGGAGGACTTGCTCCAACCAAGACACCCCCCCCCAGTGTCTGTTTTGGGTCAGATCAATTTCCACCTCTGCTGCCAGCACGTACCACAGCTGCAGCTCACTGGGGTCTCTTCTGGCAATACAGCTTTGATATACATCTTCATTCAACCCATCTTTAAAAGCTTCTATCAAGGCTCCCTGGGACCAGCCTCGAATATGACATGCCAGCTCTCTAAATTCCTGGGTGTAGTCAGCCACTGATTTCTGCCACTGATTTATGGTCTTCATCCTAATTCTGGTCTTATGTTCCGCCAATGGGTCCTCAAACCTTGCCCTCAGAGCAGTCATGAACAGGTTATAATTCAACAGCTGAGGGGCATTATCATTATGCAAAGTCACCATCCACTTTGCAGCTGTTCCCTCCAGAGCCCTTGTAACACATCTAACTTTGGCTGCTTCTGAGGAAAAATCCCCTCCATATTCCTCCATATGGCTCCAGACTTGTGCCAGGAAGAATCCTAACTCCTTGGGATCCCCCTCATATTTTACTTCCAATGGAGGCACCTTTGGAGTTCTACGTCTTCTGGCAATTCCTCCTCCCCCGGGGGCCCCTGGGCTGCTGATGCCTGTGGCACTAGCCCAGGTTGATTTATGGGGGTGGCTGTCTGATTCTTCTGGCTGGGGCTTCCTCCCCCTCCTCTCCCTCATACCTTTGATCAGTTTGAAGTTCTCCGATAGCTTCATTTAGAAGATGCATGGCTTGAGTTGGTAGAAAATTCTTTCTTTCCTTCTCTTGCCATGGCTCCTCTCTTCCACGGCGATGGCTAGTGGTCACTCCTGGAGGAAGCTTTTCCTCAGGATCCTTCCAGCTGACTCTTAGGGACCATTTGGGTTTTATAGCTGTTTTTTTTGCCAAGACTTAATTCTGCTAACAACTTGGCTTCCCCTGCTGCCTCTAACAGTAGGGAGTCTTGTCCTCCAGTCGCTCCCAGGTCTTCTTGGTCACTGGCTGGATTAGACATTGTGTTCAGACCCCCTTGGAAGAAAATTTATTAATTCTCCAGTGGGCTGGTAATGTGGAGATTCAGAATAATGTCAGCTGGTGCTCCATTCAAAATCCAAGAAAGAAATACTTAGACTCCATTAATCAGAGAAAAGATGTCTTTTACTGGAAATCAAGTGGTAGCAACAAAAGAATTCTGAATCTGAGGAAATGGGCGCGTAAATCACATATACAAAGTAATGACAACATTCCCACCCCCAATAGTTCAACTGGCTCATCCAATTAAAAGTTTTGTATATCATCATGTGGGCATCTCCTCTGTCCTTTGACCTTGACATATTTTGATAAAGAATTGCAGCTGCACATAACATAGGATAGAAGCCTAAGCAAGAATCTACCCCCCCCAGCTTATACAGTTCTGGTTTGTAACACCTCCAGCTCACTTCCCATTAACCTTTCCCCCCTCCTCCCCACTTACTTATGACAGCCGAAAGATGCAAAGCAAAGGGAGAAATCTTGAAGGCTGACACTTTGAGTGCAGCCTATGGCAGATTAGCCTGAGGAGGCATCGTGGGGCTATGGGCCTTCCATCAGGAATCCTCCAAAAATTGTCTTTAAAGGTTGCACGTAGTTTTACCTCCCATTGTTCTGCCTCCCCATGATCTAAGAAATCTTTGTAAGGTTTTTCAGGATTGGCTATTAATGCTGGTGTTAAAAAATGCTGACGTAAGGGTTGTGTTGCTGCCCATTTGGCTGTTATGTCTGCAAACTGGTTCCCTTTTGTTACTAGCGAATCATCTTTGCAATGTATGACTGCTAAATTTTTTGGCATGTGCTATTTGTTGTTTCCATATGGTTCCTGAGGCATGGCAAATCCGAAAGGCATATTTGGAGTCAGTATATATGTTTGTGGATTGATTTTTTGCAGTTTTGCATACTTTTGTAAGAGCTATAAGTTCAGCTGCTTGGGCGCTCTGTGAGGGAGGGAGGGAAGATGCCCAAAGGATCTCATGCAGTGAGACTATTGCAGCCCCAGACACCCTTTTGTTTTCGTGTATGTATGAGGAGCCATCAGTGAAAAGTTCTAAGTCTGGGTTTTTAGTGGAGACAGTCATGGAGACATTCAGTAGTATGTTCTGCTGGGAGCAGTGTGGCAGGGTTCATGGTGGTGCATCTTTCAAAAGTTATGTTGTCTGCAGTGAATAACTCAGCTTCATATTGGGCCAATCACTGTTGAGTGAATGCTTGGGTCTGGGATTTTAGAAGACCTCATGAGGAACCTTCAAAATTAGGGGTTGTCCCAATACTAAATCTTTAAATTTCTTTACTATTTCTACAGTGGCTGCAACTGCTCTTAAGCATGGAACTGCTCCCTTTGCCACTGGATCTAATGTAGCTGAGTAGTATGCTACAGGTCAATTAGTGTGTCCAAAGAGTTGTGTTAAGACACCTGAAACAATATCCAATTTTTCATGAATGAAGAGGGTGAAGGGCTTCTTATAATCAGGGAACCCAAGGATGGGGGCAGATGCTAAAGTTTGTTTTATTGTTTGAACAGTCTGGTCTAGTGAATGTGACCATTCAATGGGATCAGGCATGTCCTTTTTTGTTAGATGTATTAGAGGTTTAGCAAGTATCCCAAAAGAGGAAATCCATGGCTTACAAAACCCTAGAACTACCAGCAGTGCCCTAACTTGTCATTTTATTTTTGGTGGCTTCATGCCTAAGATAGTTTGTATGCGGCTAGGTGCTAGTTTCCTTACTCCTGGCACAATGATGTACCCCAGGTATGTGACCTCTTGTTTTAAATATTGTATGTTCCCCAGGGAGGCTTCGTATCCCCTGTCTGCTAATACTCTTAAGAGGTGCCAGGTGTCTTCCTTACAGGCCAGTTCAGTGCCGGATGCTATGAGCAAATCATACACATATTGAATCAAAGCTGACCAATGTGATAGGGAAATGGATGAAAGATCAGTCTTTAAAATTTGGGAAAACAGGATGGGGGACTCAGTATAGCCTTGGGGCAAGCGAGTCCATGTGTATTGTTGGTCTTCCCAGGTAAAGGCAAAAAGATATTGGGATGCTCAGTCTACTGGAATGCTAAAAAAAGGCTGAGCATAGGCCTATGACTGAGAAAAAGGTGGCAGAAGCTGGAATTTCTGTTATTATAGTTGCTGGATTGGGCACTATGGGAGCATGTGGGATCACATGATCATTTATGCAGCACAAATCATGTACAAAATGAAAGATGGGGTTCCCTTCACCATCTACCTTTGCCTTTTTTACTGGAAAGATGGGGGTGTTGCAGGGGGAAGTACATTTACTGAGGACCCCTTGTTCAAGATATGCCTTTATTAGTTTCCTTATAGGTAGAACTGCTTCAGCTGGGATCTTGTATTGTGGAACCCATGGGAGTGGTCCCTTCCTGACTTGGATAGTGATTGGTGTTGCCCCTTTGAGTAATCCTACTTCTGTGCTATCCCATCCCCATAGGTAGGTTGGAAGGGTCTTGAGGTCTTCGTGTAATTGGTTAGGAATTTCTGTTACCACTAGTATAATATACCCAGCTTGGCTGGGATATCAAGAGTTAATCCAGCCTTGATGCAAGTAATTTTGGCTCCTAATTTACATAATACATCCCTTCCCAGGAGGGAGGGAGGGGACTGGGGGCATATAGTAAATGAATGATTTAAAGTGAAAGGGCCAATTTCCACCTTTATATCTTTGGTATATTCCCGAAATCTGGGAGGCCTCTGTGGATTCACCGATTTGGAAGAGGCACTGAGAGATCGAATAGTTCTGGGATTAGATGCACCAGGCGTACAAAGCAAGCTGATGGTGAAAGGCGACATCAGCCTTGCTGATGCCATCGCCAATGCTACTGCAGCAGAAGCAACCAGGAAGTCGGCTGCACAACTACGCCGCAACCACGCTCCGGTACACCAACCGACAAGCGACATTTTACCCAGGTCAGAAGGGCAGCTGTCGACGACGCACCATGAGGACCTCTCTTCATCATCAGACAGCGATGAAGAAGAGGTCCATCGACTGCGGTCTGATCGGGACCACCACCCGAAGCCCCTATGCCCTTGCGCTGGCTGTGGAACTAACCATGCCAGATCCGAATGCAAATTCCATGACGCGCTCTGCCATGAGTGCGGGAAGAGAGGCCACATCGGACGGGTCTGCTGAAGCTTACAAGGACCCGGCCAGGCCTCAAAAGGGGCTAACTATCGCCAATTGACCGGAAACTGTCCTGTAAGGCGAGAACCAGTAAGCCACTCCTACAGAAACCGAGCTTTACAGCGAGAAGAGGCTCACCATACTATCACTATCGGTCACGCCTCTGCCTTGGATGCTAAGAAATCCGAATTACAGTAGCCATCGAGAACCAGCCTTGCCACATGGAAGTCGATTCGGGATCGTCCCTCTCGATGGTGTCCTGGAAGACACTCAAGCAATTCACCCCTCCGTTTCCAATAACTTATTCTTAAGGACTATCAAGGGAATCGAATCCCTGTCGTTGGTTCCTGCCGAGTCCGGGTCTCCTTCAAGAAGCACACAGCGTACTTACCGTTAACTGTAATCGACAAAGATCGGCCTAGTCTGCTAGGTCTCCAATGGTTCGTGCCACTTGGCATTGAAGTGGCAGGCATAAACCGAATCAGCGGAAGTGACTGGGAGGAGGACCTCATCCATGAGTTCAAGGACATCTTCACGGAAAGTTTAGGCGAGTACAAGGGGACCCCAATTTCGTTCAGCCTTGATCCAAAGATAGCTCCCATCTGCCTTAAGCCCCGTCGAGTTCCGTTTGCCTTAAAGCCAAAAATCGACGAACAACTCGACAAACTAATAGCTCAGGGGGTGCTAGAACGTACTGATCACTCCCCCTGGGAAACCCCAATCGTAACACCCATTAAGCCAGATGAGTCAATCTGAATTTATGGGGACTACCGGGCCACCCTGAACCATGCCCTACAGCAGAATGCATATCCGGTGCTGGTGGTACAGCATCTCCTCCACTCCCTGGGGGGCAGAAAAGTCTTCACTAAATTAGATTGAGCTCAGGCATATCAGCAATTACCTGTTGATGAAAAGACGGCACAGGCACAAACGATTGTGATGCACCGAGGTGCCTTTATATGTACCCAGCTCCAATTCGGAGTCAGTGTAGTCCCGGGGATTTTTCAGAGCCTGATGGAAAGGCTACTACAAGGGATTAAAGGCGTGGTCCCCTACTTTGACGATGTATTAATTGCTGCACTTACAAAAAAAATCTTACAGGATCGTTTAAAGTTAGTCCTACAAAAATTCCAAGACGCCGGTCTTAAGGTGAAAAAGAATAAGTGTAAATTGTGTACAGATAGTGTTGAGTTTTTACGGTACCTAATTGACAGTCAGGGTATTCACCCTACAGACAGTAAACTAAGGGCAATAAAAATGCTCCCAGGCCTCGGAACAAGGCTGATCTCCAGGCGTTCCTAGGCCTCATCAACTTTTATAATGTATTTCTACCGCATAAAGCAACGGTCGCTGAACCGTTACACCGGTTGTTAGACAAGAAAGCAAATTGGTTATGGGGTCATAGGCGTTCTGTAATGTGAAAAAACTACTGACTTCTGACTCTGTACTCATGCAATACAATGAGACTTTGCCATTAAATATCACATGCGATGCTTCGCCTTTCGGAGTGGGCGCCATTCTGAGCCATGTACTGCCTAATGGTAACGAAACCCCTGTTGCATATTTTTCAAAGACACTTTCAAAAACTGAGCGAAATTATGGCCAAACCGATAAAGAAGCCCTTGCAATTGTATCGGCCGTTAAAAAATTCCACGAATACGTGTATGGCCGGGTTTTTACTATCGTGACTGACCATAAACCGTTATTGGGGATAATAGCTGGAGATAAGCCGACTCCCTACATATTATCCCCCAGGATGACTTGCTGGTCAGAATTCTTGGCTGCTTATAATTATCGGCTGCAATACCACCTGGGGAAAGCCATTCCTCATGCCGACGCATTGAGCCGAGCACCACTTCCAGAGACTCTCGACGATCCTGCACCAATGGTAACCATGTTGCAAATTGAAACGCTCAACTCACCGCTATTAACTGCCCGAGATATCACGAGAGAAACCAAACGTGACCCCACCTTAGCGCGAGTCCTAGGCTGGGTAGAACGTGGATGGCCATTGGATCAATTATCAGATGACTTCACACCATTCAAGACTCGACAAAGGGAGTTGTTCTCCCAAAAAGGCTGCGTCATCTGGGGTGATAGAGTCGTTATCCCAGAACGACTCCAAAAAGTGCTGCTGAGAACCTTGCACGATGGCCACCCTGGTATTGTGCGAATGAAAGCCCTTGCACGCAGCTACGCATGGTGGCCGGGCATCAACAAGCAAATCGAAAATTGGGTTAAAGCTTGTCATAAATGCCAGGAAGTGAGCAACGCCCCAGCTCAAGCCATCCCTACCGAATGGGAGACACCACGGGGACCCTGCTTCCGTATTCACTTGGACTTTGTGGGGCTGACCAAAGGCCACACCTTTCTGTTCATCGTTGACGCCTATTCAAATTGGCTCGAGATTCATCACATGATGAACACAACCACTGAAGCGGTTATCAAAAACTTGGAAAGATTATTTGCAACCCACGGATTACCAGACGTCCTGGTATCCGACAATGGGCCCCAATTTACAGCACTGTCGTTCGAGCAGTACCTGGCTGACCGTGGCATCCGACATGCGCTCACCTCGCCTGCGCACCCTGCAACCAATGGCAAAGCAGAGCGCGTGGTCCAATTTGTTAAGAAAACCTTGCAGAAGGTAGACTACGATAACATTGACGACAAGATCAATCGAATCCTTTTTCTACAACACATCACACCTCATAGCGTCACCAACAAAACTCCAGCCGAACTGCTAATGGGACGAAAACTCCACTCCCACTTCGACCGGTTACACCCAGCTTATGAACCGGAAAAACCACTAGGATCCAGCAGCCGCTGTCATGGTATATGCTAAAAACCTATTGGGCGATCCACTGTGGGTGGAGGCGACAGTAGTTCGTGTAACCGGCCCAAGATCCTACCTTGTACAATGCCTTGACGGTAGACTATGGAAACGCCATATCGATCAATTACGATGGCGGCTTCCGTCGGGCATTCCTGAACTCCCATATGACCAAACTGAGAGGGGAGGAGATACGGAAGAAGATGAATTCCAAGTAGGAGAAAACCCATTCGAAGGGAACGACGGCGTAATAGAGACACAGGAAGTGGAACCAGAGAGGGAAACAGATGCACCTCAGGGAATTACTGAAAATAATGGCAACAACAAAGAAATGAACTCTGAACCAGAGGCGACCCTGTTGCCAAACAACGATCTACCTCAGCGAGATTGCAGCAAAATGACACAGCAAAAATCAAAAAGACTAATAAAGCAACCATCCTACCTAAAGGACTATGTAACTGCGCCCTGCAAACAGAAGCCAGGGGGAAGGGGTGTTGTGAATGCATAAGGATTAATAAAGATAACTTGAGCTTGGAGTAAAGTGCAGGGTTCTGGCCCTGCACTTCTGATTAGCTGTTAACAGCAGGATCGGATTGGCCCATTCCGGGGAATCCGATTGGCCATTAATGGAGAGTTCCTATTGGTTAAGGGAGCTAGCGCTCCTCGATTGTTATTGGTTAATAGTTATTGGGTTTGCCTATATAAGGAGGGTTATAACTGCCATTGAGTTGAGTAGTCACTATGTAAATAAAGAGCTGAAGTTCACCGTTCCAGAGGCTTGTCTCCATTCTTTCTTGCCCATGCTCCAAACTTAACACTTCCCATCTACAGTGTCGGCTGGTGTGCCCCTCGCCCCTGCATTTAAAACAATGTGTACATTCATTGTGTGTTTTCTCTTTCTCACCTTCGGCATTTCTTTCTGTAATTGGGTAATCTGTGGCTTGTCGGTTTTCCATAATTTATGGCTGCAAAAACTTGCAGGTCTTCCTGACTTTCAATTCTCCTTTTCCTATCTTTTTCCTTTTTCTTTAATTTTTCTCTCTGGTCATAAATGAAGTTCGCTATTCTCCACAATTCAGATATTTCTAGTATTGACCAGTTTGACATGATCTGGCGAAAATGATTGTGGATGTCACTAGCTAATTGGTCGACAAAAGCGGAGGCAAGGATCTTTTGATCCTTTTGGCAGCTGAGGTCTAAGTGTGCGAAAGTGACTGCTGCCTCAGAGAGGTGGACCCAAAATACATCCGGGTTCTCTGTTTCTCTTTGCATTGTTTTTTGGAATTTTGACCAATTTAAAGGTTTTTTCCCTATCTCTTCTAAGGCTTCTAAAAGGTTTGCCTTTGCACTAATATATGTGTCCCAATGGCTGGTATCATTATAAACCCACTCAGGATGTTTTTGTGGCCAGGCGACTCGTGCAGCGTTTCTTTGTCCTGACATAGGAATGACTGGCTGCTTAGCTATTTCCTCTGTTTTTTCAAATAACTTTAATTGTTCATCTTTTGTTAGAAAGACTTGAATTAGCTGGGTCATATCTCCCCAGGAAGGATTATGACTATCTACTATAGTTTTTAGTGTCCGGATTACTGTTTGGGGGTCAGACCTAAATGTAGGGGTGTCCTTTTTCTAAATTACTAAATCAGATGCAGAGAAAGGTATGTGGGCTGCCATGTATTCTCGCTCACCCCTCTGTCCTCCTTGGACCGGTCTACTCAAGAAGGGGGCCATAATTCTACCCTCATTTTTACTTTCCTCATTGGGAAGGTTTCCTGTGGTGTCCCTTTCCCCTTTTCCTTTTAAGTCTCTGGATCTGGCTAATTCCGCCCAGAAGTACTAGTAGGGCATTTGGCTGGGTTTGATTTTCGATCTAAGCTTTCTTATAGTTTGAAAATTAAAAGTACCATCTTGTGGCCAAATTTGTTTCCCTGTCTCGTCTCTCAGTAAAGCCCACTTTGTACATATCTGTTTTGCTTTTCTCTTGCTCATGCTGGCTAGGGTTGGCATCTGCCGCTCCTCCCAAGCCTCCAACAGCTCTCCCCGGAGGGTTCCATTCATGACCCTCCCATGTTTCCCCTTCTGATGTGGGGTTTCACACTTTGGCTTAGTTGGGTCAGTCAGCGACCGGTTTCAGACACAAGAAATTCAAGAGCAAGAGAAAAAGTGTTTGAGGGAGACTTTTGTCATTGCACCATCTAAAAATCCCCAAAAACTCTCTATTTCCCAAAGTGTTTCACAAAGTACGTGCGTTCCCCTTTTAAAAAACAAGAGCTCTCTCTCTCTTTGCCACGGTTTTTGGACTCAGGATATGCTGCCTGTGCAGACTTCTTTCCTCCCCCCCCCAAAAAACAGTCTGTGAGACTCTCTGACCCCCCACAGATAAGTACTGGTACTCTGCCTCTTTCCTTCAGGCCCACGGTTAATGGATCAGGAAGAGCTCAAATCTGGGAAAACTTGCTTCTTTTCTGTAAGCAAGTACTGGTACTCTAATTTAGCATCCAAATTAATTTACCAATTGCCTAGAATTTGGGGCTTCACCTTTACAATATACACAGGGATTTTTTCCCTCCCCCTTTTTTTCCTAAGTCCTCAATCTAAAGCAATCACATTTCACTCAGTTTTTTTTCTTTTTAAACAGAGAGCTTCATGCCTGGTGACCTCCCCTTGCTTTCTCCTTCCTGCTGGTCACAGCTGGGTGGGGTTAGCAACAGGCAGAGGTACAGCTGAAGCTACCCGAGTGAGTTGGTATCTTATCGTTCACCCTCTCAATATCAGACGAACAGCTGACAGAGAAAGTCAGCTCTCTCCCTTCACACCATGTATTTCCTTCAGAGGCTTCTATTCCTTTGGAATCCTAGGAGCAACGAACTATGGCTGAAGGTAAAGATGGGGAGGATGAATTGCAGTTTGAATCTGGGAAGGAGGAGGAGGAGGAGAACCAGCTGGGAGCCAATGGCGCTAGTGTTGTGGCTAATATCCCACCTGCTGAAGGAACGGGAGGTTCGAACAGAGGAACCGATGACAGTTTGCAAAAGGTGGTGTGACCAAAAACTCAGCCAGGATGGAGGAGTGGGTTTGACTTCACAAAGGACATGGGATTTCTTTGGAGTAAGCCTCCTACTCAGTCCCTGTACATTCTGACACCTTTGAGAACTGGAGAGAAAGGAGGATAGGCGAGTGAGATGACTGGAGCACATCCCCATCCAGCCTTGGAGCTAGTACTCTTGAACTTCTCCATGTTAAATATGGGGAATTGAGTATCAGCAACCATGACACCAAACATTCTTGGGGAAGCAACCCATTCTTGGGAGAACACTTCTTTCTTTAGTTTTCTGCCCCTGGATGAAAAAGACCATTCCCATAGAAGAACAACACATGGCTTTTCAGCCCGGTTTGATTCCTCACTTGCAGAGGTGGTGAGGGGTTCAGAGCCCAGAAGAAGAGGAGCCACACACGATGCCTAGTGGCGAACGTTCGGAGTCCTTACCTTGACGTGAACTGCAGGAAGGATCTTGGAGATCCCCCAGAAGGACTGGCCACTGGGATCAGCACATGGTATGGGGTCCACCCCCACTGCAAAATTCTTTTGATGGAAATCCCAATCACTTAGCTTTATTTCTCAGTAAATCATTTGGAATTATATGCAACATATTACCCCTCCCAATGGTCAATGATAGTAGTAATTGCTGGGGTGTTAACCAGAGACGCAGCAGATTGCGTAGCAGAGTTGCATAGTGCCCATGCTAGAGAACTGTTTGCTTCATAATCAATTTGAGGATAAGTCTAAAGTACACCAGACTGAGGAAGCAATAATGGTCTTAAAGCAGAATGGAAGACCAGTTGTTGAATACATCAGGGAGTTCAGATGATTGGTTGGGAAACTGAGGACTTGGCCAGAATGTCTATTGATTAGGGAATTCAGGGCCAGTTTAGATCGAGGATTACAACAGGCTTGTTTCTACAGGGGTGTGCCCCAACGAATAACAGACTGGTATAAAACTGTTGTCGAATTAGATGTAGGGTTGAAGGAATTTAAAGAGAAATCTGAAGTTCCATGAAAAACTGGTTCAGTTGGGACTAATGTGGGAATAGGAAGGAGTGTGCAAGGAATTATGGCCAACAATACCAGGGGTTGTTTAAATCTTAGGTGTTTTTGTTATATTGGGACATAGGGTGTTTGAATGTCCTACAATAGATGCAGGACGTATGAAGCAAACAGCGAGGGGTCCTTCCAGAAATGTTTCACAAATCAGATATAGTGGCAGGGGAGTTAGTAGTCGTGAAAAATCACAGGGTGTCACACAACAAGAACCATCAATAGATCTGGCCACACAAGAGATGAAGCAATACAATGAACAGCATCAGCCAAGAATTGTGTTGGGACTGTATGACAGTGATGACAACAGCCAAGAAGACACCATGGTAAGCTCTCCTGTTAGGCCATTTATAATGCCTATAGTGTTAGATAATGTAGGACTTAGAGGCGGAGCATTGATAGATACTGGATGTACCAGATGTCTAATTAGTCAATGTGTGGTGAATGAACTGCATGTGCAGTTAGAACCCCTTCCTACCCCCATGAAGTTCGAGCAGGTTGATGGGGGGATACCGGCTATGATGATGACTGTTCCTATTCAGTTAGAAATTGGAGCCCATTGGGAACGATTAAGGTTCATTGTAGTATCAGAAATGTGAGAAGCAGTTATTTTAGGTTTAGTATGGTTGGATCGTTGGAAGCCCACCATTTGGTGGGAAGGTGGTTTTAGATGGTTGAGGCTTACTATATGTCCAGAACTGCCACAGCAAGAACCAGAAGTACAACAACAGAGTTCAAGGTTGGAGCCCATCAGTTTGCTAGATGAACATAGTAGTTCCTCTTTTCCATCAGTATATCAGGATTTGGCGGAAGTATTTAGTGAGATGAAGTGTGAGATTCTACCACCGCACCGCCCAATGGACTGTGCTATCGAACTGATTCCAGGGCAAAATTGCCAAAACCCCGGATGTATGCAATGACACCAAAGGAAATGACAGAAATGCAGAACTTTCTAGACAAGAATTTAGTTTGGGGATTCATTAAAGCCGGACGATTGCACATAGCTGCCCCTGTACTATTCCAAGAAAAAAAAGATGGTGGACTACATTTGTGTGTTGGTTTCAGAGGACTTAACATGGTCTGTGTCAATAACCTGTACCCGTTACCATTAATCAGTGAGTTGTTGGCTACTTTATCAACTGGACGTTTATTTACTAAATTAGACTTGCGCGAGACATATTATCAGGTGAGAGTAAGACCTGAGGATGAATGGAAGACAATTTTCAATTGTCCCCTCAGAAGCTATCAATTTTGAACAATGCCTTTTGGATTGCAAGGGGCCCTTGCAGTGTTCATGCAACTTATTAATGATGTACTACAAGAATATTTATACTGTGGGGTGCTAGTATATTTGAAAGTTATACTTATTTAAACAAAAACTATGGAAGAACATGTCCAATTGGTGAGGAGTGTATTAACTAAATTATTAAATGCCAAATTATATATCAAATTATCTAAGTGTGAGTTCCATTGTATGAAACTAGACTACCTGGGATACTGAATTTCTAATGCAGGATTGGAGATGGATCCAATGAAGGTAAAAGCTGTATTGAAATGGAAAATCCCCCAAACAAGAAAACAGGTACAAAGTTTTTTGTTTTGCAAACTTTTATCGACAATTTATACCTAAATTTGTCCACATTGCACTGCCATTAACTGAGTTGCTAAAAACAAATAGAAAAACCAAAGCCAAGCCAACCAGTTAAATGGTCAGAGCAATGTCAACAAGCCTTTGAAACATTGAAATTGTTATTCTCTCAAGCACCCATCCTGATCCAACGAAGAAGTATATTGTGCAGGCAGATGTGAGTGATGTGGCCATAGGGGCTGTCCTGAATGAAACCGGAGCATCCATGTGCATATACATCACGGAATTTTACTACTACTGAGAGAGGCTGGTTGATATGGGAGAAAGAGGCCTTTGCCGTAAAATGGATACTAAGTACTTGGAGACATTTCCTGGAAGGGGCACAGAAGGTTTTTGAAGTGTGGACAGATCATCAAAATTTTGAAGCATTACAAAAACCAAGACGATTGTCTCCTAAGCAGGTCAGGTGGACCCTGTACTTTAATTGATTTAATTTCAAATTAAAGTATGTACTGAAAGGACAGAATTTCATGGTGGATGCCTTGTCCCGGTTGCCCCAATATCAATCAACACAAGATATTATTATTCAACCCTAATTGTTGATAGCTCATCCAAAAATGTTGGTCAACTGACTCATTTAAAGGAAACAGCCCATGATACCATATGAAATGCTACTGCACAGGATGATTGGCTGAAAAAAAATGCCCATTTGTGTTCATTTAAAGATGGGATAGCTTGGAAAGGAAATAAAGTGTATGTGCCAGACAAGTGTAGGGACGAAATGCTTACAAATTGTCATGATGTAAAACAGGCAGGGCATTTTGGATTTTTATAGACATTACATCTAACCAGCTGTCAGTTTTGGTGGCCCAAAATGAGGGTTGATGTTGAACACTATGTAAAGACATGCCATATATGCGCAACATCTAAACCTAGAGTAGGCAAATCAATGGGACTATTGCAAAAAGTATCAGAGCCAACATGTCCATGGCAAGATATAACCATGGATTTTATTGTTGAATTGCCAAGCAGTAAGGGATACACTGTAATATGGACCATAGTTGACTTAATTTCAAAACAGGTGTGCTTTGTCTCTGTAAAGGACTACCATTGGCAGGACGATTGGCAGACATGCTTGTGACACAAGTGTATGGATTACACGGAGTGCCCAGAAGAATAATATCTGACAGGGGGGTGCAGTTTATGGCATGATTTTGGAAGGCGTTCCTCTTTTTGATGGGTTCTGAGGGACTCAGCTTGGCATACCATCCGAGCACAAATGGAGCCGCAGAAAGAGTGAATGCCATGGTCAAATGATATTTAAGATCATATATCTCACATCAACAAAGAAAATGGGTAGATTTATTACCGTTAGCTGAAATTGCTTACAATAACGCACTGCATAGTAGTACTGGGTACAAGCCATTCTATATTGTACATGGTATGGAATTTGCCCTAATTCTGGAGTTCACCTGTCAAGAAGAAGACCCACCTGGTGTTAAAGAATGGTCAGAAAAAATACAAGGATGTTGGAATAATGTACAAAAAGCCTTAGAAGAAGCTTCCAGAGAATATAAAACTCAAATAAACAAAAAATGACAGGATATTAAACCATTTCAGGTGGGAGATAAAGTGTATCTTTCTACCAAATATATCAAATTAAAACTGAACAACTGGAAACTGGGTCCAAAATATTTAGGCCCTTTTGATATAGTAAGAGTAATCAACCCTGTGACAGTTAAACTCAAATTACTGTCATGTCCAGGGCGGATTCATCCTGTTTTTCATACAAATTTACTTAAAACAAGTGTCAATAGAAATGACGAGATACTTATGAAACCAGTACGTGGAGAACCAGAACAATTCAAAATAGATAGAATACTAGATTCTAGAATACGAAGACATACTATTCAATACCTAGTGCAATGGAAAGGGTATCCCAAATCAGAGGCATCCCGGGTGAATGAGTCGGATATGTGTGCAGATAGACTGAGGCAAAGATTCCACAACCTTCATACTGATAAGCCAGGGGCCTCTATATAACCCCTATACACTATTATCCCTTTGTCTAATGTATTCTTGTAATCTAGGCAGAATCTTGCTAGAGGGGGCCACCTGTCACGACTCCAATGAAGAATGGACTGGAGCCGAGACAGCCGAGATGCAATATGACCACAGTCTTTTACTTACCTTACATTGACTGTGTTGCTACATTGGCATTATGATGAAAATTCCTCAAATGACTGACATCGACTTCCTGGCAAGGAGTGGTGTAATAATAATGATTCATGGCTGGATGTCAAGTGGTAGATGGTGTAATAATGGTGCGGGGCAAATGGAGGATGGGGTGAATTGTCAGGGGGGTGCATGGAATCATCGAGCAGGGGAAAGGTGCAGTTACCATGTTTCTTTAATTTAAGAATGTCAGATGTTAGGCAGCGAAGGCAGCTGGAAGGTGGTTATAGTAATTATGTTATTATCCAAGGTATAACAAGTATAAATTTTCGTTGCAACCCAGAGCTGACTTTAAACATAATTTGATCGCTGTTACCAGTTGTGGCATGGGAGACAAATAAAAACTTCACTGAAGCTATCCAAGTGAGTTGGTATCTTATCATTCACTCCCTCAATATCAGACGAACAGCTGACAGTAGTCATTGGCTGACTGATCCAACCCTTGTGCTACTAATCTGGCTTTATGGGTAACAGTTCCATTTACACCTCTCTAAATTTTATAAATCCACTTACACCCTATGGCATGCTCACCTGGTGGTAACCTGACATTTTCATATACCTCCAACCTTTGTAAAGATTTCAGTTCCTTATCCATTGCTTCCTGCCAAGCAGCCTGATCCTTAGCAGGATACAGTTTCAGTTCATTATAGTTAGTAGGAACTATATTTACTTGGCATGCTATGCTAACCTGATATCTATCTGGTGGTCATGTTACATGGGTTGAACGTCTAGGCAACTCAGGACTTACTGGTGGACTCTCCTGTTCCTCCTGTTCTTCTTCCTCCTCCTGTGCCTGTTCTTCCTTTTTAATGGCTATTGATGGTTTAACTATCTCATCGTTAGGGACTACTTGGGTGTCAATAACAAAATCATTGTTGGATTCCTGTTCTAGTTTATGCCACCTAACGTGCTCAAGAAATTTAGCACTAGTGCTACAGTAAATATTAGCTGGGCCTGGAGCCCAGAATCTAAATGATCTATAGTTGGCCTCGTAACCTTTCAGTCTTATGAGGGAATATGCACCCATGCTGGAGCTCCAAATGTGTGTAGATACTGTATTTGCTGGCGTATAAGACGACTGGGCGTATAAGACGACCCCCCAACATTTCCACTCAAAATATAGAGTTTGTTATATACTCGCCATATAAGACGACCCCCCCACACTTGGAGCAAAGGCTGAAACCGGGAAGAGAAAACTTCCCAAAGAAAATCGCACGAGCAGCATCCCATTCCTGGGAGAAAAACAAAAAACACAAACTCTTCCCGAAGCGCAAGAGCAAGGATGGTGCTTTCTCAGCTTTGAATGGCATCGCTCCACTCGTCCCCATGTGCGGCGAAGTTTCTGCCAGTGGGGGGGGTGGAAGGAGGTGAGGGATGGGGGCAAAGCCTGGAGCCTGCCGGTCTGCTCATACGAGTGGAGTGGGTGGGTGGGTGGGAAGGGAAAGGAGAGGCTGCGCTGCTGCCTGCAAGTGAAAGTGATGCACTTGCCCCCTCCCCCAGGGGAAAGTGAAAGGCCTCCTCCCTTAAGCAGCCCCCGCGTGCGTGTCATGGGACTCCAAGGGTGAGGGATGGACAGCTGCCAACTCTGTGTGTGTGTGTGTGTGGTGTGGAGGGTAATTCTGGCTATCTCTGGCCTCCGCTCGGTTTTAAAGTCGCTTGGCCGGTTCCCAAGTCACAAGTGCGCGCTGGCCGGGAGACGCGGCGCTGGGTGGCAGCTCGGTGCTGGGGAGGCGGATCTTTCTCTCTTAAGTGGGGAGGGGAGGAGGGGACAAGAGGAGGGATGGGACGGGATGGGACAGGAGGCAGGAGGAGGTCCCTCACCTTCTTCCACCACCCACCGGACCCTTTTCTTCCCAAGGGTATCCTGGAAAGCAGCTCGGGAGCCGGGTGGCCCTGCCCAGCGGGGTCCCATCAGGAACTTCCCGAGGACACCCCCCACCCCAAACACAGCTCTCCCAGTCTTTCAAAGAGGGAGGGAGAAGCAGGAGGAGCAAATTGCTGGCCCCGCCCCGCTGCCCAGGAGGGTCGCCACAGTCCACCCCCACCACCTTTTCCCCCCCACTCCCTGGGGCATTATGCAGCTTGGGGCTGGCTGGGTGAAGCGGCCCCGCCAGAGACCCTCCTGCTCCACCCGCACCCCACCTCCAGATTGGCCTCTGCAAGCACCCTGAGCTGGGCGGAGGGTGGGGGGAGGAGGAAGAGAGACTCTGGCTGGGCTTGAAGGGGCTTTGCAAGTTGCGGATCTCCGCCCCCATCGCTCTTGCACTGAGTGACAATAACGTATTTGCCGGCATATAAGATGACCCCCCCCACTTGGAGGCATGTTTTTCAGGGCAAAAAAGTCATGTTATACGCCGGCAAATACGGTAACTTAAATTTTGTGAATGGCAATTTACCAGTTGTTGTGTTAACTACATTGTTTAAAACATGGTTACTACACATTATGGCTTCACCCCACAGTGTATCAGGCAAATCTGAATCAGATAACATAGTGCGAGCCATGGCTTGTAACATTTGCCCTCTTTGTTCTATAAATGAGTTATGTTGTGGCCTGTAAGGTGCAGAACGCTTAAGCTCGATACCAGCCAATTTCAGCATCGTTTGGAATCAATCATTAATAAACTCAATCCCGTTATCTATAACTAAAGTAATTACCCTACGTTTTATTTTCCTTTCAACAAATCTTAGCCAATTAAAGAAATGTTGGAATGTTTCTGTTTTGTTTTTCATTAGATAGCAGAAACCCATGAGTAATGGTCCATTATACTCAAAACATAGCAGGTACCTCCCAAACTGGTTTTCTTAGGACCAATTATGTCAGCAAAAACAACCTCTAAAGGTTCTTTGGTCTTAAACCCATTCAGTTTGCTGAAGTAACCTTGCTTTTCTCCTGATTACAGGCATTACAGTTTAAGTACTTGCTACAGGGTTTTAATTTTACTCCCTCTGACAATTCAACAGTTTGTTTCAGCATTTTGAAATTAATTTGCCCAGACATCTATGCAGTAAAATGTATACATTTGTCATGTGGCTTAACATTATTATAAACTGAGTTAGTCATCTGCAATTGGTCATCATGTAAAACATATAAATCATTCTCTAAAGTAGCAGTAACACTTTTACCCTCTTTCTCTATAAACCCCTAAAGGTTACTACATAACCAATAAAGCCCTTACTGATAACAAATTAAATTTCATTTTAGGTACATACAACATAGTTAAATGCTCATTTACACATGAACAATATGCAGTACCTTCATCAGATGCTTTCATCTTCCATCCATTTGCCAATGATACATGTTGCTTACTCATGGACATCTTTACAAACCTCTCTCTATTTCTAGTAATGCACTGCAATGCTCCACTATCAACTACCCACAAATCACGGTTTACAGTTGAATTGCTAGACATAGCTAAATTAACATTCTTCTTAGCCTTCTGGTAATTACCAGTATTCTGTCATTTTCCCGTCTTACAGAATCTAGCTATATGTCCCCTAGCTACACAAGAAAAACATTTCCTAACAGTATAGGCAGTTGAAAACAAATCCTCTTCTTGTGGTTGTTTCTCTCTCAGTTGGTCTCTATCCAGCCTTTTTCTTGCCTCTTCTAACAATTGTCTGGTTATGTCAGTCAATGTCAGTTCATTTCTGGTCAGGACTTCCAGTGAAGATATGTAATCATCATAACTTTCATCCAATGAGGAAAGAATGATGTAAACCTGATGTAGATCTGAAAAAATCAGTTCCTTTTCATGTAGCTCTTGAAAGGTTCTTTTCATGAAGTTCAAATGAGCTAACATATCTCCACCTTTCAGAAGACATGCTCTAAACAGTTTACGTGTAAAATGTATGTGTGCACCTACACTGTGACGAACATAAATCCTCTTCAAATTCTCCCAACACCTAGCAGCAGAATATGGACTAGCTACTGGTCACTCAGTGTTAGTCCAATTATACAAAAAACTTGTTCATTGTTCCGTTTAAAGTCAGCTAACTTTTTGGCATTGTCCTCATTATTTGGATCCCAAGCATTTATATCCGGTGGATCCTGAGCTGCAGCCCATAATCCTTCCCTACGCAGAAGTAGACTGCACTTCATAGACCAGGAAACATAGTTTGTTTCATCCAACCGGGTTATCAGTGATAGACTTGTTGATGGGTCTTGTGTCATCTTTACCAGGACAATAACCCACAATTAAACAATAAACAGCCATCTGTATATGGTACTGTGTGTTCACACTAACTCTCAATTATCTGAGCCTGGGCCCATAACCAGTGTTGAGGTATTCCCCATTAGGAGAATGAGTGCACTCAGGGAAACGTAGTGAGAGTGGTGTTGAATAACACACAACCAGCATACAGATACACTGAATAGTAAAATGTAGGTTTTACTTCCAGTTAATGGGTAAACAAAATCCAACAAACAGTCCAAATCATACACGGTTAAAGCAAGTCGTATTCAATACAATCAATTCAGGGATAATCCAAAAACGAAGTCCAGTATCATAAACAAAGTTCAGTAAATGGAATTTGCTAACAGTTTGCAAGACTCACAGCAATCCAAGAAGAACGACGATCAGGCAAAAGGCAATAAGAAAATGCAAGAAGAAAACAAACCAGGTTTTTGGCTCCATCTTATGGCTGTTGGAGGAACCTCAGCCAATCACAACTACAGCATTCTCTTAAAGATACAACAGTGATTAATAACTGTCCGGGTTTATATATTTCCAACCCAACTGTTAGGTGACTATTATTCCTAACATGATCGATCTTGGGTGTTTCCCTGTTTGCTTCCCCTCATAATCTTGGTCAGTTGCTTTAGGCATTTGTATTTCTTTATGTTATCCTTTCTTGAAATCTTTCTATTTCTGTCTTCTCCCTTCTGGGTTGTTAGTTTCTCATTCTAAAGTGTTTGTGCTTACTCTGAGATAAATTCCTGATCTCAATAGCTCTTGATTGTGGTCTGTGTTTTTCCTGGCTATTCCCAATGTATTTTATTTGGCTTTTCCTTACGATTTTATGTGTCTTCTTCATGTTCCCTTCCTACAACAAAGTACAGAGAGAATTCTGGAGGAATATCCTTTCACTTTTATTTCTTTATTTATCAAATTTATACGGCCGCCCAACTTGCACAAAGCAACTCTGGGCAGTGTATAATAAACCTTCATTTCACTTCATTTCATCTGCCACCTGTGAGCCCACAAACAGGTTTGCCACCTTAGTAGTTGACCCCATTGTAAAAATGATTAAAGAACATTTGTTTCCCCAGGATGACTTAGGCCTGGAGGTGACCTGTAGCTCACTGCAAAAAGTTTAAACAACATTTAAAATCCTCCAGGTTATTCTCTGAGAAAAAATTCATTTCCATGAGAGCACTGTAGCAAACAGTCAATAAGCATAAACTAGTTGGGGAAATATTTGGCTACTTTCCCACAGATTAGCTACCCTACAGGGTACATTTCACAACAGCTAACTCTTATCTGCCATATAAAAATTGCATATTATTATCAATATTTTCCCATGAAACAGTTAGCCAAAGTATGATATCTTTTAGATTTCACAGGAATATTATTTGAAAATAGAAAGGCAATGTGAAAAAAGTGCATATAATCTGACCAAATGTCTGTAAATCACTCAATTTGTTTTTGCGTTAATCTCAAGATGAATAATAAAATATTCAGTTGTTAAAAAATGGCAGCAGCAAGTTGAAGGCCTCTGCAAAAATAAGGAACCAGAGATCTCTGGTTCCTCCCACAGTGTTGCTGTGGGAGATATTTTATTTAGAGAGGCATAGTATCCATACTATTGCACTTCAGCAATATGATGATTTTGATAATAAGTTCTATATTAATTTTGTTTGTTAGTTATAGAAATATTTTTAAAGATAAGCAGTTGTTACCTGTAATAAATTAATATTAGTTTTCCAAGTTTGTCAACTCTAACAGATGAGTTGATGGGTTGGTGTGTGTCTGTGTGTATGTGCATGCATACATATAGATCAGTCTGCCATCTATAGCAGCTTTGAAACTCTCAATATGTACATGGGTGTTCTGGGAGGCTTTGTGCCATCAAATGTAACACATGCTAAATCTAACACATCTGGGAAACAGAAGATTGGGGGAAACAATTTCAATAATAATTGAATTTGAAACCTTAAATTTTTTCATAGACAAGCAAAGAGGTAATAGATAACAGATAATCAGAATTGGAAGGGACCTTGTAGGTCATCTAGTCCAACCCCCACCCAAGAGGGAAACCCTACGCCATTTCTAACAAATGGCAGTCCAATCTCTTCTTTAAAGTCTCAAGTGATGGTGCTCCCACAACTTTTGAGGGCAAGGTGTTCCGTTGGTTGATTATTCTCACTGTCAGAAAGTTTCTCTCCTTGTTTGGTTTCCATCCATTATTCCTTGTCTGGCCTACAGGTGCTTTAGAAAATAGATTGACCCCTTCCTCCATGTGTCAGCCTATTGGAAGACTGCTATCGTGTCTCCTGTTATGTTCTGCGCATGGGCGCTAAGAATGGAGATGAGCCGGTGACAGTGAACTTCAAAACTCTTTATTAACATGGTGTAACAGCTCAGCTCAATGGCTGCAACGGCCCCCTTTATATTGGCAAGCTATTGAGTATTTAACCAATGAAAACACAGGGAGCGTTAGCACTGTTAACCAATGGGAGAGGCTCGTTAATAGCCAATCAGATCCTCCTGAACGGACCAATCCGATGTCACCATTAACGGCCAATCAGAAGTGCAGGGCCAGAACCCTGCACTTTACTTCAAGCTCTCAATAATCTTTATTAAGCACATTTTATTCATTCACAACACCCCTTCCCCCCCGGGTTCCATTTATGGGGTGCGGTTACGTAGTCTTTGAGATAGGCAGGTTGTTTTGTTTGTCTATTTGATTTATGTTGGACTCCCGGTATTTGGCTACAGTCTTGTTGGGTTAGGATGTTATCTGGTGAAAAGGGTGCCTCTAGTTCTGCATTCAAACTTTCGTTGTCGCCAATGTTCTCGGCATCTCTCTGAGGCGAACTCACCCCCATCTCCGATCCTTCTTCACATGTTGCCTCTGCGTGGTCATCACTTCCGCTTAAGCTTTCTGCCGTTTCAAAGTCATCTTCCTCGGTATCTCCTCCCCCCCTCAGTTTGGAAGTCAGGGGACTTGGAGATCCCTGACTGTAACCTTGAATGCAGCTGATCAATATGGCGCTTCTATATTCTATCATCGCGACATCTCACACGGTACGATCTGGGGCCAGTTACTTGAATCACAGTTGCCTCTACCCACAACGGATCACCCGAAAGATTCCTCGCAAAAACCAAGTCGCCTACCTGGAAGTTACGGCATCTCCCACTGGATCCGTATGGTTTTTCAGGTTCATACGATGGGTGCAGACAGTCGAGGTGGGACTGGAGCTTCCGCCCCATCAATAACTTGGTGGGAGTTTTGTTGGTGACGCTGTGCGGAGTGATATGCTGCAAAAGGAGTATCCGGTTAATCTTGTCTTCGATATCGCCATAGTTCATTTTATGCCAGGTTTTCGTGACAAATTGTACCATGCGCTCGGCCCTTCCGTTGGCCGCAGGATGCGCCGGCAAAGTCAGCGCATGGCAAATACCGCGGTCCGCCAGGTACTGTTCAAAGGACAACGCGGTAAATTGGGGCCCGTTGTCGGATACCAGAACGTCTGGTAATCCGTGTGTTGTAAATAGTCTGTCTAGTTTCCTGATGACCGATTCGGTTGTTGTATTTCTCATCTCATGGATTTCAAGCCAGTTCGAGTAAGCATCCACCGTTAATAAGAATGTGTGGCCTTTGGTAGGTCCCGCAAAGTCCAGATGAATACGGGACCATGGTCGCCTCGGTGTTTCCCATTCAGTTGGGGTTGCTTTCGGTGGAGCGTTGCTTACTTCCTGGCATTTGTGACAAGCTTTTACCCATGTCTCGATCTGCTTGTCGATGCCCGGCCATACACATATTCATGAAATCTCTTAACAGCAGACACAATAGCAAGAGCCTCTTTATCAATTTGACTGTAATTGCGTTCTGCTTTTGATAGCGTCTTTAAGAAATAGGCAACAGGGGCTTCACTACCGTTTGGCAAAACGTGTCAAAATGGTGCCCACTCCGAATGGTGACGCATCACACGTGACCGTTAAAGGCAAAGTCTCATTATACTGCATCAGAACAGCATCAGAAGTCAATAATTTTTTCACATTTCGAAACGCCTGCTCCTCTTTGTGTCCCCATACCCAGATTGCTTTTTTGTCCAATAAACGATGTAGGGGCTCGGCTTTGTGAGGCAGGAAAACATTATAAAAATTGATAAGGCCTAGAAAAGCCTGGAGGTTGGCCTTATTTCGGGGTTTTGTGGTGTTTTTGATTGCCCTAAGTTTGCTATCGGTGGGGTGAATGCCATGACTATCAATTAAATATCCTAAAAATTCTACACGATCCGTACATATTGACACTTGTTTTTTTTAACTTTGAGACCTGAGTCTTTAAATCTCTGGAGAACCAACCTCAGGCGATCCCTTAGTACTTTTCGAGTCGGGGCAGCGATTAACACATCATCAAAATATGGGACAACACCTTTTATCCCTTGTAATAGTCTTTCCATCAAACTTTGAAAGATTCCCGGGGCTACGCTTACTCCGAATTGGAGCCGGTTACATTTAAACGCACCTCGGTGCGTAACGATCGTTTGGGCCTTTGCCATTTTTTTGTCTACAGGCAGTTGTTGGTATGCCTGGGCTAAGTCTAGTTTAGCGAAGACTTTTCCTCCCCCCAGGGAATGGAGGAGGTGTTGCACCACCGGTACTGGGTAAGCGTTTTGTTGAAGGGCGTGGTTCAGGGTGGCTCGGTAGTCCCCACAAATTCTTATCGATCCATCCGGCTTGATGAGTGTCACGATTGGGGTTTCCCAGGGAGAGTGATCGGTTGATTCTGGGCTATTAATTTATCAAACTGCTCATCAATCTTCAGTTTAAGGGCAAATGGAACTCGACGAGGCTTAAGGCGGATGGGGGCTATCTCGGGATTGAGGTTAAATGATATCGGGGTTCCCTTGTACTCGCCTAGTTTTTCTGCGAAGACATCCTCGAATTCTTGGACGAGGTCCTCTTCCCAGTCACTGCTGCAGATTCGGTGAATGCCGGCTACTTCAATTCTGAGAGGAGCGAACCATTGGAGGCCTAACAGACTAGGCCGATCCCTGTCGATTACAGTCAGGGGTAGGAATGCTGTATGGTTCTTAAACGATACCCAGACTCGGCTGGATCCAACGACTGGAATTCGATTTCCCTGATAGTTTTTGAGTATGAGTCTTTGGAATCTGAGGTCTTGCCACCGGACAGTAGGGATGAGCTGCTTGAGGGTCTTCCAGGAAACCATCGAGAGGGATGATCCTGAATTGACTTCCATCAGGCAGGGCTGGTTCTCGATGGCCACTTTCACTCGGATCTTCTTGGCATCAAGAGATGAGGCGTGACCGATTGTGATAGTTTGGTGAGCCTCTTCTCGCTTCGTTGAGTGTTTTAAGGGTTTGTTTCTGTAGGAGTGGTTGTTCCATTGGTGGTTCACAGGTTCTCGCTTTGCAGGACGGCTTCCTGTCGGTTGGCGATAGTTAGCCCCCCCTTGTGGGCTGGCTAGGTCCTAGTTTGCTTGTACAGACCCGTCCGATATGGCCTCTTTTCCCGCACACATGGCAGAGCGCATCGAGGAATTTGCATTCTGATCGGGGGTGGCTTGCCCCACAACCAGCGCATTGGTGCTGAGATCTCTGGCGTTGGTCTCGTTCGGACTGAAGTCGGTGGACCTCTTCTTCATCGCTTTCTGATGACGATTCGAGGTCCTCGTGGTGGGCTGTTAGCAGCTGTCCTTCTGACTAAGGTGAAATTTCACGGGCTAGTTGGCGAAGCGGGGCATGGGTGCGGCGCATTCGGGCAACCAACTTCCTGGTTGCTTCTGCTGCAGTAGCTTCAGTAATGGCATCTGCAAGGCTGATGTCACCTTTTGCCATCAGCTTGCTTTGGATATGTGGTGCATCTAGTCCCAGAACTATTCTGTCTCTCAGGGCTTCTTTGAGGTCGGCAAACCCACATAGGCTTCCCAGATTCCGGAGATCTGCTATGAAATCAGCAACACTTTCGCCCTTCTGCTGACTTCTCTGGTAAAATTCATGCCTTCTAACGAGTGTTCGCACGATCGGTGCATAGTGGGCCCTCAGTAGAGGTTCGAGGACGTCCTAGTCCATAGACTTTACTTCTGCCGGTTTCGCTAGTGCCTTGGCCATTTTGAATATGGTCGGCCCGCAATGAGTTAGGAATACCACCCGTTTCTTCCTGGTAGTGGCATCCTTCAAATTGTTGGTCTCCAGAAACATCTGGAAGCGATCCATATATGAGTCCCAGTCTTCTTGCGCTGGGTCGAATGGAGCAGGTGGTATGACGCTGCCAGACATGGTTCCGCCGTTGGTGCATTTCAGCCACATGCTCTGTTATCGTTCTTCGTTGTTCAGTCAGCTCTGACATCTCCACTTCCCACCTTCGTCGCCAGTGTTATGTTCTGCGCATGGGCGCTAAGAATGGAGATGAGCCGGTGACAGTGAACTTCAAAACTCTTTATTAACATGGTGTAACAGCTCAGCTCAATGGCCGCAACGGCCCCCTTTATATAGGCAAGCTCTTAAGTATTTAACCAATGAAAACACAGGGAGCGTTTGCTCCGTTAACCAATGGGAGAGGCTCGTTAATAGCCAATCAGATCCTCCTGAAAGGACCAATCCGATGTCGCCATTAACGGCCAATCAGAAGTGCAGGGCCAGAACTTTACTTCAAGCTCTCAATAATCTTTATTAAGCACATTTTATTCATTCACAACATCTCCCCTGGTCCTTCTCTTTACTAGACTAGCCAAGCCCAGTTCCTGTAATCATTCTTTGTATGTTTTAGTCTCCAGTCCTCTAATTATCCTGGTTGCTCTTCTCTGTACTTTTTTAGAGTCTCAACATCTTTTTTATAATGTGGTGAACAAAACTGGATGCAGTACTCTAGGTGTGGTCCTAATAGGAAAAAGCAAAGTAGAAACAAATATCAATAAGTACAGCAGTGTAACAGAAAAATTATTTAAATTTCTTTATATTGGCTTTATTTCTAATTTTGTGAATTATATCAACATGTTAATAATTATCAAACTTTTGTATTAAATTCATACATAGCAATTATCATTCTCCACCTAATTTCTACCACTTATCTCTTTCCATTTCTGCACATTGTAATTTTTTAATTTCATTTTCATCTATGGGGATCTCTTTGTTTTTCCACTGTTGTGCAAACATAATTCTAGCCGTTGTTAACACATGTAACATTAAATATATATTGTACTCCCTTTATTTATGTGGGTACCAACAAAAATATTTTTGGTTTTAAAATTTAAATCTATATGCTGCTTTACCATTTTTGCTAACCTTGACACTACATCCTCTAGCACAGCCCAATACTGAATTCATATATTCCAGTTTTTTAAACTGAGGAATAAATTTCAGAAAAAGAATTAAATATTGCTCTGTGAGTGTGCCTATCAATTCCATTCTTAATCTAATTTCTTAGATGATTTTGTACTATTATCTTTTTTTTGTACTATAAATATCTGCATAAGGCTGTAAAAAGCTTCAATACATTTTTAAGCTGCATTCTAAAAAGGCTAGGTGACCAAACATGGCTTCCCCTAGCTTCTATCTCTCTGCTATAGAGAGAGCATTCCATTAGGGACTGTTGGTTCAGGTAAGTAGTCTTGGCTAGGAAAGATTTTTGTGCCACTACTGGCACAAAGTAACAAACTCCCTTAATTTGTTAATAATATTTCCATTTTAAGTGTTTCTTTTTCAATTAATGAATTGTAATTATGACAATATCAGCCATTCTTTTATATACACAGTGCAACATCTTTTTTATAAACTGTCATTTTCAAATCCACTTTCAGTTCTGTCTCAGTCTTGTCTGATGAAACTTTTTCTTTTTCCATAACATCTTTTAAACACTAACTTAAACACTAGTGTCAGGGACTCTTAAAAGTAACTGAATATTACTGATCTCTGTTCCTTCCCTGCTTTCTTTTCTTGCCACTGCCTTCAGCACTCAACTTACAACAATTGAGCCCAAACCACTACATTGTTGAATTTTTTTGCAGCATATTCCCAAGATAAAAAGGCAAATGAGTTTGTCTGCTTTCTTTGGCAAGAAAACAAAAAGAGATCCAAGAGTCACAACCACAACTATTGGAGTCTGAGGATAGCAGTGCCAGCACATCATCCACACCACGACCAGAGGAAAGGAACAGCACATCATCCACATCTCAACCAGGGGAAAGAACCAGCACATCATCCACAACTCACCCAGGGGAAAGAACCAGCACATCATCCACACAGCGACCAGAGGAAAGAGATAGCACATTATCAGGTACTGGAAGAACTGAATCAGACATTGAAGGGAACCTTCCTGACTGCTGGACTCTGCAGCAGTACAATAATTTTAGCGAAAAATATGATGGACTGGACGTTTCCCAGAAAAAAATAGGTTTCAAGCATTGCAGAAGATTTGAAATTTCGACCAAAAAAACAAGTGTCCACGGAGCTAAGGAGTGGAAGAATTACCAAATTGAACCATCAGGAAAGAGTAAAGAAATATAACAACCTTCCCTCAGAAAGAAATTGAAGGAACATTTCTTATCTAAAGCTCACAACATCTGTACAGAGAAGTTGAAGCAATGTGAGCAGGATGTCATAAGCAAAGGACTGGAGAGGATGATTGAGAAATATTTGGGTAGTACGTGTAGAATGTTTACTACAGTGTATAGTCTAGCACAAACGTGCAGACCATTTTCATATATAAAAGATCTGATTGAATTACAAATAACAAATGGTTTAGATTTGGGAACAGGGTTACATTCATGTAAAACTGCAGTTGCAATAGTAGATTTCATTGCAAAAGACATCAGGAAACATTTATTTAGCAAAATTATTGAGAAAACTTGCAAAAATCTGTTTAATAATTGATGAAGCCTCAACAATATCTTCCAAACCAGTTCTTATAATGTACTTAAAAGTTGAGGATCCAGCTTTCTCACCAACAATTTTCCTTGAACTAGTAGAATTAGATAAACAAAATGCAGAGACAATATGTTGTTCAGTTATAGAAAGTCTGAATGAAGTTGGGTTTAATAGAAACTATCTGGAGAAAGATTTAATTGGATTTTGCTCTGATGGATATGAAAAAAGTGCATATGAAAAAAAGGTTGATGGATTAATCAGAAACCTTTAAAAATATAAATTTTATACAAAATCATTGATTTATGGGACTTCCTTGTGAAAGACTTGTAGAAAGCATTGTAACTAATTTGAGGAAAAGATTGATGGATTGCGAACATTTAAAAACAGGCTGCCAATTTAAAGACACTGATCAATTAAAATTTCTAAATTATTTGGAGCCAGATTATTGGAACATTGAAGAAGTGGTGGTTCCATGGAGAGCAGCTGAAGAACAATTGGTTTCATTTGGTGAAATTTTCAATTATGAAAATTTCATAATTATGATTATGAATATTAATGATTATCGTGATTTCATAGAAAATGTACTAAAAGATTCTAAAAATTATACAATTCCTTGAAGCATTAAAAAGGCTAGAGATATTATTAAAACTATTGCAATCAGTTCAGCAGAGGTGGAAAGGGGCTTCTCGCAGATGAACATAATATGTTCAGAGGGCAGAAGTCGCCTTACAGTTTCCAATATTACAAACTTCCTGACCATCAGTCTAATTGGCTTACCTCTGCAAGAATGGGACCCTGTTCCTATAGTAGAAGTGGTTATGGGCACATCACACAGCTGATGATGTTTGTGTTAAACACAAGAAAACTGTAATTTGGGACGATAATAGAAAAAGCAATTTGGCAGTACTTTAAAAAAGTTTTATTGCTTTTTGTAAAGTTTTGTTATGTAATAGTTTTTGATTAATATTTTAAAATGTTGTAACAATATAGTTTTGTGTACCTTTTTATTAAAGACATGACATAAGAAACTACCTTTTATTTTCATATATATATTTTTAATGCTAAGTCATTAGGGCAAAGAAATGATGTTGAGTTGGCCTTGCCCAGCCCTCTGCAGCCCTCCCCGTAGCTCCCTGTAGCTGCCCAGGCCTCGCCCAGCCCTTCTTGTAGCTCCTTGTAGCTCAGCCCTCCTCATAGTTGCCCAGACCATGCCTTACCTTCCTCATAGCTCCCTGTAGCTCCCCAGGCCTCACCCAGCCCTCCTCGTAGCTGCCCAGGCCTCGCCTTGCCCTCCCCGTAGTTCCTCGTACCTGCCTGGGCCTCAGCCTGCCCTCTCCAGGGCTCCCCAGGCCTTAGAAACTGGCAAAAAAACAGAAAACCTCAGTCACAAGACTGTGGGATATTGTAACTAGTCATAAGTGTGTGCGTGTGGCTGTCAAAACTCCCAAAACAGGTCAAGTAGCTCTGTGGAGGTCAGCCATAAATTAGAACACTTGCTAAGTAACTGGCCCTTAAACAAAGACCTGGTCATTAAGTGAGGACCACTTACATTTGGTTTGCCAGTCACATGGCCACCTGCTTGGGCCTCACCCTGCGCTCTTCAGGCCTTTGAAATGGCAAAAAACACTTGCTAAGCAACTGGCCATTAAGCGAGGACCTGGTCATTAAGTGAGGACCACTTACATTTGGTTTGCCAGTCACATGGCCATCTGGCCACACTCACCCCAGTCACATGACCACCTAGCCATGCCCAGTCAACAAGCCACTCCCACCCCAGTCACATGACCACCAAGCCACACCCACAAATTAGGCCACACCCACAGAACCGGTTGTTAAGAAATTTGAATCCCACCCCTGATTGTATCCCTCTATTAATACAATTTAGGATTGCATTATTTTTTTTGGCTGCTGCTGCACACTGCTGGCTCATATTTAGCTGGCTGTCTACTAAGACTTCAAGATCTCTCTCACAGTTACTGCTATTGAGCCTGATTTCACCCAGTCTGTATGTGTAACGTTTGGTTTTTCTTATCTAAGTGTAGGACTTTATTTTTCTCTACATTGAATTTCATTTTGTTAGATACATTGTTTCATTTTGTTAGATACAGCCAAGTGATCTAGTCTGTCAAGATCCATCTGGATCTTGAGCCTATCAAGGTGTTAACTATTCCTGCCAGCGTAGTATCATCTGCAAATTTGGTAAGTTCCCCTTCTATTCCCTCATTCAGTTGTTAATGAAGATATTGAAGAATACTGGGCATAAAACGGAACCTAGTCCCATTAAGGACTACTTATTGAGTATGGTTTGTCAGCCAGTTGCAAGTCCACCTAGTGGTGGTGCTATCTGTTGTGTATGTATCATAGTTAATAAAGTATGAGCTTGAGATAAAGTGCAGGGTTCTGGCCCTGCACTTCTGATTGGCTGTTAGGTGGCCAGATTGGATTGGTTAGTTCTGAGGAATCCAATTGGTCCTTAACAGAGAATTCTTCTTGGTTAAAAGAGCTAGCGTTCATAGCTCGTTATTGAACAATTCTCACAGGGGTTGCCTATATAAGGCAGAGTTCACTGTTGTTGCTTTGAGAAGTCACTATGCAAATAAAGAGCTGAATGTTCACTATTCAGAGGTGGTCTCCATTTACTCCGAACCATGTTCAGTACTTAACACTGGCGACGAAGGTGGGATTTGGAGACGTCTGAACCGAAGAAACCAGGAAGCAACACCGAGCACGTGACAGATGACGCCAACAACGGAACCATGTCTGGCGGCATTGTACCACCCGCTCCATTCGATCCAAACCAAGAGGATTGGGAATCCTACATGGATCGCTTCCAAATGTTTCTCGAGATGAACAACTTGAAGGACGCCACGCCAGCAAAGAAAAGGGCGTTGTTCCTGACGCATTGCGGCCCAGCCGTATTTAAGATGGCTAAAGCACTCACCAAACCTCGAGAAGTGAAGGCCATGAGCTGGGACAACCTCGAACCCATCCTGAGAGACCATTACGCGCCAACCGTGCCTACGCTCATGAGACGCCACGAGTTTTATCAGAGGAACCAACGAAAAAGGGAAAGCGTGGCCGATTTTGTGGCGGACATCCGAAATTTAGGGGGCCTCTGCGGATTCGCCGATTTAGAAGAGGCGTTAAGAGATCGAATAGTTCTGGGACTAGATGCACTAGACCTGCAAAGCAAGCTGATGGCGAAAGGTGACATCAGCCTTGCCGATGCCATCGCCAAAGCCACGGCAGCAGAGGCGACCAAAAAGTCGGCTGCACAACTACAGCGAAGCCGCACTCTGGAACCACCACCGACAAGCGACATTTTATCCAAGTCTGAAGGACAGCTCGCGACGACGCACCACGAGGACCTCTCTTCGTCGTCAGACAGCAACGAAGAAGGGGTCCATTGACTGTGGTCCGACCGGGACCCTCGCCTGAAGCCCTTATGCCCTTGCGCTGGCTGTGGAGCAAACCATGCCAGGTCCGAATGCAAATTCCGCGATGCACTCTGCCATGAGTGCGGGAAACGAGGCCACATCGGCCGGGTCTGCCACAGCTTACCAGGACTCAGCCAGGCCTCAAAAGGGGCTAACTATCGCCAATCAACAGGAAACCGTCCTGTAAGGCGAGAGCCAGTAAACCACTCCTACAGAAATCGAGCTTTGCAGAGAGAAGAGGCTCACCATACTATCACTATTGGTCACGCCTCAGCTTTGGACACAAAGAAAATCTGAGTCACGGTAGCCATCGAGAACCAGCCTTGCCACATGGAGGTCGACTCGGGATCGTCCCTCTCGATGGTGTCGTGGAAGACACTCAAGCAACTCATCCCCACAATTCTATGCCAAGACCTCCAATTTCAACGCCTCATCCTCAAGGACTACCAAGGGAATCGAATCCCCATTGTCGGGTCCTGCCGAGTCCGAGTCTCCTTCAAGAAGCATACAGTGTACTTACCTCTAATGGTCATCGATAGAGATAGGCCTAGCCTCCTAGGCCTCCAATGGTTCGCGCCACTCGGCATTGAAGTGGCCGGCGTGAACCGAGTCGGTGGTTGTGAGTGGGAGGAAGACCTTATCTCTGGGTTCAGTGACATCACGGAGAGCTTAGGCGAGTATAAGGGGACCCCGATCTCATTCAGTCTAGATCCAAAAGTAGCTCCCATTCGCTTGAAGCCCCGTCGAGTTCCGTTCGCTCTTAAAGCAAAAATCGACGAACAACTCGACAAACTAATTGCTCAAGGGGTGTTGAAGCCCATCGATCACTCTCCATGGGAAACCCCTTTTGTAACACCCATTAAGCCAGACGGGTCAATCCAAATTTGTGGGGACTACCGGGCCACTTTGAACCACGCCCTACAGCAGAATGCGTATCCAGTTCCGGTGGTGCAGCACCTCCTCCATTCCTTGGGGGGCGGGAAGGTTTTTGCTAAATTGGATTTAGCTCAAGCTTATCAACAATTACCAGTGGATGAAAAAACGGCTCAAGCCCAAACAATTGTAATGCACAGAGGTGCCTTTAAATGTACCCGATTGCAATTCAGAGTTAGTGTAGCCCCGGGGATCTTCCAGAGCCTTATGGAAAGGTTATTACAAGGAATCAAGGGTGTGGTCCCTTATTTTGATGACGTATTAATTGCAGCCCCTGCCCAAAAAATCTTACAGGACCGTTTGAAATGCGTTCTAAAAAAATTCCAAGAGGCCGGACTTAAGGTGAAAAAAAATAAATGTCAATTGTATACTGACAATGTTGAGTTTCTAGGGTACCGGATTGATAGCCAGGGCATTCATCCTACCGAGAGTAAATTAAAAGTGATCAAAAATGCTCCCAGGCCACGCAACAAGGCCGATCTCCAAGCGTTCTTAGGCCTCATTAATTTCTATAATGTATTTTTACCGCACAAAGCAACTGTCGCTGAACCATTACACCGATTATTAGATAAGAAAGCATTGTGGGTATGGGGTTACCGGGAAGAGCAAGCGTTCCGGAATGTTAAAAAACTGCTCACATCTGACTCAGTACTTATGCAGTATAACGAGATTTTGCCGTAAGTTATAACCTGCGATGCATTGCCTTTCGGGGTGCGCGCCATTTTGAGCCATCTACTGCCTAATGGGAACGAAGCCCCTGTTGCATACTTTTCGAAGACTCTTTCACAAGCAGAGCGGAACTATGGACAAATTGATAAAGAAGCCCTCGCAATCGTTTCAGCTGTAAAAAAATTTAATGAATATGTGTATGGAAGGACATTTACCATTATAACTGACCACAAACCGTTGCTAGGGATAATAGCTGGGGACAAGCCAACCCCCTACATATTATCCCCTAGAATGACCCGATGGTCAGAATTCCTAGCTGCTTATAATTATCGCCTGCAATATCGCCCAGGGAAAGCCATTCCCCACGCCGACACATTAAGCCGAGCACCGCTTCCAGAGATTCTCGATGATCCAGCACCAACGTCAACCACGTTGCAGATCGAAACACTCAACTCGCCGCCTATGACTGCCCGAGACATCGCGAGAGAAACCAAACGAGACCACACCCTAGCTCGAGTCCTAGGCTGGGTAGAACGTGGATGGCCAATGGACCAAGTACCAGATGACTTCGCACTATTCAAATCGTGACAGACTGAACTTTTTTCCCAAAAAGGCTGTATCATCTGGGGCGATAGAGTCGTTGTCCCAGAGCGACTCCGGAAGATGCTGCTGTGAATTCTGCACGAGGGCCACCCCGGCATCGTGCGAATGAAGGCACTTGCACGAAGCTATGCATGGTGGCCGGGTATGGACCGGCAAATCGAACAGTGGGTTAAAGCGTGTTCCAATTGCCAACAAGTCAGCAATGCCCCACCAAAAGCCATGCCTACTGAATGGGAGACGCCATGTGGACCCTGGTCCAGAATCCACCTGGATTTTGCGGGGCCAACCAAGGGTTATACCTTCCTGCTGACAGTCGACGCATACTCCAATTGGTTAGAAATTCATCGTATGATGGCTACGACCTCCGAGGCGGTGATCAAGATTCTAAACAGACTCTTTGCAACCCACGGATTGCCAGACGTCCTGGTGTCCGATAACGGGCCACAGTTTACAGCATTAATGTTTGAGCAGTACCTCGCTGACCGCGGCATCCGCCATGCACTCACCTCGCCTGTGCACCCTGCGACCAATGGCTGAGCTGAATGCATGATCCAATTTGTTAAAAAGACCTTGCAAAAAGTGGACTATGACAATATCGATGACAAGGTCAACCAAATTCTCTTTTTGCAACACATAACTCCACATAGCGTCACTGGCAGAACTCCCGCCGAACTACTGATGGGGCGAAGACTCCGCTCCCACCTCAACTGGTTGCACCCTGCTTATGAACCAGAAAAGCCAATAGGATCCAGTGGCCGCTGTCGTACCTTCCAGGTAGGAGACCTCGTTTACGCACGAAACTTATCGGGCGACCCGTTATGGATAGAGGCGACAGTAGTACGAGTGACCGGCCCCAAATCCTACGTAGTGAAATGCTGTGACAATAAACTGTGGAAACGGCATATCGACCAATTACGGTCACGACTCACAACGGCCAGTCAACAACTCCCCCATGACCAAACCGAGGGGGGGGGAGGTCCGGAAGAAGATGAAGTTCCAAGGAACCTGCTCGAAGGGAGCGACGAACTAAGTGATACTCAGGAAATGGAGCAGGAAGGAGAAATGTTTGCACCGCAAGAAATTGCAGCTGAGCAAGAAGCAGAACCACTGCCAAACAACAATCTACCTCAACAGGATTGCAACCAACCAATCCAACGAAAATCCGAAAGAGTTAAAAGACAACCGTCCTATCTAAGGGACTATATGACTACATCGTAATTAAGAAGCCAGGGGGAAGGGGTGTTGCGTTCATAGCTTGTTATTGGACAATTCTCACAGGGGTTGCCTATATAAGGCAGAGTTCACTGTTGTTGCTTTGAGAAGTCACTATACTAATAAAGAGCTGAATGTTCACTATTCAGAGGTGGTCTCCATTTACTCCGAACCATGTTCAGTACTTAACACTATCTGTTCCACTTTTTTATAGCTTACTAAGAAGTAGGTTGTGGTGTACTTTGTCGAATGCCTCGCTGAAGTCTAAATATATTATGTCCACAGTATTTTGCTGGTCTACTAATTTAGTCACTGTGATGAAGAATGAAATCAGATTGGTTTGACATGATCTGTTCTTAACAAACCCATGTTGACTGCTAGTTATTACTTTACTTGTTTCTAGATGTTGGGAGATCTGTTGTGGCTATCTGCTGATATTCTGCCTTAGTTGTATGTCCTTCTTTCTATTTTTTTGTACTTGTCCTTTTTTTCTTTCAATTTGCCAGAGAGATCTTTATGCAGCCATGCTGCTTTCTTTTTGGATTTCTTGTTTTTCCTTCTCAGTGGTATTGTGCAGGTTAGAGCTTCTATGATCATACTTTTCAGAGTTTCCCAAGATTCTTGAGTTGTTTTTCCTTTTAGGATTTTCATCCATGGAATCTTTCCCAAGTTCTCTCTGAGTTCATTGAAATCAGCTGTTGTAAAATCCAAGACTCTGGTGTCATTATGTTCTATTGCTTGTGTTTGTGTTATGTTGAATTCTAGTATGACATGGTCACTCTCACCCAAGTTTCCTGCAGTTTAAACTTCCTCTATCACTTCTTCTCTGTTTGTAAGAATTAAGTCCAATATGGCTGACCTTCTAATTTCACCTTTACCTTTTGGACAACGAAGTTGTCAGCTAGGTTGGTTAGGAACTTATTTGATTTCTCACTTGGTGCAGAATTAGTTTTTCAGGATAATTGAAGTCTCCCATTACTATTGTTGTGTGTTTCCTGCATATGTTTGTTAGTTGGTTGGCAAAAAGGACATCTACTTTTTCTGCTTGATTGGGTGGTCTATAATATACACCTATGGCCGTGTCATTCTTTTTTTCTTTTATATTGACCCATATGCATTCTAGGAGGTTTTCATCTTTGGTTTCATGCATTTCTGTAGAGTAGGCAATGTGAGGATAGTAGGATCAATGTTTCTGGACATCAACCATGGCATGCCAGATTTCTGCCCTACGTGAGGTAGCTATTTCAAAATATTCTTTTAACAAAAACTGTCATACTGTGGATCAAAGCACTTCAGCTGCAGCTTTATTTTTTTCTCTAACTTTCAGTGGATCAGTGATTGGTCACTGCTGTGGTACTTGTTTGTGAGTACCTGTTTAAAACAGGGCCATAAGATTCCAGATGTGTCCATCTTGATGGACAGTATTGTCTGCTGTAACTTAAAACATTCACAGTTTCAGTCTTAAGAAGCTTACAATCTAGAGTTAACTTTCTTCATACTGGTATTTAAAATCTTCTAAACAACAGGAAATATTTTATTCCCAGTTCTTATTTCAGATGATTTTTTTTTTTTAAAAATACCTAGAACAACTACTACTTGCAACTCTATGCACATGATAACTGACAATTATCCCTATTTAAAGACTGAAATGCTGAAGACAATTTCTTTGGTTGGTATGGTTTTCTCAAGAAACCTGGGGTGGGACTAGAAATAGAATCTGGACCTCTTATATCTCAGCTCCACACTTAAACCATAACCTCAAACTTTTCCCTGTCACTAATTTGTGTGCTGTTTACCAAAGGGGAAGAACATTTTCCTCACCAGAAGGGCACCAGGCCCAAAGGGGGCACCACAGAAATTTTTATGTAGCCTAAGCTTGGCTTTGTTTGTACAGTATGTACAAAGGAGGGGGACACTGTCAGTGTTCAGGGCACCTGTCATGCCCCTGGTGGAGATTGACTCTGAGGAAGAGGAGGAAGAGCCAACAGGGAGTGGACGTGTGGTTCCAGACGTGGTGGAGGAGGCTGGGGAAGGGCAGAGGCTGGCTGAGCAGTCAGAGGAGGACCCAGGCCCATCCCCTATCCATCCTAGGGCATGCAGGGAGGAGAGGATCAGGGTAAAAGATGGTTTACTTGGGAGAAGAGGGCCATGATCCTCTTCATGGGCTGCAGGTGTGAGGTCTGCATAAGAGTTTGGATCTGCATACTAACAGACGCTGGAGACAAATTAATGTTTTATTCTAAAGAAGGTTTTTCTTGGTTGGTGTTCTTCCAACGAACTATCCCTGAAGCTGGCAATTATCTATCCTGGTCTGTTGAGGAACTTTATTCAATGTGGTTTGTTTTTGGTTTTTGCTTCATTCTTGACTCTTTGAATGTGAACTGTGTTTCTTGCCTTTGAAATGTTATTTTGACCCCTCCACTGTGAACAATTAAACAGTGAAGTCAAGTTGAAGACATTAAAGGACTTTTAGTTATGTTTTGGATTTTGTTATATTTCTCAGATACTCTGGGTCATCACAGCACCAGTGATCCTTAATCTACCACTGATAGAAAGTGCTGCACAGCTGTAATTGGGCCTCACCAACCTTTGAGAAGCATGTCAAAGACACAAGAGAAAAGAGCCTTATAATTTTTTTAAAGTGGGAAATGGACTTAAAATGTGGAATTTTGGAAAGAATGAGGTCATATATTTCAACCACACCCATACATTTTTTATGTTGAAGGTATCTTACAAATTGCTGAGAAATGTGGCTAACAAAGAGATGATTTGCTAAAATGAAAACAGCTTTAGGAGGCTTAAGTTCATAACTGTTTTCTCATTGGCAGTATCACTCAACCCTCACCCCCCCTCCTCATATCCCCCTCCAACTGTGTTCCTCATGAGTTTCCAAAAGATTACAAATTCTTTAAAGTAGCATCTGGGATTCCGTGGAGGAAAGATTTAGAATGTCAACATAGACAGCTGAAAAGAGTTAAACATCATCTTTTCACATCTACTCTTCTTCTGAACAGCTTAGCCTATTTAGCTGCTTTTCTCTTCCCTGGCCCCAAAAGTAGAGATTGAATCAGAGCTTTTTTACATTTAAGATTTGATATAAAAAAACTTGACTTTAGGATTTCTCTAATGCTGCCAAGTGATTTTTACATAGTACAGTATCTCATGTTGGTGAGCAGCTACTGCTGCTAAGTGAAGAAATACTCAAATAAGTAATTGCAGTAATTGTAGTTAGCCAAAGTAATCAAAACCTGCAATTTATGGCAAAAGAGATTTTGGCTAAGCTGGCATATTGTAGGGGCTAGGTAGTAGGTTGCTAGAAGGGTGTCAATGGGGAACAGAATGCATATTTTCTATATAATTCTATTATCTCAAGAAAAAAGCAACTCAAAGATTATGCTTGATTATGTTTGAGAAAATCCATGAGCATTTCCCTTTATATATGTCCCCATGGGCTATATTTTATATATCTATCTCTCCATCATCTATCTATATTTCTTTGGTTGTGAATGGGGTAGCAGTGCCCCAGGCAGACTTGGTGGTCAATATGGAGATCTTCCTGGACTGCTGGCAGCTGTGGTTAGTGTTATGTATTAACATATTCACCCAGGATTGGTTGGTCTGTGGCAGCAGGAAATTGAACGAGCTGTCACTGGTTACAGCCATGAACAGCTCAACCATAAAAAGAGCTGCCGTGGCTTTTCCGATCAGTTCTGTTCTGACAAGAAATAAAGAAGGATTAGTTAAGATGACTCCTTGTTATGTCTCATTACCCGTGATCTAACACTGGCAACGAGGGTGGGATATTGAGTCAAAAGGAACCAGTGAGGGAGGGCAGAGATGATGTCATGATGATACAGCTTGCAATCTCCAAGCTCTGAGATTGCAGCCGATATCTTTGCCCCTGGTCGGTCCAAACGGACCTAAACCATCCCGTAGAGATGGTGATAGTGAAGAGCGCATCCTGTGGATCCCAGGGACATTGCAAAGTCTCTAGTTGATTCAGGAGAAGCCCTTTTTGCCAGTGGTGGAGAGGCAGCCATTAAGCTGCTGAAGTTGGGACAGCTCCGGAATGGAAGAGACTGAAAGAGAAAGTGTGTCGGCTTTGTGAGAACTTTTTTTTACCATTATTCTGAGATTTAAAAGGACACCCTAAGAAAAAGAAAAATCTGTAAAAGTTTTGACAGAACTGAATAAGTGGCAGTTTTTAAACGGAGATGTCAAAGTGAGGCTTGGCTTTTTACTTTTTTACTTTTTTTATTACTGGACTTCTATCGTGACTTAGCATTTGTTAACTGGGCTGGTTTTTCTACTATATTTACTTTTTCTTCTCTTTTTTGATTCTTCAACTTTTTAGATTAGAGTTATTTTTAGTTATTTTTCTTTTTTATATATATACATGTACTCTTTCCTTTTTTTTTTTTCAACTTCTATTACTATCTGGGAAAGGAGGGGGAAAGTGAGAACAAAGAAACTTTGTAACACTGCCAACTAGAGGCTTGAAAATATTTTAGTTGAAGTTGAGAGAATTGTGAAAGATTCCTTTTCAAGGACATTACAACTTGATAAGATAGAGGGAAGAGCATGGGAGAGTGTTATTACAGGCGTTCTTCTGGATTTCTATCAACAATTGAAGCTTGGCTTTGAAGCTTGTGGAGAAGAGAGCCATAACAAAAGTCTTGGATAATTAAATAAAGTGCAGTGTGTTCTTTTTATTTTTTCTAGTTGTGTTACCCCTCCTTACCAGCTCTACTGTACTCCTTTCTTTAAAAATAATACCTTTATTTTTGTAATATTTTTACTTTTGCTTTTTATTTTAAAGGGAAAGCCTAAAAATTTTTCCTTTTTCTTTTTCTATTGGGATTTTTGCTTTTTCCATCCATACTTTTGGTTTATTTTTATGTTTTTTATTTTTTTATTTTTGAGACCTCTCAATTGGATTAAGGTGTGAAGAACCTGAAGAAATTTTTCTCTCATCCTTTTTTTTATTATTATTGGACTTTTTTTCTTATTATTTTTATTTTTTATCTTGGATTACAATTGACTATTTCATAATTGGATTAAGGTTCAGAAGAATCTGAAGAATTTTTCTTTCCTTTTTCTTTCTTTTTTCTTTTTACTACCACTGGGCCCTTTACTTTCTACCACTTTTATTTCCCACCTTGGATTATAATTGGCTACTTCACTAATTGGATTAAGATCTAAAAGAACTAAAAGAACCATTCAAAATGAGTAGGAAACTCATACCTTCTGGCGCCTCAACTTCTACCTCCGCCTCCCCACCATCTGGAGGACATTTAATTCAGACAATGTTAAAGCAAGATAAAGAAAAACTGACTCTACAGATGATTATGCAAGGAATCCAAGACCTTAAAACAAAACCAGACACCATTGAACAAAGAACAGAGAACATTGAACAAAGAACAGAGAACATTGAACAAAGAACAGGGAAGACCGATGAAAAAATTGAAAATATTCAACAAATGATGGCGAAGTATGATGACAGATTCCAAAAAATTGAAGAAGAAGATAAACAAAGAGACAAGAAGATTGGAAATATTGATAGTAGATTAACAGTGGTTAAACAAGATAAAAGTGGGATGCTGAAGTGGGAGATGGACAGATCAGAATTATATCTCAGATTTCAAAATATAGAGGAAGAGAAAGGACAAAATCTAGCTGCAATAATGATAGAAATACTGGCAGAAACTTTGGAAATAACAGAGGAGAAGATGATGGATGGAGTAGATGAGGTATACTGAGTTTTTACAAGATATGCAATGAGAAACAACCTACCAAGAGAAGTTCACATCAGATTTACAAAAAAAAGCCATCAAAACACAAATATTACAAGTGGAAAGAGAGAAAACATTGAAATACAAAGGCAAGGAAATTGTGGTTTTAAAACAAATACCTAGAAGAGTGAGAGAGATGAGAAGAGAATACTGATTCCTGACTAAAATGTTATTGAAAAAAGAGGTGAATTATAGATGGCTGATTCCAGAAGGACTAATGTTTACATGGCAAGAACAGAGACAGAATTGATTCAATTGAGAAAGCAGAATTATTCTATGCAGATTTTTTTTGGAAGGAGAGAGGAAGAGGCAGAAAAAGAGATTTCACTAATCGAATTTCAAGAGGACCAAATGGGAACTGAAAAAGAAGAAGGCCCAGTAGGTGGACAGGTGGAGATCAAAGGACAACGTGAACCAAGATCTACGAGAGCTGCCAAACCAAATTACAAAATATAATCACGGAAGAGAAAAAACTGATTACAATGAATATAAATGGACTTAATTCAGCTGTTAAAAGAAGGAAATTTTTTCACAAATTAGAGAAATTAAAATTTGATATAATTTGTTTACAAGAAGTACATATTAAAAAACAAAATGAACAATTGTTGGTACAGCCAAAATTAGGGAAAATATTCACTTCTTTGACTCAATGTAAGGAGTCGTTTTATACATCAAAGAGACTATCCCAGCAAAATTGATTCATATTGATGAAGATGGAAGAGTATTAATGGTGGAAATAATGGACAATAATATGAAAACACTCCTGATTGCAATTTATGCTCCAAATGATAAACAAAAAGAATTCTATAAAAAATTACACATGGAAATAATTGGACTGGACTATGTTAATATAGTTATGATGGGAGATTTCAATGGAATTGTAGAAAATAAATTGGACTATACAGCAGCAACAACAAAGCAAAACAGAAAGACTCTCCCTAAATCCTTTTTTAAAATGATAGATGAAATAAATTTAAAAGATATGGAAAGAAAGAAATGCTAAAACCAAACAATATACTTTTTATTCAAATAGACACTTATTGTGGTCCGGAATAGATATGATTTGGATCTCAACAGAACTAATATCCAACATTCAAGAAACAAACATTGAAACAAGTACTTGGGCAGACCACAACCCAATGACAATTAAATGGAAAGGACAAAAAAGAAGATCAAGATGGACGCTAAATAATACTATTTTAAAGGAAAAAGATTTTACACAATGGATGGAGAAAGAATTGGCCTTTTTCTTTAGAGAAAATAAAAAAGAAGATACTTCTGTTAAGTTTGGAGCATGGGCGAGAAAGAATGGAGACAAGCCTCTGGAACGGTGAACTTCAGCTCTTTATTTACATAGTGACTTCTCAACTCAATGGCAGTTATAACCCTCTTTATATAGGCAACCCTAATAACTATTAACCAATAACCATCGAGGAGCGCTAGCTCCCTTAACCAATAGGAACACTCCGTTAATGGCCAATCGGATTCCCCAGAACGGGCCAATCTGATCGTGCCATTAACAGCCAAACAGAAGTGCAGGGCCAGAACCCTGCACTTTACTCCAAGCTCCAGTTATCATTATTAAACCTTATACATTCACAACACCCCTTCCCTCTGGCTTCTGTTTGCAGGGCGCAGTCACATAGTCCTTTAAGTAGGACGGTTGCTTTATTAGTCTTTTTGATTTTCGCTGTGTCATTTTGCTGCAGTCTCGCTGAGGTAGATCGTTGTTTGGCAACGGGGTCACCTCTGGTTCAGAGTTCATGTCTCCATCGTTACCATTATCTTCGGCAATTCCCTGAGGTGTATTTGTTTCCCTCTCTGGTTCCACTTCCTGTGTCTCTATTACGCTGTTGTTCCCTTCGAATGGGTTTTCTTCTACTTGGAATTCATCTTCTTCCGTATCTCCCCCCCCTCAGTTTGGTCATAAGGGAGTTCAGGAATGCCCGACGGGAGCCGCCATCGTATTGATCGATATGGCGTTTCCATAGTCTATCGTCAAGGCATTGTACAAGGTAGGATCTCGGGCCGGTTACACAAACTACTGTCGCCTCCACCCACAGCGGATTGCCCGATAGGTTTTTAGCGTATACCAAATCACCTACCTGGAAGGCATGACAGCGGCCGCTGGATCCTAGTGGTTTTTCCGGTTCATAAGCTGGGTGTAACCAGTCGAGGTGAGAGTGGAGTTTTCGTCCCATTAGCAGTTCGGCTGGAGTTTTGTTGGTGACACTATGAGGTGTGATGTGTTGTAGAAAAAGGATTCGATTGATCTTGTCGTCAATGTTATCGTAGTCTAATTTCTGCAAGGTTTTCTTAACAAATTGGACCATGCGTTCAGCTTTACCATTGGTCGCAGAGTCCGCAGGTGAAGTGAGTGCATGTCGGATGCTGCGGTCAGCCAGGTACTGCTCGAAAGACAGCGCTGTAAATTGGGGCCCGTTGTCGGATACCAGGACGTCTGGTAATCCATGGGTTGCAAACAGTCTTTCCAAGTTTTTGATAACTGCTTCAGTGGTTATGTTCGTCATGCGGTGAATCTTGAGCCAATTCGAGAAGGCGTTGATGGTTAGCAGAAAGGTGTGGCCTTTGGTCAGCCCCACAAAGTCTAAATGAATACAGGACCAGGGTCCTTGTGGTGTCTCCCATTTGGTAGGGATGGCTTTAGCTGGGGCGTTGCTCACTTCCTGGCATTTATGACAAGCTTTAACCCAATTTTTGATTTGCTTGTCGATGCCCGGCCACCATGCATAGCTGTGTGCGAGGGCTTTCATTCGCACGATACCGGGGTGGCCATCGTGCAATGTTCTCAGCAGCGCTTTTTGGAGTCGTTCTGGGATAACGACTCTATCACCCCAGATGACACAGCCTTTTTGGGAGGACAACTCCATTTGTCGAGTCTTGAATAGTGTGAAGTCATCTGATAATTGGTCCAATGGCCATCCACGTTCTACCCAGCCTAGAACTCGTGCTAAGGTGGGGTCACGTTTGGTTTCTCTTGCGATATCTCGGGCAGTTAATGGCAGCGAGTTGAGTGTTTCAATTTGTAACATGGTTACCGTTGGTGCAGGATCGTTGTGAGTCTCTGGAAGCGGTGCTCGGCTCAATGCGTCGGCGTGAGGAATGGCTTTCCCTGGGCGGTATTGCAGCCGATAATTATAAGCAGCCAAGAATTCTGACCAGTGAGTCATCCTGGGGGATAATATGTAGGGAGTCGGCTTATCTCCAGCTATTATCCCCAATAATGGTTTATGGTCAGTCACGATAGTAAAAAGCCGGCCATACACGTACTCGTGGAATCTTTTAACGGCCGATACAATTGCGAGGGCTTCTTTATCGATTTGGCCATAATTTCGCTCAGTTTTTGAAAGTGTCTTTGAAAAGTATGCAACAGGGGCTTCGTTACCATTAGGCAGTATATGGCTCAGAATGGCGAAGCATCACATGTGATATTTAACGGCAAAGTCTCATTGTACTGCATGAGTACAGAGTCAGAAGTCAGTAGTTTTTTTACATTATGGAACGCCTGTTCTTCTCTATGTCCCCATAACCAATTTGCTTTCTTGTCTAACAACCAGTGTAATGGTTCAGCGACCGTTGCTTTATGCGGTAGAAATACATTATAAAAGTTGATGAGGCCTAGGAACGCCTGGAGATCGGCCTTGTTCCGAGGCCTGGGAGCATTTTTTATTGCTCTTAGTTTACTGTCTGTAGGGTGAATACCCTGACTGTCAATTAGGTACCGTAAAAACTCAACACTATCTGTACACAATTTACACTTATTCTTTTTCACCTTAAGACCGGCGTCTTGGAATTTTTGTAGGACTAACTTTAAATGATCCCGTAAGATTTTTTTTGTAGGTGCAGCAATTAATACATCGTCAAAGTAGGGGACCATGCCTTTAATCCCTTGTAGTAGCCTCTCCATCAGGCTCTGAAAAATCCCCGGGGCTACACTGACTCCGAATTGGAGCTGGGTACATTTAAAGGCACCTCGGTGCGTCACAATCGTTTGTGCCTGTGCCGTCTTTTCATCAACAGGTAATTGCTGATATGCCTGAGCTAAGTCCAATTTAGCAAAGACTTTTCCGCCCCCCAGGGAGTGGAGGAGGTGCTGTACCACCGGCACCGGATATGCATTCTGCTGTAGGGCATGGTTCAGGGTGGCCCGGTAGTCCCCACAAATTTGGATTGACCTATCTGGCTTAATAGGTATTACGATTGGGGTTTCCCAGGGGGAGTGATCGGTGGGTTCTAGCACCCCCTGAGCTATTAGTTTGTCGAGTTGTTCATCGATTTTTGGCTTTAAGGCAAACGGAACTCGACGGGGCTTAAGGCAGATGGGAGCTATCTTTGGATCAAGGCTGAACGAAATTGGTGTCCCCTTGTACTCGCCTAAACTTTCTGCGAAGACATCCTTGAACTCATGGATGAGGTCCTCCTCCCAGTCACTTCCGCTGATTCAGTTTATGCCTGCCACTTCAATGCCAAGTGGCACGAACCATTGGAGACCTAGCAGACTAGGCTGATCTTTGTCGATTACAGTTAGCGGTAAGTACGCTGTGTGCTTCTTGAAGGAGACCCGGACTCAGCAGGAACCAACGACAGGGATTCGATTCCCTTAATAGTTCTTAAGAATAAGTTTTTGGAAATGGAGGTCTTGGCGCTGAATTGTGGGGATGAGTTGCTTGAGTGTCTTCCAGGACACCATCAAGAGGGACGATCCCTAGTCGATTCCATGTGGCAAGGCTGGTTCTCGATGGCTACTGTAATTCGGATTTCTTAGCATCCAAGGCAGAGGCGTGACCGATAGTGATAGTATGGTGAGCCTCTTCTCGCTGTAAAGCTCGGTTTCTGTAGGAGTGGCTTACTGGTTCTCGCCTTACAGGACGGTTTCCTGTCGATTGGCGATAGTTAGCCCCTTTTGAAGCCTGGCCGGGTCCTTGTAAGCTTCAGCAGACCCGTCCGATGTGGCCTCTCTTCCCGCACTCATGGCAGAGCGCGTCATGGAATTTGCATTCGGACCTGGCATGGTTGGCTCCACAGCCAGCGCAAGGGCGTAGGGGCTTCGGGTGGTGGTCCCGGTCAGACCGCAGTCGATGGACCTCTTCTTCGTCACTGTCTGACGACGAAGAGAGATCCTTGTGATGCGTCGTCGACAACTGCCCTTCTGACCTGGGTAAAATATCGCTTGTCGGTTGGTGTACCGGAGTGCGGTTGCGGCGTAATTGTGCAGCTGACTTCCTGGTTGCTTCTGCTGCAGTAGCATCGGTGATGGCATCGGCAAGGCTGATGTCGCCTTTCGCCATCAGCTTGCTTTGTACGCCCGGTGCATTTAATCCCAGAACTATTCGATCTCTCAGTGCCTCTTCCAAATCGGTGAATCCACAGAGGCCTCCCAGATTTGGGAGGTCTGCTATGAAGTCGGCAATGCTTTCTCCTTTTCACTGGCTTTTCTGATAGAACTCGTGCCGTCTCACGAGCATAGGCACGGTCGGTGCGTAGTGATCTCTTAGTAGAGGTTCGAGGTCGTCCCAATCCAATGCCTTCACTTCTGTAGGTTTTGCTAGTGTTTTGCAGTTGGACCGCAATGCGTTAGGAATACTGCCCGTTTCTTCCTGGCTGTGGCATCCTTTAAGTTGTTAGTTTCTAAGAACATTTGGAAATGATCCATGTAGGACTCCCAGTCCTCCTGCACTGGATCGAACGGAGCGGGTGGTATGACGACGCCGGACATGGTTCCATTGTGTAGCGCTGTCAGCCACGTGCTCGGTGTTTCTTCTTAGTTCCATCGGCTCAGACGCCTCCATATCCCATCCTCGTCGCCAGTGTTAAGTTTGGAGCATGGGCGAGAAAGAATGGAGACAAGCCTCTGGAACGGTGAACTTCAGCTCTTTATTTACATAGTGACTGCTCAACTCAATGGCAGTTTTAACCCTCCTTATATAGGCAACCCTAATAACTATTAACCAATAACCATCGAGGAGCGCTAGCTCCCTTAACCAATAGGAACACTCCGTTAATGGCCAATCGGATTCCCCGGAACGGGCCAATCTGAACGTGCCATTAACAGCCAATCAGAAGTGCAGGGCCAGAACCCTGTACTTTACTCCAAGCTCAAGTTATCTTTATTAAACCTTATACATTCACAACAACTTCAATTCAGAATGTTTGGGACACAATGAAGGCATATGCTAGAGGCTTGATAATAGACTATATAAGGAAAAAGAAAATTAGGAAAAGGCAAGCCTCTAAAGTTTTAGAAGATGAGCATGAAAGACTTGAAAAAGAACTACAGAAAATGCCACAGAAAAAAGACATTAAACTAAAATTAGACATAATTAAACATAAAATGGGTCTAACAGAGAAAGAAGAATTGGCACAGAAAATTAGAAGTGCTAAACAGAACTACTTTGAAGATGCAAATAAACCAGGTAGATGGTTAGCATACAAATTGAGAAAGGAGAAAGAATCAAGGAAAATATTGCAGTTAATAGATTATCAAGGCCAAGTTTGCTATGGTAATAAAGAAAAAAAGGAAATTATTCGAGACTTCTACCGGCAATTATATAAGTGTTCTATCTCGGAGCGTCGGCACAAGAACGGAGACGAGACATCGGATGGTGACTCCAAACTCTTTATTAGTGACTTCAGGAAAAGAGCTGAAAAGATATGGTAGCAACAGCCCTTTTTATAGAGCTGGCTGTTGTCAAAGCATCCAATGGTTTAAGTTTGCCATGCTTGGAGCGTCCAATCGTGGCAGCCCGTTAACTAGCCAATCGAATCAGCCCTGGATGACCAATCGCGACCCGCTGTTAATGGACCAATCAAACTTGCAGGATTACGAGCCTGCTGTGGAAAAGGCCAGTCAGGTTTGCAGGCTTACGAGCCTGCTAATTTGAAACACCCCTCCCCTCTAGGTTTCGCCTAAGGGGTGGGGTGATGTATTCACGCAGGTAGGCAGGTCTTCGTACCTGTCTACCTGACTTTCGTTGTTCAACCTGCCTTCGCTCGGATTCTGGTTCTGGTGGGCCGTTTAACGGTGACCTGGCTTCACTGCTGGGCAAACCTGGAGGTGACTCGGGGATATCCTCAACGTTTCTGTCGTCTGGATTTTCTGGACTCGCTGACCCCGCTCGGCTACTATTGCCTGGAGAACCGACCAACTGTCACGGCTCCTCTTCAGCAGGTAAGTATGCTGGGCTTGCTTGTTCGGTCTGTGGATTTGCGTGGTTTGGGCCAGGTGTTAGTTCATTTTCAAAATCCTCGGCTTCCCTTCCCCCTCTGGTTCTGAGTTCAGAATTCGCGGAGGGGGTAGTTGTCAGCCTGGAACGCAGCTGGTCAATGTGGCATTTCCACAATCTTCCATCTGTGGTTTCTAATCGGTAGGAACGGGGACCTGTAACTTGTGTTATTTTGGCAGGGACCCACAAAGGGTCACCTGTAAAGTTCTTTGCGAATACGAGGTCTCCTACCTTAAACGTGCAATGTTTGCTGCTGGGGTGTATGCAGGATGTATTCAGTCTAGGTGCAATCTAAGTTTCCTGCCCATCAGGAGTTCTGGGCTTTTGTTTGTGGTGCTGCTTGGTGTAATATGTTGGAGGAGGAGCATCCTGGTGACTCTGTCATGGATGTTTCCTTGGTCCATTTTGTGCAGGGTTGTTTTAGTGAAGTGAACCATTCATTCAGCCCTGCCGTTGGCCGCCGGGTGAGCAGGTGATGTCAAGGCGTGGCATATCCCCCGGTCTGCTAGGTATTGTTCAAACACCAGGGTGGTAAACTGCGGGCCATTGTCAGAAACCAAGACATCTGGAAATCTGTGTGTTGCAAACAGTCTGTTTAGTTTTTTGATAAATGCTTCAGTTGTGGTGGTCTTCATCTTGTTCACCTCGAGCCAATTCGAGTATGCGTCCACTGTTATCAGGAAGGTATGCCCTTTTGTAGGTCCTGCAAAATCAATGTGGATGCAGGACCATGGACCCCTGGGCATCTCCCATTCCATTGGTGGTGCTTTTGGTGGAGCCGCACGTGATTCTTGGCATTTGCTACAGGTGGCAACCCAGGCTTAGATTTGTTTGTCCATACCTGGCCACCAGGCGTAGCTCCTTGCCAGCTCTTTCATCCGTACGATACCCAGGTGTCCATCGTGTAGCACTTTCAGGACTCTGTGTTGTAGCTTTTCAGGAATGGCTACTCGGTCTCCCCACAATATGCACCCTTTTTGGGAAAACAGTTCTATTTGTCTATTTTTGAAGGGTTTGAACTTGTCATTGGGTTTGATTTCTGGCCATCCCCTCTCCACCCAGCTGAGGACCCGCGACAAACAAGGGTCTTTTTTTGTTTCAAATGCGATGTCTTGTGCAGTTAGTGGAGGTGAAGGAAGCATTTCAATTTGTAGCGTGGATACTGTAGGAGCTGGATCGTCTAGGAAATCAGGCAATGGCGAACGGCTTAAGGCGTCAGCATGGGGAATGGCTTTTCCTGGGCGATGTGTTAACAGGTAGTCATAGGCGGCTAAGAACTCTGATCATCATGTCATTCTTGGCGATAGAATGTGGGGAGTTGGTTTATCCCCTGTGAAAATGCCAAGCAATGGCTTGTGGTCTGTTATTATAGAAAATGATCTTCCATACACGTATTTGTGGAAACTTTTAATGGTGGATACAATAGCAAGGGCTTCTTTATCTAATTGACTATAGTTTCTTTCAGTTTTAGACAAGGTTCTTGAAAAGAATGCAATAGGTGCCTCTGTACCATTTGGTAGAACGTGGCTCAGTATAGCTCCTACTCCAAAAGGTGAGGCATCACAAGTCACAATCAAGGGTAGTGTCTCCTTTTATTGGATTAACACTGCATCTGATATTAAAAGATCTTTGACTTGCTGGAAAGCTTGCTCCTCTCGACGTCCCCAAAACCAGGAAGCTTTCTTGTCGAGGAGCCTATGCAGGGGTTCAGCAACAACCCCTGGGGTAGGAAGATGTTATAAAAGTTAATAAGGCCCAGGAAGGCTTGGAGATCTGTCTTGTTTCTAGGTCTTGGAGCATTTTTAATAGCTGCCAATTTCTTTTTGGTTGGGTGAATACTTTGTTTGTCAAGAAGGTAACCAAGAAATTCAACCCTCTCAGTGTATAACTGGCACTTTTCCTTTTTTACTTTGAGTCCTGCATCTTGGAATTTTTGCAGGACAGTTCTTAGGCATTTTTCAAATTGACTTCATGTTGGGGCAGCTATCAATACATCATCGAAATAAGGTACAACTCCTTTTATGCCTTGCAGCAACCTTTCCATCAAGCTTTGGAAAATGCCCGGTGCTACGCTCACTCCAAATTGGAGTCTATTACATTTGAATGCACCCCTGTGCGTGACTATGGTTTGGGTTTCTGCTGTCTTTGCATCTACTGGCAGCTGCTGATATGCTTGAGCTAGGTCAAGCTTCGCGAATACTTTTCCGCCCCCAAGCGAGTGAAGAAGGTACTGGACCACGGGTATAGGATATGCGCTCTGTTGAAGTGCGTGATTCAGGGTGGCCTTGTAATCCCCACAGATTCTCAAAATCTGTCAGGTTTTATGGGAGTTACAATTGGGGTCTCCCATCGGGCGTGGTCGATGGGTTCTAACACACCCTGTGCTATTAATTTGTCTAATTGCTCATCAATTTTCAGTTTAAGAGCAAATGGTACTCGGCGTGGTTTTAGACAGATGGGTACGATGTCAGGGCAGAGATTAAATGAAATGGGGGACCCCTTGTACTTGCCTAATTGCTCAGAGAAGACTTCTTGAAAGTCCCAGATGAGGGCCACCTCCCAGTCTTTGCTTATGGTCTGGTTGATGCCTGCCAATTCGATTCCTAATGGCGCGAACCACTGTAATCCCAATAAACTGGGTCGGTCTCTGTCAATGACAGTGAGAGGTAGAGTTGCGGTGTGGTCTTTAAATGAGACCTGGATGTGACTAGAACCAGCAACCGTGATTCGATTGCCTTGGTAGTCTTTTAATATAAGTCTCTGGGTGCTGAGGTCCTGGCAGCGGATGTCAGGGATCAGTTGCTTGAGAGTTTTCCAGGAGACCATGGATAAGGAACACTCGGAGTCAACTTCCATGATGCACAGTCTGTCTTCAATGGTGACGTTTACCTGGATTTTTTTCGCATCCACTGGTGTTCGGTTTCTGTTGTATTGGTTCCACTGTTGGTTAGGGTGATCCCAGTTTGATGGGTGGTTGCCTGTTGTCTGCCGGAAATTTGCTTTGTTCCTCTTGGGGCTGGATCCTCGTTTGCTTCTGCAGACCTTGGTGATGTGGCCCCTCTTATCACAGGAATGGCAGATGGCATCTAAGAATCTGCAGTCTGCTCAAGGGTGGCTTCCTCTGCATCCAGCACATTGGAAACTGGTTCTACGACCTTGCTGGTCTCGCTCTGATCTGAGTCTGTTAACTTCTTCCTCTTCACTTTCTGATGAGGATTCGATGTCTTCGTGGTGGGCTGTTGACGTGTGTCTCTCTGAGGGTGTTGCGATGTCGCTGGGGGGTTGGTGGTTCATTCCATTCGCTTGGCGCATTCGGGCTGTTGACTTCCTGGTTGCTTCTGCTGCAGTAGCATCCGCTATGGCATCTGCGAGGGCAATGTCTCCCTTTGCCATAATCTTGCTTTGAACTGTGATGTCTCTTAGACCTAGGACAATACGATCTCTCATGGCTTCTTCCAGATTTACGAAGCCACATAGACCTCCCAGATTCCTTAGATCAGTTACAAAGTCCCCGATGCTTTCGCTTTCCCATTGGTCCCTCTGGTAAAACTTGTGTCTTCTGATGAGGGTTGGGACTGCTGGGGCGTAATGAGCCCAGAGGGTGTCCCAGTCCATAGTTTTGACTTCAGCTGGTTTCACTAGTGCCTTTGCCATTTTGAAAATGGCAGGTCCGCAGTGCGTTAGGAATACCACGGGTTTCTTGCTGGGTGTGGCATCCTTCAGGTTGTTGGTCTCCAAGAACATTTGGAACCTGTCCATGTAGGAGTCCCAGTCTTCGTTTGCCAGGTCAAATGGAGCAGGTGGTATCGTGCTGCTGGTCATTCTGCCATCTCTGTGCGTTGTCAGCCACATGCTCTGTCACTACTTCGCGAGTGTTCAGTCAGCTCTTATTGTTTTGCATTAGCTCTTATTGTCTCCGTATCCCACCTTCGTCGCCAGTGTTCTATCTCGGAGGGTAGGCGCAAGAACGGAGATGAGACATCGGATAGTGACTCCAAACTCTTTTTTTTTTTTTTGATAAAAGTTTTATTGATTTTAACAACAAACAACAAACATATAAGACATAAAACATAACATAAAAAAAATATCATTCTTCATAAATTTACAGTGTATCGGTTGGTTTACCACTCCCTTTTGTGCATCCATTTCATAGTCATCAAAATAATTATATTACATAATAACTCACATTATCAATCATCAGTAAAATATCCCAATATCATTACTGAACAATCATTTGACTATAATTTTACTAATTCATATTTAAGCGAGATAACTATAATTAAGTTAAATTATTCTATAACAAATCATAGAATCATACCAAATCTATCTTAATAAAATATTCTAAAAAATTATCAAAACCAAGAAAAATTATATATTCATTATTTCCTAAATTTCTAAATATTCTATTGTTATATTGTATTATCTAACCATTGATAAAAAAGATCCCAAACTTCATAAAATTGTTTATCTTCTTGTTCTCTAATTTCAAATGTCATTCTGCTCATTTCAGACATTCCAATATTTTCTTAATAATTTCTTCCTCTAATGGTATTTTCTCACTTTTCAATGTTTAGCAAATACAATCGTAGCCGCTGTTAATACATTTACAATCAAATACTTTAAATTTTTATGATATATATCAGGTACGATTCCCAATAAAAAAATCTCTGGTTTCAAATCTATGTGTTTCTTTGTCATTTTTTCCAGCCATATGCGAATTCTAGTCCAGTATTTCCTGCCCTCCTCACAAGTCCACCACATATGGTAATATGAGCCAGATATCTGATGACATTTCCAGCACTTTTCAGATTTATTCTTGAACATTCTTGCTATTCTTGTCGGGGGAAAGTGCCACCTGTAAAACATCTTATACAAATTTTCTTTATAAGCTGTTGACATTGTCATTTTATAATTTTGTGACCACAATTTTTGCCATTTCTCTAAATCAATTCCATATCCAAAATTCTTCCCCCAAGCAATCATTGTTTCTTTAACTTGTTCTTCCTCTAATTTAATTTCCAACAAATAACTATATAGTTTTTTAATCACTTTTTCATCAGTACCTGTCAAAATCCTGTCTAGATCAGTCAATTTATCATAAAATCCTTCTATTTTAAAATCTTAAAGATACCTTGCATGTATTTGCACATATGAAAACCAATTCATCTTTATACCTTGTTCTTCTAAATTTTGCATCATTTTAAGTTCACCCTTTTCATCCAATATTTTCCCATATCTAACTGTTTGCTCCTTCTTATAAGTTATAGGATACGAAAAAGCTTCAATAGTTGATAACCAAACTGGAATTTTCAAATAACATTGTTTTTTAATTTTCTCCCAATTCAACCATAACGATTCCCGTATATAATGCCTTCTAAAATAACCCTGTGATTTAGTTCCCTTATACCATAAAAAAGCATGCCAACCCACTAATAAATCATGACCTTCTAATGTCAACAATCTAGTCTTTCTTAACGTTATCCATTCTTTAACCCACATTAAGTTTGCAGCTTGATAATACAACTCCCAATTAGGAAGGCCAAATCCTCCTCTAATTCTAGCATCCTGTAAAAGTTTTAATTTTATTCTCGCTTTCTTGCCTTGCCATATATACTTCAACACAATTTTATTTAATTCTTCAAAGTAATCCTTACTTAACCTAATTGGTATTGTTTGGAACAAATATAAAATTCTGGGTAAAATATTCATCTTAATTGTTGAAATTCTACCTATCAATGATAATTGTAAGTTTTCCCATTTTTTCAGGTCGGATGCTATCTGCTGTTTAAGTTTAATATAGTTATTCTCTTTCAATGTAGTACATCTTGACGTCAAATATATCCCCAAATATTTAACTTTGTTCGTAACTTGAATTTTCAATAAATCTGCCAGCTCTTCTCTTTGTCTTAATAACATGTTCTTTGTCAGAATCTTTGTTTTGTCTTTATTTATTTTTAAACCAGCCATTTCACCATACATCTCTATCTTTTCCAATAGTTTTAAAGCTGTCTCTAAAGGATCTTCCAAAATAAAGACCAAGTCATCCGCAAAGGCTTGCAATTTGAATTCCTCCTTTTTGACTTTCATTCCTTTTATGTTTATATCCTCTCTAATATTTCTATTTAAGACTTCCAAGGTCAACACAAATAACAAAGGAGATAATGGGCATCCTTTTCTTGTACCTTTTTAAATATTGATAGAGTCTGTGAATTCTCCATCTATCATTAATTTTGCTGTTTCCTTATAATATACGGCTTCTATTGCTTGGATAAATTTTCTAGCAAAGCCCATCTGTTCCAATAGTAATAACATAAATCTCCAGTTCACATTATCAAATGCCTTTTGGGCATCTAAAAATATCAAAGCCATTTGTTTTTCCGGGTGCGCCTCGTAATATTCCAATGTGTCCAGGATTACCCTCATATTGTCTTTAATCTGTCTCTTTGGTAAAAATCCATTCTGATCAGAGTGAATAAAGTTATTTAGGTATTTTTTAAGCCTTTCTGCCAAGATTGAAGCAAAGATTTTATAGTCTGCATTCAATAAGGAAATAGGTCTATAGTTCTTAATTTGTAATGGGTCAACCCCTTCTTTTGGAATAAGTGTAATATAAGCTTCTGACCATGTTTTAGGTATTTTCTTATTTATCATAACTTCATTCATGACTTCTAACAGTGGAATGTTCAACAATTCTTGGAATGTTTTATAAAATTCTGCCGGGAAACCATCTGGTCCTGGTGCTTTTCCATTGTTCTGTCTGTTGAGTGCTTTGGTTAATTCCATCATTGTTATAGCACTTTCTAACATTTTCCGAGTTTCATCAGTTATCTTAGGTAGGTCAGCATTGTGTAAATACTGCTTAATTTTTTCCTCATCAAGATCCTCCTGTTTATATAATTGTCCATAAAAATCTCGAATGATTGCCTTTTTCTCCTTATTACCATAACAAATTTGACCATGATCATCTATTAACTGTGATATTTTCCTTGATTCTTTCTCTTTTCTCAACTTATATGCTAACCATCTGCCTGGCCTATTTGCATCTTCAAAATAGTTTAGCACTTCTAATTTTTTGTGCCAGTTCTTCTTTCTCTGCTTGATCCATTTTATGTTTAATTATGTCCATTTTAAGTTTGATATCTTTTTTCTGTGGCATCTTCTGTAATTCTTTTTCCAGTTTTTTATGGTCATCTTCTAAAGCTTTAATCATTTGCCTCTTCCTAATGTTCTTTTTCTTTGTATAGTCAATTATTAATCCTCTTGCATATGCCTTCATTGTATCCCAAACATTCTGTATTGAAGTGTCTTCTTTTTTGTTTTCATTAAAGAAGAAGGCCAATTCTTTTTCCATCCATTGTGTAAAATCTTTTTCCTTTAGAATAGTATTGTTTAATGTCCATCTAGATCTTCTTTTTTGTCCTTTCCATTTAATTGTCATTGGATTATGGTCTGCCCATGTACTTGTTTCAATATTTATTTCTTGAATATTAGATAATAATTCTGTTGATGTCCAAATCATATCTATTCTGGACCACGATAAATGCCTGTTTGAATAAAAAGTATATTGTTGAGTTTTAGCATTTCTTTCTCTCCATATATCTTTTAAATTTAGTTCATCTGTCATTTTAAAAAAGGATTTAGGGAGAGTTTTCCTATTTTGTCGTGTTGTTTTTACTGTATAGTCCAGTTTATTGTCTACAATTCCATTGAAATCCCCCATCATAAGTATATTAACATAGTCCAGTTCAATTATTTTCATATGTAATTTTTTATAAAATTCTTCTTGTTTATCATTTGGGGCATAAATTGCAACCAAGAGTGTTTTTATATTATTATCCACTATTTCAACTATTAATACTCTTCCGTCTTCATCAGTATAAATCAATTTGGCTGGAGTGGTTTCTTTGACGTACAAAACCACTCCTCTTTTCTTACAATAAGTCAGAGAAATATTTTCCCTAACTTTGGTCGTATCAATAATTGTTCATGTTGTTTTTTAATGTGTACTTCTTGTAAGCAAATTATATCAAATTTTAGCTTCTCTAATTTATAAAAAGTTTTCCTTCTTTTGATAGCTGAGTTCAGTCCATTTATATTCATGGAAATCAGTTTTTTCCCCCCCATGGTTATGCTTTATATTTAGGTCTAACAGCTCTCGTGGATCTTATTTCACGTTGTTCTTTGATCCTCATTTGTCCACCTATTGCGCCTTCTTCTTTTTCCATCTCCATTTGGTCCTCTTCAAATTCAGTTAAAATCTTTTCTTTTTCTATCTCCATTTCTCTTCTTTCGAAAAATTCCTTATAGAATAATTCTGCTTTTGCAATTGAATCAATTCTGTGTCTCTGTTCTTGCCATGTAAACATTAATCCTTCTGGAATCAGCTATCTATAGTTCACCTCTTTTTTCAATAGCATTTTAGTCAAAAATAGATACTGTCTTCTAATCTCTCTCACTTTTCTTGGTACTTGTTTTAAAACCAGGATCTCTTTGCCTTTATATTTCAACCCCTTCTCTCTTATCACTTGTAATATTTGGTTTTTAATAGTTTTTTTTGGTGAATCTAACATGGACCTCTCTTGGTAATTGGTTCCTCGTCGCATATCTTGTGAAGACTCGATATATCTCATCTACTCCATCCATCATCTTTTCCTGTGTTATTTTCAAAACTCCAGCCAGAATTTCAATCATTACTGCCGCCAAGTTTTGTCCTTTTTCTTCCTCGATATTTTGGAATCTAAGATAAAATTCTGACCTATCCATCTCCCACTTCAACATCCCACTTTTTTCTTGTTCGACCATTGTTAATCTGTAATCAATATTTCCAATTGTATCATCTCTTTGCTTGTCTTTCTTTTCTATTTTTTGGATTCTCTCATCGTGTTTCACCATCATTTGTTGAAAATTTTCAAATTTCTCATCCATCTTTCCAATTCTTTGGTCAATACTCTCCATTCTTTGTTCAATACTCATTTTAAGATCTTGTATTCCTTGCATAACCATCGATAAATCCACTTGCGCTTTGTCTTGCTTCACCATTGTTGAGAGTCGTCCTCCAGATGACGGGGAGACAGGAGCAGAAGTTGAGATGCCCAAAGGTAAAATTTTCTTACTCATTTCGTTAACTCAAGGTCTTCCGGGTCTTTTAATCCAATTTGTGAGGTAATCAATTATAATCCAATTTAGAAAAAAGGAAAACACCATAAAAAACGAAAAACAAAACCAGTAATAAGTAAAAAGCCCAAAATTAAAAAGAAAAAAATCTTCAGGTTCTTCAAGACCTTAATCCAATTGTGAAATACACAAATATAATTCAAAAGTAAAATTAAAAAATGAAGAGAAAAAAAGAAGCAAAATAAAGCCCAATAATATCAAAAAGTATTAAGCAAAGAAAAAGGAAAATCAAAAGAAAAAGAAAAAGAGAGTTCTTCAAGTTCTTCCCAATTGAAAAACCTCAGAAGATGAAAAAAGCCATAAAAATAAGTCAAAAATAGAAATCAAAAGGCAAACATCCCCATGAAAAAAAGCAAAAAAGCAAAAAAAGAATATTCTGAGGCTTCCCCTTTAAAAATAAAAATAAAAATAAGATATAATAAAAAATAAAAATAAATATATGAATATTACAAAATAGTGTGGGGTTGGAGGGGAGGGATGAAACAATTAATAAGGAGTTAAAAAAAAAAAAAGACACACACTGCCTTTTATTTATCCAAGGCTCTTATTTGACTTCTCCACAAATTTCAAAGCCAAACTTCAGATGTTCATTTAATAATAGAAGTTCCAAAGAACACCTGTGTAAACATCCTCCAATACTCTTCCCTCTATCTTATCATTTCCAGTAGCCTTGAGAAAAGTTTTTCAAACAAAAGTTTTTCAACTTCAAACAGAATATTTTCAAGCCTCTAGTTGGCAGTGTTACAAAGTTTCTTCTATCCACTCCCCCTTCTTCCCCCCTGAAAAAAGCCTAAAAAGAGAGGGGAAAAAAGTATATATGTATATTTATATATATTAAAAAAAATATCAAAGGGGGCCTCTATTTTAAAAAATATAAACAGTCAGAAAGGCGAAGAGAAAGCAAGTAAATATAAAAATGTAAAAGAAAAAAAACCAGTCTGATTAACTAAATCGCAATAGAAATTTAATAAAGAAAAAAAAAAGTAAAAATAAAAAGCCAAGCCTCACTTTGACATTACTAAAAAAATCGCTGCTAAATCAAATTCTGTCAATAACTCCAAACAGTGACTCCAAACTCTTTATTAGTGACTTCAGGAACAGAGCTGAAAAGGTATGGTAGCAACAGCCCTTTTTATAGAGCTGGCTGCTGTCAAAGCGTCCAATGGTTTAAGTTTGCCGCGCTTGGAGCGTCCAATCGCAGCAGCCCATTAACTAGCCAATCGGATCAGCCCTGAATGACCAATCACGACCCGCTGTTAACAGACCAATCAAACTTGCAGGATTACGAGCCTGCTGTGGAAAAGGCCAGTCAGGTTTGCAGGCTTACGAGCCTGCTAGTTCGGAACAATAAGCAAGAGAATATTGATGAGGAAAGAGTCAAACAGTACCTAGAGAATGCTAATCTACCTAAGATACCTAAAGAGACTGAAAAAATGTTAGAAAGTAATATAACAATGATGGAATTAACTGAAGCACTTAAGAAGCAAAATAATGGAAAAGCACCAGGTCCAGATGGGCTTCCGGCAGAGTTTTATAATACACTACAAGAATCGCGATCCTGCGCGATCCCTGCTGCGCTAGCCGTTTTGGTGCCTCTGACCCGGACGGGTTTGGAGGCTAAGGCTGCCCTGCAGAGGCAGCCGAAGATAAGGGGGAGCTGGTGAGGGGTTTCCCCAGCCGGCAAAACCCCCTTTTCTCAAGGCGGTCAAGCGGCAGTTTGTAATGGCCACCACAAAGAAGCTGGCAGCTGGGTAAGATTGAGCAGGAGGAAGAGGGGAGAAAGTTTTCAAGAGAAAGTTTTTTGGCTGATCCAGGACTTTAAGAGGCGTTTAATCCTGAGAACTATGACTTTTTGAAAAATACTTGGTTTCCAGAGGAGGATTTCAAGTGGCAAAATTGAGGTGCTGAAAGGAAAGTTTACCCTCCTTCCCTATGGAATCAACAAATGGTCATTGAGAAACCTGTTGTTCTTTATAAAAGGTAAAAACTTGGCTTCTTGTTATAAGTGGGAAAGGAGAGGACAAAAAAAATATATTAAGATTTTGCTGGAGGAGATGCCTTGAAGATTTTGAGACTAGAAATTGATTGCAACAAGACTGTAAAATACAGACTGGGCTTTTTTCCTTTTCCCTTTTACTGATACCACCCCAGGAAGAGAAACTGAGAACTTTGTGCGTTGTTTGGACTGATTGATGTCTCTGGGACTTTGAGGAATTGTTTTATTGCTCTAAGAAGAACAAAGAATGGCTTTATCTGATGATGAACTTAGAAAGGAATATCAAGAAAGTAAGGACACTGTGAAAGAAGCTTTCCTTTCTTTAGAAATGGCAATTTATCAGCAAACACAACAACAGATGGAGGAAATAGAAGGAGAAGAAGAAAAAGAAGAAGACGCCATCTTCAGTGAATCTAAAAAATTAACTAAGAGAGAAAGGAGAAAGAAAATGAAGGACTTAAGACTTAAAAAAACACTTAAGAAAGGAAAAAATAAGATGCAAAACCAACTCAATGTTACTGAGCAAAAGGAGAAAGGATTACAACAGAGAGAGAAAGCTAAAAAGGCGGAGGTTAGTCGAGGGGGGGGTGTAAAAAGGCCAGGGGGGATAAGAAAGGAAGGGAAAAGGGAGGGAAAAGCCACAAAGGTATGAAACAAGATGGGAAAAAAGGATTTTTTTTTAGGGATAAAGGGTAAGGTATGATTTCTTTAAAAAAGAAGATTCTGTAAGGTACATAAGATGGTATTATGTATTAGAAATAGAAAACTAGAATATTATAAGAATTAATAAAAGATTAAAATATTGAAATGTTTAGTAATGATAGATTTTAAAATTTAATAAAATTGTAGCACTTGTTTTTTGAAATAGATAATTGGAATGTTATAAGATTTAATATTTAGATTTATTATCTAATTATATTAATTATTATGAACTTATTATTTTTTCTCTTTAAAGGTTAGTAGGTAGAATTTACTACGCAGAATCAGATTGGGTATCAGGTGTTATTTTAAATATTAATTTAGGGGGTGTCATGTATGCAAAGGGACTACTCGAAATCCCCGTGCCTTGATTGGCTAAGGCGCGGGGATTTCTGATTGGCCAGGCGAGCCGCGCCTGATTGGCCCGATTGGAGTCTCCCGCGATTGGTTTAAGCCGAGAGCGGGAGACTTGAATCGCTGCCATTGGCCGCGGCCGCCGAAGCCAAAGATATAAAAGCCGCAAGCTTTTTGTCTTTGGTGGTTCGGTTCCACCAGTGTTAATAAAGAGCTTGAATTGAAAGTCACCGACTACGAGTCTTAATTGCGGATACGACACTGGCGACGAAGGTGGGATCTCGCCTTTGAACCGAACCCCGTATCCGTTTAAGAACCAGCGACAGCGAAGATGGCGAAAATAGCACCGCCCGCTCCCTTCAACCCCGCCGCCGAGGACTGGGAATCGTACTCGGATCGATTCCGGATGTATCTGGAATGCGCCGGCATGAAGGACGCCCCGGGCCCGCTAAAACGCGCCGTCTTTCTCACACACTGCGGACCAGAAGTCTTCCAGATGGCCAAGGCATTGGCCAAACCAGCAGACGCAACCGCCATAGACTGGGACGTCCTCGAGCCCATACTGAGACGCCATTACGCCCCCGAGGTCCCCATCCTGATACGGCGAAACGAGTTCTACCGCAGAAACCAGAAACCGAACGAGAAATTAAGCGACTTTGTCGCTGAATTACGGCGCCTGGGAGGACTCTGTGAGTTTGAAGGGCTTAATAGTCTCATCAGAGACCGCTTCGTGCTCGGGCTATGGGATCCGACACTCCAGAGCCGTCTCATGGCAAAAGGCGACATCAGCCTAGCCGATGCCCTCACTGCGGCCGCAGCAGCAGAAGCCACCCGCACGTCAGCAGACACCATGCGAAGATCTGACGCGAAGGGCGGGAACAACAACCCCGCGAGGCCGGCCGACACCAGAAGCGAAGCGACCGCACACTACGGTGAATACCAATCAACCTCCAGCGCGTCAGATGACGAGGAGGACATACACCGTGTACAAATGGGACGAGGCGAACAGCGAAGCCAAAGAGGTCGCAGGTCGAGGACCAACTGCGCCGGTTGCGGCGGCGACCACCCCAGGTCAGAATGCCGATTCTTCGACGCTATCTGCAGGCATTGTGACCGACGAGGCCACATCGCTCGAGTTTGCCGCCAGAAAAAACCCCGCAGCCCGCCCAAACGAGAACAACTTGACAGGAAGAGAGAAAACTCCCCGCCCAGAGCCAGAGAGCGCCAGCCAACGGGTCGATGGGACCAGAGACAACGATCGCAAAGAAGCAGTGACAGCCGGCGCAAAGAGGAAACCCACCAGACGGTGACAATTGGCCACGCCATTTCCGACGGAGCTAGAAAGGTTCACGTAGAAGTTCACATAGAGGGTCGACCATGTAAGATGGAAGTGGACTCCGGTTCCTACCTTTCTATGATTGCTTGGCGCGAAATCAAGCAACTAGTGCCTACACTACAAAGAAGAAACGTACCTGCCCAAAAAATCATCATAAAAGACTATCAAGGTAATCGCGTTCCGGTAGTGGGCACCAAGAACTTTAACATAACCTACAAAGGCCATACAGAACAACTTCCACTCACAATAGTCGACCGCGACCGCCCTAGCCTGCTGGGGTTACAATGGTTTGCTCCGCTTAACATCGCGCTGACAGGTGTCAACCACGTATCCATTGAAGCTTGGGAACAGCGGCTAACCGAAGAATTCCAGGAGGTCTTCAATGGAGAATTGGGCAAGTACCAGGGGCCCCTTATTTCATTTGATTTAGACCCAAGGGTTCCCCCGAAGCGGCTTAAGCCTAGAAGGGTACCCTTTGCATTAAAGCCCAAAATCGACGAGCAGCTAGACAAGCTCGTCAGACAAGGGGTGTTACAACCGACAGATCACGCCAGATGGGAAACCCCTATAGTGACCCCAATAAAACCAGACGGGTCCGTGAGAATCTGCGGGGACTATAAGGCCACTCTAAATGGCGCGTTGCAGCAAAGCGCCTACCCAGTCCCGGTAGTGCAACATTTACTGCACTCACTGGGAGGGGGCAAAGTTTTTGCTAAGCTCGACCTCGCACAAGCCTATCAACAACTACCTGTGGACGAGGAAACGGCAGAGGCCCAAACAATAGTGACCCACCGGGGGGCTTTTAAATGTAACAGACTTCAATTTGGGGTCAGCGTGGCACCAGGCATCTTCCAGAGCCTGATGGAACGCTTGCTGCAAGGCATCAAGGGGGTGGTGCCCTACTTCGATGACGTATTAGTGGCGGCGCCAAATGAAGCTGAACTAGAAAACCGTTTAAGACAAGTCTTAACGAAATTTAAAGAAACAGGACTTAAAGTCAAACGCGAAAAATGCCAACTTTGTACAAAACAAGTAGAGTTTCTGGGCTACCTCCTAGACCAGCAGGGCATCCACCCCACAACGAAAAAAGTAAAGGCCATCAAAGAAGCCCCCACCCCAAAGTCCAAATTAGAGCTGCAAGCGTTCTTAGGTTTACTAAACTTCTATAATGTCTTCCTACCTCAAAAGGCTACGGCAGCGGAACCTTTACATAGACTCCTGGACAAGAAGGCAGCCTGGACTTGGGGGAGACGGGAACAAACAGCTTTTCAAAAGACCAAAGACCTCCTCACCTCTGATGCCGTCCTAATGCAATTCTGCGAAACCCTGCCTGTAGCTGTCACTTGCGACGCATCACCCTTCGGCGTCGGCGCTGTCCTCAGCCATACCCTCCCAGACCAGAGAGAAGCACCTATCGCATTTTTCTCGAGAACTCTGACTAAACCAGAGCGGAACTATAGCCAGCTGGACAAAGAAGCTTTGGCTATAGTGGCCGCCGTTAAGCGTTTCCATGAGTACCTTTATGGCCGCCCATTCAAAATAGTGACTGACCATAAACCGTTGCTGGGCATTCTCGCGGGAAACCGTCCCACACCAAACATCTTGTCACCCCGGATGACAAGATGGTCTGAATTCCTGGCAGCATACAACTATGAACTGCTACACAAGCCAGGTAAGAAGATATCGCACGCGGACGCTTTAAGCCGTTCCCCCTTACCTGACTCTGACCCTGACCCTGCACCAACAACAAATACCCTGTCCATCGAGTGTTTACCCATTACCGCATCGGACATAGCGAGGGAAACGGTTAAGGACAAACACTTAGCGCCAATCTTACATTGGCTGCAAAAAGGCTGGCCGGAAAAAGACGATAACGAGACTTTTAAACCTTTCCGCCAGCGCCAGACGGAACTTTCACTACTGAGAGGATGTATCCTTTGGGGAGACAGGGTGGTAATTCCGACTAAATTACAGAACAGGGTCCTAGAGATGTTGCACGAGGGTCATCCTGGCATCGTCAGGACCAAAGCCCTGGCCAGGAGTTACGCTTGGTGGCCTGGCATGGACAGACAAATTGAAACATGGGTCGCCAAATGCCACCGGTGCCAGGAGACCAGATCCAGCCCACCCACGGCACCTATCCGGGACTGGGAGACACCTCGGGGACCCTGGTCCAGAATACATTTAGACTTTGCCGGCCCCACAAATGGCCACACCTTTTTAATCACAGTTGACGCATACTCAAACTGGCTAGAGGTGGCCGACATGAAATCCACCACCACGGAGGCCGTCATTAAAGAACTGTGTAAGCTGTTTGCCACCCACGGCCTCCCAGACGTCGTTGTCTCGGACAACGGACCACAGTTTACATCCATCGATTTTGAACGATTCCTGGCAGAAAAAGGCATCCGCCACGCGTTAACGGCACCGGCGCATCCGGCGGCGAACGGTAGGGCGGAGCGGATGGTCCAGTTTACAAAAAAGACCCTCCGGAAAATGGACCACGGGGAGATCAACGACAAGATCAACAGGCTGCTCTTCATACAGCACATCACGCCAAATACAACCACCAACAAGAGCCCTGCTGAGCTCCTGATGGGCAGGAAGCTGCGATCCCCACTCGACCGCCTACACCCAACCTACAACCCGGAACAGCCCCCAGACTCCAGCTCCAGGTATCGGACATTTGAACCAGGCGACCTAGTATACGCCAAAAACATGACGGGGGACCCCCTATGGATCCCAGCCGTCATAACTCAGATCACTGGTCCAAAGTCGTACCGGCTCCAAACCACCGACGGGCGAGCCTGGAAACGACATATTGACCAGCTCCGATCACGAACATTGACTAACCTCAACCCCCAAGACACGAACCAAGGGGGGAGGGAACACCCGGTTAAACAACCGCAAGAACAAATAAAAATTAAAAACTCACCAGAACGCAGCCTTCACGAGTCACAGCCAGAGAAGAACCGTCTGGCCAGCTCTACCGACCCGGAGAAGCCAAGCGGGAGCGGCGGAATCCGCGACTTAACCGACCCGGTAGGCCCAGGCGGGAGCCGCGGCGAAGGAACCGGCCCGATCATCCAGCCGGTTCGCTCAGAGGCAGGAGCAGCCAAAAAGATGACCGCCCCTACCGAGATACAACAAGAAAATGAACTGCGCAGGTCATCTAGGACTCGACGGAGCCCCGCCTACCTGCGTGACTACACCACGTGAGAAGACCAAACCAAGAGGGGAGGGGTGTCATGTATGCAAAAGGACTACTCGAAATCCCCGTGCCTTGATTGGCTAAGGCGCGGGGATTTCTGATTGGCCAGGCGAGCCGCGCCTGATTGGCCCGATTGGAGTCTCCCGCGATTGGTTTAAGCCGAGAGCGGGAGACTTGAATCGCTGCCATTGGCCGCGGCCGCCGAAGCCAAAGATATAAAAGCCGCAAGCTTTTTGTCTTTGGTGGTTCGGTTCCACCAGTGTTAATAAAGAGCTTGAATTGAAAGTCACCGACTACGAGTCTTAATTGCGGATACGACACGGGGAGGATAGAAAGGCATCATACTCTGATCAGTGATTTCAAATTCTTTTTTTTTTTTTTACTATAGGGAATGAGATAAATGGATAATCTGGAAAGAATGGACAAAAATACAAATATAATGATTTAAATTAAAATGAATTGAATAAAATAGAAATAAGAAGAACGAAAAGCGGGGAAAAGTTATATAGAAGATATAGAATGGTAAATAAGATAGGTAATGGTATACAAGATGAGCATGAATTTAATTGAAGTCCATATAAAGACAGGTAATCTGGGGCCAAACTACTTTCTTAAAAGAAGTTTTATATTTTTGTGTTTTGTGTGTCTATGTTTTGTTTGAGAATTAATAAAACCTTGGAGGAATGTTGGATGAGAATAATGGTAATCAGGTCAGAGAGGAATGAAGACGATGATTATAAACTGGATAAATGTAGAAAATAATAATAATAACAATGAAATTGAATACGAAAAGAGAAATAATGAGAAATTTGTTAAGAGATATCTATATGTTTATATTGAAATGGTGTAAAACAGAATTATGTTGCATAAAATAATATTTTACTTGACTTCTAAAATTAATAATGGAAAGAGGTTTTATGTATTTAATGGTTAATGATGGTTTGTTTGTCTTTAAAATCAATAAAACTTGTTTTTAAAAAAAAGAATCGCTGAGCCTTCCATTGTTAGAAGTCGTGAATGAAGTTATGTCAAAGAAGATACCTAAAACATGGTCAGAAGCTTATATTACACTTATTCCAAAAGAAGAGGCTGATCCATTGCAAATTAAGAATTATAGACCTATTTCTTTACTAAATGCAGACTATAAAATTTTTGCTTCAATTTTGGCAGAAAGACTTAAAAAATACTTAAATAACTTTATTCATCCAGATCAAAATGGATTTCTGCCAAAGAGACAAATCAAAGACAATATGAGAGTAATTCTGGACACTTTGGAATATTATGAGGCACATCCCAAAAAGCAAATGGCTTTGATATTGTTAGATGCGCAAAAGGCATTTGATAATATGAATTGGAAAATCATGTTATTATTATTGGAACAGATGAGTTTTGCCAGAAAATTTATTCAAGCAATAGAAGCCATATACCATAAGCAAATGGCAAAGGTAATGATAGAGGGAGAATTCACAGATTCTATTAATATAAGAAAAGGTACAAGACAAGGATGCCCACTATCACCTTTGCTATTTGTATTGACTTTGGAAGTGTTGAATAGAGATGATAAATTAGAGATGATAAAAGTATAAAAGGAATGAAAATTAAAGAGGAAGAATTTAAATTGCAAGCCTTTGCTGATGATCTGACCTTTATTTTGGAAGACCCTTTAGAAACAGCTCCAAAATTATTGGAAAAGATAGAGACATACGGTGAGGTGGCAGGTTTGAAAATAAATAAAGATAAAACAAAGATTTTGACAAAGAATATGTTATTAAGACAAAGAGAAGAACTGGCAGACCTATTGAAAATTCAAGTCACGAATAAGGTCAAGTATTTGGGGATACATCTGACACCAAGATGTAGTTCATTAAAAGAGAACAATTACATTAAACTTAAACAACAGATAGCGTTAGATTTGATGAAATGGGAAAATCTACAATTGTCATTAATAGGGAGAATCTCAACAATCAAGATGAATATCCTACCCAGAATCTTATATTTGTTTCAAACAATATCAATTAGGCTTGGAAAAGACTATTTTGAAGATTTAAATAAAATTGTGTTGAAGTATATATGGCAAGGCAAGAAAGCGAGAATAAAGTTAAACTTTTACAAGATTAGAGGAGGATTCAGTTTGCCTAATTGGGAGTTGTACTATCAATTTGCAAATTTGATTTTGGTTAAGGAATGGATAACATTAAGAAAGACTAGATTGTTGACACTAGAAGGACATGATTTGTTGTTGGGCTGGCATGCTTTTCTATGGTATAAGGGAACTAAAACACAGGGTTATTTTAGAAGACATCATATACGGGAGTCTTTGTGGTTAAATTGGGAGAAGATTAAAAGACAATGTTATTTGAAAATTCCAGTTTGGTTATCGACTATTGAAGCATTTTCCTATCCTATAATATACAAGAAGGAACAAACAGTTAGATATGGGGAAATATTGGATGAAAAGGGTGAACTGAAATCAATGCAAAACTTAGATGAACAAGGTATAAAGATGAATTGATTTTCATATGTGCAAATACATTCAAGGTATGATGAAGATTTTAAAACAGAAGGATTCTATGATAAATTGACTGATTTAGATAAGATCTTGACAGGTACTGATGAGAAAGTGATTAAAAAACTATATGGTTATTTATTGGAAATTAAACTAGAGGAAGAACAAGTTAAAGAAACTATGATTGCTTGGGGGAAGAATTTTGGATATGGGATTGATTTAGAGAAATGGCAAAAATTGTGGTCTCAGAATTATAAAATGACAATGTCAACAGCTTATAAAGAAAATTTCTATGAGATGTTTTACAGGTGGCACCTTCCCCCAACAAGAATAGCAACAATGTTCAAGAATAAATCCGAAAAATGTTGGAAATGTCATCAGATATCTGGCTCATACCATATGTGGGGGACTTGTGAGGACACTAGAAAATATTGGACTAAAATCCACATGTGGCTGGAAAAAATGACAAAGAAACACATGGACTTGAAACCAGAGATTTTTTTATTGGGAATTTTACCTGATACATATAGTAAAGATTTGAAATACCTGATTGTAAATGTGTATTAACAGCGGCTAGGATTGTATTTGCTAAAAATTGGAAAAATGAGAAAATACCATTGCAGGAGGAAATCATTAAGAAAATATTGGAATGTGCTGAAATGAGTAGATTGACTTTTGAAATTAGAGAACAAGAGGATAAACAATTCTATGAAATTTGGGACCTTTTCTATCAATGGTTAGATAATAAAATACAATAATAGAATATCTAGAATTCTAGAAAGTAATGAATATATTAAGATATATTTCTTTGTTTGATATCAGGTTCATAAAATGTTTTTAGGATAGATTTGGTAGGACTATATGAATTGTTATAAAATAAACTAAGTAAATTATAGTTATCTCGCAAAGTATGAATGAATAAAATTATAGTCAAATGATTGTTTAATGGTGATACTAGGGTACTTAATCTTTGATTGATAATATGAGTTATCATGCAATGTAACTGTAATTGAGACTACGAAATGGATGCACAAAAAATTGGTAAACCAACCAACACACTGCTTGTATATTTATGAAAGAAAGCTGGATGTTTTTATATTTTGTTTGTTTTTGTTTGTCTTTCAAACCAATACAATTGTTTTCAACAAAAAAAAGGAACCGGCAAGCACGTGGCGACTGAAAGATTTCAGCAGCATATTGAGACGAGATGGGTGGAACAAACATGCCACCTGCACTATTCAATCCTGCAACCAAAGATTGGGAATCTTATATCAATCAATTCTACATGTTCCTTGAAGGGAACGACCTCATGAACATTTCAGAACAAAGAAAGAGAGCGGTATTTCTTACACACTGCGGACCCACTGTTTTCAAAATGGCCAAAGCATTGTCAGCACCAAACGACATAAAGATGATGGCCTGGCTGGACCTAGAAAGAATCCTGAGGGCTCACTACACCCCACCGATATCCTGCCTCATCAAACGACACAAATTCTACCAGTGGAACCAAAAGGAAGGTGAAAGTATCAGTGATTTCATCCCAACACTGAGGGACATCACCAGAGCATGTGAATTCCTAAACATGGATGAGGCCATGAGAGATCGTGTAATCCTCGGGCTGCGAGATCTAACCTTGCAGAGCCAACTACTAACTAAGCCAAAGATAACTCTCAAGGAAGCCATTGAAGAGGCAACTGCAGTGGAAGCAAAGCAGAAATCGGTGGCCGTGATGAGAAAGATGAAAAGGGCACCACAGGGACCACTGAAAGACACCACCACCCACCATAAGAACATCAAGTCCAAGTCAGAAAGAGACAAAGACAACGAGGGAGTGAACCAACTCCATTCAGAACAAAACACAAAGAAAAGAGTTTTGGTGCACAGGCTGCGAAGGGAATCATCCACGTTCAGAATGCTATTTTCTCAATGTCTTTTGCCAACAATGTGAACGGCGGGGACACATTGCATGGTCATGCCGAGCATCAAAAAACTATTTCCCCAGGCAGAGACAAAACACACACACCCGGGACAGAGAGAATCAACCAGGAGCCAATGGAACCAATCCACCAGAAACTGGCGAGGAAAGGAGGCAACTAACAGGAGAGATGAAACACACCAGACGGTGACTGTGGGACACTCCAACATGACAAACACCTGGAAGGTACATGTCCAGATCACCATAGAAGGCCAGACTTGTCAGATGGAAGTGGATTCAGGCTTATACCTATCGATGGTGTCCTGGGACACCATAAAAAGACTAATCCCAAACATAAGCAGAAAGTAGCTAAAAAGACAAACCTTAACATCAAAAGACTATCAAGGGAACAAAATTCCCATGATCAGAATAGGAAGATTCAAGGTGATGTTCAAAAATTACTCCAGAATCCTGCCATGGACCATAGTAGACCAGGACTAGCCTAGCCTGCTGTGGCTCGAATGGTTCAAACCATTGGGAATTGAAGTCACAGGGATAAACAGCACCACCAAGACTGAGTGGGAGGAGACCCTGATGGAAGAATTCTAAGATGTATTTGACAGAAAATTAAGCAAGTACTTTGGGTCCCCAATCTCCTTTAATCTAGACCCAACGATAGACCCCAAAAGGCTAAAAGCGAGGCAGGTCCCTTTTGCACTTAAATCAATGAGAAGTTAGATAAACTCATCGCACAAGGGGTCCTAGAACCAATTGATCACGCGAAGTAGGAAACACCGATTGTAATGCCAGTAAAACCAGATGGGTCCATGCACATCTGTGAAGACTACAAGGCAACCCTTAATCATGCCCTACAACAAAGCACATACCCTGTCCCAGTGGTTCAACACCTATTGCACTCCCTGAGATGGGGAATTTTTTTTGCAAAATTAGACCTTGCACAAGCCTACCAACAATTACCGGTTGACCCAGAGACAGCAGAAGCCCAGACAATCATAACGGACAGAGGGGCATTCAAGTGCAACAGATTACAGTTTGGGGTCAGCATTGCCCCAGGGGTATTCCAGAGCTTAATGGAATGCCTGTTGCAAGGGATTAAAGGGGTGGTGCCATATTTCGATGATGTCCTTGTATCAGCCAAGGACAACAGACAATTGTGCAATCACCTAAGGGAAGTCTTAAGTAAATTCAAGGAAGTGGGGCTTAAAGTGAAAAAAGAGAAGTGCCAATTAGCCGCCAGCAGGGTTGAATTTCTAGGCTACCTGATAGAAAGTGAAGAAATCCACCCCACAGAGAGCAATCAAAGATGGCCCCAGACCCATGAATAAAACTGAACTACAAGCATTCCTAGGACTTATTAACTTTTATAATATATTCCTACCGCATAAAGTGATAATTAAATAATACTAATCCAGTACAGCGAAATACTCCCAATAATCTTAACCTGTGATGCACCATTTTTTGTCATGGGTGCCATCCTCAGCCACATGTTACCTGACGGAAAAGAGGCCCCCATAGCCTTTTACTTAAAAACACTGTCAAAACCAGAGCAGAACTACAGCCAACTAGACAAGGAGGCGTTGGCTGCTGTCACCAGAATCAAGTGATTCCATGAGTATATCTATGGGAGGAAATTCACCCTAGTCACAGATCACAAGCTGCTTCTGGGTATCATCGCAGAAACAAAGCCACCCCAAACATAGTGTCTCCCCGAATGACGAGGTGGTCAGAATTCCTAGCTGCCTACAACTACAAATTAATATACCGACCCAGAAAGGACATAAATCATGCAGATGCACTCATCCGTTGCCCCCTGCCAAACCTAAAGGAAGACCCAGCACCAACCACATCGACCCTTCTAATATAGACATTAGAAAAATTACTGGTGCCAGCAGCAGACATCGCAAGAGCGACAGCAAGAGACAAAACTCTGGCATGAATATTAAACTGGGTAGGGAAAGGTTGGCCAGAGACTGAGACCACTGATGAAGCCAAACTGTTTCAGAACAGACAAACAGAACTCTCAATCCTTAAAGGGTGTGTACTATGAGGGGATCAGGTGGTCATACCTGAAGTTTTAAGAGAAAACATACTAGAAATGCTACATGAGGGACATCTGGGTATTGTAAAAATGAAATCTCTGGCAAGGAGCTACGTGTGGTGGCCAGGGATGGACAAGGAAATAGGAGACTGGTGTCAACTTGTAAACGTTGTCAAGAGTCTAGGCCAACACCTCTGACAGTACCTAAACAAGAAGGGGGCCATGGTCAAGATTACACATTGATTTTGTGGGTCCAGTAAAGGGGCACACATTCCTAATAGTGGTTGATGCATACTCCAAATGGCTAGAAGTAAGTATCATGCAGTCCACTACTGCAGAAGCCGTCATTAGACAGCTTAGAAGGCTTTTTACAACACACGGGCTGCTGGATTTAATTCTAGACAAAGGGCCCCAGTTCACAGCAACTCAATTTGAAGGATTTTTAGCACAGAGTGGAATAAGAGTGGCACTAACAGCACTAGGACACCCATCCACTAATGGACAGGCGGAACGCATGGTACGTTATACAAAGGAAACCTTACAAAAGCTAGGGCCTGGGGCCACACAAGAAAAGATAGATAAACTACTAAGCATACAACATATACTGCCCAGTGCAATAACAAATAAGAGCCCAGCAGAACTACTCATGGTGAGGAAGTTGAGATCAACCCTAGACAGATTACACCCCACATATAACCCAGACAAACCAGTAGACTCCTCCAGCAAAGGCCAAACATTCCAAAAAGGGGACCTAGTATATGCCAAAAATCTAATTGGGGAACCTTTCTGGATACCCGCAAGAGTGACCCAGTTAACCGGGCCCCGGTCGTACAGAGTGGACACGACAGACGGTAGTAGCTGGAGGAGACACATAGACCAGCTCAGAACCCGGATAACGAGGGGTGACACAGACGGAATCAGAGAAGAGGGGGAGACCCCTCACACAGACACAGCACAAACAGAGAGGAAGAGGGAGACACTTTACAAATAAGGACACTCTTAGAACAAACCCTGACAACTAAAAACACACAACCTCCACAAATAAGAATAGCTCCAGATGGAAAATGCAAACACATGTCTGAAACCATAGGACAGGAGAGCATAGGCAGACAGGGACAGGCCTGAGAAGACAACAACAATGGCCCCTGGTGGGAGCGGCATAACCAACTCAACCTTCCAGGAGGTTCCAAGGAGAGGGACAGGAGGAATGATAAATTTAAATCCCAATTTAACCTACAAAAATAGGATTCCCAGAACTAATCAGCTCTGACCCTGTTTAAGTTTCAGAGACCAGCCAAAATAACAACAAAACCCAAACAGAATAAAAGAAAATAGTGTAGGTGATACAAATGTCTGTATTTCTACAAGGTCAATGTCTGAAATACTCTACCTGACTCTGGTTTTTTCCCCAAACCCCAAAAACTTTAACTTTAGACTGTCTACTATTGACCTCACCAACGTGCCTATTGTCCCTGTCCTATTGTTTCTTTTTATTTTTCTTATATGTATCCATTTCATGTATTCATAACAATGTTATACTTATATCTGTTAACTTATAATCACTTGACAAAATAAAAAAAATAAAAAAAATAAACATGAGTCATTGTTTCCATATGTGCAACACTGTTACCAGAGGATTCCCAGGCACTGACAACTCTCAGGGACTGTTTTATCCAAAGAGGCTGCTGTCTTAGAATGAGCAAGAGAAAACACATGTATTTTTTGAGCGCGCAAGGAGTTTGGGTGTGGGTGTATCTGTCTCTATTACTAAAGGCTTCCTCTTCCTTTGACTTCAGAGTAAAATATAATAAGATGTTTCTGCTCATTTCTTTTTCTTTTTTCTTGAATCTGCTTTATTTGAAAAAGGAATCCTGCACAGGCATTTCAAATTAAAACAAAAATAAATGTATGAATACTCATGTAAAATTGTCTTTTCTAATGAACAATTATACACAACATACAGCTCTTCAGATTTCTGCTCATTTCTAATTTCTGCAGCCATTTAATGCAGCTTTACCTTCAGAGCAAATACCCCACCTGTAGGAAGTGCTTTCGATGGATGGGTGGTGGAGTCTGCAAGAAATGATAGGAACAGGTTAAATATAGAACCTTCTACCTGGCTCTTCCAAAACATTGTGGAACCTTCAGGCAGCAGACCACTAAATACTTACCCCTTAAATTTCTGCCAATCTAAGTAGGTCCATAGAGAGGGTATAAGGGTCCCACAGCCAGGAACTAATGTATAAACCTTATATAGGTCTGCTATATATATATTTGAGGAAAAAAGTTTCTCCTTCCTAAACCATTTACCATTCAAATGAGAGGCTTGTCTTATATTTGTTGAGAATATGGCATAGGGGATGGACAAGTGGATTCAACAAGGGTCTGAAGACAAAGAGATGAGGAGATGGAGATAGAGGCTGGAAGGGAAGCAGGAGAGGTGGAGAAAGGAATTACCTTCTCCCTTGCCAAGCAAAACAGGGGAGGTGTAAGAAGGTCCCAAGACAAGAGGACCATTCTACTTCTTCTTCACAGCCTTGGCTCAAGAGCTATTGCTTGATCTGATTTTTCCTAAGAAGTGTGTCATCTGCTTTAGGGCCAAATCAAGGTCATATATGTTAGAGCAGAGAGCTAAAAGAGAAGCTATTTGGATACAGGAAACAGAGTTTGTATGCACTTTGAACAAGTTCTGCCTCTTAAAATGCTGAAAATTCATGAGAATTGGATTTCTATACATGGAGAGCTATCTAGAATACCTAAGTCTCACATTCATTAGTGCGGCTTTGCTCCGCATTTGGAAGGCTTCTCACTGGGTGGTCGAATGCATCAAGAAAGACACCAGGCTGGTTCTATCTCGGGTGAGCTGCCCCGATCACGAGCTCAGGAAGCTCTTTTATTAAAAATGCATAGTAATACGTCACAAGCGGTGAATTCTATCCAATCATTCACATTTCCATACAGACATAATTTCATATGCATATTCATCTTATGTATTCAACTTCATATCTTATTACTCTTTTTCCAACTTCTCACTATTTCTCCCTTTACTTCTCTTAATTATTTTTTTATGGTTATCTCATTTTCTTGTCTTGTTTACACTTTCATATGTTCTCTTCCAACATTCTTAAGAAGCAAAATTCCCCCTATGATTGTCAATCAAAGTGCAACATCTTTAAATCTTATTGTTATTATCATATGAAATCTCATTAAACATTGAATTTGTGCATTGTAAAGTTATAACATTCAGATTTCTAATATCTATTTTATATCATGTAGATCTCATTATTCAGACTCTACTTGGTATTTCCCCTTGAAAATTTAAAAAGAAAAATTATAAAAACATAGCAAAAACAATATATATGTAAACATTGGTAAACAAAATAGATATTCAAAATCATTCTAGTACTGGTATGAACCTTGTAAATCTTTCACATTTCTTTTCAATATCTATCAATCTTTGAGAACAATTGGAATGTTTCCCCCCCCCTTCTTCATTATTACTTAACTGTTAATAAGCATACCATTGGATAGTCATACAGTTTTATCTCTTTTATTTTTATTAATAAGCAAAATAATTATTCAAATTCATTCTAATAACTGGTATAAATTTCCTTATAAATCTTTCACATTTCTTTTCAATATTTTATCAATCTTTAGAAACAATTGCAATGATTCCCTCTTCTTTATTATTGCATTAATTATAAATAAACATACCATTACATAACAATAGTTTTATCTCATAGATTATTTACTTATTTCATTTCTAACTCATTACAGTATTCTACTGTCACAACTCTATCTTTTGTACCTTTGCAGAATCCTCACTTTTAACCATTGTCTCTGTGTTTTTTAGCTGAGCAAATACCTTTAATCCTAGTACATTTCCCCTTTTTCTTTATTTCCTGTTTTTGTCCCTCATAACTTCTTTCCCTTTCTATCTTTCCCCTTTTTCTCATCCCTTTTTTATAACCTTCTCTCTCTAATATTCCCTTCTGTAGTTTTCTTTTCTGTTTCTCCTTGCTGTTATACTTCTTTTTCAGACTATTTTTCTTTTTGGCTATTCCCTTTGATCTCAAACTTTTAACTCCTTTCCCCCTTTTTCCCCTTATTACCACACTTTGCATTATTTGATCATTGAAAATGATTTCTTCTTTGTCCCACCCTTCTTCTTGCTCTTGAAGCTTTTCCTTTTGCTTTTCATAGTTCAGGATCTCCATTTCAAAAAATTCAAATATGAAGCCAAAGGATCTTCCTCCCCTTTCTGCATCTTCTTTCTGTTTTTTAAGACTCATCTTCAATTCCTCCAGGAGTGATGGCATTTTAAACACTTTTGAACAACCACCCTATTGACTTTAAGTAAAAACAGAACAAGAAAGAAAAATCCAATGCCCAAATTTTTTTTTAAAATCACCAAATGATCCCAGACTGTTCCTTCTTGTTTCATTGCTTTCCTTTTCCTTTCCATGGTTTACTGTATCTTTTAATAAGATTTCAGTTACAATGTATCCTCAGGAGTCTTTCCAAAGTTTCACTGTTAATCCTCTTTATTTTCCCAAGTGGCACTCCTTTTTTCCATTATTTCTAGTCCCATCCTTTTGCCTCCACTCTTCTCCTTTTTAGGGCTTTAAAATGACCAAGAAAAAAAATCTTTATTCTCCTTTTGACACTTAGATTTCAGCTTAAGGTTGCCTATTAGTGTCAAAATGGATTAATATAAATTTCTTTACATACCATTTGTAATTGTCAATATAAAGGTAAAAAAGGGGTTTTTAACTTCCTTTTCTCTCTCCTTCACTGCTTAAAGATCTTCTTTCAGAAGTACTTAGGTACTTTTAGATTCAGGGTACCTTGCTTAGATGTTCTCTGTTGTTTAGCCTGGTCTGTCCTGTTTTCCTCTTTGTCTTCCTCCTGCACAATTTTATCTAGTTGGGTTCTTCTTTGAGATGACCATTTCGGACTACCATTGCAAGCGCTTTCAGGGAAGGGAGTTTAGACCAGCCAAGGAGGAGAGATGTGGCTCCCCTCCACTCAGCTAGCAATCTCCCCCCTATTCACCACCTCTACGGGGTGGCTTCAGCCCTGAATCCAAAGGATTGGGGCACTCCAGCAGTGAGCACAGATCGAAACTGCGCATGATCGCAGATTTCGGTCTGTCGTTGAAGAGACCCAAACCGGAAGTCCACCATGGTGTTGGACTGGCTTCTCCAGGAAGAATTTCTTGGACCAGAAGTTCCTTGCTCCCTTCTGTGTGGAGGGGGCCCTCTACAGTGTGTCTAGCAAACCGGCTAGTGTTTGGAGGCTTCCATTGATTTTTTTTTGACCCCTGGCAGCTGTACTAGGCCTTGGTTATGGAGCTTGTGGAACAAATACTTCCTGGCCCTCCTGGCCACAATGATAGCACTTTAACATTCTTGTGAGTAGGAGCAACTTCAGCAGGTCTGGTCAGAGGCCGCCTGGCCACAGCTCTCCTTCAGGTAGGTTTTTTCTTAAATCACCTTTTTTTCTTTTAACAAAGATAAATTTAACTGTTTTCAAAACTGAGAATCCAAAGACAGGATTAGAGATGCCTACAAAAGCTTAATTTTTTTCTTTGAAATTTGGTGCAGTAAGCGAAATGCGCATTAAATTATTTTGTCTGACATCTATTATATTCGTTACTTAACTATGTCTGTCGGGCTTTTCTGTTATCTTCATATCCATTAGATTTGATTTCCTACTTCTTACAACAGCCTATGTATCTCTTTACTTGCGTCATTAATTTTGTTACAGGACTTTGATATTACTAGGAGCTTTGGTTAAAAAACAAACAAACCTAAAACTGAAGTGAGATTGCTATATTTTATGCTATACAGACCTTGATATAGTTTTTGAGTATTTCCTATATCATTTCCTATATCATTTATGAAAAGATCATTGTATAAATAATGGCTTTTAGTTTTAAACTTGGCTAGCTACATCTTGAGTGACACCAATCTCCCAGGAAGCAATTCTTTATGGCCATGCCTGGCCTGATTAGGCTATCCATTAAGGAAAATTTAGGCAGAAAAATCCTCCAATTTTGGAAGCTACAGAGCAGGAAAGAAATGGAGTATCTACTGCTGGAGGAGGATGATATCAGAATGCTTCTCTTTTGCTTTGTAGAAACTATGTATAAAACAAATGAAGGCATAAAAAGAAAGAAAAAGAAAGAAAGACATTCAGAAGACATTTAAGAGAAGGAAGATAGACAAGGAAGAACAACTTTCAAACAACTTTCAAACATCAAGAACTCTTCCCTCCACATTATCTGGATGGATGAAGATGGAAAGCTTTATTTATGTAGGAAATATCTAAGCCATCTTAACTCTTAATAGTTTTAGAAAGCATTAAGGACAGCAAAAGCTTCTGTAAAAGTAATAAACATAGCAGATATCTATTAAAATAAAAATTAATTACATTAGCAGACAAGAAACATGAAAATATTGTGGTTCCCTTACTCTGTGGTAAGGATGAAGCTTCTTACACTTCCAAAGGCAATTTATTACATAACGTGGGCTCTGCCATGGGTTAAAGTGAATGGAATTATATTTAAGGTCTGCTTGGCATGCAGCATTTGTGCTCATTCCATATTAGTTGTCCCAGTGGTGGGATTCAAATAATTTAACAACCAGTTCTCTGCCCTAATGCCCTACCCGTCATTTGACGAGTAGGCATGGCCAACTTTACATCACTCACATCAAGGGCACTTCACCTAGCCTCTCTTTGCCCCTCCACCTAGCCTCTCCTCGCCCCTGGGAAGCTGGGAGCCCAGCCAAGGCCTCGCTCACTGCCCTGTGAAGTGTTTGGACTTCCGGTGATGGGATGCCTTAGAGCTGCCTTGGGGTTTTGTCTGCATGGACATCACTTGCTTGGAGAGGGACAGGGTGGTTGGTTAGAGGAGTACCAAGATACTGAAATGGCCTCTTTGCTGGCCAGACAGGAAACTGCAAGAAGGTGGTGACCCTCTTTGGTGCAGCATAAGCAGGGGAAGAGGAAGCAAATGTCAACATATGAGAGTCGGAGTTGCCACAAACAGCAGACAGGGGAGGTGGGGTGCACAGTTGGATGTTGGGTACTGGATGCTGTAATGAACTCATCCTGGTGGAGGGTCAGGAAGGGAGAGATATGAACGGCCATGAATCCAGACTTGCTGGAGCCTGCAGAGAGCTGGCAAAGAGTGCTTGCTGGAGCAAGCTGGCAGCAGGAATTGGCATGGTGTGCCTTGCCTTCATAGTCAGCCGGACTGGCAGAAACCAGTAATGCTGGCTAGAAACATTTTTTGTTTTTGAATTCACTGCGTAATGAACCAAGTCCAGTAAAGACTTCTGTTAAACCCCTCAGAGTGGTGTCTTCCTTTGCTGGCCAAACTTGGAATGGTGACAGCAGGCTCAGCAAGTATGAGTCAAGCAGCCCAATGAGGAGAGGCCATGTAAGGGGAGGAGTGCTGGGAGGAGAGGTGCAAGGTTTCAGCTGGTTTGCCGAACTGAACAAACAGTTAGCTACAGTTCTAATGAACCAGTGTGAACCAGCTGAATCCTACCACTGAGTTGCCCCACTGTCCTCCCCCAATTTCATCCACCCAAGGTGGTTGAATCAGCACCTTTCTGCACTATACCATACAATAGTAAACTTGTATTCTAGACAGTTCATTTACTGCCCCTTACTTTTCATTTAAGATACTTTGCAGCTGCTCTTTGTTTGTACATTACTATGGCAATATCCAAGGAATGTGACATAAAATATAGTATAAACAATACACAAAAGTTTTGAAAAAAAACACTCTATAGATAACTTCCACAAGAAAAAAAATCAATATAATAAAAGCTAAACTGCTTGACAAATAACAAGCTTTAACCAAGGAAAAACTCTGCCCCATTTTGCACATAGTATAGCTCCCTGAGGGGAGAATGGAATGGAGAGTTAGATGGAAAAAGGTTACACCATATAATAGCAGAAATCTCCTATTTAAGTCTGCAATCCTGGATATTTAGTATCACATAGTTACATTGGACTCTTTCTCTGTCTTAAAGTCAAAGAGCTGAAGAAAGAAATGGAAAATTTCCATTTGTAATACTTTCTTTTACGAAGGAATGTAAAAGCCACCAGAGATGTTTTTTTAAAAAAATATCCCATATATCTGCTCCTGCCCATGTTCCAAGGAAATCATAGAAGATTTTTCACATTATTTATTGCACTATTTCATGAAAATTTTGGAGCCTTTCTTGATATGGAAATCATTTTGGCCTGATTCACTTAAAATTTAATATTTAATAAAAGCAGATAAAGAGACACTACTATAGAGGTTAGCAAGCTGTGTGCAGGCTGCTGCTAAACAGAACAATAATTTTATGAAAAGTTCCTAACATTTCTCCATTATTTTATCTGCTATAATAACAAATATTTTAATGTTTGTATTGATTTTTGCATATTTTAATGAATTTTATTAATATTTGGCAGCAGTCTTGTTCAGTCATCAAAGCTTCAGAAACCAGGTCTTGGGACCGAGACTAGAACATGGTATCAGTCTTAGAGGCTGCTTTTCCCAAAGGCGCCCACTCCCTGTTTCCCACCATATCTCTCCTTGCCTGTCACCATAACAATACTCTGCCCTCCCTTTTCATCCTTTCACCATCTAAACCCTCTCCAGCCCTTTAAAGTAGACCAGGCAAAGAAGTTAAAGTCATGAATGTCAAAACATCTTTCATTATAGGGTTACAGTAGCAGAATCTTGCAAGTCTGAAAGTGTCTCTCCCCTCCTTCCTTTTATTTGAAAGAGAACTAGGGAGGATGAACTTTCTCAAATTACATTTTTGCTCCAGACTCACATTTCTTTTATCTGACCACTGTCTTAGCTGAAATTGTACCTCCTGTTCCTCAAACTTTTTCTCACAGCCCATTATACATACCAAAGAGATTCATCCTATTAAACACAAACAGAAGACATTCAGAACCTAAGTTTGGGTAGTGCCTAAATTTGGGCAGCTTCCCTTTCTTACATCATTCAAATTAACATCTCCACTCCATTCCACTCAATCCCTAGCCACTCCCACAGCTGTCTCACCCAAGGTGCAAGGAGAATCTCACCATTAGGGAGTGGACTGATACTTTGATTGTAAAACTGAAACTGAGATTGTGGGAGCTGGCAGCAGCTATGAGGAGGTTCCCGAGGAGCTGTGCCAAGTGCGTGTGCATGCAGGATTGCTCACAGGAAAAAGCAGCTGCAGCAGCACGGGTGACTCAGGAGTAAGCCTGCAAGGTAATGGTCCCTCCTTCAAGAAGATAAAAGCCAGCTGTGAAGTGAACTTTCTTTGCAGGAAGCAAAGACATTTTGACATTTGTGGACATTGCAGTATTTTGGTATTTTGTTGTTTTGAAATATTTCGTATCTGTTATTCTTGACAGCCTTGCACAGTTTTAGCAAGGCTTGTGCTTATCAAAGTTAATTAGTTTGCAGCCGCCTTATAACTGGGGATTCATAAGAATCATTAAAAGGTTTCTGTTCCCTTTGGTTCATGTTTGTTTTATTGGAAAAGGGTTTGGGTCAGAACAGTAGGCCTTCCTGAAGGATGGACTCCTGCAAGACATCCTTCACAAGGCTTTTGTGCTAGTTCCCTGAAACTTATCTCTATGGCAGGGAAGGAATTATACGAGAGTCCATCTCTGTTAGAAATCCAATGCTACAGGTTATGTCACCAACTCCTCCAGCTTCTCTGGAAAACTTGGCAGTCTTTGACCCACTCTTGGTGGATGTGTGTGTGGCTTACCATTTCCCCTCAGGGAATCAGCCAAATAAGCTGCTAACCTTTGGCATGCATTTTTGCAGGAAAACAAAAGTAATGTGCATACCTATTTCAATCAACACCTAATAAGAGATTCATTGATTACAACCTGGAAAAAAATCAAAGGCAAACACTACATGGAAATCCCATGATGGCTGTCAACCATGGAAGCCATAATCCATCCAAATAGATTAGACCTACAGAAAATGATAAGCTATGAAGAATTATTAGATAGTCAAGGGAAATTAAAATCAAACCAAGAACTGAAGAAAAATGGAAGCATAATCGATTGGTGGCCATATTTGCAAATTCAAAATAAATATAAAAAAGATTTAAAAGATTTGGATTTGACAAAGGGCAGAAGCAATTAGAAAAAATATTAATGGGACTGGAACAAAAACTTATAACTAAAATATACAAATATTTATTAGATTTCAAAATAGAAGAGGAAATAATCAAAAGCATAATGATTGCATGGGCACAGAATTTTGGATACACTATAGAATTAGAGGAATGGGAGAAAATATGGAACATAAATTATAAGTTAATGGTATCCGCAGCATACAAAGAAAATATGTACAAAATGTTTTATAGATGGTATTTAGCTCCAATGAGATTGGCAAAAATCTACCCCAACATGAGTCCCAAATGTTGGAAATGTAAAAAAGTTGATGGTACATTTTATCACATGTGGTGGTTGTGCCCCGAGGCCAGGACATACTGGATTCAAATTAAAAATTGGTTACAAGAGATCACTGGGTATCAGATTGAGCTCAGACCAGAAACCTTCCTTTTAGGAATCATCAAAGAAAGATTACCGAAAGAAGTAAAATACTTATTGTTACATATTACAACAGCTGCCAGAATAGCCTTTGTGCAGGTATGGAAAACATCAAATACCCCATGAAGAACTAATAATACACAAAATAACAGAAAGTGCTGAGATGAATATGTTAACAATGAAATTGAAAGAAAAAGACGACTCTGATTTTTTTCAATTTGGAACAATTGGTATATAAATGGCTAACAAACAGAACTAAGAAGTGAGACAAAAATTTAAATTGAAACAATCCTTAAGAAAGTAAAACAAAATTTTGTAAACTATATAAAGATATAAAAACAGTAATCATAGTTGAAGTTATTATTTAGTAATAGACAAATGTAATATAATGTATTATGATATTTAATCTAAAAACCTGTATAGATGCCAAGAATGTTGTTGATATCATGATGTTTTACGACGTAACAAAAGAAATTTTATTAAAAATATAATAATAATAAAAAAGCTGCTAACATTTCTTGGCTGAGTCATCTTTTTTCGACTTCTACTTTTTTTTTTGTAGCAGCAGTACAAAAAAAAATGACAGAAGCGAGCTTCCGGTTTCGCGTGGCTTCGGGGCAGCAGGAATTCGCGACTGCTCGCGATTCCTGCTGTGCTAGCTGCCAAGGTACCCCCGATCCAGATGGGTCAGGGGGATATGGCTGCCCTGTAGGGACAGCTGAAGAGAAAGCGGAGCCGGACAGGGGGTTGGGGGTGTCGCAGACCCCCTCCTCATCCTGGAAAACCCCTTTTTCCCAAGGCAGTGGAGCGGCGGTCAGCAATGGCCGCCACGAAGAAGCCAGCAACCGGGTAAGATTGCGCTGGAGGAAGTAAGAAGAGTGAAAGTGCTGTCTGAGCTGGGTCAAGTAACATCTTTCAAATTTGTTGGAACTGAGCTGTTTGAATTGCTGGAGGATACATTGTATCCCTAAGAAGATCAAAAGCAGTGGAGAAGCTGTTAAAGGGAACTTTTTTTTTCTTTACTCTCCCACCCCATGGAAACAGCAGATATGTTTGAACATATTGGACATTGAAAGTGAATTATTCTGAAAGTTGAAGCTAAGGGATAAAAGGGTTCCTGGACATTGAAAAATTTAAGAAATTGGAAAACCCTTATTAGAGGTATGGATTTCTGATTATTTAAAATTGATGTTGCAAGTGCGAAGGGAGAGGAAAAAAAATTGGAGCAGAAGCTAAAAAAGGAGGAGATTGCCTAGAATCCCAAAGAAAGGTATATGGTAATTGGACCTCTTTGATTAAACATTAACCCCAGAAAGAGAAAGAGAAGAAGGAAGAAAAGTACTAATTTTTGGAATTTTTTTTTTGAATTATTTTTGATTAAGAATATTTGTGGTTGTTTTGGGAAAAGTTTCTCTTTTCATGATGGCATCGCTTGTGGATGAACTAAAGACTGAATATCAAAAATATAAAAAGGAAGATACTTTGGGCACTTTGTTTCAATTTTTAGAAATGGCATTATGTACTTATGAAAAGTTGACTAGGCAGCAGAAGGACTGGGACAAAGAAGAAGAGGAAGAAGAAGCCATCTTTGATGAACAATGGGTTTTTTCCAGGGAGGAGGAGAAAAAGGATAAGAAAAAGGGGATTTTAAGAATTATAAAAACAACCGGTTTCGCGTGGCTTCAAGGCAGCAGGAATTCGCGACAGCTCGCGATTCCTGCTGTGCTAGCCGTCGAGGTACCCCCGATCCAGATGGGTCAGGGGGATATGGCTGCCCTGTAGGGACAGCTGAAGAGAGAGGGGAGTCGGATAGGGAGGTGGGGGTGTCGCAGACCCCCCCTTCTCCGGAAAAACCCCTTTTTCCCAAGGCGGTGGAGCGGCGGTCAGCAATGGCCGCCACGAAGAAGCCTGCAACCGGGTAAGACTGTGCTGGAGGAAGTGTGAAGAGTGAAAGTTTCGTCTGAGCCGGGTCAAGTAACGTCTTTTAAATTGCCTGGAACTGAGCTGTTTGTGCTGGAGGATACATTGTATCCCTAAGAAGAGCGAAAAGCGGCAGAGAAGCTGTTAAAGGGAACTTTTTTTTTTTTTTCTTTACTCTCCCACCCCATGGAAACAGTAGAAATATTTGGATATATTGGACATTGAAAGTGAATTGCTTTGAGAGTTGAAGCTAAGAGACAAAAGGATTCTTGGATATTGAAAAATTTAAGAAATTGGAAAACCTTTGTTGGAGGTATGGATTTCTGATTATTTAAAATTGACATTGCAAGTGGGAAGGGAGAGAAAAAAAAAATTGGAGCAGAAGCTGAAAAAGGAGGAGATTGCCTAGAATCCCAAAGGAAGATATATGGTAATTGGACCTCTTTGATTAAAAATTAACCCCAGAAAGAGAAAGAGAAGAAGGAAGAAAAGTATTAACTTTTGGAACTTTTTTTTTAATTGCTTTTGATTGTCTTTGATTAAAAATACTTGTGGTTGTTTTGGAAAAAGTTTCCCTTTTCATAATGGCATCGTTTGTGGATGAACTAGAGATTGAATATCAAAAATATAAAAAAGAAGATACTTTGGGCACTTTGTTTCAATTCTTAGAAATGGCGTTATGTACTTATGAAAAGTTGATTACGCAGCAGAAAGACTGGGACAAGGAAGAAGAGGAAGAAGAAGCCATCTTTGATGAACAATGGGTCCCTTCCGGAGAGGAGGAGAAAAAGGATAAGAAAAAGGGGATTTTAAGAATTATAAAAACAACCAAAAGAGAGAAAAATGAGCGAAAAGGTGGAGGCAAGGTTAGAAAGCAAAGGAAAAGGAGCAAGAAAAGCGAGGAGAAAAAGCAAAGGGGTAAAAAGGGCAAGGAGAAGAATAAGCAAGAGAGAAAGGGGGGGAGGAGAAGCCTTAATGGGGGGAAGCAAGACCTAAAGAAAAAAAGCTTATTTAGAGACAATGGGTGAATTTAATTTAGATTAAAAGAGGGATTCTGGAGGGTACATAAGTTTGTGTTTTTATATGTGTATTTAGAATATAAAATTCATTATGTAATTTTAGAATCTTTTAAACAGAATCCCAAGAAAAATTGCTATACGAAGTATTTTTAAGTTAGGGTAATGAGTTATAGATGTTACTCCAATTGGTGTACAGGAGAAATATAGTAAAAGAAAAAAAAAAGATGAATGGATAATTGGAATTAGAACAGACAAAGAATGTTGTTGAAAATGGTAATAAGATATGGAAGGATATATATGTTTTTGTTTTTTTTTTGGACTTTGTATATTGATAAAAGGCAATAAAATTTTAATTAATAAGAAATAATTGGGATGGAAAGGAGAAGTAGGGATAAGATATGAAGTTAATACTATATGAAGTATTGATGTTATAATTTGGAAATGTTATGCCTTATTGGTCTTTTATTATTATTTTCTCCTAGAAAAGAATTTATAAGCTGTTATGCCTTGACTCTTTGTGCATTGTCTTTATAAAACTGATAAAAATGGTTTTTATATATATATATAAAAAAGAAAATGATAATAAGATATGGAAGGATATATGGGATGAATATGATGTTTGAATTTGTGTCTGTGTGAAGAGTTTTAACCCGGGAACAGACAACCTTCAGAAAAGATCTTGTAGTTTTGTTTATGTTTTGTGTTTTGTGTGTATTGTGTTTTTTGTAAAACTAATAAAATTTGTTTTTTATTAAAAAAAAAAAAAGAATCAATAAAACCTTGGAGGAATGTTAGATGAGAATAATTGTAAACAAGCCAGAGAGAAATGAATGTGATGACTATAAAATGGATAAATATGGAGAGGAAATGAAGTTGAGTGGGAGTGGAGAGAAATGATGAGAAATTTGATGAAAGATATTTATGTGTCCATATGGAAACGGGATAAATTGGAATTATGATGTATAAAAATGATGTTTTATTCGACTTGTAGGGGTTTATAATGTTAAGAGGTTTTATGTATTTATGTATTTAATGGTTAATGATGTGTTGTTTTATCTTTAAAATTAATAAAATTTGTTTCAAAAAAAAAAAAAAGAATTATAAAAACAACCAAAGAAGAGAAAAATGAGCGGAAAGGTGGAGGCAAGGTTAGAAAGCAAAGGAAAGGGAGTAAGAAAAGGGAGGAGAAGAGACAAAGGGGTAAAAAGGGCAAGGAGAAGAATAAGCAAGAGAGAAAGGGGGGGAGGAGAAGCCTCAATGGGGGGAAGCAAGATCTAAAGAAAAAAAGTTTATTCAGAGACAATGGGTGAATTTAATTTAGGATAAAAGAGGGATTCTGGAGGGTACATAAGATTGTGTTTTTTATATGTGTATTTAGAGTATAAAATTCATTGTGTAATTTTAGAATCTATTAAACAGAATCCCAAGAAAAATTGTTATATGAAGTACTTTTAAGTTAGGGTAATGAGTTATAGACGTTATTCCAATTGGTGTATAGGAGAAGTATTGTAAAAGAAAAAAGATGAATGGATAGTTGGAAATAGAAGAGACAAAGAATGTTATTGAAAATGGTAATAAGATATGAAAGGATATATAAAGGTTTTGTTATGGTTTTTTTTGGATTTTCTATATTGATAAAAGGCAATAAAATTTTAATTAACAAGAAACAATTTGGATGAAAAGGAGAAGCTGGGATAAGATATGAAGTTAAATAGATAAAGTATTGATACTATAATTTGGAATTGTTATGTTCTATTGGTTTTCTTCTTTTATTATTTTTTTCTTAGAAAAGAATTTATAAGCTGTTATGCCTTGATTCTTTGTGCATTGTTTTTATAAAATTGATAAAAATGGTTTATATATATATATATAAAAGAAAATGATAATAAGATATGGAAGGATATATAAAGTGAATATGATGTTTGAATTTGTGTCTGTGTGAAGAGTTTCAACCCGGGATCAGACAACCTTCAGAAAAGATCTTTTAGTTTTGTTTATGTTTTGTGTTTTGTGTATTGTGTTTTCTGTAAAATTAATAAAATTTGTCTAAAAAAAAAAAAAATGACAGAAGCCAGCCACACTCTGGCTTCTGTCGTTTCCCTTGGAAGCTTTACTTGCTGGTCTGATCTTTCAATCCACTTGCTTGCATTTCTTTTTGTGGTTGTAGAGATCCAACTAATGTGACTTTGACAAATTATAGTGGACACAGGACACAGTATGATTCAAGGAAACAAATCAGAAAAAACATGCTTGTCTTTTATTTCCTTCCTAACTGGTTAGAGTTGCAGGCTCATGCAATCACTCCATTGCATGCTTCTTCTGGCTTTGTCTCTGATCCTCTTTGACATAAAAACTGATGCACACCTTTGGCTTGCCTGTTGTTGTTTTGCCTCACATTTCTTAGTTTGTTGCTATGCTGAGAACATCTCAGAGATTATCTTTGAGGAAGAAAGCCTTCACCTTGAATCTGCACTGTATATTTTGCCTGCCTCTGGAGCTAAGTCTGAGCAATTTGGCATTTCCCTCAGGTATTTTTTTTTCTTTCTGAGACATCTGTCTTTTCCTACTTCTTCCAGGCATTGACTAGAATGGCAGTGATTTAGGTCCATAACCTCTTAGCAGAGGATCAAGCAGATGCAACCTGGTGACTTAACATTTTGACAGAATTAAAGTGGTGTAGAAGTAAGTCAGGCTCAAAGGTTTCAGAGCAAATAGTATTAAAACAAAATCCTCTAGAAGGCAGGCTTATATACCCAGCAGATTATATTACATACATTATACAAAAAGGAGGCCCTGAAACTAATTTAAATTCCTGTTGTTTGCCAGATTTGGTTATTTGGTTCAGATTTTTAAGTCCCCAGGAAGGAATCTTTTCAGGATTTCAGGGGAGGGGCAATTCCCCTTTAGATAAATGTTTTCTATCTGATAATCATTTTGTCATTAAGGGACATGGATGGGGATACAACAGCTGTTTCTTGAGTACTCTCACAATGAGTTGTCAGGATCCTCAATATACTTCTATACAAAAAGGTAGTCCTAAGCTTGTCTAACATAACATAGCATCACAACATCTGGAATGATGCACTTCTTGTTCTAGGCTGTGTGGCACTTCTTTTGATTCTTTGTTCATACAAAAAGTTAGAGGTGAAGGCAAAACATACATCAGGCAGGCAAATAGGCTGCCTGTTTCTTACATTGCTACAAATTCACTTAAAAACCCCCAAAATATAATGGAATACATCTACTACTGTTTTAGAGCAATTGCAACTTGGAAATTTTTAATATGCTCTCTGAATTTTGATTAAAAATGATGTAAGGAAAGAGCATTCTGGGTTTATGTTAAAATAGATGTGTTTGTGTATATGTGTTCTCCACGGTTTCCAAGGTTTTTCTTTTCCACGGAACTTCATTCAGTGAAGAACTGATGCATGCCCAAAGGATTCTCATTCCTATGGTATAGACACACTGGCCTGGGTGTTCAACTTAATTTTTTATATAAAGACAAAATCTGCAAACCAAAATCCAACGCAAAATCAATTCCAATGTACTGTATTTGTGTTCACACATCTTCTCCTTGTTACAGCTGTTAACCAAAGGGACACAGAAGGTTTGTCCATCAATAATAAATCCCCGAACAATCTAGAAATGGATCCCAACTATTGTCTTCTTCAATCCTAGGTTCAGTTCCTATGTGCAATGGCTCAGTTGATTGGGTACAACCTTGCTAAAGTCACTTATTAGTATTCTCTCAGACATCCATGCAATTTTATATTGCCGGGGAAGATAAAGTCAGGAAAGATGCTATAAACTGCCATTCAAACTATTGAAAATTGATTCAAACCTGCCTAAGAGAATATTCTTTACCATTTTAGTTTCTCTTAATTAAAGAACATAGTCTTAGTTAAAGGTAGTAAAATGTCACCAATTGGCGATTTGCCATTGTTTACAGAAATTTTCTTTTACAAATTGAATTCTGTTTTGTTATTTTGAATCAGATTTTGGGAAACCATATAGGATGAGGTAGTTTTTGAGATATTCTGGTCTTAATAATGTTATGGAAACATTTCAGGATGGCTTTTTAATGGCTTGTTGAGAGCTACATTCCCAAATATGTGTCCAACATAAAACTTCACTTGGTATAATTAAATTAAATTCAGTTAAGTTATCTAAATACATTTAATGATGGTTAAGAGTGATATTGTGCTACTGTCAGAACTTCACTTATTGAGAATAAACAACAACTAAAACAATTATATAAGTACTCAAGGAATGCTTGGAGGCTCCCAAATGGGGAAAAAAGTTTTGCTAGTGATTCAAAAATTCCTTCTATCACTTCTATCCCTCATTAGGTTCAAAGTAGCTTTTTTGTGGATCAAATTGAGGGAGCAGTTTAGGCGAACCAACCAAGTCTGAATACGGCAGACTTGTTTATTCTTGCTCTTCCCCTTGTTAGGTTACAAGTAAATTAGTATCTGACTCTTTGCTCACAATTTCCACCAAGAACCTTATTGGCTCTTAAAGTTTCTATTTATTTTATATAAGAGATCTAAAAGATTGTCATTTCCAATCAAAGTGGTAAAATTAGTATGCAGTAGCCTGCTTTCTGGAAATCCTCTTCCTAGGTTCTGGTTCTGAGACAATTTTTTCTGTTTTATCAACTGAATTCTCTCTCAAAAGAATCTCCATCTCCAAAGTTTAAGATTCACAGCAAATGTTTGAACTACTTTCAGAAAATTAATAGCTGTCCAGGAACCTTAGCAACAATAGTTCAGGATTAATCCCCCAAATTCTGATATGTGATGTCAGCAGTCATGCCATAATAAAATGCTATAGCTGAAATAAAAAGATAATTTAATTTTAGGATATCTCCCTCTGTTCCTATGGACATGACAAAAACCAGGTTCAACTTCTCTGTCTGCATAATAACTAAGGGATATATTCCCTTCTCAGAACAAAAGCTTCCTGCCCCCACCTTGCCGGAAAGAAAAAATTATTGCTCACTTTAAGAAAGGCAGAAAGGAAAGCCCCATGCAACTGTCTAAGGCAAACCTTATAAGGAAGAGGCATCAATATAATTGGACCAAACTGCAGGTGCTTGTTATAATCAGTTAAGGGTATCTACCTAATTCCATCAATGTTCCTTCACTCATCAACAAGAGACAATGGTTATTTCCAACTGTCTCGAAAAGGTATGGTTTTCCTTAACAGTAAAAGAGCTGTCCTTACACAATCAAACTTAACTGGCTTTTCCATTTACAGACCCAAGATCTTAACAGCAGATCATAGTCCTAGAATTTCTTGCTCTACAACTCCATCATAAAAGGTTTCAGCTTTCTATTGTTCTTGGTTCCTCTTCTTCTATGACAAAACAGTGGTCAAAATAATCTTTAAATAACATTATTCATAGATTTAATAAAAAAATAAAACAAATGTCCTCAATGTTAAGATTGGGTGAGTATGAATGTACTATATATGTACAGTATATTCCAATAATATTTTTGGAAATAGATTTCTTTCTGAAGAACTTCATCAACTTCATCAGTTGATCAAGGCCAACATCACATCATCCAGTGAGGAGCTTTGAATCCAGAGATCTGAGTGAGGACATGGAGAGCTCTCGGCTTTCTGACTCCCCTTCCTCTCGCCTCAACTTGGTGGCATGGCTTCTAAATCTTCAAAATGCTGAGCAACATGGGGATACAAGGAAAGAAAAAGAGAGCACAGAGAGAGAAAGCGGAGAGGCCAGGACACCATCCTGAGTGACGAGTCAAGACTCCATTCCGTAGGACGCCATTCTGAACAGGTGAGACTTGTAAAGAACCGGGACTAGCGGATAGTGAATAGTGCGGATAGTGCAAAGAGCATGCAGAGAGTGGAGAGCTGAGAGTGGATAGTGCAGAGAGCCTGGATGAGATGGGATTAGATGAGAGTGTGATTCTGACACTTACAGGGAGAGTGATTCTGAGAGTGAGCCATGCTGAGCAGCATGGAATGAGTGACATGGAATGAGCTGTGACTGGTAGAGAGTGTGATTTTGAACTGCAGTAAAAGAGATGAAACTGACAGAGAGGGTGATCCGAAAATGATCCGGGACTGGAGGAGAGCAGGAGAATGTGATTCTGAACAGCCGAGAATTGTGGAGAACTGAGGAGACTCATGGAGAATTGATAGATACTACCTGAGAGGAATAATCTCCTAAACAGTCTCTATTTAAATCACCCAGTTGATTAGTCAGCTTCCATTTAAATCCTCAAACAGCTGATTGGACAACCTCCACACCCAAATCTCATCCATTCCAAACTCCCAACTAGATGATTGGAGAGTTCATTCAAATCTTCTCCATTCAAATCTATCAAGCAGCTGATTGGAAGATCTCCATGATCTAATAATACGTAACTGATAAAAGAGTCTTCCACGGAAGACTAACAAAGCTCCCTCAAGCAACGCTTCCTCTTTAAAAACAAAAACAAAACAAAACAAAAACAAAACAACATGGCTTTAAGGAAAAACAAAGGAACTTTTCACTACCAACCTCCAATACTTCACTACCTCCACTATTTCATTACCTCAAGACCAATTATTGATAATGCTTTGTCTGAAATAATTGATTTATCATTTAATAGTATAATAGTTAATTGTTAAATGACCACTAATTTACTGATCTATTGATTGATAGTGATTTAATACTGTAACATTGATTATCTAGTTGATTGATTGATTGTGTTATTTTTTAGTGATAAGTAACTTTACTTTTGATTTGTTCTCTAGCTTATCAGTTAACATTTATTAATTACCAACATTCATTAAGTAACTACATATCACATTAATTAGCTATTGTAATTGTTTAGTGTACTATTGTCATTGATCATGCCAGCCAAAAACACCAAACCCTCCACTACCAAACACCAACAAAAAATAATATTTCTACCAAAGACCTCCTAGACTCCTGCACATGCTTCAAATGTCTTGAAACATCAATGAAAGTGAAAATAACTTTAAATGCCACCTATGTGACAATCAAGCCCACCTTGCCTGCTTAAACTTAAACAAAAGCCTAGCTGATCTCCTATCTAGTTAATTGATTGATTTTTTTAGTAATAAGTAAACCTTACTATTGATTTCTTCTCTAACTTATCAATTAACATATATTAATTATCAACATTCATTAAGTAACTGTCTACCTGTCATACTAATTTAGCTATTGTAATTTTTTAGTGTACTATTGTCATTGACCATGCCAGCCAAAAACTCCACCAAACATCAACAAAAGAATGATATATCTACCAATGACCTTTCAGATTCCTGCACATGCTTCAAATGTCTTGAAACCATCAATGAAAGGGAAAACAACATTAAATGCTACCTATGTGACAATCAAGCCCACCTCGCCTGCTTAAACTTAATCAAAAGCCTAGCTGATCTCTCTCCTAAAAACATCAGATACATTTCCTTGTCTATGTTCATCATGTTTACCTAAGCTAAACAAAGTACTCTGCCTGACAGAGTTGAAAACATAGAATCATTCATGCACTCAATAGAAGAACGCTTAGTAACACATTTTGAAACATCTATACAAGCAAGCCTAATCTTTCTTGAAAAAAAATACAGCACAGATAAGCGAATACCTTACAGTTCAAAATCAAATCCCAACTCAACAACCAATACCACAACTACTACCTCAACTACAATCACAACTACAACCAAAAATAACCAGCAAACCACAGCCACAAATAATCACTATCCCATGAAATAATACCACAAATGATATCCTCTTACTCATCAGAGACATCATGGAAAATGATCAGAAACGTCCAAATGCCATTTTATTTGGTCTTGAAGACACCAACGAATCTGATGATATCACCAAAGTTCGCAATATCATAAGCAACTCCAATACAACAAACATCTCTCCTGAAGATATCACTGAAATAATCAGAGATGGCCCCGAGTTCAAATACAATGATGGCTTGGAGGCCTCAAGTTTCTGTAGAGTTGTTTGCAAAAATGAGTCCAGCAAATGGATATTCTGTCAGCTCTGAGATCAGCTGCCACAAGAATGTGAACAATGAAAGGGAGGTGAGGGAGTTGAACAGTTCAAGTTCTCTTCCCCCCGTACTGCTTCAATAGCTGTATGCATAGGGCTGGAGAAAGACTATTCTTCAGGCAGTTTGTTTAAATTTGGGTTGCAACTTCTCTCTGAACTGAAAAGCTTCAATCTGGCTCTCAGATCTTTTTCCTCCTCTGCCATTATGAAGGCATCCATCATCTCCTCCAAACAGGGGCTGAAAGATCCAGCTAGTGCTCCGGAGCCCCCCCCCCAGCAAGCTCCCTCCTGTTCATCTCTTCCCCCCACAACAGTTCGGTTATTTAGTATTATAGATTAAAGAGACTATCCCAGCAAAAATGACTTATACTGATGAAGATGGAAGAGTATTAATGGTGGAAATAATGGACAATAATATGAAAATGCTCCTGATTGCAATTTATGCTCTGAATGATAAACAAGAAGAATTCTACAAAGAATTACATATGAAAATAATTGGACTGGACTATGTCAATATAGTTATGATGGGAGATTTTAATGGAATTGTAAACAATGAACTGGACTATACAGCAACAACAACAAAGCAAAACAGAAAGACTCTCCCTAAATCCCTTTTTTAAATGATAGATGAATTAAATTTAAAAGATATATGGAGAGAAAGAAATGCTAAAACCAAACAATATACTTTTTATTCAAATAGACATTTATCATGGTCCAGATTAGATATGATTTGGATCTCAACAGAACTAATATCTAACATTCAAGAAACAAACATTGAAACAAGTACTTGGGCAGACCATAATCCAATGACAATTAAATGGAAAGGACAAAAAAAAAAAGATCGAGATGGACATTAAATAATACTATTTTAAAGGAAAAATTTTTTACACAATGGATGGAGAAAGAATTGGCCTTTTTCTTTCGAGAAAATAAAAAAGAAGATACTTCAATTCAGAATGTCTGGGACACAATGAAGGCATATGCTAGAGGCTTGATAATAGACTATATAAGAAAAAAGAATATCAAGAAAAGGCAAGCCATTAAAGTTTTAGAAGATGAGCATAAAAGACTTGAAAAAGAACTACAGAAAATGCCATAGAAAAAAGACATTAAACTAAAATTGGACATAATTAAACATAAAATGGGTCTAATAGAGAAAGAAGAATTGGCACAGAAAATTAGAAGTGCTAAACAGAACTATTTTGAAGATGCAAATAAAACAGGTAAATGGTTAGCATACAAATTGAGAAAGGGGAAAGAATCAAGGAAAATATCACAAGTAATAGATGATCAAGGCCAACTTTGCTATGGTAATAAAGAGAAAAAGGAAATTATTCGAGACTTCTACGGGCAACTATATAAGCAAGAGAATATTGATGAGGAAAAAGTCGAACAATATCTAAAGAATGCCAATCTACCTAGGATACCTAAAGAGACTGAAATAATGTTAGAAAGTAATATAACAATGATGGAATTAACTGAAGCACTTAAAAAGCAAAACAATGGGAAAGCCCTGATGGGCTTCCGGCAGAATTTTATAAAACACTACAAGAATCATTGAGCATTCCATTGCTAGAAGTCATGAATGAAGCTATGTTAAAGAAGAGGATACCTAAAAAATGGTCAGAAGCTTATATTACACTTATTCCAAAAGAAGAGGCTGATCCATTGCAAATCAAGAATTATAGACCCATTTCTTTACTAAATGCAGACTATAAAATCTTTGCTTCAATTTTGGCAGAAAGACTTAAAAAATACTTAAATAACTTTATTCATCCAGATCAAAATGGATTTCTGCCAAAGAGACAAATCAAAGACAATATTAGAGTAATCCTGGACACTTTGGAATATTATGAGGCACATCCCGAAAAACAAATGGTTTGATATTCTTAGATGCCCAAAAGGCATTTGATAATGTGAATTGGAGACTTATGCTACTATTATTGGAACAGATGGGTTTTGCCAGAAAATTTTTCCAAGCAATAGAAGCAATATACCATAAGCAAGTGGCAAAGGTAGAGGGAGAATTCACAGATTCTATTAATATAAGAAAAGGTACAAGACAAGGATGCCCACTATCACCTTTGCTATTTGTATTGACTTTGGAAGTGTTGAATAGAGATGATAAATTAGAGATGATAAAAGTATAAAAGGAATGAAAATTAAAAAGGAAGAATTTAAATTGCAAGCCTTTGCTGATGATCTGGCCTTTATTTTGGAAGACCCTTTAGAAACAGCTCCAAAATTATTGGAAAAGATAGAGACATACGGTGAGGTGGCAGGTTTGAAAATAAATAAAGATAAAACAAAGATTTTGACAAAGAATATGTTATTAAGACAAAGAGAAGAACTGGCAGACCTATTGAAAATTCAAGTCACGAATAAGGTCAAGTATTTGGGGATACATCTGACACCAAGATATAGTACATTAAAAGAGAACAATTACATTAAACTTAAACAGATAGCGTTAGATTTGATGAAATGGGAAAATCTACAATTGTCATTAATAGGGAGAATCTCAACAATCAAGATGAATATCCTACCCAGAATCTTATACTTGTTTCAAACAATATCAATTAGGCTTGGAAAAGACTATTTTGAAGATTTAAATAAAATTGTGTTGAAGTATATACGGCAAGGCAAGAAAGCGAGAATAAAGTTAAACTTTTACAAGATGCTAGAATTAGAGGAGGATTCAGTTTGCCTAATTGGGAGTTGTACTATCAATTTGCAAATTTGATTTTGGTTAAGGAATGGATAACATTAAGAAAGACTAGATTGTTGACACTAGAAGGACATGATTTGTTGTTGGGCTGGCATGCTTTTCTATGGTATAAGGGAACTAAAACACAGGGTTATTTTAGAAGACATCATATACGGGAGTCTTTGTGGTTAAATTGGGAGAAGATTAAAAGACAATGTTATTTGAAAATTCCAGTTTGGTTATCGACTATTGAAGCATTTTCCTATCCTATAATTTATAAGAATGAACAAACAGTTAGATATGGGGAAATACTGGATGAAAAGGGTGAACTGAAATCGATGCAAAACTTAGATGAACAAGGTATAAAGAAGAATTGGTTTTCATATGCGCAAATACATTCAAGGTATGATGAACATTTTAAAACAGAGGGATTTTATGATAAATTGACTGATTTAGATAAGATTTTGACAGGTACTGATATAATTAAAAAATTATATGGTTATTTACTGGAAATTAAATCAGAGGAAGAACAAGTTAAAGAAACTATGATTGCTTGTGGGAAGAATTTTGGATAGGGGATTGATTTAGAGAAATGGCAAAAATTGTGGTCTCAGAATTATAAAATGACAATGTCAACAGCTTATAAAGAAAATTTGTATAAGATGTTTTACAGGTGGCACCTTCCCCCGACAAGAATAGCAACAATGTTCAAGAATAAATCTGAAAAATGCTGGAAATGTCATCAGATACCTGGCTCATATTACCATATGTGGGGGACTTGTGAGGACACTAGAAAATATTGGACTAAAATTCGCATGTGGTTGGAAAAAATGACAAAGAAACACATAGACTTGAAACCAGAGATCTTTTTATTGGGAATCTTACCTGATACATATAGTAAAGAATTGAAATACCTGATTGTATTTGCTAAAAACTGGAAAAATGAGAAAATACCATTGCAGGAAGAAATTATTAAAAAAATGTTGGAATGTGCTGAAATGAGCAGATTGACATTTGAAATTAGAGAACAAGAGGATAAACAATTCTATGAAATTTGGGACCTTTTCTATCAATGGTTGGATGATAAAACACAATAATAGAATATTTAGAATTTTAGACAATAATGAATATATAAGGAGATATTTTTTTCTTTTTTATTTGATATCATATTTATAAAATGTTTTTAGGATAGATTTGGTATGACGATATGATTTGTTATAAAATAAACTAAGTAAATTATAGCTATCTCGCAAAATAAAATCATAGTCAAATGATTGTTTAATAGTGATACTAGGGTATATAATTTTTGATTGATAATATGAATTATTATGTAATGTAATTGTAATTTAGACTGCGAAATGGATGCACAAAAAATTGGTAAACCAACCGACACACTGTTTGCATATTTTTGAAAGAAAGTTGGATGTTTTTATGTTTTGTTTGTTTTGTTTGTCTTTAAAAATTAATAAAATTGTTCTCAAAAAAAAAAATCCAAAATGGCCGGCAGCAGGGTTGTTGTGACATTGAGTCATGATGAGGGCTCTAAGTGTCCTCGTGGGCACGTACAACTGGCCCCGATGTTGTAATAAGCCCTCCTCCAAAGTCCATGGGGAGTCAGGTCCAATTTCCCCTATTCCCTGCTGTGACCAACCGTCTAAGTGCTGTGCCTCTTATATCCGAGTCTGCAAATCTATGGATAACGGCCAAAGATTCCGGTGGCAGCACCGTACATGGAGGAAAAGGGTCCTTGGGACAAAGGTACTCAGGTTTACGGGACAGGGCATCTGCTCTCCGATTTTGACCACTGGGGATATAAGTCACAAAAAAGTTGTATCGGGCAACAACCACCGAATCTGTCACTGGTTCAACTTCCTCGCAGTGGACAAGTGCTCCAAATTATGATGATCCGTCCGAACCTCCACATTGTGCTGGGCCCCCTCAAGATGATGTCACCAGGTCTCAAATGCAGCCTTGATAGCCAGCAACTCTTTTTCCCAGATAGTATAGTCGCGCTCGGAAGGAGTGAGTTTCCGGGAATAGTAAGCACAGGGAAAAAGAGGAGCACCCTCTGCTGGGGCTTGCAACAACACAGCCCCAATAGCCACGTTGGACGCATCTGTCTCCACCACAAACGGACGATGTGGATCAGGATGCCTCAGGATAGGTTCTGCAATGAAGGCCTTCTTGAGAGCCTCAAAGGCCTGTTGCTGCAGGGGGCCCCACTGGAATGGGACCTTCTTTCTAAGGAGCTGAGTGATGGGATCCGTCAGCTTGGCAAAACCCGGGATGAAGGTCTGATAATAATTAGCAAACCCCAAGAGATATTGAACGTCTTTCACTCGACGAGGGGGTTCCCAACTACACAAAGACTCCACTTTACGTGGGTCCATGGCAATGCCTTCGGGAGAGATGATGTGCCCCAAGAACTCTATGGAAGTCTGGAAGAAGAGGTATTTCTCCAGCTTCACATAGAGTTGATGCTCCCAAAGACGTTGTAATACCTGACGAACTTGTTGAATATGGTTTTCCCTGAACCTGGAATAAATCAAAATGTCGTTCAGGTACACCATCCAAGAAATCATGAAGGGCGGCCAATTCAGGCTCAGACATAGAATACAGGCATCCCTTGGGTAGTGGGGCATCGGGCAGACGGTCCACAGGACAGTCATAGGGTCGATGTGGGGGTAACCGATCTGCCTCCTTCTCACTAAATACATCGGAGAAATTGGAGAGTTCAGGAGGTATGGAGACAGCGGAGGTGGCAATGTCCTGGCCAGCACAGGTGTGTCGCAAATGGTCCACACACTGGAGACTTGGGAACGAAATGGCATTCTGCGCCCATGCCACCCGAGGATCGTGTAACCGTAACCAGGCCATTCCAAGGACCAAGGGAAGATGGAGGTCCGCAGTGATGTAAAAACTAATCGCCTCCTCATGGTCCTCAATAACCAGGCGTAACGGTTGGGTAGCGAAATGAATGGGTCCCCACGAAGTTCCCGCCCATCAATCATTTCCACCTTGATTGGAGGCTCCACCGCAACCAAGGGAATGTCAAAATGAGTTACAAAGGCCTGGTCCATGAAACTGGTCGTAGCCCCTGAGTCCACCAATGCAACTGCAGGAATCCCCTCCGACCAGGATGGCAAGAAAACTCGAGTGTCTAGAAGTGAATGTCGAGGGGGTCCAGAGTCCACCTCCACCACTTCGGGTGGGTGGTTGATATGTGCCCAACCTAGGGTTTCCCAGAGGCCGGACCAACCTTGTTTCCCCGACTGATCAAGTTTCAATTCGGGCACTGGCTTGCATGCCCCCCATCGCTGAACAGAACAGGAATTCACAAAATGTCCAGGCCCCCACAATACAGGCATAAGCCTCCCTGGAGTCTCTGTGTGCATTCTTGGGCCATCAAATGAGGTCAGATCGCACCCAACTCCATCGGCTCCACAGCCCTGGCCACGGCACTGTGGGAGACCTGGGGCGCTGGTTGTACAGGATGCTGTGGCCTTGAGGTGGATGGCTGCTCCGGAATGGGACTTCGAGTCTTACGCCATTGAAGTCGGGCATCAATGCGTAAACATTGCACCACCAGAGCATCAAGGGTCGGGGCCGGCTCCATGTGAACCAACTCATCCTGTATGTCGTCCGACAGACCATCTTGGAAAGCATCCATTAAAGCCGCATCATTCCACGCAGAGTTCAAACAGAGCAGTCGAAATTCTGAAATGAACTCCTGCAAGGGGTGTTTCCCCTGGCAAAGTTCCTTCAGGCGCCTGGCTGCTGTCTGAGCCCGTATGGGGTCTTCATACATAAGTCTCAGATGGCGCCAAACCCCCTGATAGTCCGTTAGCAACGGACTGTCTTGCACCAACAAAGGAGTGGCCCACCTGGCAGCCGAGCCCGACAGAAGAATGATTACAAACCCCATCCAAGCCTGGTCATCAGGAAAATCCTCCGGCCTCAGACCCATAAACAATTGGCACTGTGCCCATGAAAGCCAGGAACATTTCAGGCTGCCCAGAGAACTTATCCAGCACAGCTACCAGGCATTTCCAATGGGGAGGGGCAGGAGAAGCAGCACGAGCCTGCAGCCGAGTGATTTGATTAATCAGCTGAGTAACTTGCTGCTACAGAACTTGGTTATCATTTTGCAGCTGATTAAGCTGCTGCTGCTGCTGCTGCTGTTGATCCATCTTGGTCAAAAGATGGTTTTTGTTTGGGTTCGGGACAAAAATGTTATGTCTCACCTGTGCCAACAAAGTGAGAAGTCCAAGTTTCCAAAGGAATATACACAAGCAGACAAGACCAGTAATTACAGGGTTAAATTCCTTTGGCCAGGCAAGTCCTTAGCAGTCTCACAAAAACTGTCTGCCAAGTCCGATAATAAAGCGAAAACATAAATCACAGGCTATTGCCACACACACAGAATCCGTTAGAGCTGTTCTCACAAATTAACACGTTGTCCCGAACAAGAATCCAGAACTAACACACCCCCTTTTATTCTCTGTGGGGCGTGTCATTCCCTCATCTCAGTCTCTAATTCATCCTTTCCTTTTACGTTGCAACTTACACTTTTGCCTGCGCCGTTGCCTCGCATCAAGCCAGCATTCCTCGGCTTGATCCTCAGTCAGAGGCTCTGATACATTCTCCTGATTATCTTCCAACATCTGAGGCACAATCGGGGGGAACATCCTGCCCAGGAAGGAAGTCCTGGGGAGGAAGGCAATTCCAAATCCTCTCACAAAGCAGGCTCAAACCTGAGCCAAATCCTCCCCTTCCTCACTGTCAAAGTCTGTCAAAGCAGGCTCAAACCTCAGAGCTTCTTCCTCACTGACCAAGTCCTCAACCTCTGACAAAGCAGGCTCAAACCTCAGAGCCACAACATATATGCATATGCATATGTATATGTATATGTATATGTACGACTTCCAGATGGCAGTATTGCTTAACTTTCTCCTTTAGTTATACTGTATCCAATAGATTCTAACAAAGTATCCTTTTTAAAAGTAAAAATAAAAAGGGAAAATAGTTTAACTTTAGCAACAAAAATTAAAAGTAATTTTCAATTAATTCTTATTTGAAGATCCAGTCCACTTAATCAAAAATAAAAAAAATTCTTTAAAAAATAAGAAAAATAAAATAAAACAGTGCAAAAAAAGTTTGACAGCTAGCCTTATGTTCTATTTTGCTGCTGTTCTCCACTTTTCTGTCTTCTTCCTTCTAAACACCCTTAGGGTGCTCTGATTTTAGTAAAAAAAAAAAAAAAGGTTCTCATCCAAACCGACACACTTTCCTGACAATCTTTCTTTTCAGTTCTGTCACAGCTTTCTAGTGGCTTTAATGGCCGCTTCCCTCCACTGCAGAACTTCAGGAGCTTTCCCTGGATCAACCAGGGACTTTGCGATGTCCCTGGGATTGACAGGATGTGCTCCCTTTGCTCACTGTCTCTTCGGGATGGTTCGGGTTGGTTAGGGGGTTTCGGTGGCTTTCCCAGGAGCTCCAGAATCGCCGTTGTTCCACCACAACATCCCTGCTTTCTTGGATAAAATTTATAGTTTGGTATAGGTGTTTTTAATTAAATGCCTTTTTATCTTCCCCAAAGCTTCACAGTGGCAAGCCAGATTCTCTTCCTTTATTTTGAACCATATAGCTCATTTGGTGGTGGTAGGGGAATCAGTTTTAAAGAGAAAAAAAAAAAAGAGTGGTGATGGCCACAGAATGTATGATAGTCTGTTGCTCCAGTGGCCAATACTTTCATGCCATTATTTAGACTCTAAACAAAGAGCTCTTGGGAGAACTTAGTTCCAGCTGGTGTCAAATACTTGAACCTATTTGTTTATATTTGTATTTATTCCATCGTAATTAATATTGAAGATCACACACATTTTTATCTTGATGTTACCTACATTTTTATGAATGGCCTCTAAACCCTTCATAACTTTTATCAAACATTGGAAATGTGTCATGAAAGACAGAGAACTGATACTTCCAACACTGCCTGCCCTGTCCTGTCAGAACTAATCCTTCCATTACCCCCACCACCCTGCTAGAACCAATGAAGCTTTTTGCATGAGAAGTGAAACATTTTTGTCTTCCTTAAGGGGAGGGCGGAGAACACCCAGGTTGCCTTTTTTTAAAAAGCACCTTTGAAACAATTAGGACCTGGATGACTGAGAATCTCCACAGACATTTCTGGACAAGTTCATTTCTAATGTGGAACTTTTTCAAAGGAATAGAGGTGGTAGAGATGCTGCTTTGGCTATTTTTATGATGGTAACAGCAGCTCTATTTCCAGGATGTAGATTCTTCAGAGGAAGGCACATGAGGAAAAAAGCCTGGTCCACAAATGACTGGCTGAATCCCAGTGGCAGTTTCTTCTCATCTGGCAGCTATGAAAGTTTCAGGCTGTGGATTGATTGTTCCTATTCTCATTTTCAGTGGGCGAGGGTTGGCATTTCTTTCCAATGAATGTCAGGGGCATAATAGTGCAGAATTTCTGAGAGTAGAGCAAAGTGTAGAAAAAAGCATGAATAAACACAGATAAAATTACAAAGTCATCAAAGAGCCATTTCCTGTTTGCAGCAGAGTGGTTTGATATTTCTGAATTTTACATGCTTCTGAGAGGAAAAGATGAGAATAAAATCTCTGAGATACCTGTTTGACCTGAAGTGTGGAGTTAAACTGATACAACTGCAACTTTGCTCCGTATGAGGTCAAAATGTCCATTATGTCTTTTACCAGCATAATTGCCTGGAGTGTTCTTCCTGTGCTTCATATTATTCAGGATACCAGTTCAGCAGGTAATAATTTATGTCTCTTTCTGCCTCTTTTTCTCTTACCCCTTGCTCCATCTTTTAGATTCTTGTGTGGAAAATCTGTCAGGCAATTGTTAAATGAAGCTTGGAGCAAACACAGTGCTATTTGAGTATAATATTTAACAATAACATGAAAGAAAACATTAACATTAACCAGCTTGCTTATCACAAAATAATGTTCATAATCATAATGGCCTTCTCTAGTCTGTTGGATGCACCAATGTGGCTCTCATGTAATAAGTCCTCTGGAAAACTACCAAACTGGAGAAGGCTATAAGAAACAAGAGTGACTACTTTACTGATAATGCTGACCGAACCGGATCCACTGTAACATGGTGCATCTCAGTAAATAGAATATAATTCTTTATTCTTTATTGACCAAGTTTGATTAGACACACAAGGAATTTTTCTTTGGTGCATATGCTCTCAGTGTACATAAAGAAAAAATAACATATATTCATCAAGAATCATAAGATACAACGCTTAGTGATAATCATAGATTACTAATAAGCAATCAAATTATATAGGAAACAAATAAAACAATATAAATGGTAAAGGTACAAACAATATTAGTAAATAGCCATGTTTTTACTTTTTCTGATTGTAAAACTGAACTGATCCTTCATTAACCCTTGGATATTTCCTTTACAAAGAAGAAAGTTAGGCAGAAGATAACTCTCATGAAGAATATGAGTATTTTTCTTTATGGATCAAATCAAGGACTATTAACTTGGCTGACCTACTTTCAACAATTTATTTGGGGAAGGATGAAATTAACATTCCGCAAGAGAAATGAGTTGTAATATTTCCCCAGCCCCAGTTCAGTGTAGTTCAGGGAAAGGGCAATTAGACACCTCTATTACACCATCTGTTAAATCTGAATTGCCCTCCACCAAGCTGGCATTTGTTTTGCTGGAGAAAACAAGCAAGCTTCTTATTGTAATGTTATCTTTTCCTTTTACTGGGCAAACAGAAACTTTGAAAAACAATTTCAATTAGGGAAATGACTTGGTTTCAAAAATTACCTACCACATTCCTAATCAGCAGTCAGTTTAATAAGAATCAATAATTAATAATAGTTCAATTGAGACCTTATCAGCTCTTACAAGCCACAACCTTCCTTAGAACATCCGTTCCCTATGAGCAATCTGCTGCAGCTCCCCTCTTCTCTCTAGGACCTGATTGACTATCTCAGGGTTATTTGCTTGCTTTCAAACCAGGAATGACTCTTTGATATTTTTTTAAATTGGACAATAAATGATGTTGCGCATTGTTACAGTAAAGTTCGAGACATCAACTTTTGAAACTCCTCTGCCATTTTCACTTACTTAAATATGTGGCAGATCATTAACAGCACAGGTTCAGAGTTATAGCAGTTAAAAATAAGATAGGCTTTAGCTGGAATGGGAAATTTGTTATCTGATGAATGAAAAGCAAATGTACGTGTCCAAGGATAATGATGCAAGATCGAATTTGGGTTGGTCAAATTGTTATCTGTTCAGTTTCTCTCAGTTTCCCAAAAATGCTTAAGTTCAGTTTATTACATTTCATATTACTTTAATAATATTTTTTCAATGGCCTAGTTTCTATCTTGATGGCTTAGCCGTTATATCATATTGGCTCTCTGAATAGATACAGTACATTTTTGTCTACCAATCATAGTTATGTATATTAGACAGCACCACAGTATTTGGGGACATGTACTGAACATTGGAAAGGATCATGTATAGGTTTCTGAAATTGTGAACTTAGGTAAATTTATATTTAAAGATATTTGGCTGCTAATCAGTAAGAGGTTCTGAGATTCCATGCTTCTATTGAAAGATAGGTGCTAGTTGTCTACTATACGCAACTAGGTACAAAAAAAAGTATGGCATTGTGGCTCCAAACTCTGCAGTGATGTGTCACCAAAAGCAATCTAGACTTGAGGAGTTTTGTTTAGTTCCTTAAAAGTCTAATGGCTGGTGCACCTTTTAAGAACTTATCCAGAGGTAAAGCCAACCAGAGATGGCACACTGTATCAAAGGTCCACTTTTCTGGCCTTCAGGAGAAAGCCTTCTCCTCTCTTGTTCTCTGATGATGAAACTGATTTCCCTTGGGGTTGTACATGAGCCTATTCAAGAAATTGAAAACATATTTATTCTACTAGGCTTTTAATAGTTGCGTTAATGGCCTTTTTTTGCTAATGGCATTTAATGTGATTTTTTAAACATACTCTATATTGTATAGTTTTAGTCTTTTTTAATAAAGTTTTAAAATGTGCAAAAATGTATATGAAATAAATAGTTTTAAAAATCCAAATTAAATGCATTTCTACTATACCCTATTCCAATACACCAATATTGTTGTCTGTCTTCAATAACATGATTTTAACCTACACTAACATACTTCATTTACCTCTAGTCTGCTTCCCTTCCATTTACCTCTTATGACTATTCTATTGTGGAAACTAGAATATCGTGAAAAAATGAGAACAGAAAACAAAGCCTTCTTCAGAGCTTAGTTCCCACACTATTTGTGGAAATATTATCGATGTAAACAAATTAAGCACAAAAAAAGAGGGAGAAAGAGGAGTTGTTTTTTGTTCTTTAGTAATATATTTGGAAAGCGAAGAAAAAAATGCACTTCAAGTGAAAGATGTGACTTTAGACAATTAAGTTTTCCTCAGGCCCAGATCACAAACTATGAACTAGAGTCTAAGGTGAATAATCAGTAAGTCATGGTCAGAAAGCACTGCAATTAAGCTGTATCATAGAACAAGAAATGAAAACCAATGTAAAATTCCATGCCTTCATTCAGGTTGTATTCAATTACAGAAGAACTTGGTGAAAGGCATACTAGGAACTGCTTAACCTCATCCCAGATCATAAATTATCTGCTAGTATCAGTGAATCCCATCCTTGACTCTGCACCTACAATAGCCCCCAACCCCTAGATGTAATGTGTTGCAGTGGTGATGCCTGCAAAGGGATAACTCCTTGGATTAGACCCTTGGATCCTTGGTTCAATGTACAGATGTCTGAGAGATAGAACTAGTGGAAGAAGATTGATAGGGAACAAGACCAGAATCACTGCTCCTTTCCTCTTTATCCAGATATATCTTGTGCTGTAGAGGTTCCTGCAGAGGTTAGGACCTTTGTGCAAGAGAGACTGTATGCAGGGCTCTGCTTATTTATTAGTTTAGAGCATGCATGTTCAAACTTTTGATTTGCCTAGGCCGCATTGAGTCAAGAGAAATTGTCTTCAGCCACATACAAAGTATATAATATATAATATATAACCATATAGTATATAGTATATAAATTTATATAAATAACAAATTTATTTTTAAAATATTTTTATAATAACTTGTGGGTCCACATTGCTAGCTATCCAGGGCTGCATGTGGGCTACAGTTTGGATATGCCTGGTTTAGAGAACAGTATGAGTTGCATTATTTCCCTCTGAAGGGCTTAAATTATGAAAAAGCTAGATAGATAAAAAGCTAGGTATTGATTTAGCTGAAACTGCAGTGCTAACATTGAAAAAAAGTATTATATTTTCACAAAGAAGAAACCTTGATAACTTAAAGAAAGATCAAAATGGCGCTTTTAAAAAAGAATGAACTGCTATCTAAAACAAATAAAAACTAACAGATTTATGAGCCTGATTTTGATTTGAACATAATTTTATATATGAATAAGATGATTGCTGCAGAAAATAATGAAGCAATGTTTAATTAATGCTTATTCATAGAATGAGCTTATTTTAATGTACAATCAGTTCACAAAAATTGAGTTTATATTATGTGCATTATTAAATAAAACTCTCACATCTTAAATATAATATTTAAGGATTTAATTATCAGTGGATTAAAATGGGTTTACATTCTTGAAAATAGTTGTGAACAGTCAGAATGAATAACTTTATAGCAATTTTATTACTTTCTTGTAACGCCATTATCTCATCACTTGATATCAATGGCTAGCTCACAAAAATACCATGGTTTTGCATATATCCCAAATGATTGCTGACAGGTGCAAATATAATTGACTACTGTTGTGATGTTGAGTGACAACAAGCCTGACATTCATAGTATGGCAATGTTTATCTTGCTTTCTGGTCAAATATTTACACTGTGTGAATTGGTTGGTCACATAATCAAGTAAGTAAGTAAGTAAGTAATAAAGTAGATAATCCCCAAGTCTTTTGTGTAACTATTAGAGCTTTCCCACCATAAAGTTGTTGCCCAATGCCCTCGGTGTAGAAATGTGCCACTGAACTGCAGGGAGAAAGTGCAGAAAAGATGTAACTCTTCGCTGTTTCAAGGATCTTCTATTTTGACTTAGCAGCAGTGATTTTTTTATTACATGGCATTCAGAGACACATTTTCTGTTTTGGATACCTATATAAACATGATGAAATTACTAAATAACTAACTAAACAAAGTAAGTAAGTAAGTAAGTAAGTAAGTAAGTAAGTAAGTAAGTAAGTAAATAAACGATGTTCTGCCTCCAATGCCTGTTTATCTCATTTTACTACACGGGATAGTAATACTATTGGTGGACATATCATGCAAAGATTTTGAACATCACAACTGCAGCACTTTTCTCTACCCAATTTTGGTGACGACTTTTTATTTTATTTTATTTATACATTTTCTTTATTAAAAACTCAATATCTACATGAACAGCATGTTGTCTGAGTACAGTTAGCTTTGAAAGGAAATAATAGTAGTAATAACAATAATATTCAAATCATTCAAATCCCGTAGTAGTAATAACATTTGGTCACCCATACTAATAAACTTTCATTGTATAGTTAATCATTCTCTAAAACATTTAAGTTTTTAACTTCTGTTAAAAACCATTATCTCAATCTTAACCATTGGTAAAACAAATCCCATGTTAAAAAGTATTCTGTTTTGCAGAAAGTTAGCACCCACCCCTCTCCTAGACAAATGAAATATTCTAGGAAATATTAAAAAGGCAGAATATTCTATTTCCTTGGACAAGGAAAGGAGAAACATGTTTTAAAGACAAAACAGCTTCCTGCAGCTCCCTGCCCACCCTTCAGCTCCAGGATGGTGGGATTAAGACATGGCCCTCTAGAAATGATAGGATTACCCATCTCACCACATGGCACCTGGGAAGATCGCATCAGCCAGCACTCAGGTGAAGCCATGTGGTCCAGACAAAATCTACAAAGTTAGCTAAGACCCCTGCCCCTGGGAGTCTGACAGCCAATGGGATACATATCTTATACAGGAACAGGAAACACTAAGGTGGGGCCCAACAGTGAGTATAAAACCAAAGATTCTCAGCATCTCTTCCCTTTTCGCCCAGGAGCTCCAAGGCATGTGTCCTGTCAACCATTAAACCTTCTTTCCAAGCAATTTCCATTAATCCAGTGTCTTTTTCCCCATTTGGAACTGAAACCAGAATGATATTTCTTCCAACAGTTTCTTCCTTCTCCTTTATTTTGAGTGTTAGTCTATCCATCTCTATGCATTCTATTTTTCTTATTACACTTTCCTCTGTAGGGATCTCTTCATTTTTCCACTGTTGTGGAAAAATAATTCTCGCTGCTATTAACACATGTAAAATTAAATATGTATTCCCTTTATTGGAGTGTTCTGGTAAAATACCCAACAAGAATATTTCTGGTTTTAAATCAATAAAACCAGAAATACTGCTTCATCGTTTTTTAAAATCATGTATGTACTTTTGTCCAATATTTTTTTTGCCTTTCATAGGTATGTCCACCAATAGTACAAACCCCGTATCTGATTAGACTGACAAGACTTTTGAGATGCTATAGATGTTTTAATGAGGGTGAATAGAAAGTTATCCTTATGTGCATGAATAGGAGGCTTTTTCATTTGGGCAACTTTCTTTAGGTACGTGCTGGATTTTAAGAGCACAAGCAATATTGAAACCCTAACCCCAATCCTAACCCTTGGAGATACTGAAATCTTAGAAACTGGCAAGTACTTCAATAGTAACAACATATGAAACTCAGGACTGAACAGTTATGTTCTTGGTGTTTTTTGAGCTGGGCTGTCTCTTTGCAGATACTTCATTACTTAGCCTGGCAAATGCATCCAGATGTCAGGAAAAGCAGACCTTCTCTCTTCCCCTTCAAGAGGTATTGTCAGCCCTAGTGCTTCAGAGCTACTCTGATAACACATATGGCTATTGTCCATTGTCTGTCATGGATTGTGCATTTTCATTATAGGTATAAGACACACCTGAAACACAACCAACTGGGATTTCAGACAAACTTTTCCACTTGCCCTGCTTCTGTTTTGCAGTTTGGGTGGCTCTCATTATTAGTTCTTCAATGAAAAAGAAAAGCTGCACTTTAGTCAAACACAGTGCTATGTCAGCTTTGAAAACCATATTAGCACCAGAAGCTTCCATGTTGGCACATTCTTGAGTGTGAGAAGTTGTGTGTGGTGGTCTCTCATGGAAAGGATAAGACACAAGCAAGTGTTCTCGGGATAAGAGCCCAGAGCAAAATCCAGCACTCCCTTTTATTGAGATTTTAGTACATGGTAAACATAGCAAGCATGACCCCCTGATGGATTACAATAATTAGATATCGTACAGACTTGTTTACAATCGTCTGAGCTGCTTCCTTAATCCTTGTGTTTGTTTTTTACCATTCTCATGATGAGATTTCCTTGCACTATCTCAGTGACGTTTAAACAAGCATGTGTGTATAAAGCATTAGATTAATCATTACTCAAACCATAGTTTTATTCCCACATCTCTCCTGTTTTAGTTTTTTGATGATCACGGATGCCTCGATAGCTTTTCGCCATCTGCAACAGCAGTTCTTCTTCTGGAGGCTTCACCCGACACATTCCTAAAAGTCCAGGGAGACATTGGATAATACAGCATGCACAGAGAGAAAGTATAATAAGCAATATCACTCCAACAATTAGGTGACAAATCCATGAACCATTTGGCAACCAGGACCAAAGTGCAGACCACACGTCCAGTCCCTCACCCTCTGATTGTAATGGATTCTCTTTCAAGTTTTGTTCCATATGCTTTATAGTAGCTGTAATGTTTGGAGAATAATCAGAGATATACATGCAACAATGCGTATGAATCACAGCGCAAACTCCCCCTTGCACAGCCAGAATAGTATCCACCGCATATCTGGTTTGCAGGACAAAGTCACGAATTTTGCCTTGCTCTTCTTCAAGCAGCCTTAGCATTTTAATGGTGTCATTAAACATAGTCATTGTCCAATTTTTTAAACGATGCAAATCTCTATAGTTCATCATGATTCCTAAAGGGGGAATAATTCCCCTTGATATTTGTGTCCAGTAGTCATGGGTAAAAACAGAGTTTACTTCCATTGCAGAACGTGCATTGCGGATATGAGCAGTCCCCAATCCATGAACCATTTGAAATGACAGGAGATGGGATTACTTTCCCAAAGGTGCAGACCCCTTTCCATCATGCTGGCATGTGATCATAGGCCATCCGGCCCCACAGCAACCATAAATTTGCTCCCAGGAGATGACCAACCTTACCTGGCTCAACATAGATTATTTTTGCAAAGGACTCCATGAACAAAGCCAGATAAGTGAACGATGGTGCGTTAGTCCCATTCACACATTTAGACAACTGGTTTTCTTTCGTGGTGGGACAACATATGGCAGGAATATATAGACACCCATTTTCATTGATCAAAGATGTGATATCAAATTGAGAAATGTTATGTACAAAGTAAGTAAGATTTTTAGTTTTCATGTTATCCGGATAAACCCGACTTCCATTGCCAATAACAATTGTTTTGTTGCAAAACGGATATGCTCCCAAGTAAGTCATATTCTCTACTGTCTCATTGTGGGTCCAACAGATACCTGCCACCTCTTGGATCTGGCTTCCAAGGTGTAAGGTAGTTATGTTACTTGGAGTCCAACTGCTAGACCACGTCCCCGAACAACCATAGCATTGTCCCTTATACCAGTCACCTTCGGACAGAGGTACTGCAACCATTGGAAGCCCTGATGTTTTGTGAGTTTGGCATGTGCATACATACCCAACAGTCAGTTTTGTTAAGAAGGTTTGCTATCTTCCCCATATCCTGGATCAGCGTGTTTCTTTTCTATTCCCCCAAATCCACCCCCTTGCCCCTTTGGCTGATGATAAGGAAGCACACAGCGAGCAGGAACCCAAACAACTGTCCCCACATCTTCAACGGCAGTGTATCCTCGGCCCCAAGTTATCAGCGGGACAGGTCCTCTTCACATTGGATCTAGCAGTCTCCTATACCGAACTTTCAGTCTTGGCGCTCCTGCAGAAGGGTAGGAAGCAAAATGCCTACTGGCTGCCGTAGCAGCAGGAGATCCTGTCATGTTTAGAAAATTTAAAGTATATAAGGTAATATTAAGAATGTTTTGTATGTAAGGCAAACCATATCCATCCAATTCCCCCGTTTTTGTTTTTATATGAGGGAGCGCTTGTTTGAGTGTCTGATTAGGTCGTTCCACAATGACCTGACCAGTGGAGTTATAGGGAATGCCAAATGTATGTATAATTGACCATTGATGACAAAATTCCGCAAAGACGGTGCTGACGTAAGCAGGGCCATTATCGATTTTTATCTCCATTGGTGGCCCCACATGTGTGAAGGTACAGAGACAATGGTTGACTACATGTTTTGTAGCCTCTCCTCATTAAGGTGTTGCGATAATAAATCCTGAATAGGTATCAACAGTGACATGCAGATGGTGCCATGGTTGGAAAGGAGGGTGTTGTGTGACATCCATCTGCCATAGCTGACAAGCAGATGTCCCCCGAGGATTTACTCCTTGTGGAAGAGCAGTGGATTGGGCACTGCAACTAGGACATTGCTGGATAATAGCTGCTGCCTCTGCAGGAATGAGCCCGAATTGTTTACGAAGAGCTTTGGCATTTTGATGAAAATAGCAATGTGAGTCCCACGGAGTAACAGGGGAAAGCGAGAGACAGGACATGGCTGAGGTGGCTGCGTCGGCCACATCATTCCCTTCCTGCAGCTCCCCGGGAAGTGGCTGGTGGCTGCGAATATGTGCGACATGCAAAGAATGTATGCGAGAATGAAGACAGCTTTGTAGGGCTAAAAACAAACTCATAAGATTAGCATCAACAGATGGGGAAAGATAAGCAAATTCAATGTTAAGCATAAATGGTCAAGCCCTCAACTGGCTGCTTAGCAATAATTGAATTAAAATTTACAGATACGTTTCGAAGCAACTGGAAACGGGGGACACTGGGGGTATGGCAAGAAATCTTCCCTGGCCAATTTTCAAGAGCAATCTGCAATTCAATGGATTGACTATACCAAGTTTCCCACAAACTGAGGGAGATAGGTAAAAATAACTGAACTAGATCTATGCCATATAAATGCATACTGTGATTCCGGCCTTTGATGATTAACTCACTATAAAGCATAGCCATAGCAGAAACTGTTTTTCTGGGAGTGTTCTGCAAATACAACCATTCAATGATGTAAACCTCATGTAATTGAAATAAAGCTGCCGTAGGCAAGGCTGGAGTTTGTAAAATTGCCAAAGCAAATGGGGTATCGGGAATGCATTGATCAACCCAACGCTGCGTTAAAGCCGCATTTACGTTTGCCAGTACCTCCCTTTGTTCTGCTCATAAGGTTATAGCAGAATCCGGCCTCGCGGAACCCTTTAGGGCCAAAAACAAGGGCTGGAGTAGACCCCAGGTAGGGTCTAACCCAGTTAATTGTTCCTAGTATTTGTTGTAATTTTACTGGAGAAATCTTTTCCTCAATTTTGATTTCTGGAATGACCGGATGAGCATAGGTTGCAAGGACCTTATGCCCTAGGTAGGCATATGGCATATGACTTTGAATTTTTTCTGGGGCAATATGAAGTCCAAATCGCAATAATACCTCTTTAAGGCAGGGTAATGCTGCCTTAACCGTTCCCGGTGGGCCAGGAGCTGCAATTAAAATATCATCCATGTAATGGTAAACCTTCCACCCAGGATGGGAGGTTCTGAATGGAACCAGAGCCATTTGAACATATGACTGGCACATCGTTGGACTGTTTAGCATTCCTTGTGGCAAAACCTTCCATTGATAATGAAAGGTAGGTGCATTGTTATTCAACTCAGGTATGGTAAAGGCAAATAATTGTTTGTCATCTGCATGCAAAGGGATAGAAAAGAAGTAATCCTGCAAATCTACTACAACTAGATCCCAATTGCGCGGGATCAGGTTCGGGTTAGGCAAACCACATTGTAACGCTCCCATTGGTTGAAAGATGGCGTTGACAGCTCTCAAATCATGTAAAAATCTTCATTTTCCATTTTTCTTTTTGATAACAAACACCGGAGTGTTATACGGACTAGAAGTTGGCTCAATGTGTCCTAATTGTAGCTGCTCAGCTATCAATTGATGTAAAGCTATAAGCTTTTCCTGTGGAAGTGGCCATTGGTCAATCCAAACTGGCTGAGAGGTTAACAATTGTAATTTTTCCATTATCCAATAACAATTTTTGTGCAGAACTGTGACAGTAAATCTCTGCCCCACAAGTTTACATGCAGGGGCAACACAAGAGGTTGAATCTTTGCGGTTTCACCAGTTGCTCTATGCAATGCCGTCAACCAATGTACACTACTTCTTGCAAACTGCATACCACCTACTCCATGAACAGCCAGAGAATCCTCAAGCGCCCATTCATTTGGCCATTCCTTTTGGCATATCACAGAGACATCTGCTCCAGAATCTATAAGGCCAGAAAATGATTTTCCCTGAATTTCAATTCTCATTTTAGATTGGTCTGTAGTCAATTTTTTTGTCAGCGCTAGCAATTCTGCAGCAACTGGAGAACTGGCCATTTCAGTGGACTCAAAACCGCCAGTTCATGGTATCCCAATTAAAGGATTCATAGGAATGTATGGAAGCAATAATAACTGGGCAATAGAGTCACCGGCCCTTAATGATGCAGGAGTATCAGTGTACAATTGTACCTTAATAACCCCTTTATAATCTTGATCAATAACCCCTGGAATAACAAAGAACCCTTTTTTTGATGCAGAAGACCTGGGAAGTACCAATCCCATTGTTTTTTCTGGCAGTGCCCCATGCAAATGAGTGTCCTCAATATACACTTGATTAGGAAAGGTCACATCAATTGAGTTCAACATTTTTAAACCCAAACCTGCACTCCCGGTAGTTGCAGTCAATGCTTTTGTGACAGCCTTGGGAGCGGGGCTAGCTGCACGCCCCAAATTTAGTTTCCTGAATTTTGGTTCTGATCAGAGCAACTGATTTGCCCAATGAAACCCTTTTTTGCATTTTGGACAGACCGACTTCGGGTGGACGTCCTTATTTTTGTTTTTGTTAAATGCCATTTCCCCCCCAGGGGCTCGGCACTGGGCTTTAAAATGGCCAGGCTTCCCACTATTAAAACAATTCCCCATAGGTTTCATCCCTTTTTGTAATGCCATAGCCAAAGTCTCCATGTTGTAAGCCTGAGAACCCACCACTGCACATGCCTTTAACAGATCAGCCAGAGTAACCTCACCTCTAGCCACCAAAGGCTGTAAGACATGCTTGCAGTCAGCGTTTGCATTTTCAACTGCCAATTTCAACAAAAGTTCCTTTGCCACTTCCTCATAAAAGATTTGCCAGGTAATAGCCAATTGTAGCCTTTCCACAAAATCGTTATAGGACTCAGATGCTGTTTGCTTAATTTGAGAAAAAGACCGTGCCGGGTTCTCACATCCTGGATGCGGGACAGCGCCCCAAGGACAGCCGCCATAACCACAGGAAATACGTGATCAGGCAAATTAGCAGCTTGATCAGCAGTGGATTCAAACAAGCTTGCCCCAAAGATTTGGTCTGGTGTATACAACCCCCCCAAATTCAGTCTCCTAGTGATAGCTTCCCTTTGGTACTCTGAATCAAAAACCACATATTGAGTAGAGCTCAATATCATTCTCATTAAATCTTTCCAGTTATTAGGAATCATGTATGAGGTAGCCAAACTTGTCAGGAGACCCTTTGTAAAAGGACTTTGAATATCGTAATCTTTAACGGCTTTCTTGATTTCCCCAAGTACTGCCAACGGAATTGGAACCCAATTCCGCTTGCAGATTGCCTTGAGCATCCACTTGCCTATTAACTGGAAACAAATTTAACTGGGGAATCTCATCAGGCTCTAACTTCCCCTCATTGAAAGCCTGATGCATCATTGCTTGAACTTTTCCCATTTGTGGCTGGGGTTTCCCCTCCACAGATGTAGGCACTGTTGGGGGTGAGAAAACATACTCCAGTTTTGGAGTTGGAGGGTGCAACACAACTCCTTTATAAGGAGGAGGTTCCACTAAAGGTTTTAAAAGAGGTTATTGCTGGGTCTCTAAAGTAGTCATAACAACCTTTCAATATGTCAAAATTTCAGCTGTTGCCCGTGGTTCCTCATGAAGGATAGTTCCAATTTTCCTCCACGTGTCTAACTTTAAAGAGCCCCTCTCTGAGTACCAGGGGCATTGCTGCCAGATCTCTTGCAGCAGCCTTTTCACATTACCTTTTGAAAGAACTATATGCTCCCCTGCAGAGGGAAAGATAAGGAAATTTTTCCTGACTAACTTCAGCAGCTCATTAACATGACATTCCTGTGGCTGAGAAAGTTTTCCCCCCATGTTCCCTGAGAAATCCTATTGTCCAGCAATAGTTAAGTACGTACTTTACTTATTCCAGGCAAGGAAACACGGAGGTCCGGACACGTATCAGCTGCAGTGGATCACATCGGGGTCACCACTTGTGGTGGTCTCTCATGGAAAGGATAAGACACGAGCAAGTGTTCTCGGGATGAGAGCCCAGAGAAAAATCCAGTGCTCCCTTTTATTGAGATTTTAGTACATGGTAAACATAGCAAGCATGACCCCCTGATGGGTTACAATAATTAGATATAGTACAGACTTGTTTACAATCGTCTGAGCTGCTTCCTTAATCCTTGTGTTTGTTTTTTACCGTTCTCATGATGAGATTTCCTTGCACTATCTCAGTGACCTTTAAACAAGCATGTGTGTATAAAGCATTAGATTAATCATTACTCAAACCATAGTTTTATTCCCACAGTTGAGAGGGGGGATTTCATGGAGCATATGTGGTCAGACATAATAGCATTCTTCTTTAAAGTCAAGCTCATGTTATTCTTGCACCTGGCTGAGGAATAGTAGAGGAGATGTTTTGTGTTGGAACAGATGGTGACTGGGGCATGTGATCGAATGATGGGTGCAAGGGATGGATTTGTAATATTTTACTTATTGGAGGAAAACCCAGAACTTTCAGATATGGATTTTCCCAGATGTGCCAGTATAACTACTCTAATAAAAGGAAACTTTGAGAAAATGCCAGTCTCAGAGTTTTTAATTGGAGTTTGGTTTTTCTGGAATGCTGACATGCTAATCATATTAATTAAAACTGAATTTCTATCACGTTTATGAGCAACTTGTTTTGTGAAATATAGCAGTATATTTCTTTGACAAAATTTATTTTTATTACTTTATTTTTAATAATTTTATGCTGTCCATCTGCCCTATAAAATGACTGGGTGGCTTCATAGTGAAATTACAGTGAAAAGGAGCCCATTTCCCCAAATTATTAAGGTGTTCTTCTGTTCCATGTGACAGCCTATTTATTCAAATGTTTCTCTCTTCCAACAGCTGAAAATATTTCAAAGCAACAGAGATTCCTACACAAAACAGTGCACCAAGATGCCCAGCTGACCTGTGACTTTCCAGCTCACAGGGAAACCATTACAAAGTTCAATGCCTACTTGTTGAAAGGAATTGGGAAAGTACAACTTTTTGAAGCAAATTGGAACAATTCCACAATTTTAATCAAGACAAACAGTTCTGGATTAAGCTTGGACATAAATATTGCAAAAGAAGAAAAACATGCTGTGTTTCACCTGAGGGACTTGCAGGTCATCCACACAGACAGCTACATGTGCAAGATTGAGGTGATTGACCCACCACCATACGAAACTGAAAGCAGGAGCAATTTAATTTATGTGAAAGGTAAAATTGTGAAATTTGTTTCTAATGGGTCAGAGAGGCATATAATTCTTATTAACTATAGGGTTGCCCATATTTAAATTGTGTGCTTAAGCTGGTTTCTTTGGTTTTGGGCGGAAGGGTGGACAAGGTGACCTACAAGGTCCCTTCCAACTCTGTTAATCTGTAAGATGTTTCAGAGCCAAAGATCCTTAATTTAGATCGATGCCCCTCCTATGAACATTTTCCGACACAATCACCTCACTGCAACATTATTTGCCATAAACTGGTACTTAGAAGCAGGTCCTAGACATGAGTTCAACAACTCTTTTCCTTCAAAATCTAAGTGATACTTTTGAGAAAACTCTTTGAAAGTAGTTTAATAATAAACTAAGTAGTTTGAGCTTCAGTTAGTTGTACATACAGTTAATTTATCTTCTAGCATTCATGGGAGAGGGCATACTTCAATGGATATGAAATTATACTTTGTTTTGAGGTGTCTGAGCTCCATTGTGTTCCTGTCAATCCTCAGAACTTCCTCCACTCCAAGAAAAGCTTAATTACATGAACATGCCAATGGCTATTCCACTTGGATTTTTTGTTTTCTACAGTCTGATAATCACAACAGCCATTTACTACTATTGGGTAAGAAATCATTCTTTTATTTTCCCTTACTACTAATCAGATGTAGCCAGCAAGAAAAATATAACCAGAAACATGCTAGAACATGTAGAACATGCTATATATGGAGCAATGCACCTGCCAACATTTTGGATTTTCCTTCCAAAGCAAATTTATGGAGACTAACATCATGGGCTTGAACACTTGAAGTATTGCTATTACATCGAGTCCCCATAACATATAGCAAGAAAATAATAAAAAACATTCTCTGCCTTTTATATTTCTCTTCCCTTATTTGGAAATTGTCTCTAACTGAAGCTGGGGCAATCAGCATGTAGCAAGTGTATGTGCATTTGTGGGCATCACATTGCTGGAATTGAACAAGGATGCCCATGAAGTGTTCTTGGTAAAACAGACTGCAGATTCCTGGGAGGCGAATTGAGTTGTGCTTGACTTTTGAGCATTTGAGCCACCTTCAAAAATAAGCTGGGACCAGGTATAAGCAAGAGATACTTAGCTGGCAAGGGGGACAAACATATTGAATACCTTCCTCTTCCTATGTCAGCATGTGCCCTCCTGTAATCTCATGTACTACCTTTTTTTTTTAAAAAAAAAAAAATCTTTTTACTGAGTCACCTCTCAGTCCCATTAAAAATTACAGGGGTTTCAACTTTTGGAGAGTTCAAGGAAGTGCCATTTAATTTGTTAAGAAGATGCAGAGGGTACTTATGGGTTGTACCCTTTGCTGGAACCAAAAGTATATTATTATACGTTAAAGCATACTTTTCTGAAATTCATGTATGCCCATCTTTAAAGACACATGCAATCTCTCCTGACTTCTTTATATTATAAAGAAGCCATATTGGAAAACCTGTGAGTTACTTATTCATCTGCCTGATAACCATTAACACAAACCTTGCTTTTCATTCAACCTTGCTCCTAGAAAGAGCTACACAAGGTTCTCCTTCATAAAGACTTCAGAACATGAAGAAAACATGCACATTAGCTTTTCATTTATTTGATATGACATGAAGGAGAAACCTGACTTATCATACTTGTGGGAAGATACATCAAGTGGGATTTTACTTCCTCTTTCATAGAATATTCAGAAGGAGGATACCCAAATTAATGTTCCTTTGGCTCTTGCTGATGTTCACTGAAATTTTCATTCTATGAATGGCAAAATTTTCTCCTTTCTTCCTTACTGTTTTTTTTTTCATGCAGCTGAAAAGCAAGAAGAATAGAGCCCTTCAGAATGACTATTTCAGCATGACACCCTGGCAATCAAATGGACCCAGGAAAAGGCCCCCTCAAAATGGTGTTCCAACACGGAACTATACTGCATACCGTTATTGGGAACCCTGATGTCTTCTCTACGATGGAAATAAGAACAGCCTAGCCATAAGCAAAACGAGACTGTTTTCAAAGAGTTATATCTTCTTGTTCATAGATCTATGAAGGACAAAAGCTCTCTGTAAGTTATGTTTCAAGCTGGATAGGCAAGAGGATTTTAGCAACAGTAGACTGGAAACAGAGAGATGTTAGGTCCTCCCTCAGTGTTAAGCAAATGATGGTTCTAACTGCATTTGTGAACTTTCTACTAATTGGCCTAAACAGAAAGTTTAGACGGATTATATCCAAACTCTGGAAAATAGTGGAGGTCTTTCTCGATATCAGATATCAACTGAATACCAAAATGCTGGTATGCACAGGATTCTATGATTATAGCTAAGATTAAAAGTGTTGTTGCTTTGTTGGATTCCATTTCCTATGTTAATTTAAATGGGTTCAACATAGGTTCAAACCCATCTTCAATGCCTGGATAGCTTTGTGTGAGTCTCAACGCAGCCTATCTTACAGAGTTGTTGTTGTTGTAGGAAAGGGGGTATAAAACATGTATCTAGAAGCCACACTTTTTGCATCCCTCTGAGCTGGTCATCATCAGCAACCGTATTCTGGTCATTCAAGCAGAAATGGCAATCTGTAAACATTTAATATATTACAGGACAATGTAAATCCCCCTTTCTGTTATAAGTCAGCAATAAAATATATAACATGACTTAAATCCTAACATCTCTCTGTCATACTAAATTTATTTTAATTCTGCCTTTACAAATTATAACCAATTTTTATTACTAAGTTATACAAAATACTTAGTAGATCAGAAATAAACCTCTGAGGAGTTGTTACCTTAAGAGAATTGGCTGATGCATTAAATTTAGCTATTCTTTAAGAATCATCAATCAATAGGTATATAATGCATTCTCCATCCCAGCTTAGCACATTCATAATGGATCTGATATAAATAGATGATATTTTTTCTATGAAAGGAACAGTGCTCCAGTATATGCTTTGCTGACTCAGTCTCTTCCAGCTTAATGTCAAAAGGTCCACTCATACAGGATTTTCAAAATTTGTCTTGCCAAAGTTGCTTTTGGAACAGCATTAAATCTGGCCTGAATAAACTTTTTTTTGTCATTGTGGAATGATGATATACTGTATGATAAACTGATACAAAATTGCTCTTAATATTCAACAGAAAGAATACTTGGGAGCAGTGACACATGAGTCTGTTTATAGATCAAAATCTTGAAGTTGTTCTTTAATCACTTCCTTGGACTTCTTTAGATCTAAAATAGTCACACTGTCTGATGAAAAACCATAATGATAGAGTTCCCCCCCCTACAGGGTATCTTTCAAGCTATCTTTCAAGCAATCTTCTAGAACTAGTGGAATTAGAAAAAATAGTCTTAGCCAAAGATTAAAATAGAATAACTTTGCTCTGGCCTCCATTTTTACTAATCATGTTTCTAACTCCAAAGTGGCATTTGGCATTAGGCTATCTGGGAATGGCCGAAGCTGATTGCAGATGTTTAAACTGAACAATCTGTTATATATTTGAATACTTGAAATAATCCCTTTTGATTGGTCCATCTGACGACGGGAACTTCAAAGAGCCGTCATTGGCCGTGAGCTGCGAGCAGCTGCTATAAAAGAGGTTGGTGCGGCTCCATGGTTGTTCAGTTTCAGAGAGACCAATAAAAACAGTTGAAGTCTAACTGGTCTCGAGTTGATCTTTCCCGCAACACAACACTGGCGACAAAGGTGGGATACTGAGACAAAGGAGACCAGTTGAGCACATGGCAATGAGAACCGAGCAAAGACGAAATGGCCGGCAGCAACTCGCCACCCGCACTGTTCAACCCAGCAACGGAGGACTGGGACTCTTACATTGACAGATTCCTCATGTTCCTAGAGAGCAGTGAGTTACAGGGGATATCTGAAAACAGAAAGAGAGCTGTTTTCCTAACCCACTGTGGGCCCACAGTCTTCAAGATGGCCAAAGCATTGGCAAAACCCCAGGATGTGAAGGAAATGGTGTGGCCACATTTGGACAGAGTGCAAGTCCATTATGTGCCAAGCCTCAAGCCTCATCAGGAGGCATGAATTTTACAAGCGAGACCAAAAGGAAGGTGAGAGCATAGGAAATTTCATTGCGGCTCTAAGAGACATTGGCGGAGCATGCGAATATCTCAATATGGACGAGGCCATGAGGGACCGGGTGGTCCTCGGACTCAGAGATCTCACTTTACAGAGCTGGTTACTGACCAGACCCAACATAACAGGAACCGAGGCTATCGCAGAAGCTACCGCAGTGAAAGCAGCTCAGAAATCAGCAGCTACCATGCGGAAAATGAATAGAGCAACACAGGAGGCTCTAAAAGACCCTAGCACAGCTCAAGACAAGAAGCCAGAGGGAACTCAAAAGGCCACCACTGCAACACACCATGAGGACATCGAATCCCTGTCCGAAACCAACGAGGAGGAAGAAGAGATCAATAGACTCCAGTCGGAAAAAAGCAGGCGAGACTGAAGAGAACGGAAATTAGAATTCCATTGTGCCGGGTGCGGAGGGGACCACCCACGGTCCGAGTGCCGTTTTCTCAACGCTGTTTGCAGGCATTGTGAAAGGCAGGGACACATAGCTAGGGTCTGCCACAACAGAAATAGCTACAGCCCTAGATGAAGAGGAAGCACACACACCCCAGAATGAGAGAGAGACAGACAGGGAGCAATTGGAGCCAAGAAAACAGAAATAAGTGGTTCAACAAAACAACAGAAAAGAAGAAACACACCAGACAATAATCTTTGGCCACTCGAGCGCAACCGATGCAAGGAAGGTGCACATACAAGTCACCATAGAGGGCCAGCCATGTGAGATAAAGGTGGATTCCAGTTCATATCTGTCCATGATATTGTGGAACACCCTAAAGAGCCTGATACCAGATATGCAAAGAAAGGAATTAGAAATACAGACACTAACACTGAAAGACTACCAAGGGAACAGGATTCCCATAGTCAGACTCAGACATTTCCAAGTCAAATTCAAAAAATACATGACAATTGATGATAGTAGACCGGGATCTTCCCAGTCTACTGGGACTCGAATGGTTCGCACCCCTGGGAATCAGAGTGACCAGGATCAACAGCGTCACCGAGACGGACTGGGAGGAGAACTCGATGAGGGAATTCCAGGATGTTTTCGATGGAGAACTGGGCAAGTACCGAGGGTCCCCTATCTCGTTTAATTTGAACCCTAATATAGCCCCAATTTGACTGAAGGTGAGGCAAGTCCCTTTTGTGTTAAAACCAAAAATCGATGAGCAATTAGATAAACTCATCGCACAGGGGGTATTAGAACCAATTGACCACGCAAGGTGGGAAACCCTAATTGTGACTCCAGTTAAGCCAGATGGGTCCATGCGTATCTGTGGAGACTATAAGGCCACCCTCAACCATGCATTACAACAAAGCGCATACCCTGTTCCGGTGGTACAACACCTATTACATTCGCTGGGGCGAGGAAAAGTTTTCGTGAAACTCGACCTTGCACAAGCTTATCAATTGCCAGCTGACTCAGAAACAGCGGAAGCATAAACAATTGTGACTCACAGGGTGGCATTCAAATGCAAAAGATTACAATTTGGAGTTAGCGTGGCCCCAGGGGTATTCCAAAGCTTGATGGAATGCCTTCTGCAAGGAATCAAGGGGGTGGTACCATATTTTGATGACATATTGGTATCCGCCAGAGACAAAAAACAACTGGAAGGCAGGCTGAGGGAAGTCTTACAAAAATTTAAAGAGGCAGGACTCAAAGTGAAAAGAGAAAAGTGCCAACTAGCCACTGATAAGTTTGAATTCCTGGGATATCTCATAGATAAAGAAGGAATCCACCCCACCGAAAAGAAAATCAGAGCAATCAAAAATAAAACAGAATTACAAGCCTTTTTGGGACGTATTAATTTTTACAATGTTTTCTTGCCACAGAAGGCAATGACAGCGGAACCGTTACACAGGCTGCTGGATAAGAAGGCTACCTGGACCTGGGGGCAATGAGAAGAAACTGCATTCCAGGGAATCAAAGACTTACTGACATCAGACTCTGTGCTTATCCAGTATAGCGAAACCCTGCCACTAACAGTAACCTGCGATGCATCACCGTTTAGTGTCAGAGCCATACTCTGACACATATTACCTAATGGAAGAGAAGCACCAATCGCATTCCATTCCCAAACCCTATCAAAAACAGAGAGAAATTACAGCCAATTGGACAGAGAAATGCTGGTGGAAATAACAGGAGTCAAATGATTCCATGAATACCTCTACGGCAGAACTTTTTCATTGATTACAGATCATAAAGCTCTCTTAGGAATACTTGCAGGAAACAAAGCTACCCCCAACATATTGTCATCGCGAATGACGAGATGGTCCGAGTTCCTCACGGCATACAACTACAACTTAATCCACAGGCCAGGAAAGAACATAACACATGCTAACACCCTGAGCCGTACCCCCTACCTGAGTTAGAAGATGATCCTACACCAACCACATCAACCCTGCAAATCGAGACGTTGGCAAACCTACCCATAACAGCAATAGACATTGCGAGGGAAACCACAAAAGACAAAATCCTGGTGTGGATTTTAAATTGGGTAGGTAAAGGGTGGCTGGAGATGGAAAATGATGAGACTGTCAAACCCTATCATATTAGACAAACTGAACTGTCTAATTTAAAAGGATGTGTACTATGAGGGGATCAGGTAATCATACCAGATATACTGAGGGAACAAATACTTGTATATATTGCATGATGGACATCCAGGTATTGTAAGAATGAAATCCCTGGCCAGGAGTTACGTATGGTGGCCAGGGATGGATAAGGATATTGGGAGATGGGTGGAAACATGCACACAATGCCAACAATCCAGGCCTACACCCCCTTCTGCACCTGTACTTGACTGGGAAACACCAAGGGGCCCATGGTCGAGGATACACATAGATTTCGCAGGACCAATGAAAGGACACACATTTTTGATAGTAGTAGGCGCTTACTCCAATTGGCTGGAGGTAAGTGTCATGCACTCCACAACGACAGAAACCATAATCAGACAGCTGAGGAAGCTGTTCACAACACATGGGTTACCGGATCTAGTGGTATCAGACAACGGGCCGCAGTTCATGGCATTGACATTTGAAAGGTTCCTCACCGAACAGGGAATAAGGCATGCCCTAACAGCGCTGGGTTGGCCAGCTACGAACGGACGGGTGGAACGCATGGTTCGGTATACTCAAGAGACACTAGATAAATTAGGCACGGGAAACATCCAGGAAAGAATCTATAAATTACTAACTATACAGCACATCACACCAAACACCACAACTAATAAAAGCCCAGCAGAACTATTGATGGGCAGAAAATTAAGGTCACACCGAGATAGATTACACACCACATACAGCCCTAAAAAGCCAACAGACTCCTCTAGTAAGTATCGTACATTTGGAACAGGGGACCTGGTCTATGCAAAAAACCTCACGGGGGATCCACTATGGATCCCAGCTAAAATAACCCAGATAACTGGACCCCCTCATACAGAGTAGAAACAGAGGACAGAAAAAACTGGAGGAGACACATTGACCAACTTAGATCAAGAATGCTGTCGAGAAAGACTAACAATCCAAGGAATGAAGGAGAAGAACACACACACACATGAACCACATTGAACATTAAACCAAAATAATAATCAAACCAGAGAGGGGGGAGAACCCTCAAATGCAAATGAGGGGAGAGGGGGAGACCCTCCACAAACATGAGAAATAACAAAACAAACATTAACAACAATGCACCAACCAACAACACCAATAGCCCCGCTAAGAAATCGCAATCACATACCTGAAAACGATTTCTGAAGAAGGGAACAGGCAGCAGAAAATCAACATGAAGCCACTCCTGGTGGGAGCAGCCGAGCTGACTCAACCAGCCTGGATAGACCAGGCGGGAGCAGCATGGCTGACTCTACCTTCCAGGAGGTTCCACAGAGAAGGACGGGAGAAACAGCGAACCTGTCCGAACTGCCCGAAGACAACACCACAACTGACTTGCGCAGGTCCAGTAGAAGCCATAAGAGCCCCACCTATTTGCGTGAGTACGTAACCTAGGAAAGCCTCATTGGTTGGACTGGACCACATGGGGAGGGGTGTTATATATTTGAATACTTGAAATAATCCCTTTTGATTGGTCTGTCTGACGGCAGGAACTTCGAAGAGCTGTCATTGGCCCCGAGCCCCGAGCAGCTGCTATAAAAGAGGCTGCCACAGCTCCGCAGTTGTTCAGTTTCAGAGAGACCAATAAAAAGAGCTGAAGCCTAACTGGTTTTGAGTCGATCTCTAATGATCCATAGTCTTCAACAATGTAGGCTGAAATACCATATTTTAGCAGCTCTATAATACGATAGGAATACATTAACCATCTTCTCCACCACATTTTTAGAGAGCAGTGACATTCTTCAGTATGTTTTTGACAAATATTTAAGCAGGGTTTTTTCACATTCTGAGCCCCCCCCCTTTCCTCCTATCTTTGGGAAACTGGAGAAAAGTTGTGTGCCAGTTATGCCCTTTCCTAGACCAACAATTCATACTCATGGTCACTCATGTCCTAGTCACCTCCCATCTTGACTATTGCAACCCACTCTACATGGGGCTGCCCTTGAAAAGCATTCAGAAGCTCCAGTAGGTGCAAAATGGTTTTGTGCAGACTCTGTGCACATGTATCATCTCTCCTTCAGGATCTGCATTGGTTGCTGATTTGCTTCTGGATGCAATTCAAGGTGCTGGTTGTCACCTTTAAAGCCCTTCATGGCTTGGGACTAGGTTATCTGAGGGATCATCTCTTGCTGGTCACATCCACCGAATCCACTAGAGTTGAGAGGCAAATAATGTTGTTAGTGGTGGGATTCAGCTACTTCGGGCTGGCTTGTGTGAAGCGGTTTTTACAATTCTGGCTGCCCCTGCCTCTCCCTGCCCCTCCGGTCCCTTCCCGCCCAGCCACTCCTCATCTTGTCTGCTTGCCCAGTATAGCTGCTGCTGTTCTCTGTCTGGCTCCCTGGCTTGCCTCAACCACATGGTCTCTGAGGGCCAACTTTGCCTGCCTTCAGCTGCATCTCAGGTGGCGCTCTCCGCACAACCCAGTCCTGTACCCTGGTCTGCCTGGGTGAGTGACTGATAGCAGCAAGGCCCGAATCCCGGCCTAGCTGCCTCCTACGTCATCCTACAATCCTCGAGGCCCAGCACACTTGCCTGTCTTCCCTGTAGTCCCCACGGCTCTGCCATACTTGCCTGCCTTTTTTGCAGGAAAGGGAAGCTGCCTTTCATTGGGGTGCATGGAGTGAGACAGAGTTCCTCCAGCCTCTTTCCCCTTCTCCAGCCTCTTTCCCCTTCTCTTTTTCTCTTTGTGGGCAGAAGAGTTTTCCCCATCCACCACTGCCCAGATGCCCTTGCTTTCCCCAAATTCCCCAAGCATTTCTTTGCCTACCTGATTTCCAGTTCCATCGCATTTCTTGCCATCATGTTCAGGGAAATGAAAGTTTATGTGGGACTAAAAAAAAAGTTCAATCAATCAATTCCAACTTCTCATGAAAGAAAAAGATCTCGCAAAGTTGGAATTGAGTGAGTGAATTTTTTTTTATCCCAGAGGTTCCCACACTTCCTTCTGCTTCTATGCTGTCTGGGAGGCAGGCTGCTCGTCCTAGCTGCTTCCCATGCTTCTCGGAGCTTCTCGCTTGCCTCTGAATGCCAACTGAATGCTCTCCTCCAAGGCCTCTTGCTCATGGCTTCCTGGCACATCTCTTTGTAGCTCTGAGCTGCTTGGCTTTTGAAATCCAGTGCCACTTCTTTGGCTGCCGAACCCGAGCACTCTTGAAATCCTAGAGTGCTGGATTTCAAAAGCCAAGGAGCTCAGTGCTACAAGGAGATGAAGTGCCAGGAAACCATCAGTCAGATGTGTTGTTAGAGCTGAATGGCTGGGCTGTTGTTGGCCCAGGAAGATTCCCAGCACTGCAGCTTTGACATCTGTTTTTCAGTGCAGAATGGTAGAGCTCTGAGGTGAAATCCCAAACATAGAGCTGAGATAACAGTAACCATTATAGCAGAAATGAAAGGCTAGCAAAAAGATGGTAACAACTTGTATTTTTAATGAGGTTAATAAAGCCTCTGAGGCAGTGTTCTGTCTCCTCATTTGAATTCTTGAGATCCCCGCGCTTTGATTGGCCAAAGCGCGGGGCGATCGGATTGGTGAGGCGAGCCGCGCCGATTAGCTCGCTGAGAATCTCCCACGATTGGTCAATTCAAATCGCGGGAGATTCAAAGGGGTGCCATTGGCCGCGGCCGCCGCGGCTTGGAAATAAAAAGCTGCGAAGTTTTCCTTTAGCCCCAGTTTGGTTCCTGACTAAATAAAAGAGCTTGATACTAAGTCACCGACTCCTGGCTTCCTTCCACGCGGACTTAACACTGATGACGAGGATGGGATTCCTTTCCTGAACCGAAGCACGTGTCCGAGGGAAGCCAGCCAACCGACGAGATGGCCAGCATCACGCCACCAACCCCCTTCAACCCCGCTACCGAGGACTGGGAATCTTACATGGACAGATTCCACATGTTCCTCGAATGCAACGATCTGAAGGATGCTACGGGACCAAAGAAATGAGCCATCTTCCTAACACACTGCGGGCCCGCAGTGTTTAAGATGGCAAAAGCGCTAGCCAAGCCCGCCGACGTTACCGCGATGGATTGGGCGGACCTCGAACCATTGCTCTGGAAACACTACGCTCCAGCCATGCCCATCCTCATCCTATAGCACGAATTTTATCGGCGGGACCAGCGGTCGGACGAGAGTCTCAGTGATTTCATTCCAGAGCTGCGGCGCCTGGGAGGACTATGCGAGTTCTCCAACATGAATGAGGCCCTTCGGGACCGAATTGTGCTCGGCCTTTGGGACCCCATTCTCCAAAGTCGGTTGATGGCTAAGGGCAACATCGCTCTTGCCGACGGCATCTCCGAAGCCGCGGCCGCTGAAGCAACCCGACAATCAGCAGACCGCATGCGGAGACTGAATGCTGGGGACCGCACCGCAAACAACAACCCTGCAAGGTCGACCGAGGCCCAACCTGAAACTACTACCCACCAGGGAGAACTCCACTCCACCTCGGGCACGTCAGATGAGGAGGAAGACATCCACCGTCTCCAGGCAGGCCGCAACCAGCGCAGCCGGAAGAGTCATAAGTCGAGGACCGCGTGTGCCGGTTGCGGAGGCGACCACCCCAGATCCGAATGCCGGTTCTTCGACTCTGTTTGCTGGCACTGCGACAAGAAGGGCCACCTCGCATGCGTTTGCTGCCTCAAGAAAACCCACAGCCCCAGGCGATGGGACCCGAGCGAGCGGAGACAAGAGAGCACACCCCCCAGGACCAGAGACCGGCCAACAGACAACCACTGGGAGCGAAACGGACGAGCCCAATGAAGCGGCAAAGCCAGGCGGAGAGAAGAGACACATCAGACGGTCACCATCGGCCACGCCACAACCACAGACGCCAGAAAGGTCTACGTGGAGGCAGGCATCGAAGGCGAACCCTGTAAAATGGAGGTGGACTCTGGGTCCTACCTCTCAATGGTAGCCTGGCAAGAAATTAAATGCTTGGTGCCTACCATCCAGAGAAGGCAACTAGAAAACCAGAGACTAATCCTCCAGGACTACCAGGGAAACCGCATCCCTGTAGTCGGAACAGAACAGTTTACAGTGACCTACAAGGGACACACCGAAAGACTTCCCTTAACCATCGTCGTTCGAGACCGACCTAGCCTACTGGGACTTCAATGGTTCGCACCGCTAGGCATCGCAGTCACGGGCATTGACCACATCGCCGAAGCCGACTGGGAGCAGCGACTGGCCTGGGATTTCCAGGAAGTGTTCGACGGCACACTAGGCAAGTACCGAGGGCCCCCTATATCCTTCAGCCTAGACCCCAACATTCCCCCGAAACGCCTAAAACCAAGGCGGGTACCGTTCGCACTCAAACTGAAGATAGACGAGCAAATTGACAAACTCGTCAAGCATGGGGTATTACAAACATAGACCACACCTGGTGGGAGACCCCCATAGTCTCCCCAATTAAGCCTGATGGGTCAGTGAGAATCTGCGGGGACTATAAGGCCACCCTAAATGGCGCCTTGCAACAAAGCACTTACCCCGTCCCAGTAGTGCAGCATCTCCTACACTCACTGGGAGGGGGCAAAGTTTTTGGAAAACTCGACCTGGCCCAAGCATACCAGCAACTGCCGGTCGACGAGGAAACTGCAGAGGCACAAACCATAGTCACCCACCGGGGAGCCTTTAGATGCAACCGCCACTAATTTGGAGTCAACGTGGCACCGGGAATTTTCCAGAGCCTCATGGAAAGACTCTTACAGGGCATCAAGGGTGGTCCCATACTTCGATGATGTACTAGTATCGGCAACCAACCAGGCCGAGCTAGAGAGTCGCCTAAGGGAAGTGCTAACGAAGTTCAAAGAAACCGGGCTTAAAGTGAAGAGGGAAAAATGCCAGCTGTACACAGAGCGGGTCGAATTCCTAGGATACCTCCTAGACTGACACGGCATTCACCCCACCAACAAGAAAATTAAAGCCATCAAGGAAGCCCCCACACCCAAGTCAAAAACAGAACTGCAGGTGTTTCTGGGGCTACTTAACTTTTATAATGTCTTCCTGCCCCAAAAGGCAACTGCGGCGGAGCCTTTGCATAGGCTTTTGGACAAGGCAGCTACCTGGACTTGGGGGAAACGTGAGGAAGCCACCTTCAGAAAAACCAAGGACCTGCTCACTTCGGATGCCGTCCTCATCCAGTACAATGAGACCCTACCACGAGCCATCACATGCGACGCATCACCCTTCGGCGTCGGCGCTGTCCTCAGCCACACTCTCCCCGATGGAAAAGAAGCACCCATCGCATTTTTTTCAAGGACCCACACCAAACCGGAGCGGAACTACAGCCAGCTGGACAAAGAGGCTTTGGCTATCGTCGCCGCAGTAAACAGGTTTCACGAGTATCTCTACGGCCGGACGTTTACCATCATCACCGACCACAAGCCGCTGCTGGGAATCCTTGCAGGGAACAGGGCCACCCCGAACATTCTGTCTCCCCGAATGACAAGGTGGTCCGAATTCCTGGCTGCCTACAACTACAGACTCACACACCGACCTGGTAAGACTATCTCCCATGCGGACACCTTAAGCCGCTCACCGTTACCTGAACCAGACACCGACCCAGCACCCACGACGACCACCCTCAGCATAGAGACTCTACCCAACCTACCCATAACCGCATCAGACATTGCCCGAGAAACTAATAAAGACAAATGTCTGGCGTGGATTTTGCATTGGGTAGCGAAAGGGTGGCCAAAAAGGGACAATGACGAGTCCGTCAGGACATTCCGGAACCGGCAAACGGAACTCTCATTACTAAAAGGGTGCATACTATGGGGGGATAGGGTGGTCATCCCGGAAAAACTACAAGGGAAGGTTTTGGAACTGTTACACGAGGGGCACCCAGACATCATTAGGACAAAAGCCCTGGCCAGAAGTTACGCTTGGTGGCTAGGGATGGACAAAAAGATTGAGGCCTTGGTAGCAAGGTGTCAACGATGTCAGACTAGGCCAAGCCCACCCACAGCACCCATCCTAGAGTGGGAAACCCCAAGGGGACCGTGGTCTAGGATCCACATAGATTTCGCCGGGCCCACAAAAGGACACACTTTCTTAATAACCGTAGACGCTTACTCCAACTGGCTGGAGTTAAGCAAAATGAGAACAACCACCACGGAGGCCATGTCCAAAGAACTCTGCAAACTTTTCGCAACACACGGCCTCCAGGACGTCCTCGTTTCCGACAACGGGCCCCAATTTACCTCACTATAATTCGCAAAATTCCTAGCAGAGAAGGGCATACGACACGCGCTGACAGCCCCGGCGCATCTGGTGGTGAATGGTAGGGCGGAACGGATGGTTCAATTCACAAAGAAAACCATCCAGAAAATAGACCACGGGGAAATCCAGGACAAAATAAATAAATAAATTACTTTTCATACAGCACATAACCCCACAACAAATAAAAGCCCAGCAGAACTGCTAATGGGGAGGAAAATAAGGTCCCCACTCGATTGATTACACCCCACTTACAACCCAGAGAAATCCCCAGACTCCACCAGTAAACACCGAACCTTCGCACCAGGCAATGCCGTCTACGCGAAGAACCTAACCGGAGACCCATTATGGGGACCAGCAGTCATAACACAACTAACAGGCCCACACTCATACTGGCTACAAACAACCAACGGACGAGCGTGGAAACGCCACATCGACCAGTTAAGATCGAGGACGACCACACAAGAGACCACTGACGCGCAACCAAGCAAAACCAACCCCCGCAACACAAACCAAGAGGGGAGGGGATACCCAGGGAACCAAAACCCAGAAAAAATAAACCAGCCATACTCACCTGAAAGCAGCCAGCACGAAACCTCGCCAGGAAGAGACAGCCAGGCCAGCTCAACCAACCCGGGAAGACCGAGCGGGAGTGGCGAAACCCGCAGCTCAACCAACCCGGGTAGCCCAGGAGGGAGTTGCGGAGAGCGGCCTGGCCAGACAGACCAGGCGGTTCCCACGACGGAGTCCGGAGAAACAGAGACCCTGACTGAACCGGCTGGGATCCAACCTACGACTGACCTGCGCAGGTCCAGTAGGCAGAGACGGAGCCCCGCCTACCTATGGGACTACGCAACATAAGGACTGAACCAAGAGGGGAGGGGTGTTCTGTCCCCTCATTTGAATTCTTGAGATCTCCGCGCTTTGATTGGCCAAAGCGCGGGGCGATCGGATTGGCTAGGCGAGCCGCGCCGATTGGCTCGCTGAGAATCTCCCGCGATTGGTCAATTCGAATTGCGGGAGATTCAAAGGGGTGCCATTGGCCGCGGCTGCCGCGGCTTGGAAATAAAAAGCCGTGAAGTTTTCCTTTAGCCCCAGTTCGGTTCCTGACTAAATAAAAGAGCTTGATACTAAATCACCGACTCCTGGCTTCCTTCCACACGGACTTAACAGGCAGTCTTTTTGTCACCAAGCATGGAGAAATATATATGAAATTAATAATAATAATGATTTATTAAATTTGTATGCCACTTAACTCCAGCCACTCAAGAAAATCTGTTTCATCTAAGGTTCTCAATAGCTTCAGATTATATGTATATGTATATAAAGTGCGTGTGCATACATATATTATAAGTTCTTTTTTATGTAGAATGGGAAGGTAACCAGGGGTGGGATTCAAATTTCTTAACAACCGGTTCTGTGGGCATGGCCTAATTTGTGGGTGTGGTTTGGTGGCCATGTGATTGAGTGGTGTGGCTTGCTGACTGGGTGTGGCTTGCTGGTCACATAACCGGCTGGGCTTGGCCAACTCATCACTTCTTTGCCCTAATGACATTTTTAAATATAAAAAAAACATATACCAAAACAAAAGTAGTTTATTATTCCATGTCTTTAATGCTTAAATAATAAAAAGGTACACAAAACTAGATTTTGTTACATTTTAAAATATTAATCAAAAACTATTACATAACAAAACTTTACAAAAAACAATAAAACTGTTATTTAAAGTACTGCCAAATTGTTTTTTTATTGGCATCGTCAGTTGCAGTTTTCTTTTGTTTGACAGGAGCATCATCAGCTGTGTGATGTGCCCATAACCTTTTTTTTACTATAGGAACAGGGTCCCATTCTTACAGAAGTAAGCCAATTAGATTGATCGTCAGCAGATTTGTTATATTGGAAACTATAAGGCAACTTCTGCCCTCTGAACATATTATGTTCATCTGCAAGAAACCCCTTTCCACTTCTGCTAAGCTGACTGCAATAGTCCTGACACTATCTCTAGCCTTTTTTTTGGAAAAGTTTTTATTTTTTTTTAATTATTTAAATTCATCTTTGTGACAACAGTGTGGTTCCAGGTGTTTTATATTTTAAATCTGTCATATCCATAGTAACTGATACAGCTTTCAAACATCACATCATTATCTATTACCCAATTTTCTTCTTTATATTCTCATAAATTATTTTACATCAGTCAATCAATTTCTATCTTCCTTGATCATATACTTATATTCAACATGTTTACAGTTTAATCTATTCACATCATTTCATTAATCATTCAAAGTTTAATCTTAATTTGTATTATCCCCTATTAAATCCCCTTTCCAATATTATTACATATATTTTATTTTCTGTCAATCTCCTTTTCTCTACCTTTTCATTTTTGCACAGATATATTTTCCATCTTATTTTCTTTAACCAACAATGTTACAATATATCATCATTACCTTATACAAGTGGATAACAAAATATTTAATATTCTAATCAATCTCTAACTTCCTTGATCATATATTTCTTTTGCTCTCAATGTTTACAATTTAATCTCTTCATACCATTCATTGACCATTCAAAATTTCATCTTAATTTATATTATCCCCTATTATGTCCCCCCCATGTTACATTTGCCACTTTTGCATATATTTTATTTTCTGTATATTCCCTTCCCTCTAACATCTTATTTTTACACAAATATATTTTCTTGTAGCCTATAATATTAACATTATAACATTATAACCTTGCTACCTTATATATGTGAATAACAAAATATGTATTTCATTAAAAATATTATCCTACTACATGATTATGTCTATTCTCTGTTGGGCTCCACATAATATTCCCTTTCATATCTTAAATATTGATCACTTTTATCTCCCATAAACATTTATCTGTCTTGCTTGGTTAATCTATTATAAATTCTTATTTTCATGTCTATTCAATTTTAATTATTCTTTTTCTAGTTCTGAGATAAGTGAGTGAAGAAATGAAACAACAGACTTTGATATTCTGAAAATCTGTAACTGGCTTTATTAAAAGAGATACTGCAGTATCGTTCACCTTTAATCCAAATTGAACACAGTATGTTTAGTAAAAACCACATTATATATCCATAAATGGTTATATAAATGGTTACATGCTTCCTATTTTTCAAATAAAAGTTACAGAGAATCCCATAGGAAAGTTGTGGGTCTTTTTACATAACTTCCCCCACTTCCCATTGGAAATTCCCCAACATTCTTTTTTTTTTTTGAAACAAATTTTTATTAATTTTAAAGATAAAACAACACATCATTAACCAGTAAATACATAAACACATAAAACCTCTTAATATTGTAAGTCCTTACAAGTCAAACAAAACAATATTTTTATACAGCATAATTCCAATTCATCCCATCCCCATATGGACACACAAATATCTTTCATCAAATTTCTCATTATTTCTCTTTACTCCTATTCAATTTCATTTCTCTTCCATATTTATCCATTTTATAGTCATCATATTCTTTTCTTTCTGGCTTGTTTAAATTATTCTCATCTAACATTCCTCCAAGGTTTTATTAATTCTTTTTTCCTTTTTTTTTTTAATAAAAAACAAATTTTGTTAGTTTTATCATAAGCATAATACACAAACATACAAACACAAAACATAAAACATAGACAAAACTAAAAGATCTTTTCTGAAGGTTGTCTGTTCCCGGGTTAAAACTCTTTACACAGACACAAATTCAAACATCATATTCAACCTAAATCTCCTTCCATATCTTATTATCATTTTTTTTTTTATATATGTATATAAAAACCATTTTTATCAGTTTTCTAAAAACAATGCACACAAAATCAAGGCATAACAGCTTATAAATTCTTTTCTAAAAAAAAATAATAATGATAGACCAATAAAACATAACATTTCAAGATTATAATATTAATATTTCATATAATATTAACTTCATATCTTGTCCCTACTTCTCTTTTCCATCCAAATTATTTATCAATTAAAATTTTATTGCCTTTTATCAATATACAAAATCAAAAGAAAAGCATATATATCCTTCCATTATTACCATTTTCAACAACATTCTTTGTCTGTTCTATTTCCAAACATCCATTCATCTTTTTTCTTTTACTATACTTCTCCTGTACAACAATTGGAGTTACATCTATAACTCATTACCTAACTTAAAAATACTACATATAAATCTTTCTTGGGATTCTGTTTAAAAGATTCTAAAATTACATAATAAATTTTTTATTCTAAATATACATATAAAAACACACTCTTATATACCCTCCAGAATCCCTCTTTTAATCTAAATTAAATTCACCCATTGTCTCTAAATAAACTTTTTTTTTTTAAATCTTGCTTCCCCCCATTAAGGCTTCTCCTCCCCCCTTTTCTCTCTTGCTTATTCTTCTCCTTGCCCTTTCTACCCCTTTGCTTTTTCTCTTCGCTTTTCTTGCTCCTTTTCCTTTGCTTTCTAACCTTGCCTCCATCTTTTCGCTCATTTTTCTCTCTTTTGGTTGTTTTTATAATTCTTAAAAACCCCTTTTTCTTATCCTTTTTCTCCTCCTCTCCGGAAAGAACCCATTGTTCATCAAAGATGGCTTCTTCTTCCTCTTCTTCCTTGTCCCAGTCCTTCTGCTGCATAATCAACTTTTCAACAGAACATAACGCCATTTCTAAGAATTGGAACAAAGCGCCCAAAGTATCTTCTTTTTTATATTTTTGATAGTCAATCTCTAGTTCATCCACAGACAATGCCATTATGAAAAGGGAAAACTTTTTCCAAAACAACCACAAGTATTTTTAATCCAGGACAATCAAAAGCAATTTAAAAAAAAGAAAAAAGTTCCAAAAGTTAATACTTTTCTTCCTTCTTCTCTTTCTCTTTCTAAATTAATTTTTAATCAAAGAGGTCCAATTACCATATATCTTCTTTTGGGATCCACCAAGACATTCTAGACAGTCTCCTCCTTTTTCAGTTTCTGCTCCAATTTTTTTTTTTCTCCCTTCCCACTTGCAATAACAATTTTAAATAATCAAAAATCCATACCTCCAGCAAAAATTTTCCAATTTCTTAAATTTTTCAATGTCCAAAAATCCCTTTGTCTCTTAGCTTAGCTTTCAAAGCAATCCACTTTCAGCAATTCTGAAAATCTGTAACTGGCTTTATTAAAAGAGATACTGCAGTATCGTTCACCTTTAACCCAAATTGAACACAGTATGTTTAGTAAAAACCACATTATATATCCATAAATGGTTATATAAATGGTTACATGCTTCCTATTTTTCAAATAAAACTTACAGAGAATCCCATAGGAAAGTTGTGGGTCTTTTTACATAACTTCCCCCACTTCCCATTGGAAATTCCCCAACATTCTTCACTTCATCATTTATCTCCAGATTTCCTGTTTTACAAATAATAGAAGATTACACAAGTGATCATTAATATCTATCAATTTGACTTATAATGTCGACTTAAGCCAAGGACAAGTTTTGCAATCCTGTATAATTTTTAGCAGCAAAAATATATTGTATATGTTAAGTACTTGGATATGGGTCAGAGTAAATGGAGACAGCCTCTGAATAGTGACTTTCAGCTCTTTATTAGCATGGTGACTTCTCAAAACAACAACAGTGAACTCTGCCTTATATAGGCAACCCTTGTAAGAATTGTCCAATAACAAGTTATGAACGCTAGCTCTTTTAACCAATACGAACCCTCTGTTAAGGGCCAATCGGATTCCTCAGAACTAACCAATCCGATCTGGCCGCCTAACAGCCAATCAGAAGTGCAGGGCCAGAACCTGCACTTTACCTCAAGCTCATACTTTATTAACTATGGTACATACACAACACCCCTTCCCCCTGGCTTCTTAATTACGGTGTAGTTATATAGTCCTTTAGATAAAACGGTTGTCTTTTAAGTCTTTCGGATTTTCATTGGATTGGTTGGTTGCAATCCGGTTGAGGTAGATTGTTGTTTGGCAGTGGTTCTGCTTCTTGCTCAGGTGCAATTTCTTGCGGTGCAAACGATTCTCCTTCCTGCTCCATTTCCTGAGTATCACTTATTTTGCCGCTCCCTTCGAGCAAGTTCCCTGGAACTTCATCTTCTTCCGTACCTCCCCCCCCCCGGTTTGGTCATGGGGGAGTTGTTGACTGGCCATTGTGAGTCGTGACCGTAATTGGTCGATATGCCATTTCCACAGTCTATTGTCACAGCATTTCACTACGTAGGATTTGGGGCCGGTCACTCGTACTACTGTCGCCTCTATCCATAACGGATCGCCCGATAAGTTTCGTGCGTAAACGAGGTCTCCTACCTGGAAGGTGCGACAGCGGCCACTGGATCCAATTGGCTTTTCTGGTTCATAAGCAGGGTGCAACCGGTCGAGGTGGGAGCGGAGTCTTCGCTCCATCAGTAGTTCGGCAGGAGTTCTGCCGGTGACGCTTTGTGGAGTTATGTGTTGCAAAAAGAGAATTTGGTTGACCTTGTCATTGATATTGTCATAGTCCACTTTTTGCAAAGTCTTTTTAACAAATTGGACCATGCGTTCCGCTTGGCCATTGGTCGCAGGGTGCACAGGCGAGGTGAGCGCATGCGAGGTGAGCGCATGGCGGATGCTGCGGTCAGCAAGGTATTGCTCAAACATTAGTGCCGTAAACTGTGGCCCGTTATCGGACACCAGGACGTCAGGCAATCCGTGGGTCGCAAAGAGTCTGTTTAGGATCTTGATCACCACCTCGGAAGTTGTAGCCATCATACGATGAATTTCTAACAAATTGGAGTACGCGTCGACTGTCAGCAGGAAAGTATAGCCCTTGGTTGGCCCCGCAAAATCCAGGTGGATTCTGGACCAGGGTCCCCATGGAGTCTCCCATTCAGTAGGCATAGCTTTTGGTGGGGTGTTGCTGACTTGTTGGCAATTGGCACACGCTTTGACCCACTGCTCGATTTGCCGGTCCATGCCCGGCCACCATTCGTTGCTTCGTGCAAGTGCTTTCATCCGCATGATGCCGGGATGGCCCTCGTGCAGAATTCGTAGCAGTGTCTTCCAGAGTCGTTTTGGGACAACAACTCTATTGCCCCCGATGCTACAGCCTTTTTGGGAAAAAAGTTCAGTCTGTCGAGATTTAAATGGTGCAAAGTCATCTGGTATTTGGTCCAATGGCCATCCACGTTCTACCCAACCTAGGACTCGAGCTAGGGTGTGGTCTCGTTTGGTTTCTCTCACGATGTCTCGGGCGGTCATAGGCGGCGAGTTGAGTGTTTCGATCTGCAACGTAGTTGCCATTGGTGCCGGATCGTCGAGAGTCTCTAGAAGCGGTGCTTGGCTTTATGCATCGGCGTGGGGAATGGCTTTCCCCGGGCGATATTGCAGGCGATAATTATAAGCAGCTAGGAATTCTGACCATCGGGTCATTCTAGGGGATAATATGTAGGGGGTTGGCTTGTCCCCGGCTATTATCCCTAGCAACGGTTTGTGGTCAGTTATAATGGTAAATGTCCTTCCATACACATATTCATGAAATTTCTTTACAGCTGAAACGATTGTGAGGGCTTCTTTATCAATTTGTCCATAGTTCCGCTCTGCTTGTGAAAGAGTCTTCGAAAAGTATGCAACAGGGGCTTCGTTCCCATTAGGCAGTACATGGCTCAAAATGGCGCCCACCCCAAAAGGCGATGCATCGCAGGTTATAACTAACGGCAATGTCTCATTATACTGCATAAGTACAGAGTCAGATGTGAGCAGTTTTTTTAACATTCCGTAACGCTTGCTCTTCCCGGTACCCCCATACCCACAATGCTTTCTTATCTAATAATCGGTGTAATGGTTCAGCGACAGTTGCTTTGTGCGGTAAATATACATTATAGAAATTAATGAGGCCTAAGAACGCCTGGAAATCGGCCTTGTTGCGTGGTCTGGGAGTGTTTTTGATAGCTTTTAATTTACTCTCGGTAGGATGAATGCCCTGGCTATCAATTCGGTATCCTAGAAACTCAACATTGTCAGTATATAAGTGACATTTATTTGTTTTCACCTTAAGTCCAGCCTCTTGGAATTTTTTAAGAACGCATTTCAAACGATCTTGCAAGATTTTTTGGGTAGGGGCTGCAATTAATACGTCATCAAAATAAGGAACCATGCCCTTGATTCCCTGTAATAACCTTTCCATGAGGCTCTGGAAGATCCCCAGGGCTACACTAACTCCAAATTGCAATCGGGTACATTTAAAGGCACCTCTGTGCATTACAATTGTTTGGGCTTGGGCCGTTTTTTCATTCACTGGTAATTGTTGATAAGCTTGAGCTAAATCTAATTTAGCGAAAACCTTTCCGCCCCCAAGGAATGGAGGAGGTGCTGCACCACCGGAACTAGATACGCATTCTGCTGTAGGGCGTGGTTCAAAGTGGCCCGGTAGTCCCCACAAATTCAGATTGACCCGTCTGGTTTAATGGGTGTTACAATAGGGGTTTCCCATGGAGAGTGATCGATGGGCTTCAACACCCCTTGAGCAATTAGCTTGTTGAGTTGTTCGTCGATCTTTGCTTTAAGAGCAAATGGAACTCGACGGGGCTTCAAGCAAATGGGGGCTACTTTTTGATCTAGACTAAACAAGATTGGGGTCCCCTTATACTCGCCTAAGCTGTCCGCAAAGACGTCGCTGAACTCAGAGATAAGGTCTTCCTCCTACTCACAACCACCGACTTGGTTCACGCCGGCCACTTCAATGCCGAGTGGCGCAAACCATTGGAGGCCTAATAGACTAGGCCTATCCCTATCGATGATCGTTAGAGGTAAGTACGCTGTATGCTTCTTGAAGGAGACTGGGACACGGCAGGACCCGATAACGGGGATTCGATTTCCTTGGTAGTCCTTGAGGATGAGGCGTTGAAATTGGAGGTCTTGGCATTGGATTGTGGGGATGAGTTGCTTGAGTGTCTTCCAAGACACCATCGAGAGGGACGATCCTGAGTCGACCTCCATGTGGCAAGGCTGGTTCTCGATGGTTATCGTGACTCGGATTTTCTTAATGTCCAAAACTGAGGCGTGACCGATAGTGATAGTATGGTGAGCCTCTTCTTTTTGCAAAGCTCGATTTCTGTAGGAGTGGTTTACTGGCTCTCGCCTTACAGGATGGTTTCCTGTCGATTGGCTATAGTTGGCCCCTTTTGAGGCCTGGCTGGGTCCTGATAAACTGCAGCAGACCCAGCCGATGTGGCCTCGTTTATCGCACTCATGGCAGAGTGTGTCACGGAATTTGCATTCAGCCCTGGCATGGTTTGCTCCACAGCCAGCGCAAGGGCGTAAGGGCTTCGGGCGAGGGTCCCGGTCGGACCGCAGTCGCTGGACCCCTTCTTCGTCGCTGTCTGATGACAAAGAGAGGTCCTCGTGGTGCGTTGTTAGCAGCTGCCCTTCTGAGTTCGGTAAGATTTCGCTGGTCGGTGGTGTTACCGGAGTGCAGCTTCGCCATAGTTGTGCAGCCGACTTTTTGGTCACCTCCGCAGCCATGGCTTCGGTGATGGCATCAGCAAGGCTGATGTCGCCTTTCACCATCAGCTTGCTTTGCACGCCTAGTGCATCTAATCCCAGAACTATTCGATTACTCAGTGCCTCTTCTAAATCGGCGAACCCGCAGAGGCCCCCTAAATTTCGGAGGTCCGCCACAAAATCGGCCACGCTCTCCCCTTTTTGTTGGTTTCTCTGATAAAACTCATGGCGTCTCATGAGTATAGGCACGGTTGGCGCGTAATGGTCTCTTAGGATGGGTTTCTAGGTTGTCCCAGCTCATGGCTTTCACTTCTCGAGATTTGGCAAGTGCTTTAGCCATTTTAAATACGGCTGGGCTGCAATGCATCAGGAACAGTGCCCTCTTCTTTGCTGGTGTGGCGTCCTTCAAGTTATTCATCTCGAGAAACATTTGGAAGCGATCCATGTAGGATTCCCAATCCTCTTGGTTCGGATCGAACGGAACGGGTGGTACGATGCCACTGGACATGGTTCCGTTGTTGGCGTCGTCTATCACGTGCTCGGTATTGCTTCCTGGCTTCTTCGGTTCAGACGTCTCCACATCCCATCCTCGTTGCCAGTGTTATGTACTTGGATATGGGTCGGAGTAAATGGAGACAGCCTCTGAATAGTGACTTTCAGCTCTTTATTCGCATGGTGACTTCTCAAAACAACAACAGTGAACTCTGCCTTATATAGGCAACCCTTGTAAGAATTGTCCAATAACGAGCTATGAACGCTAGCTCTTTTAACCAATACGAACCCTCTGTTAAGGGCCAATGGGATTCCTCAGAACTAACCAATCCGATCTGGCTGCCTAACAGCCAATCAGAAATGCAGGGCCAGAACCCTGCACTTTACCTCAAGCTCATACTTTATTAACTATGGTACATACACAACAGTATAAATGTTCTGATCTTTAAAAGTTCAGACTGCGAACACAAAATGGCTTCAGTTCAGCTCTCTATATTCTCAGGTGTAATGGGCTAAATTTCCATATGTAACAATCCACTGTTTGAATCAATTTACACCTGAGAATTTCCATCAAGTTCTTGCAACATAAGCCTAAATCCCTGCTGACTAAAACTTTTATGCTTTACTTCAATTTTCTTAGGCTTAAAGCAGTGGAAACACAATTCACACAGTGGTATACATTTAACACAAATATATGAAATAAGCCCTATTACAATGATTATAACAATTCCAAGAAATTTCTCTTTTATCCATGCAAAATCGGGCAACCAGGAAGTTAATACATGCCATATGTGTCTTAAAGCTTTACTATTCATAACATGAGTTAAATGGGTAGTTATATTATGTAAAACTTTCAGCTTAGACTCAATAAATTGTAATCTGTCTTGATCTGTCAGAGACTACCTGGGGAACCACATCTCGGTAGTCGGAACCGGACACTTCAAGGTAACATTCAAGGGCCGCTCAGCAAAGTTTCCCCTGACGATCTTGGACCGAGACCGCCCCAGCCTTTTGGGACTACAGTGGTTCACACCACTCGAGATCGAGGTTACAGGCATCGACCACCTCGCAGATGCCGACTGGGAGGAGTAACTGGCACAGGATTTCCAGAAAGTGTTTGACGGCACCCTAGGCAAGTACCGAGGGCCCCTTATTTCGTTCAGCCTAGACCCTCAGCATTCCCCCAATATGCCTAAAACCACGGCAGGTACCTTTTGCACTCTGGCCCAAAATCGACGAGCAAATTGACAAGCTCATCAAACAAGGGGTCCTACAACTAATCGACCACGCCTGTTGGGAGACCCCCATAGTCATCCCAGTCAAGCCCGATGGGTCAGTGAGAATCTGCGGGGACTATAAAGCCACCCTAAATTGCACCTTGCAACAAAGCGCCTACCCCGTCCCAGTGGTGCAACACCTCCTGCACTCACTGGGGGGACAAGGTCTTTGCGAAGCTCGACCTGGCGCAAGCCTTTCAACAGTTGCCGGTCGACGCAGAAACCGCCAAGGCGCAGACCATAGTCACCCACCGGGGAGCTTTTTGCTGCAACAGACTCCAGTTTGGAGTCAGCGTGGCTCCGGGAATTTTCCAGAGCCTCATGGAGAGACTCTTGCAAGGAATTAGGGGGTGGTGCCCTACTTCGACGATGTACTAGTGTCAGCGGCCAACCAACAAGAACTAGAGAGTCTAAGGGAGGTACTAACCAAATTAAAAAAGGCCGGGCTAAAGGTGAAAAAAGAGAAATGCCAGCTATACACAGAACGGGTCGAATTCCTGGGATACCTCCTTGACCGACACAGCATCCACCCAACCTCAGAAAAAATCAGAGCCATTAAAGAAGCCCCAACGCCACGGAATAAAACAGAACTGCAGGCATTTCTGGGACTGCTTAATTTTTATAATGTTTTCCTGCCCCAAAAGGTGACCGCGGTGAAGCCTTTGCATGGGCTTTTGGACAAAGCGGCCACATGGACTTGGGGGAAACGTGAGGAAGCCGCTTTCACCAAAACCAAGGACCTGCTCAGATGCCGTCCTAATCCAATACAACGAGACCTTACCACTTGCCGTCACATGTGACGCCTCACCTTTTGGCATCGGTGCCATCCTCAGCCACATGCTCCCCGACGGAAAAGAAGCACCCATCGCCTTCTTTTCAAGGACACTCACCAACCAGAAAGAAACTACAGTCAACTGGACAAAGAGGCCCTGGCTATCGTCGCCGCAGTAAAGAGGTTCCACGAGTACCTCTACGGCCGCAAGTTTACCATCATCAATGATCACAAGCTGCTGCTGGGAATCCTGGTAGGGAACAGGGCCACCCCAAACATTCTATCTCCTAGAATGACAAGGTGGTCCGAATTCCTTGCCGCCTACAGCCACCGGCTCACACACTGACCTGGTAAGACGATCACCCACGCAGACGCCCTGAGCCGCACACCATTACCTGACAGACACCGACCCAGCACCCATGACAACCACCCTCAGCAAAGAGACTCTGCCCGATCTACCCATAACCGCGTCAGACATTGCCCGCGAAACAAATAAAGACAAACGTCTGGCGCGGGTGCGACATTGGGTAGAAAAGGGGTGGCCAGAAAGAGACGATGGCGAAGCATTCAGGACATTCCGGAACCAGCAAACAGAACTCTCATTACAAAAAGGGTGTGTACTGTGGGGGGATAGAGTTGTTATCCCGGAAAGATTACAAGGGAAGGTATTGGAGTTGTTACATGAAGGGCACCCGGGCATAGTTAGGACAAAAGCCCTGGCCAGGAGTTAGGCCTGGTGGCCAGGGATGGACAAGCAAATCGAGACCTGGGTGCCAAAATGCAAACGCTGCCAAGAAACCAGACCAAGTCCCCCCGCAGCACCAATCCTAGAATGGGAAACCCCCAGGGGCCCATGGTCTAGGATCCACATAGATTTTGCCGGGCCCACGAAAGGACATATATTCCTTATCACGATAGATGCTTACTCCAACTGGTTGGAGGTAAGCAACATGAAAACCACCACCACAGAAGCCGTGACCAAGGAACTCAGCAAGCTGTTCGCAACCCACGGCCTTCCAGATGTCATCGTGTCAGACAACGGGCCCCAATTTACTTCGCTGGAATTCAAAAAATTCCTCGCGGAACGGGGCATACAACACGCACTGACAGCACTGGCACATCTGGCGGCGAACAGGAGGGCGGAATGGATGGTTCAATTTACGAAAAAAACCATCCAAAAAATTGAACACGGGGAAATCCAAGAAAAAATAAACAAAATGCTCTTGATACAACACATAACCCCGAACACGACCACCAACAAAAGCCCAGCAGAACTATTAATGGGGAGGAAATTAAGGTCCCCACTCGACAGACTGCACCCCACATACAACCCAGAAAAAAACCCCAAACTTCTCAAGCAAAAACTGAACATTTTACCCAGGTGACACAGTCTACGCGAAGAACATTACCGGAGACCCACTCTGGGTACCCGCAACCATAACCCAGCTGACAGGTCCCCACTCGTACCGCCTCCAAACAACCGACGGACGAGCATGGAAACGCCACATCGACCAAATAAGGTCGAGGACAACCACAGGAAACACAACTGACACGCAAACAGAAACAGACAGCCCCCACAACACATACCAAGAGGGGAGGGAATACCCCGGGAACCAGGAAACAATAGAAAGAAACCAGCCATACTCACCAGAAAGCAGCCAGCTCAAAGCCTCACCGGGGAGAAGCAGCCTGGCCAGCTCAACCAGCCCAGAAAGACAAGGTGGGAGCAGCAACAACCGCAGCTCAACCAGCCCAAGTAGACCGGGAGGGAGCTGCGACGAAAGGCCTGGCGAGCCGTTCCAGGCGGTTCCATCAACGAGGCAGAGAGCAACACAGAACCCGACCAAACCGTCCGGGAGCCAAGCAGCAACTAACCTGCGCAGGTCAAGTAGGCAAGTACAATGCCCCGCCTACTTACGGGACTACATTACGTAGGACCATACCAAGAGGGGAGGGGTGTTCTGTATGGACATTAACATACTTGGAAGCACCGTGCTGTGATTGGCCAAAGCGCGTGGCACTCTCATTGGCCAAGCAGGCCGCACTGATTGGCCCGTAAGGAATCTCCCACGATTGGTGGAAACTAACCGCGGGAAATTCAAAGTGGTTGAATGGCTGCGGCCGCGGCGGCTGGGGAATAAAAGCCATGGCTGTTCCCTTTAAACCCTGAGCCGATCTAGCAACCTAATAAAGAGCTGAACTAAGTCACTGGTTCCGAGTACTCCTTTCCACGACGGACACGACAATAATAATAAAGAATAAAGAAACTATTAGAGAGCATTTCACCAAGGCAGCCGTATCAGTGCCATCTTGGATCATGAGATCATTTAAGAATTGGATCATGAAAACATTTAAGAATGTTTTCAATGAATAATCTTGTGGCCATATTTGTGGGCTGTTGTTTTACAGTAATGTTTCAAATGTTCTGTTGGTATTGTGGTGTTTCTTTGTTGCTTTTTTGTATTATATTTCTGGATTGGCACTAATGTTATCACATTATCACATCTACAACTCTGGATGACAGGTAGGTTATAAATATTTAAATCCCCTCTTTTGGTCTATATAAGGAGCAAGATCCCACAGCTGTTTCAGTGCTGCTTTTGTTCCAGGTTTTCTCAAGATCCTTCATAAAAGCCACATGGATGCTGTAGAAACCCTGTGGTTTCATTTAGCTATCAGCCTTACAAGAGAGCCAAATTCTATTTTGACTTTAAACATTTATTCAATCATGCTCTTTATCAAACATCTCTGATTTGGCAGAGGCAAATGTATTTGAAAGATAAAGAACAGGTGTGAGGAGGTATTATTTCAATGTTGACACACTTCTGTTTCTAATCCATGTTGCCTCTGATTAAATAGGACTTTGAAACTGCCAGTACTGATCAAACCTGTTCACATTAGACAATGTTGGTATGAATGTAGATCTCATGGGCAGCAGTTCCTCTTCTGAGTTGCCTGTAGTTATTATGTACTTTTGGTACAACAGTATAATTAGAGAAAGGTTATTGCATTTGCTCAGCTAAATGGCAGCCTCTGTTCAGACTTGGACTATCTTTAAAACTGGACTGGAAAGTCAAATTAACAGGATACAAAAAACATATTGGAAAATATAGTTTTCAAGGACTATAAATTCAGGGGATTTAGAGATATAATTTTGGGATTGATTAAATCCCATTGATAACTGGTTTTATTGATGTTTATAGAATATTGAGATATTGAAAATGTAATGGAATACTGAGTGATACCTATAATATTCAAATATTAGTGACTTAATAGGGGTTAATAAGTCTATGCTATGAAGAAATGTTATTGATGTTTAAATGTATTTTTGGAGGAAGTGATAAAAATAATAAAAAGAGAATAGTATTGTTTAAAGATAATGAGATTAATATAGAGGAACCCCAACCAATGGGAAAAATAAGAAATAAGTATAAACTGAGAAATAGTAGAATATATATTGATATATAAAAGATTATATTATAATTATAATGAGCACATTAAGGTCAGAAGTTGGAAGATAAAAAATTTGTATGTAATTGTATTATTACAATGAGCTCTCTGTGAAAAACATGTTAACCCAGTCACTGCACTGTCCACAAAAAACGCTGGTTGTTAAAGGAAAAACTGCAAGTAAAACATATATAAAGAAAAAAAAAACTAGACTGGACTGGAAAGTCAAAAAATATCCTGGAAAATACAATAACATATTTCTTCCATATTGTTGCCAAGAAGACTTTATCTATCATGAGATGAGCTAGATCTGAAGGAAAGTTTTACTGCGGTGTACGAGTGTATTGTTTCTTCACTTAAAAATTTAAATGTTTTTTCTTTTCACTTTGATATAAAATCAATTATTTGTTGAAGGGTAAAACAAGCCCTTTATTTTAAACACTTCAAAATGTTGCTATCATTATATATGTTGCATTGGTACCTTAGTGAATTTCCCCCTTCCTTTGTGTGTATAGGGAATGTGCTTGTATTAATAATGTAACTATGACATACATTTGAAGGAAAGCAAACTGAACAGACTGTTACAGAATATTGCTGATTTACTTACCAGAGAGCCAGTTTGGTATAGAAGTTAAGGCACCAGCCTAGAAATTGGGAGACTCTGAGTTCTAGTCCCACTGTAAACAAAAAGCCATCTGGGTTACCTTGGATCAATTATTCTCTCAGCCAATAAGGAAGAAGGCAATGGGGGTGGGGGGGAAACTTGCGAAGAAAACTGCAGAGACTTGTCCAGGAAATCACTAGGATCCACATGAACTAAATACATATTCACACATATATACACATGCACACATATACATGCACTTAGTTTAACTGGTTTACAGGAACAGAAATTACATGACTGTTGAGATTAAATAAGGAAAGTTAACTCTAGGTAAATTCTTCCATCTAAACTAATTGCTAGATTAGGAAACAGTGAAAAATGAGAGATAGTTATATTCTGCACACATTTTTAGAAGGTATTAACAACCATTATACTGAAATATATTAACAACTATTATACTAAAATATACGTACTAAACAGAAAACTGCATACAAAACATTACTGCAGATTTTTTTTAAAAAAACTTGCTCTCTTTGCAAATCTCTTTTTTTGAAAACTGACAGAAGACTTTCATCTTTTTAATACATATGTAAATACAAACATATCCTTATACAAAGCTTGACAGTTGACTTATCTGATTGTTACCATAAAGCAGAGACTATAGATTACTACTACTACTACTACTAAATTTATTATTCATTTATTTCCATTTCTCTTTTAAAAGCCTGGAATGCTACAAAATAATAAAACTACAACTTTATAATAAACAGTTAAAAGCATGCAATACAAAAACTTTAATTACAGCTTTTACAAAAACATATCAGTTTCCTATGGACAATTCCATAAGAATTGGCAGGTATAAATTACTAATTTATTCAACTGTTTTCTGTGGAAATAATAAAAGAAGTACACATAAATATTTGTCCATGTATATTTTCTCCCATTATACACTCCACTTAGATATTATTTTTCTGCACATTTAGCAAGTTTTTTTTCCATTAAACCCTGAATCTTTGAGCATTGCTAATACAATTGAACAATATCTTACCTTAATGTACACATGTTGTGGTTATTTTTAAAAAAATACATATTTGCGTGTATATGAAAAACAGGTTTATTTGGGATGTCTCAAACTTATTTATTTTTATAAATCATTATGGGAACAAGTTTCTTAGTTTCCCTCCAGAGTGTGGCAATAGATCCTCTCTAGTTCTTACTGGCTCTTTAAATTAAAGTTGGTGCCTGAAGATGACATCTGCATAAACCCCATGTCCTCTACTGAGTATGTATGTATGTGTGTGTTTGTTTATATTTATTTATTTAATTTATAGTGTATGGCATATAAGACCAGTGAGTTTATAATCTTTACACACAATAGAAGTTCTGGCAGTTGTCAATCACTAGTCCTTTCTTATACTGGTGCTCCAATGGTGTGTGTGTGTGTATGAAACTAGCTCCTTATCAGCTGCCAGCAGCGCTCTAGAGGAAGTAAGATCATTCAGATTTTCCTTTGCCAGTTTTCCACTGATTGAGGCCAGGCAGATCCAGCATCGGCTCCTGCTCCCTGTCTAGAACACAGCTCCAAGATGGTAGTACCTGTTTATCTATTTGCAGATGGTATGCTTTCAAACTGCTAGATGGGTAGGAGCTAGGGATGAGTGATAGAAGCTTAATCCATCCCATGGTGATCCATCCCATGATGATGGGCTCGAACAGCCAGAGTACTGACCATTTCTGGACAACGGATCCAGTGTCATTAAGCCTCAGCACCATCACCTCACTACTGCGCTCTGAAATAAAGGCAAAGAATTATTCTCCCCATCCAAGAATTCTACTTATGAGAGATTTTGAATATTTTTTTCCTCTTTGGTGTGTGCTCCTTGCAGTGCAGGCTCCAATATTGGCTCTTTATGCCTGACTCTGCTCAGCTTGTAAGTAAATAAGTGCAATCCTAGTCTCTTCTTCTTGAAAAGGAAATAAATGCTCTGGAGAAAATGGCCTTAGACAAACAACCTTTGAATTAGAATATCTGCTTCATAGTAACATAAGAGGTAGATTTATTATTCTATCCATGTACTGTCTTCCATGTCTCTTCCCCTGAGAGCAACCATACATCTCACAGGTCAATTCCATGCCTGCCCCAAATAAGCTGTTTCAGCATACTCTCAGAGTGGCAGATTATGGCAGCCAACCCACTGCTCTCCTCTGAAGCAGATACTCCAGTCAAATGCTCCAGGGAGAAGAACAGGAAAGCAAACAATAGATTTATATTGTGACTTCTCCTCATTCTTCAGTTCCAGCCTACATAATATATAATGCTTTAGGGTTGATTTTTCTTACCTCAACATTATTACATTTTTGAAAATAACACCCACATTTCCTTTCACTACTGAAGTTGGTATCAGGAGTGATCTCTTCAGAGGTTTATGTTGCTTCCTATAATCTGCAGAAATCATCAGCACTACATAAAGCCACAAGAGTAGGAAAACAATAAAATGTGTACTGTTTATAGCTAACGGACATTTTCCTGCTGCTCCTGTTTACATCATTTATCAGTTTTTTACATTCTGCTGAAGGAAGTTTCTGTTTGCCCTTCTCTAAAAATGAGCTGAAGGTAGCTGAAGGAATATAAAACTGTTTTTTTTTTTTTGGGGGGGGGGGTTACACTGTTTTCAGCCCAAGAAAATAATTTAACCTAGCAGAGTCACTAATTTAGAGACACTGTTATGTTTAAATGATCAAGGTTGATCTTGGGGCACTTTGGTCAAACAACTTACAAGTTTCAAACTTGAAAGATTTGTTGACCAAATTTTGATTTCAATAAGGAATTGGTAACTTGGTCTTCCTCAAATGGTTTGCATTTGAATGCACACCATCCCAGCATGGATATTAGCATTGTTGACAGGTGATCCTAGAAATGACAGATAGAAAACCGAGGAAGGCTGGTAGCCATCTTTTCATAAAACCATGGAAGAAAGCACCAATATATGAATTAAGAATTAATTCCATCCAGAGTTGCTGGATGTAGGGTGGCATGTAAACTTAATAAATTATTATTAAGAATAATCTATTGCCATTTTGTGTTAGTTGTATAAGCCCATTCCATACATTCATTGCATTCTTGCTTATTTTTTAAAAAATCCTTATGTACAACTACAATCATGCACAAATCTCTCTAAACATATTTTCTGTACAAAATACTCTTTTGTAAATGCATTTTGGGAGAACTAAAGGCACAGCAGACAAGAACTATGGATAGAGAGGAGATTATTAGAATACTTTTGAGAAACAAAATACTGAAGTTTGTGATTACTGTTAAACAGAGTAGATAACTCTGCAACAAACGAATATTAAATCTCTGTATTTAGCTTGCTTGAAGATGGGGAAATAATGCCTCATTCAGAATAGACAATGACAAGAAGATTTGTCATCTTGTTAAATTGCTGAGGAAAGAAGAGATCCTGGTGACATACCATGTTGTTTTTCAGCAACACTGTAGGAATGGTTTGTCACTATTTTGCTCCAAGCTGCTTTTTTAGTCTAAGCAATAGCCCTGTTTTATTCAGGGCTATTGTTTAATTTTAATATGGAAAAAGTATGTTGGTGATTGAAATGCTAATATAGCGATTTGTTTTTAAAAAAGGATTCTTTTCCCCAAAGCATTTTGGAATGTATTGTTTCAACTTAATTAGTTAATGGTTTAGTTTTCAGAGCATATTATTGTTTCTTTTTTTCTCTCAGATAAATAAAATACCAGACTGTTAGTATTTATTTGAAGACTAGGTTGAAGTCCATCTGACTTTTTATAAATGCTTTCTATGTGGCTTTTTGGCAAAATTGTATTCCAAATCTTCTGGTTCTGATATTTACTAACTATGATTGATAATTTATGGGTAGTTATTCTTGCCGATATAATTCAATATTATTTAGCATTTGTTCTGGATTTCTATTGATGCTCATCATAACTGTTTCTTCTATCATCTGTAAACTGGATCTTGTACACGTGACATATCTACTTAGTGACATATTTGTATAAAATCTTCATTTGCTCAGCATTTGATAGCTACTAAATATATTCTACCTTTTTTATTTTAGTTGATTTTGGTTTATTCTCTGATTTATTCTCAGTATTATCAGATATTCAGAATGAATCTCTCAAACCAGTATTTATTTATTTATAAAATTTATTGGCTGCCCATCTTACCATAGAGTCCCGTAACTCTGGGTGGTTTATAGTTACATCTAAGTTAAAAAAAATAAAAAGTTAAAATTGTTCTGTCCCCTCATTAGCATTCTTGAGATCCCCGTGCTTTGATTGGCCAAAGCGCGGGGCACTCTGATTGGTTAGGCGAGCCGCGCCAATTGGCTCGCTAAGAATCTCCCGCAATTGGTCTATTCGAATCGCGGGAGATTCAAAGCGGTTCCATTGGCCGCGGCTGCTGCGGCTAAAGGAATAAAAGCCGCGAACTTTTCCTACAGCCCAGTTCGGTTCCTACATCAATAAAAGAGCATGATTTGAAGTCACCAACTCCTGGCATCATTTCCGAAGACACTACACTGGCGACGAAGGTGGGATCCAGATCCTGAACCGAACCACGTGTCCGACGGAAGCCAGACGAATCTCCACGATGGCGAAAATCGCACCCCCCGCACCCTTCAACCCCACCAGCGAGGACTGGGAATCGAACTCCAACCAATTCAGCATGTTCCTCGAGTGCAGCGACCTGAAGGACGCCACCGGCCCCATGAAGCGCGCCGTCTTCCTGACCCACTGCAGAACCGAGGTATTTAAGATGGCCAAGGCACTTGCCAAACCCGCGACGCGACCGCGATGGACTGGGACGTCCTCGAGCCAATACTTCGGCGGCACTACGCTCCAGAGGTGCCCATCCTAATCCGACGCAATGAGTTCTACCGTCGGGACCAGCGGTCGGGTGAGAGTTTCAGCAACTTCGTCGCCGAACTATGGCGCCTAGGGGGGCTGTGCGAATTCGACAACCTGAACGACGCCCTGCGAGACTGAATCGTGCTCGGCCTGTGGGACCCCGTCCTCCAGAGCCGGCTGATGGCCAAGGGCAACATCAGCCTTGCAGACACCCTCACCGCAGCCGCAGCTGCTGAAGCAACCCGAACATCCACCGATCGCATGTGCCGACCGAACGCTGGGGACCGCAGCGGGAACAACCACCCTGCAAGGTCGGCCGAGGCCCAACCCGAGACGACCACCCACCAGGGCAATTTCCACTCAGCATCAGGCACTTCCGACGAGGAGGAGGAAATTCATCACCTCCAGGCAGGCCGCAACCCACGGAACTGGCGGGGTCGTAAGTCGAGGACCAACTGTGCCGGTTGCGGAGGGGACCACCCCAGGTCCGAATGCTGGTTTTTCGAGTCGATCTGCCGGCATTGTGAGAAGAAGGGACACATTGCCCGCGTCTGCCGCCTCAAAAAGAACCACAGCCTGACCCGATGGGACCAGAGCGAACATTGACCCTCTGACAACAGATGGGACCGGAACAGACGATCCCTATGAGGCGGCGAGACCCGGCGAAGAGAGGAGACCCATCAGACGGTCACCATCGGCCACGCCACAACCAATGATGCCCGGAAGGTCTACGTGGAGGTAGGCATCGAAGGCGAGCCATGCAAAATGGAGGTGGACTCGGGTCCTACCTCTCCATGATAGCATGGCAAGAAATAAAGCGCTTGGTGCCTACCATCCAAAGGAGAAGCCTAGACAGCCAGAGACTAATCATAAAGGACTACCAGGGAAACCGCATCCCGGTAGTCGGAACCGGACAGTTCAACGTAACATACAAAGGGCGCACCGAAAGGCTTCCCCTGACAATCGTCGATCGCGATCGCCCAAGCCTACTGGGACTGAAATGGTTCGCCCCGCTCGGCATCGCAATTACGGGAATCGACCATGTCACCGACGACAGCTGGGAGCAATAACTGGCCCGGGAATTCCAAGAGGTCTTCGACGGAAACCTAGGCAAGTACCGAGGGCCCCTTATATCATTCAACCTAGACCCAAACGTCCCCCCAAAACTCCTGAAACCAAGGCAGGTGCCATTCGCATTTAAACCCAAGATAGATGAGCAAATTGACAAGCTCGTCAAGCAAGGGGTCCTACAACCAATAGACCACGCCCAGTGGGAGACTCCCATAGTCACCCCGATCAAGCCCAATGGGTCGGTGAGGATCTGTGGGGACTATAAAGCCACCCTAAATAGCGCGTTGCAACAAAGCGCCTACCCCGTCCCAGTAGTGCAACACCTACTGCATTCACTGGGAGGGGGCAAGGTTTTCACCAACCTCGCCCAGGCATACCAACAGTTGCCAGTCGATGAGGAAACGGCAGAAGCGCAAACCATAGTCACCCACCGGGGAGCATTTAAATGCAACCGGCTCCAATTCGGAGTCAGCGTGGCACCGGGAATATTCCAAAGCCTAATGGAAAGACTATTACAAGGCATCAAGGGGGTGGTACCTTACTTCGACGACGTCCTAGTGTCGGCAACCAACCAAGCCGAACTAGAGGGTCGCCTAAGGGAGGTCCTAACCAAATTCAAAGAGACCGGACTCAAGGTAAAGAGGGAGAAATGCCAATTATACACGGAACAGGTTGAATTCCTAGGATATCTCCTAGACCGTCATGGCATTCACCCCACAAACCAAAAAATCAAGGCCATCAAAGAAGCCCCCACACCCAAGTCGAAGACGGAGCTACAGGCATTCCTGGGGCTACTTAACTTTTACAATGTTTTCCTGCCCCAAAAGGCGACGGTGGCGGAGCCTTTGCATAGGCTCCTGGACAAGGCAGCGACCTGGACTTGGGGGAAACGCGAGCAAGCCGCCTTCCAGAGAACAAAGGATCTCCTCACTTCGGACGCCGTCCTTATACAGTACAACGAGACCCTACCTCTGGCCGTCACATGCGACGCATCACCCTTCGGCGTCAGCGCTGTCCACAGCCATACCCTCCCCGATGGAAAAGAAGCACCCATCGCATTCTTTTCAAGGACCCTCACCAAACCGGAGCGGAACTACAGCCAGCTGGATAAAGAGGCTCTGGCTATCGTTGCCGCAGTAAAAAGATTCCACGAGTATCTCTACGGCCGGACATTTACCATCATAACCGACCACAAGCCGCTGCTGGGAATCCTTGCAGGGAACCGGGCCACCCCGAACATTCTGCCTCCCCGAATGACAAGGTGGTCCGAGTTCCTGGCGGCCTACAACTACGAACTCATACACAGACCGGGTAAAACGATCTCCCATGCAGACAACTTAAGCCGCTCGCCGCTACCAGAACCTGACACCGACCCAGCACCCACGACGACCACCCTCAGTATAGAGACTCTACCCAACCTACCCATAACCACGTCAGACATTGCCCGAGAGACTAATAAAGACAAAAGTCTGGCGCGGGTGTTGCATTGGGTAGAGAAAGGGTGGCCGGAAAGGGACAACGATGAGTCTGTCAAGACATTCCGGAACCGGCAAACGGAACTCTCATTATTAAAAGGGTGCATACTATGGGGGGATAGGGTGGTCATTCCAGAAAAACTACAAGGGAAGGTTCTGGAAATATAACACGAGGGGCACCCTGGCATCGTTAGGACTAAAGCCCTGGCCAGAAGTTACGTTTGGTGGCCAGGGATGGACAAACAAATTGAGACATGGGTAGCAAAGTGCCAATGATGCCAGGAAACTAGGCCAAGCCCACCCACAGCACCCGTCCTAGAGTGGGAAACCCCAAGGGGACCTTGGTCTAGGATCCACATAGACTTCACCGGGCCCACCAAAGGACACACCTTCCTTATAACAGTAGACGCTTACTCCAACTGGCTGGAGGTAAGCAACATGAGAACAACAACCACGGAGGCTGTGATCAAGGAACTCGGCAAACTCTTTGCAACACACGGCCTCCCAGACGTCGTCGTTTCCGACAACAGGCCCCAATTCACCTCGCTAGAATTCGAAAAATTCCTAGCAGAAAGGGGCATCCGACACGCGCTGACAGCACTGGCGCACCTGGCGGCGAACGGTAGGGCGGAACGGATGGTGCAATTCACAAAGAAAACCATCCGGAAAATAGACCACGGGGAGATCCAAGACAAAATAAATAAATTACTCTTCACCCAACACATAACCCCAAATACCACAACGAATAAGAGCCCAGCCGAACTGTTAATGGGGAGGAAATTAAGGTCCCCACTCGACAGATTACACCCCACCTATAACCCGGAGAAGCCCCCAGACTCAACCAGCAAACACCGAACTTTTGCACCAGGCGACCCCGTGTACGCAAAAAACCTGACGGGAGACCCGTTATAGGCACCGGCTGTCATCACACAAATAACAGGCCCACACTCGTACCGGCTACAAACAACAGATGGACGAGCATGGAAACGCCACATTGACCAATTAAGGTCGAGGACGACCACCCAAGAGACCACCGACGCACAAGCAGGCAAAACCAACCCCCACAACACAAACCAAGAGGGGAGGGAATACCCAGGGCACCAAAAAAAAAGAAGAATAAACCAACCATACTTACCGGAAAGCAGCCAGCATGACCCCTCGCCAGGAACAGACAGCCAGGCCAGCTCGACCGACCCGGGGAGACCGAGCGGGAGCGGCGAAACCCGCAGCTCAACCAACCCGGGAAGCCCAGGAGGGAGCTACGGAGAGCGGCCCGGCCCGACCGACCAGCCGGTTCCCACGATGGCATCCGGAGAAGCAGAGACCCCGACCGAACCGGCCGGGATCCAACCTACGACTGAGCTGCACAGGTCCAGTAGGCTAAGACGGAGCCCTGCCTACCTACGGGACTACGCGACGTAAGGACTAAACCAAGAGGGGAGGGGTGTTCTGTCCCCTCATTAGCATTCTTGAGATCCCCGCGCTTTGATTGGCCAAAGCGCGGGGCACTCTGATTGGTTAGGCGAGCCGCGCCGATTGGCTCGCTAAGAATCTCCCGCGATTGGTCTATTCGAATCGCGGGAGATTCAAAGCGGTGCCATTGGCCGCGGCCACCGTGGCTAAAGAAATAAAAGCCACGAACTTTTCCTATAGCCCCAGTTCGGTTCCTACATCAATAAAAGAGCATGATTTGAAGTCACCGACTCCTGGCATCATTTCCGAAGACACTACAAAAATAAAACCTTAAAAGCAGACACATGGAAAAGGCGGGGGGGGGAGGAGGTAGGATTTGTTATTACTCAATCAAGCATCTCCACTGTACTGTTCCCTCACTGGGGCCCCAAGCCAACTGGCAAAGCCACATCTTTAGGCTCTTATGAAAGGATAGGAGGGTTGGAGCCAACATTATATTGGGGGGCAAGAACTCCAGAGAACAGGAGCAACTGCAGAGAATGCTCTCTTCCTGGACTGGAATTGTTTATTGGAACAATTTTTTTTCTATTTGCCAGACATGTTTATGGGAGGGTTAAAGAATCTGAATCTGCCAGTGCCAGTCAAACTTATGAGGGTCTGCATATTCTTGATGATGGAACAAAATGATACATGAAAGATAAAACATTAACATATGGGTCTAATTCTGAAAATTCAGTTTCATTTTATTTATTTATTTATGTCAATTGCTTACAAGATAATAGGTATAAGTAAAAACATAGTTATGAATACATGGATACATATAAGAAAAAAGAAGAAAAGAAACAATAGGACAGGGAAGGTAGGCACATTGGTATGCTTATGCATGCCCTCTACAGACCTCTTAGGAAAGGGGTGAGGTCAATAATAGACAGTTTAAGGTTAAAGTTTTTGGGGTTTGGGGAAGAAACCACAGAGTCAGGTAGAGTATTCCAGACATTGACTACTCTGTTGCTGAAGTCGTATTTCCTGCAATCAAGTTTGGTGTGGTTAACCTTGAATTTGTATCTATTGTTTGTTCTTGTTTTGTTATGGTTGAAGCTCATTGAAGTTCATTGACAGGTAGGACATTGCAATGTATGATTTTATAAACTAGACTTAGATCGGACCAAAGGCGGCATAGTTCTAGATTTTCTAGGTCTAGAATTTCGAGTCTGGTGGCATAAGGTATTCTACAATGAGTAGAGGAGTGGAGAACTCTTGTGAAATATTTCTGGACTTTCTCAACTATTTTAATATCAGATACGTAATGTGGGTTCCAGACTGATGAGCTGTATTCAAGTATTGGTCTAGCAAATGTTTTGTATGCTCTAGTTAGTAGTGTAATATTACCAGAGAAAAAGCTATGTAAGATTAGGTTAACAACTCTTAACGCCTTTTTGGCTATGTAGTTACAGTGGGTTAGTTATTTTGTTTATTGTCCTTAAGATTCCTGTCAGACTAGATTTGAAATGTTCTGTGTTGCTGCACCTGTGTAGTGATGATCATATCTGAGCTCAGGAAGAGAGACAAAAATCACTTCAACATATTAAAATGCTGGTTCACAATTTCAGAGCATTTCAGAAGGATAATACTGTATCTGAACAAAAGCAGCTATGTTTAGTTTTTCTTCTCTATAAACTCCAGAATGGAAAAAGACCAGTGGTGTTATTCAGTAGGCTCTGACCAGTTCTGGAGAACTGGTCGTGGAAATTTTGAGTCATTCAGAGAACCAGCAAATACCACCTCTGAGTTGTCCCACCCCCATCTATTTTCTGCTTCCCGAGTCCCAGCTGATCGGCTGAGTCTTTTTTTGTTGCCCTGCACAGGAGAACGGAGCTGGAAAGCAGGTTAGTGAAGTGGGGAGGGAATGGGATTTGTAGTAACCTTCCCCCAGGAGTGAGGAGGTAATGGAGATTTTACAGTATCCATCCCCTGTCATGTCCACCAAGCCATGCCCACCAAGTCACACCATGCCCACCAAACCATGCCCACAGAACCAGTAGTGAAAATTTTTGAATCCCACCATTAGAAAAGACATTTTCAAAGTACCAGTCTTGTACAGGCAAACATTTGTTTTTGGAACCAATCAAATGCTTGTTCACACAACTTTCACTGCCCACCTCCTTGAAGTGTTACAGTGGGGTTGTTCTCCAATGAGTTTCCTGAGGTTTTCATGATGAGCTTCCAATCATTTCCATAGGCCATAGGAATAGTTCATATTGGGTCCTAGACACAGGGCCAAGTTGGTATATTTGTTTTTAAATTTTTAAAAAGAAGTTACTTCAAGCAACTTAAAAGATGGGATGACAATCCTCACAGAATAATCACCAAATATTTTGCGGATTTGGTATGAGGCAAACGTTCTTAGAAAACTGAAAAGGATGATACTTGAGCCCAGATATAATTCCCTATCATTAAATGGAGGCAAGGAGATATGTCCCCTTCAATCATGCCTTGTCATTTAATGGTGATTTTCTTTTATACAGCATGTAAACTGGTAGTATTGTAGGATTAAGCACTATGTTACATTTTAACTTCTGTTTTATCATGGCCAAAGAATAGGAGAAGCAATTACAAGGGAGCAGAGTTCTTGTTTTTCTTTTCCTCTTGTCCCAAAGTGGTGCTTTATACCCAGTTTGAAACCATGGTCATGTAGCACAGCTAATGGACTGCAACCATGGACTGAAGAGGTTTAGAACAATAAGTCCGCAATCCCACTGTGCTGTCCATGTTGCCATTCTCTTTCAACTGTTCTGCTGACATTTATCAGTCAGGAGATGGTGATTCTTTGTTGTTTATTCTCACTGTCTTGGCAGTGATATAGCTGGTGTTCTGTCTGTATAAAGGGCTTCCCCTGAGTCCTATAGCAGCCTAGCTGGCATAGAATTGTGCTTTCCTGCATGACTTCTAAATTGCTTGTAAATTGGTTTCAATACTTATGTTATTATTGACCTTAACAAAAGACTTTGGCATAATACTTACTTTGTTTATGCAAAGATTCTGGGGGGAAAACATAATTACACCTCTATCTACCAAGTCATCTCCATTGCATTTTTTTCACTTCAAGTTAAACAAATATCCTCCCTTTCTCCTCCTCCTCCTTTTTCTCTGAAACAGTTTTCTTTATATGCCTCTGAGAAAATTACAATTATGCTTAATTCAGATGTGAACAATTTTAGAAGACCTTAGAAATATTAATTTCTAAGTAAAAAGTCAAGTACTGAATATTTTTTGCTATCAGAGCATTTGTCGCCATTTTTCTCTTGAATATATAACCCTAATCCTAATTGAGATGTGACACAAGATATCTCAAAAAATAGTAAAATTATTGATGGTGTCATCAATGCAAAAGTTTGTAGTGAAGGTTTATGATCTTGAAATGTAATAAAGTTGTTGCCATATTTTGGAACAATATATGATAATGTTGGAAGCCACCCAGAGATGCTTCAAGATGGGTAGCAAATCAACCAACCAACCAACCAATAAATATGTCATGCCCCTGGTGGAGACTGACTCTGAGGAAGAGGAGGAACAGCCAACAGGGAGTGAAAGTGTGGCTCCAGAGATGGTGGAGTAGGCTAGGGAAGGGCAGAGGCCAGCTGAGCAGTCAGAGGAGGACCCAGGCCCATCCCCTATCCATCCTAGGTCACGCAGGGAGGAGAGGATCAGGGTAAAACTTGGTCTACTTGGGAGGAGAGGCCCATGATCCTGTTCATGGGTTGCAGGTGGGAGATTTGAATAAGAGTTTGGACCTGTGTGTTAACAGATGCTGGAGACAAATTTAGTGCTTTATTCCTAAAGAAGGTATAACTTGGTTGGCGTTCTTCCAACGGACTGTACCTGGTTATCTTCCTGAAGTTGGCAATTATCTATCCTGGTCTCTCGTGGAACTTTATTCAGTGCGGTTTGTTTTTGGTTTTTGCTTCGTTATCGGTTCTGTGTTTCTTTCCTTTGAAATGTTATTTTGAAAATAGTTTACACCTCCCCTGTGAACAATTAAACAGTGAAGCCAAGTTGAAGGTATTAAAAGACTTTTATTTACATTTTGGTTTTGTTATATTTCTGAGATACCCTGGGTCATCATAAAATAACCACACAATATCTGATATTGATTTTCTGCTTCTTGCATCTGGATAAATCCAGAGACATTTAGAAAACATTACCAAGTATCCATAGCAGTCTTCTATTTTTATTTTTTTTTACTGTGGTTTAACAAAATAAATAGATAAGCTTTGAGCTTGTTGAGCAAAGAGCTTATAGAGACATAGTAGGGAAAGGAGAAAATAAAAAAAACTGTTTGTCAAAGAATGTGATTGCACTGAACAGTAAATGTAATTTTAATGGAGAATGCTCCCAAATAAAACATTAAGTACAGTTTAAACTTTGCTATCCCAGCAAAAAGATATGTGTGTGTGGAAATCAATTATGGTTGCCATGATATATACTTAATCCAAGAGCAACCTTCCATTTCTTAAGGGTCTTTTTCCTTTGTTATGCTAGTTGGCTGAAGTCTTTGGAAAGAAGTTGGCTTTGGTTCTGTTGTGTCGTCGGAAATGATGCCAGGAGTCGGTGACTTTGTATCAAGCTCTTTTATTGAGCAGGAACCGAACTGGGGCTATGAAGAAACTTTGCGGCTTTTTATTTCTTTAGCCACAGCGGCCGTGGCCAATCGCACCACTTTGAATCTCCTGCGATTCGAATAGACCAATCACGGGAGATTCCTAGCGAGCCAATTGGCGCGGCTCGCCTAGCCAATCAGAGTGCCCCGCGCTTTGGCCAATCAAAGCGCGGGGATCTCAAGAATGCTAATGAGGGGACAGAACACCCCTCCCCTCTTGGTTTAGTCCTTACGTTGCGTAGTCCCGTAGGTAGGCGGGGCTCCGTCTTAGCCTACTGGACCTGCACAGCTCAGTCGTAGGTTGGATCCCGGCCGGTTCGGTCGGGGTCTCTGCTTCTCCGGATGCCATAGTGGGAACCGGCTGGTTGGTCGGGCCGGGCGGCTCTCCGTAGCTCCCTCCTGGGCTTCCCGGGTTGGTTGAGCTGCGGGTTTCGCCGCTCCCGCTCGGTCTTCCCTGGTTGGTTGAGTTGGCCTGGCTGTCTCTTTCTGGTGAGGTTTCGTGCTGGCTGCTTTCTGGTAAGTATGGTTGGTTTATTCTTCCTTGGTTTTGGTCCCCTGGGTATTCCCTCCCCTCTTGGTTTGTGTTGTGGGGGTTGGTTTTGCCTGTTTGCGCGTCGGTGGTCTCTTGTGTGGTTGTCCTCGATCTTAACTGGTCGATGTGGCGTTTCCACGCTCGTCCGTCTGTTGTTTGTAGCCAGTACGAGTGTGGGCCTGTTATTTGTGTGATGACGGCCGGTACCCATAACGGGTCTCCCGTTAGGTTTTTTGCGTACACGGGGTCACCTGGTGCGAAGGTTCGGTGTTTACTGGTTGAGTCTGGGGGTTTCTCTGGGTTATATGTGGGGTGTAATCTGTCGAGTGGGGACCTAATTTTCCTCACCATTAACAGTTCGGCTGGGCTTTTATTCGTTGTGGTATTTGGGGTTATGTGTTGGGTGAAGAGTAATTTATTTATTTTGTCCTGGATATCCCCGTGGTCTATTTTCCGGATGGTTTTCTTTGTGAATTGCACCATCCGTTCCGCCCTACCTTTCGCCGCTGGATGCACCGGTGCTGTCAGCGCGTGTCGGATGCCCCTTTCCGCTAGGAATTTTTCGAATTCTAGCGAGGTGAATTGGGGCCCGTTGTCGAAAACGACGACGTCTGGGAGGCTGTGTGTTGCAAAAAGTTTGCCGAGTTCTTTGGTCACGGCCTCCGTGGTTGTTGTTCTCATGTTGCTTTCCTCCAGCCAGTTGGAGTAAGCGTCTACTGTTATAAGGAAGGTGTGTCCTTTTGTGGGCCCGGTGAAGTCTATGTGGATCCTAGACCAAGGTCCCCTTGGGGTTTCCCACTCTAGGACGGGTGCTGTGGGTGGGCTTGGCCTAGTTTCCTGGCATCGTTGGCACCTTGCTACCCAGGTCTCAATTTGTTTGTCCATCCCTGGCCACCAAGCGTAACTTCTGGCCAGGGCTTTAGTCCTAACGATGCCCGGGTGCCCCTCGTGTAACAGTTCCAGAACCTTCCCTTGTAGTTTTTCTGGAATGACCACCCTATCCCCCCATAGTATGCACCCTTTTAGTAATGAGAGTTCCGTTTGCCGGTTCCGGAATCTCTTGACGGACTCGTCGTTGTCCCTTTCCAGCCACCCTTTCTCTACCCAATGGAACACCTGCGCCAGACGTTTGTCTTTATTAGTCTCTCGGGCAATGTCTGACGTGGTTATGGGTAGGTTGGGTAGAGTCTCTATACTGAGGGTGGTCATCGTGGGTGCTGGGTCGGTGTCAGGTTCCGGTAACGGCGAGCGGCTTAAGGCGTCCGCATGGGAGATTGTCTTACCCGGTCTGTGTGTGACTCCGTAATTGTAGGCCGCCAGGAACTCGGACCACCTTGTCATTCGGGAAGACAGAATGTTCGGGGTGGCCCGGTTCCCTGCAAGGATTCCCAGCAGCGGCTTGTGGTCGGTTATGATGGTAAATGTCCGGCCTTAGAGATACTCGTGGAATCTTTTTACTGCGGCGACGATAGCCAGAGCCTCTTTGTCCAGCTGGCTGTAGTTCCGCTCCGGTTTGGTGAGGGTCCTTGAAAAGAACGCGATGGGTGCTTCTTTTCCGTCGGGGAGAGTATGGCTGAGGATAGCGCCGACGCCGAAGGGTGATGCGTCGCATGTGACGGCCAGAGGTAGGGTCTCGTTGTACTGTATAAGGATGGCATCCGAAGTGAGGAGGTCCTTTGTTCTCTGGAAGGCGGCTTGCTCGCGTTTCCCCCAAGTCCAGGTTGCCGCCTTGTCCAAGAGCCTATGCAAAGGCTCCGCCGCCATCGCCTTTTGGGGCAGGAAGACATTATAAAAGTTAAGTAGCCCCAGAAATGCCTGCAGCTCCGTCTTCGACTTGGGTGTGGGGGCTTCTTTGATGGCTTTCATTTTTTGGTTTGTGGGGTGAATGCCGTGACGGTCTAGGAGATATCCTAGGAATTCAACCCGTTCCATGTATAATTGGCATTTCTCCCTCTTTACCTTGAGCCCGGTCTCTTTGAATTTGGTTAGGACCTCCCTTAGGCGACCCTCTAGTTCGGCTTGGTTGGTTGCCGACACTAAGATGTCGTTGAAGTAAGGTACCACCCCCTTGATGCCTTGTAATAGCCTTTCCATTAGGCTTTGGAATATTCCAGGTGCCACGCTGACTCCGAATTGGAGCCGGTTGCATTTAAATGCTCCCCAGTGGGTGACTATGGTTTGCGCTTCTGCTGTTTCCTCGTTGACTGGCAACTGTTGGTATGCCTGGGCGAGGTCGAGTTTGGCGAAAACCTTGCCCCCTCCCAGTGAATGCAGTAGGTGTTGCACTACTGGGACGGGGTAAGCGCTTTGTTGCAAGGCGCCATTTAGGGTGGCCTTATAGTCCCCACAGATTCTCACCGACCCATCGGGCTTGATCAGGGTGACTATGGGGGTCTCCCACCAGGCGTGGTCTATTGGTTGTAGGACCCCTTGCTTGACGAGCTTGTCAATTTGCTCGTCTATCTTGGGTTTAAGCGTGAATGGCACCCGCCTTGGTTTCAGGTGTTTTGGAGAGACGTTTGGGTCTAGGCTGAATGATATAAGGGGCCCTCGGTACTTGCCTAGGTTTCCGTCGAAGACCTCTTGGAATTCCCGGGCTAGTTGTTGCTCCCAGCTGTTGTCGGTGATGTGGTCGATTCCCGTGACTGCGATGCCGAGCGGGGCGAACCATTGCAGTCCCAATAGGCTTGGGGTGTCGCAATCGACGATGGTCAGGGGAAGCCTTTTGGTGCGCCCTTTGTATGTTACGTTGAACTGTCCAGTTCCGACTACAGGAATGCGGTTTCCCTGGTAGTCTTTTACGATTGGTCTCTGGTTGTCTAGGCCTTTTCTTTGGATGGTAGGCACCAAGCGTTTTATTTCTTGCCATGCTATCTTGGAGAGGTAGGACCCGGAGTCCACCTCCATTTTACATGGCTCGCCTTCGATGCCTACCTCCACGTAGACCTTCAGGCATCGTTGGTTGTGGCGTGGCCAATGGTGACTGTCTGATGGGTCTCCTCTCTTCGCCGGGTCTCGCCGCCTCGTAGGGATCGTCCGTTCCGGTCCCATCTGTTGTCAGAGGGGTGATCTCTGGTCCGGGGTGGTGTGCTCTCTCGCCTCCATTCGCTCTGGTCCCATCGTGGTGGGCTGCGGTTCTTTTTGAGATGGCAGACGCGGGCGATGTGTCCCTTCTTGTCGCAATGCCGGCAGATTGACTCGAAAAACCAGCATTTGGACCTGGGGTGGTCGCCTCTGCAACTGGCACAGTTGGTCCTCGACTTACAACCCTGCCAGTTCTGTGGGTCGCGGCCTGCCTGGAGACGGTGAATTTTCTCCTTCTTGTCGGAAGTGCCCGATGCCGAGTGGAAGTCGCCCTGGTGGGTGGTCGTCTCGGGTTGGGCCTCGGCCGACCTTGCAGGGTGGTTGTTCCCACTGCGGTCCCCAGCGTTCAGTCGGCACATGCGGTCGGCGGATGTTCGGGTCGCTTTGGCGCACTTCATGGGGCCAGTGGCGTCCTTCAGGTCACTGCACTCGAGGAACATGCGGAATCTGTCGGAGTACGATTCCCAGTCCTCGCTAGCGGGGTTGAAGAGTGCGGGGGGTGCGATTTTCGCCATCGTGGGGTTTCGTCTGGCTTCCGTCGGACACGTGCTTCGGTTCAGGATCAGAATCCCACCTTCATCGCCAGTGTTGTGTCGTCGGAAATGATGCCAGGAGTCGGTGACTTTGTATCAAGCTCTTTTATTGAGTAGGAACCGAACTGGGGCTATGGAGAAACTTTGCGGCTTTTTATTTCTTTAGCCGCTGCGGCCGCAGCCAATGGCACCGCTTTGAATCTCCCGCGATTCGAATAGACCAATCGCGGGAGATTCCTAGCGAACCAATCGGCGCGGCTCGCCTAGCCAATCAGAGTGATTGGCCAAAGCACGGGGATCTCAAGAATGCTAATGAGGGGACAGAACAGTTCAGAGTATTTGGGGCCAGCTTTATCCTGGTGGGAGGGGTTAACTGGGTTTATCTGTGTCCAAAATATTTAGATGTTACAACTACATGGTGGAAATGGAAAATGAGTATTAACAAGACTTGAAAGTAATAAAAAGAACACTTTACTGTCCAACAAGTCTTTCATTTGCAGAGGAACACTGGCTTAGCAATGCTTTAAACAATATATGAATGATTTGGGGATAATACAAAAATACAAACAAATAGAAGGAGGGATCACCCTTCTCACCTGTCATCGCAAACTTCTACATGGAACACTTTGAAACACAAGCTCTAGAAAAATATGATCACAAACCCAAACTCTGGCTCAGATACGTAGATGACACCTTCATAATCTGGCCACATGGGAAAGAAAAACTGAACAACTTCCTCACACACCTCAACAGCCTATGCCCCAAAATACAATTCACCATGGAAACAGAAGCTAACAATCAACTTCCCTTCCTTAGTATACAAAAAATCCAATGGCTCCCTAGGACACACCATCTACCAGAAGAAAACACATACAAACCGCTATCTATACGCATTCTCACACCACCACCCAGCACAGATCAATTCCGAAGCCGAGACACTCATCTCCAGAACAAAATGCTTAGCCGACAAACAACACCTACAAACCAAACTACACACTCTCACTAACGTACTAACAGCCAACGGATTCCAAAGAAAGAAGATTACCCACCTAATCCAAAAAGAAACCCCAACCAAAATCCAAGACAGAGAACAAGAGAATGGCAAAGCCCTCCTCCCATATATAAAAGGCACTACAGACAAAATCAGCAAGATCCTCCAAAAACACAACATTAAAACAGCATTCTGCACAAACAGAAAAATATCCACCATCCTAAGAAACCCTAAAGACAAAATCGAGTTAGAAAACCAAGGAGTATACGAAATCCCTTGCACTGCCTGCCCCACCACATACATCGGACAAACTAACAGAAGAATAAGTGCACGCATTCAAGAACACAAGAACTCAATCAAAAAAGGAAATTATTCGAGATTTTTATGGGCAACTATATAAACAAGAGAATATTGATGAGGAAAAAGTCAAACAGTATCTACAGAATGCTAATTTACCGAAGGTACCTAAAGAGACTGAAGAAAGGCTAGAAAGCAATATAACAATGATGGAATTAAATGAAGCATTTAAGAGACAAAACAATGGGAAAGCACCAGGTCCCGATGGGCTTCCGGCAGAATTCTATAAAACATTTCAAGAATCATTGAGTATCCCATTGTTAGAAGTCATGAATGAAGTTATGTTAAAGAAGATGATACCCAAAACATGGTCAGAGGCTTATATCACACTTATTCCAAAAGAAGAGGCTGATCCACTGCAAATTAAGAACTACAGACCCATCTCCTTAATGAATGCAGACTATAAAATCTTTGTTTCAATTTTAGCAGAAAGACTTAAAAAATATTTAAATAATTTTATTCACCCAAATCAAAATGGATTTCTGCCAAAGAGACAAATCAGAGACAATATGAGAGTAATCTTGGATACTTTGGAATATTATGAGGCTCATCCTGAAAAGCAAATGGCTTTGATATTTTTAGATGCTCAAAAGGCATTTGATAACGTGAATTGGAGATTTATGTTATTACTATTGGAACAGATGGGTTTTGCTAAAAAATTTATTCAAGCAATCGAAGCCATATATAATAAACAGACAGCAAAGGTAATGATAGAGGGGGAACTTACAGATTTTATTAATATAAGAAAAGGCACAAGACAAGGGTGTCCCCTATCTCCTTTGCTATTTGTGTTGACCTTGGAGTGTTGAATAGAAATATTAGGGATGATAAAAGCATAAAAGGAATGAAAATTAAGAAGGAAGAATTTAAACTACAAGCTTTTGCTGATGATTTAGCATTTATTCTGGAAGACCCGTTAGAAACAGCTCCAAGGTTATTGGAAAAGATAGAGACATATGGTGAGATGGCTGGTTTGAAAATAAATAAAGATAAAACAAAGATTTTGACAAAGAACATGCTATTGAGACAAAGAGAACAACTGGCAGCTCTTTTGAAAATCCAAATTACAAATAAGGTTAAGTATCTGGGGATATATTTGACAGCAAGATGTAGCACATTAAAAGAGAATAATTATATTAAACTCAAACAACAGATAGCTACAGATTTGAAGAAGTGGGAAAACTTGCAATTGTCATTAATAGGGAGAATTTCAACAATCAAGATGAATATTTTACCTAGAATTTTATTTTTGTTCCAAACAATACCAATTAGGCTTGGAAAAGACTATTTTGAAGATTTAAATAAAATCATGTTGAAGTTTATATGGCAAGGTAAAAAAGCGAGAATAAAGCTAAAGCTTTTGCAAGACGCTAGAATTAGAGGAGGTTTTGGCCTGTCTAATTGGGAATTGTATTATCAAGCTGCAAACTTGATGTGGGTCAAAGAATGGATAACATTAAGAAAGCATAGGTTGTTGACATTAGAAGGGCATGATTTGCTGTTGGGCTGGCATGCTTTTTTATGGTATAAGGGAACTAAAACACAGGGTTATTTTAGAAGACATTATATGCGGGAGTCTTTGTGGTTAAACTGGGAGAAGATAAAAAGACAATGTTATTTGAAAATTCCAGTTTGGTTATCGACTATTGAAGCATTTTCCTAGCCTATAATTTATAAGAAGGAACAAACAGTTAGATATGGGGAACTCTTGGATGAAAAGGGTGAACTTAAATCGATCCAAAACTTAGAGGAACAAGGTATAAGGATGAATTGGTTTTCATATGCGCAAATACATTCAAGGTATGATGAAGATTCTAAAACGGAGGGATTCTATGATAAGCAGACTGATTTAGATAAGATCTTGATGGGTACTGATGAGAAGGTGATTAAAAAATTATATGGTTATTTACTGGGAATGAAATTAGAGGAAGAACAAGTCAAAGAAACTATGATTGTTTGGGGGAAGAATTTTGGATATGGGATTGATTTAGAGAAATGGCAGAAATTGTGGTCACAAAATTATAAAATGACAATGTCAACAGCATATAAAGAAAACTTGTACAAGATGTTTTACAGGTGGCACTTTCCCCCAATAAGAATAGCAAGAATGTTTAAGAACAAATCTGAAAAATGCTGGAAATGTCATCAGATACTCGGCTCGTATTACCATATGTGGTGGACTTGTGAGGACGCTAGAAAATATTGGACTATAATTCGCATGTGGTTGGAAAAAATGACAAAGAAACACATAGACTTGAAACCAGAGATCTTTTTATTGGGAATTTTACCTGATATATATAGTAAAGATTTGAAGTACCTGATTGTAAATGTATTAACAGCGGCTAGGATTGTATTTGCTAAAAATTGGAAGAATGAGAAAATACCATTACAGGAAGAAATTATTAAGAAAATATTGGAATGTGCTGAGATGAGTAGATTGACATTTGAAATTAGAGAGCAAGAGGATAAACAATTTCATGAAATTTGGGATCTTTTTTATCAATGGCTAGATGATAAAATACGATAATAGAATATTTAGAATGCTAGACAGTAAGGAATATCTTTATTTTGCTATTTTGCTATTATTTTGTTATTTGACATTATATTTATAAAGGGTTTTTTAGGATTGATTTGATATGATTATATGATTTGTTATAGAGTAAACTGGTTTAAAGTATTGTTAGCTCATAAAGCATGAATGATTAAAAATATAGTCAAAAACTTCTTTTTTTAGTGATATTAGGATATATAAGTTTGGATTGACAATATGAGTTGTTATGTAACATAATTGTAATTGAGACTACAGAATGAATGCCCAAAAATGATGAACCAACTGACACACTGGATGTACATATGAGAGTTGATGTTTTTGTTTTGTTTGTCTTGTTTGTTTGTGGAAAATTAATAAAATCTTTTTCAAAAAAAAAAAAAAGAAGACGACCACGGACCAGAAGCCGCACCGCAGCTGCATCACTACTCACTTCAAACCCCTCCGACCCATACATGAACTGAACTGATGCCCACCAGATGCGGCACTGTTGTAACTATGTATCATTGCAACTATGTATCATTCATGTGTAATCATTAACTTCTGTCTCTTCAGTGACCTTTGCAAGGCACGTACAAGGGACAAGGAGCTAGACGGTTGTTAATAAGCTTATCCACATTGTAAATGATCTGTCTGGTATGCAGCTTTGTAAACATGCACATCCTGATGAGATTATCATGTTTGACTTGAGCTTTAATTAAATCATTTTCCTGTAAAAAAGCACAATAAAAGAGCGTGTGCCAAGACATTCGAGGCGCGCTCATCCCGAGGAAACTTCGCCTCCTGTCGTTTCTCTCTCCTTCGCTCCCTATCATGAGCCACCCATCTGATGCGGGATAGCAGATACCGCATTCTGGTGACCCCGACGTGATTCCCTAAGGGGGATACGTTGCGACGCGCCCATATCTTATCAGCTTGATGGGAGCTGTGCATCGCCAGGCCTGAAGCGAATTGCACATCATCGGATCTGAAACACGGTCTCGACTTTCGTAAGTATGGATGGAAACTTTTATCAACAACAGACGCAGCATCTGAAGGAATTGAGGGTGTTAGTCGCTTCTTATTCTAAATATTCTGCTAATTTAAAGGGCTCGCCTGTAAAAATGAAACCTATTGCTACATTATTGGCTTATGTGTGGCAACATTGTCCCAATTATTCAGAGGAAGGGTCCTTAAAAATTTCCACTTGGCAAAAAATTGGTGAACATCTCCATAGTCCTCCTCGTGCACCTATTGGCATTTTGGTCACTTGGAGGAAAATTATGGAGGCTTTAATGGTCCATTATAAAATAGAAGCAGGGAGTGTGTTTGAATCTCCCCCGCCAAGTTATGATAACTTTTCAATTTGCTCTAACTCAGGCAGAAGCTGCTGCCATTATTCAACAATGCTCCACATGTAGTAAGCAAGGACATTCCATTCCCATAGGAGTAAATCCTAGAGGATTAAAAGCTTGTGAAATTTGGCAAATGGATGTAACTCAGTATCCACCTTGTGTCCCTTGGAAATATTTGCACGTTTCCATCGATACATATTCAGGGTTTATTCTGGCCACCCCTCAAAGGGGAGAAACTGTAAAACATGTCATCAATCATTCAATTCGTACCTTTGCCTCGCTGGGACGTCCAAAAGAAATCAAAACTGACAATGGATCTGCCTATACAAGTTCTGCGTTCCAGGACTTCTGTAACAGATGGGATGTAACCCACAAGTTTGGGATTCCCTACAACAGCCAGGGGCAGGCTATTGTGGAACGAGCGAACTTATCTCTGAAACGTGCTCTTGATCGATATTCGTTGCGGGAAAAACCCCCGAACCTCCCAGCATTGCAAAATTCTCTTAACATTTGTCTTTACACTTTAAACTTTCTTAATCTGACTCCCACTTCTGCTGCTTCGTGTCATTTTTCCTCCCCCTCCCCCCCGCCTAACAGACCTCTGGTATATTATCGCAGATTGCCAGATCCCGCCTGGCAGGGTCCTGTTGAGCTTCTCACTTGGGACGAGGCTACGCTGCGATTTTACTACCAGACAAAACCACTTGCTGGATCCCTGGTAGGGCGGTTAGACCCTATCATGGGAATTCCTCCGCTACATCTGTATCTTAAAACTCTTCCTGATATTCTTGCCTATATCTTCTTTGCAATTTCTACCTTACTTCAACAAAACCTATGCTTCCTGTCAAAAGACTATTCGTGTTAAAACCATTTCATTAACAGAAGGCTATTATACTTGTTCCATGTGGGTACGTCATGAAAATGCTACCCGTAGTTTTCACTCTATCACTTCTGTTTTGTTCAAAGAACACTCTACCACTCGCTCTTTTGTTCCTTCTTTACTCTTCCTATGGAAAGGAACCTTAAAATCTTTTCCTCTATTCAATCTAAATATAGGGGGACCTAGATGTCCTTCTATTGTATTATGGGTTCCCCCACCCCAACTAACATCCTTGATGAATTACCAAATTAATCTTTATTGTCATTATTGTAATTATTATCCTTTTTCTACTAATTGAATTCCCTCCTCATTTCGCAAATGTTCTACAACTAATTTGTCCATAGCCCTCTCTCCTGCTTGTGATGTTTTTATATACCCGAACTCTGATCCTGTCAACAAACGACGCTTCAAAAGAACTGTCCATGACGATCCGCAGAAGCCTCATAGAAGAAATAATATTGCTTGGACTATAACTGACTTTCAAGGCGTTCGTTTAAGTTCTACAACCAATTTTTCTCACATAGAAGACTTCTACCCACCACTTCAATTCGATTTGGCAGACGCACCCACACAACCAGGGGATATTCTGCAATCTACACCACTTCAGGAGGAATTTTAACATCACGCCTGAAAGGAATGTATTTTATCCCTGGCAATAATTTTGTTTGGACTTGTTCCACCGGTCTCACGGCATGTGTCCACGGGAATGAAATTGTTAAATCCAAATCATTTTGCATTCAAGTATGGCTTGTGTGTATAACTCTGATGATTTTATATCCCTACCCATGGAATACCCCCTTTTGCAAAATCGTAAAGATTTAGATCTGTTATTTTTTAAAACAAGGGGGATTGTGTGCTACGCTTAAAGAAGAATGTTGTTTTTATGCTGATAGCAGGGGGGCTTGTTTTCTATTTCGCCATGGTTTACAACCTTTTTAACTGCATTGGCAGGATCATTAATAATCATTATATTGATATGTATTATAGGACCTTGTTGTTTTAATAGAATATTGCAATTTTTTAAAAATCAATTATCCTCCATAACTGCTGATGTTAATGTGCTATTGCAAGCTCATGTTATATCCTCAACACCGGACGAAAAAATGTCATTGCTGAGTTACCGCTCCTTGGACAACCCTGACGCTGACAGGTCGCACTCTTGCCCAGATGACGGGGACGGCGAACATTCCATAAAAATGGTTCCTATCTTCTCGGACGAGAAAGAAGACTCGTCATAAATAATAAAAACAGAGGAGATGTTGTAACTATGTATCATTGCAACAATGTATCATTCATGTGTAATCATTAACTTCTGTCTCTTCAGTGACCTTTGCAAGGCACATACAAGGGAAAAGGAGCTAGACGGTTGTTAATAAGATTATCCACATTGTAAATGATCTGTCTGGTATGCAGCTTTGTAAACATGCACATCCTGATGAGATTATCATGTTTGACTTGAGCTTTGATTAAATCATTTTCTTGTAAAAAAGCACAATAAAAGAGCGTGTGCCAAGACATTCGGGGTGCGCTCATCCCGAGGAAACTTCGCCTCCTGTCGTTTCTCTCTCCTTCGCTCCCTATCATGAGCCGCCCATTTGATGCGGGATAGCAGATACCGCACAGCACGACCATGAACGCGAAGCCAAACAGCAGGATCACAGCTCACCAGCTCAAATCCCCCAGCAACTAAGACTAACCTGAGCACAACCAAGCCCCCACCTGAACAGAACACACCTCCAGCCAATCAGAACACAGCCAATCCCCCAACCAATCAGAACACGGCCAAACCCCCAACCAATGAGAACACACCCCCACCCAATCAAAACACAGCCAAGCCCCCAATCAAGTCACACACCCCACTAGCAGTTAAAAGGAAGAAGCAGCTGCAAGCTCACATTACTCTGAGAAGCACAAAGCCTGAAGATGATGAATGAGACTTCATCAAAACGTCACCTAGCTACTTCCAATTTTACGCGGGAGTAAACCCAAATAACCAAAGATCCATATATATATGGTATTCAGCTTTGTTTGGGTATTTTCCCATGTCATTGTAAGTTGTAGCAACGTTTCGGCAGAATCTCATCTGCCATCATCTGGCTTCTGGAATGTATTCACCTGTGAGTCAGACCTTTACAATTGTTTCAGTTTAAATTTGGAGCTAGCCTATTGCTGTGCCAGAATGGATTTTTCTTCATCCTGATTGGTTGGGAGTCTTGGTCTGTGTTTATTGGTCTTTGCTGTGTTCTGCTTGATTGCTGTTTCTAATATCTTCTGTCTGTTTTGTGGCTCTTTTTGTGTCTTGATTGGCTGGCAACATTGTGTTCCTGTATTGGAGGCTTTTAGTGCAGCTTGGCTCTGAGTAAATGGACAGCTATCATTTGTTAGGAAGCTAGATTTCATCTGGGTGCCTGGTTGGGGTGTGTTTGAGCTGGAGGTATCAGGGGGGATCTGTTTGTGCCCAGGTGTTTGCCTGGCTTGTAGTGTGGAGATTTTTTTGTTTGTGAGTGCAGGCTTCCAAATGATTGACAGTCTGGTGGAATCATCTATTCATGCTTTCAGGTCTTTTTTCAATCTCTATGGATATATGTGTGTGTGTGTGTGTGTGTATCTTTGGTTATTCGGGTTTTCTCCCGCATAAGATTGGAAGTATCTAGGCAACGTTTCGATAAAGTCTCATTCATCATCTTGGTCTTCAGCTCTGTGCTTCTCAGAGTGATGTGAGCTTGCGGCTGCTTCTTCCTTTTAACTGCTAGTGGGGTGTGACTTGATTGGGTGGGGGCTTGGCTGTGTTCTGATTGGGTGGGGGGGTGTTCTCATTGGTTGGAGGTTTGGCCGTGTTCTGATTGGTTGGGGGGTTGGCTGTGTTCTGATTGGCTGGAGGTGTGTTCTGTTCAGGTGGGGGCTTGGTTGTGCTCAGGTTAGTCTTAGTTGCTGGGAGATTTGAGCTGGTGAGCTGTGATCTTGCTGTTTGGCTTCGAGTTCGTGGTCATGCCGCATCTTCATGGTGGGGGTCAGTTCGCTTCATGTATGGGTCAGAGGGGTTTGAAGTGGGTAGTGATGCAGCTGCAGTGCGGCTTCTGGTCCGTGGTCATGTTTCATCTTCTGTGTGGGTGTGAGTCTGCTTTCTATGTGGAAGTGTGGTGGTGGCATCTTGTGTGACTCTCAGGGGTGTGGGTCTGGTGTCATTCTTCATGTTAGGTACTCGTCTGTTCATGAGGGCAGGTTTCCAAATGGCTGGTAGGTGGGAGGTATCATCTCGTTTATTCATGCTGTGTGGGTGTTTTTCTATCTCTATGGCTTCTCTGATTATTCTGCTACTGAAGTGTTCGGTTTTGGCGATAGTTCTAGTATTTTTAAAGTCAATCTCATGTCCTGTGGCTTTGAGGTGTTGGACCAGGGAAGAGGTCGGTTCTTCCTTTTTGATTGAGTTCTTATGTTCTTCAATGCGTGTACTTATTCTTCTGTTAGTTTGTCCAATGTATGTGTTGGGGCAGGCAATGCAAGGGATTTCATATACTCCTTGATTTTCTAACTCAATTTTGTCCTTAGGGTTTCTTAGGATGGTGGATATCTTAGGATGGTGGATATCTATCGCCAAAACCGTACACTTCAGCAGCAGAATATATATATTTTCAGCAGAAAACAAATACACACACACACACACACACACACCGTGTTTCTCCAACAATACGGCCTCCACCAATAGGAAGCCCCACCATGTTTCTTTGGCATAAAATCAAATTAAGCCCCTCCCCCCAAATTTAGGCCTCTTTTAAAACATGCAAAATAAGGGGCAAGGACAGGGGACTTGCCGTTAGGAGCGCCCCACGTGCAGCAATTCCTTGCCACCAGCCACTCCTAACGGGTGATCATGGTGAAGCGCAGAGCTCCCTACTCCACCTTTGCTGCATATACCTTTGGCACCCGCCGCTGTTGCTTTCCCTTCTGCCCATTCCACCAAGTTTGGAGCTGCCGCTTCAATGTTTAGAGTGCCGCCGTTTGGGGCTCCAAACAGCGGCAGTGCTCCAAACGCGGAAGTGGCAGCTCCAAACATGACGGTGGGCAACCTTTTTATTTTGGTCCACGCAAAGTTCAGAGTGAGCATGAGAGGGAGACTGTGATGCCTTGCTAAAGAGCCAGAAAGGAGCAAGGGCGCCAGGTGGAAAGGACAGGGTCACGATCACATGGAGATTCCCAAAGCGCGGAGTGCACATAACTAAATGCGACGCACGCAGTTGGCTTGGGGACTACAAGGCAGCATCTGCGCCTCTTCCTGGGCGCATCTCTAGGCTGCTTCTGGAGCTGTAGGATGCTCTCTGTTGCCTACCGGCCCTTCTTCCTTGGGCTCCCTGCCGTGGGGTACACCCACTTCCTCCTGCAAATTACGCCTCACAACTCTTCTCTCCCTTTCCTCTCACTCCAAAAAGATTGCCATTGTTTCCCACTGATTCGGGCTTCCAGCCATGTTGTGATCCACTAGTGAGGTTGCCATCTCGGATGGAGGCATCGCAATCTCCCTCTCTTGCTTGCTCTGAATTTCGCGTGGACCAAAATAAAAAGATCGCCCGCCATCATGTTTGGAGCTGCCACTTCCGGTTTTGGAGCACTGCTGCCATTTAGAGCCCCAAATGGCGGCACTCCAAACACGGAAGCGGCAGTTCCAAACTTGGCAGAATGGGCAGAAGGGAAAGCAACAGCGGCGGGTGCCAAAGGTGTCTGCAGCAAAGGTGGGAGTAGGGAGCTCCACACTTCGCCATGATCACCCGTTAGGAGCAGCTGGTGGCGAGGATGCAAGGGTGGGAATTAAGTCACCCCTAAAAAGACATCCTAGCCATTTTTTCGGAGGTAAAAAAAAAAAAGTCCCGGCCTTATTATGTGAGAAACACGGTATATATAAATATATTTATTTTCTTAAGTTTTCGCGGGTACTTACATGTATGGCATTCAGCTTTGTTCAGGTATTTTCCCACGTCATTGTAGTTGTTCTTTTAAAGTTGTAGCAAAGTTTCAGCAGAATCTCATCTGCCATCATCAGGCTTTTGTGTATAATGTTCATCTGTGAATGCTCTTATTTGCATATATCATGCACAATTCCCTTCAAAACCACACCCTAATCGTCAAACTCAGGGGAAGGGCCCTGTGGTGAGGGATAGTGTTGTGACTGAAAGGATCGATCCTGCTGTGAGTTTTGACTCTGATGACTCTGAAGATGAAAGGGTGGAGCCTGCTGTGAATGTGGAGTCTGAATTATCAGAGGACACAGATGTGAGCCAGGAGAATAAGAGATTATCAGACAGACAATCCTCGCCAGAGCCTTCGAATTCACTCATGCCAGCAACTGATCCACAAAATGAGTCAGAGGCTTCTAATGGGGAAACTGACAGATCGTGGATTGATGCTAGAATCAGGAGAAGAATGAAACGCCAAGTTGAAGGGAGGCATCAAGCCAGACATTGATTAGAGAGACTGACACGCCCATCCAGGTGATTTAAGGAGGATTGCTGATTCTCAAACTTTGCTTGGAAGCCAAGTGTTTGATGTGTCAAAAGGATACGTGTGGAGCGGCCTTTGTAATTTATGGACATTCTGAATTACCAGACAGATTCCGGGAAGTCTGCCAAGGACTGGAATATAGTACTATTAACTCTTTTTTAGTCTGACTTTGTTTTGTTTGAATATTTTGAACTGTGGAACTCTGAATTCTCACTTGTGAATATAGGTGAGACATAACATTTTTGCTTCCAAGCCGAACAAACCGTCTTCAAAACAAGATGGACCAAACCCAACTGCAGAGTTTGGTGGAGCAGCAACAGCAACATATAAGTCAATTGATTCAAAGCAATCAAACTCTTCAAAATCAGGTGACACAATTGGTGAATTATGTTTCCAGCTTGCAAAGCCCTGCTGCTGCTCCCTCAGCCCCTCCCTTGAGGAAAAGCCCGGTATCCATGCCAGAGAAATTTTCAGGACAAGTGGACATGTTCCCGGCATTCATGGGGCAGTGCCAATTATTTATATCTTTGAGGCCTGAAGACTTCCCAAGTGACCGGGCTAAGGTAGGATTTATGATTAGTCTATTATCTGGGCAGGTTGCCAAATGGGCTACTCCCTTGTTAATTCAAGATAGCCCGTTGTTGGACAATTTTCAGGGTTTTCTACAACAAAAGTGTTATGTTCAAAAACCCAATTAAAACACAAAGTGTGGCTAGATGGTTATGGGACATTTATCATGGGAAACGTCCCCTGCAGGACTATATTGCAGAATTTCGTGTGCTGTGTATGGACTCTAACTGGAACGAACCGGCTCATATGGCTGCATTCCAGGAAGGCTTGTCTGATGCCATCAAGGATGAGTTAGTCCATGCAGAGCGGGTTTCAACACTGGATGCATTGGTAATCCAGTGCTTATGTATTGAAGCCTGTTTACAACAGCGTGGAAGTAAACGGCCCATTGTGGAACCACCTTCTTTTTCTCGTGCACAAACCACGCCAACGAGAGTTTTTCAAAACATGGTTAAGACTGAGGAGCCGATGGAGTTAGGCGCACTCCGCCCTCATTTAATGGCAGGAGAACGTTCGAGAAGGTTCCAGGAAGGCTTGTGCCTTTATTGTGGGGGTCCAGGACATTTTGCAAATTCCTGCACTCGGAGAGGGACTGCAGACCCGTGCCTGAAACCACTCCTAGCTTGTCGGAGAAACAGGGTAGGCCCGACCTTGGGGAAACCCTAGGTCGGGCACGTTCTACATCCCCAACCCAAATGACTGAAGTAACTCCTGGCCCTCCTCGGCATTTACTTTTGGACACTCATATCTTTTTGCAGTCCCAGAAGGAGGGAATTCCCATCGTTGCGCTGGTGGATTCAGGGGCTACAACCAGCTTTATGGACTGGGCTTTTGTCAAACATTATGAAATTCCCTTGATTCCTGTGGATCCACCCATTAAGGTGGAAACTGTAGATGGGCGTGAACTCAAGTCTGGGCCCATTCGTTTTGCAACCCAGCCAGTGCGTATGCTTATTGGGTATCATGAGGAGACAATAAATTTTTATGTCACCTCGAACCTCCATCTCCCTTTGGTTCTCGGAGTGTCCTGGCTGCATATGCACAATCCGTTGGTGGCTTGGGCGCAGAATGCCATTTCTTTTCCAAGTCTCCAATGTGTGGACCACCTGAGACATATCTGCACTGGCCAAGATATCACCGCTCCTGCTGTCTCAATACCTTTGGAGCTGTCAGACTTCTCCGATGTTTTCAGCGAACAGGAGGCAGATCAATTACCACTACATCATGCTTATGATTGTCCCGTGGACCTGATAGCAGATTCTCCATTTGCCAAAGGGCCGGTTATAGTCCATGTTGGAGCCCGAGTTGGTTGCGCTTCGAAAGTTTTTAGATAAAAACTTAGCTCGGGGATTTATTCGACCCTCGTCATCCCCTCTTTCGGCTCCCGTTCTTTTTGTTAAAAAGAAGTCAGGAGAGCTTTGTCTATGCTGTGACTATCGACAGTTGAACGCCATCACAGTGCAGAATAGCTATCCCTTGCCGCTCATTCTGGAATTGATGGAGTGGTTGGGGGAGGCTACTATCTTCACTAAACTCGATCTGCATGGGGCCTACAACCTGGTTCGAATGCGCAAGGGGGATGAGTGGAAGACAGCATTTGGCACTCGTTATGGTCATTTCGAGTACACCGTCATGCCATTTGGTCTGACCAATGCTCCCGCTGTATTCCAGCATTTGATGAATGACATTTTCCGAGACATGCTGGATAGGTTTGTCGTGGTGTATCTGGACAACATTTTTATGGGAGATCCAGAGATCACCACCTTCAGCAGGTTCGTCAAGTGCTTCAGTCTCTTCGGGAGCATAAATTCTACACAAAACTGGAGAAGTGTTTCTTTTTTCAGTTGTCGATAGAGTTTTTAGGGCATATCATCTCTCCCGAGGGCATTGCTATGGACCCTAAAAAAGTCGAGACCTTGTGTAGTTGGGAAGCCCCTCGTCAAGTCAAGGACGTGCAATGTCTTTTGGGGTTTGCCAATTACTACAGGACCTTCATTCTGGACTTTGCTAAGTTAATGGATCCCATCACTCAGCTCCTCCGTAAGAAGGTCCTGTTCCGGTGGGGGCCTCCACAACAACAGGCTTTTGAAACTTTAAAGAAAGCGTTTGTGGCCGAGCTGATATTGAGGCATCCTGATCCGAATCGTCCATTTGTGATCGAGACTGATGCCTCTAATGTAACTATCGGGGCGGTATTGTTGCAAACTCCAAAGGATTGTGCGCCTCTTTTCCCCTGCGCATACTATTCTAGGAAGCTTACAGCTTCTGAGTACAATTATACCACCTGGGAAAAGGAGTTGTTGGCTATGAAGGCTGCATTTGAGACCTGGCGACATCATCTAGAGGGGGCTCAGCACAGGGTGGAGGTTCGGATGGATCACCGAAACTTGGAACATTTGTCTACCGCTAAGAAGTTGAAACAACGCCAGATCCGGTGGTTGTTTTTCGCTAAGTTCAATTTTTCCGTCACTTATGTTCCAAGTGGGCAGAATCGGAGGGCAGACGCATTGTCTCGGAAACCTGAATATATCGGTCCCAAGGATCCTCTTCCTCCATGAACGGTGCTGCCACCGGAATCCTTGGCCGTACTTCAAGATCCAGTAGATTTATGGGATCGAATACAGGAGGCGCAGCGATTGGACACGGGGATGCAGCAGAGAAGGGGGGAAGTTGGACCCGATTCCCCATGGTCCTTTGAAGAGGGCTTGCTGAGACATCAGGATTTATTGTACATACCCACCAGGATGCTTAGAGCCCTCATCATGATGCAATGTCATGACAACCCCACTGCTGGTCATTTTGGTTTTCACAAAACTCTGCACTTGGTCACCCGGACTTTTTGGTGGCCTCGGGTTTGCCACAATGCGTTTTCTTACATCGCTTCTTGTGTACAATGTCGACAAGCGAAAGTGGCGTCGGGTGCGCCTCCTGGACTTTTTCAACCACTGCTGACTCTGAGCAGACCATGGGGAGCGATCTCCATGGACTTTCTAACACACTTGCCCCTTTCATCGGGTTGTACGACGGTGCTCATGGTGGTTGACATGCTGACTAAGATGGCCCATTTCATCCCGTGTAGGAGATTACCCTCGGCTCGTGTTACTGCCTGGCTTTCCATACATGTGTTCCATTTATATGGCTTACCGGACAGAGTTGTTTCAGATCACGGTGTTCAGTTCACCGCTCAATTCTTGAAAAGTCTAATGAACGCACTACGAGTACAAGTATGTTTAGCGTCGACGCACCATCTGGAAACCGATGGTGGGACTGAGAAGGTAATTGGCATCCTTGCCCAATACCTCAGATGTTTTGTAAATCAACGACAAAACGACTGGGTGACCTATCTTCCATTGGCAGAGTTTGCCTTTAATAATTCTCGGCACACCTCCACCCACATGATGCCATTTTATGCCAATGTGGGTTACCATCCGAGGTTTTTCCCCCTGTCAATCGCAGATTCTACAGTTCCAGAGGCACGAGATTTTTTGTCGGAGTTATATGTGGTGCATCAATTAATTTCCAGACAATTGGAACGAGCGAAAGCAGATTATAAGCGTTTTGCAGATTGTTCGCGTCGAGCGACGCCTCCGTTGGCTGTGGGGAACAAGGTGTGGTTGCCAACGAAACATCTTCTGGTCGATCACCCGTTTAGGAAGTTGGATCATCGCTTTATTGGTCCTTTCCCTATCGAGGCAGTTATTAATCCTGTGGCTTATCAACTCACTTAACTGCGCTCCATGCGTATTCACCCTGTTTTTCACCGCTCCCTATTAGTACCTGACACTCCATCGTGTACTCTCCGTTCTCCAGAAGATACAGGTTCTCCATCTAGGCTCAGCACTGAACCTGTTATGGATACTACAGTGGTCGGAATTTATAATTCGTGGGAAGACTGGAAAATGAAACGGAGATTCGCTCTTGGCAGGATGTATCCAAGGTGCATGCCCCAGATCTTATTTGCATATATCATGCACAATTCCCTTCAAAACCACATCCTGATCGTCAGACTTGGGGGAAGGGCCCTGTGGTGAAGGATAGTGTTGTGACTGAAAGGATCGATCCTGCTGTGAGTTTTGACTCTGATGACTCTGAAGATGAAAGGGTGGAGCCTGCTGTGAATGTGGAGTCTGAATTATCAGAGGACACAGATGTGAGCCAGGAGGATGAGAGATTATCGGACAGACAATCCTCGCCAGAGCCTTCGAATTCACTCATGCCAGCAACTGAGTCAGAGGCTTTTAATGGGGAAACTGACAGATCGTGGATTGATGCTAGAATCAGGAGAAGAATGAAACACCAAGTTGAAGGGAGGCGTCAAGCCAGACATTGATTAGAGAGACTGACACGCCCATCCAGGTGATTTAAGGAAGATTGCTGATTCTCAAACTTTGCTTGGAAGCAGAGTGTTTGATGTGTCGAAAGGATACGTGTGGAGCGGCCTTTGTAATTTATGGACATTCTGAATTACCAGACAGATTCCGGGAAGTCTGCCAAGGACTGGAATATAGTATTATTGACTCTTTTTTAGTCTGGCTTTGTTTTGTTTGAATATTTTGAACTGTGGAACTCTGAATTCTCATTTGTGAATATAGGTGAGATATAACATATATATATGTGTGTGTGTGTGTGTGTATGTACGTATGTATACACACACACACACATATATATTGTGACTGGAAGGGTTGAGCCTGCTGTGAGTTTTGAATCTGATGCATCTGAAGACAGAAGGTTTGAGCCTGCTGTAAGTTTGGAGTCTGATGTATCAGAGGACACAGGTGTGAGTGATGAAGAGGGTTTGGCATTGGAAGTGGAGCCTGCTCTAAGGAGAGATGCAGACATGAGCCAGGAGGATGAGAAAGTGTCGGAGACACAATCAATTCCAGAACCTTCCACTTCATTCATACCTCAGGTTTCAGCAGCTGATCCACAGAACGTGCCAGAGGCTTCGAGTGATGACGAGACTGATGGATGTTGGCTTGATGCTAGGACTAGAAGAAGATTGAAACATCAATCCCAATATGAAAAGAAACGTCAAGCTAGAGATTAATTAGAGAGACTGACACACCCCTTCAGGGGATATAAGGAAGCGTACTAGCTCTTAATCCTTGTTCGAAGCAAAGTGAATTTTGGTTTGGATAATGCGTCTCACTCTCTCAGCTGCAGCGTCTTGATTTATGGTTAGCTCAGACTTGCCAGACAGATTCCAGGAAGACTGCCAAGGACTGTGTAAACAGAAGCAGTTAACTCTGCCTGGTTTGTCTATTTGAGCATTTGAACTTTGGAACTTTGGATTCTCACCTGTGGATACAGGTGAGACAGAAAGTATGCATGTATGTATGTATGTATGTATGTATGTATGTATGTATGTATGTATGTTGATTTGTCTGTTTTAAATGTGTGTCAAATAAATGTTTTTTCTACAATAAAAATTAATTAAAAAAAACAAATTCAGTTTCATTGAGGGCTGCATCAGGGTTGTGTTTGATCTTAGGTGGGTGTGGCTAGGATGGGCATGGCCAGGGTGGGCATAACCAGCTTGACAACACTCATGTCGAAGGGACCTGTGATGGCCTGGGCAGGACTGGGGATCCATTGACTTCAGCGGAGGAAGGCGAGACCAGGGAGAGGGCCAAACCCTTGTTCTCCAGAGAAGCCTTGCCATCCCTCTCCAACCATGTGGAAGACCTGGTGGTGTAGGCTGTCCAGAGCCCTAGGCAGCAGAGGGAAAGTTTCCAGCCTGACCCTCAAACTCCCAGGGCACCAGGACCCCACAGCCCAGCCCAGTCCCATTTCCCTGAAGGGGTGCCTGGCTGTGCTTACCTCCTCCTCAAAGCTGCTGCTCTTCTCATTCTCTTTGGCCAGGTTGCTCATGGCGTGGCAGGAGGGCAAAGTGTGTGGATCAGAGGGAGGCCCACTCCCTCTCCACACAAGGATACATACTTTGTAACCAAAGCATCTTCAGCAATAGGATGGGAGACTATCAGGAGAGGTCAGGAGGAGGAGATGAGGATGGTGAAAGGTCAGCAGTGCTCAGATGGCTATTGGCAGGACTTCCCTCAGACCTTCCCTCTCATTATAATCTCCTTTCCTTCCTTCCTTCCTTTTTTTCTTCCTTTTCCTTCCCTCTTTATTCTCCTTTCTTCCTTCCCCTCTTTCCTTCTTTTTCCTTCTTGCTCTCTTCCCCTCTTTCCTTCTTTTTCTTTTTCTTTTTTTTCTCTTTTCCTGTCCCTTCTTTGTTCTCAAATGCAAAAGGGGAAACATTTTTCAATGCCTCCTTGTCTTATGATCAAATGCCACTTTTGCTAGTAGTTTGTTTTGTTAGCACTCTGCCATTTCCTGTGGTTATCTGCTGATATCTGACTGTGCTATTCAGTTCAAACTGGGTTATTTTCAAGTGAATAAATCTCTGAACATCTCCCTTAATTTTAAAGAAATTTTTCAGTGTAGGCAGTACATTAAAAGTTCTGTTAGCAAATCACCTATATTACATTATCTGTAATTTGTATCTGTACCAATAATAGCAACAATATTTATGCTTTCTATGATGTTAATAATATATTGATTTGCATTTGTAAAGTGTTATTTGCACAGCAATCTAAAATTAAAAAAAAAGTTCAGAAGCATATAACTTTTTTTATGTAATAATACAGCTCCCAACTTCAACCCATGCTTTACAATTGCTTTCACATTCCTTATATGTTAAAGATCAGTCCATTTTTAAAAATGAATATCTGGAGTTTTGTCTTTTGGTATCACTTCCATCTGGTTTACTGACTAATTCAACACATCTATTCATGCATTCATCTAATTTAAAACATGGCACCTTCATGACTAAAAGAATGCAATTGATTTGCTGGTGCTGCCAAGATGTTTAGCATACTACAATGGAGAAGTTAATATATTTTAAAAATTAAATAATACTTTGAGCATCAGCCAGGCCACACATCCTTAATTATAGCATTTCTTGAAAATGAGAAATAATATTGAAATGCCCAGTTTCAATGGATTGGGACCTCTTTCTCATGATTTCTCATTATCAGCTCTTGCAATATTAGTTGGGGGAAAGCAGTGGCTATATAGCAGGGATCGCCAACCTTTTGGACCTCAGGGACCACCAAACTCATAATTTTAAATCCTGAGGACTAGAGACCTTGGGAAAATCCCAAAAAAACTCTGCAGGAAAATTCCCTACCCTGTTTTCCTACTGATCGATCGTTCTTTATTTGGGATCACAGGATACCATCTCCAGCTCTGTTCTCGGAGCAGGGGGGAGAGACTTTTGGCTTAATGCAAGGAAAGCAGCAGCAGTCTTTCTTTCTCTTCCCCAAACTCCATCAGAAATCAATCTTTGCTGGCGCAGCCTCTTGGAGCAGGATGCCTTGCAGGGTCCCAAAGACTCATTTCTGGCAGAGTTTGGAGGAGAGAAAGAAAGACTTTTGCTGCTTTCCTTATGTGCAGCCAAAAGCAGCAGAAGAAAGAAGTGGAAAGAAGCAGTGGCCAGGCAAGGCGTATGGGGCGAGTGGGACAAGTTTCCCCCTCCGCCCTTTCCCCACTCCCCTCACTACCTCATGTTGTTCACAATGCAACCAACGTAAGCCTTGTGTTCTCACACAGCCTGGATTAGTTAGTTGGTTTATTTTATTGTCGTTGCACCTCATATAAGGAAATCAAATACCATCTTCAGTGCACAACATGAGCATGAAAATAAACACAAACACATTTCCTTCACATTCCCCATTAATTGCTTGTGGGGGTGCTTTGTGTTAAGTATTGCCTTATAGGGCCAGCCGAGTGGAGTCTGATGTCAGACTCCACCGATTGGCCCAGACTCTGGCGGGAGGAATAAAGTCCCATCAGTGGATGAAACGTTGGACAGCGCCGACTATAAAGCTGGTGCCAGCCGCGATTTTGGAGCTTGTGCTTTTAGCACAAATAAAGAAGTTACCTGTTCTTCTTGTGTCCACCTCTTCACTCCATGCCCATCTAATACTAGTGACAAGGATGGGATCCTAGAAGGAGAAATCAAGGACACAACGTGGGCATTGGCCACCATTTTATCAACCACCGCGACAATTGCAGCCCCGCTGAACAACATGGCACACTGGCTGATGTCCATCCCCTATGACCCAGCCAAGGAGAAATGGTCTTCCTACATGGCCCAATTCAAACTACATCTGGAAGTAAACAGACTTCAGGCAGCCCCCAACATGGAAGCTGTCAAAGAAATGCAAGTTCCCCAATGCTGAGGGCATGATCTGGGACCAGCTAATCCTCAGGATGAGGGACCTGCACCTCCAGAAATGCCTGCTGGCCAGAGAGGATCTATCATTTAAGGAATCTATTGATGAGGCCTGTGCTGCAGAGTCATTGGACAGTTCTGCAGCACAAATCAAGGGAAGTGGGAAGGTGCACATCACCCAGATGACCGCTGCACAAACCACGACGCATCCAACTCAGAGATCAGTGACAAGGACAAGGAGGACATCCACTGAGTCAAGTCAAGTAAACCCTCAGGGAAGCAAGGGTCCAGGCCATGTGGAGGTTGTGGGGGAAATCACTCCCTATCGGCATGCTGTTTCAAAGACACTATATGCAGGCAGTGCGATTGCAAGGGTCAAATCTTGGAAGCCTGCAGAGTCAGCCAGTCAATCAATAGACAAGCCCAGAAAGCATCATCTCCCATCGGACAATATGGCCACCAAGATGGAAGCAGGAAGAATTTTGGTGGGAAATTCAAGTGGAGAGATGATGCCAGAGAGGAAGATGACCATTTCACCTTCATGGGCTATGCTCAAGCCCAAATGCAACACACAGATGCATATGAAACCAATAAAATCATGGCCATTATAAGCATCAAGGGCAGGCTGTGCTAGATGGAGGTGGACTCGGGATCCTACATCTCCATGGTCTCGTGGGATACCCTAAGGAAGCTGCAGCCCCAGACATGGAGCGGGCAACTGGAACCGCAGCCGATAATCCTAAAAGATTACCAAGGCTGCTGCATATCTTTCCTGGGCCGGAAGGCAGTCCATATACGCTATGGCAGTTTCAGATGAACCCTACCATTGACCATCATGGACCAGGACCTACCCAGCCTGCTGGGACATAAGTGGTTCAAGCCCCTGCAAATCCAGATCACCGGCATACACACCACCAGAGCCACCCCCATCCCTGGAAAATGACCTCGCAACCCTTGACTGCAACTTCAGGGATGTGTTTGACGACAAGCTGGGCAAGTATGTAAGGACCCCAATTTCATTTAATCTGGACCCCAACATAGCTGCCTGAAGCCGCAGCGAGTCCCTAAAATTAAAAAGAAATAAATGCCATTTGGCCATCCTCCAAGTGGAGTTCCTCAGCTTCCTCATTGATGGATTGGGCATACATCCCACAACTGGAAAATGCAGGCCATCAGGGATGCCCCCACCCCCCATAGTAAAATGGAACTGCAAGCTTTTCTAGGATTGCTCAACTTCTACCATATCTTCCTACCACAGAAAGCAATTACTGCAGAATTGCTCCAAAGACTGCTGGATAAGGCAACTGACTGGACCTGGGGACCACACAAGGTTGCCATGTTTAACAAAATCAAAAGCCTACTAACATCCTACAGTGTCCTCATCCAGTATAACAAGACACTACCATTAACTCTGACATGTGACACCTCCCCCTACGAAATTGGTGCCGTCCTCAGCCACACTCTTCCTAGCAGCAGGGAAATCCCCATCGCCTATAATTCAAAAACCCTCTCAAAGCCACAACAGAACTATAGCCAAATCAACAAGGAAGCCCTCGCGGCCATAGCAGGGGTAAAACGCTTCCGCGAGTACTTCTACGTTAGGTGCTTCAGTTTCATCACAGACCACAAGCCATTGCTGGGCATCCTCACTGGGGACAAACCAATACCAAATATCATCTCACCCCATATGTTGCAATGGACTGTGTTCCTGGCAGCATACAACTACCACTTAATCCACCGGCTCAGCAAAGAAATCACCAATGCTGATGCCCTGAGCCTCTGCCCCCTTTCAGGCATCATGGAAGACCCAGCACCTTCCACGTCCATGTTGTTGTAGAGAGTCTCTGTCCCAGACTGACGATGTCTATGGAGATCGTGAGACTCATTGCCAAGGACAAAACCATGGCACAGATTTTAAACTGGGTATGGAGAGGGTGGCCAGGAACCATAGAATGGGACTGTACAAGACCAGGCAGACAGAGCTGTCAGTGCTCAAGGGCTGTCTGATGTGGGGAGAGAGAGTAGTTGTTCCACCACCACTATGGCAGAGGATTCTGATACTACTGCACGAGTGCTACCCCGGGATCATCTGGATGAAAGCACTCACCTGAAGCTACATCTGGTGGCTGGGGCTAGACAAGAAAGTCGAGACCTGGGTTGCCACCTGCGTCCTGTGCCAAGAATCTCAACTGGCCCCCCTCTCAGTGACACCCACAAAATGGGAGAATCCCACAGCCCTGTGGGCCTGAATGCATATTGACTTTGCTGGGCCCTGCCAGAGACAAACATTCCTGGTCATGGTAGACACCTACTCCAAATGGCTGGAGGTCATCCTCATGAAAATGACCACCATCCAAGCACTGAGGAGACTGTTCACAACCCACGGACTACCGGACGTTCTGGTGTCCGACAACAGCCAGCAATTTACCACACAGCCTTTTGAGGGATTCTTGACAGGACTGGGGATCCAACACACACTCCCAGCACCGGCACATCCTGCCACCAACAGGCAGGCCAAGAGAATGGTCAGATCGGCCAAAGAAATGCTCAAGAGGATGAGCCAGGGGGACTGGCAAGAAAGGGTGGACAGAATACTATTGACACAGCACATCATGCCCCATTCCATCACACATTGCAGCCCAGCCGAACTACTGATGGGCCAGAGACTCAGATCGGCTCTAGACAGAATACACCCCAATTACAGCAACAAAACCCCCGCAGACTTCACCGGAAAATGTAGGCACTTCACCATAGAGGACCCAGTCTATGCCCATAATTACATGGGGGGCAAAAATCATAGGAATTACCGGGCCCAGGTCATATCGAATAGAAACTCATGAAGGGAAGCTGTGGGAAAGACACATTGAGCAAATCAGAGTCTGGGTCATAACCCAAGACAACCAGCCAGAATCCCGACACACAACACAAGAACCAACAGGGCCCAGAGTGACAGAGGAACAGATCACCATCCCAGGAATGAATGAAATGCTCAGGTCCAGTTGCACCCCACAAAGCTCTGCCTACCTGCATGACTACGTGAGGCACATATGCACAGATTGGTGGAACTATGACTAGGTGGGGACGGGTGGTAAGTATTGCCTAATAAGGCCAGCCAAGTGGAGTCTGATGTCAGACTCCACCAATTGGCTCAGACACTGGTGGGAAGAATAAAGTCCCATCAGTAGCTGAAATGGATAGTGCTGGCTACATAAGCTGGTGCCAGCCACAATTTCGGGGCTTGTGTTTATAGCACAAATAAAGAAATTATCTGTTCTTCTCATGTCCACCTCTTCACTCCATACCCATCTAACATTTTGGGGGTAACATTTGTCTGTGGACTACCAAAATTTTCTCACAGACTGTTGAGGTAATTCCCCGTTAGGAGAATGAGCGCACACAGGGAGATGTAGTGAGAGTGGTGAAGAATAACACATAAACGGCACACAGCTATACTGTATAGTAAAATGTAGGTTTTTACTTCCAGTAAACAGTTAAGCCAAGTCCAAACACAGTCCAAGTCATTCACAGTTAAAGCATTCAGTTTTCAGTCCAGGGATAATCCAATAACAAAGTCCAGTATCAAAAAACAGTTCAGTAACAGACTTACATCAATGATCAGCAACAGTCAATAGGAGGAACAGCAACACTCTCAGCAACAAGGAGAACAACCCAGGTTTCTGGCTCCATCTTATGGCCATTTGAGGAATCACACCCAATTACCATTTTAGCATTACCTTAAAGAGACAGAATTAAAATGTCTATCCTGGTTTATATATTTTCCAACCCAAATGTTAGGTGACTTACATTCCTAACACGGACCACCAGTGGTCCCTGGCCCACTGGTTGGCAACCATTGCTATATAGCACAGCTCTACCTGTACTTCGGTGGAAGAACAGCCTGAGCTATGTCCTCTTCTTTCCTTTTCAATTCCATGGGAAGCCACAAAATAAGGCTAATGGATGCTGCCTCATAGTGTAGTCTTAATTCTTAAAAATGGAATTCTGAGAGATGAAGAATTGAGACCTATAAGAAAGTGTTACAACCATGCTGAATCCTCAGCAGCATTCCTCTGGGTGTATTTTGGATCAGATAGAAACTAACGATCTGAAAACTCAACTTGTGTGGGAAGATGACTTTAAGAAGAAGCACTAAGGCTCATGTTATATCTGAGGGGCAGTTTTCATGACTGCTTCTTTTCTTCTATTTCCTGGGCTGACAAGTTGACACAAATTCACCTTGCTGGACAAACAGACAACAATTAGTTCATGTTTTAGCTAGACATTCATCATTTCAATACATGGCAGCAGTTGCCACTGACTGAATTATTTCAGATTGTCTTGCTTATCTGTCTCAGTTATTCCCTAATTAATATCCTCCCCAGTATCCACTGAGCCTTCCTCAACCTAGGACCCTTTGTCCATCACATCTGGCGGGTATCAATTTGGAGAAAGCTACTTTTTAATAGAAGGACAGCTTGCCTTTCCCCTCTGCTCCTTCTGCTTTCTTCACATCCTTAGACTCACAACTCTTCTGGGCCATAATGTACCTTTGCTTCTCACATTCTTATACTTGCCTGTGTATTAGTTGAGACAGATGTGATGATAAGCATTCTCAGCAAAAAGGAAGAGGAATACAGTCCATTTTATAAAGTGGCAAGCAGCAAGGACTAAAATCAAATTCTCATCCTCGCATAGTGAAGTTATTGGTGCATTCAGAATTTCTAGACTTCCATAAGGATTAAAGTCAAGAACAAGACAGGCAGAGAAGCTTTCATTTCCATAACTGTAACCAATATTTGCTGCCCAAATATAACAATAGCAGCATAGTATATAGCTATGTGGCCTTGGTGGCTTTAAAATCATTAGCTTACCCTAATGACAAGAAATACTTCAATTACATAGCTTGGGAAAAGAGATTAAAATCAAATTTCCATCTTCTAAATACAGTTATTTGCAGTTTGTAATTCATAAAACCTTAAGCATCACCCTCCTCACAGCATGCACTGTAATTAATTTTCCCGGTAGTTTCTATAACTATGATCACTCAACTTGTGATTCTAAAATTAACATGCTCCGCTCAGTCACATATTGTGACCTGTCTTAATAGCCATTAACTTTTCCTAGTCCTAAGTAGGCATTAAAAGAAACAGTTTATTGTGCCTTAGAAAGGTTATCATACATATCTGATGGGTTTTAAACTACTTAGCATGCTAGATATTTTAATAGAATTTCAACATACACACATGCTAATTTGTTGCTATGTAAAACCTACTGATTTACAGCTAAATAGCAACTTTATTTGGTCTTGGAGGAGAATCCAAACCACCTGCTAATGCAAAGTAAGTATTCTTTATTCTGAAATTTTCTACTCTTGTGGAATTAATTATTAAATATTATCATGAAAAATGAATGTTAATTACAATTATTAATTATTTTAGTCTACCTCTGCAATACATCCAATTTCATTAAGCAAGATCATCTATTCAAAAATGGACTAGATTATATAAATAATGAACTGCAGTTCTTAAGTTAGTCACATAGTTATAAAGTGAATCTGGCTTCCCCATTGACTTTGCATGTCAGAAGGTCTCAAAAGGTGATTACATGCCCCTGGGACACTGCAACCATCATAAATATGAGTCATTCACTTGCAGAAACACACTTTCAGTTTTCAACTGTTCTCGGAGTTTTCCATCTGTATTGCAGTACTGCTGCATTTCTTTTCCCCTCAGGGTTCATTCCAAAATATTTTGTTAAAACGAAATCTTGTATTCTGAGAAAGTATCTTCTTAGTAACCTAGCATTCTAGATAAAGACTTGAATTGTTTCAGTTTGCATTGACTTGGATTGAACATCTGATTGAGAGATGATTTCACTTCTGCTCACACTTATGATTTACAGCATAGCTTCTGGCTTCACAAAAGGTGGGTAGATCACAGTAGTCAAATCTTGACAGATTTTTCCAGGATTGAAAGATGGTCAAAAAGAGACATTAATAATTCACAGCAACTGGACTATTGTTGTGGTGAGGATTGCTATATGTATTGTTGTATATGTAGTTTCTTGCAAATAATTTCTGCATAGTTTTGGGAAATTAGTTCTCTTTTTATAACAACATTTAATTAAACAACTTATAGAAAAGTAATAGTAAATAAGGTATCCTAAACAAAAATAAATTGGTTTAAAGATCCATGTTGAAAATACATCTAAACACATGGATTAAAACATATCAATGACTGAAAAATCAGTATCACTCCTTTTTGTGGCTAGGATTCTTTTTCCTACAAAGATGATTTGTATTTGCAGAACTCTGCATCTGTTTTTGTATTAGTCATGGAAGTAACCCAACCAGCATTCATGGTGGTAAAGAGACCAGAAGCTGCCTATTTTGAGTGTGAAATCAAGAACATGGGTAATGCTGAAAATCTAAAAGTAACTTTATTTAAAGAAGAAGACAATCGGTCCATTGAGATCTGCGCCTCAGCCTTTACTCACACTGGGATCTTATTAAGCAACAAGAAGGAAAACCAGAGATGCCAAGTTTATCCTGGTCATGATTGGGTAAATGTAACACTTTGGGGTTTACAGTCAAGTGATGCTGGTTTGTACATTTGCCAGATTGAACGGATATCCCCTCCACCCTACTATCCAGTCAAAGGAAAGGGGACTCAGCTCTTTGTCATTGGTGAGTAGAAAAAAACCTAAACATGCTTTTAAAAAGATGTTGAGAAAAGGAATTCATGAATGTAGCTGATTGTTTGAAATTGACTAATAATTGACTAATAAATTGACTAATAAAGTAATTCCAACAACATGCCTTACATAAGCGCCCCTTATGTGTGCTTAGCAAAGGACATATAGCAGTATCTCTTAACCTAGGCAACCTGAAGAAATATGGATTTTAACTTCCAGAATTCCCCGGCCAGCATGTTCCATCATATAATAATTGAGTTGAGTTAGGATTATTACTTTATTTTTTTTAGCATATTGAGCTCTGAGTTCATTAATATTTCCAAATAATCATACTAGCCAAATCCTCCACTTCAGCTAATTATGAGTATTTTTGTAAATCATGCTAACTACTTTTAGGAGCTTCGTGCCAGGTCACAATACAAGGAAAAGAAGGGTTTCTCTTTTTCTTTCTGGGGTGTGATCCTCTCCCTAGAACTGGGCAGCTTTTCCCAAACCAAACTTGGGTTGCCCAAGAAGTCTTTCAGGTTGACTGGATAGTTCTTTACCTGCACAGAAGCATCAAAGTACCATAAAGCTATTTTGATGCTTTATAGGATGTCACAGATCTCAGTGTTGTTGCTGCATAACTTTATTTATTGACATGGAGATGTGCAAAAAATAGTTTTGACCCATTCCCACTCCATGAAGCCTAGCAATGCACATTTAGGAATAAATTCTAAGTTTAAAATCTCCATAATCTTTTGAAGGTTTCAAGATGAATCTAGACAAAGATATTGTAAAAAAAAATCTCACTGTGTTAAAGTATAATTTGTTTTGTTCTGGTTTAGTGCAATATTGCTAAGTCTTTTTAAGATTTATTTTTTAAAAAAAGTTTTTTATTTTTATGACAAACAAAACAACAAATAAAACCTTTCAATGTGTCAGTTTGGTACATATATCATGTGCACAATATCTATAATCCTTTCCTCTTAACTTTACATATAATATCATATTATATTTTAATCAACATTCTATATCATATTATATCATTATTATACTATCATTAAAGTTTTAATTTCAATTCCAGGCTATCTTTAAAAACAAATCTCAATTCTTACTAAATTATATTAATAGTATAACTTATTCAAAAATAATCTACTATAATATAACATTACTATTACAATATACTTCAATTTCTTACTCTTCTGTCCAGCCATTGATAAAATAAATCCCAAATCTTATAATACTCCTTTTCTTCTTGCTCTCTAATTGCTAATGTTAGTCTGCTTATTTCTGCACATTCCATTATTTTCTTGATCACCTCCTCCTCCGTTGGAATTTTCTCATTTGAGCAAATACAATTCTAGCTGTAGTTAATACATTAATAATCAAATATGTTATTTCTTTCCTATAACCTTCAGGTAAAATCCCTAATAAAAATATCTCTGGTTTTAAATCTATATGGTGTTTTATCATTTTTCCAACATGTGTGTATTTTAGTCCAATATCTTTTAGCTTCTGCACATGTCCACCACATATGGTTATATGTTCCAGGTATCTGATGACATTTCCAACATTTCACCAATTTGTCCTTGAACATCTTTGCTATTTTTTCTGGGGATAAGTGACACCTATACAAATTCTCTTTATAAGTTGTTGACATTGTTAATTTATAGTTTTTAGTCCCTAATTTCTGCCATTTATCCAAATCTATCTCATATCCAAAATTCCCCCCTCCAGCAATCATCATTTCTTTAACTTGTTCTTCTTCTAATTTCACTCCTAATAAATAACCAAATTTTTTTTTTAATTATCCTCTCTTTAGTACCTTTTATCTAATTCAGTCAATTCTTTATAAAACTCATCTATCTTACTATCTTTTTCATATCTAGAATGTATTTGCATATATGAGTACAAATTCATATTTATCCCTTGTTCATCTAGTTCTTGCTTTGTTTTGAATTCACTCTTTTCATTTAAAATTTCCCTATATCTAACAATATGTTCCATGTTAAAAACATTTGGATATGCAAATGCCTCTATTGTTGATAACCAGACTGGTATTTTCAAATAATGTTCCCTTATTTTCTCCCATGTTGATAATAAAGCGTCTCTAATGTAATGTCTTCGAAAGTAACCATGTGTTTTACTTTCCTTGTACCATAAAAATGCATGCCACCCCAATTACAGATCATGACCTTCCAATATTAATAGTCTAGTATTTCTCAAAACAATCCATTCTTTCAACCACCTCAATCAATATTACTGCCTGATAATATAATTCCCAATTGGGTAATCCAAATCCTCCTCTCATTCTGGTGTCCTGTAATAGTTTTAGTTTAATTCTTGTCTTCTTTCCCTGCCATATATCATTTATATATATCATATATCAACATCATTTAAATCCTCAAAATATTTTGTATTTATAAAATAATTCAAATATCTTTTTTCTGCCATTATTGAGGCAAATATTTTGTAATCTACATTAAGCAGGGATATAGGTCTATAGTTTTTTTTATCTAAATCAGTAAATTAGTATCCTCTTTTGGTATGAGAGTAATATATGCCTCTGTCCATGAGTGAGGTACTTTAGTTTTTATCAATACCTCATTCATTACCTCAAGTATTGTAATGCTGAGAGATTCCTGCAATGTCTTATAAAGTTCTGCTGGTAGTCCATCTGGGCCATGTACTTTCTCAGTATTTTGCCTATTTATTGCCTCTGTCAGTTCCATCATTGTTATTTTTCCTTCTAATATTATTTTAATTTCCTCAGGTATTTTGGATAATTCTGCTTTTTTCAAATATTGTTTTACTTTTCCTTCTTCAATATTCTCTTGAACATATAATTTCTCATAATACTTCTGAACTATTCCTTTTCTTTCTTCATTCCCATAACAAATCATTTCATGTTCATCTATTAATTGTGCTGTCCTTTTCGATTCTCTCTTTCAGTTTTTATGTTAACCATCTATCTGATTTATTTGTGTTTTCAAAAAACTTCTGTTTAGCTCTCCTAATTTTTAGTGCCAAATCTTTTTCCATCAGCCCCATTTTTTGCTTAATTATTTCCATTTGACTTTTAAGATTCTTTTTTTGTGGATATCTTTGTATCTTTGTAGTTCTTTCTCCAGTTTCTTGTAGTCCTCTTCTAAGATCTATTGTCTTTTTTAATGCTCCTTCTTCTTGTGTAAGTTATCATCAGATGTCTAATCAGGGGTAGGATTCAAATTTCTTTACAACCGGTTCTGTGGGTATGGCCTAATTTGTGGGTGTGTCTTGGTGGTCATGTGACTGGGTGGGTGTGGCTTGCTGACTGGGCATGGCTTGGTGGTCATGAGACTGGGTGGGCATGACTTGTATGTAAATATTATAAATATTTATGTAAATATTGATTTTTTAAATTAAAAAATAGCAACTTTTACCCAAAAAGCATGCAAAGCAGGCAGGCAGATTGAGCTGCTCACAGAATCACAGATTCACTTAGAGATCTATCTATTTCCAATCAGCTATCTGAGTCTGTCACATAAAATTTGCTTGCAAGCAAACTCACAAAATTAACTCACAACACACCAGTATGTAAGTATTGAATTTTTTTAATAAAAAAGAGCCACTTTTACCCAAAAGCAGGCAAAGCAGGCAGGCAGATTGAACTGTTCACAGAATCACAGATTCACTTAGAGATCTATCTCCAGTTGGCTATCTTTTATTTGCAAGTAAATAAAATTTACTTGCAAGCAAACTCCTAAAATTTACTTGCAAGCAAACTCCTAAAATTAACTCACAACACACCATGTATGTAAATATTGAATTTTTTTTATAAAAAAGAGCAACTTTTACCCAAAAACAGGCAAAGCAGGCAGGCAGATTGAGTTACTCACAGAATCACGGATTCATTTAGAGATCTATCTATCTCCAATTGGCTACCCGAGTCTGACTCTGCACTGAAAAGTAGAAGCTTCAGTCCTAAGGAAGGTTCAGCTCTGCTTTTAGATTAGCTAGGAAGCAAGAAACTCAAGGATTTCTTGCTTTCTAGCTAATCTAAATCTCCTGGCGGAGCAGAATAGCTGATGGTCAGGGGAAAAAAGGAAAAATGGTAACTTACCAAACTAGGAAGGTTGGATGGCTCACATGCCAGGTAAGGAGAGAGTGGGTGGGGAGGGGAGGGACCAGGTAGTGGAGTGATTTGCTGGTTCTCTGAACTATACATGTGTGCAGCGTTTGCAAGAAATCAACTGTGCCACCTGTACAAGCTGACAAGCGCTGCGCTTGGGTGCGCAGCTTTTGAAAATCCTCTTGTTTCTTGCTTTTTCAACCTCAACTGTGCCGCGCAAAGCAGCTGAGGTGAAAAATGCAGGGAATAAAGGACAGCCTAGAGCCCGAGCAGGTGGGTGGGCCAAACACCAAACTAGTTCGGTGTCAGCTGCTCTTTGCAGCTACCAGCTCTATAGAACTGGGCCAAAACATTAGCACCCCACCCTTGTCTCTAATATAGGCATTCATTGTGTCCCATACATTTTGTAATGAAGTTTCCTCATTATTTTCTTTAAAGAAAAAGGCAGTTCTTTTTCCTATATTTTTTTGTAAAAAATTTTTCCTTCAAAATGGAATTATTCAAAGTCCATCTTGATCTTTTCTTTTGTCCTTTCCATTTGACCCATATTGGATTATGGTCCGCCCAAGTACTTGTTTCAATATTTACTTCTTGTATATTTGAGATTAATTCCATTGACATCCAAATCTTGACCATGATAAGTGTCTATTGGAATAAAATGTATATGGTCTATTCTTAACAATCATTTATCTCCAAGCATTTTGAATACTTAATTCCTCTCCCATCTTGAAAAAAGATTTAGGCAATGTCTTTCTATTTTTTTAATTTACTTTCTGTGTTTTTTAGTCCAACTCTGTTTCCACTATAGCATTAAAATCTCCAAGAATACATATATTGTCATATTCCAATTCAATTATTTTCTTATGTAACTTTTTGTAAAATTCTTCTTGCTTATCATTTGGTGCATATATTGCTATTAGAAGTATCTTTAAATTATTGTCTATTATTTCCACCATCAATATTCTTCCTTCTTCATCTGTAAAAATTGGTTTAGCTTTTATTGTATTCTTAATATATAGGACTACTCTTCTTTTATTTTGTTGTGCCAATGAAGTATATAAGTTCCCAATTCTGGGACAGTTGAAGATGTTGTTTATTAATGTACTTCTTGTAAGCAGATTGTGTCTAACTTTATTTTTTCTAGCTTATGAAACATTTTTTTCCTTTTGATGTCCATTTACTTCTTTCCTTCTTCATTGTTTACACTTTATATATAGGGTTTATTGCTCTCGTTGATCTTTACTCTTTTGCTTCCTTTATTTCCACCCTTCCACCTATTGCTCCTTCTTCTCATGTCCTTTCTTCTCTTTTTTTTCTCCTCTCAAAGCTTATTTCCTCATCTCTTCTCTCTTCTTCTTTTCCTCTAAAGTATTTGTCATAAAATTGTTCTGCTTTCTCTATTTAATCCAATCTATGTCTTTGTTCTTGCCAAGTGAATATCAAATCAAGCCTTCTGGAATCAGCCATATGTAGTTCACTCCTTTCTTAATTAGGATCTTTGTCAAGAATTGATATTCTCTTCTCAAATCTCTCACTTTTCTAGGTACTTGTTTTAGGACTGTAATCTCCTTTCCTTTATATTTCAATGGGTCGTCTCTTGCTTTCTGTAATATTTCTGTTTTAATTGCTTTCTTAGTAAAACTCACATGGACTTCTCTGGGTAATTTATTTCTCATAGCATATCTAGTATACACTCAGAATACTTCATCAATTCCATCCAGCATTTTTTCTTTTGCTATCTCCATAGTTCCTGCCAACACTTCTATCATTATTTCTGCAAGGTTTTCTCCTTTTTTTTCCTCAATATTTTGAAATCTTAGGTAGAAATCAACTCTGTCCATCTCCCAGGCAATCGTTACTTCCCCTTATCTTGCTCAACTGCTGTCAGCCTGTTGTCTATTTCTCCTACTTTTTTCTCTGTCTGATCTTCTCTTTCTTATATTTTTTGCATTCTTTCTTCATCATCATCTGTTGTATATTCTCCATTTTCTCATCCATTTTTCCCATTTTCTCTTCCATTTTCCCCATTTTATCTTCCATATGCCTCCCTTGTTCTTGTATTGCTTGCATTATCATTTTTAATTCTTGCATTGAAACCTGCTTTTCCTTGTCCTTCTCCCTTTCCTTCTCCTGCTGTAACATGGCTTGTATTGATCGCTGACCCACTGGACTTAGAGAGGAGGAGGTAGGGATCAATGAAACTGTAGCAGCTGTCTTTCTCATCTCTGGTTAATTGTAATCCCAATCAAAAGGTATCGCCAATAAAAATTTTCTTCAGGTTCTCTTTTACCTTAATCCAATTATAAAGGAAGAAAAAAGAAGAAGAAGAAGAAGAAAGAGAAAGAGAAACCACATTCTTCATCCTAAGGAACAAAAAATGTTTAAAAATATATATAAGAATTTAAAGATATAAAACAAAGAATTTAAAAATACAAAATCCTCAAAGAAGCGATATAAGAAAAAGGAAAAAAAACAATAACAACAATAAGGAAAAAAGTAAACAGAAAAAGTAATCCACTGGTAGTATTTATGAATGAAGGGAGGTAGGTGAATGAAGGGAGGGAGGTGGATGAAGGGAGGGAGGTAAATCCCAACAAAAAGGCTAAAGCAAAGGGGGGGGAAAGCAAAAGCAAAAAAGGCCCAGGAGAAATACCAACAATCAGGAAAAAAAAAAACACAATTGAAAATAGTAAAGCTGTAGTTTCAAATATAGGTCACAAAAAAAATCCAGCCAACATGTAGTATCCAAAAAGCCAAAGTCAAAGAATCAACAAGATATAGTACAAGGTCACAGTAGTCTTTTCCCTTTCCACTTCAATCTCCAGCTGTTCAGATTGTTTTGCGAGAGCAACACCTGTTTAAACAATTATTATTCAGTGCTCAGCTCTCTATCTTCTCTTGAATCTAAACAGCTTGTAACCAAAATAATTTTTTCACGTTTGATCTCTTCAGCTTTTTTTGTAGCCTCTAGGTGGCACTATTGCTTTACTTTCACTACTTTATTATATTGTAACAAAAAAGTTTCTAGCAAAGTTCACTTTTAAAAGAGAAAATGGAAAGGGAAAAATAGTCCAAATTCTATGTTTAAAGTAAGAATTAAAATTTATCTTCCTTTAGTTATTATTATAAAGTCCAGTCCAGTTAAAAGTTAATCTCTTATTGAAGCATAGTAAAATAGTCTTAATTAAGTTTGACAGTAAAGATATGCTGGGATGCGAAAGAAGGAGTGGCAGTACTTTAAAAAAAATACAATGAAATGTTTACCAGAACTTCATCTAGAATATTTATTTGGTGTATATGTATGTGTATCCTGCCTATTCCACACATGTGTTTGTTTGGAATAGGCATAAATACATGAGGATAGGGAAAACATGCAAAGAATTAACATATATAGGTGATGGGCAACTAGTACAAAATACCTGACAAATAATGGTGAAAATGTGATCTAGTAATCTGGATTAGGAAGGCCTTAAACTGAATGCAAGAGAATGGAAGAGAATGGAATGAAAATATTAAATGAGGGCCAATGTAAAGAAAGGATCGCAATTATAAACTTGTGCACTGTAGAATGCGGGGAAGTTGCTGAAACTGAACATCTTACACTGCTAAGAAAATTAATTAGAACCTTGATTCAAAATTAGTGGTCCTCATAATTCATTCATTAGTGCTCAGACTATAGGAAATTAACACGTTGAACCTCAGTTCTTACTAATAAGGTACAAATATTTAATACCATAGTAAAAGAGAAACTTGCTAGGATGATTCCCATAAATGCAACTCTAGCAAGCAAAGGATTTTTTTTTTTTTAAAGAAACAGAAGCAATTGAGAGGATGAATTGCATGGTATTCTAAAATTATCCTTTCCTACTGAGAACTTCAGATAAATAAACTTGGCAATGCTTCCAAACATTAAAATGGAAATTGTAGTGATGGAAACCTTTTATTTTCCTCACATTTGTTGTGAGATAATTTCTGCCAAGCTTGATTCTTCCAGAAAACTTCTGATTTGTCTTTTTCCTCCTGCTCCAGAGGATGGAAAATACAAGAGGATTATCTCTCCATGAAGTGGAGACAGCAGGAACATTGACAGAAAGTCACTTTATAATGCTAGAATTCTTGATTTTAAGGTAAGTTAAATTTTAACATAATCAAGCACATTCTTTGGACTTAAAAAAAGATATTAAACTCAGAGCTATGATGAGTAGGAACTCATCATAGTAGGAAATTACATTACCATGGAGAAAGGCTGGATATCAAGCTAGAAAGTGACTACACAGTTTTTTTCACTGCTGTTGAAGATGCAGTTCAACCAGAACTGATTTAAGTCATTGGAGAGCAATCATTGTCCAATATTCTGTCCTGAACAAGTGGACCTAAGTGAGAATATGATAAATAAATTCCAAGGGCAAGAAAGGCTAATAGAAAAGGAACATAATGAGGATGGGTATTATGAAAGAAAATTATATTAAAAACACAACTGCAAACTATTCTAGGTGGGGGTTGGAGAAAAAAAACAGGATGAAGAAAAGTGCTAATACAAAAGAACTAGTGAAATTAAATAGGACATGTACAGGAGATGGACAAAGGGCCAGGTCACAAAGGAAGATTACAGATGGATAGATATAGAAGTGGTGTATTACATTCTGCAACACCAGAATGTTTCCTTCCTGCCTTCCTTACAGGATTAGGCCAGTAATTTCTTCTAACAACCGATTCTCCAAACTGCTTAAAATGTTAACAACTGGTTCTAGCAAATAGGTGCAAACTGGTAGAATTCAACCCCTGTTTATTACATTCTTGCCAGTATGCCTAGACTTTCTGTTTCCAGAGCTTCTGGGGCTTGACTTTCTTAAAGGGGATGGGTTGTTTTAAGATTTTTACACTGCTGTTGGGAGGAAATACTTCCCTGGACAATCAGCAGTTTGAAGAAATAATTGAATAATGGAGCAGAGCTGTCAGAAAGAAGCTTTTAATGACAGGAAACCAAGATGAGTGACATTCAGCAAGGCTTCTTGGCTAGCTAGAAAGATTGACATTCAAATGTGTTTGCATATCCTTTCTGAGTTTTGGTCTAAAATTGATTTTTGCTGAAAGTTAATTCTGTGCTTGGTGATGTTTAATCCTGTGTTTATTGAAGGGATAATTTTCCCTATTCAGCTCAACAAGCAACAGCTACTGTTGTGATTTAATTATATGTATTGTGTGAATTTTTTCCTGCCACATGGTTTCTTTTTCTATGGGGGGGAAGGGGGCTTTCCTTCACTGCTTTAGTGGTATCTGGCATGTCCTTTTGGGGTATACTTCCAAGAGGCAAGATGCAAGCTTGGCACTGATTTTTTTACTGTCTTTCTGGGGGAGGGGCATGTGACCTTTCATTAAATCTGGATGATTTCCTTAGAATATCTCGTGAGGTGAGTGAGACCAGCTGGTGTCTTTAAATGGTGCAAATGGATGTAAGGATTGCTTTCCCTGGGTGTGCTCTTTCTGGAGAGCTTAAATGACCTCTCTGCTAAAGGGTTTCACTTTATGAGCAAGAGTTGGCTGCTGATAGTTATCACTGAATTTTAACTATTTTAATTCCTCAAGATGCTCTGGCACTCTGCCTGATTTGTAACTCTGGCTTGAAGCTATTTTTAATCAAATTATTGGTATTTAGGGCAGCTTTTTGCAAGCAAAGAAGCTTTTTGCATTTTTGTTCATCCTTGACTTACAATAGTAATCCTTGTTTAGTGACCAAAGTTACAATGGCACTGAAAAAAGTGACTTATGACCATTTTTCACACTTATGACCATTGCAGCATCCCCACTGTCATGAGAGGCCAGGCAAGGAGAAGCGCCCCTTGACATGAGTGATGTCAAGTTGGCCATGCTCACACAGTCACATGACTACCAAACCACTGCCACCAACTAAGCCATGCCCAAAGAACCAGTTGTTAAAAAAATTAAATCCCACCCCTGAAGAAGACTAAATTTTTGTAGCCAAACAGTGTTATTTTATGATGTTCGCAAAATAAAATTACTTTATAGAGGACACAATAAATAACTCAACAAATGTTTCCAGAAGGATTGCCAAAGACAATTTCTGGAAAAAGGAAATATTGTCAGAAAGATTCATGGAAAATAGCATATTATTCTATTAAGAGAGATTACTTTCATCTTCTAATACAATTAGCAAAATATTATTGTGACAGTTTAGCATATATATTTATGTTTTATTAAGAATAAGTAAATATCTCTATGTGTGAATAAATATTATTGTTTTTTAAGAATGATTATCTTGATGGAAATATAAATTTAAGTTATAGTAGAACAGAAGAGTTAAATGTACATATTTTTCAGAAGCAATATTATTTTATGTGATGAGCAAGACACTTTTTAAAGGGAGTATTATCTCCAGCAAATATATCCAGTATTTTATTGATTGATTGATTGGTATTTCATATTTCTTAAATGCCCATCTTCTTTGGAGATACTACTTGTCTCTTAGAAAGCAAGTTGGGTATTGCTCTGAACTGCATTGAATCAACAAACTTTTGTTGATCCAATGCAGTTCAGAGCAATACCCAACTTGCTTTCTAAGAGACAAGTAGTATCTCCAAAGAAGATGGGCAGTTAAGAAATATGAAATACCAATCAATCAATCAATCAATCAATAAAATACTGGAGTTATTTGCTGCATTGGATCAACAAACTGAGAGTGTCCTATCACTGGGCCAAGTTTTTTGGTTAATAGAAGAGAATATATGTAAATCAGTGTTGAACTGTGGGAACTCTCTGAGCTTGGTTATTTTCTTGCAGAAATTTCATTATCCAGGTAGGCAACTTTATTAGTGCAAGAAAGGAGTAGGGCTGCTCTTTGTTTATATAAAATAGCTTGCCGTGTCAGTATTGGTAGGGGTGTTGTTTCCATACATACAAAAATTTTACTGGACCATTATTGATATAATATTTACTTTTAAATTCTATTCATCCTGGTTATTTTTGTTCTGACCTTCCCTTCTTTTTTACAACCGCTGATAAAACTTATTCCACGTTTCATAATAATCTGATTCCCCTTTGTTTTTCAATTATAAGCTTAGCCTATCCGATTCTGCACAAGCCATTATTTTCCTTATTTCTCCTTGTGGTGGCAATATTGTGTGTATACCATTCTCGCTGCTGTCAATACATTTATTATTAAATATGCTATACCTTTCCTATAACCTTCTGTCATTATTCCCAAGAGAAATCATTATGGTTTAAATGGAATATTCTCTCCCACCCATGTCTGTATTAATCTCAAGTATTTTCTTGCATAGTTACATGTTGTGACTGGAAGGTTTGAGCCTGCTGTGAGCTGTGAATCTGATGTATCAGAAGACACAGGCTCGAGTGATGTGGAAGGTTTGGCATTGGAATTGGAGCCTGCTCTAATGATAGATGCAGACGTGAGCCAGGAAGATGAGGGAGTGTCGGAAACACCATCTTCTCCAGAACCTTCCACTTCAATCATGCCTCAGGTGTCAGCAGCTGATCCACAGAGTCCTTGAGTGATGACGAATGTTGGGTTGATGCAAGGACTAGATGCAGGTTGAGACATCAAGCACAATTTGAAAAGAAACATCAAGTCAGAGACTGATTAGAGAGACTGACACGCCCCTTCAAGGAATATAAGGAGACGTGTTAGTTAATGATCCTTGTCTGGATCAAACTTCGTTAATTACTGCGCAGCTTTGAAGAAGCCCTCTGTTCCTGATTTTTCTTGCAGCTCATTATCTCAGCTTGAAGACAGTTTCTGGGAAAGCTGCCAATGACAATTACAGAAACAAGTTAACTCTGTGGTTTCTGGTATTATTTGCTCGTGTTTATTTCTTTGGGACATTTGGACTCTCACTTGTGACTACAAGTGAGACAGAACAATTACATATCCATCACATTGTTTGTCCAGAGATTCTGCCATTTAACCAGTTCCATATTATATCTGAATTTTTTTGCCCATGCCATCATTGTTCCATTGAGTACTCATCCCAGAAGAATAGAGAGGGATTCTTCAGTGGTCGCGAGGAGAGGAGAGTCTCCTCGGCTGACCCAAAGAAAACCCCTCCGAACTAAAAAGAGAACTGCCAGCATGGTTGAATCGAAGCCAGGAAGGCAGCTGAGACAGAAGTGAAAAAGAAAGGAAAGATCTTGTAACAGCATGCTTAATCTTAGTAAGAATCACTCCAATTTCTGCAGTGGAATTTTCCTTGGAAAGTGGGACTCAAAGGAGGAAATTAGTTGCAATTAACAATTGGGAGTGACTGTCAGATTTAGTAAAAAAAAAAAAAGATATTGTAGCTAGAAGTAACTTTAAAAATAAAGGACAGATTGGATTGGTTAACCCAAATTTCTGGACTGTATTTTTACTATTATTCAACCTGAAGAACTTTGGGATACTATTGGAAAATAATCTTATTGAGAGACATATTGATTGTAGTTAAAGTGTTCTAATTCAGCGAGTTTTGCTCTCTTTCAATAATCCAGTGTGCTTTTGAACATCTTGTTACAGCCTATTGTTTACAGGGTAATAGCAGCAGCCATCAGAGCAATAAATTCCTCCCACCCAGTAAATAACACCTGCTAGTAAAACAATTAACCCTTCCGTTGCAGACTCTCAATACTACCTCATTACTTTAATCAAACATTGATTAATTCATTACCTCAAAACTTAAAACTTTTCTACCCCATTACCTATATCACTGATTAGATAATCAATTTTTATAAAATAATTTATTAATGGTTTTATTGATTTACTGTTTTAATTGATTAGTGTAATTAGAGTGTTTAGTGCAAATGGTGTGATTACTGATTAGTTTAAAAGATCAAGATTCATGTAATTTAATTGATTAGTAAAATTAGTGATTTAGTGAATTTAATTGAACAGTGTGATTAATGATTAGTGTAATTAATTGATTAGTGATTAGTGTAATTAATTGATTAGGTTGATTGTTGGTTAGCAAAATTATATTGCAATTGATTGATTGGTGTGATATTGGCTATATTGATTACCCAAAATTGTTTCATTAAGTAATTTAATCAATGTACCATCTTAACAAACCTACCATGCCAAGAAAAAAATACCATGCCAAACCACAACCTAAAAAGAAAGTAATCCCCACCAATGAACTACAAGACTCCTGCACATGCCTTAAATGCGATAAAACTCTAAAGGATAATGAAAATTCCATCAAATGTTTTCTATGTAACAAATATGCTCATCATGACTGCTTGGGATTACCCAAGCAAATGATTCAATACCTATCCAATGAGTTTCCATATCTCTGCAAATCATGCAGACCCAAATTGGATCTGTTTGAAAGAGTTGATACCATAGAAACACAAATAACATCCCTTGACACCATAGTAGCATCCCTGGACGCTTTAAAAGAAAGATTATCCAACCTTGAAAAAAAAGACACAATGCAAAAACCTGAACATCCAACAGCTACAAACCTCATTTCTACTTAACAACCACAACCCAATCCACACAAAAACATAAATCAGACAAATAATGATATCCCAATCCTCATCAGAGAAGCTGTTGAGTGTGAACGGAAATGTCCAAATGCCATCTTTTGGCCTAGAGGACATCAATGACAATGATGACATCACAACTATCCAAAACATCATCAGTGATTATCAAGCATCAACCATCTCCCCTGATGAAATACTTGACATTTCCCACATTGGCCAAGAGCTCAAAAACAGAGATGGCTCTGTGGCCCCATGCTTCTGCAGGGTCATTTGCAAAAATTAATCAAGCAAACATAAATTCATTTATACTATAAATTCACTTGCCAAAAGCAACACTAACCATAAGAACCTCCATTCTCACCCTGACCTAACCATACAGCAACATGCCTGCTCCCGTGTATTCCGCTCTGAACTCAAAAAACATCTAGACAATGGAGAGAAGGACCCGTATATTGACTACCATGCTAACTGTATCAAAAGTAAGTCATACAACCTGCAACTCACCTTTAACCTTCAACCACAACCCTACCTCAACCAATCCACCATCGCCCAAGACTAGGCACGCACACCCTTAACTATCTCAATTCCACCACTGCTGGCCTTAAATGCAAGCTACTCAATTCAACAAGCCTTGTGAATAAAATACCTGAATTTCTCCTCTTACTAAATATGGCTAAATTCAACATCATATTTGTCTGTGAAACATAGCTCAACACATCTCTCCCTGACTCCATTACCACAGTAAGAGACTATCATGTTTACCGATCAGATCGTGAAATTTGTAGAGGAGGTGGTGTTGCTATCTTCTATAAAAAGTTCTTACATCTAAAAAACATCCAAGTTACCCAGGAGCTTGCTCTTCCTGAGACCATCATCTGTGAACTATCCTTAAATATCACATTTCAATTCTTACTATGTTACAGAGCACCTGATTATGACATCGAACATATAAACAAGCTAAATTCACTACTAACATGGGCAACATCCTGCCCACACGCTTTTATCTTTCTTGGTGACTTCAATCTACCTCATGTTAATTGGACCCTAAACGAATGTACAACTGAACCCATACATGCAAACTTCTACATTGCTGTAACAAATCTGGGACTGGAACAACTAGTAAATAACAACTAGTAAATACTAGACTTAAAAACTGCCTCAATCTCATCTTCTGCAATAGTTTGAATTTAATTTACAGAATACACACTAAAGAACCCCTTTCCAACAGTGACCACAATATGATTGACTTTTGTCTCAACATACGCCCACACAAAAATTATCACAATGACATAATCCCCAATTATAACTTCAAAAAGGCAACTATGATCTTATAGACAATGATCTCTCATCCCTTGATTGGCAATCTCTATTCACTGAATGCAATACTGTTGAAGACCATTACAACATATTTTTACTTGAAGTCAAAAGAGTCATCAAACTATATGTACTAACAACAACTCCCAAAACAAAAAACGAAAATTACCCATAACAATAAGGAAACTTCAATCCAAAAAGAGATCACTCTGGCAGAAAAACAAATCTGATCACGTTGCCAACTTCAAAAGCCAACACAAAAATTTATGCCACCAGATAAAGACTGAATGCACCAATTATCACATTAAACAAGAGGAAAACCTTTTGTGCACCAATTCCACCCGTGCTTTTTACAATTTTGTAAACAACAAACTAAAAGACTCAAGGTCACATTCTTTGGCTCAGTATTTGTAAACAGCAATGGATCATGCCCAGTATTTCCTAGCCAAACCACAGACAACTACAATGATCTAATATATTTTGATTTTACAGAAGACAATGTTGAAAAAGCACTACGCAATCTAAAACTATCTTTATCTATTGGACCAGACGGAATATGTGCCTACTTCTTAAAAAAGCTATCCACTGCCATAGCAGAACCTCTAAGCATAATCTTTGAAAAATCTTTCAGGACCAGCTCCTTGCCTAACCTATGATCACAAGCCACGGTTATTCCCATCTTCAAAAAGGGAGACCCCAGCCTAGTTGAAAATTACAGACCAATCTCCTTATGCAGTGTCACCTGTAAAGTCATGGAATTAATTATTAACCAATCCATTATCCTTCACTTAGAGACAAACAACCTACTCTCCAATAAACAATTTGGTTTCAGAAAAAAACTATCCTGTAATCTGCAACTCTTACACTGCAAAAACATATGGACTACAAAACTCGACCAGGGCAAAACAATAGGCGCAATCTACATAGACTTCTGTAAAGCCTTTGATTCAGTGGTACACGACAAACTACTCCTAAAACTAAAATCTTATGGTATCTCTGGACACCTGCATGATCGAATCTTCATTTTAGAGGAGTCTTTAAAGTCTGGTATGAAACGTTTGTAAGAACTGGCAGAATACAGAAAAGTGGGCCTGAAAATAAATAGGGCAAAAACTAAAATGTTGGTCAAAAATATGACAAACAAACAAAAAGAGGAGCTAATGAAAGAAATGAATTTCAAATAGTGAAGAAAGTGAAATACTTAGGGATCTATCTAACGGCAAGGCACATAACTCTCAGCGAACACAACTATACTAAACTAATAAATCAAATTAAAAAGGATTAGACCATCAGCGAAAGCTTGTAGTTAATATTGTTCTTGTCTGATTTCCAATCCTTTAATTTGTTCTTCTTTTCGAATGTTTCTCATCAATACTTCTAATGTTAAAATGAAGAGCAATGGGGATAATGGGCAACCTTGCCTGTATCTTTTTGCAGGGGTGGGATTCAAATTTTTTAACAACTGGTTCTGTGGGTGTGGCTTAGTTGGTGGGCATGGCTTGGTGGTCATGTTATTGGCTGGGTGTGGCCAACTCAATATCACTCACATCGAGGCACGCATCTTCTCGCCTGGCCTCTCAAGACTGTGGGGATGCTGCAACAGCCATAAGTGTAAAAAATGGTCATAAGTCACTTTTTTCAGTGCCATTGTAACTTTGAATGGTGACTCCACACAAGCAAAGTACCAGCAAAGGAGGGAAAAAAACTCCAGAGATGTTCCTGAGACAGGAAGTCTAGTCCTGCCAAGATGTAATAAGAGTTAATGGAGAGGCAGTTTCTGTAAGCAACACCAGAATATTCCCTTCCTGCCTTCCTTACAGGATTAGGCCAGTAATTTCTTCTAACAACAGGTTCTCTGAACCGTTTAGAATGTTAACAACCAGTTCTAGCGAATAGGTGCGAACTGGTAGAATCCCACCCCTGCCTTTTTGTATTGTAAAACTTGGTGTCACCTCATCATTAATTATAATTTTGGCCTTTTGTTTTGTATATATTGCTCTAATCGTGTTTATAAATCTGTTTCCAAAATCCATATATTTGAATTGCTGTAACATAAATTACCAATTTACGTTATCAAATTCTTTTTGGGCATCTAGGAAAAGCAGTGCCTCTTGTTTTTCATTATGTGCTTTGTAAGAGTCTAATATATCAAACATACCGTTCTTTATCTGCCTTTTAGGTAGAAAGCCACTTTGGTCAGTATGTATAAATGTGTTCAGGAATTTTTTCAAACGTTTAGCTGTTATAGCAGCAAATATTTTATAATCTGTGTTCAGTAATGATTTTGGATTAACATTTGGTCTGTATCCTCCTTTGGGAGCAGAACTATGTTGGCCTCTGTCCATGATGGTGGTACCTTCACTTCTGTCAGAACAGCATTATATACCTCTAGTAGCATTGAACCAAGACTATCCTGAAATTCTTTATACAATTCCAATGGCAATCCACCAGGCCCCAGAGCTTTGTTGTTCTTTTGTTTTTAGATGGCCTCAGTTAGTTCCGGCATTCTTATTTCTTCATTAAGCATATCCTTTATTTCTTTTGGTACCTTTGGCAGTTTGGCCTTATCCAGATACTGTCAATTTTTTTTCCTCTGAATGGCCTCAGCTTTCTTTATATAGTTAAGGGCCTGGATTATATATATTTTTGTCTTTATTTTAGTAGTAGACATTTTCCTTTTCATCTTGTAATTTGTTGATCCATTTCTTTTCTTTCTGTTTCTTCAATCTGTACGCTAGCCACTTTCCTGGTTTGTTCACATTCTCAAAAAAGTTTTGATTTGCTTTCTTTATACACTGTGCCAATTCTTTTTCTAAGATAGCCAACTTATGTGTCAGCTCTGAGATCAGCTGCCACAAGAATGTGAACAATGAAAGGGGGGGGTGAGGGAGTTGAACAGTTCAAGGTTACTTAGTATGTCACATTGAAAAATTCCAGCAACAGTTAATTGGTTCTTGTGATTTATGACATATAGTAAGTGGGGGGAGATAGGGCAGAATTTGTGACATGCGCTGGGAATGAGTTTCAATTTTGGAAATTCCCATAGATGTACCAGAGCTGTTCCTATTAAATCAATTGGAGATTATGCTTGTCTGAGAGTGATTGATTACTATGGATAATTTCTGGATGCCTAACATTTATTTCCAAAACTCAATTTTTCTTTGCTGAAGGGGTTTGAGCTGATATCCCAGATATTTTTTTTTCCCAGAGATGGAGAAAAATCAACAATCAGCTGGAATAGAAGATAGAAAGGAGAGGACTTGCGGGGGGGGGGGCTCCAGAGCACTAGCTGGAGCTGTCAACCCTTGTTTAGAGGAGATGATGAATGCCTTCAGAAGGGCAGTAGAAGAAAAAGACATGGGAGCCAGGCCAAAGCTTTTCAACTCGAAGAAATGTTACAACCCAGATTTAACCGGACTGTCTGGAGAAAACTTTTCCTCCAGCCCCATGCATACAGCTATTGAACCAGATTGGAAGGAAGAGAGACAATTTGGGTCAGAATTCTCTCAAGATGACATCCTCAAGGGTTATGCTGGAAGTCCATCAATGGCAGATTTACCGCAACAGTTTCAGACTTTAAAGGTGACAAATTTGGTCTCACAGCCTGCTTGGATGAATGGAAGCCTGAGACAACCCATTTTCTCTTACCCAAGTATTGTGAGGGACGAGGAGATTATGCAGATGCCAGTTGGAGAGGTCCAGCAAGAGGCATTGACTGATACAGGTGTGTTGCAGCCTCCGAGGCAATCCCCTCTGTTAAGCCTGGTTTTCCCAACCAGGGTTAGGGAGACAAGCTAAACAGAATGTGCAGCGTTAGTCAGATAGGCACACAGATAAATGAGTGAGCTAAGCTTGTATGTTTATTAACATACAGTAAAAATAACAGATACGCTTGTGCTATCAAAAATATAGTTTATTCCATTATGAGTTCATAGCATAGTCAAAATAATAGTCCAATAGTCATGTATCATTTAGTCAGTCCATTCAGGGATATTCAGTTAGCAAAGTCCGTGTAGAATACCCTATGTCAATTCACTTACAAGTCAGTCCTTTGTTTTCTCTCCCGTTCGAGCAATGCAGACTTGTTTCCTTGCAGTAATCAGGGATCATCAAAGCCAGAGAGAGAGCAAGCTACAGCCTTGCTTCTTTTAAAGTGCTTTCACAACCACTCCCTTAATTCCACAGTTAAAGTTGCAGACACTTTAACATACAAACTATGATTACATATTATTATTTACCTAAACCAGTTAGGGTAAAACAATGTTATCCCTAACACCCTCATTCCCCAGAAGGAAGACCTCCGGACATTAGCCAGTTTGCTAGACACAGCTGGGAAAGTCCCCCCCTACACAGATGGGAGCAATGGACCACCAGACCGACACCACATCCCCGAGAACCCAACCGGTGAAGACAACCCAATGGTGAGTGATCCCATCATACCTTTTACAGGCAAGGTCAAGTAAGTGGTACCGAACACGGGGGAGGCCGGGGAGTTAGAAGCTGTTATTGATACTGGGTGCTCTAGATGCCTTATCAAACTCCCTATTGTTGAACAATTGGGCATAAAGACTAATCCACTAAAACACCCAATCAGATTTGAACAAGCGGATGGGACATTAATTGGGGGGGACCCCAGTCACCCAAATGACAGAATTGATCAAGATGGAATTAGGGCCCCATCACAAACTCATACGCTTCATAGTGGGCCCCCAGGATGTCAGAATCAATCATATTGGGACTTGTTTGGCTAGACAAATGGGCCTCTATGATCAAATGGGAGGATGGATTCAGGAAAATCCTCATTGGACTGGGCCCATTGCCCCCTCTTCCTCCCATTACAAAACCACCAGTCAACTTGAACCCAAACCCTGAGCCAGCATCCACGGCATCCCACCTTCTACCAGATAACCCCCAGATACCTGACCAATACAAAGACTTGGCTGAAGCATTCAGTGAGGAAGACTGTAATGTTTTACCTCCCTATCGAGCCACTGATTGCGCCATAGAATTAGAAACCAGGGCGAAACTACCAAAGTCAAAGATGTATTCCACGACACTTGCTGACACCTGTTATTGCATTGAAGTCTCCCAATATGCATATTGTTAAGCCTGTGTTCCCCAACCAGGGTTAAGGAGTCAAGCTAAACAGAATGTGCAGCGTTAGTCAGATAGGCACACAGATAAATGAGTGAGATAAGTTTGTATGTTTGTTAACATACAGTAAAAATAACAGATACGCTTGTGCTATCAAAATATAGTTTATTCCATTTAGAGTTTAAAGCATAGTCAAAATAACAGTCCATTAGTCATATATCATTTTAGTCAGTCCTTTCAAGGATATTCAATTAGCAAAGTCCGTGTAGAATATCCAATGTCAGTCCACTTACAAATAAATCAGTCCTATCGCAGTTGATAAGATCAACAGTCCTTTCTCTCTCCCGTTCCAGTAGGGAAAAACGCATCCAGTAATTAGGGATCATAAAGCCAGAGAGAGCAAGCTGCCATGCCTTGCTTCTTTTATGGTGCTTTTACAACCACTCCCTTAATTACATTCTTAGAGTTAAAGTTACAGACACTTTAACTAACAAACCATGATAACATATTTATTATTTTACCTAAACCAGTTAGGGTTAACAATGTTATCCCTAACATTCTCCCCTTTTAGGTTAATAATAATAATATAACTATTTACACTTTTAAATTATAGTATTTACAACTTTCTTTAAACTTGACTACTCCTTGAACTTTTGTAAATTGGTCTGCAATGTTTTCTTCTGTCATGCAGTATTCCAATTTAATTAGCTCATTCTTTACAGATTCTCTAACATTTAAGTATCTTAAATCAGTATGCTTTGATCTAGTTTTTACAGCTATATTAGTAGCCAATTGTATGGCTGCCTGGTTGTCCTCGTACACAATAATGGAATCTTTAACAGTTACACCCATGTCTAATAATAACTGTTTGTACAAAATTAAGTCAATGCATAGTAATGACAGACATGAAAATTCCGCTTTCATCGTGACCAAGCTAATATGCTGTTGTCTGATTAACCTCCACCCTATTAATGCCTTACCAAATAATATAGCCATCCCAGATGTTGATTTTCTAGTGTTTATGTCAGTTGCAAAACTTGCATCTGCATAGGCACTAAGACTCAAATCACCCTTTGGTGCTATATACAGTGCATGGTTCATTGTTCCTTTAAGATATCTTAAAATTCTCTTTAATGATTGCCAATGACATTGATGTGGATCTGAATTAAAATGTGCCAGCTGATTAACACTATAAGCTATATCAGGCCTTGACCAATTGCTGATATATGATAAGCTACCAATGAAAGATTGATATATGGACTTATCAAATTTGGGACTTTGATCATCAGTTTGGCAAACTTCCTGACTCATTGGAGTCTTTGCCGGTTTACAAAGTTCCAATTTATACGTTTTGATTAATTGGCAAATTTTATCTTCTTGAGATATCTTAAATCCATTTTTTGTTTTGTTAATTGTCAATCCTAGATACCTTTTAATTTCACCTAAATGCTTTAATTTTATCTTTTTGACTTAGTGTTTATCATTCGGAGCATAAATTGCAATCAAGAGTATTTTTTTATTATTGTCCATTATTTCCACCATTAATACTCTTCAGTCTTCATCCGTGTAGATCATTTTTGCTGGGATAGCCTCTTTAATGTATAGAACCACTCCTCTTTTCTTACATTGAGTCAAAGAAGTAAATATTTTCCCCAATTTTGGCTGTACTAACAATTGTTCATGTTGTTTTTTAATTTGTACTTCTTGTAGACAAATTATATCAAATTTTAATTTCTCTAATTTATGAAAAGTTTTCCTTCTTTTAACAGCTGAATTGAGTCCATTTATATTCATTGTAATCAGTTTTTTTTCTTCCATGATTATGCTTTATATATATTTAGGTCTAACAGCTCTCGGGGATCTCACTTCACGCCGTTCTTTACTATCCACCTGTCCACCTATAGCTCCTTTCTCTTTTTCAGTCTCCAGTTGTTCCTCTTGAAACTCAATTAATGAGACCTCTTTCTCTGCCTCCTCTTCTCTTCTTCCAAAAAATTCTGCATGGAAAAGTTCTGCTTTCTCAATTGAATCAGTTCTATGTCTCTGCTCTTGCCACATAAACATTAATCCTTCTGGAATCAGCCATCTATAATTCACTTCATTTTCCAGCAGCATTTTGGTCAGAAATCGATATTCTCTTCTCATCTCTCTCACTCTTCTGGGTATTTGTTTTAAAACCACAATCTCTTTACCTTTGTATTTCAATGTTTTCTCTCTTACCACTTGCAATATTTGTGTTTCAATTGATTTTTTGGTAAATCTAATAAGGACTAAATCTAATATCCTTTGGTAATTTATTTCTCATCGCATATCTTGTATAAACTCGATATACCTCATCTATTCTATCCATCATCTTTTCCTCTGTAGTTTCCAAAGCATCTGCCAAAATTTCTATCACTATCGCAGCCAAATTTTCTCCTTTTTCCTCTTCTATTTTTGAAATCTGAGATAAAATTCTGACCTTTCCATCTCCCACCTCAACATCCCACTTTTTTCTTGTTCAACCACTGTTAATCTACTGTCAATATTTCCAATCTTCTCCTCTCTTTGTTTACCTTCTTCCTCAATTTTTTGGAATCTCTCCTCATACTTCACCATCATTTGTTTAATATTTTCCACTTTTTCATCAGTCTTCTCTATTCTTTGTTCAATGGTGTCTGATTTTATCTTGAGATCTTGGATTCCTTGCATAATCATCTGTAAAGTTACTTTTTCTTGTTCTTTATCTTGCTTCAACATTGTCTGAATTAAACGTTGTCCTCCAGCTGGTGGGGAGGCAGAGGTAGAAGTAGAAACGGCAGATGATATTGGTTTCCTGCTCATTTTAACGCTTCCAAATCTTCAAATTCTTTTTAATTTTTAATCCAACTGGTAGAATAGCCAATTATAATCCAAAATGGAAAAATCCAATAGTAAAAGGCCCAAAACCAAAGAAGAAAAAGGAAAAAAGGAAGAAGAAAGATCTTCAGGTTCTTCTAGACCCTAATCCAATTACGAAGTAGTCCACCATAAAAAAGGAAAAATAGAAAGGAAAAAAACAAACAAACCCAGAAATAATAATATTGATTAAGAGCAAAAAAGAACAAAAAAAAAAGAAGAAGAAGAAATTCCTTCAGGTTCTTCACACCTTAATCCAGTTAAGAAGTCTCAATAATCAAAAAAGAAAAACAGAGTGGTCCAAAAACATGGATAGAAAGAGCAAAGAAATCCCAATAATAATAAGGAGAAAAAAAGAAAAATAAAGAAAAAACTCTGAGGCTTTCCATTTAAAATAAAAAGCAAAAATAAGAATATTACTAGAATTGAAATTTACAAAAAGGCTGATAAATAAGAAGAGTTTTATAAAAAGCTGCACATGAAAATAATTGGACTGGACTATGTTAATATAATTATGATGGGAGACTTTAATGGAATTGTGGACAATAAATTGGACTATATAGCAACAGCAACCAAGCAAAATAGAAAGGTTCTCCCTAAATCTTTTTTTAAAATGACAGACGAATTAACTTTAAAAGATATTTGGAGAGAAAGAAATGTTAAAGCTAAACAATATACTTTTTATTCAAATAGACATTTATCATGGTCCAGATTAGATATGATTTGGATCTCAACAGAATTAATATCCAATATTCAAGAAACAAATATTGAAACAAGTACTTGGGCAGATCATAGCCCAATGACAATTAAATGGAAGGGACAAAAAAAAAGATCGAGATGGACATTAAATAATACTATCTTAAAGGAAAAAGATTTTATACAACGGATGGAGAAGGAACTGGCTTTTTTCTTCAGAGAAAATAAAAAAGAAGATACTTCAACGCAGAATGTTTGGGATACAATGAAGGCATATGCTAGAGGTCTGATAATAGATTATACAAGAAAAAAGAATATTAGGAAAAGGCAAGCTTCTAAGGCCTTGGAAGATGAGTATAAAATTCTTGAAAAAGAATTACAGAAAATGCCACAGAAAAAAGATATTAAATTGAAGCTGGATGTAATTAAACATAAAATGGAATTAATAGAGAAAGAAGAATTGGCACAGAAAATTAGAAATTCTAAACAGAATTACTTTGAAGATGTAAATAAACCAGGTAGATGGCTAACATATAAATTGAGAAAAGAGAAGGAATCAAGAAAAATATTGAAGCTAACAGATGATCAAGGCCAAGTTTGTTATGGTAATAAGGAGAAAAAGGAAATTATTCGAGATTTTTATGGGCAACTATATAAACAAGAGAATATTGATGAGGAAAAAGTCAAACAGTATCTACAGAATGCTAATTTACCGAAGGTACCTAAAGAGACTGAAGAAAGGCTAGAAAGCAATATAACAATGATGGAATTAAATGAAGCATTTAAGAAACAAAATAATAGGAAAGCACAAGGTCCAGATGGGCTTCCGGTAGAATTCTATAAAACATTTCAAGAATCATTGAGCATCCCATTGTTAGAAGTTATGAATGAAGTTATGTCAAAGAAGATGATACCCAAAACATGGTCGGAGGCTTATATCACACTTATTCCAAAAGAAGAGGCTGACCCACTGCAAATTAAGAACTATACACCTATTTCCTTATTGAATGCAGATTATAAAATCTTTGCTTCAATTTTAGCAGAAAGACTTAAAAAATATTTAAATAATTTTATTCACCCAGAGCGAAATGGATTTCTGCAAAGAGACAAATCAGAGACAATATGAGAGTAATCCTGGATACTTTGGAATACTATGAGGCTCATCCTGAAAAGCAAATGGCTTTGATATTCCTAGATGCTCAAAAGGCATTTGACAACATGAACTGGAGATTTATGTTATTACTGTTGGAACAGATGGGTTTTGCCAAAAAATTTATTCAAGCAATAGAAGCCATATACAATCAACAGACAGCAAAGGTAATGATGGAGGGGGAACTTACAGATTTTATTAATATACGAAAAGGCACAAGACAAGGGTGTCCCCTATCTCCTTTGCTATTCGTGTTGACTTTGGAAGTGTTGAATAGAAATATTAGGGATGATAAAAGCATAAAAGGAATGAAAATTAAAAAGGAAGAATTTAAACTACAAGCTTTTGCTGATGATTTAGCTTTTATTCTGGAAGACCCATTAGAAACAGCTCCAAGGTTATTGGAAAAGATATATGGTGAGATGGCTGGTTTGAAAATAAATAAAGATAAAACAAAGATTTTGACAAAGACCAAGCTATTGAGACGGAGAGAAGAACTGGCAGCTCTTTTGAAAATCCAAGTTACAAATAAGGTTAAGTATCTGGGGATATATTTGACCGCAAGATGTAGCACATTAAAAGAGAATAACTATATTAAACTCAAACAACAGATAGCTACAGATTTGAAGAAGTGGGAAAACTTGCAATTGTCATTAATAGGGAGAATTTCAACAATCAAGATGAATATTTTACCCAGAATTCTATTTCTGTTTCAAACAATACCAATTAGGCTTGGAAAAGACTATTTTGAAGATTTAAATAAAATCATGTTGAAGTTTATATGGCAAGGTAAAAAAGCAAGAATAAAGCTAAAGCTTTTGCAAGACGCTAGAATTAGAGGAGGTTTTGGCCTGCCTAATTGGGAATTGTATTATTAAGCTGCAAGTTTGATGTGGGTCAAAGAAGGGATAACATTAAGAAAGCATAGATTGTTGACATTAGAAGGGCATGATTTGCTGTTGGGCTGGCATGCTTTTTTATGGTATAAGGGAACTAAAACACAGGGTTATTTTAGAAGACATTATACACGGGAGTCTTTGTAGTTAAACTGGGAGAAGATAAAAAGACAAAGTTATTTGAAAATTCCAGTTTGGTTATCGACCATTGAAGCATTTTCCTATCCTATAATTTATAAGAAGGAACAAACAGTTAGATATGGGGAACTCTTGGATGAAAAGGGTGAACTTAAATCGATCCAAAACTTAGAGGAACAAGGTGTAAAGATGAATTGGTTTTCATATGCGCAAATACATTCAAGGTATGATAAAGATTCTAAATCGGAGGGATTCTATGATAAACAGACGGATCTAGATAAGATCTTTATGGGTACTGATGAGAAGGTGATTAAAAAATTATATGGTTATTTACTGGGAATTAAATTAGAGGAAGAACAAGTCAAAGAAACTATGATTGTTTGGGGGAAGAATTTTGGATATGGGATTGATCTAGAGAAATGGCAAAAATTGTGGTCTCAAAATTATAAAATGACAATGTCAACAGCATATAAAGAAAACTTATATAAGATGTTTTACAGGTGGCACTTTCCCCCAACAAGAATAGGAAGAATGTTTAAGAACAAATCTGAAAAATGCTGGAAATGTCATCAGATACCTGGCTCGTATTACCATATGTGGTGGACTTGTGAGGACGCTAGAAAATATTGGACTAAAATTCGCATGTGGTTGGAAAAAATGACAAAGAAACACATAGACTTGAAACCGGAGATCTTCTTGTTGGGAATTTTACCTGATACATATAGTAAAGATTTGAAATACCTGATTGTAAATGTATTAACAGCGGCTAGGATTGTATTTGCTAAAAATTGGAAGAATGAGAAAATACCATTACAGGAAGAAATTATTAAGAAAATATTGGAATGTGCTGAGATGAGTAGATTAACATTTGAAATTAGAGAGCAAGAGGAGAAACAATTTTATGAAATTTGGGATCTTTTTTATCAATGGCTAGATGATGAAATACGATAATAGAATATTTAGAATGCTAGACAGTAAGGAATATCTTTATTTTGTTTCACTTGCCTTTGTTATTTGACATTATATTTATAAAGGGTTTTTTAGGATTGATTTGGTATGATTATATGATTTGTTACAGAATAAGCTGGTTAAAGTATTGTTATCTCATAAAGCATGAATGATTAAAAGTATAGTCAAAAATTTCTTTTTTTTTTTAGTGATATTAGGATATATAAGTTTGGATTGACAATATGAGTTGTTTTGTAACATAATTGTAATTGAGACTACAAAATGAATGCACAAAACTGATGAACCAACTGACACACTGGTTGTACATATTAGAGTTGATGTTTTAATGTTTTGTTTGTCTTATTTGTTTGTAGAAAATTAATAAAATTCTTTAAAAAAAAAATTATTAGTCTTAGTTATCAAAGCAATATCATTTGTAAATTATAACAATAATGACACCGTTCCATTATTTTCTCTTTTAAACACACATGGATCTGCTGAACCAGATTTAAAACCTATATTGTTTAATTCTTTCACAATATATTGGTTCCACTCCTAGCCAGATTGTTTCAATCCATAAAGACTTCTTTTTAGTTTCCAACAATCATTTCTATTTAATTTATTATCTTTTATAATAACTGGCTTTTGTAAATATATAGTGTGCTGCAATTGTGCATGCAAATAAGCAGTTTCTACATCGAAATGGTTAATGATATAGTTTTTCTTAGCTGCCCACACTAATGCTGCTCTCAAAGATGTTGCTTTAAGACTTGGTGCAAAAACTTCATCGTAATCAGATGCAGTTTGATTAAATCCTTGAGCTACCAACCCAGCCTTATGGGTAACAGTCCCATCATTTCCAGTTTTTACTTTAAATATCCATTTGCACCCAATGGATTTTTCTCCTGGAGGTAATTTGGCATCTTCATATACTTTCATTACCTTTAATGAATTTAGTTCTTTTTCCATTGCCTTTTGCCAATTCTCCTGATCCTTAGCAGGATACATCCTAAGTTCATCTATACTAGTTGGAACTTTAGTTACTTGGCAAACTATACTTGCTTGATACCTATCAGGTGGTCTAGTTATATGTGTAGTACGTCTAGGTATTACAGGACTTACAGGTGGACTTTCATTAACTAACTCTTCTTGACTATCTAACTCTTCTTGATCAACTATTTCTTCTTAATCTGGTCCTATTTGTTCTTCATGGACTTCTTCTTTAATTGGACTCTTCTTATAACTAGTCTGTTCTTTCTGCCTTTTGTAGGGTTCAATAATTACTTCATTATTTAAATCTTGCTCTAATCTATTCCATCCTACATGTTCTAGGAATTTTGCACCAGCACTGGTGTAAACTCTAGATGTACCTGGTTCCCAAAATCTATAAGATCTGTGATTAGATTCATATCCTACAAAAAATAATCTTTTAGCTCTATGCTGTCCTTTTTGTCTAAGTTGTGTAGGGATATGCAACCATGCTGGTGCTCCAAATGTGTGCATGTAACTTAAAACAGGTTTTGTACCATGCCACAGTGTGAATGGTAATTAACCTGTTGTTGAATTAACATCATTATTTAATATATGATTACCACACATTATTGCTTTCCCCATAAATTGTCAGGTAATCCTGAATCAGACAACATAGTACGTGCCATTGACTGCAGTGTTTGGCCTCGTCTCTCTATAAAGGCATTATGTTGTGGCCTATATGGTGCAGACTTTTTATGTTGAATACCTAACATCTTAAGTCTATTCTGGAATTTATTATTTGTAAATTCCGCACCATTATCTGTTAGAGTTACTAATTTCTTTTTAGTTTTCCTTTCTGCAAATTTAATCCAATTAAAGAGATTTAGATACGTTTCAGTTTTGCTCTTCATTAAATAGCAAAACCCATATCTAGAATAGTGGTCCATTATACTTAGTATGTATCGCACTCCTCCTACACTTGGTTTTTTCGGACCTATTAAATCGGCAAATACTATTTCTAAAGGCTCTTTGGTAGTAAATCCATCAACTCTATTAGACGGTTTGACCTTGCTTTTGCTTTGATTACAAGCAAAACATTGCAAATACTTATTACAAGGTTTCAAACTGATTCCTTTAGATAGTTGAACAGTTCTCTTAAGCATTTTAAAATTTAAATGCCCTAGCCGTCGGTGTAACAAGTGAATACATTCATCATGAGGTTTCTTATTATCATAAACCATGTTAGCCACCTCTAAACCATTATCATTTAATACATATAATTCACCTCTTAAAGATGCAGTAATTTTCTTATCTTCTCTTTCAATTATGCTGTTATCTCCCCTAAAGGCAACTACATATCCTAGTTTAACCAAAATTCTAACTGAAATTAAATTAAACTTAAGTTGTGGTACATATAACATTTTTACATTCTCTTTTATGAAAGAACAATATGCTATACCTTGACCTTTAGCTTTCAGTTTCCAGCCATTGGCTAATGATATCTGCTGTGTACTCTTGGACATTTTAATAAATTTTTTGTTATCATTTGTTATACATTGGGATGCTCCACTGTCAACCACCCATAAATTATTTTTTACAGCTCCCTCGTGCTTCCGGGTCTCTGCGCCTCCCGACAGGTGAGCCCCAGAAGCTGCTGGAGAATCCGGGCAGGGGATGAGATGTGGGCTGGCAAGGAGCTGAGTGGTGACAGCTATGACCTGGCTGGCTTGCCTTTCCCTCTGCCACCAGCTGCAGGAGCAAAGTAACATTTCAGGAAGTCAGAAAAGCCAAACCGCTCCCTAGCCCAGAGCTGCCGGCGGGAGAGTGGGAGGGGGCGCCACTCTGCAACACACACACGCTCGCTTGAAGTTCTCAGCCCTTTCCTTTCTCCAAAAGTGGGAGGGGAGGAAGTCTTTGGAAGTCTCAAAGGGGCAGCCTTGGACCCAGAAGCCTTGCCTGTCAGCTTTTCTGGGCAACGCGGGACAGGATGCTGGCCAGGAAGAACCCTCCTAAGGAGCGACGCTGCCGGGTGCTTGAAAGTTTTTGTTTGTTTCAGGTTAGCTTTAGAATGAGAGAGGGGAAGGCAAGGGTAGAAAGGGAGAGAGAAAGAGAAAGAGAGGGAAAGAGAAAGAGAGAAGGAAGAGACAAGAAAGAAAAGAAAGAAAAGGAAAAGAAAGAAAAAGGGAGAAAGAAAGAGAAAGGGATAGACAAAGGCGGGAAGTAAGGGAAAGAAAGAGAGAGCAGTGTCTGGTTGCGTGTCGGTTGTATTTCTTGTGGCTGTTCTCGATCTTATTTGATCAATGTGGTGTTTCCACGCTCGTCCGTCGGTTGTTTGCAGCTGGTATGAGCGGGGGCCTGTCAGTTGGGTTATGGTTGCTGGTACCCATAGTGGGTCACCCGTTAGGTTTTTTGCGTAGACGGCATCGCCTGGCGCAAAAGACCGGTGCTTTCTGGAGAAGTTTGGGGTTTTTTTCTGGGTTGTATGTGGGGTGTAGTCTGTCGAGTGGGGACCTTATTTTCCTCCCCATCCTTCCATTCGCCGCCAGATGTGCCGGAGCCGTCAGTGCGTGTCGTATGCCCCGTTCTGCTAGGAATTTTTCAAATTCAAGCGAGGTGAATTGGGGCCTGTTGTCCGACACGATGACATCCGGGAGGCCGTGGGTTGCAAATAGTTTGCAAAGTTCCTTGGTTATGGCCTCTTTGGTGGTGGATTTCATGTTGCTTACCCCCAGCCAGTTGGAGTAAGCATCTACGGTTACTAGGAATGTATGTCCCTTGGTGGGCCTGGCAAAGTCTATGTGGACCCTAGACCAGGGTCCCCTGGGGGTTTCCCATTCCAGGATCGGTGCCGCGGGAGGGCTCAGTCTGGTTGCTTGGCAGCATTGACACCTTGCCACCCAGGCCTCGATTTGCTTATCCATCCCTGGCCACCAAGCGTAACTTCTGGCCAGGGCTTTCATTCTAACTATGCCCGGGTGCCCCTCATGTAACAACCCCAATACCTTCCCTTGCAGTTTTCCGGGATCACCACCCTATCCCCTCACAGTACACACCCTTTTTGCAGCGAAAGTTCCATTTGCCGGTTCCAGAATGTTTTGAATGCTTCATCGTTGTCCTTTTCTGGCCACCCTTTCTCTACCCAATGTAACACCCAACGTTTGTCTTTATTGGTTTCTCAGGCAATGTCTGACGCGGTTATGGGTAGATCGGGCAGAGTCTCTATGCTGAGGGTGCTCGTTGTGGGTGCTGGGTCGGTGTCTAGGTTGGGTAGCAGTGAGCGGCTCAAAGTGTCTGCATGAGTGATAGTCTTACCGGGTCAGTGTATGAGCTGGTAGCTGTAGGCGGCAAGGAATTTGTACCACCTTGTCATCCTGGGAGATAAAATGTTCAGGGTGGCCCGGTTTCCTGCCAGGATGCCCAGCAACGGCTTGTGGTCCATGATGATTGTGAAGGTGTGGCCGTAGAGGTACTCGTGGAACCTCTTCACTGCTACGACGATGGCTAGGGCCTCCTTGTCCAGCTGGCTATAGTTCCGCTCCGGTTTGGTGAGTGTCCTGGAGAAGAAGGCAATGGGTGCTTCTCTTCCATCCGGGATTGTGTGGCTGAGGATGGCGCCGACGCCGAAGGGTGAGGTGTCGCATGTGACGGCGAGTGGTAGGGTCTCATTGTATTGGATGAGGATGGCATCCGAGGTGAGCAGGTCCTTGGTTTTCCTGAAGGCAGCTTCCTCGTGTTTCCCCCAAGTCCAGATAGCCGCCTTGCCCAAGAGCCTATGCAGAGGCTCCACCACGGTCGCCTTCTGGGGCAGGAAAACATTGTAAAAATTAAGCAGTCCCAGAAACGCCTGCAGTTCCGTTTTAGTCCTGGGTGTGGGAGCCTCCTTAATGGCTCTGATTTTAGTTTCAGTGGGGTGGATGCCATGCCGGTCTAGGAGGTATCCCAGGAACTCGACCCGCTCTGTGTAAAGTTGGCACTTTTCCCTCTTCACTTTTAGCCCGGTTTCCTTGAATTTGGTTAACACCTCCCTTAGCTGACCCTCTAGTTCTCGCTGGTTGGTTGGCGACACCAGCACATCGTCGAAGTAGGGCACCACCCCTTTGATGCCCTGCAAGAGTCTCTCCATGAGGCTCTGGAAAATTCCAGGCGCCACGCATCGGAAAGCTCCCTGCTGGGTGACTATGGTTTGCGCCTCTGCAGTTTCTGCGTCGACCGGCAACTGTTGGTATGCTTGGGCCAGGTTGAGCTTCGCAAAAACCTTGCCTCCCCCCAGTGAGTGTAGAAGGTGCTGCACTACTGGGACGGGGTAGGCACTTTGTTGCAAGGCGCAATTTAGGGTGGCCTTATAGTCCCCGCAGATTCTCACCGACCCATCGGGCTTGACTGGGGTGACTATTGGGGTCTCCCACCAGGCATGATCAATTGGTAGTAGGACCCCTTGCTTGACGAACTTGTCAATTTGCTCATCAATTTTTGGTCGGAGTGCAAAAGGTATCCGCCGTGGTTTTAGGCGTCTCGGGGGAATGTTAGGGTCTAGGCTGAAGGAGATGGGGGGCCCTCGGTACTTGCCTAGGGTGCCGTCAAACACTTCCTGGAAGCCCCATGCCAGTTGCTGCTCCCAATCGGTCTCGGCGATGTGGTTGATGCCCGTGACTTTGATGCCCAGCGGCGCGAACCATTGCAGTCCCAAAAGGCTGGGCCGGTCTCGGTCCACGATTGTTAGGGGAAGCTTTGCCGTGCTGCCCTTAAATGTTACTTTGAATTGTCTGGTTCCGATTACCGGGATGCGGTTTTCCTGGTAGTCTTTGATGATTAGTCTCTGGTTTTCCAGTCCCTTCTTGTGGATGGTAGGCACCAAGCGTTTGATTTCTTGCCAGGCAACCATGGAGAGGTAGGACCCGGAATCCACCTCCATCCTGCAAGGCTCGCCTTCGATGCCTACCTCCACATAGACTTTTCGGGCGTCGGTGGTTGATGCGTGGCCGATGATGACCGTCTGGTGGGTTTCCTCCTTCCGCTGGGTCTCTCTGCCTCGTCGGGTTTGCCCGCTCCGGTCCCATCAGCTGTCGGCTGGGCGATCTCTGGCTCTGGGGGGTGTGCTGTCCCATCTCCGCTCACTGTGGTCCCGCCGTCTGGGGCTGTAGGCTTTCTTTAGTCGGCAGACGTGGGCGATGTGGCCCTTTTTGTCGCAATGCCAGCAGACTGCGTTGAAGAAACGGCACTCCGAACTCGGATGGTTGCCTCCGCAACTGGCACATGCGGTCCCCAACTTATGACCCCGCCGATTGCGCTGGTCGCGTCCCACCTGGAGCTGGTGGATTTCCTCCTCCTCGTCCGAGGTGTCGGAGGCAGAGTGAAATTCGCCATGGTGGGTGGTGGTCTCGTGGTGACTTGCTTCCGGTTGGGCCTCGGTCGCCCATCCCGAGTCGGTAGTCGCGGTGCGGGCCCCAGCGTCCGATCTCCGCATGCGGTTTGCCGACTTCCGGGTAGCCTCGGCTGTGGTGGCTTCAGCGATGGCGTTAGCGAGGGCGATGTCACCTTTGGCCATCAGTCAGCTCTGGAGGACTGGATCCCGAAGTCCGAGCATGACTTGGTCCCGTAGGGCCTCGTCCATGTCGGAGAATCCGCACATGCCTCCTAGGTTCCGCAACTCGGCAACAAAGTCGCTGATGCTTTCGCCCGGTCTCTGGTCCCACCGGTAGAAGTTGTGCCGCCTGATGAGGGTGGGCACGGCGGGGGCGTAGTGGTTGCAGAGCAAGGGCTCGAGGTCGTCCCAGTCCATCGCTTTGACGTCGGCGGGTTTCGTGAGGGATTTTGCCATCTTGAACACTGCGGGCCCGCAGTGTGTCAGGAAAACGGCTCGTTTTTTCGGCCCAGTGGCGTCCTTCATGTTGCTGCATTTGAGGAACATGAGGAATCTGTCCATGTAGGATTCCCAGTCCTCACTAGCGGGGTTGAAGGGCGCGGGCGGAGTGATCCTGGCCATCTCGTCGGTCTTGCTTCTGGCGGACATGTGCTCGATGGGTTTCAGCCTTGAGATCCCACCTTCGTCGCCAGTGTTGTGTCCATTCGGCAAGGAGACCAGGAGGCAGTGACTGTAGTTTCAGCTCTTTATTAAGCCCCCGGAACCGATCTGGCTCCAAGGGAAAACTTGAGGCTTTTTATTCTCAAGCCGCGGCAGCCACAGCCAATGGCACCACTTTGAATCTCCCACGATTCATATCCACCAATCGCAGGAGATTCTCAGCGGGCCAATTAGCGCAGCTCGCTAAACCAATCAGATCACCCCGCGCTTTGACCAATCAAAACACGGGGTTTCAAGAATGCAAATGAAGGTACAGAACAATTTCCTTAACCTTTTACTTGTTAAACAATTATAAACACATGCCTGCAATCAGTTATACCCCTCTCCTATTAAGACCAATGATTGTCCCATATATATCAATCTGAATCCATTTTTTTTCCTGGATTGATACATTTCACTCCATGGGAATGAAACGTACCTCTCTGAGAATGTAAAAATCTCAATTCCACACCTTTGAAGTATGCTGTTAATAGCCTCCTTAAGTGGTCAACTGTAATCAATTAAATGGACAATAGGAGAAGAGATAGGGAGAGATTTGTCTTTTGCAAGAAAAATGTAAATCTAAGTTAGAGAGTTTTACACTGCAGTTACTCCACTTCTTAAAGGTACAGGGCATTTTTCTGTATTTTGTAGAATTTTCCTCCCATGTCTCTTCTAATGTGCTAGGAACTTCTTCCCAGATCTTTAACTTTAATCAAAGAATAAGTCTGCTTTCTCTGATTTGCAAGCCTCTGTTTAAGTTTGTTTTGGTTCATTTTTGGCTTAAGTGTACTGCCAGACCTTACAGTGCCTCTAACAGAGAGGAAAATTGGCAGAGGAGTTTATTAGGGCAAGGCTGCCATGCAGAGGAAGCAGAGATAGTCCTTCACTTATGACCACAATTGAGTCCAAAATTTTGGCTGCTAAGCAAGAGCATTGTTAAGTGAGTTTCACCATATTTTACTCAATCCATGACATCTCCTGCCTAATATGCAGGCTAGGGAAGTAAATATGAAGGTGTGTGCAATGTTCTAATGTACAGAAGTTATAGTTAAATGTGTGGCAGAAAGTGTGTTTTTCCAAACGCAGTGAGGTTGAATGTATATAGTTTTAGAAGAGTTCTGTGTGTGGTTGTGTGTGCGTGTGTACATAACACAGTGTTTATCGTAGATAGTATATCTTTTTGTGTGCCTATACACACACTATACCATGTAATATGTAAGTACACATATGGCATATATACATAGGATTAAATAGTGTATTTTGAATGTTCAGTAGTAGTAAATAAATAGAGAGGGAAATTGTATCTCTGAGGTGAGGAGAGGCCAGGCAAGGCACCCCTTGATGTGAGTGATGTCAAGTTGGCCACTCCCACCCAATCACATGACCACCCAGCATGCCACCCAGCCACATGACCACCAAGACATGCCCACCCAGTCACATGACCACCAAGACATGTCCACCAAATAAGCCATGTCCACAGAATTGGTAGTAAAAAAAATTGAATCCCACCACTGTGCCATTTCCCTCTAAACAGATCCTTTGAACCTTCCTAACTACGGTAATATTTTCTCTGAAAAGAAATAATAAAGAAACATGTTATGATTGGCCTTTTGGTACACCCAAAAAATTATACTGGTATATTTGAAGAATAATTATTGCCAGAAAAATTACAATTCAGGATTTATGCATACAATCTAGATAAATCTTTCCACAAAGCCATTTTTGTGCACATTTAAATCACTGGACCATCCTTCCATTCCATTAGAATATATAAAAGTTCCCAATTGTTGGAATACATTAGATAGAATTTAAAAGAAGAAGAAAGTCAATTGTTTTTCTCTAGCACCTTCTTCCCCAAGTGAAATTAATAGGTATTTTTGAGTAGAAAATAGGATTTGATGGTTTTGCATTAATTCTATGCTCAAAACTGACAGATCACTTGTAATAAACCAAGTGGGACCAATAGCTTCCAACTCTAAAACATCAGTGCTGGTATATTCCCAGTCATGTAATGTTTTAAGATTGATCTAATAACTGATCTTTCTAAAAACTCTAAAACAAATTTTAGAATATTCCAAGCTTTATTAACTGAGACACTCATTCTGCTTCTTCATTTCAGGAAGCTGGTAATGAGGTTAATAGCCTATTGTTTTTTTTAATCCAATTATTTCCTCAGATTGAAATAGCAGCACATTACTCAATTTACTCAAACAACCCACAAGAGACCACTACTGTATATTCCTTTATGTTTGTGTGATAAAATGGACACCAGTCTTCTGTGGGAAATTAGTCTCAATGCCTTTGTTTTATTTCATTTTCTACCAAAGTCTTCATAAAATCTCTACCCAGATTGATCTTCAGAATTAAATTGGAGCAGAATTAATTGACAAATGTCAAAACTTCTTGTCAATTAAATATTAAGTTATTTGTGCAAAGGAAATTCAGTTTCCAGTTACGAAAAATCCAAATTTCAAAACTGTTGCTATGAGGCCATTTGGAAAACAATATTAGAGTTGGCATAGGCCAACAATTTGTCTCCAGCAATTTACTTGGGGCAATGGAGTTGATACTGATTCTAAGCTTGCTTCATTTTTTCTGCCCCACTTTGCACCTGAACCACATTATTGGACAACAGGCCTACTGATGATCTCTGCGAAATATGTACAATCTCAATTTGGGGAAAAATGGTTTTATACCCAGATTGAATTAAGAAGTAACAGTTTAATAGTAAAAGCCAATCTGTGATGGCCATGGTATCTTTGAGGCGAGCCCTACTTAAAGCTTGCCTTTGCCTTACCTATTTTTCACAATTACAGGAAACGGTGTTTCTCAAATGGGAAGTGGTTGCTTAAGCAGTGGAAACATTGACCTGATTTGTTTTTACTGACATTTATAACATACCAAATTTTTGTGCTGATATGACTGCACTTAGCAAGCGGATCACCAGCAAAGCAATGATGAAGGCAATTCTTTGTCAACCTTGTCCTGAAAATGACACATTTCTGTAGAAGCAAAAGTTGACTGAGTGGATTTATTTGAGACCATTATTTCTACAGATTGGGGCCTAATCAGTTCATTAGAGAATAACAGAATTGGAAAGGACCTTGGAGGTCTTCTAGTCAGTGGTGGGATTCAAAAGATTTTACTACCGGTTCTCTGGACATGGCTTAGTGGGTGTGGCAGGGGAAGGATACAGTAAAATCTCCATCCCTTCCCCACTCCTGTGGGAAGGTAATCACTGATTCTCCAAACTACTCAAAATTTCCACTATCGGTTCTCCAGGACTGGTCAGAACCTGCTGAATACTACCTCTGCTTCTAGTCCAATCCCTATTTTAGGGGGTATTAGGGCTATGTGCTAGCTCCCCCTATGTGCTAGCTCCCCCTCCTCCAACCTTTTAAAAAGGCACTGGGAAACCGTGCTTGTATGGCTGGCAAGAAAAACCCATGGCATTACTGGAACAATATCTGATCTGAAAGAGACTTTACATTTATTTCCACATTGCACACTGCAGAAATAGAAATGGCTGCAAAGAGTTTTGAATGCAAGTTCTCTTTGGAAATCCTAAAATCCGATTGCTCTGATAACAGTTCTGGCAGTGATTTTGCAAACTTGTACAGTATTTGCTAAGCCTGTACAAAGTAAACAGCAATCCTCTGTTTATATTTTTCCTGTACACTCCTGATCATCAAAAGCTACTTAAATTATTGTAACAGGAGAAGATTTCTGAACTACCTGTTCCTCCTGATAAAAGATACATTGTGGTATAAAGAACAGTCCTTTCTTTGTGTTCAGATTCTTTAAGCATTTTGCATGTACATGCTAGAGAGAAGCTCCCTGAAGATGGGCTCTAGCATGAATCTGAAAGCTTGGAAGACAAAATCTCTGGTCCTGATGACCAGCCCAGATTGGATCTTCCAATTTACATGTACTCTTTTTGGTTTTATACTTGTTATAACTGTAGCTGAGAAAGAACTCATTTTGACATTGTAGATAAAAGGAATGCCCATGTCTCTATAAGAAGAATAGAAGAATTTGGAATGGAAATTTAAGCAGGTTCCAAGCTTCCAATTTAAAAAATAGTACCTGTAGTACCTTTTTGGTCTAACACAGTGGTTCCCAAAGTGGGCGGTACCACTCCGTGGGGGGCAGTAGGATGTCTTAGGGGGACACTAAGAGGCAAGCAGGGTGGCAAAAGAGTACTGGAGGTGGGCCCCTCACAATTCAGGGGTGGGATTCTACCGGTTCATTACCGTTCCTGGTAGTTTGGAGAACTGGTAAAATGGACCCCTGGCTGGTCCTGATCCTCTCACCTGCTCCTCCATTCCCTGCCCAATCAGTCCTTATTGCGTATGCGTGACATCGTGCACATGCATGACAATTGCTGACGTCTACAGCAGCGCATTGGAGAAACAGAGCAAGCAAAGCTGGAGGTCAGTAATTTTCATTGCAAAAAGCCTCAAGGTGTCACATTTTTTTCGATGCAGCTATCCAGCCACACTGAAAAAAACACTCAGCTTCTGGAGCCTTTTTGCAGCTAAAATTATCGACCTCCGGCTTTGCTCCACTTCTCCAAACACCACCGCTGCCACGTTCTAGGCGCCGGCCAGGCAGGCTCATCCCATTGACTGCTGCACTGCTCCACTCGGACTTACAGCAATATGTACGGTCCCGTGAACTATGTTCTGAGCTCAAAAGACTACAAGAACGAGGAAATACTAACCTATACATTGACTACTGCACAGAATGTATCAAAAGCAAGACCTTCAACCCAATATCCATCACCCAACATCCAACATTAGGCATGTACACCCCTTACTTCCTCCAGATCCACTACTACATATCTAAAATACAAACTACTCAGTGCAAGAAGCCTCGCAAACAAAATGCATGAATTCCTCATCTTAGTAAGCACAGCCACATTCGATATTATATTTGTTTGTGAGACATGGTTGAATGCATCTTTTCCAGATTCCATTACTATGGTCAGAGAATATCACGTTTATTGGTCAGATTACGAAATCCATAGAGGAGATAGAGTTGCTATCTTCATTAAAAAAAATCACTAAATCTAAGAAAGATTCACATTACACAAGAGCTTGTTTTTCCGGAGACCATTGTTTGTGAACTGTCCTTAAATACCATATCCGCTTCTTACTATGCTACAGAGCCCCTGATTATGACATAGTTCATGCAAGCAAACTAACTTCACTGCTGACATGGGCTGCCTCTTGTCCACAACCTCTTATTTTCCTTGGTGACCTCAATCTACCTCTTATAGATTGGATCCTAAAGGAATGTACATCCAAACCCATACATGCAACCATGTACAATGCTGCTATTACACTGGGACTAAATCAATTAGTAACTAACAACACTAGACTCAACAACTGCCTCAATCTCATCTTCTGCAACAGCTCAAACTCAATTTATGACCAACAAATACAAGAACCCTTTTCAAACAGTGACCACAGTATGATTGATTTTTGTCTCAATTTATGCCCTCACAAAGATTATCATAATGGTGGATCTCCAAAATACAATTTCAAAAAAGCAAACTATGATCTCATAGTTGCCAACCTATCATCTCTTGATTGGCACATTCTGTTCTCTAACTGTAATACCACAGAAGACCATTATAATACATTCTTACTTGAACTTGAAAGAGTTATAAAACTATATGTATCATGAATAACCCCTAAATAAAAAAAAACAAATAACCCATAACAATAAGAAAACTCAAATTAAAAAAAATCACTATGGTGTAAAAACAAAACTAGCTATGTAGCAAACTTTAAAAACCGATACAACACCTTATGCCAACAGATAAAAACAGAATGCACAAATTATTACTGCAAACAAGAGGAAAACCTCCTACGTACAAAATCTACCCACGTCTTCTACGATTTTGTAAACACCAAACGTAAAAGACTCAAGAACCATCCCGCCTCTAAAGGGACCAAATGGGAAAGACTGCAGCGATGAAGCTGTTAAGGCCAACCTCTTCAACACATTCTTCAGCTCAGTCTTTAACAGCAATGGCTCATGCCCCACATTTCCACAACTAACTGCAATGATCTACTACATATTGACTTTACAGAAGAAAACGTAGAAAAGGCTTTACGTAATCTAAAACCATCCCTATCTATTGGCCCCAGTGGATTATGTGCATACTTCTTAAAAAAGCTTTCCTCTGTCATAGCAGAACCCCTAAGCATTATATATGATATATCATTCAGAACCAGTTCCATATCATTCAGAACCAGCTCCTTACCGAATCTATGGTTGTTAGCTATGGTCATCCCTATCTGTTAAAAAGGTGACCCCAGCCTGTTTGAAAACTACAGACTATGTTGTGTGACATGCAAAGTAATGGAATCAATCATCACCCTCCACTTAGTCTCAAACAACCTACTCTCCAAAAAACAATTTGGTTTCAAGAAAAAATTGTCCTGCAACCTACAATTCCTACACTGCAGAAACATATGGACTATTTTACTCGACCAGGGTAAAGCAATAGACGCAATTTACAAAGACTTCTGCAAAGCCTTTGATTCAGTGGTACATGACAAACTACTGTTAAAACTAAACTCTTATGGCATTTCCGGATCCCTTCATAAGTGGATTACTGCATTCCTGTCAAATAGGCAACAAATAGTAAAAATAGGGAGCGCTTTATCAAACCCTGCTCCAGTTAACAGCGGCATCCCCCAAGGCAGCATTCTAGGACCCACACTCTTTATACTCTATATAAATGCCTTTGCGATCACCTTATAAGCAACTGCATCCTCTTCGTGGATGATGTAAAACTATTCAACACCACCGACAATGCTACTGCTCTTCAAAGTGACCTTGATTATGTGTCTGAATGGTCAAACATCTGGCAACTCCAAATCTCGACCAACAAATGCTCTGTCCTACATATTGGTAAAATAAACTGCACAGCAAATACAAACTAGGTGGTTATGACCTCATTGATGACCCTCACTCTGTCAAGAAACAAGGAGTATTCATATCTAATGACCTAAGCGCCAGAGCTCATTGTAACAGCATTGCCAAAAAGGCATTAAGAGTTGTAAATCTAATCTTACGAAGCTTCTCCTCTGGAAATATTGAATTGCTAACTAGGGCATACAATACCTTTGCTAGACCAATACTCGAATACAGCTCATCTGTCTGGAATCCACACTGTATATCAGACATTAATACAATTGAGCAAGTCCATAAGTATTTCATGAGAAGTATTCAGTATTTCCTCTGCTCGCAACAGTATACCCTACATCACCAGACTTGAAATTTTGGGCTTGCGCAATCTTGAACTATGCCGCCCACGGTTGGACTTAAGCGTAGTACACAAAATTATCTGCTACAATGTCCTACTAGTCAATGATTACTTCAGCTTCAACCACAACAATACAAGAGCACACAATAGATACAAACTCAATGTCAACCGCTCCATACTTGATTGCAGAAAGTACGACTTCAGCAACAGAGTGGTCAATGCCTGGAATGCATTACCTGACTCTATAGTTACATCCTCAAACCCCCACTCCTTTAACCTCAAACTATCCACTATTGACCTCACCCCATTCCCAAGAAGTCTTTAAGGGGCATGCATAAATGCACCATCGTGCCTCCTGTCCCTGTCCTATTGTCCCCATTTAATCATACCTATTTTCTGTATTGTTACTCATGTTTATACTTATACCTATTATTTTGTAAGCAATTGACAAATCAAATAAATAAAATAAATAAATAAAATAAAATAGAGAGAAAGAAAGAAAGAAATAGGGAGGGAGGAGAAAGTGAACAGGATATGGAGGGAGGGAGAAAGAGAGAGCCCAGAGAGGTGGGTGGTCCCAACAGCAGAGTGGCGGAGAGAACCTGTTCGGTCTCCACTGCTCATCGCTCCTACCGGCTCACCAGAACCATGCCGAACTGGTCAAATACTACCACTGGAACCACTGGTCTAACAGGTTTTATTAAAAGGGATATGTTTTTTGTGAGCTGAAGCTTATTTCATCACATGCATGAAGTGACTAAACTGATGTAGCATTTCAGTTGAGGTGAGATGAGAGAAAGAGGAGGATGGAAGAGAGAGGAGAAGACAGCTTGGTTATGCAGATGCAGGTTATATAAATAGAGAGATTGCCAGCATCTTATCAATGAACAATTATAGTATATTGTGTTAAAAATCCAGCGTATTTGTTGAGATTGCCTGAGTTTGAGATGTGCCTGAGCTGGTTTTAGGCAAGAATTTGCATTGATGAGATTTTAAATGCTGTTCTCCTACAGTTCAAAACTATAATACACACTGTCATATGGTTAAAGGTTTAACAAGTATATACTGATATCATTTGACATTATTCTTTGAAGCCATATTGCTTCCAGATTAGTTAAAAGGGTTCTTTTTGACATTTATTTTTATGTAGCACTGATTACCTGGTATTTTTTTATTTACTGCACTGATGCACTGGTATTTTCCAGCTTTGTAAATATATAGGTATTTTGCTTATTTTTCTCTTGTGAGGAAGTGTATGACTTACTTAAGGAGGAAGTGATTTGCTATTAACAATTAGATGCTACTTTTTAACATTTAATGTTCAATCATTAAGAGATTCCTAAAACAAAATTATCTCTGTATTTATTAAACAGGTATGTCCAATCTGCAGTTGATAGGCTGCATGCCTAGACAAGTAGTAATGCAGTTCCATAAAACCATAAACGTTTAACATTATTATGGAATTTTATATACATTAACTATATTATATATTTTATATGTGGCCCAAGACAATTCCTCTTCAGACAATGTGGCCCAGGCAAGCCAAAAGGTTGGACATCCATGAAAAGATAAATTGAGGGTCCACAACCGCCTCTTGCATTTCATCAATGAACTATAATATTTTTCACATTTGATCATGTGAACTTGCCCTAATAAAGGTAGTGATCATGTTTTGTAACATTATAGGGGGTAATAAGCAACATAAACTAGTAATTTTGGAAACTAGTGATCTAAAGGCACAACCTGAATCCTACAAAAGATATCCTCAAATTCTATGTGTTATTTTAATAGTAACAACACATTCTTGAATACATGGGAATAATAATTGTAATTGCATTTAATCCATTTTAATTGAATTTAAGTGAAATAAAATGTACGTTCTACAGTTGTTGAAATTCATTCCGCCGCTCCCCATTAAGCTACACTCAATACTCCATAATGACAAAGTGAAAACAGAAGTTTAGAAATGTTTTTAAATTTATTAAAAAGAAAAAAACTGAAATATCACATTGATATAAATATTCAGACCCTTTGCAACAACGCTTGGTCAGCTCAGGTGTTTCCCATTTCTCTTGATTATTGCTGACATGTTTCTGCATCTCGATTGGAGTCGACCTGTGGTAAATTAAATTGATTGGACATGATACTTTCTGAATACATTGTATGTATGTTTTCTCACATTTCATGTTTTCTCACATTTTAATGATTTACATGGGATACATACACACATATATACATACTGGTTCTCCAGAACTGGTCAGCACCTGCTGAATACCACCTCTGCATCAGATCATTAGTATTTCGCATATTATTATAAACATGCTCTGATCCAAAGGAGTTCTATTTCCTTCCCCACCTGTTATAAATGCTACCCTTTGCAACAACGCTTGGTCAGCTCAGGTGTTTCCCATTTCTCTTGATTATGCTGACATGTTTCTGCATCTCGATTGGAGTCGACCTGTGGTAAATTAAATTGATTGGACATGATACTTTCTGAATACACTGTATGTATGTTTTCTCACATTTCATGTTTTCTCACATTTTAATGATTTACATGGGATACACACACACATATATACATACTGGTTCTCCAGAACTGGTCAGCACCTGCTGAATACCACCTCTGCATCAGATCATTAGTATTTCGTATATTATTATAAACATGCTCTGATCCAAAGGAGTTCTACTTCCTTCTCCACCTGTTACAAATGCAAAATAAAAGCAGAGGAGAGGAGTTTCAGTTTCACAGCAGCAACTAGCTTTAGTATAGAACAGTTGAGCTAAACCATACCCAGGGTCTCCTTCTTGCTCACACAGGAAATACTCTTTCAGTTCCAAACAACCCTCAACTCTCTCACACACTGACAAGACGCTAGCCAGATGAATACCGATGAAAGCTGGTAGGCAGAGGCAGAATTTTTTCCCCTTATTTTCGTCCCCAAAAACTAAGCCTAGTTTAATAATGTTAATTCACTAGAGCATTCAACAAAAATGGGCATCAACTACTAACATAAAATAAGCTATTAAATTGTTATTAAACACACACATACAGAGTATACTTTTTTTTTTCTCTCTTAAACTGAGAGGCACATTCCAGTTTCAAAAAGTGATCGATAGCACCCCTCTGTGGTGGATGACTGGTCCTGTATGAAGAAACCTTTTTTTAAAAAATGAAGAAGGAATGACAAGTGAGATTATGCCAGATGTATATCTGCTTTATTTCAGGTCAACAGAATGAGTTAATCTGCCAAAATTCAAAAAGTATACGTAAATGCACATTTCTTACTTTAGTTTTTTCTGGACTAATTTAATATTTAAATAATTATCTTGGATGCAGCTAAAATCCTTTGAGAGACTATATATCTAAGCTGGCCAGAACAGTGTAATAAAAACAACAAGAATTTGAGGCGGAGAGTGGATTGGTCATTCTTCTCAGAAATTCTGGGAATTATTGTCCTGGGTAATAGGACATTGGTGTGTAGGATTAGTAATGGAAAGGATGACTAATAACAAACTGTACAATAGAAGTGGTGTTAATTGTATTCTGAATACAATCCTTCAATAGAATAGGGTCTCATAAGAACGATCCATTGACAGTAACAACAAAATAGAATAGAATTCTTTATTGGCCAAGTGTGATTGGACACACAAGGAATTTGTCTTGGTGCAAATACTCTCAGTATACATAAAAGAAAAGATACATTCGTCAAGAGTCAAGAATCATAAGGTACAACACTTAATGATAGTCATATGGTACAAGAAGCAATCAAATCATACTAGGAAACAGTCAATATAAATTGTAAGGATACAAGCGACAAAGTTTCAGTCATGAATGAATGGAATAGGAGCACTGAAAGATTTGGCCAGGTAAAAATAAGGTATCACAGCTGATTGATTTTTGTTCTCAGTTAAAGACTCATAATTTGGGGGTTGAAGGATGACACCTCCTTCATCAACATGCAGCAACATCAAGATCAACCTCAGAAGCCTAACTCTTGCTGCTATCTTCATTTGAAATGAGACAGTTCATAGCAGCTGCCCTGTTGAATATCTTGTCTTTAGAATTTGCCTTCCAGGTAGGCTCAGCTGGTACCAACAAGGACAAGGAAGAACCTCTTATTTAAGGTCAGAGTCACTTTGTGGTGGGATTCAAAATTTTTTACTACCGGTTCTATGGTTCTTGGTGCGAGTGGCAGGGGAAAGATACTGTAAAAACTCCAGTCAGTGGTATTTGCTGGTTCTCTGAACTACTCAAAATTTCTACTACTGGTTCTCCAGAACTAGTCAGAACCTGCTGAATACCACCTCTAGAGTCACTTTCTGTCTTAATATGACATACCATGGTGTTATGTCTCACCTTTACTAACGAGGTGAGAAGTCCAAATTCCCAACTGAAAACAAACAAGCAAGTAAGTCCAGTAATTACAGGGTTAAATTCCTTAAGCCAATAAAGTTCTTGGCAGTCTCACACAAGCTGTCTGCCAAGTCCGACAATAAAGCAGGAATATAAATCACAAGCTGTCACTGCACACAGGATACTTGAAGCTTCTCTCATTAAATTAACACATCCCGAACAAGTTCTCAGAGCGAACACACCCACTTTTATTCCCTGTGGGGCATGTCAGTCCCTCATCTCAGTCTCTGATTCATCCTTTCTTTCTGCATTGCAACTTGCACTTTTTCCTGCGCCGTTGCCTCGCATCAAGCCAGCATTCCTCAGCTTGACCTTCAGTCAGAGACTCTGATACGCTCTCCTGGTTATCTGCCGACACCTGAGGCACAATCAGGGAGGAAGGTCTTGCCGAAGAGGAAAGTCCTGGGGAGGAAGGCAACTCCAAATCCTCTAACAAAGCAGGCTTAAACCTCAGAGCCAAATCCTCCTCTTCCTCATTGTCCAAGTCCTCGACCTCTGACAAAGCAGGCTCAAACCTCCGAGCCACAACACCAAGGGCTCTATTCAAAAATTAAATATCACCAAAGAAAATGTGTGAACTTATAAAACAGCAGGAGAAGGTAGTACAGGAACTATGTGGCACAAGAGACAAAAATGTAAATTTATATTTCATAAATTAAATCCATAAATTAAAAAATAAAATATTCCAACTCTAGCAATGACCAGAGTAACAGCTCTTTAAAAAAAAAAAAAAAAAGACCTTGGCACACAGGTGAATATATTATAATTTTCATTTGTTACCTGATATTTCTTCTTTAAAATTAAAGTTTAATTGGACTAATTTTTTTAATAGTAAGCAGGTTAATAGTAAACAGGTTGATCTGAAAGATGATTTTGAAGCTTAAATTTTTTATATGTTTCATTATAAGACTGACGCTCTGCGTGTGAACGCCCCAACACCTTTTAAAACCATGTTTGATAGGACTGCAAGTAAACTTTTTCCTGAATAGAGCATGGTCTTACATCAAGAGACATGGAAATGAATTCCATGATGAGGCAGAACTAGTCCAATTCCTTGGAGACAATTTGAAGGAAGAGGCATCTGAATGGTTCACTCAGCTCAATGATGGAGCCCCTGAACTAATTAATGTGGATGTCTTCTTAAGAAAGCTCCATTCACATTTTGAGGATTCTTCCAGAGCACAAGATGCAGAAGCTGAGATAAAAAGCATCAGGCAGAAGGGTAGACCCACCAAGGATTTAGTGCTTGAGTTCAGACGCCTGGCCACTAATCTCAGGCATTGGTCTCAAAAATTACTATATCCACACAAGCCAAAACTGAATTCTGTGCATGGCAGAGGAGGTTAAAATGTACATTGTTGATTGTGTTTAATCAAATTTCAATCTTTGTGTATTTTATGTCATTGCAGGGGTTTCTTTTCAAATGAGGGAGGGCATCCTGTCAAGCCCGAAAATTGACATAAGTTTAACCATTTTACTGAGTCTTAGTATATATTCTTTTTCTTATTTTCTCTGTGGCAGTCATGAGGGGTAGGGTTTTTATTTTTTATTTTTATTTTTAATTTATTTTGATTTATCAATCGCTTACAAGATAATAGGTATAAGCATATACATAGTTATGAATACATGAAATGGGTACATAAAAGAAAAATAAAAAAAACAATAGGACAGGGACCGTAGGCACATTGGTGCGCTTATGCATGACCCCTACAGACCTCTTAGGAAAGGGGTGAGGTCAATAGTAGACAGTTTAAGGTTAAAGTTTTTGGGGCTTGGGGAAGAAACCAGAGTCAGGTAGAGTATTCCAGACATTGACCACTCTGTTGCTGAAGTCGTATTTCCTGCAATCAAGTTTTGTGCGGTTAACCTTGAGTTTGTAACTATTGTGTGCTCTTGTGTTTTTATGGTTGAAGTTGAAGTATTCATTGACAGGTAGGACATTGCAATGTATGATTTTATATACTATACTTAGATCAGACCGAAGACGGTATAATTCAAGGTTTTCTAGGTCTAGAATTTCAAGTCTGGTGGCATAAGGTATTCTACAACGAGTAGAGGAATGGAGAACTCTTCTTGTGAAATATTTCTGGACTTTCTCAACTGTGTTAATATCAGATACGTAATGTCGGTTCCAGACTGATGAGCTGTATTCGAGTATTGGTCTAGCAAATGTTTTGTATGCTCTAGTTAGTAGTGTGATATTACCAGAGAAAAAGCTACGTAGGATTAGGTTAACAACTCTTAATGCCTTTTTGGCTATGTAGTTACAGTGGGCTCTAGCTCTTAGATCATTAGAGATGAGTATTCGAAGGTCCTTTACAGAGCTTGGATCATCAACAAGGTCTTGACTATTCAGCTTGTATTTTATTTTCTGATTTTTTTTGCCAATATGTAGGACAGAGCATGATGTCAGATCCGTGTATCTGTCATTTCTTCAGTGGAAGAAGAAAAGAGGGGTGGAGGCTGATAAAGAAATCCTTTCTTGATGTACCCTGAATATATTTAATCTTATATCGAATTTATATAACCCACACATGATACTGTTAAGCCTGGTTTCCCCAACCAGGGTTAGGGAGACAAGCTAAACAGAATGTGCAGCGTTAGTCAGATAGGCACACAGATAAATGAGTGAGTTAAGCTTGTATGTTTATTAACATACAGTAAAAATAACAGATACGCTTGTGCTATCAAAAATATAGTTTATTCCATTATGAGTTCATAGCATAGTCAAAATAACAGTCCAATAGTCATGTATCATTTAGTCAGTCCATTTAGGGATATTCAGTTAGCAAAGTCCGTGTTGAATACCCTATGTCAATTCACTTACAAGTCTGTCCTTTGTTTTCTCTCCCGTTTGAGCAATGCAGTCTTGTGTCCTTGCAGTAATCAGGTTTCATCAAAGCCAGAGAGAGAGCAAGCTGTCGTCTTGCTTCTTTTAAAGTGCTTTCACAACCATTCCCCCAATTACTATCCCACAGTTAAAGTTGCAGACACTTTAACTTACAAACTATGATTACATATTATTATTTACCTAAACCAGTTAGGGTAAAACAATGTTATCCCTAACATTCTCCCCTTTTAGGAAATAATAATAAAACTATTTACATCTTTAAATCATATTTGTTACAACTCTCTTTAAACTTAATTACTCCTTGAGCTTTTGTAAATTGGTCTGCAATGTTTTCTTCCGTCATGCAGTATTCCAATTTAATTAGCCCATTCTTTACAGATTCTCTAACATTTAAGTATCTTAAATCAGTATGCTTTGATCTAGTTTTAACAGCAATACGAGTAGCTAACTTTATAGCTGCTTGGTTATCCTCGTACACAATAATGGAATCTTTAACAGTTACACCCATGTCTAATAATAACTGTTTGTACAAAATCAAGTCAGTGCATAATAATGACAGACATGAAAATTCCGCTTCCATCGAGGACAAACTGATATGCTGTTGTCTGATTGACCTCCACCCTATTAATGTTTTACCAAATAATATAGCCATCCCAGATGTTGATTTTCTTGTGTTTATATCAGTTGCAAAACTTGCATCTGGATAGGCACTAAGACTCAAATCACCCTTTGGTTCTATATACAATGCATAGTTCATTGTTCCTTTAAGATATCTTAAAATTCTCTTTAATGATTGCCAATGACATTGTTGTGGATCTGAATTAAAACGTGCCAGCTGATTTACACTATAAGCTATATCTGGCCTAGACCAATTGCTTATATATGATAAGCTACCAATCAAAGATTGATATATGGACTTATCAAATTTGGGACTTTGATCATCAGTTTGGCAAACTTCCTGACTCATTGGAGTCTTTGCCGGTTTACAAAGTTCCATTTTAAACGTTTTAATTAATTGGCAAATTTTATCTTCTTGAGATATCTTAAAACCATTTTTTGTTTTGTTAATTGTCAATCCTAGATACTTTTTAATTTCACCTAAATGCTTTAATTTTATCTTTTTGGCTAATAATGATATAATCTCATTAGCTTCATTATTAGTCTTAGTTATCAAAGCAATATCATCTGTAAATAATAACAATAATGACACCGTTCCATTATTTTCTCTTTTAAACACACATGGATCTGCTAAACCAGATTTAAAACCTATATTGTTTAACTCTTTCACAATATATTGGTTCCACTCAAACCCAGATTGTTTCAACCCGTAAAGACTCTTTTTGAGTTTCCAACAATCATTACTATTTAATTTATAGTCTTTTATACCTACTGGTTTTCTTAAATATATAGTGTGCTGCAATGGTGCATGTAGATAAGCAGTTTCTACATCTAAATGGTTAATGACATAGTTTTTCTTAGCTGCCCACACTAATGCTGCTCTTAAAGATGTTGCTTTAAGACTTGGTGCAAAAACTTCATCGTAATCAGATGCAGTTTGATTAAATCCTTGAGCTACTAACCTAGCTTTATGGGTAACAGTCCCATCATTTCCAGTTTTTACTTTAAATATCCATTTGCACCCAATGGATTTTTCTCCTGGAGGTAATTTAGCATCTTCATAAACTTTCATTACCTTTAATGAATTTAGTTCCTTTTTTCATTGCCTTTTGCCAATTCTCCTGATCCTTAGCAGGATACATCCTAAGTTCATCTACACTACTTGGAACTTTAGTTACTTGGCAAACTATACTTGCTTGATACCTATCAGGTGGTCTAGTTATACGTGTAGTACGTCTAGGTATTACAGGACTTACAGGTGGACTTTCATTAACTAACTCTTCTTGATTATCTAACTCTTCCTGATCAACTGTTTCCTCTTGTTCTGGTCCTATTTGCTCTTCGTGGACTTCTTCTTTAATTGGACTCTTCTTATAACTAATCTGATCTTTCTGCCTTTTGTAGGGTTCAATAATTACTTCATTATTTAAATCTTGCTCTAATCTATTCCATCCTACATGTTCTAGGAATTTAGCACTAGCACTGGTGTAAACTCTAGATGTACCTGGTTCCCAGAATTTATAAGATCTATGATTAGATGTATATCCTACAAAATATAATCTTTTAGCTCTATGCTGTCCTTTGTGTCTAAGTTGTGTAGGGATATGCACCCATGCTGGTGCTCCAAATGTGTGCATGTAACTTAAATCAGGTTTTGTACCATGCCACAGTGTGAATGGTAATTCACCTGTTGTTGAATTAACAACATTATTTAATATATGATTACCACACATTATTGCTTCTCCCCACAAATTGTCAGGTAATCCTGAATCAGACATCATAGTTTGTGCCATTGATTGTAATGTTTGGCCTCTTCTGTCTATAAAGGCATTATGTTGTGGCCTATATGGTGCAGACATTTTATGTTGAATACCTAACATTTTTAGTCTGTTCTGCAATTTATTATTTGTAAATTCCGTACCATTATCTGTTATAAGAGTTACTAATTTCTTTTTAGTTTTCCTTTCAGCAAATTTAATCCAATTAAATAGATTTTGATATGTTTCAGTTTTGCTCTTCATTAAATAGCAAAACCCATATCTAGAATAATGGTCCATTATGCTTAGTATGTAACGAGCTCCTCCTACACTTGGTTTTTTAGGACCTATTAAATCTGCAAATACTACCTCTAAAGGTTCTTTGGTAGTAAATCCATCAACTCTATTAGCAGGTGTGACCCTGGCCTTACTTTGATTACAGGCATTACATTGCAAATACTTATTACAAGGTTTTAAACTTATTCCCTTAGATAATTCAACAGTTTTCTTAAGCATTTTAAAATTTAAATGCCCTAGCCTTCGATGTAACAAGTGAATATATTCATCATGAGGTTTCTTATTTTCATAAACTGTGTTAGCCACTTTTAAACCATTATCATTTAACACATATAATTCATCTCTTAAAGATGCAGTAATTCTCTTATCTTCTTTTTCAATTATGCAGTTATCTCCTTTAAAAGTAACTACATATCCTAGTTTAACCAAAATTCTTACTGAAATTAAATTAAACTTAAGTTGTGGTACATATAACATTTTTACATTCTCTTTTATAAAAGAACAATATGCTATACCTTGACCTTTAGCTTTCAGTTTCCAGCCATTGGCTAACGATATCTGCTGTGTACTCTTGGACATTTTAATAAAATTTTTCTTATCATTTGTTATACAATGAGATGCTCCACTGTCAACCACCCATAAATTATTTTTTACAGCTCCGTTAGTATACATGGCTAACTCTAAATTTTTCTTTATCTTTTGTTGACTTTTAGTATTCTGGCCAGCGTTCTGGCGCTTTGCCTTTTTACAAAATCTTGCCAAATATCCTCTTCCTCCACAATTAAAACACTTTTTAATTGCGTATGCAGTAGGAGTTTCATTATCTTCTTTTTGAGGTTGCTGCCTCCTTAATTCGTCTCTTTCAAACCTTCTTCTGGCCTCTTCAATCAATCTGCCAGTTATATCAGTTAAAGTTAGACTTTCCTTTGGCAATATTTCAAGTGAAGTTACGTAATTATCATAGCTTTCGTCAAGTGAAGATAGAATTATATAGACTTGGTGTAGTTCAGAGAAAATAAGCTCTTTCTCGTGCAGTTCTTGAAAAATACTTTGCATAGTTTTCAAATGACTCAGCATATCACCATTCTTATGGAGATGCGTACTGAAAAGTTTCCGTGTTAGATTTATGTGAGCACCAACATTATCTCGAACATAAATCCTTTTCAGCTTCTGCCAACACCCAACAGCTGTTTTTTTCTCTCCGTGGATATAAACAAGCTGCTTATCAGTTATGGTTAAAGCAATAATGCAAATTGCTTGTTCATTTTTATGCATAAATTCTTCTATCTTTAGTTTATCTTCCTCATCCTCTGGATCCCATTCTTCTAAGTTTGGTGGATTTTCAATTATGTTCCACAAACCTTCTCTTCGTAGAAGCAGACTACATTTCATAGACCATGATACATAGTTTGTTCCATCCAACTTGGATATCAGGGACAAACTTTGTAGATTGACTTGTGCCATGTTTTCTTATATGGATATAAAACTACAATTAATAAAACACAGCTGTCTGTTTCCTGTAATGTATAACAACACAAACTCTCACTTCTACATAAATCTGTTTTATCCTAGTTAAACTGACTTTGCAGCCTCTGGGCCCATAACCAGTGTTAAGCCTGGTTTTCCCAACCAGGGTTAGGGAGACAAGCTAAACAGAATGTGCAGCATTAGTCAGATAGGCACACAGATAAATGAGTGAGCTAAGCTTGTATGTTTATTAACATACAGTAAAAATAACAGATACGCTTGTGCTATCAAAAATATAGTTTATTCCATTATGAGTTCATAGCATAGTCAAAATAACAGTCCAATAGTCATGTATCATTTAGTCAGTCCATTTAGGGATATTCAGTTAGCAAAGTCCGTGTTGAATACCCTATGTCAATTCACTTACAAGTCTGTCCTTTGTTTTCTCTCCAGTTCGAGCAATGCAGTCTTGTGTCCTTGCAGTAATCAGGTTTCATCAAAGCCAGAGAGAGAGCAAGCTGTCGTCTTGCTTCTTTTAAAGTGCTTTCACAACCACTCCCCCAATTATTATCCCACAGTTAAAGTTGCAGACACTTTAACTTACAAACTATGATTACATATTATTATTTACCTAAACCAGTTAGGGTAAAACAATGTTATCCCTAACAGATACAATGGAGGAAGAAAAGCCAGATGGCCAAAACTATCACCTCTGAGAGGCACAGCCAGGAGATGAGAAGATCATAAAAATTCCACAGTGAGATGTGTCCTGGGAATCTCTTGAAAAGTTCGTTCTAAAAAGGGGTGGGGGAGAAATTAGGTATGCCCTGGGAAACTGTGAAAAAGATTGTTCCTTACAGAAGAGGTGGGGAGGAATTAACTTACTGGCTTTTGTTTCACTAAATACACATCGAGATAAGGTTCTAAACTTCCTTATGTATCCCTCTATGCCTGAGGGGCCTCAGATGCTGCTTTGAACTCCTACATGAATTGTCTCATCTCAATAAAGGATTCCTTTTTGATACATTTTGATACATTTTCAGAAGTTCATTCTAGTTGAGTGAAAGGGAAAAGTTCTGTAGCCTGACACATTTATTTGTTGAGATTTGAAGTTGCCATTTGTTTGACCATTCTGATACATAGTCAAGATCTTTTGAAGGGTAGCAGTATTGTCTATGGTATTGAACAGCTTTACATCATCAGCGAAGAGAACGCAGTTGCTCTTAATATGATCACAGAGGTCATTTATGTAGAGTATGAAGAGAGTTGGTCCTAGAACACTGCCTTGGGGAACACCACTATTGACAGGTTTTGGACTTGCCACATTCTAAGGGGGGGAGGAGTGGAGATAAAAAGAGTGTTTTGGCTAGGTGGTCTTTCTTCCTATGGGAAACCAGCTGTCCGTGCTTGGACTCCTTCAGGTGGAGATTTATGACATCAAGCACCGTTGAATTACTTCTATTGGAGAAGGTGACTTTTGGGGGTTGTTTCTGACTTGTAATATTGTAATATTGTAGTGTATTTCCTGGTTGTGTCAGATCTGGAATTACCATGGACTTTGCCAATTTGATGCTTTCCTAAATAAAAGAAATCTTTTAGAAGATGGACTTTGTTCTTTTCTTTTTAAATGGATTACATCACTTGGAAATCTGACATACTGTAAAATCTCCATTCCCTCCTCGCTTCTGGGGGAAGGTTACTGCAAAATTTCCATTCCCTCCCTACTCCTGGGGGAAGGTTACTGTGATTCTCTCCCCACCCCACTAACCTGCTTTCCAGCTCCATTCTCCTGTGCAGGGCAACAAAAGAAGACCTAGCCAATCAGCTCGTACTCAGGAAGCAGAGAATACCAGAGGTGGTGTTTGCCAGTTCTCTGAACTACTCAAAATTTCTGCTACCGGTTCTCCAGAACTGGTCAGAACCTGCTGAATACCATCTCTGATACTTAATAGCACCATGTAAATGGAGGTGAAACTGGTGAAGATACCCACTCATCTCCTGAGTTAGATAATTGAAGATGAAAATACACATATTAAAAATCCCACATACCAGAAGGCCACTGATGAGATGTCTAGGATTTGAAATTAAGACATATGGATGGTGCTCAAGTTGAGGAAGACCTTCACTGAAGATATCCAAAGTCCAATTTTATAGTAGAGATCTAAATAAACAATGTACACAGAGGTGGGATTCTACCTGGTCAGACTGGTTCTATAGAACCAGTTGTTATGATTCTGCCCAGTTCGGAGAACCAGCAAATTGTATCACTGGCTGGCCCTACCCCTCCCCTTCCTACCCTTGGTAAGTTGCTATTTTTCCTTTTTTTCCCTCCAACCATCAGTTGTTCTGCTGTGCCAGGGAGATTTATATAAGCTAAAAGCAGGAAATTGTTGGATTTCTTGCTTTTTAGCTAATCTAAAAGCAGAGCTGAACCTTCCTTAGGACTAAAGCTTCTATTTTTCAGTACAGACTCAGGCAATAGATTGCAGAATGGTAGGTCTCTAAGTGATTCTGTGATTCTGTGAGCAACTCAGACTGCCTACCTGCTTTGACTGATTTTGGGTAAAAGTTGCTCTTTTTTACTAAAAAAAATTCAATATTTACATACATGGTGTGTTGTGAGTTAATTTTGTGAGTTTGCTTGCAAGCAAATTTTATGTGACAGACTCAGGTAGATGATTGGAGATAGATAGATCTCTAAGTGAATCTGTGATTCTGTGAGCAACTCAATCTGCCTGCCTGCTTTGCCTGCTTTTTGGGTAAAAGTTGCTATTTGTTAATTTAAAAAATCAATATTTACATAAATATTTATAATTTACATACAAGCCACACCCACATTTTGGTAGTCACCAAAGCACACCCACAAATTAGGCCATGCCCACAGAACCAGTTGTTAAGAAATTTGAATCACACCCCTGATTACATACAAGCTTCATCCCACAATTTTTGTTTTACTTCCAAGTGCAAGCTAAAGTATGGTTTTAAGCAGAACAACAGGAGGATTTACTTGACTTTTTTTTTTCTTTGCTGGTTTCCAAATCAAATCTTTGCTTGCCATCTTAGTCCAACTGATGGAAATTGTGGGGAAAAAACATTTCAAGGAGATTTTAAGACTCGGGAATTCCTTATAGTTTCCAGGGTTCTATATTTACCTCAGACTGACCTTAAAGATACCTTCCTGAAATCCATGTTATCCTTGCTTCCTTTATTGTGTTAACAATATCGGGGCCTAATATTAAGAGCTGATACTAGCCCCTAAGTAGACCTTTGACAACTTTAACTACATTTTCAACTATAATTGATCAGAATTGATCAGTTTTATCAGAATAAGCTTGGAAACAAATTTTTAAAATAATGCATACCATAATGAGATTTTAAGCAATGCCATGGGTGTAAATCAGTGGTGGGATTCAAATATTTTTACTATCGGTTCGGTCGGCATGTCTTATTTGGTGGGTGTGGCTTGGTGATCATGTGACTGGGTGGGCATGCTTGGTGGTCATGTGACTGGGTGGGCATGGCCAACTCAATGTCACTCATGTCAAGGTGTGCCTTGCCTGGCCCCTCCCCTCCCAGTCATTCTTTGTCACACCTAGCCTCACTGTATCTATAGTTCTGTAAAAATATTGTTCACCTTTTTTGACTTTATTATCTTCATATTATAGATGTACTTTCATGGACCACAGAAAGGAGGAAGTGGTTCACATGCTTTGCCCAAGAGTGTGAGAGGCAACAAGCTTTTAAGGGGCTGCCAGAAAGAAGGGGGGTAATGTATTTTCCAAAGCACCAGAAGGCAAACAAGAAGCAATGGACGGAAACTGAACAAACAGAGAAGCAACCAAAAACTAAAAAGAAACTTCCTGACACTGAGAACAATTAACCAGTGGACCTTGTCTCCAGAAGCTCTGGGTGCTCAATCACTGGAAGCCATTTCTCTGAAATGCTATAGGGTTTCTCCCAAGGTTCCTTCTAAGTGTTATTTATTCTGACACCTTTCCCAGGATCTCTATTCAGAGTTTGGCAACCTCAGTTTTCCTACCTGAGCAGGGGGTTGGACTAAAAGACCTCCAAAGTCCCTTTCAACTCTGTTAAACACACATGTATTTGTGCTCTGGAGTATAGACATTGAATGCATGTATTGTAAACCCTGAAAAATACCTGGGCAAGAGAAAGGCAGTAAAATCATTCTAGGTGTAGGGACAGTGTAAAATATTAATATATGATAAATAATGGAACGATTAAAAATAATAGCACTGAGGGGTTTTTTTTCCTCTCTCTCTCTCCCTTCCATCCTATTTCTCTTTCTTTCTACCTATTTCTTTCTTTCTTTCTTTCTTTCTTTCTTTCTTTCTTTCTTTCTTTCTTTCTTTCTTTCTTTCTTATTTCTTTTTCTTTCTTTCTTTTTCTTTATTTTTTTCTCTCTCTTTCTTCCTCTCTCTCTTCCTCTCTCTCTCTTTCTCTCTCTCTTGTCTTTGTCTCTGTCTCTGTCTCAAACACACATACACGCAAAACACTCTCTCTCATGATACACGCGCATCTGGTCTGGAACGAACTGATCCAGTGAGCTCCAGAGCAGCAGGCAGCGTCAGGATGAAGAAAGCTCACAGAGTTGCTCCAGTGGGTGGTGGCGGGCAGTGGGACTACAGGAAGCAGACCCAGGAGTTCCCACCCTCTCTTTCAGGGCATCGCCATCCCACCACACATACTCATACCCAAAACACTCTGCCTTTAGCAACAAACACCACACACCCCCATGCACCCCCAGGCCCCCAATGCTCATCCTGCAGCTGCGCCTCCCTGCTCACCCCTCGCCTTGCCCCATGGTGCACGCCTCTTCTGGCCCTGCTCCCTCACACATGGGCAGCTGCACCAGTCATGACCAGCAATAGACCTCCACCTCATCCACTTCCCTTGAGGCCCTTGTCCCGCACTGTCCCATACCTTTGCCTCTCATTGGGGAGGAACTGGAGCACAAACTGTTTGAATAACAAAATAATCTGTATTCTGTCCAGAGCCCGACAGCTCACTGGCTAGCTGGGTGGCTGGCTGTTGTTGTTGTTTTGCAATTTTTTTTTGTTTGTTTTTTGCAAAAGCTTCTTGCCAGAGAAGGTCAGAACTGCATTACAGCCTCTTCTAAGCATTGCAAGAATTTACAGAGAATGGAATATTATATGATTGGAGTATCTGCATCCTTTTGGTAATCTTTTCCCTTTCCTCGATTAATTTTTCTGCCAAATTCTGCTAAACAAGCTCAACAGAGTCTCCAAAATGCTGGTTTCTCAATATCCCTTTTGGGGAACTTGTCCCAAATGTACCCCAATTTTCTTGATCCTCAGAAGCTCTATAATATGATGGACATCTGCCTTTCCAAGAAAAGTTTTAACTGAATTTTTAAAATGATGCCAGGGAATTTCTTAGTGGTGGATGCTGTTGTAGAGGGCAGATATAGTGACAGAGGAAGCTTGCTTTGTAGCAACAATTAGATGCTATTTCTTAATAGATGGGATGTGAAATATACCTACTCTGCTGGGTCTTAGGGGAAGAACATAAATTGTTATGTCTCACCTGTATCCACAGGTGAGCAATCAAAATTCTAAAGTTCCAAAAATATAAGCAGCCAAAAACAAACCCCAACAAAGATAACTGCTGAGTTTTTTCCAGTCCTCAGCAGTAGTTCTGAAATCTGTTTGGCAATCCTGAACTGCCTATAAATCACAATGCCCCAGATAATCTTCACAGTACTTTCGCTCGAACAAGACACTTTGCTTCTGGCCAATTTCTCAAGCCAATCCATTTCCTTTTATCCCCTAAGGGGGCGTGTTAGTCTCATTAATTAATCACTGGCTTGACGCTTCTTTCCCAATTGAGATTGACGTCTCAATCTCTGTCTATTTCTCACATCAAGCCAGGATCCCTCAAAGTCTTCCTCCTCACTTGAAACCTCTCACACGTTTTCCTGATTATCTGTTACCAGCTACTGCATAATCAGAGCAGGAGATTCGGGGGAGGGAGAGGACTCGGATACCTTCAATAAATTAGGTTCGTCTCTCATAGCTAAGTCCACTTCCTCATCCTGGCTACCTTCAAAATCACTTAATAATGCAGGCTCGAATCTCAGCGCCAGATCCTCCTCATTCGAGCTCACATCTGCCAATGGACCAGAATCAAATCCCAGAGTCACAACACTATCCCTCACCGCAGGGCCCTTCCCACGAGTCTGACGATCCAGATGTGGTTTCGACGGAAAGCATTCATGGAACCTCCGGATAATGTCTGGAGCATGAACTGTGGAAGCATCCATCCATGAAAAAAACTCCGAGTCATCTGCTCTCCTCCCAACGAGGTACTGGAAGCGTCCCTTTAACCATCGAGAATCAGTAATGCTAACCACCATGTCATCAACATCAGCCTCCTCACTGGGTGTTGATGGAGAAACCGCACCAGCAAGAGCACGAAGAGTACACTCTGGGGAGTCAGGAATCAGAAGGGAATGATGGAAGACAAGATGAATGCACATGGAGTGTGGTAGGGTAAGTCGATACGCCATGGGATTGATGACCGCCTCAATAGGGAATGGACCGATGAAACAGTGATCCAGCTTCTTAATTGGGCGATCGACCCAAAGGTGGCTTGTGAATAACCACACCTTGTCACCCACAGCTAGCGGAGGTGTCGCCTGACGAGAATGATCCGCAAACCATTTGTAGTCTTCCTTCGCCCGTTCTAATTGTTGTGCCACTAATCAGTGAACCGACTGCAATTCCTTGAGAAATTCTTGTATTTTGGGAACCGAGGAATCCATTGACAATGGAAAGAATCGTGGATGATAGCTCACATTCGCATAAAACAGCGTTACTCGAGTGGAGGTATGCTGAGAGTTATAAAAGGCAAATTCTGCCAAAGGGAGGTATTTTGCCCAACCGTTCTGTCGATGGTTGACAAAACATCTCAAATACTGAGTGAGGATGCCAATGACTTTCTCAGTCCCGCCATCAGTTTCTGGATGGTGTGCCGATGCCAAACACACCTGTACTTGTAATGCCGTCATTAAACGTTTCCAGAACTGAGCAATAAACTGGACACCGCAATCCGAAACCACTCTGTTTGGCAGATCATGTAGGCGGAAGACATGCTGTAAAAATAACTGGGCCGTAGTGCGGGCTGATGGTAGTTTTTGACAAGGGATAAAATGAGCCATCTTAGTAAGCATATCAACCACCACGAGCACCGTCGTGTAACCCGACGAGGAGGGCAAGTGCGTTAGAAAGTCCATGGAGATTGCTCCCCATGGTCTGCCCAGAGTCGGCAGTGGTTGAAGGAGTCCAGGAGGTGCACCTGACTCTGCTTTCGCTTGTCGACATTGTACACAAGAAACGACGTAGCAAAACGACGTAGCAAAAAAATATCATGTCGAACTCGAGGCCACCAAAAAGTCTGGGTGACCAAGTGCAGAGTTTTGTAAAAACCAAAATGACCAGCAGCATGATGAGGGCTCTAAGCATCCTGGTGGGTACATACAATAAACCCCGATGTCTTAGCAAGCCCTCCTCCAAAGTCCATGGGGAATCAGGTCCAACTTCCCCCCTTCTTTGTTGCTACCACGCATCCAATTGCTGCGCCTCCCATATTGGAGCCCTCAAATCCACCAGATCCTGAATCACGGCCAAAGATTCCAGTGGCAACACCGTTCATGGAGGAAGAGGATCCTTGGGACCAATATATTTGGGTTTTCTAGACAATGTGTCTGCTCTCTGATTCTGTCCACTGGGAACATGGGTGACAGAAAAGTTGAACCTCGCAAAAAACAATGACCACCAGATCTGGTGTTGATTCAACTTCTTGGCAGTAAATAAATGTTCCAAGTTACGGTGATCCATCCGAACCTCCACCTTGGTGTCGAGCCCCCTCTAGGTGATGTTGCCAGATCTCAAATGTAGCCTTGATAGCCAGCAACTCTTTTTCCCAGATAGTATAATTGCGCTCAGAAGTTGTGAGCTTCCTTAAATAATATGTGCATGGGAAAAGAAGTGTGCCATCCTTCGAGGCTTGCAACAACACCGCCCCAATAGCTACATTAGAGGCATCTGTCTCGACCACAAATGGATGATTTGGATCAGGATGCCTCAACATCGGTTCAGCCACAAAGGCTTTCTTTAGAGCCTCAAAAGCCTGTTGCTGCGGGGGGGCCCACTTGAACGGGACCTTCTTGCGGCCTTTGTAATTTATGGACATTCTGAATTACCAGACAGATTCCTGCCAAGGACTGGAATATAGTACTATTAACTCTTTTTTAGTCTGGCCTTGTTTTGTTTGAATATTTTGAACTGTGGAACTCTGAATTCTCACTTGTGAATATAGGTGAGACATAACATTTAAGTATATTGAATATTGTTGTAAACCAGATTCTGCTATATATTCCTTTTTTATCTCTATTTTTGGTTTATTCCTTTTTTCATTTTGCATATTGTTAAATTATTTTTAAAAGTTACATAGTTAATGTGAACTATTAATTTCCCAAATTAAACACAACAGAATTCCTTGTATTTCTATTTTTTCCTAGTAACCTACTTCTATGTGCTTTGCATATTTCAAGAAAATTGAAAGTAGTGATAATTGCAAAGAGGCTTCAAATTACAACCAAAGGAGAGATCATTAAAGAACCTAAGCATAATTGACAATGAGAAATTTAGAAGATGAGCAACTATATCTCCTGATCTCTTTTTGCTGTTCCTTGCTATTGCAGAAAGGAATATGGGATTTGTTTCCAAACAAAGGTCAGGAGAACTATCTTTTGCACACCATGTCTCCCACTGAAACCTTATCCATAGGTCCTTGGAGACTGACTGGAACAAGGAGTTACAGCTCTGATGGCAAGCATAGATGTGACTCCTGAGTGTGTAAATCCAGAGGCCAACAGCAATTCTGGGTGAAAACCCAAAGAGGAAACACATGTGAGGGAAAGTGATTGATTCACAAATCACTATGGCTGTTGAATAGACAGGCTTAATTGAGTCAATGCAGTCCATCTCGTTTAGGGCATGACCTTGAAGCCTGTGATATGAAAATGGTTTGTGGAGGTGATCCAGTACTGAAAAAAACTGTCTTGACTTTGTGTATTCTGATTATCAGCTGCCCAAAAACTTGCCTCATTCCCTATGATTGTATTTATACTTAGATCTAGTATTTGGTTCTTATTTTTTCCTAAACTTTCTTGTATGAAGAACTCATCTGCTTTCTTGTATGAAGAACTTTAGGATGTTGATAGGCCTTGTTTCCATTGTAGTGCAAACCAATTTTCTTTGGTATAAATTCAGGAAACTTGGTAATTCTCAGGGGGAAAAGGTCAACATTGCTATCATGATAGGTAACTTCCTGTTTTAGTTAAGAAACACAAATTTTAAAATGTTTTCTAGAATAGATAACAAGAGCTGCTTATAAAAATCCATAGAAATTTCCAATTTATTGAGGTATATCAGAAAGAGCAAGAAATAGATTTCTGTTCTTTCTAGAGGTAAAGCTAAAAGTTTTTCCTGTCCAGTTGTGTCTGACTCTAGGAGTTGGTGGTGTTCATCTCTGTTTTTTAGCCAAGGTGGCCAGAGTTGTATGAAGACACTTCCATAGTCAAATGGCCAGCATGACTATACTCTGAGAGCTCATTCTATTGCTTGGTGCTGAGATCTTTTTTGCTCTTTCTAATTCAAGTCTTAAATTATTGTATAAAACTAAAAAAAAATATGGCTTTCCAAACAAATATAGCAAAAAAACCAAAAAAACCTACTAAATGTTGAAATGAATAAAGTCAAAATAATTCAGAGACCACTGACCTCTAATTATTAGGACTAGTGTGTTGTAGTTTTCCTCTTTCAGCCCAACCTCTATTTTTCTAACTCAGCATTAATGTGAAGAAAAAGTTCAGCATCACAAATGCTATCATCAGCTTGATTTCTGTCAGCTCAGATTAAACTGGAACTAGTTTCAAATTCTGATTCATTGAAATAAACCGAGACAGGAAAAAGACAATCATTTCAGTGAAATAAAAACCGGGGAAAACCAACTTTTCAGATAAATCACACATTTCAGGGTGATGTATAGATATTTCTACATGTGGAATTTAAACAAAGAACAGAATAATTTTTAACAGAAACAGTGATCTTTTCTACTACTGAGAATCTAAAAAGAGAGAGAAGCACCGTCTTTTCTTCAGGATAAAACTTCGTTCCTTGAGAGTACAAAACATTAATTTTAGCATCTAGGTTCGTGAATATGAAAATAGGCATTGTGGCTTTCTGTCTTTTGTGTTGCTGCTTTGAAGCTTTGCATGGTAAGTGATATGGCCAATTCTGTTGACAGCAATTTCCTTTGGTTGTGATTTTATTGAGTTTAAAGACTACATAAGAAATGTTTAGAAGCAGTCACCCTGAAGTACGGTAAAGAACAGGCATTTACACTGTGAAAAATTGAATCATTCTCTAGCTATAGGACCAAATTTATCTGTTGATATTTCTTATGTGCCATTGTTTAGTTTACTAAAACTGTATCCACTGGTATATTATTATAGGAATGTCTTTGAACAGAGTTATAATAATCATTTTAAATTTATTATAAAAGTTATATTAAAAAACAACTCCAGAAAATGATTGCCAACTTTGTCAGGTATATTTTAACAAGAGACAAACTTTTCTCAGTTGGAATTCCTTGTCTATGGAAGGCCTATGTCCAATACAAGATTTCCAGTATATTGTTTAGTTGGTTTTTAAACTGTTTCCAACCTTGTGCTTATATCAGATAAAGTTGGCTTTATTTATTTTTTTACTTTATATCTATTTTTGACTCCTGGATTATTCTAAAGTATTCTAGTTACATGTGTATTCTAGTTACATGGACCACCATTTTACATAGGAAGTCTAATTCAAAATCTCCTTTAATTCACTGAGACTTACCCCCAGGTGAATATATTTTGGAGTATTGCTTTAATTTGCTTAGATTATATTTTAATAATGATGGTTGTCCAAGAAATACACCCTTTGTGTGATCCCATGGTGCTTCAAAACTATCAGTGTGGAAGTCAGGAGTTGGCAGTGTATGATGTGCTGCATGTGAATAGAAGATGTAATGATGTTATCTTCTGATCTACATGATAGACTCTAATTTTGCTCCATGGAATACCACCATTTATCCCCCAAAATAGAGTGATGAAAGATCATTGATGGTTGGCCAGCTATATAACTGTGGCAATTTATTTGCAAGATTTACTTTATACCATTAAGTAACATAGGAACATAGGTGAGATTAAAAAAATCAGCAGATCAATAATTGTTTGTACAGAAATTAGTACCAAGCCTCCCCCCCAAAAAAGATGATGACATCTTGTCACCTAACTATTAAGAAAGCATTCAGCACATCTTTTCTCATCTCCAAACCTTGCATATGAAAGAAATGCCTCCACTAATTCATTTTTACTATTTGAAGCAAGCTGCTAATCTTCCAAGGAGGTTGTGCAAGAGCACATCATGTTTTTTAGATGTGGTGAAATTACACTTATCAGAATTCCCAGTCTGCATCACCATATGCTGATTTGGAATGCTGGGGTTGAGGTTCACACAGAATGGGAGAGTGATGCCTGTTGACAGGCTAAAGAAGTGGTCTTAGGACTGTGATAGTTCTGCTACTTCATTTAGGTTCATTTCTGTAAAGTCTTAGAAATTAATAAGAAACCACATCTTTATCTATTATATTATTTCTATATTACTATTAGCATTTCAGATTTTTAAAATTATACTTTAAACAAGTCAAGCATCATTTGACTGCGATAGGCACCATTTTTCAGTCATTGATTGGCAATAATTATAAATTAATTGGAACAAATGCTTAAGGTTTTGCAAGACCTATGATTTCTTTGGGAAACACAAAATGAAAAAGAGGCTTTTGATAATTCATTTATGCTTTTAGCATTATAGTTATGAATCCAATAGATCTAATATTCTGCTTTTAATCAAATCTATTAACAGATAGACTAAGAAAGCTGAAGTAGATAAGAGAAAAAAATTGCATGAAAGAGTTAAGAGTCATGTACCAGCTGAACAAGGAGCTAGAGTTTCAGCAGTTATTGCTTTTATCTTGTTGTAGTCAACTGTTCCCATTTGCTCTTGAGCGAAGAGCTCAAGAACAAATTGAGTGCAAATTGAGTGCCTGGTGCTTTCTTCATGTTACCTCCAACTTCCTTGCATTCCTATTGGGATAATGGCATTCACTTCCATGGCCTTGATAGTTTCACCAAGCTTTTCTCCATAGCAGAAGTCTATATTACATGTTGAGTACAACTCCAGGTACAAAGGATTCTCAATGGCCCATAAAGTGATCTTAGAAAGGAGCTAAGAAATTGTAGGACTTGATATATACAAGCAGAATATACTGCAGGTAAACAGAAAAAGACATTTTTTAAAAAAATTCTCCTACTGCAGTCCCATTCATTGGCAACATGCCTTGCATGCACTTCTGCTTTTAGGTTTCTAACCACAACAATGCCACAATGATAATATCATGACACATAACCTACTCTTTTATACTTGCATTGCAGTATCTTGCGACATTACATGCCCTTTCTTGATTTCTCTGCACAATATGTTTTAATTCTAGTTCTGATCATAATATACACATCCTTGGCTACAGTCAAAACTTTTTGCAAATATTATTTACATTTACAACTTTAACATAATATGTAATATAAATAATGTTCAAAGAATTTATGATATGCAAAATTATAGGAGAACTTTGCAATGATTGATAAATTTATTTAAACTATTGTGTTCTTAATTTCTACTATGCAATTTAAAAGTTTATGTACATTGGGTTTTTTTTTAATCTAAAAAATGTCAAATGCCTTTGACTATTTCCATATACTATTTTTAGGTGTTGGCCAGTGTCCATCCATTTCATCCTGCACTACATCTTGCACAGGTATGACTTATTATGTTTTAATGACATTAAGGACATCATATCCAAATGAGTATAACAAGAATTAACAATTGATATCTGCAATTCTGCACAGACATAAATGCCACATGAGTCAATATGATTTAAACTTTATGTCCAAGTATCAAACTTTAATCCAGTTTATGATTAACTGTGATTAATGTTTCAAGTTTTATAATGTTTCAAGTTTTATAATGAGAATCATAAAAATATTTCTCCTGTTGTCTTGAGATACATATCATTTTCTGTCTTTTTCACCAGGCCCTCGAAGTTGATTTGTGACCTGCTGTTGATATTGTTTTTGACTAATCTATGTTTTGAGGGTTGCGTAACATCTGTGTTGTCTCCCTGAAATGGGTGGGAAGTTTTTTAGTTTCTCTAAAATTATTATTTTGTTGCTGTTTAATTTTGAATTTACTATATTGTTCTATGCCATCTAATGTTTCAGTACCTGAGATAGCTTGTTCATTTTTAAAAAGAAATATAATGAAAAGTAACAAATTGCTTTTGTATTGCAAATGTACTGTATTGTACTGTAATTTGTATTACAGTATTGCAACTGTAATGGGCCCTGTCCCTGCAATGCCTTTTTTTTTTGCTGTTACTTGCTTAAACATTGTGATGTCATAGATTGGCAAGGCTACCTTAGATAAGTCAGCTGCAGGCTTGTGAAGACGAATCACAAATGCTGGAATTCTAAAGAAAACCTATTAACTTATTTTTGAAGAAGATCAAAAGCACAAAAACTATCAGTAACCTAGGATAAACATCTGACAATCAGTTCGACCAGTTTGGAGGCAGAGAAAAATGTTTGCAAAACAAGTATCCTGTGTTGGATTGAATGAGATTGCACAAGTTGATGAAATTGATCACATCAGTTATAAGATGTTTATACTATATCATTATCAGGTTAATCCTGAGATTAAATAATATATGTGGCAGGATATTTAGAAAAAACCTTACTCCATTTCCTTCTTTTGCCTTATGTTTTTCCTCTACATATTTCTTTGTTAACAAAGCAGACAACTGCTAACTTCCCATGGCAATGTTCACTTGTTGCTTGTTAACAGTTTCCTTCTTTCTGCAGAGAATATCACCAACCATTCTCAGATCAAAGATGAATTTCCAAGAGAAAATTTTACTTTGATTTGTCCTTTGCCCAGCAGTGTGAAAGGTTTCTACATGAAGCTGTATAAGGGCCAGAGCAATCAAGAAGTCTGTTCTCTTTATGTAGACAATGGGAAAAAAAATTCTGAAAGAACAAATGAATTCTGTGAACCAATCCATTCAGATGAAATGGTATCATTCACTCTCAGAAATTTAAAAAGCAAGGATAGTGATACTTACATCTGTTGCCTAGAAGTTCTTACTCCAGTCTACCGTTGTTGCAAATCAAACGAAAAGCACCTCTATGTTCAAGGTAAGTTGTCATTGTTTTTGAGAAAACAATTAAATAAATCTGACAAAATGTGATTTAACAGACCAATTCCTTTTGTCAAATCATTTTTATCTTATTTTAAAGAAAATGTTTTTCTTCTTTCATCTCCTTTGGAAGGAAGGAACACTGAATTCTGGGAAAATGTCAGCAGCTCTTCTCAACAGGCAACAATAGCCTTTCTAAAAAGAGGCATGTAATATAAATGTATAAAGGAATAATACTCGTGATGTCATCATTTAGGAGAAGTCTAAATTCCACAAATCCCACTAGGTCCATGTATTTTTTAAAAAATATTTTATTGAACAAAACAATTAAAAACATTGAATATAGTGAAACCAGCTTGACATAACTTTTGGTCAATATCACAGAGATATATATTTTTCTATATGCAATTATTCAAATATATACATATATATGTTCTGTCTCACCTGTGACCACGAGGTGAGAGTCCAAGTTTTCAAAGGAATATAAATAAACAGAGAGGACCAGGAATGACAGAGTTAAATTCCTTTGACTGGAGAAGTCCTTGGCAGTCTTCCAAAAGCTGCCTGCCAAGTCCGATAACAAACAAGGCCATAAATCAAAAGACAAACGCTGCACAGAGAATTTGTCAAAGCTGCTATCCCGAATAAACAAATTGTCCTGAATGAGGATTCAGAGCTAACACGCCCTCTTTTATTTCCTGAGGGGCATGTCAGTCTCTCATCTCAGTCCCTGATTTGACATTTCCTTTTACGTTGCATTTCACGCTTCTGCCTGCATCTTTTCCTTGTCAGCATTCCTCGGCTTGATCCTCAGCCAAGGACTCCGGCACTCTCCCTGATTATCTGCCGACACCTGAGGCACAACCAGGGAGGAAGGTCCTGGGGAGGAAGATGGTTCCGAATCTTCCAACAAAGCAGGCTCAAACTTCAGAGCCAAATCCTCCTCTTCCTCATTACTCGAGCCTGTGTCTTCTAACAGAGCAGGCTCAAACCTCCGAGTCACAACACTATCCCTCACAACAGGGCCCTTCCCCTGAGTCTGATGATCCGGATGTGGTTTCAATGGAAACCATTCATGGAATCTCCAGATAAGATCCGGGGAGTGAACCATGGAAGCATCCACGCAGGAAAGAGCCTCTGATCCATCCTCTAGCCTCTCGACAAAGTATTGAAATCGTCCTTTCAGCCAGCGAAATCCCAAATGCTGACACCATGTCGTCAGCAGCGGGATCATCTCTGGGTACAGATGGAGAAACCGTACCAGTGGGAGAATGGAGAGTACACGATGGGGCATCAGGAACCAGAAGGGAATGGTGGAAGACAGGATGAATGCGCATAGAGCGCGGTAGGGTGAGCCCATATGCAACAGTATTGATGACCGCCTCAATAGGGAAGGGACCGATGAAGCAATGATCCAACTTCTTGACCGGACGATCAACCCGGAGATGTTTCGTGGATAACCACACCCTGTCTCCCACAGCCAATGGAGGCGTCGCCTGACATGAACGGTCCGCAAACCTTTTGTAGTCTGTCTTAGCCCATTCCAATTTCTGCGAAACCAATTGATGAATCGAATGCGTCTTGGGAACCAATTGATGAATCGAATGCGTCTTGGGAACCGGGGAATCCAAAATTGACAATGGGAAAAACCTCGGATGGAAACTCATATCTGTGTAAAAAGGTGTCACGTGAGTGGAGGTGTGCTGAGAGTTATTGAAGGCAAACTCTGCCAAAGGGAGGTAAGTCATCCAATCGTTCTGTTGGTGGTTAACAAAACATCATAAATATTGGGTGAAGATGCCAATTACCTTCTCCGTCCCACCATCAGTCTCTGGATGGTGCGCTGATTACAAGCACACCTGCACCTGCAACGCGGTAATCAGGCTCTTCCAAAATTGCGCGGTAAACTGGACACTGTGATCCAAAACCACCCTGTCTGGTAAACCATGCAGACGGAACACATGTTGCAAGAATAACTGGGCAGTAGTACGAGCTGACGGTAACCTCCGACAGGGGATAAAGTGGGCCATCTTAGTTAACATATAAACCACCACGAGTACCGTCGTATACCCCGACGAAGAGGGCAAATGCATTAAAAAATCCATTGAAATTGCCCCCCACGGTCTGTCCGGCATCGGCAGTGGTTGAAGGAGACCAGGAGGTGCACTTGTCACAGCTTTCGCTTGCCTGCACTGTACGCAAGATGCGACATAAGCATAGACATCATGCCGGACTCGAGGCCACCAAAAAGTCCATGTGACCAGATGAAGGGTCTTAAAAGAATCCAAAATGGCCGGCAGCAGGGTTGTCATGACATTGAGTCATGATGAGGGCTCTAGGTGTCCTTGTCGGCACATACAATTGGCCCCGATATCATAGTAAGCCTTCCTCCAGAGTCCATGGGGAGTCAGGTCCAATTTCCCCCATTCTCTGCTGTGACCAAGCATCTAAACGCTGCACCTCTCATATCTGAGTCCTCAAATCCACTGGTTCTTGGATAACAGCCAAAGATTCTGGTGGCAGCACTGTACGTGGAGGAAGAGGGTTCTTGGGACAAAAATACTCCGATTTACAGGACAGGGCATCAGCTCTCCGGTTCTGACCACTGGGGATATAAGTCACAAAAAAGTTGAACCAAGCAAAGAACAATGACCACCAAATCTGTCGCTGGTTCAACTTCCTCACAGTGGACAAGTGCTCCAAGTTACAATGATCCATCCAAACCTCCACCTTGTGCCGAGCCCCCTCAAGGTGATGTTGCCAGGTCTCAAATGCAGCCTTGATAGCCAGCAACTCTTTCTCCCAGATAGTATAGTTGTGCTCAGACGGAGTGAGTTTCTGAGAATAGTAAGTGCAGGGAAAAAGAGGGGCGCCATCAGCTGGAGCTTGCAACAACACAGCCCCAATAGCCACGTTGGACGCATCTGTCTCCACCACAAACGGATGATGTGGATCAGGATGCCTCAGGATAGGTTCTGCGGCAAAGGCCTTCTTAAGAGCCTCAAAGGCCTGTTGCTGCAGGGGGCCCCACTGGAACGGGACCTTCTTTCTAAGGAGCTGAGCGATGGAATCCATCAGCTTGGCAAAACCCAGGATGAAGGTCCGATAATAATTAGTGAACCCCAAGAGACGTTGAACGTCTTTCACTTGACGAGAGGGTTCCCAACTACACAAAGCCTCCACCTTACGCGGGTCCATGGCAATGCCTTCGGGAGAGATGATGTGCCCCAAGAACTCTATGGAAGTCTGGAAAAAGAGGCATTTCTCCAGCTTCACATAGAGTTGATGCTCCCGAAGTCGCTGTAAAACCAAACGAACATGTTGAAGGTGGCTGTCCTTAGACCTGGAATAAATCAAAATGTCGTTCAGGTACACCACCACGAACCGATCGAGCATGTCCCGGAATACGTCATTCATCAGGTGCTGGAAGACCGTGGGAGCGTTGGTCAACCTGAACAGCATTACGGTGTATTCAAAATGACCGTATCGGGTGCCGAACGCCGTCTTCCATTCATTCCCCTCTCGCATCCTCACCAGGTTGTAGGCCCCTCGAAGATCGAGCTTGGTGAAAATAGTGGCCTCCCGCAACCGCTCCATCAATTCTGGAATGAGCGGCAAGGGATAACTATTCCTCACCATAATGGTGTTCAGCCAGCAGTAGTCGTAACACAAGCGCAAGTCCCCCGTCTTCTTTTTAACGAAAAGAACGGGAGCAGAAAGAGGGGACGATGATGGCCAAATAAACCCCTGGGCCAAATTATTTTCCAAGAAATCACAAAGGGCGGCCAATTCGGGCTCAGACATAGAATGCAGGCAACTCTTGGGTAGTGGGGCATCGGGCAGAAGGTCCACAGGACAGTCATAGGGTCGATGCAGGGGTAACCGATCCCCCTCCTTCTCGCAAAAAACATCGGCGAACTCAGATAATTCAGGAGGTATGGAAACGGCGGGGGGTGGCGATGTCCTGGCCAGCACAAGTGTGTTGTAAATGGTCCACGCACTGGAGACTTGGGAACAAAATGGCATTCTGCGCCCAAGCCACCAGAGGATCGTGTAACCGTAGCCAGGCCATACCAAGGACCAAGGGGAAATGGAGGTCCACAGTGATGTAAAAACTAATCGCTTCCTCATGGTCCCCAATAACCAGGTGCAACGGCTGGGTAGCGAAATGAATGGGCCCAGCACAAAGCTCCCAACCATCAATCGTTTCCACCTTGATTGGAGGTTCCACCGCAACCAAGGGGATGTCAAAATAAGTTGCAAAAGCCTGGTCCATAAAACTGGTCGTAGCCCCCGAGTCCACCAACGCAACTGCAGGAATCCCCTCTGACCAGGATGGCAAGAAAACTCGAGTGTCTAGAAGTAAATGTCGAGGGGGTCCAGAATCCACCTCCACTACTTCAGGCAGTTGGTTGATATGTGCCCGACCTAGGGTTTCCCCAAGGCCGGGCCTGCCCCCTTTCCCAACTGATTGGGTTAAGATTCGGGCACTGGCTTGCGTACCCCCCTTCGTTTAACAGGACAGGAATTCGCAAAATGTCCAGGCCCCCCACAATACAGGCATAAGTCTCCCTGGAGTCTCCGTGTGCGTTCTTGGGCCATCAAAGGAGGTGGGATCACACCCAACTCCATCGGCTCCTCGGCCCTGGCCATGGCACTGTGGGAGACCTGGGGCGCTGGTTGTACAGGACGCTGTGGCCTTGAGGTGGATGGCTGCTCCGGAACGGGGTGTCGAGTCCTGCGCTGTATAGTCAAAATATAAGCATTGCACCACCAGAGCGTCGAGGGTCGGGGCCGGCTCCACATGAACCAACTCGTCCTGTATGTCCTCCGACAGACCATCTTGGAACACGTCCATTAAAGCCGCATCATTCCACACAGAGTCCAAACAGAGCAGTCGAAACTCTGAAATGAACTCCTGCAAGGGGTGTTTCCCCTGGCGAAGTGCCTTCATGCGTCTGGCTACTGTCTGAGTTCGTATGGGGTCCTCATACATAAGTCTCAGATGGCGCCAAAACCCCTGATAGTCCGTTAACAATGGACTGTCCTGGAAAAACAAAGGAGTGGCCCACCTGGCAGCCGAGCCCGACAGAAGACTGATTACAAACCCCACCCGAGCCCAGTCATCAGGAAAATCCTCCAGCCTCAGACCCATAAACAATTGGCACTGTCCCATGAAAGCCGGGAACATTTCAGGCTGCCCAGAGAACTTATCTGGCACAGCTACCAGGCATTTCCTATGAGGAGGGGTAGGAGGAGCAGCTCGAGTCTGCAGCAGAGTAATTTGATTAATCAGCTGAGTAACTTGCTGCTGCAGAACTTGGTTATCATTTTGCAGCTGATTAATCTGTTGCTGCTGCTGTTGCTGCTGCTGTTGTTGATCCATCTTAGTCAAAATATAGTTTTTGTTTGGGTTCAGGACAAAAATGTTATGTCTCACCTGGACAAACAAAGTAATAAGTCCAAATATCCAGCTGAAACACAAATAAGCAGGCAAGTCCGGTAATTGCAGGGTTAACTTCCTTAATCCTGAAACATTCTTGGCAGTCTCATGCCAGCTATCCGATAAAGAAACATAAATCACAAACCAGCGCCACACAGGAAAATATGCAGAAGCTTCTTCTCATAATTCAACAAGTTGTCCCGAACAAGGAATCAGAGCTAACACGCCCACTTTTATTCCCTGTGGGGCGTTGTCAGTCTCTCATCTCAGTCTCTGATTTGTCCTTTTTAAGTTGCATTTCACGCTTCTGCCTGCATCTTTGCCTTGCATCAAACCAGCATTCCTTGGCTTGATCCTCAGCCAAGGACTCCGGCATGCTCTCCTGATTATCTGCCGACACCTGAGGCACAACTAGGGAGGAAGGTCCTGGGGAGGAAGGAAATTCCAAATTCTCCAGCAAAGCAGGCTCAAACCTCAGAGCCAAATCCTTCTCTTCCTCATTGCTCAAGTCTGTGTCTTCTAACAGAGCAGGCTCAAACCTCCAAGTCACAACAGTATCTAATATATTGTTCCACCATGGCATTCGTTCTCTCTGCTGCCCTGTGGCACGCAGGATGGAACACTGAGGAAAGCCCTTGGAATGACCCAATGGACTTCAAAAACTCCCTCCAGAACTTAGCAGTAAACTGAACAGCTTGGTCTGAGATTAATCTATGAGATACTCCATGGAACCTATAGATATGCTTCACAAACAGTTTCACAAGTTTCTTAGCCGAAGGTAGTCTGTTACATGCTGTAAAATGGGGTTGCTTAGAAAATGAGTCAATAACAGTCCAAATCACTGTATTTCCTCCACTCTCAAGTAACTCTACAATAAAGTCCATCACGATTTCTTTCCATGGCTTCGTTGGTTCAGTTACTTGTTGAAGGAGGCCAGGGTTTTTTCCAGTTCTGTGTTTCATCATGGCACAAATTTAGCAGCTTTTCACATAGTCCTCGACATCAGTTTTCATTTTTGGCCACCAGAACTGTCTCCTGACTAAATGTAGGGTTTTTAAGAACCCAAAGTGTCCCCCAAATGTGAGTCATGGCTCTGTTTAACATCAGTCTTAGGATATTTGGTACATAAATCTTGGTTCCTTTCCAAGCCAATACTTCATTCATTGTCAAATCAGTTTGATGCTCAACTAACCATGGATCAGTTAAAAGTGTTGCTTTCAACTTGGTTGTCAGTTTATCTTCTAGGCATCTGAGACTGCGGGTGGTTTGGCCTCAGGTGGTTACTTGGCCTGTGGGTTGGGCTTCTGATATCATGGTTTCAACTACCTCTTCCCGGCGACTGTCAAATTGGGATTTTCTCAACAAGGCATCCACCAATATGTTTTTCCCTCCTGGAATATATTTCATGTTGAATCTCTTGAAGTATTGACTCCAGTGGACTTGTTTAGGTGATAGCTTTCAAGTTGTCTTTAGAGCCTAGAGGTTTTATGATCAATCCACACCTCAAAAGGCTCCTTCTCTCCTTCCAGGAAATACCTCAATGATAGTAAAGCCTATCGCACGGCAAATACCTCTTTTTCCCAAACTGCCCACCTATGCTCCGTGTCTGTCAACTTTTTGGACACATAAGCGCAAGACATTAACTGGTCTTGAGAGTTCTTCTGGAGAAGAATCACCATGACAGCCACATCAGTTTGGACTATAAAAGGTTTGGTCAGATCCAGGTGCTGGAGGATAGGCTCAGTGGCAAATAGGCGTTTTAATGTCTCAAAAGATTTCTCACAGTTCATTGTCCAAGCAAAGGATTGATTGGGTTTTGGTCAGTGAAGGCCCAGTTTTCAGTAATTCTGTTAAAGGCAAATGGCAAATGAAGGAATAAGAAATTTGCAAAACCCAAGAAGCTTTGAAGTTGTTTATTTGTTTTGGGGGGTTGCCAATCTAGCACCGCTTTCACCTTTCCTGGGTCCATCTCGGTAGCCCAGGTAATCCAATGACTCTTTATGGAATTCACATTCTGACAGTTTTACATACAACATGGTGGCTAAAAGTTTTTTCAGTACTTGTCTAACCACTTTGACATGTTCTTCAATGGTTTGACATGTTCTTCGATGGAATATAAGAATATCATTCCAAGTAGACAAGGACTCCTTTGTACAGATATGGATGTAACACTTCATTGATTAGTTGCATAAATACTGCGGGGGGGAGGGGGGAATGGAGTCCAAAAGGCATGATTTGAAATTGGAAACTACCCAGAGGGCAGTTGAAGGCAGTTTTCCATTCATCTCCCTCCTTTATGCAAACTCAGTAGTAGGCTTTTCTCAGATCTAGCTTTGTAAAGACCTTGCCTTTAAACAGGTGATTTAATAAGTCCTTCATTGGGGGGGGGGGGTACATGTTTTTTATGCACACCATGTTCATGCCACTAAAATCCACACATAATATCAAGCCAGCATCTTTTTTTTTCTTTAAACAGTACTGGGGCTGCCAAGCTAGATTTGGCAGGTTCAATGAAACCTCTGTCCAAATTGTTATCAATGGGTTTTTGTTTTTTTTTTAGTATCCATTTTCCCACTTGATAGTAGGGACCTATTTATCCCGCCAAGCAAGTCCCAATATGACAGATTCTGACATTTTTGGAGCTACTATAAAATGTATGAGTTCATGATGTCTGCCCATCTCTAGTTTGATTAACTCTGTCATTTGGTAGCCAGGACTCCCCCAATTAAGATCCCATCTACTTGTTCAAATCTGATTGGGCATTTCAGGGCTTTAGTGTTTTTATTCAATGATGGGGAGGTCAACAAGGCATCTGGAATACCCAGTATCTATTATGGCTTCTATCTCCCCTGCCTCCCCCCTGTCACATTCCACCAACTTCACTTTAACTGTAAAAGGGGAAATGGCAGCACTCACCATGGAGCCATCTTCTTCATCAGCTTCTCTGGAAAGAATTTCTTGGGTTGGAAGTTCCTTGCTCCCTTCTGTGTGGAAGGGGCCTTCTACACATGTGTCTAGCAAACTGGCCAGTGTCTGGAGGCTTCCATAGATTTTTTTTTTTGACCCCTGACAGCTGTACTAGGCCTTGGTTGTGGAACTTGTAGAACAGGTGCAGGAGCCAGACTGCTCTATGGCCAGTGTGGCCACATCGATAGCACTTTATAATCCATGTGAGTTGGGAAGGAACAGTTTCAGCAGGTCTGGTCAGAGGCTGCCTGGTCACAGATCTCCTAGGAGAGCCCTCAGAAGGGGTTTTTCTTTGTGGGTTGATTTCCCTGGACATTGCATACTAATCCTGTAGTGTCCCTGGTATTCCTCTAATATGGCATGTCTTTTTTAATGTCTGGGTCAAGAGCATTCTTGAAATAGTGTAGAAGTAAAGTCCCATACAAATTCTTTTAAGGGTTGCTTGACTTGTTTCATTTCCATTATTTTGTCTTCATTTTCTCCAATTCTATCAGGATTCTCGAACCTAAACCTAAGGAGTTCAATAAAGACATTGACATTCTGTAGTTCTAGTGCTTCCTCATAGTGCAATTGAGCTACCCAATCAGAAGCATCCCCCTCATTCATCCCATCTGTGATTGCAGGAACCAAGTTGCGATCTGTTGCATATTGGTTTCCAAACTGATTTATGTGGGACCAGATCCGAGTAAGAAAGTAAGCAAAATGTTCGCGCCATCCATCAAACATTGCTTTGAAAGCTATTTGGTCTAGTCTGGGGGAGGGGGGGACCGCATAGTAACTGCAGGCTGAGCTGAAATATATTGAGCCAGCTAGGGCATGTAGGGACCCTTGTAGGGTTGCTCCAAGGGGAGGCTGAATTGGCACCTGCTGAGCAGAGGCTGTCTGTTGCATTCTTCTCTGCAATGGGAAGAGGGGGGTGGCTGCAGTCTGCTGCCCGTGCAAATCCTTTTGCTGAGAAGGGATCAGTGCTTCTCTTTGGACCCAGGGTGCTCCCGAACCAGATGGTGCAATGGGTGCTGGCATCTACTGGCATTGGACCCACCCCTGACCAGGATAAAATCCCACCCTGGAGGGATATTCTCTGCAGGGGGTAATTTCCTTTCTGATTGTGGAGGGGGGAGGATTTGGGGCAATGTCGGCTGTATCTGCTGTCTCTCCCTTGCTTCTTGGGCCTGCCAGGCTGGGCCGATTCGCAGGGCCCCCCCAACCGACACCACACTGATTCATTCCCTTGTCAATTCTCGGACTAGGGAAAGTTAAGGTGGGCTCTATTAGGACCCAGCTCGTCTAGAGAGTTTGTGGCTGTTAGACATAACTTTCCATCTTAAGTTGGCGGAATTGTTCTGGGATTCCTGCCAATGACTGGCTTTGGGATGGAGACAACAGGTTGCAGTCTTGGGAGTTGTCTGATTCCAATGTCCCTCCACTCCTCCACTCTGTCTCATAGGCCATCCACAGAGGGCTGGAGAAAGAAAGCCGTTCAGGCAGCTTCTCCTCTGGTCTCATCCCTGGATTCAGCTCCGTCTGGCAGCTTCTCCATCTCCTGAGGTCAGTTGCCTGAATCCACCTCCTTGGGCTGGGTGCCTAGTCTCCGTTTCTCCTTTGCAACCTATAAAAATTCTTCAGAAAGATGGTAGGGGGGCCTCAATTAGATCTCTGGTGTCCAGCCCCATAACCCCTTCTGTGGCTTCTTCCCTGTGTTTCATCTTCACTGAGTCTATGCACTGCTCCATTTCTAGAATCAGTGCTGGGGCTCAGCACCCCTAGTAGCCCCCTTTTTGGGGTGCTGGAGTTCATTGAGAGATTTGGGATAATGTCAGTGTTCCAGCAATCCTCCTTTTCAGCCAATAACTCTGAGACAGACATCTCTCACAGTTTGCTTTATTTAGATAATAACTGGCACATCTGTGGAATCCCAAATTTGAAAGTTTCAGGCTTTCTGCAATATTCAAAACTACAAATCCACCCATCATCACATCACATGGCCCAATCATGATCCATCATAAAGTAAGATTCTTATTTCATTCTGCACCATGCTCAATGTCCTTGAACTAACAAAGAATTTTATTTTGTCTACTTAAAGATGCTCAATTGAATCCCCCCCCTCCCACTTTCTCAGGCTTGTGGCAGCATGGGAGCATTGAATCTCAATATGACTTCCAAAGCTGACATATGGAATGTTTCTACACATTAAGCAATACAGAAAAAGTTAAAAGAGCCATTTTATGTATTTATTTATTAAGTCCAGGCCTGAAAAGCTTTATATATCTATAAGATGTGCATAGAGGGGGATATTCCATCCATTGTATCTTTTCCTGTCATTAAAATTATTTCTAAGAAAGGCCACTATTGATAATGTTCCTGTTTATGGATGAGGATAATGATTTCCATTGGCAAAAGGTTGGAAGACTTTCCTAAAGCCATGGAACCCAAAAGAAAATGAAAAATTGCTGACAGAGAGTGTAAAGTTATAGAAGCTGCATGTGAAGTTCTAAAGAGGCACTTAACTAACCACTTTTTTTTAAAAAAAAAAATCAAATTATGCACACCTAAATCTAGATTCAATAACATCATGGTAGTCATTTTGGTCCAGGTATTGAATTGATCCGCTCAGCCAGTTAAGGGAAGCAGCCTTGTTTTGGACAAGGAAATCTCAGTCGGGATTATTAACAGGTCACTTCTAAGGAGGGGATTCTATATATTCTGAGCTGCTCAGCAAAAAGCTTTGGTCCATGCTTCGGTGTTGGAAAGCCCCAATCCTTTGGATTTGGGGCAGAAGCCACCTCGTAGGGGTGGCGGAGGAAGGGGAGACCATCAGCTGGGTGGAGGGGAGTCTCAAATCCCCTCCCTGGCTTTGCAATTACTCCCTCCTAAAGACGCCTGAAGTGGTGGTCTAAAATGATCACCCTGAAGGGGAAGATTGAACTGGAATAAGATTGTGCAGGAGAGAATGAAAGAAGCGAACAGCAGGAGGAATGGGACAATATAATTAAATGGAAGTTACCCCCAGGATTAACATTTCAAAGAATTCTTAAGAAAGGATTTAAAGCAGCAAATTGAAAGAGGAAAAAAAGGTGTGAATTGCCTTTGACAGCAGAGAGAGGTAGAAGCTGGAGGAGGAATCATCTAATCAACTTGGATAAGTATATCTTGTTTTTATATAGGCACTGATAAAGCTGAACTATAGATTGTTAAAGAGAAAATTTAGTATCAATTGGATTTGACTTTTTTGAAAGATTGTGGTTTAAAAAGCTCTGAATAATTGGGAAGGAAGAAGAAAAGAGGAGGTGTGGACTTGTCAGAACAAAGAGTGCCATCTGAGTTAAAACCAACATGTTTTCTTTTTCAAAAAAAACTCTTTCTTAAAAATACAAGGGAAATTGATACAAAATAAGAATTTTGAAAAATTGAAACATTGAAACAAAGAAACAGGGAGATTCTACCCTTGGATTAATTGTTGGTTCTGATATGGATTTGGCATTGGATTAGTTGAGGATTAAAACTTGAGAGGAAAAAAAAATAAAAGTGGACTGTTGGAAATTAATTTTAAAGACACTATTTGGACTAACTAGAAAGCTGTAAAATGGCGATATCTTTTCAGGCATTAAAAATGGAACTTAGAAACATGAAAGAAACATTACAAGAACGAGGTAAAACTCTGGGCTTTGTTTTTAAATTTTTTGAAGATGCATGAACAACAAAGACAAAGGACAGAAGAGGAGGTGGAGCAAACCTCAGAAGGAGCCATCTTTAACTACCATTGAGAACAAAGAAATCTGGAAAGAAAGAGGAAAAGAATTGGAAATAAATATCGGTGATTTGGGAAATTGAATAAAGAGGGAAATATCCAGAAAATTAAAAAAGGGGGAAAAGAGTCAGCAGAAATTTGAAGGGCAGAAGTGAGTTATAAATAGAGAGGGGGTAAAAACTGGATTGAAAGAATAAAAGAGAAAATATTAGGGGAAGGAAGGGAAAAGAAACAGGATTTGAGAACCAAGAAATATAGGAATTCTAAAAAAATAGGGAAAAATGTTTAATTAGACATAGAGATAATGGCTGAATGATACTTGGAAAGGGGATTTGCAAGGTGCTGGGTAATAACATAAATAAATTTATAGTTGGGAAATGGGGATATATAGATTGACAAAATGAAAAATAGAATTGTTATTTTTTGTTAATGCTCTTTTCCTTTATGTATAGAGATAATTGTAATACAGAATAGAATATGTTAATTAAATATATTGAAATATACTGAGTTAAAATGGAATGATATAGGAGAAGAGCTGAAATTGAATTAAAATCAGGGTTTAGGATTAAATCTTTTTGAAATTGTAGATAAACTTTATGAAATTAAAAAGCGGAAACCATGCAGAATCTGATTTATATATGTTATATAAAGGGGATTATATGCTTAAAGGAGATTAATAATTTTAACATCTTAGGTAATAAAATGTTAAACATTTAATGGAATTTAAAAGGGAAGATAATTAATGAATATGTAACTTAGAGCTGGCACACTTACAGTGATATTTTAGGGGGGAGAAACCAATTTATAGAAGGAGTGTTATTAATTAGAACTTAAAAGGATGGTACAAATGTGACAGTTAAAAGTACTAAAGTATAATAATTATGAAGTTAATATATGAGAATTAAATAATGAGATAAGCATTTGGAATAATAATACAAAATAGAAAATGTACAAAAGTACAAAATGTACAAACAATGTACAAAATGTACATTGTTAAGATAAGAAATTAAATATAAAAATTGAATATGTAACTATGGTCATATTTGTATGTATATTTGAAACCTGTAATCATGCTGTTCTCTAAAAAGAGATGTTAAAATGTGGAAAACTGAATAAAACTTGTTTAAAAAAAAACAAAAAGCAGGAAGGAAATCTAATAAGAAAAATCTAATCCAAAATACACTGCTGAAGATGGAAAAGTAGTAGACTTCTTGTAGTCAAACTTCATTTCTGAGTCACAATAACAGGATGGTTGGCAGCTTGGCTAATTTCTATTGGCTTCATCCCTTCCCCCTCCCTGTGTCTATAATCATATGTCAAGAGGTATTTATGGACATAGCTGATCACCAGCCAGTTCAAAAATAAAATTGGCCAAGTATTTGGGCTATACTACACAATTCATAAATAGTAGCTGTTAGTCTCGAGTCTTAATTATAAACACCAATTTGATTCTTTCCCAGATTCAGAAAAATCTTGCTGGCTATCGGAACTTACATCATGGATACTTATTGGACTCATAGTGTTTTTATTTGTTGCCTGCATCTTTTCCTTAATAGGGTATTTTAGAAGTGCGGTAAGTGATTTTCACAGCTTTTTTCAAGACTTGTTTCTGCCAAAGATATAGCAACAGAGTTTCCATTTTATGAGATTCATAGACATACAGTGTCAGCATGTGGAATGGAAACCCCTTTGATGAATAAATCCAAGCCATTTATTTACTATTGGAATTCAGTCATAAGTAATAGCATTTACTGCATAAGATGGAGTTGTTTGTTTATTTTAGTCACCTGAAGTTTTAGAACTAGGGCAAAAGGAGAAAGAATACTGTAAACATCAGCAAAAATATCCAAGAAAGCTATTCCTCTGATTGCTGGCTGCAAAAGAATTGATAAATAATAGTGGATCCAGCCAAGCTCTGAAGTCATTTGGAAAGCATCCAGCAGGAAGTGAACAGGTGTAGTAATCCTTTTATTTTTATTTTTTTTACTCTGAATTTGCCATTATTGTTACTTTTGCATACTTTTGGTGATTTCAAAAAAGAAAAGAGTAAAGATCACTCATCAAAATTATTAATCAGAAACCCGAATTATCTCCTTTTTCTTTCCAGGTTTGCCAATGTGCCAACACTTATGAAAACAACACTGAATATATGTCCATGGCGGCAGTAAAACCTAGATGAAAATGCAGTATCCAGAGAAAATACATCAAGTGGGTTCCATGAAGCAGTGGGGTCAAAGATGACCTTGGACTTAATTTACTTTCAAGGAGTTGGTTTCTCTCCTTGCTTATCTCTTCTTCCTAAACAGCCAGCTTTGGTTTCATCAGAAAAGCTCCTAAAGCAAGAAATTACTTTGAATGAACCTGGCATAACATCTCCATGCCATCAAGATTCTTCTCCACGTATTAATCTTGCATTCCTCCTCAACGCCAGTTCCAGAAACTAGGACTGCCTTGTCTACTGTTATTTTTCTGTTTTGAATCAAAGACTCAAAGATTAATGGAAATATGGAATACTATTTCAACAATCTTTACTAAAAAAATTAAAATGATTTTATAACATTCAGAGTTTGGATTTTCTGTATGAATTCCTGCATAAAATGTGAGAAATGTCCACCCTGTCAACTTGTAAAGCATTCCTGCACTTGTTTCCAAGTTGGCATAAAAATGAGGGGGGGGTTTCAATGTTGAGTTTTGGCTTCAGATTTTTTTCTGTTGAAATTGGACTGGAAGAAAGTAGAACACACTAAGATCAACACACTGTTGTGTTTATCTTAGCTATTTTTATACATTAAACAGCTAGAATATATTTTAAAGTCATGAATGTTATAACATCCTCCAAATTGAAATATTGCTTTTAATCAAATTTTATTTCTTTGATTTTCCATCAAAAAACTTAAGAGAATCTGCTTAAATGAAGTACATAATAAAATTCTAAATACCTAAAGTTCTACCTTCCGTATTGAGATGTGCCTTGGAATAACTCCTCAGGAAAAGCTAGCCCCCGAATATCATGTGGATGTTCAATGTTTCCCAAACTGCAGAACATGAAAATGAATTTAATTTTGAAATCCGAGCTCTTCTTCAAAAGTTATGCATTGTTGCTAAATTGAGTTGGACCTTCCATTTTGAGATATGCCTTGTGATAACTTCTCTGGAAAAGCAAGCCTCCGAATATCATGTGGATGTTCAGTGTTTCCCACGCCGCAGAACATGAAAATGACCTTAATTTTGAAATCCGACCTCTGCTTCAAAAGTTATGTATTCCTGCTAAATAGAGTTCTACCTTCCATTTTTGAGATGTGATAACTTCTCAGAAAAAGCTAGCTCCGAATATCACGTGGATGTTCAACATTTCCAAACCCGCAGAACATGAAAATGAGCTTCATTTTGAAATCCGACCTCTGTTTCAAAAGTTATGTATTCCTGCTAAATAGACTTCTACGTTCCATTTTTGAGATGTGATAACTTCTCAGGAAAAGCTAGCATCCGAATATAAAGTGGATGTGCAACGTTTCCCAACCCGCGCAACATGAAAATAAGCTTAATTTTGAAATCCGAGCTCTTCTTCAAAAGTTAGGCATTGCTGCTAAATTGAGTTGGACCTTCCATTTTGAGATGTGATAATTTCTCAGGAAAAGCAAGCATCCGAATATCACGTAGATTTCAAAATTAAGCTCATTTACATGTTCTGCGGGATGGGAAACATTGAACATCCACATGATATTCGGAGGCTAGCTTTTCCTGAGAAGTTATCACAAGGCATATCTCAAAATGGAAGGTGCAACTCAATTCAGCCGCAATGCATAACATTTGAAGAAGAGCTCGGATATCAAAATTAAGCTCATTTTCATGTTGAACATCCGAATGATATTTGGACGCTAGCTTTTCCTGAGAAGTTATCACAAGGCATATCTCAAAATGGAAGGTGCAACTCAAATCAACAGCAATGCATAACATTTGAAGAAGAATTCGGATATCAAAATTAAGCTCATTTTCATGTTGAACATCCGAATGAAATTTGGAGGCTATCTTTTTCTGAAAATTTATCACAAGGCATATCTCAAAATGGAAGGTCCAACTCAATTCAGCAGCAATGCATAACTTTTGAAGCAAAGGTCAGATTTCAAAATTAAGCTCATTCTCATGTTCTGCGGGGTGGGAAACATTGAACATCCACATAATATTCGGAGGCAAGCTTTTCCAGAGAAGTTATCAAAAGGCTTCTCTCAAAATGGAAGGTGCAACACAACTTAGCAACAATGCATAACTTTTGACGAAAAGCTCGGATTTCAAAATTAAACTCATTTTCATGTTCTGCGGGATGGGAAACATTGAAAAAAACATGATATGTGATTGCTAGCTTTTCCTGGGAAGTTATCACAAGCCATATCTCAAAATGGAACGTCCAACTCAATTTAGCGGCAATGCATAACTTTTGAAGAAAAGCTCGGATCTCTAAATTAAGGTCATTTTCATGTTCTGTGGGAGACATTGAATATCTATATGATATTTGGAGGCTAGCTTTTCCTGAGAAGTTATGAGAAGGCATATCTCAAAATAAAAGGTGCAACTCAATTCAGCAGCAAAGCAAAACTTTTGAAGAAGAGTTCAGATTTCAAAATTAGGCTCATTTTCATATTCTGCGGGGTGGGAAACATTGAACATCCACATCATATTCGGAGGCTAGCGTTTCCTGAGAAGATATCACAAGGCATATCTCAAAATGGAAGGTGCAACTCAATTCAGCAGCAATGTATAACTCTTGAAGAAGAGCTCGGATTTCAAAATTAAGCTCATTTTCATGTTCTGTAGGCTGGAAAACATAGAAGATCCTCAAGATATTCGGTTGCTTGCTTTTCCTGAGAAGTTAGCACAAGCGATATCTCAAAATGGAAGGTGCAACTCAATTTAGCAACAATGCATAACTTTTGAAGAAGAGCTCGAATTTCAAAATTAAGCTCATTTTCATATTCTGCAGGGTGGGAAACATTGAACATGTATATGATATTCAGATGCTAGCTTTTCCTGAGAAGTTATCACAAGTCATATCTCCATATTGAAGGTCCAACTCAATTTAGCAACAATGCATAACTTTTGAAGAAAAGCTCGCATTACAAAATTAAGTTCATTTTCGTGTTCTACGGGATGTGAAACATTAAACGTAAACATAATATTCGGTTGCTTGCTTTTCCTGAGAAGTTATCACAAGGCATATCTCAAAATGGAAGGTAAAACTCAGTTTAGCAACAATGCATAACTTTTGAAGAAGAGCTCGGATTTCAAAATTAAGTTCATTTTCATGTTCTGCGGGGTGGCAACCATTGAACATAAACATGATATTCGGATGGTAGCTTTTCCTGAGAAGTTATCACAAGGCATATCTCAAAATGGAAGGTCCAACTCAATTTAACAACAATGCATAACTTTTGAAGAAGAGCTCGGATTTCAAAATTAAGTTCATTTTCATGTTCTGCAGTTTGGGAAACATTGAACATGCATATGTTATTCAGATGCTAGCTTTTCCTGAGTAGTTATCACAAGTCATATCTCCATATGGAAGGTCCAACTCAATTTAGCAACAATGCATAACTTTTGAAGAAGAGCTCGGATTTCAAAATTAAGTTCATTTTCATGTTCTAAAATTTGTGGAACATTGAACATCCACATGATATTCGGATTCTAGCTTTTCCTGAGAAGCTTTCACAAGGCATATCTCAAAATGGAAAGTCCAAGTCAATTTAGCCACAATGCTGCATAACTTTTGAAGAAGAGCTGGGATTTCAAAATTAAGTTCATTTTCATGTTCTGCAGTTTGGGAAACATTGAACATGCATATGATATTCAGATGCTAGCTTTTCCTGAGTAGTTATCACAAGGCATATCTCAAAATGGAAGGTCCAACTCAATTTAGCAACAATGCATAACTTTTGAAGAAGACCTCGGATTTCAAATTAAGTTCATTTTCATGTTCTGCGGGATGGGAAACATTGAACATAAACATGATATTCGGATGCTAGCTTTTCCTGATAAGTTATCACAAGGCATATCTCAAAATGCAAGGTCCAACTCAATTTAACAACAATGCATAACTTTTGAAGAAGAGCTCGGATTTCAAAATTAAGTTCATTTTCATGTTCTGCAGTTTGGGAAACATTGAACATGTATATGATATTCAGATGCTAGCTTTTCCTGAGAAGTTATCACAAGGCATATCTCAAAATGCAAGGTCCAACTCAATTTAACAACAATGCATAACTTTTGAAGAAGAGCTCGGATTTCAAAATTAAGTTCATTTTCATGTTCTGCAGTTTGGGAAACATTGAACATGTATATGATATTCAGATGCTAGCTTTTCCTGAGAAGTTATCACAAGTCATATCTCCATATTGAAGGTCCAACTCAATTTAGCAACAATGCATAACTTTTGAAGAAGAGCTCGCATTTCAAAATTAAGTTCATTTTCGTGTTCTACGGGATGCGAAACATTAAACGTAAACATAATATTCGGTTGCTTGCTTTTCCTGAGAAGTTATCACAAAGCATATCTCAAAATGGAAGGTAAAACTCAGTTTAGCAACAATGCATAACTTTTGAAGAAGAGCTCGGATTTCAAAATTAAGTTCATTTTCATGTTCTGCGGGGTGGGAACCATTGAACATAAACATGATATTCGGATGGTAGCTTTTCCTGAGAAGTTATCACAAGGCATATCTCAAAATGGAAGGTCCAACTCAATTTAACAACAATGCATAACTTTTGAAGAAGAGCTCGGATTTCAAAATTAAGTTCATTTTCATGTTCTGCAGTTTGGGAAACATTGAACATGCATATGATATTCAGATGCTAGCTTTTCCTGAGAAGTTATAACAAGTCATATCTCAAAATGCAAGATCCAACTCAATTTAACAACAATGCATAACTTTTGAAGAAGAGCTCGGATTTCAAAATTAAGTTCATTTTCATGTTCTAAAATTCATGGAACATTGAACATCCACATGATATTCGGATTCTAGCTTTTCCTGAGAAGCTGTCACAAGGCATATCTCAAAATGGAAGGTCCAACTCAATTTAGCCACAATGCTGCATAATGTTTGAAGAAGAGCTTGAATTATAAAATTAAGTTCATTTTCATGTTCTGCGGGGTGGGAACCATTGAACATAAACATGATATTCGGATGCTAGCTTTTCCTGAGAAGTTATCACAAGGCATATCTCAAAATGGAAGGTCCAACTCTATTTAGCAACAATGCATAACTTTTGAAGAAGAGCTCGGATTTCAAAATTAAGTTCATTTTCATGTTCTGCAAGATGGGAAACATTGAACATAAACATGATATTCGGATTCTTGCTTTTCCTGAGAAGCTATCACAAGGAATATCTCAAAATGGAAGGTCCAACTCTATTTAGCCACAATGCTGCATAACTTTTGAAGAAGAGCTCGGATTTCAAAATTAAGTTCATTTTCATGTTCTGCGGGGTGGGAAACATTGAACATATACATGATATTCGGATGCTAGCTTTTCCTGAGAAGTTCTCACAAGGCATATCTCAAAATGGAAGGTCCAACTCAATTTAGCAACAATGCATAACTTTTGAAGAAGAGCTCGGATTTCAAAATTAAGTTCATTTTCATGTTCTGCAGTTTGGAAAACATTGAACATGTATATGATATTCAGATGCTAGCTTTTCCTGAGAAGTTATCACAAGTCATATCTCCATACGGAAGGTCCAACTCAATTTAGCAACAATGCATAACTTTTGAAGAAGAGCTCGGATTTCAAAATTAAGTTCATTTTCATGTTCTGAAATTTGTGGAACATTGAACATCCACATGATATTCGGATACTAGCTTTTCCTGAGAAGTTATCCCAAGGCATATCTCAAAATGGAAAATCCAACTCAATTTAGCCGCAATGCTGCATAACTTTTGAAGAAGAGCTCGGATTTCAAAATTAAGTTCATTTTCATGTTCTGCAGTTTGGGAAACATTGAACATGCATATGATATTCAGATGCTAGCTTTTCCTGAGTAGTTATCACAAGGCATATCTCAAAATGGAAGGTCCAACTCAATTTAGCAACAATGCATAACTTTTGAAGAAGACCTCGGATTTCAAATTAAGTTCATTTTCATGTTCTGCGGGATGGGAAACATTGAACATAAACATGATATTCGGATGCTAGCTTTTCCTGATAAGTTATCACAAGGCATATCTCAAAATGCAAGGTCCAACTCAATTTAACAACAATGCATAACTTTTGAAGAAGAGCTCGGATTTCAAAATTAAGTTCATTTTCATGTTCTGCAGTTTGGGAAACATTGAACATGTATATGATATTCAGATGCTAGCTTTTCCTGAGAAGTTATCACAAGGCATATCTCAAAATGCAAGGTCCAACTCAATTTAACAACAATGCATAACTTTTGAAGAAGAGCTCGGATTTCAAAATTAAGTTCATTTTCATGTTCTGCAGTTTGGGAAACATTGAACATGTATATGATATTCAGATGCTAGCTTTTCCTGAGAAGTTATCACAAGTCATATCTCCATATTGAAGGTCCAACTCAATTTAGCAACAATGCATAACTTTTGAAGAAGAGCTCGCATTTCAAAATTAAGTTCATTTTCGTGTTCTACGGGATGCGAAACATTAAACGTAAACATAATATTCGGTTGCTTGCTTTTCCTGAGAAGTTATCACAAAGCATATCTCAAAATGGAAGGTAAAACTCAGTTTAGCAACAATGCATAACTTTTGAAGAAGAGCTCGGATTTCAAAATTAAGTTCATTTTCATGTTCTGCGGGGTGGGAACCATTGAACATAAACATGATATTCGGATGGTAGCTTTTCCTGAGAAGTTATCACAAGGCATATCTCAAAATGGAAGGTCCAACTCAATTTAACAACAATGCATAACTTTTGAAGAAGAGCTCGGATTTCAAAATTAAGTTCATTTTCATGTTCTGCAGTTTGGGAAACATTGAACATGCATATGATATTCAGATGCTAGCTTTTCCTGAGAAGTTATAACAAGTCATATCTCAAAATGCAAGATCCAACTCAATTTAACAACAATGCATAACTTTTGAAGAAGAGCTCGGATTTCAAAATTAAGTTCATTTTCATGTTCTAAAATTCATGGAACATTGAACATCCACATGATATTCGGATTCTAGCTTTTCCTGAGAAGCTGTCACAAGGCATATCTCAAAATGGAAGGTCCAACTCAATTTAGCCACAATGCTGCATAATGTTTGAAGAAGAGCTTGAATTATAAAATTAAGTTCATTTTCATGTTCTGCGGGGTGGGAACCATTGAACATAAACATGATATTCGGATGCTAGCTTTTCCTGAGAAGTTATCACAAGGCATATCTCAAAATGGAAGGTCCAACTCTATTTAGCAACAATGCATAACTTTTGAAGAAGAGCTCGGATTTCAAAATTAAGTTCATTTTCATGTTCTGCAAGATGGGAAACATTGAACATAAACATGATATTCGGATTCTTGCTTTTCCTGAGAAGCTATCACAAGGAATATCTCAAAATGGAAGGTCCAACTCTATTTAGCCACAATGCTGCATAACTTTTGAAGAAGAGCTCGGATTTCAAAATTAAGTTCATTTTCATGTTCTGCGGGGTGGGAAACATTGAACATATACATGATATTCGGATGCTAGCTTTTCCTGAGAAGTTCTCACAAGGCATATCTCAAAATGGAAGGTCCAACTCAATTTAGCAACAATGCATAACTTTTGAAGAAGAGCTCGGATTTCAAAATTAAGTTCATTTTCATGTTCTGCAGTTTGGGAAACATTGAACATGTATATGATATTCAGATGCTAGCTTTTCCTGAGAAGTTATCACAAGTCATATCTCCATACGGAAGGTCCAACTCAATTTAGCAACAATGCATAACTTTTGAAGAAGAGCTCGGATTTCAAAATTAAGTTCATTTTCATGTTCTGAAATTTGTGGAACATTGAACATCCACATGATATTCGGATACTAGCTTTTCCTGAGAAGTTATCCCAAGGCATATCTCAAAATGGAAAATCCAACTCAATTTAGCCGCAATGCTGCATAACTTTTGAAGAAGAGCTCGGATTTCAAAATTAAGTTCATTTTCATGTTCTAAAATTTGTGGAATATTGAACATCCACATGATATTCGGATTCTAGCTTTTCCTGAGAAGATGTCACAAGGCATATCTCAAAATGGAAGGTCCAACTCAATTTAGCCACAATGCTGCATAACTTTTGAAGAAGAGCTTGAATTTCAAAATTAACTTCATTTTCATGTTCTGCGGGGTGGGAAACATTGAACATAAACATGATATTCGGATGCTAGCTTTTCCTGAGAAGTTCTCACAAGGCATATCTCAAAATGGAAGGTCCAACTCAATTTAGCAACAATGCATTACTTTTGAAGAAGAGCTGGGATTTCAAAATTAAGTTCATTTTCATGTTCTGAAATTTGTGGAACATTGAACATCCACATGATATTCGGATTCTAGCTTTTCCTGAGAAGTTATCACAAGGCATATCTCAAAATGGAAGGTCCAACTCTATTTAGCAACAATGCATAACTTTTGAAGAAGAGCTCGGATTTCAAAATTAAGTTCATTTTCATGTTCTGCAGTTTGGGAAACATTGAACTTAAACATGATATTCGGATGGTAGCTTTTCTTGAGAAGTTATCACAAGGCATATCTCAAAATGGAAGGTCCAACTCAATTTAACAACAATGCATAACTTTTGAAGAAGAGCTGGGATTTCAAAATTAAGTTCATTTTCATGTTCTGCAGTTTGGGAAACATTGAACATGCATATGATATTCAGATGCTAGCTTTTCCTGAGTAGTTATCACAAGGCATATCTCAAAATGGAAGGTCCAACTCAATTTAGCAACAATGCATAACTTTTGAAGAAGACCTCGGATTTCAAAATTAAGTTCATTTTCATGTTCTGCAGTTTGGGAAACATTGAACATGTATATGATATTCAGATGCTAGCTTTTCCTGAGAAGTTATCACAAGTCATATCTCCATATGGAAGGTCCAACTCAATTTAGCAACAATGCATAACTTTTGAAGAAGAGCTCGGATTTCAAAATTAAGTTCATTTTCATGTTCTGCGGGGTGGGAACCATTGAACATCCACATGATATTCGGATGGTAGCTTTTCCTGAGAAGTTATCACAAGGCATATCTCAAAATGGAAGGTCCAACTCAATTTAACAACAATGCATAACTTTTGAAGAAGAGCTCGGATTTCAAAATTAAGTTCATTTTCATGTTCTGCAGTTTGGGAAACATTGAACATGCATATGATATTCAGATGCTAGCTTTTCCTGAGAAGTTATAACAAGTCATATCTCAAAATGCAAGGTCCAACTCAATTTAACAACAATGCATAACTTTTGAAGAAGAGCTCGGATTTCAAAATTAAGTTCATTTTCATGTTCTAAAATTCATGGAACATTGAACATCCACATGATATTCGGATTCTAGCTTTTCCTGAGAAGCTGTCACAAGGCATATCTCAAAATGGAAGGTCCAACTAAATTTAGCCACAATGCTGCATAACCTTTGAAGAAGAGCTTGAATTATAAAATTAAGTTCATTTTCATGTTCTGCGGGGTGGGAACCATTGAACATAAACATGATATTCGGATGCTAGCTTTTCCTGAGAAGTTATCACAAGGCATATCTCAAAATGGAAGGTCCAACTCTATTTAGCAACAATGCATAACTTTTGAAGAAGAGCTCGGATTTCAAAATTAAGTTCATTTTCATGTTCTGCAAGATGGGAAACATTGAACATAAACATGATATTCGGATTCTAGCTTTTCCTGAGAAGCTATCACAAGGAATATCTCAAAATGGAAGGTCCAACTCTATTTAGCCACAATGCTGCATAACTTTTGAAGAAGAGCTCGGATTTCAAAATTAAGTTCATTTTCATGTTCTGCGGGGTGGGAAACATTGAACATATACATGATATTTGGATGCTAGCTTTTCCTGAGAAGTTCTCACAAGGCATATCTCAAAATGGAAGGTCCAACTCAATTTAGCAACAATGCATAACTTTTGAAGAACAGCTCGGATTTCAAAATTAAGTTCATTTTCATGTTCTGCAAGATGGGAAACATTGAACATAAACATGATATTCGGATGCTAGCTTTTCCTGAGAAGTTATCACAAGGCATATCTCAAAATGCAAGGTCCAACTCAATTTAACAACAATGCATAACTTTTGAAGAAGAGCTCGGATTTCAAAATTAAGTTCATTTTCATGTTCTGCAGTTTGGGAAACATTGAACATGTATATGATATTCAGATGCTAGCTTTTCCTGAGAAGTTATCACAAGTCATATCTCCATACGGAAGGTCCAACTCAATTTAGCAACAATGCATAACTTTTGAAGAAGAGCTCGGATTTCAAAATTAAGTTCATTTTCATGTTCTGAAATTTGTGGAACATTGAACATCCACATGATATTCGGATACTAGCTTTTCCTGAGAAGTTATCCCAAGGCATATCTCAAAATGGAATATCCAACTCAATTTAGCCGCAATGTGGCAAAACTTTTGAAGAAGGGCTTGGATTTCAAAATTAAGTTCATTTTCATGTTCTAAAATTTGTGGAACATTGAACATCCACATGATATTCGGATTCTAGCTTTTCCTGAGAAGCTGTCACAAGGCATATCCCAAAATGGAAGGTCCAACTCAATTTAGCCACAATGCTGCATAACTTTTGAAGAAGAGCTCGAATTTCAAAATTAAGTTCATTTTCATGTTCTGCGGGGTGGGAAACATTGAACATAAACATGATATTCAGATGCTAGCTTTTCCTGAGAAGTTATCACAAGGCATATCTCAAAATGGAAGGACCAACACAACTTAGCAACAATGCATAACTTTTGAAGAAGAGCTCGGATTTCAAAATTAAGTTCATTTTCATGTTCTAAAATTTGTGGAATATTGAACATCCACATGATATTCGGATTCTAGCTTTTCCTGAGAAGATGTCACAAGGCATATCTCAAAATGGAAGGTCCAACTCAATTTAGCCACAATGCTGCATAACTTTTGAAGAAGAGCTTGAATTATAAAATTAAGTTCATTTTCATGTTCTGCGGGGTGGGAACCATTGAACATAAACATGATATTCGGATGCTAGCTTTTCCTGAGAAGTTATCACAAGGCATATCTCAAAATGGAAGGTCCAACTCTATTTAGCAACAATGCATAACTTTTGAAGAAGAGCTCGGATTTCAAAATTAAGTTCATTTTCATGTTCTGCAAGATGGGAAACATTGAACATAAACATGATATTCGGATTCTAGCTTTTCCTGAGAAGCTATCACAAGGAATATCTCAAAATGGAAGGTCCAACTCTATTTAGCCACAATGCTGCATAACTTTTGAAGAAGAGCTCGGATTTCAAAATTAAGTTCATTTTCATGTTCTGCGGGGTGGGAAACATTGAACATATACATGATATTCGGATGCTAGCTTTTCCTGAGAAGTTCTCACAAGGCATATCTCAAAATGGAAGGTCCAACTCAATTTAGCAACAATGCATAACTTTTGAAGAACAGCTCAGATTTCAAAATTAAGTTCATTTTCATGTTCTGCAAGATGGGAAACATTGAACATAAACATGATATTCGGATGCTAGCTTTTCCTGAGAAGTTATCACAAGGCATATCTCAAAATGCAAGGTCCAACTCAATTTAACAACAATGCATAACTTTTGAAGAAGAGCTCGGATTTCAAAATTAAGTTCATTTTCATGTTCTGCAGTTTGGGAAACATTGAACATGTATATGATATTCAGATGCTAGCTTTTCCTGAGAAGTTATCACAAGTCATATCTCCATATGGAAGGTCCAACTCAATTTAGCAACAATGCATAACTTTTGAAGAAGAGCTCGGATTTCAAAATTAAGTTCATTTTCATGTTCTGCGGGGTGGGAACCATTGAACATCCACATGATATTCGGATGGTAGCTTTTCCTGAGAAGTTATCACAAGGCATATCTCAAAATGGAAGGTCCAACTCAATTTAACAACAATGCATAACTTTTGAAGAAGAGCTCGGATTTCAAAATTAAGTTCATTTTCATGTTCTGCAGTTTGGGAAACATTGAACATGCATATGATATTCAGATGCTAGCTTTTCCTGAGAAGTTATAACAAGTCATATCTCAAAATGCAAGGTCCAACTCAATTTAACAACAATGCATAACTTTTGAAGAAGAGCTCGGATTTCAAAATTAAGTTCATTTTCATGTTCTAAAATTCATGGAACATTGAACATCCACATGATATTCGGATTCTAGCTTTTCCTGAGAAGCTGTCACAAGGCATATCTCAAAATGGAAGGTCCAACTCAATTTAGCCACAATGCTGCATAACTTTTGAAGAAGAGCTTGAATTATAAAATTAAGTTCATTTTCATGTTCTGCGGGGTGGGAACCATTGAACATAAACATGATATTCGGATGCTAGCTTTTCCTGAGAAGTTATCACAAGGCATATCTCAAAATGGAAGGTCCAACTCTATTTAGCAACAATGCATAACTTTTGAAGAAGAGCTCGGATTTCAAAATTAAGTTCATTTTCATGTTCTGCAAGATGGGAAACATTGAACATAAACATGATATTCGGATTCTAGCTTTTCCTGAGAAGCTATCACAAGGAATATCTCAAAATGGAAGGTCCAACTCTATTTAGCAACAATGCATAACTTTTGAAGGAGAGCTCGGATTTCAAAATTAAGTTGATTTTCGTGTTCTACGGCATGCGAACCATTAAATGTATACATGATATTCGGTTGCTTGCTTTTCCTAAGAAGTTATCGCAAGTTATATCTCAAAATTGAAGATAAAGCTCAGTTTAACAACAATGCATAACTTTTGAAGGAGAGCTCGGATTTCAAAATTAAGTTGATTTTCGTGTTCTACGGCATGCGAACCATTAAATGTATACATGATATTCGGTTGCTTGCTTTTCCTAAGAAGTTATCGCAAGTTATATCTCAAAATTGAAGATAAAGCTCAGTTTAACAACAATGCATAACTTTTGAAGGAGAGCTTGGATTTCAAAATTAAGTTGATTTTCGTGTTCTACGGCATGCGAACCATTAAATGTATACATGATATTCGGTTGCTTGCTTTTCCTAAGAAGTTATCGCAAGTTATATCTCAAAATTGAAGATAAAGCTCAGTTTAACAACAATGCATAACTTTTGAAGGAGAGCTCGGATTTCAAAATTAAGTTGATTTTCGTGTTCTACGGCATGCGAACCATTAAATGTATACATGATATTCGGTTGCTTGCTTTTCCTAAGAAGTTATCGCAAGTTATATCTCAAAATTGAAGATAAAGCTCAGTTTAACAACAATGCATAACTTTTGAAGGAGAGCTCGGATTTCAAAATTAAGTTGATTTTCGTGTTCTACGGCATGCGAACCATTAAATGTATACATGATATTCGGTTGCTTGCTTTTCCTAAGAAGTTATCGCAAGTTATATCTCAAAATTGAAGATAAAGCTCAGTTTAACAACAATGCATAACTTTTGAAGGAGAGCTCGGATTTCAAAATTAAGTTGATTTTCGTGTTCTACGGCATGCGAACCATTAAATGTATACATGATATTCGGTTGCTTGCTTTTCCTAAGAAGTTATCGCAAGTTATATCTCAAAATTGAAGATAAAGCTCAGTTTAACAACAATGCATAACTTTTGAAGGAGAGCTCGGATTTCAAAATTAAGTTGATTTTCGTGTTCTACGGCATGCGAACCATTAAATGTATACATGATATTCGGTTGCTTGCTTTTCCTAAGAAGTTATCGCAAGTTATATCTCAAAATTGAAGATAAAGCTCAGTTTAACAACAATGCATAACTTTTGAAGGAGAGCTCGGATTTCAAAATTAAGTTGATTTTCGTGTTCTACGGCATGCGAACCATTAAATGTATACATGATATTCGGTTGCTTGCTTTTCCTAAGAAGTTATCGCAAGTTATATCTCAAAATTGAAGATAAAGCTCAGTTTAACAACAATGCATAACTTTTGAAGGAGAGCTCGGATTTCAAAATTAAGTTGATTTTCGTGTTCTACGGCATGCGAACCATTAAATGTATACATGATATTCGGTTGCTTGCTTTTCCTAAGAAGTTATCGCAAGTTATATCTCAAAATTGAAGATAAAGCTCAGTTTAACAACAATGCATAACTTTTGAAGGAGAGCTCGGATTTCAAAATTAAGTTGATTTTCGTGTTCTACGGCATGCGAACCATTAAATGTATACATGATATTCGGTTGCTTGCTTTTCCTAAGAAGTTATCGCAAGTTATATCTCAAAATTGAAGATAAAGCTCAGTTTAACAACAATGCATAACTTTTGAAGGAGAGCTCGGATTTCAAAATTAAGTTGATTTTCGTGTTCTACGGCATGCGAACCATTAAATGTATACATGATATTCGGTTGCTTGCTTTTCCTAAGAAGTTATCGCAAGTTATATCTCAAAATTGAAGATAAAGCTCAGTTTAACAACAATGCATAACTTTTGAAGGAGAGCTCGGATTTCAAAATTAAGTTGATTTTCGTGTTCTACGGCATGCGAACCATTAAATGTATACATGATATTCGGTTGCTTGCTTTTCCTAAGAAGTTATCGCAAGTTATATCTCAAAATTGAAGATAAAGCTCAGTTTAACAACAATGCATAACTTTTGAAGGAGAGCTCGGATTTCAAAATTAAGTTGATTTTCGTGTTCTACGGCATGCGAACCATTCAATGTATACATGATATTCGGTTGCTTGCTTTTCCTAAGAAGTTATCGCAAGTTATATCTCAAAATTGAAGATAAAGCTCAGTTTAACAACAATGCATAACTTTTGAAGGAGAGCTCGGATTTCAAAATTAAGTTGATTTTCGTGTTCTACGGCATGCGAACCATTCAATGTATACATGATATTCGGTTGCTTGCTTTTCCTAAGAAGTTATCGCAAGTTATATCTCAAAATTGAAGATAAAGCTCAGTTTAACAACAATGCATAACTTTTGAAGGAGAGCTCGGATTTCAAAATTAAGTTGATTTTCGTGTTCTACGGCATGCGAACCATTAAATGTATACATGATATTCGGTTGCTTGCTTTTCCTAAGAAGTTATCGCAAGTTATATCTCAAAATTGAAGATAAAGCTCAGTTTAACAACAATGCATAACTTTTGAAGGAGAGCTCGGATTTCAAAATTAAGTTGATTTTCGTGTTCTACGGCATGCGAACCATTAAATGTATACATGATATTCGGTTGCTTGCTTTTCCTAAGAAGTTATCGCAAGTTATATCTCAAAATTGAAGATAAAGCTCAGTTTAACAACAATGCATAACTTTTGAAGGAGAGCTCGGATTTCAAAATTAAGTTGATTTTCGTGTTCTACGGCATGCGAACCATTAAATGTATACATGATATTCGGTTGCTTGCTTTTCCTAAGAAGTTATCGCAAGTTATATCTCAAAATTGAAGATAAAGCTCAGTTTAACAACAATGCATAACTTTTGAAGGAGAGCTCGGATTTCAAAATTAAGTTGATTTTCGTGTTCTACGGCATGCGAACCATTAAATGTATACATGATATTCGGTTGCTTGCTTTTCCTAAGAAGTTATCGCAAGTTATATCTCAAAATTGAAGATAAAGCTCAGTTTAACAACAATGCATAACTTTTGAAGGAGAGCTCGGATTTCAAAATTAAGTTGATTTTCGTGTTCTACGGCATGCGAACCATTAAATGTATACATGATATTCGGTTGCTTGCTTTTCCTAAGAAGTTATCGCAAGTTATATCTCAAAATTGAAGATAAAGCTCAGTTTAACAACAATGCATAACTTTTGAAGGAGAGCTCGGATTTCAAAATTAAGTTGATTTTCGTGTTCTACGGCATGCGAACCATTAAATGTATACATGATATTCGGTTGCTTGCTTTTCCTAAGAAGTTATCGCAAGTTATATCTCAAAATTGAAGATAAAGCTCAGTTTAACAACAATGCATAACTTTTGAAGGAGAGCTCGGATTTCAAAATTAAGTTGATTTTCGTGTTCTACGGCATGCGAACCATTAAATGTATACATGATATTCGGTTGCTTGCTTTTCCTAAGAAGTTATCGCAAGTTATATCTCAAAATTGAAGATAAAGCTCAGTTTAACAACAATGCATAACTTTTGAAGGAGAGCTCGGATTTCAAAATTAAGTTGATTTTCGTGTTCTACGGCATGCGAACCATTCAATGTATACATGATATTCGGTTGCTTGCTTTTCCTAAGAAGTTATCGCAAGTTATATCTCAAAATTGAAGATAAAGCTCAGTTTAACAACAATGCATAACTTTTGAAGGAGAGCTCGGATTTCAAAATTAAGTTGATTTTCGTGTTCTACGGCATGCGAACCATTCAATGTATACATGATATTCGGTTGCTTGCTTTTCCTAAGAAGTTATCGCAAGTTATATCTCAAAATTGAAGATAAAGCTCAGTTTAACAACAATGCATAACTTTTGAAGGAGAGCTCGGATTTCAAAATTAAGTTGATTTTCGTGTTCTACGGCATGCGAACCATTAAATGTATACATGATATTCGGTTGCTTGCTTTTCCTAAGAAGTTATCGCAAGTTATATCTCAAAATTGAAGATAAAGCTCAGTTTAACAACAATGCATAACTTTTGAAGGAGAGCTCGGATTTCAAAATTAAGTTGATTTTCGTGTTCTACGGCATGCGAACCATTAAATGTATACATGATATTCGGTTGCTTGCTTTTCCTAAGAAGTTATCGCAAGTTATATCTCAAAATTGAAGATAAAGCTCAGTTTAACAACAATGCATAACTTTTGAAGGAGAGCTCGGATTTCAAAATTAAGTTGATTTTCGTGTTCTACGGCATGCGAACCATTCAATGTATACATGATATTCGGTTGCTTGCTTTTCCTAAGAAGTTATCGCAAGTTATATCTCAAAATTGAAGATAAAGCTCAGTTTAACAACAATGCATAACTTTTGAAGGAGAGCTCGGATTTCAAAATTAAGTTGATTTTCGTGTTCTACGGCATGCGAACCATTCAATGTATACATGATATTCGGTTGCTTGCTTTTCCTAAGAAGTTATCGCAAGTTATATCTCAAAATTGAAGATAAAGCTCAGTTTAACAACAATGCATAACTTTTGAAGGAGAGCTCGGATTTCAAAATTAAGTTGATTTTCGTGTTCTACGGCATGCGAACCATTAAATGTATACATGATATTCGGTTGCTTGCTTTTCCTAAGAAGTTATCGCAAGTTATATCTCAAAATTGAAGATAAAGCTCAGTTTAACAACAATGCATAACTTTTGAAGGAGAGCTCGGATTTCAAAATTAAGTTGATTTTCGTGTTCTACGGCATGCGAACCATTCAATGTATACATGATATTCGGTTGCTTGCTTTTCCTAAGAAGTTATCGCAAGTTATATCTCAAAATTGAAGATAAAGCTCAGTTTAACAACAATGCATAACTTTTGAAGGAGAGCTCGGATTTCAAAATTAAGTTGATTTTCGTGTTCTACGGCATGCGAACCATTCAATGTATACATGATATTCGGTTGCTTGCTTTTCCTAAGAAGTTATCGCAAGTTATATCTCAAAATTGAAGATAAAGCTCAGTTTAACAACAATGCATAACTTTTGAAGGAGAGCTCGGATTTCAAAATTAAGTTGATTTTCGTGTTCTACGGCATGCGAACCATTCAATGTATACATGATATTCGGTTGCTTGCTTTTCCTAAGAAGTTATCGCAAGTTATATCTCAAAATTGAAGATAAAGCTCAGTTTAACAACAATGCATAACTTTGAAGGAGAGCTCGGATTTCAAAATTAAGTTGATTTTCGTGTTCTACGGCATGCGAACCATTCAATGTATACATGATATTCGGTTGCTTGCTTTTCCTAAGAAGTTATCGCAAGTTATATCTCAAAATTGAAGATAAAGCTCAGTTTAACAACAATGCATAACTTTTGAAGGAGAGCTCGGATTTCAAAATTAAGTTGATTTTCGTGTTCTACGGCATGCGAACCATTAAATGTATACATGATATTCGGTTGCTTGCTTTTCCTAAGAAGTTATCGCAAGTTATATCTCAAAATTGAAGATAAAGCTCAGTTTAACAACAATGCATAACTTTTGAAGGAGAGCTCGGATTTCAAAATTAAGTTGATTTTCGTGTTCTACGGCATGCGAACCATTAAATGTATACATGATATTCGGTTGCTTGCTTTTCCTAAGAAGTTATCGCAAGTTATATCTCAAAATTGAAGATAAAGCTCAGTTTAACAACAATGCATAACTTTTGAAGGAGAGCTCGGATTTCAAAATTAAGTTGATTTTCGTGTTCTACGGCATGCGAACCATTAAATGTATACATGATATTCGGTTGCTTGCTTTTCCTAAGAAGTTATCGCAAGTTATATCTCAAAATTGAAGATAAAGCTCAGTTTAACAACAATGCATAACTTTTGAAGGAGAGCTCGGATTTCAAAATTAAGTTGATTTTCGTGTTCTACGGCATGCGAACCATTAAATGTATACATGATATTCGGTTGCTTGCTTTTCCTAAGAAGTTATCGCAAGTTATATCTCAAAATTGAAGATAAAGCTCAGTTTAACAACAATGCATAACTTTTGAAGGAGAGCTCGGATTTCAAAATTAAGTTGATTTTCGTGTTCTACGGCATGCGAACCATTAAATGTATACATGATATTCGGTTGCTTGCTTTTCCTAAGAAGTTATCGCAAGTTATATCTCAAAATTGAAGATAAAGCTCAGTTTAACAACAATGCATAACTTTTGAAGGAGAGCTCGGATTTCAAAATTAAGTTGATTTTCGTGTTCTACGGCATGCGAACCATTAAATGTATACATGATATTCGGTTGCTTGCTTTTCCTAAGAAGTTATCGCAAGTTATATCTCAAAATTGAAGATAAAGCTCAGTTTAACAACAATGCATAACTTTTGAAGGAGAGCTCGGATTTCAAAATTAAGTTGATTTTCGTGTTCTACGGCATGCGAACCATTAAATGTATACATGATATTCGGTTGCTTGCTTTTCCTAAGAAGTTATCGCAAGTTATATCTCAAAATTGAAGATAAAGCTCAGTTTAACAACAATGCATAACTTTTGAAGGAGAGCTCGGATTTCAAAATTAAGTTGATTTTCGTGTTCTACGGCATGCGAACCATTAAATGTATACATGATATTCGGTTGCTTGCTTTTCCTAAGAAGTTATCGCAAGTTATATCTCAAAATTGAAGATAAAGCTCAGTTTAACAACAATGCATAACTTTTGAAGGAGAGCTCGGATTTCAAAATTAAGTTGATTTTCGTGTTCTACGGCATGCGAACCATTAAATGTATACATGATATTCGGTTGCTTGCTTTTCCTAAGAAGTTATCGCAAGTTATATCTCAAAATTGAAGATAAAGCTCAGTTTAACAACAATGCATAACTTTTGAAGGAGAGCTCGGATTTCAAAATTAAGTTGATTTTCGTGTTCTACGGCATGCGAACCATTAAATGTATACATGATATTCGGTTGCTTGCTTTTCCTAAGAAGTTATCGCAAGTTATATCTCAAAATTGAAGATAAAGCTCAGTTTAACAACAATGCATAACTTTTGAAGGAGAGCTCGGATTTCAAAATTAAGTTGATTTTCGTGTTCTACGGCATGCGAACCATTAAATGTATACATGATATTCGGTTGCTTGCTTTTCCTAAGAAGTTATCGCAAGTTATATCTCAAAATTGAAGATAAAGCTCAGTTTAACAAC